>OY728160.1:692138985-697138985 GCA_963277665.1 Viscum album
ATATTTCTACTATTCATAAAAAATCAACCTTTTTAGAAAAATACAAAAGAAATCATAATATAATATTAAAAGGTTGAATCAAAAAATATAGCTCATTTTTTCAAATTAAAATTTTAAATTTTTAAATTTTCACTTTTAAAAGTAAATATAAAACATAAGGAAAAACATTTTTATTAAAAAATGACTTTTAAAAATTTTAAGGGTTCTTAATATTATTTTATATAAATTTCTGATTAAATAAGTTTTAATATATTTTTTATACATTAAATAATTAGAATAATCCTTCAAAAGTTATTAAATTAATAAAAATACACAACTCTTTAAAAATAGTTCTTCAAAAAATCATTTTAAGCATTACATGCTTTTTATCACAACGAATTAAATTTATTTATTTATATTCTAAAAATTAAATTTTTAGTCAATTTTTATTATAATACATAAAATTATTCTTTAAAATAATAATAATAATAATAATAATCAAGGAATTAATATAAGGAATTTAAACAATCTTTTTATTTTCTTGATGTGTTAATATTATTGTAATTTTCTTAATAATATTTCACATTTTGTTCTCATGATTTTCTTAATGATATTGTACATTTTATTTTAACTATATGTATATTTTTCCCAAATCAGTGTTTCATGTGATACAATCCATTAACCATAGTATTTATTTAAAGGTAAACACGTACTAAAATATTAGGGTATTATATTAAAGTATTAAAAGTGGCCAAAAAAATAAAAAAAAAATCTTAGGGATATTTTAAATAAGTAGGAATTTAATAAAAATGGTTTGGGTCTATTAGACTAATAAATTATAGATTAAAATTATTTTAGTTTATTTTAATTTATAAATATTTCCCTCACATATAATATTAAAGAAAATTTATTTTTTATGTGATTTTAATGCATATTATTAATAATGATCCAAGACTGGCCAATGTGTGATTGGTTTTTTATAATTTATTTACTTAATTATTTAAATGTTCATTTCTAAAAAAATTAATTAACAATTGATTATATATGTATCATCCCTCAACCTCATTATATGTATAAGGGTCTGTGTGTCCATTTGGAAAGACTACTTATATAAATCTTGTATCCATCAGACTCTCTCACCTATGCGTAAGTACTACTGTATTGTAGATTGACATCGAAGATGTGGTTTACAACGAGGCTTAGTGAAGACCAAATAATATATGAATACATTTGATAGAGTGAGCCCTATAAATTGAGTTATATATGACTCATGAAGTTACCCATATGGTCTTAATGGGTTCATCCTCTACTTGAAGGCTCAACCATTAGAAATAACTCACGATCTCATTATTTAATTTTATTGAATAAATGGTTAATTATTTTATTCAATTAATAGTTTTTACAAGATCACATAAAAAAGGTGAAAACATGCAAAAATAAAATAAATTAACACATGATAAATTTTTCTATTTCTATATGGTTATTTTCTGAGTTCCATCATATAATAAAAACATGATTAATAGAAAAAAAATATCATTCACCAAGAAAATTAAACTTAAAATAACTCAAGGTAATATTAAGTTAAAATCCTTCAATAAATTGATTCGGAACAAAACCAAAGGTTCAAGTTTCACATCATCCAATGTTATGAATGACACATACTATTGGAAAGTACATGTGAGAGTAATAGGTCAACTTAAATAATGTTTTCTTTAAAGAATTATCCATTTCTATAATGTTTCAACTTTAGAGGAAGACAGTTGAGTAATCCCAAGGATAGTATTTTTAATAGTTTGGAATCCACTAAATAGATCAAGGATACATGAGTTAATATAGATTTCCAGTCAAAATCATGCCTTAAAACTCCTTATGTAGTGGTGTAGTCATATCTTAGACTATGAGAATGAATTTTTAATAATCATTTCAACTAGAATATTCAAGTGACTAAATATTCTTAATATAGTAGTTTGGGATATTATTATTTGATAAATTAGGAGGACACATTTAATATTATTAAATCAATATATTTATATAATATTGGAAATAAACACAAAGTACTAATCTATTACATTCGTCGATTTTAAATCAAATGAAAATCACTTCCACTATATAGCGACCCGCACTTTACAAACATTAACATTACATAACTTTTTCAGAATACTTAAACATTATAAAAATAGACACAAGAATTTCATACTAGTTTAGTGCCTTTGGAAACATAGATACATAAACCATGGTACATAAATGAGCTACATTATCTACCACTAGGTTCTTCAGGACTAGAACCCTTCTTAGAAACATCAAACATAATACATATCTTCAAAACCTGGGGAAGGAAACATAAAAAAAGGGTGAGATAAAATTCTTAGTAAGGGTAAAAAGGGAGATTTGTAAGAATAATCATGAGAATAAGTGTATGATAACATGATCATGCAGATAGAATATCATACCCTGCATTTCAAAGATCATAATAGAGATCGTGGCATAAAGATTAGAAATTCATAAGACGTTAATCATAATGAAATGAAGTGTATAGGCCATGAAAGAATAACATAGTAATAAGACATGGAATTATTGAAATACATAATCATATAATTATTTCCCTAGTATCCAAGGAATCACTTCCAAGACCTCCTTAGTGGAAAAAGTCCTTTTTGAACTGGGTGAACCCTGGTTCTAGCCCTGTATTACCAAATCGAGTAAACCCTTGTTCCATCTCTGTATTACTTAACCAAGTAAAACCTCAATCCAACCATGTATTATTGAACTGAGTAAACCCCCATTCGAGCCCTGTATTACAGAAATGAGTGAACCCTCCTTCTAGCCATGTCTATCTCATGAGATGTAAATCTTTATCTAATACATTAGAGGGAGATATAGGTCCTACCCGTCACATAAATAAATATTACATACATTTTCCACAAGATCATAAATGAATATATCACAACCCATGAAATGAAATGGGTGTCATAAACATGTAAACATATCATAACCTATGTAAATCGACCATTTTCATAATCATTTCATCAGAAACATAACCCATGAAAAGAAGGGGGTTTTAAAATAATATAACCCATGAAAGAGAAATAGGTTTCATAACATCATGCCATCAAAAAATAATCCATTTAGAGAAATAATTTGAATGCAGGCATTTAATAATTCCCCATAAAGGCATGATTAACACCAATGTATGTTATCTTATATGGGAAATAATTTTGAAAGATATTTTAAAAACACTTCTTGAGGAAAATATACTTTCTTCTTTGAAAAATGATTTTTATTTAATAAAACCTTTTGAAAACATTTTTATTTGAAAATATATTTGAAAATGTATAACTAAATATTTTAAAACAATAAAACATTTTTAAAATCCATTTTTCCTTGAGAATTATCTTCATGGATCTTTTAAAAACATTTTTGAAAACATGGTTTCTGAATACAATATATTTCCAACCAAAGATATAGGTGGTAAGATTTTATTAAAAACCTTATATTAAGTATAAAAGAGTGGAAAATGGTACTAAAATATTAGGATATTTTGAATAAACAATGGAGAAGGAAACGCATGAATATTCTTGAATGACGAATCATAATATTTCATTAAAGGAAGCATAAACATAAAAAATCTCAAAAAAAGGATATTTTCTCAATAAAATAGTATAAATTGGTGACTTAGGATCATAATCTCAATGTAATAATATCATGAAAATAATCATATTAATGATATAAAATGTAAAATGGAAGTATATACACCTCAAAGAAGAGTTTAGGTGCATAAAAAAATGGGAGTCTCAAAGAAGAAAAATTGAGACAAAACTATTTTACCAATTTGGAAAATTTTGAAAGTTAACCCCCGTGAAAGAAGGATCATATAATAGATATGTAAATACCCATAAATTTTACTATAAGACACATAGTATAAAATCATGGTTAGTCCATACCCCACATAAAAGGAAAGAGTGGTGAACATATCTTGTATCTCACAAAAATTAAAAGTGAGATGAAATCCCCTTACCTTGTGTCTTAGCTCTCTCTGTACTCATACAAGATTCCTGTATAATAAATATATGTTTATTCTACATATTTTATAGAATAATATTATAATATCTATTACCATATATTCTTTTATTATGACCTTATATTACTAACTTGTTGACTATCCTATGTTAAGGTTTCACTTTGGGTAATATTCACTTTGTTCTTCACATGTGTCTTAATTAGTTATATCATTTATGCTTATACTTATATCATGATTCCAGAATGTATAACATGGTATAAATATTAGTTATATCTAGTATATGTATATTATAATAATCTATAGCATAATGAAGTATGTAATGGAATACACCATTCATGGATATGGTAATCCATACGTACGCATGAACGTTGTTTTCTATTTTTATTATCATATTGAATGAAATTATGTAAATTAAATATGTATATATATATATAATGTCCCAGATGCAGGTTCCACTCAATTAGTTCCCTATTCTCAGTTGGCCACATGGCCTCAAGAACATTACCCAAATTCTAGAGGCTTCTGACTATCAGTGAGGGACTAGGGTGTGATAGTGGGGAAACTATACCCTCATTGGCAAAGTGTAACACAACAGAATAAATAATATTACAATAGTGGAAGGAGTAAATATCATACAATTGAAATAAACAGAGTATGACTGATAAGATAAATAACCAAGCATCATTCCATAAAAAAGATGATGCAACATATCATATGTTCTAATAAAGTAGCCAAAACAAGTACACTAAAGCAATACACAATATATTTTCCAAAAGAAAAATAAATAAGGGAAACTAAGAAGCATTGAAAGACATAGCTCGGTCCCCTGCTCTTTGTCTCCAAAATAGCATCTCAAGTACCTTTAGAAGTGAATTTTCCCTTATTGTCACATGTAATAATATAATCTATTTGGGCCCAAAAGCATGACCCAAATAGTGTGTGAGAAATAAATCTCAGTAGGAAACCACCCAAGGTCTGTGCCTATTTTTCAGTGAGTATATGAAACAAGTAGGGTACAAAAAGGAAAAGAAGTAAACTTGGGAGTCCTCATAAATAAATAATTCTACAATTCATGTTGTCCATTTTCATTCATTATGTTCAGTTCAACCATTCAATTACATTGAGTTTCATAATTCTCAAGATCCATCCTAATCTCTTCAATCCCCCATAGAAAGGATGATAAATAGATACCTTATAAGGCTACCTAAACAAGTAAAGTGAAGACTAAATTAAAATAGGTTCTTTGTCTTTGTAGATGCATCATAAGTTATTCAATTTTGATATTCAACACAACATCTTGACCATAGGCATAGAAACCCTCCCCCCCCCCACAGACATAAACAATCCTCACTTGTAGTCCTAACAAATCCTCACCCACAGGCATAACAAATCCTCACCTGCAGGCATAAAAAATACTTCCCCAAAGACATATCAATCGACAGGGTCAAACCTAGTGTATCAGTATTTCAGAATAATAGACAACACATATAAATTAGCCTATTACATGTTTAACATAATAACAACTCATGGGGACATCTTACATACCATTCAACAAGTGAATTTAACTATCAAAAGGCTTAAACAATTATTAACATATCATGCAGCAAAGGGGAAACAACGAATCCCAAACGCTTATTCAAAACAATCATAATTTATCACAATTTAAATTCCATTATAAGTGAAATTCATACTTAGAAACCCAATAAGGGAAAGAAATTAATTCCTCATAGGCAACCTCGGCCAAATATCCATAAATGGTCATTTGAAGGAAACACACCCATGGGGTGGACCTTAATCAAATCAACAAGCTCAAACATGCTTAAATTAATTAAATTAATGACCTAATCATCATTAGTAAACTGAAAGGGTCAATTTTTATTCAAGGATACACCCTAAACATGGTTGAATGGCACCACGACACATATAAACAACTTGATATTGAGTGAAGGGAACAAGACCACCTACCTCATTGTAGTATGACTCTCCTCATCCATCCTTAACGTCAAATTCAATCTACAACAATTTAGATATATAAAATGATGATAAAAACTCAACCTTAAATAACTTCATTGATAACAGAAATCATGAAGAACGACTCAAGAGGAATTGAGGGCTTACCGATTGGGTTCAAATGCATCTGAGGACATTTGATTCGGAGTTCAGATGGAGATTCAGGAGGTAAAATCCCATTTAGTGCTTCTATTCACATAATGGGGAAAACCTCCTATCCATCTGATGAAAAACGTTGCTAATGTCTAATTTAATCAATAAAAAAGTACACAGTGTGTACTTGAGATTACACGCCATGTCCATACAATTTTTGACCAGACCATTACATGGGTGTGTATTGGGATTACATGGAGTGTAGCCAAACATACATGGCATGTACCTATAAGTACATGGGATGTACTTCCCAATCACATTGTGTAATAGGCTTGAATTTATCCCTTGACCTCGGTTCCCCCATTTTCTTAAGTATAAACTGAGAAGGAAATATCAATACCTCAAAGGAAGAACCGGGTTCTTTCAATATATGTATATATCATTATTACAGTATCATGAATCTATCATATATATCATATATATTTATTAAACATATCCTTAATATATTCTGTGTGATGTGTGAATGAATCACATCGCTTTGAGGGGGCGGTAGTCCGCACTTCCTTAAAAAAGATTATCGTATTAACACCAAATGGAAGGTAAAATATGTGTGTTGTAAAAGGAATAAAGAATATTAAATGAATATTAAATATAAAATATGAAATTTATAAAGAAATTTTTCATCATAATGGCCTCCATGATTGGTGTTAAAGGAGAAATGGAAAATCATCATTTCGTGAGGCAATAGTTCTCCGTACACAGAAACATTTTGTTCAACATCCATTAGATGGAGGTGTGTGTAAGTATAGGTTAGACCCTTTGCAAAAAAACATCCTAGTATATGTAGGACACTAGTTTTTTCAAACAATACTGGAATAAATAGAGTGGATGTATGGAGAAAGAAAATAAATGAAAGGAGCTTGAGAGAAGATGTTACCTCTTAATCGGGTAACTCCTTTTGGTTTATGCCTAAAGGCTTCCTTGAGAAGATTTTTGCACAAAGAGAGGATTAAAGATTGAAGGGAGGATTTTTTTAAGCCTAATTGGGTAGATATTGGATGAACATGAAAGGTTTTATAGGTGTGAGTAATGGGTAGAGGTGGTGTCCTTTTATAGGGAAGGAAAGAGAATCATTTGTAATCTCTTGAAACAAGTTAGGTGGGCACATGTTATAACCTAAAAAAAGTCTTAAAAAACCAAAAAAACACAATAATAGAAGTTTAATGGCAAAACTATGGACATCCAATGGATGTTTTACAAGTTTATAGGTCATTTGGGCCCTCAATTTTAAGGTTTAGTCCCGGATTAATCTTAATTTGACGTTAACTACTATGATTGATTTTAACCAATTTTACTAATCATTTTGGTCAAAAATTAACATGGTCTTATTAGACTCAAAATATTGTAATTAATAGAATTTTTTATTTCTTATTTTTGAAAATCACTTCATAGAAGTGGAAAAATTAAGATTAGTGTTAATCCCACATAGGGAACGAAATAACGGGGTTTTAAAGTAGGAAAACATTCAATTTTTTTTAAGATTTTATATTCAGTTTCAAAATGAAATTGATTCTAATGAATTTCATTATAATATTAGATGTAATATTTATCTAATATGACCTTAAAACTATATTTTCACTATTCATCCAAAAATTGAGTTTGTCAGAAAAAATCCCAAAAAATCACCCAAAGCTAATTTCGATGTTATAAATTAAAAATTTTAGTTTATTTTATCAAATTAAATTTCTAAATGTGTCTAAAATTAATTTCATTTTTAGAATTAGTTCATTCAAGAAAACAATGTTTTTAAACATAAAAAGGACTTTACTAAAAAACATATCTTTTATTATCAATAGGTTTTATTTATACAAAAAAAATTATGAAAAATATTTGAAAATTAGTTATTACTATTCATATTACTAAGTTTAATGACTAGGTTATAAATATCTTATTTTAATAATTAAAACAATAAAAAGAGGTCTTTTATAGAAACTCAAGGTTGTGTGTATCGTATGCCAACTCAGTGTTACGTGAATCTTATGTCAAGTCAGTGTTGCATGTAACATACACCAAGTGCATGTTACAAGTGAAATGAATCTTTGACTTAGTTAATTTCAAGATATAAATTATAATTTAAATTTATTCAAAAAAAATAGGTTGGTAAAAACATAGGGTGTTACATTATACCCCCATTAAAATGAATTTCTCCCTCAAAATTTGTCACTCGGGTAAAAACAAGTGAGGATACTTTTGCTTCATTGTACTCTCAAGTTCCAATTTAGATTACTATAACTTGTGATTTCTCCACAAAACATTGACCAAGAGAGTGGTCTTGTTTCGCAGAACTTTCTATGATCGATCCAGAATTTCAACATGTTGCTTCTTATAAGAAAGATCATGCTCTAGTGGTATGACCTATGAGTTCAGTACATGTGAATGGTCAGGTATGTACTTCCTCAAAAGTGATACATGGAACACATCATGGACTTGAGAGAGATTTGGAGGAAGTGCTAAGTGATAGGCTATTGTCCCGATATGATCAAGAATTTCAAAGGGGTCGATATACCTAAGGATTAGTTCCCCTTTCTTCCTGAATCTCATAACATTCTTCCATGGTGAGATTCATACAAACACATTTTCACCAACTTCAAACTATATATCATATCGATGGTTATCTGTATAACTTTTCTGCCAAATATGAGCTGCTTTGATATGATGCTGAATGGTTATAACCTTTTTAACCATTTCTTCAGTGATCTCAGGTCCTCATAGATTTCTTTATCTAACCTCATCCCAACACGTTGGAACTCTACATTTCTTCCCATATAGGAATTCATACAGTGCCATCTGAATTCTTGATTGAAAGATATTTTTGTAAGAAAAATCAACTATAGGAAGTTGTTTATCCCAACCAACTTTGAAATGCATAGAATAAGATCTCAACATATCCTTTAGGTTTTGAATTGTTATTTTAGACTGGCCACCTATTTTAGGATGATAATATATGTTAAAACCCAATTCTGTATCAGTTGCTTCCTAAAGACTTCACCAAAACATTGAGGTAAACCTCAGATCCTGATCTGATACAATGTAATGTGGTACTCTATGAAACCATACCACTTCCTTAATTTATATCCTGAAAATATGATCAAGAGATAAATCTTCTTTGATATCAATGAAGTGTGCTGACTTAGTAAGGTAATCAACTACCACCCATATAGAATTAAACCCTTTAGAGGTTTTGGGTAGTCCAATGAAAAAATCCATAGTAATGTTCTCCCATTTCCATTATGGTATGGAAAATGGATGCAACATCCCTTTAGACTTATGTCTTTCAGCCTTAACTTGATGGAATAATAGACACCTAGATACAAACTTCGTGATATCTCTCTTCATTCCATCCCACCAAAAGTATTATTTAAAGTCCCTATACATCTTCGTACTTCCAGGATGTATAGATAATGAAGAACTATGAGCTTCCACTAACAACTCCTTCTATAAATATGGCATATGAGGAACATATACATGGTTCATGAACCTTATCATTCCATATTGATCAAGTTTAAACTCAAAAACATTTCTGACCATCTTTTGCATCTCTTCATCTTCCTTATGCGCCTACATATTCTTCACCTGGATATATGGCTGAACATTCAGTTGAGAAAGAGAATATTTTCCCCGCCTTCAGGATTTCAAGATCCATCCTTTTAAAATCTAGAAATATTGTATCTTTTTTTATCCTCATCAAAGATAATCTATCATGATCTTTTCGACTCAAAGCATCAGCCACCTTGTTCACATTCTCAGGGTGGTAACGTATTGAGAAATCATAATCCTTTATCAACTATAACCATATTTTCTAAAAAAAAATAACTCCTTCTGTTCGAATATATATTTCAGACTTTTATGATTGGTATATATATCACACTTTTCCTCATAAAGATAATTAATTCATATATTTAATGTAATGATTTCCACTGTTAACTCCAAATCATGAGTTGGGTAATTTTTCTCAGTAATCATCAATTTTCATGAGCAATAGGATATAACCATGTTATTTTTCATAAGAACACATATTGATCCTGTATTGGATGCATTTCTATAGATTAAAAGCCCTTCTCCACTATAGGGTAGTGTAGGAATAGGTTCACAGACCAACCTTCTCTTCAGTTCCTTGAAATTTTCCTCACATTCATCTGTCTAGAGGAACTTGACACCTTTCCAAGTTAACTTGGTCAGTGGATTAGATATTAATGAGAAACTATACATAACCCATCGATAATATCCAGCTAAACCAAGAAAGGTATATATCTCAATAACTATGATTGGTCTATTCTAGCATTAAATAGCCTCTGTTTATGATAGTTATCCTACTATACCATCAATTGAGATTATGTGACCCAAAAATGAAACCTTTTGTAGCCAAAATTCACACTTTAAAAATTCTGTATACAACTTATCATTCCTTAGGGTCTTCAGTTTAATTCTCAAGTTATCTTAATGATCTTCCTTTATCATTGAATAGATAATAATATCATCTATAGAGACTACCAAAAACTAGTTGAGGTAATCTCTAGATACTCTATTCATTAAATCCATGATGATAGAAGGGGAATTAGTAATAACAAAAGGCATCACTATATATTCACAGAGATCGTACCTCATACGGAATGTCATCTTGGGTATATCTTCCTTATTTACCCTCAATTTATGATACCCATAATAAAGGTCAATCTTGGAAAAGTATTGAGCTCTGCACAGTTGATTAAACAAATCATCAATATGGGGAAGAGGATAAATGTTCTTGATTTTTATCTTGTTTAAATACCAATAATCAATGAAGAGTCACATTGATCCATATTTCTTTTTCATGAAAAGAATCATTACACCCCAAGGTGACACACTTGGCTGAATGAATCCCTTGTCAAGGTTTTCTTGGAGATGATTCTTTAATTTCTGCAACTCAATTGGGTCCATTCTATAAGGAGACTTTGAAATAGGTTTGGAACCAGGTACAAGTTCTATCGAGAACTCAACTTAATGTTTTGGTGGAAGACTAGGAAAATATTCTTAAAAGACATACACAAAATCTTGAACAACAGGCATATCATCTATATCGAACGTCTCCCTAACCATTGGAGTTAAAAAACCCTTCTGAATGGGAATTGAGACCCATAAACTAGATGTATTCTCCACAATAAGTTCAGACTTATTTTCAAGTTAATGGATCATCATAGGATGGTTTGAAATATCAAACGTAACTTCCCTTCCTTGAAAATTGATATGGGATTTATATATATAACCTCATTCCATGATTAAGATGACATCAAATTCAAATAAAGGAAGAATGACATGATTTTCAGGAAGCACATTCCCACAAACTTCTACCAGAGAGGAATCGTAGACTTGAGATGCAATTATCATAACATTATAGGTTTTCACTGTTAATTCCACCTATAATTGTTTTGTAGGATTCTTAACATCCTTATCAAATTATTTAGATATGAAAGAGTGGTTTTATCCAGAATAAAATATGAAATTATCAGTTCTATAGTGGATGGTAAGTTTACTTTTCATGATGTTGTTATCACACCCTCATCAGAAATAGAAATTTCATGAAATTTACCCATATCTCTTGGCTTAATAGGTTACTATCATCGATCATCATCAAAAACCCTTGGGTTTGGGAAATGGTTAGAAAAACAACCATTCTCTTTTCACTTGTATCAATAAACTATGGAGGTTAATTTTTTTGCACCTCTTTCTCTATTAGCATTTTAAGCAAACTTCTTCCCATAACATCAAAAATAAATTTCCTGATGGCCTTCCCTTCTACACTTAAAACATTTATTAGATCCCCTAAGTAAATTTTATCCATGATTCTTCCCACACTTAGAGAATAAAATAAAGTCATCTACAATTCTACATTGTTTTTAGATTTTCCTTTAAAATCCATCTTCCACTTCTTATCCAAGCCATTAGATTGATACATGACTCCTACTTCTATTTAAACCTTGATTACACAACGCACAATCTCTTAATAGATACTAAAGTATCTTATAGAAAATTCCCTTCTAAGACTTGGATTTAATCCACCAAAGACCCTATCAACTTTACTTTTGGGTTGGATGATAATTATGGAAGCGTACCTCACAAGTCTCATGAAATTAGCCTTGTAGGTACCAACATACTCATCATCCCTTTGCTTCAACTAAAGGAACTTTTTCTAAATATTGGTATGAATAATTCTAGGAATGTACTTACTAATAAATAGGTTCTTGAACTCGTCCCAAACCATAGATTCAATCTCATCATGCTACCTCATATTCTTGATTAGAGTCTACCACTGATCTGCTTCATCTTCTAACTAATAAACAGCGAGAATGACATTCTCATGATCCATACACTGAAGAACAAAGAATATATTTTTAGTGGTACTAGTTAATTGTTTATCAAAATGTGGATTAGAAAAACTTCTGAAATAAGGTTCACATTTCCTCATGAAAGATTCAATAGAATGTTGTTCCCTCCTTTGCTCTTTTGGAAGTCCACCATTATTCATAGCTTGAGAAGGTTGTGCGAGCATAGAAACTATGTTTCTCATTCTATCTCCCATAGAATTTGGTTATTCTGGTAGACAAACATTGAATTATCCCTTGCAATCGACATTAACACAGTTCCTCCAGGTTTTATCCATTGACTAAAACCAAAATCATAGAGTAGGAAATAGTTATCATGATGAGGAACCACATAATCATGAAAAAACACATATAGGAAGTCTAACTTTTTACACCTTCATTAATCAATGACACCTTTGTTTTATCATAGGTTACTCATTGTAAACTTAGTATTAAATCCTTCATAATGGTTTATGAAGAGTTTGTAAATTCCCAAAGCATATCCCTTGGGAGTGTTAAACTAGGTGTGAAAAAAGGCATGTTGTCGTGTACCAGATTACCCTGATTCAAGCTCGGAACATCTTGTTAGAGTTGTTACCCATAGGTACATTTTTTTCCAGATCCGCATCCACTTGTAGTATCTAGAAATGGATGTATTTCTGTGAAACTACTCGCTATATTCTTTACCAAAATTCCAGGACATTTTCCTAAACCTTAACACATCCTTATACATATCCTTAGACATGTCCTTAGGGTTCTCACCAAGGTTTTATCATCCTATTTTCCAAAGGTTAACTAAAATTTTCCTATGATACCAACTATAGTGACCCATGCTTTAAAAATATTAACATTGCATAACTTTTTCAGAATACTTAGACATTATACAAATAGACGCAAGAAGATTGTACTGCTCTAGTGCCTTTGAAAACATAGATACATAAACATTGGAACATAAATGAGATACATGATCTCACACTAGTTCTTCTTGACTATAACCCTTCTTAGACACATCAAACAAAATACAAATCTTCACAACCAAGGGAAGGAAACATAAATAGGGGTGAGGTCAAATGCTCAGTAATGGTAAACAAGGGAGACATGTAAGCATACTCATGAGTGTAAGGGTATAAGAACATGATAATGAAGATAGAATATCATACCTTCTATTTCAAATATCATAATAGAGATCATGGCATAAATATTGGCATATTATAAGAAATGAATCATAATGAAATAAATAGCATAGGAAATGAAGCATAACATATGAATAAGACATGGAATTGTGGAAACACATAAGCATATATTGATTTCAAAAGTAGCCAAGGAATCACTACCAAGACCATATTAGTGGGAAAATTCTTTTACTGAATTGGGTGAACTCCTGTTCTAACCATTTATTACTGAACCAAGTAAACCCTCATTCCATCCCTGTATTACTGAACTGAGTAAACCCTCATTCCAGCCCTGTATTACTAAAAAAAGTAAATCCTCATTCCATCCCTGTAGATTAAACCCTAATTCCAACCCTATATATCTCATGATATATAAATCTTTACCCAATCCATTTTAGAGAGATATTGGTCCCACCCATCATATAATGAAATCATACATACATGTGACACAAGATCATAAATGAATATATCATAACCCGTGAAATTAAATTGGTATTATAAACATGTAAACATATCATAACCTGTGTTAATAGATAGGTTTCATAATCATTACATCATAAATATAACTCATTAAAAGAAGAGTGTTTCAAAAGCATAGAACCCGTGAAAGAGAAACAGGATTCATAACATCATGCCATCAAAACATAATTCATTCATAGAAATAATATGAATAGATACATTAAATAATTTCAAATAAATTCGGGATTAACACCAATGGATTCTATATTATATGGGAAATAATTTTGAAATATCTTCTAAAAACACTTCTTGAGTAAAATAACCTTTCTTCTTTGAAAAATGATTTTAATTTCATAAAACCTTTTCAAAACATTTTTATTTGAAAATATCTTTTAAAACATATAAAGGAAGATTTAAAAACAATAAAAAAATTAAAATTCATTTTTACCTGAGAATTATTTTCAAGGATCTTTTTAAGACATTTTTGAAAACAAGGTTTTTGAATACAATATATTTCTAACCAAAGAGTGAGGTGGCCATATTTTACTAAAAACATTATATTAGGTACCAACGAGTGGAAAAATGGTAATAAAAATGAGGATATATTGAATAAACATAGTATAAGGAAACTCATGAATATTCTTGAATAATGGATCATAATATTTCATCAAGTTAATCATAAAAATAAATAATCTCAAAAAAACAAGGAGATTGTCTCAATAAACTCTTATAACTTGGTGACTTGGGATCATACTCTCCATATAAAAAAGGAAATTAAATTAAGCTTAATATATAATTAGAATAATGGTATTCATGATATAACATGTAAAATGTAATTATATACACCCAAAAAAATATTTTAGGTGCATAACAAAATAGGAGTCTCGGAGAAGGAAATTTAAGACAAAATTGTTTTACCAATTTGGTAAATTTTTAATGTTAAACCCCATGAAAGAAATATCATATAATAGATAATTGAATACCCATAAATTTAATTAAAAGACACATATAATACAATAATGGTCAGTACATACACTACAAAAAAGGAAAGAGTGGTGAACATAGCTTGTATCTCACAAAAATTAAAAGTGAGATGAAATCCCCTTACCTTGTGTCTTGACTCTCTCCGTACTCGTACAGGATTTCTGTATAATAAATATAAATTTGTTATAAATATTTTAAAGAATAATATTCTTATATATATTACCATATATTCTTTTATTATGACCTTATATTACCTTCTTGTTAATTATCCTTTGTTAAGGTTTCACTTCAGGTAATATTCTCTTTGTTCTTCACATGTGTCGTAATTTGTTATATCGTTGATCCTTATATTTATATCATGATTCCATATTGTAGAAAATGATATAAATATTCGTTATATCCAGTATATTTATATTATAAGAATATATAGCATAATGATGTGTGTAATGTAATACAAGGTTCATGGAGACAGTAAATCGTACGTACACATGAACATTGTTTTCCGTTTTTCTTAAGATATAGAAAGAAAATATGTAAATTAAATATGTATATATATGTATATATCATTAATAAAGTGGAATTACTATATAATATATATAATATAAGTTCATTAAACCCATCATTAATACATTCTATGTGGTTTTTGAATGTATCACATCGCTTTGAGGGGGAGGTAGTCCACACTTCCTCAAACGAGATTATCATATTAATACCAAATGGAAGGTAAAAATATGAGTGTTGTAAAAGGAATAAATAAGATTAAATATATATTAAATATAATATATGACATATATAAATATATTTTCCATCATAATTTCCACCATTATTGGTGGTAATGGAGAAATGAACAATCATCATTTCGTGTGTCAGTAGTTCATCATACACAAAAGCAACATGTTCAACATCCATTAGACAGAGGTGAGTCTAAGTGTAGGTCAGAAAATTTGAAAAAAAACTACTATATGAAGGATATTTTTGGTCACAAAATAATTTAATAAAGATATTGTAGTTTCTGTATAAATAAAATAAAGGAAAGGAGCTTGAGAGAAGACATTACCTCTTAATCGGGTGACTCCTTTTAGTTTATGCCAAAAGGCTTCCTTGAGAAGCTTTCTAACCAAAGGGAGGATTAAAGATTGAAGGTAGAATTTTTTGGAGGATAATTTTATAGATATTGGACTAAATTAAAAGTTTTTAGAGGTTTGAGGAATGGGTAGATGTGGTGGCCTTTTATTGGGAAAGAAAAGGAATCATTTGGAATTTCTAGAAACAAGTTAGGTGTGCACATGTTATTATCTAAAAAAGTCTTAACAAACCAAAAAACTCAATAATTTAAGGTTTATTGCCTAAATATGGACATAACATGGGTATTGGATAGGTTTCTAGATCATTTGGGCCCTTAATTGTAAGGTTTAGTCCCTAATTAAGCTTAATTTGATCGTAACTACTATGATTAATTTTAATCACTTTTACTAATCATTTTAGTCAAAAATTAAAATGGTATTATTACACTATAAATATTATACTGAATATAATGGTAAATTTAATATTTTTGAAATTCAATTCCTATAAGCGTAAAAATTAATATTAGTGCTAATCCCGCAGATTGAACGAAAAACGGGGTTTTAAAGTAGGAAAACGTTCAAAAGTTTGTTAAGATTTTATATTCAATTTCAAATTGAAATTGATTATAATGAATTTAATTATAATATTAGATGTAATATTTATCTAATTTCACCTTATAAATAAATTATAATTTTTTTTATCATTAATAATTAATTAGGTTAAAATGTAATTTTTAACTAAAAATGAGTATTTTCACTATTCCTCAAAAAATGAGGTTTCTTAGAAAAATCCCAAAAATTCTCCCTAACATAATTGAAACATTCTGAATTCAAAAAGGTATTTTATTTTATCAAATTAAATTTTTAAATGTTTTTAAAATTACAAACATTATTATAAGCAGTTCATTCGAGAAAACTAGGTTTTTAAACATAAAAAGGACATTACCAAAAATCATATCTTGTATTATCAATATGTTTTACATATATATATATATATATATAACAATTATAAAAATTATTTTAAAATTATTTATTAAAATTAATATTACTAAGTTTAATGGATAGTTTATAATTATCATATTTCAATAATTAAAATAATAAAAAGAGATGCTTTATAGAAACTCAATGTTGCGTGTATCATATGCCAACTCAGTGTTGTGTGCATCATATTCCAAGTCGTTGTTTTATATAAAGTACACCAAGGTTGTGTTTCATGTAAAAGGAATAATTGAATTGGTTCATTGTAAGATATAAATGAAAATTTAAATTTATTCTAAAAAATAGGTTCATAAAAACTCGGTATGTTACACACTAAATCTTTATCAATATGATAAATTTTTTATAATAAAAATATATTAACCAAAAATAAATTTCTAGAGTGGTATAATCACTTACACATAGTATTATTCTAATAAAGAAAAAATTATGTGATGGTGTCTCATAATTATATTGAGCCTCTATGAAGAGGAAGCAAGGTGAAAATAGAATCATATAAGAAGCATAATAAAGATGTATTGGATGTCTAGTTTATCATTTTATCATCTATGTTCAATTAATTATAGAAAAATCATGAGGAAAAGGATTCATACAATATGCTCAATCATCTCTTAGAATTTTACTAGGATAAATCATGTAAATAAAGGTATATTATCTCTATCATACTATTTAGGTGGAAGAAAAGATAAGGGAGTCAAGAAAAACCTCATGTTCTCAAAATTATTGGATACATTGAGTGAATAGAGTCCCTATAATTAAAACTAAAAAAATAACTATCAATGGATATCATACGTTCATTTTTACTTCCCAACTTCTTGATCTTTATTGTTATCTATAATATGAACAACATGAAGAATTTTCTTCCTGATGTGTTCGATATGGTTCTCCAAGAATATAAGGATATAAATAATATAAAATATTCATTACTTATAGTGAATATGTAAATGAATGGAAAGGGAAAGGTTTTGATGATTAATCTAATAAAAAGACACCAATACATCATCCTTACAAGAATAAAAATATTAAAATGGAGAGAAATGAGAAAGAATTTATATTATTTGAATGTGGTATGAAAGGCCACTGGAAGAAGAAATGAATAGCTAAGAAAATGAAGCAAGGTGATGCTTTTATTTTAAGAGCATTTTTTATTGAATGCAGTCTACCTATTTCTACTAGTTTTTTGTTGGATATAGTCTTTGACTCACATATTTGTATCAAAATATAGGAACTAATTAGATTTAATAGGATTATAATTGGTGCAGTAAATTTTTATGAATAAAATAGCACAAGACTGTCAGTATTGGTAATTAGATATTATAATATTACTTTGCCTAGTAGATTAGTTATTATATTAAATAATTGTTATTATTTTCCTTTGATCAACAAAAACATTGTCTTAGTGTCATATATAAACACTATGGTATTCTGTTACATGTTTGGAAATAAATTTTTTTCTTTTATATGAATGATATATGTTATGGTATGAAATAGATTAACAATGGATTATACGTACTTGAACTTAAAAAAAGTTTTGGAAATTAGTGACAAATATAGTGAGCAAGACTCATATCCCATCCATCAGTGGAACTTAAATCTTGGTCATGTAAAATAAAAAAAATTTAAAAAACTTCAATAATGGTATTTAGACTCTATTCATTTAAAAACCATAAATGTATTCTGCACTTATTTATAAGGAAAAATTACCAAAGAACCTTTCAGTGTGAAAGTGAAATAGTCTATAGGAATTGATTCATATAGACGTATATTGTCCATTTTCAATAGAGGAAAGGGGTGTATTCTCTTACTTAGTTACTTTTACTGATTAATTTAGTGGATATTGATATATTGACTTAATTAGTTATAAGATAGATTTATTTAACATGTTTATGTAATATTAAAAAGAAGTATTGAATCATATTGGTAAGAATATTAAGAAAACATGCTAAAACTGTGGTAGAGAATATCATACCCAAACATTCATCAATCACTTAAAGGTGTGTGTGATATTTTTCCAACTCATTCCTCCTTATAAAAATTAGTTTAATAGTGTGAGAAAAAAGAGTAATAATTCCTTAATAGACATTTTCAAATTGATGATGATTCATGAGACTCTATCTTTATCTTTTTAGGGATATGCGCCACAGATAGTGACATATACACTAAATTTAGTACCAATTAAATAAATAGATGGAATTCCATGTGAGTTTTGGTATAGAAATAAACTTTATCTATTACACATATGTGTATGGTGATGTGAGGTGTTTTTCAATACAATACTTAATGATAGACTGATATATTAAAGAAATAGGTATATATTTATATATTAAACTAAGGAAAATGAAAGATATTATAAATATAATCCTTTTTATAGAAAATTAATTATGGATTTGCCTATCATATTTCTATAAAGGGATCCCATTTCCAATGAAAATAGTTGGAAAATGATTAAATTCAATAAATTTAAAGCTCTAAGAGAAAAATAGTTGGTACTAGAACAAACTCCATAATAGATAGTGCAACAAGAATAACATAATGAGACTCAAGTATTTTGTAGGTCTACAAGGACGTTTTGATAACCATATAAGTATAGTTTTCTTATTACCGAGTTAGATAAAATATTATTCTTTTAGAATAAGGAATATTTAATCTAAAATGAAGTATTAGATGGAAAAATGAAACTAAATGGAAAGAATATATCAATTCTAAAATGGATTTCATGTAATAAAATTAATTTTATATTTGGTATACACTCCAACTGATGTAAAACCAATTGGGTGCAAATAGGTATTCAATAAAAATTTGTATATGGAAGTTAAAGTAAAAAACCTATAAATAAATATCTATTTCAAAGGTTTTTAGACAATTTAAAAGATTTGATTATAACAATACCTTTCCCTGGTATCAATTCTAAAATCTATTAGAATATTACTTTCAATAGATGTTTTCCATGATTATGACATTTCATAAATGGAATTCATGACTGCTTTCCAGAATGTAAATTTGGTTGAAAACACATATATGATACAACTAGAAAAGTTTTTAATATATATGAATGATAATAATTTATGTAATTTGTAGAGATCAATTTAAGGACTGAAGCAGGAATAACTATAATGCCTCATTCCAGATCACCCAAATGGTGCCTGAGTGGGGGTCACTACATTACCTCGGGTGCATCACTCCATATTCTATAAGCTACCAACTATAATTTAGGGTTTAAAATAATTTTTGGGAGATTATTCCCTCTAAATAAATAATAAGTATTGTTCCCAAATCTATCAAAAATTTAGAATAACCCATCTGTGAAAAAAATATCCAAAAATAGCTGTATACATAAAACAATAAGTGTAAAGGGCCCTTACAGTAAATAATATAAAGTGGTAAACTATATACATGATGAAATAAAATATAATATAATAGTGGTAGATAACATGAAATCATATATATAAATAAAACAACACACTAGACGGTAGACAAGTTGAACAATAACTAAAAGTAAAATACATGTCCTCTGACCCAACTCACATAATCTCCCTTCTGAAATCTATATAATCCATAACATGTGGGACATATAAAAAAATACATATCCTTAAAGTGCCTCTTCCCTAAGATAAAACAAGAATTTCTAGACATGTAAATTGAATCCCATACCATGTACATGGGTAGAGGGTGAGTTCAACATCCTAGTATAAATCCTCAATGCCTCAACCATACTGAGTGTTTTTGTTATCAAGTGGATCTACATGAAATAAATATATTGGGTATAATCATGCATGTTTAACACAACAACCCCAAAACATAACACATGACGTAAATGAAATATGAATGTTAGGTCATCGTGTATTTACCAGGCCACCATGACACTTTACCATACCTTTATTGGCCAATGTCAGAAGGAAGAGTCACCACATACCACCCACCATCCCAACCCATACCCAAAGACTCTTTGAAAGGTTAAATCCATATCTAATCTTATACCAAGTGTTTTATTATCACTTCTCAGCCAAGGTAGGCCAGATCACCAACCATACATAACCTTCTAACTCAAGGTAGTAAAATCCATCCATAACTCATGGCACATCACAAATCAAGACCATAATCACACATGGAGATCCCACTGTCCAATATCACATATCAGGTCCAATAAAGTTAAACATAAATTACCTAAATTTATTCCATTATGCCCAACCATCTCCCTAATGTATGTCCCATCATTCTCAATCCAACCATCACACTCATGGAGGTCCTAGCTATCACATATAACAAAGACTCTATCTCACTACAGTCCCACCAATACCATCTCACTCATGGTGAGGCAAGGCCTCAGTAGCCTCTTCCCCACTAGAATATGTCTCATGTCATAATCATATTGTATTAACACTCAACCAATAACACTGGGAGAATGTATCCCATCTCATAGCTCACCAGCCCATCATTTCTATGTCTAGCTCTCAACTGGACTCTTGCACCATCAACACATCAATCACATAATCATGATGGATCATCACAAGAATAGAACTCCTAGTATATCCCAATGTATCACCCTTCTAAACCCTAGGTTTCATCCACATGAACACTGATAATGTTCCCCATGCCTTCACAAATGATGTAACTCACCACTTAATCCTAATGGATCTCTCTCTAGACCATCCTCACGCCCTAGAGGGTGTCTCGGTATCTAGATAAACCTATTACACACCTTGATATCTAAAACAACCCATAATTTTCATGCAAAAATGTAAAGAAACATTATAAAATAATAATTTTACAATGAAAAACACAATCAAGGGTGCACATCAGGCACACAATCTAGGGAATTAGGGCACCCCACATGAGGTAAAACTGACCAAAAACCTTCCCAAAATTACTCCCTTAGGATTTAACTTAAAACAAATTTAAAATATTTTTTCAAACCATTTCCCCAAATTACCATGATTTCCTTGAAATCCAATTTGAATATAAAACCCTTTTAAAAATCATATTTTAAAAAAGGAACGTATTTTACAATAAAAACCATTACATGCCTCTAAGAAATCCATAATGAGGGCCACCGATATTCATTTAACTTATATGACATCATCGAACCATTTAAAAATCTATATATATATATAGTAAATTTTTACTATTAGGTTGAATTGATACCATCCCAACCTTATGTGAAACTCGCACATTCATGAAATATATAGGCAGATAATATATATGACACACAAAAACATAAAATAACAAAAAATAAAAATTGTCTCAATAATATAAAGGCCACAAATATTAGTCAATGGTCCATAATTATATTTTTATCTCATACCAATATCCTTCAAGTTCATGAGAACCTATCTAATTTATAAACACCATCAAATTAATAAATTAAACAATTAAACCCAAAAACCCCAATTGTCATAATTGATGTCAACCCACCAAGTAAACTAATGGTGTGGAAACAATGTGAAAAGGGGTAAAATATACTCCTGACACACATCTAAATCTAAGATATAAAAAATACATAAATTAAAATTATGATTAAATGGCCAATTTAACCCAAAATCTCTAAAAACCTAAATCAATCCATATAAGAACTGCTTTAACGTGAATAATGAATGGTGTATTTAACATGTCCTCTCAATACCTCCTCTATGGTATGAACATAAAATTCCTATAAAGTGTAGTGATTTTTTCATGATTTATTGAAATAATATCCCTAAATCCCAAGAAAAACAAACCAAAATTATAAAAAGATACAAGGGGATTAGAAGGGGATCTTTTCTTGAATCCATGAATCATCTCGAAGTAATGGGGACTAAGAAAGGGGAAGATATGATCCAAAAAGGGATATCCCTATTTTTTCAGTCAACACAAAGGACCACAATGGGATTCCTAAAATGGACCCTTATAAAAATTATCAGAAGGCCTTTAAAAAAGAGGGTTCGCAAAACCAGTTAAAAAATGACCCCTTAGGTGATGGTATTAATTCCCTCAAGAAAAGGGGAGTATCCATCACCTCAAAATAGTGTGAAAACTATGTTCATTCCATGAATTCTCCTAGTTAGATATACCCACTCACAAAAACCTCATTAATGTCATAAATAGTCCTCAAGAAGGTCATTAACTGCATGAATTCCACTCGTCACATTGAGAATGGCCTAGTAAAAAAAATTGACTTCTCGGCCCCCTAGAAACTACTCTAACATCCACTCAAACTCACGAGGAATCCACTGATCCTAAAACCACATCCAAAACCAAACATTGAATACCTTTAACCACTTGTGATCCCATATGATTCCATGTTCTCAAAATGAATCCCTCTTCAAATAAAAAAGTCTAATTCCCTTAGGAATTCATAAACCATATTGATGTGGGATATTAAAAAATCACCACCATAATGCTTCTCATCCATGAAAAGTTTAGATATTCTTCAATCCATGAACCTTGACCTACTATAGTAATTAATTCCTTATCAATAGGCAATATTTTATATTCAAACACCCAACAGACTTTTGATGTGAAACTCCAAACACTAAGCCCATACAGACTGAATTTCCTCCAGAATACCCAATCTAATCCTCTAACTATCTTAACTATAACCCAAATGAAATTCCTAAAGTTTTTTCCACCCCATCACATCTATATCCACACAATAACACCATCTAGTCTTCTTCCAAATTATTTTAACTCAAATCACAAAACCTCAACCAAGAAAGAACCAACACTTTGTCACACTACCCATTCATGATTCGTTAATAGAAAAAAGAATCTCAGAATCATCTAAAACCCATAGAGAATTATAAATCAAATCATATTTTAACTCCATATTTTAATCCTCAACCATCCCATTTACACCATCTTTCTCTACCCATGAGCACCAGTGCTCCACTAATCAAACTCATTCTCAAATCCCACTACCATCATCTTGATACCATTGCCAACACACAAACTCTAACCAATACCACAACTGAATCATAAGATAAGGTCTACCCACTAACCAACATCATGTTATTTCCTCAAGAATATACCAACCAATTCCTCTATTCCCATGAAACATTTTACATGAGGGACACATAGCCGTAGCTAATTTGATGTTTCCCTCTATAAAAGTGTACTTTTTATTTCCCTACTAAACCAGACACCCAATCTTCACCACCCACATGTCATTACTTACCATGCATATTGACTGAACATGATCACTCTAATCACACCTGATTACTAAACACAAAACATCGATCACTAAATTTCAAAGTAGTTCTCAAACACACCCATTGATCCCAAACACTGATGTTTCAATAATAAATTCATCCTAAGATTTATTTTTCTATCTAACATAAGAATATACTACTAATGACCAATTCTAGATAATTGTTCTCCGCACTATAGGAATTACCTATATAAAACACACCAGTATATCTAACCTAAAAACTCATTAAAATGCACACTAAATGGTCCAACCTATAAAGGCATTAAAATAATATAAGGGGGCCAATATCTAAAAGCACCAAAATCAAATATAGCTACTTGATCCCAAAAATATAAAATGTACATAAAAAATCCTACCAAAAGTTTATCTCTTGAAGAATCCATGGAATACTATCCAAATTCACAAGACAATACTCGAGTCACCCTCAGTTCACCATCAAAAACCAAGAAAACTCGGTCTATATAAGCATTGGTTTCTTTTAACCATCATCCAGCCAAATCATGTTCACAGCCTCCATCCTCACTTATCAATTCAAAATAATCATCACACACAAGTAGAGCACACAATTCTACCATCAAGTCCATTCTTGGCCAACCCAAATCAAAATCAAAGAAAACATGGTTCACACAATTACCCATTTAGTACTTTAAAAACAATTTTAAATAAATTCACACATTGAAAAACTCACCTAATTTTTCAAAATGTCCCATAGAATCTAAGGAATTTTACCAAAACTAAAATATTAAAAACCCAAACCCAAATTTCCTTTTTTTCATAAATTTGATCTCTCTTTTCAACCCCATTTTAAAATTAAATTTCAAAAACATTTTCCTATTATTTACACAAAACATAAAAAACCCAATACATTTCAAAATCATCATCTCCATGGTCCATTTAAAGTCAAACCAACTTATAAAACCATTCCATGAACACCCCACACCATCAAGTGGTATTTCATTAAAAATCGGTTTTTCTTATTAAAAACATGGTTTTTCTCAAAAACCAATCATCCGAAAAATTATTTTTGTATGGAGGATGAATAATATAAATATGATTTAATTAAATAAACCCATTTAATCCATATTAATCTAATCACCCCTTTTAATATAATCAAGAAAATAACAATTACATTATATGTTAATTTAATTAATAATGGATTATGTTGAGGCAGCATGTCAAACAACACAACATGTAGATGTGTGTATCATTCCTTATGCATGCTACAATCATAATGCATGGGAAAATAATTGGATCACATATAATCCCAAAAAACTCATCATGAGCCTCATCCATCTTGCATTGGGAACCTTTGTCTAATTCAACACCTCACTCATCCAAGAATGTCTAGTCCCAAAATTTGAAATTCCATATATATTTGGGTTTCAAAAGATTTCATGATGACCATGCATGTTATCAATCTACCTACTAAGTCCCAACATCCTAAATACACTTTTAACTACATTTTCCCATCCCAAAATATAGTATTGATACCCTTTTTAATTCCCTAACCTAGATCACCTAAAGTATTATTAATCACGGGTCGATACATGACATTAGGTGCATCCCCCACACACACCAGAGGCTTCTGACTAATAGCAAGGGCCTAATATAGTCATGGGGATACTATACCCTCTATATAAAGTATATGAGTCATTATCAAATATACCATGTAAGATCCCATATCTTTTTATAAGGTATAGGTGATTTAAATTTCATTTAAAACCTTCCTTTTTATCCTTATAAATGTTCTTATGAGTTATTTGAAGGGTTTGAGTGTTCATCGGGCTCATTCAGGACTTAAAGCTCCAGTTTTTAAAGGACACATATAAGGCATGTATTTGGTGAACAATTAGTTTTAACCATGAGGTTCAACTATGATTCCCCAAAGAGGTGGTGTATGGTTTTAGAAACCATGTGGGGTAGTCTGTATGGCCATTTTAGGGTGCTTCAGAACATTATAGAGGGGTCACATGGTATGTGCACGGTTTTCCCAAACCATGTGCCAAGACCACATAGGTAGTTCCACTTAGGCAGTGATCAAGCATGTTTGGCACATGGTTTGTCCAAATCGTGAGGCCAAACCATGTGACCAAATCATTCCCTTCTTAGCAATTCTAAAATTACTGAAATGACCATATCCTTGAAAATATTATCCTCTTATTTTCTTCCTCCCACAGACATAGAAATCCATCTCTCATTTGGAGATCCACCTATCCTCCTAGGATTTTTGATAACTTCATCATTATATCTTCAATTCGAGAATTTTTTTCAAATTAAATACCTATTGTTAATTTCTTCATTCCTATTTCCTCCTTTTTTGATTATTTTTCTGTATGGAATGGTAAATCCATGTGAGCTCTTTTTCTCTATTTTCATGGAATTCAAATATTTGATTAATTTCCACCATTATATATTGGATTTGAATACAATAACAGGTGAGGAATCTACTACACATCTAAGGTAGGTGGTCTTATGCATTTCCCTTAAGGTCGCATTATCAATATATTGTGTTGTTGTGCCACCCACTGGGTTTCTGTGTGTCACTTACTAAAGTGTTTTTTTATTAAATTAAATGTATATGCCTATATTTATAAAACTCATGAGAATTTTAATTAATAATGAGGTTTGAGAACCCCAACTAGAAGCATCCCATTGGTTTTGATGTTAAAATAGGCTAAATTGTCATAAATTTATAATATTTCGGTTCGCCATTAGATGTGTGTTATTTCCCCTTGGAATTAGGAGTTTCTAATTAATCATTGTAAATGGATAAATTTAATGTGATGGATGGATTAATCCCTTTTTATGCCTTCATTTCCTATGATATATATTTTAATCTCTTTCCGATGAGAGTTTTCAACCATTAAAATAAATAGCCATTATGAATTAAATGTGACATTAAATGGTATGGATAAACTGAGATCCATGACCATTATTTGTTCCATGTTGAGGGTGATAAATTTGTTCTAACATGGAATGTCATCGAAGGACTCATCTATATTATTTTAATTCAAATGAATTATTAAATTTATTTACACTTCTCCAAGAGAGATATATGGTTTCACCTTTGAATTATATGGGTGGGCACACTTGGGTGGATGGATTTACCTTAATCCAGGAGTGATACTTGGGTACATTTCAAATAATTACAAATTTGGGATGAGAGGGAAGAATATTGCATCATTTCATGAGTGACACTTGGGTTTATCACATGGAATTCCAAGGATGGACTGAAAGGGTGTTGACTTTATTCCACACCTTGTGTGATACCTCAGTTCCTTTGAGCAATTTCATGCATTGTCTTGTAGGGAAATAGGTTCATGATACACCTGGAGTGATACTTGGGTTAATTATATAGGATTCCTTAGACAAGATCAGGTTTCCAATAAATAAATTGATAAATTAATTTAAATTTTTTTTCATCCAAGTCAATGAACATACTTGGATTCGGTCAATACTTTTTATACATAACGGTATTGTTATATTTTTTTTATCAATTGTAATGGAATAGTACTTGTTCATACCTTATATTGAATATGATTATCAGGGTATATCTTATCTATGAGATGGGCCCCAATCCAATTATATAAATAAAATCATAAATGAGAAATATTTCTAAGACTTTTCAGCATAGGCCAAAGTAGGTAGTATCGATCGAGTGTCCCATTAGGAACTTTGACTAACATGGGTATTACATATCTCATTTATAGTTTATATTATTAAATAAAAACTAAATCTATAAATATTCACAAAATATATGGAATTAGACACCATTGGTGGTGGCCTACTGGGTATATCTCACACCTTGTTCAGGCCACTGATTGGTACCCAGACGGACTTCATAGATGCAGGTAGAGATAAGGGAAACTGTCCTGCCATGGATTCTTTATTTATATACTTGGTTAGAGTATGGGAGTAGAGGGCCAATATTATTTTTTTGATTATATTAGATGTATATTTTGGTCTTTTAAAACTTTTTATAGAATGTTGTATATTCTTGCTTCTGTATGCTCATGTACTCTCCCTTTTGTATATCAGAATGACATGATCAACATCGTTTTGTATATGGTACTGGATATGGTTTCTACTAGTTTATTTATGATATTTAGATGATTTACTTATTCTACTATGGTTTTTTATTTATTAATATTACTCTGTTTATTTATATTATTATTCTTATATGCAACACTCTGATCATGAGGGTATAGTTTCCTCACCATCCTCTTATAAACCCTCTCAACTATTCTGAAGCCTATAGTGTATGAGGAGGCGTGATTAAGTTTATGTGGCCACTATTTTGGATTATGTTATCGAGTGAGGCAGATCAAGACATCATAAAGAGGTACCAGATCATTATTTTCCTTTTATATTACTATTTGGTTATGAGACTGTGCCTAGGAGTTGCTAACCCACATAAATGGAAAATTAAAATTACCTTTGATGGGAACTATTATTCTAGTTTTTTATTATTACAATTATATTTATTTCACCTTTAGGTGATTCATAGGATATGTGCAATTTATTATTTTTTATATGTATTTAATTTTACCCATAGCTCATTTGGTCAAAAATGTATTGGATTCATGAATCATTATAGGAATGTAGGGATTCTCATGTCATGCATATATCATGCCTGGTAGATTACGTTGCTTAACTTCCTGATTTTGTAGCATGTTTATCTATATACCATGTTTATTTAATGATTTGGCATGCTTACTTTTATACCATGAATCTATAACTATTTCCATGTTTACTAGTATTATTGCTTGTGATAGCATTCCTTATTGTTGTTATAATAAAAAATTGTTTTTAAAGTGTCTACATCAAACTAAATGTTTTTTTCTAGTATACATTGATGGAGACACCTTAATTAACTAGTTATTACATGTTTGAGCCATTGAATGTTAGTTACATAGACTAAAATATTTATGGTTTTTATTGAAAGGGTGATAATAAAATTTTATAAAGTGTATGGTAATTTTTAAATTGTGAAGTGTAACCCATATAATCAAGCCTTTATATGTTAATTGGTTATATTTTTAGTATGAACTAATGATTATTGAAAATTTAAATAGAATGGTTGTGGTTGAAAAGTGCTTCTAATTAAAACATAAGGGGTATTTTACTATAAAACATTCAATTGACACACTATATACTGGAACCCCTGATATAAAATAGATAACTTGGCCTAGACCCATCCTTAGTAGTGGGAAGTAGGTAGTATATCTTGTGGTTTTTTATAGTCTTATACATCACACGAACCTAAAATTTGGAGTAATTTTAAGAGTTTGACTCTTATATATGATGGTTTTTACCTTAAATATTCTATTATATGTGGTCTATATTTTATAAAATCCTTTTTTAAGGTAAGTGCTTGGAATTAGAGGAGCTATAAACCATGAATTCCACGAGTTGTGTGCCAGTAGAGTGGTGATGATGGTGTTATGGAGGTGATGGTACTTGAGCCACAAGTATTACTACTAATAGTTTCTCTTCTAGTACCTCCCATTATACCCAACTAGGTAATTGACATCCATTTTCAAGAGTAATTATTACAACTCATACTGACCATGTGGCAGAGTTTATGTGGGAATTTCAATAGCATCATTTTCCCATGTTTTCAGGGGATAGTGGTCAAAATACTATGGATTCATGGATAGAGGACATGCTATCAATTTTTGAGAATCTTGAGGCACCTCTAGAGATTATATTGAATCTCTCTACGTATATGCTATGAGATTCTACCAAGCGATAATGGGACATTGTTACCCAGGAAGATCATCACTGGGATATGTCCTATATGGACTTACTGGTGGACTTTTATGATTACATTTACCCTAAGATGCTGAGGGATGACTTTTCAAGAGATTTTATACACCTATATCATGAAACTTTATCAGTTCTGGACTACTCTTCATGTTTCACAGAGCTCTATCACTTCACACTGATCCTTCTAGGTGATGAGTTTTCTAGGACTAGCTGATTCAAAGATAGTCTTAGGTATGAAATATAATCATGGGTGAATGTATTATAGTTCTGGCCACTACTACTTTTACTAGCTATAGGAAGCACCATTTTGTTCCTTCTCATAGAAGTAGTAGTGGCCAGATTGTGCATTTAGGCAGATAGGTGTTATTCCATTAGTGCGGTAATCTAGGACATACAAATAACCAGTGTATTAAGGACCCAATTGAGTGATGATATTTCTGTAAAATGGGTCATATTCATTTATTTTTTGGATATTTTTAGTGGCTAGTGGGAGAGGAAATGCACTAACTCCATGTTTAGGAGCAGGGTCAGAAGCTCCTCATTAGGCAGGGAGCTAGAGTACTACTCTCTGATCTAGATGAGGAGGTAGTCATGGATGAGGGATCCAAACACAAGAATTATAGTTCCATCAAGGTGGTCCTACCTAAGGTATTAAAGCTATATCTTAGGGTCACATTCAAGGATAGATATATATAGGGTAGTTGATCCCTAAGGTTCATAGTGTAGTTCAATATATGATTAGAGGAATGATCTTATTAGCCTCTACTCTCTTTAAGGTTTTATTTGATATAGGTTACTCACACTACATTATATATGTGGTTCTTATAGAGAGTCTTGTCCTTGAGATATAGTATTTTAGTGGTGTGATAAAGCTCGATGCACTCTTGAGATAGAGTATTTTAGTGGTGTGATAAAATTCGATATTATGTTTGGAATTTGAGAAAATAGTGTATGCCAGTGAAAGGAATTCCCCCTTGAGGTAGGTAGGTATTGTTTCTTATGGGACCTCTAAATCCTAAAGATGAATGTATTTCATATCATTCTTGGGATGGACTAGTTAGTTTCTTATCACACCTATGTGTGGAATGCAAACACCAGAGGGTATTGTTTACATCACCATAGGATATTAGTTATATTCAAAAGGGTGAATGGGATTTCTAGGATGTTCAATCTAGACCCAAGCATTGTGAGAATGGTTGAGTGATATACTAGATTTATATTATTTATATAGATGATCAAGGAATGTGTCAGTATGATTTCTATCCTGTATTAGATCATTTTAGGGATCTCTTCCTTGAATTTTGTTTTAGAATACCTCCTGATATAGAGGTAGAGTTTACAATCAAGTTAGTACTAGGAGTATCAACGATATTCATTCATCCCTAAAGGATGGATGCTATTGAGTTGTAAGATCTCAAGAGGTAGCTAGAGGATTTAAAAGATAAGGGTTTGATATGGCTCAGTATATCCCTATGGGTCTCACTTATCCTTTTCTCCAAGAATGTGGATGGTACCCTTAGGGTTTGTGTGGATTACCATTATTTGAACCATCTTCAAGAGAATATGGTTCTATTCCAACCACTTCTAGGAGGATATCCCAAGAATTATTGTCATGGGAAGAGGGTTCCTTTGCTTCCAGGCGCAAATGTGGTTTCCCTTCAGTCTGATCCGGCTCACAATTTCTATTCATTGCTGGTTATATATAACTAATTTAGTGTATTTCTACATGATTCAGATGATTCATTATTGGATTCTTGTTCCCTCTACCCCCTTATAGTGGTTTTTGTACCTGGGATCATGCTAAATGTATCCAAAGATTCTCTTCCAGTCAAACTAAAGCCTTATTTATTCCTGAGGGCAAAACTTGGTGCTCTCACCTCCATTGATTTTTCTTATAATTTAGAATTATCGTAGACTAGGTGCATAGGTGAAGATATATTTTCTCTTATCTGAACTAAAATGTTCTAAATCCTCTATGGTGGTGGTCCTTGATCCTAAACAACATTTTTCTAATATCTATAATTTTTCCTTTAGACTAGGCCTTTGTGGTTTTTTATCCTAAAAAAACTTTCAATAATCACATATGGTTTTTTTGGAGGAGAAATATCTTGGTGGATTTTTTGGCTGCATCTAACCAACATTTATTAATTAAGATCAGTGAGAGTCATAAGGATTGTTCCTTACATTTTGTCTATGAAAAATGTGATTCTACGGAAAGGGATGCTTTGTGAAGGGACCTAGATAGCTCTTATTAGGGAAATTCATCTTGGTTTTTAGGGGTTACTTTAATATCATCATCAAACCATCGGAGAATAATGGAGGTGGAGTGTACCCTAAAAGGGATTGATAGGATTTTTCATCTTTCACTTCACAAAATGGTCACCTAGACTTGGGAATTTCATGGAACAAATTCACTTGGTGTTAAAATAAAAAAGGAAGTCATCTCACCTAATGTATATTAGACTAATGATTCTCTAATCTATAGGAAATTTTATCCTTTACAAACCCAAGGTTCGAACATCTTGTGCAGGATCTTTCAGACCATTCCTCTTCTCATTCATCTAGAGAAATGATCAGTGGATAAAAACTACATTTAATACTCCAATCTATGGGTGTTAGATACCATTTTTCTTATGGTGGTTCATAGATCCTATATGAATCCCATGTATGAGAGAAGATGTATGAGTCTACAAAATATGTTGTGGAGACTCAAAGGTGATCTAACTACTTAGTAAATTAACAGGACCAACCATTTTATCAACCTGGAGGGGATTAATTAAGAGATTGAGTTCATTGAGGTAAATCTGGAATCCAACTAGGATGATGATACTTTTTTCACAATGATGGAAAAGAAAAACTAGTTAGTGGAAATTATTCTGTAATAAGAAATAATTTCCCGAGAGATGGTAAGAGAAACTTGGAACAATGATGGATGTAAGAATAAGGCCTTCTTTTAGGAATGTATAATTTAAAGAAAGCACCCCAGTGTTCCTAATATTATTTTGGAAGATGGGTATTTCATGTAGGATGTGGAGGTCATGGGAGTTATGTATAATGACTATTTTAAAAGGTTACTGGATGGCCCTAATCTTAGTATACAGGAAGGCTATAATAGTGAGAAAATATACTTATTAGAAAATTTTCGAAGGGCGGTTTACAATGATATTAACTATTTCTTTGAAAACATGTTGGAGAAATCTGAGATATGGGAGGCAGTCTGGTCCCATAACAAAGAGAGTTCTTCGATAACTTACAGTTTCTTGGGATACTTTTACATAAATTTTTGGGAGCTGGTGAAGGGGGAACTAATTGTGGACATTTAGTAATTCTTTAGAGGTGGGATCATGCCCTATTTTTCAAGTGCATCGACATTTATCCTCATTCCTAAAGGGAAGGATCCATCCTTTCTCAATCATTATAGGCCAATCAGCATGTGTAACTTACCATATAAGGTTCTTGAAAACATTATCAACAAAATACTCACATTGCATCTACCTCAATGGATCTTATAGAATCAACAGGGTTTTACCAAGGGAAGATTAAATCAATCCACCATAGTCATGGTTTATAAAATGGTGGGGGATATTAAAAAATCACTTGGTTCCAACATTGTGGTCAAGGTTGATATTCCCAAAGCCTATGACAAGATGGAGTGGAGTTTCATCAACAAAGTGTGAATAGTATGGGTTTCTCCAAAGAGGTAGTGGATCTATTATATAGGTAATTTAGATCACCTTGGATGGTTAATTATTTAATGGGGAAGAAGTGTGGGTCCTTTAAATCCACTTGAGGCCTCAGGTAGGGCTTTATCTCCCAGTCTCTTCAGCTTGGTTCAGGACACTCTCAGCAGATATTTGGAAAAAAAACATTATTTCTAGCAATATTTGACCATATTATGGTAGAGAAAATACTAGTGACATTTATCATATCACTTTCGATGATGGAATGATTTTTTTCCTAAATTGAAATAGTTGGAATATTTGAGAATTCAATAAAATCATGGAAATATAATAAAAGTGGAGTGCACAGTCCATAAACTAAGACAAAATTAGTGTTTTCATTTAAAAATGGTGTTCATAAAGGTGGGGAAATAAAATTGAGGAGGACTTTAGTATGTAAATAAGATCATTCCCTATTGAATACCTTGTGGATCTTGTCACTCCAGGAAGTATTTTCATCCATCATTTTGATGGGTTAGTCAATAAAATTACTTCTCACATTACAAATTGTAAGAATCATCTTCTTTCCTTCATGGGGAGTATTATTCTTGTCAAATGTATCTTTTCTTTTATTCCTATTCATGTGATTTCAATACTTAACATGTCAAATATGGTTATAAGAAACATTGAAAAATTACGATAGGCTTCATTTGGGACTCTCATGTTAATGGAATCTATCACTGGGATTCATGAGACAAGATGTACAGGGGGTGGGAGATGGAATTATCAATCTTAGGAGTGTTAAGAAGGAAATTCATAGCATGAAAGTTATATTTATTTGGGATTTCTTGGAAGGTAATTATCTTTGGTCCAAATTTATCACTAATAGATATGGAAATCATATGGACAGAGAAAGGGGGAACTTGTTAGCTTTTGATCATGATCTATATCCACTTAATTATGTTATATAACCATTCCAAATGGACTATGGGTTGTGGATAGATTAATTTCTGTAACGACAATTGGTTTGGATTAGTTCTTGGTTTTCCTAGTTGTATGAACTTGGATATCACTCTCTCTCAACCTAGAATGTTCAAGCCTTTCATTCGTTCCATTCTCAACTACCACCAAATAAATTTATTCAACAGCATTGGCATGAACTCAGAACTGAATAAACTCATCTTTATAGGGTTATCATTGGACGTGTTCTTGAAAAACTAATACTTCTATATGACTCAAGTGGATGGCATACGAGATGAGTGGAACAAAACCATCTGGTGAACTGACATTCTGACGAAATTCAACTTCCTAGTGGGTGTCTTTGTAACCACACTATTTCTATTAATGAGAAGGTTAGAAAAAAATGAATCACATTGGATTCCAAATGTTTATGTTGTAGGAATCCCAAATAGGAATCATCTGCTCATCTTTTCTTCAAGAGTGATTGGGGCAAGGTAGTTTAGAGTGGTTTGGTAGAGTTCACTGGGTTGGTATATCGATCCACCTTCATGAAAATTTTCTTCAAGAATAGTTTATAGATATCTAAAATAATGATCAGGAGGAATGTATGGAGAGGGAGTTACTTATAGTAGTAGGTTTTTTTAGAATTTGGAGTGTGAGAAACCAAATCTTCCATGGTGGCATTCCTATTTCATGACTGGGAATAGAGGTTAAATCAAGAAGCCTCATGGAATATATTCTGATGCTTATTAATTTATGGGAAGCATCTCCCTCATTAAGAAAGTTCATATCTAGAAATTTCACAACCTATACTTCTCATAATTGTATCAGGAAGGGAAGATGGGTGAGGTGTAATCCACTAAATAATGGGTTTAAACTCAATGTGGATGGATATTTTATTATTGGGATCATGTGGGGGTGTGGTTGTTCATGGCCAGTAAGGAGAAGTAATTATTACCTTCAATGATGGTTATGGACATGGGGACTCCATTATGAAGGAGGCTTGTGTGATTCTTATGTCTATTGAGTTGTGAAATTTGCACAGAATCAAGATGCATTCGGTGGAAACAGAATCAATAGTTATCCATGGATCACTATAGGGGAAGCTTAAAATTCAATGTTTCATCACTTACCTCATTCACAAATGAAAAAGTTTCTTGATATATGGTTAACCCTTTATCATACTTGGAATGAGGGGAATAAGGTTGTAGTTTTCTTTACTTATTGGGTGGAAAATGAGGATCAATGTTTATTATTTTCCATCTTGGGATCTCTCCCACATGCATGTAATATTATTTTTAGGTTGGACGAACTTGGTCTCCACTATTTTAGTCTATCTTGACTTTATTCTATCTTGGGCTCTAAACGTCATGAAATAAAAATTTCAATGTTGGATGGATGGTTTTCCACCCATACCAAGATTCATTTGTGGTGGTCTTTGTGGATGACATATGGGTGTACTCACATACTCAACATGATCAATCCCAATATCTTGATATTTTTTCATCACATTGAATAAGAACTAGTTGTATAGTAATATTTCAGAATTAAACTTTTAGATTGAAAAGGTATACTTCCAAGGTCATATTATCTAAAATATAAGAGTATAAATTGACCCGAAGAAGGAGATAACTATCGTTTCCTGAGAGCATCCCAATAAAATCATTGACATATGAAGATTATTGGGGTTGTATTGATATTACAAGAGATTTTTATGGGATTTATCACACCTTTCAGAATCACTCATTTTCTTGACCAATAATGTTGTCAAGTTTTCAAGGTTTAAATCATGTGAGAAAGACTTTCAAGAGTCGAAAAGAGATTTACTTCAGCATCGATCCTAATTTTATCTAATCCTAGAAGAGGATGCATGGTTTGTTGTGATACATTAGACATTGGGATGGGAGCCATTATGATGTAGATATATTGATTTTTGGTGTACGGGTCTCATCATTTGAGGACTCATGAGTGTAATTTTTTAATGCACGGTCTTGATCTAGTAGTTATGGTTCATTACTTACGTTGTTGGAGGCATTATTTATTGGGAGAGTTTTTTTTGGTGTACATGGAACAAAAAATACATAAGTATATATTTACACAGCATGAATTGAATCTTAGTAAATGAATACAGGTTGAATACCAACATTAGTTTCAATTTAATATTACATTTACACCTAGTAAAGGAAATTTTATTACTAATGATTTGGGTCGAAAGACTGAAACGTAGTCATTTTTGGAGGAAAATAGTTAGTGGTGATTGATGGAACTCTTTTCCAAGACGAATTTAGAGTTTCGAGGCCATCATGGATAACATTTACTCACATTGCTACCAGTTACCTCTTCACATCTGAATAGGGTGAAGAAGAGGCGGATTTTAGATTCCAAAGGGCTTAGTCCTACAGGAGATCATTTTAGGTGAGGACCCACTACATGATTGGATTTTGGATGGGGATGAGGTATTACACATTCTTGGACACATCTATGTTTCTTCCATCATATTTGATTATTTGATGCAAGAATCTCATGCCTCTGATTGGGTGGTAAATCTTGGAATTATGAAGATATACTATGATTTTTCTCGCAATACTGGTGGTCTAATATTAAAAGGGAGATAGCTAGTTTTGTTGCTCGGTATTCCACTTTTTAGAAAGTGAAGGTGAAAGGCTAGTGAACAAAATGTATTTTATAGTCATTTCCCATTAGTAAGTGAAAATGAGATGACATAACTAGGGATTATTTAATGGGATTACATAGTTAAACTTGGGGATGTGACATAATATGGGTAATCATAGAAAGGTTGAAAATTTTCACACACTTTATACCTATTAGAGAGACCTTTTAGTAGGATGATATAGTGAGGATATATGTTAGATAGATCATATGACTTCAGGTAGTTCCATGTACTATTGTATTAGACATAGACGCTCATTTTACATCATAGTATTGGTAAGGGTTGTTGAGAGCACTAGATTCTTAGGTACTGTTGAGTACAGCCTATCACCCATATAATGATAGATAGTCCAAGTACAACACAGGTGTTATAGGATAAGCTTCAAGCATACTTACTTGATTTTTTTGGTTCTTGGTAGAAACACCTATAACTTTGAAAATTTTCTTATAATAATAGCTTTCATGAAACCGTACATCTGGATCCTATTAAATATTTATATGGTAGGTCGTTATATTAACCCATGTTCTGTTTAGAGGTAGGATAGGCAATGATATAGGGACATCAACACCTTCAAGAGACTTCAAAGAAGGAAAACTTATCCAGAAGCATATAACTACAGCTCAGTCTAGGAAGAAGTCTTACACTGATCATCATCACTAAACATTAGATTAAAAGGTGTGGCATTAGGTATTCCTACATATTTTTTCTATACTATGGCATATAAAGATTCATAGATAGGGTAAGTTATCACATTTTTATGTTAGACCCTTCAATATTTGGAAGATATTTGTGTCGGTAGCCAATCTTTTGTAGTTACCTCATAGGTACCGATTCATTCACAACATCTTCCATGTATCTCAGTTACATCATTATCACTCAAACTTGTCTCATGTTCTTCAACCTAATTTGGTTCATTTAGAGGCGTATGCATCCTTTGAGAATAACCTTATACGCATCATTGATCAAATCATGAATGATATTAAAGGTAGCTTAGTTCTTCTAGTATAGGTGTTATAATAGCATGATAATATGAAGGAAAACACCTAGGAGAGAGAGGTCACCATACGTGTTCAGTGGGTGGAGTTATTCTTAGATGATGCCTTACCACCCTCAAAATCAAAACTTGGGAATGAGTAATTTTGAGGAGGGAATATAAGATCCAATTTTTTATTATGAGGTATGTATCCTTTAAATTTTGGTTGAAACCTTTATTTTCATCCTTTTGAATATGATTATATGTTTGAGGTGGGGTTTAGGAGAATCTAGGTCTCATTCATAGCCCGAAGCTCCAGTTTTTGGAGGAAATAGATGAGGCGCATGGTTGGCGCATGATTAGTATTAACCGTGTGGTTTAACTGTGTGGCCAAAAGGAGGTGTTTCGTGGTTTGAGAAACCATGTGAGGTATACTACATGTTCTTACAATGGGTTCTATAGAAAGTTCTAGAGGGTCCACATGGACTACACCTAATTTTCCCAAACCATGCACATAACCTAAATAGGTAGTGTCACTTAGGCAATGATCATGCACGATTGGTGCATGGTTTGTCCAAACCATGAACCTATTAAAAATTATAAAATTACATAAATACCCACACACCCTTATTTTAACTATTATCCTCTTCTTTTCTTTCTACCATGTATATCTTACTCCCCCTATCATTTGTAGATCCACCTCTCCTCTTAATATTTGTGATAACTTCATTGTTTGACCTCCAATTCAAGAACTATTTATTGCATTGGATCCATATTGGTATTCCCTTTATTCCTATTGCCTCGTTTCTTCAATTATTTTGTCCTATGGAATTATAAAATCCATGAAAGTTATTTTGACCTATTTTATTGGTGACCATCTATTTCTTTGATTTCTCCCATTCTAGTCCTGATTTGAGTCCAATAATGGATGAGACATCAACTACACATCAAAGGTAAGTGGTATCATGATTTTACCTTAAAGTCACATTGTCTATATATTATGCCATTATGGAATGAGTTGAGTTTTACATGCATCACTTATTAAAGTTAATTTCTATTAAATTAAATATATAGACCAATTTTTATAGAACTCATGTGAACTATAATCACCAATGAGGGTTAAGGACCCCAATTAGAACCACCCCATTGGGTGTGTTTTTAAACTAGCCTAAATGACCAAAAATTCCTTATATTATAGTTCACCTTTAGTGGTGTGTTCTTTCCCCTTGAATTTGGGAGTTTATAATAAATTAAATAAAATTAATAAATTGAATATGACATAGATTGATCCTTTTCTAGGCCTCTTAAGCCTAGGTTATGTATTTGAACAACCTTATGAGGTGGGTTATATACCATTAAAAGAAATTTTCGTTATGAATTAAATATGATCTTAAATGGTATGGATAGACTGAGATCGATGGCCATTTTTTATGACATACTAATGGTGATACATGTGTTTTGACTTGGAATTCCATGGATGGACCCATCTAGATTATTTTAATTAGAATGAATTATTAAGTGGAATTACACCATGCAGTGGTGATACATGGGTTCACATATGAATTTCATGTATGCGAACACTTGAACATATGAATTTACCTAATGTAAGGAGTGATATGTGGGTACCTTTAAAGGAATTCCAAGTATGTTCTTAGAGGGTAGTATACTACAACATGCCCTGAGTGAAACTTGGGTTTCCCATGTGAAAGGCCAAGGATGGACTTACAGGGTGATGAATGTATACCTCATCTATAGTGATACCTGGGTTCCTATAAAGAATTCCACTTATGGGATTTTAGGGTGATGGGTTCATGTTACACCTAAAATTATACATGGGTTCCTTATACAGTATGCCTTTGATAGGCTCACATTTCTAATAAACCAATTGAAAAATTAATTTAAATGGTTCATCTTCTAAGTCAAAGAACAAACTTGGATTTATTCAATATGTTTTATACATTACAGTATTGTTATATTTCCATTATCAAGTGTAATGAAATTTGATGTATTCGTCCCTTATATTTAATATGATTAATGGGGGATACATTTTCTATGAGATGGGTCCTGAGACTATTATATTAATAAAATTATAAATGATAAATCTTTCATAGACTTTCTAGAATAGGTTGAAGCTGGTATTATTGGTCGAGTGTCCCATTGAGAACTCAAACCAACATGGGTATTACAATTTCAATTATAGTTTATATTATTAATTTAATCCTACTTATTTATATGTTCATATATTAGATAGAATTATACACCATTGTTGGTGGACTACTGAGTGTATCTCACACCATGTTTGGGTTGTTGATTGGTACTCGGATAGACTTTAAGGATATAGGTAGAGATAAGGGAAAGAGGCCTACCACGGATGCTTTATTTATTTACAAGGTTGAAATATGGGAGTAGAGGAATAAGATTATGCTTGTGAGCTTATTAGAGATATCTTTTGGTATTTTTATACTTTGTGTAGCGTGTTGTATATTCTTGATTCTCTGTACCCATGTACTCTCCCTTTTGTATATTTTCACGACACAATTAGCATCATTTTATATATGGTATTGGATATGGTTTCTATCAGTTTATTTATGATATCTATATGATTTACTTATTCTACTGGTGGTTTTTATATATTATTCTTTCATTGTTTATTTCTATTATAATTCTGATGTACCACACTCTGATCATGAGAGTATAGTCTCCCCACCAACCTCATACAAACCCTTACTAATAGTTGGAATCCTCTAGTGTAATGGGAGGTGGTCTTAAGGCCATGTTGCCACTGGTTCAACTACTATTATCCAGTTAGCCAAGTTAGGACATCACATATTGAAAATTTATAATAACCTCTTTGTATAACAGGAATCTCAAAAATAACTATAAATATAAAACCAAAATCCAAAAAGAGCCCCTTTGTCAAGAATAGAATGTAGTAAACTATCTACATAGTATAAAAAAACATAACAGAGTAGAATTAGATAACATTGAATCATATATATGAATAAAATAGTACATTGACTAGTACATGTGATGAAAAATATCTAAAATTAAAATACACAGCCTCCAAAATAATTAAAATAATTTCCCTACTAAAATGCATAGCCTCCATAACATATTAAACCTATATTGAATGTCCATCTCAAAGTAGTACCTATATCGTGAGAGTAAACAGGAAGTTCAATGCATGTACATCAAAACCCATACGGTGTGTTCTGGTTGTGGTTGAGTCCAATGATCAAGTAGTAATCACCAATGCCTCAATCATATTGAGTGTTTTTATAATCAAGTGGATGTGAATAAAATAGAAATATATTGTATAATTATGTATGTACAACACACCCACCCAAAAATTTAACATATAATACAAATGAAACAAAAAAAGTCAGGTATTCCTATACTAACCAAGAAACTGTGACATCTGACCATACATGCTTCATCGAAATTTAGAAGGAAGAGTCGCCATGAACCATCATCCCAACCCATACTCAGTGACTTTGAGCAGGGTACTATCCATTTTTTATTTTATACCAAGTTTATGACTTTCCTTTCTCACTCAATAGAGGCTATATCACTAATAAAAAACTACCTTTTTAGTCATGGTAGGGAAATCCATCAATAACCTGCATCACACCATAACTCAAACCATATCTCACTCATGGTGGTCTAATCATCTGATCTCACAACCAAGGTCTTGTCATATCACTCATTACTAACCTAACTTCATTCCATTGGTCCCAACCATCTCACTCATATATGGTCTATTATGATCATGTCAACCATCTCAATCATTGAGAGTCTATCCATCACATATAACAAAGACCTAATATCATGATTGTCCCACCAACTCTATATCGATCATGGTGAGGAAAGGCTTCAAAAACCTATCCCCCGCCCAAATTCATCACCTTTCATAATTATATAGTTATCATAGATAGATAATAACATATAGGTCACATGGATCATATCACATCTCACTAGCTCATCACCTCTAGATCTAGCTCTCACCTTGCCTCTTTCACCATCAGCACATTAATCACGCAATCTTGATGGATCATCATAAGTAAAACACTCTATGGATATCCCTATATTTTCACCTTCCAAACCGTTAGCTCCATCCACATGAACCATGTTTATGTATCACATTCCTTTACAAATGAAGTAACTCTCCTCTCAATCCCAATGACTTTATCTAGTCCAACCTCTCACCCAAGAGGGTGACCTAATATCTATCCATACCCACCCAAAACTTTGACACAAATAATAGAACATCATCAGTGTGCACACATGACAATAAAAGTTATACAATAATCAATACACAAGGGAAGAAACAATCATGGGTTCACATCATGCACACAATCTTAGAAATTGGGGAATCATTTGTACAATGTCAAACAGATTAAAACCCTTCCCAAAACAATCCCCTTAGTCTTTCCTTTAAAAAACAAGTCAAAAAAATTGAAAACTATTTTCCCAAATAATAACTTTTTTATTAAAACCCTATTTTAATCCCAAACCATTTTTAAAATCACATTTTACAATGAACCCCATTTTACTTAGGAAAACCAACACATGCCTCTAAATAATCTATAAAGAAGTACACCAATACTATTTTGACCAAGGTTCCACTATTGAACCATTTAGACAAATATATGGTCCATGTTGACTATTAAGTCAATGTGATCCCATCCCAAAATTATGGTAAACCCACATATTCATGTAATATATAGGTGGATAATAAATAGATCACACAAAAATATACAATCTCTAAAATACTAAAAGACTCGGTAATGTAAAGGCCACCAACCTCAACTGATATACCATAATTCTATTCTATGCTAATACCAACCTCCTCAATTTCCATGAGAACATATATCATAAATAAATTCCATAAAATTAATAAATTGAACAATTAAAAAAACCCTCAATTGGAATAATTTACACCAACTCATCATATGACCTTATAGCCTAAAAAACAATAAATGGGGTGTGTTCCACTACCAACATACACCAAAACCTAAGACACAAAAAATACATAAATTAAAATGTCGATTTAATTCCCAATTTAACCTAAAATATCCCAAAACACTAAACCAATTTGTGGAACATCTTACCTCTAGGTAAACAGTGAATAGTGGATTGAAAAAATCCTCTCTATAACTCATCTTCAATATAAACATGAAACCCCTATAAAGTGAAAATTTCACAATTGTATAGTTAAATTGGTCTCTTAATCCCTAGATTTTCAAACCAAAATTAGCAAAGAATAGAGAGGAGAAACAATGGGATGATAATGAGGGATGTTACCTTGAATCATTATGAAAAAACACCAATAATCAACTTGAATATAAGGAAACAAATTAAGGATAATAAGAGATCCATATAGGGATCTCCCCCTTTATTCAGTCATCCAATAACAAAGAAACTCAAGAGGGTTCTTAAAATGGCCCCGTAGAAAATTTACCATAAGGCCCCTCAAAAACAGGGTGCTCAACACCAATTCTCGACGTGACCCCTTGGATCACAAAATAAAACCCCCAAGATAATGGTATTATCCCTTTATATTAACTTATTTTTCAATTAAACCCTATGGTCACACGGTGAATGCTCTTGGGTAGATATCCCCTCTCTTGTAAATCTCATGCATGGCATGAATATCCCTCATGAAGGTTGTTCCAAACATGAATACCACACATGGCCACTACTATAACATTCAATTGAACTCCCAAGGCATAAATTGAGCCTTAAACCACATAAATACAACTATTAAGGATGTATAAACACTTATAATACTAATATGAGTCCCAATTATTAAAAACAACCCCTAAAATCAAAAATTCAAATTCCCTCAATATTTTGCAACCATCAATAACATTGGCCATTACATAATGATCATAGAATGTTTGTTTTCATGATTTAATAAGAATATTTTGTATCATTAATAATGAAATTGAGCCATATGTTTATAATAAGGTTATTTGGATTGCCATCATTTACCTAGAATTATATATTCATGATCAGTGGAGAGGTTCTCTCTCTTAACTTGAGGGATTTCTCCAACGATATGATCCTAAGAGAAAGAGTTGAAGATTAAATTGCAGGTCATTTAGATATGTTTTCATCATGCGGTACATCATGTATTATCACACATGGACTTCACACTATGGTATGATTTTAATTTTTTTTATTTTATCTCATAATTTTATCTTCCTTTAAAAAAATTTAGTTGAGATGTGGTCCGGGTATGACTTGAGCTTTGAGCTTTTGCTGATAAATGCATGTTTTGGATTGGAAGTGTCTGGCGCATAATCAAGACACAGACAAAGATGTATAGCTTCACCAGATCAATGTGCAGCATTCCTGGTGTGTGGTTCATTAGTTAACCAAATGAGAAAGTAATAAAATGAAAAATAAAATGAGAAATAAGTTTAAAATAATTTAAGAGTTGCCTTAATAATAATAATAATAATAATAATATTGGTATTATTACTATTATTATTAGTATTCCTATTATTTAAGTTAATATTTTAATTAGGTTGATATTATTAAATTATAGTCATAATTATAAAATTATTAATATTATCATTATAATTATTTTTAATTGATTAAGACTTCTTTTGGTTTATTTTATTTTTATTTTTCAATTTAATTTTCTTTTTTTTTATTTTCTTTTTTTTTCTCCCACACTCTCACTCCCCCCCCCCCTCTGTTAGTTGCACGTAGGCCCCTTCTACCCTAACACTAAGAACACAAAATTATCCTCCCCTTGTCCTCCCATCCAACGCCCTCCCTCAGTCTTCTCTAGCGACACCACTGATAAGTGTGCCTCCTCCCTATTATATGGTTGTGTGCTACCCAAATACCTGTGTACACCCCCCCCCCTCTTAGCCGCACAGCCTCCCCTTGCACTGGCCTTCCCTGTCTGGTTGGAGTTTTCCTACATCACTCACCTCCATCACTCCCATATTCTCAGTCCCCCCCCCCCCCCCCCGCTCCCTCTCCTAAGGTGCATTCTACCTCAATTGGTTGGTTCCTCCATTTGAGATTTTTCCTGGTTAGGGTTTTAGGTTGTGGTTAGTTTTATTTTTAGGTAAAGGGTTTAATATCTTGTTTTTTAGGGTTTATCCATGTTTTTTGAGCTGCGTTTGATGTTCGGTGGTCCTTGTGCACCCAATTTTTGGATTGTTCCTACACTGAGGTTGGTGGTTCCATATATAATTATTAATTGATCAATTTATTTGTGTGTTTAATCAATTTATCATGTTTATTATTTGGTTCTCATGGTGTGAATACTATTTTGTTTGAGATTTAGTGTGCAATTTTTTTACAAGCATAGTTATCCTATATTGGTGTATTTTCTATGAAAAACCGTGTTAAACTGTTTGTTAACATTTGATAAAATGTTTAGGTTATGTTTTGGTGTAGCACAAATGTGTGTTGAGTCATAAGATAATTTTTTATTGAATATTTGGGATTTGATTCAGGCGGTGCATTCTAAAAAAGATGATAAATATTTTTTTCAGTGGTTTTCATAGTCGTAAAAATTTTATTTTTTTTAACTGTGTAGTTGGGTTATTAAATTGTGTGAGTGATGTAGACAATGTTTTGAAAGGTTACTGGTGTGTGTAATATTTTTCAAAATGGAATTTTTGTGTGAAAGTGTGGAGTTTGGTATAGGTGGTTCCTCATTTGTTTCGTTTATTTGAACATAACATGTGACATGAAGTTTGAACCTATTGAGCACAAATAGGAAGCCTGGTTACTAGATGGGCGGACTAGGACTAGTGCTCTAGTGTCACAGAAGTGGAATCATCCCAGTTTCACTTTGTTGTATTGAATAATGCAACATTAAATAAACTTTTGGATGATAATTTGAGACCACTAGGTTATGGGAGTGCCCCCTACAAGTGGCTCTTGCATGAGAATGCAGGCTATTATGGTTCCCACACCACTTTTCACTGAGACATGATGTTCTAGGGTCCCACTTATCACTATTATCAATAGATCCTTCCCTGTATTTTTTGCTCCTTGTTTACTTTACGCTCACCATCGGCACCCAGGGTGACATTGATGTTATAATAAAAGTCAGCGTGTGTGTGTTTTAACTTAATTTGTTTCCTCTAAAATTGTTATCCTTAAAACTGTTTTTGTTAAAATTATTTAAGTATTTATTTATTTTTTTCTGTTAAACATTCAACTGTATTTGTAATTTAATTTTTATACGTGTAATATTTTCTTGGTGTAATTCTATTGGGAGTTAGCTCACACCCTACTTTCACCTTTGGGTGTAAGTATATTTGGTTATGTCTGATACAAGTAGGGGTAAAGTTTTTTGAAGCGATGGTTTGGGTTTCTAGATGTCTTCTTGGCATAGTGTTGTGGATATGGCTTGATGGTGGTGTCCTCTCACTAGGTGGAAGTTTTTGAGTTGGTTTTTGGCCACCCTACCTAGTGGTAGTTTCTATTTGGTTTTGTTAATATGTAACTCACTTTTTAGTTTTTTTAAAGGCTTATTTGGTTGCGACTTCTAGTTTGGAATTTGGTTTATTTTTATAGTTGTTTAATATTTACTCATTCAGGTAAATCATTCCCAAATTTTTATTTATTTTTGATACTCGTGAACTTGTGCCAGCCTGTGGGGATCGAGAACTCCCTTTGGGCCTTGTTGCGGACTGGGTCGACGTCAGTTGGATGGTGACCTGATCTGGTTCGTGGAAAAATAGTATCAGAGCTAGGTTTTTCTCTTTGGGTTATTTTGTTTGGGATGATTCTAGTTAGATAGGATATTGGACTTATGGGGCTCGTATCTTTGGTTTTGAGTATGGTGTTTGGCCATCACACCTCGTGATAGACCTCGAGTCTCCATGAGATTTCAGGATTCTTGTTTTACTTCTCCTCCAGGTAGGACGTTCAGGCTACAAACTATGGGTGGACATCGGGTGGGGGAGAAGTGGTTTGGTCATGATGTTTCTTCTACATGTTTGGTTTACTGATGATTATTTTCCTTGCTGAAATTTCATTTTTCTTTAGGAATGAGGTATTAATGATATTCTTTTTGTGATTGTTTCTTCTTACAGTAGCATACCTCCCTAGAGAGTTCACTCTCACCCATGGGAGAAAACCAGATAGAGTACTCCCTCTCCACTTGATCAGAGGTTGGTGGAAGCTGTAGTTTGGGATGTTCAGGCTCTAGGACAAGGAGTGACTTCTGCACCTGCTCCTACTCTATTTAGAGAAGTGTAATTAGGTCCAAAAAAGGATAAAACCCACAAATTTCTCAAGAACAAACCCCCTTCATTCAGAGGTAGCATGGATCCTCAGGAAGCATAAGAACAGATTGAGAAGATAGAGAGCATGTTTGAATTACTGAACACTCCTAAATAGGTTAAAGTTAAATTTACTTCATTTATACTAGAAGGTCTCGGTCGAAGAGTGGTGGGAAATCTGTCCATCCTCCCATGCAGACTTCATTTGGGTCTTCTGGGGTAGGGTTTGTGTTGTGCCATCAATTTGGGAAGGCAAGACACATACAGCATGCATGTCCCTCCCCTCCTAGGACTTGTTTTTGATGTGGAGTTATGAGACATGTGTAAAAAAATTATGGTGACATGCCCTTACCAGAGTGGGATAAGATATTTGGATTTTAGGGGGTGTTATTCCAGTCAGAGCCAACCAGGATGATGGGATCTTATTTTGGTGGTTGTGACGGCAGGACCGGATTGTCTTCTGGACAGAGCCAGATCAGCGTAGAGCCAAAGGTGAGCGGCCATTCATAGGTAGGGACCAGTCATCTGCCTGCTGTGGATCAAGCACCAGTGGGATTTAATGTAGGACCTTTCACTATTTGATGTACCATCTTGATTTTATCTTTTATAGCTATAGTTTTATTTGATATTGGTGCATAATTTTCTTTTATATCTTCCTGCCTTCTGAACTTTTTGATCCTACCAACCAGGATCTTATCTTTTTTAATGGAGTTGGTAACACCGTTGGGGAAGAATAAGGAGTAATGCTTTAGGTTTCCATCTTGTGTGCTTTCTGTATCATGAGTTGAGATGAAATGCGATTTCCCGGTCCTGGATATGGACCTGTTTGATGTGATCCATGGCAGTTACTGGCTGGTACGCTTCCAAGAGCATATTGATTGCTATCAGTGAAGAGTTAGTTCTATGGAACTTGATGGGAGTCCTTAGATATTTCTTAAAAAATGGGATCCTCACTCAGGTCGCGTAAGACCTCCACTTCTAGAGTTGTGGACTCTTGCTTATCATTTTTCATCACTCGCGCTGGAAAATGATGGTGGAATTTCTTAGGGTAAATTACCTCCTGTGGTGGATGAGTTTCCAATGGTATTTCCAGATGATTTTTCGGGCTTAACCCTAGAGCGAGACATGGAGTTTTTAATTAAATTAATGTTGATAACATAGCCTATATCTCTTCCCTCATATCGCATGGCCCCCACTGAGTTAAGGGAATTAATGATACTAATGGACAATTTAGAATCCAAAGGGTTCATTCACCCAAGCGTCTCTCCTTAGGCCATCCTAGTTTTATTCACGAAGAAGGATGATGGATCTCTCTAGTTTTTCATTGACTACCAGATGTTAAATAAAATTACCATTAAAAATAAATACCCTTTTTCCCTGAATTGATGATTTGATCAACCAGCTGAATGGGGAAAAGTGGTTCTCTAAAATAGACATGCATTAGGGTTTCCACCAACTCAAGGTGAGATAATTAGACATTACGAAGATGGAATTACAAAGAAGTTATAGCCACTTTTAGTATTTGTTCATGCATTTTGGATTGACAAATGATCCAATGGTTTTTATGGCACTCATGAATAGGGTGTTCCACCAGTATCTTGACTCCTTTGTTGTGGCATTTGTTGATCACATCTTGGTCTACTATGGATCTGAGGAAGATCATGAGAATCACCTACAGATAATTATGGTCACTCTGTGGGATCACTATCTATATTCCAAGATTTCAAAGTGCACATTTTGGATCTGGGAAGTGAAGTTTATGGGGCATGTTGTTTCAGAACAAATGGTTTTAGTGGACCTTGAGAATATCAGTGCAGTCTTGTCATGGGAACGGCCGAGGAATGTGTTCAATATCAAGATTTGTATTGTCCTGGTAGGTTATTATAGGTTTTTTTTGGGATTTCTCATGGCTTTCTTCCTCTATGATCGCACTCACTTGAAAAGGGGTGAAGTTTGAAATGATCTCACGGTGTTAGGAATCCTTTGAAGGGCTGAAGTGGAATTTGACTACCACACCTTTGATGGTTTTCCAGAGTCTAGAAAGGGGTACATTCTTTATTTTTATGCTTCAGGTATGGGACTTGGGTGTGTACTCATGCAGGATAATCATGTAGTGGTTTATGGTTCATTCTATTTCCGACCACATGAGAAGAATTACCCTACTCACGACTTAGAGCTGGTAGCAGTGATTCATTCCATGAAGACTTGGTACCCTTTGAGGCACTCTATGGTCATCCATGTTGGTCTCCTGTATGTTGGGATGAGTTACTTGAGGCCTCACTTTTGGTTCTGAGCCTTGTGCAGGATACATATGTGAAAGTAAAGTTGATCGAGAAGCAGTTACTGACAGCTCATAGTCACCACAAATCTTATGCAGATCAGAGGTGTTGAGATCTTGAGTTTTCTATGGGTGATTAGGTGTTCCTAAACGTTTCCCCTCGCTTGGGTCACCACCACTTGGGAAAGCAGGGAAAACTGACATCGAGGTATGTTGGGACTTTCGAGATTACTAACGGAATTTCAAGGTGGCATACCGATTAGCTTTACCATATCATTTGACTTCGATTAAAGATATATTTCATGTCTCCCAATTGAAAAAGTATAATATGGATCTGTCTCACATGTTGAATTGAAAAGAGTTGGAAATAGATCGTGATCTATCAGTGTTTTAGAGGCTGGTGCAGATATTGGATTTCCAAGAGAAAGTTCTTCATGGGAAATCCATTCCATTGGTTCGTATCCTTTGGTAGCATGGAAATGACGAGCATGATACTAGGGAGAAGAAGTCATTGGTTGAGTAGGATTACCTGTTTTTATTATATGATCAGGCTTTGAGTTGACTTTTTGAGGGTGGAAAGTTTTCATAGTGGGTAAAATTATCACACCTAGACTTCACACTAAGGTATGATTTTAATTTTTTATTTTTTATCTTATCTCATAATTTTATCTGCCTTTAAATTTTTTTTGTTGAGATGCGGGTGGGGCCTGACTTGGGCTTTCTTCTCTTACTGATAAATGAGCATTTTGGCTAGGTAGTGTTCAGTATGTGGGCAGCGTATGGTTGAAGTTGTATAGCTTCACCAGATCAACGTGAAACATGCTCATTGCATGGTTCCTTATTTAACCAAATGAGTGAGTAAGTGAGCACCAAATAAAATGAAAAAAAAAGATTAAAATAATTTAAGAGTTTTATTAATAATAATAATAATAATAATAATAATGTTGGGATTATTACTATTATTATTCTTATTCTTATTATATAATTTAATATTTTAATTATGTTTATATTATTAAATAATTGTCATAATTCTAAAATTATTAACATTATCATTATATTTATTTTTAAGTGGTTAAGACTTTTTTAGGTTTATTTTATTTTTATTTTTCATTTCTTTTTCTTTTGTTATTTTATTTTTTTTCTCCCTCACTCCCCCCCTATGTTTTTCACGTGCAGGTCCCCTCTCCCCTCACCATAAGCATGTTGAACTCTCCTCCCCTTAGCCTCCCTTCTAGTACCCTCCCTCGATCTTCTCCGGTGACACCACCCACTGGCGCACATCCTCCCGACGAGTCATCCGCACGCTACCCGGTGACCCGTACACCCCCCTCCCCCTCTGAGCCGCACATCCTCCCCTCACATCGGCCTTCCCTTTCTAGTTGAATTTTTCTGGTGCGAATCGCCTCCATCACTCCCATCTTGATCGGTCCCCCCCCCCCCCTCGCTCCCTCACTGTAGGTCTGTTCTACCTCAATTGATTGTTTCTTCCATTTTGGAGTTTTTTAGGTTAGGGTTTTAGGTTTTGGTTGGTTTTTTTTATTTAAAGGGTTTGATATCTTGTTTTATTATTTATCCATGTTTTTTAGCTGTGTTTGACATGCGGTGGTCTTTTCACACCAAATTTTCAGAGTGTCCCCACACTAAGGTAGGTGGTTCCATATATAATTATTAATTGATGAATTGAGTTGCGTGTTTAATCAATTTATCTTGTTGGTTCGTTTGTTTGTGTGGTGCGAATACTATTTTGTTCTAGATTTATGGTGCAATTGTTTTGTTAGTAGAATAATTATCCTATATTGGTGTGTTTTCTATGAAAACCCATGTTAAACTATTTTTTATCATTTGATAAACTGTGCAGGTTGTGTTTTGATGCATCAAAAATGCACGTTGAGTCATAGGATATTTTTTGAGTGAATTTTTGGGATTTTAGTCATGTGGAACATTCAGGGAAAAAAATTGATAAATATTTTTTCAGCGGTTTTCATATTCATAAAAATGGTCTTTTTTTACTGTGTAGTTGCATTATTTAATTGTGTGAGTGATGAATATGGGGTTTTGAAAGGTTATTGGTGTGCATAATGTTTTTCAAAAGGTACTTTTTGTGTGGTATTCAATATAGTTAGTGCCTCATTTGTTTCGTTTATTTGAACATAACACGTGACATGAAATTTTAACCTCTTGAGCACAAATGGGAAGCCTAGGTACTAGGTGGGTACACTAGGACTTGTGTGATAGTGACACGAATGTGGAATCATCCTGGTTTCACTTAGCTAGATTGATGACTACAACATTAACTAAAATTTTGGATGATGATTTGAGACCACTAGGTTATGGGTGTGTCCCCTACTAGTGGATCGTGAAGGAGAAATCATGTTGTTATGGTTCCCACACCACTTTTTATCGAGATTCGATGTTCTATGGTCTCAATTATCACTTGTATCAATAGAGAATTCCCCATATTTTGTTCTCATTGTTTAATTTACACTCACCATCGGCACACAGGGTGACATTGAGGTTATCATAAAAGTGTGTGTGTGTGTGTGTGTGTTTTAACATACGTTTTTTCCTCTAAAATTGTTATCCTGAAAACTGCTTTCATTAAAATTATTTAAGTATTTATTTATTTTCTTCTGTTAAAATTTTAACTCTATTTGTCATTTAATTTTTATACATAGAATATATTTTTAGTGGAATCTTATTGGGTCTTATCTCGCACCCTAGTTTCACCTTTGGGTTTAAGTCGATTTGGTTATGTCTGATACAAGTAAGGGTAAAGTTTTTGGAAGTGGTGGTTCGAGTTTCTAGTTCTCTTCTTGTCATGGAATTGTGGAGATGACTTGAGGGTGGTTTCCTCTCACCAGGTGGTAGTTTTTGAGTCAGTTTTGGGTCACCCTACCTAGTGGTATTTTCTGTTTGGTTTTTTTAAGTTTACATTTGTAACTCACTTTCTAGTTTGGTTAAACTCTTATTTGGTTGCCAATTCTAGTTTGGGATTTGGTTTATTTTGATGGTTATTTTATATTTATTAATTCTGTTAAATCATTCCCAATTTTTTTTGGATACCCAAGCACTTGTTCCACCCCATGGGGATTATGAATGCCCTTCGGGCCTTGTCGTGGATCAGGTTAGGCGTTGGTTGGATGGCGACCCGATCTAATTTGTGACATGTATCCAGTCTCAACCAACTAATAAATTGGTTCCTAAAAGGCCTCATATTGGTTTGATGCATGATATTGAATATTTTGGTAAGGTTATCCCCATCATAGGGGACCTGTTCAGTGATGTGTAGAGGGGTTCTGGTGTCCTACTTCATCAAAGTGACTATAGAGATGATGATGTGCTGGTGAAAGTTTTTATTGAAGGAGTACTGGGAGTCAGCCTCAGATTGGATGATGATAGTGAAATAGGATGAGCGATGTCGGTCGATCTATGATCAAGGATCAAGCGGTGAGGCATTGTTTAGGAATGACCTATGGAGGTTGTTTCTATACGATTGTTTGGAGTCAACGATGGGTTATCTAGAGATGGGGGCAAGTGACAATAGTGTTAGTCATATTTTATTTTTGTGGAGGTGATGGTGGTGGTTTTTTGGTGTGGTTAGGTGGTTTTGGGTTCCCAGCGGCTTTGACTAGAATGATTATGGGGTCATAGAGGAACCCACTGGTAGGAGTCTATGACTTCGTGTGGGATCCTGGCGGAGTCGGGCATCTCGACGGGGATCTGGCTAGGTGGTGGTGAATAGTTATGTTCTAGATAAAGTGATGATTGTGAGGCAACCTTGGGATGCGGTTATCCTTGGGATGTAATCCTCATGTCACAATTATAGGGATGGTTATAGAAAACTGGTGTGCATGATTGATTATGGCATGTGTTTTTAGGAAACTTTATTGATCTCGGAATGGGGGTCTCTACAATACTTGGATGCAGGATGCTAATGGGTGGTCCTCTGAGACATGGGTTGATCTATTGGGATTGTGGACCTTTTATATTGGTTCATGCACTTTTGGGGTCTTGAGCCTCATTTATTATTATTTTTTTGGATTCTTTTTACTCTATTTAGTTTGGGTGGCATTTTTTGTCACTTTTTTTGTGGTGCTTCATGTACCGCATGTATTATGTAGTTGTTCTATACTTGATTTTTTTTAATACATTTTTAGGACTGGGCATCCTCTTGGATCCTAAATATTCTAGGTATATTGATGACATTTTATTAATGGTAAATGAAGTACACTTCTTACAGTCAAAAAACACATGGTTAAATGAATGAATCTTCATGAAAGAATTAGAAAAATTAGCCTACATTATAGGGATAATGATATATCAAGATAGATCTAAAAGGATACTCAAACTATATAGGATTAAATATATTTAAAAGATACCCAAAAAGGTAAAATATTGAATAATATAATAGAGTATTGTTAACAATTTCACAAGGAATTAATCTATCTAAGAAAATGTGTCCACAAACAAAGGAGGATATTTATATAATGAGTAGTGTTCCTTATACTTAGAAAATGGGATATATGATGTATTTTTATGATATATACTAGTTTTTATGTTGTAAATACATTAATAATGGTGAGTATATATCAAGATAATCTATGAGAGTCATAATGGGAAGTGGAAAAAACAATCATAAAGTTCTTGTAAAATAAAATATATATTTTATTATTGTATGGAGGAGATTAAAAGATAATGGTGAGGGTATACACAGATTCTAGATTCCGGATAGATAATGATGATTTTAAATCACATTTAGGATTTTTATTTTTATTTAATGGTGGTTTATTGAGCTGTATAAACTCTAAGAATCATGTGGTCCCCAATTTTATAATAGAATTTGAGTATATTATAGCTTTTGATATAGTTTTGGAAAGAGTTTTGATGCATTAATTAGCCTTAGATATTGGAATTTTACCTATCAATAAAAAGCCTATTATAGTATACTATGATAATACTATAGTGGTGTTACATTCGAAGGATCATAGGTCACACTAGAGGAAAAAGAATATACTATAAAAGTTTCATATTTTAAGGGATTTTTTCAAAAGTGGTGAAATCATAATTATCATAGTCACTATAATGGATAACATGTAATACCCCCTAACTAGTTTCATTTCTTATAAGAATCATTATTCCCATATGAGAGCTAATAGATTAAGATATTTTAGTAGTTGAATGTAGTTTATGTAGGAGTATTGTGAGAATTGGTTTCTAAGACCTAACTTGAATCTATACTTTGATTTCCATTACATGTATATAGATTGATATATACATGTGTTTCACTTAAAATTATAGTAATATTTCTTTTACATGTACTATATATAGGGTAATGTCCTTAGATTAAAAAATTTATAAAAATTTTATAATAGTTCCTAACTATAATGAGAATCTCAATATAATATTATTGTAATCTTAAACATATGTCTTATGGTCTAAATATATCATTCAAAAGAGACATAAATGGTGTTTTACTATCAAATTTTGAGTGAATAGAATCATTGTGACTTCTTCTCATAAATTTATCACCTAGTGATCTTCAGTACATGATATATTTGGGAAATACTTTCCAGTAGGAAAATAAAATGTTTTGGGTGTCATTGGTTGTTTTTATCTATTAACAAGTGCATTGGTATGTTGTCCTAAAATTATTATTAATGTATATCATTGATCAAAGAATTTTATAGAAGATAAAAATTGTGAAATTTTATATTGATGGTGAGGTATATTGTGGTAGGTTCACCAAAAATGATATTACATTAATCGAATAATCAAAAAAAAATTATTTTATGTATGGAAAGGGAAATATTGGTATTTGTTAACAAGGATGGTATTACCTTAATAAAATACACGATAATGGTAAAATAAAGGTAATTCCATTAGTTATAGTCAAATAAAGAAGAAATAAAGAATATAAGGATGTGATGTGAGATATGCAGCTAGTTTTATGAGATATCAAGAGAAAAAGAGATTGTATTGAATGGTCTATTTTCAAATGAAAGGTTATACATACTATGAATTGACCTTGTTTTTTAGTGGTATTGATGTGTTACTAGACACCCCTCTTAGTTTGTGATTATCACTCACTACCATTGAAATATGTTCCTAGAGGACCACATAATAAGTGCATTAAAAAGTTTGGCCAATTCTAATGAGTCTATGTTTAGGAAATTGTGGCCCCCGTGATGGGGGTTGGATAATGTAAAAGTATTAAGAATCAAAATAAAATAAATAAATTAAATATAATTTGAATTTAGAATAAAAATTATTTAACTTTTAAGTAATAATAAGTCATTAATTGAATATAATGAAAAATATTTTACAAATAAATATTCATTATTCATGGTTTTTTGAATATTTTATATGAGAAATGAGTCAAGTTCACAACACATATTTTATCATATAAGATTTTTTTAATGTTAAAAGTTGGTGATAAAATTTTCATGATAATTTTAACATTTTTACTAGGTCAAAATTGTAATATATGGTTTATTTATAAGTCTAAACTTATTAAAGGACTGTGGTGAGATTTTGATAAGTTTAACCTACATATTTAATCTAAAATAAGACCAAATTTAAGGGTTCTATTACACCCATGAAGTTTATGGTGTCTCCATTATCCCTCTCATTTCCTAGGGTGATAAAGGATGGATTAGAGAACCCCTATCCAAGATCCTCATAAATAATCATGTAATTGATGGTTGGGTGATCTAAAGTATGTATTAAGTTTCTTCAATTATTCATACTAGCATCCAAAGTTAATAAATACATACCAAAAGGTTTTTGAATCTTGTGTATATGATCTATAGGGTTTCTTCTTTTGATATTTTAATAAATGATCAATAATGAAGAGAAGAAGATGATAAAGTATTCAAATTAACTAAGTTATAACATCAATTTAAATTTTTATGCATAATACAATTACATGATATAGTAGAATTGAAAACCAAGTACTCTAGTACAAGATCTGATGTTACGACATCAAGCCAGTGGAAAAATTTTAAATTTACCTACTTTTAAACTTTTATAGAATACTCAGTTATACCAAACACACAAATATAATCATGATTTAAAATTATAGAACCACCTATCCAAGGGTAAACACCCAATTCCAAACTCAAACAAAATGTCTGTTTTAAAATTCGTCACCCCAACATAGGTGAATTCACCAATTCTACATTTTAATAAAATATTAATATTTCTAATAAAAAATTCCTATGGTGATCAAATGAACCACTATATAAATTCATTTGAATTTAAATGAGTGATAACAAACTGATCATTACAGAATCAGGCATCAAATTTTGATCACAGGAAAATGAATTCCTTGTTGAAGACTCATTCTATTACAATACTAAACCTAAATCATTATAATAACAATATTGAGTTAGTGATTCATTAATAATGATGATTTTTAATGTATAAACCATATATTTTCCTATCCATATTAGAGGTAAAACTAAAAAAATATACTACATTCCTTATTTGATAATTATGATTTTTTTAGGGTAGATGATAGATTTAGAGTATTCTTTGTAATAAGATGACATGTCATAATTAATGGGTATTTAACTAAAGATTTTAAAATATATGATCACCTTGATTAAACCAAACTATTAGGTTGTTTTACCTAATAAATAACTTTGTTCTAATAGGTGATATTATATTTGAAATAATATCTTATATGATATGTCAAATGAATCAAATAATCTTTAAAAATATTAATGATATAATTATAATGAAAAATAAGTTTAATTATAAATAATTTAAAATATTTAAATATATTAATAATTAAATATTAATACACATCTTAAATATATTTGATCAGAAGTTTATTCATTTTTTACGAATATATTTTAGATCAGTGATGAAATAAGTGCTATTTTAATTAAAAATGTTGAAAATTCAGTCAATTGTAATAGAAAATAATAATATTCTTTTCTCAAAACTATGTAAAAAATAAATATAATAATGTGATGTGTTTTACATCTTAAAATGTTTCATGGGTTATGTTCTCAAAAATTTATGACAAAAATAAATAAGTAATAAAATTTAAACTTTAAGTTATGAGGAACATGTTTGAAAATTTGAATATGTATCTTGATAAAGGTGTTGATGGATTTTGTAATATAGTTAATAATATATTTATCTCAATGATAGATATTGGATGAAAAAAATTTAATACATTTAAATAATAAATAATATTTTAAGAATTATTACACCTATCTATAATGAAAATTTTCTAGAAACAAAATAAAGAGATGTTAATCAAGAAATGTCAAACGATTTTCAAATCAACTTGGTGGAATATGAGATGAGGGTAAATTTAAAAGTTTTGATAATTCGTAATCTATTTAGTGAAATATATTTATAATAAATTAATAATTTATATTTGAATAATGATTATAAAGATATAATTTATGATTACAAATTACTTCTTGAACATAAATTATCGTGATATAAAATAAGGTTTCATGGTAAATGACCTTTGTATTTTACTATATGTAGAAATATTGTTCACATTATAGATATAAATTCTAAAGGATATAATGAATAAGAGTAATAGATTTATTTTTTAAGAAAAGCACCTAATATTTTCTTCATTAGAATAAAAAATAAAAAATATGGATTTAGAAAACAATCAGAGAGAAGATTTAAAAGGAAAATTATTGTGTGTGAGAAAGATGATGGTGAGGATTAATTTTATGAAGAATAAGATAATAAATTCAAATTATATCTTGAATATGTGGTGGTTTTAATGGTTAATGAAACAAAAATACAAATTACAAATACTAAAAAAATAAAAAATCATAGGGAAGGTGTTGATGATTTAAAAATTCAATTTTAATATTATCTTGAAAATGTTAATATTAAAATGAAGAAAAAATAATGTTATGAATAAAAAATAAAATTAATAAATTAAATATCTAGAATATGATATCATAAGTCTTGAGAAATTGGTTGAATAATAATCTTAGGTTCAATAAAACTCTATGAACTTGGTAGAATTCAAGCTTAAAATTTAAAAGAAAACTAAAATAATTAAAAAAATCACATTTTGTCTTCAAGAAAGATATTGAAGAATTGATGAGTTTGAATAAGAAGTTTTTAAATATAACAAAAATTATGAGACTAAACTTAAATAAGGTATATTATTAATGAATTTAAATTTATGAATCTGCAATAATTTTTTAACAAAATAAAAAACTATTTAAATAAAAATGCAACTATAGGAGTTTTTTAGGAAAAAGTATCTTATATTATGGGTAATAAAAAAATAAAAATAATCATAAAAATATAAGAAAAAAATTGAAACCATCATAGATTAAAAAACATAAATTTTAATAAAAAATTTAGAAACAAAATCAATGATAATTTCCAAAAAAATAGATACTTTTCTACTGAAATTCAAAGAAGATTAGAGATGGTTTTAATAATGATGAATTTCCAATTATATAGGTACTTTATTCACAATATGATTTATCTCAATTCAGTGAGGATATATTCATGAAATTATTATATTGAGGCCTATTTAAAATTATACTCAATGGAAAAGAAACTCTATTAATGGGTATTTCATTACATTAATTATCACTATAAGGATTAAAATTTTTGTTTGAAGAAGAATGAATGAAATATTGATTATGATTCAATAAATATTCAAAGGAGGAATATTGATTATTTCCCATTAAAGAATAAAATTTCCTTAATATAAGATTAATAATATGGTAATGTTGTGACTACTATGAATTATAAAATGATATTAAATATTACTTATGAGATAAACTAAACATTATATACATATATTTAAACCATTTTATATAATTAAACATTAAATATCACAATTAAATAACACTCTCAGAACCCAAAGGTTTAGTATCCTTAGATATTAGATACATAAGAATCATATTTTATAACACAACATACATTTCTCCTATAAAATTTTCTCATGCTCAATTACCTTCTAGACTCATCATACATAATATTATTCTTCATTGCCAATAGAAATGGTAAGAATGAGAAAAATATAATCTAAAATACTCAGTAATGGGGAAAATAATGTGTCAAAGGGAACTTATCATCATATAATAAACATGTGAGGATTATGAATATATAAAAAATTGCATGATTAATGGAATAATATCATGAAATCATAAGAAATGACCCTGAAGCGTGATAGTATAATCATATATCAAGGAAATTGGACATATAACCAAAAATGTACCATCATGAAAACATAACATATACTATATAATGTGAATGTGAAATAAATAATCATGATATTTGGTGACATAAAGCAGGAATGTGGCATGAAATGGGATTGTAGAACATACATAAGCATAATATATCTTAAGAAAATATCAATGTTATCCACCAATTCATTCATATAATAGTGGAATAGTATAACTATAACATCCCAAAATGTTGATATATTATGTATTTTGAATAAATGATAAAAAATTGAGTCTTTAAATTTTAAAACAATATGAATAAAATTTTATTAAAAATAATTCACTAACTCAAACTTGGAATCAAGAACACAAATTTATAATACCAAAGTTTGCAATGATTTGACTAGACTTATCACAATAATTAGTAAAACAAGGGTAAAATATACAATAAACAAAATAATAATAGGATTATAACACACCTTGTTAGGGTCATCCATTAGTATAAAAAACACAAACAAGAAAGAGAGTAAGAATATAGAGAAAAATAAGAAACATAAGAACCATCATTGAAAGAAAACAGAATTAGAATGTTTAGAATATGGTTTATTAAAATACATCTAAGGTGGGGGTATTTATAGAATTTTTGTTTTGACCATTAATAAATATCCACTTAAAACTTTTAAAATTGGTAGTGATAACGATAAAATATCTGTTAATAAACTTTATGTCATGACATAAGAATTAATCTAAAATATAAGATATATTAGAAATTTAATTTATAAAAAAATAATTTTTACAAAGTTTATCAAAAATTTAGTTTTTGTTATTAGATATTTTTTAAATAAGTAATTTTAAATTAACTTATAAAAAATTATCCAACTTCTAAGCCAACCAAGGGACCCCTCAACACATATGTGAGACCCTATTTTCTCAACCATGTGGACCAATCAAACATGGCCATCCTGCATGGAGGTGAGGATAGATTGTTGATCTTTTAGTTGTGTATAATCCCACAAGATGATCGGTCATAGTGCCCACCCATAAGCATGCATGGTTGCCCAGTGAACCACATGTCACGACCCATGTGATAGATTGTATGATGTCTTGTGGGTGCCGACCCCACTATCGAATCTAGATTTAAGTAGCACAACTTAACTTATTAAGTGCCTCTTGAATGAAAAAAAACTTTGATGTGGGGTTTCTTTATAGTTTACTATTCACCCATGTTAAAGCAGTTGATTATATCACAGTTGTCCAATCCTTTTCATATCAACCATCAGATTCTTTCATTTTTCTTTATCTTCCTCAGGACCACCTTACAAACCCTCAACATCTTCATTTTTTTCTTATCCCAGTCCAAGTATTCTCCTAAATCATTAATCTCTTGAACCCAATTAAAAAAATCCTCATCATTGTTTCCATCCTTCAATGACAAGTTTGAGAAATTTAGAACCAACAATAAAGGTTCACTTCATATGTGAATACATCTTGGTCTACCTCCTTTAACATTTTTTTTATTCAATTTACAGCACGTAAAACCTTATGTTTAATATTGTTGTTAAATGAATAAAATATGATTAAAAGTATCTATCAATTTTAAATTAAATATCATTTATAGTATTCATAAAAATAACTAACTCACTATTTTTTCATATCACTAGTAGCTGTGATAAGTTTACACATATAAAAAATATTTAAATTTCTCCATCAATATTAAATGAGTGAGATTCTAAAACAGATCTAGTCGATTATGTAGGTTCTTATGGTTACCCTTTTACATGACCACATATATAAATATACATATTATCCATTGTTTTGAATAAAAATAACCTCTATGATTATTATATTCCACATGTAATAAATTATTGTATAAACACTGATGAATATATAAAAATATATATAATCTATATATCAATATACTAGCTTTTTTAGCATTCTAAATACCTAAGCAACATATTTTGAGAAATCTTGATCACTCTAGATTCTTCCCATGACTGTGTGTGGCTATATAATCAATATATATATATATTTGTATTATAGTGGAATAATGGATATAAATAAGAAGTTTCCTCCAAGGTTTTAGCACCTAAAAAACCGGTTCTGTTTAAAAATATTGAGTGAGAGAGAATAATAGAGAGAGAGAGAGAGTTGTGAGAAAGGAAGATGGAATCTTATTCATAGAATAAGGAGTTTTTCTAAAAATCTATAAGTTAAGGGAATTAATTATTTTAAAATTATATGTTTTTCAAATCTCTTTATAAGGGATTATATTCTTTTAAAAAATCTATATATTGTTTTATTTTTTAAATTTCTAGGTAAATAATTTCTATTTTTCAAAATTATATTTATTTAAAGCAGTTATTTTACATAAATACCCTTATGTAAAATTATAATTGTTCTTTAAAATTTTAAGAAAACATATTATTATTATTTATCCTCTAAGTTGTATTTCAAGGATTTGAAAGATTTTTTTAATCTTAAAACTATCATTTTATGTGAAAATTTCATTTAAAATATATGGATATTTCACACATAAATAGGTATGACCATGAAATATATATGTAAAATAATGTCATGCATATTTATAAATCATTTTTTGTAAATTTCATTTAAAGGAATTGTTCTTAAATATTAATATTTCATTAAAATTAGGGATTTATCCTAGGTGGTTTTTATAGAGAATCCTAAAAATATATTTTATTAAAGCTTAGTATATATAAATTATTTTCCACCTTGAAAATAAATTGTATAATTTTTGAAAGGTTTTAATGGATTTTCAATGATAAAGGAAGAACTGATAAAAAATTTCTTAAATAAAACTTGTAACTTGGGTATCAAATGAGTTGATAAGGAATGGGGTGATCTCATGGCCTCAATAGGAATATTTCATAATAAAGATACTGCTTGTGGACCCATGGATTTCTTATGGTCTTATAAATATCATTTTAAATACATAGAAGTTATTATTTTCAAAGTATTTTCAATGGATAAATCCAAAGTTATTTAAAGGTATTTGTTTTTTGAAATTAAAGTTTTTGAGAAGTAATTTTAAGTTTTAAAACCCCTAAAATTTGATTTTGAAAATTATTTTTATATCAAATATTATGTATTGGATATAAAATGTTTTAGATTAGTTTTTTTAAAAAATATTTATAAAATTATTTTTCACTGGTTTTAAAACCCCTTAATGGCCAATTTTAAGATCACCCTATGTTTTGAAATGATTTTTCATTGAGAATTTAGAATAATATAAGGTGAACGGTTTTAATTAAGTAACTAGAATAAGTAAATCCAATTTTGTATTATTTTTTTTTTGGTAATTTTTTGTATTATCTAATGAATTTTCCTAATCCTCTAAAATATAGATCGGAAAATAACTGTGGTTTTGTAAAGGATTGTGAATTTTTTTATTTATATTTTATAAAAAAAATACACATAATTATTTTAGTACTGAATATGGAAATGTGGACTGGGGATTTTATAGTGGTATCAGAGAAAATATTTAGTTAACTTTGGATATTAGGTTATTTTGATAGGTTGATTATTCCTTCTTTTTAGTAAACCCTTATTTTGTAAATTTTTCATCTTAAACACAAATGGAAGAAAAGAGAATGTAAAGAACTCTTTATCCATTCTAGATGAGCTACTTGAAAAGATAATTCTAATGTAATGGTCATATTACTTTGAGACCTTCTAAAATATTCAAATAACTTAAAAAACCTTTATGAAATATCCAACACACCTACCATACATATCTTCTTTTAAGGGTCATGAAATATTTATTTTCAAATTTTGTATACTCAAATTAATTATTATGGATGACAGGAAAAGTACCATGAGTTTCTTTTCAAATTATTCACCTTATACAATCAATATGAAATGTTTTTTTATTATTTTCTAGAAGTTGTGGAAGCTGGTGCACTTCGTGCAGCCTATATGTATAAACTTTTAAAATTTAGTTATTATGGAAATATCAAAGATAAATTTTAAATATTAGAAGATAATTCACTAATAATATTTTATATAAATAAAGTTCAAGAAGACAATTATAATTTATATACTCATAACACATATGTATCAACTTCATATCTATGTCTACATCAATCAACCCAAATTTCACATGTTGCGTATGGAAAATTGAAAGAGAAGAAATTGAAGACAGCCTAATTTATGGTGTGGATTGAAGGACCCATTAATTTTGAGAGAGTCTCTAGAACTGTATACTTTAGTAAAGGTAAGAATTATTTTGAATATAAATTCAGTGATTAGTGATGAAAATAATGTTATTTTTCTAGGAACTTTAAGATTCAAGAATAAAGTTTAGATGTGAAAATTAGGGTTTTTAATGTAAAAAAGAATTTCAAGGACACAATTACATTAAATGGAGAATGTAACATTACATAATTTTAATTTATTATGTATTTTGAATTAATTCTACAAATAATTTAGTCTTAAAAATTTAAAACAAGATGAAGAACATTTTATTAAAAATAATGCACTAACTCAAACTTGGAATCAAAAACTCATCTTTAGAATATATGATTTTGAAACTAGTTTTATAAACTTATCACTATCATTAGTGACACAAAAAGACAATATCTAACATAAATAAGAATACCAAGATTATAACCCACATATTTAGGGTCATCCATGTGTATAAAAACACCAAGAATGAAGAAATCAAGACTGCAGATAAAAACAGTGAAGATATGAACCATCTTTCAAAAAAAAGAGAATTATAATGGATAAAATATAATTTATTCAAATATATCTAAGGTGTATATATTTATATGATTTTTTTAGACTATTAATAAATATTAATTTAAAACTATTTGAAGTTCTAGTGACCAAGGTGAAATTTTCATTAATAACTTTTTATATAGTGAGAAAAGAATCAATCTAAAATATAAGATATAGTTAAAATGTATTTTTTTTTTAAATTACTTAATATATTAATAATGTAGTTTATATTTGTATAAATTTTTTAAATAAGTAATTTTAAATTAACTTATAAAAAATTATCCAACCTCTAGGATAATTAGGGGACCCCTAAACACATATGTGATACCTTATTAGGTCAACCGTGTGGAGAGTTTGACCCTGTCCAGCCTGCATCGTGGAAAGGAGAGACCATTGAGATTTGGGTTGTATATAATCCCACAAGACAATCAGAAATAGTTCCCACATACTACACCCATAAGAATATATGGTTTCCCAATGGACCTAATGTCAAGGTCCATGTGAGCGTGTGTGTGATGTGTTCTGAGTTCCAACCCCAATTCATATTCGAGAGTTAAGTGGCATGGCTTAACTTATTAAGTGATGCTCGAGTGAAGGAAACTTTTATGTGGTAATGCTTCATGGGTTAATGTTAACCCATGTTAAAAGAATCGATTATATCATAGTAGTCAGATCCTTTTCATCTCAACCATCTAATTTTTTCTTTGTTCTTTTTTTCTAAAGATGCACCTTCAAAACCATTACAGTATTCATTTTATTATTCTACCAACATAGGTATACTATCGAATCATGTAACTCCTAAACCTGGTTTGAAAAATAAACGGCCCTATTTTTATCCTATGATGACAAGTTTGAAAATTTTCAAACCAACAATGAATGGTCAATTCATATACGAAGGCCTCTAAATCTACCTACTTTACATTTTTGTTTTATTCAATTTATATCATATAAAATCATATGTCAAATATTATTTTTAAATGAATATAGTATTATTAAATGTATCTATCACTTTTAAACCAAATATTTTATACAGTGTTTATAGAAATATCATACTAGTTTATTTTCATAACACCAATAGTGGTGATGAGTTCACATATATAAATATATATATATATAAATTTATCCATCAATCATAAATGAGAGATATTCTCAAACATCTCTAGTTCATTGTATGGGTTTGTTTAGTTACCTAGTTATGAAACCATGTATATATAAATATATATATTTTCCATTATTTTGAATAAAAACAACCTCTATGATTAATAAATGTTATGTGTATTAAATTTCATGATGCACACTGACAAATATGTAAATATATATATATATATAATCTCTCTATCAATATAATATCTTTATCATAAATCCAAATACCAAAACCACATATTTTTAGAAATCAAGATTACTCTCGATTCTTCTCTTAACTATAAGTGGATATCTAATATATTTATATATATATATATATATAATAGTGGAATCATGGCTATAAATAAGAAGTTTCCCTTGAGTTTTTATCACCTAAAAACCCAATTCTGTTTAGAACTGTGGATTGATAGAGAACAAGAGAGAGAGAGACTAAAGAGAGAAAATAAGAGGGAGTCTTCTACATATAACAAGGAGGAGGTTTTCTATAAATATATAATGTAAGGGAAGTGATTATTTTAAAACATATATGTTTTTAAAATCTCTTTGTAAGGGGTTTTATTTTTAAAGAATATATATCAGATTTTATTTTTTAAAATTCTATGTAAATAAGTTGTGTTTTTTAAATTTATATTTATTTTAACCGATTATTTTTCATAATTACCATTATGTAAAATTATGATTTTTTTTCAAAATTATAATAAATAGGATTATTATTATTATATATAATATAAGAGGTTTTTCAACAATTTTAAAGATGTTTTTTAATGTTAAAACATTCATTTTATATGAAAAATGTATTTTAAAAATATATGGATTTTGCACATATAAATATGTATGAAGATAAATTATGTATGTCAAAGGATTCGATGAATATTTATAAATAATTTTTTGGAAATTTCATTTAAAATAATTTTTCATAAATATTTATATTTATTTAAAAGTATGGATTTCTCTAGTATGAATTTTATAGAGATTTTTGAAAAATAGTTTTTATTAAATATTGTTAGATAGAAAATTATTTTACTGCTTGAAAATAAATTTTGTATGTTTTTAAAGGTTTTAATAGATTTTAAATGATAAATTCACATATGATAAAGAATTGTTTTCATAAATAAAACTCATCACTTTGGTTTCGAATGAGTTTATGAGTAATGGGAAAATCCCACAGGATCAAAAGAACTATGATCTAATAAAGATACTACTAGTGACCTTATATATTTCCTATGTTCTTCCAAATATCATTTTAAATCCATAAAATTTATTATTTTAAAATGATTTTAAAAGTAGAAATCCAAATTTTATTTAATGGTATTTTTTTCAAATTAAAGTTTTTGAGTAGTATTTATATGTTTTAAAAATCCTAGAATTTTGTTTTGTAAAGTATTTACTCTATTAATTATTATATATTTTATATAAAATTTTTTAGAAGAGTTTTTAAATAATTATTTATAAAATTATTTTTCACTGGTTTTAAAACCCCTTACAGAGAAATTTTATACTCACCCTATGTTTTTAAAATGATTTTTCATAGGGTTTTTAGAGGAATAAAAGGTGAATTATTTCGATTAAATAACTATCATGAGTGAATCCAATTAGTTATTTTATATTTTTTTGTAAACTATGATATTATTTAATAAATTTTTTTAATCCCTCTAAAACCTAGACTGAAAAAGATCCTCAGTTTTGTAAATGATTGTGTATTTTTTTAGTTATCTTTTATAAAAAAATACACAGCATGATTTTAGTTCTGATTATGGAAGTGTGGGTTCGGGATATTAAAATAACAGCCTATATCTCATAACATAATGAACTAGGATAAAAATTTATCCTATAAAATAGTCGATTACACTAACCTCTCATGCCTCATAACATAGTAATCTCATTATATATAAATTTTTAGCCCATTTATTAGATTTTTCTATAATTTCTGGACCATTTTTCACAAAATGAAATAACCAAACATATGTTTTCCACATGATATTAATTATAAATCATATCTTGATTAACTGGTTTAAATTAAATGGGTCACATAGGATTTTAATGAGGTTTCATATAATAAGTACTAGATATCAGATCAGATGATACCCCAATTCAATGACCCAAAAGAAATATATTATGAGTTAATTCATAGGGTGATACATGACTAATATAAAATAGTCATAATCAATGCATATACTATAGGAATAAATTAAAATGGAATATAAATTATGAAAATATTTTTCTTAATGTTTTGGAAATGTTGTTATGAACTAAAATATATAAGTTGCCTTCAAAATCATTTTTAAAAGCGGAAAAATAATTTTAAAACATTATTTTAATAACAAACATACCATTAATGTAACCTTGAAATGAAATAATGCTAAATTATAATAAACCTGGAGTGATTGATATAAAATGGAACATATGTTGAAAGAAATACTTTGTAATTATTTTTTATTATTTAAAGTAGATCATGTTATTCAAAAATGTATAAAATCACCTTTTTAAAATAATTAAATTGAAATATTATATTTAAATAATAGAATACAAATTTAACTTTAAAAATAACCAAAAAATATATTTTTATTAAGGAATAACATGGATATGGAATAAAAATTCCAAAAATAAAGGGAGGGAGTTTTCCTATACAATTATGTATTTTTTGAAGAAAGATTTGATCAAAAATAATATTGAGAAAATGAATTTTAATTTCAAAAAAATAAAATTAAAATAAAATATGAGATAAAAATGGGTATAATATATATCAAACTTAGGAGAATATTTTAAAAGAATAAATAGTATGACTTAATGAAAAGAGATTGAGTCTAAAAAACCATTACATGATTCCCATTTACTAGAATACACTCTAACTACATGTATAAACAACATAGGTTCATTATTAATAATTAAAATAACTATATTTATGTTTATTTTACATAATATGATTTATTTATATATGTTTATTAACCATTTTTTAATCATTCATAGTTAATATTAGCCTTCAGGAGTTAATTGTTCCATTTTCTCCATGCCTGCTTCTATATAGTGGTTTCAATTATTGTTCTTTGGCCATGTGTTAATCACTTAAATAGAGTTCATTTAAAGGATGTAGATATGTTTTATTGATTTATAGAATCCCATTATTATTTCATGGATTTTATAGTAATATTTCATAAAGAAAAGTTACCAATTTACCTTTTTGACTATTGAATCATTAAAAATAATTGATTTTGTTAATGAATATACTTATATATATGTATGTTTCCAAAGATATAGAATCGTGGTGTTCACCCATGTTTCAAGACCATAATGTTATCATGGTAACTATGAATTCTATACTTTTTATATTGTGAAGGATATTTTATAGTTAAATGAATTCACATCTGGTTCACCATTTGGTTTTCGATGAGATAAAACTGTGGTGTTAATTTGCGATATGATTTATTTTAGGAGGTTTGAATGATACACGATAATTCATATTAGGTTCACCATTCCTATATCACACCCACATGAGATAGGTCGGTTTCCAATAGGTTTTGTTCCTGGAATCGAAAACACCCAACAGTTATCATATCCATGATGGCTCATAGACAGACTTTCCAAAGGAAGGCACTTATTAGGTAACGTGGCCAATGATCCTTAAAAACTCACATTTGTTGATTAGATTATAAATCAGGCTCATTTCACCCTTCTTTAGGGAGAACTATTCCTTATTCTTGGACTCTATTATAGAATTAAGATATGTTCACAAATCCTTTTTTCATTCCAAGGAAAATGTGGATCACTCAAAATTAACGATCAATTATAGGCATGCAAGTGTTAGGAATCACTTGTATGTATTCGAGGTTCTACATTGATTGGGATATCTATATGTATATGAGTTTATCTATAAATGTTATCATTTTATGTATGGGTTATATATTCATTGGTTGTTTACTAGGACAATGTTGGTTTTAATCCATGTGGTGAGGTGCTCGAGTGTTTACTGTCATCCAGGGAGATGGAAGTTTTTTTCATGTCTGGATAAAAACCATAATATGGGATCCCTATGTATCATTGTGAAATGAATTAAAAACCACATAGTTTAGTTCAACTTAATAGGACACATCCCCTCTTTTAAGGCCATGTGATAAGGAACAAACCATGTAGCTTAACATCATGCGACAAGGGAATCTAGGTGGATGGTGCCTAGCCAAGGATGGTGTGGGACTTATGTCAAATAAACCCAAGGGAAATATAAGATTTGTGGTAACCCAGTTGGGGGAATTATATTACTTGAGATTTGACCCAATAATTATGGTGATTAAAGTAACCCTAATAGAAAATGACCCTCCAGGTTAGATATCACCCTACCAAGAATGTGGCCTAGAGAACATTAGGGTGAATTTGGGTGTTGGGTTTGGACCTCAGGGAGGCTTCCTAAATATACCAATTATCCGAGAGTAAAATACCACATAGTTGGTAAGGTTTGGGTCTTAAACATAAATATAAGGCCCATAGATTTTCTTCATCAGGAATATGGACCTTTGAAGGAATTGTATTGGGGATTAAACTTGTGAAGATTCTCATTGGAGGTTTGGAATCAAGCATATGTCATGATCACCACTAACCTATAATCCCATGTGATGAATTTTTGGTGTGAGAAAAAAGATTAAAAAATAGATATTAATATCACATGATCCACTTTTTTAGATGATGGAAGGTTATTAAATCCAAAAGGGAGAGGTAAATAAAGATATTTGATCCACTTTGTCAATTGAGGGGTGGTTATTAAATCCCAAAGGGAGAGGGAAATAAAGATATTTGACACTAATTGTTAGAAATAATATTTTCACTACTATTTATGTGTTTTTAAATTATTTAATACCTGGAAATTAATCAATGTGAGATTATTTGTATCATTTTATGATTTTTGGTGAGTTTTCGGCTTAAATGTCAAAATTGGTTAATTTTGTAAATTTAACAGTTTTATTTCACCTCTGTATTTAACACATAACCTTTAAAATATGGATCCAATTTGTGTGATTACTTTTTTTAGGATTCCATGGTTTGTGGGATACAACTTATTCTTCTGGGGCATGATCACATTAGAATTCCTATAAACCCAAAAAAAATCAAACAATGTTAACACTTATTCTCAGCAGCAGAATGGAACTTACCTCATTCAATGAAGAATATCTCAGGATACCGACCTCAAAATGGTATGATTCTAGATTTTTTAGAAATCCAACTCAACATTTCCATTTCACATTAAATTTCAGGTAGAAATTATTCCATTAACTCCACCATTGAGTTGGTCAAAGTGGGGTTGGTGGAATAGTAATTGGCGGCCATAAAAAGTCAATTCTAGTAATTTGTCTATAACTTATTTCACACTTCGCAAATTTCTCTAAAATTTCAATGTTATCTATCTGACCCCATTTATCACATCTTATAAAAAGGGACCAATTCATGATTCGACCATCTAGTCAGAGAAACAGAGCTATCATTATAGCATATAGATTCAGGAGGAGAAATTTTTTGTTCTTTCTTTTCACTCTTTTCTTCTTATTTTTGTAATGCCTTAATCTCTCCCATTATTGTAAATTACCCTTACCATGGTGGGGTAAACATATGAGGAGATTTGGAAGGGTAGGTTTTCTCTTTTTTTAATTCTTGAGCTCTTGAATTTGATTAAATAAAAACTCTCTCTCTTCTACAAAGTTGTTTTCAAATTCTAATAACATTATTTATTATCTTATGCAATCATATTTGATTTTATATCCTATTTTTATTATTTCTTTAATAAATTATCTTTTTTCTACCTCTACTAGTTTTTGGTCTATATTCTATAGAATAATATCAGGTCTTATTTCTGAAGTACTTAGCGATCGCTAGTATGTGTAGGGGGTGGTGAACATTCTTGAATATTTGGGTTAAATAATACCCAATTGAGAATTTCCTAAGTCAATTGGGGGTATTCACTACAACTCTATCATATGATGAAAGGACTATAGACCAAACTAGAATTTTGTTAAGGTCTATTCTTATCATAACCATTTGACCAATGAAGTGATTTGAAGTGATTTTGGAATCTCACTTAAATCTACTTTACAGAAGAGGATTGAATAAAATGGAATAAGGGTAACATTGAAATTAAAATACTGACCCCAAATTCATCACCCATATCATATATATATAATATAAAATAGATATGAAAAATAAAATAATAGAAATAAATAAAGATAAAAAAGTAATAAAATAAAGATAAAAAAAATAGAAAAATAAAAAAATGAATAGAGAGAATAAAAAAATAAAAAATAATAGAGAAAAGAATGAAAATAAAATAAATAAAAGGGAGAGAAAAAAAAAGATAAAAAGAGAATCTATTTTATTTTATTCTATATTCTTTTTAATTATTTATTCTTTTTTCCTCTATTTTTTTATTTCTCTCCTTTTCACTTATTTTCTTTTCATTATTTTCTCTATTCGTTTTTATCTTTTATATTCTCTCTATTATTATTTTTCTTTCTATTTTTTATCTTTATTTTATTTATTTATTTTATCTTTATTTATTTCTATTATTTTCTTTTTAATATATCTTTTATGAATGAAATAATGTATAAAAAAAGAATAAAAATAGATATGAGGGTATAAAGAGAGAATAATATTAAAATAAAAAAGAGAAGTAAAAAAATAATATGAATAAATTCAAAAGGGAGAGGGAAATAAAGAGATCTGATCCACTTTTTCAACTAAGGGATGGTTGTTAAATCCCAAAGGGAGAGGTAAAAAAATATATTTGACACTAATATCCTCTATTTATTTCATAGCCTAGGCCTAAGGTAGATAGATAAATAAAGAGGGAGGTCTTTGAGCCTATCTCGTCCCATCGTTGTACTTCGGGCTGGTGAATAGGAGTAAGAATGTATCCTCCTATAAGAATTACTAGGGGATTACTCTAAGAGGGATTCTCTATTGGTTCCTAGGGAAGGGAGAAGTGTCACGCATCTACCCTCATCAAAGGGGAAGGCTATTGGTTCCCCTTTATCCCAATAAAGGTAAGGTTTATGTGAGCACCTCTAAGGTTCAGACACGTCTCCAAGGTTGGGACCCTCATTACCATAATAATGTAGACTTGAAGACATTTCAATGGTCTACGTTATCACATAGGTTACCAACTTGACTCATCTTACAATGGGTATATATACTTGAAAGTAAAAACTGATGTACCTGATGATCTTATCATACAAGTCAAGTGGCTTTGGAATAGGCCTCGGCCTGATGCCGCTAGACTAGTCCATAGAGGGGCCAAAGTGGATCCTGATGGTATGTTAGAAGGAGGTGATGGTAGCTATAGATATGGGATCATAAGAGTATAAAACCATAGGATTCACTATTTGGTTTAGCATGACCTTATGCAGGATGGGGTTCTCTTTGTATAGAATATTGCAACGCAGGTGACGGTATTTTCCACATAGAATTATTCTATACAGACCTAGGTTCCTCCTACATAGATTTTTTCTATGTAGGGATAGGTTTCTCCCATGTAGTATTTTTCTACATGAGCTTGAGTTCCTCACATGTAGTTTTTTTATATACAGGGTAATGATCCATCTGCGTATCTTTTTTACTGTGTGGGTGGTGGTTCGCAAATGGATCATCTGCTTGTTCTCTGTGGAGTGGTGTTCGCAGAGGGGTCTTGGGTTTGAAAATATTTGGATGAATTAATTTTATCCATTAATTAAATGTGTTGGATTTACCTATCAAGAATTGATGGATCTCTCCCAATTCTCACCATCTCCTCTCATCGTCATCTCCTGTTTTCCTTTTTTCTTTCTTCGATTACCCTTGAGGTATTTTATAGAATAATGGAGGAACCATATATCTTGATTTTTGGTAGTCTATGGTGTGTTTTGGGACATTATTTTTTGGATCCCAAAAAGGATACCCTTTATCACTAACAACTTCTTTAATGGGAGACGGATAAGATAGTTAGTTCCCAGAAACAATTTTTGTATGGATTCAGTTATTTGCAGTATAAAAAACCACTATCAACACCCAAAAATGATTTTTTTGTGGGGTAGGTCATTCACGGTAGATAGAAATAATCATTGGCCTTGCTAATGAATTGATTTCTTTCAAATGTATTGGTGTTATCGTCTCTTATTGTGAACAATTTCATTCGCAGGGTGCTTCGTGGAGCAGTAGAATTCCATGTGGAGCGGCAGTCCATGATGCATTTTTTACTTTATGGGATCAAGACTTCATTTCTGGATTCACCCCCTTTGAAATTTTTCTTTAAACTCTTATCTTGATTTTTTCTTTTCCTTTTCCAAATTTTTGGGTTCTTTTCTAATTGCATGTGGAGTTTTTAGGACCCAAAAAATTCCCTCCATCGGAATGGGATTTGATCAGGATGAAGAGGAGGCAATTTCGATAAAGAAATTGGTCCTTTTTTAAACATGTTTGTGGTACATAGGTGGACCCAGAATATGGGACCACAACCATAAAAGGGGGGGACACTTTATTTTTCTTTTACTAGGTCTTCTCTACAAATGAGTGATCTGCAGACTCTCCTATTAAACTTGTGCCTATGAGAAATGTTCTTCTATTGTGGATGAACTTCCCATGAACTCAAACTAATCAGCCAAAAATGGTAATTCTTATCAATCATATAAAGATTCAACCACCCATATGGTTGCTTCATGGGATGAGTGCTCCATAGACCAAGCACCGTATGGGATGATCCCCTTATGGGTAGAGCGCCTCGTCAACTGAATGCCTCACGGTTGAAGTAGAGTCATTCTTTAAACATTGATATGAACTATTTCTAATGAATATCACATAATTTTTAGGACCTTTTCATAGGGATAAAGTGGGATTTGCTTCCATCTTAATGATCATGGTTAGAAGAATAGATTCCATGGCTAATAATATAATACCCCAAACTTCCACGGTATGCTTCTCTTTGAATAATGCAATAGCTTTCATTATATGCAACATCGAGTTCTAGTACACCATGATCAATCAAACTAGCCATTTAAAAAGCAGCTATGAATAGTAATACCGAATTTTTGAAATTTTATAAATTTTATTTTTTAAAATGGTCTTAATTTTTGGATATGGAATATAAAAATTAGCTTAGGGTTATTTTTTTCTATTTTTTTGAAAACTTTCAATTTTTGATGAATAGTGTAAATCACTGTGTTATTATTTTAAACTGACTTTTATTTAAATAATTATTATTTTTATTTAAATTTATTTTAAATTAAAAATAGATACATAATACCTATATTAGTCCAATTTAATTCATTGGAGTCATTTTTTAATAAGATTAGATATATAAAAATTTATTGAACTTTTTAACGTCTTTTACCTACCTTATAGGCACATTTTCAAATTCACATAAAATATAATTTTACCGCTTTTGTGAATTGAATTTCAAAATTATAAGAGACACAGTTTACATTAGTAAGTAAAATGTGGTTCAATATGATGAAAATAATTTTTTGTGAATAGTACCTTTTGAATTTTATTTACCAGGGTTAAAAGTAAATAGGGTAATTAAAGGTAAAAATGATATTATAATTACCCTAACACATGTCCTAATTCTATTGGATAAGTTTATTTCGACCAAAATAAACCTTAGAAATAAAATATTATCCTTCTTGATCCACTTGGATTAGATTATGACATTTATTATATTTTATTTAAAGAAGAGTTAAAAGTGTTAAATTCAAATTTTAATAACTAAAACATTTTTAATATAGGGTTATACATAAGATAAATTAGACTATAAATATTCATTATAAAGATAAAAATACTTCATAAATCATGGAATTTTATTTATAATTTTTAGACCTTAAATAAATAAATTTATTTATGACACATTGATGATGTAGTAATTAACTTATTAATGAAAGATTAAAATAATTGATATTATAAATATTAAAATAAATTTAAATTGATACTTTTGATGCATCCCACGAATTTTATAGATTAATATGAAATTTTAGTATTGATTCATCATCTTTTCTTTCGAAGAAATCATATTTTTATGACTTTCAATAAAACCAAATACTAAATAGTGTCAAAATTGACATAAATGAGTTTTTAAAACAAATATTATTTTATTAAATGATATAATATCCAAAAAATATAATATTTGGCCAAAGTACTTATATAAGGTTATATATGTCATTAATAAAACCACTTTAGGATTTCTTGGAATTTTATAGTAAGTTTATTAACCATGTAATATAAGAATACAATGAGACATGGTAAAGGTTAAACTATTTAACCAAGAGTTAAATATAAAAGATAAGGTTAATATGGTGATCTAAAATTTTCCAAAACCTATTATTTGAGAGTATTTAGACCCATACCCACCTTATCCTCAAAATAAAATCCATTTTTATCCATTATAAATAGAAAATTATTTTATAATAAAATAATATTTCGATCTTTTCCTAAAGTGACCCTCACCTCTCTTATAAAAGGGTATGTTTCCTTCTCTTAATTTCACACCTCCAAATCCACTTGTATCATCCCAAAAATTCTCAAATATCCTCCCAAATACCCTTAATTAAACCTATAGGCCTTAGTTTTATCATAAATCAAACCTAAGTAGCCCTTTTGTTCAAATCAAAAGGAAGCACCTGAAGAAGAGGTAATTACTTCATCACCTATTTCAATGTTATTTTCTTCTTCCAATTCCTCTTTATTTGTTGTTTACATAATAAAATAATAACTCCAGTACCCTATATATACTTTTATGTTCTTATAAATAAGTTACAACCATATTCATTATTCTATCTATCCTATTAATGACAAAGTAACCATACATGCGTACGTACGGCTTACCGTCTCTACGTTGTGGTGTAGTTTGTTATTCAACACTTCAATATTTGGATCGGTATAATAATGAGTATAATTGATGTAAATAATAAATATAACATGTTAATTATTAATTATATATAATATACCATCCAATTACATAATATTTCACCATCAATAGAATGATATTGTCGCTCGTGCGTACTTACGGCTTACCGTCTCCACGACGCGATGAAATTTCATTCACCATCATAACTATTCAAGAATAATTTTCATTTGATGATTAAAAATAATGCTTAAAGAACTTAATATAATTATAGATATTAATCAAATATATCCTATCCATAAAAAACATGACTTACATAACAAAACATATAAAGTAAAATGAATCAGTTAACACCCGAAACAATGATACTACTGAAATACCATTAACAAAGCAATATTAGAAGATCATATATGATATAATATTTATTTATGTGGTTATTTTATAATTTAATAACAATTATTTTACCATTATACAGGAGTTTAACATACCCTCAACTAAGGAAAAGTACAAGGTAAGGGTTAATTCTATAATGTCTTCATTATCTGAGGTTGTTTATACGTAAGTATCTACTGGGATATGTTTATCATCCACATCCGTGTTTCTTAAAAATGTATTTCAAAACATTTTTACTATTTCATATAATATGGTTAAAGTCATATATACCATTTTTTTACTTTTTATAAAATTTTCTGAAAGGAATCTTTCCGTCGTTTTCCAAACAAGGTACTTTATGACCTTTTCGACAAAATTAAGGAAAGACTGTTTTTTTAAATTATACGGAGGGTGTGGATATTTTACACCATTATAACAACTTCAAAGCTTACCTTACAAGCTTATAAGAATATTTTCAAAATAAAATTTTTCTTTAATTTTAAATTATTTCAATGTTGAAAGAGATATTTCACTCAAATAGTATTTGGATTGATTTAATCTATGTCAACATCCTTCGTTGGATTTTATGTTTGCTTGAAGTTTATTTATTATGATACAATATTCATTATTGTATTAAAGGTTTTATGATATGTTTGACTACGGGTGTGCTATTTTTATACCATTCATGTTTTATGGTTAAAGTATTTTCATTTCGTATGCTAGTTTTAATATGAATGTTTATATTATGTTTCAACCTTTTCATATGAGGAATGAAATATAATTAGAAAGTGACGGGCGGGGCCTACTATAGCCCCTCGATGCATCGGTAGGTCTCATGAGACAAAATAGTGTCTTGGCACAAGGCCTTGAAAAAGTATTTATTTTTAGTCTTAGCATGAGTCCTTGACTATGTGGTTATGATGTCTGAAATTATGCATTCCATCATTATGAAATTAACTATTAATATTACATGTGATTATTCTACTAGTAAAATATCCATGTAAATAATTAAATATAATTATTTGATTTATATTTTCCATTTATGATGAATTTTAATTTTAAAAGGATTGTGTTTTAGTCTTATACATTTCCTTAAATGTTTATGCTTATTTTTGATAGTTTCTGTTATGTTTTTATCCTTACTGAGCATGTGAACTCACCCATTTCTTATGTTTTATTTTTTCCAAGAAGAAAATAAGTATATTATGATTGACTTGCAGGTATAGGCTAAGGTATATGAGTGTGTTCAAATGGGACTCAATGTTGTTTTTTTTCATTTCATAATGGAATGTAAAACTTATGTATGTATCTAGTACTTCCAAGGCTACTAAATTGATCAGTATTTCGGAACATGATCTCTTGTGATCATTCCAATGTTATGTAATAATGCACCGACTCTAGGTAACTATATTTGAGGAATTATAGTTGGTATCGAAAGAATTTTAGTAAAAACCTTGGAAAATAGATTTATAAAAACTCTGATTAGAGAACATTACCCTAAAATAAACTTTGAGGATTGGTATAGAAGAACTTCCAAGAATTTTGGTAATGTATAGATTTTTTGAATTTTCCAAAAAATACATCCCTGTTTGGATATGAACAGGTAGAGGTGGCTCTGGAAAAGATGTATCTAGGGATAAAACTTGAAAACACTACTTTGAGCTAGACTCGAACGGAAATTGGTGCACGACAACAGGCCTTGCTACACTCATGGTTACAACACTCTAGGGGATATGTTTAGGATAATTCAAATTTTCTTTACAAACCATTATAAAGAATTTGTGAGTAAATAATTCCCCAAAGAATTTTTTTTATGATTATGGATTATATTCATAAACTATTCAATTTATGTTAAGTATTTTACAAGTTTAGAATTATGCACTGCGATTCATAAACTAATCTAGTGCATGCCATTGTTTAGAAATAGAACCTAGTGGAAGGAATGGAAACTGTATCAACGCACCTAATCCATGTAGGTATTTCCCTCCTACTCAGGATAATTACAGTGGAGATGGTTATGCAACCAGTGATAAACAACTTATAACCATACTGGGACAACTCACTCAGGTAATGAATAATAACTTTACCCTTATGGAGCACCATGATACACAATGTATAGGATCAATGTTAGACCACTTCATGAGGAAAAAACCACCTATATTCAATTAGACTACAAATCCATTTGTAGATGAGAAATGTATAAGTTCCTTATAGAAAATATTTTAGGATTTGGGGAGTAGTGAAAGGCAAAAAGTTTTCATGGCAGTTTATCACCTCACAGGAGATGAAGATCAATGGTGGTCGTTAATTCAAAACACAAAGGAGGATGAAGAAGTATAAAATATAAAATGGAGGGGGTTTAAAGAACTTTTATTAGAAAAATAATTTTCTTTGTGAGCATCAAGCAGAAATGGAAAGGAAATTTCTAAGTCTGAGGAAAAAGGAGGATGAGAATGTCGCAAAGTATGAGTCTAACTTTACAAGGTTATCAAGGCATGTTACAGATTATATACGTAACCCAAGAAGTAATATTGATATATTCTTTGATGGGTTAAAACCATTTCTCTATTGATCATTAGTCTCACAATCTTTATCATCATATAAAGATAGATTCACATCTGATATCAAGATAGAAAAGTAATTATCCAAGTCTTACAAATTTAAAGTGAAGTAAGAGAAGAAGAGATCTTATGAACACTATGAAAAAGAAAATAAGGGAAAGAATGGAAATGTTAAATTTCCACCCTGTAGTAGATGTGGGAAGAAACACCCCGGTACTTACCTGAAGGGGATGGGAGTTTGTTACAAGTGTGGAGAAAAAGGCCACCAATGTAACACCCCTACCCCAGTTACCCAAAGTCGGTGCATTATTACATAACATTGGTATTATCACAAAGGATCAAGTCTCGAAAGACTTATTAGTTTAGTAGCCTTGGAAACACTAGATATATTCATAAGTCTTACATTATAACATAAAGTGAAAAAAAAATACAACAACATCTTGTCTTTATATCCCCTCATACTATCCCTGCAGGTCATTCATAAAATACTTCTTCACATCCTGGGAAAAATAGAACATTGAAAGGGGTGAGCTCAGATACTCAGTAAGGATAACAATATAGCAGAAAATTTCATAAATAAACATAAACATTTAAGGAAATGTATAACTAAAACAAAAGACTTTTAAACTTGAACTTCAGTATAATATGGCAAAGATAAAATGAAATAATTCCATTTACTTATTCACATGGATATTCTACTAGTCGAATAATAACATGTAATATCAATAACCAATTTCATAATGATGGAATGCATAATTCCAAACTATCATAACCACATATTAAAGGCCTTGTGCCAAGACTACAAATAAAATTTTGTCAAGTCCTTGTGCCAAGATACTAGTTTGTCTCATGAGACCTACCGATGCATTGAGGAGCTATAGCGGGCTCCACCCGTCACTTATTAAGTCCAATTCATTCCTCATATGAATAGGTTTAAACATAACATAAACATTCGTATTAAAACTAGCATAGGAAATGTCAATAATTTCTACATAAACCATAAATGGTATAAAAAACACATCCACAGTCAAACATATCACAAAACCTTCAATACAATATGGAAGTTTTGTATCATAATAAATCAACTTCAAATAAGCATAAAATTCATCAAAGGATTTTGACATAGATGAAATCAAAACTATTTGAGAGAAATATATCTCTTTTTTTAATCATTTAAAAGCCACATAATTATAAAATAAAACATTTAATTTTAAAATTTCCTTATATTCTTGTAAGGGAAGCTTCGAAGATTTTATAACAGTGGAAAATAGCCGCACCCGCCGTATAAGTTAAAAAAGACATTCTTACCTTAATTCTGTTGAAAAGATTAAAAAGGACCTTGTTTGGAAAATGACAGAAAGATTCCTTTATAAAATTCTAATAAAAAGTAAAACAAGGGTATAAATGAATTTAACCCATAGTCTGTAAAATAGTAAGAATGATTTGAAATACATTTTTAAGAAACATGGATGTGGATGATAAAGAGGTCCCAGTAGACAATTACGTATAAACAATCTCGGATAATGAAGAGATTGTGAAATAAAACCTTACCAATTTGGTAACTTAAGAAACATACACCCCATGAAAGATGTATCATACAATTAATATGTAAATACATAAAAATTAAATTATATTACACAATGAATAAAATTATGGGTAGTACATACACCACACAAAAGGTAATAGTGGCAATATGGTACGAATCTCACGGGAATAAGGAGTGAGATGAAAACCCATTACCTTGTACTTTTCCTTGGTTTAGGTTAGGTTAACCTCCTGTATAATGGTTAAATAATTGTTATTAATCTATATAAGAATCATATACATTAATATGATATCATATATGGTCTTTTAACATTGATTTGTTAATAATATCTTAGTATTTTCATGGTTTCGGGTGTTAACGGATTCATTTTCCTTTATATTATTTGTTATGTGAGCTATATTTGTTATACATGGGATGTATATTAGTCATATCCAGAATGATATCATGTATCTAAAAATTATTTTTAATCATCAAATGAAATTTATTCTTGAATGGATACGATGGGGAATGAATCTCATCGCGTTCATGGAGACGGTAATCCGTACGTACACATGAGCGAAAATATCATTCTTTTGATATTAAAATAATATATAATTGGATGGTATATAATATATAAAGAATAATTATCATGTTATATTTATTATTTACATGAATTACACATCATTATTATACCCATCCAAATAATAATGTATTGAATAACAATTACACCACGACGTGGAGACGGTAGGTCGTACGTACGCACGTATGGTGACATGTCATTCAAAGGATGGATAGAATACTTAATATGGTTGTACCATATTTATAATAAAATCATAGTGTATAAAAGATACTTGATTTGTTATTTTAGAATGGAAATAACAGAGAAAGAATAAGTTGAAGAATAAAGGAACTTGAAAGAGGGTGGTGAAAACATTACCTCTTCTTCGGGTTCTTCCATTTGATTTGATAAAAAGGGATCATTAGGATGGATTTCTGATCAAACTAAGGCCTATAGGTTGAATTGAGGGAAGTTGATAGAATATTTGGTCATGGGTTGGTCGAGACAAAAGGCTTTTAAGGTGTGAATTAGAGAGAAGGGGGAGTGCCCTTTTATAAGTGGGGTGAGGGGCGCCTTTGGAAAAGCTAGAAATATTATTTTATAATAAATTCATATTCGGTTTATAATGGCTCGAAAGTGTATTATTTAACTTTTAAGGTGGGTATGGGTAAAAAACAACCCAAAAACTAGGTTTTAAACAGGTTTGGGTCACTTTATTAACCTTATATTTTAGTTTTAACTCTTAGTTAATTAGTTTGACATTTACCATGTCTCTTTGTATTTTTATATTATATAGTTAATAAACTTACTATATACTTCCAAGTGACCCCAAAGTGGTCAATAAATAATACACCTATCATTATATAAGTACTTTGGCCGAACCCTAGATTTTTAGGAATAGAATATCAATTAATAATATAATATTTGTTTTAAAAACTCTTTTATGTCAATTTTGACAATATTGGGTATTTTGTTTTTTATAATTTCATAACAGCATTATTACTTCGAAAAAAAATTATATAACCAATAATAATATGTTTTATTAATCTATAAAATTAGTTTAATTCATAAAAAGTCTCAAATTACATTTATTTTGATATTTATAATATCAATTATTTTAATATTTCATTAATTAGGTAATTACTGCATCACCATTGTGTCATAAATAAATTAAATTATTTAATGTCTAAAAATTATAAATAAAATACCATTATGTATGAAATCTATTTAGTTTTCTAATAAATATTTATAATCTAATTTATCTTATGTATAACCCTATATTAAAAATGTTTTAGTTATTAAATTTTGATTTTAACTCTTTTAACTCTTCTTTGAATTAAATAATAATAAATGTCCTAATCTAATCCAAGTAGACCTAAATGATAATATTTTATTCATAAGGTTATTTTTGGTCAAGATACACTTTTACAATAGAATTAGGACATGATTTAGGGTAATATTGATATCATTTTTACCCTTAATTACCCTGTTTACTTTTAACCGTGGTAAATAAAAGTAAAAAGTTACTATTCACAAAAAATTATTTTTATCCTATTGAACCACATTTTACTCCTTGATATTAACCGTGTCTCTCAGATTTTTGAAATTCCACTCACAGAAGCGGTAAAATTAATTTTTATGTGAATTTTCAAATTCTCCTAGGATGTGGGTAAAAGACGGTGAAAAGTTCTATAAAATTTTTATATATCTAAAATTATTATAAATCGACTCTAATGAATTACATTGAACTTATATAGGTATCATGTGTCTATTTTGACCTTAATTAAATTTAAATAAAATAAATAATTATTTAAATAAAAATTTGGTTTTAAACTATAACTTAGTGTTTTTTCACTCTTCGTCAAAAATTGAAAGTTTTCAGAAAAATACCAAAAATTCACCCTAAGCTAATTTCGATATTCTGAATCCAAAAATGAAGTCCATTTTGAAAGATAAAATTTATAAAATTTCAAAAAGTGGGTATTACTATTCATAATGGTTAGTTTTATTGGTTGTGGTGTGTGTTAGAACTCGAAGTTGTGTACAACACATGCTACTGTATTATTCAAAGAGAAGCGTACCGTAGAAGATTGGGGTGTTACATTCTCTCCTCCTTCAAATAATTTCATCCTCAAAATTTCTAGAATACTACTACATAAAAAGACTCAGGTGGTTCTTCAACATAAGTTCCTCGGGTTCCCATATTGCCTCTTCCATCTTATGATTTCTCTATAGAACTTTTACCAGACGAGTCGTCTAGTTTCTTATCACTTGTTCTCTCATATCAAGAATCTCGACAGGCTCTTCGCAATAAGACATATCGGGTTCTAGTTCTAATTCTTCATAGGTGAGTACATGTGTTGGGTCAGGCATGTATTTTCTCAACAGTGATACGTGGAACACATCGTGAACTTTGGAGAGACTTGGTGGCATTGCCAAATGGTAATATACAGCCCCAATTCATTCTAGAATTTTGAAGGGTCCTGTGTACTTGGGACTCAATTTACCTTTCTTACTGAAACTTATAACTCCCTTCCATGAAGATACCTTCAAGAAAACATGATCTCCTACCTGAAATTCCATATCCTTCCTTCGTTTGTCATCATAGCTCTTCTTCCTACTTTGAGCTGCTTTGATGTGGTTTTGGATTACCTTTACCTTTTTCCATCGTTTCCTCCACCAGTTCTGGGCCTACGAGTTTTCTTTCACCAATATCATCTCAACGGGTTGGTGTGCGACATCTCTTTCCGTATAATGCTTCATATGGTGCCATCAGAATACTTGAATGGAAGCTATTGTTATAGGAAAATTCTACCATAGGTAAATATTGATTCCACATACCCTGAAAGTCAAGTGATCAAGATCTCAACATGTCTTCTAAGGTTTGAATAGTCTGTTCTGATTGTCCATCTATTTGAGGGTGGTAGGCAGTGCTCAAACAAAGTTCAGTATCCAGGGATTTCTGAAGACTTTTACAAAATCTTGATGTAAAACGGGGATCAGGATCCGAAAAAATTGATAGGGGTACTCCATGAAGCCTCACAACTTCATTAATATATAGTCTTTCTAGACGTTCAAGTGGAAAATCTTCCCTTATAGTAAGAAAATATGCTAACTTGGTAAGATGATCGAAAATGACCCATATTGCATCATTCCTTATAGGAGTCTTTGGTAGTCCCATGACAAAGTCCATCGTGATAGTATCCCATTTCCACTCAGGTATGGGAATAGGTTGCAATACTCCACCAGGATGTTGCCTTCTAGCTTTCACTTGTTGACAAACCATACATCTTGACAAAAAATCAGCAATCTCCCTCTTTATGTTGTCCAACCAAAAATGTTCCTTCAAATCTATATACATTATGGTTCTCCTAGGGTGTACAGAGAAATTGGAACTATGAGAATCATACAACAATTCCCTTTTTAGATCTGGTAAATCAGGAACGCAAAGTCTCCTCCCAAATTTCAAAATTCCATCTTCATACACAAATTCACTCAGTCTCCCATCATTCACAGCATTAATCTTCTTTTTAAACTCTTCATAATTGGCCTAAGAACTCTTTATCCTTTCTAGTAAAGATGGTTTGGCAAACATTTGAAAACGTATTGATGTTTCACCTTTCATGGTGATTCCCATATCCATCTTTACTAGATCCGTGAAAACAGAGGGTGCATTAGTCAGCCCAAAAGGCATTACTATAAACTAGTAATGCCCGTACCTGTTTCGAAACACTATATTCGGAATGTATTCCTTCTTCACACACAAATGATGGTATCCATATCGAAGTTCAATCTTAGAAAACTATTGAGCTCCATGCAGTTGGTCAAATAAATCATCAATGAGAGGTAGGGGATACTTGTTCTTTATTGTTATTGCATTGATCTCCCTGTAGTCGATACATAACCTCATAGATCCATCTTTCTTCTTAACAAAAAGGATAGGGGATCCCCATGGAGAAAAACTAGGGTGAATAAATCCCTTATTACTCAATTCCTCTAGTTGTTTCATTAGTTCCACTAATTACACAGTGGCCATTCTATAAGGGGTCTTCGATATGGGCCTTGATCTAGGAATTAAATCAATGGAAAACTCAATTTCTCGTTCTAGAGGATGTCCAGGTAAATCTTCTGGAAACACATCAACATATTCTCTCACAATAGGTACATCCTCTATTTGAACATTCCTTTATTTACCCATAGTTATTTCATTCTCTTCCTCCCCAATAATTGAATTTAGTTGAGCTACTGGGGGAGGATCTAGGTAAGAATCAGGTGGTGGCGATTCTTCTATAAAGATAAGGTGTTCCTTATCATCATCATAAAAAATTATAACCTCCTTCTCTTACAATAAATCTTAGCATCATGGTCCAAAGTCCAATCCATACCGAGGATTATATCAAACTCAATCATAGGTATGACGATGAGATCAGCAGATAAAGAACATTTATGTGCTCTAATAGGGACTGATTCACAAAACATTGTTGCAATAATACTTCCCTTAAGAGTTTTAACTGACAACTCCCTTGTTAAATCAAATTGGAAATATCTAATTTTCATAGAAAACTAGGAATATATGAAACAATGTGATGATCCAGAATCAAATAATGCATTTTCTAAACTTGAGGAAACCATTAAATTACCTCCCACCACATCTTTCAGAGCTTCTACCTCAGAAGTAGTGATAGCATAAACTTGGACTTGATCCCTTGGACTTTTCTGAGGTAAGTTCCCCTGACTCTTAGGACATTAATTTTCATAATTTCCCATCTCCCTGCAGTTGTAGCATTAAACATCGGTAGCTTCTTTCTTTCCCTTGCAATCACGAGCTTGGTGGACTTTTTCACCACACTTGTAACAGACTCCCATTCCTTTCAAGCAAGTACCAGGGTGTTTCTTCCCAAATTTACTATAGTATGGATAATAAACTTTTCTCTTCTTCTATTTATTTCCATTTCCAAAGTGATCATTAGATATCTTCTTCTCTTGCTTTTATTTAAAGTCGTAAGACTTAGAGAATTATTTTTCTATCTTAATAGCGCATGAGACAATATCTTCGTACAACGAGAAGGTTTGTGAGACTAATGCTCGATGGAAAAACGGTTTTAACCCATAAAAGAAATGATCAATCGTACTTCTTGGGTTACGTATATAATCTGCAACATACCTTGATAACCTTGTAAAGTTAGCCTCATACTTTGCGACATTCTCATCCTCCTTTTGTCTCAGACTCAGAAATTGTCTTTCAATATTTTCTCGATGGTCACGATGAAAGTATTTTTCTAAGAAAATCTCTTTGAACTCCCTCCATTCCATATTTTATACTTCATCATCTTCCTTTGTGTTTTGAATCAATGACCACCATTGATCAGCATCTCCAGTGAGGTGGTAAACTGCCATGATAACTTTTTCCCTTTCACTACTCCCCAAGGCATGGAATATTTTATCTAAGGAATTTATCCATTGCTCAGCTACTAAGGGATTTGTAATTCCATTGAATATTGGTGGTTGTTTCCTTATGAAGCGGTCTAACACTGATCCTCCACGTTGCGGATCAGGGTGCTCCATATGGGTAAGGTTATTATTCATAACCTGAGTGAGTTGTCCCAGTATGGTGATTAGCTGATCAGCACCAGTTGCATCACCAGCTCCACTATAATTATCTTGAGAAGGAGGGAAATCCCTACATGGAGTTCATGAATTGATACAGTTTCCATTCCTTCCACTATGTTCCATTTCTAAACAATGGCATACACTAGATTAGTTTATGAACCGCAATACATAAATCCAAACTTGTAAAACACTTAACATAAATTGAACTATTTATGAATATAATCCATAATCATAAAAAAATGTTTTCTTTGAGGAAGTATATACTCATAAACCCTTAGTAATGGTTTGTAAAGAAAATAAGAATTATCCTAAGCAATCCCCAGGGAGTGTCGTAACCAAGAGTGCAGAAAGACCAGTTTTCGTGCACCAGTTCTTGTTTGAGTCTAGCTCAAAGTGGTTTTTTTGGGTTTTACCCCTAGGTACATTTGTGCCAGAGCTACCTCTACCTACTCGTATCCAGACAGGGATGTATTTCTCAGAAAACTCACAAAATCTCTACAATACCAAAATTCTAGGAAGTTCTTTTATACTAATCCACAAAGTATCTCTTATGGATATGTGTTCTAATCAGATTTTATCTAAATCTAGCTCCCAAGGTTTGTACTAAACTTCTTCTAATACCAACGGTAATGCCCCGACCCCAGTTACCCAGAGTTGATGCATTATTATATAACATTTTCATGATCACAAAGGATCAAGTCTCGAAACACCGATTAGTTTAGTATCCTTGGAAACACTAGATATATTCATAAGTCTTAAATTACATCATAAAGTGAAAAAAACTAGAACAACATATTGTCTTCATATCCCCTCATATTATCCCTACAGGTCATTCATAAAATACTTCTTCACATCGTAGGAAAAATAAAACATTGAAAGGGGTGAGCTCATATTCTCAGTAAGGATAACAATATAGCAGAAACTTTCATAAATAAACATAAACATTTAATCCAATGTATAAATAAAAAAGCCTTTTAAACATGAACTTCAGCATAATATGACAAAGATAAAATGAAATGATGCCATTTACTTATTCACGTGGATATTCTACTATTCGAATAATCACATGAAATATCAATAAGCAATTTTATAATGATGGAATTCATAATTCCATACTATCATAACCACATAGTCAAGGCCTTATGCCAAGACTACAAATAAGATTTTGTCAAGGTCTTGTGCCAAGACACTAGTTTGTCTTATGATACCAACCGATGCAACGAGGATCTATATCAGGCTCCACCCGTCACTTATTAAGTCCAATTAATTCCTCATATGAATAGGTTTAAACATAACATAAACATTCTTATTAAAACTAGCATATGAAATGTCAATACTTTCTCCATAAACCATGAATGGTATAAAAATAACACATACACAGTCAAACATATCACAAAACCTTCAATACAATATGGAAGTTTTGTATCATAATAAATCAACTCCAAATAAGCTTAAAATTCATCAAAGGATGTTGACATAGATGAAATCAAAACTATTTGAGAGAAATATCTCTTTTTTCTAAATAATTTAAAAGCCACATAATTGTAAAATAAAACATTTATTTTAAAATATCCTTATAAGATTTTAAGTGAAGCTTCAAATATTTTATAATGGCGGAAAATAGCTGTACCTTCCGTATAAGTTAAAAAAATACATTCTTACCTTAATTCTGTCGAAAAGGTTGAAAAGGGCCTTGTTTGGAAAACGATAGAAAGATTCCTTTATAAAATTATTATAAAAAGTCAAAAAAAGGTATAAATGACTTTAACCCATGGTCTATAAAATAGTAATAATGATTTGAAATACATTTTTAAGAAACATGGATGTGGATGATAAAGAGGTCCCAGTAGATAATTACATATAAACAATCTCGGATAATGAAGTGATTGTGAAATAAACCCTTACCAATTTGGTAACTTAGGAAACATACACCCCATGAAAGAGGTATCATATAATGAATATGTAAATACATATAAATTAAAGTGTATTACACAATGAATACAACTATGGACAGTACATACACCACACAAAAGGTAATAGTGGCAATATGGCACGAATCTCACGGGAATAAGGAGTGAGATGAAAACCCATTGCCTTGTATTTTTCCTTGGTTGAGGGTAGGTTAAACTCCTGTATAATGGTTAATTAATTGTTATTAAACTATAAAATAATCATATACATTAGTATGATATCATATATGATCTTTTAACATTGATTTGTTAATAATATCTTAGTATTATCATCATTTCGGGTGTTAATGGATTCATTTTCCTTTATATTCATTGTTATGTGAGCCATATTTGTTATGGATGGGATGTATATTATTCATATACATAATTATATCATGTCTTTAAAAATTATTTTTAATCATCAAATGAAATTTAGTCTTGAATGGATACGATGGGGAATGAATCTCATCACGTTCGTGGAGACGGTAATCCGTACGTACGCACGAGCGACAATATCATTATTTTGATATTAAAATAATATATAATTGTATGGTATATCATATATACAGAATAATTATCATGTTATATTTATTATTTAGATTAATTACACATCATTATTATACCCATCCAAATAATAATATATTGAATAACAATTACACCACGACGTGGAGACGGTAGGTCGTACGTACGCACATATGGTGACATGTCATTCAAAGGATAGATAGAATACTGAATATGGTTGTAACATATTTATAATAACATCACAGTATATAAACAATAATGGATTTATTATTTTATAATGAAAATAACAAAGAAAGAAGAAGTTGAAGAAGAAAGGAACTTGAAAGAGGGTGGTGAAAACATTACCTCTTCTTCGGGTTCTTCCTTTTTGATTTGATCAAAAGGGCTCCTTAGGATGGCTTTATGAACAAAATAAGTCCTCTAGGTTGAATTTAGGGAAGTTGAGAGAATATTTGGGCCAGGCTTGGCCGAGCCAAAAGGCTTTGAAGGTGTGAATTAGAGAGAAGGGGGAGTGCCCTTTTATAAGAGGGGTGAGGGGCACCTTTGGAAAAGCTAGAAATATTATTTTATAATAAATTCATATTCGGTTTCTAATGGCTCCAAAGAGGATTATTTAAATTTTAAGGTTGGTATGGGTTGAAAACAACTCTACCAATAGGTTTTAGACAGGTTTGGGTCACTTTATTGACCTTATCGTTTAGTTTTAACTCTTAGTTAATTAGTTTGACATTTACCATGTCTCTTTGTATTTTTATATTATATAGTTAATAAACTTACTATATACTTCCAAGAAACCCCCAAGTTCTCCATTAATGATACAACTATCATTATATAAGTTTTTTGTCCTAACCTTATATTTTTAAGAATATAATATCAATTAATGATATGATATTTGTTTTAAAAACTCTTTTATGTCAATTTTGACACTATTGGGTATTTTGTTTTTGATAATTTCATAACAGCATTATTACTTTGAAAAAAAATTATATAACCAATAATAATATGTCATATTAACCTATAAAATTAGTGGAATTCATAAAAAGTCTAAAATTACATTTATTTTGATATTTATAATATCAATTATTTTAATATTTCATTAATTAGGTAATTACTGCATCACCATTGTGTCATAAATAAATTAAATTATTTAATGTATAAAAATTATAAATAAAATACCATTATTTAGGAAATCTTTTAGGATTTATAATTAATATTTACAATTGAATTTATCTTATGTATAACCCTATATTAAAAATGTTTTAGTTATTAAACTTTGATTTTATCTCTTTTAACTCTTCTTTGAATTAAATAATAATAAATGTCCTAATCTAATCCAAGTGGACCTAAATGATAATATTTTATTCCTAAGGTTGTTTTTGGTCGAGATAAACTTTTCCAAAATAATTAAGACTTGTGTTAGGGTAATATTAATATTGTTTTTACCCTTAATTACCCTATTTACTTTTAACCATTGTAAATAAAATTAAAAAGTTACTATTCACCAAAAATTATTTTTATCCTATTGAACCACATTTTACTCCTTGATATTATCTTTGTCTCTTGGATTTTCTAAATTCCACTCACAGAAGTGGTAAAATTAAGTTTTATGTGAATTTTCAAATTCTCCTTTGATGTGGGTAAAACACGGTGAAAAGTTCTATAAAATTTTTATATATCTAAAATTATTATAAATCAACGCTAATAAATTACATTGAACTTATATAGGTATTATGTGTCTATTTTGACCTTAATTAAATTTAAATAAAATAAATAATTATTTAAATAAAAATTCGGTTTTAAACTATAACTCAGTGTTTTTTCACAATTCATCAAAAATTGAAAGTTTTCAGAAAAATACCAAAAATTAACCCTAAGATAATTTCGATATTCCTAATCCAAAAATGAAGTCCATTTTGAAAGATAACATTTATAAAATTTCAAAAATTGGGTATTATTATTCATAACAGCTAGTTTGATTGGTTTTGGTGTGTGTTAGAACTTGAAGTTGCATACAACACACGCTACTGTATTATTCAAAGAGAAGCGTACTGTGGAAGCTTGGGGTGTTACAACCAAGCTCATGATTTCAAGGGAATGAAAGAGGTTGTTAGTGTTGAATTCTACAATTTCATAGAAATGGGAAATTATACAAATGAATTTCCTAAACATTAGGGAAACTTACCTCAAAAAATGATGATGGAGAAAGGGAAAGCTTATGCAATCACTACTGCTGAGGTTGAAGCTCCATATGACGTGGTGGAAGATACTTTAATCATTTCCTAAAAATTAGGCAATTCTTTATATGATTCTGGATCATAGAATTCTTTCATATCATCCCAGTTTGCCAAAAAAATTAGATATTTCCAAATTGATTTAACAAGGTATTTGTCAGTAAAAACTCCTAAGGGAAGTATCATTGCAACAAAGTTTTGTGAATCGGTTACCATTATGGAATATAAACGTGATTTATTTGATGATATCATCATCATACCCATGATTGAATTTGATATAATCCTCGATATGGATTAGCATTCGGACCATGATGTGAAAATTTATTTTAAGAAGAAGAAGGTTACAATTTTTTATGATTATAAGAAATACCTTAACTTTAGAGAAGAAATGTCACCATCTGATTCACATCTAGATCCACCCCCTGTAGCTCTACTAAATTCAATTATTGGGTAGGAAGGTAGTGAAATAATTATGGGTGAGGAAAAGAATGTTCAAATAGGGGATGTACCTTTTGTTCAAGAATATGTTGATGTATTTTTAGAGGATTTAACTGGACATCCTCCAAAACAGAAATTTGAATTTTCCATTAACTTAATTCCTAGTTCAAGGCCCATATCAAATACCTCTTATAGAATGGCCATTGTGTAATTAGTGGAACGAAAGAAACAACTAGAGGAATTGAGTAATAAAGTATTTATTCACCCTATTTTTTCTCCATGGGGATCCCCTATTCTTTTTGTTAAAAATAAAGATGGATCTACGAGGTTGTACATTGACTACAGGGAGATCAATGCTATAATAATAAAGAACAAGTATCCCTTACCTCACATTGATGATATATTTTATTAACTTTATGGAGCTCAATATTTTTAAAAGATTTACCTTTGAACTGGATACCATCATTTCTACGTGAAAAAGGAAGACATTCCAAAGACAGCATTTTGAACCAGGTACGGGCATTACATTTCACAGTAATTCCTTTTGGACTGACTAATTCACCCTCTGTTTTCATGGATCTAATGAATATATTTTTCAAGTAATATCTTGATGAATTTTTGGTTGTATTTATTTATGATATCTTGGTATATTACAAAATCTAATAATATCATGAAAATCACTTAAGCACTATTCTTTAGACTCTTAGAAGAAATGAATTATATGGGAAGTTTAGAAAGTGTGAATTCTAGCTTTAGGAGATTTCTTTTCTTGGCCATATTGTCTCTAAGTATGGAATATCTATTTATACTTTAAAGACAATGGCAATCCATGAATAGTCAGCAATGATAAGTATAACTGACGTATGTAGTTTTATTGGTTTAGCATGTTATTTTTGGCATTTGGTACAGAATTTTTTCTGATTGGCTAACCCATTAACCAAGATCACATGTAAAGGGGTTAAATTTGTTTGGAAATAAGAGTTTAAAGAATTTTTTGATGAATTGTAGAGAAGATTAGTCAATTATACTATCGTGACTCTACCATCGGGGAGTGATGAGTTTTCTATTTATAGTGATGCATCAAAGAAAGGACTTGGTTGTGTCCTTATGCAGAATTAGAGAGTTATTGCCTATGCATCACAGCAGCTAAAAATTCATGAACAAAACTATCCCACTCATGATCTTGAGTTTGCAACTATAATTTTTTCTCTGAAGATATGGATAAACTGTATCTATTGTGAAAAATGTGAGATATATACTGATCATAAGAGTTTGAAGTATATTATCTCACAGAAATAACTAAACATGAGAAAAAGGATATGGCTTGAACTGATCAAGTATTATGATTACACTATACACTACCACCTGGGGAAGGAAAATAATGTGGAAGATACTTTGACCAGAACGGATCATGGAGTTCTGAACAAGATGAGAGTTGAAATGGATCTTATGCTCATGGAGCTAGCAAAGATAGATATGGGAATAATCATGGAAGTTGAAACATTGATACTTTTTCAAATGGTTTCCAAACCATATTTACTAGAAATGATATAATGTTCCCAGACTGATGATAAGGAGTTTCAAAAGAAAATTAATGTTGTGAATGATGGGAGATTGATTGACATCACATATGAAGATGGAATTTTGAAATTTGGAAAGAGGCTTTGGGTTCCATATATACCTAATCTAAAAAAGGAATTGTTGGATGATGCTCATAGCTTCAATTTTTCTATACACCCTGGTATCACCAAGATGTATAGAGATTTGAAGGAACATTTTTTGTGGAACAATATGAAGAAGGATATTGTTGATTATGTGTCAAGATATATGGTTTGTCAATAAGTGAAAGCTAGAAGGCAACATCTTTAAGGAGTCATGCAACCTCTACCCATACCTGAGTGGAAATAAGATGATATTATGATGGAAATTTTCATGGGGCTACCAAATACTCCTAGAAGGAATGATGCAATATGGGTCATTGTTGATCATCTTACCAAGTCATCTCATTTTATTGCTATAAGAGAAGATTTAACACTTGAACGTTTAGAAATACTATATATGAATGAATTTTTAAGACTTCATGGTTTATCCCTATTGATTTTTTCTAATTTTGATCCTCATTTTACATCAGGATTCTGGAAAAGTCTTCAAAAATCCCTAGATACTGAACTTTTTTTGAGCATTTCCTACCACCCTCAAACTGATGGACAATTAGAATGGACTATTCAAACCTTAGAAGACATATTGATATCTTTCTCACTTTACTTTCAAGGTATGTTGGATTATTATTTACTTCCAGTATAATTTTCTTATAATAATAGCTTCCATTCAAGTATTCAGATGGCACTATATGAAGCGTTATATGGAAAAAGATGTCGCACACCAACTTGTTGGGATGATGTTGGTGAAAGAAAACTCGTAGGCCCAGAACTTGTTGAAGAAACAATGGAAAAGGTGAAGATTATCCAAACTCACATCAAAGCATCTCAAAGTAGGAAAAAGATCTATGACAATAACTGAAGGAAGGATTTTGAATTTCAAGTAGGTGATCATGTTTTTCGAAGGTATCTCCATGGAAGGGTGTTATACGATTCGGTAAGAAGGGTAAATTAAGTCTCAGGTACATCGGACCTTTCAAAATTCTAGAACGAATTAAATTTGTAGCTTAACATTTGGCAATGCCTCTAAGTCTCTCCAAAGTTAATGATGTGTTACACGTATAATTGTTGAGAAAATACATGCCTGACTCAACACATGTACTCAACTATGAAGAAATATAACTGGAACCCGATTTCTCTTATTGTGAAGAGCCTATCTGGATTCTTGATACTAGAGAACAATTATTGATAAACGAGATGACTCATCTGGTAAAATTTCTTTAGATAAATCATAAAATGGAAGTGGTAATGTGGTAACCTGAGGAACTTATGATGAAGAACCACCTGAATCTTTTTATGCAATAATATTCTATAAATTTTGAGGATGAAATTATTTGAAGGAGGGGAGAATGTAACACCCTAAACTTCTACGGTACGCTTCTCTTTGAATAATACAATAGCTTGTGATGTATGCAACATTGAGTTCTAGAACACCATGACCAATCAAACTAGCTATTTAAAAAGAAGTTATGAATAGTAATACCTACTTTTTGAAATTTTATAAATTTTATTTTTCAAAATGGATGTAAATACCCAGATTTTCCATGTAATTTTTTTTATTATATGGAACTATTCTAAGGCTATGAAATCTGATGGTGTTTGATTCTGATTCCCGGTGTGCCCAGAACAAAATTTTAAACTTTATTAAGGTATGTTCAGTAAATATGCAAGTGATAAATCCTAACTTTTGAACTAGTGCTTAGAATTGAAATCTGAGGGCACTGTTGAACTCTTAGCATCAGTATTCTCTTAAGGGAGCCTTAACCTCGAACACAGTGGGTTGAGAGAGAGAGTTGGTTTTTGCAGTTTTTGTTGAGGATTAATAAAGAAAATCTAATTTATTTTAAATATCCTCCACCTCTATTTAGGTTTTTTTGGTGGGGAACACAAGGGGTGGTTGATAATTTAATGTAGGACATTAAATTCCCGATTACACAAAAATGTGTAACCACTCTACATGTAATTAAGGAGGTTCATTAATTGAACCAATTAATGAACCTCTCTTAACTATGTGTTGTAAAGATAACTCTCATCGTCTTTATTTTTTTAATTCATTTGAAAAAGGAGAGGTGTTTTTGGGAGAGGAGGATTTTGGAGGAGCCTCTTGACAAAGAACAGATCCACCAAGCATGAAATGATGATTGTCGTATGAGAGACATCGTTGGAGGCTTACTTCGGGATCGATGAACACCGACCCATCTTCAAACGCGGGACGCTCTCCAATGACTCATGAGGTAGGATTTTATCTTCTTTAAATTTCAAGAGTTGTTGAATTATTTATGCTCTCCCTTGATAAGATGCTAACGCTGAGGGCGCGGGCCAAACGAACAATTCTAGGTCCCTCCGCCTCTTGTTCAATCGTTGCATTCTACGCGGGTTAATTTTCGGGTTAGACGTAACCCAAATCTAAGGGTCAAGAAGTAAATGAGACAACCTGGGAAGCCCGTAGGTGCGATCGGATGGAAAAACGGACCACTGTAGCTCACCAGGTGGCCCGGGGAAGACCATTGGCGTGGCGCCAACACGGTGGCCCCGATGACCCGTGCTGGTAGGTGATGGTGGTAGCCGACACTAGCCGGCTGTGGTGGTGGCGGCGCACCATCACGTGCCACAGGAGGATGTTTCGGTGGTCAGCAGGCGGCCGGCACCGGTCGGCAAAAGAGGTGGCAGTCAGCAGGTGACAGGTATTGGACAGCCATAGAGGTGGCGGCGCACTATCGTGCGCCGCAGGAGGAGGTGGCCACGACATTTCATTTGCGGTGGTTGAGCAGGGCGGCTATCACCGGTCGACCGTAGAGGCGGTGCGGCATGCCGTCGCGCATCTCTGAAGGTTAAGGAGGGACCCTCTCCCTGCGGGTCCCGCGGAAACCAGGAAGTGCCACGTGGCACCGCCTCTCTAGATCCTGAAAGGATTAGCCATTCAGGAAAAGGGTGGAGTGTTTTCCCCCGTACTAGCTAGGACGGCCCCCGCACCCTTCTGTAGGCTGAGTCGCACCCCTCTACAGGCTGGGTTTCACCCTCCTGCGGGCGGGCTGCACCGCCCTGTGGTCCAGGCCGCACCCCCCGGCGGGTCGGGCCGCGCCCCTTGTGGGTCGGTCCGGGCCGAGCTCGTTGTGGCCCAGCGGGCCGAGCCCGTCATGGCCCAGCACAATCAAGTTGGCCCGGGCCAATTAGGGCTAGGCCGGGTTGGACCCAGGTCGGTTCGGCGCAAACGAGATCGGGCCGGGTCAAACCGAACCTAGACCCATCCAGGCCTAGTTTCGCTTAATATGCCATAACTTGAATTCCAAACATCCTTTGGATGAACCGTATATGGAATTGGGATCCTAGGAAAGAAACAGTCATTTTTGTATACTCTACATGATTTTTGGAGAAATTTGGAGTACAAAAGAGTTGGATCAAACCCGAATTCAATCGGGCCCTCGGTACTAAAATGCTTATAACTCGCAGACAGGGCATCCGATTGACGTGCCGTTTGTCACGTTAGAACCCTTAAGACATGGCGGTCCTTTGGGTTACTCATTTTTGGAGATTAGTGGTTGTAGAGGTACGACCAATATCTTGTGGAGTGAATTCTATGGAACTCGAGTGCACCAGGTGCAGAGAATCTTGTGTTTGATTGTCTTGTAAGTAGCGGCCTTGTGTGGATCAGCATCATAACGAATCTGTGTGGATCAGCATCGTAGATACCCAATGAGGACCAGTTTTATAGCAGCTCGTCGAGGATCAACAACTAGAAACCTTGTGTGGATCAGCATCGGGCGACCCTATATGGATCAACATTCTAGCGACCTTGTGTGTATCAGCATTTCAGCGACCCTATGTGGATCAGCATTATAGCAACCCTGTGTGGATTAGCAATAGCGTGACCCAATGAGGACCAGCCTTACAGTGGCCCATCGCGGAACAGCGACTTACGTCTAAGAGTGGATCGATAATAGAACAACTTCTTTTTGGATCAGTTGTGGAACTTCTAAATGGAATAAGATGATATAGTTTAAGATTAATCATCTATATTACTAATCTCTAAGTTGTATACCTGGTGTGAACTAACTATTGCTTAGTGCTTTGTGATTGAGGCCTTCCTTTGTGGTTTTTCCTTTGTGGAACTCTAGGAGACCTTCGGGAGTCTCGGGGTCCCTACTGAGTATTGTTATACTCACCCCTGTACAGGCTTTGCATGCACCTTGTTGTGTCTTGTGAAGACGATGGATAGCTTTGACCGAGGTTTTAAAGCCAGGACTGGATAGTGCTTGGAGGTGTACCTTTAGACATGATGTGTTTTAGTGACAACCAACCATGAGTTGTACCTACCCATCAGGTAGGAGCCTTGGCGGATGGTTCCGAGAGCTATTTTTCTGTTGTTGTTGTACTTTTTAGTTGGGCTTGTATTTCGGTCCCCTTTACTTACAATACTCACCCTTTTTAATTTCAGTACACATCTATTTACAACTGCATTTTTACTATGTGTGTTGTGATCATTGTATTCTTGGGTTGTGTGTTTGCAGGTTTAAAGGCAATGCCTTCCTGTTTTTTAGGGATATGTCTTTCGGTGTTAGTTGCCAACCCCTGGCCTATAGAAGGCGGGCATGGGGTAGTCACGGCATGGGCCTCGCAGGATAGGTTGTGACAATGGAATTCATTTTTGGATTTGGAATATCAATATTGTCTTAGGGTTAATTTTTTGTATTTTTCTGAAAACTTTCAATTTTTGATGAATAGTGAAAAATACTACGTTATTATTTAAAACCGAATTTTATTTAAATTATTATTATTTTTACTTAAATTTATTTTAAAGTCAAAATAGATACATAATACCTATATTAGTCCAATTTAATTCATTAGAGCCATTTTATAATAAGATTAGATATATAAAATTTTATTGAACTTTTTAACGTCTTTTACCCACCTTCTAGGCATATTTTCAAATTTGCATAAAATGTAATTTTACCTCTTCTGTGAATTTAATTTTAAAATTTTTAGAGACACGGTTGACATCATTAAGTAAAATGTGGTTCAATATGATGAAAATAATTTTTTTGGATAGTAACTTTTGAATTTTATTTACCACGGTTAAAAGTAAATAGGGTAATTAAAGGTTAAAATGATATTATAATTACCCTAACACATGTACTAATTCTATTGGATATGTTTATTTAGACCAAAATAAACCTTATTAATAAAATATTATCCTTTTTATCCACTTTTATTATATTAGGACATTTATTATATTTTATTTAAAGAAGAGTTAAAAGTGTTAAATTCAAATTTTAATAACTAAAACAATTTTAATATAGGGTTATACATAAGATAAATTAGACTATAAATATTCATTAGAAATATAAAAATATTTCCTACATCATGGTATTTTATTTATAATTTTTAAACATTAAATAATTAAATTTATTTATGACATAATTATGATGCAGCAATTACCATATTGATGAAAGATTTAAATACTTGATATTATAAATATTAAAATAAATGTAAATTGAGACTTTTGATGCATTCCACGAATTTTATAGGTGAATATGGAATGTTAGGATTTATTCATTATATTTTTTTCAAAGAAATCATATTTTTATAACTTTTATAAAAACCAAATACTAAATATTTTCAGAATTAAAATAAATGAGTTTTTAAAACAAATACTATTTTATTAAATGATATAATATCCTAAAAATCTAATATTTGGAAAAAAGACTTAGATAAAGTTATATATGTCATTAATTAACCACTTTAGGTTCTATTTTAATTTTATAGTAATTTTATTAACCATGTAATATAAGAATACAAGGAGACATGGTAAATGTTAAACTATTTAACTAAGAGTTAAATCTAAATGATAAGGTCAATATGGTGAACTAAACTTGTCTAAAACATATTGGTTGAGATTATTTCTACCCATACACACCTTATACTTGAAATAAATAGATTTTTATCCATTAGAAACCGAAAATTATTTTATAACAAAATAATATTTCAAGATTTTCCTAAAGTGACCCTCACCTCTCTTATAAAAGGGTACTTCGCCTTCTCTTAATTTCACACCTACAAAGCCATTTTTCTCAGCAAACCCCAACTAAAATATCTTCCCAACAACCCTAAATTAAACCTAAAGGTCTTACTTTTATCATAAATCAAACCTATGGATCCATGTTTTCAAATCAATAGGAATCACTCGAAGAAGAGGTAATTACTTCATCACCACTTTCAAAGTTATTTTCTTCTTCCACTTTCACTTTCATTGTTTTTTACATACTAAAATAATAAATACAATTAACTCTACATACTGTGATGTTATTATAAATATGGTAAAACATATTCATTATTCTATCCATCCTATGAATGACAAAGTCACCATACGTGCGTACGTATGGCTTACCGTCTCCACGTTGTGGTGTAGTTTGTTATTCAACACTTAATTATTTGGATGGGTATAATAATGATTATAATTGATGTAAATAATAAATATAACATGTTAATTATTATTTATATATAATATACCATCCAATTACATAATATTTCACTATCAATAGAATGAAATTGTCGCTTGTGCGTACGTATGGCTTACCGTCTCCACGACGCGATGAAATTTCATTCCCCATTGTAACCATTCTAGAATAATTTTCATTTGATGATTAGAAATATGTTTAAATAACTTAATATAATTCTAGATATGAATAAAATATATCATATCTATAACAAACATGTCTTACGTAATAATACATATAATGGAAAATGAATCGGTAAACACCCGAAATAATGATACTACTGAAATATCATTAACAAAGAAATATTAGAAGATCATATATGATATCATATTTATGTATGTGGTTCTTTTATAATTTAAAAACAATTATTTAACCATTATACATGAGGTTAACGTACCCTCGACTAAGGAAAATTACTAGGTAAGGGTTAATTCTACAATATCTTCATTATATGAGGTTGTTTGTAGGTAAGTATCTACTGAGACCTCTTTATCATCCACATCTGTGTTTCATAAAAATGTATTCCAAAGAATTTTTACTATTTCCTAGACTATGGTTAAAGTCATTTATACCCTTGTTTGACTTTTTATAAAATTTTTGAAAGGAATCTTTCCATCGTTTTTCAAACAAGGTACTTTATGACCTTTTCGGAAAAGTTAAGGAAAGAATGTTTTTTTAACTTGTACGGAAAGTGCAACTATTTTTTTCCATTATAACACCTTCGAAGCTTCCCTTACAAGCTTATAAGAATATTTTTAAAATAAATTTTTTCTTTAATTTTAAATGATTTCAAAGTATAAATAGATATTTCACTCAAATAGTTTTTGGATTGATTTCATCTATGTCAGCATCCTTTGTTGGATTTTATGTTTGTTTGCAGTTGATTTATTATAATAAAATCTTTCATGTTGTATTGAAGGTTTTGTGATATGTTTAATTTGTGGGTTTTCTATTTTTATACCATTCATGATTTATGGTTAAACTTTTGACATTTTTTATGCTAGTTTTAATATGAATGTTTATATTATGTTTCAAACTTTTCATATGAGTAATGAATTGGACATAGAAAGTGATGGGTAGGGCCCTCTATAGCCCCTCGATGCATCGATAGGTCTCATGGGACAAACTAGTGTCTTGGAATAAGGCCTTAACAAAATATTTATTTGTAGTCTTGGTAAGAGGCCTTGAATTTGTGGTTATGATGTCTGAAATTATGCATTCCATCATTATGAAATTAGATATTGATATTACATGTGATTATTCAACTAGTAGAATATCCATGTAAATAAGTAAATATAATTATTTGATTTATCTTTTCAATATTATGCTCAATTTTATGTTTAAAAGGATTTTGTTTTAGTCTTATAAATTGCCTTAAATTTTTGTGCTTATTTATAATAGTTTCTGTTATATTGTTATCCTTATTGAGTATCTAATATCACCCCTTTATGATGTTTTATTTTTCCTAGGATGCGATGAAGTATATTATGATTGACCTGCATGAATAGGCTAAGGGGTATGAGTGTGTTCAAATGGGACTCAATTTTGTTGTTTTTCGATTTCATAATGTAATGTAAAACTTATGTATGTATCTAGTACTTTCAAGGATACTAAACTGATTGGTCATTCAGGATATGATATCTTATGATCATTCCAATGTTATGTGGTAATTCACCGACTTGGGGTTACTAGGGTAAGGGAATTATAGAGAATATTAAAGACAATATACGATATCACATCATCCATTAGGAGGGTATTCTGAATAACCTACTTTCACTAGAGCTTCTAACTTAACCATTTTTCAACTGACTACCACTTTGCAACTTCATAATTAAAGAGGATGTTCCCCTTCCACTAGTTGTTCAGCATCTCCCATCCTCTTTGTTCGAGATGTCTCGGGATCATTCCCAAGTGAACATCTCTATTTTAGGGTAGATCATTTTTAGATAAGGCCAAGAGAAATTATTTCTTCTGAATGGTTCTATTTGGACTCAAATCAACCAACACAGTCATGAAATATCCTTTTAATCCACCATTCAATATTATTTTTCCATTTTCAACATCTTGCGAGGTGATCCTAATAGAGGTTGGAACTCCAAGTGGGACTTGTGTTCTAGAGGGAGTTTATTATACTAATGGGCTTGGGTATTCTGGGTGCACTAGAATTGTAGGTAATTTACTAAACAACTAGAGGTCATTTTATTATATCTAGAAGTATGGGTTTCTCGGTTTTCAGTTTATTCACTAAATGATATATTTTTGAAGCTGTTAAATGATTTTTCCTAATTTATTTTCATGCCTTACCAGCACCCTATGGAGTGATGGTGGGTAATGGAAAAGGTTATTTGGAAAAAAAATCCTAAATCTTCTCATTGTGAGATTCTATTATGACTGCTTGGGTGTATGGGGTAACCAATTGTGAACCTTACACTCCTTATAGGTTTTCATATAAATTTGGATGTCTGCAATAGGTTGCATATTTACTCATTACCTTGATTAAAATAGAATCATATTGATTCATTCTTTATAAACTACGGATTATGATGATGTGTGAGGGTTCTGGTAAGAAAATTATTTTACCACTCAAGGGAAATTCAACTAAATTATCATAACAGTATGCCTAAATGTGGGTGGAGAACTATCATGATGGAGTTCTGGGGAAGTCAGTCCAATAGGTGCATAAACTGTTGGCCTCTCATGTTTCTTTTCCTACCACACCATCTCTACCCACTTCTGTAGAAGGAATACATTTGTCCTGTCATTATAGGAATTCTGAGGTAGATTAATCCACAAGTTCCACTATTGTGGGGAGTGGTGTGGGCCCCATACTTTTAAATGGGACTTTTGGTAATCCTACATAGGTTGGCCCAAGAAAGATGATATTAGTAATTCCATCTATTGATGACAAACCTACCAATTTAGTTATTGAGAATGAACAATAAGTAGATATTGAGGAATTTCCCACCTAGATTTCTCAGTTTAAAGGGATCATTTTTCCATAAATGTAATCTCAGAAAATATACCTATAGTTGTGGATGAATAGGGCTATGATACCAATGTCGCTATCGAACATCTAGTTGTGTGGAAATGAGACTGGAACCAAATTTACACTATCATCATAGATATCCCCTTAGAAAATATTGTTGATAAGTTGGACACCCTCTATCAAAATTTTCTTGGATTGGGCATGGGTGGGTTTGATTACCAAAACCTATATATCTTTATCCACCAAATTCTTATTTCTCGAGATGAATTGATTACATGTGAATGAAAACTTGTCCAATTTAATTCCTCTAATTGTCAGTAGGGAGATCTTAAGGATAATTCTACTAGCTAAATCACTTAGTTTCTAAAGAGTCACACTTTTATGATCAAATGGTTGTGAAAACAATGGAGTTGTGAGAATGTGAGGCTCTCGTAGCCAGTTTAAGGGCACAAATATCATCAGCAACTATGGAACTTGAAGGAACCAAATAGAGAGGTAGAGAGATATGTACTTTATTAGATATATGCACTCACTAGATAAATCTGAAGTAGGTTGAAGAACCAATCTTGAGAAATCTCTTGACATCTCATGTAAGACACTAGTTAATCTTCTAAATAGGGTAGAATGAGTTTCACTATAGCCATTGTTACTTTATTTTCTCTTTTTTTAAGAAACATTAGAGAGTGACTCCAAAATTTTGATGATCTTTTGTTGTTTCCATTCAATAGATCAATGAAAACTTTTTTTCCTACTAGTACTTATCCTTTATCTTATCCTACAATGCTAATAAATCATAACTATTTATGTTTTTAAAGATAACATCCATAGGATATCAATTGAAATCACATCTTAGGATAGACAAATTAACATGATCATGTAATGCTCTAATTTTTTCTGAGCCGAGGGACTCAACAAGCATAGTTTAAACTATTTATAGGGTTACATGATAAACCCAAAAAACATTGTGTCTTTTCTATTACCACTGTAATTTTTCCCTTATTTCACTATGAGGCAAGCTTAGAGGACATAAATTGACTTTTTTTAGGCATCCCTTTGAAGGTTTTAGATATAATATGTTTTTCATATTCTTTTTTTGGATTTATCTATTGTTTACTAAACCCTGAAAAGTTTTTGTTTAGCATGATAAAACTCATTTTTTATCCAAGTTTCCCTTTGTGGTTTTTCAACTTGGTGAGTATTGTGACTCTTTTCATGGTTATTTTAAAGTCTTGCAAGTTATACTAATGCAACTGATGTTTTAGGTTAAAAAATTTTGACCAATAATTATGGGGTGATGACCCCAACAGGGATTACTTTCTGAGAATTTCCCAATATTTTTCAAATAATAATGGGGAATTTTTTTAAACCATGGTTTTGTGATTTCTGAATCTAAGGAATGATATGGGACAAGTATGTAATAAGTGACTATAAAAAATAGTTTTTGGTTCAATTTTGTCAGGGTGTACAGAGATAGTAAAAGGTCTCTCCTAAGGATGAATTTTTATTTGGTTGAAAACCCCCTTTTTTGAACTTATTTAGATTCAACTGGGGAATATTGTGCATAGTAAACAAAGGTGTCTGCAGAAAATTGACCCTCTATTTTCAATGGCGAGTAGTTTGTAAAAATTTAGATTTCGCAAGGCCACATAGGGTGTCCTATTAAGGGAATGACGTCTAAAAATTATGTGGTAATCTATACTGATGCGAGACATAAATGATAAACCACTCCTACATGAATTTGGATTGTGTGAGGGAGGGTGGGTCATGGGGTAGTTTAATCTATTACAACTAAGATGTGGACTATACAGTTTAATGTCTTATTGAAAGTACATTTGAGGGATATTGATTAAGGTAACTTATCTTTGATCAGGAGATAAGAAATTTTCCCTTTACATGGAAATCTATCCAAGAATATTTCATCATCTTCAAGAATTAAGTGGAAAGGTCATAAGCTGTAATCTAGGGTTTCTGAATATGAGGATTTATATAGGATTAAAACATCATTGGGGTATACGAAGATAGGAAAGGTCCCTCCTGAGGAAAAATTATCCTTTTATTGATAGGCCTTTTGTGGGGGAAACTTGTACATAGACCATTAGGGTATATTTTGAATTTCCATACAAAGGTTTACTTAGGACACTAACCCTCCATTTTCGATGGGAAAGGAGGTTTATGAAGATTTAGATTTCCCCAAAATATAGAGATTGGTTTGTGAAAGGGAAGTACCAGAATATGAAAAGAGTATTTTGTGTCAAAATATTTTGGGAATGGGTAGGAATGTTTTCCTTGTACAGGTCTGACCTGTATGTAGGAAAGGGAGAATTTTTCTATGGTATGATTGGGCCCATGATATAAGGTTTAGGCATCACTACATATCCCTTTAGAGAGAGAATACTAACATGCGTAGTTTTGGGAAGATTCCCCATACAGTTCTAACCCATGCATAGGGAGGGAACATTTTTTACTTTTTCTTCATTTGGGTATAGGATTGGAGATCCGGCCATCACTTTATATCCTATGATGGAAAGAATTAATCCATATGTAGTTCTTGTGTAGGAAGCCTCCTATAAAAGTTCAAACCTTACACAGGAAAAGTGGGAGCATTTCTATTTTGTGGATAGACCCAGAATTGAGGATTCAGGAATCACTATGCATCATGTGATGACAGGAATCAATCTAAATGTAGTTATAATAAATCATATGGTATAATGTCAAGTGAATATGATATCATCCATTCTTTTTTAATGTCATATTATAAGGAAAATGTTTTATAGTTTAACATCATGTTACTAGGATGGCATGGTGTCGTGTAGTCTTAGGTCATATGACTAGGATCATATGTCATAGAAATGATGATTAATAAACGGTTCATCATGCAAGAATATTCCGACATGCCTTAGATGTGAGAGGAAAGGAAAATGTAAACCATAATTTTGGGGTTTCTCAGATAAAGAGATATGATATGGGGATAAAATTACATTGGGGATTATGGAGATAAAATAGGTCTCTCCTAGAGATGAATTTTTATTTGTTTGATAGGCCTTTTGTGTGGGAATCTTATGTATATCCAACTAGGTAATATTATGAATAGTCAAACAAAGGTATCCTCATGAAACTGATCATCCATCTTTGATGGCCTAAGAAAGATTGTGAAGATATGAAATTTACCAGGACATAGAGGGTGATAAATGGAATAAATTGATCTGAGTATGAAATAAGAATCCAGAACATGATTGGACATGGAGTGTGAAGTTCCCTACATCAATCTGATTCAGGTGTATGGGGAATGTTTTTTTCCTTGATGGATCCCTAAATGAGGAACCCAAATTTTATATCTCAAACATATTTTTTTGTATATAGTATATGGGGAAATTTTTTTCGTTTTAACCTATGTCTAAGACTAGGACATGATGTCTAGGAATCACTACATATCTCTTCAAACAAGAATCAAGCCACATGTAGTTCTTGAGGTACCATACTGTTTAATATCATGTGGTTAGGATGTCATACATGTAGTTTAATGTCATATGGTAAGGAAATAGGTGTCATGGTGTGAAATAAAATATTGTGGTTGGTCCCAAGATTAGATATTTGGGTTTCACTATGTATCTTACAATGGAAGGAATCAAGCCACACATAGTTCTTGAATTTATATTCAGTCGTGAAATTTAGCATTATGTGGTAAGGACATCTAGTGAGACTTTTAAGGTCTTATGAATGAAACCATGGTAACCCTAAAGTGAATTGATATTCTTTGATCATGTGTTGGATCCCTTACCAAAACTCATTATCCCATATGATCTATTCTTGGTGTAAGAAACAAGGGATGGAAAAGGTTTACTCCACTGCATAGAGGAGATAAAAATGAAGGACATGGGAATTTTGATTTCAAGGTTTCAAGACAAGGATTTGATATCTGGGATTCACTTTTTATCCCATTATAGTGAGAATCAAGTCATACATAATTCTAGAAATGGATCCCTATGTAGGTTTGACCCATACACAGGGAGGGGGCATTTTTCTCTTTGGTTTCTTTGATTGTTACATCTAGACCCAAGATTAGAGACTCAGACATCACTATATATCCTATGTGAATATGAATAAAGTCACACATAGTTCTATATGGGAACACTTTACATAGGTCTGATCCATATGAAAAAGGGGGAATTTTCCCATTGATTATTGATTATTACGGCTGGACCCATAATTGGAGACCCGAGTGTCACTATGTATCATGTGTGGATAGGAATCAAGTCACATGTAGTTATGAATCCCATGTATTTTAACATCATGTGGTGAGTACAAAGGTGACTTGACATGAATTAGGAGGAATGTTGTGGCTGGAATCGATATTGGAGATCTGGGCGTCACTATGTATCGTGTTATGGAAGGAATCAAGACACACATAGTTATGAATGGGAAATCCCTATGTGGGTATGATTCAAATGTATAGGGGGGTAATTGTTTCCCATATTTCATGGCAGGACCCAATACATAGGGTTTGGGAATCACTACATATCCCATTGGAATGAGAATCAATCCACATTTAGTTTTTCAAGAACTATGCAGTTTAATATCTTATGACATAGGCATGAGTCACCCGACATGGAAGGAAATGAGTATTATAGTTGGTCCCACGATGTGATGTCTGTAAATCACTATATAACCTATGATGGTAGGAATCAAGACACACATGGTTCTCTAGGAACCATACACTTTAAAATCTTGCGGCATGAACATGGGTCACCCAATATGGAAGGAAATGAGTATTGTGGTTGGGCACAAGATTAGTGGTTTGGGAATCACTATGTATCATGTGATGATAGGAATCAATCCACACTTAGTTATTGTGTTTGGAAAGGTAGATGAATGATGTTATGGGTGATATTATATCATGTGAATAAAATATGGTTTCATGTATTTTAACGTCATATGATGAGGATGTCGGTGTTATTAAATTATTTCTTTATGACATGGACAAAGATTTCATGATTTTAAGGTGATTCTGCAAAGTCTTACGATGAATTTTAACATCATTTAGCTGGTAAAATTTACCATGTATTATAAATTCATGCGATTAGGATGAAGGTACCATGTGATTACAAAAAAATACTTCTTTAAGAACCTTATATTAGTGGGATCTGTGGTAATATATACATCCATAGAAATCAGAGAATGAGCTCTATTGCAGTAGATCTTATGTATGGAGTAAGGTCCCTCCCATTTATATTCCAACTTTGTAGGTTTATTTCCAGTTATCATCAGAGTCCTAAGGACTAGCACCATCTCCCATTTTAGAAAAGATTTAAGGTGAACATTTTTATTTAAGTCTCGTGCGATCTAGTTTTTATAGACTTTCAAATGATGCAAGTTATGAAATCATTTCTCATCCAGTCGCTCTAATTAATCCCTCCATTTCTAGGATTACTCATATGTGTATAACTGATCAAATATGGAAATGAGAATATAGTTTAATTTAACTTCAATGGTAAGTAATGCCTTTGTCCTGTATACTAATGAGTATGGGGATGCATGTGTTATAGTGAAGGCCACGATCTAGTAAGCCCATAAGGTATGCAGGATCTTGTCTGGACAAGACATTTTATCCTTATCTACCATATTCTAGAGTATATTTAATAAGGTCTTGTTGAAGGCCTCTATATATCCATTAGTTGTTTCATGGTTGAAAGATAAACTGTTGGACTTGATGTCATACTCTTGATATAGATTCTCCAATTCCAAATAACACAAATTGGTACCATTGTTCACCAGTAATTTATGAGGGACACTAAATCTGGTGATGATTTTATATTTTACAAATATAATAATGTTCTTTTCCCTGAATTATTTTAGTGGTTTGGCTTCATCCCACTTGGAGAAGAATTCAGTTTCAGTAAGATATACTTGAATTTTTTAGTTGTATCAAGAGGATATATTCCCATGATATCCATTCCTTATATGGAAAATGGTGAGGAGTACTTGAGTATGTGTAGAAACTCTAGGGTCTTGTGAATAATGTTTTCATGAACCTAGAAAGGATGGAATGTTTCAGTAAATTTAGTGTAGTCATGGGTTACAGTGGTCTAATAGTACCCAAGCCTTCGGATTTGATGGGAAATCTTGAAACCTGACTGGTGGGTGCAAAAAGATTTGGTGTGAACTTCCTTCATGAAAATAGTGGTCTATTCTCCATCAATTCACATGAGAAGGAACCCATCAAGGCTCCACTTATAGATAACCTTTTAATGGTTTGTGACATCATATAGAGAAAAGTTAATTTCTCATATTTAGATTTTCTATTTCCTAGATCTTCCTGATGGGAGATCTCCATTTTTAAGGTAGTCCACAATTGGTGTCATCCAACCAGTGAAAGGAACATATGGTTTGGGTATGGGACTAATCTCATTGATATATTCACTATTAGTTTGAATGAAAGGTGAGATTAATCAAGGGTGTGCAATTCTGATGATTGTTTCATCTTGTTTTGGATCTATTAGAGTTGTGGATGGCTTAGAAATTTTGTGACCATAGGATGTGAGTCAATGTCATATACAAAAAAATTCCACCATTAGTCCTCATACAAGGTTTAGAAGGGGTTTTAACTCTTTGTTTTTTATGGAATAATCTGCATTGACCTACTTAATGCTCAGTTTTGAATTGCATTTTATCTATAAGTGATTCATTTGTACTTGAAGTTCCAGTCATATCCCTTCACTGAGAGTATGATATTGTACTTCATTATTTGTTCACCCTTTCAAAAGTTGGAAGGAGTAAGTTAGTAATTCATGTGCTCTAAATATGAGTATGTCCCCCAACCCCACTTTGTTGAGATTGGGTTCTTCCATCATCTTCCTTGTCGGGATTCTTGATACATCACTACAATACATCTCCCATATCTGGGGGCCCTCTTGAATAGGAAAGACCTATTCATATGGTAGATCATTATCCAATGAAGTCATTTCCTTTGAGGGGTTCTCTCCCATAAAATATATTAACACCTAGACTTTGAAAACTTTCTGAGGAAAGAATTGAATGTCAAACTGTTGCAGGATAACTGCCCACTGTGATAGATGCCTAGTCAACATTATATGACTCAGGATATATTTGAGTGGGTTTCTATGAGAGACCAGATAGACCTTGTGATGATATAGGTAGTGCCTCAGTTTCTAGACTAGAAATATTAGTTCCAATCATATTTTCTTGATATCTGAATAACGAGTATCAGCATTGATCATGGTTTATCAGAGGTAATAAAGGTTTTTTTTTCTTCCGGTGTCATTGTTTTGTGTGAGGAGGGTGACTAGTGATCAATCTAAGGATGTCACATAAAAAATAATCATCCTTCCTTTGTTGGGTGGAATTATCACTGGTGCGATCAAGAGATATTTTCTGATACTATCAAATGCTTCTTAAAAATCATCATTTCACTGGTATGTAACCCTTGTTTTCATCAACCTAATTAAGGTCAGGAATTTTCCAAAAATTTTGTATATAAATGGTATAATGTAGGATAAGTGTCCTTAAAGTACTCTCAACTATATGATGTTACATGGAGGTGACATTCCAATGATGGAATTTTTCTTCTTGGGGTCAACTTTGATGCCACGATGGTGTACTACAATGTTGATAAATTTACATGAGGTAACATTGAAAAAACATTTCAAGGGGTTCATTTTTAGGCTATATTGTCGGAAATTATTAAAGGTGGTTTCAATATCATCTAAGTGGTTTGATCATTGTTGATATCTAACCACCAGATCATCAACATATCATTTGAAAAAAAAATGATTAAGGGTTTGAAGATGTGATGCATGGTACGTTGGTACATAGAGTCAGCATTTTTTAAACCAATAGGAATTACCCGATAGAAAAATACTCCTTGGGGGTCTGAATTATGTGGATTCTTTATCTTCCTGGTCTATTCAGATTTATTTTATCCTAAATAACCATCCATTAAGGAGAGGGTATAATATCAAGCAATTGCATTAATCAATGGCTTGGTGATCAGGATTAGAAAATCATCCTTCATACAATGCTGGTTGATATCAGTAAAATCAATGTAGACTCTAAGTTTTCCATTATTGTTCTTAAAATGGACTTTATTAGCAATCTTAATTTTATATTTCACCTATCAAATGAATTTGGATTTGATAAGCTTGTTAACTTCAACTTCAATTTTGGCAGTGTGTGTAATGTTCATCCTTCAAGCTACTTGTTTATAGACCCTATGGTCATATGGAAAGCCCAAGTGATGAATGGATACCCTAGGTTCAAGGCCTAGAGTTTATGTGTAGATCTTGGAAAATAAATACTGATGCATCTTCAAGAAGGAGGTTTAAAATCCCATCTATTTTAAGGTATGTTTTCATTTAAGTTATTTTTTTTGTAAATTATAAATACTTTACGTGGGAAAAAAGTTTTAATAGAAAAATAACTTAATAAATGGTTTAAAGGCTTTTCATAAGATAAAATGTGCAATTAATAGCTTGGAATATTTAATGGAATGTTTTTGGAGTCATACACCGAGTAGTGTGAGATTCTGAGACCCATGAAGCCTTAGTAAAGGTGAAATAAAAATATTAATTATATTGTAGTAAGCACAAAAAATTAATTCAAAATAATTAAATAACTCCAAAATGGTGTGACGTGTGAGAAATATAACACCACTTTTATGTTTGAAAAATGGTTTTTACCATCGGAGGGGTATAACGTTCAAAGGCACCAGACATTTGGATGTCTCGCTCTTGAGATAAAGTTATTAAATTATATTTAATATATTGTTTTATTAAAAATAATTAAATATATCCTAAATGGTGCATCGTATGGGTAATATGATACCACAAGTGGGTCTGGAATGAGTGTTTTATCCTAGAAAAGGTATAACATTTTTAAGCATCAGGTTTTTGGATTCCTCACTCACAAAAATAGCCCTTTTATTTTAATTAAGTATTTATTCTAATTTTTAAATAATAAATCATTAATATCTCACAAACCATGCATTTTACGAGAAATATGAGACCACCAATGGGTCCAGAATAGGGGTTTTACCCTAGGTAGGGTATAATTATTATACGCAATGGACTTATTAGTAATTTCACCAATTAATATTGTTTTATTAAATTAAGTAATTAAATTAAATAATTAATAAAATCGTTTCACTATTCAATCATCTTCCCCAAATGGCGTTTTTTCATTTTTTACCACTGTGGATTCTAGAAACCTCATTTATGGACCATTTTCACCACATCAAATCATGAAACATCTTTTAGGGTTGACTCACTCTAACAACAAAAACTGGTTGAAATAGGCAATAAATTAGGAGTTTAATTTATGGTTTTTATTGAAGATAAATGGTTTTAGATATCTTCTTTAAACATACCATTTGTTGTGCTTCGAGTTAGATCGAGTCCAATGTGAAAGTTTCTAGTTGTTCTTTTCATAATCTATCTTTCCTCTTCTTCCCCTGTGGAGACCTAGTGTGAGAAAGACCCTACTGCGTGGTGTGCCTCTACCTGGTGTGCATCAACCGGGTTTTATTTTTTTTAATTTCTTTTATTATATCTATTTTATCTCCCTTTACAATAATTCTTTTAAAAAAATAGATTGAAAAAAATATAAAAAGGAGGATAGTTTTATAAATCATAATTCTATTTTTTTTAAACATAGTTTCATGAATTTTTAAAAAAATTATCAAAGAATGATTTGATAAAATAATCTTTCAAAAATTATCATTTTGTCGTCTTTGTGAAATAATATCAAATATAATTATAAATAAATACTAAATAATTATCTCCTCGTAATTATATATGATATTATTATAAGATATTTATTATTGGATAACATGCATTTTTTAGGGTGTTCATCTATACTTCATTTCCTCTCAAACCAGACCGTACCACACCTTGATTTTTTACATGTTGATAATCTTTAAAATAAGTTAGGTTGTCTAATTTTCTAAATCCCATAGTCATGATTTTTTCTTGTATATGAAAGTTGTAGGATTGCTAGATTTGTTTAGTAATTTATACCTCTTGTTGAGTTAATTAACATGGTAAATTAATTCATTATGAAATTTGTCAAATTGTGAGATTTAGGGTTTTAAGAATAAGATAATTAATTATGAGGATTAATTATGTTTTTCAAGTTTTTTATTTGAATGAGAAGTTAAGAAAATTAACTTGCAAATTAATTATCAATGTAAATGATCAAGAAATTGGGATAATTAAATGTTGAGTTAATTATCAAGTTTTACTTTTGTGGTCAAGAATAATTAATTGGTTAATTGAATATTTAATGTTGAGATTTTGAAGGGTTAATTGATTGTAGAAATAATTATCATGAAATTTATGTTTTTAATTAGTTAATGAATTAATTAACAAACTTAATTTATTTATTTATGAATTAATTCATGGATGGAATTTGGGGTGTTAGAAATTGAATTTTACACCAATAATATCAATAAATGAATAGGATTTTGGGTGTTCAACATGGCATTCTTCGCCAATGGGATTTTGGGTGTTAGACATGGAATTATACACCCCTGATAGATTTATCTATATTATTGAGAACTGGGGTGTTAGACATTGCCTTTTTCACCAATGATAAATAATAAGAAATGTGATATTGGGTGTTAAACATGGAGTTATACACCGATGGTATTTTGAGTGTTGGACATGGTGTTCTACACTAAGGATAAATATGTATAGAAAAGTGTGGATTGAATGTGTGACATGATTCTAACCTGATTTGTATATGTGGTTAATAAATATTAATTGATAATGTGATAACTATTAAATTATGCATTGTAATTATTTTATTTATACATCTGCATACACTTTTTGTTGAATGGATTTGTTTTAAACACCATTGGTTGTAGCCTACTAAGTCATACTCACACCCTATTCAGACTACCTGATCAGTACCTAAATAGACGTTGCTGTAGTGGGACAAGTTAAGGTAAAGGGCCTGGGATTAGATTGTTGATTGGTCATGGATCTTGATTGAGGGAACCATACGTGGTTTGGGACCCCCTTGGGAGTCTCTAGCATCTTTTCATACAATTTAATTTTTAGAAACTTGATACCTATATAGGAATTGAATGTTTCTTTTTCAATTGAGTATTGTATTTCTTGTCTTGGTTATTCTTGTGATATTGTACTGTTATGGTTATATATATGCTTCCACTATTTCTTGTTTACTTATGAGGGTGTTTTACTCTGATAAAAGAGGGTATAGTCTCCCCTGTAACGCCCCGACCCCAGTTACCCAGAGTCGGTGCATTACTTCGTAACATTGGCATGATAACAAAAGATCAAGTCTCGAAAGACCGATTAGTTTAGTAGCCTTGGAAACACTAGATACATTCATAAATGTTACATTACATCAGAAATTGAAAATATACAATAACAAAGTCTCCATAGTCCACACTCATATCCTCTTCTGACTATCCCTGCAGGTCATTCATAATATACTTCTTCACATCCTGGAAAAATTAAAACATTGAAAGGGGTGAGCTCAGATGCTCAGTAAGGATAACAATATAGCGGAAGCTTTCATCAATAAACATAAACATTTAAGGCAATGTATAACTAAAACAAAAGACTTTTAAACTTGAACATCAACATAATATGGAAAAAGTAAAATGAGATAATGTCATTTACTTCTTCACATGGATATTCTACTGGTCGAATAATCACATGCAATATCAATAACCACTTTCATAATGATGGAATGCATAATGCCAGACTATCATAACCACGTAGACAAGGCCTCGTGCCAAGACCACAAATAAGATTTTGTCAAGGCCTCGTGCCAAGACACTAGTTTGTCTCATGAGACCTACCGATGCATCGAGGAGCTATAGCCGGCTCCACCCGTCACTTATTAAGTCCAATGCATTCCTCATATGAATAGGTTTAAACATATCATAAACCATAACATAATCGTATCACATAAAACATGGATAAAGGAAACATAACATTTCCACATTTAAATCAAAAGATATCAATACAACACGTTGATATAATAAAAATTCTTTCAAAACTATTTTCAATACCAAAATAAAATAAAGTTAAAACTTTGTATTTATTTTTCATTAAAAAAACGTGATGGCTTGTAGAGGAAGCCGAAACTCAAATAATGGTCACGGCGGCGGAGAAGTCGTTGTCGCCGCATATGTACGGAAAGAAAAACATTCCCTTTTTTTCGTTTAGTAAAACGCTTCGTATAAAAAAGATTCCTTTTGAATAAACATAAAAGTCAAAGGGGTTTATACACCGTATAAAAGAAAGTTGAGTATAAAACCAAATATGCCTCAATGAAAGGAGATTGAGATGAAGTCCTTAAAAAGATCATTTTTAAAATAAAATAGATCTATTATGTGTATTCACTATAGTTACACATAAATAAAGTAAAAATACAAAATAGGACATAATAACATCATGACATAATTTGAAAGTTGGATATTAACCCAAAGAATGGAAGTTGGGTTAAGAAGTTCCCTTACCTTGTGTCCTGTCCTGACTCGACCGTTCTTTAACCTCCTGAATAATAAACTAGAGTTAATTCCTATTTACTTAAGAACCTTTTTCAGGTTCATTATTCCTTTTATATCCCTTATTACCATGTTATGAACATTATGTAATTATTTAAGTTTATAACGGTCATTTTGTCGATCTTAGGTACTTGAGTCAAAAATAACATTCTTATAATTACAAGTTATTCATGTGGTGATATATCCATTATATCCAGAATTATATTCATGATATAGATATCATATATCTCATATATATCTAGTATATACATTCATTTATATTATTACATAACATTTAGAGGTAAAAATGAAATGCACCGTTCATGGAGACGGTAAGCCGTACGTACGCATGAACGCTACTTTCATTTCTATTTCATATTTAATGGAATGAAATAATAATTATATAAAGGTATAATATAGTTCCAGTATAATATCATATATAATATCATTTACTCCATCCTTTATACATCCCACATATGGCATTAATGATTCACATCACTTTGAGGGGGCGGTAGTCCGCACTTCCTAAAATGAAATTATCGCGTTTACCCATAATGGAAATCATAAAGTATGCCATAAATGAGAAATACAGAAGCATAAGTAAAACATAAACATATTATATATCCTATATAAATATAGTGACATATTAATGTCCACCTTTGAAGGTGTTATATGAGTGTTGAACAATCATCGTTTCGTGACGCAGAAATTCGCCACCCACAGAAACCGTATGTTATTTAACCATTAGATGTAGGTGTGTATAAGTGTAGCTCGAATACTTCTTATAACAACATCCTAGTATATTTAGGATAATGTTGTTGTTACAAAAGAAATTAATAAAAATAGTTTAGGGGGTTGGAGAAGAAAAATAAAACAAAACAACATTAGAGAAGACATTACCTCAAAATCGGGTAACTCTTTTTGATTTGAGCCAAAGGCTTCCTTGGGAAGAGTTCTACCCAAAGTGAGGCTTCTAGGAATAAGAGGGGGGAGTTGGTAGAGTATTTGGGCAGAGGTTTGCTGATCCAAATGGTTTGAAAGTGTGAATGAGGTGGTAGAGGTGGGGGCCTTTTATAAGAGGAGAGGAGGGGCACTCTTGGAAAGTAAGGAAATTTTACATTATTATACAATGCTTTTCGGATTCTAAAGGTCCCAAACTTATATAATTCGTGGATAAGGAGATAAGGGTTCTAAATCTACCCATAAAATAGTCTTTTTACAAGTTTAATCCTTGGATTGTACATTATCTTTTCATTTTATTAAAATCGTTAAATAATGAGGTCATCGCTGCATCATAATGATGTCATAAATAATTTAATTTCTTTAATGTCTAAAAATTATAAAAAAAATACTATGATGTAGTAAATATTTTTATATTTAAAATGAATATTTATAGTAAAAAATATGACTTGTATAACCCCATGTAAAAATTGTTTTAGTAAAACATTTCATGTTTGTGTCATTTTTTTACTTTAACATTAAATAAAAGGTATTTATGTCATTTTCTAACTAAAGTGGCTCCATGGGGTCCCCAAGTTGACCCATGTATTTTCTTGGTCGGAAATGGCACATACAATGAGGGTAGGACATGTGTCAAGCTCATCTCATATTATTAAAACATTATTTTTACCTTAAACTACACTAATTACCTCTAATCGCGATTAAGAACTTAAAAGTTACTATTCACCAAAAATTATTTTAATCTCATTGAACGACATTTTACTTCTTAATGACAACCATGTATGTCATATTTTTGAAAATCAAATCACATAAGTGGTAATATTTCATTTAAACGAAAAATCAGTTATTTAACTACCACTTAGTGGTTTCACTATTCATCAAAAATTGAAGTTTTTCAGAACAATGCCAAAATTTCACCCTAAGCTATAATTGATATTCCGAATTCAAAAATGATGTCTATTTTAAAAAATTCCAAACATATAAGTTGCATTAATTAATTTTATAATTAATTCCCGCTGTCACAACAAATAGCGTGTTTTTAAGAAACAATTTATATCAAAATATTGGCAATTGTTTATGTCCAATTTCAATGTTAAATTAATTATAATGACCACCATTGGATAAAATGGTAAAAATATATTCTAATTATACTTTAAAACCACTAAATAGTATAATTTATCACTATAAATTATTTTGATTAAAAAAGTTGTTTTTAAGTATTTTTCACTATTCATAAAAAATTAGAAGTTCTCAGAAAAATACCAAAAATTCAACATAGGCAAATTTTGATATTCCGAATCCAAAAATGAAGTCCATTTTGAAATATAAAATTTCTATAATTTTAAAAAGTGGTTATTACTATTCATAACGGCTACTTTGATTAGTCGCGGTGTTTTAGAACTCGAAGTTGCGTACAATGCAAGCTATTGCATTATTGAATGAGAAGCGTATTGTGGAAGCTCGGGGTGTTACATTCTCCCCTCCTTCAATAAATTGCGTCCTCGCAATTTGAAATTTTTCTTGGAAAATAAAAGGTTGAAAACAGAAAATACCTTTGTGGAAAACCCACATCGGAAATAAGATTAATAAAATTTAGCCTTAATAAGAGGGAAAGGGAAATGAAAAAGTCACCACCTAATTATGATCTCGATTAAGAGAACATTGGTGGAAATTAGAGACATATAATTGGAGGAAAAACGTAAATATTTGTAGGGAGTGATTGATTTCATCAATCACAATCAACTGTCAAATTGAGGGCCTCAAAGCCTTCAATCTATGTTAATTTAAAATATCATTAGTTCAACAAGACATAATGTATTAGGATAACACTTTTTTTTGTTTTAATATCCCTTTACTAAAGTTTAAGAATTAATTTATTCATTAAATAAGAGATAGGTATATATATATTTATGCTTGACAATTAGAGTTTCAACCTTCAACTCATCTTTCACTCAAAAAGATAATAGAACTCAAAAATATTATACTTATCCTAATTGTATAAGGTTCCAAATGTTAACACATACCATTTAGATTAGTAAAATTATTTTTTAATAACTAGGGACTTCCTGTAGGATAGTGGTAGGAAATAAAGGTCTGTCGCACTATGGTTGTGGGTTCGATTCCTGCAGCTTTGTCCGACGTGACGGGTTATGCCCCACCCTGCAGGTTGTCCTTTTTCTTAAAACTATAGTATTATAATATTCCAAAAATAATCTTCATAAATTTTTTAACCTTAAACAATATTATCCAAATATCAACTTAATCCACTCCAACCTTTATAGTTATCCAAAATACCTCTGTCCAGACTTTCTCTAAATGGTCTCTTAATTCCAAAATCAATTTATCAGATTCCCCAAACAAAGTAAAGTTTCTCTTATTGTCACATACTAAAAATATGATTACCTTCATCATATTAAAACCTTACTGAAACAACAAGTACTGCAGTACAATCCTTATATATATATCACATTATTCTAATAACCAGAATATAATCCATGAGTCCAAAATCATCAATACATTAATTATTCCGCTTCAACTGTAGTAACAGCATAAGATTGTCCTTGATCCCTTGGCCTTTTCTGAGGTAATTTTCCCTGACGCTTAGGACATTCATTTGCATAATGCCCCATTTCCCTACAATTGTAGCATTCAACATTGATAGCCTCTTTCTTTCCCTTGCAATCTCGCGCCTGGTGACCTTTTTCTCCACATTTATAACAAACTCCCATTCCTTTTAGGCAAGTACCAGGGTGATTCTTCCCACAATTATCACATAATGGAAAATCCTTCTTTCCCTTTTTCCCTTTATCTGTCTCTTGTTCCACCGTTCTATTCTTCTCTTGCTTTACTTTGTTGTCATAATACTTAGAGAATTCCTTTTCTGTCTTGATAGCACATGAGACAATATCTTCGTATGTTGAGAAAGATTGTGATACTAAAGCTCTACGGAGAAATGTTTTTAACCCATAAAATAAACGATCAATCTTACCTCTTGGGTTACGTATATAATCTGCAGCATACCTCACCAACCTTGTAAAGTTGGCCTCATACTTTGCAACATTCTCATCCTCCTTTTGTCTCAGACTCAGAAATTGCCTTTCCATATCTAGTCGATGGTCATGAGGAAAGTGTTTTTCTAAGAAAAGCTCTTTGAACTCCCTCCATTCCATATTCGATACGTCATCATCTTCCTTTGTATTTTGAATCAATGACCACCATTGATCGGCATCTCCAGTGAGGCGGTAAACTGCCATGATAACCTTCTCCCTTTCGCTACTCCCAAAGGCATGGAATATTTTCTATAAGGAGTTTATCCATTGCTCAGCTACTAACGGATTTGTACCCCCATTAAATGTTGGTGTTTGTTGCCTCATGAAGCGGTCTAACATTGATCCTCCACGTTACGGATCAGGGTGCTCCATACGAGTAAGGTTATTATTCATAACCTGAGTGAGTTGTCCCAGTATAGTAATAAGTTGATAAACACCAGTTGTATCTCCAGATCCATAATAATTATCTTGAGCAGAAGGGCAGTCCCTACACGGAGTGCGTACATTGATACGGTTTCCATTCCTTCCACTAGGCGCCATTTCTAAACAATGGCATAAACTAGATTAGTTTATGAATTAAAATACATAATTCCATATTTTTAAAACACTTTACATAAATTGAACTATTTATGGATATAATCCATAATCATAAAAAGGAATGTTTTCTTTGAGGAAGTATATAATCATAACCCTTCATAGTGGTTTGTAAAGAAAATGAGAATTATCCTAAGCATATCCCCTGGGAGGGTCGTAACCAAGAGTGCAGCAAGGCCCGTTGTCGTGCACCAGTTCTCGTTCGAGTCTAGCTCAAAGTGGTGTTTTCGGGTTTTACCCCTAGGTACATCTATGCCAGATCCGCCTCTACCTGCTCGTATCCAGACAGGGATGTATTTCTCAGAAAACTCACAAAATCTCTATAATACCAAAATTCTAGGAAGTTCTTCTATACTAATCCTTAAAGTCTATCTTCGGGCTATGTGCTCTAATCAGAGTTTATCTAAATATAGCTTCCAAGGTTAGTACTAAACAGCCTCTGATACCAACTGTAACTCCCCGACCCCAGTTACCCAGAGTCGCTGCATTACTTCGTAACATTGGCATGATCACAAAAGATCAAGTCTCGAAAGACAGATTAGTTTAGTAGACTTGGAAACACTAGATACATTCATAAATGTTACATTACATCATAAATTGAAAATCTACAATAACAAAGTCTCCATAGTCCACACTCATATCCTCTTCTGACTATCCCTGTAGGTCATTCATTATATACTTCTTCACATCCTGGAAAAATTAAAACATTGAAAGGGGTGAGCTCAGATGCTCAGTAAGGATAACAATATAGCGGATGATTTCATCAATAAACATAAACATTTAAGGCGATGTATAACTAAAACAAAAGCCTTTTAAACTTGAACATCAACATAATATGGCAAAAGTAAAATGAGATAATGCCATTTAATTCTTCACATGGATATTCTACTGGTCGAATAATCACATGAAATATCAATAACCACTTTCATAATGATGGAATGCATAATTCCAGACTATCATAACCACGTAGCCAAGGCCTCGTGCCAAGACCACAAATAAGATTTTGTCAAGGCCTCGTGCCAAGACACTAGTTTGTCTCATGAGACCTGCCGATGCATCGAGGAGCTATAGCGGGCTCCACCCTTCACTTATTAAGTCCAATGCATTCCTCATATTAATAGGTTTAAACATATCATAAACCATAACATAATCGTATCACATGAAACATGGATAAAGGAAACATAACATTTCCACATTTCAATCACAAGATATAAATAAAACACCTTGATATAATAAAAATTCTTTCAAAACCATTTTCAATACCAAAATAAAATAAAGTTAAAACTTTGTATTTATTTTTCATTAAAAAAAACGTGATGGCTTGTAGAGGAAGCCGAAACTCAAATAATGGTCACGGCGGCGGAGAAGTCGTTGTCGCCGCATATGTACAGAAAGAAAAAAATTCCCTTTTTGTCGTTTAGTAAAACGCTTCATATAAAAAAGATTCCTTTTGAATAAACGTAAAAGTCAAAGGGGTTTATACACCGTATAAAAGAAAGTTGAGTATAAAACCAAATATGCCTCAATGAAAGGATATTGAGATGAAGTCCTTAAAAAGATCATTTTTAAAATAAAATAGATCTATTATGTGTATTCACTATAGGTACACATAAATAAAGTAAAAATACAAATTATGACATAATAACATCATGACATAATTTGAAAGTAGGAGATTAACCCAAAGAATGGAAGTTGGGTTAAGAAGTTCCCTTACCTTGCGTCTTGCCCTGACTCGACCGTTCTTTAACCTCCTGAATAATAAACTAGAGTTAATTCCAATTTACTTAAGAACCTTTTTCATGTTCATTATTCCTTTTATATCCCTTATTACCATGTTATGAACATGATGTAATTATTTAAGTTTATAACGGTCATTTTGTCGATCTTAGGTACTTGAGTCAAAAATAACAATCTTATAATTACAAGTTGTTCATGTGGTGATATATACATTATATCCAGAATTATATTCATGATATAGATATCATATATCTCATATATATCTAGTATATACATGCATTTATATTATTACATAACATTTAGAGGTAAAAATGAAATGCACCGTTCATGGAGACGGTAAGTCGTACGTACGCATGAACGCTACTTTAATTTCTATTTCATGTTTAATGGAATGAAATCATAATTATATAAAGGTATAATATAGTTCCAGTATAATATCATATATAATATCATTTACTCCATCCTTTATACATCCCACATATGGCATTAACGATTCACATCACTTTGAGGGGGCGGTAGTCCGCACTTCCTAAAATGAAATTATCACGTTTACCCATAATGGAAATCATAAAGTATGCCATAAATGAGAAATACATAAGCATAATTAAAACATAATAATATTATATATCCTATATAAATATAGTGACATCTTAATGGCCACCTTTGAAGGTGTTATATGAGTGTTGAACAATCATCGTTTCGTGAGGCAGAAATTCACCACCCACAGAAACCGTATGTTCTTTAACCATTAGATGTAGGTGTGTGTAAGTGTATCTAGAATCCTTCTTATAACAACATCCTAGTATATTGAGGATAATGGTGTTGTAACAAAATAAATTAATAAAAAGAGTTTATGGGGTTGGAGAAGAAAAATAAAACAAAACAACATTAGAGAAGACATTACCTCAAAATCGGGTAACTCTTTTTGATTTGAGCCAAAGGCTTTCTTGGGAAGAGTTCTGCCCAAAGTGAGGCTTCTAGGAGTAATAGGGGGAAGTTGGGAGAGTATTTGGGCAGAGGTTGGCCGATCCAAATGGTTTGAAAGTGTGAATGAGGTGGTAGAGGTGGGGGCCTTTTATAAGAGGAGAGGAGGGGCACTCTTGGAAAGTAAGGAAATTTTACATTATTATACAATGCTTTTCGGATTCTAAAGGTCCCACACTTATATAATTCGTGGATAAGGTGATAAGGGTTCGAAATATACCCATAAAATAGTCTTTGGACAAGTGTAAGCCTTGTGTTGTACATTATCTTTTCATTTTATTAAAATCATTAAATAATGAGGTCATCGCTGCATCATAATGATGTCATAAATAATTTAATTTATTTAATGTCTAAAAATTATAAAAAAATACTATGATGTATGAAATCTTTTTAGCTTTCCAATTACTATTTATAGTAAAAAATATGACTTGTATAACCCCATGTAAAAATTGTTTTAGTAAAACATTTCATGTTTGTGTCATTTTTTTACTTTAACATTAAATAAAAGGTATTTATGTCATTTTCTAACTAAAGTGGCTCCATGGGGTCCCCAAGTTGACCCATGGATTGTCTTGGTCGGCCATGGCACATCCAATGAGGGTAGGACATGTGTCAAGCTAATCTCATATTATTAAAACATTATTTTTACCTTAAACTACACTAATTACCTCTAATCGCGATTAAGAACTTAAAAGTTACTATTCACAAAAAATTATTTTAATCTCATTGAATGACATTTTACTTCTTAATGACAACCATGTATGTCGGATTTTTGAAAATCAAATCACAGAAGTGGTAATATTTCATTTAAACGAAAAATCAGTTATTTAACTACCACTTAGTGGTTTCACTATCATCAAAAATTGAAGTTTTTCAGAACAATGCCAAAATTTCACCCTAAGCTATAATTGATATTCCGAATTCAAAAATGATGTCTATTTTACAAAATTCCAAACATATAATTTTCATTAATTAATTTTATAATTAATTCCCGCTGTCACAACAAATAGCGTGTTTTTAAGAAACAATTTATATCAAAAGATTGGAAATTGTTTATGTCCAATTTCAATGTTAAATTAATTCTAATGACCACCATTGGATAAAATGGTAAAAATATATTCTAATTATACTTTAAAACCACTAAATAGTATAATTTATCACTATAAATTATTTTGACTAAAAAAGTTGTTTTTAAGTATTTTTCACTATTCATAAAAAATTTGAAGTTCTCAGAAAAATACCAAAAATTCAACATAGGAAAATTTTGATATTCCGAATCCAAAAATGAAGTCCATTTTGAAATATAAAATTCCTATAATTTTAAAAAGTGGTTATTAATATTCATAACAGCTACTTTGATTAGTCGCGGTGTTTTAGAACTCGAAGTTGCGTACAATGCAAGCTATTACATTATTGAATGAGAAGCGTATTGTGGAAGCTCAGGGTGTTACATCCCCAGGACTAGATTACTAGAATCTTGCTTCTAGTCAGTAGCCTCTAGCGTATAGGGAGCTGCGCTTGAGGTCATGTGATGAATTAGCTTGGGGCACCGTTTTGTGCCACCCAGACTGGGACGTTACAAAGTGGTATTAGAGGTTCATTTTTCATTCTTATTTTCTATTATTATTTGGGGAATGGTAGATAGGATACTAAGAAAATTCGGGGCTCGGTAATGAGCTTGTGCATGGGAGTTACAAACCCATGTACTAGGGAAAACCCAATTATACAGGGTGGGATTGTTGTTGTTATTATTTTTTTGTTATAGTTGAATATTATTTCACCTTGATTGATGCACTTGTTGTGTGATGTGATTATTATTTCTAGAATTTATTGAGTATTGATTCATGTCCTAGAATGGAATGAGTGTTGAGTCTGCATGAATCATTCTAGGCACTTAGGATTACTGTGACACGCACCATTTTAGGCACACGTGGGAAAATGGGTTATGGGTAAGATGTTGAACTTAAATTGTTTTCCTTCCTTGTGAAATTGAAATGAAAATGGTTTCTAATGTGAAATTGGAAAAAAGTTGTAAAATGATATAAATAAATTGATGTCGAGTAATTGTGTTAACTTTGTGAATTGTTCCCTGTGGTGTGTTTTTGGATTTTTAGAATTATTCCACCACAATGCTTGTTGAGAGGATGGCCGGAGGCATGGATGGGATTGGTCCCCTATTAGTTGAACCAAAGGAACCAATAGTTTCATGACTCTTCCACTGGGGCCCATCTCGTGACTACACCATGCCTGCATTCAATAGGTCGACGGCTGGCGACTAGCACTGAGTGAGCATATCCAAAAAATGGGAGGCATTTTCCTAACTACATGTACACACGCACACATATCCAAGCAAAGTTTCTGAACTGAAAACACAAAGTAAACATTCATGCATAACAATATAACTCCAACCACAGAGTAACAATACAAAACTATAAAGTAAACGGGGATAGAATACAAACCCAACCAAAAGGAAAAGTTCAAGCTCCTCAAACTCGTCAGCAGAAAACCCTACCGGAAGGGTAGGTACATAAAAAGCTGTTAGAAGTTTCTAAAGCATGACTCATTTTTCGGACCTCTCTCTAAGCACCATCTGGCCCTGGTCCACCAAGGACTCCGTCAAAACACTGATATTCTACACAAAACATGACACATATGAGCATCACCAATGTAGAGGTGAGTAAAACAATACTCAGTAGGGACCTCAAAACCAAAAAGGTACCCCACTAATAAATACACAAAGTATACAACAAAGGAAACACACAAATTACACCACAAAGGAAACACACAAAGTACTCCAAAAAGGAAACACATGAAGTACAGTCAATACGGTCATCTCATAGAGGTACAAGTCTAAAGAACGAAGAGAAGGATGTCTAGTTATAGTCCACATATCCCTCAGTCTCTCTGATACTAGAAGTGTCGGTGGTTCATGAAGTGTCGATGGTGCATTGAGTTTAGATGGTGCACATAGCATAGATGGAACATGGAGTGTTGATGGAACATAGAGCGTCAGTGGTGCACTGAGCGTTAGTGGCGCACGGAGCATCAGTGTCGCTTGCAGCGGTGATGTTGTCCGGGATGTAGATGCAGCATGGAGCATTAATGGAACATGGAGCGTCGATGGTGCACCGATCATCGATGTTTCAGGTATCATTGATGATGCATAGAGATTCAATGGGTCTAGCACTCCCCTAAGTCACATAGTCACAGCCAGCTACAGGATTCTACTTCTAGTGTGCTTGTTCTGGGAGAAACTACTCCTTAAGATGTTAAGTTGTAAACCAACTTACACAAAAACTCAATTAGAGAATCTCAAAAAGGACCATCTTGTCTCAAGGGTACCAACTCTGCAAACGAATTTTCAAATAGACACTTAGTTTGGAATATATGGCCAATTTAGTAAAAAGGGCCTGGTTTGGTCTGGGTCTAACCCAACCCAACCCAGTTCGGTCTTCCCGACCCAGAAAATCTGGGCTGGCCCAAACCAGACTAACCTATTGGGATGCTAGACCACGGCCTGGTTCTCCAGCCTAGAATATCGCATCTTGGTCGTCTCTTTCAACGCATGACATGGTCATATTCTCCCAGTCAACAAGGCTGATTCATTCAATGCGGACTACACCGCATCCTGGCCCCCCTTCCCTTTATCTTCCACCATCGTAGGTTCCACATGGTCCCCATCCATGTGGCAGCCACCCGGTCTCTGCATCCCGTTCCCCACCCACGACCTCCCCACTACATCAGGATCCTGCTAACGCGGCCTCTAAATCAAGTCTCGTTGCAGCTACCATTGTGTCCTCCTGTATCGGCTCCTGTATGTTGCCCACGGCCTATGCCACCATAGTCTCCTACTCCAACATGGTCCCATTGGATTGCGGTTGTGCGCTCCTCCAGAACCCGCCCTACCTTCGGGTCGTGTGATACCCTCACCATTGGTCGCTCTACTGGAAGACCGCCATTCGTCATGCCCTCTGCCATAAGCCTCCACCTACCTAATGCACTCTCGTCGCACCTCCACAATGTCATCATGGATCAAAACCTTTGGTATCAGATCATTGTTACATAGATTGTGGGCACAACGACCTATCATTCACGTAGGATTTCAAAGGATGAATAATGCACAAAGAATGTGATAGATTTAGGGGGGGAGATTAAGCACATGAACACCCAAATAATGGATCTTGGCCTTGTTATTTTAGCCTTGATTTTTTCATGTTAGTGGGATCACAAAGAAACCAACATCAGAATAATCACCGAGATCTATTCCCTTTAATCCCACAATAATTATCCCTCCCACAAGACCGATTGAATCGTGTATCAACCTGTTCATGGGTTGGTCCATGTTTTTCATTTCATTCTAATAAGGGTAAAAGAAATCCTGAAGGGATCGACACCCTACCTTGATGATTGGATCAGTTTTTGATGAAGAATGGAGGTCTGTGTCATCACCGTTCCTCGATATGCTGGCATTCATGGTCAGGAGATAGCTTCATTTCTCCTTACTATAGGGGAATTCCATGGTTATGGTGATAACCCCGAATTCCTATAACATGGCTTATTAAAAAGGTAAACTATCACTGTGTCAACACGTAACATTCAATAAAATATTTTTATTAGATATTTTAATGATGTCTACGTCCAAAATCTAACTTTCACCCTTGACCTGCACCAGACGAGGTTAGGCCCCACCTAAGGAAAACACCCCCTTATAAACTCAACAGTGGTCTCATATTTCCAATCCAAATCACCATTTATGAGTTATTAGGATTTCAAAATAAAATAATTTTTATTTAATCACTATATTTACGGTTACACCCCTGGTGACTTTTTCTACATATGACTTGTGCCATCCAATGTTAGGTCAAGCTTAGGGTAGAGACACTACTCTGAGCTCAACAATTCCCTCAGATTTTTGATCTTTACCCTTTTTAAGAGTTATTTCACTTTTTCAGAAAATTCACGTGCACATGCTATTAAAAACATAACAATTTTTAAACAATCATTTCAGGAACCCCGAGCCTTGGAATTTCATGTCATCTTAGTCCCTGATTTCATAATTTTCTCAAATAATTTCGAAAAAAATAAAATCATGAAAATCTGATCCATTACATTCTCTACACCTTAGGTATTTACATCCCCGAAATCCAAAACAAGGGAAAAAAAGATAATGGTACTGAGCATGAATTTGGGACTCTAGCTCCCATGTTCTCTCCTAGAGATTCTCGTGCTACCACCAAACATGCACTAGAGGAATAAACCACCCATAAATAATCCACTCTTGTTGATCCTCAATCTTCACCAGGTACTCTGCAAAAGTCTCCCCATCATCAATGTCCAACTCGCCCCAATCGATTACAAGTGATGGATCATAAACATACCTCCTCAGCTACGACGCATGGAAAACATCATGAACCTGGTGCAACTGTAGAGGTAGATATATGCATTACTCCACCTAACCAACTCTACTCAGAATATAAAAAGGGTCTATGTATCTTAGATATAACTTGGCACCCCGACCAAATCTCTAAAATACGCATCGAGTTGAGCCCTGAAGGAACACTTGTTCTCCCTCCTGAAATTCCAAAGGACTCTACCTCCTATCAGTATATGACTTCTGTCGGCTCTGTATAGTCCTCATCTACTCCTGTATGATATTCACCTTCTCAATGGTAGCATGTACCAACTCTAGACCCATCAGTACTGACTCTCTAGGGTCTTTCCAACATAGTAGTGATTGGCATGGTCATCCATACAAGGCCTAGAATAGTGTCATACCGATGGTAGAGTGGTAGCTACTATTATTTGCAAACTCCACCAGAGGTATGTGGTCCTCCCAACTGCGGCCAAAGTCTTGGATGCAATCATGTAGCATGTCCTCTAAAACCTAGATGATCCTCTCTGTTTGGACATCAGTTTGGGGACTAAATGTCATGATCAAGTGCAACTGATTCCCAAATACCTCCTAAAATATTTTTCCACAATCTGGATTTAAATCGAGCATCATAGTCTGATACAGTCATTGATGGAACTCCATGAGGCCGAACTATCTTCTGCATGTAGAGGCGTCCCAAGCTCTCTATTAAGCTCTTCTCATGAATTTGTAGGAAGTGGGATGACTTGTTGGGTCAGTAAACAATCACTTGAATGGTATAGTGTCCTTTTTACATGCATGGTAAACCTGTCATTAAGTCCATCGATGTCCCATCCCACTTCTACTCCGGAACCTCATGTGGTTGGATCAATATAGTTGGAACCCGGGGCTTAGCCTTAACTTTCTGGAAAGTGGGCATCTAGAAATGAAATTTACCACTACCTTATTCATCCCTAGACAATAGAATTGATTTCATAGGTCCTGATACATTTTTTCCACTCCTAGATGTACTGCCAATAGGGAAGTATGGAACTCCCTAAATACCTCCTCCCGCAATGTCACTAGAAATAATATGCATCATATAAAGAGAATGAAGTGCTCCCCACCTTTCGAATATCCATTAGGGGAATGCCCGGTGGATGTCTGATCATGTAAATTCTCACATTGGGTATCTCCAAGTTGTTCCTTTATAACTTTTTGTAAGAGTATAGGGGTAAATACCATCGACTAGAGATAAGTTGCTCCATCTCTATCCACAAAGGATATCTGTAACGTGGCCAACTTATCATACTCTACACTCAACAACTGCAAGATATATTTCTTTCTTAGAGCATCCTCCACTATTTTCCCCTTCCTAGAAGTATAGAAAATTTGAAAGTCATAGTCCTAGAGAAACTCTATCCATCATCTATGTCTCATGTTCAGATACTTCTGATAGAAGATATACTTGAGACTCTTGTGGTCAGTGTAGATGGTAAACCACTCACCCATCAAGAAGTGTCACCACATATTCAATGCGAAGACTACCACCGCTAGATCAATACCATGGGCCATGTAGTTCTTCTCATGCTGCCTCAACTAGCATGAACTATATACAATAACTAATTACTTCTATATCAGGATAAAACCAAGATCAGTCCCTGAGGAATCACATAATATAACATACTCAACACCCTCCTCCATTAATCTCAAGATAGGAGCACTCATCAATCTCTAGATCATCTCCTGAAAGCACTACTATAACTTCTCTATCCACATAAAAGTTTTCCCATTCCATTTAAAGGCCTTCAAGGGTACTACTACCCTAGAAAAGTAGGGTAAAACCCACTAGTAGTACCCATCTGAAACCAGGAAACTACACACCTTGGTAACACTCTTGGGTGGATCCCAAGAAAGTACTACCACTATCTTCACTGGATATGCTGCAACTCCATCCCCTAAAATGATATGTTTTGAAAATTGGACCTCTAGAATCCAAACTGGAACTTTGAGAGCTTCCCATAAAGCTGGTTCTCTTAGAGTGTGTCCAGGACCATCCCCAAGTGCATCGCGTGCTCCTCCTCGAACACTGAGTACACCAAGATTTCATTAATGAAGACCACAATAAACTTGTCTAAGTAAGGATGGAAGATCCTATTAATGAGTCCCATGAACACATCTGGAGAATTCTTCATGATAAACGACATCACTAAGTACTCATAGTGGTCATACCAACATCTGAAGGTTGTCTTTGGTACATTCTCATCTCATACATGAAGCTAGTGATAGAAAGATGTGAGGTCTATGTTCGAGAACCACCTCTCTCCCTTAATATGATCTAAGAGGACATAAATCCTCATTAATTGATACTTATTCTTCATAGTCACCTGATTCAGTCGCTAAAAGTGCACACATAACCTCAAGCTCATGTATTTTTTCTTAGAAAACAAATATGGGGCTACCCGGGGTAAAACACTTGGTCTCATGAATCCCTTTATCTACAAGTCCTCCAATTGTACCTTTAACTCATGAAGCTCCATAGGAGATATCTGATATATAGGTGTAGATATTGGTGTTTTCCCAAGGTATAGATCAATGAATAAATCTAACTCCATGCGAGGAGGTAATACTAGAACATCTTCCGGAAATACATCCTCGTACTCATCCACCATTGCAGAAAACTAAGGACTCATCTCATCTACTACACTGATGTTCATTCTATCAAATTGGTGTGTGATTGGATGCACCCTCATAAATATGACTCCATCCTATGCTACTTCGGTTTTTTTAACTGACAGAGGAAAACCTAGTCCCATCTCCACGAACACACTGTATTATGCACCAAAAACAATCAATCTAGGTGTGAACTATGGATAAATAGTCCATACCAAGAATGAATTCTGATGAATTAGGGTTATAAGACTCCATCACCTGAAGCTGGATTCATCCTTGTCCATCATCTCCCCGATTCTGTGGTGGACCACCTAGGGCTATTGGTGGTGGTACCTCGAACCTCTGCCCACCTCCTGCTGCCTATCCAGCTCTTCTTCTACATTCGCTGCCTGGTGGACCACTCTGTTCCTACCTATACCTCTTCCTTGTTGGTTCCTCTACTATATGCTGATCATCCATATGGAGATTTTTGAAATCTCAAGTCATGTGTCCCTGACCGCCATATGAGTAGCACAACCTATCCTTCAGCTAAGTTGCTCTACCCTAAGAGCCTTTCACCACTGACCTTGTGTCTTGGGGTTGTCCCTTGAACTGTCTGATCCTATTGGATCTCTACATTAGATGTCATCTACCTTCTACCAAAGACACAACTACCTAACTCTGGGTGGTTTCTCCCACTTTTGATGCCTTCTCCTCCATAAATCTTTCTACTAGAAAAGCTTTATCCAATACCCCAACATATGTTGGAATGATAAGGGATAACTTGGACACCCTAATTTCCTAGTTTAGCCCTAGATCAAAGTCCCAGGACCTGAATAATGAGTCTCACACCATATTCATGGATTAGAAAGAAAGATCCTTAAATCTCATTGAGTACTCTGCTACTGTCTGGATACCCTACTGAAAATACAGTAGCTCTTGTATATGCACGAAGCATAATGTCACTAGAAATAACTCCTCCCTAAAGAGGTAATAAAATTATTCCTGAGAGAGATTCATCTTGTCATGATTTTGGATCACTAAGATTCACCATATCCCCATTGAGCCTTATAGATGACTCGTGGCTAGGACTGCCATATGGTCAAGAGGCGTCCTCACAAGGCAGGAGACATGCATAACCACCTCCAGCCAATCCTCAGCTTCATAGGGGTATGGCTCACCCATGAACCTAGGAGGCTGATACCTCTGGAACTCATGAAACACACTTAGCCTGTGTGCATCCTCTATCGGTAATGCTGGTAGTAACTTCTCCTCTCTTGGTCATGGTATCACTGGTACACCACCCAGAGGTTCTATCTCTATAATTGGTCCATGTACTGACACCTCAACGCTAGGTGGATCATCCTTGTGATCATGCATTGGAATCCTGGATAGCTGTCTGTGTGGAGGCATCCTGAAATAGATAAAGACATACCACAGTCAATAGAGTATACTTAGTGAGCTAACACTAACTCAAGAAGTACATGAGAACACACTCAATCCTATATGATGAATGTACCATTTATTTTTTCCTACAACTAGTGTTTTCATGTATTTAGTTGAAAAATAGAATTCAAAGTCTTGGTGTATGGATAAGTCGGTCACTACACCAAAACTAGATTCCCTGACCTAAAATTTGAACTTGAAACACTCGACAATGTTTCCCCAAACCAATCTCATAGACTCTTGGTTCTTTAGGTATAACCGACTTTCCTCAAATACCACTCTATCACAAACAGTCCTCTTGGTCCTATTCTGTGACTACCCCAAGCCTGCCTCTAATAGGCCAGGGGCTGGTGACTAGCACCGAGTAGGCATATCCCACAAATAGGAGGCATTTACATAAGTACCTGTACACATGAACAGGTCTCCAAGAAAATGTTATGAATTGAAAACACTAAGTAAAAATTCTTGCATACCACTATAATGCCAACCATATAGTAACAGTACAAAATTGGAAAGTAAATGGGGCAAGAACACAATCCCAACCAAAAGGAAAAGTACAAGATCTTGAAACTCGTCAGCATAAAACTCTACCTAAAGGGTAGGTATATAAACAGCTATCTAAAGTCACTAAATCACACCTTGTCTTCCATACCTCTCTCTAAGAACCACCTGGCCCTAATCCACCAAGGACTTTGTCAAAATGCTGATTGTTTAAACAAGACATGACATGTGTGGGCATAGCCTATACAGGGGTGAGTAAAATAATACTCAGTATGGACCCGGAAACCATAAAGGTACACCACTAAGAAATACACAAAGTATACCACAAAGAAAACACATAAAGTACACCACAAAGTGAACACACTAAGTACACCACAAAGGAAAAACATTAAGTACACAATAAAGGAAATGCACAAATTACACCACAGAGGAAACACATGAAGTGAAATCAATAGAGTCAACTCACACAGGTACAAGTCTAAAGCATAAAGAGAAGGATTTTCAGTTATAGTCCACATATATTTTAGTATCTATGACACTAGAAGCTTTGATGACACACAGATAGTTGATGGTGTATGGAGCGTCGATGTCACATGAAGCATCGATAACGTATAGAGCATCAGTGGCGCATGGAGCATCAGTGGCACACAGAGTGTCAGTGGCGCCCAAAGAAGTGATGGCATCAGGGAAGTCGATGGCACATGGAGTGTTGATGGAACATGGAGAGTCAATGTTGCATGGAGTGTTGATGTTTCGTGGAGTGTCGATGGTTCATAGAGCAATGATGGAGCATGGAGAATCGATGGGTCACGTAGTCCCCCAAGTCACTTAGTTATAGCCATCCGCATGATTTTACTCATAGTGTGCCTGTTCCGAGAAAACCTACTCTTTAAAATGTTAGGTCATAAACCAACTTCTACAAAAACTCAATTAGAGTATATTTAAAGGAACATCTCATCGAATGGGTCCCAACTCCACAAACGGCTCGTCAAACAGACATGTGGTTTGAAAGATATGCATGTTTAGTAAAAAGGGCCCAGTCTGGGTCCGAATCAGCCCGGTCTAGCTAACCCAACTCGGTTCATCCAACCCAACATAACTCAGTCGGTTTGGGTTGGCCCAGCCTAATCATCCGAAATTATGGCATGATTCTCCATCCTAGCCCGACGCATGCGGGCTGACTCCTTCAGCATAGGGCTTGGTCGTGCACTCATATTCAATGTAGTTGTTGCATTCAACTCGGATGACACTACATCCTGGACCACCTTCCCCATGGATTCCACCACTGAGGGATCCCTGTGGACCCCAGATGCATGTTGTCCCCCCTGATTTTTCATCCAAGTTATCACTCGTGGCCTCCCCACCATCACAAGATCTCCCTGATGTGGCCCCCGAACCACGTCCCACCACAGCTGCCACTACAGCCTCCTACCGCGGATCTTGTCCACCGCCTATGGCCTATGGCATCGTGGTCTCCTCCTCCGATGCAGTCTCGCTAGATCACGACTGTGTGCCCCATCAGAACTCGACCTCCCACCGGGCCGCACGCTACCCTCACCGTCGACCACCCTTCTAGTGGCCCGTCATTCATCGCGCCCTCCAACATAAGTTGTTGCTACTTTTTGTGCTCTTGTCGCACCTCTTCAATGTCTTCACATATCACAACCTTAAATCTTGGATTATTGCACCATGTATTATGGTCGCAACGATCGATCATTCACATAGGATTTCAAAAGGTGAAGAATGCATTAATAATGTTATAGATTTAGGGGGAGAGATCAAGCACATGAAAACATAAAGAACGGATCTTGTCCTTGTTCATTCAACCTTGATCTATTCATGTTAGTGGGATCACAAAGAAATCAATAGTAGAATAATCACCATGATCTATTCCCTTTAATCCCGCAATAATTATCTCTCCCACATGAAAAATCAAATCGTAGATCAACATGTTTCTGAGTTGGTCTGCATTTGTCATTTTATTTGAAGAATGGGAAAAAACTAGGATGAGATCGACACCCTACCTTGATGATTGGATCAGTCGTTGGTGAATAATGGAGGTCTGTGTCATCATCGTTCCTTGGTCCACTAGCATTCGTCATCGGGAGATAGTATCCTTATCCTTACCTTAGAGGAATTCCATGGTTATGGAGATAACTATAAATTCCTCTGACATGGCTTATTAAAAAGGGAAACCACCACTACTTCAACACATAACATTCAATAAAATATTTTTATTAGATATTTTAATGACATCTATGTCCAAAATCTAACTTTCACCCTCAACCAGTGTTGGTCGAGGTTAGGCCCTACATATGGAAAACAACCCCTTATGAACTCAACGGTGGTATCATATTTCCAATTCGAGTTACAGTTTATGAGTTATTAGGATTTAAAAATAAAATAATTTTTATTTTATTATTTTATTTATGATTGTTCCCCTGGTGAATTTTTCTACAGATGACCTGCACGGACCAATATTAGGTCACTCCTAGGGTAAAGACACTACTCTGGGCTCAATGGTATCCTTGGATTTCTGATTTGGGAACTTGTTTAATAGTTGTTTCGCTTTTTTATAAAATCCATGCATACGTGATATTAAAAACATAACATTTTTTAAACAATACTTCTGGAAACCTCGGGCCTTAGAATCCCATGTCGTCTCAGTGCATGGTCTCAGAATTTTCTAAAATAATTTCCAAACAAAATAAATCAAGAAAATATGAGTCATTATAGAGAGTTATGATTGAGGAAGTAGGGGAACATTTTGGAGATAACTTCACTCACTTCATGGAATTCATGGATAAAGACCCAGGGAAGGTTGTGAAAAGAATGTCTGATCTGACAAGGGAGTTTCAATTGCAGCACCCTCCAATGTTTACTAGAGAAGGTGGACCAGAGGTAGTATATTTTTGGGTAGAGTTAATCCATACTATACTTGACCACTTGGAGACTCCTATTAAGAAGAGAGTAAAGCTAGAAGCTTACATGTTGCATGGTCAAGAAAAAATTTGGTGGGACATCCAAACTCGGGATGGAAAGAAATAAGTTGTTGAGTGGAAGGAATTTCAGGAGAAGTTATTTGAGAGATTTTATCCAAAGATACTTAGGTAGGAGAAAGCAGCATAGTACATGAGGCTGACTCAAGTGAATCTATCTTTGATGGACTATGTTGGATGCTTTACAGACCTACAGTGTTTTGCACCAGAATTGGCAGCATATGAGGCTACTTCTGCAAGACGATTTTAGGATGGAATTAAATGTGAAATTAAGTCTCAGGTGATTATTTTTAGGATAAAGAAATTTAAAAAAGTGGTAAATTAGGCTCTCATTTCTGAGGGGAACCTGAAGAAGGCTTCTAGTGGTGGAAAAATGATTTATGTTGGATGGTCAAGTGGTATGAATTTCAAGAGAAAGAAGCGAAGTTATGAGAATATCGGCCATAGAAGTGGTAAGAATAGTTTCCAATTATGGGGATTGGTTACACAAGATCTTACCCATGTGTTTTGTCACCAATGTGGTAATCCAATACACTTTTAGAAACATTATTATCGACCTCCATTAGAGTGTCAATCCTATGAAAAGTTGGGAAAACTAAAATAGTTATGTATGAACCCAAGGTAGTTAGGTAGTGATGGAGGATCTAGATGGAACCAGAGTGCGGGAAGATGGTATTCTTTACCATACCAGTCTGGAAGTTGTATTTCTACTGTCCAAGGCAGTAGAGACAGTATACATGGTGCTCCTGGGAAAGAGAGCCCATATCAATAGAGCAATGCAACTCAGGGAAGTCAGAAAACATCATAGGGAAGACACGTAGGATAGTTACATGTAGTGAAACCTACACTTATGGATATTGAGGTTGGACCAATGACATTGAGAGTTATTATTCTTGTAGCTTCTACCTTATCGAGTTCCTTATTTGATATTGGTTCCTATCATTCCTATATATCTACAAAACGTGCTAATGGTTTGATCCTAGTGGTGGAGTTTGTGAGTAGGGTTATGTTGATAGATACACCTTTAGGAGTATGGTCTAAAGATGTATGTATGTGCAAGGGATGTTATCTTGAGATTAGGGAGTACTGTTTTCTGTGGGATCTCTATATCCTTGACATGACAGGCTTCAACCTAATTTTGGGTATAGAATGGGTAGTCGCATACTGAACCTACATTGATTTTTACCATCGAAGAGTGACATTTACGTCTGCTGTGGGTGACCATTACATTCACCATGGGGATTGGGATATCCAGGTAGGCCAAGAAGAACCAATTACTCAACAACTAGGAGAGATCATAGCCTAGGTTTCTAGTATTTTACTAGATGATGAAGTTGTAAATCCAGATGTCCTTCAACTGGTGGTGGAACTATTTTAGGATTTCTTTTTTTGAATACTTCTCAGGGATTCCACCTGATAGTGATGTGTAATTCTCTATTGTTCTCATGTTGGGGGTTGATCCAGTATTTATTATACCATACATAATGGAAATGAAAGAGCTTCAAGAAATCAAATATCAACTACAATACTTGAAGGATAAAGGATTTATACATCCATGTACATTGCCTTGGGTATCAACTGTGTTTTTTGCAAAGAAGTCTAGTGGGATTTTACATTTCTGTGTCAATTATTGGAGGTTGAACAAGATGAATGTGAAGAACCGATATCCACTTTTGCATATTTATGATCTTTTTGACCAGTTGAAGGGAGATTTCATTTTCTCATAGATTGACTTATGATTAGGGTATCATTAGTTGAGATTTAGGACATCTGATATACCGAGGACCGCTTTCAGGAGTAGGTATGGGCCTTATGAGTTTTTTGTAATGTTGTTTAAATTAAAAAAATCACTAACACCGTTTATGTCCAGGATGAATAGGATCTTCCATCCATACCTGGATCAGTTTTTGGTGGTGTTTTTGGATGAAATCTTGGTGTACTCTAAGACACGTGAAGATTATTCCCAATATCTTGACATCATCCTGAGTACATTGAGAGAGCATAGGATATAAACCAAACTATCTATGTGTAACTATTGGATTGACCGATTACAATTCTTGGGACACATAATCTCAGAGTAAGGTGTGTTAGTGGACCCAGAGAAGGTGAAAACAGTGGTTCCTTATGAGCATCCCAATAATTTTTTCGATATCCAAAGATTTCTAGGGTTATCTGGATATTACAAGAAATTCATCCAAGAATTTTCCCATTTGGTAGTTCTGCTTTTGTACTTGACCAAAAAGGGAGTAAAGTTTGATTGGTCGGAGACTTGCGAGAAATATTTTCAAGAGTTTAAGAAGTGTTTGATGTCAACACCAATTTTTTTCCTACCTGAGTCAGGTGAAGAGTACACGGTGTGTTGTGATGCTTCAAAAATAGGACTCAGAGTTATGTTAATGAAAAGGGATAAAGTTGTGGTATATAAGTCTTGACAACTGAGGAAACATGAATGGAATTACCCTACGCACAACCTTGAGTTGGAAGTAGTGGTTTATGATTTGAAGTGTTGGTGACACTACCTATTGGGAAAAAAGTTTATAGTTTCTACTGACCATAAGAGCTTGAGGTATATATTTTCACAGCATGATTTTAATCTTTGGTATTTGTAACAACCCAAGAAACTGTGTTTTGAGTAATGACAAGTTTATTTTACAATGTCATCCATTAATTGAACAAACAATCACCTTATAAAATAATAATATTAATAATAAATAAAATGAAAGGCTCTTTTATTAAAATGAATAATGTCTTGGTGACTACAACTCACATTGATAAAAAAAGAAGTTTAGATAACCAAAAATCCCAATTAAAAACCCGATTACAATTATAGGGAGACCGCTTAAAACCAAAAGAACCCCGAGAAGGCGGTAAGGGTATTTGGAATCCATCAGAATAAACATAAGGATGGTTGAATCCACCGCAGCCGTACTGAGCACCAAAGGAATCATACAAACCATCTCCTCCTCTTTCTCCTTCATTCGTCGTGAGTGTGGGATACCCCGAGACCAGATTTTTATAGAACACCTATTCGACCGTTGGACCCTAACGGCTATAAATATAACCATTGGCTCCCCCATGATCCTCTTATCCTCTAATGTTTTAATTTTCATTTGGACCATTGAAGATAAGAGTTGATTACCCTCGAAAGGTTCAAAGAGTTAATTATGTTTTTTTTTGCTTTAATATTTAAATAATGACATCAATAATAATATAATTAATTTATTTCTTTTTTTCCCAAATTAGAATTATATTTTATACTGCAAAATAGTGAGAATTATTATTATTATTATTCCACTGTTTATTATACACGTTTTTAACTCGAGCAAGTAAATATTTTATTTTATGAATAACTAAATTGAGTCTGTTAGGATTTATTTTAGCCTAAGAAAATATGTATGAAAACTCTTGAGTTATATATATATATGTTGCGTCAATATTTAAATTAAATGTATTATACTTATCTTTAAATTAAATATAAGTAATAATAATAATGCAAATATTTATAATTTGACCTTTTTATTAACTGTTTTGAAACTATGTCAAATTATGGTTTTATTTACATTACAAATTTTGCGTCTTTATACTAATGCTTACACAAATATTCTTATTACTTTAAAAACAATGAAGATAATAGAATGATTATAAAACTTTAAAATAATTGGTAATGTTATATGAATTTATGTTTTTGAAATTATGTTAAATATGGGGTTAAGCAACCAAATTTTAATAACAAATGTATTCAAATATTTACATGTAATTATAAATTAAGATAAATGTTTTTTTAAGGAAAATAATAATATATGTTATGACTTAAATTGCGGATTAATAGTTTAGCATATAGGTGTATTAATAACCTTTGACTTAAAGATAATAATAATAGTTTAATAATAAGGTTATATTAATAATAATAATGATTTTATAATAAGTTTAATGAAATAATAAAATAACAAATTTTTTATAAAAACATTGAAAAAAAAATCGAGGGCCGCGTGTTTTTTTTAAAACACCGCATAAGACCGTCTGATCCTTCCCCTTCCATCGCGGTTGTCCGATCTTATTAATTCCACACCACATATGAGTCGTCCGATCAAGTTTCGTCTAATCCTGATTATCCCCTCATTTTACGGTTTTCCTCTTACCCGTGTCCCGCATCTTCTCCTTCCTCACGCATGCCGCACCAGACCTACCTCTCCTTTACTCTGCCTAAGCCGACAGTGGACACCCCCTCTTTCCAAAAAGTCGGCACCACCTAGTTATTGCTCTCCCTCAGATCCATCGCCGCCTCTTCACAATGGGCCGGCCATCCTTCCTTCTTTAATCTTCGGTTTACACCGAAGAGAAGGATCTTTCACTGAAGGCAAGGAGGGTTGCTTCAATTTTCTGGGATCTCCTACCACCAGTCCGGCGCTTCATCTTCCTTCTTCTCCTCTCCGAACCAGTAAGGGGACATGCCTTGTTTTATTTATTTTAGCTTCGGTATATATTTATATATATGTTTATATACAAACTTATATGTATATACACCTTGTTTATACATATATGCATGACTTTGAGAAATATTCTGATCCGCTTCTGTTTGGAGTCCCAAAAAAACCGGGGTAAGGGAATTCCCTTTGTCTCGTTTCCCTTCAACATCGATGGTTATATACATGTATATAAACTTTTTATATAAATATGTAATGATATGTATACAAGATCATATGAACCGATTCATACCCTCTTTCCCCTTCTTAGAATTGAACCAAGTAAGCGTGACCTTCCTGTTTTTAAATTTTATCTATTTGGGTGGAAATATACGGTTATATACACTTCATACACATGTGTATATAAACATATATAAGGATCTTAAAAACCAGTCATAACTTCTCTTCTCTTCCAAGATTCAACCGGGATGAGGGAAGTTTTTCTTGGGTTATGTTTTATTTCGGTTTTAATGTGTGCATTTACCTGTATATACCTTGTGTATAAATATATATGTAATCATACATATATATATATATAAGACGGGATATGCATGTACACATATTTCTTTTATATGTATACAACCTTTGCTTTAATCTACCTTATGAAAAATGGAGAGTTTGGGTAATTTTATAAACATGTAAGATTTTACAAGTACATGGATCACATAGATATATATGTACATGTAATTATATAGATGTATACGTATATCTATGTGCGAGCATAAGGGACGAGCTCGATTAGTGGTTTTAAAATCTATTGCAATATAACATGATGATTTATTAAAATTATATTTACCCTTTAAGATTATTACTTCAAGAACAATACCCAAAACTATTTATATACATATGATGAAGTTTAAGGACTAGTTTGACATCAAAATAATTATTTCAATTGAAAATTTTCATTTATCAGCATTCTTGATAATTCATGATTTTGTTTTGTGGAGATGGGAAGTGTGAATTCCTTAAATGTTTACATATGTATATATGTATTCATATATATGTACTCATATTTATGGATTGACCATGTTGTATGCAAGAATGATTTTATGTCAATAAGGGTATTGTGAAAACTATGTTCACATTCATATTTCATGTGAAAGAACTCCAGTCGGTTTTTACCAAACACTAATTTTGTTTAATGTATAACACGAGAAATATTATTGAGTATGGTTTAATTTTGGAAACCCATGAACATGTGTATACGCACCTAAATATATATATATAGGTATATATAACCTTGTATCAATATGTTTTCTTCGAATACAAGTTCTTCTTATGATGATTTCAAGCTTTTCAAAGGAAAGGTCATGTTATTTAAAGTACACATGAGTTTTTACACAACTATATATATGTTCATGAATTTTGTATACATATATACATGACTTCCCAAGATGGACCTAATTGCACACATTATATCCCTAACTGTATAAATATATGTATATTCACACAATTTTAAATAAGCATCCACCATACCCATGTATCAGCATGTGTATTAGTTATGAACGGCCTTGTTTTTAACTTGGTATTATGATGCTTCGGAATGTTAAAGTGTTTATGTTCATTTCCTTATAACCCATGTTTTCATTTGTTAAGTTAATTTCTTATGTGTACAGATTTTTAGCACGTACGTCTTAGTTTTATTAATGATTGAACTATCTTACTGACTATGAAAACACATGTAAAAATGGGTTTGATTAAGAATGTATGAATGAAACCCTATGAAAGAAAGACCATGTCAAGATATGTGAGGGATGTTTTGGACTTAAGTGTTTATGGACGGGTGCGCCCGGAATTATATAGCGCTCCAATGCATTGGGTAAAGTAAGAGTCTCATGAGATGTTATGTGCGACGGTCTTGGCGGTTAGCCTTGACTTGTGCTTTTATGTGCGATGGTATTGGTGGTTAGCCTTGGCTTGTGCTTTTATGTGCGCTGATCTTGGCAGTTAGCCTTGTCTTGTGCTACTATGGGAAACGGGATTGGCGGTTTTCCTTTACCCGTACTAAGTTATGTTTTAAAATCATGACACAAGGTCTTGACAAGTCTGGCATTATACATTCCCTCTTCATGTGATGATAAATGGTCAACTAGGGGTTAGTCCAACTAACAGGACATCCCCTAGTTGAAAACTCCCTTGACTATGAGAACGAATTTATGAGGTATGAACTGTAACATGTGTAGTATGTTGTTATCAGAATTTTATGTGCCAATGAATCATGATATCGATGTTTTCCCTTCTTACACTCAATCTTTTAGAACTGAAGTAATTTTGGTTGTAAGTTATGCATCATCTATTCTTCACATGCTTGCACTCTCTGATTTATGTCTTCTTTAAAGCTTATTTTAAGTATGTACTTCTTCACCATGCATGTGGTTTTTCGAAAATGTAGGATTTACATGTTTTAAGAAAAGATAATGCTTTTTTTTAGAGAAGTGTTTCATTATATTCAAAATGACTTCTTTGATAAAGAGTTTTCTTAAAATGTTTTAAATCCCCTTATTGGCCATATTTTCTCACCCTACATTTTTGTTTTAAAATTTTCAGGCATGGTTTGTACTAATGAAGTTTATCAGAAGAAGCTGGTTTCCCAGAATCCTAAACCTCGTGATCTTCTGTAGTAATGGGACATGATATATTATTTGTAAATGATGTAATGAAATGTTAGTATATCATGTCTCATAAGACACCTGGGGATCGGGGTCGCTATAGTTGGTATCAGAGGGTAGGTTCAGGCAACTCTGGAAAACCAGGTAGTATGAATATACAGCTATGTTTGACTAAGTAAAAATGCTATAACTTTCAGATGGCTGATGAAAATGTACCTACCGACCTACTGTCACTTCCCACTGAGGCTCTAGAGAACATTTTATCTCTAGCTAGCCGTGAGAACTTTCTAAATTATGTCTGACTTCGCATGTCATGTAAGCACCTGTATGACGTGTCAAATTCGCCTGGGGTGCTTAGTCTTCACCGAGGATTGGGGATGGATTATCTCCTAATGATGATGACCCAATTTCCCTCTTATGCACGTCGGGGAAGGTACCACGAGGGACTCTTTCGAGTGTTCACAACTGGCGAAGAATTTGGAACGATGCTTGATAACCCCTTTCAAGAAGCTGTTGCGGCCGGAGACCTCCGAGTGGCTTACCAATGCCATATTTTGCACTACGGATTCTGGGGCCATTTAATGGTATTTGGGGTGTTGGAAGATGAGTCCACCCGATTTTCTCTTAGAAAAGAGGTGTATAATGATGTTTCCCAACTCCATACCCCTCATGCTAAACTTAGAAGGTTTCATAGATGTTCCCAAGAGTTCCACCCCATCTGTTCAGCTTGTGTGTGGTTTGAAGAGTTAGGGAGTTTTGCCTCTCTTTGTGGTGTTCGTTTAGTAAACTCAGGCTTTGTTATGTAAACTTTTGCTTAAATTAAAGTTTCATGTTCCCTTTCCTGCCTCTACCTTATCAGTGTTGTTATGTGTTTCCTTTCGTATGTTCTTTTTTTAGATGGTTGGTCAAAAGAACATCTCATCACTACCCGATGAGTTAGTAGAGGTTATTATGATCAGGACATGCACGGTGGATTATCCATCTTTTCTCCACCTGCTAGGGTCTTTCCAACGTATGCTCGATTTATCGAATGGTCCTGATATTCTTCGTTCATGTCAGGAGGATGATCATGTTTTTCATCTCATCACCACTGCTCAACTTCTCTGCTATAGGCGAAGGGGAAGATACTATGAGGGTCTCTTTCAGTGTTTTACTCTGGCGTAAAACTTCTCTACCAGAGTGTGCTTCCTCATATCTTCCCAGGATGGCCAGCTTAGTGCAGACTATATGTTCCAGGTCTTAAATTTCAGTCTCCTCAATCGCATCATTCCCCTTGATTACCTCGAGCGTGATGTATCCCAGAGAGTTATCAGGGAATTTATCTACTCGGACGTTTCCGAGCTTTTCACCGCACGAGCCTCCCTTTGGAAGCCTATGTGCAGTACACACGAGCAGGAGTTCAAGACATAATACTCAAAGTGCATCTGGACTAGGGAAACAGAAGAACTATGTACCAATTTGGGTATTCCGTTAACCGAGCCGGATCCCCTATTTCGGTAATGTTGTACATCTGGGGTTTCTGTTTTTCTTTTATGGATGGAATTGCGAGGATGCAATTCTTTGAAGGGGGAAATAATGTTACGACCCAAGAAACTATGTTTTGAGTAATGATAAGTTTATTTTACAATTTCATCCATTAATTGAACAAACAATCACCTTATAAAATAATAATAATAATAATAAATAAAATGAAAGTCTCTTTTATTCAAATGAGTAACCTCTTGGTGACTACAACTCACACTGATCGAACAAGAAGTTTAGCTAACCAAAAATCCCAATTAAAAACCCAATTACAATTATAGGGAGACCGCTTAAAACCACAAGAACCCCCGAGAAGGTGTTAAGGGTCTTTGGAATCCATCAGAATAAACATAAGGATGGCCGAAGCCACCGCAGCCATACTGAGCACCAAAGGAATCACACGAACCATCTCCTCCTCTTTCTCCTTCAGTCGTCGTGAGTGTGGGATACCCCGAGACCAGACTTTTTATAGAACACCTAATTGACCGTTGGACTATAACGGCTATAAATATAACTGTTGGCTCCCCCATGATCCTCTTATCCTCTAATGTTTTAATTTTCATTTGGACCGTTGAAGATAAGAGTTGATTACCCCCAAAAGGTTCAAAAAGTTAATTATGTTTTTTTTGCTTTAATATTTAAAGAATGACATCAATAATAATATAATTAATTTTTTTCTTGTTTTCCCAAATGCGAATTATATTTTATATTGAAAAACAGTGAGAATTATTATTATTATTTTTCCACTATTTATTATACACGTTTTTAACTCGAGCAAGTAAATATTTTATTTTATGAATAACTAAATTGAGTCTGTTAGGATTTATTTTAGTCTAAGAAAATATGTATACAAAATCTTGAGTTATATATATATATATATGTTGCGTCAAGCTTTAAATTAAATGTATTATAATTATCTATAAATTAAATATAAGTAATAATAATAATGAAAATATTTATAATTTGGCCTTTTATTAACTGTTTTGAAACTATGTCAAACTATGGTTTTATTTACATTACAAATTTTGCGTCTTTATGCTAATGCTTACACAAATACTCTTATTACTTTAAAAATAATTGGTAATGTTATATGAATTTATGTTTTTGAAATTATGTTAAATATGGGGTTAAGAAACCAAATTTTAATAACAAATTTATTCAAATATTTACATGTAATTATAAATTAAGATAATTGTTTTTTAAGGAAAATAACAATATATTTTATGACTTAAATAGGGGATTAATAGTTTAGAATATAGGTGTATTAATAACCTTTGACTTAATGATAATAATAATAATAGTTTAATAATAAGGTTATATTAATAATAATAATGATTTTATAATAAGTTTAATGAAATAATAAAATAACAAATTTTTTATAAAAACGTTGAAAAACAAATCGAGGGCCGCGTGTTTTTTTTAAAACACCGCGTACACCGCGGACCGTCCGATCCTTCCCCTTCCATCGCGGTCGTCCGATCTTATTAATTCCACACCGCATATGAGTCGTCTGATCAAGTTCCTTCTAATCCTGACCATCCCCTCATTTCTCAGTTTTCCTCTTACACGCATCCCGCGTCTTCTCCTTCCTCATGCATGCCGCACCAGACCTACCTCTCCTTTACTCCGCCTAAGACGACAGTGGACACCCCCTCTTTCCACAAAGTCGGCACCGCCTAGTTATTGATTGGCCTCGGATCCCTCGCCTCCTCTTCACAATGGGTCGGCCATCCTGCCTTCTTTAAGCTTCGGTTTACACCGAAGCGAAGGATCTTGCACTGAAGTCAAGGAGGGTTGCTTCGAGTTTCTGGGATCTCCTACCACCAGTCCGGCGCTTCGTCTTCCTTCTTCTCCTCTCTGAATCGGTAATGGGACAAGCCTTGTTTTATTTATTTTAGCTTCGGTATATATTTATAAATATGTTTATATACAAACTTATATGTATATACACCTTGTTTATACATATATGCATGACTTTGAGAAATATTCTGATCTGCTTCTGTTTGGAGTCCCAAAAAAGACGGGGTAAGAGAAATCCCTTTGTCTCGTTTCCCTTCAACATCGTTGGTTATATACATGTACATACACTTTTTATATAAATATGTAATGATATGTATACAAGATCATATGAACCGATTCATACCCTCTTTCCCCTTCTTAGAATCAAACCGAGTAAGAGTGACCTTCCTGTTTTTAAATTTTATCTATTTGGGTGGCAATATATGGTTATATACACTTCCTACACATGTGTATATAAACATATATAAGGATATTAAGAACCGGTCATAAATGCTCTTCTCTTCCAAGATTCAACCGGGATGAGGGAAGTTTTTCTTGGGTTATGTTTTATTTCGGTTTTAATGTGTGAATTTACCTGTATATACCTTGTGAATAAATATATATGTAATCACACATATATATATATATAAGACGGTATATGCATGTACACATATTTATTTTATATGTATAAAACCTTTTCTTTAATCTACCTTATAAAAAATGGAGATTTCGGGTAATTTTATAAACATGTAAGATTTTACAAGTACATGGAACACATAGATATATATGTACATGTAATTATATAGATGTATATGTATATCTATGTCCGAGCATAAGGGACGAGATTGATTAGTGGTTTTAAAATCTATTGCAATATAACATGATGATTTATTAAAATTATATTTACCCTTTAAGATTATTACTTCAAGAACAATACCCAAAACTATTTATATACATATGATGAAGTTTAAGGACTAGTTTGACATCAAAATAATTCTTTCAATTGAAAATTTTCTTTTATCAGAATTCTTGATAATTCATGATTTTGTTTTGTGGAGATGGGTAGTTTGAATTCCTTAAATGTTTACATATGTATATATGTATTCATATATATGTACTCATATTTATGGATTTACCATGTTGTATGCAAGAATGATTTTATGTCAATAAGTTTATTGTGAAAACTATGTTCACATTCATATTTCATGTGAAAGAACTCTAGTCTGTTTTTACCAAACACTAATTTTGTTTAATGTATAACACGAGAAATATTATTGAGTATGGTTTAATTTGGTAAACCCATGCATATGTGTATACGCACCTAAATATATATATATAGGTATATATAACCTTGTATCAATATGTTGTCTTCGAATACAAGTTCTTCTTATGATGATTGCAAGATTTTCAAAGGAAAGGTCATGTTATTTAAAGTACACATGAGTTTTTACACAACTATATATATTTTCATGCAGTTTTTATACATATATAAATAACTTCCCAAGATGGACCTAATTGCACACATTATATCCCTAACTGTATAAATATATGCATATTCACACAATTTTAAATAAACATCCACCATACCCATTTATCAGCATGTGTATTAGTTATGAACGGCCTTGTTTTTATCTTGGTATTATGATGCTTTGGAATGTTAAAGTTTTTATGTTCATTTCCTTATAACCCATGTTTTCAATTGTTAAGTTAATTTATTATGTGTACAGATTTTTAGCACATACGTCTTAGTTTTATTAATGATTGAACTGTCTTCCTGACTATGAAAACACGTGTAAAAAGGGTTTTGATTAAGAATTTATGAATGAAACCCTATGAAAGAAAGATTATGTCAAGATATGTGAGGGATGTTTTAGACTTAAGTGTTTATGGATGGGTGCGCCCGGAATTATATAGCGCTCCAATGCATTGGGTAAAGTAAGAGTCTCATGATACGTTATGTGTGACGGTCATGGCGGTTAGCCTTGTCTTGTGCTTTTATGTGAGATGGTCTTGGCGGTTATCCTTGGCTTGTGATTTTATGTGCGACGGTCTTGGCAGTTAGCCTTGGCTTTTGATACTATGGGAAATGGGATTGGTGGTTTTCCTTGACCCGTACTAAGTTATGTTTTAAAATCATGACACAAGGTCTTGACAAGTCTGGCATTATAAATTCCCTCTTCATGTGATGATAAATGGTCAACTAGGGGTTAGTCCAACTAACAGGACATCCCCTAGTTGAAAACTCCCTTGACTATGAGAACGAATTTATGAGGTATGAACTGTAACATGTGTAGTATGTTGTTATCAGAATTTTATGTGCTAATGAATCATGATATGGATGTTTTCCCTGCTTACACTCAATCTTTTAGAACTGAAGTAATTTTGGTTGTAAGTTATGCATCATCTATTCTTCACATGCTTGCTCTCTCTGATTTATGTCTTCTTTAAAGATTTTTTTAGGTATGTACTTCTTCACCATGCATGTGGTTTTTAGAAAATGTGGGATTTACATGTTTTAAGAAAAGATAATGCTTTTTTTTAGTGAAGTGTTTCATTATCTTCAAAATGACTGCTTTGAGAAAGAGTTTTCTTAAAACGTTTTAAAACCCTTACTGGGAATATTTTCTCACCCTACCTTTTTGTTTTAAATTTTTCAGGCATGGTTTGTACTTATGAAGTTTATCAGAAGCAGCTGGTTTCCCAAAATCCCGAACCTCGCGATCTTCTGTAGTAATGGGACATGATATATTATTTGTAAATGTTGTAATGAAATATTAGTATATCATGTCTCATAAGACACATGGGGATCGGGGTCGCTATAGTAGTGGATATGGGTTGATTATATGTGGTCTTTTAATTTTATGCTGGCATATACACCCGAAAAAGGAAACTATGTGGCTGACTCTTTGAGTATGAAAACTCATACTTAGATGGTTTAGGAATCTAGTGCTAAGTGGAACATGATGATGTTTCTAGCTGAGATGCACATTTTGGTTCCAGAGAGTCAGGAGAAGATGACACTTATGTCAGTTATAGTGGAATATACGCTTTTGAGATGGATCAGGGATAGGCAGTATGAGGACCCAGAGTGCTTGGTCTTAAGGAAAATATTTGAAGGTAGGGAGACACCTTCATACTGGAAGATAGATAATGATGAGATCATCTATGTGAAGAATATTGTTGTTGTTCCTATGATCATGTGGGAGGAGATCATATGAGAATTTCATTCCTCAAAGTCGGCGGTGTATCTAGGTGTGACCAAAATGTATCGTGACCTATGAACATAGTTTTGGTGGCTGATAATGAAAAAGTAGATAGCAGGATTCGTGACATGATGCTACACTCGTCAGCAGGTGAAGGAAAATCATCAACAATTTAGAGGTTTAATGAAACCTTTTCCTATTCTGAAATGGAATTAGGATGAAGTGACCATGTACTCTGTGGTAGGTCTTATAAATACACTTAGAAAAAATTATTCTATTTGGGTCATTTTGGATCGACTAACAAAGGTAGAACATTTCTTACCCATAAGGGAAACCATTACAGTATAGCAGTTGGGAGAGGTGTATGTATGAGAGATAGTTCATTTTCACGAGGTACCATAGACTATAGTTTCATATTGTGATTCATGCTTTAATTCACGCTACTATTAGGGCTTGAAAAAGGCACTTGATACATAGGTTTTATTGAGTATGGATTTCCACCCACAAACAGATAAACAGTCATAGTGTACTATACAGGTGCTTAAGGATATGCTGAGGGAATGTATGTTTGACTTTGGTGGGTTATGGGAAAATAACTTTTCTTTAGTGGAGTTTTCCTATAACAATAATTATCAGGAAACAATTCAGATGGCACCATACAAGGCTCTTTATAGTAGTCCATGTAGTTCATCATTATGCTGGATAGAAGCAGATGAGTCAAAGTTTTTGGGACCGAGTCTCATGTAGGAGACGACGAACCAGGTTCGGTTGATTCAGAAACGTATTTATATGGCTCATAGTAGGAAAAATTCATACGCTGACAGGAAGACATGAACCCTAGAGTTTATAGAGGGTGATCATGTATTCCTTCGGGTGTCTCCTAGGTTGGGTCACTGTAGGATACAGAGTCAGGGAAAGTTGGCACCCAGGTTTATTGGACCTTTTGAGATCATGGAGAGAATTGGTCCAGTAGAATACCAATTGGATCTTCCACAAAAATATAGTGTTGTGCATTATTTTTTCCATGTATCACAACTACGGTGGTATCACCCCGACCCTTCTCATATCATCGGTGTGGATGATGTTGAGTTTGAGATAGATTTGTCCATTGAGGAGCATCCAATACATGTGTTGGATAGTAGTGAGAAGGTGTTGTTGGGAGAGACTACACTGATAGTTCATGTATTATGGAAACATGGGTGTGGGTAAGAAGAGACATGAGAAAGGGAGGCAGATATGCGGGCTCAGTTTCCTGATCTTTTTGGCTCAGAATATTAGAGAGGCTAGGGTGTCTAGCTCAAGGATGGGCTGTTATAAGGAGGGAGATCGTAAGATCCCGTCCTTTTTTAGGTATGTTTTCCATTAAGTTATTTTTTTATATAAATTATAAATACTTTATGTGGGAAAAACTTTATAATAAAAATAACTTAATAAATGGTTTAAAGTCTTTACATAAGATAAAATGTCTAGTTAATAATTTGGAATATTTAATGGAATGTTTTCGAAGTCAAAAATTGAGTAATGTGAGATTCCAAGGCCAGTAAAGCCTTGGAGAATGATAAATAAAAATATTCATTATATTTTTATAAGTGAGAACAATTTATTCAAAATAATTGAATAACTCCAATATGGTTCAACGTATGAGAAATCTGATACCGCGATTATGTCTAAAAATTAGTGTTTACCCTAGGAGGGTTGTAACGTTCGAAGGCTCCAGACATTTGGATGTCTTTCTTGTGAGATAAATTTATTAAATAATTTTTAATATATTATTTTATTAAAAATAATTATATATCTCTCAAACTGTTTTTCATATGGAAAATTTCATACCACCAATGGGTCCAGAACAAGGGATTTACCCTAGACCGGGTATAAAATTTGTAAGCATTGGGCATTTGGATGCATCAATAACAAAAATATCCCTTTTATTTTAATTAATTATTTATTTCTATTTTTAAAGAATAAATCATTAATATCTCACAAACTGTGAATTTACAAGAAATTTGAGACCACTGATGGGTTCATAATGGGGGTTTTACCCTAGGTAGGGTATAATTATTATATGCAACAGAATTATTAGCAAGTTCACCAATTGATATTATTTTATTAAATTAAGTAATTAGATTTAATAATTAATAAAATCATTTCACTATTCAATCATATCCCTCAAATAGCATTTTTTTCATTTTTGACCACCGTGGATTCTAGAAACCTCATTTATGGACTGTTTTCACCACAACAAATCTTGAAACATCTTCTAGGGGTGAAATAAACCACTATGCCAACAAAAACTAGTTTAAATGGACAACAAATGGGGAGTTTTAATTTAGGGTTTTTATTGAAGATAAATAGTTCAAGATCTTTTCATTAAACATACCACTTCTTGTGTTTTGAGTTATATTGAGTCCAATGTGAATGTTTCTGGTTGTTCTTTTTGTAAGCTAGATTTCCTCTTCTTCCCCCATGGAGACCCGGTGCGTAAAACCACCTACTGTGCATTTTCCCCTTGTTCACCTCTACCTGGTGTGCATCAACCATGTTTTCTTTTTTGTTTTTTTTTAATTTATATTTGTTATCATTATTTTCTCTCCCTTTACAATAATTATTTTAAAAAAATATATGGAAAAAAGTGAAAAATGAGTTTTTTTTTATAAATGATAATTCTATTTTTTTTAATATAATTTTTTATATTTTTAAAAGAAATTATCAAATGATGATTTGATAAAATAATCTTTTGATAATTATCATTTTTTCATATTTGTGAAATAATATCAAATATAATTATAAATAAATACTATGGAATTATCACATGATAATTATATATGGTATTATTATATGATATTTATCAAGTGATAACGTGTGTTTTTAGGGTGTTTGTCCATACTTCGTTTCCACTGAAATCAGACCATACCACATCTCAATTTTTAATGTATTGATCATCTTTGGAATAAGGTTGGTGGTATAATTTTCTAAATCCCATAGTCATTATTTGTTATCGTATAAGAAATTTGTAGGATTTCTAGATTTGTTTAGAAATTGAGACCTCTCATTGAATTAATTATTATGGTAAATTAATTAATTGTGAAATTTATGAAATTGTGGTATTTAGGGTTTGAAGAGTAAGATAATTAATTGTGAGGATTAATTATGTTTTTCTATTTGTGTATTTGAATGAGAAATAAGGATAATTAAGTGGTAAATTAATTATCAATGTAAATGACTGAGAAATTGAGATAATTAAATATTGAGTTAATTATCAAGTTTTCTTTTTTTGTGATCGAGAATAATTAATTGGTTAATTAATTATTGAATGTTGAGATTTTAAAGGGATTATTGATTGTAGAATTAATTAATAGGAAATTGATGTTGTTAATTAGTTATTTAATTAATTAACATACCTTATTTATTAATTTATGAAGTAATTAATGGATGGGATTTTGGGTGATAGACATGGTGTTCTACACTAATAATATAAATAAATGAATGGGATTTTGGGTGTTAGACATGGAACTCTTCACCAATGGGATTTTGGTTGTTAGAAATAATCTTCTAAACCACTGATAGATATATCTATATTGTTGAGAATTGGGGTGTTAAACATTGTGTTCTACACCAATGATAAATAATAATAAATGAGATTTTGGGTGTTAGACATGGCATACTACACCGATGGGATTTTGAGTGTTATACAAGGCGTTCTACAATAAGGATAAATATGTATAGAAAATTGTGAATTTAATGTGTGAAATGATTCAAACCGGATTTTTCTATGTGGTTAATAAAGATTAATTGATAATGTGATAATTGTTAAATTATACACTATAATTATTTTATTTATACGACTTGATACACTTGTTGTTGACTAGATTTGTTTTAGACATCATTGTTGGTGGCATACTGAGTCGTACTCACACCCAATTTGGGTTTCCTAATTGTTACCTAATTAGACTTTGTTTTTTCATGAAAAATTAAGGGAAAGGTACTTGGATTAGATTGCTGATTGGGGATGAAGCTTGGTTGAGGGAACCAGACATGGTTCGAGACCTTCTCGGGAGTCGTTAGCATCTTTTCTTCCAGTTTCATTTTTAGACACTTGATACCTATTTAGGCATTGCATGTTTCCTTTTTAGTTGAGTATTGTATTTATTATCTTGTTTATTCTTGTGAAATTGTACTATTATGGTTATATATATGCTTATGTTATTTCTTGTTGACTTCCACTGGTGTTTTACTCTAATAAAAGAGGGTATAGTCTCCCCCTGACTGACTTACCAGGCCCTTGCTGCTAGTTGGCATCCTCTAGCGTATGAGTAGGTGTACCTGAGGTCATGTGGAGAACCGGATCAGGGCACTATTTTGTGGCACCCGAATCGAGATTTTATAGTATATAACTCATTTTCTTTAGAAGATGTGTATGTACTGATCAAATTGGGTCATGGGTCTTCTTCTGTTCCCAAATTTATTTCTCTGAGTTCATCAATGGTGGTAGAGAATCCCTACTCAAATGCTAGAGGGGTGTCCCAAAGGTCTTACACTTCTTCTTTCTCCTCACATTATTCCTCTTGTTCCATGGAGGGAGAAAATAGTGGGTTATTCCCTCCTATGGTAGGATAGGATTCAATATATTGACATTTAAAAGATGAAGTGACTTACTCTTATCTAGCTTGCAGTGTGGGATTTCCTTGAAACATTAGAGAGGATAGAGTGAGGGATGGAGAAGGAGTGTCTTTTTCTTCTTTGGTTATTGTGACAACCTCTTATACCTTAGCTAGTGAGGTAATAATTTCTTAGAGCTCTGGGGATGGAATGAAGGAATTTCCCTCTGAGTTTTCACCATTTTCTAGGGAGGCAGTAAACTTTTCAACACTTTTGGACTCAGTATCCATGAATGAAATCATGATGATAACTGAACATGGTGTGAATTTAGACTCATATTCTTGATCTGATTGATGGGTAATACATATTCTTTGAGAAGTAGTTTCAAGGGGTTGGTTGGGATCATTTCCAAACCATTCAGGGTGGTGACTCGAGCAACACCATCAACTGTGGGAAATTTTCCATCCCTATTATAGAATCCTGCATCGATATAATGTGACTTATAAGGTTTAAATTGGGCCTTATCGGTGTGAAACATCCCAATTTTTAAATTAATGCAGTATTTGATGCATTGATGGTATTATGAGGGAACTGTCACATGTTGATGCAACTAGGGCCTTATTAGAAATACATTGAAGTATGTATTCTTCCAAACAACTAGAAATTATGAATTGGATATGTGGTATTCAAATTGATCCATGATATTGATTTAGAATAACATCTTTTACTATCTTTTTTCATAGCCCTATAGTATCAGAGTAGAAGGTGCTAGTTTATCCTCATTTTAGACTAGCAGATGAAGTGTCCATAATGGGATGAGATTAACTCCAGATCCATTGTCAATGAAATATTTTTGAACATAGACATAATTTATCCTTCTAGAAATATACAAGGGTTGGATGTGTCCCGGTATAATAGCATATTCATCTTGATCTATTAAGGAGATAACTGTGTGAAATTCTATAGGATAGATCTCTGTCTGATAGACCTAAATTGTGACCACTTCGGCTTCAAACTTCTGGGGGCTTAGAAAATCCTCAATGAGATCTTCCCTTAGGTCTTTTGAAAATATCAGAGCATCCAAGATTGATATCTTGGTTGGTACTAATGCTAACTGCTTCAGGATGACATACTTCTAGTCTAAATTCCTACTATTTCTAGTGTAAGGTGATCTTTCTTAGGAACATTAGAGGATATAGTGCTTTATATGGATGGACCAGCCCTTTAAATAGGAGTTGGAGGTGCTCTTTTCCTTGGTGGCTTGGTCCGAGCAGACCTACCTGCACATCAAGGGTAATTTGACACATGTACCCCCTTCAATTGATATTCCAGAGTGATTGGGTTATGGTGGATTTTTCTATGTGTAGGGGGATTTTTCAACTCATTTTGGACTTTATAATGGGCTCTTAAATGAGTTTCTATGACATTGAAAGTATGATTATGGACATGGATAGAATCATATTTCCTTCCATGAATGTGTCTTCCTTAGTATCCTCAGCTCATGTGACCTCTTCCTCTTGTTCCCCGATCGGGTATGGAGAACTCGGGTTCATATCCATACTAATCATCATAGAATGGATCTAATAAATGAATTTAATTAATGGAACCAAAGATTAACTCCTCATTTGATGATGACTTTTCCTGGATGACTGCTTTTTGTGGTTTCGTTTGGCAGGGTTGTGCCTGTTTTTCAAATCTAAAGGTATAAAGTTAGAGTAATTTAGAACCATATTTTTTATTGATGTAGGATCATACTGCTAAATTTTCTCCCTACCTTTCTATCAAGGATTATTTTTGAAAGGTAGGACTTTGGAGGTTTTTGGGGACGATAACATTGGTTGTGTTATAGCAGAAGCAGATAGGGGAATAGATAGTTCTTTCAAAAGTTATTATAGAATACCATGAGTTATTTTGGTTTTCTTTCAATTCATCCAATATTCAAAATTTTGTTACCTTTTTCTTATAACTTCTTCCCACTCATCTTCTTTCTCATGGGTATTAGAGGAAACATACACTACTTGTGTTAGCGGCTTTCCCAACTTTACTAACCCAGAATCCACTAATTAATAGTAGAGTGACTTTGAAGATGAAACATTCTGGAATAGTGTGCCCCAACTTCCTATAGAATAGAATATAATTCATCTAATCATTGAGACCTACCTAGTCTGGCCTCTTGGGCTCTAGTAGGTAGACTAGATCATTGTCTATAGCGGCTATGAAATAGTCGTGGACTTGATCATCTTAGAATGAGTAGAATTTTTTTCTCCACTCCTCTAATTGATTTTGCATGGTTCCCCTCTGATCATCCTAGTAAGGCGGGGTTTATTTTTATTCCCAGGGGTGATGCATGATATGGTTCAGTTTTTGGATCTAGGGCCAGTACGGAGGTTGGCTTAAGTGTGACGGACACATCATTTTCCTTTCCTACTATATTCCCCAGGGCCAGTGGAGTGATTTGGTACTTGAGCTTATTTTGTTGTTTGTAATCTTCCATTCTATGATAAATGGTAGTTTAATCCTAAAATAAACATGTGTATTTCAGGAGGATGAGTTTCATTTGTTGCTCGTCATAGAGGTTCTCTATACAAAGATAGATAATGTCTTCTTGTCAAAGTGGTAAGTTCAGGGAACAGGTCATCCCCTTCCATATATAAATGAAATTAGAGAATATTTCATTTTCTTGATTTTTTCAATCCAAGAAGTTAATGATTTTTGTCTTTTTCATCATTGAGATAAACTAAAATAGGAACTGCCTATGGAGGTCTTCTCATTCCATGATTGAATATGATGGAAAACTGGCGTACCATACAAAGGCTAACCCTTCCAAAGTTCACATGAAATCTCTGAGTTTCACTACTTACTATTTCTTAGGAGTTCCCATCATGGGATCACAATGCGATGTAGATTGCATTAGATGTTATTTTGAGTCTCCTAATCTATTGAATATCAGAAACTTAGGACTCCTGAAATTTGGTGGAGGTGGGGTGTTGGTCACCCAATCAGGCTAAGGTTTCCTTTCTAGTTGTACTGGTGTATACCATTCCTCTATGGATTCTAATGAAGCTATAAATGAATTTATGGTTTTGATAAGACCTTGATGAATGTTTTTATGAATAAGATCTTAGAAAGGTACGTGGACAAGTGAATGGATAGGTTCATGCATAGGTGAAGTAATAGGAAGGATTTGACATGCTATTTCTTCCATTCTTTTCAGCTAATATCTGGCTAGGGACATATTTTGAGAATTTTCCTAAATATTTTGTGGTTTTTTCCCAAATGGAGGGAAATATTTATATCCATCCATATTTGGGTCCATGTAAACTTATGGCCCAGGTGCTGATTTGGATGGATGTCTTGTCCCTTCTTCAGTCACTGGGAATAACTCTTTTTGTGAGGTACACCTATTGGAAGTGTACATTAAGGATCTTTCAATGAAGAATATTCGATAGGAATTCTACCTTGGAGAAACTCGGTGTTGATTATCCTAAACTATTTCATTTCTTTCTCCTACCGAGTGAATATTTTTTCGAGTGTGAGTTGATTATCCTCCTCGAGTGTAGGATGTAGGTTGTATATGGCATTTCCATTATTATTCTATTTGGTATATCTTTTCTGAGGAGGAAGTTAGATTTTGGTCAAGGGAGCACCCAAATTTAGGGTGATTCTCTGATTCTAGGTACAAAAAACTTTATTTATCTCAGTGAGGACCATGTTCTAGATAGAATAATCTCTTCTTAATCCTCTTCATTGACATTATTTTTAGTTCCATCTAAATAATTAACATACATAACATTTACCAATTCATAATGTAATATAGGTTTCATACTAGATGTTGAATGATGGGAGGGTTGTTTTCACCCTTTGATGAACCTCTTCCTTCCTTTATGGGATCCTCTTCAAGTTTCTTGATGAAGAGTGACTCGGAGGGAACCATCATGCCACCTGGTTGTACTCTTCTTGTCTGGGGGAAATGCGTCACAAGATGGGATGAACTAGAAGGTCTTACTTTTTATTTTTCTCCCTAGATGGTAAAAAAATAATTTCCATCAATGGGGAGGTTGCGATAAAAAAATTTCCATCCCTGGGGCTAGTTGGGGCTAATCCCATATGGTGGAGGCTGCTGCTACTGTTGCTACTTTATTCATCTCACGCATCCATGTTTGAGCATGAGTCTGGTGTAACATTGTATTTTCATGTGAATTTCTTACTTCCAAGGACATTATCAGTAGTGATTGACTTCCATTAAGTGATAATCCTAATTAATGTTCTTCACTTCTAGGTTCATGAGTATTTTGATAGATTTATCTCGTCCGGCCTAACACTTTTGAGAATTATTCAAGGCTGGTTCTTAATGAGTGTGACCTCTTTCCTAAACATGGGTATTTCTTGATAGCCTCCTTGGAGTAATGACATTACAGGATGTAATTTATGTGGTTTTTACTAAATGGGGAATGGGGTGAAATGAAAAGATCCATGTTCCCCATATCCCTAGATACGAACACCAAGTGATGCGTTGATAATTAAATGATGCAACTCATGCAATCCATTGAGGAATTCCAATTAAATATCTTTCTTCCGCTTCTCCAATATTGGTTGCCGAACAGAAAGAAGGGATTCCAAGTCAAATTTTTTATGAAGCTCTCCTAATATTTTGACATAGACCACATACCTATTATAATGAAAAAAAGTTTCATTCAGGTGGTGGAGCATTTTCCATAGATTCTAACGGATATTGTGTATGAATTATTCTAACAATTCCTATTGAATGTCAAACTGAGAAGTGTTTTAGGGAAAATAAAATAATGGGTACATCATTCATCGCTAATTATCTTCTCACAAGAAACATATCCTTTTTTATTATAGATATACCTTCACTCGATTAGCCTAACATGATCACTTCTTCAATATCTTTTCACAAGGAGTGGGGAAAGTGGGGGTCTTGTTGGTATGGGAACGGTTTAGTGGTGGCTCAGAGGATGAGCACTACCCAGGCTATCTTCTGGTTGAGAAAGGATATCGCTTACCATTGATAGGGTATCTGGTATTTCTAGCCCCATATTTCCAAGTGCCTCAGAATATGATGGCTTCTTAGTATTTTACTTAGAAAGGGAAGGACCATATTGTTGGAATGAAATGTCACTACGGGAAGAAATTTATAGTGAATTACATAATGGATAGGACTACCATAATAGATCTATGTCTGGTTATAGGGATGATTTCTGCAGTGTATACCCTGGGGAGGAACTTCAGGATGGATGGTGTCAAAGGGAGGACATTCTTGCTAAAATGAAATGTTACTATGATGAGGACCTTAATAGGAGATTTCATCATGGAGAGGACTACCATCATAACTCAAGGTCTGACTACAGGGAGGATTTATATAGTGTATACCCTAGAGAGGACCTTTAGGGTGGACTACTGCAAGGGTAGGACCTTATTGTTGTTTGATCTTCTATCCATGAGGAGGGATATTATGACTCTCATCATGAGATAAGATCTCTTGATTTATAGGTTTTTTCCCATGAAGGAATCCTTAATGGTAGATTATTTGGGGAAGAACCTTAGAGATACTAGTAAAAATGTTGTAGGGAGGACCTTCACAACTACTATTGTAACTTCTGAAATTTGGTAATAGATTGGAAGGATCCTAAGACACCACTTATAGATGTTTGATGGGCTCATGAACTTCATATTTTAGTAGAGCATGGTTATGAGTTTTATCTTCATTTTCTAGTTTTCTTTGGAATAAGTTCTTTTTAGGCTCTCTATTATGGGTGAATGGGGTTTATTATTGTAGGTGAAGGCCTTCATACATGGGTTCTTGTTTAAGTGGCTTCCATGGTGCTACCGAGATATCCTGGTAAACTTATAGCATTTTGAAAGTGATATAAACCTGCCCTAGAACAGCCACTGAAGTGGACCAGTGTCCCCCAGTTGGAATTGGTATTTCTGCTCGATTTTTTTGTCCATTTATCATGAAATATTTCCAAAAACCCTCCTAAACAAGATCAAGGATGAAGGCCTACTTTTGAGTGACTATCCCATTGTGTGAATGAGTCTCCCCACTTGAGGAGGTACGATCGTGGGGCCAAATCCTAGTTATTTCCATTTGGTTTGATTACATCTTAGAAATATTGTAGGATATTTTCATAAATTGATTACTGATCCTACGTCATTACTAGTATATACTGATAAAAATCCTTAGTGGGAACATGAATATACACCCATTCTAGTTTTAGGGAAGGAATGCGAGTCTGCCCATGATTTTTAGTTGAGATATATCAAATAGATCCTCTAATTGATGCTATATTTTCTTGTTGGTCTTGATGTATGGGAGCATTTATTTAAATATACTTTTCGATTGCCTCTATATTCAACTGAAGGTCTTGGTGTGCATATATAGTAAGGTACATCTGCTGGTAGTTTTCCACCATATTTTCATGGTGGGATTGATGTGAATGGGTAGGGATTTGCATATTCTCATAGTTTTACATCATATTTTCAAAGTAGTATTCTTCAGTAGAAATAAGGATGATGGAATGTTCCATATTGTTTAATTTTCACCCTCTATGAGCTGACCTTTGGACCCAAGTCTACTTGACTAGGCTAGGGCCCGTGGGGTGGTATCCTGTTTAGGGTGAGGATACTGATCTTCATGGTTTTGGCAGTGATGATTACTAGAAGGGACCCTTGGGAAAGACCTATATTCTTTTAGGATGATGTTACTAGAGATTTTTTCATCATCATCCATAAGGTAAGAGAGGAACTAAATATTTTATTTTGGGTACAAGCTCCCAAAATGTTTGGATATAGTTACCGGGTCCATCTAGTTCTAGATTTCTAACCATTGTTGGTCGGAAGGTTGGCAGGGATTCATGAGATAGAGATCATATCGAGCTTCCTCTAGGGTTGGGAGAGTACCACTCTGGTGGTATTCTTAGACCAATACATTTGAGACCCAACATTTAAAATGATGGGTGGGTTATGGAGTCCTATGTTTGGTCGAGTATTTGGCCTATGCAGTGGTTTAGGTGTATGTTTGCAAGAACTTGTGAGGTTCTATTGGGTTGAAGAGAGTATTGGTGAGAAGTTACTGTAATATATATGAAAAATACACAAAAAAATACCATGTCAAAGTAGAATCTCCATAAATGAACACGTGATCTATTAGTCATTTTGGTTGGACCTCTTTCTATTTGAGGTCTAAAGGGTCCTAACACATGGTAACATTGGTCAATCTATCCTCCTTATCTTGTGAAGGAGATTTATTAGTTAAATGACTTCACATCAGGTTCACCATTTGGTTTCTGAAGATACGGAATCATGTTTTTCCTTTGTTGTATGACTAATAATGGGGGGTTTGAATTCTGAACAATAATTCATATTGGTTTCACCATTCTTATCTATCACCCACTTATAATGGGTCAGTTTCCAATGGGGGTTGTTCATATAACTAGAAACACATAATGGTTCTCATATCAATTATGGATCATGGACTGACTTTCTAAAGGTAGGTGGTTGTTGGGTAAATTGGAAATTTATACTTAATAACTCACATTGGTTACAAGGATGGAAGGTTAGGCTCATCACATATTTTTAGTGGGAACTATTTCCTATTCTGGGACTCTTATAGATTTAAGATTTGTTTGTGAATCCTTTATTCATTTCCAAGTATTTCATGGATCACCTTGAATTAATGATAAATTATAGGCATGTATGCATTTGGAATCATATGTATGTATCTGAGGGTCACCATTAATGGGGATATCTATATTTATCTAAGTTTCTCCATCAATTTATCCTTTTACGAATGGGTTATAGATTTTTTGGTTTTTCACTTGGATGATGATGGTTTTAATCCATGTGGTGAGGTGCTCTAGATTTTATTATCATCATGGGAGATGAAAGTTGTTTTGGTATCGCGATCAAACCCATAATATGGGAATCCTATGTATTATTGTAAAAGGAATCAAAACCCACATTGTTTAGTTCCACTTAATAGGACACATCGCCTTTTAAGGTCATGTGAAAAGGACCAAACCATGAATTTTAACATCATGTGGAAAGGACATCCAAGTGGAAGGAACCAGACCAAGGATGGTGTGGAAATTATATTGAGTTAGCCTGAGGGACCTAGAAGATATGTCATCTCTCAGGTGGGGGAATGATCTTACTGTGGATGTGGGACAATAAGGATGGTGATGAAAGGAACATGGACCTCTAGGTTAGATATGATACTACTGGGAATGTGGCCTAGTGAACATTAGGGTGAATCTAGGTGTTGGGTTTGCACCTTAGGTAGGATTTCTACATATCCTAATTAGTCGAGAATAAAATATCGTGTAGTTCATAAGGGTTGGGGATTACTCCTAAGGAGGAGGCTCAATGATTTTCTTCATCAATAATATGTCCCTTTAAAGGTATTCAGCTGGGGATTACACTAGTGAGGATTCCCATTAGAGGTTCAGGATCGTGTGTATTTCATGATTTCCACTGACTTATAAGTCCACATGATTCATGGTCAGTGTGATAAAAAAAGGAAGAAATAGATCTAAAGATCACATGATCCACTTTTTCCTCTGATAGATGACTGTTAAATCCCAAAGGGTGAGAGAAATAATGAGCTCAAATGCTCATCTCCTCTTTTGCTTTCACAACCTAGGCCCAAATGGAGAGAGAGTGGGGGGATTTTTGCATGTATCCACCTATTGTTGTGCTCTGGTCTGGTGAAGAGGATAAAGAGTTCCATATCTCTAAGGAAAGACTAGGGGATTACTCCAGGAGGGATCCCCTACTGGTTCCTAGGTAAGTGAGAAGTGTCCCGCACCAGCCCTCATTGAAGGAAAAGTAAAATGGTTCCCCTCAATCCCTAGAATAGGGAGGCTCATGTAAACACCTCCTAGGGTCATGAGTGCCTCCAAGATTGGGACCCTCGTTACTATGGGAATGAAAACATGACGACATTTTGAGGGTCTACCTTATCATAGAGGATACCAACATGAATCTACTTACCATTGGTATGTAGACTTGAAAGGACATGATAATGTGCCTGATGGTCTTATAATACATTTCAAGTGGATTTGGAGGAGACCTTAGCCTAATTCCACTAGACTGGTCCATTAAGGGTCCAAATTGAGGGTCGATGGTATGACAGAAGGAAGCGATGGGAGCTGGAGAGATGGGATCTAGAGAGTAGAACACCCTAGGATTCCCCATTTTTTGTATCATGTTATTATGTGGGATAATGTTACCTCTCCATAGCATGTTGTTATGATATTGAGTATGATATCTGCATAGAATTGTCTATGTTGACCTATGTTCCTCCCTTATAATGTTTTTCTACGTGAGGCTGGGTTCCACCCGCATAGCATTTTTCTACGTAGGCTTCAGTTCCTTCCATGTAGCATTTTTCTATGTGGGGAAGGGATCCCTCCACATAGCTTTTTTAATACTTGGGGTGGTGGTCCAAAAAGGTTTCATCCACTTACACTCCACAGAGTGGCCTATACGAAGGATTCTTGGGTTTTCAGATGTCCGGATGAATTTATTTTTTTCCTTAATGATATGTAGTGGGTTTAACTTCTAGGAATCGATGGATCTTTCCCAATTCACTTCATATCCTATCCTTTTTGTCTCCTATTGTCCTTTTTTATTTCTTCAGTTCCCCACAAGTTATTTTATAGAATAATGGAGGACTCGGATTCCAGGATGGATGATAGTCTACGGTGGGCCATATGGATTCATTTGTGGGAGCCCAAAAAGGATTCTTTGTCCCATGAATGATTTCCTTCGCAGGATACTAACAAGACCTTTAGTGCCCAAGAACAATTTTTATTCCTGGGTTCAGTCATTCTTAGATAATAGATGTCACTGTTATCACACAAGAATGATTTTAATTCATGGGGTTGTTCATTCATGGTGGTAAAAATCATAGTTTGGCCCCGCAAACAACTTGGTTTTGTTCATGGGGGTCAGTGGTACCATCTCATCCCATGAATGATTTCTCTAAAGGGGTGATTCATAGAGGGATGTAACACCATATAGAGTGGCAGTCTGTAAAGTAATTTTCACTTCGTGGGATCAAGAATTCTTTCATGTCTTCACCCCCTTTAAACATTTTCTTCAAACTCTTTTCTGGATTTATTCTTTTCTTTTTCCAAAATCAAGGATTTTTTTCTCCTTACATGCAGAGTTTTCAGGACCCAACAATGTACTACCATTTTAAAATTACAAACATAACTTAAATTCATCATTACTACCACATATTACAAATAATTAATTTTTATTAATCATTCATGATGAAAATTTTATAGTCATTCATGTAATTGAATAATCATCCCAAAGAAGTGTATATTATAAAAAATGGATGAATAAGAATATATTTTTATAATATGGTATTAGAACTATTATAGAATAATAATGTTTTAAATTATATTTTATTAATTTTTAAAGTAAAATTAAATAATAAGTGGATGAATAAGATAAATAAATTTATTAAGGAAAATATAATACATACATTGAATAGTGGAATCTTAACTTAAAAGAATTATTTGGAATAAAGGATTTGGGACTCCTTAATATGACCAAAATCTTCCAAACATGAAATAGGATTATTATAGAGGAAATTTGGGAAGATATTGGAGAGTTACCTGGATTATAGGTGTGGTTTGGAGTGGGTAAAGAAGGGGTCCTTCTATAGATGAGTTGGAATGAAAATTTTTAAGATATTAATTTCTTAAAGTGAAAGGAATGTAATTTCATAAGAAAAGTGGATAAAAACTAAAAAAGGAGGAGAATAGATATTTAGTTATTTCATATAGAAATTTTTTAAATAATATTTACATATATATTATCACTTGCCTTTGTTTGACCTTTAACCTCATTTTACCCTTTAACGACGTAACTCGCATTTTTTACTTCGATAAAATAGTTTTTTTCCTAAAAATGAAATTGAACTCATTTCCTAATTTTTACATGATTATTAAATATGTGAATTCGATTTTAATAAATTCATTATCTAAAAGTGATAAAATTTAATTTTAAAATTCATAATGAATAAAAAAAATTGAAAAATATCTTTTTAAACATTAAATGAATTTATTCTTATTTCGTAACATGTAATAATAAATAGGGTAATGTCTATTTTTTTACATATATAAATTAAAAAATTTATAAAAATAAATATTTAAATGAGATATACTAAATAAAAATATATAATATAAAAATATACACATAATAATAATAACAAAGAAATATTTTTTAAAAAACATTTATTACATTCATAATTACATGGTGATAACATCCAAAATTTTACTTAAAATCCCCTCAAGACATATACATAATACCTAAGGGTGAGATATTCAATAGTGGTAGTCATTGGGGGTGATTCATCTATAATGGATCTCATAGTGATTTCTATGATCTTAAAATTCTCTAGAAAATAATTTAACTCAAGTCATACTAGTTGAAGTTCATCTTGGGTTTGGTTGAGTGAAAACACAAGTGTTATTACCAGTGTTTTTTATGTGTTTTCTGGATTTTCTTTAAAAATATGCGTAGGTTAATTTTTTTAAAAAAAGTGGGTATGAGGGCATGCCTTTCAGCCAAAAAATTACTTATTTTAAATATACATTTTTGTATATTTAAATTTTTTATTTTTATTTTTATATTTATTTTGTTTTGTTTTGTGTATATATGTATAATAAAAAAAATTGCATAATTTATATGTTATTTAATATCCCTCATTACTGCCATTGAAATAGTCTGAAATTATGATAGCAACCCTCACCTAAGCTTCCTTTTATAAAAGGATTTTCCCTGGAAATCATTCTGTATTTCTGATGTGGGATTTAGGTTATCACATTTCTACACATAATTAATAATATATTATTATTAATCATTTTTAATCAATTACTTAATAAATATTAATTGCTTATAAATAATAATTAACTATTAAAGTTTTCTACTAAATATTAATAATTAACAAATTCATATTAATAATATTTTAAACAATATTAATTAATACTATTAATTAGTATTTAATAATATTATTAAAAAAAATTAATTTCTAAATAGTTAATAATAAATAATATGTTTTAATTAATTATAAATTAAATAATTTATTATTAATAAAAAAATATTAATAATAACTAAATAATAAATATATAATGTATAATGTATAATTATTATAATTATTAATTAGTAACAAAATAATAATTGTAAATATTTATTAATAATTATTTTTTATTAGAAATTAATATTTTTAAATAGTAAATAATATTATTTAGTCATTATTATTAATTACCAACAATTATTTAATTAAATAATAATAATTAATTAATCATTAATTAATCATTAATATTTTAATAATTTAATTATTATTAATAATATTGAGTATCTAAATAATATTTTTAAATATTTATTATTAATTTTATAATATTAATTATTAATTATTAATTTATAGTCAATTAATTAGTTAACTTTTACATATTTTTTATTTTTTTTATTTTTTTGAAAAGGTGGGGCTCAACGGCCCTAAAATTAAAATAAAAAAATAGTAAAGAGGAGGGAATAAAAAACATAAAGAAGACCACACAAAATAGTCAAAAAGAAAAACATTTAACCAACTCGTGACCAAGTGCTCATGTTATAGTGTGAGGCGTGTCCTCCCCATCCACAAGGATGCCTTCCTCTCCTCTATGTTATGACCTACACCCAAAGTCTACCTCCATCATCCAGAAGTACAATTTCAAAGCCATCTGCTTACTCATTTACTATAGGTACCTGATCCACTTTTTGTATGTCTTCATCACTACTCCCTGAAGTAAGCATCTAAAAAGAATTATGTGTATAGATCCTTAGTTATGACTTATCCCTTACCTGGTGCCCACATTCCAAGATCTCAATAGCTTTTTCCTTGTCATGCATGTACAAGTTCACATTTGGTTCCCCATTAACAGAATGGTGTTTAGCATCCACCATATATTTGTAAGTTGGATCTATAAGTTTATCATCCCCTTTTGCATTGCCAAATGCAGAGGGAATGACCTTAGTAGAAATATTAAGAGTAACCTAAACATGGGGTAGGGTGCCCTTTTTGACATGTAAATCCTCTGTCTATGTGGTAGATTTCATATGTTTAGGTATTATATTATCAGAACCAACCACATGATCAGATTGTGTAACATCAAAATAAGAAGAAGCCATGTCACCCTTGGAGCTAGATGGTTTAACCCCAGAGAAATTTCTCCTACCATTAGAAAGAATTGAAACAATCCTAGGAGTGAAATCATCAATGATAGAGGAACAAACAATAGAGAGATTTAAAGGATCTTTGCTTTGGATAGTTTTAGAGAGAATCATTGAATCCTTATGAGGACCTGAATTCAACTTTCCTAAAATAGGGGTAGAAAAGCATTTTTTCTGTTTTTAATGAATAAGAATCATGGAGTTGTCTAGAAAATGATGAGTAAAAATCATTCTTAGTAGAGGATTGAATCCTATTTTACCCCTTTGCAGGGGTATAAAAGGCATTATGAGTTAACTAAGACAAAAAGAAACTATTTGATTTAGTCATTTTTGAAAAGACAGTATCCACATTTTTCTTACCTTTTTGATTCTATGAATAAACCATTGTATGTTATTATCAAAAATCAATATCAACATTATCTTGTATCTCAATTTCCTGTGCATGTTGGCTATCATTAGAATCCTCACAAATCGGGTTAACCATGATACCTCTAGATAAAACATCTTTAAATGAAACTCTATCAACTGACAGTTGTTTCTACTCATCTATGTCATCCCAACATTGGGGTTTATGACACTTTTGATCAGAAGTAAGACCACCAACAGTATTAATATGGGTATCAACTATTATATTAATAGTATTTGTACTTCCATACATTAATAGATGACTAACATCAGAGTTACCTTGTTACTCAAAGAAGTGTGAACATTATTAAATTGATTTAAGCCTCCTGGAGTGCTAGAATCTCTTACAACCAGATCCTATCCAGAAGAGATTGTAATATGAACATGGGAATTATCCACCCCATGGTTCATATTCCTTCTACAGTGTTGTGATTAATGACCTCTGTGTTGTAAAATTGAGGAAAAATTATCCTTCCTACATGGGGATTTTTCATGACCAATAATACGACAATCATCACAAAATGGAGTCATTTTTTCAAATTCAACTTTGATATTAGTTTCATCACTAGGTATGGAAAGAACAACCCTATCAATTAAGGTAGAATTCAAGTCAACTTCAACCAAAATATGAGAATAGTTTCCAAAACATACCATTTCTGTGGCCTTATCTGATCTAATCTAGATGCCAATAGCAGTAGTAATATAGAAGAGAATTTCTAGGTTCCATAGCACCTAGTTAAGTCCATAAATCTTGACCCATATCTACGCACAGGTGTCCTTAAAATCATTGAGGCTGAAATTCATACTCCATTTGTGAAGCCTCAACATACCCATCTTCAAATTGATATCACCCATGCACCAGGCTCACCCTTTCAGTTCTGTAGAGGAGAAGATAATGTGGACGAATCCCCAACCTAGTGATATGCATTTGAAATCTAAAAACCCACATATAGAAATTAGTCGAGTGACTAGATCTGCCACTAGCCATGGTTTCATACCTTTCTCCAGGGAGACATGAGAAATAACAGAAAATTTTCATAAATCAATATGCTCAAAAATGGCATCGCCCAAAGATGAAACATGTGACATGAAACCATTTTTTATGATTCATTACAAAACCCTATTTTTTAGGGAGACAAAGAAACCTCCCGAGAATCCAAAGAAAGCTACAAAGCCCTTCAAATCTTCTGACACATTCACCTTAGTCCTCTTCGAATCAGATGAAGACAGTTAATCCACATGTTGAATTGAGGAATATGAATACAAATTCAGAGTCCTCAAGTGATCGAGGGAGTCTCTCTCTCCAAATTTCGTTTGTAATCGCTCATGCTCCTCCATATTTACTTAATATGTATTAGTAAGTAATTAAATATTATATAATTACTAATTAATTAATAACTAATAATTATATTACTATTTTTAATAATTAGTTACAAAATAATAATTTTAAATATTTATTAGTAATTAAAATTAGTTAGTAATTAATATTTATGTGAAATTAATATTATTAAATATTAAATCCTGTTATTTAATTAATATTTTTTAGCAATTTTTATTTTTTAGCAAGAAGTAGTTAATTAATTAATATTGATATAATAATAATTAATTAACAATTAGTAATTTAATAATTTAATCATTATTATTAATATTTAGTAACTAGATGATAATTTTAAATATTTATTAATAATTGGATAATAATACTTATTAATGTTTATTAATAAATTAATAATTACTTAATAATTAATTAGTTAATTAGTAAGTACTATTTTTAATAAGTAATTAAATATTTCTTAATTACTAATTAATTAATATTAATATTTTTATATTTTTAGTTTTAAAATTAAACTAATAAATTTAAATATTTATTAGTAATTATTATTAAATATTAATTAATATTTATTTGAAATTAATATTATTAAATTTTAAATCATGTTATTTAATTAATTAGTTACTAATTATTAATTAGTTATTATTATTAATTGATTAATTATTAAATTATTATTCTTTAATTAAATAAATATTGGTAATTAATATTAATTACTAAAAAATATTAATTAAATAATATTATTTACTTTTAAAAATATTAATTTCTAATAAAAATTAATTACTAGTAAATATTTAAAATTATTCTTTAGTTTCTAATTAATAATTGTTAATATTATACATTATATATTTATTATTTATTATTTATTTATTATAAAGAATATTTTTTATTAATTATATATTATTTAATTTCAAATTAATTAAAACATGTTATTTATTATTAACAACTTAAAAATTAATTAGTTGTTTGATAATATTATTAAATACTAATTAATAGTATTAATTTATTAATTAAAAATTATTAATAGTAATATATTATTAATTCTTCTTAGGAAAGGGAGGACTTGAATCCCACATCAGAAATGCAGAATGATTTCTAGGGAAAAGCCTCTTATAAAAGGTAACCCTAGGTGAGGGTTGTTATTATAATTCTATCTTCTTTAATGGCAGTAATGCTGGACCTTTTTTAAAAAAGAAATTCAAAAAACAAAAACAAAAAAAAAACTCAATGTTACCACCTTCCAAATATCTAATATATTATAAAAGACTTATACTACTAGATTTTATAGCGTAACACCCCAACCAAGATCACTAGTCTGATCCATAATTTCATGTAGCCTCAAGTACACCTCATTTTATACTAGAGGTTACTGACTGGCAATGTGGGACTAAATAATACATTAGAGATACTATTCCCTTGAATTAGGGTAAAAAAAGGTTGGAATAATGAAACAATATCTATGACAAGCATCAAAGTATGCATAATCAATAAAAAATGTTATAACAAATGTACCATTCATAAACATGCAGTCATAAATATTAGTTGATCAGCTAGTGGGATGATCACATATATAAAATAAACCAAAAAACAAAAATACATAGCATATTTACTACCATCCCTGAGCCACTCCTCAATCCTCGTTTCCAATACCCCTTGAGCTACTATATCATGATCCACTACACAACCTATGCTTAACATGAGAATAAACATAAGGTATGAGTATGTAATAGAGTTCCTATAAAGGGTGTGATAAATACATCCCAGTAGGGTCACTCCAATTTTTCCTAATATACATGTATATATGTGGAAAATAAAATAAAATAAAATAAAAATTATCACACAACCTCGGGCTTCTTATGGTAACCCATACACAATGAATCCATGCACATCAGATCATCATGTACTAAACTAGGATGCCATGTAAACCAATCATACCTCCTTAAACCTATGCCAAAGTCTTATCACCCATTTCTATAATTCCAAACCCATACCTAAGACTCAAGAAAAGGATTGACCAATCCTTGAACACTACCCAATGTTGTGGGTTAGGGTCCTACATCCAAGTCTTTGACTATCCCTTATCACCCAAGGGAGGTTATCCATTAAGTTTTATCCTCTACCTTATCACTCGAGGTAGAGCCCAACACCGCATCCCAACCACTAACTTTTCACTCAAGGTAGGATCTCACACCACATAAATCCCAAAACCAACCTTCTCACTCAATGAGGTATATGAAAATGTCTTCTTGTTAGATTTAGTTCCCTAGAACCAACTTTTATGTACTTTATGATTACATGTATTCATTTATTTGAATATTAATAAACTTCTTATCACATCATGATTTTTATTTTGTGTGATATAGTATATTATAATTTCCTAAGAGTAATTTCCATGCTAAAGAGTCATAGAAGTTACCCATTGTGATTAGAAACCATAAGTCTCACGATTGTATTCTTAAATATATGTTCTATAACCTAACGATAGAAATTTATTGGGTAGAATGATACAGGATATCAGGGGTAGAGACTCAAAGTACTTTGAGGAACCTTCTCATGGTGTACACCCATTGTTAATTTATGGTGTATAAGATTATGATAACATGACCCATCAGTAGGAAATCCACATTTATATATGTTATTGGATATTCCAATATGCAGACATGTGTATTGATACTTAGACATTAATATTATTATTAATGGATATTATTGTTGTCATGATTTTATGTATTGATAAAAATTATTATGACATATGTTTAAGGTAAAGTAGGATAGGATGGGTGCATCTCGAGTAATATCACAATAATGAATAATATGAGAAAGGATTTCTCCCTTCTATTCTTTAACAAAAGTTGATATCTCAGGATATTTGATGGGAATGAATTATCCTAATTAAATTTATTCCCATAGTGTTTTGTGGGTAGGTTCATTTTTGAAAATTTAAAGAAAGAAGTATCGAGCACATATGTTTATGACACCAACATGAAACTTCCTTGATTAGAGATATTTTGATATTACATGATGAGTATTTTTATGAGGTTTTATGTCATTGAAACATCACTTCTTCTTATATGGGTTCCATGGAATTTTGTTAGAAGCAGGCCTTGGACTTTGGGTGTATCTACTTAATGCCACTAATAAAGAGGCATAGAGGTCCACACACTAAGAATATCTAAGACTTAAGTTAAATAATAATAATATTTATTATTTAACATTTTGAATAAATATTATTCATGTACATGATATAATAATTATTCATGTCAACTTGATCACATATATTTCATCACTAGTTATTAGAGAGAATATTTTATAGGTAGAATATTTAATAATTATTTATTTTTTATTAAGTGAATATGGTATTTATTTATTTATTGGTGAATAATGTATTGAAATTTATTAATTAATTAAATTTTAATTATTAAAGGATTGATAAATATTGTAGAGAAATGGCGTACTTATTTTAATGGTCCAGTGAGAAATAATTTATTTCTATTAAATATTATTTGAATAAATAATTTTTAATTAATTCACTTATTTTGTGCATGTGAGGAATTGTTATTATTATTATTATTATTATTATTATTATTACTGTTATATACATAGAGTTATGTATGGATTAAGAAAATAATAATGGAATATGTGTAATTATTATCTTCTAACCCTCTCATTGTTTAAACCCAATTATATTATTTCTAATCCCAGGGGTGTCCATTTGATTTGTTGTGAAAAATGAAATCTGGATAATTATCTCAATCCCTAGAGAGAACTACTCCAAGAAACCTCTCAATAATATATAGTGATCCACCTATGTAACCTCTCTCTATTCTAGAGAGATCAAGGAGAATCCCCCTTTGAAGTGATTCTTGTCATGGTCTAAGATAAAAAACAAAAGAATTGGGATATAATGTGCTAGCACATGGAGATTCCTATGATGGTGGACAGAGGTTTTTGGAGCACACGTGGATCACCAATAGAGGGAATATATACATGACTCCTATGAAACAACAATGGTACGATGTAGATATGTTGTTAGATTCATCAACAGAAAAATAATTCATTTCAAGGTAATTAATTAATTTATTAAATTAATTATAATTCATTTTGTGATGATCCTTCATTTGGTTATAGTGTTCTCATGTAAATTAATCTTTGATTCAGTTCTGTTAGTCACGGTACTTAAGATTGATGTACATATCATATTAATTACCAATTATGATAAAAATTCAAGTTATGTATGCCCCAACAGTGCTTCCATTATACCAAGAACCTTCAAGTGGTATCAGAGCAGTCACATGATTATTTATAATTATTTAAATATCATTGATTAATTTTTAATTTTATGAATAGTTATCAATTCTTGTTTAATCATTATTTAATATGAATCATGAGAACTGATCTTCTTCCTATTGTTTCTTGCAAAAATAATCAATAAATGAATTTATTTGGAATGAAGAACATTTGAAGAACTCAATTGGAGGTGTTGAGGATTCTTTCCAGATAACACAAAAGTACACAGCATGTAACCCATTGGTATGCATTGTGTACCCATGTTTAATACACCAGAGTGACTCAAGAAATAATTCTAAATGTATTAATTTATTAAGTGAATTGTGTATTTAAAACACTGCATGTTAGTTAGGTAATCCTGGCACATGGTTAGCTAGACTACACAGTGAGTAACATGTATAAATGACGTGCAGTCCATTAGTCAAAGATGGTCCATGTATTTCCTTACATGACCAACATGACTAGTGACTATGTAACTCGGATACCACATGATGTGTAGCTCACATACACATCATGTACTTCATTAATTTCCATGGAAGATCAACACACTGAGCCTTTGTTCATGTTCCATGGATAGATGGTGAATAACTATATATGAAGCATATCTATAGTGTACATTCCCTATATATTTTCTATTTATAAAAAATTTAAAATTAATTTATTATAATTCTTAAACATTATCAAGATGTGTTTCATGTGCCATTCAGTTGAATCGTACACACCATGTGATGGTTTTTATATATATTCAATTTATAATTAATTTTTTTATAATATTTAGAATTATATATCATGTATAAGTATTAATATAGTGACTACTCTATGTGCATTGAAATGTAACATGCTATGTAAAAAATATATGTTTTGTGTTTCATTTATTTGACTCCAACATTACATGAAATTACATAATAAGATGTGTATGGTATATACCACATGAGTAAATAATAAAAGAATACAATAAATACTGGGTAATTCAGATTGGTACTCATCATGTTTCCTCCAAGGTACATGTTTTGTATATAGTTAATTTTAAATAAATTTATTTAATTTTTAAAAAATTATTATGGATGAGAATCTCAAATAATTTTATATGATAATTGAGATAAAAGAATTTATTAATTATATAAGATAACTAATTTATTTGAATGTGATTTATATTAATTAAGAAGAATTTGGATTAAATGATATTTTATTAAATGTGTAATTAATTTCATGTATGTAGATGATCATGAGCATAGACCATACCTTTCTATATTATTGGTTTCCTTTTTAATTATTAAATTAAATCTATATCATGTGTTTCATCCTTCCTCTGGTTATTTAAGTGTCTATGTTCCCACGGCTTCCTTTTATGTAAACTCTAAAACCAATTATTTGGTTCTCCTCACCTACTTGTGAGACTAAGCTTATGTAATGGAATGAGTTCCCAGTCTAGTGAAGGAAAGTTTGAAGATGAGTAGAAACCAATCTAAGAGGTACATGGGTCAATAGGTGGAAATCTGCAACATAAACCATTGCATGGTTCAAGTTTTTTTTCCCCTACGTTGATAGTTAGTTTATCATCCATAAGATAAACTAACCATTTAGAAATTATCATGATCCTACCAATCTTATTATTTTATTTCTTTCATGTTGCATGGTTAATTACATTGTGGATTTTTTTTTGTGATCACATGAGTTAATGAATTTAATAATCATGAAATATATAAGTAAAATATATTGACTTATATATAAACTTTATTTAAGATTTGGTTAATCACTTAAGTAAATCCACTTAATATTAACAAGAATGTAATAAAGATAAAAATGGACTATTTATGCATAAATAAAAAACCTTTAATTATATATATTATGTTGGTATAGCCTTCCACTACTTAGTTAGTGTCATTAACCAACCTGAATAACCCACTTAAATAGTACCTAAATCATCCCTAGAATGTATCAAAGGGTGTTATATATCCTCATGGGTTGATGACTAGTGTCAGGGCATCAATACAAACTAGAGGGAGCTATTTCTCCACAAGGACAACCCATCAAGACAAATAAGCAGATATAAAAGAACAATCAGTCAGTATAAAAAACACTCCATAAGGGAGGAAACAACAGTTAAATATATACAAGTATCTAAATAGGCACTTCAACCAAATTCATCAACAATATCATCAATATTTCATCATCAAAACTCCATGTGAAAAATAGATAACACATTCCACCGACCACCGCCAACTCCCACAGTCCGCTAATCAAATACACCCACCACCTCCAAGTGGTGATTTCCCATTTTTTAGACCTGAAATAATAAAATATATTAACTCAAAAAAGAAAATGTAGGATATAATAAAAAAATCCAAGTACGATCTCCCTAAAAATTTCATAATCAATCTATTACTAATAAACTAACTTTGATCAATTTTACATAAAACATGACATGGAAATATTTTCATAATTCATGTAAAAATAATATTTTCAAAACATTCAATGGCTATTATAAAATAGGTTTCAAACTTAATTTTCATTAAATCCAGTATATATAGAAATATTTATCAAAACAGTAATGAATAAGAATTTTTATCAAAACAAAAATGAGTAAATCATTTCAATCAACCGCCAACATGTATAAATAATTTTCAAATTTAGAAATATGGTAATAATGATTGGGGTTATATTAAAATCGGGATTCACACACATATCAGTGAATTATGATTATAGGTGTTCACACACTCCCTATATTGGAAATTCTAGGGTGATAAGAGAGAATTCCAAAGAATAAACTGCCAGACCTTATAATAGTTTAGTTGTTATTAGTATCATTGTCAATCATCCATTTCCAGGTATATCTAATAAATACCCAGCCCGTTTTCTTCCCACCTAAATACCCAATCACCCATGTGCTTAAAGATAAATCAAACATTTATATGTCTATAATTCAAATCAATTAATCTCATTCATTTCAAATAATCATTTTAATTGGCCCCAAGTTTAAGTTTCAAAAACAGGACATGTCATTTCAAAAACCAATATCAAATAGTTTGATCAATTACTCATGTATTTCAAATCAATTAATTTTATTCAAAATTATAAAATATTTTATGAATTTTCATCTCTTCAAAGTCATTATTTAATTCATCATCTCAAATCAAGTTCACTTTTTTGAAAATCCACATTTTATTTTTGAAAAAAAAATTCAAGGAAATTCATCACTTGCACTCACACCATGCCATTTCAAATTCATTTGGAAAGAATCAAAATTAAACAATTCTAAATCAATTATAGATACATTTAAAAATTAAAAAGAACCAAATGTTTAAATTGATATACATTTCCTTACAAAACCAATTACCTTAGTCAAGATCGATAAACACCCACACAAGATCCACCGATGGAGAGTAAAGGGATAGAACACCCAAATAAAAAACCTAGAATCATAATTCATTTATCCAAGAACTATATACATAAATGAAATTATGATTCAACACTCTTAAAGAAGGGGATAAGTGAGGAATGTAGAAACCAAGATTAAATCGAGATAAAACTTACTAGAAGAGAATCAATGCATCAACCAGTACTTTGATCCATGAAGAAACAAGGTTGGGATAGACAAAATCCTCTCTAGTGATTCTAAAAGGAGTTTTGGGCCAAAAAGTTGAGGTAGGAGGTTTGGGAATGTTGGAAACGGGCGTGCAGCGGAAGCCCCAAATAAGTGGGTTTTTAACATTTTTCCACCGCCGTTCGCTGTAAACTTGCCGACGTCGGTGAAGAGCAGCCCGGTCAAAGCCGAGGACCACGCGTGGAGGATTTTAAGCACAAAATTAAACCATAAAATACCTGGTTTAAATCCAAAGTCGTGCACGACGTCTGCTCGTCGTTGGAGATCGCTGCTCGAAGAATCCGAAGCCGAATTCCTCTAGATCGTCCACACACGCTTCAAGGAATCCGCGGGAGCACCATTCGTCGTAATCCGGGTGCTAGCATGGATTTGCGACGATGTCTTCGACGCTCCAACGACCACCATATCGCTTCGCTAGCGATGCCTAAGAGAGAGCTCCATCCGAGCTCCATGGATCCAGAGCATCTCTCTCTAGAATGTGGGAGAGAGGAGAGGAGAGATAAACTCCATGAATAGTATTTGGCAAATGCCCCTCCTCTTCTATTTATAGTGCATAATTAAAATACCCGGTATCGCCTCGCCAGCCCCGAATACTTAACGCACTATTAACGACATTTTATGACTACTAAACTGATCCATAAATATTATTATCATTTACTTGTAATATACTAAAATATATCACATGATAATAATTGAGTCATTAACTGGACTCGTCGCTCCCACAAATATTAATTGAACCTTGAATAATTTAATATTCGTCAATTAATATTTTTTCATGTATTTACTTAAAACTCGTAAATACATTTAATAAATAAATTCAATACTCATTATTCTAAACTCGAATAATATGAATTTATTTATTTCATTGGTGATCGTTTAACTCTAGAAAAATCCTGGACCCCTGTGGTGGGGCCCACTATGTCCAAAACTCTTATTCAACTGAATAGGGTAGATTCTTGAAAATGCTATTGTGTGTGACCCTCTAGGTCCTTATTTCGACAGTCGTGAATAGTATTCACAAACCAAGAGCAGGATCTGGCAACCCATCATGGCCCCTGAAGAAATAAGGTTTTTCACAACAGCGACAACCAACCTACGAACATGCACTGTGTAATATAATCTCTTTGTCTATAATATCTCATAAAGCAGGACGCACTCTCGTGTCATCGCCCTTTTCTTGCTTTATTGTTTGTTGATGTAACTGGATGGATTTACCCTTGACTGCCATGGCCATGGTCTTATAAAGGTACTGCCATCCATATCGACATGGCCAGAGATATATTACTTCCATAACCTGGAAGCGACAAATACTTTCTTGACCATTCAACCAATGACATTCCACTAATGACGCACCCGACACAAACTACCTCGCCACGACTTTATTGCCATGGTTTTCTTCTTGCATCAAAGTACGCGATCAAATGACATACATTGGTAATGATCTCAAGTCAGGAGACCATTACACATGATCATAGATAGGAACATCCAATGACACCTGAAACATGTGGTGTTCCTATTGGCGGGTCAGTCCTCATGATCTCACTACTAGAGATCATCAAGTGCGAACTTCATGAGAAGAAGTCTCAATGCTTATGATCCCCCAGCACCTGATGGTCAGACATCTACTATGTCCAATTAGTAAGATGTATCTAGACCATAGAACATATATTTAAGATTAATGTCATAGTATCTAGAGGTTCTCATTATAGCCTGGGAACTGCTATAACCTTTCGATACGAAAATTAATCTTTGGACATTACCATTTCAATAGTGGACGCAGAAAAGTCTACACTATAATGGTAAGATGACATCATGCATAGTTAACTCTATACACGATATGGTAATCAAAATCACATAATAGTTGGGTCTAGGGCACCCACTATTTCAACAGGGAATACACCAATGATTTAACATAACAAAAATATGAATTTACAATACTATTTCTTGGTCCTATTAGTAACATCAACTAGCCAGTGGCTTCCTCTGGCTACTCAATGGCATCGGGAAAAATGATCTAGCTACAAGAAGTATCATGGGGTGGCTAGTGGGATAGGAAGAATACATGTCCCACTATCCATCCAATAGGCTTCCACCAGTGGTCAGTGGAGTTCCTGTTGGGAAAATCCTCTGCCATCCTCCCATTGGTTGGATAGTGGCCTACACCGGCATTCCAGTGAGCCTCCTATAGCTTTTCTAGCTATAGAAGCATGAACACTCTAGTTTTTAAATTCCCAAACACCTCTTAGTCACTAAAAAAATTTTAAATTCTCTCCCACGCCCTACTAAAATTAAAATTAGGGGAGATAACCAGGAATCATATGCTATATTAAGTGAAGAAGGGAAATGACTAGAGATTAACATTGAATCAATGAGAACTAAGAAAAAAATAAGGTTTTCACCTAGAATATGGTAATGAGATGTTAAAATATCCCTACCATAAATTATTTCTTCCCTTAGAAATATTTTCAAGAATATTATTCTATGAAGAGGTGAGGACACTTATATCTCATCAATTCCTCACACTCCCAAGTCTCATGTGAATCAGAACCATTCTTACAAGACATCCACACTAAGGGGATAGATTTTCTACAAAGAAATTTAATATAGGAATCATAAATATAAATCGGCTACTTGGTTATAGATAAATCAGGTTCTGCATCAAGGTATTCCTAGCTCAAGACATTTAATGGGTTAGAGAGATAATTTTTGAGCTGTGAAACATGGAAAACATTGTGGATTGATTTCATTTGAGGTGGAAACACCAAATGGTAAACCACCTTTCCAATCTTCTCAAAAACCTAAAATGGTCCCACATATCTTGGTGCTAACATTCCCTATTTTACAAGATATTGATGAATTAACTAAGGTGAAACTCTCAAAATCACTATGTCAATAACATAGAATGCCAAAGTTCATCATCAATGGTCAGAATTGGATTTATAATGACTTTGTTTCATTAATATTCTCAGAATAGTCAAATAAATCTTTATCGTAATATCTTGAACCAATATATTTCTAACTAAGGAATCTTTATCAATATCTAACCAACAAATTGAAGATCTATAAGTCCATACATATAAGGCCTCAAAGGGTTCCATATTGATAGTTAATTGGTAACTATTATTATACATAAACTTAATCAATCCCAATTGAAAATCCCAAGCTCTTCCAAATTCAAGGACACAAGCTCAGAGCATGTCCTCAATAATATTTATATCTCATTCCATCATACCATCTATCTGAGTATGGAAAGTTGTTCCAAAATTTACCTAGGATCCCATATTATTATAGAGGGATATCTATAAATGAGAAGTGATCTAGGAATCCCTTTCAAAAATAATAGCAGACAAAACTCCATATAATTTGAAAATATTACAAAAATAGTTGTCCTAAGTCCTAAACTTTAGTAGTATTTTAAATGGAAATAAAATGAGCTAATTTTTTCAATTATTCAATCATTACTCATATCATATTCTTTCCTTGAGGTGTGTGTGAAAACCCAACCACAAAGTCCAATGATGTCTCATCCAACAAACAAGTCGACACTAGAAGGGGTTGCAGTAAGCCTGAAGGATTGTGATGCTCAGATTTAATCTAATGGAAATTATAAAAAAAAAGAAAAAAAATTAAAAAATTTCTGTATCATACCTAGCCACCAAAAATTCCACCTCATATCATAAGACATCTTCATGGTTCCAAGGTGTATTGCCAACTGGGAATTATGTAAATCAACCATCATAGCCTTCCTCAAAGAAAAAGGAATGACATAATTTCTTTAGAAGTATAAGATACCCTCTGAAGATATATATTAATCATTGATGGTCTCCCCATAATATAAAGAATCCCTAATTTTTCAGAACTCGTCATCAAGTTATTGTTCCTGAAGAACAATCTAGAGAATTGAGGAAGTCGACTCAACACTCAATAAAATAATATCGATCTCATCCAATAGGAATCTGAAGTGCACATGTGAAAATAGATCTATTATATTTCATTCATTATATGTTTTTTTCATGGTCTGTGATGGAATTTTTCTACTAGATTTTCCAACAATGGAATTCCACTTACTATGATTTTAAGAAATTTCAAAATAAAAATACTATAGGTACTCCAAAAATTAAATCTATCAAAGATTCAGATATTTTTATGATAAGATATAACACAGTACTTTATGATTAGGTTAGATGGTAAAACTTTTTCTAAAAATGTAATTACACTAACTCTTTAGAGTGTGAATCATGGTTGTGAGTTTGAGATCACGCATGGGAGAGTTCTTCTCATGTGGCCAAAGATGATGAGATCCATAAGTGAAAATGTGATCACCCTATATAATAACACAACCTAATCCCAAACCTTGTACATAATAGAAGACCACATAGACCTACTCAGCTTCAGGTTGAGTCAATACCAGAGCTGAATTCAACAGACACTTCAACTCATCAAAGGAAACCCAAAATTTTGAATCCCAAATGAACTTTACTCCCTTCCAAGTAAGAGCAGTCATCAAAGAATAAAAATTTGACAAATACTTCATAAACTAGTGTTAATACCCTACCAAGAATATGAATATCAGAATCTTGAAGTCATTTCATGGTTCCTCTCAGGACATAACACTTTTTACCTTCCCAAAATCAATAGAAATACCATGTTCAGAAACCATGTGTCCTAATAAATTCATCTCCCGAATCCAAAAAACTGAATTTAGAATGGTTTTAATAAAGTTTTTGATATCTAAAGATGTCCATAACTACTCTTAAGTGACACACATGATGCTCCTTAGTCTTGGAGTAAACCAATATGTCATCCATAAATACCAATACAAAATAATAATGGTATTTATGGAAGATCATATTTGTTAATTCCATGAACACGGTAGGAGTATTGGTCAAACTATCATAAAAATGTACCCATAATGGTCATACCTTATCCTAAAGGTATGCTTAGGGATTTTAGACTCCTTGATCATAATATGGTGATAACTAGATCGAAGATCAATCTTCAAAAACCACTTCACTCCTTTCATCTAGAAAAATATGTCATCACTTATAACCAATGGATATTTATTCTTGACCATGACCTGATTTAGCTTTTGATAATCAACAAAAAGGTGAAGTGTTCTGTTGGGATTCATAAGAAAACAACTAGCAATTATGAAGACAACACACTTAGTAAAATTAATCCTTTAGACATCAAGTCATCTAACTAAGTCTTTAACTCATTCAATTTAGATGGTGTCATATGATAAGAGGGAATATGGATAGGTTTTTTACCTAGAACCAAGTAAATAGAAAATGTCACCTCCCTCATCAATTTAAAACTATAAAATTTTTAAGTAGACATGTTGAGTAACTCATTGTATACTTGAGGAAGATCACCACATAAATAATACTGCTCGAATTTAAAGTAAAATATGGATATCATCCTACTCAACCTCGAAAGAGGAGGTGAACATAAACTCAAACTAAGTTCCCATTCTCCCTAAAATACATGGCACGCTCTGTAAGGGAAACCAAAGGATACCCATCAAAGATAACATTTGATATGAGATTTATGATCAATCATTAAATCTATCCTAATAATTGAATCCATTAGATCCATATCCAAAATTAAAAATTCCCAAGAAATATTGACTTCTGATAAAGATAAAGTTCCACATGGTGCATCAAAGAACCAATTATTTCTTCATCCCAATAGGATTAGTAATCTCTATAACATATTGAATGATCTTCTTATAAAGATTTATAAATTAAAAAATAAGGATAGATAACAAGGAATAAGAGAAAATAGTATCAAATAAAGTATCCACTAAAGATAAAGCAATTATGTTGGTATATCTCACAATTGCAGGACCTGCATCTTCTCTTGTCAGAGCCTCATCCACTAAATGAAGAAGATTCACTCTCGTAGCATGTGTATGGAACCCCTTTGTTCCTAAATCATCTTATTATATTGTAGATCCTCCTAATACTATCGATCTCATATTACTAGGTGGAGTGGTAAGGACATGAAAAAAACTCTTCAAGTGACCTGAGAATCCATATAATCTATAAATCTTCAATCCCTCCATGAAATAATGATTTAATATCCCGAATTGTACACAATAAAATAAAGTTATTAGTACTTTACTAGATAATACAGAATATTTAGAAAAATTATATTGTTAAATCCATCACTATGGTTTCCACCATAAGATTCATAATGCTTCTTCTTCCCTTTAAACAGAACCATTGATTCATCACTTGGAGTATAAGGAACTGCCACTAAACCTGACTTACCAACTAATTCAATTTCCATTATTGAATCTTTATCTAGGAAATATGCATACAAGGAAATATTTAGTAGGAAAATCTGAGATCAGATATCTCATCGAATACCCATATCAATCCTACAGGATTTTAGTTTCTCATTTGATACCACCTTAGGTGATAAATGAAAAATCTTGGAAATGTGTTTGGAATAATGAATTGTGGTTCGATAACCTTTATCAATTTTAAAGAACTCTATAGAATTATACATCACCATTTATTTTGGATATATGTTTTTCATGAAAATAGCTTCAAATCCTTTCCACTCTAATCCCACAATCTTCCCATTATAAACTATCATATCCCACTATATTTTGTTAGGCCTTTCAAGACTGGAGGTAACACATTTCACCTTAACATTTTGAGGTGTCTCTAAGAACTCAAAGAGTAGATTGGACTTATTTAACCAATATTATGCCTCCTGATAGCCTGAATGATATTAGGTGCAACTACTTGACCCAATGCATAGAATGTGTTCACTACAACCCTTACAATGTACTAATCAATTGGAAGGTTCTCTTGTCTTGATTCATCATTAGATCTATCCTAAGGTTTGTTCAAATGTTTTATTGGGGGTATGGTACTACACAATATCAATAGATAACAAGAGAGACATTATTCATGATATAATAGATCAATAACTCTATCAAATAGAATTCAACTTGGAAATAAAAATTCAGATCAAAGATTGAGAAAAAGTATTTAATTTGATCAAAAAACTCCTTAAGGAAACTTTTTCATAAATTATTATGGTAAATAAAGGTTTTTTAAAATGATATATAGCTAGTAACTCACTCATAACATACCCCTTTAAGTCTTGAAAATCTTGTCTCATGTCCATCAAGACATTCTAAATAGAATACTGACATCAAATAAGTGGCATATCCACCTTTAATACCAGTTTTTCATTAACCAACCTGAATAAACCACCTAAATGGTACCCAAATTAGTTATTAAGTGTCTTGAAGGGTATTTCAAATCCCCATAGGTTGGTGACTAGCATTGAGGCATCAAAACAAACTAAATAGAATGATTTTTTTATAAGGAAGTCTCATCAAGACAAAGCAGTGAATGTAAAATGATAGACATTAAGTATGAAAAACACTACACAAGGTAGAAAACCACAAGTGAAGATATAAAAGTCTCAAAATAGGTATGTCAACCAAATTTATTAACAATATCATCAAGATTTCATCATCAAACCCCCACATGATAAATGGATCACACAATCCACCAACCACTAACAACTCCCAAGGTCCATTAATCATGTACACCCACCACCTCCAAGTGGTTCTTTCCCTTTTCTTATACCTATTATAAGAAAATATAAAAACACTCGAAGGAAAATATGGGGTGTGTGAAAAAAATCCCAGTGAGATCTCACCAAGCATTTCATAATAAATCTATAAAAAATAAACTAAATTTTCTCAATTTGACATAAAACATGACATGGAAAGATTTTAATAGTTCATATAAAAATATGATTTAAAAAAAATAAATGTCTATTATAATATAGGTTTCAAATTTCATTTCCATAAAATTAAGAAGATATAAATATATTTATCAAAACAATAATGAATAATCATATCTTTCAAAACAAACATGAGTAAATCATTTTAATCAATAATCAGCACGTATAAATTATTTTCAATCCTAGAACCATGTTAATAACACCTAGGGTTATATTATTATAGATATAACCACACATCTTAGTGAAGTATCACTACACAAAAATTAGTGTTTAGCGGTGGTTTTTTAGCGGCAGTTTATTAAACCGTCGCTAATTTTTTTTAAATAATCTAGCGGTAGTTTATAAAAAAACACCGCTAAAACTTTTATTTTTTTTAAAAAACCTGACACTTCTCCCCAAACCCCCCACTCCCCCAACCCCCAAATCCCTACCCTCCCCGTGCCTCGCCACTGGTCCCGAGCCTCATAGCCCCTCGCTGCACCTCACTGCTAGTCTCGAGCCTCACTGTCGGTCCTGAGCCTCACCACCCCTCTCTCCCTTTGATCATATCTATTGTGACTTCAATCCTCTTGGATCATAAAAAAAACATATACCCATTAATCAAGTTACCATATTCTTCATGTTTTCTCTATCATTATCTATTCTTTTTTGTAATGTCATTCATGTGAACCCGCCTATTTTGTTTGGATGTTCATTCATGTCTATTTTTTTCAATGGAAATCTATAATTACTTCAAAATAAAAACCTTTATAATTATGAAATGTAATGAATTACATTTTTTCAATTTGAAATGTGGTATTGTGCATGCTGAAATATTATTTATATGTTTATGTGATTGATGCATTTTTGTGCTTCATGTGGTCCCTATGGGGATTTTACCATTAGTGATGGTAATTGGGTTTGAGTTATAGTGTTTTTTTCAGTGAAAAATGGTTGGTTGGAATGATATGTGATGTTTTATGATGTGTGATATAGTTGTGTGATGATCATGGTAGTGGTGATGATGTTTGATGTATGAGAATGGAGTTGGTATGTGCATTATGTATGGGGTTTTGTATTGGCTTCATTTTTTCCAAGTAGTTATAGATTTATTGAAAAGTCTCATTCTCAAATTAAATGAACTTCACATGGATTAAGTTTATTGGGATGGAAATAAAGGGATGATAGAATAAATTATATTTCATATGCTGAAGGTGTATTGTGTTTTCCTCTGGAGCATGTTTATTTTTTTTATATTAATAAATTATAATAATATATTGTTTTGATATTAAACATGTAAAATCATTTAATATAGGTAATTTTTATTTTTTTGATATGAAGTATGTCTATGGTTATGATGTAGAGAATGTTTAGTATATATATATGGAAAATGTTGTGTTCCTCTATCATTAATTGATTTCATTGTGATTACATTAGGTTTCCTTATTTTAAATTTCACATGTATAACCTTGATTTTGTTATGAATATCATATGAAACATTTGGGAATTATCATATAGAATTAATCTTGAAACTTGTCTACTAGAATACATGTCGGGTCATCAGGTGCTAACCAGGTTTCCCCAATACTTAAACTCACCTGTTTCGATCAATTCCAGTGTACATCTATTGTAGCCACAAGTCATTAGAGTTCCATTAGAGAATGGAATTTCAATATCTAGTACTAACCATAATAAAAATCATAAGTGAAGCTCATCACAATATCCAATTATAATCATATAGAAAATCTATCACATATAACATGATATTTAAGGATAAAATATCATATCCACCAATCAACATCGGAAGTAGTCTAAGGAGGGTATCTCAATTTCCAACCTCCCACACAAGACAAAACATATCAGTATAAGGTAAGTCCCATGTCTAGTTACATACAGATCGATTGTTATTAGAAGTGGTGAGAGGAGATAATCTTAATAGTTGACCTATCGTATGAGCTAAACCACACTAACATGAGGTATATACCATAGATAAACATATATATATATAACTCAAGAAAGATGAGAACCTAGGAGATGTAACTCTACACTATGATCCTTATGTCTCCATTCCTTAGCCTCATCTCAATCATAAACATCTACTACATAGCATCCATAATGATATCATGCCCTTCTTCCGCACTTACATCATAATTTGAACCTATGATCATACCACTCATTATAACCCTTATGGGTTTTTTACTATCCTAATATCACCAGATTCTTGTTCCCCTTCCCACCACATCCCAAGAACCAAGTCCATATTTGAACTAACCAAAATCCACTCAGTTCCTCCAAGTCATGCCCCTTTAAAAACTATCTAATTCTTACATGACCTTTCCCTAGGAATTCTTACTTATATAATGATTTCCCCTCACTCCCTCAGGATCCCCACACTCAAGAGAGGCTATTCCCCCAATTAAAATCACCTAGTTACACTAAACACACCCAAAGAGAGTGATTATTCTCTTTTATAACCCACAAACATAGATACCCCAAGACCAATGACTTATCATGGTCCCTTAGACCTATTCCCACATCCCAATATTCTCACTCAAGGAGTTTAAATATTATAAGTCTATTTCCATATCTTATCCTATATAATTCATATTTCCATTAGTATATTTCTCAAGGATAACCCCTTGGAATCCTTTAATGTAACTTAATATGGTTCATACCATTTCCAAAACAACTCCTTACACAATCCAAGACAACTTTCGTGTCCTTTAATCAATTATAGATATCACTTACCTTGTGGAATAGCCACCGAGAAACTATCAAATCCGCCACCCAATCATGAAACACTCACACCACTATGTATACACTATATAGCCTAGCTGAATGTTAGGAATTCAAATTTCCCCACACCATGGTAATAGTCCTTTTGTATTTGAACATTTTTATATGATACTCTACCTATCAACCATTTCATTATTTACCATGGGTGTCATGTCTTTTTTAGTCTTTTTCAACTATATATCAACATGTTACACACAACCTTCTTTGATGCTTCATTTTAGACCTAGAATATATTTTATGTCATTTGTGGATATTTTATAAATATAAAAAATATTTGGATGCCATCCTAAAGAGAATTATATACAACCGGTTGTAAAAAGAAGGAAATAGAAAAACTTATTTAAAATTATTCATTATTTATCATTGTTATATATATTTTGTTTATAAGTATTATGCATCTATTATCATTTCTAATTTTTTTTCTATGTAATTTTATTGAATTATATGTTTTGAATTTAATTTTATTTGATGAAATGGAAGGAATTCAAAGTAGGAAGTGCTATATTGTTCCATCGACCATGTAGATAGATGACGATCCATCTGTCTCCCTCCCTACAGCATCTGAGACACCATCTTTTTTTCCCATGCACCATCTCTCACACCATCTGTGAGCATCCCATCAGCAGCTTAGTTGATACCTTCTCATTCAGCAGCCTCAGCAGTGAGGGAGCAGGGTGCACTCCTAGTTCTTCACAGGGATACTGGATGGTTACTTTTATAGGTAAAAATTTTAATATGAATAAATTTATTTCACTTTTTTTATAATAATTGTTTGTTCATAAAAATGGAAACAATTCAACTATGGGGAAAATATAAAAAGCTCATATGTATGGAATCTGACTAGACTAAATATAGTTGTCCCATTTTATTCCTATGGGGTCCCTATAGATGACGCTATATGATTAATTAGCTAGATTCTAGGTTAGCTAGCCACGAAACCAGTTTCCCTTCCAATTACGTACGATGATTGAAGTCATATGCCTTCATCTTGGAAGAATGAAGTTTTTTATTCACAAATAAATGTAATTTTAATACATTATGGTGTAATTTAATGTCAGTATGTTATTAAATTCTAATATTTTCAAATTTAATTTATGTGTATAGATGTTTTTCCACTTTACGATTTCTGATTTGCTAGCACAAAAGCGAACATTGCAAAATATGGCCAAGAAATGGAAAGTCTTTAAATGGAGATTATGGGGAAATGTCAACAATACTTCATTGAGTGCCCAACAGATGTATGACAAGGTAACCAATAGGGTACCTAGAGAGCAATGGAAAGTTTCTATTGACATACATCGTGTTGAAAAGAACATGGTATTTAAATATATATTATTATATTAATACCATTTTACATTTATACATGTACATGAAAAGCATATGGCATTGCATAAATTACTCTTAAATTAAATTTTATTTATTTCAGGATCTTTCAAGGGAGAATGAATCGAGTCGGGCTAAGCAAATCATCACTCACACTGTGGGGTCAAAGAGTTTTTCTAGAATTTGACCGACTCTTGTAAATTTTCATTAGTTTAAATATTTATAAGAAAATATTATTTGTTTAATATATTAAATTATTGATTTATCTTTATTTAATGAATTCACATAGTTTAGGGAACCAAGAATCCCAAACAGAATTGTGGTTGGATGTTCATAAAAATATGATGGGAGTTTTATTAATGATCCTACCAAAGAAGTTGGGGTATGAATTCATTTTTCATTATAATAACTTATTATCAGTTATCACTATGTTAATATATATTGTTTCTAATATGACTGATATTTTATTTATAGGTAAAAATTAAAGAACAATTGAATTCCAATCCCACACAGTCCTGCTCAGTATCCCAGGATGACCTAGTTAGTAAAGTGATTAGGAAGGAGAATCCTGGTCGAGTGTGCAGGGTGGGTTTGGTACCCTTACCATCTAAGGTCTTTATCAGACCATCAATAATTTAAGATGCATCTACTCTAGGTTGTATTAAATATTCTTAGATAGATTATGTTTCTATGAAAAACACAATTCAAGAACAAGGGGATCATATATTTTCTTTGTAGAAATTATTGGTCGATTTATATCAGAAGATGACTGGATCTGTCCCTGGTAATATTGCATCGATGACGGGTAGTGAGTAGGTAAATCACACAACTTAAAAATAATTTATTTTGAAAAAAATTTATTGATTTTAATTTTAAATATAAATATACAAAATTATTTAATTTTCAATATAATTTTCTTATAGGTGCCATTAGCAGGAAGTAGAGATGGAGGTGGAGAGGGTGACAAGCAGTGTTCAGCATCATATAGTGATTAGTGGTCTTGTTGATATATTGAAAAAATATAGAAATAGAGGGTTTGTTCATGTATCATGTGTGGAACAGATTAGTCGCCTAACATTTTCATGACCTAACATTTTCATGATTCCCCATGTTTGATAATGGCATTGGAATTTGATATGGCTTGACAATTTAGTAAGGTAGTGAGTCTATAATTGGTGAAGTATGAAGTTGGTGGAGTATGAATTAATATATGTTCCATATAGAATATGTAGATATTTAATAGTTTCATTTGAGTTGTGTCCGTATGTGTATATTAGTATTTTGGACTAACTATTATGTTGTTTATTTGATTTTTTTATTCATGTTGGAGACACAAGCCCCATAGTCGTGTCATTCAAGGATGGGGCCCACAAATGTTGGGTCAACCATTGACCACATTCAAAACATGGGAATGATAACTTCTCACAAGATATCCTTTGAGGTGTGTGCCCTATATGGTAGGAAAGCCTATTTTGGCCACGTGCCATCACTATAGGGGAGAATAATACTTGGAGGATGATGGAGATCCAAATTATGAGCTACACCACTATGTGCTTGAGCACATTGAGTGAGCCTATATATAAGAGAGATGATCATGTAATCATCCTATTATCAACTATCATATATATATATCCACAAAAAAATTTATTTTTTAATGGTCAATTCTGAGTTTCGGTACTCCCACTATCACAATTTTCTATTTATGCAAGACCACAATGTCATAACGGTTCTCCCAACATAATTAATATGTTACTTAGGAGGATATTACCCCTAGTCCTCAATTTATTTGAAATGGTTGAAATCCATTTGACCAAGCTCATACTGTTCACACTATGATTTCCTTTAAAATATCTCAAAAACCATTAAAATGAACCTGTCTCAACCCACCATATGCCGGAAGTGATTCCTCACTGACCACAAACAACTTTTATAAATAACTAATATTGAACTTATTTTGGTTGAGTATTTTTCAAGAACACTCAAATTTAATAGTCTATATCTCTAAATCTATATTCTGACACCTTTTATCCAAGGTACCCCAATATCACTTTGAGCATGCTCACCACTTCTTGTAACCAACTTTCAGTGACGTCTCTTGATCTTACCAAATCTTACTCATTTATGTCACCATTACAAAAAAAACATTCTAGTGCATTCTCGATTCAACACACCTAGATAATCAAAAGGTATACCAAGCCTAATTCCTAGAATCAATCTTCTCCCAAGTATTTATTTGAACTAGTACCTGGAATTCACCGTGGAATACAATAGTACCCATTTCTAGTTATCAAGAAACTCAAAAACTAAAAAAACCATCCAATGACCAGTCCAACACTCATATGAGTGTTACCCTCCAATATTTGACATTTGTAATCCATATCTTAAGGATTTCTATAAATCAATCCTTGTGTAAACCTCCCATGGATTCCTTCCATCCAAACAAAAAGGCATTGGTTTTAATTATTTATTTTGGTATATAAACACTCTCCCAACATACTTAAAATGGTGTCAATATATTGGGAATAACTTAATATAGAATAGGAGTACACCAAGTTTCTAAACATTACCCATTCATACTCCAAAAATAAAAACATCCTAACATTTTTGAAAAATTATATTGATAGGCCTATTTAGATCTTCTAATACACGCTGCATCAAAATATTTTATACTTTCCTTGAACCAACCCTTGATGTCACGTCTCTCAATGATGTGTGACTAGGTCCAAAAATAGGTCAACCACCTTAGTTCACCCTAAAACTCTAGTTTTACTTCTATGGTATATCTTTAAAGGGTCACACCCAAAAAAATTCACATCATATTTAACATGATGCATAGATGAAAGGCTCAGCTCCCCTTAAAAATTTGATCACTGAAGCATCAATGAATACACTCCAAACATACTTTTTTAAGAGATTCCCATATTAATAGTTGGTGTTTTAATTAAGTTATTGATCACACAACCTTAGATCCCAATGATACCATGTTATTTCATGCATATAAGAAATCCAACAATGAATCTCATCATTCTTCAATGGTTGGGTAATCAAAAAACCACCTTTCCATCGTGTTGCCATGAATTCATAGACACACTACCGACCTTTAAAACTCATTGATAGCTTATTTATCTTGAGAATGAATCTATCATCCAAAATTAGTTTAAACTCAAACCTGTGTTTTAAAATTCATCATCATGTTTGAGATATGAATATTGAATATACCAACTCATCATCTTCAAGAAGTCATTATGACAATTTCCAATTGGTCCATTATAGTTGTTTTCCTCTAGATGAAAGGAAATAGTTTCTATAATGATCATCATTCTCCCCACCTTAGAAATTTTTTGGGTGACATTTTATTGAAATAAAAAAAATTCCATGGAATATGATTCATCCAATACTGAATGTGGTTCCAAAACCAAGATAACACACTTATATTAATCATCAACCTGAATTGAAAAAACAACATCCTATTAAAAGTGTTATAGTATAGTTTTTCTCATAGATTTTTGCATGATGATCTTACCAAATATTGTTTAACCACTTCATATGTATCAAACATAAAGTCAAAACTAAAACTAATCAATAGTGTTGTTGGACACAATTACTTTTACAATGTTATACTGAGCACTGGGATAAATCATCATTATTGGGCTGGCTCAGGGATACATCTTATAAGTTCACGATATGTAGTTTGAAGTCTTACATCTCAGATGTTGGTCCTATACAGTTTAAAGTCTTAGATTTAGATCTATGAAACATTGTTAGAATATTGAGATTCTATGGTTTAGATTTTTATGTTATATGTTCTCTGTACATGGTTCATTTATGAAACATTATTAGATTTCTGACTACTGAACATTGTTAGATGATTTATATTATTCCGTTATATGTTCTCAGCAAATGTTTTTTTTTCAGGATACTGGTACTGGGGCTGCAGAATCTGCTATATCTTTTTACTTGTAAATCTATATTTAGTGGCAGTTTAAACCACTGCTAACGAAACAGAACATATTTTGCGGTAGTTTAAACTTAAACTATAGTTTGATATTATCTTATTAGTGGCAGTTAAACCTCTGCTAAATAAATTCATGTTATTATTTTATAGCGGTTATAGTGGTTTAGCAGCAGTTTTAATGTTTAAATATGAAAACAAATTAGCGGCGGTTTAAACCATCGCTAAATACGCTATTTTTTCACATGAAAAACCACTGCTAAATATGTTTACTATGACACTTCCCAAAAATAGCCACTAAATTGAAGAAGCTACCACATATTGGATGTCAACACCCAATTTAGCGGCGGTTTTATGAAACTTTCATAGAATCATTTGGTGGCAGTTTAAACTACTACCATATTAAAAAAAAATCCACTATGAGGCATTTTTCTTTTAGTGTATGGATATAGGTGTGTACACACTCCCTAGATCATAAATCCTATTGGAATAAGGGATAATTCCAAATAATGAACTCTCTGCCCTCATGATTTTTTAGTTAGCATTATCATCATCAATAATACATTTATAGGTAGAGCTAATACATTCCCAACATGTGTTATCCCCACCAAAATACCTAGGATCCCATCTTCTTTAAGGTAAATCAAATATTTATGGGGTTATCATTAAAATAAATCAATTTAATTCATTTTAAATAATCATTTCAAAAACAAACATCAAATGGTTTTTATCTAAAATTCATATCTTTCAAATCAATTTATTTTGTAGGATCCCGCCACTTTCCATGTACGCCCCTCTTTAAGTTTTCATAAACTCTTTGAGCCTATTGTTTTGGTTGATCTTTTTTTTGTTGATCCTTAGTCTGTTTGGGTTTTTCTTGAAGGAAGCAATAAATTTAAGCTGAAAAATCTAGTTCTATAGAGGATTCTATGTTTTGGATCCATGGTTTCCACTATAAGCATGGTCACTGTAATATAGAAGAATAGGTTATGGCGTAGGGATTCCAAGATAGTATTTTCAAATCCACCTCCCTTTGATTCATAGTTGTGGCATGGTAGAATATTATGGTGTATCCCTTCCCTTGGAAACTGATCTCTACAACATTGAGAGGATGGTTGTGGTGAAAGGGAATTGGGGTAGTTTTTTGTGAGTTCTTCCAAACCCAGTACCCCTGTGACATGAAGTTAAGATATTCCATATCCTATATATCAGGTTTATAGGTTCTATGGAATGGTGAATTAGGTTCATTGTGGTCCCTCCCTAGGTTAATAGGATTTAAGTTATGGAACTAGCTAAGATATTTTTACATGTTTTGACTAATAAGGCAACATTGTGGTCTAGAGGTACTGTACTATGGTCTAGGTGGTCTGCATCATGGAATGAGAGGCTACATTGTGGTCTTCTTTTTATTATATTTTCTATAAATACCCTACACCCCCATCCAAACTCTTTTGGATACCATATTTTCTACTCAAACCATAGGTGACCCAGGGATATTTTTGAAGGTGATAGAAGCCCATTTTATTCTAAATCAACCCCCACCTTGTAGAAATTAATCCTTGGTGATCCAATCCTTTCAGTATAAACCTTTTATCATCCTCTATGAACCACAAGAAAAAAATTCAGATCTTGGTGTTCTAGGCTTAGTGTTTGAAGTAAGTAAAATCTTATGACATTATTTTACATCAAGGTTTTATCAATGTCGACTCTTATTTTGAGGTGGATTCTCTAGAACAACTCCCTAAGAGTCTATTTTTTATCCTTATAGTATGTGAAATAATTTTGATCATTTCAACACACTGTGAATGAAACCTTGTGAAATTGAATAAATCAAGATTGATGATGACCACTAAGCTTAGACCTCTCGTAGATCTTATCAGGTCTACTGAAATTATGATTGGGCTTGTGGCCACCTAATATGTGAGGCTACCATTGTACTAATAGTGAACTAGAGGACTTGGTAACCTGAATTTTGGAATGACATGTGAAATATAGTGATTACCTGAGATTGAATCACATGGACTAAAAAATGGTTAACTAAATTATAATCATATAATCATTTTAACTTTATGAGTTTGGTTATATTGGAAAATTAATGGTATTTAGCTAAATTGAAAAATGAAAATAAATTTAGGAAATTATTATGGTAAATAAAAACCTGAATTCATGAAATATAAATGTCTAGAAAAATAGTAATTTGGTCATTTGATCATTGTGATTTAAGATGACATATCTGGTATTTTTTTACTTGTCTATAGGAATTACTTGATTTGATTTTTTCATGATATGACACTATTGTTATTGATGCATGAGGGTGGGATTTTACATGGCATATTTATTTTTGTCTTGCTAATACTTATTCTAGTGATTGGTACTTGAAGGAACCATATGTGAAACCTGAGTGTAAGGTCCTTGGTTACAATATCCACCTAAGGGTGTGATGCAAGGTGTTTTATGCTACTTGAGGGTAAGATGTAGTGGGTATGGAATAACTATGGGTGAGATACATGATCATTGGATTCCTAAGGGTGATATGTTTGATTTTATTAGGGATGAGATCATGTGTTCCTAATATGTTATGTACAATTAATCTTTGGTAGTAGAATATACCATCGAATTTGGTGACATTCCTTAATATACGATGATCCACCTCAAGACTGAGATATCTGGAATGAGGCTAAAAAGGGTTTGGCAGACCTTGGGTGTCAACCCAAATCTTGAGGTTCAGTGGGTTTATTTCATGCGTGACATTAATTGATTAATTAATAGCCTTTTTCACTTTATTGAATGATTTATATACTCAAACTATATTTTTTATACATTGTTGGTGGTGGACTACTTAGTTGTACTAAAAACCTATTTAGATTTCATTTTTGTACTCAAGAATACTTCTTGGATGTTTGTATGGACAAGGGAAAGGTACCCTTTTGTTGATTGTTTCATGCTTATGGATTGAAGATTGGATACGGGGTCGACATGGGGTTTGGGACTGGGGTATTTGGAGTCTTTTATAGAGTCTTGTAGTCTTTTATTTATTTGAATTATATCATATCATTTTGACACACCCATCCTATCATTACATGATTCTATTATTATTTGGATTGTTCAGTTTTGGCCTTTATTCTATTATGGTTACATGACTGGTTATTTATATTATTTTCACTATTTTCATTAATATGTTATTATTTCCACTATTATTGTTATATGATACCAAAGGTTATAGTCTCCCAACTATACTCTTTACACCCACACTGCTAGTTGGCATCCTATGGAATATGGGGAGGCACGTTGGGGTCATGTACCCACCCAGATCAATAATGTGAGGGAGTACTGGTTCGTGGATGTTACAAAGTGGTGTCAAATGAATGTTAATTTTATATTTCCTTAATATTTAGGAAATATTAAAATGGGACTAGTATTTTTCATGTCTTTACAATGGGCTCATTCATGGGAGGTTCTAACCCATGTACTGGGGAAACTGAGAGCCCATGGATGGGATTACTATTTATATGGTTTTCTTATAATAGTTTTTATGTTATTTCACCTTGGGTGATTCACTTGTTTGGTAATGTTAATGTTTATTGAGATTTTTACTCATGGGATGGTATGGAATGAGATGAGCATACATGTATCATAGTAGGAACATAGGGATATATATTGACATGTATTTTTTATGATATGGATATATTTAATTCATGTGACATATTTCCCATATAAACTATGAAATGAGATCCCTTGATATAATTGATAAATGGAAAGAAATAAATTGTCATGTTATTCCAATTTGCTTGTTAAGATAAGTAGAAAGGAAACTTTAGATGGTGTTTCTCTATTTTTTCACCTTCTAAGTATGACTTTGTTATGTAACCTATGTATTAAGAAGTGTGTTAACCCCTATAGAGAAAATTCAACCTCATCATCTTTGAATCAAGCATCAGGAGAGTGGAAATCAACATGATCCTAACACATATGAGACATAACTTCTTGGAGATCAAGAGATACGAATAATCATATCCATGATATTTTCATGAAAATAAGTTGATACTTAGAAAGGGAGACTACTCTCACCATGTCATCAATTTCTAAGATGATGAGAGAGTTCCAACTACAGCATCCACCTATATTCACTAGGGATGGAGGGCCCCCGGTAGGTGAGTTTTGGATTGAGTTAGTCTAGAAAATATTCAATCATCTCAAAAAACCCACAAATAAGAGGGTTAATCTTGTATCTTACATGATTATAGGACTAGGAAAGCATTTTTGGGAATTTATAGAGTAATCCAGGTAGAAAGAGTAGTTATAATTTAAGGAATTAGAGGAGAAATTCTTGAGCCACTTTTATCCAGATATATTGAGGGATGAGAGGTATTGTGAGTTCATTCACTTAATGTCGAAGATCATGTTAGTGGTAGAATATGCTAGGAAGTTCACCAACCTATAGTTTTTTCCTTTATCCTTGGAAGTTGATGAGGTCACCAGGGTAAGACCATTCCAATATGGGTTTAAATATGAGATTATATTGTAGGTAAACATATTATTCCTGAGAATCCTTATGAATGTGATGAATTAGGGACACATCATTGAAGTTAATATTAGATATTTCATGAGTGGCACCCAGCTAGTTTCATTAGGGTTATATGGGACCCCTTTTTCTGGTGGTAGGAAGCACTGCTATAATAGTTATCGCTAGGGCAGTAATGGGAAGATCAGTCTGGGGAGTGGACTTTTTTCACAAGATAATAGCTTCATATAATTATTTCAGTGTGACTAGGTGGTCCACAAGCTCCCATAGTGTCCTTATCCCATAGTGTAGTTCTATGATTATGGCAGGTTTGGCCATCTACAAAAGATCTATATGAACATTTAGTAGTAGAGTAGTGGAAGATGGTCAGGGCCGACACTATAGTCTAGGAAGGACTCAGCTACCCCTCATCAAACTAGTAGTTGGAGTTATGATGGAAATTCAATCCAAGGTAGGGGATGTGGTACCCTAGAATAGGAGTGATAGTACCTACCATAGGGATTACCATAGATGATTCAAATGGGAGCCTATTGTAGAGGGATGAGTTAGCTTTATGTTATGAAGTCTTCTCTAGCTAGTTTGGCTATAAGACCTTCTACTGTTAGAGGTATAATTTTTGTATTATATACCTTAAATAGTGTTTTTTTATATAGAATCATCATATTCCTTTAAATCCACTAAATTTTCAAATGGTTTGGGTTTTTTCTTAGAGTAATTGGATAGCTTTATAACCAATTAAATGCTTTTGGGAGTGTGATGTGAGGATATCAAATGTTGAAAAAAATGTACTCTTTAATTTGGTGGTTATAACTTACTTTAGGATATTTTTTGATGGAAATGATAGGTTTTGATTTGATCCTTATTATGTATTCGATAGTTATATACCAAGATCATTTCAGCTGTTATCATGGGATAATTTACTTTCTGACTCCAGAAGGGGAAATCTATACTCACCAGGGTGAGTGGGATTTTCAGGCTAGTGATGTAAGACTAATTTAGTGTAGATTATAATTTCTTATGGCTAAGATATAAAGTTGTATTCTGAATGATGGTGAAATGAAGTAGGATTATTTTCCTTTAGTGGTAAATCATTTCTAGGATGTATTTCCTGGATAGATTTTTGTATTACCTCCTAAGTGGAAGATAAAGTTCATGATAGAGTTGTTGCTAGGAGTTGATCAATATTCTATCATGCCTTATAGAATGTCATAATCAGATATTTTTTAGCTTAAATTTTATTTTGAAGATTTTTTAGAAAAGTGATTCATATAGACTAGTACTTCTCCTTGGGGTTCTTTCATGATCTTTTCCAATAAGGAATATGAGAATTTCTGGTTATGTGCTGATTATTAAATGTTTAACAAGATGATGGTCAAGAAATAGTGTCCCCTTCCATGCATCGATGATCTCTTTGATCAGATAATAGATTCCATGATTTTCTCTAAGATTAACTTGAGGTTAGGGTATCATCAGTTGAGAGTGAGACAATCTAACATACCTCATACTACTTTTAGAAGAAGATATGGAATTTAAGAGTTTGTAGTGATATCATCCATCCTTAAAAACAAATCAGTAATATTCATGGACTTGATGAGTCAGATATTTCATCCTTTCCTAGATTATTTCATGGTATTTTTTATCAATGAAATCTTAGTGTAATCCCAGTCTATGGGTGATCATTCCCAATATCTTGACATTGACCTGGGTACACTGAGAGAGAATTGTCTTTATATTAATCCATATAAATTCAAATTATGTATTGATAGAGTTAACTTATTAGGATATGTTATCTCTAAATATGTAGTGGCAGTGGACCCAGAGAATGTTGCGGTCATGGTTACTTGGGAGTGACCTAAGAATGTCTTCAAGAATTGGAGATTTATGGGTTTAATAGACTATTATAGACACTTTATCCAGGAATTTTCCCATTTGGTAGCACTGATGTCTAGGATGGCCATGAAGAGGATGAAGTTTGTTTGGTTGAATTCTTATGGGGGAGATTTCCATGAGATGAAGGGAAGGTTTCCCTTTACAATGATACTCAATTTTCCTATGTTGTTAAAATAATATGTTGTATACTGCGATACATTCGGAGTTAGACTCAGGTTAGTTCTAATGCAAGGGTATTGAGTGGTTACTTATAGATCCACATCCCTGATACTTCATGAGAGGAATTACCGAACTCATGATCTATAGTTAGCTACATTGGTATATTCCTTGAGATACTAGAGACACTATCTATTGGGTGAGAAGTTTATGGTATACGCAAACCAAAAGACTAGTAAGTACATATCTTCATATGAGACCTGAACCTTTAGTAGAAGAGGTGGGTCTAGTATCAATATTATTTTAACTTTGAGCTAGCTTACACACTAGGAAATGGAAATTTCATTACTGATTCCTTGAGTTGAAAGATGAAGATAGAGGAAGTGTGGGAATCTTGTGATGAGTGGATTCTGATTGAACTCTTTGCATAATTAATCTAGATGTTCTGGAGTCACAAGGGTGATTAGATATAACTTAGAAATCAATTTTACCAATGATTCTAGACCAGATCAAGACAGATCATTTATCTAATCCAGAGGTCTTAGCTCTATGGGATAGCTTATATGGTGGGGAGCCACCATCATGAGGTCTCTTTTCAGTGGTTCTGTTCTTCTTATCCATGGAAATGAATGAGTTCCCACATGCTGGTGAAAGGGATGATGAGGGGGTTTCATGCTTCTATATGGGCATTACACCTAGGTCTAATGAATATATATCATTCTATATGTAGAAAATATTTGTGTCCATGGATGAAAAAGGAAATATTGAGTTTCATGGTGAGATGTTTCACTTGTTAGTAAGTGAAGGAAGAGTATCCAAGGCCTACTAAGTTGTTGTATCCTCTACCCATTTTGGAAGGGAAGTTAGATGATGTCACTATATACTTTGTGATAGTATTACCCAGTACACCCCACAAGAATGATGTAGTATGGGTGATCATGGATTGACTGATGAAGGTATCCCACTTCTTACCTATCAGGGAAACCTTGACCATGGATGTTCTGGGTAAAATCTATATGTAGGAGATAGCTTGACTGCATGGTTTTATAGGAAGTATCACTTTAAATCTAGATCCTTGTTTCACATATTGATTTTGTCTAGGTATTTGAAAGGCCTTAGGATCATAGGTTCTTCTGATTATAGCCTATAATACTCAAACTAATGTCCAATTGAATGGATGATTCAGATTCTTGAGGATATATTACAAGCCTGTGTTTTTAATTTTAGTAGTTATTAGGGGTATCATATAGCACTCATGGAGTTAACTTATAATAATTTCTTCTAAACATCGATCCAAATGGATCCTTTGGAGGACTCGTATGGAAGTTTGTGTCATTATCCTCTTTTTTAGTTAGAGGCAGGCAAGTCAGTGCTCATTGGACCTAGTCTCATATAGAAGACATATTAATAGGTTCAGTTGATCAAAAGGGTGACCATAAAGACTTGGGAAAAATTGTACGCTAACCACAAAATATGACCTCTAGAGTTTGAGTTTGTTCATCATGTTTTCCTTTGAGTGTTGTCTAAGTTAGGGCATCACCATATCATGAATCAAGGGAAGCTATAACCCAAGTTTTCTGGGCCATTTGAGATAGTGTAAAGGGCCAGTCTATTGTTATACCATTTAACCCTTCCATAGCACTATAATTCTGTGAATGACATTTTTCAAATGTTATAACTTTGAAGATATAATTTTGAACCTTATCACAGGATAGATGTTGATAACATTGAGATGGATTTTGTTATTCCATTTAAGAACCATTTGATCTATATTTTAGACTGTAGTTATAAGAATATCTAGGGGAAGACAATACCTCTAGTACAAGTGTAGTGATATCATGGGTGTGTGTAAGAGGAGACCAATAATAGGGAGTATAATATATAGACATGATGACCAAACTTATTTGTTGATACCCCATAGTGTTTCTTGGAGAATATCAGTGATGATATATTATATGTTAGGGAGGTTGTAAGATCTTATCTAGATCTAAGTATGTCCCTATTTAAGTTTTTTTAAACCTATTTGATCCTATTGTTTAGGTTGAGCTTTGTTTTTTGAGCCTTATTCTGATTGGGTTGTTCCTGAAGGAAATAGGAAAGTTGATTTGAAAAATATGCTACTATATGTGGTTTTGCATTGTGGATCCATGGTTTTTACTATAAGAATGGTCACTAGAGGATGGAATCTTGGGTTGTGGAATAGGGAGCTCTAGGGATGAAGTTTGGAGCCACTAACTTTTAAGGTATAGTTTCAACAAGATGGCATGTTACGGTATAGCCATCCCCTTGGAAACTGAGCTATGTGGGTTGGAGAGGATAGTTGTGACACAAGAGCCTTGGGGTGGTTTTTAGTTGGTTTTTCCAAAACTAGTACCCATGTGGTGTGGATCTAGGCTATGTCAAAACCTATATATTGGGTTTATGGATTTTTTGGTATGGTGTATTATGTTTCACTATGGTCCCTCCTTGGGTTAATAGGATCTACGACATAGAATTATCCATGATCTTCAATCATGGTTTGACCAAGCAGGTTGCACCGTGGTCTAGGGGTACTATGTTGTGATTAGGGTGGTATGTAGCTTGGTCTGAGAGACAACATTGTGGTCTTATTTTTATAATATTATCTATAAATACCCTGACCCCCCTCTAAACTCTTTTGGATCCCATGTTTTCTAATCAAACACTAGGTGGCCTAAGTATATTTTCTATGGAAATTGAAGTTCCTTTTCTTCAGATTCAACCATCACCTGCTAAGGATCAATCCTTGGCGACCCAATCCTTTCTAAGGAAATATTTGAGCATCCTCCTTGAACCAAAATCAAGATTCATCAGGTCTTTTTGTTCTGTAACTATAGTTTGAAGTAATTAAAATATAATAATAGTAGAGTACATAGAGGTTTTGTCAACATCAACTCTACTTTTGAGGTGGGTTGTATAGAAAAATTCCTTGAGAGTTTGTTTTTTATCCTTATAGTATAGTTAATAATTGTAATCATATCTTCCCTTTGTGTGCACAAACTTTATTAATTGAATAAATAACGATTGATAATTATTAGTAATATTATAACTCTCATAGATCATATCAGGTCTAATGTCATTGTGATATGGCTTATGGCCACTTGATATGTGAGCCTACCCTTAGACTGATAGTGAACTGGTAGACTTGGTAACATGAATTTTAGCATGAAAAGTGAAATGTAGTTATTAATTGAGAATGAATCAATTGTAATAAAAAATATTTTATTGAAATATAATCATCTTGTCATATTAACTTGATGAGTGTGGTTATATTAGAATGTTAATGAAATTGGGATAAATTTACAAATGAAAATAAATTAAGGAAATTATTATGATAATTAGAAACCTAACTTTATGAAATGTAAATGGATAGACATGTGGTAATTTGGTGATTTTATCATTATGATTTAATATTTCATATCTAGTATGTTGGACAATTGGCCCTAGTAATTTCTTTCTTAGATTTTTCCCTGGTATGACACTATTGTGAATGATTCCTGAGGGTGGGATGTTACATGTAATATTGAGTTTTACCTTTTTAAGAATTATTCTTGTGATTTGTTCTTGAAGGAACCATATATTAAACCTTATGGAAAAGATATTGGTTATGACCTCCACTATAGGGTTTTATGCAAGGCATTTAGTTCCATATGAGGTTAAATTATAGTGGGTATAGACTACCTAAGGGTGAGATATAGTCACTGGATTCTTGAGGGTGAGATACTTGATTTCTTGAGGGCTGAGATATGTTCATGATATGTTATGTGTGATTCATCCTCAGTAGGAGAATCCACTATCGACTTGGATGACTCATCCTGAGACATGAGGATCCACCTCGAGACTAAGATATCTGATATGAGAACGAAGTAGGTTTGGCATACCTCTAGTTTCAAACTGAATCTCAAGGGTCAATGGGTTTATTTTAGGTGCAGGATTAATTGATTAATTAATAACCTTATTTTTTACTTTATTTAATTCATTGTATACTTATACTATATTTGTTTAGAATTTATCATTGGTGGCTTACTGAGTTGCACTCACACACTATTTTGTCCATATTTTGGTACATGAGCCTATTTCATAGATGTAGGTATGGATAAGGGCAACAGACCCTATTTCTGATTGTTTCTTACTGATGGGTTAGATCTTGGATATGGAACAAACATGGGTTTTGAGACTAGTGTATTTGGAATATTTTTTAGTGACTCCTAGTATTTTATTTATTTGACTTATACCATGTCATTTAGATACTTGCATCTTGTAATTATCTAATTCTATTATTATTTATATTTTTGGTTTTGGCATTTATTCTATTTTGGTTACATGACTGGTTATTTATATTTTTTCTTTTTTTGTTACTATATTATTATTTCAATTTTTATTTTTATATGATACTAGAGTGTATAGTCTCCCCACTATACTCTTCACACCCTCACTATTAGTCATTAGACTCTACCATATGAGGAGGCATGAATTTGGTCACATAACCAACCTTGATCTGTCATGTGATGGATTTCTAGGTCGAGGATGTTACAAATTTCACTCTAAATCATAAAATAATTCATTCCTTTTTATCTCATCAAAATCATGTTTCACATCATCATCTCAAATCAATATTATTTTTATAAAAATCCATAATTCATTTTCAAAATCCATTTTTCAATAAATTCATCACACACACTCACACCATGCCATTTAAAATTCATTTTTTAATAATAAAAATTCAATAATTATAAATCAATTATAAATCCATTTAAAAATCAATAAGAGTCAAAGGTTTCAATTGATTGAGATTTCCTTATGAAACCACTTACCACGGTCAAGATAAATAAATAACCAAACATGATCCACCAATAGATATTCAAGGACTATAATGCTCAAAGGATAACCCTATATTCATAATAAATTTTTCCAATACCTAGATACATCAATTACATGAGGATCCCTGACTCTTGAATAAATAGATAAGTATGGAAAGGGGAAACCATGATCAAATCAAGATTACACTTACTAGACGACAATCAATACATCAACATGTTCTTTTATTCATGAAAAAATGAGGTTTGTGGAGATAAAATTCTATCTAGAGAGCCTCCAATGAGTTTTAGGTCAAATAAAACTTGAGGGAGGAGGTTTTAAAAAAAATTGGGATTAAACATAACATAAATATGACTTTATCCTATCATTTCCCAGCCCTATACGCATCATCGGCCAGCTTGTGGCCTTTTTTGGCTACCTGGTGGTGTTGGGTAGAATGAATAGGCTACATAAAGTCCCACCGAGTGGACAATAGGGAAACTAAAATATGTGTCAGACTAGCCTCTCCATCAAGTGGCTAGTGGGCATCAACCGGTTGGCTAGTGGAGTTCCTGTAGGGAACCTCTACTACCAGCCTCCCTCTAGTTGTCCAGTGGCCATCACTAGATAGCTAGTGGGACAACTCTAGCTTTTACAACTATAGGATCCTGAATACTCTAGTTATAAAATTGTTATCCATCCCTCTACTACTAAAAATAGATTCAAAACCCTCTATCACACCCCTCTAAAATGAAATTGTGGGGAAACAACTTAGAAACAACCAGTAAAACAAATGATCAAGGGAAATAACTAGAGATCAACATGGAAAATAATATACAAGAACAAAACTAGGTATGTACTTGAATATGGTAATATGATGTTATAGTTATTAATCAAACCATAGTTTAAAGTGCTTGACCAACCTCCCTTGGGGTGATTTTAATTATCAAGTATTTTTTATCTAGAGTTTTGGTTCAACTTAACTTAGTTCGCATTAATGAATGATCACCTCCATAAGAATTAGTGAAACTAGTAGTAAAGAATTAAGTAAATACTTATATTTGATTCCAAGATTGAGGATTCCACTCAACAGATCAATGAATGGTGATTTAATGTATTTGGAATTCTATTCCTACCTAAATACCTTCTAATATCTTGATAGAACTATGTTTGGGTTATGAGAATGAAAATATGGATCATTTACAATAAAATATCTAAGAAACATGATATTTTCAAACTAATTATATGGGATTATAGGTTTTGATAAAATAGTGAGAAATTAACAAAATTAAATATTTATTATCCACTTTTATCAAATAGAGTACCAAAATTATGCACTTATAAATTGTAGAGATGGAAACTATGACATCAAACATATCACTGTGATCTATACTAGAGATGAAAAACATTATCACCTAAACTAATTTCCAAGAATATCAAAGGTTCTTTTTCCTAATCCTATTCCATGAAAGAAAATTATATGTGCTGGAAAACCTAATTCCTGAAGTGCATGTACAAGAGGATAGTGAGGAAGAATTATCTCTATGAGAAAAATTTGGATGATTTCATAAATGTAAAATGTTCCATGTTATCATCAATGTACAATGAGCTACTAAAGAAACCTGAGGATATGTGTTCTTGTATAATGATGCCTCTCCTTTATGATCTCTATCAAGATAAAGTGATATAATAGAGATATGAGATCTCCAATGCATTATTCACATGAAAACTTCGAGAGTAGATGCCTAATGGGGCTCATGTAGTCAAGTTTATTGGATAAATAGAGTGCTTAGACATCTTGTCCATTAAATTCCCTAATGATTTGTTTATAGATCACATTTTACTGTCACTTCCTTAATCCTTATCCAATTTTATTTTAAATTATTACATGAGGAATAACAAGAATACTCTATCAAAAAATTTTACTCTCATTCACTAAGACTTATACAATCCCTCAGAAAATAAATTGGATATTGTAATACATTCCATATTTCTTGAGAAGGATAACATCCTAAATACAGGGATAAATGTTGACTTCAATGAAGTTCATGCACAGGATATATAAGAATTGGTATAGGAATATATTCCACATATCCCCATGAAATAATTTATTCCTAAAACACAAGTATTGTATAGAAGCGCTAGAGGGGTAATAGAACCAAAATGATACAGTTTTATTTCCATCAATGATGGTGACTCATTATTGGTTTAAAATAATTAACCTCTATCCTACAAAGTGGTTGAACAAATATTAGAAGGTAAAATATGGAAAGAATCCATGAATTATGAGATGGATTATATATATCAAAACTAAGTTTGAATTCTAGTCGATATTCCATTTGATTTAAATCTAGTTAGGTGTAAATGGGTATTCAAAATAAAACTAAACATGGAAGGTAAATTAAATACCTATAAATCATGTTTAGTGGATAAAGGGTATAAACACCATCATTTCATTGAAAATGATGAAACCTTTTCACCAATTTCTTTATTTAAATCCATTAGAATTCCACTTTCTATAGCTTCTTACTATGAATTTTAAATTTAATATATGGATTTAAAAATAGATTTATTTATTGGGAACCTTTGGAAAGATGACTATATGACACAATCAGAAGTTTTTGTGACTATTCATGATGCCTGAAGGATATAAAGGTTATCACTACTGGAAAATCCACCTATACCCATGGTTTTAATCCATGAGTATAACCCCTAAAACTATGGGTATAGGCTATACCCATGGTTTTCAAAACCATGTCTTATTAAATTGTTGGTGTAGCTTTGAGTTATACCCACTGTAATGACCCAGTCCATCCCACGATCATGATATTTTTCACTTTGGGCCTCTTCCACATGGTTTTTATTTCCCTAGGCTATGGCCCTCAATAATCCCCTAAGAAAAGGCCTCATTATGGGAGAGGTATCCAAACCACCTTATAAATGGGTTTTCTATTCTCCTCCTCCTTTGATGTGGAATTTCCATAATCCTCCCCACCTAGAAGGGCCCAGTATCCTTACTAGAACATTGAATGGACACTAGATCTAATACCATTTGTAATGGCCAAGTCCATCCCACTATCATGATATTGTTCGCTTTGGGCCTATCCTGTATGGTTTTTCTGTACCTGGGATCTAGCCCTCAGGCATCCCCCAATAAAAGGCCTCATTATGGGAGAGTTATCCACACCATCCTATAAAGGGGTGCTTCATGATCCTCCTCATTCAATGTGGGATTTCTATAATCCCCCCCTAGAAGGGTCCAACATCCTCATTTTCACATCAAATGGACACTAGCTTTGATACCATTTGTAATGGCCTAGTCCATCCCATGATCATGATATTGTCTACTTTGGTCCTAGCCTTCATGGTTTTTCTTTCCCTGGGCTCTATCCCTCAATCACCCCTAGGAAAAGTCCTCATGATGGTAGAGGTATCCACACCACCTTATAAATAGGTGTTTAATACTTCTATTCCTTTAATTTGGTATTTACATAATACTTTGTAATTTACCAACCCTGATCACCACTAAGACAGTGGCTAAGCTGGTGGGTCACATGGCCTCAAGTGTGCCTCCCCATATAATAGAGGCTACCCACTAGAAGAGAGGGTCTATTGATGGTATGGTGAGGATACTATACCCTTTAGATCAGATTATCACAGTGGTATAATAATATTAAAACAAAAAAATAGTAGCGAAAGTAGTAATAACAAAGAAATAACAACAATGGAAGAATAATATAATATCTGAATAAAAATGCCCAACACCAATTTATAGTAATGAATGTATTATAGATGATGTTATAAGTACAATCAGTACAAATTAACAATATAAAAAAACACACATTCAACTCCTCGAGCATCCTGAGCAAGATCCCAGTCATGTGCTCCCTAGCTCCCATGTACACAACACAGAACAAGCAATGAATCCAAATACCTACAATCAAGAAGATCTACTAGGGTGTCAAACAGTGCCCGAGTAGGGTGTGAGATATAAATCTCAGTATGTCATCACCCATGGTGTCTAGACCAATCCATTTTGTGCGATTAATAATAAATGACAATGTGACACACATTAGAAATGTAAAGTGATAACAAATAAAACAATAGCAATTTGGTCTGAGTTCATAAACAAACACTCATCCCATACCACCTCCTTCAGCCTAAGCTAGATATCTATATATGTAGGTAGATCCTCATTCATCATAAAGGATCACCCAAATTAGTGGAATATTATGTTCATAATGATGAATCATTCATAATATTTCATAAAAATATGGTCTCTACACTCAAGCTATCCAAAATCTCGCCCTCAGGCGTAACTAGAATCTCTCCCTCAAGATATCCAAAATCTCTTCCTCAGGCATAACTATAATCTCTCCCTCATTATATCCAAAATATCATCATTAGTAATAACTATAATTTTACCCTCAGGCATCGTGTGACTTTGCATCTAGCCCTTAGGCATCCGACATAATCATATACTTTTTCATCAGGAATTTAGTACCAATGTGCCTATCCCTCAGGCGGTACAAAAGCATACATCAAGCCCTCAGTTGTCAACATTAATCATGAGTCCATATAAATTCAATATAATCATGTTCCCTACCCTCGTGAATCATGTACTTGTGCGTATTGACCTTAGGTAGTATGAAAACAAGCACTAAGCCTGCAGGCATCCATAATAAACATGGGTCGTATCTAGACAAACTCAACATGCCATCAGCATCAAACCCTTGGGTAACAATTACATCGATATAATATAATCTAAAAATCTAATAAATCAATAATAATAGGGTCGGTATCAAACATCTTGATGTATTATCATTAGACACAATAATTAGTTAATCAAATTATCATCTATCTAACCAAATTCATTTCATTAATCAGGTTCTAAATTATCATCATAATTTTACCAAACCCATTTAAATTATAATTTAACCCTAAGGTCATTAACATATCGATTAACCAAAATTATCCAATGTGATTCTTCCATAATATATCACACAAATTTATTATGACACCAATTCAAAGGTCTAGGACATTAATCAATCAAATTATCAAATTAATCTGGTCATTCCCACAGAATGCTGATGTGGTCGCACATATCGAAATTACTATAAATAATTGTATCAGATTAAAATGGATTTAGTTTATACCACCCACACCAATTCCATTAATTATTTCCCAATTCATGAGGTAAATTTTAATTACACATAATAGAAGGCATGGTTTAACTATCCTACATATATGGAAACCTTTAAACCATTAAATTATCATAATTTGTGCTTATTAAATTGACCAGTGGTGTGTTCATACCACCCTATTCAGTTTAATTTCAAAATAACCATTTCACATAGGCAAAAAATAAAAAATCCATCTTTAATGGGAAATTAAACTATTACAATACATGACATTACATTAATGAAATAGGGAAATTGGATTTTTAAATAGGAAATGAGCACTTAAAATGTGCTATGAACACTTTGGAATTTGATTATATAGGAAAATTTTTATTTATAAAAAAAATCCAACCCCTAGAAGGAGATAGGTTCAATAGTCATTTAGGTAGGAGTGTTTCAAACATGAACTTAGGAAGTGCAATGGTCAATGAAACATTTTAATAAATAAAATCTCCATTTACTAACATTAATGAAGGCCATGTACAAGCATTCCAAATATATAAAAAATACATCAAGCCATGGAAAAAAACCAAAGTAATAATCCAAGAAAACATAAAATCCAAATTGTTACTTTTTAGCTTGAAGATAGCACACCTTGATTGGAGGGGTTTTATTATTAAATCATGACATTGTTACCAAAAAAATTAATTGGTTCAATTAATCTTTTCTTCTAATTCTCCAAAGGAAATAATTTTTAGAAAAACTACTATATGTTGTAAATCATTAATTAAAGGTGTAGAAACAATTAACTAATGCATTATTAAATTTAAGGGCAAAGGAATGGGACCCTGCCTCAAGGAGGAACCAAGTCGAACACTTCATATCTTGATGATTTCTAACTAGAAGTTGTTGCTACACCCACTGAGCATATTTAAATTTGCATACATATAAGGACACCTAGACCCTATGAACCTAGGCCCATGAATATATGCAAGGGTGTCCATAAATATATAATAATATGCATACACCCATCTTCACATAACTATGTATGCATTTTTCATATATATACATAGGCACACCTCGCCTCATACATATATATTCACTGCCATGGGTTAATATACACATAATGGGGGAACCTACATATATATACATACCTACCTATATATATGCAGGAAAGTCACCTTAGGCTCTGACGACTCTAAACCACATAGTAGGGTCCAACGCACTACAAAATAATTATTAGGAACCTTAAAACACCTAAAGGACACAATATAATAAGGGAAAAAAAGAAACATTTATAAATCTTTACCTTGGATGATGGTGGTGAACTGAATTAACCCGAAACCACACGGAATAGTCCAATGCACAACCGACAAATTATTAGGGAGTCAAAAACACTTAAATACACTAATAAAATAGGTGTGAAACAATTCATTGGAAGAAACCCTCACATTAAACCATTGGGGGTGAACCAAAACCAGTTGAACCACTTCGCATTTGGTGGTGGTTGACAAAATCTACACGAATAGGTCCTGGGAGACCCCTCTCACAACCTATCATTGGAAAAAAACCGAAAAAATGCATCAACCCTTAACCAAGGGTTTCGACCGAATGATGTAGAATGATAGGAATACCAAAATTGACTAAAGAAAAGGAGGATAAGAAGGTATAAGGCCTTACCTCATCAAGATGAATGAAAAATCAGTAATCGTCTTACTGAAGGATACCACATGGAGGGAGGTCTCGGGGAGGGAGGTTACGCGCTAGGGGGTTCTTCCATGGGGGAATTGCATGAGAACGGAAGGGGGTGGAGGTGTGTATGGAGGGGTAAGGGAAAACCCTTTATGGGTTAATAAAAACCCTAAAAACATAATAATCATAATCATAATCATAATCATAACAATAATAATATTATTATTATTATTAAAATATTTAATTATTATTATTTTACGTATATTCTCATCTAATTTATTTTTAACTTAATTCATTAATTTCTTTATGAAAACACACTACAGATTCCCCACTCTCATAATGTCATTCTGAAACTTAGTTTTAAAAACTTCCTATCTAGTAAACACAAAAATTCCAATTTTATTGGTTTTATGTCCAATTAAAAAACATTGTGTGTTACAAACTCTCCACCTTAGAACTTATCATCCCCGATAAGCCTTCGGAAACAATGAAAACAACACCCTACCTATATGAGTCATGAAGATTCGTTCAAATGGTAGTGTTGTGCTTCCAAACTCCCAATGTACCATTAAGCATTGATTAGGAAAGCAGCACTTAATCCATTAAGATCTGAGATAATGCCCATTTTTTCCAACTAAAACATTAAAACGACACTTATCTGAGCCCGTTAAGTTAGAGAAACGACTATGTCATAATCTCTTGAAAAAAATAATTGGTGGTGATCCCCACCATAGGTCTCAATCTTTAAAAAAGGGGGATCAATTATAAGCCACAAAACCTCCACCATTGGAATTTTCTATAAATCATGCCTCAAGCATTCTAGGGACACTCTGGCATGGTTTTGAAACAGTTCAACAGTTGATTCCCCCACAAACCTTATTTAGCCAGGTCAAGCCAGCTCCTCATGAAAAGCCCTAACTGAAAAAAAACCGCACTCATCTCACTTAATGATATGCTTAAATGGTTCTTCACTGACCGTTCCATTGAATAAGAGAGACAAATATTCAAGACACTCTAGTCGACTATTCAAGAAGGCACTTGTCTTAGATGGCCGACATTTTACAAACTAAACTATAATTCCCTCTTCCAAGGTACCTCGCATTTACAATTAACATGCTCACTAAAGTTCATACCTGACTTCTGGTGATGTTCCTTAATTTAAGCATCACCGATCCCAAAAACAAGTCCATAATAACCTCAAATTGGAATGACTGGAGTGTAAGGAACTAACCCAAGTTAGTCCATACTCCATGTTTACGAGTGATACATTGGTACAATGTCAATTCATCTGCATAAAAACATTGATTGAGCCCAAAGTGGAATTTTCCTAGTGGTCAAGTCATAAGAAATAGTTGGTATACACAAGTTCATCCAAGTAACTCCTACATGGGAATCCAAGGGTCACTCAAGACTAACCAATCATTGATAAGAACCATTAATTCTGCGTGCAACACTGGGAGACCACTTAAACCACCCAACAACTTTTTAACTACAATGTGGTGTAAGACCAATGCTCTCTTAGTGTATTAAGGAGGACGTCAAGATAGGTGACATGATCATCTATCAAGGTGTTTGGGATCGATTCCTTCCTCTAGTTGAGTTTTCTTATAATAATATCTTTCACTTAAGAATCTATACAGATCCTTATGAAGAACCCTATGGAAATAAATATATAACTCCAATATTTTGGGATGAAGTTGGAGAAAGAAAGATATTGGAACCTAATATAGAAAATGAAATGGAAAATAAATTCATATCCATTCAACAGTACATCAAGGAAGCTCAAAGTCGATAGAAAAGTTATACTGATAATCATCAGTGTGATCTAGAGTTAGAATTTTGTGAGAAGTTTTTCTAATGAATTTATCCATGGAAGAAGGTTACGAGATTTGGGAAGAAATTAAATCTTATTACAAGTTATATTTTCACTTTTAATATTCTTTCTCTAGTAGGGTAAATTTCTTATCACTTGGTGCTTCTATTAAACCTCTCTCAAGTCCATAATGTGTTCCATGTGTCTCTCGTAAGGAAGTGCATACTTGATCCTTCACATGTATTGAACTCAGAGTTTATATCACTAGATCATGATCATTCCTATAAATAAAAACATGTGTATATTATAGATCATATATATAAATTTATACAAAAGAAGACAACTCACCTAGTCAAATTTTTGTGGAAAAACCATCAACTTGAAGAAGCTAAGTGGGAACCTGAGGATATGATGAGGCAGAAGTATCCTCAGTTGTTTGTGTGAAAGTGATGAAATTTTGATGGTAAAATTAATTTTAATGGGGATAAAACGTAATACCCTAATATTTTTGGAAATATTTTTCAAATAAATTTAATTTCTTTGATATCTTATGTTACACGCAACACTGAGTTTTAACAAACCATAATATACTCTTAATATTATTATTTAAACATTACCATTATAAACTATCCATTAAAATTGGATGAATAAAATTAAAAAACAAATTTTTATAATTAATTATAATTTCTTTAGATAAATACAACATATTGATAAATAAGTACTTAATTTTTGGTAAGTCTTTATATACTTCCAAAATACATTTCTTATCAAAAAAATGCTTTTCATTTCTTTTCATGAACAAATAAAAAATTATTTTTTTACACTTTTATAAAATTTATTTTACAAAATGAACATAATTTTTTGAATCAATATGTCAAAATTATCTTAGTTTTAATTTTTGATAATTTTCTAAAAAGAATAATTTTTTGATGAATAGTGAAAATACTGATTTTTATTAAAAACTTATTTTTTTTAAAAGTATTTACAAGTTCCATTGTATTTTAATATGATTTTAAAAGTAAAATTAGACCAATTATATTATGATTAATACAATTTAGTTATTTTAATCAATTTTATATTTAATTTTTATATAAAAAATTTTTATACATATTGAAACATTTTTTTGGAAAACCTCTTTTTCATTGTGCCTATGGGTTTAGTTTTAAATTAAATTATACCAAATAGATAACTTAAATTTGGTAAAATGGATTATATATTTTGAATTATCATAACAATCATTATATAATAAGTTCAACTTTATTTTTTTCATAATGAATAGTGAAAAAAGAAAATATTAATTAATGTGGTTAAGGATAAAACAGGTTTATCTTGGTTTAAAACAAAAGATAAGGATAATTTTTCCAATTAAACATGCCAAAATTAAATTTAATATACATATTTAAAACTTATCCTATCATAAATTATAATATATGGTCATTTGGAATAATTTTTCTTGGGAACAACTTTATCATTTTCGATTATTTTTGGGAAATTTCTAACTAATTTCCAAGTGGTTTCCTTTCCACATTTATATAAGGACATATCATATCCTCTCCAATCCATACTCCTAGACCATTTTGGTTTATCCAATCTATGCCAAAATCCATTCCTTACTTCCCTCCCCATGTCCTAGAGGAATCATGTTGATTAGAAACCCATCCTAATAAGCATTTGGGAATAAAAAATTTGAGTTTCTTCAAAGAAGATGAGGTTTGAATGTGTACAAAGAAAGTCAAGACTTGAGGTAAGATATTTCTTCATCACTTTTATCTCAGTGATAGAAATTCCATATTTATCACTTTTTTATTTTGTGTGGTGTATATACTACCCATGAATTACTTTTATTATTCTTCTTATGAAATTTAGGAGGATTTATATATCAATATTAGGTCATTTCATTCATGGGTATTATGATTCAAAAGTTTCCAAAGTGGTCAGGGTTTTATGATAAAATCTCATTTTTTATTGAGATTTATTATGATTATAATTCCTATGATGAAATATTATGATATAACTCTCAACAAACTCTTTAATTTTCTTCTCATATGGTAATTTTAAGAGAATACATGTTTTCCTTTAATTTTCCTCTATTTAAGAACTAAAGAGACCAAAAGAATGTTTTTAAGGAAAATCGACCTTATCACTCTCTTCAGTCAAGAATATTTTCTCTTCTATTTCCATGTTTTATAAAAATTTTTTAAAGAATGTTTTTAATATTATAAAAATATTGTTTAAAGTCATTTTTACCCTTGTTTTATTTTTTAAAAAATGGTTTAAAAGTGATCTACTTTTATTTTTCAGAAACGATATACTTTTGAATTTTTATTGAAAATGTGAAGGGAATCATTATTTTATATATTGGGTGATTGAGGGTAAAATTACATTAAAAACACACAAACCACACACATAGGCTTGAAAGGAAGGCTATAGTCCCCCCCTAAGGGATAGTCCACACATCAAGCCTTATTTATTCAATACATGGCCTAAAGGCCCAGCGGGCATGAAGCCTATTACATAGCCTAAAGGCACACATACTATCCCAAAGGACCAGTGCAGCATCATGCATGCATCACCATTTTCTTGTGTCATGCCTACATCGCTAACTACCAGTGGAAATTCTCTCCCACCTGGATTTGAACCCAGGTCTGATACAGGATTACAGAGAGCCTTTACCACATGGGGAAGCCCCCAACTGCAGGAATCATTTTCTTAACATGTATGGCCTAAATGTTATTTTATTCCATCATGGCCACTTAATGATTTAAAATATCCCTTACAAGTTTCTAAAGTTATTTTCAAATAAAATATTTTCATTATTATTTGGGAAATTTTTAGACTATAAAGAAATTATTTCAAAATGGAAATGATATTTTCCTCAAGAATGTTTTAATGATTTTTTATGGGATTTCTATTCATCAATGAAAACAACCATTGGTTTTTATTATGTCTTACTATGGATATTACTCAATGGTACTATCATTACTCTTTCTCTATGTGGTTTATGATTATATGGATTAGATGTTTATGAAACCCATTTATTTTCTATGGGTTATGCTAATATGGATTGATGAATTGTTTCTAAAACTTGTTTCTTTACATGGGTTATGATATGATGATATGATGAATGTTTAATTAGTTTGTGGAACACATATGAATTTTTTCATTATGTGATGGGTGGTTCCATTATAAAACATGTATAGTGGTTACATTATAACCAAGGATAGTGGTTACTTTATAACCAAGGATGGTAGTTACATTATAAATAAGGATAGTTGTTACATTATAACCAAAGAAGGGTGATTATGTGATAGACCAAGGATGGGTGATAATGTTATATCTCTCTAATTAATTGAGTAAATATTGATAATTCATGAGTTAATTATGTTATACATGAACCTGATTTCATGTTCACAATGTTTGGTGTGGACCTGGTTTCGTTTCCATAATATTATGTGTGGACCTAGCTTTCATGTCCATAAGTTTATGTGAGGGTATGATTATGTTTCCTTAACCTAATGAGTGTTCCTTTTTCTATTTATACATGTTTATAATTTTATAAGTTTATGTTTTTTCCACATTCATATGTCTATGTTATGATCACATGGATCATGTTCATTTATTTCCTTGATGATTCATGTGTTATAAACTACCACGCTTTATTCCATGACTTAATATTATGATATTTATTATGTAGGTTATGGTTTTCAAATTGTTATTCCCATGTTCTCATACACTTATATGCATATTATATTGATATCTACCTTGTTTACCATTTATGAGAATCTAATCTCACCATTTCTTATGTTTCCTTTCCTAGGTTTTGAAGAAATGTATTATTTTTGAGATGTCCAATAATAGTTCTAGTTATGAATATCATGGAAGGAGATGATGTAGTTCACTTATAAACCAGTTTTTTATGTATCCAAGTCTCCAACAACACTAAACATTTACAGTCCTCAGTAATTTTTATATAAAGTAAAATGAATATTTATCTACTAATATGAAGTATCTATGTATGAAAAGTGCGGGTCACTTTATTCCCAACCATTTTAGAGCCTCGCCACAATCTTAGTCTCTAATACCCGTCGAGATGATACAACCTAATATACTGTAAAACATATACTCAACATAAAATTCAATATAAGTTATTCACATGCACCCAAGTGACCATGAAGGGTGTGGGAAATAAATTTTAGTAGGGTATCACCATGTTCCCCTAATATATTCTATCATATACATATATGCATGGGGAAAATAAATTAAATAAAATAAATATTCCTACATAAAATCATCAAATGTCTTGTGTTAACCAGAACACCAAGACTCCATGACCTTCATGTCATCATGTGCTAATCAGGCCACCAAGACACCCAAACATACTTACTTTATCCAAAGTTGGAGTCCAGTCACCTTATGCTATAATTATAAACCATACCCAAATATTTGGGGTAGGGTGTCACTTAGCCTTGAACACTGCCTAAAGTTTCATTATAGGGTTCTGTTTCTAATCCCTACACCAACCCTTATCACTCAAGGGAGGTTATATCTCAAGTACTCGCTTATACACTATCACCCATGGTGGGGCCCCATACCACAAATCAAACAATTCCTTATCAATCAAGGTTGGATCTTATACCAAATAAATCCTTTTATTATCCTTCTCACTCAAGTATATCCATGCTATTATCTTCTCATTCAATATGAGTCCATTTATGGACCCCTGACTTGTCAATCAAGGTAGAGTCCAATGTAATTTCACAACCTTAACTAGTATTCTAACTCAATATAACCCATGTTATTACCTCCTCACTCAAGTTAAGGTTTTTATCTATAGCGCTACCTTATCACTCATGGTAGGTTTGATTTCACACAAAAATCATTACCTTATCACTCGATCTAGGGTTCATCCAACACCTAATCACTCATGGTGGGTCCAACCCTTGGTATATTTCATTGTCCACACTGAGATACATTGCCCATCCTAAGAACATGATAATAAGACACATGCGACATTATATAGGGTATAAAACCCATTACATAATCTCACTAACTTAGTATTAGTGTGCTATTCAATCAGGACCTAGCCCTACACCTCAACATACCTCTCTATCCATCCATCCTAAGAACAATATGTAAGTTATCTTGGAATTCTCTTCCCACCATCATAGAATCCATTAGGGTATTTCACACTTTACTCCTTCCCTACTCATCAATACCAATTACCCTCATCACTCCATAGTGACTCCTCATCTCATAGGATCTTCCTAACCCTAACCTTCAAGACCAACCCAAACCTCATAAAGATACCACTCACATCATGGTCTCACTAACCAAGGGTCATACAAAGACATATCACTCTAAAACCCTCAGAAACCCAATTATAAGTCATCTTAAAATTCCCAAAACCCACAACTAAGTCTCATATCACCTCTCCATTATAAGATCTCTCAACCCATCACTCAAAATAAACCCCTCTATATCACATTATGTCTAACTTTAAAGTTATTATCCCACTCATGTAACTTTTTAAGGACATCATACACCTTCAAGAACGTGTTCCCCATCATATATGAGATACATGATTGTCACACCTATCATTAATAGACCTAAGACTCCCATTCCCACCTAATTATCCCTTAGAAACCCAATATAGGCTACTCATGGATAATTTTGAGTCTACAGACCTACCCAATATCTCTCATCACTCAATTTTCACCTTCTCCCCTTAGTGATATTATAGTCGAGTGATCCCAATTTACCTAAAGTGATAAAGAGTACTTATTCCAACCTAAGGAGGATCAAGGATACTTTATCTCTTTTATTTAAGGGAATCTTGGTCCCTATCTGCTCACCCAATACCATGAAAACATTTAAGTATGCATGATTATGCATAAAAAACATATAGTTTTATATTAAATGGATAACCAACCTTAGTTGTAGATTTACCATCCTCGTGATGTTCTGTATGTCCCCAGCCAAGATTTTCCATGTCCCTTCCAAAAGCATATAGCCACCCAAGATCATATCACATACTATAACAAAAATAATAATTAATTATAACAATCTATAATTAATTATTCAATTTTATACAAATAGTTATATTCTCTAAAAAAATAATTGGGTGTCATAGTGTCACTAAAATTATGATCAACCACACCCAAAAGGTCCATTGAATAACCCCAAAACCAACATAGAAAAAATACCTATCATCTAGAACATGTTCAATCAAAAATTTCATCCAATTTAAACAAAAAACCTAAATAAAATAGTGTTGTGACTTACCTCAATTTAAGTGGTAAAATATGGTGTGTGTTCCTCATCACAGGGAATCCTCTATCCATAGAATTCAAAATCCCTATTGTCCTATCATAATTCCACCATGATCTAGTGGAATATGCACTAAAACACTATCCATAATCACATGAAAATTAGAATCTAGTTAATAGTAACCAAAACATGGGAAGAAATGGAAAAACACACCTGAAATAACTAAAAAATCACCTCCCAAATCACTTCACATAAAGGGGGGATAAGGGGAGTAAGAGGAGAGGGAGGGTAACTGAAATGGACATCTCCCATCACTTGGTAGACCTAAAACTTGAGAGTTCTGACTTGTAAATTATCAGTTCTCCATTGCTAAAAAACACCCCAAGCATTGGTTGTGGCACAAACCCTCCCCCAATAAAAGGTCATAGCCCTTGTACTACCTTCATCATGGTGTGGAACCTTCTGAATCATGGAGAAACTACTCCAAACAGAGGAACCAACCCCCCATCCAAACACTATCATAGTGAGACCCACTAGGGTTACAACATGATACACCTTTCATTATAACAAACCCCCAAGGCCCTCAAACATTGTAGTTGGAACTTTGCAGTAATCCATCACAGAGTGACAAAAGGGGGATCCATTATGACTGACCTTCCCTTGAAAACCTCAAGTCCTAGATAAGGGCATGTGATGGCATGACCTATGGGTCACAGAATGACTTTCCACCTACATCCAAGAATAATAAAGGGAGGGGCTTACCCTAACCTACTCCAATGATCACCTAAACACCTAATACATCTTCTGGGACTTGATCCACATTAAATAAAATCTCTTTGAGGTGTCCTAATTCTCAAAATATTGATCTGATTCCCAATTATTGAAATGTGTCATGCTTTATAAAAATTATAAAATTTTCTCAAAAAACAATGACCTATAAGATTTTCAAGTCATTACACATAACTTATTCCTTTATACATAAATTTCATAGTTTGATTACTAATAGTTATACTCACCATATAAATTATTATATTATAATAGTCACATATCTTTATTACTTTAATTTAGAATCCAATACCCTTTCAATTAAACCTATAAAATTTTATCCCACTAATCGCTTTTATTCAATGATTATTCATATACCCAAATGAATGTATATGTTTAACATCTATATATTACCAATGACCCTATATGATCAATGGATTTATATGTTAAAAAAACATATAATAATCACATTATATTCTGATATATTTATTTATATACTTCTCTAAAATCAGTCATCCTATGTACTTCCTCAACATGACTACCATATTTATAATATTTTGTATTCTTTCAGTAGTTATACTTGTTGGCATTATTTTCAAGGGAGACTATGAGGATGAATACACCAAGCATGAGGTTTTTTTATTTAATTTAGGTTTTCATACACTTTTAATTTTTGTAATTATGTTTCATATCAATGTTTTATAATGTATTAATGTTTATTTTATTTTATATTACAATATTTTATCTTAATGAAATAACGTATCACTCATTTTGTCTTAGTATTGTAAGTAGAAAAATTTATAAAACACATAATAATTATTAGAAGTTATTTAAAACTAAAAATTTGGGGAGTTACATACAAACCCATAAAAAATATATCTATAAAAATTTCATTACTCAAGTGAAAATAGATGAAAGTAATTTTATCTCATTACACCTTTAGGTTAAAACATTGTTTCCTTGATCTTATATTTTCACTAGTGAACTTTTAATAAGTGAGTGTCTTATTTTATAGTATATTATATCTATAATCTAAGATCTCTGTTATTTATTCCTCATAAGAGATATAATTTTCTAGTTTCATAACCTATGAGTTTTGTTCATGTGATGGATCTCATATGTAATTCCTCAAAAGTGATACATGGAACAATTTATTTACTTCTGATAGGTTTAATGGATTTTCCAATTGATATGATATATAACCCATGTGATAAAGATTCTCAGATGGTTTGATATATATAGGGATCAAATTTTCCTTTTTCTCAAATATATTAACTTATTTATATGGTAATATTTGAAGGAATTCTTTGTCTACAGCTTGGAACTCCATATTTTGTCAATGACTATAAACATATCTTATCTATCAAATTTTTGTCAGATTGATATATCATTAAATGGTTTGGATTTTATTTTTTATTTTAATAGTAATATTTATTTCTATAAACATTATTTCTATAACTTCAACCAATCATGTCATATTTTTTCATCTCTTCCCATAAAAATCCTCATATAGTTCCATTTTAATGATAAAGTGTAAAATATTGTTGTATGAGAACTCATCCATTGGGAGATATTGATTCTAGTCTTATATGAGATCCATCAAGAAATATCAAAAAATATCTTATAAAATTTTAATTTTCATTTTGGATTGACCATTAGTTTGAGGATGATAAACATTTATAAATTTTAGTTTTGTATCAAATTATTGTTTAAGACTTCTCCAGAACTTTAATATAAACCTCAAATGTCAATTAGATGAAATTGAAAGTGGTACTCCATGTTACCTTACCACTTCCTTTATTTATATCTTTGAAATTTTATCAACAAAAAAAATATTGATTTGAAATGAAGTGTTATGACATTATAATTCAATCAACCACATCCCAAATGACATTGTTTCCTTTAGGAATTTCATGAAGACCTATGACAAAATCCATGGTGATGTGTTACTTTTTCCATATGGGTATGGGTAATGGTACCATCATACCCATAGAATTAATTTTTTTACCTTAACATACTGGAATACTGATAATTAACATGTATACTATGAAATAACCTTCTTTATTATGTATAACTAGAAGTTTTCCCTTAGATATATGTACATATTTTGTATTTCTAGGTCAATAGAGAATGATGAGATATCTGCATCATCCAAAATCCCCTTATTAAGTTCTTTTATAGATGGGACACATATTCTTGTTTCGAATTATATAATCTTGTTTTTACCAATATTGAAATATGGAATATTTCTCACCTTATAATGTATCTCCATATCATCCTTTTTTCCCTTGATCTTCATTTGAATGAATGGTTTAGAAATTATTTGGGAAAGGTGTGATTCCATCCCTTCCATTATTATTCCTATGTTTATCCTTTAAATATACATGAAGATAGAGTATCTTCTATTCCTAATCATAGATAAGGTAGCATAATACTTTTTACTCAAAGCATTGCATGCCTTGTTTGCCTTCTTAGGATGGTAATGTTTTGAGAAATCATAATCCATGAACTCTAACCATCTTCTTTGACACATGTTCATCTCATTTAGGGTGAATATATACTTTAAGCTCCTATAATATATATATATATATATATATATATATATATCACACCTATATCTATAAATAAAATTCCTCAAAGTATATAATGTAAATATTTCAACTGTTAACACCAGATCATGCATCAAGTAATTTTATTCAGGAAATTTTAATTAACAGGATACATAATCTATCACCTTGTCATTTTTCATTAGAACACAACCCAAGACTTTTGATAAAGAAATACCATATATAAAAACCCTTATTTAATATAGGTTAGTGTAATTATGGGTGAAATGAATAGCCTATTAATAAACTTCTTAAATCTTTCTTCACTTTTTTTATCCTGAGAAACTTTACTCTCTTCTATACTAACTTGGTCAGTGTATTTGAAAAATGTGAGAAATTTGTCTCAAAGTATAGATTGTATCCAACTAATCTAAGATAATTAAATATATTTGTTTTAGATATTGGTATATTTCATTCTTAAATCACCTATTTTATTGAATTATACACTGATATACCCTTGAATATGATTACATGTCCCAAGGAGAAGAATTTTTGGGGTCAAAATTAACACTTTCTAAATCTGGAAAAAAAATATCATTACTCAAGGTCTTGATCACAATCCTAAAATTTTCTTCATGTTATTCCTTTCTCTTGGATATATGCATATTAATAAAACATTTTCAATGAAATATCTAAATACTAGATTTAATATATCAATGAATATGGTATGGGAATTTGTAAGTCCTAAAGGAATCGTAGTGAATTGACAGTGTATATATCCTTCATAGAAGGTTTTCTTAGGTATATCCCCCTATTCAACCTTTGTTAATGATATCCATATCAATTATAAACCTTTGATAAGTATTGATCCTCCTGAATTTAATCAAAAAAATCATTAATACTAGGTAGAGGATACTTTTTCTTGATTGTGAACTTGTTAAGCTTATGACCATCAATGAAAATACATGCCAACCAATTATTCTTCATTATAAAGAGGATTGGTGTACCCAGTGGTGAAGTACATGGGTGAATAAAATTTTTGTTAAATTATCCTATAGTTTATTCTTAAAATCCTATAATTCAATGGATTACATTCTATAAGGACTCTTTGATATAATAAAAACATGTGTACGAGTTCAATTGAAAAATCAACTACATGATTTGGGGGATGAATAGGAAATGATTTGGTAAATAAATTGATATATTCCCTTATAATTATAATTTTTTAATGTTAATTTTCTTCCCAACCATTCAATCCAAATATCTTTCATTATTAGATATCAATAACTATATTAAATAATTATTTTCCAAAGGATGTCCATAATCATCCTTGCATTGATATATGATCATGGGATGATTTAAGATATAAAATTAACTTTCTCTAGGATTAAAATTGATATGATATATATGTAGAGAGATTTGATCCATGACCATTATCATGTTGAATTCTCCAAGGTAATAATAACTAGATTTACAGGATGTATCTTCCCAAAAACCTTAATCAAATATGAGTTATATAATTCAGATGAAATCATTTAACAACTAGGTACTTTCACTAATAACTCAATATTAAATAATTAAAATAATGAATAAATAATATTAACAAACTTTTAAGATATGAATAAATGTTTTGATAAATAATCAAGTAAGATTTTTTAAATTGTTAAATGGATAGTAAGTGTACCAGTCTCCACTTCACTTAGACAATTCTAGTTCTGTTTATTCATGAAACCAAAATGGTTAATGTGATCAATAATATTTAATAAAATTAGAGTGATTTGTCAAATAAAAAATAAATATGAATTTTTCCTATCCTTTAACACCTTTAGTTTAACTTATGATATTTTTAGTTTAGCCCAAGACACATTTGATTTATCCTAAGATGCTTTAAATTTATCCTCTTATTATTCTTAATGTGATCCCTAAAATTAACTAATCCCTGCTTTAATACCAACTAAGATGACACAATCATTACATATATATAATTTTCATAATTTTAAATAAAATATGATAGCTCAAAATTAAATAACACTCCTAAAACACAAAGGTTTTGTATCTTTAGATATTTTCTACATAAAAATCATATTTTACAACACAACATGCATTTCTACCACAAAATTTCCTTTAAATTTATTGCATTCTAGACTCATAATACATAATAGGCTTATTCATTACCTATAGAAATTGGAAACATAAGAATAGAGTGAGAAAACGTACTTAGTATGGGGGTAAACATAATGAGTCAAAGGGAACATATAATTAAATCATAAACATGTGAGGAACATAAACAGGGAAGAAATAAAATGATTAACGAAATAAGGTTATGAAAGCATAATAAGTGATCACGAGGAATGATATCTTAATAATATATCATGTCATAGTAATGTATAACCATACAAGGGTCATCATGAAAGCATAAAATATACCATGGAATAAGAATATGGAATCAATAATCATGAAACATGGTGACATAAAGTAGGAATGTGTAAAAAAATATAAGAATTGGATATTATAATCATATGAAAAGGTTAAACACTAATAAATTAATAATATATTGTATTAGGATAACCACCTATGTCTCATAACATAATAGATTAGGATAACCACCAACCGTAACATAGTGGAATGAGCTAAACACTTGTGTCCCATGACATAGGAATCTCATAACATATAAAAGATTCTCCCAATGCATTGGTTTGATATATAATTTAAGACCCACTCATCACATAATGATGTAACCATACATATGTGTGCCACATGATATCAATAATACATTATAGATTAAATTTACTATAGAAATAAAATAGGTTACATAACTTTTTTATGATGTATCACATAATATGTACTTAGAGATCGTATTGGATGATGCCCAAAATTCAAGTACCAAAAATAAACATATCATAAGATAATTTATAATGTGTTACATAAATAATATAAAATATTTATAGATGATGGGTCTTATAAAGGAATAAATAAAAATGGAATAAAATTCATGAAAAAAATTCTAAAAGTTTTAGTAACATTATCATAAAATTAAGCATATAAGACACTTTAAAAATTATTTTTGAAAGGTTGAAAAATAATTTTAATAAATTATTTTAATTATAAACATCCTAATAATGGAACCATAAAAAGAGATAAATTTAATGAAGACTAAAAATGTACTGAAATCTACAAAATCGTATAAATATTGAATGAATTGATTTATAAGAATTCTTAGTAGTTCGAAATAACCTATATCAATTATAAATACATAAAATTAAATTTTGAATAAAACTAAAGTAAAATATTATAATTATAAAGTTAAATGTATATGACTTCTAAAATAATCATCAGAAATATTTGTGGTAAGAAAGAATATGGATATGGAAGAGAAATACCCAAAATAAAGGGTGTAAGTTATCCTTCAAAATGATGCATTTTTTAAATTCATAATCAATCAAAATGAATATTTTTATAAGGAAATATAATTTCCCACTAACGATAGAATAAAAACATATAATATAGAAAAGAGTAAAAATATATCAAACTTAGGAGAACATAGACAAACAATAAATATTACAACTCAATAAAAAAGAATTAATTTTATTAAATAATGTACTTGTATATATATTACCATTATATAATTATAAACACAACTTAAATTTATGATAAACACCATATATTATCATTATTTATGTTTTATTAATCATTCATGATAAAAATGTTTTATGATTGTTTTTGTAGGTTGTTAAACCAACCCAAACAAGAACGTATCATAATAAATGAATGAGTAATAATATGTTGTTGTTTTATGGTGTTATCACTCTTAAAAAATAATGATGATATCTATTACATGTCATTAAAGTTTTAAGTGATATTATAGAATATTTGGATGAATAAGATAAGAAAAATGGTTAAGGAAAAGATAATACAGACATTGGAGAGTGGAATATTCCCTTAAGGATCCTCTTTAAAATGAATGATTTGAGACTCCTTGTCCCCAGAATCTCCCAAACATGAGAGGGTTTTATTAAGGAGGAAAATTGTATATATATTGTAGAGGAAATTATATGAGAGGTTTGGTTTATTGTGGGTCAAGTAGGGTATTTTTATAGATGATTTTGAATGACATATTTTCAATATTGGTTCTTTAATGTGTAAGGAGTGTAATTTTATAATGAAAGTGGATAAAAAATGGAAAAATAAAAAGGATAAGTCTTTCATTACCTTATCCACACGTTTTTGTGATAAGTTTTAGAGATATTTTATCATTTTACATATTATTTAAACTTTTTTCCTCATTTTTTCCTTTATTATTTTAAATTATTGTTTACTATGGTAACTTATTTTCTTTACAAAAAAAATAAATTAACTATATTACCTTATTTAAACATGATGATTCCAAATATGAAGTATATTCTATTAAAAAAATTCTAAAAGTGATAAAAAATAATTTTAAATTCTTAATTCAATTTATAGAAATATATATTTTTAAAAAATAAATGAATTTATTATTATTTGTTTCCAAGTTATATCCATTAGATGAATGTTAATTTATTTATTTATATATAAAAACAATACATTTCATTTAAATCATTATTTAAATGTGATATATTAAATAAGCATTCATAACATATAAAAATATAGATAATAATAGTAATAAAAAATACATTTTTAAAATATGATTTATCACATTAATTATTATATGTTGAAAAAAGTCTAAATTATACTTAAAACCCCATAAATACCTCTGCATAGTCTCTAAGGGTGAGAAATGAAAAGGAGGAAGTCATGGGTGATGATTTAGTTAACATGGATCTCATAGAGATTTCCATGATCATGTACTTTCCCTATAGATGATTTCACTAAATTCATCTTGTTGGATTTAAGAATGGGTTTGGTCAAGGTAAACCCCTAGTGATGTATTCACCTTCCCAAACTTGAACAAATTATCCTCAAATAGAAGGATTTTTCTACTTATTCCAAATCTTCTTTCATTCTATATAAATTTCACAACATGATTGACACTGTTTATACTTGCCATATCAATAGATATATTATAATGGTCACATACCTTGATTACTATAATTGAGTATCCAATACTCTTTCAACTAAATATAAAACAATTTATCCCATTAATCACTTTTACATGATAGTTATTCATATACCCAAATGACTATATATTCCCAATGATCATATATTCCCAATGACCATATAACAATCACATTACATACCTATATATTACCTTACATACTATTCTAAATCCTTTCATCCTATTTACTTCCACAATATTTCCACCATATTTATAATGTTTTGAAGTCTTTATATATTAATACTCAAAGATGTGATCTTTTTAGGAGACTTCAAGGATGAATACTTCCTTTTGTGGTATTTTAATTTATCTATTGTTTTAATCCTATTTTAATTTTTATAATTATCTTTCATGTAGTTTTTTTAATGTATTATAATTTATTTCATTTTATATTGTAATATTATATCTTATTTAAATAATTTATTTCTCATTATATCTCGGTATTTCATGTTGAACAAGTTATCAAAGACATGGGAATTATTAATGGTAATTTCATAGTAAAAATATAGTTTTTTATAACATCAAATAATCAAATCATTTCATATATTAAAATTTTAAATAATTATAAGGATTAACATATTAAATTTTCACTAAAGGAGATAAAAAATGAAAGTACAATAATACTCAACCATGTGAATTCAGTAAATATGATAAGAAATTTCATCTTTTTGAATAATTTAAAGGGAAGATTATATGAAACTATATAATTTGGAAAATATTTAGAGATAAAGATTAAGGTGAATGAAATGAAAAGGGTTGATAATGATAAATTTAGGAATAAAATATTTTTTTAAGGATGGACTTTGATACTAATTATTTGAGTATAATTTTACTATGTGATGTTGAACTTGAAGCTAGGTTGAATAAAATAAGCAATGTAATAAGAGAATAATATATATAAGAAAAAATATAAATATATATTAAGTGTAAATTAATATAAAATATTGAATTTTTTCAATAGAATAATATAATAATTTATAATATAAATTTTTATTCCATATTTATCTATAAATAATTAAAAATATTACAAAGTAAAAGGTTTCATGTTATATCAAAAAATTTATAAGAAAAATGGATAATATATATAGTGATTTTTTTCAAGGTAATTTGGTGAAAATACTTAAAACCTAATAATAATAAGGTATCATGTGTCAATGTCCCTTAACTCAACTCATAAGTTCATTTGGGGATTGGCATCTACTCAGGGTGGGGGGTCTAACCCTTAACTACTTAAAATTTAATTTTTGTTATGTTTTTCCATAGGCATGTTCCTTATCATGTGGTTCATTTCAAAGGGTGTCTTACTCCTCGAATGGTAAAAGTAATAGGTATCCTTAGTCTCTCATAAAATTCCTCTTTATCTGGAATAGTTTCTTCACATGATACAACTATAAGGTATTTTATTCCTTAATGTAGTGAAACTCCCTGGTGGTGTTGATACCTCACACAATTTATCTTGGTTTATGTATTGTTACTTATTCATTCCCTCACATGGTTTTACCCAAGCGGTCTCCCTCTTAAGTTATTACCCATAAGAAGGCTTCATCTCATTCATACTCATGTGGTCTTAATAATTTTTACATTCCAAAAATAATGTTACTCTATTATAATAATAGCATATGTGTTATGACCTCCCCTTACCCGCTATTTTTTTATAAAAATGTATGAAATTTTCTAGAGATAGTTTATATGGATGTTTATGATCTCATAACTCAAAAAGGGACAAAAATTAGAAGATATTTTTTTTATTTATATATGATTATAGCCATATTACTTTTTTAGTGATAATTTTTTCAAATAATAAAGTAATATGATACATCAGGATATTTGTTTGTCATATTAAAAAAAATTAGAACTGAAATTAATATTTTTTAACCATATAATATATCTTAATAATTATATTAAAGTTGAAAATTAATTAGAAAAATATATGATTACTAATCAACTTTCATAATTGGGGAATCTAAAAAAATCCTATAATTAAGAAATCACATGATCAGCCATATGGAGAGGAAATTTCTTTTTGAATGTGGATTGTTGTGATTTTAAAAAAATATTGTTCAAGTGACTATGTATATTTATAATAAATATTTACTAAACCCTAGTTATAAAATGACACTATATGAGATATTATATTATAGGAAACTTAATCTAAATAAGATTATATTATTTAAGAGTACACGATTTATCAAGAAAAAGGAAGGAACCCATGTTAATTATAGAAAATAAATTCAATAAGGAAATTATTTTGGATACTTCATGAAAATAATGGCTTATAAAATTTTTTAAAAAAACATTAATAAAATTTACAAAAAAAATTATCTAAAAGTAATAGAATAAAAACAAAATAAATATTATTATCAATTTGAAATAATTAATGAAGAATGTGAATATGAAATTTTATAACTTCCTAATAACCTTTATGTAGATGGTTTATTTATTTAATTATATATTTATAAAAAGATGATGAAAATTAGTCATAAATAAAGGATAAAATAGTAAAAGAATGCTAAAATTGATAAATTAAATATACTTAGTCATAAAACAATACTTTTTCAAACATAGGGTATAATGAATACTGAATTAAAAGATTTTATCTATAAATAGAAAGAAATATTTTTTGAATATGTAGTGATAGATAATTCACTATTTAAGGAAATAGTTGATAAACTTGAAGAAACTAAAAATAAAAAAATGGGATCTTGTAAAATATCTATACAAACATAATTTATTTGGTGAAAAATAGGTTTATATATAAAAAAAATTAATGAAAATACAGAAGTGGTGAAAATTAAAGAACAATTTATATGAGAAGGGAATACCCAAATAGAGGGAATTAAAGATGAAGAAATATTTTCTTTAGTATAAATACTTTAAGACAGAAGATTATTTTTTTCATGGAAATTCGAAGGAAATTTTCATTTTATAAATCAATTAGAAGATTTATTTAATGAATGAAGTTATAAAATAGAATTTTTATATTGGAATATTGAAAATATTTCATCTTAATGATGGGGAAAGGGTGTATAGATTGAATAAGTCTCTCTATGAGATAGAACAATCCTAAAGAACATGATGTGAAAAACATGATTCATAATTGAGAGGAATTCAAAATATACATATTTTATCACAATTTATATATAAATAAGACTAGTGATGGTTTATTTTTTATTCTTATTTATGTTTATGATATTATATTTTATGGAAGAAAATTCTAGTCATGTGAGGTATTTATAGATTTCAAGTGATCATAATTGTAGATGTAAATTATTAGAGAGTTCACTTATTTTATTAGGTTGAAATTAATTTAAAGAATTAATTATACTTTTGTCTTATAAATTAAATATGATAATGAGTTATTATATAAATTTGGAATGAATAAATATAATATTTTTCCACAAAAATCATTTCTTAAGAAAAATTAGTCAAGAAAAGGGAAAAAAATCATTAGATGAAACTTTTTATTCAAGGTTGATTGGGAGTATACATTACCTAAAATTGATCATAAGGATAAGAATATCATTAGTTTGAAATCAATTATAAGGTATGTGAAGGAAACAAAAGATTATAGAATAATGTATAAGATAACTAAATATAAAATAATTGATGGAATTTAGTGATATATATTAGGATAGATATGTGTTTTATAAAATATCCACAATTAGAGGAATATTATTAACCAATTATCAGTGTATTATATGACTCATAAAAAGAATGACATCACTTTATTAGGCACTATAATGGTAAAATATATTATAGCTATAAATAAATGTACCCAAATGATTTTGATGAGGTAGAAATAGAAATATCTAGTAGAAAACATGAACAATCCAATGACTATATTATATAATGATAAATTTTAATTAATCTCATAATGAATCTATTTGAATACTATAGAATAAATTTTATATAAATAATCTACCACTTTATCAAAGAAAAAGTAGATAAAAGTTTTCAAAGTAGAATTTATTGTACCAAATAATCTAGTGGTGGACACTTTTACAAATACAATATCAAGAAAAAAAATTAAAAATCATTACATGGACCTTGGGGTTTAAAAACCTTATTCAAATTAAGGAGAAATGGTTACCCCCTCTACCTATAATTTGTTCATTGGACTAGTTTTATGTTAATTATTCTAGGGATTTGTATAGTTGGTTTAATTATAAATGTAGGTAAAAACAAAGAAATTAGAAAAAGTTTCGATAAAAAGGTGGTTCCCAGGACTCGACCCTACCTGGGCTCGAGCCGCAACTACCCCAAGCCCGCCTCCATAGGCCAGGGGCTGGCGACCAGCGCCGAAGGCACAAAAACTCAGGGAGGCCTTTGCCTAAGCACCTATACACACACACACGCAGCACACTCAATGCAAAAGTGTGGAGTAAAAAAGAAAAGTAAAGGGAAAATGCTATAAATAAACCACAAGAGTGAATCGACCTCTAAATAGTTCAAGTAAAGTGATGAAAAGGAAAAAAGGGGAAAAACACATGCCCAACCAGAAAAGGTGCCACAACCTGGCAACAGGTAAACAAAAAGAAACAGCTTACGGGTCTCCCACCTGGAACCCGGCTACGACCACCGCACATGGTCCAAGCTCCTAAACTCCTAAGCTCCTCTAAAGTCACGACCAACCTGTCTATCGTCTGCGAGGGCACACCAAGTGCGGGCAAAGCCCAAGAAGGGGTGAGTATAAAAATACTCAGTAGGATACCCCGAAGGCTCGAGGGAGAAACAAAGGAGGCATCGAAGGGTGAGCAGTAGATCGAATAGGGGAAAGTAAAGGAGTACAACAAGGAGTGCGGTGAAGAGTACAGTATAGAGTCCAGCTCAACCCAACAAGATAAAGGTAGAAGACTCGTCCTAGCACAAGGAGCTAGGAACGGTGAGAAGATGAACTTCTCGTCGAGCTTTCGCTACCTAAAGCAGGAGAGTAGACTCTTCCAACTAAGAGAAGCGAGACACGGAAGGCACGTGGCATACCTCGCGCGTCTTCGCCCCTCCTGGAAGGAGAGAAACCAAACCCAAGAAGTGGGTACCAGAACAAGGTATATACAAATACATATGCTCTGTCAAGAAGCCCAAACAAGACCGTAAGGGAATCTCCATCCCGTAGATCAGCCAAGAAAAAGAGTATCCAACAGTCCCAGAAGTGACACCATCGATGCCCAGCATCCCGTACATCTGCCCCGAACTACAAGTCAAGTGCTCAATCACTGCACCTCGACACTATCTGCTTTGGGAGGAACTGACTCACCTGCACGGTTTTAGGTCACATCACAAGGACATGTCTTAGTGGGGAAAGTGTCCCTCGTACTTGAGAGTTCCAGGTTAAGTCAAACCGCACCTCGTCACTACCCCGCAGTCGAGAGGTCTTTTCAAAGTCAAAGTCGTTCCATCACTAACCCGTACAACCAAGGGTCCCGCTCCAGCGATCACTGAGGAAAGCCATATACTAGCCTAGTAGAAAGGACTGAGTCTGGAATGTCAATGAGTATCCCACTACCCATCCCTACTGGAGGGTAATCCATAATACATCATCAGGTGACCCACTGCCCTGCCCTGCTGGAGGGTAGACCTAGAATAAGATATCGGGTGACCCACTTCCCAGCCCCGCTGGACGGTAAACCCTAAAAAGTCGACAGGCGACCCACTGCCCAACCCTGCTAGAGGGTAGACCTGGAATAAGCCGACGGGTGACCCACTGCCCAGCCCCGCTAGAGGGTAAATCCTAACAAGTCAACAGGTGACTCACTGCCCAGCCCTGCTAGAGGGTAGACCTAGAAGAAGTCAAAGGGTGACCCACTACCCAGCCCCGCTGGAGGGTAAACCCTAACAAGTCGACAGGCGACCCACTGCCCATCCCTGCTGGAGGGTAGACCTAAATCAAGATGACGATCGACCCACTTCCCAGCCCTGCTGGAGGGTAGACTCTAAAGAAGTCGATGGGTGAACCACTGCCCAGTCTCTGCTGAAGGGTAAACCCGGATCTGCTCTGGCCATATCTACTGGATGGTACAACACTGGCCAACCGAGCACTGAGTGGGTATCGTGCAACCACTCAACTCCCGAATGACTCTCCCAAAAGAGGTTCAGTGCCTGCTCCATCACTGGGTGTCACTAACACCACTATCGGCCGATCCATCAAGAACGAAACTGGGGGGGAGACCACTCAACCCTACTGGTCAAACAAACGAGCACAAAGGGACCCTCTATGCCACGAGAGGTCAAAGTACGCAAAGCAGAACACGGAATGCACATGGGGCCCACACGACGTGTGGCCCCAAGTCAACCCCAACCAAGGGCACAAACATTCTCAGGTACAAACCACATGTACCTCCAAGCGCTCTCATATACTTCCATAGTATACCACGTCTCCAGCCCTAAGGATATCATCCACACGGAACCCCATCGTCAACGTGAAGGGCGTAAATGCTACTCCACCAACTTTCTACCTCATCAGTCGAGGCACAGACAACCACATCTCATTAATAATTTACTCCACTTGCACGAGAGTGCACGCGATCACACGCCAAGGGTCCGCTACAAACACAGTAGAAGAACCGCCCCCGGGGCACCTTCACATTTCCACATTTAATAAGATCACGTATGAGACTCCGCACAACCAAACGGATTGTACCGTTGTAATCCTAGAAGAAAAACACGCGAGATCGACTACTTACTCACCTCCAATGGATATCCGACGGAAAAGTTTCCAACACTGCTTTACGCCCGAACGACGTCCGGTGATCCTGATCCTCGGCCCCGAAAACAATCGGGTGCATCGCACCAATGTGGGCCCCTTAGGAAAACACGTCAAAATCACTACTCATATGAGTGGAATGGATGACCGGAGAAAAAGATTCATTCCAGCTTACCGCGCACGAGCGGTACTACACGGGACCTGCATCCCGGTCCCGAAACTCAATGGACGGATTGCACCGTAGCGATCCTCTCGAAAAAGCACACAAGATGGACTATTCACATGTCCAAAACGGTCGCCCGGTGATAAAGATGGAAAATCACCGTCGACGCCCAAACGGCCCTCATGGGCCCCGCACCATCGTGCCAAATTAGAGCGGGCGGATTGCACTATTGCAATCCCTATGGAAAAACACCCAAAAACGACTGCTCGCTCGCCCCGAACGGATGCCCGATGAAAATGTTGCTAAACGCTGCGCGCAGCTCAAAAGACGGGTCGTGGGGCCCGCACCTCAACTTCGGCCGTAACACCTGAAACCACCCTGGAAATCTTCTCCCCGGCGCCAGGGTCCCAACGCCGCTGATGGCGCTCAAAACGGACGTCGGATGTGTCTGCGCCGCTCAAAACAAGAACCCGCGGAAAAATGACAAACCACTTAACATCGTGTCACGCCTAGATCCCCTCGTTTCGGGAATTAAAAATTCCTGAAACTAACTCAAAAATCTCTCCTTGATGCAAGTTCCGCGCTTCCACTGACGGCACGCAAAACGGACACACGTAGCTAAAGATACGGGCGTCCGAAGATAGAAGGGGAGAATCCCCTTGGGCCGGACCGGCCCGGTCCAGCCGGTCTGCCCTGCTCGGGCCGGCCCGCTCTGGCCGGCCCGCTGGGACCGTGGCCCAGCCGAACCTGCAGCCCACCGCGTGCGGGCTGCATCCTCATGCGAGTCTACCTCACCCGCGCACCGCGCGGGTGCTTCTTTCACCGACCGGCCGACATGGTCGGTCCGTTTTCCACGTGGAGACCCGCGTCACGCGGGTCTCGGTGTCCCCGCGGGGTCGCGCGCCTGCGACCCCGGTCCCCCGTCCATCTCCACCGTTGCCGGTGACCCCGAGCCACGCCACCCGCCTGAGGAACTCGGACCGCCGCCGAGAGCTGCGCCACCGTCGCGCCCAGCAGAGCCGTCGCGCCACCTGGGAAGCCGTCGCCGCCGCCGCTGTCCCGGACCGCCGCCCGCCGCCTGGAACCACCAGAAAAACCAGGAATTTGGCCGGAACTTCTCGGGGCTGCCCCGGGCACCCCGAGACTCGGATTTTTGATCCAAAAAGAGCGTGGGAAATATTAGAACACTTACTATGTGATTTTGGGCTTTTTTCAACGATCGGTCAACAAATTGATAGGGGAAATCGGGCTCAAAGATTGCGGGAAATTGAAAACGAAAACGATAAACCCCTACCTCAAAGGGCACATCCCAACGCTTCGTGTGCGGACTGTCAGAACCGTTGTTCCTCACCGTAGATCACCTCTCCAGAGCTGACTCTCTAGAGGTGGAGGATAGGGGAGGGTTTGAGGAAGAAGAAGAAGAACAAGAAGAATGGGGTGGGGGTGTTTAAGTACAAATCACTTAAATGCCCGCCCGACAGCCCCGAGCCCAAAATTTTGGTGGGGTCAGGGTTAAGCCTCCCCTAGGCTAAAAACCATGCTCTTATCACAATGGAGGTCTTATAATTTTAATCTGAGGCCCCGTTCAAAAGTTACAACGCCCACGCCCGAGGCTGCCAAATTACAAAAACACCCCCGGGACCATTTTTCACAGACGGTCCACGCTCGCGAAACTTACACCCCTCCTAGGGTAAAAGGCACATTACAAGCTCAACAGTGCCCTCGGTTTTCCAATCCGAGCCATAGTTTAAGAGATACTTGAGTTTCACCATTAAATGAATAAATTAATTAATTAATTTATCCGTTTAACGTGTTGAAAGCGAGCGAGGGGTCTAAACGTCCCGCATCGATATGTTTTATGTCGTTCCTAGGGTAAACACCCCATTATGGACCCATCCGTACACTCAAATCTCTTATCCGGATCACCGTTTAGGAGTTATCCCATTTATTTTGCGTTTCCAGTGTGAATGCACTGAAAATTTAATTTCGGCCACTCTGGGGCTCGGAATCGCACGCCGTCTGAAGGCGCTGCTCTGGAATATCATCAAAAATATTCCAAAGTCTTTCACAGAAAAAACCGGGTTCTTATAGTGGTGATATAATATAAGGAGGTTTTATGAATTTTTTTGAAATTAATAAGGGGTATTCAGCTCATGGATATTTTTAAATATAAAAATACTTTGTTATTTTTTAATTTTATATGAGAATGCTTAGGATTATTTTTAATCTCACTTATTTCATACCTTGATCATTACTCACATAGGTTTGTAATGTATGATTTTTATGTAGGTAGTTATATGGATCTTTGGTATATTATCTTCTCCTGAGGTATTAGAAGCAAACCCAAAGGGAAAGATGTTTTTTTGAGAGTTTTGGTTTCTTAAATTATATCATATTTATTTTATTGTTTTTTAAATTATAAATTCTTTCATTTAAAAATATTTATTATACATTAATTAATTTTTGATAATTAATTATATTTTATTTTATTAATTTTATTCATCATTTATTTTTATTATTATTCAACTATTTTATTTTTATATAAAATAGATTTCAATTTCGCATATTTTTATAAGTATTCTTTTTATATTTATGTATGTTTCTTAAAATTTATGTTACCCATACATAACTATATTTTACCCTTATGTAAGTTTTACTTAACCATACATGAGCTTTATATTATGTAAAATTCCCTTATATGAGTTTTGAAACCTTGTTGTTACCTTTACGTAAGCTTGTAAGTTCCCTTACACAAGCTTGGTATTACCCTTAAATAAGTAGATTAAAGGTTTCTATTACCTTTATATAAGTTATATTATACCATTATTAAAGCCTTGGTTCTAGAGAGTTACTCTTATGCAAGTATCATTTACCCTTACACAAGTATTAGAAATCTCATTCTACCCTTACACAGGTATTAGGTTACCTTTACGCAATATTCAAAATACCTTTACGCAGGCTTAATAAATTTATACCTACCTTTATATAGTGTTGAATATACCTTTACATAGTGAATATGAAATCTTATTTACCTTTACACAAGGTCCAAAGTACCTTTACATAGTGTTACATGTTACCCTTACACATAGTAACCCTTTGCATAGTTACCCTTATATAGACTATATAAAACCCGGTCTACATTTATGTAACCTATGTCATTAATATTTAACCTTACACATCTATTAATAATAACCTTACACATATATTAAAAATAACGTTATCCATGTATTCAAAATACATTTGCACATCTATTCAAAATACCTTTACGCATCTTTGCATCTTCCCTTATGTGGGTCCTTAAATAAACTATATATGGCATGGAGAACATACCTTTACATGTGTAGTTTAATTTACATTATACCCTTATGAAATAAATTTAAACTATTTTTAACTTTATAAATGAAGTTAAAAATTCATTTTACTCTTATTTAGGCATGTAAACAAATCCTTACATAGGAATAAAAACTTTTTTTTCAGATTACTATATTTCATGATATTTTTTATATATTGATTTACTACATGTGTTTGAAAATGCTTAAATCATTTTTATGATTTAAAAATTTCCTATTAATTATATTCAACATACCGTATGATATATTATAATGTTACCTCATGATATATTATGAAGTTACCATATATTGTATTTTATCAAGTTATTGCATGACTCGTTTTGAAGTTACCACGTGATGAGTTTTTATCAAGTGATCGCATGATGATTTTTTATCAAGTGACCACATGAGTATATCTCAAGTGAGCGAAAAACATATTTCCACATGTGTATATCACAAGTGATGGAAAACCAAACTACTGCATGAGTAATTATTAAGTAAATGTAAGTAAGTGGTTGCACGCTTTGATGACGTGGTAAGTTAACTGATCATAAGGCTTATGCCTCATGGTCACTTGGTACATGGTTAGTTCATTAAATTATTTATTTTGTGAAAATATATATTTTTAAAAAATGTCTTTTTTATTCATTATATTTATTTTTTAATAAACTGAAATTTTATTCAAATTATTTTAATAATTATTAACTGGTTATATTTTTCTAAAGTATAAATAGTTGTTTGATTAAATATTTGTATGCATAAATTCTTTATAAAAATACACATAAAATATTTGTGTAACAATGCTCTATTTTATTGATGTTTTGATATTTTAATAAAAATATAAGTTTATTCATCCTTATTTGATATATTTATAATTTTTTATTGAATGTGAAATATATATTTATATTAACTATTATATTGGAAGTTTTTTAAAGTCATTTCATGTAGGAATTAAATAGTGTAAGAATTATCTGATAATGAGTGTGATAATTCAAATTATAGGTAAATAGTATTATTCTATGTTTATTATTTTCTAATGTGGAATACTATGATTGGTTATCTAAAAGTTTATTTGTGCTCAATAATATATTGGAATTAATAATTTGGTATTATCCATTGGAATACAATAAAGGGGGACATGATTAAATAAACTCGATATAGTTTATTTAAGACACAAAAGGAGATATGGAAAAATATGACATTGATATGAGAATTATGAAGTGATCAAACTCTTCTATGGGTATAATTTCATTAGTGTGATCATGAAATACTTCATAACTTGATCATATACTACTTAAGTGGTCAAAGTTCTTAAGCTGCATCGACATTCATCATATTCTTCACTATAGTTGTTCTTAATTTATTTTGGGTTTTATCTATTGTATATTTTTATCTTCAAATTTTTCTTCTAGTGTTAGTTTAATCTTTTCCCATCCAAAATTTTCCTTACAAGATTATTACTCCTATTCAAAAGGAAGGGTGAGGTTTGACTCCCAAAAAATGTTAGGTGGGTTGTGATGTAACATATCATCTTTTTCAAGGAGGTATGGAAACTTAATTTATTATAAAAAACCTCTTATTTAATGATAGTAATGTGCTTAAGAAGATAAGGATCATTTCAAGAGAGTCTAAGGATCATTCAGATCCTAGCTCTCTAAATTTTTTGGAGATATAGACTAAGCTACATGGTTAGCACAAGGTCAGTTCTAACCATGAAACTCAAGAGTGTAGGTGCTGCAGCAAATTGAATAGGGGTGCATGATTTTTTAATTCATACAATACAACCTACACAACCATGTTGGGATTTCCAGTGTCCTGGAAGGGTCCACACATTTTTCCCAAACCGTGCACCCAAGGTTGAACCCTTAATGTCACTTAACTAGTGGTGATTAATGGTTTAGGTGCATGATTTTGAAAATTGTACTACCAAACCATGTGCATCTTAAAAATATATGAAAATACTATTTTCCACCTACCTTCATTTAAGTTTTTATCCTCCTTTTTTCTCCCCATTCATGTGTATCTCCTCATCTAGGCATGGTATTCTTCCATCTTCCTCCAACCTAGTCTTTGAGCTAGGTTATTCATATGAGCTCTAATCCCTTTTTCATTGGTTGCATTGGATGCGTAATGGTAAGAACTTAAATCCTCTTCCTTCCTTTATTTTTTTATCTCACCATATTTGGTGTTATTTTAGTGATAGATAATATGTCCTATTTCTAGTTCATTTGTGTATTTTTCTGATTTATCTCATTTTTCTTATAATTTGAAGATGATAAAGGATGATATTTCACCTACCAACCAAAGGTAGGTGGTCTAGTAACTTTTCCCTAAAGCTGATTTATTTTATGAAATGTATTATCATGATGAATTTTGTACTTTCTATTCATATCCTTAAAGGGAAAGGCCCTAGGATAGGATTCTATTTGCGATTGGAGCATGGGAGAGGGAACCAGACATAGTTCGGGACCCACTTGTGAGTTGTTGTGCTTTTACTTTAGTTTCATTATAGACACATGAAATTTTCATTTTCATGGCTTGTTTTACCTTTTAGTTGAGTATTGTATTTTCCTTGTTTTAAATATCATATGTCATGGTATTGTTCTGGTTATTTATATGATTTTTCACTTAGTTATTGTTTTTTTCTTCCATTGGTGTTTTATTTTGATAAAAGAGGGTACAGTCTCCCCAAGACTAACTTACCAGACCCTCACTGTAAGTCGGCACCCTCTAGCGTACGAGGAGGAACGCTTGAGGGAATGTGGCCAACCATCTCGGGGTACCATTTAGTGGCACCCAGTTCGGGATTTCACACTATATAGTAGGATATTTTGTTCACCCCTATGGTGGTTAGAGGCAGGTGAGGCAGCACTATTGGTACCTCATCTTGTTCAAGAGACTTTATAATGGGTGTAGCTTATTCATAAGTGTATTACTACAGCTCATTATAGATATAAGTGTTATACCAATAATCACCACTAACCTCGAGAGTTCAAGGTGATAAATTGGGTATTTATACTAGTTTACCCTATATTGGGTCATATATGAATTCAGAGACAGGGCAAGATATCACCTCTTTATGTTGGGAAAGTCGGTATCTTGGAGAGAGTCAGGTCAGTAGCTTATCAGTTGGCTTTACCATAGAGTTACTAAGTAATGCACGATATCTTCCATGTATCATAGGTTCTTCATTATTATTATTATCAATAGACTCATTCATTTTATCCTAAGAATATTAAGATAGAGGTAAATTCATCCTTTGAGGATCATCCTGTGTATATCATTGATTGTATCATGAAGTCTCTCTGAGGAAGTTTAATTCCTTTGGTATAGGTGCTATGTAATCATGGTCTCGTAAAAGATGATACCAGGGAGAGAGTGGCCAACGTATGTGCTCGGTGACCAAGAAATTTCTCAAATGATGTTTTAACACCCTTGAAGGGGAAACTTGGGGATGGTTTGTTTTAAGGAGGGGAGGTTGTAACATCTCAACTTTTTAGAAGAGGTAAAAACACTTAAATTACTATAAAAAACCTCTCATTTAATGCTAGTAATGTTCTTAAGAGACTAAGGATAAATTTTATAGATCTTGGGGATCATTCAGAGCATATATCTCTTAATTTTTTAGCATAGCGCTCTTAATTTTTTTAGAGAGACAGACTAAGTTGCACTATTAGTGCAGGGTCAGTGCTAATTGTGTGACTCAACTGTGTGGGTAATACAGCAAAATATTGAGGGTAGCATGGTTATTTAAACCATTCACCCCAACACACATAGCTATGTGGGGATTTCCAGTGGCCTGGATGGCACTGAATGATTTTACCAAACCATGCACTTAGGGTCGCACCCTTAGTGCCACTTGACCAATGGAGATGCATGGTTTAGGCACACAGTTTGTACAACTATGTGGCCAAACCATTCACCTCTTAAAAATGGATGAAAATATTATTTTTATCCTATCTTAATTTAAGGTTTTATCCTTTTTTTTCCTCCCCATTCACATGTATCTCCTCTCCTAGGCATGTGAGTCTTTCATCTTCCCCCAACCTAGGATCTGATCTAGGTTATTCATCCAATCTCTGATTCCTTTGTTGTTGGTTGCATTGGATATGTAATGGTATGATCTTTAATCATCTTCCATCCTTTATTTGTTTATCCCACTATCTTGGGTGCTATTTTTTTGTGAGATAATATGCCTTATTTTGAGTGCATTTGTCTATTATTTTGAATTCTCTTGTTATAATTTGAATATAAAGTCAATAATAGATGAGGGTTTTTTCTACCAACCTAAGGTAGGCTATCTAGTAAATTTTCCCTAAAATTGAGTCATTTTATGACATGTTTCATCATTCCACACAATGTACTTTCTATGTTTCACCTTAAAATTTTAATTTTACTTATTATAAATTATTACCCATGTTAAAAATTCCACATATAACCTTGTATATTATTAGAGGTTCCCCACTTTGACAAGATACAACCCTTAGGGTGCACTCATTTGATTTCCTTTAATTAATAAATGTTTATATGGAAACCTCGTCTTATAAGTGGTGTTGATTTCCACCAAATTGAATGTATATTAGTAATTAAGTGGAATATGATCACTACTATCACTCCACATGACTTCCATATGAATAAGGGATGTTCCCATAGTTAAATGGTGTGTCAAATAAATTGTAATTTATCCTTGTATTGTATTAAATATTGACTGGAATTTATAATTAAATGTGATGTGTGGGAATTATGTCCCCAATTATATATGATTTTTGAGCATGGAGTCCTAATATAAATGTGATAACCGTTCATGGAGTCCCAATTGAAGTGCTATATATATTCATGGCATCCCTAATGTACCGTGATATACAGGCATGGAATTATAAATGAAATGTGAAATATGGGCATGGAGTCCCATGTAAATGTGATATACATGCATGGAATCTGAAATGAAATGTGATATATTGGAATGGTTTCCATAATTAAATGTGATAACCGGGCATGGAGTCCCATATGGTGATACAAAAGCATGACAACCCATACGATTCATGGCTTCTAAGCATGGTGTCCCTTGACATTTTATGAGATTCATGTTACTATCTATGGACACCTAAGTTACACCTTGAGTCCTAGATAGTAGTAGTATCTGTATATATGGCTATAAATTTCACTATGTATATAGACCATATATATAGATACACATCCATATAATTATAGACACATGTTCAAAGATATTATGGCTTAAGTTGAAGTAGGTCATGTCATTCTAGTGTCCTTTAGGAACCAGAACCAACCTGTTTACATTTTATATTTTTTCTTACATTTTTATACATGAGCACTGTTCATTTTATATGCACTGACTGGATTTTACTATACACCATTAGTGGTGGCTACTGAGTATATCTTAAACCCGGTTTGAGGTGCCAGTTGGTACCCAACACTACTGGAAAAGGGACCTTTCCCAACAGTTGTGTACCAACGGTTCAATGAACCGTTGGCATATCTTGTTTTTCCCAACGGTTTATAGAAACCGTTGGGAAAAACCCCTCAATGCATAGTTTTCCCAACAGTTTCATACAACCGTTGGGAAAGATAGGTTTTTCCCAACGGTTCCTAAGAACCGTTGGGAAAAGTGGTGAAAAATCTTGTTTTCCCAACGGTTCTATGGAACCGTTGAGAAATGTTGGTCATTCCCAACGGTTTTTAATAACCGTTGGGAAAAAAAAGCCCCAAATACCAAATCGAGCCAGCGGCCTCCCCACATTCCAGAAGCATTCAGTTCATGTCCTCCTGGAGCGATTCCTTGCAGAAGGACCTCCCAATCCCCACATCTTCCATCAGATCAGCACCTACCAGGTTAGACTCCTATATTTTATCAACGATATAGTTCCAGCTCTTATAAATCATATACTTCTATTCTTGATTTTGTTATTCCCAATTATTAGGGTTTTTGTAAAAATTTATGATTGTTTCATGGTGGTCATGTGCACCACTATAGGTACATTGATTCACTAATTTATTTTGGTATTTCCATAAAATTCGAATACAATTTATTAATGAATCAATGTTGAGTGTTAACATGACATTCATGTTCTTTATTTAAAGTGTAAACAAATACTTATATAGAATTTCCTTGTAAAACCTGATGGTTTAACTCTAGTTAAATGGAATCATAATTTTGTATGTTATTAATATTTAGTAATTGGTGAGGTGAATCATATATGTATATGAAAAATGGATCAAGATCATTTAGTATTGGATAGAATTATTCCCTAGTAATGTGAGACCCTTATGTTGTGGGGTGAGTATGGAGTAGTGAGATATATTGCTTGTTACTTACCTTTTTTCAATTCTATGAGGTAATGATGGCATGCACTCATTTTTTGAGATCTGTCAATGTTTTTATGGTTTTGATAGTGATCCATGATGTGTATCCTAGTATGTAAGATCCTCACTACTGGAAACTGGAGTTTTCCCAACACTTACATACCAACGGTTTGGTATAACCGTTGGTATTTGAGAGGTTTTGCCAACGGTTCTTGGAGCCGTTGGGGATCAAGTGGGCAAGTCTGGTCAAGCTCTAACGGCTAGTTTGACTTTGCTTACCGGCTGACCGGTGCTTGCCCACCGGCTGGCCGGTGCCTTGGAAGGTGGAGAGAGCTTCTGCCCAGGAGCCACCGGCTGGCCGGTGGGAAGGCCACCGGCTGGCCGGTGGTGAGACAGTAGGTCTCACTATTCCAAAGAGTTCCACCGGCTGGCCGGTGAGGAGGCCACCGGCTGGCCGGTGGTCTGGACAGAAGACATCCCATTCTGTCTGGGCCCACCGGTTGGCCGGTGGCCAGACACCGGCTGACCGGTGGCACCTGGCAGAGGGCAAGCCCTTCTGCCTTGTCCACCGGCTGGCCGATGGGCTGGATCCGGCTGGCCGGTGCCCTTACCGGCTGGCCGGTGGTCCTACACCGGCTGGCCGGTGGACTTGAAAAAAGTCCACTTTTCCTTTTTTTTGCCACTTCTTGCTCCTGAAATCATGCCTATTAACAAGAACACTTGAAACAACATTAGATCACTATGAGAGTGATTGTGATCATTAAAATCCAAGAGAGTGGGGTACAACATTCCCTACTCTTCCTTCAAAAGTGATTGACCATGTGTTTTTAGGCAAGATGCGATGTGATTGTCCATGTGTCTTCAGGTGAGATGTACTATGATTTCCCTAGTGTTTTTCGATGAGGTGTGATGTGATAAGGCTATAATAAGATGTGGCATGTGGTTGGGGTCATGTAGGGTAGGAGGATGGCACAAGGTTGACGTTATTCATGTTCATGATACCCTACTAATATGGTTATGGGATGAGTCATGCTGTTATGTGATATAACACATTAAGTTCTTGTTGGTTTTACATTTTTTCAATAACACATTTGTATGTTTTTTTGACATGTGTAGTTGATACCTTGATTATTTTCTTCCTTTATCGTTTACTTAAATGTATATTCTATTATAGTTAATGCCTATTGAATTGTTTATGACAAAATGACTTATATAAATTCTTTTTACAGAATGGACAGAAGTTGGATGTATGAAACCGATCGGATCTCAGATGATTTTCAAAACAATTTGGAGAGCTTTATAGATTTTGCATTTGACAATGCTTCAGATAGTGGTCGCATACACTGCCCATGTTCCAATTGTGTTGGTAGACCTTGGTTGAGCCGTGAAGAAGTCAGCTACCACATAACCAAAAATGGGTTTCAAGCAAACTACTTTCTGTGGTATCACAATGGGGAGAAAACGAAATCTCAAATTGGTGATGATCGAAATGAAAAGACTGGAATGGAGAATTTGTTAGATGATCGGTTTCCGTTTATTCGTCATCATGAAAAAGAAAGGATTTCGACTCAAGAAGACTTCGATATGAGGACAGCTGATGCATCTAGTGAAAATGATGATATTGATAGGGTGAAAAAATTGAATGATGCTGCCACGACTCCAGTATATCGGCAATGCGATAAAATGAAAAAGCTGGAATTTTTAATCCGATTATTTCATGGGAAAACTATGTATGGGATTTCTAATACAGCAATCGATTACATTCTTACCCTCTTGAAGGATTTACTTCCAGATGATGCAGATATTCCCTCAAACCACTATATGGCATGGAAGTTAGTTGAGGAACTTGGATTTTCAAGAAACAAAATTCATGCTTGCCCGAAAGATTGCAGTTTATTCTGGGAGGAAACCGCTGAACGAAATGATTGTATAAAATGTGGCACATCCCGCTGGAAGTCAAAATCTGATGGAACACCATCCCGCGTTCCACAGAAAGTAATGTGGCACTTTCCATTGATTCCCAGACTCCAGAATCTTTTTATGTCTGATGACATATCAATAAAAATGAGATGGCATGATACCGAGAGAAAGAAGACTGATGATGAGTTGGTTCATCCTGCAGATGGATTTGCATGGAAGAGATTTGATGCTCGACATCCTGATTTTGCAGCTGACGTGCGTAATGTGAGGCTGGGTCTTTCATGCGACGGTTTTAATCCGTTTGGGCAGATGCTTACTTCGCACAGCACATGGCCAGTTTTTATACACATTTATAATCTTCCCCCATGGTTGTGTATGAAAAAACCTTTCACTTTCATGAGTATACTCATATCTGGTCCTTCTGATCCTGGCATTGATATTGATGTATACATGCAACCTTTAATAAAAGAGTTGAAGCTTCTTTGGGATGTGGGTGTGCGCACATACGATGCATGTTCGAAAGACATATTTCAGATGCGCGCTGCGCTTATGTGGACAATCAATGATTTTCCGGCTTATGCAATGATGTCTGGATGGAGCACGAAGGGGAAACTGTCATGTCCAGTTTGTATGAAGAATACACGATCCAGAAGACTGAAACATCGTTGTAGTTTCAGTTTTATGGGACATCGACGATTTTTGCCAAAGGATCATCCATATAGAATGAATCGTCGAAGATTTGATAATACTATAGAGACCGATGATCCACCTCAGCGTATGTCTGGAACTGATGTGCTTAATGAATTGAAAGATTTCAGTTTTTCGTTCGGGAAGGGTCAAATGAAATCTGGAAAGAGAAAGAATGTTTCCACAGAAACCTGTTACAATTGGAGGAAGAGGAGTATCTTTTTTGATTTGCCTTATTGGTCAACCAATTTGCTACGTCATTGCTTAGACGTAATGCATATTGAAAAGAATATATGTGAAATGTTGCTTTCAGTTCTTCTAAATGTCAAGGGGAAGACAAAAGATGATTTACGATCTCGACGTGACTTGGTGGATTGGGGCATCAGACCAGAATTGCATCCTGTGCGTATCAGTGAAAATAAATGGCAACTTCCATGTGCTTCTTATGTGATGACACCTACTGAAAAAAAACAATTTTTGGAAGTATTAGAGACTATTAGAGTTCCTGATGGCTATTCAAGCAACATATCTAAACGGGTCAACAGAAGAGAGTTGAAGCTAAAATCTTTGAAGACTCATGATTATCACGTTCTACTGCATGAGTTGCTTCCAATAGAAATCCGTCATCTTTTGTCCAATAATGTAAGGGTGGGTGTTATTCGGTTGTGCCATTTGTTTAGAGATCTTTGTGCTAAGAAGTTGTCGAAGTCTTTCTTGCAAAAAATGTTGACAGATGCCCCATTAATTTTGTGTGAGTTGGAGAAAATATTTCCCCCATCATTTTTCACATGCATGCTGCATCTGACTGTCCATATTCCAACTGAAATACTTCTCGGAGGACCTGTTTCTTTTCGTTGGATGTATCCAACTGAAAGAAATATGTTCACATTAAAGTCTTATGTTCGAAACAAGAATCATCCCGAAGGTTCTATCGTGAACGGTTACTTAGCTCAAGAATGTATGGATTTCTGTTCAATGTATTTGTCTGATCTTACTACAAGAATGAGCAGACCAATGAGAAATGAAGAAGAACAATATGAGCAAATTGAACCCAGTTTTCCATCACTTCCTCAAACAGGAGGAATTCCTGGATCATATACATTGAAGACATTAAGCAATGAAGAGCGGGAGATGGCACATCGCACAGTTTTGTTCAACTGTGATTTGTTCGATGACTATATCAGGTAACAAAATTGAATATGTATATCTTACATATATATCTGTTAAACTATTCATATTTTTTTATCTACAGGGAACATAAAACAATGATAAATAGGAAGCATCGTTCTTTATCTTTGAGAAGGAGAGAGACTTTGCATAGCAAAGAGTTTTCTGCTTGGTTAAAATTGAAGGTAAAAATATTACTGTTTAAATTAATTATTTCAATATTTACTTAAGTTTAGCTGTCATTTATATTGCAGGTATTGAGTTTGTCTACTGACTCTGTCTCTGAGGAAATAAGAGCTTTGGCTTTTGGTCCTAATACCGTGGTTCGTGACTGTAAATCAATTGTTATCAATGGGTACAGATTTATTGTCACTGAACGAGCCAAAAACATGAGAACACAACATGATGGTATTATGGTTACTGCCACAACAGATTGTTATGCCAGCGCATCAGATAGTAGACCGCGACTTGAAAATGTGGGTTATTATGGAGTCGTTGAGAAAATAATAATATTGGATTATTACTCTCATGGACGAGTCACAATGATGAAATTCCATTGGTTTGATTCGATGACGAGACATGGCACATTTATTGATGATTGTGGATTTCGAGTAATTAATATGACCCGCACTCTTGCAACCGAAGAACCATATGTGTTGGCATCAATGGCTAAACAAGTTTTTTATGTCAAAGATCAACTTCAACCTGAATTTGGTGTCGTAGTTGAAGTAATTCCAAGACATATTTTTGATGATGCTGATGATGGAATTGACACTGTCCCTATTGCCATTGGAACCAATCCATTTATTTCTTTTGATGACTCCAATAGCTCAATTGTCAGAGTTGATTGTGAACCTGAAGTTGTGGTTGGAAATATATAGAATCATTCATCCATGTTCTCAATTCTTTTGGTTTACCTCGAGTTGGGTTGTTAAGGTTGGTAATATTCATATTTGTTTAGTATTGATCACAAATATGTTTTAGCTGACTTGACCGTTATGTGAATTTTCAATGTTTATTGGTTGCTGTTTTATTTGAATTGCATTTTCTAATTTGGAATTGAACTGTATTCAAACCAAATCAAACAATATTTCAAACTTGGTGAACATTACAACTTGTATGTTTTATTAAATTCATTCAAGCTCTTCTAAAACAATTGATAGCTAAATTACCAATGAATCCCCTCATTCCCTCATATATTTAGTTTTTTGGTTTACACATTAATTTTCTTTTTCTAATTAATTACATATTTGTTTTCCAATGCAGGAAATGAAGCCAATTGAAGAGAGACGAAGAAAAAAAATGGCGGAGAACAATCGTCGGATGGAGGAGCTGGGCATTCCACCATTAGTGCCTACAGTGAGTACTTTATTTCAAATATATATATATATATTTACAGAATATATAATGTCATGTGATTAATTTTTTTTGTAAACTTTTTTGTAGGATCCACCATTACGTCGACAGTTATTTGACGAGGAGCCTAGTACTGGTCCGAGTACTCAGGCCGGTGGTACGAGGAGGGTTCGTACCAGAGGTGGACATAGAGCTGCGCGTGCCCGACTAGACCCTGCCCCTCCCACTGACATTTCAGCCTTCCCACATTCTGATCCCGGTGTGTCGTTAGGGACACACGGGATATTTAGACCTCCCATGTTTTCGCTACCTTCTGCATCTTCTGCCCCATCATTTTCACATCCCATGATGATTCCCACTCCCCAGTCAGCATCAGGTCATACAGTTGTTCCATCTTCTTTTCCTTCTACTTCTGTCTCTCCGAGCTTTTATATTCCATCGTCTTCGACTCCCGTTCCACCAGAGGGTGTTCCATCAGGTTCTGTGGATCCGGCGCCACTCATTGATCAGACTAGCACAGGTATATTTATAAAACCCTATCAAATTTTTATAGTAATATTTATTTTCATTATAACATGTTTTGATAAAATATTTGTTTTTCTTTCATGACAGATACATCTACTGAAAGGAGGCGGGGGCGGGGCCGTACACGCATGCGTTCGGTGTGGAACCGTCGCACACAGGTTATGGTGGAATATAATGAAGACAATCAGATGGTTGAGAAAACAGGGCAGCAATGTCGGAGTTTTATGGCGACGCTTGCCAAATACTCTGACATCATTCCCGTCAGCCCGCTGTCGTGGAGACATTTTCCACATGAGGTCAAAGATAGAGCTTGGGCAGAGATATGGGTAAAAAAATCTGTTGTATTTAATGCCATGAATTTTTTTTGTATTTATATAAATTAATATTTTCATTTCAGCTTCGATTTAATTTTCCTGATGGTGAGGGTGCACGAATGGAACGTCTAAAGGATTTAGGCGAGCTTTGGAGAGCCTACAAGCATGAGCTGTATATTGGCTGGCGTGCTAGAGTTGGCACTGAGTTAGAGGCGGTACCAGTCGTGGATGATTGTCCTATAGAGCAGTATCGTCAGATGATTACTCATTGGACGAGTACCCAGTTTAAGGTATGAATTACATTTGAGGTATTTAAATAATAACTTTCAAGTTTTGCATTAATATTATCCTTTGCATTATCGAATTTTATTTAGGAATCATCTGGTAAAAATAAAAAAAACATTGATGCAAAAAAATACCTCCATACACTAGGACGCACGACGATGCCGGATCATGAGAGGCAGCAGGTATGACAATTGTTTATAAGTTTTCTTTACGACTTACATTTTCTTTTTTTTCCTCAATTATTTAATTATTTGCTGAAGTCTTTATATAAATTTTGTTTTCAATGTCATTGTAGAGGAAAGTACAAAATATTGAAGGACGTGTGCCTCGAGCAAAACTGTTTTGCTCGAGTAGACGAAAAAAGGATGGACGTGCTGTCAACGAAGCGACTCAGCAGCAGATTGTAAGTTTTAATCTGTTGATTTTATATTTTAATATCTATTTCGTAACTTAACAATATATTTATATTTGTAACAGGATGCTTTAGAGGCCCTCGATGCCCAAGAAGCAGACAATTTTGGGCCATCTGATCACTTACATCAGGTGTTGGGAGATGATCATTCTGGCAGAGTACGCTGCCGACCTAGGATAGCCCCGACGAGGTATTGGCCTGCCTCAGGTACGAGTTGTAGTGCCACCGAGCTGCAGCAAGTTAGGGCACAGGCAGAACAGGCTGAGAAAAGGGCCACAGAGACGGCAGAACAGTCTGCAAGGGCAAACAGTGCATTTATGAAATTTATTGAAGTTCTACGTCCAACACTTCTAGCAGAGGCCAGCCCAGCGATTGATGAATACATGTCGTCGATACATTCTATATATGGTGCACCAGGTGGCAGTTCCAGTGGTGGTCAGGCCGATGTCGAGCTTGAAGATGATGATGGCGAGCAGTCTGATTCAGAAGAGGATGGAGATGAGGAGGGCGAGGAGGAGGGCGAAGGCGAGGAGGAAGGCGTTGAGGAGGGTGATGACGATGAGGAGGACGATGACGAGGGCGATGATGATGATGATGATGATGGAGATGGTGATGCTGATGTGGGACATATTGATCCGTTACATTTTTGACTTGACATGTGATGTTTAATCTATTCTAGTTGTTGGTTTTATCTGGACTCGTAGTATAGTATTGGAGTTGAATTATTTTAATCAGTCGCCCGTATTTGTCGTCTGATTTCAGGCCATTCCGACATCGTTCGGCCCGTTTGGACCCCCCTCACGCGCGTTTACGAAGCGCGCGCATCACTTAAAACACGAATATTGAGCCGTACCGCGCAAACCGCACGTCCGATTGAGGTGCCGTCTGCGCGTACACGTCACGAATAATAATTAAAATGTTCCACGGTGGTTTCAGATCAATCTGAGGCCGTCCGCTATGAATTTGACCGTTGGACGCCCGTTCTGGCCGTTTATGACACCATAACTGCGTTGTCGGTCACCGCGGGCACACGACAAGTCCGATTGACGTGCCGTCTGCTCGACCACTTCAGAAATCACTCACCCGTATTTGTCGTCTGATTTCAGGCCATTCCGACATCGTTCGGCCCGTTTGGACCCCCCTCACGCGCGTTTACGAAGCGCGCGCATCACTTAAAACACTAATATTGAGCCGTACCGCGCAAACCGCACGTCCGATTGACGTGCCGTCTGCGCGTACACGTCACGAATAATAATTAGAATGTTTCACGGTGGTTTCAGCTCAATCCGGAGACGCGGTGTGGCCGACACCACTCAAAGTGTCCGTCTTTTGTTTCAAAAGGACGTCATTTTAAGTGAAAAGAATCAACTGGCTTACGGAAAACCGACCAAACGCATTCCGAATCTGTTGATAATTTATCCCAACAATCCATGGGTCATATGTGACGTGTACGAGCCAACCCGGGATGAATCCGAGTCGCGGTGTTGCCGGGATAAGTTTAAGTGGCTCTCTTTTGTTTAAAATGAACACCATTTTAAGTACATACGGAAAAACGACCAAACGGATTCGGTTTCCGTTGAAACTTTAGGAGAACGATCCATGGGTCATATGTGACGTGTACGAATCAACCCCGCCACAATCGGAGACGCGGTGTGGCCGACACCACTCAAAAATTGTCGGTCTTTTGTTTCAAAAAGACGTCATTTTAAGTCCACCGGCCAGCCGGTGTGAAACCACCGGCCAGCCGGTAAGGTCACCGGCCAGCCGGATCCAGCCCATCGGCCAGCCGGTGGACAAGGCAGAAGGCCTTGCCCTCTGCCAGGTGCCACCGGTCAGCCGGTGTCTGGCCACCGGCCAACCGGTGGGCCCAGACAGAATGGAATACCTTCTGTCCAGACCACCGGCCAGCCGGTGCCTGGCCACCGGCCAGCCGGTGGAACCCAGACAGAATAGCATGCTTCTGTCCAGACCACCGGCCAGCCGGTGGCTCAGCACCGGTCAGCCGGTGGAGCCAGAGAAATCCCTTGCTTCTGTCTGGTGCACCGGCCAAACGCATTCCGAATCTTTTGATCATTTATCACAACAATCCATGGGTCATATGTGACCTGTACGAGGCAACCCGGGTTCAATCCGAGTCGCGGTGTGGCCGAGATCAGTCTAAGTGGCTCTCTTTTGTTTAAAATGGACACCATTTTAAGTACATACGGAAAACCGACCAAACGCATTCGGTTTCCATTGAAACTTTAGGAGAACGATCCATGAGTCATATGTGACGTGTACGAATCATCCCCGCCTCAATCCGAGCCGCGGTGTGGCCGACACCGCTCTAACTGTGTCTGTTTTGTTTAAAATGGACAGGATTATAAGTGAAAAGAACAACTGGCATACGCAAAACCGACCAAACGCATTCAGAATCTTTTGATAATTTATCACAACGATCCATGGGTCATATGTGACGTGTACGAGCCAACCCGGGTCAATCCGAGTCGCGGTGTGACCAGGATCAGTCTAAATGGCTCTCTTTTGTTTAAAATGTACACCATTTTAAGTACATACGGAAAACCGACCAAACGCATTCGGTTTCCATTGTAACTTTAGGAGAACGATCCATGGGTCCTATGTGACGTGTACGAATCATCCCGCCTCAATCCGACATGCGGTGCGGCTGACACCACTCAAAGTGTCCGTCTTTTGTTTCAAAAGGACGTCATTTTAAGTGAAAAACATCAACTGACATACGGAAGACCGACCAAACGCATTCGGATTCTATCGATACTTTAGCACAACGATCCATGGGTCATATGTGACGTGTACAAGTCAACCCCGTCTTAATCTGAGATGTGGTGTGGCCGACACCGCTCTAACTATGTCTCTTTTGTTTAAAATGGACATGATTATAAATGAAAAGAACAACTGGCATACGCAAAACCGACCAAACGCATTCGGAATCTTTTTATAATTTATCACAATGATCCATGGGTCATATGTGACATGTACGAGCCAACCCGGGATGAATCTGAGTCGCGGTGTGGTCGGGATGAGTCTAAGTGTCACTCTTTTGTTTAAAATGGACAACATTTTAGGTACATACGGAAAACCGACCAAACGCATTCGGTTTCCATTTAAACTTTAGGAGAACGATCCATGAGTCATATGTGACGTGTACGAATCAACCCCGCCTCAATTGGAGACGCGGTGTGGTCGGCACCACTCATAGTGTCCGTCTTTTGTTTCAAAAGGACGCCATTTTAAGTGAAAAACATCAACTGGCATACGGAAAACCGACCAAACGCATTAGGATTCTGTCGATACTTTAGCACAACGATCCATGAGTCAAATGTGACGTGTACGAGTTAACCCCGCCTCAATCTGAGGTGCGGTGTGGCCGGTATCACTTCAGGTGTATGTATTTTGTTTAAAATGGACATCATTTGAGGTAAAAATATATGGTATAGAAAAAACCGATCATATTATGAATTGAATTTCAGATTCCACGTATAATTGTCATCTAAATTTTAAATTGAATTCTATATGAATTATGTATGTTTATGAATTGTAATTTAATTATGGATTTGTATAGTTTCAGGATCCATTATATGTTAAATGTGTATGAATTTGTTCGTAATTGAATATGTATGTTTTATTTTATTACTGGTACAATAGTTGGATCGAAAATGAGGTGAAAATGAGGTGAAAATGAGGTGAAAATGAGTCCTGATGACTGGTGGTGATAGACAGGGGACAGGGGCTGTGCAAATTGCAGGGTGCTGCAATTTGCAGCATAGGGTATGCCAACGGTTTTAAACCGTTGGCATATAAGTTTTAGCATGTCTTTTCCCAACGGTTCTAAACCGTTGGGAAAGACTTCACCAATTCCCAACGGTTTAAAACCGTTGGGAAACTGTTCCACATGGTATATCCCAACGGTTTGGAACCGTTGGGAAAATGTGTGGCATTTGGTTTTCCCAACGGTTTTGGGAGAACCGTTGGGAAAAACTATCCCAACGGTTCACCCAAACCGTTGGGGTAGGGTAACTTCTATGGGCCTATTGCAACGGTTGCAAGTAAACCGTTGGGAAAACCTTTCCCAACGGCTTACTTCCCAACGGTTATGAGAACCGTTGGGAAAACCTTTCCCAACGGTTTCAGGGGCTTTCCCAACGGTTCTGAACCGTTGGGAAATAGTTTATTTCCAGTAGTGCAAACAGATCTTATGGTTTCATGTTGGGAAAAAGGGAAGAGTCTGGATGTGGATACTTGATTTTTTTTTCTTGGGATGGGGTACAAGAGATGAGGACTGAACTTATACTCAAAAATTATAGTGAATATAGTTTTTATCATTTTTGTATTTTTTTGTAGCATGATGTATATGCATGTACCCCTATTCCCATTTTTGTATATCAAATGACATGAGAATTATCTTGTACATGATATTGATTTTTTTCCACTATTTATTTTATCTGGATGATTTATTTTTCCATTTTTGGTTATTTATTACAACTTATGTTGTGTATCATTATTGTATACTGGTGTTTTACACTCTGGTATGAGGGAATAGTCTCCCCATTGACACACCCTAGGTCCTCGTTTCTAGTCATTATCCTCTAGAATATGGGGAGAAATGATTTAATCCTTATGGCCAACCAGGTTCAGTTACCGGGTCCATGACACTACATGTGTCTCATGTAAACTGCAGTTAGGGTTATACAAATAGGTAAGAAAAAGGTCACTTCCATAATTAGGTTATACTACCAAGTAAGAAAAAGGTACATTTGTAACATGGTTATCACTCCCTAACAAAACTGAGTCTCTTAGTGAATACTAGTCTTCTTGTAAAGTAAAGAATGTCGAAGAGTATACTAATATATTGGTGATCTAAAATACTGTAAAAAAACATCTTATGTGATTCTTTTATTTTTAGCTACATTATTTATTACTCTAATAATTGTATTCTATTAATATTTAAAAAAACACTATTAACCCCCCTCTAGTCAATCTTTTTATATTATTGGGAACTAAAAATTAGTATCATAGGGTGGTTCCTTTTAAGGAGTTAGTTTGTTGATTATTATTTGATTATCTTTTTGTACTAATCGTTATCCTAGACCTAATAGTCTAAGGAAAGATCCAATTCTTTATTATGGAAATTCTATAATTTGGGTTGTTGAATCTCATTAGACCACCTTATTTCAGTGTAAGTGATTATGTATACTATAAGGTCAAAATAAAGGTATTTAAAAAAATATAAGTCTTGAATTTTAGGCTATCATGTGAAAACCTTATAAATTTCCTAAGGTAGATTTAAAATCTATAACTAGAAATGATTCTATAAAATGTATTCTAAACTAAAAATTTGTGAAATTCATATATTATTCTTTAAGTACAAATATATATATATATATATATATATATCCATATTTCATCATGTAAAACTGAATCTAACATTTGGATGACTTTAAAAGTTACTCATCAAGGAAATGATAAGTTGCAGAGAACCAAGGTGGGTATTCAGAGGACTGGGTTTCAAGAATTCAGGATTAATAATAAAGATATCATCAATGAGATGTATATATTATTCACTAAAATTGTAAACAATATTGTTATACTCAGGTAAACCATGAATAATAAAGTTATTATCGAAATAATACTTCAAGATGTCCCTAAAAGGGTGCACTTAAAGAAGGTTGTGATTGAAGAATGAAGTATTTCACAGAGTATTAAATGGATGAATTGATAGGATCCCTTATTTAATACATTTTAGAGTTGAATAATGATAATGGTTAAGATCATAACAAAAGTAAATGTATATAATTCAAATATAATATATGAAGAACCTTAGGTCACCCTGAGAGTGGGGGTGAATCAGGGTGTCAACTTTTTCCCCCATTTATTGGATATTTTTTCCACATTGGTAGGAACTTAATTAAACTTTTATGATAGATATGTGTAGTAATTAAAACATTAACATGTAGAAGGACAACACAACACTTTTAATTTTTTCACCACTAAGGGCTACGCCTAAAGATCATACGCCGATAAGTTGTCGGTCATACCTAATTCCATTATTCTTCAATAGGTGTTAATTACAAGGTTTAGGTATAATCACTCTATCCCAGGCACATTTCCATTACAAAAGTTTAGGGATATCTCACTGCTTCCCTCAGATCACTTCTGTTGACTCCTCCTGGCTCACTGCCTTAGAGGGGTCACACTCAGTTTATGGACGTAAAGGTCCCTTCAATGGATAGGAATTAAAGTCTTCATCTCCTATTCAGTATGAGACTTTTCTTGCATTTAGTTCTAGAGGTTATCTTTGACATTCAATCTTTTTATCTAGTGCAATAACCAGATGTACTAAGACTTCTTATTCTTCTTAGCCAGAATCACAAATTCTTTTGTGATTGTTCTAACACTGAAAATCAGTTCACTAGGCATCACCAGAATCAACTCTTATTATTCCATGAATGAATGTGACCATGCTTGTGACAATATATATTTTCACTTCCTCTTCACTTCTTTAGACACGTTCACCCTTGGTTTAGGATGCTTCTCTTCAAAGTATTCACGTATGCATGTACATGCATGAATGCATGCACTTTCTCTTATCATTTCTTATGTGAAGTCCCAAATGAGTATGGTACCTTTTATTACATACATGACCCCTTATCTCCTTTTCTTAGAACTTGATACGGATATACTTGGTCTTTAATTGTGTTCTTTTTCAAATCATGCGTATAAATTCTTGCACTCACTTCCCATCACCATGTGCATTTTTTTCTTCTCCCTTTATTAATATACAATGTTCACTTTGATTTATTTATAGTTATAAGCATGTATTTTTCTTCAAGATTCAATGTGTATATTTCGGTATGGCTTGATGATACTGTTTTCCTTTTACACACCATGGGTATAGAGTTCTCTTATGAACTTTGTCTCCTCCACAAACCAGGATGGTTCGTGGCCTCTCCTTATGCTAAGGATGTGTGGGATTCCTTCACACAGGAAGTGGATACCTCCTTCATGTACCAAGAGGTATGTGGTTCTATTTTTTTTGGGTCCTACTCTTCGTAGAACCAAAACAGTTCATAGTACCATTTCCTCACAAACCTAGAATGGTTCATGGAAACTCTCTTTGCGAACCTAGGATAGTTCGCGGGTCTCACATCTCATGTACCAAAGCGGTACGTGGTTCACTCCTTCATGAACCTGAAGGGTACGTGGGACCTTCTCTTCATGAACCATAAGTGGTTATTGGTTATTATTCTTTGTGAACAAGAATAGTACGTGGTATAGACTTCATGAAACTAGAACGGTTCGTGGATCATGCATGCCCCTTCTCAAATTTGAAGATCGGAGAAACTCTATTTCGCTAAATAGGAGCTCTCAAAGGCTTGGGAGCAGCAGCCTTTTCTCAAATTGGTGAGTCTCTTTTTATAAGAATAGATCAGATCTTTCTGCATCCAAAATCCTCGAGATATTGCATGAATATCGTGGTTTTGAAATCTTCAAATCACGGTCGTGAGATACGCCGAGTTTCTCGGTTGTTTATAATTTCATGTTGTAATAATCCTCATGTGTATGCAAAGAGGTATGCATGAATATCTCCTCTCCTTGAGTGCTCAACATGGAACGATCTCTAGAAACTTCATTTTCCTTGGCCAACACTTGTTCTTCATTATTTTGATGCATGCATGAAAACTTAGTTGCATGCATGGTATTGTTATGCTCAGACAATGCTCATGCAGTGGGTTTTCTCTTCTATAATGGTCAAAGACTCAATCATGGAGGTTTGGTATCTTCTTTGATGTACTAGTTCACGTTAGGTGGCCATAGGTTAAAGAAGACCCTCAGTCGAAGATCGGACAGCTCCGATTCAACCACACGCAGCACGGGGATGATGAGTGGCTTGGATTATATCCTTGTACAAGGGATGCGATGTGTGGCTAGGATCTTCAGCGAGATCAGATGGACGGTCAAGATTATTTCCACATTTTTAAAACCTTGTCCCACATCGATACGCCGCGATGTTTTCTCATAGTTTATCAATCAAGTTGCGATAGAAGTGGCTCGGATTACTCTTCCTCTCTCCACAGTACTGCCCCATACCGTGTTCACCCTGCGGGCGTGCTCCTAGCGCCCACACTGCAGAGGTTCACCACCATGCCGCACTTGTGGGCTTATACACGGCCCGCGCAAACCCTTCCTCCTACGGGCTAGCCTTGAGGTCTTCCCTCAAGCGTGGTTGACCCCTTGGGTCCTGAAAGTTCTTGGGGTGAGGACCTTGGTCGACCTCCATAGATGGCAACTTTATTTTTGGTAAAGTAATAAAATAATTACTTAGTGTAAAACCTAGTGTTTACAAATAAAAATGCCAAAAAACAATTCAAAAACTCCTTCACAACCTCTTCTTCTCCTTATCTTTTAATCCTTCCAAAAAAAACTCCAACCATCCTGAATTTATGTAGACAATGTATCACTCCTAATACACATATATGAAACTTAGGATCAAGATCAACCAACATCTGGTTTCCATTATCCATTTTACTTAGGATAGTTCCTTCTTCATGTTGATAATCATTGACATCCATTGAAACTCATTGACAACAAATACAATCTTCATATACCAAGTGGTCTCAACATTTGGATGACTTTAAAGGTCACTCATCAAGGAACTGATAAGTTTCAGAGAACCAAGGTGGGTATTCAGAGGACTGGGTTTCAATAACTCAGGATGAATAATAAAGATAGCATCAATGAGATATATAGAAGATTCACTAAAATTGTAAACAACATGGTTGTGATCAGGGAAACCATGAAGAATAAAGTTATTATCGAAAGAATACTTCAAGTTATCCCTAAAAGGGTGCAATTAAAGATGGTTTTTAATGAAGAATTATGTATTTCACAGAGTAGTCAATGGATGAATTGATAGGATCCCTTATTTAATACATTCTAGAGTTGAATAATGATAATGGTTAAGATCATGACAAAATGAAAGGTATAGAATTCAAATATAATATAAATGTTTCTATTAATAATTCTGATTATGAGTTAAATAAAATCAATAAAAATGTAATAGAATTTTTTTTAAAGAGTTTCTAAGTACATGGAAGGAAAGAGATATTCAAATAATCGTCCCATAAGTGATCATCAAAAGGATGACAGAAAGGGAAGTAAGAATGGTAATAGTAGAAAATAAAATGTTTTAGAATTAATAGGCTCTGAGTGTAGGAAAAAGGGCATATCAAAATCGATTTTCCAAAATTGAAATAATAAGGGAAACACAAACAATACAGGGATTTAAAATGTACATATCGTGCTAGATGGAGTTTCACGGAGGAGTTAAACTCGAGCAGTGATGATTCTGGGAGTGGAAAATAATCAGCCAGTTTATTCTTTATGGAAATAACTATGAATGAGGTAAGAAATTTTTATGATTCTATCTCATGTTATGAGCATGATATTGAAACAATATTTAAATAATTAACTAAACAAAATTAATATTTTAAAAAGGATATTTTGAGATTGGATTAACTATATTGAAAATTTCAAATAGAAAATAAGAAAAATAAAGAAGAAAATGAAAAACTAAAAGTTTCTACTTTAAGAAATATAGAAGATAAAAGGTTTATATATTCTGAACTAATAAATCTCAAAGATGAGAATGAAATATTTCTTTTTCAAAAACTGATAAAGATCAATATAGAAGAATTAAGTTAATTTGTGGTGATGTATCTAAATTTGAAAATAAATATAATAATCTCAAATAATAAATTATGAAATTAAGAAATATGGTATCTTATTCAAATGGGGAAATATGTGATGACCTAGAAGTTTCTCAAAAATATAATAAAAAAATTAAAATGTAAATTACTAGATTAAAATAAACCTTGTCTATTTTTCAAATAAAACAAAAAATTGATAAGATGATGGCTAGGAACAAACCTAATAATTACAAAACTAGATTTGGTTATAATACTCAAATTCCTATGATGTATAGAACTAATTTTGTTAAAAGTAGTAAAGGGAATGTCTCAAGTGTTACATGCTTTAATGTAATTTGAAAAGGAATTATGTAAATGAATGTTCATTAAGATTTACTCAATCAATAGGTCATTCAATGAATTTTATTTATAAGAATCTATCTTTTAGAATACCCTGTAATATTTTTATTAAATCAGTATGGGTGTCTAAATGTTTTACCACTAATCCAGTTGGACCCAATATGGATTAGGTACCACAAAAATTATCTAGATAATTAGTTTTATATGAAATATTCCTAAAGATTTATAAATATACGTGGTATAAGGACATAGGGTGTTCCAGGAGCATAACTGGTGATGTTTCTAATTTTTTATATTTTAATTCATGTGTTGTAGGAATTTTCACTTTCAGTGATAACTCTAAAGGAAAAGTTCAATATTTTGGAGAATTAATAATATTTAAATATTTTATAATTTCCAAAGTAATGTATGTAGGGGGATTAAAACACAATTTAGTTATTATATCTTATCCTTATGATGAAGGAATGAGTGTAAAGTTTAAATATAATAAATGTATTGTTCATAAAGAAAAACCTATTTTATTTTATGCTATTAGAAAAAGAAAATATTTACTCTATAGATTTTTCAGAACCTACACAATAAAATGTAAAATGTTTAAATTTTATAGAAACAGACCATATTTTTTTGTACATAAGGTTGGGACATGTTCACCTTTGAAAATTGTACAAGTTGGTAACACATGGATAGGTTCTGGAACTTCCAAAATTCAAAGAAATTAAGTATTTTATGTGTGATTCTTGTCAAAAGGGTATGCATCACAAAGTGAATTTTAGATATATTAGAATTTTTAATATAGTGAGATGTTTAGAAATAATTTATCTTGATTTATTTGTGCCCCTGATAACTTCTAGTTCAGGAAGTAAAAAATATGTATTTGTAATTATAGATGATTTTAGTAGATTCACTTGGACTCATTTCTTATCTTATAAAAGTTAAACCCTAAACATGTTTATTAATTTTTGTAAGTAGATTCAAAATAAAAAATGTCAATAAATTAATTTAATTAGACGTGGTAAAAATTGATAATGTGTTAACTTATATATTGATAAATTTAATAAGATAATTGATACTTCCATAATTTTTTCCCTAGAACACCACAAAAATATGGTGTTATAGAGAGGAAAAATAAAACTATTCAAGAAAGGGAAATAACTATGCTAAATGAATTCAATTTAACAAAATATTTTTGGTCTGAATCGATTAATATGGATTGTTATATCTTAAATATAGTTTACATTAGACCCATGTTAATGAAAACTCTTTATGAATTGTTTTAAGAAAACAAACCCAAGATTGGTCACTTTAGAGTTTTTGGTTGTAAGGTTTATATTTTAAATACTAAATACAATTTGGACAAGTTGGATGCTAAAATTGATGAAGTTATATTTCTAGGATATTCAAATAATAGCACATCTTATTGAGTATATGAAAAAATTACCATATCAATGGAGAAATATGTCCATGTAATGTTCCTTGAAAATAATTAAAAATAGTATGAAAATTCTAATAATCCTGAAGAAGAATTTAAAGAGTTAAATTTGGGTGAAGATAGACATAATAATCATACTACATCAGTTGAGGTGGAGAACATATATTATTAAATTGATTTTATGAATTGGAAAACTCATAGAGATAATTCTTTAGAAAATATAATTGGAAATGTTGGATCTAGAATAAGAATTAGAATATTAGTTTTGAATTTATTTTCTAATTCTACCTTTGTTGCTGATTTTGTGCCTATTAATGTTAAATAATAATTGAATGATTCAAATTGGATAAATTATATTCATTATGAACTTAATAAATTTTAAATAAATAAATATATAATTTGTTTGAGTTTCATTAAGATAAACAGTATATTGGAACAAAATGGATTTTTCAAAATAAAATGGATGAGTTTGGTAATATATTAAGAAATAAAGATAAAATTGTTTCTAAAATATATTTATAAGAAGAAGGTGTTGTTTTTTTAAACTTTTGTATAAAATTTCATTTTTAAAATGTGTAATTTCTGAAGAGGTGTATGTTATTCAACCATCGGGTTTTAAAAATTGAAAAATTTTCAAATCATGTTTTCAAACTATCTAAAGCTTTGTATGGTCTAAAGTAATCTCCAAGAGCTTAGTATGATAGAATAACTATAATTTTATTGATAAATAATTATATAAAAGAAAAGTTTGGTCAAACTTTATTTATAAATAATTTTTCTAATGATGTTTTAATTGTAAAAATATATGTTGATGATATTGTATTTGGATCTACAAATTATATGCTTAGTAATGAATTTTTTAAATTAATGACAAATGAATTTGATATGAGTTTAATAAGTGAATTAAAATTTTTCCTTGGTCTTAAAATTTTAAAAATAAAAGATTTCATTTTTCTAAATCAAAGTAAATCTGGTAAATATTTTTTTAGAAAATTAAATCTTGATTCGTGTAAAACTATGAGAGCCACAATGATCTCCAATTCTAAACTAGATGTGGATAAATATATAAAATATATGAATAATAAAATATATAGAGGAATGATATGAAGACTAGTTTATTTAACTTCATCAAGGTATAATAATATGTATTCAGTATATATGTGTGAAATATATCAATTTAATCATAAATAAAATCATTTTAAAGAAGTTAAAAGAATAATAAAATATATTAAAGAAACTATTAAAACTAGTTTGTTTTACTCCAATCAGAATTGTTTTAATTTTTTATCATTTTATGACTCTGATTTTAGAGCCTACAGACTTGATAGGAAAAACACTTCATAAATGTGTCAGTTACTTGGTAAATCTTGAATATCATGGAGTTCCAAAAATAAATTTTTAGTTGTATTGTCCCCAACTGAGGTTGGGTACATTGCTGCTGAAAATTATTATCCACAATGTCTTTGGATAAAAAACTATATATGGTTTCAATTTTTATTCAAAAAATTCTGTATATTGTGAAAATACATCATCTATTTCAATATCAAAAAATCTATTACATCATTCTTGGATAAAACATATTGATGTTAGATTTCATTTTTTTAATAGATCGTGTTTATAAAGGGGATATATTTCTTGAATTTTTTCTAATATAAAATCAACTTGTAGATATATTTACTAAACTATGAGATTCCATGAGGTTTTTGAAATTTAAGTTTGAACTTGGGATGATATATATTTAGTTTATGTGGGAATTCTAAATTTGGTATTTTTGTTCTTATTTCTATGTTAGAAAATCATGAATTTAGGGGGAGTTGTCCTTTGCTTGTTTTTTGTAGTATAATCATGTGAAATTTTTTTATTATTAATGGGGATAATTATTTTTCACTTAATAATATTTTTTATTTTTGATAAATTTCAAAATGGGGGTGAAAATTTGTAGCTTTTATATCAAAATTTTTGTTTTGGTTTTACAATTTAGAAAAAATGGGGGATATTATTTGTGTTGAGAGTTTTGGTTTTGGTATTTTATCTTATTTTTATTATATCTTTATTAAATTTTAAATTAATTCATTTAAAAATATTTATTTAAAAACATTTAATTGTTAATAATTGATTATATTTTATTTTATTTATTTTATTTATTTTATTCATCATTTATTTTTATTATTCTTCAACTATTTTATTTTTGTATAAAATATATTTCAAGTTTCCATATTTTTTTAAGTATTCTATTTACCTATAAATAAGTTTCTAAAAAATTATATTACCCATACATAACTATATTTCACCCTTATATATGTTTTCCTTGCCCTTATGTAGGCTTTATAATAAGTGATATATCCTTATGTGAGTTTTGAAACTATGTTGTTAACTTTATGTAATCTTTCAAGTACCCTTACACAAGGTTTGCCATGATCCAGCCTAATGGGGCTTGGGCCACAACTTCCCAAGCCCACCTCTAATAGGCCAAGGGTTGGAGACTAGTTCCAAGTAAGAATATCACGTAGATGGGAGGCATTTTCTTAATGTACCTGTATGCATTCACCCATAAACACTTTGGTGAAATAGTATAGAGATATAGAAAACTTGAAACTAAAATAAATGCATACAACAATACCAAACTAGAGTACAACAGAAGTACTGAAAGTATAAAAAAAATGGAAAAACACATGCCCACCAAAAACTTTAAAAGCATCCAACCTACTCAAAAGGAGGGGATCTCTGTCAAATGCAACTATCGAAAAGCTCCTCGGCCCATCTCTGATAAACACCTCAGACATTCTATCTCACTAAGCTCTACCTACCTTAGGTCCTCCAAGGACTGTGTCGAAAGGTCTATGGTCTACACAAGACACAACACATGTGAGACAAGCCTACGTGGGGGTGAGTATAATAATACTCAGTAGGCACCCCAAAAATCCAAAATAAAAGGAATCAATTTATAGGCAATAGTCCACTTGACCTAGCCAGAGGGAACCCAATTGAGAGAGAAACTCCATCTCAAACCATCCTCAACTATACATGACTAGTCAGCTCAATCCATAAGGGGTGCCAACCTAGACACTTGGAAACACCGCAAGGACTCTTAAAATCACCCAAATATACTTGTCACACACTCCAAGTCTCATGAGGTTCTGACCTCATAGCCAGCGGAAGGATTCTACTCAAGGCTCTAAGGTAGCACAAAACTATGAGAATGAACTACATGAGTTTATCCATTCTAGATGGCACCTGTCCGAGAGATACACTCCATTAGGAACAACTCACTAGGTCCAGCATTAGTGCCTAGCACCAGAGGTCCTGCCATCACCAACCTTCACCCTATGTAAGGTTGTAATATCCTAGGTGGAAAGCCCCACCCCTTACCACTGCACACAGTTGAGGGAGCATTACTCTATACTATATACTAAATGCATCCTCTCTAGCGAGAGTGAATGGAGGGACCCACACCTCACCACTAACCTACAGTCGAGGTAGTAAAAGCTCTTAACTAAATCATGAAACCTCTATCACTCATTTATGGAGTGTCCCACACCTCAATCTATTGAGGGAGAACTAAATCCTAACCAGGTATCACACATAACTAGTGGAGGGGCATGCTCATCATAATTTTAGTCAATAGACAAGGGAGAGCTAACTCTAATGGAGGACTCTCTCCCCACTTCTACTCGGATACGAGGGAGTACTACTCTGAAGGTAAGGACCTATACCCTAGTATGATAGGGGAGTAACACTCTACCATATTGATTACTATAGGGGACTTTTACCCTAATACTATAGGGGAGTACCGACCCTAGGTAAGAGGACCCGCTCCCTAGTACGATAGGTGAGTACCAACTCTTCCAGAATACAACACGTATGGAGGACCCTCACCCTGAAATGGAAAGGAACTACCAACTCCAAGGATAGAGGACCCACACACTAACATTATAGGGGAGGAACCATTATATATATACATCACATCTGGAGGACCAGAAATCCGACATGGTAGGGGAGTTCCAACTCAACAGATAGAGTACATGCACCCTGGTCTAATAGGGGAGTAACTACTCTATCAAGACAATAAGTATGGAGGGTTCGCGCCCTGAAATAGAAGGGGAGTGCTATCTCTAACTACATGAATAATAAGGGAAACTTTTACCTGGATTATATAGGGAAGTACCAGTCCTAACATCTCTCACTAATATCTGCACTAATCTTCCAAATCAGTCAAGCATCACTGAATGGAGTGTCATGCTTATCATACCTTGTATCACAACACAACCATGGGTAGGGGATCCGCACCCTGATACAATAGGGGATAACTTCTCTATTGTATTAAAGAGTCCAGGGGACCCAAAAAAATAAGGTGAAAGGTAAGGGGACCAAACCCAACTTCAACCCAGTGATCAACCCAAATATCTACCCAAGGTTATGCACTACTACTACAGTGTCGTGCATGAACCACGCCACACCATATCTCTTCAGTTAAAATGGATTCCACCATCACATTCTATGTGTAAAAATACTCAGGATAGGATACTCAAAAGCTATAATCCAAGTTATAGAGAAGGATATATTTAAGGAGTAAGATCTAAAGAAGGTCCAAAAAAGTACATGGTGTGTAGTAGAGCCCACACGATGTGTGGAATTTTCTATGAACCTAGTCATTTATCCCGCTCACATGTCCTGGATCTTCCATGTAGGTGTACATAGAATGTACAACCCATACACGGAGTGTTTTTTCACATAGGGCCCTTGGCCATGTTCTCCTTCCACACGTCTCAGCCAGCCGTGTTCCTCACACATTGTACATCACATATTGTATGACGTGTTCAAGTTAAAAGTCAACATGGTCGTGTGGTTTTACAATTCTCATGTCTATGTACTTTGGATGTGTAGTTATATATGTCCATGTATGATCACATGGCTTCCAAGTCCATGTCCTATAACCACACGACATGGCGTGTAACTCTGATACATAGCATGTATTCCCCAAATTTCATCTTCCTCGAATAGGAAGAGACACACAACATGTCTCACTAGACTACATTCCATGTAGATAGTGATTCCAATTAGGAATTACCTTGAGATTCACCCCAAATTTCATTGAAACCTATAGATCAACCTAGAATGGATCACTAGAAATTGCAGTAGGGCTCTACAACCTCAAAATAATGAAAAACAGAGGGGATCGAGACCAAAACTCAAAACCACCTACCTAGATGGAAAAACACCAAATATTCAGGTGTAGAATAATTATTGGATCATATTTCTCCTTGATCTAATGATGATCAGCATCAAAAACAGAGATTGAAAATGCTTTGTCACTTCAATTTGGATTGGTTTTCATCCATCACCAAAGGGGGATAGAAGACAAGTGGATCTGATTTATGTTTTATGCACCCAATGTTGGAGGGGGAGGGATTTAGGTTAGAGTTTATTAATTAAATTTTTATTTAATTAACAATTCCACCACATGATACCCTTCCAACTTACCTCCATCCAAACACCCGATGTAGACAACTTAATTTCATGCCTATGGTAAACATCACATTTTGAACACAACTAAGGTCTCATAATTATAATTTAAGACTCCACTAATGATTTATTCCACATTTCAAGAGAAACTGTGACTTTGTGATAAAATATTTTTAATATTTTTAAAATCACTTCATAGAGGATCTTCGGGCCTTAGAATCCCATGCCAACTCGGTTACTAGCTTCAAAAATATTCCTAGAAATATTAAAAAGTTTTATAGTTAAAAAATAAAGTCAGTGAATCCTCCCCACATTAAGTCTTTTCATCCCCAAAAGGAGAAATCCTTGGTATAAGGGAAAGAGACTGATCTCTCCACTGGAACTGCTAAGCCAGCGAGCTCACTAGGGTTTCTCGTGTTGCTTCCAAGCATGCATTTTAGTGAACCACTAAGGACACCCCACAATCACATTTAGCTCCAACCAGGTCAACATCATACAAAAATCATCATATTCCTCCTCAGTTGTGGTAGGTAGAGAAACACCAAGCACCATGTTCCATCTGCAGTCATAGGGTCTAGTGGTACACTACCTTTCTAACCTGATGCAGATACCAATGTAACCCCACAAGTTACATCCACCCCTAGATAAACCTAACTTCAACCTCCTCAAGACTCTTTCATTCAAGTTTGATACCAAGAATGCAAAGGTACCAAAAAAATATGGCTTTCTAAGTGTAAACATTAGGTCTTATCGGCCCCTTCATCTACAAACTGCCATTCATAACATAGCTCACCAAAAAAAACATCCATGCCTACTAGTGGAATATTAATTGAGTATGGATGGTATGAAACCAATTCAAACTATAGAAACATCATAGGGTATAAATATAATGCTAAGTGATGGTTATAAGAAAGGATCTCCCTCCACCAGGGCTACCAAGCATAAGGGTCAAGCAAAAAAACTCCACTGGAAAGGTCAGGACATGCTCTAAAACTCTTGTGCACAACCTCAACCTGAACACACAAGTTTAAGGAACTCATCCACCATACCTCTACATTTTCCTCTTTGGGCAGAACTGACTCACCCAGAAGGCTCACCACTATGACCACCATCTGATCAAGAGGTGTCCTCACTAGGTGGAAACCATGCATGACTGCCTCGAGTCAGTCATCAACTACCTGGGGGTATGGATCACCCTGATACCTCAGAGGTCACTACCTATAGAACTCATGCAGTGCACTCAGCCTACACGCATCCTTATCCTGAACTACTGACACAACCAGCTACTCAATGAGTGATGGATAAACTAGTGAACCACCCAGATTGACCACCTCAGTACCAGTTCCCTACATTAAAGCTTCTTCATAGGGTGTATCATTACCAAAATCCCACTATAGAACCCTGTCTAGATATTGTCGTGGTGGAATCCAGAAATAGAATCAAGATTCACCACTATCAAATAGTATATATGGGTAGTTGACTCAATAAGGACAAGTAAAAAAACAAGTCCTATATGGTTCATGTACCATTATTTCCCTATGACCAGTTACCTAATTTACCAAGTTGAAAAGTAAGTTATCAAAGTCCTGGGGAATAGATATGTTAGCTGATTCACCAACACTAGAACCTCTATCCTGAGAGCTAAAATATAAACACCCTAACACTATTGCTATGAAACCCAAACCAAGCTCATGATATTGTGGTCCTAAAGTTGAACTCTCTCTAATACAGCTCTATCACGACCTAACCCAATGGGGTCCGGGCCGCAACCCCACAATCCCTCTTCCAATAGGTCAGGGGCTAACAACTAACACCAAGTATTCATATCACACATATGGGAGGCCTTTTCCTAAGGTACCTATATGAACACACCAAAAAAACCTCAATGCAATAGTGTAGAGATATAGAAAACTAGAAACTAAAATGCATGCGTATAGCTATCAAAAACCATAGTACAACAAATTTAATGAAAGCATAAAAATGGGAAAAACATGTTCCCACCAAAAACTATAAAACCATCTAACCTTCTTATAAGTAGGGGGTCATTTCCAAATAAGGCTACCAAAAATCTCTTTGTCCTAGATCCACCTCGATTGGTCTAGCTCACTAATCTCTACCTTCCTCAGGTCCTCCAAGGACTCCATCAAATGGAATATGGTCTGCACATGACACAACATATGCAGGAAAATCCCGTGTGGGAGTGAGTATAATAATACTCAGTAGGCACCCCAAAAAACCAAAATAAAAGGGAGAAACTAATAGAAAATAGTCATCCTAATCCAGCCAGAGGGAACCCAATCAAGAGAGAAACTCCATATTGAACCATCCTTGTGTATACACAACTAGTCAGCTCATTCTAGAAGTGGTTTCAACCTAGACACATGATAGCATCGCAAGGACTCCTAGAATCACCCATAAATACTCATCTTAGACTCTAAGTCTCATGAGGTTCCAAAATCATAATCAGTGACTTGATTCTACGAATGGATCTAAGGTAACACAAAACTAGGATAATACACACCATGAGCTCAACCATCCCATATGGTACCCATCAAAGTGATACACTCCATCAGGAACAACTCACTAGGTCCAACTGTAGTTCCCAGCACTAGAGTTCCTTCCATTATCAACTTGTGCCCTGTTCAAGGATGTAAGAACCCAGGTGGAGAGGCCCACCCCTCACCACTACACACAGTTGAGGGAGCACTTCTCCATACTATTCACTATGTGCATCCTCTCTAGCAAGAGATAACGGAGGGACCTTTACTTTTCCACTTCCCTAAAGTCGAGGGAGTAATAGCTCCCAACTAAACCATGAAACCTCTTTCACTTCTATATATAGTGTCCTACACCTCAATCCATATATGTAGAACTAAATCCTAACTAGTTATTTCACATAAATAGTGGATGGGCTCACTCCTCATAACTATACTCAATAGACCAAGGATCACTAAATCCAATAGAGGACCCAATCATCATTGCTACTCAGAGAAGGTGGAGTAATGCTCCGAAGGTGAGGACCCACACCCTAGTATGATAGGGGAGTACTACTCTACTAGCTTGATTACTATAGGGGACCCACACCCTAACACAAAATGGGAGTTCTGACTCTAAGGATAGAGGACCTACACCCAAACATGATAGGGGAGTACCCACTCTATCTATACATCATGTCAGGAGGACCCGCTCTCTAACATGGAAGGAGATCTCCAACTCCATGGATAGAGGACCTGGACCCTGATCCAATAGGGGAGTAACTACTCTATCTAACCAATAAGTATATATGGCCCACACCCTGACATGGTAGGGAAGCACTATCTTCAACTACATGAATGATAAGGGAAACCCTCACCCTAATACCACATGGGAGTACCAATCCCAGCATCTCTCGCTAAGAGTTGCACTGATCTACTGCATCAATCAAGCATCACTGGAAGTTTTTTCACACTTATCATAACTTTCATCACAACACAGCCACAATTAGGGGAACCCTTCCCTGATACAATAGGGTATAACCGCTCTACCAACTTAAAGAGTCAAGGGGACCCACATCCTAAGGCGAAAGGGAAGAGTACTGAACTTGATGTCAACCCAGTGATCCACCCTGATCACTACCCAAGGTTAAGCATCACTGCTATATCGTCATTCCCAACCCATACCACACCATATCTTTTCGGCCAAAATGAAGGCCACCATAGCATTCTATCTGGAAAACTACTCCAGATAGGCTACTCGCAAGCCTGAATCTGAGTTCTAGAGAAGGAGATACATATGGATAAAGATCTCAAGAAGATCCTAAGAAGTACACGACATGCACTAGAGCCTACACAATGTGTGGACTTTCCCATATACCTAGCCATGTCTCCAGCTCACACGATCTGGCTTAGACATGTAGGTGTACATGGAACATGTAGCCTGTATACAGTATATTCTGCCTCACCTAGCCCTAGGTCATGTTCTCCTTCTATATGGATTGGCTATCTATGTCCCTCACACGTCGTGAAACCCATACTACATGGCATGTTCGAGTTAAATGGCCACTTGACAATGTGGTTTTCCCATGCTCGTTTCCATGTACTTTGGTCTTGTAGTTCTACAAGGACATGTATGATCACATAGCTTCCCAATCCATGTCCTCTGGCCACACAACATGGAGCCACTACATGTCATGTAACCCTGGTACATGGAGAATAGTCCCCAAAATTCATCTTCCCTAAATAGGAATAGACACATGGTGTGTCTCACTGGAATACATTCCATGTAGATTGTAATTCGTGTTGGGAATTTCCTTGAGATTCACCCAATTCACCCAGGTTTTCCCCAAAACCTGTAGATCGACCTAGAAGGGATCACTAGCAATTTAAATTGGTATCTACAACATTTAAAAAATGTAAAACGAATGGGATTGGGACCAAAACTCAAAACCTCCTACCTCAAGGGTGAAGCACTAAATATTCACATGTAGAATAACACCTGGATCATACTACTCCTCAATATGATGATGATCAACACCAAGATCGGAGATCAGTGGTGATTTGTCACTTCGATTTGGCTCGGTTTTTATCCTTCACCAAAGGGGGAGAGGAGAGGAGAAACTCTCCTTTGTGTTTCATGCACCCAACATGGGAGGGGGATTTAGGTTGTATTTTATTAATTAAATTTTCATTTAATTAAAAATTCCACCACCTGAAGCCCCTCCAACTCGCCATTGTCAAGGCACCGGGTGCAGACAACTTTATATCATGCCTAGGACAAACATGATGTTCTAAACTCAACCATGGTATCATAATTATAATCTGAGAAACTTCTTGGGATAAATTCCATGTTTCAAGAGAAAATGTGCTTGTGTGACAAAATATAATTAATATTTTTAAAATCCCCAGGTCAAGGCTCACCAAGCCCCATAATCCTACATTGACTCAACACCTAGCTTTGGAAATATTCCAAAAAATATTTCAAAGTATTACGGGTAAAAACCCAAGTCACTATAAGGTTGGTATTACCCTTATGTAATTAGGTTAAATATTTGTATTACCTTTATGTAAGTTATACCATACCCTCATGTAAGCCACTTATATAGCGGGTTACACTTACACAAGTATTGGTTACCATTACGAAAGTACTAGAAAACTCATTCTACCCTTACACATGTATCATATTACCTTTACACAAGGTTCAAAATACCTTTATTCATGATTAAAAAATTTCAGTCTACCTTTACATAGCATTTACTATACCTTTACACAAAAAATATGAAATGTCTTTTACCTTTACTAAAGGTTCAAAGTACCTTTACGTACCATTACAAGTTACCCTTATGTATAGTTACCCTTCACTTATGTAAAGACCCTGAAATTTCAAGGAAATTTTTTTCTTAAATACTTTATAATTTTACGAGTCTAACGTTTCTGACGGAACCTGATTCTGAGGCTCGGCGTGCTCGGAATCAATTTCTGAAGTTTTGTTCGAGTACGTTCAGTAAACGTACGTGCGGGTTTTCCTATATTTTGAACCAGTGCTCGGAATTGAAATCTGAGGGCACCGATGAACTTGCAGCACCGGTATTCTCTTAAGGAGACCTTTACCGCAGTTGCGTTTTATCGTATGTGGTAGTTAAAATTTTGGGATTCATTAAGAATTAAATAAAATTATTGTGTTACAATTTTAATTTAAGTGGAAGTTATTTCCTCCAAAAGGAAGTTGGAGGTGGGGCCCACACCCCACCTAACTTCCCATGGGAGAATATAACTAAGGTTGGTGGGTCCCACATGAGCCCCTAACTTATCACCTCCCCTTAACTCCCTTGAAACCCCCATTTAACTCCCCTATATTTATTATGACAACTCCCCCTCATTTATTTGGGTGGAGACTCTCCACATTCCACCCTCTTCATTAATGTGCCAACCTTATCAATTTAATTAAGTGAGAACCCATAATTAAATGATTCTTTTTAATTAATTTGAAATGGAATGGAATATATATTAAAAATTGGGGGAAGCCTTAATATAATTTGGGCTTGGCAAATATTGTGGTGGAACCCTGGGAGGATTAAAAGTGAGCTTCAACCTTCCACGAAGAACGACGTCTTCTTCAATGAAGAACGCTGATTCCACTGAAGAACGACGACGTGTCTTACTTCCTCTTTCTTCGCGGCAAGAGAGGAGATTCCACTTTCCCTTCGGACGCACTCCGATGTCAATGGAATCAACACCATTCTTCTGTGATGCCCGACTACCACGACATTCATCTTCCACAGCTCGACGACGTGTGACGTCAATTTTGAGGCAGGGGTTTAAATCCTTTCCGTAACCATTTTATGTCATTGAAATTATAGTTTGAAAACAAAATGGTATCACAGTAACATGGGGAAAATTCATCCGCACCAACACGGACAAATCTTCCCAATTTGATCTTTTTTTGGTTAACGATGGGAGCGGACAATGGCGACCGGCAACGAGTTGGCCGCAAAGAAGGGGGTTGGTAGCGCAAAGGCCACCGGGTCACCGGGATGGCGCGACATCGCCTCGCTACGCGGAGAAGAGTAGTGGCCATGTCGAGCCATGTCGGAGGCACGTGGCGCTGTCGCGCCGCGCGGAGGGAAGCACAAGGCTGCGGCCAAGGTGGGTCACGGTGGAGGGGCGTGGCGCCGTCACGCCGCGCTGGAGAGAACCTGCGGCCTACGGTTGCGGTGGGCAGGGGAGGGTGGCCGGCTGTGCTGACCGCCGGTGCGATCCAGGGCGGAACCTAGTCGAGTTCCGCAGAGAGGAACTGGCAGCCGCTGGTTCCATCACAGGGAGACGGGGGGCGTAACCCCCCGTGATTGAATAGGGTGGGGCCTGCAGGGCGCCGCCGCCACCTGGTCACGCTGACCAGGCGGGCTTCACCGACCCCAGCCACGTGGTTGGGCCACCACGCCACGTGGGTCGGGCCACCGCACCACGCGGTCTGGGCCACAACGCCATGCGGGCCGGGCCACCGCGCCACGCGGGCCGGGCCACAGCGCCACGCGTGCTAGGCCACCGCGCCAAGCGGGTTAGGCCACTGCACCACGCAGGCCGGACCGGCGCCCTCAGCTAGGCCGGCGCCTTGGGTCGGGCCACCATGCTGGTTCGAGCCGCAACCGCTGGGTCGGGCCGTTCCCTAATGGGCCGAACCTGGACCCGGGTCAGGTCGACCCGGTTCGGGCTGACCCAAGGCGGGTTGGGCCGGCTCGGACCGGACCCAAACCCCCCCTCTTCAGACCCTTTTTAGTAATTTGCTTATAACTTGAGCTACATACCTCTGATCGACGCACCATCAGTTGCATTAGATTTCTTGGATCGAGACGGTCATTTTGGTATATTACACTCAAGGTTTTAGCGAAGTTTGTGTATGGATGGGTTGGTTCGAACTCAAAACCAACCAGGCCCTCGAAGCGGAAATGCTTATAACTTAAGGACCGGACGTCCGATTGATGTGTTGTCAACTACATTGGTTTACTTTTGACGATAAGATTCTTTTTTCATACTCCACATGGGATTCAGATGAGTCTGGAGTATGGCCAGGTTTGATTGTACCCAAAATCCAACTGGGCCCCTGGAATGAAAAGGCCAATATCTCTCAGATCGGGCGTCCGATTGACGCGTCGTCTGTCGCGTTGGGTTCCTTTTGACGAGACAGAACTTTGGGATATATCAACTCTAGACTTCGTGATAGTTTATGTATCGACCCCTTAGCTCGAGGAGTGGACCCTCCCGGAATCGAGCGTACTGTTTGCGGGAACCGTATAGCTGGTTGCGACTGCGACGACTACCGTACTGGGATCCTCTGTGGGTTCGACGATGATGACTACTGTACTTAGATCCTCTGTGGGTTCGGAAGCAATGACTATTATACTTGGATCCTTTATGGGTTCGGCAGCGATGACTACTGTACTTGGATCCTCCGTGGGTTCGGCAGCGATAACTACTGTACTTGGATCCTCTGTGGGTTCGGCAGCGATGACTACTGTACTTGGATCCACTGTGGGTTCGGCAGCGATTACTACTTTACTTGGATCCTCCCTGGGTTTGGCAGCAATGATTACTGTACTTGGATCCTCCGTGGGTTCGGCAGTGACGACTTCTGTACTAGGATCCTACGTGGGTTTGGCAGAGGAGATGATTCAGAGGCTACATCTAATCATCTCCACCCCTCTTCGTGAGTTGTATACCTGTGTGAGCTGAGTCTTGAATTTCAATCATTGTCATCGATGTGATTGACTTTACTTCCTGTGTGTACTGGGTTGTTCTTGGGCTCGAGAGTTGGAGTCGAACCGAGATTGTTAACTTAGGTATATGTATGGGAATATACCTAAGTAGAGTTGGTTGATACTTCGTGGTTGTATATTTTCTTTGTATTTTATCCTTCATGGATTCTGGGAGACCTTCGGGGGTCTTAGGGTCCCTACTTAGTATCGTTATACTCACCCTTGCACGGGAAATTCCCACACTATGTTGTGTTGGATGCAGACGACGGACAACGCTGATCGTGGTAGAGACTTGTAGATCTCGATGGTACCTGGAGGTAGACCACTTGGAGGGACGTACACGGAGCAGACGGATGGACTCGAGGTGCCGAGGAGACCATATATACCCACCCTTTAGGTGGGATTCCTAGAGGACAACTCAGTGGTTGCTTTTTTACTTTACTGTTGTTGTACTAGTCTTTCATTTGTACTGTACTCAATGTTGGGCTTGTATTTCCATCCCCTTTCTTTTCAACACTTACTTTTGTATTACTTACTTTAGTTGCGTACTCTGTTGTGTTTGTTTACTTCTATAAAGGCAATACCTTCCCAGTATTGGGATTTACGCCTTTGGTGCTAGTCGGCAGCCCTTGGCCTATGGAAGGCGGGCTTGGGGTAGTCACGGCACGGGCCCCAAGGATGGGTCGTGACAAATTGGTATCAGAGGAGTCGGTTCTACCACATAAATCAAGACTTTGATTATTCTTTTCTTTTAATTAATAGTGTTAAGAGTATTGAGTGTGGTTATCAGTCTAGGGAGTCCAGTGTTGGTGCGGTAGCCGACGTATCCATACACCAGAACCCTGACCTCTGATTTCCGACTCAGTGAATGAAAACACTGATTGCATGTGTGTTTCAAAAGTTTCTTCGTTATTACTTTGTGTCAGCTCACCAGGTATACTGTTTAAACTGTGGCACACATGTTCCTTTTCAGGATGGCCCCACGAAGGAAGCCAACTAGGGTTCCGAGTTACGTGCGAGATGGTAGACCACCGAGCGACGAGGCCTCGGTGAAGGGCCCCATCATAGCAGAGGCACCAGCGGTACCACTACCCACTAGGCCATCGATACTACCAGCCCCATCAGTAGAGGGTGTGTGCCGCTTGAGCGCATTTCACGGGTTCCTGCGATAGAGGCATCCAAGTTTTCTAAGCGAGATAGATTTTCAGATGGTCGGGTACTGGATGGAGGTTGTAGCACGAGTTTTCCACACAGTTGGGACACTTGCTAACTTGATGGTGTATCTAGCTGTTAGTCTCTTTCAGGGAGAATCTGAGAGGTGGTGGAGCCTGATTCTCTAGTTTTACGATGAGGCGACCCTCATCTGGGGAGACTTCGAGGGTCTTTTTAGGGTGGAGTTTGTACCAGCAACTCTATGCTCTGTCTGGGATCAGGAGCTATTGCTCTTTCCGTAGGGCTTTTCGACCATAGAATATTCTTCTACAGCCGGTAGTAGATAGATGACATAGAAGTCCAAGTGTACTAGGCCAATAGGTGGGAGACCTCAGGACACAGGTTCGGTCGTGCGAGGCCCACGAAACTGAGCCAGCTATACGAGGAGCAGGAAGTGCTATGCATGCGGCGGGCAGGGTCACATGGCTCAAGACTGCCCAACTCGTCCTGCAAATGAGCAGCATGCAGTAGAGGGACCTTCTAGGCATAGGCAGAGGTTCGACCGTGGAGGTCCGCCGGGAGCAGGAGTACGTGGCAAAGGAGCTAGTTGAGCAGCAAGCGGATAGGATCAGGACTAGCTCGAGTCATGGAGGCCTTGTTTATGATGCTTCTAGCTTCGTTGATGTCATTTTTTTTGGATGATTTGTGTCTTTGTGATTTGAGCTACAGTAATAAAAGACATTTGTCCTTGTGACGTTTGCTTTCCTGACCTTTTTGTGTGGTTGATACTCAGAGGTTCCGGTTAAAACCATTGACTTGATCCTCACATTCGAGATTCCTACTGGAGGAGACCTAGTGACCACACACTAATGCTGACAGTGTGACTCAAACCTTGGAGGCGAGAGTAACGGTTGGATCTCTTAGTATTAGCGTCGATGCCTTACGACGTCGTCCATGGCATGAATTAGCACCGTTCATGTCAGGATTGACTGTATTAGGCAATGGGCATGGTTCATCCAGGGGATGAGACTGGATTTCTCTTTTCAGAAAAGTAGAAATCTTAGCATCTTTTCTATAGTCTCTCACAGTCACTCCTCCACTCCTTCAGCGAGTTAGAGAGGCACAACGTGAAGATGTTGACTGTGAGACGCGACATGCTCAGATATCCTCAGGGCAGGAACCTGATGGATTTTCTGAAGGAGGAGAGCACGTCATCCTCTTCAGGGAACGTACCATGGTACCAGTTTCACTAAAGGAGGAGGTGCTAAGGGAGTTCCACACTTCCCCTCTAGCGGTACATCCAGGAGTGGTGAAGATGTATCAGGACCTCAGACGGCAGCATTGGTAGCTGGGTATGAAGAAGGTTGTAGCGGAGTTTGTATCACAATGCCTCACTTGTCAGCAAGTAAAGGTGGAGCACTATGTACCAACAGGATTAGTACAGCCCTTAGAGGTCCCAGATTAGAAGTGGGATGGGATATCCATGGATTTCGTGACGGGGCTTCCAGGTACATCCAGAGAACACGACTCTATCTGGGTGATCGTAGACCAACTCACCAAGTTGGCCCAATTACTACCAATCAGAGAGCAGGGATCTGTAGAGATCTTGGGATGCCTCTACATTCAGGAGATCGTATGGCTTCATGGTGTTCCATCGTCTATCATTTCCGATCGTGATACTCGTTTCACTTCCCGACTATGGAAGGGGTTACATGAGGCTTTTGGGACGCAGCTACGCATGAACACCAGCTTCCATCCTCAGATGGATGGCCAGACAGAGAGGACCATTCCGACTCTTGAGGACATGCTCTGTGCATGTGTCCTTGACTTGGGTCACAGCTGGGAGGATATTTTACCCTTAGTGGGGTTTGTGTACAACAATAGCTACCACTCCACCATCGGGATGGCCCCCTTACGAGGCACTGTACGAACGACCTTGCAGATCACTTATGTGATGGATTGACCCTGGGGAGTCAGAACTTGTAGGATGAGAGGTGGTTTAGGCTATGACGGAGAAGGTGCAGATCATCCAAGAGCAGATGAAGACTACACAGAGCAGACAGAAGTCCTATTCTGATAGGAGACGGAGACCACTGGAGTTCGAGGATGGCGACCACGTCTTCTTACGAGTCTCACCTTGACGGAGTCTATGGAGATTTGGTTGAGCGACAAGTTATCTCTGCACTTCATCGAACCTTTCCATGTCCTCGGCATAATAGGCGAGGTGGCTTACCGCCTGGCCCTTCCACCTCAGTTGCACCGGGTGCATGAAGTCTTCAGGTATCTCAGCGAGGAGATATGTGCACGACCCATCCCATATCATCGACCACGGGGATCTGGACATCAATGATGGGGTGACATTCTCGGAGGTCCTGGTGGAGATCTAGGATCTATAGAATAGGGTCCTACGTGGGCATTTGATTACTCTGGTGCGCATTCGCTCGTAGCATGAGAACCTCTAGGAGAGAACTTGAGAGCGAGAGGCTCAGATGCGTGTACAGTACCCCCATTTGTTTCCCTAGTGTGTGTTGTATCTTTATGGGGACGTAAATCCCTGAGGTGGGAGTAATGTAAAGACCCATAAATTTCAAGGAAATTTTTTTCTTAAATACTTTGGAATTTTATGATTCTGCAGTTTTTGACAGCACCTGATTCCGAGGCCCGGTGTTCTCGGAATCAATTTCTGAAGTTTTGTTCAATTACGTTCAATAAACGTACGTGCCGGTTTTCCTATCTTTTGAACTGGTGCTTGGAATTGAAATCTGAGGGCACCGATGAACTTGCAGTGCCGGTATTTGCTTAAGGGGACCTTTACCGCAGTTGCATTTTGTCATATGTGGTAGTTAAAATTTGGGGATTCATTAAGAATTAAATAAAATTGTTGTGTTACAATTTTAATTTAAGTGGAATTTATTTCCTCCAAAAGGAAGTTGGAGGTGGGGCCCACACCCCACCTAACTTCCCATGGGAGAATATAACTAAGGATGGTGGGTCCCACACAATCCCCTAACATATCACCTCCCCTCAACTCCCTTGAAACTCGCATTTAACTCCCTTATATTTATTATGACAACTCCCCCTCATTTATTTGGGTGGAGCCTCTCCACATTCCACCCTCTTCATTAATGTTCCAACCTTATCAATTTAATTAAGTGATCACCCATAATTAATTGATTCTTTTGTATGAATTTGAAATGTCATGGAATATCTATTAAAAATTGGGGGAAGCCTTAATATAATTTGGGCTTGGAAAATATTGTGGTGGAACCCTGGGAGGATTAAAAGTGAGCTTCAACCTTCCACGAAAAACAACGTCTTCTTCGACGAAGAACGCTGATTCCACCGAATAACGATGACGTGTCTTCTTTCCTCTTTCTCCATGATAAGAGAGGAGACGCCACTTTCCCTTCGGATGCACTCTGATGTCAACGGAATCAACGTCGTTCTTTCGCGATGCCCGACTACTGCGACGTTCGTCTTCCGCGGCTCGATGACGTGTGACGTCAATTTTGAGGTAGGGGTTTAAATCCTTTCTGTACCTTTTTTACGTCATTGAAATTATAGTTTGACAACCAAATGGTATCATCATAACATGGGGGAAATTTGTCTGCACAAACATGGCCGAATCTTCCCCATTTGATCTTTTTGTGGTTGATGATGGGAGCAGAAAATGGCGACCGGAAATGAGCCGGCCGCGAAGAAGGGGGCCAGCGGCGCAAAGGCCACCGGGTCGCCGGGATGGCGCGGCATCGCCTCGCTACACGGAGAAGAGTTGTGGCCACGTCGAGCCGCGATAGAGGCGCGCGGCACTGTTGTGCCGCGCGGAGGGCAGCACGAGGCCGCGGCCAAGGCGGGCCACAGCGGAGGGGCGTGGTGCCGTCGCGTCGTGCTGGAGAGAACCCATGGCCTACGACTGTGGTGGGCAGGGGAGGGCGGACGGTTGTACCAGCCGCCGGTGCACGCCAGGGCGGAACCTTTCCGGGTTCCGTGGAGAGGAATCGGCAACCGCCGCTTCCATCATAGGGAGACGGGGGGGCGTAACCCCCCATGATTGAATATAGTGGGCCCTGCAGGGTGCCGCCGCCACCTGGTCATGCTAACCAGGTAGTCTTCACTAACCCCAGCCACACGGGTCGGGCCACCGCGCCACACGGGTCGGGCCGCCGTGCGGGTAGGGCCGGCGCCCTGGGATGGGTCGGCACCCTAGACCGGGCCACCGTCCTGGACCAGGCCGCAACTGTTGGGCCGGGTCACACCCTACTAGGCCGGACCCGGGTCGGGTCGACCCAGGATGGGTTGGGCCGGGTCGGACCGGACCCAAAGCCCCCCCCCCCTCTTCGGACCCTTTTTAGTAATTCGCCCATAACTTGAGCTACAGACCTCCAATCGACACACCGTCAGTTGAGTTGGATTACTTAGATCGATAAAATCGTTCTGGTATATTACACTCAAGGTTTTGGTGAATTTTAGGTATGACTGGGTTGGTTTGAACTCGAAACCAACCGGCCCTCGGAGCGGAAACGCTTATAACTTAAGGACCGAATGTCCAATTGACGTGTCGTCAACTATGTTGGTTTACTTTTGACGAGATGATCCTTTTGGAATACTCCACATGGGATTCGGATGAGACTGGAATATGGACAGGTTGGATTGTACCCAAAATGCAACGGAGCCCCTGGAACGAAAAAGCCAATATCTCTCAGACCGGGCGTCCGATTGACGCACCGTCTGTCACGTTGGGTTCCTTTTGACGAGATGGAACTTCGGGATACATCAACTCTGGACTTTGTGATAGTTGATGTATCGACCCCTTGGCTCGAGGAGCATACCCTCCCGGAATCGAGTGTGCTGTGTGCGGGAACCCTAGAGCTGGCTCTGACTGCGACGACTACCTTACTGGGATCCTCCGTGGGTTTGACAGCAATGACTACTGTAGTTGGATCCTCCGTGGGTTCTACAGCGATGAATACTATACTTGGATCCTCTGTGGGTTCAGCAGCGATGACTACTGTACTTGGATCCTCCGTGGGTTCGGCAGCGATGACTACTGTACTTGGATCCTCTGTGGGTTCGGCAGCGATGACTACTGTACTTGGATCCTCTCTGGGTTCGGAAGTGATGAATACTGTACTTGGATCCATCGTGGGTTTGGAATCGATGATTACTGTACTTGGATCCTCCGTGGGTTCAGAAGCGATGACTTCTGTACTAGGATCCTACGTGGGTTCGACAGAGTAGATGTTTCATAGGCTATATCTAATCATCTCCACCCCTCTTTGTGAGTTGTATACCTATGTGAACTGAGTCTTGACTTTCAATCATTTTCATCAATGTGATTGACTTTACTTCCTATGTGGACTGGGTTGTTCTTGGGCTCGAGAGTTGGAGTCGAACCATGATTGTTAACTTAGATATATGTATGGGCATATACCTAAGTAGAGTTGGTTGATACTTCATGATTGTATCTTTTCTTTTTAGTTTATCCTTTGTGGATTCTGGGAGACCTTCATGGGTCTCGGGATCCCTATTGAGTATCGTTATACTCACCCCTACATGGGTAATGCCCGCACTACGTTGTGTTGGATGCAGACGACGGACAGCGTTGATCGTGGTAGAGACTTGTAGAGCTAGACGGTACCCAGAGGTGGACCACTTAGCGGGATGTACACGGAGCGGACGGACGAACCCAAGGTGCCGAGGAGACCATCTATACCCACACTTCAGGTGGGATTACTAGAGTACGACTCAGTGGTTGTTTTTTTACTTTACTAATGTTGTACTATTCTTTCAGTTGTATTGTACTCACTATTGAGTTTGTATTTCCGACCCCTTTCTTTTCAGCACTTAATTTTATATACAGTTTTACTTGTGCTTACTTCAGTTGTATACTCTGTTGTGTTTGTTTACTTCTATAAAGGCAATGTCTTCCTAGTATTGGGATTTATGCCTTTGGTGCTAGTCGCCAGCCCCTGGCCTATAGAAGGCGGGCTTGGGGTAGTCACGGCACGGGCCCCGAGGACGGGTCGTGACAACTTAATTACCCTTACTTACACTGTCTAAAACTCAGTATACCTTTACGTAACCAATGTAATTCATATTACCCTTACACCTCTATTCATAATACCATAACACATCTATTCATAATACCTTTATGCATGTATTTAGAATATCTTTACACATCTATTTATAATACATTTATGCACCTTTATATCTACCCTTATACAGGTCCTTAAATTATATATACATAGCATGGAGAATATACCTTTACACATTTAGTTGAATTTAATTTTATGCATGAAGTTAAAAATTCATTTTACTCTTATGGATTCATGTAAAATCACCTTTACATAGGAATAAAAACCTAGTTTTTTCCAAACTACTCTATTTCATGGTATTTTTGATATATTGCTTTATTACATCGATTTGATAAATGTTTAAATAATTTTAATGATTCTATAAAATATTATTAATGATATTCAACCAATTATATGATATTTTAAGAAGTTACCACATGATATATTATAAATTTACCACATGATATATTATGAATTTACTACATGATATATTATGAAGTTACCGCATGATATATTATGAAGTTACCACATGTTGTATTTTATCATGGGATCATATGACTTATTTTAAAGTTACTACATGATGAGATTTTTCAAGTGACCACATAATGAGTTTTTATCAAGTGACTGCATGAGTATATCTCAAGTTACCACAAATCAATTTACCACATGAGTATATCACAATTGACTGCAAACCAAGCTATCACATGAGTTATTTTCAAGCTACCACAAGTAAGTGATTTCACACTTTGATGGTAGAGTAAGTTAACTGACCACAAATATTATGCCTCATGGTCACTCGATACATGTTCTATTCATTACTTTATTTATTTTGAACAAATATATATTCCACAGTATGCTCTCTTTATTCTTTATTTTGATGTTTTAATAAACTACAAGTTTATTAAAATTATTTTAACTGATATTAATTGATTATATTTTTATAAAATATAATTAATTATTTGATTAAATATTTTTGTACATAAATTATTTATACAAACACACATGCAATATTTGTTTAATGATGCTTGGATTTAGGGATGTTTTGATTTTTTTTATAAACTATAAGTTTGTTCATTCTTATTTGATATCTTCCTAATTGTTTTATTAAATATAAAATACATATTTGTATTAAAAAATATATTGAATGTGTTTCAAATTAATTACATTCTAGGATTAAGGATAACAATAATTCTTTGATAATGAGCATGATAATTCAAATTGTAGGTAAATAGTATTATTCTATGTTTATTATTTTTTAACATTCCATAATTTGATTGGTTATATAATGGTATGGACCTTTTGACACATTAATTTGAGATAATTATGATTTTAAAGGTGTGTAGGGGAAGTTCAAAATAAGTTTTAGGGGAAAATGTGTTTTTTTAGCTAAAGAAACCAGTTGTGAAGGTTTTTACGGTGTGGAATCTTGGGTTACGCCATTGAGATGAGTCGTTGCGGCATGGAGAGGCCGACTATGGAATAGAATCTTAGAGGTGGAGTTTCAATTCTTCTTCCAAATCTGAAATGGCTATGGAGTGGTCACCTGGTTGTGTCAGGGAGTCCTGGAGGGTTGAATTCTATGGTTATGTTGTTTTTAGGTTAGTTGCTCCATGGAATAGGGATGCGGCATGGGCCTTTTATGGATGGATGGATTCTATGGCGTGAAGGTTTCCACTGCATCATGGTCCTTCTAATATTTTATATGATCTATGGCATGGACCTAGTCATGTTTCTTGTATGTGACTTTGACTAGTCTCACTCTGGCATGGTCTCTTCCCTTACATTGTGGTCTTCTTCCTTTTAGAAATTATGCACCGTATTGATTGGTGTTGCACTTTTGTCTTATGTTTTCCAGACTAGCTATAAAATATCAAACCCCCTCAAACCCTACCTTTCTTTCACATTTTCTTTTACTTCTTAGGGGAACCAAGTGTGTAACTATTCATCATTTCAACCCATTTTATTTAGATTTCAACATGTTCTTTGGTAGATCGATCCTTATAGGTTCTAACTAAGTTTCATTCTTTCCCTTATTTTTATTCTCATTCTTCATTCGAAGAAGGATGATATGATGGGGATCATTGGTTTTGGTGATTTTTTGGTAAGGGAGTGATATGGGATCTTGTTTTATAGGTTGATCAAGGTGGTTTACTTTATTTTGGTGCTTGGTGATTACCTCCCTCTTGTTCCAACCTTAGGAAGTGGTTTAGAAATCTTTTTTGGGGGTAAGGGTCCTTTTTCTTTCTTATAGTTATAACATTTGAGATGAATCAAGGTTTTTTTTACTTTGAAGAGGTAGTATTCACCGACCTAATGTAGATAATGAATTGGTATAATTATAATTGAATGGTAAGGGAAATTAATCACTTGTTTTACCACTTTTAATGTTATTATTGTTGAGATTATACATGTCTAATACCTTGCTAAAAACACAATCTATTAAGGGATTTGTTTGCATTGTGGTTGATATGTTTGTGGAGACCTTGTTGTGAGATTATTTGATGTCTCTTTGAATAAAATTTTCTAAGAACATTTATCCATATAATAAATTGGTTGCACATGGAAAATACTAGTTTGTGTGAGAATTCCCTTGAAAATTAAAATAAATGTGATGAGAAGACCATTGTTTAAATATGAAATATGTTATGTGGAATATTTTAAAAGTGGTTTTGATGTGTATTTTTGGTTTACATGGTGTATGTTATGAAGAAGTGATTTTGATGTGTGATGGTGGTGATGTGGGGCTTATTGACATCAGAAATATGGGTTGTTGTTGTGTTATGTGGTGTTGTGCTAGCTTCTTAGTGGTGATGAAATGAATTGTTAATGATAAAATTGAAATGGAATGGGTTGGATTGGATAATGAATGATTTAATTAAAATGGGATGGATAAATTATCGGTTGGTAATGAAAAATCTAGAAATTGTATTAATTTGAAAAGGAATATGGCTTATGGATTATGGCTTACAGCTTTCTTGTGGGGTGTTATGCATTTAGAGGTGGAAACGAAGGTGGAAAAGGTTGTGAGACTTATGGTGATGTTGTGAGTTGGGAAGAATATATTGTTTTGAACCCTTAGGTTGGTATTGTGTGTGTGGTTATTATATTATACATTGTAATTTCATTTTGATTTTTATATGATCCCCACCCATGTCGAGAACTTGTACTAACAACCAAGTGTTTTGGGTGTGTTTTCCATAACATATTGATGGTGAGGATGGATGCTTGACTACCCTTTTATCCCCTCTTTCTCTTCCAGTTAAGTTTGATATGCATGTTTTTTTATGTCCATAAGTCAAAAGTGCACTAGTGGTGATGTTTTATTAGATGATGAGGTGGTTCATAGTGGGGGCCATTCATGGTAGGAGGAGGTCATGAGGTTCATGACCTTCATGTTCATGATACCATACTATTATAGATATATGGTTGTGGTTGATATGTGATGTGATAGACCATGTTTCATTAGGCGATATGTGATATGATAGCCCAAGTGTCTTCAGGTGATATGTGATGTGATGGACCAGGTGTCTTCGAGAAGTATTATATGGAAAATATGGGAGTTCTATGACATATAAAATTGGGTTGTGAGAGAAGAAAATCAGTGGGAAAGTATTTTGGGGTACCCTTTTATTGATATGATTATTATTATGTTATTATACCATGATTCATTATTTAGTGAGCGTGCCTTGGTAAAGATGGGATTTGTTAGTTGATCGGTTTAGGTGTTGTTGTTTATGTTGTTTTCTCATGGGTGAATTATTATGCTCTTTTCATATGTGCATGAGGGACTTTGACTATTATCCTACTAAGTATACATTTATACTCACCCCATTTATTTTGAACTATCTTTTAGGTTTTTATGAGGACTTGTGGGACCATGATGGACATTACTAGATCGAGTATTGGAGTTATTGTGGTTTCATTTCCTTAGGTTATTATTTTGGTATTTTTATTAGAAAATATTTGTATTTTTTTACTTTATATATACATCATGGGATAGTTTTGGTTTCCTTTATCTTATTTTATGTCATGGGTTTGATTTATGTTTGATTATATTACCTTCAAATCATATATCATCATAGGGGGTAATACCTTCCATATGAAATATTTTTATACCCTTGATGCTTGTCACCAACCTAAGGCCTGTTGAAGTTGGTACTTAGGATTCATTATCTCTCTTTCTTCATTTTTAACCCAGGATGGGTACCTTTGGAGCTATGGGGTCATGGTAGAGTAGTCTCAAATGTTTTTATTAAGTGATGGGTGGGATTTTAGAGTTAGGAACTGTGAGAATTGCATGGGTTGGTAGGGAAATGGTGTCGATTGATCATGGTATGTGACATAGGATTAATAAGATCAACTAGGAAATGGGATTTTAGATCCCCCCATGATCCAATGTAAGGAATTTGATTCTACCAAACAACCAAGTTATTTGGCACCGATTATAGGGTAGAGACCTAGGAAAGTTACATGCATAATTATTGGTTGTGTTCTTATCAAAATTGAGTGGTTCTGGGAAGTTAAAATGAATTAATTTAATTAATATTCGTAAAATTAAAAACTAACAAGGTTTGAATATCCTTGATTCTGTTTCATATATGGATTATAGATATCGTCTTATTGTGTTTCAAGATGGTGAGATGTAGCAAGCTAACCTAACTCATCATCGAAGGGTTAACCTAATTAAGGAGGATGATCAGTGGAAGAGAATGCTGTGTTCCTTCCAACAAAAGGATTTGGTGAAGTATAAGGGAAGAATCTATGATCTAGAGATTTAGTACTAGTTAGAGGAGATTGATATATCCTTTAATCTAATCTGGGCCTGAGCTGGGTATTAGGTCTCATTGGAAGTCAATCTAATGAGAGGTGAAGTACGTCGGTGGTGGATATTGTATCTTGGTGAGTAGAAGGAGGAAGACGTTCCTTAGGTATAATTTCCTAGTTACCTCTGATTGAAGATCCTATCATTGACCATGAGGGTAGATAAGATGTGGGAGTTTCTTTCTTTTTAGTAGGGGATCATGTATGTGTGGGATCTTGGGATCAAGTTCTATGATCTTTTTTGTTTCACCCATAATCTTTTTCATAATGAGGAGTCCCATGTGTGGCATCTTGAGGAGGTAGTATGCCCTTATATCTAGTATGTAGTTACTCCTTTTATATTTCCAATGAACTTAGAGGTCTAGAATAATGAGAAAGTGATAGATTATATGAACTCATGATGAGGGTTACCGTAAGAGGGGAATTAGTAGGGTTCCTTGAGGAGTATAGTTATCAATGGTAGGTCTCAGGCACCAGAACTTTCAAGGTTTTGACTAGCAGAGATTCAACCTTAGTATCTACCTTTTCATACTTCTGGGTATAATGGATTTAGTGCTTTTCCTGAGGGATTTGAGCTAGTGTTATTTTTATATAGGGTATGATATTTTCATCAAAATTAGTTCCCCACAGTTAATGGATCTCAACATGGTGAAGGTGGTCTAATTTAGCATCATCCTCAGTAGTAGCCAATTGTAAGGTCATTTTAGTAGAAGAGGTAGTATTCTTATGCTCTTCCAAGAGTATATGGGGTAGGAAGAGAGTGACCTTCATATTTTCCACATCTTCTTGGGCTTTTACTCGAGTGTGGACGTGGAGGTGGTCGTTAGTAGTGAGGTAGGGTAGTCGGATGTGGGTGGTTTCATGTTGTGGATGTATCAGCACTAGAGGGTCCAGGTATCATTAGATGTATGATCAACTTTTTATCTACACTTTTTTTCCTTGTTTGGTTCATGATATTATAACTCTTTCATTATTCCTACTCTAATTCATGCTTTGGGACTAGAAGTAGAGAGGATTCTCATGCCCCAAGTGTTGAATACTCCAGTTAGTGGCCAGACAAGATTGTTTGATGTTTTTCATGTGTGCAGAGTGATGATGAGACAACATCAATCACATGGAAACCTTTTTGTGATATAGATACAGTTGTTTGAAGTCATTATTATCATCGAATGGTTATATTATATGCATGCAATTATCGACTACTTCCATGGTATAATCATGTTCTTGGACATAGATGGTTAGTGTGTAGTTTTCTTCAGTGATAAGAGTTTTTAGTTGGATAAAAGAGTTATGGATCCTCTTTTTTCTTTAATGGAATATTTTTCAGTGGAATCAATAGATGTTGGGATGGTAGAGTCTCCTATTATCATCAAGGATTTTATGGATTATTTTCCTAAGGAATTTGTGATGCTACTCCCTCGAATTGATATCAAGTTTGGGATATATCTATAGTCCGGTGCTTCTCTGATTTTGATGGATCTATATAAAATGGAACCATATAAGTTGTGGGAGTTGAGGATTTTGATATATTATTTGATATAAAATGTTTTTATTTAACTCAATGTGTCACTATGGGGTACTCTAATGTTATTCCATAATAAGTAAGATGGTAGTCTGAGGCTATTTATAGATTACTAGAGGTTGAATTAGGTGGTGATCAAGAATTTTTTCCCTCTTTAGAGTATTTATTATCTTCTTGACCAATTGAGAGGATCTAGTTGGTTCTATAAGATCTATTTTCAGTCCAAGTATCACCATTTGAGGGTAAAGGATGAAGATATATATATATTACTACCTTTTGATGTAGGTATGGGAACTTGGAGTTTTTAGTCATGTAATTCAGTGTTAAAATGAACTAGTTGTGTTAATGTGGTTCATGAACTCCATATTTTGTGAGTTCCAAGACCAGTTTGTAGTTCTCATTGAAGACTTATTTATCTACTTGAATTCAAAGTAGGAACATGTTGATCATCTCAGAGCTATCATACAAGTCCTTCGATGCCACTAGATCTATATAAAATTTTCAAAGTTTAATTTTTTGGACATAAGAGGTCTATTTAATTATCCATGCAGTGTCTCAGTAGGGTGAAGTCACTAACCCATTTAAGATCTAGGTAGTTATTTCTTGGGTTTCACCCAAGAATGTGTTATAGGTTCACAGTTTTCTCAGTCTCATGGAATATTACCATAGGTTCATATCTGGTTTCTCATTTATTTTGGACTCATTGGTAGCCTTGACCAGGAAGAACTAGGAATTTATCTTGACTGGTCAATTTTAAGAATCATTTGACTTCCTGAAGTGGATATTGATCAATGCCATAGTGCTTTAGTTTCTAGTAGAGGGGGTGATGTTTGAGGTTTTCTGTGATGATTCACATTTGGAATTGGGATTTATCTTAATGAATCAAAAGGTAGGGATCACTTACAGGTCTAGGTAGTTACACCTCCATAAGTGTAACTATGCCACCGATGATCTGGAACTAGAAATGGTTGTGTTTTCATTCAAGTTGTGGTTATATTACCTCATTGGAGAACACTTTTTATTCTTTACTGATCATAAGAGCTTGAGGTATATCTTTTTTCAGCATGACCTAAATTTGTAGTAATTGAGGTGGATGGATTTTATCTAGGATTATGAATTCAATATCTCCTATACCTCATGAAATGGTAATGTGATGGCCAACATGTTGAGAAGAAATTTTTAAAGGGATCTTTTTTAAGATTTTTAGGATTCTTTTAGGGAAATGGAGGAGTCGGTAGCCTTGTACCAATATGAAAGGGTAGTTGATGATGGAGGTTTATTACTTTATATGACAGTGCAGTATTCTATGATGTATCAATTAGAAGAGTCTCATTGGGCATACTTGGAGGAAGAGGTGATATGCGACCGTGTTTTCCATAGTGATTCTGCAGGGGTATGTTCAGAGGACGGTCAAAATAGAATGTTATTTCAAGTGAAGTTGTTTGTTTCGATGGAGATATATAATGGATTCCTCTATGAGTTCCATATATTACCTTTATTGCCACACCCATGAGTATCTAATATGTATCATGGTTTGAGGATATAGTTTTTGTGACCCGAGGTGAAATGGGTGATGGTAGAGTTTTTGGCTCAATGTATGGTTTTCTGGTAAGTAAAGGATAATCATTGTGTTCTTGGTAGTTTTTTGAAACCCTTTAATGTTATTAAGTGTAAGTGGGTGATATATAGATGGGAATCATCATAGGGTTTCCCCTATATTATGTTGGATGTGATTTTTTCTCAGTAATGGTGGATCTACTAACAAATTTAGCTCACTTCCTATTGATCAAAGATTTAGGTGTCATGGATGACTTTGAAAAGTGGTATTTGGATGAGTTTTGTGGATACATAAAATTTTTAGGTCCATTTTATTGGATTAGGATTCACTTTTTACCTCATGATCCTGGATAGGATTGTAATGTGCTTTTGTAACTTAGTTACCCCTCATCACTGCTTTCCACCATCAAACAGATGGATAAAAAATAATATTATCCAAACATTAGAGATATATTGTGAGTTTTCATCTTGTACTTTGGAGAATATTGGTAAAAGAACTTCCCTTTGGTTGAGTTTTCTTATAATAATATCTACTTCTCATCCATTGGTATGGACCTATTTGAGGCTTTGTATGGGTGGCCATGTCGATCTCTACTATGTTGATCTAATCTTGGGGAGCCATCAGTTCTCAGTCTTGGTGTGGTACATAGAACAATAGAGAAGTTTTAGGTGTTTTATGAGAGAATAAAGGTTGTGTATAACTATAAGAAGTCTTATTTAGAATGTGGGAGGATGAATTCATAGTTCATAGTGAGAAACCACGTGTTCCTAAAATTTTCTCCTCATTGTGGGAAGTGGTGGTTTGGTAGGGGGTAAGCTTTCTCCCTTGTTTGTGGGACCCTTCAAGTTGTTTGTTCATATTGGTGGGGTGGATTATTGGTTGGAACTCCCACCATGACTAAGAAGGATTCATGAAATCTTCCACATGTATCAGCTACATCAGTATCTTCATGATGACTCAGATTTTATTGACTGTAGAGAGTTTGATATCAAGGATAGTAAAAACTTCATGGAGTGGCTAGTAGAGATCCAGGAACATCGGGAGAAGGTGTTGTGTGGGAGGAAAATTCTTTTGGTTGTGTGATGTGGAAGTTTGGTGGCCTAGATAATATTATTTGGAATCATGGTACATAGATGTGTTCCCAGTACCCAGATTTGTTTTGAATTTTTTCTTATCCTATTTTGTGTTGTGGATATTATTTTTTAACCTTAATGTTTTACATAATGTGCCTTTTTCATTAATATGATGTGTTTTAAAGCTTTTAAAATATGAACATGGGAAAACCTATTTCTTAATTAATATGTGTTGTATGAATTTTATTAAAAATATGTGGGTGATTCAATTCCACCCAAAGAGGATAATATCTTGACATGGGAAGTGGAATTCCTTGATTTATGTGCTTGGGCCATGTTGTGTGTTCATTTTGGCAATATTTGGATTTTGGTGTGTGGGGAATGGTAAAGTGTATGGTTGTGTGAGAAAGGTGGCTTGGGGTTAGTGTGAGATGGTGTATATGTGTTTGGGAACTAATGAGTTCCTTGAGAGGTATCGTGTAGGATGGTTGTTTGGACCACTTTTCCTTTTTATTTTTCTATTTTTGTTTGATTATCAAGGAAGAGAATACTTTGAGAGGTATCTAGTGTAACATTATGGACCTTACAACCTATTAATTTGTAATAATTCTAGTTTTGGAGGTGTCTATGGTAATTTCTAATGAATTTTTAGGGAAAAAATAGGTTTTTTAGTTGAAAAATCCAGCAAAGAAGGATTTTGGGGTGTGGAAACTTAAAATATGCCATAAAGGTGAGTCGATGCAGCATGGAGAGGTTGTTCTGGTGTAGAGGCTCGAAGGTGGAGTTTTAGTGCTTATTTTAAATTAATAATGGATGTGTCATGGTCACATGGCTATGATATAGAGTCTTATAGAGGTTAATTCTATGGTTCTGTTGTTTTTAGGGTAGCTATGCCAAAGAGCAGGGTTACAACATGGGCCTTTTCTTAGAGGATGGGTTCTGCGGTGTGATGGTTTCCACTGTGATATGATCCTTTTCCAATTTAATTGGATCTATGATGTGTACCTCACATTTTTTATTAAACATGTCTTTAACCAATCACACTAAGGTGTGGTCCCTTCCTTTACATCATGTTCTTCTCTCTTTTTGGTAGTTCTTCACCATGGTGAGTGGTTCTACATTGTGGACTTATGATTTCCAAACTAGCTATAAAATCCAAAAACCACTAAAACCATACATTTATTCTAGATTTTATTTTGGTTATTTGGAAACCCAAGTTCATCCCTATGATTTCATTCAACCCCTTTTCTTTGTCTTTTAATCATATCCTTTAGAGATCATTCCTTGGAGGTTCTAAGTGAGTTTCCTTCTTCCCCTTCCTTGTTTTTCTTCTCATTATTCATCTGAAGAAGGTTTTTATCATGGGAACTATTGGTTTCAATGATATTTTGGTAAGTTAATAATTTTTTCTCTTGTTTTCTATGTTGATAAAGGTGGTTTACTTCATTTTGGTGACTGGTGGTTGTCTCCCTCTTGTTCCAACATTGGGAAACAGTTTGGAAAGCTTTGTTTGATGTAGGGATCCTTTTCATTTATTCTAGTTGTAAAATATGGGATAGATCATGATTTTGTTTTCCTTTAGGGAGAAATTATGCATAATAATAATAAATATAATGAATTTTTTTAATTTAAATTGAAGGATAAGGGAAATTAATATCTTGTTTTACCACTTTTAATGTTATTGTTGTTGAGATTATTCATGTTTAATTCCATTTTGAAAATCACAGTCATTTGGGGATTTGTCTTCATTTTATATGATATGTTTGTGGAACCCTTTTTGTGTGATTTTTTTATATCACTTTGAATAAAACATGTTAATAACATATATTCGTCTAATAAATTGGATTCTCATGGAAAATATTGGTTTGTGTGAGAATTCCCTTGAAAAGTAAAGTATATATGATGAAAAGACCTTATTTAAATATGAGATAAGTTATGTGAAATATGTGAAAAGTAGTTGTGATATGTTTTTGTGGTTTGCATGGTATATATGATGATAAATTGGTTGTTATGTGTGGATATAGAGACCCTACTTTTCTTATATAACTATTACATCATTTTAAATATAAACAAAATAATAGCAATACAAAACCAGGATCCAAAGGTTTAGTGTATTGGGTGAAATATGCATATACATAACTTGAACAATAATAAAACATAAAAAATTATTTAAAACAATCTTATTTATCCTTTTAAATCTTATGTTCTCCTTAGTACATGTATTCACTTGAGGATATACATCAAATAAAGGGGTAATCTAAAAGCCTGGTAAGAGGATAAATAAGTACATGAATCAATATAACATGGGTGATCATAATCATCATCATCATAAAATAAGCATAGGATCATCATCATAATCATAATAGGAAGCATTAGATAAAGGCATAGAATGTGGAAATTGCTAAAAATGAAACATCATGTCTTAGTGGTCAAATACCACACCTAGTGGTGAATAAAGCTGTAATCATGTTCATGCATAACATATGTGCATAATCATAACATCATCATTGTGAAAAATATAGCATCGTTTTTATACATATTTCACATTATCTCAGGATATAAATCACATTACCCAATTCATTGGAGTGCTATTTAATTCTGGTCACACCTGTCACATCATAACATTTACATAGTCATTCATGTCACGTAGGACGTATATCAATCAAATTCATGAAGTAAACCATGTGAAGGAATGGGTTTTATAAGTATTTAATCAATAATTATTTCATGAATAAAATTTATTTTCCCAAATGTAAAAGTGAAAACAACATATTTGGTATAAGAATCATCATTTTGAGCGAAGAACAAATAAACTAAGAGGAGTCAAGATGTGTCTTGGAAAGAAGAGTTCTTTTGGAAAATACTTTTATTTGTCATAAAATAAAATTTGAAACATTTATATCCTATAAAATAAAAATTAATGACAATGAAATTATATTTTAGGAATATTAAAAGAATATCCACACTGAAATTTAGCATGAAAGAGGAATAACCCAAAGAAAATGAGTTAGGTTTGAGAATCCCCTTAACTTATGTTCAAATGTCTTCTATAATTGTAATTAATATACTATATAATAAAATTATATTAATTAATTACATAATTCATAACCTATTAAAAATATATTTTATTTATTATAATTTTATTATGGTCATTTATGGTCATTTTTATGAGTTATAGAGTTTAATCTCGTCGTTTTGGGAGCATTTTTTTCATGGTTATGGTCAATTCCATTGAGTATAAATATGGGGGTTCTTTTCAAATGGTAATAAATTATCCATAAGTGAAATTATTTAGTATTAATGAACTTTCATAAGTTCAAATTGTCTTATACATCATTTTATTACATGGTTTGAGGATGATTCATTGGAAAAAACATTGATGAAAATGATTTAATTTATTTTAGCGGTTTTTACAACCATCACAAACTTGTATAATTTTATTTAATATAATGTTTATATATTTTTTATATTATATGATAAAAGTTATCATGTGCATACTAAAATATTATTTAACCGTAATAACTTTTTTATGACTAGCCTTGAAGGTGTTTATGGAAAACGAAAACTCGTCATCCATGAAGGTGGTGAATCGACACATCACGGATGATGTTTTCATTTTTAGAATAAAAGGAGAGGATAAAATATTTGATGATAGATATTCCATTAAAATAATAAAATTATATTATATATAAGATAATGGATTTATCATGCCATATTGTATAGGGTGGTTAATGAGAGGATAAGATAAGAAAATAAAATAAAAGAGAAAGGATGAGGATTTTACCTCTTGAATATCTTCTCCTTGAGAACCTCCTTATGGCACTTGGGTTTGGCATTTTGTTGAGAAAATAATCTCTTGGATGTGGGGAAGATTCATGGAGAGGTAATTGGGTAGAATTTATATAAGCTACAAGCCTTATAATGTGTGAGGAGAAGAGGTGGTGAAGGATGGTATTTCTAGGGGAGGAGAGGGGTATTTTTTTATTATTTTATTCATTAGTTTATTATTTTGGATCAATACTATGAATAATGTTGATTACCATGAATAAATATATTAAAGAGATAAGGTTAGTTTGAGATAATGGTGCTTACATCATCTATACATTAACAATGACTCAAAAATCCATGTATTTATCTTAAATCGTAAATTATCGTATTTCACTATTCACCAAAAATTCAACTATTTTAGAAAAATCCAAAAAATTCACCATAAAAATGAATGGAATTCATTTTATGAAAATAATTTTTCAAAATATGATAAATTTCATTTTTAATTTAAATCATCATTTATTTGAAAAATAATGATTTTAATATTATGACTGATTTTATGAAACTTTGAAAAACTAATTAAGGTGTCATAGAATTATCTTATAATTATAATACAAAAAAATATTGATTTATGAATCTATTTTATGAAAATAAATTTTATTTTAAATAATTATATTAATGGTAAAATTTTAAATAAACATTTAAAATTTACAAAAATACCAACACTTAATTTATCATTTTTAAAACATTTATTTAATTATACTATGATATAATTATATCATATTTTCATTTATAAGATACATAAATTTTATTTATACTTTCATATGTTAGGTTACTATTCTAATGGTCAGATTACTATTCCAAATGGTTAAGTTACTATTCTAATGGTCAGGTTATTATTTCATTGATATAGGTTCCTTAATTTATATAAATATCACTTATTTAATTATTAATTTATGATAATGGTTTTTTTATTGTGTTATTTACATGTTGTATGTGTTTTATAAATATGAAAAGGTAAATTCTATTGATAAAAGTTTGGGTTGTTACATTCTTCCCCCTTATGAAATTTTATTTTTCAAACTAAGGTAAAAATAGGTGAGGGTACTTCTCCTTTATTACTTCCTCTGGTTCCCAAGTCACCTCTTCATACTTATGATTCCTCCACAACACATTGTTAAGGTGATTTGTCTTATTGCATAGGAATTTTTCTCTTCAATTCAAGTTCATTTCTATCTACTCTTCATACAAGAGTTTTTTCTCCTGTTATACCACCTCTAGATTCAGTACATGTGAGGGGTCGGGTATGTACTTCCTTAGGAGAGATACATGGAACCCATCATGAACTTGATCCATATTTGGTGGAAATAAAAGCCAATAGGCCACTGCTCCTATGTGATCAAGGATCTGAAAGGGGCCAATGTACCTTGGGTTAAGTTTTCCTTCCTTTCAAAATAGCATGTCTCTCTTCCATGGTGATATTCGAAGGAATTCATTATCTCCAACATCAAACTCCAGATCCCTTAGACAAGTGTAAACATAGTTCTTTTTCCTACTCTAAGAAACTATAATGTGTTTTTGTATGGCTTGAACCTTCTATTTCATCTCTTGCACTAGATCAGGTCCAATTAGCTTTCGTTCACCAACTTCATCTCAATAGGTTGGATTTTTACATCACTTTCTATAAATAGATTCATATGGATCCATTTGAATACTCAAGTGAAATTTGTTATTGTATAAGAAATAAACCAATGGGAGATGTTGATCCCAACTTCTTTTTAATTCAATTGAGTGGGCACTTATCATGTCCTCAGTCATATGAATATTCCTTTCATATTATCCATCATTTTGGGGTGATAAGCCATGATTAAATTCAATTCAGTACTCAAATCATGTTGAAGACTTCTCCAGAATTTAGATGTGAACTTTGGATAGTGATTAGATAAGATCAAAAGTGGTTCCCCATGCAGCCTCACCACTTCATTCACATATATCTTGGAAATTTTTTCAAATGATAAATCTTTCTGAATAGAGATAAAGTGGTCTATATTGGTGAGTTGATCCACCACAACCCATGTCACATTGTTTCCTTTGGATGTATTTGAGAGACTAATGAAAAATTTCATAGTAACATTCTATCATTTTCACATGGTTATAGTCAATGGTTTCATCATACCCTTGGACTTTTATCATTCTGCTTTAACTTTATAACATATCAACCACCATGATATGTAGTCTACAATCTCCTTCTTCGCGTTATACCACTAGAAGTGGTTTCGAAGATCATGGTACATCTTGGTAATTCCAGGATGGATAGAGAAAAGTGAGCTATTTGCATTATATAATAGATACTTATTTATCTCAGGTGATGAAGGTACACACATCCTCATTTCAAACTTAATCACGCCATCATCGTCAATGTGGAACTTGTGTATCTTTTGTGTATTCATCTTCTTTTGTAACTCCAAATCATCCCTTTGTGCCTCCTTAATCTTCTCTGGGATAGATGGTTGGGAAATAATTTAGTAAAGGTAGGATTTATTCCCTACTATTATGATTTCAAATTTTATTCTTTTCATATCCATGAATATAGGTTCTTTCTCAATCTACATCATATATAGAGTACCAGGTTCTTTTCTGCTAAGAGCATCATCTGTTCACCTTTCTTAGATGGTAATGAATAGATAAATCATAGCCCTTGATTAGCTCTAACCATATTATTTTATGAATGTTTAGTTACTTCTATGTGAATATATACTTTATACTATTTTTATCGATATATATGCCATACTTCTCACAATACAGGTAGTTCTGCTAGATTTTTAAGGCAAAAATCGTAGCTGCTAGCTCCAAATAATGTTTCAGGTAGTTCTTCTCATGGATATTCAACTACTGTGAGGTTTGGGCTATCAATTTATCATTATTCATTAGTACACAACCCAATACTTTCATTAAATCATCACTTTATATCACAAAAAATTCTCCACTTATTGGTATTGTGAGAAAATGTGCAGTGATTATCCTCTTATTTAGATCCTTGAAGCTTTCCTCGCATTCTTCCATCCAAAAATACATGACCCCTTTCCTTGTTAACTTGGTTATTAGGCTATAAAATCATGAGAAATTTCTAAAAAAACATCAATAGTACCCTTCTAATCCAAGAAAAATGAATATTTTTATGAAACTAGTGGTTTTAGGCCATTCCTTAGTTTCCTTTGTTTTTTATGGATCCACAAAAATTCCCTCACTTGTGATCACATGTCCCAAGAATGTAACTTTATGAATCCAAAATTCATACTTTATGAACTTTGCATACAATTTATCCTTACTTAATGTCTTCATCACAATCCTTATATGTTCTTCATTTTCCTCCTTTATCTTGGAGTGGATGAGAATATCATTGATAAACACTACAAAAAATTTGTCAAGGTAGTGTCTAAAGGCTGTATTCATCAAATCCATAAAGATTACAGGGGAATTAGTATGTTTTAATAGCATCACTAAAAACTCATAGTACCCTTACCTTTTATGGAAAGTATTCATTTGAATATATTCCTTCTTCACTTTCAATTAATGATATCCCTAATAAAGATCCACATTTGATAAGTATTGAGTTCCTCAGAGTTGATTTAACAAGTCATCAATCCTTGGAAGAGGATACTTGTTCTTTATGGTGATCTTGTTGAGTTCCTGATAATTGATACACAACCACATTCATTCATCCTTTTTCTTTACAAATAGCACTAGATCACCCCAAGTTGATGCACTAGGGTGTATGAACCCTTTTTCCAAATTATCTTTCAACTACTTCTTTAACTCCTCCATTTCGATCGAGGCCATCTTGTAGTGGAATTTTGAGATAGGAGTAGCTCCAGTTATGAGTTCTATTGAGAACTATGCCTCAAAATTTGGGGGAAGTTTGGGTAACTCTTTAGGAAATACATCATTGTATTCCCTCACAATAGGAATTTCCTCCATTTTAATACCTTCCTTTGACTAAAATATTTTATAAAGGTATGATTATTCATAGGAAATCAACACCCACACTATTGAGGGATTTTCCAAAGGAGATTCATTGTCATCATGAATTTATAAAGGATCATGGGATGATTCAGAATATAGAAGTATATTTCCTTTTCCTAAAATTTCATGTTCATTCTATATAATGAGATTCAATCCACACCTATTATAAAATTTAATTACATAGAGGGAATTATCATGAGATTTTATGGAAGAATCTTACCACATACATCAATAGGAGAATATTCCAATACTTGGGTTGCAATGATTGCACCACTAAGTGTTTTTATGGATATCTCTACTTCAAGGTATCAGGTCTTTGATTCAATAGTTCTAGAAAACTTTCAAGATATAAAGGAATCTATAGAACTAGAATCAAATAATACTTTTTCCATTATTGAGTGAATAGGAAGTGTACCCAGTATGACTTCATTTTCTTGTTACACTTCAGAAATAGTGATGGAATAATCTTTCCCTTTCTCCTTTGTATTTGGTGGCTACTAACACTAATTTCCCTCAAGGATTTTAGGATTAGTGCACTAGCTTGAATAATGACCTTTGTCCTTATGGTTGAAGCATTGAACCATGGGTGGTGATCTCCTTTCCTCCATCATGTTGGTTGGCTTCTTTATGTCTCTTTGAGATTCATTATCCCAATGGCCTTTTCTCCCATATTTGAAGAATTTCTCCATCCCTTTGAGGAAATTCCCATAATGATTCTTCCCACATTTTTGACGCGTGGGTAGTTGGACCCTCTTTCCTCATTTTTCATTTGATCCACCAACTTTAAAATCCATTCTTATTTTTTTTCTCCATAACCATGGGACCATTATCATAACTCCATCTATACTTTGAGATCACATCAAACCACTTCTTCATAACTCCCAAAGTTTCGAATAGATTAATCCTTTTGAAGGTTTGCTTTTAAACCACTAAATAATATATCTATTTTTTTATCATTTTTTATAAAAACCCAGGGCATACCTTGAAATCCTTGTGAAGTTTTTTTTGTAAGTCATGATAGATTCTTCTTCCTTTTTCTTTAGCCATATGAATTCTCTCTCCATCTTTGTCTAAATATTTATAGGTAAATACTTATTAAAAAATATTTTATTAAATTATTCCCACTCCATATATTCTATTTCATTCTTCAACTTTGTGTTCTTAATCAATGACCATCATTGATCGGCCTATCTATCTAAATGATAGAAAAATATAGTCACCTTCTCCTTCTTAAAATAGTGAAGCATAGAAAAGATATTCTCCATTGAGTTAACCTATTGTATTGTAACAAGTGGATCAAAAGATCCACTAAATGTCAATGTTCATTTCCACATAAAATATTTTATAGCCAATTGATACCTCTTATGTGAAGGTAGATATTCCACATTATTCAGGTTGTTGTTCATAGCCTGAGATAGGTAAGCATCGCCATGAAATTTTGAACTCCACCTCCTAAGGCATTGGTAATGTCATTCAGGAAATTGTTTCATTTTCCTTAACATGATTTGTTAGCCTGGTTTCTCCTAGTTCCTACCATTTTCTAAAATAGAAAAGGTTTGAACAAAACATAAGTCAAAAATTAATGAATAAATAATTTATTCCTTTGTGCAATTAACTCTAAAGGAATATCTTGTGGGATCCCTATGTTTAACATTTTTCTAAAAAAATATTCTTGTATGCTTAGATATACTTAGTATCATACTAAGGGTTGTCACTAATTTTATCTAACCATAATTCCCATATTAACTAAACCATTCTTTGATAAAAAAAATATAGAGACCCTACTTTTCTTACATAACTATTACATCATTTTAATGATAAAAAACATAATAGTGTTACAAAACTAGGATCCAAAGGTTTATTTTATTTGGAGAATTAGGAACATACATAACTTGAACAATAATAAAATATAAATATTTATTTAAAATATTCTTCTTTATCCCTTTAAATCCCATTTTCTCATTAGTACACATAGTCACCTGAGGATATACATCAAAGAAAAGGGTGAGCTAAAATCCCATTAAGAGGATAAATGGTAACATGAATCAATATAACATGGGTGAGAATAATCATTATCATTACAATATAAGCATAGGATCATCATCATAATCATGATAGGAATAATTAGATAAAGTCATGGAATGTGGAAATACATAAAAATGAAACATCATGTCTTAGTGGTCAAATACCACACGTAGTTGTGAAAAAATATAGCATCATGTTCACGCATAACAAATGTTCATAATAATAACATAATCATTGTAAAAAAATTTATCATAATGTTCACCCATATTGAATATTATATCATGATATACATCACATTTCCTAATTCATTAGAGTGCTATATAATTCTATGTGCACTCATCACATCATAACATTTTCATAGTCATGCATTCCACATAAAATGTATATCAATCAAATTCATGAAGTAAACCATGTAAAGGAATGGTTTTGATAAGGATTTCATCAATCGTGGTTTCATGAATAGACTTTATGTTCCCAAATGTAAAAGGAAAAAAATATATTTGGTATAAGAATCATCATTTTGAGTGAATAATAAATCAATCAAGAGGAGTCAAGATGGGTTTTGGAAAGAAGAGTTCTTTTGTAAAATCTTTGTATTTGTCATAAAATCAAATTGGAAGCATGTATATCCTAAAAAAGAAAATGTGAGTAAAATAAAATTATATTTGAGTAATATTAAAAGAATATCCACACAAAATTTTGGCATGAAAGAGCAATATACCAAAGAAAAGGAGTTGGGTTTGAGAATCCCCTTACCTTATGTCTGAATGCCTTATACACTTGTACTTAATATACTAGATAATAAAATTAGATTCATTAATTACATAATTTAGAACCTATTATTATTTTATTTTATTTATTTTAATTTTATTAAGTTCATTTATGGCCATTTTGATGATTTGTATAGTTTAATCTCACCGTTTTGGGAGTGTTTGTTTTCAGAGTTATGGTTGGTTCCCTATAGTATAAATATGGAATTTCTTTTCAAATGGGGATAACTTATCCAGAAGGGAAATTATTTAGTATTAATGAAATTTAATAAGTTTAAATGGTCTCATTTATCATTTTATTATATGTTATTAGGATGATTCATTAGATAAAATATTGATGAAATTTATTTAATTTATTTTGGCGGTTTTTACGACCAATATGAACTTGTATCATTTTATTTAATATCATGTTTATATATTGGTTCCAGTACATAATAAAAGTTATAACATATATATATTAAAATTTTATTTAACCATAATAATGGTTTTATGATCAGCCTTAAAGTCAGTTGTGGAAAATGAAAACTCATCATCCACAAAGGTGATGAATCAACACATCACGGACAATGTTTTCATTTTTAGAATAAAAGGATGGGAGAAAAGATTTGTTGATGGATATTCCATTAAAAAAAATAAAATTTTATTATATATAATATACTGGATTTATCATTACACTTTGAATAGGGGAGGTAAGGAGAGTATTGGAGAAGAAAATAAAATAAAAGAGAAAGAAGGAGAGTTTTATTTCTTGAATATATTCTCCATGAGAACCTCCTTAAGGAACTTGGGTTTGGTCTTTTGTTGAGACAAAAAAGATCATAAAAATGTATAAGAGGATTGGGGAGGTAATTTTATATAATTTAGATGTTCTAAAAGTCTTATAATGTGTGAGGAGAAGAGGTGGTGAGGGTGGTATTTATAGGGTAGGAGAGGGTGTTTTTTTATTATTTTATTCATTAGTTTATTATTTTCACTCAATACTATAAACAGTGTTGATTCCCATGACTAAATACATAAAATAGGGAATGAGGGTTCTATATAATGGTTCTTACATCATCCATACATCAACAATGTCTCCAAAATTCATGTATTTGGCTTATATCGTAAATTATCATATTTCACTATTCACCAAAAATTCAACTATTTTAGAAAAATCACAAAAATTAAAACTAACCATTTTTTAGTGTTTATATTTTAAAAATGGAATAAATTTTATGAAAATATTTTTATAAATATGATGAAATTAATTTTTAATTAAAATCATCATTTATTCAAAAAATATCAACTTTAATATTATAACCGATTTTATGACACTTTGAAAAAGTAATTCAGGTATCTTAAAATTATATTATAATTATAATACAATAAAATATTAATTTATGAATCTATTTTATGAAAATAAATTTTATTTTAAATCATTATATTAATTATAAAATTGTAAATAAACATTTACATTTTACAAAAAAAACAACACTTAATTTAGCATTTTTTAAACATTTATTTACTTACACTATGATATAATAATATCATATTTTCATTTATAAGATACATAAATTATATTTATAATTTCATAGGTGAGGTTATAATTCCATTGCCTATATTACTATTCCTAATGGTTATGTTACTATTTAAATGGTCAGGTTACTATTCCATCGGTATAGGTTCTTTAATTTCTATAAATATCACTTATTTCATTATTAATTTATAAGAATGATGTTTTTATTGGGATATCTATGTGATGTATGTGTTTTATGAATAAAATAAGGAAAATTAAATTCATAAAAGTTTGGGTCATTACAGTGGTAGTGGTGATGTGGGACTTATTGACATGAGAAATATGGGTTGATTTATGTTATATGGCATTATTCTAGTCTCCCAATAGTGATAGTATAACTTGATAATGATGAAAATGAAATGGCATGGGTTGTATTGGATAATAAAAACTTAAATAAAAATGGGAAGTGTGGTTAGAAGTGGTTAATTCTTAAACATGAAATAAATGGGCTGGATAAATGAAATTGGTTGGTAATGGAAAATATATAAATCTATATAATTTGAAAATGAATGTGGCTTGTGGATTAGGGATCCCTTGTGGGGTATTATACATTTATAGGTGGTAGAAAATGTGGAAGAGGTTGTGAGGATTATGGTGATGTTGCGAGTTGGGATGAATCACTTTTTGTAAACCCTTAGGTTGGTCTTGTGTGTGTGATTGTTATATTATACATTATATTTTCATTGTGATTTCTATACACACCCTACCTATGTTGAGCACTTGTATCAAAAACCAAATGTTTTTGGGGGTGTTTTTTCCAATATCCTTATAGGAAGGATAGATGGTTGACTACCCCCTTTTCCCTACTCTCTCTTCCATGAAGGTTTGATATGCATAGGCTATGATGGATAAATGTCAAAAAGTGAAATAGTGGTGATTTTTCATGAGATAATGAGGTTATTCATGGTGAGGATCATGCATGGTAGGAGTAGGGAATGAGGTTGATTTACTTCATGTTCATGATACCTTACTATTCTAGATATATGGTTGTGGTTGAGATGTGATGTGATGGCCTAGGTGTCATTGAGTTCAATGTGATGTGATCGCATAGGTGTCTTCAGTTGAGATGTGATGTGATAGCCTAGGTATCTTCGAGAAAAATTCTAAAGAAGAGATGATATTGTCATGACATGTGACTTTAGGGTGTGAGAGTATAAAATTGGTGTGAAAGTGGTGTAGGATACCCTTTTATTAATATGGTTCTTATTATGTTATTATACCTAGATACTTTATTTGATTAGGGTTATTTTATAAGGATGTGATTGGTTATTTGATCGGTTTATGAGATATTGGTTCTATTGATTACTCATTTGTGCATTAGTATGCTCTTTTCACATGTGAATGAGGGAATTTGGGTATAATCCTACTGAGTATACATGTATTCTCACCCCACATATATATAAACTATTTTTTAGGTTTCTAGAAAAACTTGGGGGGGCCGTGTTGGACATTACTAGATTGGGAATTAGAGTTGTTGAAGTGTATCTACCTTAGAATATTATTTTGGTGTTTTTATTAGAGACACTTTGTATTTGTTTAATTTATACATGCATTTTGGGATAGTTTTGGTTTCCTATCTCTTATTTTATGTTATAGAGATGATTTTTGGTTGATTATCCTATCTCCAAATCCTATAGTCACAGACTCCTCCCACCAAATATTTCCCCTCTTAGGATGAAAATGAGATAGGTGATATGGTGACTACCTGAGTCCCGCCTCCAATAGGCCTCTGGTTGGCAACTAGCACCAAGGGCATAATAAGCATACACATGGGAGGTATTACCCTCTAAGAGAACATGTTAAAGAGAGAGATAAGACAAATGCACCAAACAATAGAAGATCAGATATATATATATATAAAGAAATCCTAAGTTAATATATTCAATGTCATACAGTACTAAAACAATTAAAAAGGAAACCATAAGTACCAAAAATTTAAAGACTGTAGTGACCACGAAGCCTAAATAGCTTCTGTAAAACCATGATCGAGTAATGTCCATCCCAATCTCCAACCTACTCTTGTTTTCTTGGAAACAATTTATTTATACATGGGGTGAGTTTAATAGTATACCTAGTAGGAACCACCCTAAAGCCTGTCATAAAAAAGTTAAAGAAAGCATGCTAAAGCATAGTAAACAAGAGTGAAACTAACTCATCACCTAAAAAGGTATATTAAGTTCTTAGCCTCAGCATGGCTAACTCTCACCAAGTATTGTATACAAGAGAGAATATAATATTATAATAAAACATCAAGGGTACCCCGCTTCTACTTCCCCAATGGTTTTCCTCTCTACTCCAAAATCACACGTCATGAGCCATCTCTCTCCAAAATAATTCATCCCAAAGACACCTAGGAAGGGTATCCCAACATAAACCTCATGTATCACACCATCATATCATCCCATCCACATATTCATATATAGTAACTAAGTAGTTCTAGGAGCCACCACATCCTATATAAAATTTATCATTCATCAGGTATTATACCTCAAGCCATCATATCCCATACAGTGAGTAAGTACCTCAAGCCATCACAACCCATAATGTGAGTAAGTACCTCAAGCCATCGCAACCCACACACATCATACCTATAATAATACTTTGGAGACTATATTTGGATATACATGTGTTTGAAATAACCACAAGTCATTATGGCTCTATATACACATATATGGGGAAACTAACCGCCATGCATACCATCACAAGTAACTACCAAGAGAAGAGAGAGGGGCTAGAGGGGGTAGTCAACCATCCATCCTCCCACCATGATTTTAAAGAAAACACACTCCTATAATCCACTAGGTGTCATTTTCCCTAATTAACATGGGTGGGGTAGAATATGAGATCAAAAATCATACATGATATAATATAGCTCACAACCACACTATGGGCATAACCCAGTCTTAGACTCAACTATTTCTAACCTCACTCAGAATCTTGGATCCCGCTACTAAGACTAGATATTCTATAAGCACACAAGTATTTAAAGATAAAAATTAAATTCATTATTTTCTTTCATCAAAAAATTAACTTTACATTAACTAATTCATTATGAATTAATTAACTAACAAAATTATTCTGAATTATATCACTTTAATCATCATAGTAAAGTCTATTCCCTCTAGGAATAATCCAAACCAAGTCCATGGTTTCTCAAGATTAACATGTTTTTAACATTTTCATTCCATAATTACCAACCCCATGGGTTAAGAATTTATTAAAAATTATTAACATCATTCTATAATCCAGGTACTCTAGGAAAATCATCCTAATCTACCACCAATAGGAAACATGCAACCAATCATAACTGGGTACCTCAAGCAGTGGGGAAAGGAATGCAGATAAAATAAGCAACCCAGACATCATCCATTTAATAGATTCATTTCAATAAATCATATATATTTATCACATCAATAGATAATACCATATTTAACCCATTATATAATCTACGGTTCCATCCCCAACATCCACAGGCATATCCTGACGCATCTCACCATCACATGTGTCAACTTTTTCCACAAAAACTAGGCCTCCCCCACCCCATATCACATCAGTCATCTCAGGATCAGAAATCCCAGGCTCATATAACATTTTAATCTCACATACAGAGCACATCACAAGAAATAAAGTAAAAAGGTATAGTTAATAGGTCAATATAGGCCCTAAAACAAAGAATCCATTCGTCACATGAAAACGAGCTCTCACAGCTCCAACACATGGCTCTCAGCCTTCTCCAGAAGATATGAAACTCAAGACCTAGAAATTATCTTTATCAAATAATTGGTTTTTATTCCATATTGAATTAAATAATTCATTATTCACATGTTAAAACTATGGTAAACCTAATTCATCAAGCTATAACAAGCTACTAAATTACGTAAACAATTAATTTAAACATGCTTCCCAGTATACATTGCAGTTTCAAAAAAAATTATGGAATTACAATTCATTAACATGCATTTAATTATTTTAATCAACAATCATTAACATTATTCGCATTCTTTATCAAGTCCCATCAAGAAATGGAATTTAATATTAAATTTAACATGTATACTCACACCAATTTCATTATTATCAAATTACAACAAACACCAAATTCATTAAACACTCTTTATTCTCTAGCCAATTAATTCTGGATTTAATTTATTAAACATGTTCCATAACAAACAATATTATAAACCAATCATAAATTCATTCTATATAATCATAGAATATATCTCACACTATCTAGAAAATCAATAACCAAACCGTTATCACAGTATAAAGCAATGATAGATTATCACAATCCAATTATTTATTAGTCTTGTTCAATATTCATTAGGTCAATTCCATTGTCTCACAATGGGATAAACCATGATAAATTTATGATTTCACATAAATAAATAGAAGAAGTAATTAATCCCCTACCTAGAAGAATAAGGTTTATGAGACTCGCTACACCAAAAAGAGGGCGCACGTGCAAGATGGAATCACCACTGGATAACTTGAGCCACCGAAAGAAGGTTTCCATGACTCCAAGGGAAGGAATCTGGAATTTTAATTATTGATAGAATGTAATAAGGAAAGAAATAATGAAAATAACTTTTTTTCTAAGTTAATAGATATAATAAAATCATATTTTTCATATCAAAAAATATTTAATTCTAACTATTGTGAATCTCATTAAATTCCATATGCAAGGACTCATTTATAGCATAATCCATCTCAAAAAATCAAGGATATAATTATCCTTAATGAACTAGCCTTTTAAGTCCCTTGATTCACAATTATAAATGGCCCTCATGTCCATTTTCATGAAACTAACAGAAATCTCCATGTATGCGACTTCACATAGCTGGAAGCCCCACACAGCCAAAAGCACTACATAGTCAATTTCATGTAGCCAGTTACTCACATAGTTGATCACTCATGTATCCAATCCATGTATCTGATAGCTCATGTAGTTGATATCTTATGTAGTTTATTTCTCACATAGTTGATTCATCCATTTAGCTGATTCATGTAACTAATCCATCCATGTAGCTGATTCACATAGTTGATTTCTCACATAGCTGATCACTCATATAGTCAATCCACATAGTCGACCCATACACATAGTTGATCCATCCATGTAGTTAATTCATTCATGTATCTCATTTTTTCACATATTCGATCCATACATGTATCTAATTCATGTATCTTATGGATCCACATAGCCAATTCATCCACTAAGTTGATCCAACCACATAAACAATTTCATGTAGGCAATTTCACGTAGTTGATGGATCCATGTAGTCAATTATAATATCCATAAATTGGACTCTCACCCAAGATGTGAACTACACATTCATGACATGAAGTCCTTACACATCACAAATTCTACATACTTACAACTTTTAGTATCCAAACACCTCCAGATCCACTCTAGGCCTCCTCTGAGCACCACTGGCTATAGAAAAATGAAAAGGGTGATACTAGATAGATCCATGCCCCTACATAAGATACCTCTCAAATAATTATCATCCTTTAGAATCCAAAACCAAACTTGGGGAGAAAAATAAAATGGTTCATTCAAATATACACCCTGTGAGATACCTCTCATAGGATGTCAACTGCCTCATCAAAGGAACCATGCATAATACCACATAACAGTAACAAACAGCTCCTAAACACTCTCCTAGTGGAGATACCTCTCAAAATAGATAAAGGTTTCCAATAATAAACATGAGTTAACCATCACATAAATAATAAAGGTCAACATACACAAGATAACAATGTTACAAGATAAGATCTAAACATCCAACATCTTGGGGTGCTGAATACACATATGTGACTCAAGTTCCTAGTTAATCTCCTCCACACCATTGTGTTTCCACTAGAGATGAACCAAGGGAATATAACGCTCACACAAAACATTCTATTGGTAGTTATAGATCTTTATAGGCCACTCCTAAAAGGTTTCATCATCAACAACATTTATCTTTCCCCAATTGAAGACTTGAGAGTCACCATAAAGATAACAATGGAGCTGAGACATGTGAAAAACATCATGTGGTCTGATCATCTATGGGGGAACTGCTATATAATATTCCACAGATCCAAAATGATCCAAAACCTATAAAGACCCAAAAAATTAAGAGGAAATCCTACTCCCACAACCAAACCTCTGTTTCCCATGATGAGGAGTCACCTCAGTAACACATGATCTCCAACATCAAACTCTAGAGGTATCCACCTATGATTTGATGTAGTATTTCTGATGATATTTTTATAGATTCATCCTTTCACAAATTACCTAAACCATATTTATCATATTCTATACCAAATATGTACTTAGAATTGTTTACTATCCGACCCCAATTCATTATAATAGAGAATGGAAATGCTGACCATACAAAGCTTCAAAAGACACCATACCAATGGTGGAGTAGAAACTATTATTATAATAAAAATAATCCAAGGTAAGTTAAAACATCCAAGAACCTATAAAATCTAAGACATAAGAGTGTAATATTTCTTCAAGAGTATGTATGGTCCGCTATTTCTGATCGTTCATCTATGGATGAAAATCTGTGTTAAGGCATAACTGAGAGCCAAAAGCATGTTGGAGACCTCTCCACACTCTGGTTAAAATGGGATCCTAATCAAAGATGGTCATTATTGGGACTCCATGGAGTTTCACCACCTCCTCCAAATACTTCCTAGACAAAAAATCTACTGATATCGACTCCTTAATCACTATAAAGTAGAATGATTTTGACAAATGATCCACTATCACCCATATATCATCATAGACTCCTTGATCTTGAGGTAAATTGGTAATGAAGTCCATCGAGATATCCTCCCACATCCATTGGGGAATATCTAATGGCTAGAGTAAACCATTGGAAACATGGTTCTTAGTTTTCACCTTCTGGCAGACCAAACATCAAGAAACAAACTCTATAACTACACACTTCAACCCTGGACACCAAAACTAGCCTCTCGAAGATTAGTACATCTTCTTCATTCTATGATTTACTTCTAAGGGTAAGCTATGGAACTCATATATAAACATCTCTCAAATCATAAAAGGGAAAAAAATACTTTTTTTGAAACAACACTTGGTGTTGTCTATCCTTATACCAACCATTGGGGGCATCTCCAAAAATAACTTGGTACCTCCAGACCACCACCTAAAGATCCTCTAGTTAGGACTCCTCCACCTGATGAACTAAAGATGAATATATCATCATCTAGAAAATATACTCTCCCTAAAACCTCTCCCATGTCTAGATGCATCACCGATAGTTCATCCATCACTCTCCATGAATCTCAAGATTCTTTCATGGCATCAATATATGAATTCCTAATCAATGCATCGGCTACAAAATTTCCCTTTCTTGGCCTACATGAAATCTTGAATTCATAATACTATAATAATTCCATCCACCGATGCTAATTAAAGTTTAATTGATGCTGGAAGAAGACATAACTTAGGCTCTTATAGTTGGTAAAAATCACAAAACTCTTGTTGATAAGGTAATGTCTCCACACCTTAAAAGAAAACACAATTATTTCCATCTAAAGATCATGGGTGGAATAGTTACACTCATAGAGAAGTAACTACCAGGACCCATTAGAAACAATTAATATTTTTTACATTAGAACATAGCCCAAGACAAGGAACAAAGCATCATAGAAAACCTCTAATTGAACTCCCTCCGCTAGAAAACAAAGGACTATAGCGTTCAACAACTTCTTCTCCAGGTACTAAAAAGTTGTATGAAACTGGTCATTCCACAAGAATGCATAATCCTTTCTAGTAAAGTTCATAAGAGGAGTCACAACCCAAGAGAAATTGGTTACAAACCTCCTGTAATAGCCTACAAGACCAAGGAAACTCCACACCTCTTCCACTATCTTGGGGGTGACCAAGAAACAACTACGTATATTTTTGAAATATCCATGGCTACTCCCTATTGGGACATGAAATGCCTTAGGAAATAGAATTATTGAGACCAGAACTCAAATTTTGAAAATTTCTTGAATATCTTATCATGACAAAGAACTCCCAAAATGGCACGTGGATTCTCTATACCCTCCTCCTACAATGCGGAGTACACAAGGATGTAATTGATGAAAACCACCATGAATTTATCTAAGATCTCTCTAAAAATCATGTTTATCAACCCCGTGAACATGGATGGATACTTTTTTAAACTGAATGGCATTACAATGAACTCATAATACCCATGATGATAATAGAAAGTAGTCTTCTGAATATCCCCATTATTCATCTACATCTGATGGTATCCTGACCACAGATCGATATTTGAGAACCAAATTTCTCCCTTAAATGGATCGAATAAATCATCAATTCAAGGAAGAGTATAGTAATTCATCACTTTCACTTGGTTCAGGCAATGATGATCAATATAAATTTGTAAACCACCATCATCCTTCTTTATGAACAGAACTGGTGCACACAAATTTTACACACTCGTCCAAACAAAACCTAACAGCAACAGATCATCAATATATACTTATAGCTCTCTCAACTTAGAATACGACATAATATATGGATACATAGAGATAATAGACATGTATAGTTATAGCTTGATCTCATACTTAATCTCCCATTAAGGGGGTAATGCTACAACCTCCTCTAGAAATACATCAAGGTACTCTTCTACAACCCTGGGAAACACTAACTACTAAATTTTTTATGAATTCAATATTATCTCATCCATCAATTAATGCAAGGATAGAACATGCCTATGATCTATTCAAGGGTCTCACTTACCAACAAACACCACTGGCTCTACATCACCATCATAAAACACAACCTACCTTCTAAATCAATCCACAATAGTATACACCAAATACAAAAAATCCATGATGAGCATGATGTTATATGGATGTATCCATAAACATAGGAAGTTTCTCCAAGATATGTGATGTCCTAGAACTATCTCATAATATCTACATACTTCATACAAGTCATCTCTACCTCCAACTAGCATAGTCAATGCCAAGGGAACTCAAATCCTCTCTACCTTAAGTCCCAAACAATGGATGAGGGTAGGTGATATAAAGGATTGTGTCACTCATGAATCAAAAAAATCATGTTACCATGTAGAAAACAAGGAAAGTGTACCTCGAATGATGTATGGATCACCCGAAACTAGAAACACTAAAGTATGAAGTTGATCGCAACCTAATCCATGGCCTCTCTGACCCTAATAATGACCATCTCCATAACCTAAATCTTCTCTCTGAGGATGAGTATCATCTCGAGGCTATATTCTACCTACCCTATCTCCTCTCTACTATTCCTAAACTGGAACACCTTATTGCTACTACCTTGGATACAAAATCCTCAATGGAGTAACTAGAAGAATAAAACCTATCACATACTAAATTCTCATGAAGTTTTGGCACTCTCATTGCTAATGAACTCGGCCTCCATAAAAAACACACTTCTAATCCCTTATTATATTTATGAGAGCTGCCTCCCCCAGAGAAATAAGATGATGAGGACTGGGACCTACCCCCAGCAGATAGAAATATCTTATTTCCCAGAAACTAGGAGCCCCTGACCAAAACTCTACTTCATGGGGAATCATGATGGCTCTCATCTTTAATGATCTGGTTCTGGCCAGTGTCCTCTCAATGACTTATGATCTCTCCAGCACCTCGAGATACGTCTTCAACAAAAATTAGGTGACCTATTTTGGGATCTCTAGATGTAAAGACTCCTTAAAATTCCTCACATTGTCCTCCTCATATAGAAATAGTTTTTAATCATAACATAGAAGGGTCCTGAAATGGATCCCAAACTCTCACACACTTGAACTCCCCTATCGAAGGTTAAGCATCTCATGAAGACCAGCTTCCTTCACGGTCTAAGAAAGGAAATCATCTCAGAAATAGTCTCAAAAATTCTCCCACAAGACTATTGAATCCTGAAAATCCCTGAGTAACAAGAAACACCACTTCCTTATGGCTCCATGTGGCATCTTCACAGCCGATGAATACCAGTAATCCTTCCAAGAATGGATAGAACTAAAAGCTTTATCAACCTCCTCAAACTAGTCTTTTATGTATGAAACTAAACTTTATCCCTTAATATTCTAAAGAATCTATAATTGAAACTCTCAAATCATCCTCTTCTAAGTTTCATCGTTAACAACATCTACTTTGTGTAATTCTGTTATCATATCATATTGAACATATTCGATGAAAACCTAATGAGGATGTCGACCTGGATCCATGCCTATAAAATAAAAACTATTAGATTCCTAAACCTAGAATATAGAATTCTTAAAATTATTTATTTATTTATTTATTTATCTTGTTAAGGTGTTAACTTATCCAAAGGTCTATCCATTTTAAACACAAACACAAAGAATAATGATGCATGATCCATTCCTAGGTCTCTACGCTACAACTAGTATCACTTCATTTAGTAGGCTAAGAAAAATTAAAGGTTTATGCATCAGATCACATGGGTCATTAAATACCTATGTCTCATCTAATATTCCATGTTTATATTACTTAATAAACTTAGATGACATTGTTTCCCTACCAACCCAAGCAATATCACATGTGCCTAACTCCAAAATTCATTCTATCCCTCAACCTGAACCTCTGATATCACTTTCTCATGAACCCCTCCCCCCAAAGAGTACCCCTCCTAGTCTAGAAATGACATAAGTGAGATGGTGACTACCTGAGTCCCACCTATATTAGACCATGGGTTGGCGACTAGCACTGAGGGTATAATAATCATACACATGGGAGGCATTACCCTCTAAATGAACATGTGGAAAAGGGTGATAAGATAGATATGCCAAAAAAACACATGCTTAGACATATATATATATATATATATATATATATCCAAGGTTCATACATGCAATGTCATAAAGTACTTAAACAACTAAAAAGGAAACCACAAGTACCAAAAAGGAAAAGACGTCAATGGCCCTGAAGTCCAAATAGATCCTGAAAAACCATGAGCTAGTAATGTATATCCCAATATATAACATAATCATACTATAGAGAAAATAGTTTATATATACATGGGTTTATCATAATAGTATACTCAATAGGATCCTCCTCAAAACCTCTCAAAAAAAAGATAAAGAAAGCATGATAAAGTACAGTGAACAACAGTGAAACTAACTCATAGCCTAAACAGGTATACTATGTTCTCATCCTAACCATGGATAAATATAACTAATAATTGCATGCAATAGAGTATATAATATAATAATGAAACATCAAGGGTACCTCACTCCCACTTTCCCACTATTTTTCCACTTTATCCCAATGTTGCATGTCCTGAGTCATCTCTCTCCAAAATAATACAACATGAAGACACATGGGAAACGAATCACAACATGCACCTCATGCATCACATCATCACATTATCCCATCCACATATCCATATATAGTAATTGAATAGTTCTAGGAGACTCCACAACTCATATTATGTTTATCCTACATCAAGTATTATACATAAATCCATCATATCCCATACACTTTCCATCACATCCCATACATATCATACCTATAATAATCCTTTGGATACTATATCTAGAGATACATTTGTGTGAAGTAACTACAATTCATTAAATTCCTCTACACACATATATAGGGTAACTAATCATCATTCATACAGCACAAGTAACTACTAGGATAACAGAGTGTGTCCAGATGGGGTTGTCATCCATCCATCCTCCCACCAAGACATTGGGGAAAACACCCTCCCAGAGTCCACTGGGTGTCAGTTTCCCAAACCGGCATGGGTGGGGTAGCGTATGAGATCACAAATCATACATGATGTAATATATCTCACAACCACACTATGGTAAATACATGGTCTTAGACTCAACTACAGCTAATGTCACTCGGACTCTCAACTACCAATGTTAATACTAGATAACCTATAAGCACACAATCATTTAAAGAGATACATTAAATTCATTATTTTCTTTCATCAAACAATTCACTTTACATTGATTAATTAATTATCCATTAATTAACCAACAACATTATTCTGAATTAAATTACGTTAATCATTAGAGTAAAGTTAATTCCCTCTAGGCATAATCCAAACTAAGTCCATGGTTTCTCAATATTAACATCTTTTCAGCATTTGTATTACATCATTACCAAAATCATGGGTTAAGCATTTATTAAACATTATTAACATCATTCCATAATCTAGTTAATCTAGGAAAACCATCCTAAGATGCCAACAAGAGGAATCATACAACCAAGCACACTCAACTGCCTCAAGAAGTGGGTAAAGGAATAAAGATAAAACAAGAAACCCATCCATAAGACATTAAATGGATTCATTTCAAGTAAGAATCCAGATTTATTATATCAATTGGTAAGCCTAGATTCAACCCATTCATCATCTTCTATTCCATCCTCAACACCCACATGCATATCTCGATGCATCTCTCCATCACATGCGTCAATTGTTGCCACGTCATCCAAGCCTCCCTTCCCCATATCACATCAACCATCCCATTCTTATCCATCCTAGGCTTAGCCATCCCAGGTTCATATCATATCTCAAACACATATCTAGAGCACATAAAAGGGTATTAAGAAAACAATCACAGACAACAAGGAAATCTTGTCCTTAAAACAAGGCATTTAGCTTTCATATGAAAATAAATCTAATGGCTCCAACACAAGGCTCTCATCCTTCTCAAGCAGATGGGAAACTCAGATCCTAGAAATTATCTTTATAAAAAAACTAGTTTTTATTCCATATTGAATTAAAATATTCATTATTCACAAGTTAAAACTATGTAAAACCTAAGGTATCAATCTATAACAAGATACAAAATTAATTAAACAATTAATTTAAACATGTTTCCTGGCGTACATTCCAGTTTCAAAAAAATTAGAATTATAATTAATTAACAAGACTTTAATTCTTTTCATCAATAATAATTAAAATGATTCACATTATTTATCAAATTACATAAACACATATAATTACATATTCAATTAAACATGCCTACTTTCTTTAATTTGATCATTATCAAATTACAACAAAGAATGGATTCATTAAACATTACAATTTATTCTCTATCCAAATAATTATAATTTATTTATTTATTTATATTATTTACCATGTTATATTAATAAAAACATGATAAAACAAGCATAATGGAATGCTACATAAGTATAGCATAGATCACACACTATCTATAAAATCAAGAGGCAAATTGTTATCATGGTAGAAGGAAACGATAGACAATCACAATCAAATTATTTATTAATTTGGTTAAATATTAATTAGGTAGATTTTATCTCAACCCAAGGGGATAAAACATGATAAATTTATGATTTCACATAAATAGATAGGAGAATCAAAAAAATCCTCTACTTGGAAGAAGAATCCTCACATAACTCACTACCCCAAAAACTGGTGGGTCACACAAAATGAAATCACCACTAGAGAACTCAAACCATTAGTAGAAGGGTTACGTGACTCTAAGGGAAGGGTTTTGGAACATATAGACTTAAGATAATGAAATTAGGTAAGAACGAAGGAAAATATATTCATTTCTAAGTTTAAAGATATGGTACGATTGGATTTTCCATATCGCAAAATATTTAATTCCAACTATTGTGGATCTCATTAAATTCCATGTGAAAGGACCTGTTTACGGCCTCAACCATCTCAAAAAATCAAGGACATAATTATCCTTGATGAATCATCCCTTTAATTCCCTTGATTCATGGTTCCAAAATTCAATCATGGATGTTTTCATGAAACTAAAATAAATATCCACATAGGTGATTTCACATTTCCAGAATCCCCACATAGCCAAAAGTCCCATGTAGTCATTTTCACATAACTGATTCATGTATTTGATCACTCACATAGACAATTGATCATGTAGATATTCCACATAGATGATTTCCCAAGTAGTTGATCACTCATGTAGTTGATCACTCACATAGTCGATCCACATAGCTAATCTATCCGTGTAGTTGATTCATGTAGCTGATACATCCACATAGCTGATTCACATATTCGATCACTCACATAGTCGATCGTTCATGTAGTTGATCCAAATAGTTGATCCATCCATAGATACGATCCATCCCCATAGATGATTCATCCATGTAGTTGATCCATCCATGTCACTCATTCATGTAGTCGATGGCTCTACATAGCTGATTCATCTATGTGGCCAATCTAGCTATGTAGTTGTTTCAACCACATAGCCAATATAAACACGTAGTTGATTTCACATAGAAAATTTCACATATATGATGGATATATGTATCCAATTCTACTAGTTTTGAATTGGGATCTCACCCAAGCTGTGAACAGCATATTCATGATGTGAAACCCTTACCCGTCATGAACTCTCCCTACTTCTAGATTTTAGTAGACAAACACCTCCAAACCCACTCCAGGCATCCTCCGAGCACCATGGGATTCAAAACCATGAAAAGGGTCTGACAAAATGGATATAGTATCTTGAACCTATAACATCATAGGGGGTAATAAATTTCATATGAGATGTTTTCATACCCTTAGTGTTTTTCGCCAACCTGAGGCCTACTAAAGGTGGGACTCCAGATTCATTATCTCTCTTCCTTCATTGTCGGTCTAAGAGGGGTACCTTTGGAGAGAGGGTTCATGATAGGTTATCTAGATTATCTTTCTTACACAAGAATATCTTGGAATTAATGATGCGATATTATTTTTTGGAATATAATCAAGGGGTATCATTGATAAATAAAATTGATTCGGTTTATTCAAGACACGGAAGGAGATATAAAAAAATAAAACATTGATATGAGAATTTTGAATTGTTGAAACCCTACTATGACTACTATTTAATTTTTTTGATTGTTAAGGAATTCATTATTTGATCACCTGCTACTAATGTGCTTGAATTTCTTGAGTTTTATCGACATTCATCATCATATGATCCATTGTTGTTCTTAATTTATTTTTGGATTACTCTATTGTATCTTTTTATCTTCTATTTGTGCTTATAGAGTTGGTTTAGGATTTTCTCATCCAAAATCAATATTTCTAGGTTATTACTCATATTCAAAAGGAAGGTTAGGTTGAAACTCCTTGAAAAAAATCAGGCGGGTTATGACTTATGAAAATTTCAATTGGGGTTATACCACCAAGTGGGAAAAAAGTATGTTTGTAGTTGGGTTATACTACCAGGTGAGAAAAAATACATTTATAATAAGGTTATCACTCCCTAAAAAAAGTGAGTATCTTAGTGAATACCAGTATTCTTGCTGAGTAGAGAAGATTTAAGAGTATACTAGGATCATGGTGATCCGAACTACTATAAAAATCATCATGTGTTATTTATTTTATTTTCCACTACATTTTTTATTACTCTAATAATTATACTTTATTTTATTTTATTTTTAATGACCATTTACCCCCTGATCAATCATTCCATCTCACTAGGACCTAATAAAAGATTATTGAAACCACTCTTTTGTATTATTTTTGAGTATTATGTTTGTTGAAAATTGGAATAGAAGATGATTCTTAGAGTATTTATTAAAGTAAATAAGACTTTGATATGGATGAGTGTTGAAATAATGTATTTGGATATATAAATAATGTTAATTTTGTAATCAAGTAATGAACCATATAACATTCTATTGAAATTTTATAGATTCATGTTGTATTGAGTAGATAATTTTACTATATATGGAATAATTATGTAGAAAATTTATTATAATATACACAACAAGACATGTTCTTGTGCTATTTTTAATCCATTATTTTGAGGTAATATTTTATGGCTAGGTTATTGTGGTTAATTTTTTATATACTGGTGTTTCTATGTGTTCTTAGAATAAATGAGTAGGTATATTTTTGAGTCAATGCATCATGGAAATTATATGATAGAAGTTTTTGTTTATGAGGTTAAAGAAATAAACCTTATGATAAATGGGATACATGAGAAATAATTTTTCTTTCATAAAATTCATTTATAAATGATGATTGAAATAAAATTATAAATTATAAAACAATATTTTACTATGATTTTTTATAGGGATGAAGGAGTAACTTTGAAAAGAGGATCAACACATTATGGTGTCAGGTGGCATAGTGTTTTACATGAATTTCATAATAAGTAAATTGTTCATGAATTTAGGTAAGCCATGACTTTTGGATGTGATCTAAAAGTACTTGTGTTTTCTAATATAAACAATGCTATAGTTTGTTAAACATGTTTTGGTTTGATGTGTAATAGTTAAAATTCATTTTTTGTATCTCATGTGCTTATATAAAATATAAGGTACGATTTAGTGGGTCTTTTTAAATTTAAAGGAATATATTTGACCATGATTTCATGGGGAGGACAAATAGAGAAATCCTAAAAGACTTAGAAGACTTCAATTTACCCTAGACATTTATTCTGAATTATTTATTTGTAGGATTGATACACATGGTCATTATAGAAGAGTTAGAATAAGGGAACTTTAAGATATTGGATAGTAGAAAAAAGAGAGGGAGAGTGAGTGTGTTATTTTATATTTTATTAATTTAATTGAATATTTGGTATGTTGAAGAAGAATAATGTTATGATCAAGTAGACATAGATAATTGAAAGATAATTATGACACTAAATCCTATTTTTGTATCTTTGTTACTTTGAGCATATCATTATAAAGGATTGAGAGCCTATTTATGTGGTATCATTTTCTCAAAATATTGAGTGAAGATATTGCAAGAGCATGTACCCCAAGGGATCATTGATAAAATAATTTGAAATCATTATAATTATAATAATTATTCAATTATTAGTGTACAATGGTGACTTTTATTTCATACATAGTGGATTAACTAATCCATATTAGAGGGTGAACACAGTTGAAATGTCTATATTTTTATACCTTTATTATTTATTTTTTCATAATGATTTAGTTTAGTGGATGAAAGATTTAGAGTTTTTATTATAATAAGTGTAATGACTCATATTTTCCTGGTTCTATTTTTAGAAAATTCTTGAGAAAATTATGAGACCAGGCGCTGAGACGACGTGTGATTCTGAGGCTCAGAGTGCCCAGAATGATCCGTAGAAAAATGTTAAGTTTTTAAATAGTGCACATGAGCAGTTTTCCTAAAAAAATGGAATAAATCTTAAATGGGTTCTCGAATCAGAAATCTAAGGGCCATGTTGTGTTTAGAGCAGTGGGTTTATCCTATGTGCGAATTAAGTTTAGTCGGTGTGGGTCTCCAATGAGAAAACCTGAAAATGGAATAATCGTAAATAAAATTATTAAATAAAATTATTGAATAAAATTATTTTATTTTGTTCAAATATTTATAACTCTTAAACAGTAACTTAGATTGGAAATCTGAGAGTACTGTTGAGCTCGTGAGGATGTGATTTCCTTAGGTTCAGCCTAACCTCGATCGGCACAGGTTGAGGGTAAAATTTAATTTTTGGAATTTTTAAAGGATAATAAAATAAATTTATAGAAGCCTATTTTATTTCCTTTTTAATGTTTCGCAGTGTGGTGAAGCTGCAACATAGTGACAGAGTAACCTGTTCTCCTTTCATAAATGAAGCAGCATAGCGACACTATTTTAAAGTGAAATAGTAACATTGAAACATGTAAACGCATTAAGAGTTTCCTACATTATTTGGGGGTAGGTTCCAGCGTTATAATCCATAATGCTGGAGATTTTATCTCGAACTCTAGAGTTTACCTAAGGAATGAGGGAGGAGGATCTCTCACTGATGACGATGGATCGGAGGTCGGGATTCAATCAAGCAGCGATGAATCGACAAATGTTGGTGGAACAAGGATCGACGTGGTGACGCAACTTCAATCTAAGTCTACAAAAGATTTAACTTGATATAGGGGTTTTTATTCTTTGAATCTTCTCATTTCCCTGTTCTTAATATTCCACTATGGACATGGACCAGTTAACAAAAAAATTGGCATGTGGATCAATCGTTGTTTCAGGATGGGATTACTCTTGTGGGGTTTTAATGGGATATTTTCTTAGTGATTCTTGGTTAACCGTTCTAACAAAAAATGAACCTCGATCTACACAAACATCAATCGGGGTATGTTAATATTTGTTAATTCATGCCTTTCCTCCCTTCATTCTTCATTATTCACAGGCATTCTTCATTTTTCCCAAGACTCAACTTTCGGTGATCGATCAATTGTTGCTCAACCAATCCTTGGTGAAATGATCCGATGTCGCAGGTCTAGGATGTACATGACATGACGGAGGTGCATCAACGACGGTGGAAATCAGATAAAGGTGGTGCAAGAGATATCTCACACAAACTAATTCACACTGAAAATGGATTATGGCATGATTTTTAACCAATAGTGATAAAGAATGCAACCCTAGAAATTCAGAACATCTTTAGGATCAAAAAACAGACCACTAGAGTGAGTTTGGTGGCCCACGGAATCACCCACTGACGCGCCACAGTGGTGAAGGAGGCCCACAGAACCCACTGTGAGCAGTTATTAGAGGTAGCCAATAATGGACGGTGGTGATTTGGTGGACACGGCTGGTGAGCCGCATCACATGGATGGAGGACGCGGTCCAGCTAGATCACGGACCCGAGGCAACAGTCACGGGTGGGATGTGGCACCCTTCGCGTCCTGGGCAGAGAATACTAGTCCACTCCGTGGGCCAGGTTTATTAGGTGGGCCGGCCCTAGGCTAGGCCAGCCCACCACAGCGGACCAGGTCAGACCCAGCCGATTTGGGTCAAGTCTACCCGGTGTACCGGGTCGGTTTGGATTCGTCATACCGGGTCGGTTTGGACCCAGCGTACCGGGTCGGCGGATCAGGTCAGATCCGAGTCGGCGGACCCCGAGCTGGGTCAAGTCTGTCTGACTGAGTCAGACCAAACCCGAACCCAACCAGACCCTTTTCACTAAAATGATCATATTTTTCAAACCGTAATTCTGATGGATGATCCATCTAAGGAATTGGGACCCTTACAACAAGGAGGTACTTTTGAGATGGATTAGTGGGGTTCTAGTTGGACCAGTGATGGATGGTGTCATTCTATTTTTATTTTCTATAAGGGATCGATACAGGATCTTGATCCCATCATATAAGGTGACAGTAGAGATTGAGATGATACCCTTGGGCTTCTCTATAAAGGTATGATGTAGGATCTCGTTCCTGTCATAGATAATGGATCATGTTCTGATGTTATTTGTCTTAGAGCGGATCTTGGTGATCCAGCGGGCCTAAGTGACGATCAGATCTAGGTGAACCAGTAGGACAAAATGACTTTTTGGGTCTCAGTGGCCCATCGGTTTTATGTGGAGCATGTACCACACCAAGAGGCTCGGTCAGTCCTCACTTCTCTTCATAGTACCTTAGATAGGGTTTTGGAATGGGTGTGACTAGCATTTACATGGGCACCCATCCCCTATCTAGGATGACATTTTAGTAGGGACAGGATGTCCCCTAGTGTGCCCTGGGTGCAGGATCCCCTATCTGTGTAGTGAGATATTTCCTTCCTTTATGACTTAACCTTATCAGTGTAATTCGGGTAGTTCTCAGTGTGTTCTATTTGGGAGGGGCCCAAAGAAGTGGGACCTCTTTGCAAGGGTCTCTGATGACTTCATAGCTCAAGGAGCGATTTCTCCCAAAACGAGCGTACCTTGACAAGAATAATGTGACCAAGGATTTAGTTGCGATATCTATAATCCTTGTCTCAGTGAGACCAGATGTCTCAGGGAAAATTCGTGATGTATTGAGACCAGATGTTCTCTTAGATACTTTTTGTATACTTGTTCTATGTGATTTATTTCAAATATATTGAGAAGTGGAATCTCCCATAATCGAGAATGATATAAGTGGAACCATATGGATGGCAGTGGATGAGACTTTTCATCTTGGAGTCCTTTACAAGTATACCTATATGTTCTTGTTATATGTGTTGTTGACATATACCTATGTTGATCTGACTATACCTTCTTGGTGGTGTTTAATTTGTGGTATTTTACCTTATGTTTTGGGTTCTTCTATTGAGTATTGTTTTACTCATCCCTGCACGGGCTTTCCCCACACGTGTTGTGTCTTGTGCAGATGACCGACACTTTGTTGGATTCCTAGGAAAAGTAGGACTAGGACTAGGACTAGACAGTGTCTTGTGAGATCATATGAGTCAAGGTGTTTCTGATAGCTTCCTACAGTAGCTTTAGTTCCCTTGTTTGCAGGTCAGACTTTACAATTGTCTTTTTTTGTGGGATTGTGTTTCTGGCCCGGTTTCACTTTACTTATTTACTTTATTTCTTACTCTATTATTGGGTTGTAGTGGTATGCATGCATTTTATTTACTTAGTTTTTTTACTCTCCAGTCCATGTGGCTTGTATTTGGGTGTGTGTGTACAGGATCTTAGGAAAATACCTCCCATTTATGGGATATACCTACTCGGTGCTAGTCACTAGCCCCTGGCCTATTAGAGGTGGGCTTGGGGTTTTCACAGCATGGGCCCCAAGGGATGGTTCATGACAATAAGGGAACATGATCTGGTTAAAAGGTTTTGAATGAAAGAATTTAAAAAATAGTCACCACCAAAAAATTCCCCCACTTGGAGTGATCTCTCATAAGTGAGACCTTAGTGTTACCACTCCCCAATATTTACTCTAATATGAAAGGTATTGTAAACTAGTATTGTGGGTATAAAATACACACATGAGAGATATTACCAACTAAGTAACATGAAATATTCAAACCATACTACTTTAAATCCAAAATATACTTGTTAATGAACATCATCATAATGTAATCAAATAGGGAATTATTATATGCCAAGAAATAAGTAGTAAATATATAGAAAATTTTAAAATGATCTCCCAAATAAAACAAAAATCTAAAACCCAAGGTATAAAAAAAGTTATAGATTATGAAACTCTCATATACCTTCAATTGTAGTTTGTATCAACAATAACTCCTAGAAATGTTTTTTAAACTAAAACACATGTTACATACACCAAATTAACCCTTATTTACACAATATGAGTGATGAAAAGGTGCATATGTAGGGTTGAGTAATAAAACTCTATAAGATCATCTAATCAGATATCACACACACACATATATATATATAAGAATAAAATACACTATATAAATTTAAGATGTTATAAATCATAAAAAATAGAGTCCATCCCAATCCTGTTGTTGGCCTATTAACATAAATATTTTATTTCTCTTCATAAAAAACCTCTTTACATAAACCATTAGGAACCATCAAGTATAAGTTACCTTGTACCACACCAAAACCAAAATTGATTTAAAAATAAGATACATATGCACAAAAAGACACAAGAAAGCATAATATAATTCATACCAATAAAAAATAAAAAAACTAACATTCATGTTGAATCACACCCTTCTAATAAGTCATGAAATGACCTCAACCACTAGGTCCCCACATGGGTCGATGGTGATCCGAGTGTACCACCCCTAGCCCATCTCCAACAATTCAGGGATGGGTGACCAGCACCAAGAAGGAATAATACACATATGGGAGGCATTTTCCTATAAATCCTGCAATAGATATACCTTACAAACCAATAACATAATATCCACAACTATGAAAGATAACACATCTAACTGAAATAAAAATATGCATGCATATATCTATTAAACATCCTAGGGTTGTATAATATAAATTTCAGTATAGGAGGAAAAATGAAAGAACCAAAATCCTAGAATGCCACTTGAACTCAAGTGATTGGGAATAATAGAATCACTACATTTCACCAACTCTATTCAAGCAATGCCAGCTAAAAATACCACTGACTCCACCATGATCAAACTCCCCTAGCTCCATGCGCACCGATATCACCATTGACTTGTGTGCCATCTACACCAATAAAAAAAGTTTGGGAAATCCCATTTATGGTTGAATATAAAAATACCCATTATGGTGACTTGAAACCATAAAAGGGATACTAAACTATAAGTTATAACACCACCTAGGTCTAAACGATACAATTACCCAACTCAACTAAGGAGAAAAATAATAGTCGGGGAAGAATCCATGAGTTCACTTCCCAATATAACCCCATCCCTATCACATGGGAATATACCAGGGATAACCTTGAATATAATCTTTTTCGATGGAATAAGGACTCAAAAAATCCCATGCCTCATGGGAAAATGCCTCTTTACTAATAAATCATAGGGGGAAACACATCCCTATCCATTCATGACATGAATGATAAAACCACATTGGTATGTATAAGGATACTGTAACCATAAACATCACATAAAATCTGTAGGATCTATTCTAGAAGATACCATACCAAAGGGGCTTATAATCCATAAAAACCTATTAATACACTTTCATCACTCACTCACTCATCATGAGGGGTGAGAAACCAAACTCACCGATGAATCACAGTTCACTGAACAATTCCTCTAGCCATAGATAGATCATTTGAACACCCCTCTAACCAAGTGCAGAGTCTTTAATATAAATTAAGATGGGGACCATGCCTCAAGAAAAATATAACACTTAAACATGTTATTGGCCCCATAGATGGGTGGAATTAACCTCATCCCATGAAGAGTTACCTTCCACATCCTATTAGAGGAAAACCACCTCCTCATCCAAGATAAGATCCAAAAAGGGATTCCCATAACCTAGATATACCCAAAGAGGGTGAGATCAACCAACCAGAAGTTGAATCCATACCTACTCAACCCAAATCTACTAGATAATAACTCTTGAGGTGTAAAAGCTAGTCCACCATGTGACTCAAAAGTCCCTAAGAACCCAGACTATCCATGTAGCTTGAATACCACTATCATCATGCCATAAATCAAGAAGAAAATCATCTCTATCCTTGTAAAAACTAACCCATGCCACAAATAGATATATTCAAGAAACCAATGTCGAGCATAGAGGACCCATACCCCACATCTCTTGAGAATTACTAACTCCATAAATGTAAGGGATGAATCTGTTAGGTCCATTAGGTAAAATACCCTGATAGGGGGTGAATCAAGGTATGAAATATTAAAATTCTTTCCCCTTCAGATATTGTTTTATCATTAAACAAAACACACTTCTCTCTTTCTCCCATATCAATATATGAATATAAATGAAATCACGCATAGGATGCATCTATTTTACTTGGTTCACCCTCATTGGGATACATCCAAGGAACATACAACAATGATGTGTCGATGTACCAAATACACTAAATCTCGATACCAAATTATAATTTTTGGGCTAGATCACTTCTATTCCTAGGCACAATTCCATTACAAGTTTTAAGTTCATCTCACTACTTTCCTAAGGGTCACTCCCTGTTTCTCTTTCTCTAGATCACTACTGGTGTAAAGGATCATCATCTTCCTCTTCCTTTTCTCACTACTCTTAGAAGGAATCCACTCATAGTTTATGGACTTTTAGGTCCCTTCATTTGCATGAAATAATGCATAATCATTTATAGGTAGATGATCTGTTGAAGTCTCATTTTCACCTGTAAATGAAATCCAATTTCCAATGCACTTCTAGTTTGAAAAAATTACTTTCACCAACTATTCTTCACAAACTTCCTCTAGTCCTCTGTGGACTTCCTTATTTCCTTCATGATCTGCACTACACTGTGTAGCTTGTGTTCTTTGAGGAACACTTCTCCTATGCTTTTGTAAACTCTCCTACTTCTGTAAACCAATTATTCTTTCACAAACCAACTCTTCCTCTATGAACCATCCCTTCTTTGTGGATGAGTTTTTCTTCCGTGGACCACCTCTCTTCTACGGACCTTTTTCTCCTCCACAGACCTCTAATTCTTTTGTGAACCATTACCACTCCCACAAACTACCTTATATTCTAATAACTCCTTTAATTTATTATCTATAAATCCCCTCAAACCTCCTTTTGAAAACTATTTCCGTGAACCAATCACCCTTCATGGAATCTTCCCTCACAAACTCTTCTCCTTCGTAGAATTTTTTCCTCATGAACCACTTTGGACTTAGTCGAATTCTTCCCAGAGTGAAGATGTTTTCTAATAAAAATCGCTCTCAGTAATTATGGTATTAGATGTCCTTATATAGGAAAATAGATTCAAAAATATCATTAATAATTTTTTCCAAACATTCGATGTGGTATAGCCTTCACTGTGGACTGATTCTACTATAAATCATTTCCCTACATAGTCTGTGCACCACCACTCTTCCTTCGCAGTGGTCCATCCTTCCACAAATGAAACCCTTTGTGGCTCCTCAAATCACCGCCTCATTTTTGAAAATAACAAGCCATCCTGTGAACCATTTTTCTTCCACAAACTATGATTTTCTTGCAAACCATTTTCTTCATGTGAACCATTTTTTTCTATGAATCATTTATCCTATGTGGTCAGCGTACCGTGCTTTGTGGTCCGCATAGCACTGCTATACAGAAATATGCATTTGCCAATTTTATTTCACCATTCCACATAACTTCTACACACTTTTCAAATTGTTCTTTGTGGTCTAAGAACTGTGTACTCCTACGCAGAAAATATTCTTTTTCCAAAAAAACTGATTTAGAAAACACCAATCATACTCATTTGTGGTCATCTGACTTTTTTAACAAACAAAATCATACCCAACAACAATGATAGGAAACCTTGAGGGATTTTTTCCTAATAATATCCCCCTTTGGGTTTGTTGAAAACTCTTCACTTATGGATACCTCATTAAATCTCCTTCCATCTTCTACCAGTATTTACTTTTTATGATTAATATAGTGATAAATGATTTACTCATCACATACTCTAAGCCCACATGATCAATATTCGATGTGAGAAAAAATATTATAATGAAAATTTCATCAATGAAACACTTCATTTCATTCCAAAATCACTCATTCTATTTCATCATGAACCTCAACTATTATGATATATCATTTTTTGATTGATCACTTCTAGAATAATCAGATTTAATACTCCCCCTATATAACTCCTCCCCTTAATAGCTTCAAATCCCCCTATCTCACTACTCCACCTAACATATTCTCCCCATGTCTTAATTAAGGAATTTTTTCTCTTTAAAATACACAATTTCTCCCCATTTGTTAATGAACCTTAATGTCACTCCTATGAGTTCTATAATAGGGTAAAAACATAGATCAATACATTATAGAAAAACACACAATACCTCAGGGAGAGGGCATCCCACATCCACAATTTTTCAAGTATGGGAAGTTAACTAATGTCATCACTTTTTATTTCTAAAAAAAATCTAGAAGGTCTTTCTCAATGATCATTATTATAGCCATGTTGTTGATAATCAGGTTTCTTCTCTCAACTACTCCATTATACTGTAGAGTTATTACTACTGAAACTTGATTCCTTATCCCATGTTTCTCGAGATAATCCTCCACTTGGCTATTTTTAAACTCTGTTCCATTATATGTTCTAATATTCTAGATTATTTGACCCAACATCTTCTAAAATTCCCTTCGATAAGTTTTTATACAGCTTAATATCTCAGATTTGTGGTTAATGATTGAAACCCATGCTATTATTCTATAATCATAGATTAATAGAACATAATATATCCTCCCATAAATATACCTTGGTGAAATTGGCCCACACACATCAATATGCACTAACTCAAGAAATTTTGTTGACCTTTTATCTTTTAACTTATAAGTCTTTCGAATGATATTCCCTTATTGTCAAGCATCGCACATGTGGGTACGATCACGTGATAATATAGGGAGATATCGAGTAGAATTATATTTCACTAGATCTTCTAAGTATGTTTGGATTAGGTGGCCAATAATTTTATGCCATAACTTGTTTTCTTCTTCCTTGGATAGAAATCACATATCTTCTTCTCCCCTCATGATGTAGAGATTCCCTTTTGTATGATTTCCCTATAATGCAATAGCATCTTATTTGGACTTGATAACACATAAATTCTTGGAAAAGATTATAGAATGTCCTGATTCACATAGTTGACTTACACTTAATAAGTTGTGACTAAGACCATCAACAACCAAGACATATGCTCATCTCATGTATTTTCTTCCAAAATTGTCTTTTCCTGAACCAATATTTTTAAGGCCATCATCATTACCAAATCTTACGATACCTTATTTATCATACCTAATTCTATTCACCAGATACTTATTTCCTATCATATGGGAAGTGCATCCACTATCAATGATCCATATCCAAGTATGATCTGATGCTTTGAATGCAATTTCTGAAACTATCTCCTGCTCGGCTCTTTTTTTTTATCAATATTTTCAACTCTATACCCAATGTGTAATGATAATCTTAGTCTTACTCAGTATATAATGGACCAACTTCATCCTTCATGGATGCAAAAAAAAATTAAATTTTCAGCTCATTTTATGACACATTTGACTGCTTCTTATTAACACATTTAGTCTACTTTGACACATTCCTCTATATTGTTAATGAGTAATATCTTTACATGTGTTTGAATCCTCTAAACCTGAAACAATGACCATAAAATGATGACCTGGAAAATTGAGATTTGTATGAATGTCTCTGTTGGTCTTACATCCTTTGGTACCTCTTTGCTATGGAACATATATTTTGTGAGTGTCCTATCTTTCCACAACAATAACATCTCATGTGGGGTACATTCCTGTGTGTCACTACTACACCACTGATTGTCCCTTGGATTATCTTAATTTTATGATTATTCTTTGTACCCAAATATATCTTCATTCTTGGAGTGGGTTCTTGGGTTCTAACTTCAACCATTTATGCTTTTTTTGTTTTTGATCAAGCCTTATACCATCCTTATCATTCATATTTGACTATTGCTTCTATTCTATTGGACCACTATGCTCAACTTTCATCTTCTCTATTTCCTATATGATCCATTTTCCCAATGTAATACTAAGAGTTAACTATTTTTATTGATCCTTAAATATTCATTACAAACCGATGACTTCTTCTTCAAGTTCTTCGATATGTTTGATTTGATCTTTTCCAGTTTCAGTCAAACTATTGATTTCTCTTTTTTATTCTACAATTTTTATCTTATACTCAACAACCTTATATGAACTCTCTGGCATTGAAGACTTTATTTTTTCAATTTCTTCATTCAACTCATACTTCTCTTCTTACTTATACTGTATATATAGTTTTTCATCATGAAGCACTTTGTTGTCTTTCTTAGTTTTGGCTCTCTAAATATCTATTTCCTCAAGAGAAGCTTCAATTTCGACATGAAGGTAAACTCTTACTTCAACTTCACCTTCTTCATTTTTTCTTTCATCTTTTATTATGGAATTTATGACAATTTCCAACATAGCATTGGATTTATGATCCTTACAGTTCTCTAATTCTTCTTCCTCATATTCTTTTGAACTGATACCTTCTCTTGAAAGAAGATTATTCTTTTTGAATAAATTTATCTTAAACTTTTTCTTACCTTTCACACAGACTGAAGACTTCTTCATGGGAATCTCAACTTTATCCTCTTCATCCTCTTGAAACTTATTGGGGAATCTTGCTGCAATATTTCCGACCTTTCCACATCAAAATCATGCAAGTGGAAGTTTCCCTTTGAACTTTCCTTTTCCTATTTGAAGATTTGAGGAAAGGAATGACATCACCTCATCAGTCTATTCATCTTCCTATCCATCTTAAAAATTGATCTTCTTCATGTCCTTGACTGCTACTTCTTTGGTCTTCCCCTTTTCCATAACATCATTATAATCATTTTTCATTTCATATGCTACAAGAGTACTATGAAAATTATCCAATGTCAACTCTTTTGAATCTTTGCCTTCTAATAATGAAGATTTCATATTGAACTGAGGTGGATGTTTTCTCAAGATACGTTTCACAATTTTTATATCTTTAATAATTTATACAAGACCATGAATTTCTTCCATAACAATATTTACCCAGTCAAAGGATGTATCAACGGACTCATTAGAATGCATTCTGAGATCCTCATGTTTGTTCCACATAACCTATAGATTTTCTTCTATGACTTTTTAGTCATCATCATAAATATTCAAAAACTTCTCTCACATATCATATTATGAATTACATGATATCACCTTCATATATATGGAATTGGATAGATCTCCCCCAAAATCATTGATCCCTTTAGTATCAGCATCCAATTCTCTTATATCAACTTTTAATAAATCACCACTATCGATATTGGATGATATTCCATGCATAGTTGTTGCAATAACATCCATTCCTAATGATCAGAAGTAGTGATGCATTCAATTATTCCATAGTTGAATTTTTTTTCCATCTAAGATCATAATTCCTTTGTGATTTACCACCTCCATTTATTCTACTGAGAGATAACCACTGAATTTAAATATTTAGCTTTGAACCATCCCTTCTTCATGGATAAGTTTCTCTTCTGTGGACCACCTCTCTTCCGCAGACCGTTTTCTCCTCCACATACCTATAATTATTCCACGAACTATTACCGCTTTCATGGATTGCCTCCACTTTTGCAAAATCTTTTACTTTGTAAGCTGAAAATCCCCAAAAGCCTCCTTTTGTGAACTATTACCATGAACCAATCACTCTTCATAGAATCTTACCTCAAAAAATCTTCCCCTTCACAAAATTATTTCCCCACAAACCAATTCAGACTTAACTGAATTCTTCCTAGATCGAAGATGTTTTCTAATGAAAATCACTCTCAGTAATGAGAGGATTAGTGGTCCTTATATAGGAAAATAGATATGAAAATCTCACTAATATTTTTTCCCAAACATCTGATGTGGTACAGCCTTCACCGTGGACTGCTTCTCCTATGAATCATTTTCCCTACGCGGTCTATGTACTGCCACTCTTCCATCATAGTGATCGATCTCTTCCATGAATGAAACCCTTCACAGATCCTCAAATCACCGCCTCATTTTCATAAATGACAAGCCATACTATAAACCATTTTCCTTTTGCGAACTTTGATCTTCCCATGAACCATTTTCATCCTGTGAACCATTTTTTCCATGAACCATTTATATTGTGTGGTCCGCGTACCATGCTTGGCGGTCCGCACAGTGCTTCTATGTAGAAATATACCTTTTTTGACATTCCATCACCATTATGTGTACCTCATACATGGTCCGCAAACTTTCCTTCGTTGTCTGTGAACTTTCCTTCGTAGTCCACGAATTGTTTACTCTTACATGGAAAATCTTCCTTTTACAAAACCAATCTTCCGATTTTGAGGCCCAAAAGTTTAGAAAACACTAGGAAACTACACCACCTTACAAACCTGCTTTGGAAAACACCAACCATACTCATTTTTGGTCATCTTTCTTTGTTAACAAACACAATCACACCCAAAAACACCAAGAGGACACCTTGAGGGATTTTTTTCTAATAGAATCACACCAAATTACATGATACATGATTAAGGGAGCATCCAAAACCCATATCTATACTTATCTCACCACATAGTTATCGGAATGGTGGTTTGATGAAAGGGTTACATCAAGAATACTCCTTAATCACCTAGTTTATCTCCTGCAATAACTCACGGGATACTACAGGGGAGAGAGAACATTCAATGTCCATGGTAGTAACTAGTAATGGAGACCATATAATAGTAGTATTGTTCGACTAAATACCCATCCTCCTATCTAAACCATATGCACCCATTCAATATAGTGGTGTACGAGAAGGAGGGAAACTTCCCATATTCCATTCCCATCTATAAGACCTATCAACAACCCTACCACATAGAGGGTACTTACAAAAACTAGCTCAAACTCTTACATTCATGAATACTCCATCCCCAAAGAATCCATATCTACCAAAAACTCTTGGGTATTACTAATCTCAAAATAACTATGAGGGTTTCACTTCATAGAATATAAATACTATCATGGGATCAATGTCTTCATGCTTTCTTTATATCATCACTAAGATCCATCATCATCTCCATTAGGATAAGATTTGAAACTGAATTTAAATCATCTTGTAAAAGATACCTAATAATGAATGATACCCTAATATTATTTTATATTTGGAAAGATACCTGGTATGGACTACTTACTAGTCCAAAATCAGTTCTCATGTGAGAAAATATGAAAAACACAACTGAGGGAAAGGTTCACGGAATGTAAACCCAACACACTACTCTGGGTGTGTACCTCTGCCCAAATCAGCATGTATTTTTTAAATACATGGTGTTCCAAAAGCTAAACACAAATTATTAGTCAAAAGGGGTGCTGATTAATGTACCATGTCTCATGTTGTTCCATGTCCCCTACATGAAGTGTACTTTTACATGTTATGTACCTTGTACGGGATGTTTGGATGTGTATGTGACCACACCCCTATTCATGTATCCAACATCCCTACATGACATGTCTATATGTTAAACACTCCATGTGGACTCCATCCTCAACCTAAGGGACACTGATTAACTACATGACATGTTTTTTAATATTACACATCATGCGATTGGGATTTCCAAATGTAAAATACCTATGAAAAAACTTTCCTTATTGTTTCACCATAAATCATCCTCCCATGGGATTTAATCTATCAAAAAATTATTGAAATTAAAAAAACTATAGATGGGGAAAAACAATAAAAAAAATTATAAGGAAAAAATAAAAATAACAGCCCTATCTCATGGAGAATCACTGAAGCTTCAATGTTGGAATCACACTCTAAGATCACTATGTTCTGATTTGGGTCCAATTAGCCTCCTCGGATGTGGCTACTCCTCCCTCTCCCTCATTCCCCTCTCTTGGTTTGATGACATCAATGAGGGGAAGGGTTTCTATTACTCACTTGTACATGGGGACGAACATGGGAGAGGGGAATAAAAACACAAAAATAAAATAAAATGCTCATTTAAGGGAATTATGAGGGACTTAGAATCCAAATGGAGTTTAAACCTCATTTAGGTAAAATTACTCATTAACAACTCAACCATGAAGTCAAAATTTACATATGAAGATTCATTTAGTATATGTTGTTGTTATAACCTATGGTAATAAATAATATTTATTTAATAAATATTAAATATCCTAGAAAATATTCCAAGCTCAAAATATCATTAAATTCCTACCTAATAGTAAACATTAAATCCTAATAAAAATATGATGATTATAAAAAAAAATGAGGTCTTTGTATAGGGGAAATTTCTATTTTACCCTTTATAAGGGTCTAAGGAATTGATGTTCCAAAATTATTCAAGTATTATACATGGGAACACTGGGGTCTCTACATTCTCCCTGCCATTGAGACATTTCATCCTTGAAAATAAAATAGCCTAAACAGCTCTTCAGGAAGCCCAAAAAAACAATCCATATGCAAGAATATAACACACCCATGCATGAGCTCATTCTTCTTCTCAAGGTCTATACAACCACAAGGAACCATAATGCCACCCCACCAAGGAACACACCTCTTCATTATTACTCAAATCAGGGATATCTCATATTATACTCTCATTCCTCCATGAATGTTAAACGCCTCAACCCACCATAAGGTAATATCCCAAAACCATCATGACTCCTCATGAATTTTATAAAGTATTTACATCCAAATATATTTTTCTCCTACTGTATGGATCCCAACCACACCAATATGAAGTGATACCATGAACCATCAGTATAACTCAAATACTATCTATTTTCCAAGGCATTTCCCATGGGGGATTCATTCTCCCCACCTTCAAAAAGGGAAACTTGAAATATTTTCACACTAAGAAAATATAACCACATCAAAATTATCCATAAAGAATATCAAAAAGAGTTACATACTATCCCATGAGGGAATAACACCACTCCTCATCACTAATTGACAAATTTTATATGCCAACATTTTCCAACTCAGAACAAAAGGATATAATTGATCCTCCCATCATTTCCTCTCCAACAACTACAAGGGAAAATGATTGCACCACTGGCTTAGATCACATTTTCATCCACTACAGATGGATTGATTTTTTCACTCTAGAACTCAAGGTCAACATATTTAAAAACTCAAACATTGGTCACTACCATTTTCTAAAAAACTATGCCTCATCACATATCTCAAGATACCATATGGGGTCTCTAACTAAAACTCTCACCACACCACATAAGTGGCTATAGGGATGAGATGACTGACTGTTGTTCAGTTAGATACTCACAAAATCTAAATTCATGTCATCTATACCATCATTTCCTTAACACAAGGCCAAGAAAAATACTAAGAACATAAGGAATAACTACTCTCATGGATCTATCCTCTAGACAATTCAAATTTGAATCATAGCTCAAACTCTTCTTTAACTCCTTAGACTGACTGAAAATTGTTTTTTATTATTATGCAAACACTTTTTAGGGAAAAGTGAGAAACCATACATGACTTCACCATTTCACCACATCACAAATTCACCACTTCCCCACTTCCCCACTTAAAACAATACAATCTTTCACAATAAACGACATTCAAGCACAATGGATGCACAATCCATTCAAGCATTAAAACTGACAAACCTTCATAGCTAGAGTCGAAATCGTCAATATAAGGCCAATTTACCACGAACCAGGAAATATGAACATCAGAAAAGTAGGACAAACCACAGAACCGGTATCCTCGCGTGCCCATCGGTGTAACCATTGACACCATCTCAAATCCACAAACCCGCCGGCGGACTCTAGTCAGAGTTCTCCCAAACCATCCAGCGACGTGAGATGACCCAAAGGACATCCACAAAAGGCGGTAAAGAAACCAGAATGAGGAAGACCAGGACATCCAGACATTGTACCCTACTCCACAGACACCACAGCTCAACCACGAGCCAGTTGACACTCCACAGACCAAAATCAAATCAACCACACTAAAAAACATTGTGAGCAGTAAATCCACATTAAGAAAATGTAGATCAATAAGCCAAAACATTGCTGCCACAATAACAACGATGCCACCAAACCAAAACTAGAACAACCTTCCATCTTCCCCCACTAAAGACTCTACCCCTAAACCAAAAGAGCTTCTGCTTCATCAAAAAGAACATTGCTTCATCAAAAAACACACCTGAAACATCATAGTTTCTTTTACCATCATGATTTCTTCCCACTGAAAACCATCATGAGTTCTTCCCAATAGAAAATCCCAAGAGATCGGAATCCAATCGAGCAAGACATAAAATACAAAATCCAACAATACAGAAATCAAATACTCGATTTTGGAAAGCCGGAGGTTGCCAACCATCACACAACACAAATCCAAGAACCCTAGAACAGATTCATCCAAATAAATCCAACACAAAAATGTATAAAATGAAAAGAGAAACAGCAATAAAATCCAAAATTAAAAAATAATAAAAGAGGATAAGACATTGAACCCATCACCATGTTGGGATTCCATAGATCAACCAAAAAAATCTCATCGCCACCAACAGTCCGACTGGAGAAGACCACCACGAACCTTCGAAGCATTCAATCCATCGCAGATCATTACCACACCCCTCAAGCTCCGACAAACCAGGACGATATCATGCCTCCAAATACTGCGATCCAACAAATTCTCCAAAGAGTGAGTCGGTGAATAGAGCGACCTCATCGCAAACCGGACTTACGCTCGATAATCGTCAACCGAAGAGCCACGAATCCCGTAGCTTAAAACCACAGCAGGAGGGAGAGCTGCGAATGTGATGGTTAGCCCAATTTGTCATCTGGGTCCCACTTCCCATTAAAAGTAGAATGTGACATATCTGATTGATCAAGAAAACTAAACAAATATAATCAACCAACCAAAATTAGGATATGTATTATAATATATCAACAATTATATCATCACTAGGACCCACTCTTCCATAGTGGAATTCTAGGAAAAAACTCTCTGTCAAAGACTTATTATACTGACGGTAGAAATGAGGGTAGATTTTTTACTTTCGTTAAGAGTCTTCAGTCAAACTGAACTAGTATAAAGACTCCAATAGGATCTCAAGATCCCTAACAAACTAGGAAGAATAAATATAATATCACACAATGGAGATAAAAAATAATATCTCTAAGAAAAAGTTTGTATATCGTATCTCGACCACAACAGGCACAGGTCGATCAATGCCATCCATAGTTCACATCAGGAGACAATAATCATAGATATCCTCATCCATCATCTAAATATAACCTAAGAGATAATATATCTACATAAAGTATACCACACATGATGGAGGAGAAATATCCCATCTAGCATAGGCTCCCAATCTTGACATACATCTCATCACACCCATTGTTCGCTTCATAGTAGATCCAAATAGACTACACTAACACCTATTGATGGATCATCCTAGAGTTTTAATCTAAATTATAAGATCATAAAAAAATTCACAGATCACCCAAACCCCCATTAATTTCTAAATTATGGTGATGGAATCAAACCTCACTGAGAGTTTATAAACTATTTGAGAGAGTAACTGACTTCAAAATTGGTGAATCTACACAAGATAACCTGTACAGAAAGAGGAATCACACCCTATATCATAGGGAATCATTTATTCCTCTATAATATGTGAGGTTTTCACCTCATTTGGATCAATTGAGTACTGACCTCATGCCCAAAAGGAAATTATATCAGCCGAGGGGGAACCAACCCCTCTCATGGAGGACTCACGTCCCACCATGTGGGAGAGTAACAAATCACATGGATAAAAAACCCTAACCTAATCCAATTAAAAACACTTATTATTATTGATGGAGGCCCCATGACCTATCATCTAGGATAGTATCAAACCCCACTATAATATGGAGGTCCTACGCCTTATTGAGATCAAAGGAGAATTAAACCCCATGCCCGAATGGAGGACCCATGCCTTGCTAATGGTAGTCTATTCTCTTGTGTCAATGAGGAAGTACCAAACCCCATGATCTCATATGTGGGACCTATGAATCACTGTACGATGCCTAAATAGAGGGTGTATTGACTCCATCCAAACCAAATATCCTATGTAACCTCATATAAATTATAGTGGTTGGAAGACACCTCGTTAAAGGGTAATAATGACTATAGTGGATGATCTTAAGCCTAAATGAGCTCTTACATTGGGGGAATAGTGAGTCTGATGATAGATGATCCCAGACCCAAGTATGTGGGGGGAATATTGACCATACCTATAAAATTACTGATGGATAGAGGATCCTGCATCTTGATTATGTAGGGAGTGGATACCGATCCTATCTATAATACAAGAATGCTTCAATTGTCACGCATGAACCATGGTCATTAGTCCTATAGAGTTAAATACTCTAGGAATAAATCTATGTAGAATATCAAGAGAGCACCACCTGTGAATATTGCACTTATAAAAGTAATTCCATTGTTATCATCATTTACAAAGGGACCATTTCACACCTCTAGAGAAATAATTTTCATGAGGGAAATCAACATCTTCATTACATGGTGATATCTTAGAAAGTAGGATATCACTTCATGAAACCAACAATGTACTAAACATTATATGATGCATGGACCTACTCAACTACACATTTAAGTCAGTGCCTAAAGTTCTCGAGTTAATCAATAGATTATCAGTGTCATGGAATAGGAATGTGTTAGGAACCACATCTTAGTTGGGTTTCCTGGTCTATCAACCAAACCTATGAGCCTTAAAGCATTTTCTCCTAGCATTTCCTGAACCAAAATCATGAGAATCATATCTCAAAACTCCAAACCTAAATCCACCTAATCTGATACTAATCTGACATGACCCAACCCATCGGGTCCCCACCTAGGCTAGCTATGAGCTGGGTGTGCCACTAGGGGAAAGTGACTAGCACCAAGAAGGCATAATACACATATGTGAGGATTTAGCCTATACAAACTACAAAAGATATACCTTACCAACTAATAAGAAAATATACACAACCATACAAGATAACACATATCACTAAAATGAAAATATATATGAATACATTTTCAAAACATCTTAGAGGAGTACAATATAAATTCCATTATAAGAGGATAAAAAATACAAGGCCTAAAATCCTATAACACCACCTAACCTTGAGTGAATAGAAATAAGGAAATCACCACATCACAAAAACTCCAACCAAGTACTACCAGCTATGAATACAACTGAATCCACTAATCTTCATCTCCACTAGCTCTACTAGATCTATTCCCATTGATATCACCATATACTTGTACAACATCTTCACCAACACTACAAGTGTATTCACAAATCCCATGAATTGGTGAGTATAAAAAAACCCGGTAGGATGCCTTGAAACCATAAAAGTGCAATTGAACTATAGGTCAACACACCACCAAGGGTCAAAGCATACAGTCGCCCAACTAAACCAAGAGGTAAAACAACCACTATAGAAGAATAAATGGCTTCAATTCCTAAGATGAACCAAACCCTATATCATGGGAATATACCAAAGATAGCCCTAAATTTCATATCATTATTTGGAATGAGTAATCCACAAATAAATCCCATGTATTAGGGGGAAAAACTCATTTCTCATAAACCCCAATTGAAAACACCTCCCTACCCATCTATTACATAGAAGATCAAACTATAATAGTCCACATAAGGGGACCGCAACTAAAAATTACACATCATACCTAGATGATCTAGTTAGGAATATCCCATACTGAAGGGTCTCATCATCCAGGAGAAACTCCTCATACACTTGTATCATCACTCACCTATCACGCAGGGTGAGCATTTAAACTCATTAGTGAATCATTATTCCAAGAACAATGCCTATATCCATAAAAGGACCATCTCAAAACCATGTTCACTGAGTCTAGAATCTTTAATATAACTGAATATGGAGAATACACCTCAATAATGATACGACACTCGAGGGGGTTACTGAACCCATGAATGGGTGTCCCACACCCCATCTCATGGGTATTTTCTGACCCCATCCTACTAGAGGTAAATCACCTCATTATCCATGATAGGATCCCAAAAGGGAGTCCCAAAACATAGATATGACCAAAAGGGGGAGATAAAACAACCAAAAGGTTAATACCCACCTACTCATCCCTGCTCCACTTGAACGAAACTCCCGAGTTGAGAAACTTGGTGCACCTTATACACCACAAGTCCCTGAGCACCCAGAAAATCCACATAACTCTAATACCACTATAATCATACCATTGATCAAGGATAAATTTTCTTTAACCTCATAAGAACCATCAAATTCCACAAAGAAGTAGCTCCTAGAAATCACTTCCTAACATGGAGGACCCATACCCCACATCTCAAGGAGATTACTGACTCCATAAACATAAAAGATGACCCACACCCCATCCCATGATAAAATATTGAGGGAGAATCCAAATCCTATATCCATAATGTTCTTTCTACATAATCATCAAAACAATAGTCCAATGAAAGGGGGCGCCAATAAAACTCTACAATCAGCTAATCCATATCCTAAAATAACTCATGGGATTCCATAGGGGAGAGAGGACATGTGTCATCCATATCAAGAACTGTACATGAAGAACATAGTATAATAGAAGTGTTCAAAAAACACCCCATCCTCTTATCTAAAACACATACACCCACTCAACATGGGGGTGCACAGGAAGGAGGGAAACTCCCCATGTTCCATGTTCATCTATAATCCCCATTGGACAACTCTACCATATAGAGGTCACTACCAAAGAATAGCTCAAAATATTGTGAATAAGAATCCAACATCCCCAAAGGATCTATATCAACCAAAAATATCATAGATTACTAATTTTCAAATACCTAGGAAGGTTCCAAACACCGACATCTGAATTCTATCTGGGGCTCACTATTATCACACCTTCTCTACATCATCACCAATATTTTCATAAGGTTTCAATCTAAAATCGGCCATGAATTATATCACTAATAGTTCCTAATATTGTATTTGACCCCACCATCACATTCTATGTGGAAAGATACTTAGTATAAACTACTAACCAATCCAAAATTATCTCTCATGTGAGAAAAAATACAGAACCCTATTGAGGAGGGGGTATATGGTGTGTACCATGAGGTACACAATGTGTACACCCAAGACCCCACTTTGGGTGTGTATATTTTCCTAGCTTGATATGTATTTCCCAAATAATCATTTTGACTTAAGGGATTCATGTAATTTAATCCATGAGGGTCACTAAGTCATGTACCTTAGCTCATGTCATTTCATGTATCTAACCTAGCATGTAATTTTATATTCCATGTGCCTCACACAGAGTGTTTGGCCATGTATATGTCCACACGCCAAGTCATGTGTCCAATAGCCCTACATGGCATTTCAATATGTACAAAACTATGAGTGGACACTATCCTCAACATTGGGTCCATATATTAACTACACAACATGTGTTCAATCATTACACATTGTGTGATTGGGTTTTACAGACACATAATCCCCGTGAACAACCTGTCTTGATCGTTTCACCACAAATCACCCTTCTATGGGCCTTAATCCATCTAGTAGTAGTTGAAATTATAAAATATAGATGGAAAATAACATAAAAATGATCACATGGTAGAAATCAAAATGATGATCCAACCACACAGTGAATCATCAAAGCTTCATGGTTTAATTTGTGCTCCATGGTTGTTATGTCTTGTTCCAGCTCTGATCAGCCTCCTCTAATGTAGCTCTGCTTCCCTCTATATCCTCCCCTCTATCAGATCATTAGTTTCAATGAGGGGAAGGGTTTACCTTCCTCTAATGTGCATGGGGGTAATAAGGGATAGGGGAATAAAACCCCCAAAATAAAATAAAATACACATTCAAGGATCCATCCTGGGAACCGAGACCCGAATGGGGTTTATACCACTTCTAGGTAAACCCACACATTCCAAACTCAACCATGAATTTTTAATTTTCATATAGATATTTCTTTAGGTGATATAGGCATTCTCACATACAAGAATAAATAATATTTATTTAATAAATATTAAATATCTTAAAAAATATGCTTAGATCAATATCACATCAAATTCATTACCAAGGGTAAACATCTTGTCTTGAGAACAATGAGACCATCAAAAAAATTTCGAGGTTATTTTACAAGGAAAATTGTCATTTTACCCTTTATAAGTTTCTAGGGCATCGAAGCTCCAAAATGAGCCAAGTATTACATATGGGAAAACCCTGTTCACTACAAGTTACATAATTAATATTTAGACTCCCATGCTCTAATTTATATATCACATCATAAAAAGGAGACTATTCTATAATCAAATTTAACTATACATAGATCTAATCAATGGATTGTAAGACTCACATGGCCATGAATCATGTGTAGTAATTGTTTATATAAAGGTATTCATAATTACCACACTAAATAACATACACATAAAATAACATCGATCACATACTAAAATCAATGCCAATATTCGTATACACCTAATCACAATGTTTTTAGACTAATATTAAGACTTTTAAATTGGATTTAACATTATATAGAATGATACATACATCCATTAAATTAATTCTAATTGGTTATCTAGGTAATAAAATTCTAGGTAAAACATTATCATTAATAAAAGGTATATTAATTAGATTGAACCCACTTTTGGAAGAGATAAGAATCCCTAAAAAGAAACTTATCCAATGCTTCATGATAATAAATACCAAGATACATCCTCATCGTATTCAACAATTTATTATAATGTATTGAAACCCCTTAAGAAGGAGATGAGAATCCCTATAAAGAACCTAAATAATTTCCATTTTTTAATTCTATAAGCCATAATATCATCCATCAACCCACACCATAATGGAAACACATATATTGATCCATAAATTATTATAATAATTTAACCCAAAAACTAACCCAAACCTCAAGTTAATCACACAATAATGGTTGGTGATATGATTTATAATAACCTATATTTTTATTTATAAAAATTTCTTCCTTAAAATTATATGTGCGTCGTAATGAAATTGATTGCTTTATTAATAATAAGGGTATAAGGGTATATTAAAAATAAATAATATGCACCATTTAAAGAAATAAATATTATTTTATTTCATAATATAAAATTACAAAATAAATGTGTTCTATATGATTAATAAAAGAAAAATGGAATAGTAAATAAAATTAAATATCGTGATAATATGTTGAAAATTCAATGGATCATGGTATTCCAAAAAAACCATAGTTATGAGAATCATTGTACTAAGAAAATAATATTATTATTAATAGATGCATATTGTTAAGAAATATTTAGAACCATAGGATGAAAATAATTTAATAAAATTTATATTATTTAATTGGTATATATTTTATGTTAAGATAAAATATGTCCCTTATAATGGGTAAGGTATCCATTAGATATATGATCATCTGAATGACAACATGAACATTTGAAAAGTAAAGTGATGGTTATTGGTAACTGTTAGAGTATCTATATAATTAAATCAATATGACTGGTATAATAGGAATGTATGAATTTAAAATCCCATTAAATTAATATTTAAATTAATTAATATAATTTTTATAATTAATGAAAGTATAATGATATAATTTTTTCATAATATGTTTTACCCTTAAAAGTGAAACATTAATATTTTTATATTTAATTTTAATATTGAAATTAACTCATTTAGAAATTTATTTTCATAAAATGGTTTGATTTTTTCAAATCACTATATTGAAATTAAGTATGAGATAAAGTATGAAACTTTTAGAAAATGGTGAAATATGGATATGAGTAGTAAATATGGTCAGAAACCAGTTACTATCATAAAATAGTTTGATATATTTAATAAATTAGAAGAGGAAGTAAATTCCAATGGATCTTTATAATAACGAAATACCAAGAAGAATGATAATAATAATAAGTATATTGGGTAAGAGGTTAATGTTTTGGTTGGCATCCAAACACGATCCATGTCTCACGGGTTTGATGTGGGATTGGATTTTATATATATATATATAAGGGTAATTAGGATTCAATACTAATTGAGGATTATATATCCTATTGGTTCTTGTGTTTTCCTTGTTTTTTATTGCTCTAGTGGACACTCCATTTTAATGTGACATTATAATAAAATAAATAAATTTATTTAAAAAATTGTAAATATGATAAAAACTAGTATTTTGTATAATAAGGTAAAATTAGGTTAAAATAATAATTAATGATGAAATAAAGACTTTGGGTATACTTAAAGACATAATATAATGTTTTATGTCATAAGAATCAATAATATTCATAGTCTTGATCGAAAATAATTGTTTATTGAATTTTTATTCCAAAATATCCTCTCCCTTAACTTATAAACAACATCTTTTAAAACTATTTATCCTAAGTTAAAATACTTATTTCATTTCCATAAATCTTACTAAATACTTATCCTAATATTTTAATTCACATTGGGGAGGTTATGGCCCCACTATAAAACAAACCTTTGAAGGAATAGTCACATGGTGATGAAGGAGTCTCGAAGAATAGATAACATAGTTTAATTTAAAATCTATTGTTTTCATCCATTTAATATATCCTTATAAATATAATTAATAAATGTAATAAAATGATATAATTGTTATAAGGATTTTATATTTTAATCATACAAATCAAATATTGATTCTTTTTTCTCTTTTTAATTGTATACAAGCATCGTCCATTATATAATTAGTTTATACCACCTATATAGATGATGGTGTTTCATATATGTCACCACATTTCATTAATTATTGTAAATATTTTATTTATATATGAAAATATCATTAATTTTTAATTTATTCCATGTTAATTATTTTGTTATTTTTTAGATTATAATGAAAATACATATATTAAAATAAGTCATCATAGTCAATAAAACTAGCCAAACAAGCATACTATGTAAAATTTAAATTTTTTATTAAAATTGGACCAGTAATGGAAAATATGATAAACTATTTAAATTATATAATGTTACAAATTTTTTATCTTTACACTTATGGATTTGTTAAACTCTTGGATGAAGAAAAAAATACTGATAAATCAAATGCATGAAATGTTGGAATTGATGGAACAAATACCATTAAAGACTCATATGAGTAATAAAGGGCTAATAAATAAATAAAAACATAAATAAATAAATAAAATAAAATAATGAACTCATTTTTTTAAATATATAATTATTAAATTCAATTATATTATTAAAATGGTTATAGGTGTGTCCTAAGTGGGTCAGGTATGATGTAAGGGGAATCCTATTAGTATTCACTTTTTCCCTTGTAATATTCCACTATATATATATTATTATATGATTAATATATATTAATATTATTAATTTATATTATAAAATGTTATATTTGTTTTTGGATATTTATAAGTCTCTCTATTATCCTATAGTTTTTATATGTTTAGGTTTTTCACCTTCCAATGTTGGTATGAGATTTTTTCCCAAGATTGTTCATGGTTGTTTCTTTATTTTAATAATTCTTATTCAAAATATTTTTTTATTATATGATTTTTTTATATAAGATGTTTAATATCTATTATTATTTATTCCTTTATTCTTTTAAGGACATGAATGAATCTTTTTATGACCCATAATTCAATTGTGTTATACAATATTTGTATGTATCCTAATTATTCTCCATGATTTGTCATGTTATACCTTTATATTTGTTGTATGATCACTTGAATTTAATCAATCTTCATGTGGAACACATAATTATGTACATGTTATGATGTAATGGATGAGATCAAAATTATATATCTATTGAATTGATTGTATGAGGCTTATAAATCATGATATGTGGTGATCCTAACACACATAGTCATGATCTATTAGTAGTAGGCCTTGAATTATGATTATGATGACATGTTTTATGCTTGTGGAAAATTCATATGATCTTATCATTCTTATGTATGGTTCTTAAGGTTTCTAATGTATGTTATGATTTCATGATGTACATTTTTATCTCATGGTATCAATTACTGTAACAACCCAAACATTTATAAATGAAATTCCCTTTTCAAATGAATTAATTCCTTATTAAGAAATGTAGATATAGAAAATACATGCACTACTTGGGTTGTTATGGACTATTATAAGTTATATCCTATCAAATTTAAAAGACTGTTAATCATCATAACTATTTCTAATAGAGTCATTGTATAGTAACTATTATGATTTGTATATATATTATGGGTTATGATAAAATCCAATTGGCATAGAAAAAAGAAGTTATGGCCTCAACTGGTTGGATAGTACCCTATAAATCCCATTTATTGAAGATTTTGAGGGATATGGAATCATTGGGCCTTTCCCTTGACCAATCCTAAGATGATATTCAACAACTAAAGCATGAGATAAAATGTTTATGGAATAAGTTCAATCTTATCAAGATCACGGCCCAAAACATGTTCACCAAACCACCCCAAGAATAGGTCGCCAACAAACAACTCACCCTTAGGGCATATGCTGGTGTAATAAGAGTTTATGTATCTAGACCTTAATAGTATGAATATTTATATTTTTTAAAAAAATTTGGGTCACAACCACCAAATTGCGGCACATGCATGCTATAAGGAAAAGTTGCAAATAAATGGCCCGAGGACACAACCCTGTCACTGGTGCCCCAAAACCCCTCCCACCCTACAACCCCACCAACGTGCGGGGGGAGGGGGGATTTTTATATTTTTATTTTTAATAAAATAATGACTATATTTATACTTTTTGATGATTACTTTATAGATTATTAAATAATGAGTTTGATAAAAATTAGATTTTGGTATGATGAAATTCAAATTGTATTTTTAGGAAAAATATAGTTTCAATCAAGAAACTATTTTGATTAATTTAATAATTTTTGAAATAAATGTCATTTTTATATAATATACTTATTAAATAAAATTAATTTACATATAAATGATAATATAATTTAATTAAGTCAAATGTATTTTTTATAAGGGTTAAAAAACTATTATCATTATAAAAACTAGTATTTTTCAATAAGTTAGGATTCTGATTTTAAAGTATAAATTCTCATATTTATGGAATTATTTTTATAGAATAAATATTATTTTTAAAATCATCACATTGAAATTATATAATGGTGAATTTTTCATAATTTTATAATATGGTCATATTTTTTGGTAAAACTTAAATATGGTATAAATATACTTTATGTATTATGACATAATAAAATCCCAAGAGTGATGTAATAAATACTATAAATAGTATCCATGACTAAAATTATGTTTCCCCTTTAAAATGATATGTTTTAAAGTTATTTTATTGATTTTATTAACCTTTAATGAATCCTCTAAAATCAATACTATATTTTAATGTTTTAAAATTAATTATTTATGAACATGAATCACTTACACATCACCGAGGGTATTAGTTTAATAATTTTGGTTATTGGACTTATAAAATATTGAAAATCACTCCTCTTTGATAGAAACCCTGGGAAAAACCATTGGAAGGTTTTTATTTTTGATTATTTTATCATATATAGTCCAAAACCTATGGTTAGAAATTAATAAAGAATTTTCCACTATTTTTCTATAAAAAACCCACCAAACCTCCCTTTACTCTTCACTAAAAACCCTTTTAACATTAATTTACTCTTAATTTACTTATCTATATCCCTCCCAAGGTGTTACCAATCTCTTAAGAAGCTCCCGCCAAGCTTTTAGAAGCACCCTCTCAAGGTAAGGGATCCTCTCCTTCTCCTATTTATTCAAGCACCTTCTTTATATTATGCTTTATTATTTCCAATTTCTCATGTTAGGGTATATTTTTAAACATCATTTTTACTATCCATATTATTTAACATTTATTATAGACCCCTTTCACTCTCATTAAACCCTTCCATGAATCTTTATATACCCCTATTATCTACTAAAATTATCCTGTGAATTTCCATGCTAAACATTTGTGTAATGAATATCCATCCCCATTTCCACTCAAGGGTATTCACCTAGATATACCTATCATTACTTTATTTGTTACTTCCATTTATTTAACCTATACTTCTTAATCATGGTATTAAAAGTTATGAAATATATCCTTATGTTGTATGATATATGTGGCATACTTATGCATGTACATGATATAAATGTGACGGGTGGGCCCAAAATTATATATCCCTACAATGCATTGGGTGATGTTTTTATCTCATGAGATACCATGTATGGTTCATGTAAGGTTATTCTAATAACCCTATATTATTATGTCTTGGCAGTTAGCCTTTATTTATGTTTATAATGTCATGTTTTATGTTGTTGTCACATTCCCATATGGATTTTATGTTATCATCTTATATCAGGCTTTGATGTTCATGTTTATGATTATCAACCCTCTTATGTTACTTTGATATGCCTCTTGATTCACATGTACTACTTTACCTTGTGATTTGTATTAATTATTCCCTTACTAGTTTTTATAGCTCACCCCTTTCTTATGTATATCCCCAGGTTATCCCATGTAGTTTTAGAAGAACAATTGGATTTAAAGGGAATGTTGTGATATTTTTAAATAATGTCGTTATACCCATGTTTAAAGGTATTGTTCTGTGTACCTAGTTTTTCAAATACACTAGGTCTCACGATCTTTTGGAGTTTTATTATGTGTACCTTTATGTAATAAATCGGGAATTAAGGTGTATTAAAATATCTATTATCAGAGTTGGTATCAAAGGAATGTCTAGTTATTTTGTGGGATTAGGATTAGAATGTCCTTGTAAAATCCTTATGGATAAGTCTAAACAAAGGAAACCATCCCTAAATTTTGGTAAAGTATAGAGTAAGTGGTTTTCAAGAAAATTAATCCTTATCTAGATACTACAAGTAGATGTGGCTCTGGAACTGTTGTACCTAGTGGTAATAACCCATAAAATGGTGCATTGGTATTGACTCAATCGTCACCTGGTGTATGAAAAAGATTCCTTGATTCACTCCTATTTTTATTCTCTTGGGGGATATTATTTGGTAAATTCAAAATCTCCTTATGAACCATTATGAAGGGAACAAAAATTCCTATAAAATTTTATGTTAGGAAATATACCATGGATAACTTATATTAAAACCTAGAAATTCATAGGTTAAAGAATGAATTTTATTTATGGGTTTCCCCTAAAATGTTCATAGTTTACCATTTATGTGTCTAATATTTTAAAAGTTGTCATCCCTAATTTTCCCTTTATTTTATTCAATCATTGTAAATAGGAGGAACTAAGTCAATAACCAATGTGATAGGAAATGTAATGACTGTCCAAATGATATTCCTTACATGATGGGAAATAGAGTAAGATGTATTGTGATTATTTCAAACCAAATATCATAAGTTAAAATTAAAAACTGAATCATAGTTGAATATCCAAACACGTTAAAGAAGAGGAGGACAATATCTCACAAAAGTTCATGTGATAAAGGTGATAAAGGAAAGAATATCCAATTCCCTACATGTCAAAAATGTGGAAAGTGGAACCATGGTAATTGTCACAAAATAATTGGAAGATGTTTGTGTAAAAATAAAGCATAAATTAGCTAATTGTTGTGGAAAAATGAATAACATTATGGAGAGAAATAAAGACTATTCTAAGAACTATTAAAATTTATATATTGTAAATTGGGGAACTTGGGAATTATCCAAGACAATGCTCTATTCCAAGGGCTATCAAGGATGGTGAGCACCAAAAATATCTAAGACTAAGGGAACAAGTAAGGTCTTATGCTATGGAAATCATCGATATGAATTGTAATGATTGAAGTACACTCAAACTATACTCCATAGTTTTGTACGTATTGTTATATTTTAATTTATGCCACACTAGAATATCTAGTAAGTTTTCTAAGAACATCAAGTCACCACCCCAAATGATTTGATATCATCAGGGAAAACTTATATGATTATTGTATCATAAGTTGAAATTTTTTGGAATGTACTTCTTGAAAATATTATCATTCTACATTAAGTGTAATTTGATTTTATCCTAGGTATGGATTGGTTTTCCTTTTATAGGTCCAATATAAATTATTGGGAGAATAAATTCACCCTTTGTATCATGAATCACCCTCTGATTCTATAAAAGTGCGAGGAGGAGAACGAATCTCCATTAGTATCATCATATCAATCATGGATATTATTTCCTTATAAGTAAGCATATCAATCTCAAATGATTGAGACTAAGGAGAAGATGAACCTTGATGACATGACCATTATATGGTAATTCACTAATGTGTTTCTTGAATAATTGTCTGGTCTTCCTCTTAGATGGGAGGTTGAGTTATCAATAGAACTTATACTAAAATATTTTTTAATATCCCAGACTCCATATTGAATAGTCGCTATTTAACTTCAATAGATGAGGAAGAAACTACAAGATAATATGGATAAAGGGTTTATATTCTCAAGTTCTTCATTGTGGGGTGAACTGTTTCTTTTCATTGAGAAGAAGGATGGGTCAATGCCCCACTGCATTGATTATCATGAGCTCAAAAAGATCATGATAATGAAAAATTATCCTATTCCATGGATTGATAACTTATCTGATCATCTATGTAGATCCTAATACTTATCCTTATGATATTATCAATTAAAGTTGAATAAGGAGGATATCCCCAATATTGTGTTTCATACAAGGTATGAGCACTATGAGTTCATATTAATTCCATTTGGACTCAATAATGCTCTAGATATTTTCATGGAATTAATAAATAGATACTTTAGGGATTAACTCAATAAATTTTTGGTAGTATTTATAGAATATATTATTATCTACTCAAAAAGTAAGGAGGAGTATGAGGGGAATTTTAATGGTGTACCGAAGACTTTTTAGAAATAAAATTTGTATGAAAAGTATAGTAAATATGAGTTTTGGATAGAGCAAGTGAAATTTATAGAGAATTTTATCACTATTAAAGGTATTTCTATGGATCCTTAAAAAACAAAGGCAATTGAAGGATGTATCAGACTAACATATTTGATAGAAGTCCATATTTTCTTTGTATTAGCTAGGTATTATCATTGATTTGTGAGAAACTTATCAGGATTTTTAATCCAACTAACTAAGCTAACTTAGAAGGGAATCAATTTTTTCTCGACTGATGAATGTAAAGATAGATTTAAAGATTTAGAGAATAGGCTAACCACTACACCTATACTCACATAACCCACCAGTGGGGAAGGATTTTTGATCTACAACAATGCATTCAAAAAGGGATTAGGTTGTGTACTCATGAAAGATAACAAATTGATAGACTAAGTTACTCACTAATTAATGATCACTGAACCGAACTACCAAAATAATGATATAGAATTAGTTTTAGATATCATTTCATTAAATATTTTGTGACATTATCTCTATGGGGAGAAGCGTGACATATATACAAATCATAAAATCCTTGAGTATATATTCACACAAAAGGATATCAATGTGCACTAATGAAGGTGGTTATATCTAATAAAGGATTATGATTGTTCAATCCATTACCATCTTGGGAAGGTGAACAAAGTGTAAGATTCTTTGAGTAGAAAAGATCCCAAAATATTATCCCTAATGAGGATTTCAAGGGATCTAATCTTCTTGTACATGAAAAGAATGTACATGGGAATAATAAAAGAAACATCATCTTACCTTTCTCAAATAATTGATCAATAATCCATTCTTAATTGGATCTAGGAGGATCATAATGATGATGAGGTGCTACGAAAAAAGTTCAAAAATATTTTGGAGTTAAAATTTGCTAAAGATTGAGTTATAAGGTTTGGAACCAAGATATGTGTCCCATAAAAACTGTAACTAAAAAGGGAACTTCTAGATGATGTTAATAGCTCATCCTTCTATATTCATCCAGGAAGAACTAATATGTATAGATATCTGAAGCAAAATTTCTGGCGGGATAATGATGTGGCAGTGTTTTTACACTCTTTACCACATCCTTTTTGTATTTTTTATTGAACTTTTTATTTTAAAATGTTATTTTTTATTAAATAATTGATAATTATTGTGTTTTTGAATTTGTTGTGTAAAATAATCAGTTGTATTTTAAATCATGTGTTTTTAGTATTCATTATTGTTCTTTTTAAATAATTCTTAAATTAAATTAGTCCTGTGAATTTGACTTTTATTTATTTATTCTTTTATTTTTTAAAATTTTTCATTCTAGTTAGTTTATTAACTCATTAATTAAATTAATTGATTCTTTATTCTTTAAATTGTAAATAAATAACTCATTTTAGTTTTTAGTCTTTTAATAATTAAATTAATTTTAATAATTTAAGTTTATTCAATTAATATTTATATTCTTTAATTTATTTTATTAATTCTTTAATTAATTGGTTAATTAATTTAAGTTAGTGACTTTAAATGTTTTAATTTGTTATTTAAATAATTTTTTTTATAATTTTTAATATAAATAAATTCATTCATTTAAATAAAACACAATTAATTTTAATATTTAAATTTGTTTTATTTAGTTAGTTTTTATTTATATTCAATTTAATTTGTTGATCATTTTTTAGTTTTATTAAATTATTAATTTATTTAATTTTTTGTTGTGTTTATTTTTTAGATGTTGCTGCATGTCATGGTTTCACCACGGTCATGGTGGTATGTCTCATCATTTCCCGTAGTCACCGCTTTCGCACGTCTCGCTGCATCCCCTCCAAACTGGAGGCACCGTTTGGTTCACCTTGTTGTCTCACCGTTCCACACTACTCTTATCCCATTGTTTTCACGTTATGGTGCCTGTGACACCGTTTTTCATCCCCAGTCACCGTTTCCTCACAGTTCCACACTCACATAAGATTCACGGTGCCACTATTTTAGCTTTGTTATGCCACTGTTCTCCACTTTCATTTCCACCACTTCCTCTATTCCTTCACAATGGCACGTCTCACCCCTCGTTTCAACCCTATCTCACCATTCCATACCCTTTAATCGCCAATCCTCCATACCATCTCCCCGCCTCCATTCCAAAAACCTCCATTGCAGAGCACCAATACGCAACAAAATAAGCAGCAGATTACAAATTCAACCGTAGCAGCATAACAGCAACTAACACAAAAAATCCGAAAGAATAATAGAATTTCAAGAAAGAATCAGTTGTACAAATCAAAATAAGAACTCAAAAATTCTTTTACCTGGAGATTCCAGATCTGAATCGCCTCCCCCTACTGAACCGAATTCTCCTCGGTCCCTACCCGAACCCATATTCCCGCTGCATCGCCTGAAGCAGCTGCTGATCCCTCTTTCTCCTTTATTCTCCTCGTGCACGAACCCTCCTTGCCACCAGTGACCCTGCCTCCATCCCTTCCCTTTTCCCTCCCACCAACCACAGTTCCCCCTCACGCTGCATCCCCTACTCTCCGGTGAACCACTCAAACCCCTTCTTCTCCCCTCCTCACGTCGCACGAAACCTCCTCCCCTTTATGTTCTCTTTTCAATTTTTTTTTATTTTATTATTTTGTTTTATATAATAATCATAATATATATAATAAATTATATAATATACATAACATATAATACTTATATATATATAATGTTAATTACTTTTGTTTTATAATAAGTAAAATATTAATAAATATAATAATTTTATTTACATATAATAGTAATAATAATATTAAGTAATATATATATATATATATATTAATAAATATTTTTTAATATATAGATATTTTAGTTTCATTTTATTTGTTTAACTTGTTTTTTGTTTTCTATTGTTTCGCGCAGGGGGAAGCTACTAGTATAAGCGGGGATATAGGAATTAGTTCGCGGGAAAGACACGAGAATGTTCACGAGTTCATTGTAGGGGTTATATGCACTTAAAGTGAGTTCGCTTAAATTCTAGTGACATGCACATGAAAGTATGCCACATGGATTTTTAGCCTGTCATTTTTCTCTGTTTTTAGTTTAGTTTCTCTGAATAAGAGGATCTTCACTCCTCTCTTCCAGGGGAAGCGCAGGGAGACCAGGACCAAAGTAGAGGGCCAGGGGAGGGCATCATTCCACAGTGGGTGGAGGAGACTCCACCACCATTCACCATCCATTCCATCCATATCTCATGGACTGGGACCATCTTCGACTTGGAGACGGGACCTACTCCTCCATTCTCCACCTCTCCTCTACTACTCTATTTTTGGTGTTTTATGTTGAGTCTATAAATACTCTCGTAGTGTTTCATGTTTAGTTAATTTAATTGTGATGTTTGTTTTATTTGTATTGTGTCGTTCATTCATCCTCATTTCGTGTCGTGATCTTCAATCTCCATAAATGGAGATCTAATTTACGGGGTTAGATCTAGGTTAAGAAACCTGACATGATCTGGAGATCCGCACATTAACACAATCACATTCTTTTTATTCTCCTTAGTAGATCGCGACTACGAGTTAGATTGAGTGAGAGAAAAGATCTTGCACATGAATATCGGATACTTTCTTGCTTAATTTATTCTCCCTTTAATGTCTTGATTTCTCGAACTAAGAATCTAGATTGGTTGTGCGATGTGACAATCTTAGTGGAATCATGCTGACTTATGAGAAATTCTTTCCAGAATGACTTTGCTGAGTGAATCACCTTGCAGTTCGGAGGAATTCTTGAGTATTAAAGAACTTTGATTCTTGAGTGTTTAATTTCTAGGCGATATTAGTGTTTGATCTGAGACATCGATCATGCACTGAGAGAAGTTGAGAATTTTTTATCAACTTATTATGTTGATCTAGGATAGGTAGTAGAGTGTGAATTAACCTGGGTCTAGCCTTGTTCACACTGTCTTTTGTCTTCTGTGTCTTGGTGTTATCGGTTTGTTTTGTATCTTGTGTTGTGTCTGTGCCTGCTTTATTTTCTTGTTTTTGTCATGTGTCTCTTTATTTTTTCACTTTTACATCTTTGTTTCTCCTCTGTCCGTTCACTGTTCCACATCCACTGTGCTCTTCAGCACTAATTAGTGATTTATTAGGAGTTGTGTTTTTCTGTTTTCAAAATATTTAAAAATAAAAAAAAAATCAGAACGACCACTTAGGCTCTCGACACTTCTTCCTTGAGATAGACCCCGAGGTTAGCTACTATGCTATATCTTGGTTCTTTATAAATTTAAACTTGACCGTCCTCATGATAAGGACGCACATCAAATTTTGGAGTCGTTGTCGGGAAGGCAACAGTGTCTCAGTGGTTTTTCCAATTTTTATTTTATTTTAAAACACAAAAAAAAACATATAAAAAACATATAAAAAATAAAAAAAAACATACACATACACAGTGATGAACTCTAACGAATCTGATATAGTGTCACTGTTTGACCCAATTCAAGAGCTTGAGGAGGCTATTGCTAAGTTTCAATGTTGGATGTGTTAGGTCCACAAGGCTGAATACCCTGAGGGGGGTGAATCAGGGTATGACTAATTTAAAATTAAATCTCGTTCTGATCTTGTTTCGCTATTAAGAAAAACACTTTTCTCTCTCTTTACCATTGCACAATATAAACATAAAGTAAAGCATGCATAGGACACATCAATTTTTACTTGGTTCACCCTCACTGGGCTACATCCAAAGAGCATACACCGACGATGTGTCGATGTACCAAATCCGCTAAAAGAGCACTACTATTTAAAAATTTTGGGATAGATCACTTATATTCCTAGGCTCTATACCTTTACAATTTTTAGGGTCAGCTCACTACTTTCCCAACGGTCAATCCCTGTTTCTCTCTCTCTGGATCACTGCCGGTGGAGAGGATCACCTTCTTCCTCTTCATTTTCTCACTACTCTGGAAAGGATTGATTAGTCACTTAAAGTGGATAATATTCATTGTTAATATATTTATATTCATTTTTCCAAAGTCCATAAACATTGTTTTTAGTGTATTACAAAAATAGAACTTCATTTCTCATCTTAAATGCAATTCATGTTTAAAATGAAAATTTGGGCCCAATCATTTATCTATTTGTGGATTGCATTATATTCATTTTTTGAATTTGATATTTTGGGATATGATTTATCACTTTTTTTGGAACATTTTATTTTTTATGTCCGATGGATGAATCCCAAGGGAAGATGGAGATTTTTTCTCCTGAATACATAAATTTACTGGAAAAAGCATAATGGGCCTAAGGCCCATCAAACAAATGTGGGGCCCACAAACCAAGCCCAATGAAGCTCAAATTTATACATTAGAAATATAAAAATATGATTATAATTTTATTAAACTGTGGCCGGAGCTAATTCTGAAGTTTTCATGATGATAAAGGGATCTGAAGTTGAGATTTAAATGGTGGACCCAACATTAATGCACATAAAGTCGCCCCACCATTTCGACCATAACTTACAAACGGCTAAGCCAAATTTGATGAAATTTTTACAGATCATATAGGACATATGGATGAAGATATTTCTATTCTACTACCCCTCCATATTCATCTTTCTTAAATTACTAATTCACACATCAAAACGGTGGATGAATCTGGCTGGTTTTGTGGTCAACTTTGTAACGTCAATTTCCTTTTGATTCTTCACCCTTCTTTTGACTCTCTTAATTGTTGGGGGGTGAATTAATTGTTTGGGGGTGAAAATAATTCTCCTAATATGCCTATATAAGGATATTGTAGGGAAGGTAATAGGATCTCATATTTTTCTTATCATCTTTTGTTTCTTGTTTCATTGTAAGGTTATGCTGCAAAAGTTCCTTTGTAATGTTTTCAATTTCCGTGTAAGTTTTTTTGTTCTTAATCAACATATTTCTCTTATATACTTTCAATTAATTTATTAAAACTAAATTTTCACAAAGCATAGTGATATCTCTATGTTGTGTTGAATTATTTCACACACACAGAGGAGTTCTCGTTATTTCCGCGATTTTAATTTCTTCAATCCAATTCTTGTAAGCCATATTCCGCCCACCATTGAGAGTACACCATCAATGGAGGGATAACCTTTTAATGGGTCTATCTTAGGAGGATTCAAAGGCTGGATTGAATGTTATTTTATGAACGAATTGTTGTTAATTGGATAATTAATTTAAGACATCCATTCTTCAGTTATTTCTACTCTTCATCTTTACTGTGTTTGAGAAAACTAAATTCAATTACTAAATGACCATATACCTTGGAGAGATAATGAATTTGGTTCTCTAAGTGTATAGGGGATTAGTAATTGTGTTTATTAAGAACCAAACCAGAAAATAATGAAGTTAGTGTTATTTTTGAATAATGGATTCATCAATAATTAATAAAACCAAAATTGTCTAAAGAAGTAAAGTTCATTCAATCCACCATGAGCATAATCCTAAGATCAACCCATTTTCTTTGAATTGAATTCACTTAGGTTTCTTAGTGTTCTTTAAAACCATCCAAAATAAAAACCATAGTTGGCTACTTCATAGCCCATCCTTCACCAAATCATAGCATCTCGAGGTTACTTCTTCGGTCCCTGTGGACTCGACCCCTACATGTACTACATCGACCTCTTTTTACCAGTAGGATAAATTTGGGCGCAACCAAATTTTGGTGCCGTTTCCGGGGAACAAGTAAGTTTCTTAGACCAAAAACCTTCTTTTCTTACCCCCATTCTTCTATTCTCCTCCCAATTCTCTTATATTTTCCCTTTATCGCTTTTTTTTCTCTTTTGGCGCATGTCCGCCTACACCTGCGATAACTCAAACAGATTAGTTAGGGTGGATACTCCTAAGTATGGGGAGTCAAGCAATCATAGAGGTATTTTTTCATTAGATCCAAATATTCCCAATACTCCAGATTCATAAGTTGAGTTTGATACAATGGAGAATCTCCCACAAAACCAAATCATTAACCAGGGAGGGAACCAAAATAATGAGCAAGACCCTAACATGGGAATTGTTTCAGACCCGGCCATGAATGACTACCTCACACCAACCTGGACCAATGCACCCTCATGCATTAGGCATGATAAAATAGGATATTCCCAATATGTTTTCAAACCCCATGTCCTGAACCACCTTCCAACCTTTCATGGGATGGAGTTTGAGATGACTTACCTTCATGTTAAAGAATTTAATGACATTGTCAAAACCATGTGCCCACCAAATCAAATTGAATCTTCTAAAATGAGACTTTTTCCTTTTTATCTTAAGGACTGAGCAAAGAATTGGTTAAACAATTCGAGACCAACATCCATTCACTCTTGGGACCAACTTCAATGAGAATTTTATAAAAAATACTTCCCCCATCACAAAACAATTGCACTTAAAAAGAGCATACAAAACTTTTTTGAAAGAGAGGGAGAAACATTCTATGAAACATGGGAAAGGTTCAAGGACACATTAAACATGGTACCACACCATGGTTTCTTAATCCCAGAACAAGTGAGAATTTTCTATTAAGGGTTGGGTACTGGAAACAAATAATTCATTGATATTATGTGTAATGGAACCTTCAAAAACAAAGCCCCAAATGATGATTACGAGTATCTAGAAAATATTTCTGAACAGAACCAAACATGGGGAACATCACCATACTATGAGAAGCCACCAAAATCTGGTGGAATGTACAATCTTGGAGAAGAAGCTGTTGAGCTTATTGTGACAAACATGACCACAAGACTGATAATTGCCCAACCATTCCTTCTATCAAGGATGTTATTTTAGGAGGACCACCAGAAGAAGTTAATGCAATGAACTTTCAAAATCCACAATTCACAAACACCTTTAATCCAAGGTATAATGACCATCCCTGCTTTCGTTGGAAGGACAATCAACAACCAACACAACAAAAATGTATCAACCCATACCCTCAACAAAACTTTCAACCTCATAATCAGTTCCAACCACAACTGGTCCAATTCCAACATCCTCATGTCCAATATCAAAAACCTATCCAACAAACCAATCAACAACCTATCCAACAACCAAAGTATCCTCCTGGGATAAACCAACAAGCTCAAGCACCAACCCAAATTGTTCCACAAAGCCTACTAGAACAACTGTGAAAATAAATGGACAAAATGAACTCAGAATTCTCATCCATTAAACAAGAACTTCAAACCATAAAAACTGGAAAGGCACCCATGCCCACACAGGACATTCCACAACAAACATCAAGGGGAGAGACAAGTTTCACTCAAACAACTCACGAACAACTAATGGCTATGACAGTTTTAAGAAGTGGTAAATCAATTGAAAAACTAGAACAAATAAGTCAGAAACCATGTGAAGCTTCAAACTCTAAAGAAAATTCAAATGAACCACAAGATCAAACTGAAGAAACTGATAAAACTGTGAAAGAAACAACACTTCAACAAACAACTAGACAACCTGCACCATTTCCTCAATGCATGAGGGGGAAAACCAAGCCTGAATTGAGTGAAACATTGAGGAAAATATTCTCACAAGTCAAGTTGAACATTCCCCTTCTCGATGCCATCCAAACCATACCTTCCTACTCAAAGTACCTTAAGGACTTGTGCACTTTTAAAATAAAATTTTCACATAAAACCCAAGTCCTTTTGGCTACTAATGTGAGTACCACCATTCAAGGGACCATTCCTCCTAAGTTGAAAGACCCAGGATTCCCTTACATAAATGTTGAACTAGGAGAGAACAAAGTTGTCAAAGACTTGTGTGATCTAGGTGCCAGTGTGAACCTCATTCTTTATGCCATGTATTGTCAGTTAGGCCTCGAAGAACTCCAACCCACATCTGTCACTCTTCAACTTGCTGATCGTAGTGTTCGAGTTCCAAATGGGATCTTAAAAGATGTTTTGGTGAAAGTTGAAAATTTCATTTACCCAGCTAACTTCATTGTTCTGGACAATCACCCAAGCTTAGGTCCTAGGGAGAAAATCCCAATCATCCTTGGTCGTCCCTTCCTTGCAACAATCAACTCTGTTATCCAAGTCCGAAATGGGAACATGACCATCACCTTTGGGAACATGATTCTAGACTTGAACATCTACAATGAAAACTCTAAAATTGGGAATGATGAAGAGATCCATGAGGTTAATTGGATTGGTAGTGTTGATAATGAACTCAATGAACATCAAGGAATTACTGAAGGATGGTTAAGTCAAGAAGAGATTTATTTTCTTTGTTCACATGAGGGAAATTTGTCTCCTTGGATTGAATCTCTTTCAGATAGCTCTATTGATGAATTTATAGAATCACCAATAAATGATACCATGGTTGAAATCAATAACATTGAGTCCATATCCATTCATGACACTACTCTAGAAAATTTAGTGGATGAAAATTCTGTTCACAATGAACCAATTTTGTCAAGAAATCTGAACAAAGAAACTAAGTTCAATACAAAGTCTCATCCTTTCTTGGAAAGTCATGACCAATCTAATCTTGAATTTAAAGTCTTACCTTCATCACTAAATTATGCATTCTTAGGGGATGATCAATCCTTTCCTGTTGTCATTTCTTCATCTCTTGAATCCGATCATGAGAGGATGATTCTAGATGTCCTTATGAGACACAAGAAAGCCATTGGATGGACCCTATCTGATATTCCTGGGATTAGCCCAATTATCGGGACTCATAGAATTATTCTTGAATCCGATTCAAAGCCATGTCGTCAACCTCAGAGGTGACTCAATCCTAATCTCATGGAAGTAGTGAGAAAACAAATTTTGAAATTGTTAAAAGATGGTATCATCTATCCTATAGCTGAGAGTGAGTGGGTTAGCCCAATCCATGTGGTTCCAAAGAAGGATGGAATCACAGTAATAACCAACAAGGATGGAGAGATGATTCCAACAAGGGTCAGTAGTGGATGGAGAGTTTGTATTGAATATAGGAATCTCAACTCTTGTACCAAGAAAGACCATTTTCCCTTAGCCTTTATTGATCAAGTCCTTGAGCGAGTGGCGGGTAATCAATTATATTGCTTCCTAGATGGATTATCAGGGTATAATCAAATCGAATTCTCCTTAGAGGATCAAGGAAAAACAACCTTCACTTGTCCATTCGGCACTTTTGCCTTCAAGCGCATGCCCTTTGGGTTATGTAATGCCCCTGGTACCTTCCAGCGGTGCATGATGGGAATATTCTCAGATATAGTGGGGGATTTTTTAGAGGTCTTCATGGATGACTTCTCCATATTTGGGGATACTTTTGAGGGATGCCTTATAAATGTTGAAAAGGTTTTGTCAAGGTGCGAGGATAAGAATCTCATACTAAATTGGGAAAAATGCCATTTCATGGTAAGGGAAGGACTTATTCTAGGTCATCTGGTATCTGGTAGAGGGATTGAAGTTGATAAAGCTAAGGTTGAAATCATTCGTCACCTTCCCTCTCCTAAAATTATTAAGGAAGTGAGGTCCTTCTTAGGACATGCTGGTTTTTATAGAAGGTTCATTAGGAATTTCAGCTCTATTTCTCGACCACTTTGTGATCAATTGGTAAAAGATGCTCCATTTTTATGGACAGAAAGTTATGAGGAATCATTCTCTACACTCAATTCAACTCTTATATCTCCACCTATCATGAAATCTCCAAATTGGAAACTTTATTTCGAGCTCATGTGTGATGCAAGTGACTTTGTTGTAGGAGCAGTCTTAGGACAACGGTGTGAGAAAACTCCATGTGTCATTGCTTATGAAAGCAAATCTTTAAATGATGCACAAATAAACTACACCACCACTGAGAAAGAGTTGCTTGTTGTTGTATTTTCCTTAGAGAAATTCAGGTCTTATCTCTTAGGATCACCCATCATTGTCTTCACTGACCATTCATCCCTAAAATACCTTTTCCAAAAACAAGATTCCAAGGCTAGATTGATTAGGTGGGTTCTTCTTCTTCAAGAGTTAGATTTAACCATTAAGGATAAAAAGGGTGTTGAAAATATTGTAGCTGATCACCTCTCTAGGATGTAATTCAAATATAACTCACACCACCTATCTGTGTCTGATTCATTTTCCGATGAGCACCTCTATTCAATGAGTGATTTCCCTTTGTATGCTGACATAGAAAACCATTTGGTGATGGGTGACATTCCAAAATTCCTGGGGACCTAAGCTAAGAGGAAATTCCTTTCTGATGTCAAACACTATGTGTTTGATGATCCTTACCTCTTCAAGTTCTATCATGATCAAATCATCAGGAGATATATTCCCGAGTCTGAGCAAGAGTCCATTCTAAAATTTTTTCATGGAGAGGCATGTAGAGGCCACATTTCTACAAATAAAACCACTACAAAGGTCCTCCAAAGTGGTTTCTACTGGCCAAACCTCACTAAGGATTCCTTCCAATTCTGCAAAAGTTGTCCTCAGTTTCAGCAATTAGGATCCATTACCAAAAGGAATCAAATTCCCCTCACTCCCATTCTGGTCTTTGAAATCTTTAATTGTTGGGGAATTGATTTCATGGGACCCTTTACAAACTCTAAGGGATACCTCTAAATCCTCTTAGATATTGATTATGTCTCAAAATGGGTTGAAGCCATTCCCACCAAGTCCAATGACCACCATGTTGTGATCCGATTTTTGAAAGAGCATATATTTTCTCGACTTGGAATTCCTAGGGCTATAATCAGTGATCATGGAACCCATTTCTGCAACCGCCCATTCTCTTCACTCATGTCTAAATATGGTATTACTCATAAAGTTTCCACTTCATATCATCATCAAACCAACGGTCAAGATGAGTTGGAAAATAGAGAAATTAAGCAAATTCTTGAAAAAATCGTCAATCCCTCTAGGAAAGATTGGTCCGAGAAACTCTTAGATTCCCTTTGGGCATATCGAACTGCTTTCAAAACTATCCTAGCCATGTCACCGTATATATTGGTTTATGGAAAATCATGTCATTTACCTGTTGAAATTGAGCATAAGGCCTTTTGGGCAATAAAAAAATGAACTTTGACATTTCATTGGCTGAAACAAAAAGGAAATTAGATCTTAATGAACTCAAGGAACTTAGGATGGTGGCTTATGAAAATTCAATGATCAATAAATCTAAATTTCAAGCCTACCAATCTAGGAATCTCAAAGTCAAAAACTTTGAGCTGGGAAAATTTGTGCTCTTGTATAGTTCAAAATTTCATCTACACCCAGGAAAGCTAAGGTCCAGATGGTCTGGTCCATACCTAGTGCATCATGTGTACCCTCATGGGGAAATAGAGATTCAGGATCCCACAAGTGGTCATGTCTTCAAAGTCAATGGTCATAGGTTAAAACCATTCATTGAATCATTCAATAAACAAGAAACCAAGGAGGAGTTAACTGAGCCAACATATGAACCAGAGAAAAATTGATAGATTTAGGGCACAAGTCAGGCTAACGACGTTAAACAAAAGAGCTGCACGGGAGGCAACCCGTGGTTTTCATGTTTCCAATCACTGTGAATCATCTTTTGTTTCCTTCTGCTTAATTTTGTTATTTTTTTATATAGACTATTTACCTGTTCTTATTTTATAAGTAAGGATGGGTATGAAAGAGGATCACTGTATTCATCCGTGTCACGCGGTGTGATCCCTGAGTAATACCTTACCTAGAAATTTAAAATAAGACAATGTATCATCAGTTTATTTTATTTTATTTGTGTTTTTGTAGGTTAAAAAAAATTATACTCTTGACCTATTATTCTTTTATGAGTATGGATGGGTATGAAAGGGGATCACCATATTCATCCATGTCACGTGGTGTGATCCCTGAGTGATACCTTACCCAGAAATTTAAAAGAAGACAATGTATCATTAGTTTGATTTAAAAAAAACATGGAAACCCATAAAAATGATGATACTTGGAATTAAATAAATCATTTTTTTGTTTGTTTTTTCTGCTTTGTTCTTATTTTTAGGGTTCAGGAACTATTTTGGGTGATACATGTTCAATCAAGGAGGTGTCTACATCCCCCAAGAGATCAAAGGAGTAATCTGGAGCATCATGAACTTCAAATTCAAAAACCAGGTGAATTTTTTCCATGTTTATCATTTTCAAATTTCCTCTTTGAACACCTCTCCTACCCCCTTCTAACTTTTCTTTTCTTTAAACACTAGGGATAGTGTTATTCTAAGTTGGGGGGAGATAAAAAATGATTTTTTTTTGTGAATAAGAACATTCATGGAAAGAAAAATTCCATTAACCTTGAACATGATAACACATGTTGCAAACTATGAAATTGGATATCGAAAAATTTGGATGCCTTGATTCTGATTTTAATGCAAGTTTAAGTTCATGAGCATAGTTTTTGGAAAGTGCGGTTGTCCAATGTGATTTTTCAAAGTTTATATTTTCATCCTCTTAATAAAAATTCCACAATGCACGTCTACTGGATCATGGGTGTAAATTTGAGTTCTTGGGTCCCTTTCATTATAGCATAGGGTTCTGGGGTCACTTTTAGTTTAATTTGAGTATCCAAAAAAACAAAAAAAATATGACCACATAGAGAAATGTTTTGTCCAAATGTGTGGCGCCCGACACTTGGGGATTGTGACTCCATAGTTGTCTTGTATATAGTTAGGTTTTATATCTCTATTGTAGAGCATGTAATTGACAATATGTGTGGCATCCAGCACTTGGGGATTGTGACTCCATAGTTGTCTTGCCCAGAGTTAGTATTTTCATATCTATTGTGGTTAAAAAAAATAAAAAAATCATCAAAAAAATCAAAAAAAAATAATTGGATACTCATCTTAAGGTTTAATTTGATTCCCACCTAGTGCTTCCATTTTTTTCCCCTTGAATAATAAAATGGGCCCCATATCTTTTGTGATGCACAACAATTTATCATGCTTAATTGAAATTGGATGAAATGTGGTGATAAATTTGAACAAAGGAATGGGCTTGGGCTTGGGATATTCTTATGGACCTATATTGTTTTAAATGATTTTGATGGGTTTCATAATTTTTTGGTATGAGGTCTTTGGGTGAGCAGTGTGTATTAAAATGTTTTTGGAAAAGGGGATTTGAATTTCATATTTGTAATATATTTTGCTCGGGACTAGAAAAAATCAAGTTGGGGGGTGTGATTAGTCACTTAAAGTGGATAATATTCATTTTTAATATCTTTATATTCATTGTTCCAAAGTCCATAAACATTGTTTTTAGTGAATTACATAAATAGAACTTCATTTCTCATCTTAAATGCAATTCATGTTTAAAATGAAAATTTGGGCCCAATCATTCATCTATTTGTGGATTGCATTATATTCATTTTTTGAATTTTATATTTTGGGATATTATTGATCACTTTTTTTGGAACATTTTATTTTTTAGGTCCGATGGATGAATCCCAAGGGAAGATGGATATTTTTTCTCCCGAATGCATAAATTTACTGGAAAAGGCATAATGGGCCTAAGGCCCGTCAAACAAATGTGGGGCCCACAAAACAAGCCCAATGAAGCTAAAATTTATACATTAAAAATATAAAAATATGAGTATCATTTTATTAAACTGTATCTGGAGAGAATTATGAAGTTTTCATGATGATAAAGGGATCTGAAGTTGAGATTTAAATGGTGGACCCGACATTAATGCACATAAAGTCGTCCCACCATTTCGACCATAACTTCTAAACGGCTGAGCCAAATTTCTTGAAATTTTTACAGATCATAGAGGACATATGGAAGAAGATATTTATCCTATACTACCCCTCCATATTAGGCTTTCTTCAATTAATAATTCACACATCAAAACAGTGGATGAATCTGGATGGTTTTGTGGTCAACTTTGTAACGTCAATTTCCTTTTGATTCTTCACCCTTCTTTTGACTCTCTTAATTGTTGGGGGTGAATTAATTGTTGGGGGTGAATTAATTGTTGGGGGGTGGATATAAGGCTCCTAATATGCCTATATAAGTAGATGGTGGTGAAGTGAATAGGATCTCATATTTTTCTTATCATCTTTTGTTTCTTGTTTCATTGTAAGGTTATGCTGCAAAAGTTCCTTTGTAATGTTTTCAATTTCCATGTAAGTTTTTTTTGTTCTTAATCAACATATTTCTCTTATATATTTTCCATTAATTTATTAAAACTAAATTTTCACAAAGCACATTGATATATCTACGTTGTGGTGAATTAGTTCACACATAGGTGTGAATTTCATTCACACACACGGAGGAGTGCTCGTTATTTATGCGGTTTTAATTTCTTCAATCCAATTCTTGTAAGCCATCTTCCACCCACCATTGAGAGTATACCATCAATGTAGGGATAAAACTTTAATGGTTCGATCTTAGGAGGATGAAAAGGCTGGATTGAATGTTATTTTATGAACGAATTGTTGTTAATTGGATAATTAATTTAAGACATCCATTATTTAGTTATTTCTACTCTTCATATTTAATGTGTTTGAGAAAACTAAATTAAATTACTAAATGACCATATACCTTTTTGAGATCATGAATTTGGTTCTCTAAGTGTATAGGGGATTAGTAATTGTGTTTAGTAAGCACCAAACCAGAAAATGATGAAGGTAGTGTTATTTTTGAAGAATGGATTCATCAAGAATTAATAAAACCAAAATTGTCTAAAGAAGTAAAATTCATTCAATCCACCCCGAGCATAATCCTAAGATCAACCCATTTTCTTTGAATTGAATTCACTTAGGTTTCTTAGTGTTATTTAAAACCATCCAAAATCAAAACCAAAGTTGGATACTTCATAGCCCATCCTTCACCAAATCATAGCATCTCAATGTTACTTCTTCGGTCCCTGTGGACTCGACCCCTACATGTACTACATCGACCACTTTTTACCAGTAGGGTAAATTTGGGCTCAACCAAGGATTCAGTCACAGTTTATATACCTGTAGGTCTCTTCATTATCACTAATGAATACATCCTCTGTTGTATGTATATGCGCTGTTGAAGTCCAACTTTCACCCATAGATTAATCTCACTTTGCACCGAAGGTATCGGGAAATCTTCCAGCTTCCACGCAGCCCTGAATCACTACCGTGCATCAACCATACCCGGCGCCCTTCTCTAAGTCGGCGTGCAAGTCTCGGAATGCAAGTCCAAACCGGCACACAAGTCCACCTCAACCACTTGCGCGACACAAGCTTCTATAACTCCAAACTTGTGCGACTCACTCCCTTTTACACCCAAACCAATATTGGTGCGCAACCACCAACTATCGCGCTTCTTCAAAATCTGGAGCGCAAGTCCACCTCAACCACTTGCGCGACGCCTTCTTCTTTAACTCAAAACTTGGGCGACTTCCTTCCTTTCTCTCCCAAACCACCTTGGGTATGCAACAAACAACCGGAGCGCAACTTATACTTGCGCAACCCACCACCACTTGTGCAACCACCACACCTGTGCGATGGGAGCTATGATTTTCTCTAAGTGTTGAACTCGTACAGAATGAGGAGGGGTCAACCTCTATTTATAGGCATTTGGACACCCTACGTGATGGCGCGCAATTCTCCCCTCAGTGCGAAAGTTTCGGCGCGTAAGTCTCTGTCGTGCAAGTCACTTGCACAACCAAACATAAAACTTGGGCACCCCTTTTCCCTTTGCCATATTTTGATGTTTTGATCTTGAAAAACATATGGAATGCAAGTTTCTTCTCCTTCAAATCAACGGTGAGAAAGTCCCTTTTCTAAAACCACTTTTCTCCATTTGTCTATTTTCAGGCCCAAAAATTTGGCAAACACTGAAAAACGGCGCCACCTTGTACTGCTCTTTTTGTACCGCCTCCAGATCATCCATTCCTTTGTCGACGTTCTTGAATCAAACATGGATCGTTAACCACATCCCTTGAACTAGACATGATACAAAGAAATTCCATTTTTCAAAAAAAATTTATGTCATGGTTTCCATTGACAAAAATCACAACACAGATGTCCACTTTGTCAATAAACACAATCACCTTAAAAATGCTTCAATGGTGCCTTGAGGGATTTTTTCCCAACATGATGCATGAAAGACAGAATCGAGACCTTACTGATGAGGAGAAAAATTATTCTCATGAGACCATGAAGTTGATGAAACAAGCCATGGATAAGGTCAAAGGCTACCAAGAAGATAGTACAGTATCACCACCTCCCATTAAAGCCTAACATTCTGGAAAACAGTTGAGAAGGCAAGAAAAAAGAAACAGAAGAAATAAAAAGTTAGTGTTTCCCAACTTTGATATATACTTGCCCCTTGAGTCAAATCTAGAAATTCTAGAACCAATTTCCGAGGATGTTTTCAAGGGCTGGTAGGATATGGAACTTTCAAAGAATCATGATGTTGGACATTTCTTTGATGATCATTTTTTCCCTGATTTCCATTCTAATAATTTTTCTTGCAATAACTGTTTTAATGATTTATCAGTGATTTAATAGGTAGAACCAGAACATGACATCATATTACTCTCCTTAGAAGATTCAGCAAGTGAGGTAGTGTGTTTTGAAGAGAGGTTTGTGGAGTTTTACTACCTCTCTCTTGCCCCGGACCCACTCCCAAGATCACTATTCCATCACGAGGAGGAATAAACATCAATGATAAAGGGAGTTGAAAATTTTATGGAAGAAGTTGTATTTTTAGTCAACTTAGATTACATCAAAGTTGATTTTAATTATGTTGCTTCATGTGAAATTATTGAAGATGCATCTCACTTTTTTGATTTCCTAGAGACTGAGGAAGTTGTGGTTTCTTCTATTGAAGAGTTAATGGAACTTCTAATTCTGGATGACACTTCTAGTTTGGGAGTTATTTTTGAATAGGAATTTTTTGAGTTGTGCACAATTTTACAAGTGGATGATGAAACATTAATTTCTTTCCGAGAAGAAATGTTTTATTGGAATCAACCAAAATACAAGTCACATCCAAGTTTTCCAACATTAATACTCGTGCACCCTCAACCTCAAGATGTAGAAGAGGGGCAGTACCCCTGCCTTTTGTATTCCCCTCTATCACTCATCATGAAGTACTTCACTACAAAGGAGGGGAATTTTATTGAATATGTACATGGGGTACTCCAAATATGGAAAGTGACTAAGGTTGGTAGGAATCACACATGTTGGTTCCTGAGCAAGAATCCAAATCCCCCATCCGACTAGGGTTGATCTAAAGACTGTCCAGCTGTGGACAGTCAAACTACAGCACCCCTTGGGGGGTTATCCCAGGATTATCCCTTTACCTTTCCTGCTTTAGTTTCTTTTTGCATGTTGTTTTTAATTTGAGTGTTGTTTTCTTAGGAAATAAATAGGCATTAGATTCCATGTGGATATCATTCAAGTCCCAGAGGAATAGTACACTGAAGATCATGGATAACACTCCCTAACTCATACTCTGTGGTTTATTTTTATTTGAACTTAAAATTTTTAACACTAATGTTAAATTATTTCATCATGTAGGTGGAAAACTGGAGCATCTAGAGTTCATGCACATGGAAATCAAAGGGAGACATTTGTAAATTTGAGAAGTCATACTTTCAGGGGAGTATTGTTTTATGTTGCAATGTTTTACTCTTCACATTTTTATTGCATGCTTCTGTGAATAAAGTGTGGGGAAGTTTCCACTGATTTTTGAAACCAGTGAATATGTCCGCTTGCATGGGTGGTTATATTCTAATATCTACTTAGTTGAAAATTTATTTTGAGCTGATTTGTGAAACATGCTTTCACCCACTGCTTTCAATTTCATTATGTTGTTGCTGCACATCACTACTAATCATGCTACTATTTGAAGTATATTGATTAATCTTTTGTATTCTCCACAAAATTAAAAGCATGAACATTTAAAGAAATACACTTGGTTGCCAGTGATGGTTGGTGGGGTTGAGCTCTTCTGTTTTTTGTTTGTTTGTATTTTTATTTTCTTTCACTTTTTGTGTGGCAAAGAAAATTTTTGAACCTCATTGCTACCCCTCCATATCCTTTTTCAGCTGAAATGTCTCTGTTTTGAACTTAAACTATCTCTCGCCTAGAGAGTCAACATTGGGGACAATTTTTGGTTTTAAGTGTGGGGGAGAGGGGTCATACTAGTTTCATTTCAAATTCCCCCTTCTTGAACCTGAAGTTTTTGTTTGTTTGTTTTAAAAAAACAAAAAAAATGGTCTTTTTTTCAAAATTATCAAAATTCCTTCAAATAAATTTTAAATTATTTCATTACATGATGTTCATTGGAGGTTCACTGGTATTTCAATTATATCCTGTTTAGTGGATAATTGTTTTCTGGTTGTTTAGAGTGTCACTTAGTTAAAAAATCTTAAGCATGAATGATTGTTGAGTGCAATTGTTCACTATCTCTATGGATCTGTTTGTTTAGGAACTGAGGATGGGAGTGTGATAGGATAGGTTTTGTGGGATGAGGATCATGACTTGGAGTAACTAGAAGTTCTCACTAGAACCTAGGGGACTCAAACCTTTGGATAAATAATAAAATTCAATCACTTTAGGATGTAAACTCGAATGATTATTAATTAAGTCATTTGTAACTGAAGTAAAATGGGAAATGGGATCCCACGGTGAGTATCTGAGACAAGGTGCATTGGATGCATTACTGTGAATAAATAAAGCCAATTTCAATCTTAATAAGTGCTATGTATAGTTCTCTACACATGGAATATGGCTGGGAAAGATTAAAATAAAGTGCCCTTGTCAAAAATGAACTCATTAAGGTGAGGGTAATTTTGAACCCAAATTAAGAAGGGAGAAATTGACTTGGTTAATTTTCATTTGAGTTGAGTCAATAAAGTGATGAAATTAATGTACTTTAATTTTTGGAACCTGGAGGAAGGTGAGAATGGAAGGTGCCCTTGGTTAAGTTTTAAATTCCACTTCATTTAACTTGTCAACACTCCTTGGATTAGAACTTGAATTGGAAGGTGAAGTGGGACAGTTAATGAATACACATAGGAGGCATGACATACATGAAAGTGTATGAACTTGTGAGGCTTTTGACTTCCGGTGAGTATTTGAAGCTAGGAAGGACACTATTTTGAACACCTTTGAAAAACCTGACTCATTGTTTGTTCCTACCCCTCTGGGTATTAAAGTTTAATCATACACTTTTTGAACTGTAATTCACAAATCAACTTTCTGTTTTAAAGTTAAAGGCATGTATTTTTTTGAGGACAAAAAAAGTTTTAAGTGTGGGGGAGTTTGATGTGGTAGTGTTTTCACACTCTTTGCCACATCCTTTTTGTATTTTTTATTGAATTTTTTATTTTAAAATGTTTCTTTTTATTAAATAATGGATAATTATTGTGTTTTTGAATTTGTTGTGTAAAATAATCAATTTTAGTTTAAATCATGTGTTTTTAGTATTCATTATTGTTCTTTTTAAATAATTCTTAAATTAAATTAGTCCTGTGAATTTGACTTTTATTTATTTATTCTTTTATTTTTACAAATTTTTCATTCTAGTTAGTTTATTAACTCATTAATTAAATTAATTGATTCTTTATTCTTTAAATTGTAAATAAATAACTCATTTTAGTTTTTAGCATTTTAATAATTAAATTAATTTTAACAATTTAAGTTTATTCAATTAATATTTCTATTCTTTAATTTATTTTATTAATTATTTAATTAATTGGTTAATTAATTTAAGTTAGTGACTTTGAATGTTTTAATTTTTTCTTTAATTAATTTGTTTATAATTTTTAATATAAATAAATTCATTCATTTAAATAAAACACAATTAATTTTAGTATTTAACTTTATTTTATTTATTTAGTTTTTATTTCTATTCAATTTAATATGTTAATCGTTTTTTAGTTTTATTAAATTATTAATTTATTTAATTTTTTGTTGTGTTTATTTTTCAGGTGTTGTTGCATGTCGTGGTTTCACCACGGTCACGACGGCATGTCTTACTATTTCCCGCAGTCACCGCTTCTGCACGTCTCACTGCATCCCCTCCAAACTGGAGGCACCATTTGGTTCACCTTGTTGTCTCACCGTTCCACACCACTCATGTCCCGCCGTTTTCATGTTACGGTGCCTATTCCACCATTTCGCATCCCCAGTCACTGTTTACTCACAATTCCACACCCACGGAAGATTCACGGTGCCACCATTTTAGCTTTGTTATGCCACCATTCTTGTAATGTCCTGGATCCGGGTACCAATCCACGGGTTCCCTGAACCCGGTTCGCCACATGACCTCAAGCGCATTTCCCCAAATGCCAGAGGCTGTCGACTAGCAGCAAGGGCCCAGGTCTGATAGTGGGGAAACTATGCCCTCATTTGTCAAAGTGTAGCGCAGCGGAATATAATATAAACATACCACAACAGCGGAAGCAGTAACAGTACACGTAACTGAAATGGATAACTTATAACAAAAAGGGAAACCAGTAGTCATACATATGTGAAGATGCAGCATGTCACTATTCTATAAAACACCCAGAACATGTTACACTGCGATGAAATACATTACAACCGAAGTATAAGTACAGAAAAGCAAAACAAAACAGCCAGCGGCATCACGAGCCTAGGCTCGGTCCCATGCCCTCCTACTCCTCAGCAACAATCGCGTACCTGCATAGGGACTCTTTCCCCTATCCACACCTACAACAATATAATCTGTTTGGGCCAAAAAGCATGACCCAAACAGGGTGTGAGGAATAAATCCCAGTAAGCACCCACCAAAGGCTCATGCCCAACTATGTGTAAACATGCACAATAGTGTGCAATAGTAAAATGCAATAAAGTAAGCAGTACTGAAATGTAACTAACTTAATAGTTATATTTCCATTTACATTTATTTTTAATCATTTCATTTAAAATATCACCACAGTGAATATTCTAAGTAAACAGCCCATGTCCTCAGACACATAAACTCCTACCCTCAGGTAAAGAGAATTCAACCACAAGAATCTTTCCAAAGGAATACAGATATTTCCCTCAGGCATATGAAGTGTCGCCCATAGGCATAGAATCAACTTCCCATAGGCGCGGAAGAAAATGCCCTCAGGCTAAGAGAACATTTACCTCAGGCTAATACAGTCATTCCCTCAGGCAATAGTACAACACTACCCTCAGGCACAAGTAACCGGGCCATGCCCAACATGTAAATAAGCAGTTCACATACAATTCCTCTCAAGTCAAAGTAATGCACAAAATAATTAAGGCATACCCTCGGGTATCCTGGCCAAACGGCTAAACAGAGGAACGCACCCCCGGGGTGGTCCTGGATCCAAGCAGCGATCCCAAACAGCATTTTAATATCACATTTAATTACCTATACAATTCTAGGTATTTAAATAGCTATGGCCTCAGCCACACGACACCCCAACATGGGTTCGTGGCACAAAAATTCACACAAACGCACAACAGTTAGAAAATTAACACCAAGCCACCTATCTTTAACACCCAGGAACGATATACGCGAACGAAGATCCTCGATTCGTCCTAGAATGACATAGATTTGAGGTGAAAAAAAGCCTTGTTCAACCTTAAATAACTTCCCTTAGAGGAAGAATTGGCATGAATTAAGCAAGGAGAAGAGAGAGCTCACCCGTGCGGTTCCAGGGAGATCGACGGTGTAGAGAACGGATTCCCAACGTGTGCTCGGTGGATCTCCAAAGCTCCGGCCTCCCTCTCCCGCTCCTTCTTCCCATTCTAAGACTTCCCTATGAACAGGGGAGTCTACTTCCCATTTTAAGCAAAAAAAACAAAGTACGCGACATTTTTTTCCAAGTACACGGCGTGTACTTCCCATTTTTTAACTGTTCCTTTGGCGGTTTCCCACCAACGTGGCATTATTCACCTACCGACATGGCTACACGGCATGTCTCCTTGAATACACGGCGTGTTCTGTCGCACAGCTGTCCACCGCCTTACTATTTTCCTTCCAACTGACTACACAGCGTGTAAAATACCACTACACGGCGTGTAGTTGGTTTCTACTCCCTTCATCACCGACATGGTCACACGCCCCGTGTACTCATCCCACACAGCCAAAAGCACATGGCATGTGGAAAAAGTACACGGAGTGCACTTCCAAAATTTGGGATTTTTCCCCATTTTCCTTATTTTCTGAAAAACACTTAAGGAAAAGAGAAAAGAAGAAACTCGTACCTCAATAATAAGAACCGGGTTCTTACAAACTTCCCCCCTTAAAGCAATTTTTCCCCGAATTGCCCTTCCAAGGGTGGTGATGATATAGTCGTGAATAACTCCGGACCCTGAGCACTTACATTGGTCTCTCGCTCCCATGTCTCATCCTGCACTCGGCCATGCTTCCATAGCACCCGTACGAGAGGAACTAACCGGCCTCGGAGAACCTTCGTGATCCTATCAACAATTCGAATCAGATGTTCCTCAAATGACACATCTATCTCAAGCTCAAGATCCTAGGGCTGAAGAACATGAGACGGTCTGAATGATAGCAGCGCAAATGAGATACATGGAAGATGTCATGCATGGCTCAGTACCTCTGTGGTAACTTCAACAGATAGGCAATCGGCCCGAATCTCTCCAGAATCTCAAATGGCCCTACATACCTCGGTGAAAGTTTAATTTATCTCCTGATACACCTGTGTCCCAGCCTCGGTGAAAAACGCAAGAAAACCTGATCCCCGACCATGAACTCCAAGGGTCGTCTACGGCAATCAGCATAAGATTTCTGATGAGATTGTGTGGTACCCATCCACTTTTCAATCAACTGGACTTGCTCAGAAGTCTCCTGCACGAGATGTGTTCCCAGTAAAGATACCTCACCTGCCTCTAACCATCACAAAGGTGATTGGAATGTCCTACCATATAAAGCCTCATAAGGTTCCATCTCAATAGTTTCCTGAAAACTATTATTATAGGAAAACTCGACTAGGGGTATATGCTTCTCCCAAGAGCCCCCAAAGTCTAGGATGCATGCACGCAGCATGTCCTCAAGCACATGTATCGTACGCTCTAACTGTCCATCGGTCTGAGGTTGGTATGTTGTGCTCAGAACCACCTGTGTACCCATTTCCCTCTAAAAACTCTACCAGAAACGAGACATAAAATGGGTGCCCCTATCTGAAATGATAGAACGAGGAACCCCATGTACGATCTCTCAGACATACAACTTCCCGAGCTCGTCAACACCAAAGGTCTCCTTAATCGGAAAAAAGTGAGATACCTTCGGGAGTCTGTCCACAACAACCCACACGACATCATTGCCTCTAGGTGACCTCGGAAACCCCATCACGAAATCCATCGTGACATCAACCCATTTCCACTCTGGAATGGGTAACTGTTATAACAGTCTGGCTGGCCTCTGATGCTCCGCCTTCACCTACTGACAGGTGGAACACCTTGTAACAAAACCAGTTACATCTCTCTTCATACCCGGCCACCAGTACTGACGTCTCAAGTCACGGTACATCTTGGTAACTCTGGGATGAACTGCCCAAGCTGAAGCATGAAACTCCTGCATCAGTTCTTCGCGTATATCCCCTAGAACCCACACTCGTCCATGGAAACGCAATACTTAATCATCGCCTACCGTCCAACCAGAAGGAGGGTCCTCACTTGCCACCGACTCCCATAGAACTAGGCCTTCTGAATCAGATAGTTGTCGCATCTTCACTCTATCCAGGAGGGTAGAGGTCACAACTAAAGACAAAAGATAGGTCTGCCCCTGATTGTCGTGCACCTCAAGATGCATCTCAGAGAACAAGGCCATAAGCTGCCATTCACCACTGGCCTCTTGCACTTCATGTATCTGAGTCTTCCTGCTTAGTGCATCAGCTACTGCATTACTTTTACCAGGTGTATAGGCAAGCTCAAAATCAAAGGACTGAAGGTATTCGACCCACCTTCACTGCCTCAGATTCAAGTCACGCTGGGTAAATATGTACTTGAGACTTTTTTGGTCCATGAAAACCACAAAATGCTCTCCCAATAGATAATGTCTCCAATATTGCAACACATGAAAAACTTCAGCCAACTCGAGATCATGCATTGGGTAATTCCTCTCATGTGGCCTCAACTACCGAGACCCGTACACAACAACTCGATCACCCTGCATTAGCACAGCTCCCAGCCCAATCCCTAATGCATCACAGTAAACTGTATATATCTTCCCCTGCTCTAGGAGTATCAGGATCAATGTTGATGTCAACCTTCCCTTCAGGTCCTGAAAGGTTGTCTCACAAGCTTCTGACCAAATGAACTTCACACCCTTCTTAGTAAAACCCATCAACGACGCTGCTAAGTGGGAGAAGTCCTGTATGAAGCACCTATAGTAACCAACCAACCCTAAGAAACTCTGTATCTCAAATACGTTCTTAGGCTGCTCCCAGTAAACTACTGCTCTCACCTTCTCTGGGTCTACTAAAACTCCTGCCTCTGAGATGATATAACCCAGGAAGTGAATCTGGTCCATCCAAAAGTGGCACTTTGAGAGCTTAGCATATAGCCTATGCTCTCTCAGTGTACTCAATACGATCTCAAGATGGGTGGCATGGTCGTGTCGAGTTTGAGAATACACCAAGATATCTTCCAAGAATACTATCACAAAAGAGTCCAGATAAGGATGGAACACACGATTCATCAGAGCCATGAAAACTGCTGGCATGTTCGTGAGTCCGAACGGCATAACCGTATACTCGTATAGACCATACCTGCTCCTGAAAGCTATGAGAGGTATATCAGATGGTCTAACGCGCAGCTGATGATATCTTGATCTCAAGTAAATCTTTGAGAACACTTGTTCTCCACGAAGTTGATCAAAAATATCATCAATCTTCGTCAAGGGATATCAGTTCTTAACCGTCTACTGGTTCAGCTTCCAATAATCCACATAAAGTCTGAGAGTACCGTCCGCCTTCATCGCAAAAAGGACAGGAGAACCCTAAGGAGAAGTATAGGGTCGGATAAAACCCTTCGACTGTAACTCGTATAACTGCCTCTTGAGCTCCTGAAACTCAGGCGTGGCCATCCTATAAGGAGGAATGGACACTGGTTCTACTCATGGCACAAGCTCAATAGAGAAATCCACCTCACGCTCCAGAGGTAGACCTGAAAAGTCATCCGGGAAGACATCCCTGAACCGATCAACAACTGGAGGGAAATCCATCTGATAGGTCCCCTGGTCATCTAGATATAAACTCACCATCTGGTCTATGACTCCACCTCGTCCATGATTCTCTGGTCTAGCTCGACTCGCCTGAACATTCCACTCGCCCTTGTATAGAAACTCTTCGCCCTCTAGTGACGTGAAACTCACCCTAAAGAGATAGAAGTCTACAAAGGCTCGAAAGGGAACCAACCAGTCTATCTCGAGAATGACATCATAGCTTTTCATCTCTAAGACATAAAGGTCCCAAAGGAAGTGACACCCACCAACCTCAAGGGGGAACTCCTCGCACTGACGCACACCAGCCATCCTAGTCCCCAACGGAGTGTCCAGCATCATGATACCAGAAGAAGAAGAAACACAGAGCCCAAGGCTCTCCACAACGGGCACAGATATGAAACTATGTGTAGCACCCGTATCAAAAAGTACTAAAGATAAGATAGAAGCTACTAGAATAGTACCTATGACTGTAGAAGTTCTAGGATCCTGCTCATGCTGGGTCTGTTGCACTGCATATGCCTGCCCAGTGTTGCGGCCCTACGACACAACCTGGCTACCCTGAGTTGTCCTGCCCTGCTATCTCTGAGATCCTGGTGTCTTTCTACCACGGCCACGACCACCATCTCTACCTGCACGCCCTAACATATTCCAGTTCCTTGACTGGTAAGAAGCTGGTGGTCCTGCCCCCGCACGCGGAGACTGCACAGAACCCCTCTCACTAGCCACTGGTGGAAACTCCCTGTAAAAGTGTTACAGATGACCCATCTTTCCGCAAGCTCAGCACTCCATTGGGTCTCGTAGACACTATGGCCTCTTGTGCCCCTCTCTACCATACTGGTAGCACATGACCTGGCCACCTGAAGCATTCTTCTGGCTGGTATTGCCACCCTAAGAGAAGTCAATCTGTCTCTTCCTCTTACCAGTATAAATAGTACTAGAAACTAGTGTTGAACCGCCCCGGCCCACACCACTAGCTTCCTGCAGGTTCCTCTCTATAATCAGTGTCTGATTCACAATAGCATGTACATAAGGCAACCTGCAAACATTTACCAGTGCTCATATGTCATAATGAATACCATCCTCAAAGAGCCTGGCCCTCAACGTCTCATCACCCACCAGAACGGGTGAAAAACGCTGAAGCTCGGTGAAACGACCAGAATAATCCATCACCGACATAGCTCCCTACTGTAGATTCATGAACTCTCGAGCTCTATCTGCCCGCAGCGTCTCTAGAAAGAAGAATTCATAGAAGACTGCCTGAAAATCTTCCCATGCCATGTCTTTGTGATTCTTTGACTGGGTGGTAACATCCCACCAACTCTTGGTGGAATCACGCATCATGTAAGTCGTGAGCTTGACCCTCTTCCCTGGAGGCGTCTCAAGATGCTCTAAAATAGTCTACATCAATCCTAGCCAAGACTTCGCAGCCTGTGGTCCGTCATCCCCTAAAAACGTAGGTGGATGCTGCTGCTGGAATATACGTGTCAGCTCAGCCATAGATGTGGCAGCCGGCGGTGCTCCCTGAAAGGTCTTCATGAACCGCATAAATCCTTCATGGAACTGCGCATCCGTGCCTGTGTCTGATATAATGGTCGGCGCCACATCTTACTCTGCTGGAGGATCCACTGGTAGCCCATGGCCCACCATCTCTGAAGTATACTTGTTGTCGCTCTCCTGGCGAACAACGCGCAGTCGTCTCGGCGGCATGACACTACAAGGTCAAACACACACCTTAGATCAAGATTAAAAATGATCGAAAATGAAGAAACCCAAAAAGGGAACAGGAGGAATAAGGTATTCAAAATTTGAAAAACAAGACTACATGGCATGTATACTGACTACACGGCGTGTACTTGACTTCTCTTCCCCTGCCCGGGTCCTTCTACACAACTAAGCCACACGGATCCCGTTGAACTAAACTACACGACGTGTATATCATCTACACGGTGTGTATGGTGTTATTTCCAATTGCCTGTGTCGTCTGTGACACAGCCAACTACTCGGCCTGATACTACACGGTGTGTGACATCCAAACACGGTGTGTACACCACCCCGTTTTCTAGCCACACGGCTAAGTCCACACGGCCTATCCTCGGACAAGGCTACACGGCGTGTCCCATAGGTACACGGCGTGTTCAAGGAGAGGTGACATCGACCCGTGTTGTTAGTTACATGGCTGAGTCCCTAGGTCTCACTACGTGGTGTGTTCATAATTGACACGGTGTGTATGTCTTAAGGTCTCCTTCGTCCGTGTTGTTAGTTACACGGGTGGAATTCGGGTCAACACTACACGGAGTGTACATCCAGTACACGGCGTGTTGGCCCCAAGCTCTTCCCTTCCCCGTGTCGCCACCCACACAGTTTGTGACACGGGAAGAGACTACACGACGTATACTTCAGGTACATGGTGTGTACTTAAAAAGTTTATTTTTCTTCCCGAACAGAAGAACATACATGGCGTGTCTAAAGTACTACACGGCGTGTATACTGGGTTTCCAGACAGTATGCCTTAGAAACTTCTCTGGAACCCATAAAACACTGAAAAACAACACCTAAGTGCCAAATTCCGATCCATGAGGGCCCATACTCCCCACGAGTCAAGGTTTGGCATCTTATCTGTGTTATGAAATACGGTAAACACCCAATGATCCACCAAATTTCGGTCAATGAGGGCCCATACTCCCCAAAAACCAAAGTTTGGCATCCATTCTATAAACAGGCTCATACAAAAATACCCTATCACATAGCAGGTATTTATCAAGCATCTATCACAACAACATGCTTTTATAGCACAACAACTATCACAATAACATGAAATTTCTAATGCACCAACATGGCATGGAAACTATGTATGGAATGTGATTTCTAGCATGTGCCTAAATGATGCATGAGATGGAATACCCTCATATCATCGGGTTGCAACTAAATAAAACCCATGAATAAAATATAAACAGCACAATACAAGTGTGTCACCCTTCGATGAAAATTAAATCAACTGTAAATTGAAAAATCAGTAAAATTGCAACACGAGGTAACTTGGATTTTCCCTATACACGGATTAGCTATGCCCAGGCACAGCTTATTACTAATTATTGTTCTCGTACTATCCCTGACTAAGGATCCAAATAATAATTCAAAGAAAAGAAGTCCTATTATACCACTTTGTAACATCCCGGATCCGGGTACCACTCCACGGGTGCCCCGAACCCGGTTCGGCATGTGACCTCAAGCGCATTTCCCCAAACGCCAAAGGCTTCCGACTAGCAGTGAGGGCCCGGGTCTGATAGTGGGGAAACTATGCCCTCATTTGTCAAAGTGTAGCACAGCAGAATATAATATAAACATACCACAACAGCAGAAGCAGTAACAGTACATGTAACTAAAATGGATAACTGATAACAAAAAGGGAAACCAGCAGTCATACATATGTGAAGATGCAGCATGTCACTATTCTATAAAACAGCCAGAACATGTTACACTACAATGAAATACATTACAACCGAAGTAAAAGTATAGAAAAGAAAAATGAAACAGCCAGTGGAATCACGATCCTAGGCTCAGTCCCATGACCTCCTACTCCTCAGCAAAAATCATGTACCTGCATAGGGACTCTTTCCCCTATCCACACTTGTAGCAATATAATCTGTTTGGGCCGAAAAGCATGACCCAAACAGGGTGTGAGAAATAAATCCCAGTAGGCACCCACCAAAGGCTTGTGCCCAACTGTGTGTAAACATGCAACAAAAGTGTGCAGTAGTAAAATGCAATAAAGTAAGTAGTACTGAAATGTAACTAACTTAATAGTTATATTTCCATTTACATTTCCTTTTAATCATTTCATTTAAAATATCACCACAGTGAATATTCTAAGTAAACAGCCCATGTCCTCAAACACGTAAACTCCTACCCTCAGGTAAATAGAATCCAACCACAAGAATATGCCCACAAGAATACAGATATTTCCCTCAGTCGTATGAAGTGTCGCCCACAGGCACAGAATCAACTGCCCACAAGCACAGAAGAAATTTCCCTCAGGCTAAGAGAACATTTCCCTCAGGCTAATACAGTCATGCCCTCAGGCGATAGTACAACACTTCCCTCAGGCACAAGTAACAGGGCCATGCCCAACATGTAAATAAGCATTTCACATACAATTCCTCTCAAGGAAAATTAATGTACAAAATAATTAAGGCATACCCTCGGGTATCCTGGCCAAACGGCTAAACAGAGGAATGCACCCCCGGGGTGGTCCTGGATCCAAGCAGCGATCCCAAATAGCATTTTAATATCACATTTAATTACCTATAAAATTCTAGGTATTTAAACAGCTATGACCTCAGCCACACGACACCCCAACATGGGTTCGTGGCACAAAAATTCACACAAATGCACAACAGTTGGAAAATTAACACCAAGACACCTACCTTTAACACCCACGAACGTTATACACGAACGAAGATCCTTAATTCATCCTAGAAAGACATAGATATGAGGTGAAATAAATCCTCGTTCAACCTTAAATAACTTCCCTTAGAGGAAGAATTGGCAAAAATTAATCAAGGAGAAGAGAGAGCTCACCCGTGCGGTTCCAGGGAGATCGACGGTGCAGAGAACAGATTCCCGTCGTGCACTCGACGGATATCCAAAGCTTCGGCCTCCCTCTCCCACTCCTTCTTCCCGTTCTAAGACTTCCCTGTGAATAGGGGAGGCTACTGCCCATTTTAAGTGAAAAAAACAAAGTACACGGCGTGTATTTTCAAGTACACTGCGTGTACTTCCCATTTTTTAATTGTTCCTCTGGCGGTTTCCCGCCAGCATGGCACTATTCACCTACCGACATGGCTAAACGGTGTGTCTCCTTGAATACACGGCGTATTCTGTTGCATGGGTGGCCAATAGCTTACTATTTGTCTGCTAACTGACTACACGGTGTGTAAAAGACCACTACACGGCGTGTAGTCGGTTTCTACTCCCTTCATCGCCGACATGGCCACACGCCCCATGTACTCATCCCACATGGCCAAAAGTACACGGCATGTGGAAAAAGTACATGGCGTGTACTTCCAAATTTTGGGATTTTTCCCCATTTTCCTTATTTTCTGAAAAACACTTAAGGAAAAGAGAAAAGAAGAAACTCATACCTCAATAATAAGAACCGGGTTCTTACAATTCTGCATTGTCATTTCCACTGCTTCCTCTATTCCTTTATGGTGGCACGTCTCACCCCTCGTTTCAACCCTCTCTTACCAATCCATAACCTTGCATATCCACTCCTCCATACCATCTCACCACCTCTATTCCAGCAACCTCCATCACAGAGCACCAATACACAGAATACGTAACAGAATAAGCAGCAGATTTTAGATTCAACCACAATAACATAACAGTAACTAACACAACAAATCTGAAAGAATCATAGAATTTTAAGAAATAATCAGTTGTAAAAATAAAAATAAGAACTCAAAAATTCTTTCACCTGGAGATTCCATATCTAAACCGCCTCCCCCTGCTGAGCCGAATTCGCCTCGATCCCTACCTAAACCCCTATTCCCGCCGCATCACCCAAAGCAGTCGTCGAGCCCTCTTTCTCCTTCATTCTCCTCGTGCATGAACCCGCCTTGTCGTCGGTGACCCTACCACCATCCCTTCCCTTTTCCCTCCCTCTATCCACAGTTCCCCCTCACGCTGCATCCCCTACTCTCCGGTGAACCACTCGAACCCCTTCTTCTCCCCCCCTCACGCCGCACGAACCCTCCTCCCCCTTTCTGTTCTCTTTTCATTTTTTTATTTTTTTATTTTTTTATATAATAATCATAATATATATAACACATTATATAATATACATAACATATAAAAATTATATATATATATATAATGTTAATTAATTTTGTTTTATAAAAAGTAAAATATTAATAAATATAATAATTATATTTACATATAATAGTAATAATAATATTAAGTAATATATATATATATATATATTAATAAGTATTTTTTAATATACAGTTATTTTAGTTTCATTTTATTTGTTTAACTTGTTTTGTGTTTTCTATTGTTTTGTGCAGGGGGGGAAGCTACTGGTATAAGCGGGGATAGAGGAATTAGTTCGTGGGAAAGACGCGAGAATGTTCACGAGTTTGTTATTGGGGTTGTATTCACTTACAGTGAGTTCACTTAAAAGCTGGTGACATGCACATGAAAGCGTGCCACATGGATTTTTACCCTGTTATTTTTCTCTATTTTTAGTTTATTTTCTCTGAATAAGAGGATCTTCACTCCTCTCTTCTGGGGGAAGCGAAGGGAGACTAGGACCAAAATAGAGGGCCAGGGGAGGGCATCATTCCACAGTGGAGGGAGGACCATCCATTCCATCCATATCTCGCGGACTGGGATCGTCTTCGACTTGGAGACAGGACCTGATCCTCCATTCTTTGCCTCTCCTCCGCTACTCTATTTTTGGTGTTTTATGTTGAGTCTGTAAATACTCTCGTAGTGTTGCATGTTTAGTTAATTGAATTGTGATGTTTGTTTTATTTTTCTTATGTCGTTCATTCATCCTCATTTCGTGTCAGGATCTTCAATCTCCAGAAATGTAGATCTAACTTGCGGGGTTAGATCCAAGTTAAGAAACCCGACATGATCTAGAGATCTGCTCATTAATGTGATCACGTTATTTTTATTCGCCTTGGTAGATCATGACTACGAGTTAGATTGGGTGAGAGCAAAGATCTTGCACAGTACGATCAACTACTTTCTTACTTAATTTCTTCTCCCCTTACTATCCTGATTTCTCAAACTGAGAATCTAGATTGGTTGTGGGATGTGAAGATCTTAGTGGAATCATGCTAACTTGTGAGAATTTCTTTCCAGAATGACTTTGCTGAGTGAATCACCTTGTAGTTCGAAGGAACGCTTGAGTATTAAAGAACTTAGATGCTTGAGTGTTTAATTTCTAGGCGATATTGGTGTGTGATCTGAGACATCGATCATGAACTGAGTGAAGTTGAGAATTATTGATCAAGTTCTTATGTTGATCTAGGATAGGGAGTAGAGGGTGAATTAACCTGGGTCTAGACTTGTTCATACTGTCTTTTTCCTTCTGTGTCTTGGTGTTATCTATTTGTTTTGTATCTTGTGTTGCGTCTGTGCCTGCTTTCATTTCTTGATTTTGTCATGTGTCTCTTTATTTTTTCACTTTTCCATCTCTGTTTCTCCTCTGTCCATTCATTGTTCCACATCCACTATGCTCTTTAGAACTGATTAGTGATTTCTTAGAAGTTGTATTTTTTTGTTTTCAAAATATTTAAAAATACAAAAATATTTTCAGAATGACCACTTAGGCTCTTGACAATGCTTCCTTGAGAGTGACTCTAAGGTTAGCTATTGTGCTATATCTTGGGTCTTTATAAATGTAAACTTAATCGTCCTCGTGACAAGGATGCACATTAGATAACATGAATAGGGAGGTTTTAGAATTTATATATTTATTCTTAGTATGCCAAAAAAATTAAGGATGACTGGAATAAGTGTAAGGGTATTATTAAACCATTTCTTATACCAGTATAAAAATTGGAAAACATAACAATGGATTTCATCGTAAGACTCCCCAGGACATCTAAAGGTAATAACACTATATGGGTGGTAGTCAATCACCTTAAAAAGGTAGAAAATTTCATTTTTATAAGGGAAGATTTATTTTTTGACCAACTCACCAAGATATACATAATAAAAGTGGCAAGACTTCATGGATTGTTACTCTCTATTGTATCTGATCAAGATCTGAGTTTTACCTTGAGGTTCTAGAGAAGCCTTCAAAAATTGTTAGATGCAGTGTCATGTTTTAGTATTGCTTATCACCCTCAAATGGATAGTCAATTTTAGAGAACCATACAAAATCAAGAGAATATGTTGAGATCTTATTCAATGGATTTATAAGGATGTTGGGATCAACACCTTTCCCTGGTAGAGTTATTATATAACAACAACTTTCATTCTAGCATTCAAATGGAATATTAGGTTTTTTATGGGAAGAGGTGTCGAACTCCAATATACTGGGATGAAGTTGGAGAGTGGAAGCTGATGGTACCTGATCTTGTTCAAGAGATGACATAGAAGATTCAAACCATTCAACATCACATAAAATCTGTGAAAAATTGATAGAAAATCTATGAAGACAATCATTGATGTGATCTAGAGTTTGTGGTAAAAGATAAAGTGTTTCTTTATATATCACCATCGAAGAAATTCAAAAGGTTTAGGAAAAGGTATAAATCTTAGTCAAAGATACATCGACCCCTTTGAGATCCTTGATCACATCAGAGATGTGTCCTATCGACTAACACTCTCGTCTAACCTATCTCAAGTACATGATGTGTTCCATATACCCCTCTTGAAGAAGTACATACCAAACCCCTCACATACTAAATCCAGAGTTGATACCTTTGTAGAATGATCTTCCACAAGAGGATTAGCTAGTGAAGATTGTAGATCATATAGAAAAAGTTTTAAAAAATAAGACAACTCACCCGGTTAAAGTACTTTAGCGAAACCATAAGTTTGAAGAAGAAACTTGGGAACTGGAATAGGTAATGAAATAGAAGCACCATAAATTGTTTTAGTGTATGAAATGAAATTTTGAGGGAGAAATTTATAAAGGGAGTGCGAATGTAAAGACCCAAACATTTATAAATAAAATTCCCCTTTCAAATGAATAAATTAATTATTAAGAAATATAGATATAGAAAATGTATGCACTACTTAGGTTGTTTTGGACCATTATAAGTTATATCCAGTCAAATTTAAAATAATTTTAAGAACCATAACTATTTATAATATACTCATTTTATAGTGACCATTATAATTATTATATATATTAAGGGTTATGATAAAATCAAATTGACACTCATGAAAGAAGTGGTAACCTCAACTAGTAGTATTGTACCCTATGAATCCCATTTATCAGAGCTTTGAAGAGATATAAGATCAATAGGATTTACCCTTGACCATGTATAATCTAAGATTCAATAAATAAAGCATGATAGAAATCATTTACGTTAGAAGTTCAAGATTACCAAGATCATGACCCAAATCATGTTTCTTGAACCACCTCAAGAAAGTGTCACCATCACACACCATACCCTTAGGGAATACACTGGTGTAATAAGAAGTCATATGTCTAAAACCTAACAGTATGTTTTTTTTATATTTTTATTTTTAATAAAATAAAGATTATATTTATCATTTTTTGTGATTACTTTATAAATGATTAAATAAATAAAAATTAGATTTAGATACGATGAAACTCAAATTGTATTTTTAGAAAATATATAGTTTTAATAAAGACACTCTTCTGATGAATTCAAGAATTTTTAAAATAAATTTTATTTTAATAAAATATTATTATTATATAAAATTTATTCACATATAAATGATGATATAATTTTATGAAGTCAAATGTAATTTTTGTAAGGGTATGAAAACATTTATCATTGTAAAAACTAGTTTTTTTCAATAAATGGATATTTTGATTTTAAAGTGTGAATTAATATATTCAGAGAATTATTTTTCTAAAATAAATATTATTTTTGAAATCAACACATTGAAATTATCCAATTGGGAATTTTTTATAATTTTTTGAGACAGCCGAATTTTTAGGTAAAAATTAAATATGGTATAAATATATTGTATGTATTATGACATCATAAAAGCTCAAAGTTGGTGTAATAAATACTATAAAGAGTATCCATGACCAAAATTGTGTTTCCCCTTTAAAATAATGTTTTTTTAAGTTATTTTATTGATTTTATTAACCCTTAATGAATCCTCTAAAACCTATACTATATTTTAAGGTTTTAAAATTAATTTTTTATAAACATGACTCACTTCCACATCACTAAGAGTATTATTTTAATGAGTTTGCTTCTTATAATTATAAAATATTAAGAAAAAAATCTCTTTGGTATGAACCATGGGCAATAAACATGATTTAGTTTGTGGTTTTAATTACTTTATAATATAGAGTCCAAAACCTATGTTTAGAAATTAATAAAAAATTCTCATCTCTTTTTCTTTAAAAACTCTCCCAAAATCCCTTTATTATTCATTGAAAACACTTTTATAATGAATTTACTCTGACTTTACCTCTCCATATCCCTCCAAAGGTATTCTCAATATCTTAAGAATCTCCTCCCAATCTTTTAGAAGTGACCTCTCAAGGTAAGGGGTCCTCTCCTTCTCCTCTTTATTGAAGCATCTTCTTTATATTATGCCTTTTTATTTCCAATTGTTCATGTTTTGATATGTTTTTACACATACCACTTACTATCCTTATGATTTTTAAGTTATTAGAGACCCATTTCACTATCATTAATCCCTTCCATGATTCTTTATGTGCCCCCATTATGTTGTTGAAACTATCATATGATTTTCCATTTCAAACATTTGTGTAGAAAATACCCATCCTCATTTCCACTCAAGGATATTAATCTAGATGTACATATCCTTAATTTATTTGATACTTCCATTTATTTAATACACACTCCTTAATCTTGAGATTAAAATTGATGAAATACATCCTTATGTTGTATGATCTATGTGGCACACCTATGCATGTGCATAATATAAATGTGAGGGGTGGAACCAGAATTATTTAGCTCTCCAATGAATTGGGTAATGTTTTTATCTCATCGTCATCATTGATTAATTTTTTATTATAAGAAAAATGCTTGAGGCCTACAAGAAGCTGAGGCTCACGGGGGCCTGAAGTAGTGCAGACCGAGGGAATCCCCTCGAATCAAGTTGACCCCTTCGGGTTTCAAGGACCTCACATTTTGAAGGACATGGGGGTTGGAGCTCATGACATCAAGGGATGCAAGGTGGTCAACGACATGATTTCCCTCATGCCATGATTGTAGTACTTTTGTATTTCTATTGATCATGCATCTGTACCTTCTGATGATGTATGTAATAGACCAGGGTGATTGGCCAAGGCCGATCAAGGAATTATGCAGTATCTTGGAGTCAGTTTCAACCTTCGAGAGTTCAATACACTTCTGTTGGAAAAGTCTGATACCCTAGAGCATAGATTTGGCCTCCACTTGTACGGAAGAGCCACATCCAAGATGGTAGGAGAATTCTAGGATCACTAACCCCTTACATCACAAACCACGCCTCCACCGCGAAGGACCCCTATGCAGCAGGAGCCATCCAAATTTAGTTTAAGAACCCTGGAGTGGGTTTCCATCGAACCCAGTGCCCTCTGGCGGTGCTTCGTACAGGCTATGTTATTATTTTTTTGAATTTATCTTTGACTTAGGTTTATGATGTCATATTTTATATTGTTTTCAAATTCCCATGTTTCATGTAATGTCCTAGTTTTTTCGAAGAGACACGGATTCTTAAAATACTATTTAAACCCTCTTGTTTTATTATAATAATGTTCTTAAGAGGATAATAAGTTTTTAAGTATAATTTGAGTCTCTTTTGGATCCCTAAGCTCCAAATTTTGGAGAGGTGGACTGAGTTTCATGGTTAGCGCACAATTAGGGCTAACCGTGTGACTCAACTATACAGGGTGTTGAAGTAAAATCCTAAGGTGTGAATGGTTAGTTTTAACCATGAACCTTAGGTTACATGGTCATGTGGGTGTTCCTAGGGCCACACTCTTAGTTCTACATAACTAGTGGTGTTGTACGGTTCAGGTGCACGATTTGGAAAACTGTGTGGATAAATCGTGTGCCTCTTAAAAATGTGTGAAAAAATGATTGTCCCCTGCTTTCATTTAATTTTTCTCCCTTATTTTTCCTCGCTATTTGCGTACAATGCCTCTCCTAACTGTGGTAGATCTCCATCTTCCCCCAACCTAGTCTTTGGGATAGGTTCTTCTTCCAGTGTTTGATTCCTTCGTCGTCAATTACATTGGATAACCAACAGTAAGCTCCTTGTTCTTCTTCCTTCTTTTCTCAGTTTACCTCACCATATTTGGTGTTATTTTAGTGCGAGATAATATGCCATATTTTTAGATCATTTGTATATTTTCTTATTTCTACCATTCTAATTCAAAATTTAATTTTATAATGGATGAGGGTTCATCTACCAACCTTAGGTAGGTCGTCTAGTTCTTTTTCCCTAAATTATCATTGATTTATAAAGTGAATTCTTGTGTCAGGTGCCAGAACCTTTTGGTGATGCATATTAAATGTTTAATTAACTAAATTGAATTATTTTTTAATTCTTAGTATAGTACCATAAACCCACAAATCAACATTGGAGGATGAACACCTCGATGTGAGCCACCCCTAAGGGTATGCCTTCCTTAATGGAATAAAAGTCTCATACCTTGGAAATAAATTGAACCACCAATTGAGGTGTGTTGAATTGACCCTTATGAATGTAATGTATTTTGAATTGAACCAAATTAAAATGGTAGGACATGTGCATAGACCTTTTCTCTTCTTTTTGTGTCTTGAATTAACCGTATTAAATTAATTGGCAAACATGACTAAAATGTATTGTTTGAATGGTATGAGTTTAATTCAATCTATGACCATTACTTTACACCAATATGAGGGAAATAAAAGGGTCATAATTAAGGATTCCTTGGATGGTCTCATCAATATTAAAAATTATAAATTGTAATTGAATTGCAACACAGTGGGGGCGATACATAGTTTCTTTTATAGAATGTCTTGGACGAGTTCACATGGAGAATACCTTTACTTTACCCATGAGAGATACCTAGTTCCCTAGTAGATTACCTTGGACTAGATTAGTGTTAAATTTTTTTATACTATGCCACGAGCAATACCTAGTTCCCTATGTGGTATACTATGGACGGGCTCAGAGGTTTTTACATTTGTACTCTATCACGATGGATACTTGGGTTCCTTATAAAAAATGCCTTGGATGGACTCCTATTGTGATGGGTTTTAGAGTGAACCTAGAGAGATGTCTGAGTTCCTTTTTATGGAATTCCTTGGATGAGCCTAGGATAATAATTAATTAAAACTAATAATGCATCCACTGAGCTAAAGAACATTCTTGGGTTCAGTCCATGATTCATACTTGATTTTTATGACGTCCTAGTTATATTTGCATCTTCATGTGACATGAGTTCTATAAAACCACTTATAAGTGTGTGTGTGTGTGTGTGTGTGTGTGTGTGTGAATTTAGGGTGACATCAATTCAATGACATCTGGATTAGGCTGAATTAGTTAGTGTCGTTCAGGTATCCTACATGGAACTTGGTCCAATGTGATTTATTTATTTAATATATTGCATTTATTATCACCCGCACACTTAAAATCTTATATGCACAGACTATATAGTTCTAGAAACTATTGGTGGTAGCCTATTGAGTATATCTCACACCCTTTTTGGGTCGTTGTTTGGTACCTGAATAGACCTTATAGATGTAGGTAATGATAAAGGGAAGCATCTGGCTTTGGATTCCTAACTTATTATCCTAGAATGCAGTACAGAAGTAGAGGATCGTTCATATGCTCATGATGCTAGTGGAGATAGCTTTTGGCCTTTTTGGTCTTTTATATAGAATGTTTCATATGCATGTACCTTTTATCCAATGTACTTACCCTTTTTTATAGCATCATAGCATGATTATCATTTTTGTATATGACATTGATTCATCTTCTACCTAGTTATTTTATTTGGATGATTTAGTATTCCATTGTTGTATATTTAATACTATTTCTACTTATTATCATTATTGTATAATACTATGCTACACTCTAATCATGAGCGTATATTTTCCTCACCATACCACTATTGACCCTCACTGCTAGTCGGAAGCCTATGGAATATGGGGAGGTGAACTTGAGATTATGTATCCAACTGAGTTCGGTTACTTATAAGTGAACCAGGTTCAGGATGCTACAAAGTGGTATCAACGGTATTTTTCCTTTTATATTAGTATTTGGATATTAGATAGGAGACTAAAATTGTGACAGAATTTGGTAATGAGTCTGTGCTAGGGAGTAACTAACCCACGTACAGGGTAAATCCAAATTTTTTAGGGTTGGGATATTGTTGTTTTGGTTTGTACCTGTTACAATTGTACTAATTTCACTAGTGGGTGATGCACATGAGTTGTGATGTTTTATATTATTGTGGGTTTTCATTTACCCTTATCCTAATGAGGTAATTAGGTATCATCTCATGCATCATTATAGGTACTTTAGGATTAACATGTCATGCATATTCCATGCCATATTTATATTATTGTGTGCATTTTCTACAACATATTATGGGTTCCTTGACTATTGTATTTGAAAATCTGCTAACACTTCTTTCAGGGATAAAATAAATGGATTAATTAAAGTGTCTCCATCAACCTAAATGATATTTTCCTATATATCATGATGGAGGAACCTTAATTAACCAATTATAACATGTTTGATTCATAGACCACTGGTTCCATGGGATGAAACATTAGATGATTTTGATTACATGAATTCCAACTATATTTTATAAAGCATGTACTTTTATAAATTTGGAATGGTAATTCATTTAATCAAATCCTTTTGTATGACTTGTTACATCCTGATACCAGATGTAAGGGTCAGGTCTTAGTTACATGACATGCCAATTACAACTTATAAATCTTATGCCTTTATAAATTGGGAATGGTTACTCATACAACTAGACCATGATATCTATAAACATATAAATGAATAAAAAATTAACTAAATTTGAATTCTTAAATAAAAAAATGGTTACTGTTAAATGGATATGTCAATTTCAAAATAAAGGATGTTTCCTCTATACTATGAAAATGGCACTCCATATATTGGGACCTCTATTGCGTAATGTGAGACATTGACCCTAAATCAGCCTTAATAGTGGGCAGTAGGCAATGTCTCTTGTGACCTATGTGATGTTTCTTATCAACTAAATGTATCTTTAGAATTAGGAAAAGGGGTGTAACTCTTATATAGAAAGGTGGATACCTATATTATTCTGATATATGTGATTCCAACTATGTTAAATATTATCTATGGCATGATTTTGGAAATGGTAGAGCTATTCCACCATGACGTCCTCAAGTTGTGTGCTAGGAAGGTGATGATGACCATGCTCTAGAGGTGGTGGGCCCTGATCTATCTGTATTACCTCTTGTAATGCCTCTCACAGCACCTCTTGTTCCTCAAATTTCCATTGATTCTTAGTTCTGAGAGATTTTCCTACACTTCATACAGTTTATACAGGGATCCCCATGACCTACCCCTACTGTGGAAGAGTTGATGTGATGATTCCCTTAGAAACACCCTCCTTCATTTTTAGGGTAAGGTGGTTCTTAGGCTACTAAGTCGTGAATAAAGGCCATGTTATCCATATTCGTCCATTTGGAGATGCCTTCAAATAGGAGGGCCAGGCTCACAACCAATATTCTTCATGATTATTCCAAGCATTGGTGGGACATGATCACTCAGGTGGGTCAACATTAGAATATAGTCTAGGTGGACTTTCAAGTCTTTTATGACTACTTTTTCCCTCAGATGTTAAGAGAAGACCGTACTAGGGAATTCATGCACCTACAACAGGGTGTTATGTTTATAATGGACTATTCTTCATGTTTCACCAAACTTCACCACTTCACACTAACACTTGTTGATTATGAGTTAATGATAATGATACGGGTTGAGGATGGGCTTAAATACATCATACTCTTACAGGTAAATGTATTTTGGTTTACTATCATGTTTTAGATAGTGAATTGGGACCACATCACTAATCAAAACTCGAGGAAGGCTAGTAGTGTGAGCCAGGGTAGTTCAGCATAGAGATAGAGAGGCAGTTCATTTAACAGTAGGAAACATTGCTTTGAGTCTTCTCACAGTGGTAGTTCCAGTCAGATGACATGCACTGATTGTTACATGGTGTGTCACCAATGTGGTAGGGCATGCCATAGGAAACTCCTATGTATAAAGGACCCGATTGAGTGTCGATATTGTAGTAGGATGAGACACATTCAGTGTGTTTTATAAACATTTTATCTAATACCTAGTAAGAAGGGATCTGCACTAACTGTACATTCGGGTACAGGATTAGTAGCTCCACATCGTACAGAGAGTTGGACTACTACTGGTCAATCAAGTTGAGGAAGTGGATGTGGTCGAGGTAGCCATACAGATATAATATTTCAGCAAAGTGGACCTACCCAGGTTAGTTAGGCTGAATCTCAGGGTCATAGATTTTTCCATATCTATGCAGTGAAACCTACTCTCAAGGAGTAGATTCCATGGCCTTTTGTGGTTCAAGGTACTATTCTAGTAGCATCTACTTTAGTTTATACCATATTCGATATAGGTTCATCACATTCCTTCATATATGTGGTAATTATGGAATGTATAGACTTAGTAATATAGTATTTCTATGGTGTAATGATGCTCGACACACTATTGGGGATCCAAACCAAGATCATACACCAATGTAAGGGATTCCCCCTTGATATAGGTGGTTGTATATTTGTTTGGGGTCTCTTTTTTTTCAAGATAATGGGCATTGAAACCATACTCAGGATAGAATGGTTGGTACCTTATCATTCTCATGTTGATTGTTTTCATGGGAGGGTGTCTTTCATGTCACCTAAGGGTAGTGGCTATATCCACAAGGGAGAATGGGATGTCCATATAGTCTAGCTAGACTAGAGCCTCATGGGATGGGTGAAGTGACAGCCCGGATTGTTGGTCTTTTTATGAGTGATCAAGGAATGTGGATTACAAATTTCCCTTCAGTAGTGGATCATTTTAGGGATGTATTCCCTGAAAAAAATTTGGGTTACCTCTTGTGAGGGAAGTGGAGTTCATTATTGAGATAGTATTAGGAGTGTAACTAGTGTTCATTACTCTTTATAGGATAACACCTACTAAAATTTAGGAACTTAAGAAGTAGCTAGAGGATTTGGAAACTAAGGGTTTTATGTTACCCAATAGTTATCCTTGGGTATCACCTATCCTTTTGACTAATAAGGTAGATGGTACCCTCATCCTTTGTGTGTATTATTTCCAGTTGAACCAATTATTAGTTAAGAACTAGTATCCACTACCTCGTATATACAAACTCTTTGACCAGATCTAAGGAGAGATAGTTTTCTCCAAGATATAATTGAGTTCAGGTTATCATCAGTTGTATGTGAGACCATTAAACATACCATGTACAATGTTCCATTATAGATATGGATTATATGAGTATCTGGTTATGTCATTTGGCCTTACGAACACACCCGAGGTTTTTATGACCCTAATGAATCAGGTTTTACATCAATATCTAGATTCATTTGTGATAGTCTTCATGGATGATATCTTGGTGTATTCTCATACTCAACGCGACTATGCCAAATATCTTGATATCATATTAAATAAACTAAGAGAGAACCGTTTGTATATTAAGCTCACCAAATTCCACTTTTGGGTCGACAAATTTCACTTCCTGGGTCATATCATCTCAGAGGAAGGATTATATGTTGATCTATAGAAGGTGAGAGGTGTAATCACCTAGTATCATCCCAAGAAGGTTTTTGACATATAAAGTTTCTTAGGTATGGATGGTTGTTACAAAAATTTAATTCAATACTTCTCATGCCTAGTAGTGTCTCACATAATATTGACAAAGAAGGGTGAGAAGTTCTTATGATATGAAGCCTATGAGTCATACTTTTAGGATTTAAAAGGAAGACTGACTTCAGTGTTGATCCTAATTCTTCTAGAGATGAAAAAAAACTATACATTTTATTGTGATGTGTCAAGAATCTAGATAGGAGCAGTTCTGATGTTGGGAGATCAAGTTGTAGTGTATGGCTCCCACCAGTTGAGCCCACAAGTGTGGAATTACTCTATTTATGACCTCAAGTTGGCAGTTGTGGTTCATGATTTATGTTTTTGGAGGCCTTATCTATTAGGAGAATGGTTCATTGTTTACACAGACTATAAAAGTCTCAAATACATTTCCACACATCATGAATTGAATCTCAGGTAACATAGATGGGTAGAGTACCTTCAGTCGTTTGACTTTCATCTCACTTGTACACCTAGAAAGGGAAATGTAGTAGTTGATGCCCTGAGTTTTAAGACTTAAACACATGATTTCCAAGAGTCTATTAGTGATTAATAGTTGATAGACCTATTTTTTAAGATGCACCTGGAGGTTCAAGAATATCATGGGTAACTTTTTTTAGAATCTTTAGTAGTGACATCCTCCCTTACATAACAAGTAAGGATGAGATAGATTTCAGATATCGAGGGCCTAGTCCATAGGGAGAGTGTCTTAGGTGAGGAACCACCACCTGGTTGGGTTATCTATGAGGATGAGATCTGGCACTTTCTCAAACATGATTGGGTTCCTATAGACATACGAGAAGAATTGATGGAGGAATATCATGTCTCTATTTGGGTAGTGTGCCATGGGCTTACCAAGATGTACTGAGATGTACATTGTCAGTATTAGTGGCTAGGTATGAAGAGGTAAATTGTAGGTTTTATCACATAATGTTGCACCCGTCAGCGGGTGAAGGTAGAGCACTAGCGACATGCTAGACTTCTACAGCCTTTCTCCATTCCAGAGTGAAAATTGGATGATGTCACCATGGATTTTGTGATGGGATTTCTAAGATCCCCTCAAGGTAGTAATGCGGTATAGATGATCATCAATAGGTTGACCATTTTTTTTAAAGGTTGGGGTCGAATCCTCAATTTATTATTAAAGAAAAGACCTCTTTAGACTGGGTAGAGGGTGACCCATTACATAGCCTGAAGGCCCAAGGCCAAGTGGCCTGCATACAGGGCTAGAAAGCTCATTTTTTGGCCCAAAGGACCCCTCAGTGAACAGTACTGCTATAGTACCCGCGCAGCTACAGTACCGCTACCACTACAGTACCTGCTACAATCCCTCCGCTGCTACAGTCCGTCACTGTTACAGTAACTCGAGAATTCTCCCCTGCCTGGATTTGATCCTGGGTCTTTTGGATGCCAAGCAGGAGCCTGAACCACTAGGGTACAGGCTCGTTGGCTCATCAATAGGTTGACCATGTTTATGCACTTTACACCTAAAAATGATACCTTTTTAGTAAATGATCTTGGAAGGCTTTACATTTGGGAGATTATAATCCTTCATGGTGTTCCCCATTCTATCATATCAAACAGAGATTCTTGATTTACATCACGATTCTAGTAGGGGTTATATAAGGCACTGAGTTCATAGGTGATTTTGAGTATAACATACCACCCTTAGACTGATGGTTAGTCTGAGCATATGATATGAGTGTTAGAGGATATGTTTTGAGAATTATTCCTTGATTTTGGATGTTCTTGGGAAAAACACCTACCACTCATCGAGGTTTCCTATAATAACATCTTTCAAGCAACTATTCAGATGGATCCCTACAAGTCCCTATATATTAGGCCATGTTATTCACCCATGTTCTAGTTATATTTAGTTGAGGTAGTGCTAATGGGACCTTATCTTTTTTAGGATACATCAAAATAGGTGAAGCTTATTTAGAAGCGTGTCTACAACTCAGTCTAGGTAGAAGTTTTATATCGATCGTCGCCACAGAACTCTGGAGTTTAAGGTGGGATATTTGGTCTTTCTACAAGTTTCTCCTAGATTGTTTCATAAAAGGATTTGGGGACAGGGAAATTCATTGCCTCGTTACATTGGGGCTTTGGAGATCTTAGAGAGAGTTAGATCGGTAGCCTATCAATTGGCTTTACCTCAGAGGTATCGGTTCATGCATGATGTCTTCCATGTATCGTAGATTAGCTATTATTATTATGAATTGTCACAATATTTTAACCCTAAGGATATATATATGGATTCATATGTTTCCTTTAAGGATCATCCTATACGTATCGTTGATATAAGCACCAAGAATTTCTAAGGATGGTCAGTTCCTTTGGTACGGGTGTCATGGAAGTATGCCCATGTACATGATGAAACCTGGGAGTGGGAGTCTGATGTACTTGCTCAACGATCAGATCTTTTATCATACAAAGTTTTACCACCCTTAAAATGGAAACTTAGGGATGAGTTGTTTTGAGGAGGGAAGGTTATAACGTCTCGGATGTTTCAAAGAGGTACAGATACTTAAACTATTATTCAAAACCTCTTGTTTTATGCTAGTAACATTTTTAAGAGGCTAAGGAGCAGTTTAGGAGTACATGTGGATTTTTTGGATCTTGGAGCTCCAAATTTTGGATAGGTGGACTGAGTTGCATGGTTGGCATACGATTAGTGTTAACCATGTGACTCAACTGTGTGGGTACAATAGTAAAATGCAGAGGGGCTCACAGTTAGTTTTAACTATGTACCTTAGGCCACATGGTCATGTTGGGATCTCTGGTGGGATGGAAGGGGCCACATGGTTTATATAAATTTTTTTCCCAGGGTTGTATGCTTAGTTCCACAAAACTGGTAGTGTTTCATGGTTTAGGTGCAAAATTTGGTAAACCGTACATCCAAACCGTATGCCTCTTAAAAATGTGTGAAGATAATATTTTTATCCTACCTTCATTTAACTTTTCTCTCTTATTTTTCCTCCCCATTCACGTGAAAAACCTCTCCCATCCATGGGAGCTCTCCATATTTCTCCAACCTAGGATTTGAGTTTGGTTATTCATATGTTGTCTGATTCCTTTATTGTCATTTGCATTTGATAGCCAATAGTAAGTTCCTCATTCCTCTTTTTTCTTTTCTCGGTTTACCTCACCATCTTTAGAGATATTTTGGTGAAAGATAATATCCCTTATTTTTAGTACATTTGTCTGTGTTGTAGATTTATCCCGTTTTACTTCATATTTGAATCCAACAATGAACAAGGTTTCACCTACCAACCTAAGGTGTGTGGTCTAGTTCTTTTCCCCTAAAGTCTCATTGCTTTATATGGTGCACCATTGTGCCATGCTCTGAACCCTTATGGTGATGCCTCCAAAATATTTAATTAACTGAATATAATTTTTTTTTCATGCTTAGTATATTCCTCGCAACCCACGGATCAACATTGGAGTATGACCACCATGATGCAAGTTTCCCCTAAGAGTGTGCCTTTCTTAAAGTCCTAATAGCCTCATGCCTTAAAACTAAATTGAACCACCAATTAAGGTGTGTGGAATTTCCCCTTTTGAATGTGATGTATTTTGGTTTGTACTAAAGGAAAATTGTAGGCCATGTGTATAGACCCTTGCTATTCTTGGTGTATCTTGAATTAACTGTATTAAATGAATTGGCCAACATAACTAAATTGTATTGTTTGAATGGTATAAGTTTAATGCTAGTTATGACCATTCCTTTACACCAATATGAGGGTGATACAAGGGTCCCAATTTAGGGTTCCTTGGAGGGGCTCATAAATATTAATAATTAGAAATTGTAATTGAATTGAAACACATGAGGGGTGATTCATGGTTTATTTTATAAAAAACCTTGGTCAGGTTCATGTGGAGGATGCCTTTACTTTACCCGTGAGCTATACGTGGTCCCCTAGTGGATTACCTTGGACAGGCTTAGGGGGAAATGTTATTATACCATTCCACGAGCGATACTCGGTTCCCTATGTGGTATACCATGGATGGGCTCATATGGTTTTACCTTTATACTCTACTTTGATAGATACTTGGGTTCCTTAAACGAAACGCCTTGGATGGACTCTTATAGTGATAAGTTTTAGAGTGCACCTAGAGAAATACTTGAGTTCCTTTTTATAGAACACCTTAGACAGGCCCAGGAAGCCAATTAATTAAAACTAAGAATGTGTTTTCCAATCCAAATAACATGATTGGGTTTGGTCCATGCTTTATACTTGATTTTTATAACGGCTCAATTATACCTCTATGATCATGTTCCATGAGAGTTATGAAACACCTTATAAGTATATGTGGATGCCTTAGGCATACGCCTCAGGTCCTGACTGTTACTATGTGTATGTATATAGATATATATATATATATATATATATATATGAAAATGTATGTCTATATGTATATGAGGCATATATATACATACCTTTGTATATAAATATACGTGAAGGGTGACATCTGTAACAATCTCGACCCCAGTAACCCAGTGCATATGCCTCACTTTATTACATCAGCATAGATACAAGACTCGAATCCTAAAGGACTAATTAGTTTAGCAGTTTTGGAAACCATATTACATACATGAACCTTACATTACAATTGAAACTATAAAATACAATATATTCAATACTTTAAGAGCATCAATATTCTCCTAGTTTAACCTTGCATATCAATCATAATATATATCTTGGTATCCTGGGAAAAATAAAACATAAGAAAGGGGTGAGCTTAGATACTCAGTAAGGGTAAGCGTACATCAAAAGCTATGATTAAATATGTTATAAACAATATAGAAAGGAAAATAACTGAAACACGTGTCATTTAAATAATCACATGAGCTAGGAAACATAACTGTAGATATTCTAACAAATCAAATAATCACATGGAATAATAATAATGACGAAATGCATAATGTTGGACGTCTGCGCTCTCAAGATCTATCCTCTAGATAGTTACTATCAATATCTATCCTCAATAAAGTTTAAATATATCGGTATAAACTCATCTGATTTATGTCAAGATCTATCCTACTGACAATTTAAAATTGCTTGGAAATAAATGTGAAGGGTTTGTCACCAACTGATTTTGTCTCGTGAGACCTACCGATGCATCGAGGGACTATAGTGGGTCTCGTCTGTCACTTACTATGTCCAATTCATTCCTCATATGAATGGTGTTAAACATAAACAACATATACATATGAAATGTAAATAACTTTCCCTAATCATTAAACATAATCACAAACCATTCTGAGTTATATGGTGAATGGTATCAAAATAACACATCCATAATCAAAATGATCATAAACTATTTAATAAAATATTTAAAATGCTATCATAATAGATAAAACTCAATTAATCATATATTCAACTGCGGATATCGATACAGATTGAAATTCTCTAATGAAATCATTGAAATATTTTGAGAGAAACACCCTTTTAACATTGAAATTATTTATTTAAAATTCCACATAATTATAAATGAAAACATTTTATTTGAAAATAACCTTATAAAATTGTAAAGGAATCTTCAAAAAATTAAGTAATAATGAAGGAAAAAAATCCGCTCATGCCGCATAAGTTAAAAAAACATCCCTTCCATCGAAAAATTCATAAAGTACCTCGTTTCGAAAATGATAAAAAAGATTTTTTTTCAAACCATTTTATAAAAAGGTGAACATGGGTTAAAATACTTTAAAAGTTTAAAGGATAATAGTAAAATAATTTTTGAAAACATTGTTAGAAAACATTGACGTAGAAGATAAATATTCCCCAGTGGAGACTTAAATAGAAACAATCCAGATTAATGATGAGATCGTGAATTAAACCCTTACATTATGTTTGATTTCCTTCGTACATGTCTGAAAATAATGTATAATAAATATAGTTGTATTATAAATCTATGAAAGATCCATATTCATTTCTATAATACCATATATTAACTTTTTATAATTTATGATTATCAATTTGTTAACAAGCTTCCATTATTTTCACTATTTTGGGTGTTAATCGCCTAGTTTGTTTAGTATGTTTTGACTTGTTACTTGTAGTTCTTATTAATTAGATCATGATTTCATTATCTCCATAATTTAAAACATGATATAAATATCATATATATTCAATAAATATTTATTTAGAATAATCCATAAAATGTGGAGATAGGAAATGAAACGTGTCGTTCATGGAGACGGTAGGTTGTACGTATGCATGAACACTACTTCAATTTCTTTGATGTATTTAAAAGAATAAAAAGTAAATTATATATATGTATATTAAAATTAAAGTATCATATTTATGTCATGTATTTCGCTTATGTTTATTTATAACCATCCCTAATACATTCCATGTATAGCGTGAACGAATCACATCGCTTTGAGGAGGCGACAGTCCACACGTCAACAAACGATGTTATCATATTCCCATAAATGGAGTGTATAAAGGTATGTGTTATATAAAAATTACATAAGCATAAATGTAGAGACCCGAAGCCTGACGTACATGGACATTACATTACATTTGCGGAATACTTAGTACATAACAAAAACACACACACAAGGATCGTAATAGTTTAGTGTCTTTGGAAACTCGGAACGTAATCTTCTAATTGTGGTGAAAGATCTTCAATATCTCCCATAAAGATCTTCCATTTTTTTTACCTAAAACCTTTCTTTATATCCTGGGGAAAAGAAAACAAAAAAGGGTGAGCTCAAATGCTCAGTAAGGGTAAACAAAAGAAAAATCAATCACATCATATTCATAAGAACATAACTTTTGAAAATCTTAACCTGCAAAAGAGAGCATAATTTCATAACATGGGATAAATCATAGTAGTGAAATGAAATCCCAATAATCATAACTTAAAACATGAAACTTTGTGGCATACACAAATAATCATAGAGAATAATTTCTTGTTAGTCAAGACTCATTTCCAAGACTATCTTAGTGGACAAAGTCCCTTTCTGAATCGAGTAACCCTCGTTTCAGTCCTGTTTCACTAAACTGGTATAACCTACCATTTCAACCATTTCTATCTCATGAGATATAAAATTTTTACCCAATGCATTGGAGGGAGATATAGGTCCCACCCATCTTATAATGAATATTTTCTTATGTGTTCCACAAAATCATAAATCATACATCATTTCATAACCCATGTAATAAAAATGGGAATCTTAAACATCATGACATCATAAAACAATTCATATTCGATAAAGGAATTCATAAAAATAATTTCATCACAACATAATCAAATCAATGTAATAATAGGGATAAAAACAGAACCCTTCATTATCTTAGATGGAAAATAATTTTGATAAAACACTTGAACTTCATTCTTGAGGAAAATATCCTTTCTACTTCAAAAATACTTTTCCTTTCTTAACATGTCATATAATTTTAAACTAAAAGAAGTTGATTAAAAATAAACTTGAAAACTTTTAAAGGAAGCTTCTTGGAAATAATGTTTTAAAAATCCATTCTTTCCGTATAAGTTAAAAAAACATTCTTTGTACTTTTGTCGGAAAAGTCAAAAAGTACCTCGTACGAAAAACGATAAAAGATTCCTTTCATATCTTTTACTAAAAACTCACCGAAAGGTAAAATTGGATTTAAACAATTGTACGTGGATGGAAATAATATTACATATTGAGGAAACATGGATGTGGATGATAAAATACTCCCCAGTAAATACCAAAGTATAAGCAATCTCGGATAAAAATGAGATTGTGATATTTCCCTTACCTTAGGTCTGATTTGCTTCGTAAGTGTCCGAACCTCCTCTTCTTTGAAACGCCTCTTTGAATCCTCCACTTAGGGAACTAAGATTGGTCTTTGAAGAAGACCAGGACCTCTAGGATTATTATAGGGATGTGGAGAATGGATTTTTGCAGGGGTTGGCCGATATTGAGTGCTCAAATTGGTGTGATGAGGAGGGGGAGGAGGTGCCCTTTTATAAGGGAGGAGAGGGGCACCTTTGGAATTCTAAAAAATATTAATTTATAATAAATCTAACCCCACTTAAAAACCTCCAAAAATGACTCATATTCGAATCTTAGATGATATAGGGTTGTAATCTCATCAACCAATCAAATTTAGACATGTTTGGATCTTATTTTAAACCTTATCATTTTGATTTATCCTTATTTAATCTATTTAAGTTTATTTGTGGTAATAAAATTCTAAATTTTAAATTATAACAAATAATTACGTATTTTTTGTGAATTTTCCATAATTGTTTAATCTATAACATTTATAGACCATATAAATTTCAATTTATAATTTTTAAATATTTTTGTGATTTTTAAACTATTTTATAATATGTTATTTTTATGAAATAACAATAGTGTCAATTTTGACACTATTCATTTATTTGAATTTAAATAAAATATATACAGAAGATATGTTCAAAATAAAAGCTTTAATATATTAATAAAAGGTCATAAGTATCTATAAAATTAGTGGATCACATTAAATAGTTCATATAATATTTATTTTATTATTTTTAAAACCATTTATTTGGTTTATCTCTTAATAAAATATTTACTACATCATTTTTGTATAATTATTTAATATACTTATTTTTTTCATAAAAAATTAAAATAAACTCCTATGATGAAGATAAATATATTAACTTTCACAATAATACTTTTACTTGAATTTATCATCTTAAAATCACAATATTTAAATTGTTATATTTATTAAATTATGAAGGTGACAACTTTGGCATCATTTAAAATAAAATAATATAAGTGTCATAATTGCTTGTATAAGAATCCAAATGGTCAAATATTCGACCATTGGATGATTATAGTTTAAATTTACATGACCAATAAGTTTTGGTCAGGGTTTTGTGCCTTTTAATGTCACTATTAGTTTAATAAAAACTATATTCTTGATTTTTCACTAGATAAATAATTTCTGCATCACTATTGTGTCACAATTAATGATAATTATTTAATCCCAAAAAATTATAAATAAATTCTCATGATGTAGATAATTTTGTTAGCTTTCTGGATACTATTCATGTTCGAAGTTTTATGATGTTTATCACTAAGTTAAAATTATTATACTTATATAATTTAAGAAAGTGACATGTTGTCACATTCTTTGGTTTTAATAATAATTAAATTATTTTCATTGAAAAAATTTAATTAAATGAATCTAATCCGACCCTTAGGTGATATGGGTCGACTTTTAGTCATCAAATATGATTTTGACATTTGTTAGGGTAATTTTAAAATATTATATTTATCCTTAATTACCCGATTTACCTTTAACTATGGTAAATAAAATTTACCGTAGTTACTATTCATAATTCCCAAAAATAAAAAGTAGTTTATTAACATAATTTGGACCCACTGATTCCAAATATGGAATCCATTTTTTCAAATTCAATACACAAAAGATGCAGAAATTAAATTAAAATTAATCCCGTTGTCGAAAGAAAACATGTTTTTCTTTAAAACATTGCAAAAGATTGAATTGATTTTACCTACGAATTCAAGGTAAAATCAATGCTAATGACATACATCATATTAAATGGTAAAAATATATTCTATTTATACTTTAAAACCATTCAATATTATAATTTAACTACATAAGATATTACGATGAAAAAAGTTGTTTTTAATTAAAATATAGCGGGTTTTTACTATTCATTAAAATATGAAAGTTATCGGAAAAATATCAAAACATTATCTAATGTAAATTTTTATATCTTTATTCAAAATAAGAATTTTATTTTGTCAAATTTAACATATAAACATGTCAAAAAATAGATTTAAAGTGGGTGCGCCATCAAAAGGCGGCAAAACTGCATTTTTTGAAAAATACTTATTTTTCCCGAAAAATTTATTTTGTTCTTATACCATGTTCTAGAAAATGTGTAAGATGAATAATAATGTTATAAAATTCAAAATTTAGTTAATACTATTCATAACGGCTAGTTCATGACAATATTATAATAATATATCATTATTTATTAAAACCCGGTATTGCGTACAACACACGCTATCGGGGAAGGTCGTGATTGCGTGTAATGCAAGCCAAGTCAGGGTTGCGTGTTGTGAAATAATCCTTAGTTGTTTCGTATAACAGAATCCAACCATATTTCATTTATACATTGAATATATATATATATATATATATATATATATATATATACGCAATGTTGCGTAGAATAACTATTATCAAAATTGTGTATAACATGATCCAAGAATAGTGTTGCGTATACTGCAAGCTAATACGGTGTTGCGTATAGAACAAGGTAATATTTGTGTAGAATACAACATAAGACATTAATGAAATTAAAATAATATTTTTCATAAAATCTCGGGGTGTTACATTCTACCCCCCTTAAAATGAATTTCGCCCTCGAAATTCGTCGGGGTTATAAATGGTTTACTATTTGAAAGTTTCTTTGATAGAAACCCACATCGTAAAAAGTAATACCAAAACTTATCTTTAAAAACAAAAGTATGAAATGTAACGATTACCCAAATAAACTAATCATTGGGTTTCCACATAGGTGAAAATATGGATATGGAAGAGAAATCTAACCATCATGTTCTGATGGAGAGTGGTAGAGAACATGGCTATGGAAAAGCTAGCCATCACAAAGCCATAAATTTGTGATGATCTAAGGTACCATCTGATTCATCAGATATAAGAGCACTAAGACAACATTTTTTGTTTTCAAGATCATTTCCCTAAAGATGATGAAATTGGAATTAGAAGAAATACTTTCGTGATTTTGGTATAATCACACCGTTTGTCGTTCTTTGGAAAATTTCCACTTCATATCTTATAGAAATGAAGTTTAATTTGTCATTCGTGATGTGTTAGCAGATCATGTGATAGAATGATGTGTCATTCCATCTGTCTCAAACAAAAGGTTAGAAAAGTTATCAAAAAAATACAGAAGTCCATCTATAGTGATATTAATCATATATGGTTCCTAAAATGAACTTATACTTCACATATCATACTGCTTAATATAATAAAACTAGTTTCTACTAAACATGGACTTCATGTAGGTCAGTGGTAGGCGATAAAGGTCAGTCGCACTTCGGTTGTGGGTTCGATTCCCACAGCCTTGTCCGACGCGATGGGCTGTCGCCCGTCCTACAGGTTGTCCTTTTTCAAAAACTATATTACTATAACATCCCATCAATAATATCAGAAAAAAAACTTCTATCCTTAAACAATACTAACTTATGCCCAACATAATCCATTCCAATCTTTAAGCTTATCCATAATACGACAGTCCACTCTCATAACATAGTGAAAACAATTACCAGAGATTTAATACCATCATTGATCCCCATATATCATAAGATATGTTTTGTTGGTCACATTCCAAACATTCAAAGTCCTTAATTATGTACTCTCTTGAATACCCATTGAACCTTATTGAAAACATGAATGCAGTTAAAAGTTAACAATTTCCACATACCAAAATCCTCAAAATTCTATATACTCAAACCACGATATCACTTAGTCCTTATATCAATCATGAGCTCATGAATACTGTTAAACATTTCATTTTCTCGTTTTTCCTTCATTATGTGCATATCATCTACTTTCCAAAATATTTGAATCACTTTTCATGGTTACCGGTACCTTAAAATTATTGAAAACCACAATAGACCAATACATAAATATTTCAATACACCATAAAAGTACCTCAACAACATTATTCTTGAATACCAATACATAAACACTTCAGTCCATCCACTTCAATGATTGTCCTGGAATAAGTCCTTCCTTGATCTAGAAGTAACTTTTTAGGTCAGGGCATTGAGTTGGGTAATGCCCATGTTCTCCACAAATAAGACATTGAACTCCATAACAGTCTGTCACTCTATGACCCTTTTCTCCACACAGATAACATCGGTCCCTCCATTTGAGGTATTTCTCAAGGTTCTTCTTCCCTTCTTTAGAAATCTCAATCTTTCTTTATTTATTCTCCTCAACATGCGAACATGCATAATAGTCTATCTTCCTCTTCTTTGATGAATTAGACATACCACTAAATTTCACCTTGTTAATCATATATCGCGATGACTGATTCGGCATAATCACAACATCTTTCTCCCTAGTCATTACACAATTTTGTTGCTCATAGTCACCAATTTGTCCATTGGATTCAATGTTAACTGAATTCCTTTTGGTTCCCTCCATTAACTAAAACACAAAAATAATTTTGTGAGAGGCAAAAATCATTCTAGAAAAAACAACATAGTAAAGGGAAAGTATCCTCAATATCTAACTTCTTAGGTTAAATTCTATGATCATTACTGTAGTTCTAGGACTGTATCTTCTACGTATACTTATCCTTAGGGACATCCCTAGACATACCTTAGAAATATCTCTAGGGATCTCACTAACGTTTTCGCATCCTAGTTTCCAAAGGTTGACTAAACCTTTCCTCTGATACCAACTGTAGAGACTCGAAGCCTAACGTACATGGACATTACATTACATTTGCGGAATACTTAGTACATAACAAAAACACACACACAAGGATCGTAATAGTTTAGTGTCTTTGGAAACTCGGAACGTAATCTTCTAATCGTGGTGAAAGATCTTCAATATCTCCCATAAAGATCTTCCCTTTTTTTTACCTAAAACCTTTCTTTATATCCTGGGGAAAAGAAAACAAAAAAGGGTGAGCTCAAATGCTCAGTAAGGGTAAACAAAAGAAAAATCAATCACATCATATTCATAAGAACATAACTTTTGGAAATCTTAACCTGCAAAAGAGAGAATAATTTCATAACATGGGATAAATCATAGTAGTGAAATGAAATCCCAATAATCATAACTTAAAACATGAAACTTTGTGGCATACACAAATAATCATATAGAATCATTTCTTGTTAGTCAAGACTCATTGCCAAGACTATCTTAGTGGACAAAGTCCCTTTCTGAATCGTGTAACCCTCGTTTCAGTCCTGTTTCACTGAACTGGTATAACCTACCATTTCAACCATTTCTATCTCATGAGATATAAAATTTTTACCCAATGCATTGGAGGGAGATATAGGTCCCACCCATCTTATAATGAATCTTTTCTTATGTGTGCCACAAAATCATAAATCATACATCATTTCATAACCCATGTAATAAAAATGGGAATCTTAAACATCATGACATCATAAAACAATTCATATTCGATAAAGGAATTCATAAAAATAATTCCATCACAACATAATCAAATCAATGTAATAATAGGGATAAAAACAGAACCCTTCGTTATCTTATATGGAAAATAATTTTGATAAAACACTTGAACTTCATTCTTGAGGAAAATATCCTTTCTACTTCAAAAATACTTTTCCTTTCTTAACATGTCATATAATTTTAAACTAAAAGAATTTGATTAAAAATAAACTTGAAAACTTTTAAAGGAATCTTCTTGGAAATAATGTTTTAAAAATCCATTCTTGCCGTATAAGTTAAAAAAAACATTCTTTGTACTTTTGTCGGAAAAGTCAAAAAGTACCTCGTACGAAAAACGACAAAAGATTCCTTTCATATCTTTTACTAAAAACTCACCGAAAGGTAAAATTGGATTTAAACAATTGTACGTGGATGGAAATAATATTACATATTGAGGAAACATGGATGTGGATGATAAAATACTCCCCAGTAAATACCAAATTATAAGCAATCTCGGATAAAAATGAGATTGTGATATTTCCCTTACCTTAGGTCCGATTTGCTTCGTAAGTGTCCGAACCTCCTCTTCTTTGAAATGCCTCTTTGAATCCTCCACTTAGGGAACTAAGATTGGTCTTTGAAGAAGACCAGAACCTCTAGGATTATTATAGGGAAGTGGAGAATGGATTTTGGCAGGGGTTGGCCGAGCTTGAGTGCACAAATTGGTGTGAGGAGGAGGGGGAGGAGGTGCCCTTTTATAAGGGAGGAGAGGGGCACCTTTGGAATTCTAAAAAATATTAATTTATAATAAATCTAACCCCACTTAAAAACCTCCAAAAATGACTCATATTCGAAGCTTAGATGAGATAGGGTTGTAATCTCATCAACCAATCAAATTTAGACATGTTTGGATCTTATTTTAAACCTTATCATTTTGATTTATCCTTATTTAATCTATTTAAGTTTATTTGTGGTAATAAAATTCTAAATTTTAAATTATAACAAATAATTACTTATTTTTGGTGAATTTTCCATAATTGTTTACTTTATAACATTTATAGACCATATAAATTTGAATTTATAATTTTTAAATATTTTTTTGATTTTTAAACTATTTTATAATATGTTATTTTTATGAAATAACAATAGTGTCAATTTTGACACTATTCATTTATTTGAATTTAAATAAAATATATACAGAAGATATGTTCAAAATAAAAGCTTTAATATATTAATAAAAGGTCATAAGTATCTATAAAATTAGTGGATCACATTAAATAGTTCATATAATATTTATTTTATTATTTTTAAAACCATTTATTTGGTTTATCTCTTAATAAAATAATTACTACATCATTTTTGTATAATTATTTAATATACTTATTTTTTTCATAAAAAATTAAAATAAACTCCTATGATGAAGATAAATATATTACCTTTCACAATAATACTTTTACTCAAATTTATCATCTTAAAATCACAATATTTAAATTGTTATATTTATTAAATTATGAAGGTGACAACTTTGGGATCATTTAAAATAAAATAATATAAGTGTCATAATTGCTTGTATAAGACTCAAAATGGTCAAATATTCGACCATTGGATGATTATAGTTTAAATTTACATGACCAATAAGTTTTGGTCAGGGTTTTGTGCCTTTTAATGTCACTATTAGTTTAATAAAAACTATATTCTTGATTTTTCACTAGATAAATAATTTCTCCATCACTATTGTGTCACAATTAATGATAATTATTTAATCCCAAAAAATTCTAAATAAATTCTCATGATGTAGATAATTTTGTTAGCTTTCTGGATACTATTCATGTTCGAAGTTTTATGATGTTTATCACTAAGTTAAAATTATTATACTTATATAATTTAAGAAAGTGACATGTTGTCACATTCTTTGGTTTTAATAATAATTAAATTATTTTCATTGAAAAAATTTAATTAAATGAATCTAATCCGACCCTTAGGTGATATGGGTCGACTTTTAGTCATCAAATATGATTTTGACATTTGTTAGGGTAATTTTAAAATATTATATTTACCCTTAATTACCCGATTTACCTTTAACTATGGTAAATAAAATTTACCGTAGTTACTATTCATAATTCCCAAAAATAAAAAGTAGCTTATTAACATAATTTGGACCCACTTATTCCAAATATGGAATCTATTTTTTCAAATTCAATACACAAAAGATGCAGAAATTAAATTAAAATTAATCCTGTTGTCGAAAGAAAACAGGTTTTTCTTTAAAACATTGCAAAAGATTGAATTGATTTAACCTACGAATTCAAGGTAAAATCAATGCTAATGACATACATAATATTAAATGGTAAAAATATATTCTATTTATACTTTAAAACCATTCAATATTATAATTTAACTACATAAGATATTACGATGAAAAAATTTGTTTTTAATTAAAATATAGCGGGTTTTTACTATTCATTAAAATATGAAAGTTATCGGAAAAATATCAAAACATTATCTAATGTAAATTTTTATATCTTTATTCAAAATAAGAATTTTATTTTGTCAAATTGAACATATAAACATGTCAAAAAATAGATTTAAAGTGGGTGCGCCATCAAAAGGCGGCAAAACTGCATTTTTTGAAAAATACTTATTTTTCCCGAAAAATTTATTTTGTTCTTATACCATATTCTAGAAAATGTGTAAGATGAATAATAATGTTATAAAATTCAAAATTTAGTTAATACTATTCATAACGGCTAGTTCATGACAATATTATAATAATATATCATTGTTTATTAAAACCCGGTATTGCGTACAACACACGCTATCGGGGAAGGTCGCGATTGCGTGTAATGCAAGCCAAGTCAGGGTTGCATGTTGTGAAATAATCCTTAGTTGTTTCGTATGACAGAATCCAACCATATTTCATTTATACATTGAATATATATATATATATATATATACGCAATGTTGCGTAGAATAACTATTATCAAAATTGTGTATAACATGATCCAAGAATAGTGTTGCGTATACTGCAAGCTAATACGGTGTTGCGTATAGCGCAAGGTAATCTTTGTGTAGAATACAACATAAGACATTAATGAAATTAAAATAATATTTTTCATAAAATCTCGGGGTGTTACATTCTACCCCCCTTAAAATGAATTTCGCCCTCGAAATTCGTCGGGGTTATAAATGGTTTACTATTTGAAAGTTTCTTTGATAGAAACCCACATCGTAAAAAGTAATACCAAAACTTATCTTTAAAAACAAAAGTATGAAATGTAACGGTTACCCAAATAAACTAATCACTGGGTTTCCACATAGGTGAAAATATGGATATGGAAGAGAAATCTAACCATCATGTTCTGATGGAGAGTGGTAGAGAACATGGCTATGGAAAAGCTAGCCATCACAAAGCCATAAATTTGTGATGATCTAAGGTACCATCTGATTCATCAGATATAAGAGCACTAAGACAACATTTTTGGTTTTCAAGATCATTTCCCTAAAGATGATGAAATTGGAATTAGAAGAAATACTTTCGTGATTTTGGTATAATCTCACCGTTTGTCGTTCTTTGGACAATTTCCACTTCATCTCTTATAGAAATTAAGTTTAATTTGTCATTCGTGATGTGTTAGCAGATCATGTGATAGAATGATGGGTCATTCCATCTGTCTCAAACAAAAGGTTAGAAAAGTTATCAAAAAAATACAGAAGTCCATCTATAGTGATATTAATCATATATGGTTCCTAAAATGAACTTATACTTCACATATCATACTACTTAATATAATAAAACTAGTTTCTACTAAACAGGGACTTCCTGTAGGTCAGTGGTAGGAGATAAAGGCCAGTCGCACTTCGGTTGTGGGTTTGATTCCCACAGCCTTGTCCGACGCGATGGGCTGTCGCCCGTCCTGCAGGTTGTCCTTTTTCTAAAACTATATTACTATAACATCCCATCAATAATATCGGAAAAAAACTTCTATCCTTAAACAATACTAACTTATGCCCAACATAATCCATTCCAATCTTTAGGCTTGTCCATAATACGACAATCCACTCTCATAACATAGTGAAAACGATTACCAGAGATTTAATACCATCATTGATCCCCATATATCATAAGATATGTTTTGTTGGTCACATTCCAAACATTCAAAGTCCTTAATTATGTACTCTCTTGAATACCCATTGAACCTTATTGAAAACATGAATGCAGTTAAAAGTTAACAATTTCCACATACCAAAATCCTCAAAATTCTATATACTCAAACCATGATATCACTTAGTCCTTATATCAATCATGAGCTCATGAATACTGTTAAACATTTCATTTTCTCGTTTTTCCTTCATTATGTGCATATCATCTACTTTCCAAAATATTTGAATCACTTTTCATGGTTACCGGTACCTTAAAATTATTGAAAACCACAATAGACCAATACATAAATATTTCAATACACCATAAAAGTACCTCAACAACATTATTCTTGAATACCAATACATAAACACTTCAGTCCATCCACTTCAATGATTGTCCTGGAATAAGTCCTTCCTTGATCTAGAAGTAACTTTTTAGGTCAGGGCATTGAGTTGGGTAATGCCCATGTTCTCCACAAATAAGACATTGAACTCCATAACAGTCTGTCACTCTATGACCCTTTTCTCCACACAGATAACATCGGTCCCTCCATTTGAGGTATTTCTCAAGGTTCTTCTTCCCTTCTTTAGAAATCTCAATCTTTCTTTCTTTATTCTCCTCAACATGCGAACATGCATAATAGTCTATCTTCCTCTTCTTTGATGAATTAGACATACCACTAAATTTCACCTTGTTAATCATATATCGCGATGACTGATTCGGCATAATCACAACATCTTTCTCCCTAGTCATTACACAATTTTGTTGCTCATAGTCACCAATTTGTCCATTGCATTCAATGTTAACTGAATTCCTTTTGGTTCCCTCCATTAACTAAAATACAAAAATAATTTTTTGAGAGGCAAAAATCATTCTAGAAAAAACAACATAGTAAAGGGAAAGTATCCTCAATATCTAACTTCTTAGGTTAAATTCTATGATCATTACTGTAGTTCTAGGACTGTATCTTCTACGTATACTTATCCTTAGGGACATCCCTAGACATACCTTAGAAATATCTCTAGGGATCTCACTAACGTTTTCGCATCCTAGTTTCCAAAGGTTGACTAAACCTTTCCTCTGATACCAACTGTAGAGACTCGAAGCCTAACGTACATGGACATTACATTACATTTGCGAAATACTTAGTACATAACAAAAACACACACACAAGGATCGTAATAGTTTAGTGTCTTTGGAAACTCGGAACGTAATCTTCTAATCGTGGTGAAAGATCTTCAATATCTCCCATAAAGATCTTTCCTTTTTTTTACCTAAAACCTTTCTTTATATCCTGGGGAAAAGAAAACAAAAAAGGGTGAGCTCAAATGCTCAGTAAGAGTAAACAAAAGAAAAATCAATCACATCATATTCATAAGAACATAACTTTTGGAAATCTTAACCTGCAAAAGAGAGAATAATTTCATAACATGGGATAAATCATAGTAGTGAAATGAAATCCCAATAATCATAACTTAAAACATGAAACTTTGTGGCATACACAAATAATCATATAGAATCATTTCTTGTTAGTCAAGACTCATTGCCAAGACTATCTTAGTGGACAAAGTCCCTTTCTGAATCGAGTAACCCTCGTTTCAGTCCTGTTTCACTGAACTGGTATAACCTACCATTTCAACCATTTCTATCTCATGAGATATAAAATTTTTACCCAATGCATTGGAGGGAGATATAGGTCCCACCCATATTATAATGAATCTTTTCTTATGTGTGCCACAAAATCATAAATCATACATCATTTCATAACCCATGTAATAAAAATGGGAATCTTAAACATCATGACATCATAAAACAATTCATATTCGATAAAGGAATTCATAAAAATAATTCCATCACAACATAATCAAATCAATGTAATAATAGGGATAAAAACAGAACCCTTCATTATCTTATATGGAAAATAATTTTGATAAAACACTTGAACTTCATTCTTGAGGAAAATATCCTTTCTACTTCAAAAATACTTTTCCTTTCTTAACATGTCATATAATTTTAAACTAAAAGAAGTTGATTAAAAATAAACTTGAAAACTTTTAAAGGAATCTTCTTGGAAATAATGTTTTAAAAATCCATTCTTGCCGTATAAGTTAAAAAAAACATTCTTTGTACTTTTGTCGGAAAAGTCAAAAAGTACCTCGTACGAAAAACGACAAAAGATTCCTTTCATATCTTTTACTAAAAACTCACCGAAAGGTAAAATTGGATTTAAACAATTGTACGTGGATGGAAATAATATTACATATTGAGGAAACATGGATGTGGATGATAAAATACTCCCCAGTAAATACCAAAGTATAAGCAATCTCGGATAAAAATGAGATTGTGATATTTCCCTTACCTTAGGTCCGATTTGCTTCGTAAGTGTCTGAACCTCCTCTTCTTTGAAACGCCTCTTTGAATCCTCCACTTAGGGAACTAAGATTGGTCTTTGAAGAAGACCAGAACCTCTAGGATTATTATAGGGAAGTGGAGAATGGATTTTGGCAGGGGTTGGACGAGCTTGAGTGCTCAAATTGGTGTGAGGAGGAGGGGGAGGAGGTGCCCTTTTATAAGGGAGGAGAGGGGCACCTTTGGAATTCTAAAAAATATTAATTTATAATAAATCTAACCCCACTTAAAAACCTCCAAAAATGACTCATATTCGAAGCTTAGATGAGATAGGGTTGTAATCTCATCAACCAATCAAATTTAGACATGTTTGGATCTTATTTTAAACCTTATCATTTTGATTTATCCTTATTTAATCTATTTAAGTTTATTTGTGGTAATAAAATTCTAAATTTTAAATTATAACAAATAATTACTTATTTTTTGTGAATTTTCCATAATTGTTTACTTTATAACATTTATAGACCATATAAATTTGAATTTATAATTTTTAAATATTTTTTTTATTTTTAAACTATTTTATAATATGTTATTTTTATGAAATAACAATAGTGTCAATTTTGACACTATTCATTTATTTGAATTTAAATAAAATATATACAGAAGATATGTTCAAAATAAAAGCTTTAATATATTAATAAAAGGTCATAAGTATCTATAAAATTAGTGGATCACATTAAATAGTTCATATAATATTTATTTTATTATTTTTAAAACCATTTATTTGGTTTATCTCTTAATAAAATAATTACTACATCATTTTTGTATAATTATTTAATATACTTATTTTTTTCATAAAAAATTAAAATAAACTCCTATGATGAAGATAAATATATTACCTTTCACAATAATACTTTTACTCGAATTTATCATCTTAAAATCACAATATTTAAATTGTTATATTTATTAAATTATGAAGGTGACAACTTTGGTATCATTTAAAATAAAATAATATAAGTGTCATAATTGCTTGTATAAGACTCAAAATGGTCAAATATTCGACCATTGGATGATTATAGTTTAAATTTACATGACCAATAAGTTTTGGTCAGGGTTTTGTGCCTTTTAATGTCACTATTAGTTTAATAAAAACTATATTCTTGATTTTTCACTAGATAAATAATTTCTGCATCACTATTGTGTCACAATTAATGATAGTTATTTAATCCCAAAAAATTCTAAATAAATTCTCATGATGTAGATAATTTTGTTAGCTTTCTGGATACTATTCATGTTCTAAGTTTTATGATGTTTATCACTAAGTTAAAATTATTATACTTATATAATTTAAGAAAGTGACATGTTGTCACATTCTTTGGTTTTAATAATAATTAAATTATTTTCATTGAAAAAATTTAATTAAATGAATCTAATCCGACCCTTAGGTGATATGGGTCGACTTTTAGTCATCAAATATGATTTTGACATTTGTTAGGGTAATTTTAAAATATTATATTTACCCTTAATTACCCGATTTACCTTTAACTATGGTAAATAAAATTTACCGTAGTTACAATTCATAATTCCCAAAAATAAAAAGTAGCTTATTAACATAATTTGGACCCACTTATTCCAAATATGGAATCTATTTTTTCAAATTCAATACACAAAAGATGCAGAAATTAAATTAAAATTAATCCCGTTGTCGAAAGAAAACAGGTTTTTCTTTAAAACATTGCAAAAGATTGAATTGATTTAACCTACGAATTCAAGGTAAAATCAATGCTAATGACATACATAATATTAAATGGTAAAAATATATTCTATTTATACTTTAAAACCATTCAATATTATAATTTAACTACATAAGATATTACGATGAAAAAATTTGTTTTTAATTAAAATATAGCGGGTTTTTACTATTCATTAAAATATGAAAGTTATCGGAAAAATATCAAAACATTATCTAATGTAAATTTTTATATCTTTATTCAAAATAAGAATTTTATTTTGTCAAATTGAACATATAAACATGTCAAAAAATAGATTTAAAGTGGGTGCGCCATCAAAAGGCGGCAAAACTGCATTTTTTGAAAAATACTTATTTTTCCCGAAAAATTTATTTTGTTCTTATACCATATTCTAGAAAATGTGTAAGATGAATAATAATGTTATAAAATCCAAAATTTAGTTAATACTATTCATAACGGCTAGTTCATGACAATATTATAATAATATATCATTGTTTATTAAAACCCGGTATTGCGTACAACACACGCTATCGGGGAAGGTCGCGATTGCGTGTAATGCAAGCCAAGTCAGGGTTGCATGTTGTGAAATAATCCTTAGTTGTTTCGTATAACAGAATCCAACCATATTTCATTTATACATTGAATATATATATATATATATATATATATATATATATACGCAATGTTGCGTAGAATAACTATTATCAAAATTGTGTATAACATGATCCAAGAATAGTGTTGCGTATACTGCAAGCTAATACGGTGTTGCGTATAGCGCAAGGTAATCTTTGTAAATAATACAACATAAGACATTAATGAAATTAAAATAATATTTTTCATAAAATCTCGGGGTGTTACATTCTACCCCCCTTAAAATGAATTTCGCCCTCGAAATTCGTCGGGGTTATAAATGGTTTACTATTTGAAAGTTTCTTTGATAGAAACCCACATCGTAAAAAGTAATACCAAAACTTATCTTTAAAAACAAAAGTATGAAATGTAACGGTTACCCAAATAAACTAATCACTGGGTTTCCACATAGGTGAAAATATGGATATGGAAGAGAAATCTAACCATCATGTTCTGATGGAGAGTGGTAGAGAACATGGCTATGGAAAAGCTAGCCATCACAAAGCCATAAATTTGTGATGATCTAAGGTACCATCTGATTCATCAGATATAAGAGCACTAAGACAACATTTTTGGTTTTCAAGATCATTTCCCTAAAGATGATGAAATTGGAATTAGAAGAAATACTTTCGTGATTTTGGTATAATCTCACCGTTTGTCGTTCTTTGGACAATTTCCACTTCATCTCTTATAGAAATTAAGTTTAATTTGTCATTCGTGATGTGTTAGCAGATCATGTGATAGAATGATGGGTCATTCCATCTGTCTCAAACAAAAGGTTAGAAAAGTTATCAAAAAAATACAAAAGTCCATCTATAGTGATATTAATCATATATGGTTCCTAAAATGAACTTATACTTCACATATCATACTACTTAATATAATAAAACTATTTTCTACTAAACAGGGACTTCCTGTAGGTCAGTGGTAGGAGATAAAGGCCAGTCGCACTTCGGTTGTGGGTTTGATTCCCACAGCCTTGTCCGACGCGATGGGCTGTCGCCCGTCCTGCAGGTTGTCCTTTTTCTAAAACTATATTACTATAACATCCCATCAATAATATCGGAAAAAAAACTTCTATCCTTAAACAATACTAACTTATGCCCAACATAATCCATTCCAATCTTTAGGCTTGTCCATAATACGACAGTCCACTCTCATAACATAGTGAAAACGATTACCAGAGATTTAATACCATCATTGATCCCCATATATCATAAGATATGTTTTGTTGGTCACATTCCAAACATTCAAAGTCCTTAATTATGTACTCTCTTGAATACCCATTGAACCTTATTGAAAACATGAATGCAGTTAAAAGTTAACACTTTCCACATACCAATATCCTCAAAATTCTATATACTCAAACCATGATATCACTTAGTCCTTATATCAATCATGAGCTCATGAATACTGTTAAACATTTCATTTTCTCGTTTTTCCTTCATTATGTGCATATCATCTACTTTCCAAAATATTTGAATCACTTTTCATGGTTACCGGTACCTTAAAATTATTGAAAACCACAATAGACCAATACATAAATATTTCAATACACCATAAAAGTACCTCAACAACATTATTCTTGAATACCAATACATAAACACTTCAGTCCATCCACTTCAATGATTGTCCTGGAATAAGTCCTTCCTTGATCTAGAAGTAACTTTTTAGGTCAGGGCATTGAGTTGGGTAATGCCCATGTTCTCCACAAATAAGACATTGAACTCCATAACAGTCTGTCACTCTATGACCCTTTTCTCCACACAGATAACATCAGTCCCTCCATTTGAGGTATTCCTCAAGGTTCTTCTTCCCTTCTTTAGAAATCTCAATCTTTCTTTCTTTATTCTCCTCAACATGCGAACATGCATAATAGTTTATCTTCCTCTTCTTTGATGAATTAGACATACCACTAAATTTCACCTTGTTAATCATATATCGCGATGACTGATTCGGCATAATCACAACATCTTTCTCCCTAGGAATTACACAATTTTGTTGCTCATAGTCACCAATTTGTCCATTGGATTCAATGTTAACCGAATTCCTTTTGGTTCCCTCCATTAACTAAAACACAAAAATAATTTTGTGAGAGGCAAAAATCATTCTAGAAAAAACAACATAGTAAAGGGTAAGTATCCTCAATATCTAACTTCTTAGGTTAAATTCTATGATCGTTAATGTAGTTATAGGATTGTATCTTCTACGTATACTTATCCTTAGGGACATCCCTATACATACCTTAGAAATATCTCTAGGGATCTCACTAACGTTTTCGCATCCTAGTTTCCAAAGGTTGACTAAACCTTTCCTCTGATACCAACTGTAGAGAACCGAAGCCTAACGTACATGGAGATTACATTACATTTGCGGAATACTTAGTACATAACAAAAACACACACACAAGGATCGTAATAGTTTAGTGTCTTTGGAAACTCGGAACGTAATCTTCTAATCGTGGTGAAAGATCTTCAATATCTCTCATAAAGATCTTCCCTTTTTTTTACCTAAAACCTTTCTTTATATCCTGGGGAAAAGAAAACAAAAAAGGGTGAGCTCAAATGCTCAGTAAGGGTAAACAAAAGAAAAATCAATCACATCATATTCATAAGAACATAACTTTTGGAAATCTTAACCTGCAAAAGAGAGCATAATTTCATAACATGGGATAAATCATAGTAGTGAAATGAAATCCCAATAATCATAACTTAAAACATGAAACTTTGTGGAATACACACATAATCATAGAGAATCATTTCTTGTTAGTCAAGACTCATTTCCAAGACTATCTTAGTGGACAAAGTCCCTTTCTGAATCGAGTAACCCTCGTTTCAGTCCTGTTTCACTGAACCGGTATAACCTACCATTTCAGCCATTTCTATCTCATGAGATATAAAATCTTTACCCAATGCATTGGAGAGAGATATAGGTCCCACCCATCTTATAATGAATATTTTATTATGTGTGCCACAAAATCATAAATCATACATCATTTCATAACCCATGTAATAAAAATGGGAATCTTAAACATCATGACATCATAAAACAATTCATATTCGATAAAGGAATTCATAAAAATAATTTCATCACAACATAATCAAATCAATGTAATAATAGGGATAAAAACAGAACCCTTCATTATCTTAGATGGAAAATAATTTTGATAAAACACTTGAACTTCATTCTTGAGGAAAATATCCTTTCTACTTCAAAAATACGTTTCCTTTCTTAACATGTCATATAATTTTAAACTAAAAGAAGTTGATTAAAAATAAACTTGAAAAATTTTAAAGGAAGCTTCTTGGAAATAATGTTTTAAAAATCCATTCTTTCCATATAAGTTAAAAAAAACATTCTTTGTACTTTTTTCAGAAAAGTCAAAAAGTACCTCGTACGAAAAACGACAAAAGATTCCTTTTATATCTTTTACTAAAAACTCACCGAAAGGTAAAATTGGATTTAAACAATTGTACGTGGATGGAAATAATATTACATATTGAGGAAACATGGATGTGGATGATAAAATACTCCCCAGTAAATACCAAAGTATAAGCAATCTCGGATAAAAATGAGATTGTGATATTTCCCTTACCTTAGGTCTGATTTGCTTCGTAAGTGTCTGAACCTCCTCTTCTTTGAAACGCCTCTTTGAATCCTCCACTTAGGGAACTAAGATTGGTCTTTGAAGAAGACCAGAACCTCTAGGATTATTATAGGAAAGTGGAGAATGGATTTTGGCAGGGGTTGGACGAGCTTGAGTGCTCAAATTGGTGTGAGGAGGAGGGGGAGGAGGTGCCCTTTTATAAGGGAGGAGAGGGGCACCTTTGGAATTCTAAAAAATATTAATTTATAATAAATCTAACCCCACTTAAAAACCTCCAAAAATGACTCATATTCGAAGCTTAGATGAGATAGGGTTGTAATCTCATCAACCAATCAAATTTAGACATGTTTGGATCTTATTTTAAACCTTATCATTTTGATTTATCCTTATTTAATCTATTTAAGTTTATTTGTGGTAATAAAATTCTAAATTTTAAATTATAACAAATAATTACTTATTTTTTGTGAATTTTCCATAATTGTTTACTTTATAACATTTATAGACCATATAAATTTCAATTTATAATTTTTAAATATTTTTTGTGATTTTTAAACTATTTTATAATATGTTATTTTTATGAAATAACAATAGTGTCAATTTTGACACTATTCATTTATTTGAATTTAAATAAAATATATATAGAAGATATGTTCAAACTAAAAGCTTTAATATATTAATAAAAGGTCATAAGTATCTATAAAATTAGTGGATCACATTAAATAGTTCATATAATATTTATTTTATTATTTTTAAAACCATTTATTTGGTTTATCTCTTAATAAAATAATTACTACATAATTTTTGTATAATTATTTAATATACTTATTTTTTTCATAAAAAATTAAAATAAACTCCTATGATGAAGATAAATATATTACCTTTCACAATAATACTTTTACTCGAATTTATCATCTTAAAATCACAATATTTAAATTGTTATATTTATTAAATTATGAAGGTGACAACTTTGGCATCATTTAAAATAAAATAATATAAGTGTCATAATTGCTTGTATAAGACTCCAAATGGTCAAATATTCTACCATTGGATGATTATAGTTTAAATTTACATGACCAATAAGTTTTGGTCAGGGTTTTGTGCCTTTTAATGTCACTATTAGTTTAATAAAAACTATATTCTTGATTTTTCACTAGGTAAATAATTTCTGCATCACTATTGTGTCACAATTAATGATAATTATTTAATCCCAAAAAATTCTAAATAAATTCTAATGATGTAGATAATTTTTTTAGATTTCTGGATACTATTAATGTTCGAAGTTTTATGATGTTTATCACTAAGTTAAAATTATTATACTTATATAATTTAAGAAAGTGACATGTTGTCACATTCTTTGGTTTTAATAATAATTAAATTATTTTCATTGAAAAAATTTAATTAAATGAATCTAATCCGACCCTTAGGTGATATGGGTCGACTTTTAGTCATCCAATAGGATTTTGACATTTGTTAGGGTAATTTTAAAATACTATATTTACCCTTAATTACCCGATTTACCTTTAACTATGGTAAATAAAATTTACCGTAGTTACTATTCATAATTCCCAAAAATAAAAAGTAGCTTATTAACATAATTTGGACCCACTGATTCCAAATATGGAATCCATTTTTCCAAATTCAATACACAAAATATGCAGAAATTAAATTAAAATTAATCCCGTTGTCGAAAGAAAACAGGTTTTTCTTTAAAACATTGCAAAAGATTGAATTGATTTAACCTACGAATTCAAGGTAAAATCAATGCTAATGACATACATCATATTAAATGGTAAAAATATATTCTATTTATACTTTAAAACCATTCAATATTATAATTTAACTACATAAGATATTACGATGAAAAAAGTTGTTTTTAATTAAAATATTGCGGGTTTTTACTATTCATTAAAATATGAAAGTTATCGGAAAAATATCAAAACATTATCTAATGTAAATTTTTATATCTTTATTCAAAATAAGAATTTTATTTTGTCAAATTGAACATATAAACATGTCAAAAACTAGATTTAAAGTGGGTGCGCCATCAAAAGGCGGCAAAACTGCATTTTTTGAAAAATACTTATTTTTCCCGAAAAATTTATTTTGTTCTTATACCATGTTCTAGAAAATGTGTAAGATGAATAATAATGTTATAAAATTCAAAATTTAGTTAATACTATTCATAAAGGCTAGTTCATGACAATATTATAATAATATATCATTGTTTATTAAAACCCGGTATTGCGTACAACACACGCTATCGGGAAAGGTCGCGATTGCGTGTAATGCAAGCCAAGTCAGGGTTGCGTGTTGTGAAATAATCCTTAGTTGTTTCGTATAACAGAATCCAACCATATTTCATTTATACATTGAATATATATATATATATATACGCAATATTGCGTAGAATAACTATTATCAAAATTGTGTATAACATGATCCAAGAATAGTGTTGCGTATACTGCAAGCTAATACGGTGTTGCGTATAGCGCAAGGTAATCTTTGTGTAGAATACAACATAAGACATTAATGAAATTAAAATAATATTTTTCATAAAATCTCGGGGTGTTACAATAAATAATTTATAAATACAATATATGTAATATAAAAATAAAGTGTCCATCATAATTACCAACCATGAGAGGTGGTAAAGAAAAAACGAACAACGTTATTTCGTGAGGCGGTAGTTCATCGTACACAAAAAAAAAGTAATTTTGTTACCCGCCTGCCTGAATAACCCAAAGGCCTTCTTTTTTATTGATTTTTGATAACCCCCCTTTCAAGGGATGAGGGGGAACCCTTACAAGGCCCGTAGGCTAATAGATTACATTATCTGTAGGCTTAGAGATATTACAGGACCCGTAGGTCTTAAGGAAATCATACAGATTATGACTACTTGAAATCACCCCTCCCCATCATTTGCATCGTGATCAGCTTTTCACCTTTGCATGACTGTTCGGCTAGCTGTCCTATGCAGAGATGTACAAGCCCGATATCGATGGCAATGCCATACCCTCTCACTCATCTAAATCTGTTAGCCCTGCTCTAGTGGATGCGCCCTGCTCTTGAATCCTCCTCTGGGGCTGGTTCATTATAGAATATGTATGCACATCTACATAATTGAATGGGGTTTATGGAATAAATAAAATAAAAACATTCATTGATGAACGTTACCTCTTCTTTGGGTATCTCCTTTTGATTTTCACAAAAGGACTTCTTTGGTTAGCTTTCTTCCCAATTAAGGCTTATAGAATGAAGGTAGGTATGTTGGGAGAATATTTGGATAGGGTTTGGTCAGACCAAATAGGTTTTGAAGTGTAAATAAAATATAAGGAGATATTCCCTTTTATAAGAGAGGGGAGGGGCACTTTTGTAAATTCTCAAAAGATTAATTTATAATAAAATAAATCTCAATAAAAATACATCCAAAATGTCATTGATTCGAATTCAAGATATTATAAGGTTTCAATATCATCAACCAATATATTTTAGAAAAGTTTGGATGTAATTTTAAATCTTATCATTTTGATTAACCCTTAGTTAATCCATTTTAATTTTAACTATGGTGACAAAGTTTTTAATATTAAGAGGATGTAATTTTTACATATAAAGTGTCAATTGAACCATAAATGGACAATTTAAGATAATGTATACCATATATCATAACCTTGTTCTTATTTAATATTTTCTATGATTCTTAAATAATTTGATAAAATATTATTTTCATAAAATATCATAAGTGTCAATTTTTACATTATACATAACATTGACTTTAAGAAAATCAATCCAACAAGGTTACTTCAAACCAATTCACTTAATACACCCATAACATGTCATGTTAATCCAAAGAATTTTTGGATCATCTTAATTAAGCCGAATTATATTTATTTTAATATTTATAATATTATTTAATTAATTATTTCATTAGTTGAATCATTACTACATTATCAGTGTGGAAGCCTTTAATTAACTATTTCTTCCCTAAAAATTAAAAATAATTTATCATGATAAAGATAAACATTTTAAATTTCAAATAACTATTTATAGTTGAAGATATCTTGGTTGCGCCCAAATTTACCCAAGTTTTAAGGGTCAAGCGGTTGCTTGTAGTGTAGCTTGGGTTGTCGAATCCTCAGAGACCTAAGAAGAACCTTTAGACACTCAATAAAAAGAGATAGATTTTTGGATATGAAGTGGCCAACTTGGGTTGATTTTAGATTTTTTTGAAAGAGCACTAAAAGATATATGTGAATTCAAATTATGAGAAAATGAGTTGATCCTAGGTTATTGCTTGGGGTGGATTGAATGAATTCCCTTTTTTACGATTTTAATTTCATTAACTCGAGAAGGATTCATGAAATTAATTCAAACTAACCTCATCACTTACTGATTAAACACATTCAAAACACATGATAATAACCTATACACTTGTAGGATCATTTTCATGATCACTCCAAGGTAAAGGATGTAATTAGCACATGAAAGTGAGGTGAATAAATTCAATAAGGAAGAGGAAGAATAAAAATCATTGAATGAAAGAAACTCAATTAAAAGAAATTAATAACATTTAGGGTGTGATAAATAACATTAAATCCAGCCCCTTACTACTCCCTTGGATCAACCCATAAAATAGCTACCCCTCCATTGATGACAAGTTCTCGACAGAAGCGGAATGTAGACTTACGAGGGTGGAATTGAAGAAGTAAAAACAACAAAAATAACGATCACTCCACCGTTGTGTGAACAAAATCACAAGGTTTGGTGTGAATAAATTCATACCTTGAGGAAACGGTATAAAGGTGATAAGGAGATGAACAGAACAAGAGAATAAGAAAAAAATTTATTGAAGACTAAGGTGATTCGAACAACTTACATGAGAAGGAAGAACATTACAAAGGCAAATTGGCATAATAACATTACAATGAAAAGAAAGCACCAAGATCCCTAAATCCACCACCAATACTGCCTTAAATAGGAAAAAAATGAAGCCTTAGCCGATCCCCCAATATCCCATGTTCCTTTAATTAATTATTTTGGGGAAAGGTGGGTGGAACATTAATGATGAGAGACTTTTCCACTTCTTGCTCCGAAGTTGCAGCCAGCTTGCATCCAACGGAACGACGCGCCTAAAGGACCTTCTAGAAGGACGAATTTGAGTGGGCCCTATAATACTTAAATTAAGCCCCGAATGTTCCCTAACATCCTGTAAAATTTCAGCCCAAAATATTTTGTGGTTTTGGAGATATGATTGAAATAGTGGGCTGTTTTTCTGGGCCGCAGAATCTGGCCCAAAATTAAATCTTCAACTTGGGCCGCCTTAATCACCACCATTTAGGACTAATTAGCACTATCTCCAGAATAATGATTTGTTCCCATATATGTATTCTAGTCTCCTATAAATTTTGGTCTTAATTGGGCCTGTATTGTGGTCCCCACAGTCCGATCAGTGGGATGATATCCAATCTGCCTTCTCCAGAATTGTTTCCTTTCTTCACCAAAAATAATCATCATCCTTTATGAATCCTCCATTGATCCCTGAATTAAAAATGTTAATATTTAAGTTTATATCCATTTCCAAAAATATCAAATTAAAATATGTATAATTACATTCTTTGAAATCAGATGAAACATTGGGCCTAAATTGGTGCATATTAGGCATGAAGTGCACAAATGAAGAGAATGGATGTTCAAAATTAAAATCCACTAACTCAGGACCATAAGATCAAAAATAAACATTTAATAACATTAAAATTTAATCAAAATATGTGTTTTTATTGGCTAATAACACCCCCCAACTTGATTTTTGCTAGTCCCGAGAAAAATATATCTCACAAAAATGAAATTCAAATGACCTTTTCCAAAAACATTTTAATACACATTTCTCACCCAAAGATCACATACCAAAAAATTATGAAACCCATCAAAATAATTTAAAACAAGCTATTTCCATAAGCATATCTCAAGCCCAAGACCATTCCTTTGTTCAAATTCATTTCCATATTTCATCCAAATTCAATTAAGCATGATGAAGTGTTGTGTGTCACAATAGACATGGGGGTTAATTTTCATTCGAGGGAGAAAAGATGGAAGCGCTAGGAGCAATCAGATTTTAATAATAAGATGAGTACTCATTTTTTATTTTCTTTTTTTTTTGTTTTTTTTTTGCAATTTTTCCATGGTAATTGAAATTGAACTCAATCGATTCAACCCATGTAGCAAGACTTTGCCGATGACTCCCAAGCTCAAAGACCTTAGGGCACCAAGTGAAGCTCACATACTCGGGCATCATCTCGAGTTAACTCAATCAAAAAAAAATTAAAATTACCACAAATAGAGATAAAATGCCCAACTCTGGGCCAGACAACTATGGAGTCATGATCCCCAAGTGCCGAAAGCCACACATTAGGTCAATTCATTACTCTACACTCAATTTTTTTTTTTGAATACTCATGTTAAAATTAAAATGATCGCCAATACTATGCTATTTATTATGGGTCCCCAAGAACTCAAACTAAAACCCCACAATCTAGAGGATGTGCATTGTGTTTTTTTTATTAAATTGATGAAAATATAACAGTGAAAAATCACATTGGACAACCACACTTTCCAATAACTATGCACATGAACATAAACTTGCATTAAAATCAGAATTAAGGCATGCAAAATTATTTGATATCTAATTTCAAAGTTTGGAATGTGTGTTATCATGTTCAAGGTTAATGAAATTTTTTCTTCTATAGATTTTCATCTCCCCCCCCCCCCAACTTAGAATACACTGTCCCCAGTGTTTAAAGAATTGAAACATAGAAGTGGCAGGATAGAAGTTCAACGAAGACATTGAAAATGAAAATTATGGAATGAATTCACCTGGTGGTTGATGTTGAAAATGCATTCCCATGTCTCCCTTCAGTTCTGGTTTATCTACCAATGGCTTGGACGGTTGTGACTAGCTTTTCCCAATGACCTATGACATGCCTTTAAATTTTTTTAATAATATATATATATTTTTGTATATTTTTTTTAACCTAAAAAAGTTATAAATAACATAAACTGATGATACATTGTCTTCTCTTAAATTTCTAGGTAAGGTATTACTCAGGGATCACACCACGTGACACAGATGAATATGGTTCTCCCCTTTCATACCCATCCTTACTCATAAAAGAAGAACATGTCAAAAATCTATTTTTTTTAAAATACCAACAAAAATATAAAATAAAATAAAATAAACTGATGATACATTGTCTTCTTTATATTTTCTGGGTAAGGTATTACTCAGGGATCACACCGCGTGACACGGATGAATACGGTGCTCCCCTTTCATACCCATCCTTACTCATAAAAGAACAGGTCAACAATCTATTTTTTTTAAAATACTAACAAAAATATAAAATAAAATAAACTGATGATACATTGTCTTCTTTATATTTTCTGGGTAAGGTATTACTCAAGGATCACACCGCGTGACAAAGATGAATACAGTGCTCCCCTTTCATACCCATCCTTACTCATAAAAGAAGAACAGGTCAACAGTCTATATATTTTTTTTAAATAACAAATTGAAGAAGAAAAAGAAAAAAAAGAAAAAAAATGATTCAAAGAGATTAGAAACCTGAAGACCACGGGTTGCCTCCCGTGCAGCGCTTTTGTTTAACGTCGTTAGCCCGACATGGATCCTAAATCTATCAATTTGTTCCTGGTTCATAGGTTGGCTCTGTTAACTCTACCTCTATTTCTTGTTTATTGAATGATTCAATGAATGGTTTTAACCTATGACCCTTGACCTTAAAATTTTTACCACTTGTGGGATCCTGAATCTCTACTTCCCCATGGGGGTACACATGATGCACTATGAATGGACCTGACCATCTAGACCTTAACTTTCCCTGGTGTAAATGAAGTTTTGAACTATACAAGAGCATAGGTTTTCCCAGTTCAAATTATTTGACTTTGATATTCCTAGATTGGTAGGCTTGAACTCTAGCTTTATTTATCCTTTAATTTTCATAAGCCTCCATCCTAAGTTCCTCAAGTTCATTAAGATCTAATTTCCTCTTTTCTTCGGCTAAAGAAATTTCAAAATTCATTTTTTTGATTGCCCAAAATGCCTTATGCTCAATTTCAACAGGTAAATGGCATGCTTTTCCATAAACCAACCTATATGGTGACATTCCTAGGATGGTTTTGAAAGCTTTACGATATGCCCAAAGAGCATCCAAGAGTTTCTCAGACCAATCCTTCCTAGAGGGGTTGACAGTTTTTTCAAGAATTTGCTTAATCTTCCTATTTTCTAACTCAGCTTGACCATTGGTTTGAGGATGGTATGTAGTGGAAACTTTATGAGAAATTCCATACTTAGACATGAGTGAAGAGAATGAGCGATTACAGAAATGGGTTCCACAATCACTGATTATAGCCCTCGAAACTCCAAATCTAAAAAAGATATGCTCTTTTAGGAATCGGATCACAACTTGATGATCATTAGTCTTGGTGGGAATGGATTCAACCCATTTTGAGACATAATCAACAACTAAGAGGATGTAGAGGTATCCCTTAGAGTTTGTAAAGGGTCCCATGAAATCAATTCCCCAACAATAAAAGATTTCAACGACCAAAATGAGAGTGAGGGGCATTTGATTCCTTTTGGAAATGGATCCTAATTGCTAACACTAAGGACAACTTTTACAAAATTCGAAGGAATCCTTAGTGAGGTTCAGCCAGTAGAAACCACTTTGGATGACCTTTTCAGTGGTTTTCTTTGTATAAAAGTGGCCTCCACATGCCTCTCCATGACAAAATTTTAGAATGGACTCTTTCTCAGACTCGGGAACACATCTCCTGATGATTTGATCAGGACAGAACTTGAAGAGGTAAGGATCATCAAACACGTAGTGTTTGACATCAGAAAGGAATTTCCTCTTAGCTTGGGTCCCCATGAATTTTGGAATGTCACCCGTCACCAAATGGTTTGTTATGTCAGCATACCAAGGGCAATCACTCACTGAATAGAGGTGCTCATTGGGAAATGAATCAGACACAGAGAGGTGGTGTGAGTTGTCTTTGAATTCCATCCTAGAGAGGTGATCAGCTACAACATTTTCAACACCCTTTTTATCCTTAATGGTTAAATCGAACTCTTTAAGAAGAAGGACCCACCTAATCAATCTAGCCTTGGCATCTTGTTTTTGGAAAAGGTATTTTAGGGCCGAATGGTCAGTGAAGACAATGATGGGTGATCCTAAGAGATAAGACCTGAATTTCTCTAAGGAAAATACAACAGCAAGCAACTCTTTCTCAGTGGTGGTGTAGTTTATTTGTGCATCATTTAAATATTTTCTTGCATAAGAAATGACACATGGAGTTTTCTCACACCGTTGTCCTAAGACTGCCCCTACAGTGAAATCACTTGCATCACACATGAGCTCGAAAGGAAGTTTCCAATTTGGAGATTGCATGATAGGTGGAGATATAAGAGTTGACTTGAGTATAGAGAATGATTTCTCACAGCTTTCTGTCCATAAAAATAGAGTATCTTTTCCCAATAGAGCACAAAGTGGTTGAGAAATAGAGCTGAAATTCCTAATGAACCTTTTATAAAAGCCAGCATGTCCTAAGAAGCACCTCACTTCTTTAACAGTTTTAGGAGAGGGAAGGTGACGAATGATGTCGACCTTATCTTTATCAACTTCAATCCCTCTACCAGATACCAGATGACCTAGAACATGTCCTTCCCTTACCATGAAATAGAATTTTTCCCAATTTAGTATGAGATTATTATCCTCACACCTTGACAAAACCTTTTCAACATTTAGAAGGAATCCCTCAAAAGTATCCCCAAAGATGGAGAAATCATCCATGAAGACCTCTAAACAATCCCCTACCATGTCCGATAAGATTCCCATCATGCACCGCTGGAAGGTACCAAGGGCATTGCATAACCCAAAGGGCATGCGCTTGAAGGAAAAAGTGTCGAATGGACAGGTGAAGGTTGTTTTTCCTTGATCCTATAAGGATAATTCGATTTGATTATACCCTGAGAATCCATCTAGGAAGCAGTAGAATTGATGACCCGCCACTCGCTCGAGGACTTGATCAATAAAGGGCAAGGGGAAATGGTCTTTCTTGGTACAAGAGTTGAGCTTCCTATAGTCAATACAGACTCTCCATCCACTACTAACCCTTTTTGGAAGCATCTCTCCATCATTATTGGTTATTACTGTGATTCCAGCCTTCTTTGGAACCACATGGATTGGGCTAACCCACTCACTCTCAGCTATAGGATAGATGATACCAGCTTTTAACAATTTCAAAAGTTCTTTTCTCACTACTTCCATGAGATTAGGATTGAGTCGCCGCTGAGGTTGACGACATGGCTTTGAATCGAATTCTAGAACAATTCTATGAGTCCCGATAAGTGGGCTAATCCCAGGAATATCAGATAGGGTCCATCCAATGGCTTTCTTGTGTCTCCTAAGGACATCTAGAAGTATCCTCTCATGATTGGCTTCAAGAGAGGAAGAAATGACAACAGTAAAGGATTGATTTTCCCCTAAGAACGCATACTTGAGTGATGAAGGTAAAACCTTAAATTCAATATCATAGTGGTTATAACTTTCCAAGAAAGGATGAGACTTTTTATTGAACACAATTTCTTTGTTCAGATTTCTTGACAAAATTGGTTCCTTGTGAAAAGAATTTTCATCCACTAAATTAGCTAGAGTAGTTTCATGAATGGGTATGGACTCGATGTTATTGATTTCACCCATGGTATCATTGATTGGTGATTCTAGAAAATCATCAATAGAGCAATCTGAAAGAGATTCAATCCAAGGAGACAAATTTCCCTCATGTGAACAAAGAAAATCAATCTCTTCTTGACTTAAACATACTTCAGTAATTCCTTGATGTTCCTTGAGTTCACTATCAACACTACCTATCCAATTAACCTCATATATCTCTTCATCATCCCCAATTTGAGAGTTTTCATTGTATATGTTCAAGTCTAGACTCATGTTTCCAAAGGTGATGGTCATGTTCCCATTTCAGACTCGGATAACAGAGTTGATTGTTGCAAGGAAGGGATGACCAAGGATGATTGTGGTTTTCTCCCTAGGACCTAAGCTTGGGTGATTGTCTAGAACAATAAATTCAGCTGGGTAAATGAAATTTTCAACTTTCACCAAAACATCCTTTAAGATCCCCTTTGGAACTCGAATACTACGATCAGCAAGTTGAAGAGTGACAAATGTGGGTTGGAGTTATTCGAGCCCTAACTGACAATACATAGCATAAGGAATGAGGTTCACACTAGCTCCTAGATCACACAAGGCTTTGACAACTTTGTTCTCTCCTAGTTCAACATTTATGTAAGGGCATCCTGGGTCTTTCATCTTTGGAGGAAGGGTTCCTTGGATTTTTGTGCTAACATTTGCTGCCAGAAGGACTTGGTTCTTATGTGAGAATTTTTGTTTAAATGTGCAGAGTTCCTTAAGGTATTTTGAGTATGAAGGAATGGTTTGAATGGCATCGAGGAGTGGAATGTTCAACTTGACTTGTGAGAATATTTCCCTCAATGTTTCACTCAATTCAGGTTTGGTTTTTCCCCTCATGCATTGAGGAAATGGGGCAGGTTGTGGGGTTGTTTTTTGAAGAGTTGTTTCTTTCACATTTTTATTAGTATCTTCAGTTTTTTCATGTGTTTCATTTGAATTTTCATTAGAGTTTGAATCTTCAGGTGGGTTTTGAACTATTTGTTCAGGTTTCTCAATTGATTTCCCACTTCTCAAAACTGTCATAGCCTTTAGTTGTTCATGAGTTGTTTGAGTGAAACTTGTCTCCCCCCTTGATGTTTGTTGTGGAATGGTCTGTGTGGGCATGGGTTCCTTTCTAGTTTTGATGGTTTGAAGTTCTTGTTTCAGGGAAGAGACTTCTGAGTTCATCCTTTCCATTTGTTTGCACAATTGTTCAAGGATTGGGAGAGGGACAGATTGGGAAGGGGCTTGTGTTGGTTGGGTTATCCTAGGGGGATACTTTGGTTATTGGATGGGTTGTTGGTATTGGACTGGAGGATGTTGGTATTGGACTGGTTGTGTTTGGAATTGGTTATGGTTTTGAAAATTTTGTGTAGGGTAGGGGTTTGGTCCTTGTGGTTGGCTAGGTTGTTGGTTATCTTTCCATCGGAAGCATGGGTGGTCATTATACCTTGGGTTTAATGTGTTTGGGTATTGAGGCTTTTGAAATTTTAGGGCATTGAATTCAGTAGGTGGTCCTCCTAAAAGAACATCCTTGATGGATGGAATGGTTGGTCAGTTGTCTGTTTTGTGGTCATGTTTGTCACAGATTGTGCAAACAAGGTCTACAGTTTGGATTTCATTGATTTTCCTATGGTCTATCTCTTCAACCTTCCTAGAGAGTGCTGCAAGTTTCTCCCTAAGGATTTACTCTTCCCTAAGTGTATGCATTCCAGTAGTTCTTTGAGGCTTTTCAGAATAAGGTTATGTTCCCCATTTTTGGTTTTGTTCAGCAAGGATTTCTAGATACTCGTAAGCATCATTTGGGGATTTGTTTTTAAAGGTCCCATTACACATCATGTCAATGAATTGATTGTTCCCTGGGCCCAAACCATCATAGAAAATTCTTACTTGTTCAGGAATAGAAAAACCATGGTGTGGAACCATGTTTAGGGTGTCTTTGAACCTCTCCCATGTTTCATAAAATGACTCTCCCTCTTTTTCAAAAAAGTTTTGGATACTCTTTTTAAGTGCAATTGTTTTGTGGTGGGGAAAGTATTTCTTGTAGAATTCTCTTTGCAGTTGGTTCCAAGTGTGGATTGATGAAGGTCTCAGATTATTTAACCAGTTCTTTGCTCGATCCTTAAGTGAGAAATGAAAGAGCCTCATCTTAGTTGACTCAAGTTGATGTGGTGAGCACATGGTTTCAACAATGTCATTGAACTCTTTGACATGAAGGTAAGGCATTTCTGACTCCATCCCATAGAAGGTTGGAAGGTGGTTTAGGACATGAGGTTTAAAGACATAGTGAACATCTCCTAGGGAATCATGCCTAATTCAATAGGTTGCATTGGTCCAGGTAGGTGTAAGGTAGTCATTTATGGTTTGATCGACTGCATTCTCCAAATTTGGGGCTTCCTCATTTGGATTTCCATTTTGGTTCCCACCCGGGTTTATGAGTTGGTTTCTTTGAAGACCCTCCATTAAAATTGACTCAATATTTAACTCTGGGGTATTAGGAAGATTAGGATCCAATGGTGTACTTGACTCCCCTATCCTATGACTTTCCACCCTAACTAGTCTGTTTGAGTTATCGCGGGTGAAGGCGGACATGCGCCAAAAGAAAAAAAAAGTGAGAAAGGGAAAAGATAAGAGATCTTGGGTGAGAATAAAATAATGGGGGTGAGGAAAGAAGGTTTTTATCTAAGGAACTTACTTGGTCCCCGGCAACGGCAGCAAAATTTGGTCGCGCCCAAATTTACCCAAGTTTTAAGGGTCAAGCGGTCGCTTGTAGTGTAGCTTGGGTTGTCGAATCCTCAGAGACCTAAGAAGAACCTTTAGACACTCAATAAAAAGAGATAGATTTTTGGCTATGAAGTGGCCAACTTGGGTTGATTTTAGATTTTTTTTAAAGAGCACTAAAAGATATATGTGAATTCAAATTATGAGAAAATGAGTTGATCCTAGGTTATTGCTCGGGGTGGATTGAATGAATTCCTTTTTTTACGATTTTAATTTCATTAACTCGAGAAGGATTCATGAAATGAATTCAAACTAACCTCATCACTTACTGATTAAACACCTTTAAAACACATGATAATCACCTATACACTTGTAGGATAATTTTCATGAGCACTCCAAGGTAAAGGATGTAATTAGCACATGAAAGTGGGGTGAATAAATTCAATAAGGAAGAGGAAGAATAAAAATCATTGAATGAAAGAAACTCAATTAAAAGAAATTAATAACATTTAGGGCGTGAGAAATAACATTAAATCCATCCCCTTGCTACTCTATTGGATCAACCCATAAAAGATCTACCCCTACATTGATGACAAGTTCTTAACGAAAGCGGAAAGTAGACTTACGAGGGTGGAATTGAAGAAGTAAAAGCAACAAAAATAACGATCACTCCACCGTTGTGTGAACAAAATCACAAGGTTTGGTGTGAATAAATTCATACCTTGAGGAAACGGTATCAAGGTGATAAGGAGAAGAATATAACAAGATAATAAGAAAAACTTTTATTGGAGACTAAGGTGATTCGAACAACTTACATGAGAAGGAAGAACATTACAAAGGCAAATTGGCATAATAACATTACAATGAAAAGAAAGCACCAAGATCCCTAAATACACCACCACTATTGCCTTAAATAAGAAAAAAATGAAGCCTTAGCCGATCCCCCAACATCCCATGTGCCTTTAATTAATTATGTTGGGGAAAGGTGGGTGGAACATTAATGATGAGAGACTTTTCCACTTCTTGCCCCGAAGTTGCAGCCAGCTTGCATCCAACGGAAAGACGTGCCTAAAGAACCTTCTAGAAGGACGAATTTGAGTGGGCCCTAGAAGACGTAAATGAATCCCCTAATGTCCCCTAACATCCTGTAAAATTTCATCCCAAAATAATTTGTGGTTCTGGAGATATTATTGAAATAGTGGTATGTTTTTCTGGGCCGCAGAATCTGACCCAAAATTAAATTTTCAACTTGGGCCGCCTTAATCACCACCATTGAGGACGAATTATCACTAGCTCTAGAAGAATTATTTGTTCCCCTATATGTTTTCTAGTCTACTATAAATTTTGGGCTTTATTGGGCCTGTATTTTTGGCCCCAAAGTCCGATCAGTGGGATGATATCCAATCTGCCTTCTCCAGAATTGTTTCCTTTCTTCGCCAAAAATTCTCATCATCCTTTATGAATCCTCCATTGATCCCTGAATGAAAAATGTTCATATTTAAGTTTATATCCATTTTAAAAAATATCAAATTAAAATATGGATAATTACATTCTTTGAAATCAGATGAAACATTGGGCCTAAATTGGTGCATATTAGGCATGGAGTGCACAAATGAAGAGAATGGATGTTCAAAATTAAAATCCACTAACTCATGCCCATAAGATCAAAAATAAACATTTAATACCATTAAAATGTAATCAAAATATGTGTTTTTATTGTCTAATCATATCTTCTGTATAACCACATATAAAAAATGTAACACTTATTAAAAATACGAGTGTGACATAGTGGAATTCCCTTCGAATAAAATACTAAAAAATGCTTAAAGTCATCCAAGTTGCTCCAAGAGGCCATAAAATTAGCCCAAGGATGGTTTTTTTCGAAACTAACTCATCCAATAAAATTAGGATAAGTTTTAGGGTAATTTTATAATACTTATAAAATTATTTTTAACCTTAATTACCCGATTTATCCTTAACCATGGTGATTTAAAAAAATATTAAAGTTACTATTCATATTGTTAAAAAATAAAATAACCCTATTAAAATAATTTGGATTCACTGATTCCAAATATGAAATCCGTTTTTTAAAATTCTAAACACAGAAGTTTTAGTAATTAATTTAAAATTAATCTTGTTGACAGAACGAGAAAACATGTTTTAAAAGTAAAAACGTTCAAAAGTTCACAAAGTTTTTATATCCGATTTCAATGTAAAATTGATTATAATGACATAAATTGGATTAAATGATAAAAATATGATCTAATTATACTTTAAAACCATTCAAAAATATAATTTAACACTATAAATAAATTTGATGAAAAACGAGTTTTCAATTAAAATACATTTTTTTATATTCATCAAAATACGAAACTTATCAGAAAAATACCAAAAATTCAACCAAAGTAAATTTTGATATGCCTCTTTCAAAGAAGAAGTTTATTTTATCAAATAGAAATTATAAAAGTGATAAAAACTAGATTTAAAATAAGTGCGCCACCAAAAGGCGGTAAAACTGCCTTTAGAAAAATGTGGTCTTTTAATACGTAAAATTTGATTTATTTTTATCTTATGCCTATAAAATCATTTAGATGAATGTAAAAATATTTTATTAAATATATAATATATATATATTTCATAATTTGGTTAATAATGTTCATTCTCATTGATGTAACGACTAGGTTATAACAGTCGTGTTAAAATAATGATATTTACTTGTATATCATTATTCGTTTAAACTTGGTGTTGTGTGAAACGTAAGCTATCGAAGAGATCAAATTTGAAAAGAGTCATGCCATAAATTCTTGTGGTGTTGCAACATCCGTTCAGAGACATCCAGTTTAGGCCGAAACAGGTAGTGTCAATCGGGTATCTCGTGAGGAACCCAGTCCAATGTGATTTATTTATTCATTGTCTTGTATTTATTATGACCCATGCACTAATCATCTTATATGCACAAATTGGATGGTTCTAGATGTCGTAGGTGGTGGCCTACTGGGTATATCTCAGACCATGTTTGGGCCACCGGTTGGTACTCGAACAGACCTTATGGATACAGGTAATGACAAAGGAAAGCATCCAGCTTTGGATGCTTGACTTGCTGTCCTAGGATGAAGTATGGAAGTAGAGGGTCGGGCCTATGCTCATTATGCTAGTGGGGATAACTTTTGGTCTTTTGTTCTTTTGTATATCATGCTGCATATCCATGTACCTTGTATCCAGTGTACTTCCCCTTTTGTATAGCATCATGGCATGATTATCATTTTTTGTATGTTCAGTCTCCACCTGTTTATTTTATCTGGATGATTTATTATTTTGTTGTTGATTATTTATTATTGTTTCAGGTCATTATTGAATATCGTTGTGCTACACTATGATCACAAGGGTATAGTCTCCTCATTGTACCACCGTTGACCCTTACTGCTGGTTGACAACCCCCGGTATACGGTGAGGCACGCTTGAGTCCACATGGCCAACCGAGTTCGGTTACTTATAAGTGAACATGGTTTAGGACGCTACATTGACTTTATGTTATCGTCTTATATCATGTTTCAATGTTCATGTTTACGATTCTCACCCCTCTTATGTTACCTTTATATATTTCTTGACTCACATGTACTGCTTTACCTTTTGTTATGATTTGATTATTCCTTTATTAAGATTTACAGCTCACCTCTTTCTTATGTATGTCCCTAGGTTATCTCATGCAATTTTAAAAGATCAATATAATTTTAAGGGCATGTTGGGAAGTTTTTAAATAATGTTGTTGTGCCTATGTTTCAAGTTATTGCGCTGTGTATCTAATTTCCCAAAGACACTAGATCTCACATCTTCTGAGGTTGTATTACGTGTATCTTTATGTAATAAATCACGAATTAAGGTGTATTGAAATATGAGTTGTCATACGTATTGATTATGTTCCACATGCTTGATATTTAATATTTTTATGGTATTTTTATTATTTATTTATATATATTTTAAAGTGTTTTAATATTTAATTTTCAATTATTAACTTGATAAATAATTAACTCATTGAAATATTATTTTTTAAATTTATGTAATTTTTATATCTTATATTTAGTTACTTTATGATGATTGTTTTTGATTTATAAATAATTGGTTTAATAATAATATTTTATGTTTGTTATGTAAATAAGTAATAATTGTTTTATGTTATTTAAATAGCTTACTATTTTACATGTATTTTATAAAAGTTTAAATGTGTTGTATTTTTTAATGGTGGAAATAAATTAATTTCATTATTTAATTTGTAAACTAAATAAATTAAAGTTTTTAATGTTTCCTTTTTAAATAAATTTATTTTCTTAAAATTTAAATATTTAATTATAACATTTTTTAATTAATGAAATAAAATAATATATTACATTTTGATAGATTAATAAAATATTTTTAAAAAAATGTTTTTAATTATATTAACTATAAAATATCGATTAATTTACAACACGTTCGGGGAGGGGATAAATGGGACGAAAACCACAAAAACCAGTGTACACAGGAAACGCGAACTCAAGGACTCTCCGAGTGACCTGTGATTAAAGGAGATGTCCAGATACGATACATCCTCGTTGTTAGAGGGGGAGCGCCGAGTCTGTTACCGAAGGAGGGCACGTGTGTGGTAGAGAATAAACACCGATTTGAAGAAGCATGATTAAAATCCGAACCAGGCCGCGAAGAACATTTCCAATAGAGCTCCAGAGAGCGATAGTGTTGTGCCCGTCCGAGATTCCTTTGATCCAACACCACTGTTTGTGATTTTCTTCATTATTCTTTTAGTCCTTTGTTCTAAGTTCATGCATTATAAAGCGTTTCTGTTTGGAAGTAGTCGTAGGCTCTCATCTTCTATTTTCTTCCTTGATTTCTAGTATCAGTAGGCTGTCTCATTTTGGATTGAATAATAGAACTGTTCTTTGCTTGTTTTTTACTAATTTTCTTTATTCCTGTGTTCAAGTTGATTAGAGTTTATAGATACAGGTAGTAGCTGTCGTTCCATGTATGATGCCTCTCATTTCCTTTGATTCAATGTTAGTATAATATGTTTCTTATTTGAATTCATGTGTATTCTTCATACTGTCATCTGAATTACACTGCTATTTTTTGAAAAGAGAGAATATATATTATGAATCACTTGAAGAATGAGTACAAATCCACTCAGGGAAATGATCATACCACACACGGTCTCCCCACTTCATCCCATAACCAGCCAAACGGTGAGCTGAAAAGTTACCTCCTCTTTTTGTGAAAAGGAAGTTGCAAAAAGAAAAGGCATCCAACAACGACCAAATCTTCCTCAAAATGATACCATAAGGTTGTGAGTTCTCACCATGCTTGGATAAGGAGTTAATCACCAAAAGGGAGTCGGCTTCAACAAAAACATTTCCCCAACCTTTGGAACGGGCTAATAAAACACCATGAAGAATAGCAATCGTCTTTGCCACAACCGGTTGCCAGTTAGCCTAGAAAGCGAAACATTGGGCCACTACAATCTGATCATTGTTCCGGTGAGCAATAATCCCGATCCCCACCCTTGACTCAGAAGAGATAGCAGCATCAATGTTGATTTTAAAGAAACCTTCTTGGGGTTCCACACAGGTAAAACCTGAAGGGGGCGCCCCACTGAGGGAGCAACATCCTTTAGAGCCCAAATATTCATCCACACTGATGCCCTTTCAAACCAAAAACGATCTTGTGTCTCCTTTCTTTGAAAAACCTACTCATTTCTTCTGGTCCAAACCATCCAAGCGGTGGTACAAATCAACCCGACCATCCTCAGATCAAAGGAGCGTACCCATTGATGAAGACTATGGGCCGAATCCTGAGAAAGGTGAAAAAATTCCTTAAAAGTTTGATTTCCATTCCTTCCACACACCCTTCGCAGTCCGACACAGAAGAGCTACATGCATCGGAGATTCAACCTCTTGTTGACAAATCAGACAGATATCATCCGTAGTGAGGTGTCGCCGCATAAAGAGGTCACGAATCGGGAGAGCTCCGGAGCAAGCCTACCACAAAAAAAATCTAACTTTGGGGGGGGGGGGACATTGAGCTTCCAAATATCTTTCCTGTAAGCAAGGCGGCGACCAAAAGAAAAATCATTCACCAGAAGCTTATAACCCGACCGAACCGAATACACTCCCGAGGGTTCCCCAATCATTCACCGTTGATGTTCTTTCCGATCTCTAAGCATTTCACCGCTCCACTGGAAATTCTCTCTGCCCCTACCGTACTTCAGCTTGGTAGTTTCTACCGCCTGTCCAGGGTTGAGCCCTGGGATTTGACGGCAGACTTAAAAAGCCACCTACAGACGCTTTACGCTTAATCATTTCGGATAACGCTTGCATCTTCTGTATTATCGTGGCTGCTGGCACAGAGTTAGCCGATGCCCCTGATACCGTCATTGCTTCTTCTCGGGAAAAAGAAGTTCACGTTCAATTTATGGATTTATAATTGAGAGTTTAATCAATTTTGAAATCTTCAGGCTTCTTAAGATGTATTGATTTAATTCACATGGATTATTGTGAATTAGATTGATAAGTCGCTCTTGGATTATAGGGTGTCACAAGACTTTGATTGGAAAAGAGTAATAAATTATTCTGAACACCGAATTTTGGCTCCAGTGTGACTTTTCCTTAAATAAAAAAAATATAGAAACATAAAAACAATTTTTAAAAAAAAAATCCAATTCCAAAATTCAATAAAAATTTGTGCTGAATTGAGACATTCTTGCTGCGAATTGCTTTTATTTTCTTTTTTCATGCACTTTAAATAGTTTTATTCTGTGAAAATCAACTATTCACTGTTCACTGCTTGTAGTTTCATATATCTTTGTGAGTCTTTTGGCACTGTTGTTGATATATTCGTGTGACAATTAACTGGTCATTGTTTTTAGTTGCTGTTTTTGTTAGACATGCACTAATATATATATATATATATATATAAAGTGTATATTTAAATGCATGCAATAATAAATATATATATTTGATATATATTTAATTTCCCCGAACAGTTTTATTATCAGTTACAATTCGTTATGTATGGATTAATTGGCTTGACCACTCATTGAATAAGATTAAATGAATTATGAGAATAAATGTATATCAATACATTAATATGGGCGACGCGTTTTCATCTAATGAAATGTGTCATGGATGACTATATAAAGGGATGCGACCCCTCTTATTGACATCCGATTGTGAGCAAGCCTTCTCAATTCTCTCTTCCTCCCATATTGTTGTTCATCGTCTGAGACGAAGGCGCTAACACCCCTTCAACATTCGGGTATCCTCGCGATACGATCGCGGATCCATTGGTCAGTGTACCCCCTTCGGAGGCAGAGTGCTTTTGTTTACTTCGCGATCTTCATCAAACATTCTCCTTCGCTGAGAAAGAAGAAGACTGCTGCCGTTGGCGATTTCCAGGTACACTGTTTATACAATTTATTTACGCATTGATCCTCAAAGATAGATCTGTCCGTATTTGGGTTATCTTTCGCGTCACATGGTAATGTGACGATCATACAAAACCTATCAGTGGCATCAAAGGAGAGGCTAAAGGGTTAGCTGATTCCTGAGAACTCTCACGCATGAACAATGATAAAGTGCGGCTCTCCGCTAAGGAGCTCCATTGTGATGCAAAGAGTTGCATGCCCAAAGAGTTCGAGCAACAAAGTCCTTTGATAGGTTCATATGGATGTCACGTTTTACGTGTTCATATGAGGAATAGAGATTCCGCCACCATTAGTGGTATCAGAGCGTAGGCTTATTTGATGAATCAACATGTTTATTGATTTATGGAAAATACGTTTTAATAATAAAACGAGATTTTTAAAGCTTGGAAATAAAATATGAAAAGTTCATATATATTACTTTTGTTTATGAAAAATAAATAAAGTATTTATTTTAATCAAGCGAATTCAATTTTGAATTCAATTATTTTATTTATAAATTGTTTATAAATAATAATAAAAAATTGCATTTTGAAATATTTATATAATTTTTTTAAAATGTTTTATAAATTAATTAACTATAAAATGTTTATGGTTAATTGATAAATATATATATATATATATTTTAAATAACTTTTGATAAATTAAATGACATGATTTATGATATAGAAATAAATGGGTTATTTAGAAATCATAAAAGGTGATTTATAGAGTTTATAAATTCTAACATCTATGATATTTAGATTATATAAAAATGTTTATATAATAGATATTGAATTATAAAATGTTTATAATTCGTGAAATATCATATAAATTCTATTTAATATTAAATGTGAAAGAGTTCATATTGATAAAAATATAAATGTTTATATTCTTGCTAATTTATAAAATGTTTATAATTAGCATTTATTTATTAAATAAATGTCTCATATTTTGGAAAATAAATAAATTGTTTATTTTTTATTTTTTTTAATATTCATGTTTAGTTCATAATTAATTAATTTAAAATTGTTCAAATTAAAGGGGCTTTATTTGGATATTATTTAAGCCACATCAAAAGGTGTTTTGATAATTGATATGATCAAAGTTTAAATAATAATTAAGTATATGATATTTAGATTATGTAAAAGGTTTACATAATAGAAATTGAATTATAAATAGTTTATAATTCATATAATATCATATATTTAAATGAGAAATGTCATATTATGATAAATATGAAAGAATTCATGTAGGAAAGAATACAAAGAGTTTAGATTCAAAATTATGGAATATCCATAATGTTAAAGGTGTAATTATAAAAGGGTTTATAATTAGCTTTTATTTGTGAAATATTTCATAAATGTTTATTTCATGTTTAAATATTTGAATTGTCTATTTATTTAAAGGTTATTCCCAGTTTTATTCATAGTTATAAATTGTTTATATTATGAATGACTATATGCCAAAGTTTATATGCTGAATTGGTTATAGGATATAACATTGCATATCATGCTCCGTTTGATATTATAAAATTCAGTTTTCATTTACCTTGACCTCGATTTGTAATTTGAGTTATGAGCTTATGAATAGTTGTTGGACATAGTTTTGTACATATCAGGTGTTGTTTTCATGAATTGAATTCTCTCTGAGTAAAGTCTTCCTGGGTAGAGGGACTTGGGGTCGGACCACCTACATTCCTAGAGGCTTCCCTTGGCTAGGAAAGTGAATGAGATTGACTATCTGTCGCTTCGGGCTTACTTATGTGGAGTTTGTCAATGTAAAGACCCGAAAATTCCGTATTTTTTTTTAATTATCTGGAATTATTACGAATCAGCGAAAATTGACGGCACGTGATTCTGAGTCCCGGAGAGCCAGAAACAAAATTTTGAACTTTTTTTAAGATACGTTCAGTAAACGTGCGAGCGGAGATTTCTATCTTTTGAACCGGTGTTCGGATTAAAAATCCGAGGGCATCGTTGAATTCGTAGCGCTGAGATTCGCTTAGGCGAAACTTAACTTCGACCGGCAAGGGTCGGACAAAAAAGTTAATTTTTGGACTTTCGGAAAATTAATAAAATAACTAAATAAGTTATTTTATTCTTTCTACAACAGTTGAGCAGTGGATGGCGGGACCGCAGTGTAACGTCGGGCTTTAAATGAGGGTATTTTAAATAACTTTAACCTCTCGTTGTGTAACCGCAACGCTTGTAGTTTAATAGGTTCATTAATTAGGATTCATTAATGAATCATATTAATGAACCAACGTGGGGGGTTATCTTTCCTTTTATTTAATCAAATCGTTGGCGTGGGTTTTGGGAACCCACGGGGGGACTCTTGACGAAGTGCTGGCGACGTCTTCCTCCAACAAAGAACAAAGATTCAACGACGCCATTGGAGGATTCGATCCGAAGATCGACGAATGCCGACGAACACCTTCGAATGTGGACCCTTCTTCCTCATCCGCAGCGTCTTTCAACGAGTTCAGGGTAGAAGTTTTGTTGTTAAACTAAGAGTTTGTTGATTATTGATTTCCTTCCCATGTTATAACGCTAACGCGGAGGGCGCGTGCCAAACCGAACAAGACCCAGACCCTCCGCCGATCTCGGTTTGATGCGTTCTTCCTGGGCGATCGAGAAATACTACGACAAGGCGAAACCGAGGGCTGCGCAATGTAGGCGGCGTCCCGGGAGGCCCGTAGGTGCAGACGAGAAAAAATCGGACTTCCGGAGCTTCACCGATGGTCCGTGGAAGCACCGCTGGCGACCGGCGACTGCGGCCGCGGGAGGACGGCGTCGCTCGAAGGTGCCATGGCGGACAGGGGCGGTCGGCCTTTGCCGGCCGCGTTGATGGCGGGCGACGCGCCGCGGCTTCGAGCCACGGCGGTGGGCGGACTTGCGCCCGCGGGTCCCGCCTGTTGACCGGTCCACGCGGACCGGTCAAGTGGAGCGATGCCAACCTGTCGTCGCTGATTGAAGATTCCGAACGGACTTAGTCCGTTCGGGGAGGCGGGCCGCGCCCAGCCGGCGGGCCGCGTCGATCCCGCGGACTAGCCGGTTCGGGTCGGTCTGACCGGGTCGGACCGGACCCGAACCCATTTCGACCCAGTTTCGCTTAAAGGACCATATCTTCTAAACCAGACGTCCGTTTGACGAACCGTTTGCGGCGTTGGAACCCTTAGGACGAGGTGATCCTTTTGAGATACTCTACTTGAGTTTTGAAGAAAGTTGGAGTACGGTCGGGTTGGATCGAACTCGAATCCAACCGGGCCCTCGGTACTAAGATGCCTATAACTTACAGACCGGGCGTTTGATTGACTCATCGTCTGTTGCGTTGGAACCCTTATGACATGACGGTTCTTCAGGTTACTTCTTCGTGGGACTTCGTGGCGGTTGAGGTACGACCGATGACTTGAGGAGCGAATCCTCCCGGAATCAATCGTGCTAGGTGAGAGAATCCAGTGGTTGGCTATGACACGAAGAAAGAATAGCGATCCTCTGAGTGGGTCAGCATCCAGCGATCCTCTGAATGGGTCTGCGATCCTCTGTGGGTCTCTACCTAGCGATCCTCTGAGAGGGTCAGCACCTAGCGATCCTCTGAGAGGGTCAGCACCTAGCGATCCTCTGAGAGGGTCAGCACCTAGCGATCCTCTGAGAGGGTCAGCACCTAGCGATCCTCTGAGTGGGTCAGCATCTAGCGATCCTCTGTGGGTCAGCACTTAGCGATCCTCTGTGAGTCAGCACCTAGCGATCTTCTGTGGGTCAGCACCAAGCGACCCTGTGCGGTCCTGCAGCAAAAACCTCTCGATAGAATAGGATGATCTAACTTTACGACCAATCATCTTTATTCCTGTTTTTTAAGTTATATACCTGGTGTGAGCTGAGTCTTTTACCTTGTGCGCTTTGTGATTGAGATTATGCTTTGTGGTTTTTCCTTTGTGGAATTATGGGAGACATTCGGGGGTCTCGGGGTCCCTACTAGGTATTGTTATACTCAACCCTGCACGAGTTTCGCCCGCACCTTGTTGTGTCTTGTGCAGATGACGAACAACTTTGATCGAGGTTTGAGAGCCAGGACTAGATGGTGCACGGAGGTGATCGGTTGATGTGGAGAGCCGCAGTGACGAGCTGTACCTACTCTTCAGGTAGTATCCTTGGTGGGCGACCTCAGGAGCTGTTTTTCCTTTTTGCTGTATTTTCTTTTAGTTGAGTTTGTATTCTGACCCATTATGCTTCAGTTCACACTTTTACTTTCAACAGTTATAATATGTGGTTTGTTCTTGCTGTGTACCTGGTCTGTGTGTTGTAGGTTTAAAAGACAATGCCTTCCCATTTTAGGGATATGTATTTCCGGTGCTAGTCGCCAACCCCTGGCCTATGGAAGACGGGCTTGGGGTAGTCACGGCACGGGCCCCGGGGGACGGGTCGTGACAGTCAATCTCATATAACTTTATGCCTTTACATGAAGCGTTCACATACCTCATGCATGTGATGCATTTGGATATGTATGAGTATACTTGACTTCTGTTTCTGGGTGATTAAACTTATGGGTTGTGAGAGTTACACATTAATGTGGCGTGAACACATTAATTTGGTGGTTGGAATATAAATTCAAAAACTAAATCATTAAAAGCAAGCATACACTGAAAGAGAATAGAACATGAGAAGATAAGTATTACATAAAATGTAATAATTGTGAATTTAATATGCATATGATGTATATTAAATTGGTGAGACCTTAAAATAAAACCCCACAAATACTATGTGTGAGATTCCTTTTAAAGAAACACTTGTCAAGACCTCAATCATTCGACCTGGTGGGTTCTGCCTTCGCAGGGTACCCCTGAATTATCTTGTGTAAGACAAACAAGTAATGGGTGACACTGGATCATACTTGGGAATGTTATGCCTTAAAAGGGTGCCCCTGAATTGTCCTTTGTTAATATATTTTTGACGTTTGCTTTAGGCTACACTCGGAAACCCTTGAGAAGGATACCAGAGGAATAGAGTCGAGTGAATCCATATAATGGATTTGGATAAAGGGTTATTTGCTCAACCATCCAAGAGTCACAACTGTTGTGATTGAGATGATTCCCTACCCAAATAATTAATTGATGAGAGGAACGCCCGAGCGGACTCATTGATTAGTGAAATATGGATCTTGGCTCACTAAATTGATATGATGTACAAGGTGATCATTTTAATGGGAGCACTTTCATTAAAAGTCCTTAATGAAAAGTTATAAGACATGATATTCATTTAGGTTCTATTGTAGATAAATGCATTATCATCATCAAACTAAACTTTATATCAATCTTTGAAATGAGGAGCTTAAAGTAAACAACCCATAAGATTGGTAGCTTAAGAAAAGTTTTTGAGCCTGAGAAATATTCTATGTGTTATAACAGTTCCTTCCTCAGTAACTAAGTGTTGAAGTTGTTCAATAAGTGAATCTAGTTGGTTATGGAAGCATGAAATGATTCATTTAAGGTTTCAAAGGCATTTAATGCATAATTGACTTGAGGAATTCTAGTCTGGTATACTCAATATGATTGGGTAAGTCCATGATATTCAATAAGATTGAATATGTTTGGAAAGACCGAAGAATTCCTATAATGCTTGTTCTGGTGGGAGAATTTATCCTATTGTTATTTATGGAAATGTGATACGGAAACGTCGGGAGTTGCAGCGACAGAAACAGCAAAACACAGACGAGTAAAAGGGAAAAAAAAGAACCATGACACAAGGATTTACGTGGTTTGGGAATAATCCCTATGTCCACAGAGAGACAAAAAATCACTATAATTTGTGAGCACAATTACAGAGTTTTTTCGGTAAGTAACCTTAGCCCGAAATGAACTACAAATGGAGGAAGACGATCCACTATTCCACCAACCGCACAGGAAGTCCGCGTCGCTACAGTGAAAGGCGGCCACCCAAGTCAAAAATGCTACAGTGGCTGTCGGCTGGAATTCCAAAATGCTATAGTAAAGTTGACTTCAAAGTTCGCACTGCTACAATGCTCTGTCGGTGTCGGTTAGTCAACTCTGCTATAGTGGTCAGAGATGCTACAGTCCCCGAAAAATTGGGCCTTCGGCCCCCGGACCCCCGAAGCAGGGGCGCCTTGCCCCCTACAACCCCCAACGAGCTCACCGCGGAGCTCGACCCGCGAAAGTTGTAGACCGGTGCACAGTACGGGCCACAAGCATTTGGCCCAATCGGATCAGGCTATATCAAACCAACAAAAATGTTACGGCAGGATGAATGAATTATAGAGAAGTTTACCCGATACTCTCAAAGTGTTAAGAATAGATCAAATAGGCATATGATGTCAAAATTCTTATATTGTGAAGACAGTACGAGTGGGTAAAAATTTAAACTGGAAGAAGAAAAGTTTGTTGAAAAAGTTCAATAATGTTTCTTTACAAGGCCGTTATTGAAACCTAGGGTTGTCCAGAAGGAATAGTAATAATTCAATATGATTGGATTATCCAAGAAATACCTGAAGGGGTTTGGAAACTCCATAGAATGTCCATGTCAGGTATTAATGTTATAAGAATTAATTCTTCATTTTTGAATGGTATTTGTGACAGCCCGCGGGGCATTGTTAATTCCAACGGAGCTAACCAAATTTAATTATTTATTAAACTCAAACAACCTAACTATAAATGTAATACTTGGTAAGTCCAAGTGTCGAACCCACAAGGACGAATCATATGTTCAAAATTAATTAAAAGAACCAAAATTGAAATTGTTTGATTTGTTTAGAGAAAAGGGAAATAATAACAGAATTGATTGGGTTGTGAATCAAGATGAGAGGCATGCCAAGTTTAGTGATTTTCAGGGTTGTGTGCTAGGGATTTAATTGATAAAATATTTATTCAGTTTTGGTGTTGGAATTGGGTCAGCAGAGATCCTTGGTCTGGGTATCCCGTCCTAATCCTATGATTGCACCTTTGGTGATCATCTACTCGGTTCAATCATAGAAATAGGTGACCCAAAACCACATTTAAATATAACTAACCTAGATTGCATAATGGTCGTGCGGAAATTAGGCTAATTAATCGATGCGATAAAATAATACTGCTTATAACGCAACAATGGTCATGCAATACGAAAAGGAAGAGATTTGGAATTGAATAAATAGTTTGAAGCAATCCAAAACATGAATAGAAAGTAGAAAATAATCCCTAATAGCACATGCCCCTACAATCACATCACCCAACACTAAGAAGGCTACTCGCTCATGCTAGGCATGATGAGAACGAGCAGCATGGGTACCCGAAGAAGAAAGGTGGCGAAGAATGGTGGCGAAGCGGGACCCCAGATCATCACTCTATCGTCTGGCTCCTCCGTTGGTGCCGCTTGGCTTCCATTGGTCCCAAAGTATGTTGGAAGAGCGGCTCAGGGGCTCCTTTTATAGGCAATCCCGTCAAAATCCACGCAGCGTCGCATTTATTTTTTTCTGCGCGTTGACACTTACACGATGTGTAATGGAGTTTCACGTCATGCAATCCTCCAAATTATAGGTGTCACGAATCTCAGCAAAATCTTCTCCAAAATTTGACTTGAAAAATGTCACGTCGTGTAATGAGGTTACACGACGTGTAATTATCTTTCACAACTTGTACTGAAGTCACGACTTGTTCTTCCCGGCTAATTCCTTTTAAAAATGTCACGATGTGTAAGTTTATTACACGACGTGTAATCAGTCTGTTCCAATTTCCAGCTCCACTTCATCTTCAAAAATCCGGTGTCGCGGCGCTTTGCTTCGCTTGTGGCGTGAAGTGTCTTTTAGCTCATAATTTCTTTACTTTTCATTCCTTTTCACGAATTCATTGTTTCCTGCCAAAAATCATAAAACAAATCAATTCGCTCCAAAATTGACAACATTAGTCATTTAAATACAAAAATCAATACATAAAACACTCTAAAATATATACATGAAATACACTTATCAATTTGATATCGAGTGTATGTTTTACAAGTGTTGTAAATATACAGTAGTTCAAAATCATAGGAAGAATTGATTAGCTTGTAGTTTATATTCATGAGATGACGTAAATAGTTAAAACATCGAGAATTTAAACGTAAAGGAGTTTATCAAGCTTAAATAAATCTAAGTATAAGATGTGTATCTTCATTTCATTTCTCTTATGCGATAAGAGAAGATGTTCAATAACAATGAGTTCTTATGAGATGATTAAATGTATACACATGGTTTATGATTCATTGGACTTCTATCAAATGTTTTGAGAAGAAGATTCAGATAAAGGTGTTTATCCCGGATAAGTGTTTATCCAGATATTTGTTAAAATATGAGGGAATGTGTTCTCACCATCCATTGATGAGATATTTTAATAAAATCTTCTTTATAAAAGGAAAGGTTTCAAACACATAGAATACAATATATAATTTGGAAACAATAGTTTATTTGTTTAATATTCCTACTAAAAGTAAATAAATGTTATTTCCTTAAACACAAAGTAGTTTGTGTTGAATCTTAGAAAGATATTTCGAAGAGAACATAATGTCTAAGAGGATAGTGAGAGTATGTTTGGACTTATAGAAGTTCAGAGTTGACAAATAAAAGATTGTACCGGATTTAGTTAAGTGATTATTTACTTTATATCTTAATGAGTTAGTATGTGTAACCGTAAAGCAAAATGTAAATAGTTACATTTAGTTACTGTGAGAAAGTGAATATTACTTTTAACTAAAGGATTTAACCAGTCTAATATTATAGTGATTCTTCACTAAATGTCCTAAACTGTTTAGGATATATGACGATAAATAAATATAGAGTTATATTTAGTTATCGCAAGAAAGTGAATTACACTTGATATCCTAAAAGAAGTTTTAGTATATGACTGAGTAATGATAAATGTAAATAGTTACATTTGTTACCGTGAGAAAGTGAAATTCACTCAATATCCTAAGAGTTTAGGATATAATGATAACAAAAATGTGAAGAGTTACATTTAGTTATCATAACAAGTGAATATCAATATTCTATAAAGGATTATACCAGTTAATACTATGTATTACACTTTATATCCTAAAAGAGTTTAGGATGTGCCGGTAAGGTGATAATGCAAATAATTACATTATTTATAAAAGATTTCAAGGAAAAAGTTTGATGGAAATGGTTCCTATGATGATGATGATGTTCTTAGAAAGAGTTCCAAGTAGATAACAGGAAAACGTTATAACATTTGATGTTATGAAGTTAAGGAGTTTGAATATAAGTTCAAAGAGTTGAACTTAAGGAATATGATTCCTAAGTCTCACTATTATTCAAATTAGCTTGCTTCGTAAATGTTACTCACTAAGAGGTCAGTGAGGGTATTTTATCAGATGGTCACATAAGAATGTGACCGGAATTACATTTGGATGTAATGTTCAAAACCCATTACTACAACAGCCGCATGAGTGTCATGTAGAAGCTCTTAAGAGGTTGGTTGTAATGGTTGTAAATGTATCACGTTATTATTATAAAGGCAATCTTAATATATTATCATTCATGTATGCTGCAATTTATTTTACATGAACGGTGGAATGATAAATATCTCCTCAAAATAGAAACTTTGAGTTGTCTCTAACTGATGATCATCATGGAGTATAATGGGTTGTGGTGATATGTAAAGGTTGGATTGAACAGATTCTTATATCTGTTACAAAGGGTTGTATATGAGATACTGAAGAATAGATTCTTGTGGTAATAAGTAGAGACTTATTACTTGGACTGATCCGCTAAAGTATATCTCATGGAATGTCATATGGTCATAGATATACTTGTGGGCTTATGCTTATTATCAATCCTTGTTACCTGAGGTTGGCAGGATACGTAGCACGAGAACCTTCATACTTTGATACCCTACTTACGTTAGTCAACATATGAACTTAGCTTATACGGGGTGATTGAGTATGTTGCTGATCATGTCGTCGGTTGAAGTGCAACCAAAATGAGATTTATCCATTTGTATGACAAGAAAAGACATCACACCCTTGATTGAATTAGACTGAGGAAATGCATGATCATGCTTAGTTGCTTCACATATGTTGTGTTCAACTACTTGGATAAGTGAGACATGTGATGTGATTGTCAGATAAATGAACGACATGTGATGTATTGTGATGCGAAAACGCCGGGAGTCGCAACGACAAAACAATGATTCGTAGAAGAGTAAAAGAGAAAAAAATAGAACAAGAACACAAGGATTTACGTGGTTTGAGAATAATCCCTACGTCCACGGAGATGCAGAAAATCACTATAATTCGGGAGCATAATTTACAGGAGTTTCTCACACACACTGAAACCCTAGTCCCAAAATGAGCTAATGTAGAGGACGAAACACTATTTCACCAACTGTCAAAAAGTCCGCATCACTACAGTGAAAGGTGGCCACCCAAGTCAAAAGTGCTACAGTGGCTGCCGGTGGAAGTTCAAAGAGCTATAGTGAATGACGACTGGAAGTCCGCGTCGCTACAGTGTCTGTCGGTGTCGGTCGGTCGGCTCTGCTACAATGGTCAACATTGGTACAGTGCCCCCCCAAAATTGGGCTGGGGACCTTCGACCCCCGGAGCAGGGGCACATTGCCCCTGCAACCCCCAACGAGCTCACCGCGGAGCTCGACCCGCGAATGTTGCGGGCTAGTGCGCAGTACGAGCTATAAGCATTCGGCCCAACCGGATCGGGCTACACCAATCCAACATATTCACTCACTTAGTCTTTTTCGTAGAACCAAGAAAATGATGAGAGGCCTATGCTAGATTGACATGTTCTGTGTTTAGTGGTCGCTCAATGTCATGGACAAAGGCATTATATAAGATACATATGATGTATATGGTATATCTTGTAGTGGACATGTTCATATTGAGATATGAGTATGTTTGATGGAGATCACACCAGACCCCTTAGTAGCTTGAGTAACACTGATATTTTTCTAGAAGTCGCTCTTTGCTTACATCTATGAAATAAAGATTTCATAGTTGTTGTCAACGCTGTTAAAACCTACAAAGTCGCACAATTAGGTTGTTGGATAAGGATAAAATTTCAGACAAAGTGTTTGTTTAAAATGAACAAAGTTTTATGAAAAAACCGTATCCAAAAGAGTTTGGATGGATTCATAGAGTCGTGAAGTTATGCATAAAGTCCTTATGGGATTTTAGTGTGAATGAGAGATTGTTATATATGCACTAATATATATATATATATATAATATTTATTTTCCCCGAATGGTTTTATTATCAGTTACAATCCATTATGAATGGATTAATTGGTTTGATAGCTCATTGAATAAGATTCAATGAATTATGTGAATAAATGTATATTAATACATTAATATGGACGACGCGTTTTCATTTAATGAAACACGTCATGAATGACTATATAAAGGGATGTGATCCCTCTTGTGGTTGACATCCAATTGTGTGCTAGTTTTCTTTATTCTCTTTTACTCTTATACTGTTGTTCATCGTCTGAGCCGAAGACGCTAACACCCCTTCAACATTCAGGTATCCTCACGATACAATCACAGATCCATTGGTCGGTGTACCCCCTCGGAGGCAGAGTGCTTTTGTTCACTGTTGTTCATTCTCCTTCGTCGAGAAAGAAGAAGATTGCTGCCGTTGGCGATTTCCAGGTACACTATTTATACAGTTTATTTACGCGTTGGTTCTCAAAGATAGATATGTCTGTATTTGGGTCATCTTTCGCTGCACATGGTCATGCGATGATCACACAAAACCCACAAACAATATCAAAGGAGTGGCTAAAGGGTTAGACGATTCATGAGAACTCACACATGAACCATGACAAAGTGTGACTCTCCGCCCAGAAGCTCCATTGTGATGCAAAGAGTTGCATGCCCAAAGAGTTGGAGAAAGTCCTTTGATAGGTTCATATGGATGTCACATTTGACGTGTTCATATGAGGAATTAGATTCCGCCCCCATCAATGGTATCAGAGCGTAGACTTCTTTGATTAATCAACACGTTTATTGATTTATGAAAAATACGTCTTAATAGTAAAACTAGATTTTTCAAGCCTGGAAATTAAATATGAAAAGTTCATATATACTACTCTTGTTTATGAAAAATAAATAAAGTATTTATTTTAGTCAGGAGAATTCAATTTTGAATTGAACTATGTTATTTATAAATTGTTTATAAATAATAATAAAAAAAGGTATTTTGAAATATTTATATAAATTTATAAAAATGTTTTATAAATTAATTAATTATAAAATATTTATGGTTAATTGATAAATATATATATATATATTTTAAAATATGTTTTTACAAATTAAATGATATGATTTATGATATAGAAATTGATGGTTTATTTAGAAATCATAAAAGAAGATTTATAGTTTATAAATTTCAACATATATGATATTTAGATTATATAAAAATGTTTATATAATAAATATTGAATTATAAAATGTTTATAATTCTTGAAATATCATATAAATGCCATTTAATATAAAATGTGAAAGGGTTCATATTGATAAGAATATAAAATGTTTATATTCTTGCTAATTTATAAAATGTTTATAATTAACATTTATTTATGAATAGTTCATAAATGTCTCATATTTTGAAAAATAAATAAATTGTTTATTTATTAAATTTTCTTAATATTCATGTTTAGTTCATAATTAATTAATTTGAAATTGTTTAAATTAAAGGGGTTTTATTACCACATCAAAAAGTGTTTTGATAATTGATATGATCATGGTTTAAATAATAATTATGTATATGATATTTTGATTATGTAAACGGTTTACATATTAGAAATTGAATTATAAATAGTTTATAATTCATATAATATTATATATTTTAAAGGGAAATGCAATATTATGATAAATATGAAAGAATTCATATTGGGAAGAATAAAGTTCATATTCAAAATTATGGAATGCCCATAATGTTAAATGTGAAATTATAAAAGGGTTTATAATTAGCTTTTATTTATGAAATAGTTTATAAATGTTTATCTCATGTTTAAATATTTGAATTGCTCATTTATTTAAAGGTTATTTTCTGTTTTATTCATAGTTATAAATTGTTTATATTATGAATGACTGTATGCCAAAGTTTATATGATTAATTGCTTTTAGGATAAAGCCTTGCATATGATATCATAAAATTTAGTTTCCATACTACTTGACCTCGGTTTGTAATTTTAGTTATGAGCTTAAGAATAGTTGAGGATATAGTTTATAAATATTAGGTGTTAGAGTTTTCATGAATTGAATTCTCTCTTTAGTAAAGTCTTCCCGGGTAAAAGGACTTGGGGTCGGACCACTTACTTTTTTGGAGGCTTGCCTTGGCTTGAAAAGTGAATGGGGTTGACTATCTGTCGCTCTGGGCTTACTCATGTGGAGTTTGTCAATCTCATATAACTCTATGCCTTTACATGAATTGTTCATGTACCTTATCCATGTGATTCATTTGGATATGTATGAGTATATTTGACTTATGTTTTTGGGTGATTAACACTGATAGGAATGTGGGGTCAGGGCTGGGTGTTGTTGGTGCGTAAGGGTAGGAGTGTCTAATAACTAGTAAGGGGCTAGTTTGTCTTTACACTTTAATTAGTTGTTGGGGGCTGGTGGAAGTTGGCTGAGAGGTTGTTGTTGGGTTAGTTACTACCAAGGGGCAATATTGTAATTGATGTAGAGTGGTTGGGGCTGTTGGGTTGTTAGGCGGAGGGTGGGGAGTATTAATGAGGGATGAGGAGTAGCAGGAGGGGGACAAGAATAGACTTGGTGATTTCCAGGTCTGTGGAGGATTAGGCCTCGACCTAGGGTGTAATGTCTCCTAGGGAAGTTCTTCATCTTCTTCCTCATTTTCTTCTCCTCTCATCTTCTACTTTTTTTTTGTTGTAATCTGATACGCTATAGCTAATAGAAATCCTATGTTTTTTTCTCTCTCTCTCATTTGGATACCTATCAATTAGTGCTTTTATTGAGAGGTTTCTGGAGAGGGAAACAAGATAGAGATTCTTGAGAGGTTCTTGATGTGAAGGTTTGAAGCACAAGAAGTGGAAGTTCCTTGTTTAAACCATCGAGATTCTTGGTGCCATCGGACTCTAGAGAAAGAGACGCAACAACTTGGCTTCTACAGTTGAAATAGTCAATACGCAACAGGAAAAAAAAAGACTCAATCGCTGCTGCAGAAAAAACGACTCGCACTAGGCGGATGTAATGGATGCAGTTGTTGTGGCGGACGCTACGACTATAGAGAAGAACGAAACTCACAACAGTGGGAAAAAAATGGTAAACAACAGACGACTATTTTTTGGACCCAGTGACGCAGTGGATAGTAGGAATAGATGGAGAGAGGGATTCTTCAACGAAGATTTTCTAGTTCTGGAACAGACGCGACTGAGGTAGACAAAGAGGACGAAGCTTCTAGAGAGAAATTGAAGCATAAAAGACGTCACACAGAGGTAAAAAAAAGAAGAAAAAAGAAAGAAAAAAAGAAAATCGGCAATAGAGGAGACACAACAGCTTATAGTTTGTGTCCATGGATACGATAATAGTTTTGGTGGAACAATTGTCTGCTGGACTCGAACGGATGAGGTTGGGGAATGTGGAGATACTGGAGCAGTGTGCGACATTGAGGAAGCAATACCGTGAATCTCAAAATCTGCTACAGCGGAACTCAGACAAAGCTTGGCAAGAAGATGGAGAGCGTTTGGTGAGGGAGATGCAGAAGCAAGCAGAACAAAAGTCAAAGTAGGAACAATTCATAACAGGAGTACCAAGTGCGGCCAAAGCTACCAGTGAAGTCCATAGCTTGAGTGGAGGCAGTTCAGCGCACCAGATTGAAGTGACCAGAACTGGAATTCCTGTTCGACTGCTATTTCCCGAATTACCGAGGCTTGTACATGACATTTTCAACACCAGAGTGAGAAGCTACAGACTATACCGGAATGGGTGAAGCGCTCTGAGGCTGTAGCTAGAAGTCTGGCGTTGAGTTTGCTGGATGAAGGGAGCTACAAGCAGATTAAAGTGGTTGCTATAGATGTTGGGGATCGTAAAAAACCTCCCCACCGGAAGGAGATTGACAGAGGGAGAACTACCGGAATGTGGGCAGCACCGCTTAAGCAGCCTACTACTACTTTGGGCTTAGTCGTTTTAACAGCCAATTCAAAGAAACATGTAAAAGCTTCTGCTGATAATTTTCAATCATAGAATGAGTTCACTAAGAGGCGTTGCAACGAACCTAGGGAATGGGCGGAAATGTGTTACAGGGCAGAATAATTGTTGGTGCTGTCAAAATCTAGTGATACAAACTGGAGTTGCTTGGGTGCCATCTCTTTTACTCATGTTATCCGATTATACAAGCAGGAGTTGCCGAGTTAAAGATGGTGATGCTTTAGTAGCTCATTATCAGCTAGTTTGGTTGTGGCGTAGGTGTATGTTTTTGAGAATGCAGTATAAATTTGTAATTCCAAACTTGGGAGGTATATTAGACAGAGGAGTCGTGGATGCACCTGAGCTCAAAAAAAGAGGGCCCAATAAGCTACCGGTGAAACGAATGCTAAGATGAAAAGGTGAGATTGATTTCTTCACTTGGAGGAAAAGGTGATATTTCAAGAGGGCGGAAATGATAGGAATGTGGGGTTCGGGTTGAGTGTTGTTGGTGCGTAAGGGTAAGAGTGTCTAATAACCAGCAAGGGGCTAGTTTGTCTTTACACTTTAATTAGTTGTTGGGGGCTGGTGGGAGTTGGCTGGGAGGCTGACTACCAAGGGGCGGTATTGTAATTGATGTAGAGAGTGGTTTGGGTTGTTGGGTTGTTAGACGGAGGGTGGGGAGTATTAATGAGGGATTGGGAGTAGCTGGAGGGGGATAGGAATAGACTTGGTGATATCCAGGTGGTCTGCAGAGGATTAGGCCCCGACCCCAGGTGCAACGTCTCCCTGGGAAGTTCTTTATCTTCTTCCCCATTTTCTTCTCCTCTCATCTTCTACTTTATGTTGTAATCTGATACGCTATAGCTAATAGAAATCCTATGTTTGCTTTTTCTCTCTCTATACCTATCAAACACAAACTTTTGGGTTATGTAAAGAGTTACACATTAATGTGGTGTGAACACATTAATTTGGTGTTTGGAAAAGGGATTCCAAAACTAAATCATTAGAATCAAGCATACACAGAAAGGGAATAGAACATGAGAAGATAATCATTACATAAGATGTAATAATTGTGAATTTAATATGCATATGATGTATATTAAATTGGTGAGACATTAAAATAAAACCCCACAAATACTAAGTGGGAGATTCCTTCTAAACAAACATTTGTCAAGATCTCGATCATTCAACTGGGTAGGTTTTGCCTTCGTAGGGTGCCTCTGAATTCTCTTCTGGAAGGCAAACAAGAAATGGGTGACTTTGGATCATACTTAGGTAGGTTCTGCGTTTGCAAGGTACCTCTAAATTGTCCTTTGTTAATCTATTTTTGACGTTTGCCTTGGGTTACACTCAGCTGGGAAACCCTTGGGAAGGATACAAGAGAAATAGAATTGAGTGAATCCATATGATGGATTTGGATAAAGGGTTATATGCTCAACTATTCAAGCGTCACAACCGTTGTGATTGAGATGATTCTCTACCCAAATAATTAATTGATGAGAGGATCGTCCAAGCAGACTCATTGCTTAGTGAAATATGAATCTTAGCTCACTAAATTGATATGATGTACGAGATCATCATTTTAGTGAGATCAGTTTCATTAAAAGTCCTTAATAAAAAATTATAAAACATGATATTCATTTGATAAAAGGTTTCGTTGTAGATAAATGCATCATCATCATCAAACTAAACTTTAAATCAATCCTTGAAATGAGGAGCTTAAAGTAAGCAACTCATAAGATTGGTAGCTTATGAAAAGTTCTTGAGTCTGAGAAATATTCTATATGTGTTAGAACAATTCCTTCCTCAGTATCAAGTGTTGAAGTTGTTCAGTAAGTGAATCTAGTTGCTTATGGAAGCATGAAATGATTCTTTTAAGGTTTTGAAGGCATTTAATGCATAATTGACCTAAGGAATTCTAGTCTCATATAAATATGATTGAATAAGTCCATGATACTCAATAAGATTGAATATGTTTGGAAGGACCGAAGAATTCTTAGAAGGCTTGTTTTGGTTGGGGAATTTATCCTATTGTCATCTATGGAAATGTTCCGACAAGATGGATGAATTCAAGAGAAGTTTACCTGATATACTCTCAAAGTGTTGAGAATAGATCAACTGGGCATATGATGTCTGGATTCTGGTATTGTGAAGACAGTACAAGTGGGTAAAAATTCAAACCGGAAGAAGAAAAGTTTGTTGAAAAAGTTAACATGTTTCTTTAAAAAGTCGATCAAGGTCATTGAAACCTAGGGTTGTCAAGAAGGAATAGTAATAATTCTATATGATTGGATTATTCAAGAAATACCTGAAGGGGTTTGGAAACTCCATGGAATACCCATTTCAGGTTTTAATGTTATATGAATTAATTCTTCGATTTTGAAGGGTATTTGATACCGAGTGTATGTTTTACAAGTGTTGTAAATATACAGGAGTTCAAAATCATAGGAAGAATTAATTGAGCATGTAGTTTATATTCATGAGATAACGTTGTTAGGTCGGATAGGGTAATGACAGATGGTCTAGAGGGGGTGAATAGACCGGATTAAAAATTTAAACAAATAAATTTATTAATTAAAATAATTATCAAAGTTAATTATTGAGGTTAATTAGCAGCGGAAAAAGTAAAGAACGCAAGAATTTTTTTTATAGTAGTTCAGTCCGAAGTGGGCTTACTTCTACTCTTATACCTCTCTACTCGGTGAGAGATACGTGTGCACTGAAAATGATTTTTATAGGAGAATCACAACCCAATTACAAAATCCTTTTCTAGTAGAGGGATAACCACGACACCGACTTTTGTATGGGGAGTCACAACCCTTACAACCTGACTTTAGACATTGGGAGTCACAACCCGAACAGTCCTGACTTTAGATACGGGGAGTCACAACTCTTAGATCCCGACTTTAGAATACAAGAGTCACAACCCGAGAAAATAGAATAACAAATAATGCTTTTGTGAGTAAAATCATAAATAGAAAAATAGAGTGCGTATGAGAGATATGAAATAGTGTTACAGACTCACAACCAGACGAATGAGAAGATAAAATAATTAAAGCACAAGTATTGGTTGTTGATGATTAGATTGGCTCGTCTTGTCAAGACAATTGTACTCGAAACAGAATTAATTCAGCCCTTGAGCGATCGTGCAGGTGATGAAACAAAGTGTCGTAGGACGTTGTAGATTGCACAGTAAGTTCAAAATTCACAACACTTTCTCTTTGAAAAAAACAGAGTATAAAAAATGTTAGCCCATGCGTCTTGCAATTTGTATCTTGTTATAGTCTTGTATCTTCGTTCCTGCAAGAGAGAATGATATATATATATATATATATATATATATATATATAGAATAAATATTCAGTAGTCAGCAACTCCGTTTCCTTCAGATATTCAAAATAAATCGAGTCAAGAGCGTTCATAAATATCTCTATAAAAATCGCAGCACCGTTGCCTCTTTATTCTTGTAGAATAAATCTCAAATAAAAACATTCAAAATAATTTGAACAAGTCTTCCAAAAATATCTCCCGAAATATAACAGCGTTGGATGATTTAAAACAACGATTTAAATCCATTCAAACTTCTTTAAATTTAGACAAAACAGTTCCTGAAAACTAGCACCACAATCCGTAAGTAAATTCAAAAATTTGAATTTAAACAATTTTGAAACCTCCAAATTAATGGGGAAAAGACGTTGAAAAATTATTAATTTTCCCTTTTTAAATATTCCACAAAAAACATTCAAAACTCTTGGATTATAATCCTTATAATTAATGAGAATTTTTCCGGCAAAAAAACCTTTAAAAATAATCCATATATATATGTAGAAAATCAAATTAAAAAAAAATGCACGGAATGAACAATAATTTCGGAATAAACAGTAACGTAGGGTTGATGAACCATACTTTGCACTATTCATGAACAATAACGTAGGGATGATGAACAGTAACGTAGGGTTGATGAAGTATACCTTGCACTATTCATGAACAATAACACAATGTAGGAAATGAACAGCAATGTAGGGTATGAATCATACTTTGCACTATTCATGAACAATAACGTAGGGTTGATGAATCATACTTTGCACTATTCATGAATAGTATGTAGGGTTGATGAACCATACTTTTTACTACTCATGAACAGTAGGTAGTGTATGGATGAACCATACTTTGCACTATTCATGACCAGTACGTAGGGTTGATGAACCATACTTTGTACTATTCATGAAAAACTGGACACCATACTTTAAAAAACTTTAACGAATTTTTAAGTGCTCTAAATAGAAGATTCAAACTTTGGTCAAAAAGACTTATTTGTATAAAAACTTATTATCTTTCCAACGAATCAAGAATCAAATAAATCCGACTTCTACTGTTCTGAATATCATAAAAAAAAAGATTCAGACTTTGGTCAAAAAGACTTATTTGTATAAAAACTTATTATCTTTCCAACGAATCAAGAATCAAATAAATCCGACTTCTACTGTTCCATATATCATAAAAAAAACAGAACTGTAGGTTGAGAAACCCCATTGCCTCCTTACCTCAAAGTGAGGCGGAAGCATTCTTTTATAATGAATAAAAAGGACCACATCAGACCACAAGTCCGATGTGGGATACAGACTCCAACACTTCCCCTCAAGCTATGTGTACCTAGCTTGGACACATAATGAAAAGAAAGCAACAAAACAGACGCTAACACTCCCCCTCAAGCTGGACATGCCCAACTTGATGACAAATACAAGACAAAAACAGAAGAAACAGAAATAATAAAATCGTTGTTGATGCTGCTCCCCTTCAAGATGGTAATGTGATGCTGCTGAAAAAAAGGATGGGTCATCGTCGGAAAAGTGCGGGGCCGGACAACAGAGCGCCGGGAAATCCACACTGGCGGGTCGGTCGTCAGAGCGTCGGGAAATCCGCACTACGGGCCGGTCAGTCAGAGCGCTGGGAAATCCGCAATGTCGGGCCGATCGTCAAAGCGCCGAGAAATCCGCACGGGAGGGCCGGTCATCAAAGCGCCGAGGAATCCACAGGAGGCACCGGCGATGGGATGCGGTGATTCTGCAGGAGGCGCCGGGCAGGGAGGCGGGGATTCCGCAGGAGGCACTGGGCAGGAAGGCGGGGATTCCGTAGGAGGCACCGGGCAGGAAGGCTGGGATTCCGCAGGAGGCACCGGGCAGGAAGGCAGGGATTCCGCAAGAAGCAGGAGGAGGCCGACATGGAGGGAGCAGTTGTTGATGCGTCGCGCAAGGAGGCGGAGTCGAAGCGAGGGTGCGTGTGGACCGGATCTGGCCGGATTTGGAAGTAGGGCAGCGGCGGGAGAAACTGGAGCCGTCTGGCTGCCGGAAGAGTGCAGGAGGAGGCCCGCGAGGGAGGGAGGCCGCCGGTGCATGGAGCCGTCCGGGATGGAGCCGTCGGGGAAGGGAGGCCGCTGGTGAAGGGAGGCCGCCGGCGCTGGAAGTTGTTGGGAGCCTGAGACGGCGACTGGAAGTTGCTGGAACGGTAGGCGAGGGACGTCGCGCAGGGAGGAAAGCCGTTGGGGCGGGAGGCAGAAGCCGCCGGGCGAGAGCCGCGCATGGATCGTGCCGGGAGGAAGAATCCGACGCGCTGGAGCGATGAAGGCCGGGAGGGCTCTGCTCAGGCAGTACGTAGGGCCGCCGTCAGGAAGAGAGGCCGCGGGAAGGCGGAGGGCCGCCTTGAGATCCGCCGGGAGGACAGGGTCTGGGCAGAACCGGGAGGCCGGCTGGACGAGGTTGTCGTGAGATCAGAGGCGGCGGAACCGGGAGGGATCCGCAGCGGGGGATGCGGGAGCCGCGCGGGATGACGGGGCCGAGACGATGGGAGCCGCGCGGGATATCAGGGCCGGCGCGCGCAGCGGGGAGGAGACGCCGGGGAAGGAAGCCCGTCGCCGGGAGGACCACGCTTGGGTTGGGGAGATCCACCGGGAGGGAGGGATTTCGACGGCCGTCGCGCGGGAGGGGATCCGCGCAGTCGGAAGCAGCGAGAGGCGGGCCGTCGGGATGGAGGGCATGCGCGACCGGGAGGCGCAGCGGAGGGGGGGCGACTATTTGGATGGGAGCCGCCGCCCCCCGGACGGGGAAAACCCTAAAGCAAGGGAGAAAAAAAAAATAATTAGGGAGGGAGGAGGGATCGGGTTTCGAAAATCTCCTCTGATACCATGTAGGTTGAGAAACCCCCTTGCCCCCTTACCTCAAAGTGAGGCGGAGACATTCTTTTATAATGAATAAAAAGGACCACATCGGACTTGTGGTCCGATGTGGGATACAGACTCCAACAAGAACCAACTACATTATGGAAAACAACAGTTCTGAAAAATCAAAGCAGAACTTCAAACAATTTAATCACTATTCAAACGATCTTTTTAGACTTTGATGTAAACTAATGGAATCAATATAATCATGTTGGTTTTTTATAAAATCAAGTTTCATGCGAATTTGATATCTGTAGAAGTTGCAGTAAAATAAATACAGAAACTTTTTAAAACTCTTTGCTATAGAGTTTCTAAAACCGCATCATCAAATTAATTGAATTTTTAGAATAATAAAAATGCATTTTCAGACATTCTCATAAACTAATGAAAATGTAGATAAATCTCTCATTTGTCCAACATGATAAGAATCACAGAAATCCATACACTGTATTTTAATAAATCATCAAAATTTAGAAATGTTTTTAAATGAAAATCACATGTAATCAAACAAAAGAAAACATGCACATGGAAAAACAATCTCCTCAAGTAATCAAACAAAAGAGAATTCACATGCACAAACAATCTCCCCTTTTTGTTTGATGACAAAACCAAAACTTTTGAACAATTAAAACCAATTTTAAAAACATTTAAAACCAATTTATTTCTCTCCATTTTCTCCCAAAATCTCTCTCTCAAAACCAATGTTTTAAAACAATTAAAACCAAGTTATTTCTCCCCCTTTTTGTAAATGAACAAAAAGTGAAAACAAACTCCCCCTAAACAAATGTAGTAAAAAAAATTAAAATTCCAACATACCGAGTTCAAATATAATTTTTTTCAAACTGAGCAAAGTATAAAGGCTTTGTAAAAATATCTGCTAGCTGATTTTCAGAAGGTATAAATTCTAAAACAATATCACCCTTGTTCACATGATCTCTAATAAAATGAAACCGATCAATATGCTTTGTTCTAGAATGTTGTAAGGAGTTTTTAGAAATAGAAATAGCAGAAGTATTACCACAATAAATTGGTAGTTTATCAAGATAAACACCAAAATCACATAATGTTTGCTTAATCCATAAACTTTGAACACAACTACCTGCACCAGAGATATATTCAGCTTCTGCAGTAGATAAAGCAACAGATAATTGTTTCTTAGAAGACCAGGAAATCAAATTTTTTTCTAGAAAATGACACATACCAGATGTGCATTTTCGGTCAATTCTACAACCTCCAAAGTCAGAATCAGAGTAAGATGTTAAATCAAAACAATTATATTTTGGATAAAATAAACCAGAATCAACAGTTCCTTTAATATATCTAGTTATTCTTTTGGCATCTTTAATATGACTTTCTTTAGGATCTGCTTGAAATCTAGCACATAAACAAACACTAAAAATGATGTCAGGTCTAGATGCAGTTAAATATAGCAAGCTACCTATCATGCCTTTATAAACTTTAAAATCAACAGATTTACCAAATGCATCAATATCGAATTTTCAATTAGTACCCATGGGAGTTTTCATAGATTCAGCAAAATCAAGATCAAATCTTTTAACTAACTCTTTAACATACTTAGATTGATTAAGAAAAATTACCTTTTCTTTGAAAAATTTGAAGTCCAAGAAAGAATTTCAATTCTCCCATTAAACTCATGTCAAATTCAGAAGACATCAAAGAAGAAAATTCATTATAGAGTATTTCACTGGATGATTCAAAAACTATATCATCAACATAAATTTGAACAACTAAAATATAATTAGAAGTTCTTTTAATAAAAAGAGTTATCAACATTTCCTTTCTTGAAACCATTATTTAATAAAAACAAATAAAGTCTTTCATACCAAGCACGAGGTGCTTGTTTAAGACCATACAATGCTTTAGAAAGTTTAAAAACATGGTTACGTTAATTTTTACTTTCAAAACCAGGAGGTTGAGAAACATAAACTTCTTGAGTTATAAAACCATTTAAGAAAACACTTTTTACATCCATTTGATATAATTTAAAACCTTGGAAACAAGCAAAAGCCAATAAAATTTTAATTGCCTTTAACCTGACAACTGGTGCAAAAGAATCTTCAAAGTCTATACCTTCTTCTTGAGAGTATCCTTGAGCAACAAGACTTGCTTTATTTTTGGCAATCTGTCCAGATTTATCCAGCTTGTTTCTAAAGATCCACTTAGTTTCAATCACTTGCTTATCTTCAGACAATTCTACTAAAGTCCAAACATTATTTCTAACAAATTGATTTAATTCATATTGCATAGCAACAATCCAATTTGCATATTTTAAAGCATCATTAACATTAAAAGGAACAAAATCAGAAATAAAAGCAGAATTGACATAAAAATTTAAAATAGAATTTCTAGTTTTAACACCAGAATTAACATTGCCAATTACATTTTCAATAGGATGAATTTTTCAAAATTTTGGATCTGGTTGAGGGGTATGTTCCCCCCTCAATTGATTCATTCTCATCTTGAGGAACTTCTTCATCGAAATTAAATTCTCTAAACTTTTCATCAATAATATTAGAATTAGAATTTAATTTAACATTATTTTTATCAAACATAACATGAACAAGTTCTTCAATAATCATAGTTCTTTTATTATACTCTATAAGTTTTACTATTATTAAAATAACCAAGAAAAATATTTTCATCACTCTTAGCATCAAATTTATCTAAATTATCTTTTGAATTTAAATTAAAAACTTTACAACCAAAAACTCTAAAGTAACCGACTTTAGGTTTTTTATTTTTGAATAATTCATAGGGATTTTTCTTTAACAAAGGTCTAATAAGAATTCTATTTGAAATATAACATGCAGCAAACATGGCCTCAACCCAAAAATATCTAGGAAAATTATATTCACTTAACATAGTTCGAGTTATTTCAATAAGAGTTCTATTTTTCCGTTCTACAACACCATTTTGCTATGGTGTTCTAGGAGTAGAAAAATTATGAAAATAACCGTTCTTTTCACAATTTTTTTTCAAAATTGAAATTATGAAATTCATCTCCTTTATCACTATGAATAGAAATAATCATACAACTTTTTTCATTTTGAACTAATTTTCAAAAAGCATTAAATCTAGAAAATGTATCATTTTTATGAGCAAGAAAGTATACCCAAGTAAATCTACTATAATCATCAACAATAACTAAGGTATATTTCTTTCCACCAAGGCTGAAAATTTGAGTGGGGCCAAATAAATCAAGATGTACTAACTGTAAAGGTCTATTAGTACTTATCTTGATTGATGGGTCTAAATGAAATTTTGTGTTGCTTCCCTTTCATGCATGCTTCACAAACATGAATATATTCTTTCTTCAAGGATGGCAGGTGTAACACATTTTCATGTTTTGAGAGCTTATACAATAATCTAAAATTAACATGACCTAAGCGTCGATGCCAAAGGATGCTGTCATTCTGTACATCATTCAAGCACTTTACATTTTGAACAGCTAGTTCAGTAAAATCAATAATATAAATATTATCTTTTCGATTAACATAAAATAATAAAGAATCATCTTTAAAAACTAAACATTTATCATTTTGAAATTTAACTTCCATTCTACCATCACATAATTGTGATATACTAATTAAATTATGTTTTAAACCTTCAACATATAAAACTTTAGAAATAAAAGTAGAATTTGAAATACCAACTTTACCAAAATCGTTTACTTTACCTTTGAAATTGTCTCCAAATGTAACAGTGCCTCCATCTCATGTGTTGTAAGTAGTAAACTTTGATGGGTCTCCGGTCATATGCGTAGAACATCCACTATCCATGTACCATATATCGTTTTGAGATATCCAAGACATTTTTCCTACAAAAATCAATTACTTGACAATTTTGGTACCCAAACTACTTTGGATCCAATGGGATTAGTTATACAATTTTTAGGTATCCATACCGAATTTAAACCTGTATTGTAAGGTACTCTAGATAATAACGATTTAGAAATATTAGTTTTTGTAAATCCCAAGGATTGTTTAAATCTAAAAGAACAATCATTTGCATAGTGACATTTCATGCCACATTTAAAACAAGTAACAGTTGAAGTACAACCATTTTTACTTTTAACAAAATGAGTGTTATAAATTTGAGGTAATCTCCTATCATAACCAAAACCATCTTTATTTTTATAGGTTTTTGTCAAAGACATTATCTCATGTTATTTTTCACGACCTTGAATAAAAACAGATTGTTTAAGACACTCAACTTCCTTTTTCAAATTTTCATTTAAATCTTGAGCAGATTTCAAATTTTCATAAACATTTGAGTGAAAAGAACAAGCCGTGTTAGTTTTTCATTCTGCTACAAAAGTATTTTATTTTCAGAAATAAGTTTCTCATTGTTTTCTTTAAGCTTATTATATAAATCAGCAGTTTTGAAAATATCTGTTCTTAATCTTTCAATTTCTTTATTTAATTAAAAAATATTGGGATTTTCAGAATCACATTCAGAATCAGAACATTCAAAATAAAAACAAGAATTACTAACCTTGTCCAGTGATGCCATGAAACACAAGTTAGCAGATTCTTTTTCATTTCCAGATTGTTCATTGGAATTAGATTCTTCTGTACAACTCCAACTAGTGGTCAACGCTTTTTTGTCCTTTTTGTATTTGTCTTTATTATTTAGTTTAGGACAATCAGGTTTGATATGCCCTTTATTCCTGCACTCATAACAGGTTATATCTGAAACATTATAATTCATATCACCTTTCTTATCTCCCTTATATTTTTCTTTTTGAGGGTTTCTTTTAAACCAATTCTTGAATCCTTTCCATTTCATTCTTTTGTAAACTCCAGTCATAATCTGAGCCATATCTTCTTTTTCACAATCCTGTAGATCAGAATCAGAAGAGTCACTAGAAACAACATTCACAGATTTAAAAGCTACAACTTTTCTTTTAGTTGTCGCCTCAACAACTATGTTATTCAGTTCAAGTTCATATTGGAGTAGTGATCCAATCAATTCATTTAGGGTGTATTCTTTGAAGTACTTACTTTCATCAATGAGAACTTTCTTAGCATGCCATTTCTTTGGTAAGACTTGTAGGACTCTTTCAACAAGTACTGAGTTTTCCAGAGCTTCTCCAATTGAATTCATTCCATTCACAATGCTTGTAAATCTGTGGAACATTTGGTTTACTGTTTCATCTTCACCCATCTTGAAGTCTTGGTACTCGGCACAAAACATTCCAAGTTTGGTACGGATTAGTTTGTCAGAGCAAAGGTGAGTAACTTGTAGAATCTTCCATATTTCATGAGCTGTCTTACAAGCAAACACATGACTTAAAACACTTCTGTTAATAGCACAATATAAAATATTAACAATTTTGTAATTTAAAACATATCTAGCAGCATCAATTCCGGTAAGAATATCCGGGTTAATGCTCAACTGTTTGAGGTAAGCCTCCATTCGGGATCTCCAGTAGCCATAATCATTGCCATCAAAGTATGGTGACTTTTGAGGTATCCAAGCATTATTGTTGCTCAATCTTGCCATTTTATAAGATCTTATCCTTAGACTATGAGGTCTAGGAAAATGTTAGCACAAATAAAATCAAAGCAGACTCTAGAGAGGGATTTGATTATTCCTTGTATTAAATAGAGAATAACAGCGCTAATCAAATCTAAAAAGGATTTTCCTCTAATACCAATTATTAGGTATCAGAAGGGGATAATGATAGAGCTAAACTATTCTTAGAAGGTCAAACCTCTGATACCAATTGTTTGGTCGGATAGGGTAATGGCAGATGGTCTAGAGGAGGGTGAATATACCAGATTAAAAATTTTAATCAAATAAATAAATTAATTAAAATAATTATCAAAGTTAATTATTGAGGTTAATTAGCAGCAGAAAAAGTAAAGAACGCAAAGATGTTTTTTATAGTAGTTCGGTCTGAAGTGGACCTATTTCTACTCTTATACCTCTATACTCGGTGAGAGATACGTGCATTAAAAAAATGTTTTTTATGGGGGAATCATAACCCAATTACAAAATCCTTTTCTAGTGGAGGGATAACCACGACACTGACTTTTGTATGGGGAGTCACAACCCTTACAACCTGACTTTAGACACTGGGAGTCACAATCCGAACAGTCTCGACTTTAGATACAGGGAGTCATAACTCTTAGATCCTGACTTTAGAATCCGAGAGTCACAACCCGAGAAAACAAAATAACAAATAATGCTTTTGTGAGTAAAAACATAAATAGAAAAATAGAGTGCGTGTGAGAGATAAGAAATAGTGTTACAGACTCACAACCAGACAAATGAGAAGGTAAAATAATTAAAGCACAGGTACAAATTGTTGAGGAATAGATCGACTCGTCTCGTCAAGTCAATTGTAGTCGAAGCGGAATTAATTCAGCCTTGAGAGATCATGTAGGTGATGAAACAGAGTGTCGTAGGACGTTGCAGATTGCACAGCAGGTTCAAAGTTTACAACACTTTTTCTTTGAAAAAAACAGAGTATCAAAAATGTTAGCCCGTGCGTCTTGCAATTTGTATCTTGTTATAGTCTTGTATCTTCTTTCCTGCAAGAGAGAATGATATACATATATAGAATAAATATTCAGCAGTTGCAGCAGCTCTGCTTCCTTCAGATATTCAAAATAAATTGAGTCAAGAGCGTTCATAAATATCTCTATAAAACTCGAAGCACCGTTGCTTCTTTATTCCTGTAGAATAAATCTCAAATAAAAGCCTTCAAAATAATTTGAATAAGTTTTCCAAAAATATCTTCAGAAATATAGCAGCGTTGAATGATTTAAAACAACAATTTAAATCCATTCAAACTTCTTTAAATTTAGACAAAACAGTTCCTGGAAAACTAGCAACACAATCCGTAAGTAAATTAAAAAATTTGAATTTAAACAATTTTGAAACCTTCAAATTAATGGGAAAAAGTCGTTGAAAATTATTAATTTTTCCTCTTTAAATATTCCACAAAAAACATTAAAAACTCTTTGATTATAATCCTTATAATTAATGAGATTTTTTCTAGCATAAAAACCTTTAAAAATAATCCATATATATGCAAAAAATCAAATAAAAAAATGCACGGAATGAACAATAACTTCGGAATGAACAGTAATGTATGATTGATGAATTATACTTTGCACTATTCATGAACAGTAATGTAGCGTAGGGAATGAACAGTTACGTTAGGTATGAACCATACTTTGCAGAATAAACAGTAACATAGGGTATGAACCATACTTTGCACTATTCATGAACAATAATGTAACGTAGGGAATGAATAGTAACATAGGGTATGAACCATACTTCGCGGAATGAACAGTAACGTAGGGTATGAAACATACTTTGCACTATTCATGAACAGTACCTAGGGGGTGATGAACAATAACGTAGGGGTTGATGAACCATATCTTTCACTATTCATGAACCCTACGTAGCGTAGGGAATAAACAGTATTGTAGGGTATGAACCATACTTTGCACTATTAATGAACAATAATGTAGGGTTGATGAACCATATTTTGCACTATTCATGAACAATATGTAACGTAAGGATGATGAACAGTAACATAGGTTGATGAACCACACCCTGCACTATTCATAAACAGTACACATCGTAGGGAATAAACAGTAACATAGGGTATGAATCATACTTTGTGGAATGAACAATAACATAGGGTATGTACCATACTTTGCACTATTTATGAACAGTATTTAGGGTTGATGAACTATACTTTGCACTATTCATGAACAGTACATAACGTAGGGATGATGAAGAGTAATGTAGGGTTGATGAACCATACTTTTCCCTATTCATGAACAGTAACGTAGCATATGGATGAACCATAGTTTGCACTATTTATGAACAACACGTAGGGTTGATGAATCATACTTTGTACTATTCATGAAAAACTGGACATCATACTTCAACAAACTTCAACGAATTTTTAAGGGATTCAGACTTTGGTCAAAAAGACTTATTTGTAGAAAAACTTATTATCTTTCCAACGAATCAAGAATCAAATAAATCCGACTTCTACTGTTCCAAATATCATCGAAAAACATAACCAACTGCATTCTTGAAAACACCAGTTCTGAAAAATCAAAGCCGAACTTCAAACAATTTAATCATCATTCAAACAACCTTTTTAGACTTCGATGTAAACTAATGAAATCAAGATAAACATGTTGGATTTCTATAAAATCAAGTTTCATGCAAATCTGATATCTGTAGAAGTTGCAGTAAAATAAATACAGAAACTTTTTAAAACTGTTTGTTGTAGACTTTCTAAAACTGCATCAGCAAATTAATTGAATTTTTAGAATAATAAAAATGCATTTTTAGACATTCTCATAAACTAATGAAATGTAGATAAATCTTTTATCTATCCAACGCGATAAGAATCACAGAAATCCATACACTGTATTTTAATAAATCATCAAAATACAGAAATGTTTTTAAACAAAAATCACATGTAATCAAACAAAAGAGAATACACATGCAAAAACAGATGTAAATAGTTACTGCATCGAGAATTTGAATGTAAATGAGTTTATCAAAAGTTTAAATGAATCTAAGTATAAGATGTGTATCTTCATTTCATTTCTCTCATGTGATAAGTGAAGATGTTCAATAAGAAAGACTTGTTATGAGATGATTAAATGTATACACATGGTTTATGATTCATTGGATTTCTATAACATGTTTTGAGAAAAAGATTTGGATAAAAGTGTTTATCCAGATATTTGTTAAAATATAAGGGAATGTGTTCTCACCACCCATCAATGAGATATTTTAATAAAATCTTCTTTACAAAAGGAAAGGTTTAAAACACATAGAATACCATATATGATATGCAAACAATAGTTTATTTGTTTAATATTCCTACTAAAAGGAATCTTGGCAAGCCCTTCGGGGGATTTACGACACAAGCGATGACGCAGATAGACAATGACGCATGCATGATGTGGGCAAGTGGTGACGCAGACATGACACATGCAGAATGATGTAGAAATGACGCTGCACTGGAACTTCGAGACATGTTCATGAGCCACTTAGCCTTGGGCCTACGGGATATATAATGGGTCTCCCTCTATCCAGATAGAAAGTGGTCTTTGATTTCATAATAAAAAGAGGCTTTGACCCCAACATTAAAAAAAACAAAGTAGTTTGTGCTGAATCTTAGAATGATATCTCGAAGAGAACATAATGTCTAAGAGGATAGTGGGAGTATGTTTGGACTTCTAGAAGTTCAAAGTTAGCAAATAAAAGATTGTACCAAATTTAGTTTAAGTGATTATTTACTCTATATACTAAAGAGTTTGAATATGTAACAGTAAAGAAAAAATAGTTACATTTAGTTACTGTGAGAAAGTGAATATTACTGTTAACTAAAGGATTAAACCAGTATAATATTATAGCGATTCTTCACTGAATGCCCTAAAATGTTTAGGATATATGACGATAAATAAATATAGAGTTATATTTAATTATCGTTAGAAAGTGAATTACAATTGATATCCTAAAAGAAGTTTTAGGATATGACACTAATGAAAAATGTAAAGAGTTACATTAGTTTCTATGAGAAAATAACACTTAATATCCTAAAAGCATTTAGGATATAATGGTAAAGAAAAATGTAAAGAGTTAACTTTAGTTATCATAACAAGTGGACATTACTATTCCATAAAGGATTATACTAGTTAATATTCAAAGTATTACACTTTATATCCTAAAGGAGTTTAGGATGTGCTGGTAAAGTGATAATGTAAAGTATAAAAGATTTCAAGGAAAAAAATTGACAAAAAGGGTTCTTAGGATGATGATGATGTACTTAGAAAGAGTTATAAGTAGACAATAGAAAAACGTTATAACATTTGATGTTATGAAGTTAAGGAATTTGAATATAAGTTCAAAGAGTTGAACTCAAGGAATATGATTCCTAAGTCTCACCATTATTCAAATTAACTTGCTTTATAAATGTTACTCACTAAGAGGTTAATGGAAGTATTTTATCAGATGATCACATAGGGATGTGACAGGAATTACATTTGGATGTAATGTTCAAAACCCATTATGACAACAGTTGCATGAGTGTCATGTAGAAGCTCTTAAGAGATTTGTTGTAATGGTTAATGTATTATGTTATTATTATAAATGCAATCTCCATCTATCATTCATTCATGTGTCCTGCAATTTATTTTACATGAACGGTCGAATGATAAATATCCCCTCAAAATACAAATTTTGAGTTGTCCCTAACCGATGATCATCATGGAGTATAATGGGTTGTGATGATGTGTAAAGGTTAGCTTGAATAGATTCTTATATTTGTTACAAAGGGTAGTATATGCGATATTGAAAAATAGATTCTTGAGGTAATAAGTAGAGACTTATTACTTGGACTAATCCGCTAAAGCATATCTTATGGAATGTCATGCGGTCATAGATATACTTAGGGGTGTATGCTTATTATCAGTCCTTCTTACTTGAGGTTTGCGAGATACCTAGCACGAGAACCTTCGTACTTTGATACCCTACTTATGCAAGTCAACATATGAACTTTGCTAATACGGGGCCGGTTGGGTATGTTGCTGATCATGTCGTTGGTTGAAGTGCAACCAAGATGAGATTTATCCACTTGTATGACAAGAAAAGACATCTGGTCCTTCATTGAAGTAGACTGAGGGAATGCATAGCCATGCTTAGTTGTTTCACATACGATGTGTTCAACTACTTTGATAAGTGACATGTGATGTGCTTATCAGATAGATGAATGACATGTGATGTATTCATCCGCTTAGTCTTTTTTGGAGAATCAAGAAAATGATGAGAGACCTATACTAGATTGATATGTTCCATGTCTAGTGGTCGCTCGATGTCATGGACAAAGTGATTATATAAGATACATATGATGTATAAGATACATCTTGCGGTGTACATGTTCATATAGTGATATGAGTATATTTGATGGAGATCACACCTGACCCCTTAGTAGCTTGAGTAGCACTGATGTTTTGCTAGAGACCACTCTTTGCTTACATCTATGAAATAGAGATTTCATAGTTTTTGTCAACGCTACTAAGGCCCGCAGGGTCACACAATTAAGCCTTTGGATAAGGATAAAATTTTGAACAAAGTGTTTGTTCAAAATGAAGAGACTTTGATGAAAAAACCATATCCAAAAGAGTTTGGATGGATTCACACAGAGTTGTGAAATTATACATAGTCCTTAAGGGATTCTAGTACTAGTGGGAGATTGTTAGATATGCATTAAAAAAAATATATATAAAATTGGGTACAACCGCAACGCGGCACACGACGCACAAGAAAGATGCAAATAAATTGCTGGCCCAGGGACTCGACCCCGCGACCACGCCCCAAACCCCAACCCACCCGCGCCACCCCAGCTGACCGCGGGGGGCTAAATATATATATATATATATATATATATATAAGATAAAGTGTATATTTAAATACATGCAATAATAAATATATATTTGTTATATATTTATTTTTCCCGAATGGTTTTATTATCAGTTATAATCCGTTATGAATGGATTAATTGGCTTGACAGCTTATTGGATAAGATTCAATGAATTATGTGAATAAATGTATATGGATACATTAATATGTCTGACACGTTTTCATTTAATGAAACGCGTAATGGATGACTATATAAAGGGTTGTGATCCCTTCTGTTGTTGTCATCCGATTGTGAGTAAACCTTCTCAGTTCTCTCTTCCTCCCATATCGCTATTCATCGTTTGAGACGAAGGCACTATGACCCCTTCATCATTCGGGTATCCTCGTGATATGATCGCGGATCCATTGGTCGGTGTACCCCCCTTGGAGGCAGAGTGGTTTTGTTCATTGCTTCGTGATCTTCATTAAGCATAATCTTTCGGCGAGAAAGAAGACTACTACTGTTGGGGTTTCTCCGGATGACCTCTTCGTGGGAAGGGGGGTTCATGGGCGTGGAGGGTTCGAAAAGGCCACTCATGGGGATTTCTTTTTTGAAAAAAGAATTTTTTTCATTCTTTGATAATCACTTGGAGTGTATGAACATGCTGCTGAATCAACTTTTTGCAATAAATTAGAAAATGAAACCCATCCCATTGAATTCGTGTGAATTGGAAAGTGAAGTTGAATTGATTGAAAATGGCCTTGGAATTATTGACAAACTGTTTGAAAATGAAAACAAGCCTTTTTGAATCCTCTTATGAAACTGTTTTGGATCGTTTAAAATCAAAAGTTGTATGTTTTGAAACTACTTCATAACCTGAATTTGAGTGCTTCATTGAAGTTGTTCATGAAAAGAAAAATTGTTTTGAAATTTCAGAAGGGGATGGGTTTCTTTTTTATTGCTTTGTTAATCTTGAGAATTTATTGATCGATTCATCTTCATTTGACAAAGCAGGTTTATCTTCTGCCCCTTATAGTGAAAACCTACTGTGATTCGTGAGAATAATTATGAAGATGATTGAAAAATAAATGAAATGACGACTTTTATGAAAATAATTTTAAAAAAATCAATTTTGAAGCTGAAAAGTTGAGTCATATTTCTTGATTACCCATGTCATTATTCTAACATCTCATCATTATAATTTTTTATTGAATAATTTTGTTGGCTGTCCCCTACTATACCAGAGTTCTAACTATTTATTAAGTGTTATTGTAGGGTATTTTAGGTTCTTTCTACAGAGAGCTAAGGGAAAGAAGATTAAGTTACCTGTTTATCTCCAAGTGCCCTTTGACCCTAGCGAATGTATATAGGCGCACCAATTACAGGGAGTTTTCTAACCCCTGACATTCAGCATCTATCCTTTTTACTGCATTTTTAATTACTACTGCACACATAAAAAAAATAAAAAAAAAATTACAAGAACATACAAAAAACATGCATTTTAATTTAAGTTCCACTAACTTTTTTTTTTGAAAAAAAACTTGCAAAAAATAAAATAAAAAAATCATAAACGTGAAAAAGATAAAAGTAAAAGCAGAGGGTGAATGGTGTTAGGAATCGGCTGTCAGGCTTGGAGTCGACTTTCAGCTTGGGCGAGAGTGCTACAACGCCTCTGAGTGTCTGCTTCTTCCATTCCTCCATTTATGTAATTTTGATTCATTCTTTTGCAATATACAAGTAGTCTGTCCCTGTTTCGTATCATCAGCCATACAGGCATCAGACCCGATCAGATCAGTCCAGTTGCAGCACTCATTCTAGCACTTGAAGGCTACGGTACAGATTATCTTCGGCCTCTTTACATTTCAAGGAAGTTCTTTAATATTGTTTTTATTCATCTAATTATTTAATCTGATGTACGTTTCTATGCTCTGTAGATCTTAGTTTGTCTTTTGTGAATATGGATCGACTGCTGCAATGTTGAGGAATAAATAGATTATATGGATATTTAATATATGGTTATTTATTATATTTCTGAGTTATTAGCATAAATGATGTTATGAGATTGTCTAAATTAGTCATATGATTGGGAATTATTCATTATAATATGAGATGGATTTATTGATATACAGATGAAGCTGCCAGACTAGCACTCTTAGATTGAAGATAGCTTGATATATGTGTGAGAAACAGATTTGTAAGATGATACTTTAAATAGCATATATATTGTGTGAGAAGATGTTTGATTTAGGATATTGGATATAATTATTTTCTTCATATTTCATTTATCTTTTCAGTTTGTTTTTAATGATCAGTTTTTTTACCCTATTGTCAGTTTTCCCTTTTCACTTAAAGTCTTTCTTATTCTCTTCTTCGATCTGATTTTAGTTTTCATTTCAGTTAATTCATTTATTTGTTGTCATTTTTTTCTTTCTTATTCATCTTGTATTTTTTATTCTAGTTTTAGTTACTCTCTGCTCGATTCATAATTATGTTTTCTTTAGTTAATCGGTTTATTATATATTTTTTTTCCAGTTGCACACTACTGATTATCCGCCATTTATCTCTAATTCAGATCCTCTTACTTCAGTCCTTTCCTTTTTACATATTCTACTTCATTTTTTTTATCTTATTTATCCACCTTCTATGGAAAGTTGGGCGATGCAAGTCTACTGTGTAAACATGTTCGGATACGGGTGAACTACTGAGCTTAATATCCTGAGCTTAAACAAGCAATTTTAAATACAAAAAGCTACACAACACACCATTTCAATCATTCGGTAGCTTTGAATCAAGGTGCATTGAATGCTTGAAGCCAATGCTTGAAGCCACTCCTGTTACAATTGAAAAAAATTGGACATTGGGTACAATGATAATTGCGAGATAAAAATGAAGTGTAAAAATGCTGAAATAAAAATGAATATCGAATGTAAAGTGGAAAAACTTTTAAATAAGAAGGGTAAAAAACCATGTGCAAATAGAAAGATCTAACTATAATAAATTACGAACACTCTCAACAAGTAGAAAACACTCAAAAGTACTTTCTTAAATATATGGAGAAACACCTCATAAAATATTGCACTCAAAGTTTAAACTAAGAGATGAAGTGTTGCTTGATAAGCCAATGATGTAAAATGTTGCTAGAGTCACCCACTTTGAATGAATTAAACGAGGCATTTGTTATTTCTCTCTAAAACTTTTGATATATGAAGTGTCCAAAGGATAGTGCAATCACACTAAGAGGGGGGTGCATCAGGTGTGACTTGTTTTTATTAAATTTTTTTCTTTAAACCCTTTCAAACCTCTGTCATCTATCAGGATGAGTGGATCCTGTATGAAATGCAGAATGTAAATGAAAACACAACACAATATTTTTACAAGGTTCGATACTAAGACCCACGCCCTTACTGCAATCAGTTATATACCACCAGTTACCGATTTTTCACTATATGTAGATGGTTACAATAGGGAAAGTCCCATTCCCTTCAACACTGAGTCCCACAGTGCTCTGATCTAGAATCCTATTAGAGATCACATGTTCTCACCTACACAAGCAACTCCTAATTCCCACAAGAGGATCTTTATACAACATCCCACAGTGTTACCAGCATCCCATCGGCTTGTTCCATAGTCCCATTAGAGACTTCCACTACTTCAGAGTCCCACTGAAGACTTCACAATCTTGAGCCACACAAGATTTGATCCATTGATAGGATGATCTTATAATCTTCCTCCACGAGCTTGTTGGATCAAATTGTCTCGCATACAATTCAAGAACCTTTACATCAGTGCCGTTCTTGCTCAAATAATACTGATCACCTGTAAATGACCGGCTGCCTTTGTACAACATTACTGGGGCAAATGTTCCTTTTTCTGCTGAAGACCCGACCTCACTGAACACTGAAAACTCAGTTATGAATTTCTTCTGAATTTCTGATAGAAATACTGTCCCGACTTTAGTCTCAAACTTTGCACACTAATTATGCAATATAAATTGCATATGCATTTAAGCAACCTTCATGCATAAATACAAATGCATGGTCATCACAAGGTTTGTATGTATGCATTTATTCATGCATGCACCACATAAAACTTTTCTTTTCAAGCTACACACACCTCACTTCTTATGTTTGCATGTGATCAAATGCGCGCGCGCGCACACACACACATTTATATATGCATTGGGGTGCACGAATTCTCCACCGCCTCTTTCATTCTTTGCACACAAACATTCTTCGCACACAAGCACTATCCACACTCACTGTTTGTTTCTCAATATGTGTATATTCACATATGCATTGAACCATGCATGAACTCCTCGTTGCATTTGTGCATACTTCCCTTTCGTGCAACAAACATGCATACACAACTCTACCTTTTGTGCACTACTTTTTTTTGCGCACAAATAAATCGCGCACGCTACTGTACTTTGCTTCTGCCTCGTGCACGCTACACCTTCGCACACAGTATGTACACACACAATTTCATATGTGTAAGATTTTGCACACAGGTGTGTGTGAATCTCACTGTTTACTTTGTACTTCTTAATGCATGCACTGACACCTTCTTCACGCAAGACAAGCAAGCATGGATTCCTGGTGTTTCTCGCAATACATGGAGATCCCACATATTATGTTGTCTCGAAAAACTTCACGGAAACAAGTTTCATCGTGAAATAAAACTAGTGTGCAATGCACATGTACTTTGCCTGTGTGGTCGCTACTTCGCACAAACGTGCAGAACCTATGCCTTCGTGAATCAGAGAGGATCGCTAAACTCTGTTTCTTTTGGATATGAAAATCCTCTGAAACACAACAAAGGAATCGAACACCTCAAGTGGTATTTATAGGCAAACTTCACCGACGTATCTCATGCGCACTCCATCACTTCAAGCGCACAAAGCCTCTCCTTCACGACACTAGAATCATCATCATCAGAATATCAAATTTTCTCTATGATGCATATCATCGGTAAGATCTTCATTTAACCATGCAAACAAATTCTCAGGTGATTACAATCATCTTTGATTTTTCAGAACTCTCAAATGATGATTATAAAGCTCGGTTCAAGCTTTGGTCGACATCATATGGAGATCCCGATGAACTGAGCTTCTTCGATGGATTGTTGGAGAATGAAACACCCCAAGTTTTTAAAAATAAATTGAAATGCATGAAACACTGAGTCTCTGCATAGTGACACTTTGTTTTAAGGAGATGGTTATAAACTAGCCGTTAAACATAATTTTGTCTCTTTTATGATTTGAATTTCAAAAAACAGTCATCTTCGGTTGCAATCAGTAAGTTATTTGGATTTTGATAGAACCAACTTGTTTTTTTGATGAATAGTAACACACCTTTATGAATAGTAATACAACCCTTATAAATAGTAAATCATATTTTTTTTAAGGTTATAAGATAATGAGTCCTTGATTAATTTTTCAAGGTGTTATAAAATCAGTTATAGTTTTAAAATTGTTATTTTTGGAATAAATTATAATTTTATTTAAAGATTAATTTTCTCATATTTAGTTTTTTTTGATAAAATGAAGTTCATTTTTGAATTCTACATGTCGAAAAATTGTTAGGGTGAATTTTTGGGATTTTTCTGAAATACTTTAATTTTTGGGATTTTTCTGAAATACTTGAATTTTTGGTGAATAGTGGAATTCAATAATTTACGAAATATGCTAAATAAATGAATTTTTGCATCATGCTTGAGTAATGACTGATGTAAATGGCCATTGGTTCGAACTCACATGCACTTATTAATGTTTTGGGTCACATGAATCAAGACTATTCATAGTCGTGAGCAAAAATATTAAACTAATAATTAAAATAATGGAAAACCCCTCATCTCCTCCACTATAAATACCACCCTCACCCCCTCTTCCTCTCACACCTCAAGTTTTGAGAATTGTCTAAATTCTACCCAATCTCCTTCCTAAGGCTCTTCCCCACGTCCAAGACCCACTGGTCTCACCAAAAGGTCAAAACCAAAGGCCTTAAGGAGGATCTCAAGGAGAAGAGATCAAGAAGTAAAAATCATCTTTCATTTTGTTTCATTTTCTTTTTAATTATTTTTATTTTCTTATACTCTCTTCCCCTCCCCTTATCCAAGAGGCATGAAAGCTCCCAAATCTTATATATGCTGGATGTTATCGTGTTTATGGAAAAATTCATCAACTTACTTCTTCACCTCCTCTCTCTTATTCTAAAAATAAAAACATCGTCTGTGATATGTCGATTTACCGACATCGTGGACGATGTGTCTTCAATTTCCTTTACTTCAAAGCTGGTTGTAAAATCATCACGTCCAAGACCCACTGGTCTCACCAAAAGGTCAAAACCAAAGACCTTAAGGAGGATCTCAAGGAGAAGAGATCAAGAAGTAAAAATCATCTTTCATTTTGTTTCATTTTCTTTTTAATTATTTTTATTTTCTTATACTCTCTTCCCCTCCCCTTATCCAAGAGGCATGAAAGCTCCCGAATCTTATATATGTTGGATGTTATCGTGTTTATGGAAAAATTCATCAACTTACTTCTTCACCTCCTCTCTCTTATTCTAAAAATAAAAACACCGTCTGTGATATGTCGATTTACCGACATCGTGGACGATGTGTCTTCAATTTCCTTTACTTCAAAGCTGGTTGTAAAATCATTTTAATGGTTGAAAAAGTTTTTAAAGTGTATGATATGACATCTCTTATGTTCTGTAATTAACTTATATGCATAATATTAAAGGTATATGATGAAACAAGTTCATCATTATCGAAGAACCGCCAAAATGATCTAAACAAATATTATTAATTATTTATCTAATGATTCATCCTCATACCATATAACCAAAACTATTTATGACATCATTTAATATTTTGGAAACATATTAACACCATTTCATTCCACTTCTGGAGTTTCTCTTCCATTCGACAAGAAAATTCTTTACAAACTGATCATAGAAATCATGTAAAGCATGCACCTGAAACAAATGAAATAACAAAATATTATTAATAAATGGGTCGAATGATGGTATACAATGATCATATTAGGTGTTATAAACATGATTATGCTTCTATAAAATAATAATAACACCCTTTTAACCTTTATATAGGAGATTTAAACAAGTTTGAAGTAAGACGAATCCGAGGTAAGGAAATTCTTAACCTAATTTCCATTCTTTGGGTTAACCTTCTACTTCATTAATTATGTGCCACTGAGATTATTTGTGTAATAAATTTCATTTATATTATGATATATTATGTGGATTTATAGTGTATACACATAATCTTTTCATTATATTAATTCTCACTACAATTATATGATATTTGTAAGGGATTTTACTTTTAAAATCCTCTTAAAATTCTATTTTATGAAATTCAAAAGCAACGTTTTTGCGCACTTATTCATATTTTATGATTTTGTTCTGGTTTTTGGGCATTGTTTATGATGAATGGTGAGACTTATATCTCGCTTCAATGCATTAGGTATGTGTAAGTTGGAGGTCGACCGTATGGTTACTCCAAGTGTAACTGCGATGGTTACACCATAAGGTAGCCGTGAGGGTTACATTGTAAGGTAGCTGTGAGAGTTACAAATCATAAGGTAGCCATGATGGTTATAATATAAGTAATTCCCCAAGTTACCCTTATGGTTTTATATATGTTCTTTAATGTTTTGTAGAAATCTAATGTTTCACAAAGTAAGTATATATGGGTGAGAAGTATGTCTTTGTGAAAACGATTTCACATGTTTATAAGAATTCATGGACTAATGGTTTCTTTCCTTCTTTTTACATCCATTACTGAGCTTTTTATGCTCATCTCATGTTTTTAAATGTTTTCACAGGTTATAAGGACGTGTAAGAGGAAGAAGGAAGTCAAGTTGAATGTTATGAAGATTTGTTAAAGAAATCACGTTGTTGTTTTGTGTTAAAATTTTATGTTTTGGAAGAAATAGATACTATTTTAGTGGTACCCACTTTGTATGCTTGTGGGTTGATATGTATGAGTTTTGTACTAACTTTCTAAAACTCTAAACTGAAAATATTTTTAGGAATGTAAGGAAGTAAAATCTTGTTGAATTAATTAGATTATGTAATGTTTAAGGCTGAGTAGTTTGTGACAGTAATGGCTCAGCTGACGTAGATAATAAATAGTGGTGGCATCCATGTAAGAGAACAACCATAACTACCACAAACAAATGTGACGATAGTGGAACATTTTTTGAGTCAACACCCTCCTGCTTTTAGTGAATCTTCTGACCCAGTAGCGATTGAAGGATGAATTAAAGCTCATGAAAAGATATTCGATGTTATGGGATGTTTAGATAATCAAAAGGTTAGTCTTATCATTTATCATTTTGAAGGTGAAGCTGATCAGTGGTGGTCAATGGTCAAGAATATCAGAGATAGAGAGGAGATTGAAGCCTTAGAGTGGGATGAATTTAAAAGACTTTTCCTAGGTGGTTCGACTTAGGATGGAATTCCTTGAATTAAGGAAAAAGGAGGAAGATTTGGTGGTTGTGTATGAAACAAACTTCACCCGACTAGCAAGGTACTCTCCAAATCTTATTCGGGATCTTAATAGTAAAATCAATCACTTTTACTCAGAATTGAAGCCAAGATACCGAAGGACATTGACCTCCCGAGAATTCAAAAGTTATGAGAAACTTATCCGATGTGCTGAGAGGGTAGAAATGGAGTTTGCTGATGATCACTTGTACTTTGACAACAAATAGAAGAAGAGGTCCATATGGAAAGTGATGGGTAAAAATCATTCAAAGAAATCACATGGTAAGAAAGTCCAGTTTCCAATTTGTGAATAGTGTGGTAAAAGGCACCCTGCGGAATGTCTTACCAAAACCAGGAAATGTTTTCAATGTGGTAAGTTTGGACATATGACCTGAGATTATAATGAAAATGATCTTATCAATTTTGATAAGAAAACTTTAAAGTATTTCAAATGTGGTGAGATGAGTCATTATGCAAATGGCTGCCCAAAAAAAGATTCGAGTGATGGAAAACAACCAGACTATAAGCAGAAAGGTGTAGTGAGATCCTTTGTGACTACTTCAGCAGATGTCGGACCATCCAATGAAGTGGTATTAGGTACTTTGTTTGTTTACTCAGATTTTGTTAAAGTTTTGTTTGATACAGGCTCTACACATTCCTTTATTTATGAGAAATTTTCTGGTAAATTGGAAATATCACCTCAACAAATGAGACCAGAACTTCTTGTTAAAACACCAGGGAGAAATGTTACAGCAAAAAGGCATTTTATGAATCTTCTTATTGTTATTCGTGGAAAAACATTACCTACAAACCTTGTTTGTTTTCCCTTAGTAGAGTTTGATGTCATTCTTGGTATGAATTGGATTTCTGTTTATCATGCTAAGATTGATTGTAGAGCTAAAAAAGTTTTTTTTTCAGAATTATTTTCAGTTTGTATACAATAACGAACCCATACAATTGATAACATATTAGGAAGTTGAGAAATTTTTGAAAGATGGAAATGAAAGTTATCTTGCTCATATTATTGAAAATAAGAGAACTATTCATATTAATGACGTGCTAGTGGTAAATGAATACCTTGATATTTTTCCTGATGAGTTACCTGGTGTTATACCTGATCGGAAAGTTGAATTCCCAATTGACTTAGTTCTTGATGCTAATCCAATTTCAAAGCCCCCTAATCGAATTGATCAAATGGAACTTCTTGAATTGAAAAATCAGTTGTAGGAGTTGCTTGATAAATGCTTCATTCGTCCTAGCACTTCACCATGGGGAGCTCTTGTTTTGTTCGTTAAAAAGAAAGATGGTTCCATGAGACTTTGCTTTAATTATAGAGCTTTGAATAACATTACTATTAATAATAGTATCCTTTGCCTCACATCGATGACTTTTTTGATCAGCTCTAGGGAGCTCTATATTTTTCCAAGATTGACTTGAGATCCGGACATTATTGGCTGAAGGTGAATGGAGATGATATTCCAAAAATAGATTTTTCGAACTAGATATGGTCATTATGAATTTGTGTTTATTGATGAAATTTTGGTATATTATTGAATTAAAGAGGAGTATGAAAACATATAAGGGTTGTTTTGAAAACCTTAAAAGAAAATAAAATGTATGGAAAATTCAGCAAGTGTTAATTTTGGTTGCAATAAATTTCTTTCCTTGCTCACATTGTTTCTAAAGATGACATAACTATTAATCCTACTAAAATGAAAGTTTTTGAATAATGACCAAGACCCACAAATATAACTTAGATTCGTAGTTTTTTTTGGTTTGGAAGGCTATCACCGGAGTTTTGTTGAAAACTTTGCACAATTATCTAATCCACTGACGTAGTTAACTCGAAAATGATTTAAATTCATCTAGAAAAAAGAATGTGATGATTGTTTTCAAGAATTGAAAAGAATATTGGTGAATACTCTAGTTCTGAACCTACCTTCTGGAAATGGTGGGTTTTTTATCTACAGTGATGTTTCATTAAAGGGATTTGGTTTTTTTCTAATGCAGAATGATCATGTAATTTTCTTATACTTCAAGATAACTAAAACCACATGAGTTAAATTATCTCACACATGATTTGGAATTAATAGTTAGGGTTTTTACTTTAAAAATATGGAGGAATCATTTATACAGATCCAAATGTGAAATACTTTCTGACCACAAAAGTATGAAGTATATATTCACCCAAAAGGAATTAAACATGAGGTAGAGAAAACAATTTGAATTGATAAAATATTATGATTGCACGATCAATTACTATCCTGAAAAAGAAAACAAAGTGGTAGATGTCTTGATTCGAAAACATCATACATCATTTACTATGTTATAGACAGAACAAGACCCTTTGATCAATGATTTAATGAATTTTGGCTTGGAAGTTGTTAGTGCAGGAAATTCCTCTATTTTCCTTTAGGTTTTAGTGTAGTCATCGTTGTCAAACAGAATTAAGTAAGCATAGAAGGAAGACAAGAAGTTACAGAAAAAGGTAGAATTGGTTAAAATGGGTAAGTTGCTAGAATTTAACATTGATAAAGACTGTGTTCTAAGATTTAGAAAGAGATTATGTGTGCCTTGTGATTCTCAATTGAAAAAGAATTTTTGTGAGAAACTCACATTTCTCCATTTTCAGTTCATCCTGACAGCTCAAAGATGTACATAGACCTTCGGGAGCATTACCGGTGGGATGGAATGAAAAGAGATATTGTAGATTTTACCGTGAAATGTTTGACATGTCAATAGGTTAAAGAAGAATGGTAATTACTGAAGGGAATGATTCAAACTTTACTAATTCCAAAGTGGAACTGGGAAAACATATCCAAGAACTTCGTTGTGGGACTACCAAACACTTCTCTAGATAGCAATGCAATCTGGGTTATTGTTGATAAACTCACTAAATCTGCTCATTTCCTTCCTATTCAAGATATTATGTCTTTAGATCAAATTTCTCAACCATACCTCAAGGAGATTGTCAGGTTACATAGAGTTCCTCTTTCCACTATATCTGACTGTGATCCCAGGTTCACTTCTATTTTTTGGAAAGGCCTTCAGAAGTCGTTGGAAACAAAATTAAAATTCAGTACAACTTTTCATCCTCAATCAAATGGGTAGTCAGAACAGACGATTCAGACTTTGGAGGATATGATTTGAGTTTGTTCAATGGATTATTAGGGAAGTTGGGATCATCATATTTATTTAGTTGAATTTTCTTATAATAATAGTTTTCATTCTAGTATACAAATGACACCTTTTGAGGTATTATATGGGAAGCGGTGTCGAACTCCAGCTTTTTGAGATGAAGTTGGGGAAATGAAGTTGATGAGACCAGAATTAGTAGAGGAAGTGACTGAGAAAGTGAAGATGATCTAGCAACACATGAGGACAACTCAGAGCATGCTGAAAAGTTATGCAGATGACAGGAGGAAAGACTTTTCTTTTGAGATGTGTGATCATGTTTTTATTAGAATCTCACAATAGAAAAGTGTTATGCGTTTTGATAAGAAAGGAAAGTTGAGTCCATGGTTTATTAGACCTTATGAAATCCTAGAGAAAGTTGGACCGATTTCCTACTGAGTAGCTTTGCCTTTGAGTTTATCTCAGACACACAATGGTTTTTGTGTTTCGATGTTGAGAAAGTATGTGCCAGATTCATCTCATGTTTTGAGCTCAGAAGTAGTTCAGCTGGAAGAAAACCTTTCTTATAAAGATAAACCTATTCAGATTCTTGATCGAAGAGAAAAAGTATTTTAGAATAAGGTAATCCACCAGGTAAAGGTTTTTTAGAGAAACCACATGGTTGAAGAAGTGACATGAGAATCTGAAAATGCTATGAGGGAAAGGTACCCTCACTTTTTTAATAAGTAAATAAAATTACGAGTACACAATTTTCCAAAGGTGGGGAGAATGTAACACCCCAAGTTTTTAAAAATAAATTGAAATACATGAAACACTGAGTCTCTACATAGTGAAACTTTGTTTTAGGGAGATAGTTATAAACTGTCCGTTAAACATAATTTTACTGCTTCTATGATTTGAATTTCAAAAAACGGACATCTACGGTTACAATCAGTAAGTTATTTGGATTTTGATAGAACCAACTTGTTTTTTGGTGAATAGTAGCATACCCTTGTGAATAGTAATTTGAATAGTACTATGACCCTTATGAATATTAAATCATATTTTTTTAAGGTTATAAGATAATGATACCTTGATTAAATTTTCAAGGTGTTATAAAATCAGTTATAATTTTAAAATAGTTATTTTTGGAATAAATCACGATTTTATTTAAAAATTAATTTTCTCATATTTAGAAAATTATTTTGATAAAATGGAGTTCATTTTTGAATTCTAAATATCAAAAAATGGTTAGGGTGAATTTTTGGGTTTTTTCTGAAATACTTGAATTTTTGGTGAATAGTGAAATTCGATAATTTATGAAATATGCTAAATAAATGAATTTCTGCATCATGTTTGAGTCGTGGCTAATGTAAATGACCATTGCTTCAAACTCACATGCACTTATTACTCTTTTGGATCACATGAATCAAGACTATTCATAATCTTGAGTAAAAATATTAAACTAATTATTTAAATAATAGAAAACCCCTCCTCTCCTACACTATAAATACCACCCTCACCCCTCTTCCTCTCACACCTCTCAAGCTTTGAGAATTATCTAAATTTTGTCCAATCTCTTTCCCAAGGTTCTTCCCCACGTCCAAGACTACTGGTCTCACAAAAAGGCTAAAACCAAAGGCCTTAAGGAGGATAATGAGAAGAGATCAAGAGATAAAAATCCTCTTTTATTTTGTTTCATTTTCTTTTCAATTTTTTAATTTTCTTATACTCTCTTTCCCTCCCCTTATCCAAGAGGAATGAAAGCTCCATAATATTATATATTTTGGATGTTATCATGTTTCTAGAAAAATTTATCAACTTACTTCTTCACCTCCTGATCGCGTTGTCGAGCGCGTCAAATTAGTTGTTTAATTTTGACTAGAATTTCTGCAGTATAGCAGCAACCCTAGGTCGTCTCTCGACGGAGCCTTAGATCATTAATTTAAAAAGAGGGTTTTGATTATGAAAGTAGATGGTGAATGAGGTTTTGTAAAACATGGGGGTTTTATGATTAATGATGAAAATAGAAAATGAAAGCGATAAAACAAAGTAGAAATGAACAAGATTGATTAAATGTGATCAACCCAGGGAAGTCTCGTGATGCTCATCCTTCATCGCTTCAAGGGATGAGGTTATTATCTTTTAATACCTAGTTTGTAACAAATATTAACATATTGTTACTGAGTTTATGCTAGGACACCTCCTAGGGTTCAGTCGAAAACACACAATGTTTCACCGGACACTGCTGATGATTGAGTGATTTGTGTTCGACATCATAACCGAAACTCACCAAGGCAACACACGATGAACTCGAAGTGCTATCCAAGTTTGTATGTTACTTCTTTGTGATACCATGACATAAATGTGCATGATCTTGATAGTGGTTATGTGAGTTCAATTGACCAATATGAACCACACAAACACCGCAATTGAATGAGGGAAGAAAATGAGATGAACGGTGTGCGAAACATCACATGAAAGGGTACTCCCAAACATGATCATTTGAGTTGAGTATAACATACCAGTATATAACTAAATTAAATAAAAATATAGGATGAGAAAAAACAACATACAACCTGGAATTAAAAAGATCATTCAAAATAATACAACTTTGAAGCTCGGGATTACATCACATTCCTCCCCGGGTGATCACAAGGGGTTTAGAAACCCATGGGAGGGGAAGAAGAAGAAGATGTTGAAATAGCACCTCCCATAGCCTCTAGAACTTCTAGGGATGTTGAGAAGACTCCTTGGGGACTCCAAAATGGAAGCACCTTGCCTCTTGGCCCAACTTGCAAATGGGGAGCCCAAGATGTCATTTTATAGGAAAATTGGAAGGTAGTTTTAGGCACATAGATTTCATCAATCCACTTGTACCACACGTTTCGGCCTTCAGACAGTCTTATCTCACTTTAGAGAAAATATAAAATTTGTATCCCTATCTCTTTAATGTCTCCACCGAAAGTTTGGCACCCTTTGGACAACTACAGCTCAAGATATTGATAAAATACAGAACACCGCATTTGACTTGGTCCATATTCGGTGGCTTGGACAGATCAGTTCGGATGGCCCCCATAGAAGCCGAATCAGGATTGGTTTCCTTAATATGAAATGTAGCCTATTAAATTTTTGACAGACCCACAAAATTTCAGCTCATTTTTATGCACGGATTTCGTGTACTATGCAAAACAGTGGACAAATGTCCATGGATCCATGCAATTTTGGCCCATTTTTCTTCCACTTCATCAAATGATCTCCAAATCATCTCCACCTACATTGAAATAATAAAAACAAGTAACATTTACCATTATAATATTTATTAACATTAATTGATTTATTCAAACATAAAGTACAATTCATTATTATATTTGGAATATTCATTACAAAACTAGTTTAAAACTGCGGTGTAAGGGTGGAATAAAACAGTGAATCGTGGTACGATCACACCCCCACACCTAAACGTTTGCACTCCTGGGAAAAGTCACATATCCATATACAATGATGAATATATATATATATATATATATATATATATTTCCAACATCCTGAAGATTTAGCATTTGAGTAAATTTTATTTAAAGTAAAGTGATCAATGCACGGACCACACCAAGGAGTTCTTCCTAGTGAAAATAGAAAAAGATGTATCATAAATCACATCATAGCGAAATTCAAAAAGATTAACGATACCCAATTGATAAAGGAATTCAGAAGTAAACCATGACACTAACTCTCCATGTGTGTGTGTGAAAACCATTCCATGCTATTCTTTCCACTTGCTATCCAATAAATATATGTTATTTTAACATTTTTTAGCTTAAATGATTTTGTCACCGAACCTGTCCTACATCCTTTGCAATCATATTTCAAGACCCACTCATTTAAGCATTCCCAGAAGTCAAACCATAATCTCCCGACCTAGATATCCCCCTATGTTGCACATTTCATCACTCCCCTCATTTATTTTTTTTTGAAGTTGCATTTGGAACAAATCTCACACTCATCTCTCAACCCTTGTTTGATCTTCTCACGACACTAATTGCAATAGTTATAATAAGATCAAAGGTTGAGGAGGAGTGGTTTTTGACCTACCCAAGGCACAACAACTTTTTTTTGAGGGCGTACAACAGTCGGACATTAGGTACACACGCATAGGTCAATCTGGTACAGTAATGAAACAGATCGGATAAGGAAAAAACGTATGGAAATATCATTTAAAGATAAAAAATATTAACCCAACATATATTTACCTTATATTAAGTAAGAAATAATAACACTTTGTGGTTTGGTGCAAAAATTTGTGGAGATATTAGTGACACAGTTTTCCCAAAAACTACTCACACAATAGGCATCAATCACCTCAAAGGTTTCACATAGATATGACCATTTATATCATTGACAGAAAACCAATTCACTAAAAATCACCCCCTGATGTTAAATTCATACAAAAATTCTTTTTAGCCTTCGTTATGGTATTTTTACTTTCCCCCCTTTATGGTCGCCAAATCATGGAACTTCGAAATTGTTGATGGGGAAAAATGAAAATACCATAAAGAAGGACAAAAAGAGAAAACAAAAGGAGAAAACGATGAAAATTCCTATCTAACCCAGGAATGTATCCACCCCCCACACCTAGAGTGTGCAGTGTCCTCACTGAAATAATTGAGAATGTGAGAAGGAATGATAAAACCTGGTGTGTTTTATTGGTATGATGCGTCGAGAAGGTGGATTTCCTCCACCGGATTCTTCGGAAAATCCTCATAGAAGTGTTTAAGTCACTTCCCATTGACGGTAAGACTTCATCCACTCTGCTCATGCAAAACCTGTATTGCACCAAAAGGGTAAACATTAGTAACAGTATAAGGACCGAGCCACCGGGAACGAAGCTTACCTGGGTGGAGATTAAGCCTGGAATTGTACATGAGGAATTTCTCACCAATATGAAACTTACTCTGATGAATAATCCCATCATGTATTGCCTTTGTCCTTTCTTTGTAGATTCGAGAGTTCTCATATGCATCACGCCGGATTTCTTCCAACTCCTGAATCTGCAACTTCCTTTCTCACCTGCATCTGAGAGATTCATATTACATTGCTTAAAGGCCCAATATGCATGCTGTTCTACCTCAACTGGGAGGTTACAAGCCTTTCCAAACACAATCCTATATGGTGACATTCCGATCAGGGTTTTAAAAGCAGTACGGTATGCCCAAAGTGCATCATCCAAGAGCAAATTCCAATCTTTCCTATTGGGTTGTACTGTTTTCTCCAAGATTCGTTTAACCTCATGATTTGAAATTTATGCTTGTCCATTAGTTTGGGGATGATATGCAGTGGAGACTTTATGAACAACCCCATACTTACGAAGCAAGTTTTTCATGTTACGATTGCAAAAATGTGAACCCTGATCACTAATGATGAATCTTGGTAGACCAAACCTACTGAAAATCTGGGACCTCACAAAATCAACAACAACTCGAGAGTCATCGGTCCTAGTAGCCTTTGATTCCACCCATTTAGAAACATAGTCAACAGTTAGTAAGATGTATACAAAGCCAAATGAATTTGGAAAAGGCCCCATGAAGTCAATGCCCCATGCATCGAAGATTTCACAGAATAACATGGGTTGTTGGGGGCATTTCATTCCTCTTAGAGATATTCCCTGTGAATTGATATCGAGTACATGATTTACAAAACTTATGAGATCTCTATACAATGTTGGACAATATAATACTAAGTCAAGGACCTTTCTAGCTATACGTTGAGATCCAAAGTGGCCCCCACATGCCAAGGTGTGGCAGAAGGTCAAAACAGAGGTGAACTCATGGTCAGGGACACACCGACGAACAACTTGGTCACTACAAATTCTCCACAAATATGGGTCATCCTAAATGTACCATCGAGAATCATGTTTAAGTCTCTGGGATTGTGAAGTGCTAAAATCAGTGGGGACCCTAGATGTTGCTAGAAAATTCACAATGTCCGCATACCAGGGGGTAAGGTTCACAACATCACAAAGGTTCTCATGAGGGAAGAATTCTCCAATGGGTAGGGGTGAGTCAACATGATGGTCCAATGGTGGGAAAATCTTACTAATGTGGTCAGCTACCACATTCTCCACCCCTCTCTTATCTCTAATATCAAGGTCAAACTTCTGGAGGAGGAGCATCCATCGAATGAGGCAGGGTTTGGCTTCAGGTTTCTTTAGGAGGAAATGAAGGGCAGCATGATCAGAGAACACAATCACTTTTGACCCAAGAAGATATGAACGGAATTTTTCCAAGGAAAACACTATAGAAATGAGTTCTTTTTCTGTGGTTGTGTAGTTTAACTGGGCAGGGTCAAGGGTACGCGAGGCATATGTAATGACATGAGGAGCCTTCTCAACCCTTTGTGATAAAACTACCCCAACTGCAAAGTTAGAGGCATCACACATAAGCTCGAAGGGGAGATCCCACCTTGGTGGTTGGATTATGGGAGGTGATGTGAGACTCATTTTTAGTGAATTGAAAGCATCCTCACAATTTCTATCAAAAACAAATTCAGAATCCTTTTGTAACAACCGAGATAAGGGAAGTGCGATCTTACTAAAGTCTTTAATGAATCGGCGGTAAAAACCAGCATGACCAAAGAAATACCGCACCTCATGAACAAATTTTGGATATGGAAGGGATGAAATTAATTAAATTTTAGATTTATCAACTTGAATTCCCTTATTTGAAATGATATGCCCAAGAACTATCCCCCGCTCAACCATGAAATGACATTTTTCATAATTTAAAACAAGATCTTTTTCAATGCAGTGACGGAGGATAGAACCTAGGTTTTCCAAACAATCATCAAAAGAAGAACCATAAACCGTGAAATCATCCATAAAGACTTCCATACAACTCTCAAGGTACTCAGAAAAAATACTCAACATACATCACTAAAAAGTACCAGGAGCATTACATAGGCCAAAAGGCATTCTTCTGTATGAAAATGTGCCGAATAGACAGGTAAATGTTGTCTTTTCTTAGTCCTCAGGGGCTATATGGATTTGGAAATAACCCGAATAGCCATCAAGGAAACAATAATGGGACTTACCAGCCAATTGTTCTAACATCTGGTCAATGAAAGGTAATGGAAAGTGGTCCTTCCGCGTGGCTTGATTCAGTCGACGGTAGTCAATACAGACTCACCAACTATTTTGCACACGTGTTGGAACCAATTCATTCCTTTCATTTGACACAACTGCTATTCCTGTTTTTTTAGGCACAATTTGCACTGGGCTAACCCATTTACTATCAGATATAGGATAAATGATCCCCGCAATAAGTAATTTACTGACTTCCAATTTTACCACTTTAAGGAGAGTGAGATTCAACCGGCGTTGAGCCTGCCTTATGGGCTTAACCTCATCATCCAAAAGTATATGGTGCATACAAATAGATGGGCTAATCCCGGGAATATCAGCCAATGTCCATCCTATTGCCTTTTTACACTCTCTCAAAATTTTGAGCAGTTTCGATTCCTGTTGTGGAGAGAGGTTATTGGAAATAATGACGGGCAATTGGTCAATACCCTAAAGATATGCATATTTTAAATTTGATGGAAGTGGTTTTAATTCCAACACTAGGGGTTTTTTGTATTGAGGGAGTGGATTTAGGGGGAGTGAGGTCCATTAAACTGTCTATCTGATCATGTTTATTCTCTAAAGATAGAGAATCTATAGAAATGAGATTTGCAGAATCATCGACGGTCATGGGTACCTCAGAATGAACACACTCATCAATTAAAGCACAAAATTTACACTTTTCAGAACCCACGCAACACTCAAAACATGAATCAAAACTCAAATCATTCAAGGGTGAAGAAAATAAAAATGAATTAGAGTTTGGGTTGAGGAGAGAATTGTGTGTGTGTGCATCGTTTGAGAGCACTTCCATTGAATAGACAGGAAGAGTGGAGTGATCTTCAACGGGGTGTTTCATAGCCTCAAGGATGTTAAAACTTACCTTTTCTCCACCAAATTCCATGGACAATGTACCATTGTGAACATTGATGATTGTCTTTGCTGTTTTGAGGAATGACCTCCCAAGTATGAGAGGAGCGTGTCCTTGGGTTCAGGTATCTTCCATCTCAAGAATGTAGAAATCAGCGGAGAAGATGAGATTCTTCACTCTAACAAGGACATTCTCAATCACTCCTTTTGGATGTGTTGTACTCCGGTTGGAAAGTTGCACAACAATTCCTGTTGGTTGAAGCTCTCCAACCTGTAGAGAAGTATACACGGAGTGAGGCATTACATTAATGGAAGCACCTAAATCTAGCATAACATCAGAAAAGAAGGTCTCCCCTATGGTAAATGGTATTGTGAATGTTCCCGGATCCTTGCATTTGGTTGGAATTGCTGGTTGAATCAAGGCCGAGACATTCCGACCCAAGTTGACTCTCTCATTCACCTTCAGCCTTTGTCTATGGGTGTAAAGTTCTTCAAGAAATTTGGTATAACAGGGAATTTTCTTGACTGCATCCAATAATGGGATATTAACTTGAACTTTTTTAAATGTATCAATTATTTCATTTTCAATTTCATTATCAAAGTTTTTCTTAGATTTAAAGAGTCTTTGAGAGAAAGGAAGAGGAATTGATTGTTCATGGGAATCCTTAATGATAATTTTATTGTCATTTTTATTTTTTTTTCTTCATTGGAATCTTTCATGGGTGGAGAAAGAGTGTTTTCAAGAGGGGTACATACCTTTTGAGTAGAATCAGTAAAAGGAGAAGCTTCTTTACCACTATGACGTGTAATTGCACATACATTACCTTTTTCATTAGGATTGACAATGGGTTGGGATGGTAGTTGTCCAGACCCTTGCATCTTAAGCTCACCGATGGTGTTTTCCAATTGTCCCACTTGAGTTCATAGGTCTTGAATTGCCGATTGTGTGGTCTGTTGGAACTGATGGTTCTGGGTTGCCATTTTCTTCACCATATCCTCGAGGCTTGGTTCAGATTTGGGAGGAGGAGGATGATTGTTTTGAGAAGTTGAAGGATAAGAAGGTTGCATACCTTGGCCTTGTTGATACCAATTCTGCTTTAGGTAGCTTGAGTTTCCTCCTTGTCGGTATTGGGGTTGTGCTTGCCACCCTGGATTTGGATTTTGCCTAAATTATTCTTGCTTGAAGGGAGGTGCTTGTTGGAATGGACGCCCTGGGAACACAGCTGCACAAGACTCAGATGAATCTTGAAGTTGTGGGCACTGGTCAGAAAAATGAGTGTTATCAGAACAAATAACACAATGCAATAGAATAGAAGTAGAGTGCGAGTTACCTTGTTCTTGAGCTAATTGCCTTATAAGGGTATGCATCTCATCAAGTTTAGTATCTACCTTTTGTTCTAGGGATTAATGACTTACCTCATAAACTCCTCGAGTTGGTGCAATAACTCGTGTACCAAATTGTTGTGCATTTTGAGCCATGTTGGCTATTAAGTCACGAGCAGCAGAAGGAGTTTTGTCAATTAGGGCACCACCAGCTGCAACATCAATCATTCCACGATCCATGGGGATAAGTCCCTCATAGAAGTATTTGATTAATAGTTGTTCACTAATCTAGTGGTGGGGGAAGCTTGAGCAAAGTCTTTTAAATCTCTCCCAATATTCATGAAGGGTCTCTCCTTGTGATTGCCTAATTCCACAGATTTCTTTCCTAATTGACGCAGTTCGGGTGGCAGGGAAGAACTTCTCTAGAAAGAGTCTTTTAAGGTCATTCCAGCCCCCAATCATGGTAGGAAAATAGTATAGCCAATCTTTGGCTACACCATCAAGGAAGAAAGGGAAGGCCCTAAACTTAATGAGGTCCTCAGACACATTTTGGGGTTTCATGGTGGAGCACACTATGTGAAACTCCTTTAGATGTTTGTGAGGGTCCTCTCCAGGAAGACCATGGAATTTTGGAAGGAGGTGGATGAGACCTGATCTCAGCTCAAAGTTGGCTGCTTCCTCGGGATATTGGACGTATGCAGGTTGGTACTCCACATCAGGGGTGGTCAGTTCTTTTAAAGTTCAGTTATTTGCAGCCATGTTTTCTTGGGTTTTATTGGGTTCAATTTTGGATTGGTTTAGGACCACTTGAGGTTCCAACAGGGGTTCCTCAATGTTACTTGATTGACCTTCTCTATATGCCTTGATTTGTGTGTGAAGTGACTTTTCAATTTTAGGGTCAAATTCAAGTAGTGTTTCTTTACCAGATCGGGTCATGCAAATAATTTGTGAAGTTTTTTTTGAATATGGATGAAATCACTTAATAAGGGTAAAAATAGAATATAATATTATAATACAGAATTATAGAGAGGGAGATGGAGAAGAAGAGAGAGAGAGAGAGAGAGAGAGAGAGAACGAACACACTAAAAACAACCAAAAATAAAGACAAAACCCAAAATAAAAACATTCAAATGGGGATGAGGTATTTAAAGGAGTACTAATTAAGAAGTAAAATAAACAAATAAAAGGAAATAAAGAAGAAAAAAATTATCTTGGATCCCCGGCAACGACGCCAAAATTTGATCGCGTTGTCGAGCGCGTCAAATTAGTTGTTTAATTTTGACTAGAATTTCTGCAGTATAGCAGCAACCCTAGGTCGTCTCTTGACGGAGCCTTAGATCATTAATTTTAAAAGAGGGTTTTGATTATGAAAGTAGATGGCGAAGGAGGTTTTGTAAAACATGGGGGTTTTATGATTAATGATGAAAATATAAAATGAAAGTGATAAAACAAAGTAGAAATGAACAAGATTGATTAAACGTGATCAACCTAGAGAAGTCTCATGATGCTCATCCTTCATCGCTTCAAGGGATGAGGTTATGATATTTTAATAACTAGTTTGTAACACATATTAACATATTGTTACTGAGTTTATGCTAGGAAACCTCCTAGGGTTCAGTTGAAAACACACAATGTTTCACCAGACACCGTCGATGATTGAGTGATTTGTGTTCGACATCATAACCGAAACTCACCAAGGCAACACACGATGAACTCAAAGTGCTGTCCAGGTTTGTATGTTACTTCTTTGTGATAGAATGACATAAATATGCATGATCTTGACAGTGCTTATGTGAGTTAAATTGACCAATATGAACCACACAAACACCGCAATTGAATGTGGGAAGAAAAGGGGATGAACGGTGTGTGAAACATCACATGAAAGGGTACCCCCAAACATGATCATTTGAGTTGAGTATAACATACCAGTATATAACTCAATTAAATAAAAATAGAGGATTAGGAAAAACAACATACAACCTGGAATTAAAATGATCATTCAAAATAATACAACTTTGAAGCTCGGGATTACATCACATTCCTCCCTGGGTGATCACAAGGGGTTTAGAAACCCATGGGAGGGGAAGAAGAAGAAGATGTTGAAGTAGAACCTACCATAGCCTCCAGAACTTCTAGGGATGTTGATAAGACTCCTTGGGGACTCCAAAATGGCAGAACCTTGCCTCTTGGACCAACTTGCAAATGGGGATCCCAAGGTGTCATTTTATAGGAAAATTGGAAGGTGGTTTTAGGCACACAGATTTCATCAATCCACTTGTACCATGCGTTTCGGCCTTCAGACAGTCTTATCTAGCTTTGGAGAAAATAGAAAAGTTGTAGCCCTATCTCTTGAATATCTCCACCGAAACTTTGGCACCCTTTGGACAACTACAAATCAAGATATTGATAAAATACAGAACACCGCATTTGACTTGGTCCATATTCGGTGGCTTGGACAGATCAGTTCGGATGGGCCCCATAGAAGCCGAATCAGGATTGGTTTTTTTAATATGAAATGTAGCCTATTAAATTTTTGACAGGACCACAAAATTTTATCCCATTTGGATGCACATATTTCGTGTACTATGCAAAACAGTGGACAGATGTCCATGGATCCATGCAATTTTGACCCATTTGTCTTCCACTTCATCAAAGGCCCTCCAAATAATCTCCACCTACATTGAAATAATAAAAACAAGTAACATTTCAAATTCTAATATTGATTAACATTAATTGATTGATTCAAACATAAAGTAAAATTCATTATTATATTTGGAATATTCATTACAAAACTAGTTTAAAACTACGGTGTAAGGGTGGAATAAAACAGTGAATCGTGGTACGATCACCTCCCCCCTCTTATTCTAAAAATAAAAACACCATCTGTGATGTGTTGATTTACCAACATCATGGACGATGTGTCTTAAATTTCCTTTACTTTCTTCAAAGCTGTTTGTAAAACCATTTTAATTGTTGATTTTTTAAATTATATTATATGACCTCTCTTATGTTTTGGAATTAACTTATACGCATAATACTAAAGGTATACGATGAAACAAGTTCACGATTATCGAATAACTCTCAAAATGATCTAAACGAATATCACTAATGATTTATCTAATGATTCATCCTCATACCATATAACCAAAATTATTTATGGCATCATTTAATATTCTTGAAACATATTAACACCATTTCATTCCACTTCTAGAGTTTCTCTTCCATTCGAAAAGAAGATTCTTTACGAACCGACCATAGAAATCATGTAAAGCACCCACCCGAAACAAAGGAAATAAAAAAATATTATTGATAAATGGGTCGTATGATGGTATAAAATGGTCATATAAGGTGTTTTAAACATTATTATGCTTTTTTAAAATAATAATAACACCATTTTAACCTTTATATAGGAGGTTTAAACAAGTTTTAAGTAAGACGAACCCGAGGTAAGTAAATTCTTAACCCAATTTCCATTATTTGGGTTAAACTTCTACTTCATTAATTACGTGTTACCGAGATTATTTGTGTAATGAATTTCATTTATATTATGATTTATTATGTTTATTTATAGTGTATACACATAATAATTTCATTATATTAATTGTCACTTTAATTATATGATATTTTTAAGGGACTTTCCTTTTAAAACCCTCTTTTAAAATTCTATTTTACGAAATTCAAAAGAAATATTTTTATGCACTTATTCATGTTTTATGATTATGTTATGGTTCTTGGTCATTGTTTATGATGAAGGGTGAGACCTATATCTCCCTCTAATGCATTGGGTATGTGTAAGTTGGAGGTCAGTCATATGATTACTCTAAGTGTAACTGCGATGGTACACCATAAGGTAGCCGTGAGAGTTACATTGTAAAGTAGTCGTGAGGGTTACAAAAAAAAAGATAGCTATGAGGGTTACGATATAAGTACGTAATATCCCAAGTTACCATTATGGTTTTATATATGTTCTTTAATGTTTTATGAAAATCTCATGTTTCAAAAAGTAAGTATATATGGGTGAGAAGTATGTCTTTTTGAAAATGATTTCATATATTTATAAGAATTCATGGACTAATGGTTTATTTCATTATTTTTATATCCCTTAATGAGATTTTTTATACCCATCACATGTTTTTAAATGTTTTTTTATAGGTTATAAGGATGTGTAATAGGAAGAAGGAAGTCAAGTTAAATGTTATGAAGATTTTTCAAAGAAATCAAATTGTTGTTTTGTGTTAAAATTTTATGTTTTGGAAGAAATGGATACTATTTTAATGGTATCCACTTTGTATTCTTGTGGGTTGATATGTATGAGTTTTGTCCTTTCTAAAACTATAAATCAAAAAGATTTTTAGGAATATAAGAAATTAAAATCTAGTTGAATTAACTAGATTATATAATGTTTAAGTCTGGGTCCTTATAGAGATGATCACACGAAGAGACGATCAGACGAACAAGAAATATGACTGAGTAGATTGTACGATTGAGAAACTCAGTGAGATGATCAGATATCCAGAATAAATCGATTAGCGATTGGATGGTTGTGGTTTTTTTAGAAGCTACAGGTTCACACAAATTGCATTCCCACATCGAAACAATAGGCATATCAACACTTATTTATAATACAGGACATCAAATTCCCAATCCATAATTGGTTATCGAGAGCTCCCATCACCACTTGGCACCACCCATTGCCAGGTACTACCTCTGTCACCATACAGCCTCACACAGTGGCTCTCCGCCACCTATGTTCCTCCCATAGGTTCTCATATACCCAGACAATGCCAATTGCTGGCTATGATGGAGGTCGCACCTGCCCACTTCAGCAGTGGTGTGAGTCCCTCATGGTTGGTTGACATTGGATACTTTTTAATATACTCTCCATATAAAATATTAATCAAATTCTGTAGAGCATAACCAACTCAACATTAAATCACAAACTTTAAAACTTCCTTATAAAAAATAAATCATTTTGCATGGGCCATCCTCTTAAAATGATGTAAACAATGTGTCAAACAAAAATAACCAATGAAACGTATTTGGAACTTCATACCTGCTCTACAATCGTCACATTTAGAACTCATTGAATTTTAATTTTCTTAAGTAATTGAAAACAATTTAAACCTTAACAAACCACTTAACTTATTCAATATCTGATTTTTATTTTTTGTCAATACCCACTTCATTTAAAAGTCAATGATATCTTGTCCCCCTTATTGGAAATAAATCCAAATATATAAGTACGAGAAGAAATTCTCATTTCTAAAATTTAAAATTTAAGAACATCCTCTTCTATTCTGATATTTACAAACTATTTCACTCCAGAGAAGGATGGAATCACAACTGGCTTAGCAAAGAGATAAAATTAATCATCTCTAAGTCTACATGAGCAATGCTCTGTGTAGAAAACAAGAATGATCAAATTTAACATCAATGCTGTCAATAAAATTTCACCATGTGATACCAAACACTGAAACCTCTTATCAAAAGTTGTCAAAATATTTTCAATCAATCTCTTCAATGATGACAAGATTCGGTCTTTAGTTTTTTTAAAACATCTAGAATCATCAGATTCATACCTCACAAGATTTTTTGATATTCATAAGATAACAAATAAGATAGAAATACCTTATGGTTGATCTTCTATGCTCCCCCTCAAGAGATGCACTCAAAATTTTCTTCACCATGATCGACTTCCATCAAGAATAAATTCCAAGTATATTCTAAGATTATTTTAGATGTTTTAAAGAGACAATATGATTCAAATAGTCTTCCATGATGGACATATTTTAACAGTAAAATGTTCACATCTTTAATCAAATACAGGTATCCCCCTGAATAAATGCATCACCTTCAATTCCTTAAATGAAAAAAAAACACAATATATATATAGGAATTAGGTGACTCTTCAATGATCCTTAGAGAAACGAGATGAAAGTTGCTTCTCAACCCAAAAATCTTCTTATATGAAAGAATTATTCACACTTGATAACAAAGTAGTTTTATTTTTCTCTGCTTATTCTAATTTTCTTGCATCTTCCAACTGTCCTGGCCATATGATCAAACTTTCTTTAGCAACATTCCCAGTCTTCACTTTGTGTGTAGACTTATTTTTGTCAATAATAGAAGTTAAAAATGCTTTCCATTTCTTATTAAAGAATTATTATTGACCATATAACCATGTCAAATAGTTTTTATCTGAATGTATAGACATATTTCACATTTCACACACAACTTTAAAATTCAACAAGTTACCTTTTGTAGGTAACTTTTCAGATTCTTTATCAGAGATGTCTTTCACCAAATCAATCCTATTGTTTTTCTTCTAGATTTATCCTTTATTTGATTCCAACTTGCTTCCTTTAGTATTAATGTTCATGGCCAATTCACAACGGTCCTTGATGTGACCTTTAATACCATAATAGAAACATGTTTTCTTTGGTTTGAAACTCTTTACATGATTCTTATCAACCTTCATGGGTGTTGTTTGTTTAAAAATCATATTCTTTTATTCATATCCCAAGGCTGATCCGCCATCTTCATTTCTTACATAATTCACTTTTTGTTGTGGTCTTCTATTTACATTAATAGATGATTTGTGCATGATTGGTACATACCAAAACTCATCATAATAATGATCAATTTTGTTGCAATAACCATATAATTTTTTCAAGTAATCATATCTATTCTTGATAAACTAATTCTCTTTCTGTGAGATCTGCTTCTGTTGTGCAGGTTTCAATATCTCTTTACTTTTTCCCCCTAAATGCAAGCATTCTGTAAAATTCATTCAATGAAATATTATGCCAATAATTAATTTCCTGATGCCCAAAATTCCAACAACACCAACAATATCAAAAAAAATATTGAATTCTTCTATGACAAATTTTGTCTATCTTTGACATTTTGCTGCTTATGGGTATAAAATTTCTCCTACTATACTTTATTTGGGGAACAAGAATTTTCACACATCTTAAAATCCATATTTGAAGATGTTGTGGATTCATGAGTATTTTTCTTCACCCATGTTGGTCAAAATTTAAATGTTGAATCTGTAATAATCAACGAAACAACATTATCACACATAGATTTATCAGGACAAATGGTTACCTTCTTCAATGTGCTAGTAGTAGATTTATCTTTAGATAATCTCAAAATATTTTTTCCACTAGATTGATTTTTTTTTCAGAAATAAGGCTCTTATCCAATGAATCCTTGGAAATAATTATTTTCTCAACAACTAGGGAAGTCTCACCTTGTGTCACTTCAATATTTGTCAGTTTTACTTCTAGTTCAAGACACTAAGTTGAGAGAAATCTTCTCATCTTCAACAGATTTTATACTTTCTTCCCACTGAATATTCATCTTCTGAATCTCATCTTCATGCATCTGATTTGTCTTTAATAACAAATTTTCAATCTCATTGATTCTTTCTTCTTTTTCATTCAATTGAGCATCTTTGAAATTCGTAGATGTATTATGCATCTTTTTAAGTGCATGAATAACTTATGTAAAGGAAATTTTAAAAAAAACCTTCTCACAAGAATTACTTTTCAACTATTCAATAGCTTTAACATATATTTCTTTGAAAAGTGATATTGTTTCATCCTTAGCTTTCACAAGTTTTGTGAGAGTGTTGGATATGCCAACCTTTTTAGTCAATGATTCTTCCATAACATTTTCCTCTTCCTCTAGATATAATTTTTCATCTTGAAGTTCCTTGAAAACTCTGTTCAAACATGTGACCGCTTCTTTGGGAACTTTCTTCAGGTGCTTTATAATTTTTGAATTGATCATATCATCATCACAGATTGAACTTGACTCATCAGAATTATAATCAACTGATTTCTTTCAACAATTAACTCTCTGAGTGCCTTCATTTAGTAGTTAATATTCATTTATCCTTAAATTATTCTTCAGTTTCTTTTCCACTCTTTTCTTTCCTATTTTTCTGAGTCTTGACTGAAAATTCAACATTTCTAACATCGAGAGTATAGATAGGATTTTCCATATGAAGCTCTTTTGAATTTTCTTCATACTCAAATCTACACTTCACATTCTTCTGATAAAAACAACTGAAAAAATATAGTAGATCCAATCAGAGGTGGCCTTGCTCTGATACCAATTGAAGTGTCTAAAGGATCGTTTAGTCACATTGAGAGGGGAGGTGAATCAGGTGTGATTTGTTTTCACCAAATTATTTTCTTTTTTTAAACCCCTTCAAACCTCTATCACCTCTTAGGATGATTGTATCCTGTATAAAATGAAGAATATAAATGAAAACCTAACACACAATATTTTTACAACATTCAGTTCTAAGAACTACATTTTTTCTGCACTAGTTATACCCCTGGTTACATATTCTTCACTATATGTAGATGGTTACAATAGGGAAAGTCCCATTCCCTTCAACACTGAGTCCCAAAATGTTTTTCTCTAGAATCCCACTAGATATCACATGTTCCCACCTACACAAGTGACACCTGAGTCCCACAAAAGGATATTTATACCACACCTCACAATGTTACCATCATCCCATCGACCTACTCTAGAGTCCCACTGTAGACTTCCACTGTTTCAGAGTCCCACTGAATACTTCACAATCTTGAGTCACACAAGATTTGATCCACTGATAGGATGATATTATAATATTCATCCATGGGTTTTCTGGATTAAACTAGTCCATGTAAAATTCAAGAACCTTTTCACTGGTGTTGTTCTTGATTAAATAATACTGATCACCTGTAAATGACCAGCTACCTCTGTACAACACTGCTTGGGAAAATGTTCTTTCTTTTGCTAAAGAACCATCCTCACAAAACACTGAAATCTCGATTATGAATTTATTTTGAATATCTGATAGAAATACTATCTCGGCTTCAGTATCAAATCTTTGCACACTAATTATGCAATATAAATTGCATATTCATTTATGAAACCTTCATGCATGAATACAAATTCATGGTCATAACAAGGTTTTTATGTATGCATTTATGCATGCATGCACCACATAAAAAATTTCTTTTAAAGTTACACACACCTCACTTATTATGTATGCATGTGATGAAATGCACACACACACACACACATTTATATATTCATTAGGGTGCACAAATCTTCCACTGCTTCTTTCATTATTTTCACACAAACACTATCCACACTAACTGTTTGTTTCTCAATATGTGTATATTAACATGTGCATTGAATAATGCATGAACTCCTTACTACCTTCATGCATACTTCCCCTTCGTGCAACAGATATGCATACACAACTCTACCTTTTGCGCACTCTTTTTTTGCTCACAAATAAATCCCGCATGCTACTGTACTTTTCTTATGCCTCGTACACACTGCACCTTCGCACACAGTATGTATACACACAGTTTCATATGTGTAAGACTTCATGTACATGTGTGTTTGAATCTCAATGTATACTTTATACTTCTTAATGTATTAATTGATACCTTCTTCATGAAAGACATGAAATCATGGGTTATTGGTGCTTCGCGCAATCCATGGAGATCACACACCTTATGCTATCTTGAAAAAATTCACAGAAACAAGTTTCAACATGAAATAAAACTAATTTGCAATGCACATGTAGTTTTCCCATAGGATCACTACTTCTTCTTCACACAAATAAAGTATGTGCAGAACCTATGCCTTTCATGAATCAGAGAGGATCACTAAACTCTATTTCTTCTGAATATTAAAATCCTCTCAAACTCAATAACTGAAATGAACACCTTGGGTGATATTTATAGGAAAACTTCACCAACTCATCTCATGCACACTACATCACTTCAAGTGCACAAAGCCTCTCCTTCATGACACAAGAATCATCATCATCGAAATATCAAATTTTCTCTATTTTTCATATCATTGGTAATATCTTCATTTAACTATGAAAAGAAATTCTCAAGTGATTTCGATCATCTTCAAAATTCCAAAACTCTCAAATGATGATTAGAAATCTTAGTGCAATCTTTGGTCGATGTCACATGGAGATCCCGATGAACTGAGCTTCTTCGATGGCTTTCTAGAGAAGATCACATTAAGAGATGATCAAACGATGAGAAAATATGATCGAGTAGATTATACGGTTGAGGAAATCATCAAGACAATAAAATGGCTAGAATAAATCGATCAATGATCGGACATTTGTGGGGTTTTTAGAAGCTATAGTAATGTGCAAATAACGTTTCCACATCGAAACTCCAGAACTTATTTATAATACAGGACACAAAATTCCCAATCCAAACTTGGTTACCGAGAGATCCCATAACTTCTTGACACCGCCCCATGCCAGGTCCTACCTATGTCGTCGTGCCTCCCCTAACGGTGGCTCTCTGCCACCTATGTTCCTCCCATAGGCACTCATATGCCCACACAATGCCACTTTCTGGCTATGCTAGAGGTCGAACTTTCCCACCTCAGTAGTGGTGCAGGTCCCTCATGAGTGGCTGACATTGGATACTTTTTAATATACTCTCCATATAAAATGTTCATCAAATTCCACAATGCATAGACAACTCAACATTAAATCATAAACAACTTCAAAACCTCCTTACACAAAATAAATCATTTTGCATGGGGAATCCTCTTAAAATGATGTAAACAATGTTTCAAAATCAAATAACCAATGCCGTATGTCTTTGGAACTTCATACCATGTCTACAATCATCACATTTAGAACTCATTGACTTTTCATATTCTTAAGTAATTAACAACAATTTCAACCTTAACAAACCACTTGGCTTCTTCAATCCCCCTTTGGATTTGTTGTCAATACACAATTCATTTAAAAGTAAATGATATATTTCACCCTTATTGGAAATAAAGCTAAAGATATAATTATGGGAAGGAATTATCATTTATAAAATTTAAATTTTAAGAAAATCCTCTTCTATTATGATACTTACAAAATATTTCACTCTAGAGAAGGATGGAATCACAACTGACTTAGAAAAGAGATAAAATTAATCATCTTGAAGTCTACGTGAGCAATGCTCTGTGTAGAAAACAAGAGGGATCAAATTTAACATCAATGCTGTTAATAAAATTTCACCATGTGATACCAAACACTAAAACCTATTATTAGAAGTTGTCAAAAGATTTTCAAAAAATATCCTCAATGATGACAAGATTCAATATTTAGATATTTTTTAAAACATATAGAATCATTAGATTCATACCTCACCAGAAATTCAGATATTCATAATATAACAAATGAGATAGAAATATCTTGTGGTTGATCTTTTGTGCTCCCCCTCAAGATATGCACTCAAAAATTTCTTCATCACGATCGAATTTCATCAAGAATAAATTCCAAATATATTCTGAGATTGTTTGAGATGTTTCAAAGATACAACATGATGCTAATAGTCTTCCATGACGGACATTTTTAGCTGTAAAATGTTCACAACTTTAATCAAATTCATGTCTCCCCATGAATAAATGCATCACCTTTAATTCCCTGCATGAAAAACATACATAATATATATATATATATATATATGGGAATTAGGTGACTCTTCAATGATCCTTAAAGAAATAGGACCAAGAGCTGCTTCTCAACCCAAAGATCTTCTTAGATGAAAAATACTTCTTCACACTTGATAACAAAGAAGTTGTATTTTTCTCTTCTTGTTCTAATTTTCTTTCCGCTTCCTACTGTTTTGGCCATATGATTAAACATTATTTAGGAACATGCTCACTCTTCACTTTACGTGTAGACTTATTTTTCTCAATCCTAGAAGTTATAGATGCCTTCCCTTTCTTCTTCAATAAATCTTGTTGACCAGATAACTATGTCAAATAGTTTTTTATCTGAATTTCAAGACATATTGCACCTTTCACACACAACTTTAGAATTCAACAAGTTACATTTTTTAGGAAACATTTCAGTTTCTTTATCAGAGACATCTTTCACTAAATAAATCCTATTGTTTCTCTTCTAGATTGATCCTTTCTTTGATTCCATCTTGCTTCCTTTAGTATTGATGTTAATGACCAATTCACAATGGTCCATGATGTGACCTTTCCTATAACAATAGAAACATATTTTCTTTGGTGTGACACTCTTCACACGATTCTTCTCAACCTTCATGGGAGTTGTTTGTTTAACAATCATTTTTTTCATATCCCAAGGCTGACCTGTCATCTTTATTTCTTACATGCTTCACTTTTTGTTGTGGTCCCCTATTTTCATCAACAAATGATTTTTTCATGATTGGTACATACCAGGACTCATCATAATGATGACCAAACTTCTGTTGCAATAACCATAGAAATTTTCAAAGTAATCATATCTGTTCTTGATAAACCGATTCTCTTTCTGTGAGATCTACTTCTGTTGTACAGGTTTCAATTTCTCTTCAGCTTTTCTCCCCCTAAATGAAAAAATTATGTAATCTTAATTCAATGAAAAATTATGACAATAATTAATTACCTGATTCCCAAACTTTCAATAGAACCAACATTTTCCAATAAATCTTAACTTCTCCTTTTGAGACAAATTTTTACTATTTTTGAAATTTTGCTGCTTATGGGTATCAAATTTTGTCTTTTGTACTTCTTTAGGGAACAAGAATTTCCACACTTCTTCATATACATATTTCAAGATCTTTTCCTGAGTTTTTCTTCACCCATGTTGGTCTAGATTTAAATGTTGAATCTATAGTATTCAACAAAACAACAGTAGTACACATAGATTTACACACATATTTATCAGGACAAAGGGTTGCCTTCTTCAAAGAGCCAATTGATTTATCTTTAGATAATCTCAAGCTCCTTTTTTCCACTAGATTGATTTTTTTTTCAGAAATAGGACTCTTATCAAATGAATCCTTGGTAATAATTCTTTTCTTAGTAACTAGGGAAGTCTCACCTTGTGTCACTTCTATATTTATAAATTTCACTTCTAGTTCAAGAAACTTTAAGTTGAGATAAATATTCTCATATTCAATAGATTTTATGCTTTATTCCAACTAAATATTCATATTCCGAATCTCATCTTCATGAATTTGATTTTCCTTTAATAAAAAATTGCCAAGATCCTTGATTCTTTCTACTTTATCATTCAGCTGAGCATCTTTGACATTCATAGATGTATTATGCAGTTTTTGAAGTGCATGGATAACTTATATAAATAAAATTTCAAAAACATATTTCTCATAAACATTACTTTTCAATTATTCAATATCTATAACATATATTTCCTTGCAAAGAGATATTGTTTCATCCTCATCTTTCATAAGTTTTTTGAGAGTGTTGGATATGCCAACCTTTTTTTTCAATGCTTATTCCATAGCATTTTCCTCTTCTTCTAGCTATAAATTTTCACCCCAAAGTTCCTTGAAAACTCTGGTCATACACGTGACCACTTATTTTGAAGATTTCTTAAGATGATTTCTAATTTTTAAATCGATCATATCATCATTGCAACTTGAACTTGACTCATCATAATTATAATAAACTAATTTCACTAAATAATTACCACCTTGAGTGCCTTCAACTAGTAGTTAATCTTCATTTATCCTTAAATTCTTCTTCAGCTTCTTTTCCACTATTTTCTTCTTATTTTTATAAGTGTTTACTGAAACTTCAACATTTATAACATCTAGAGTAGAGAAATGATTTTTCATCTAAAACTCTTATGAATTTTATTCAAATTCAAGTATGCAATTCATATGATTCTGATAAAAACAATTGGACAAGTATAGTAGATCCAATTAGAGGTGGCCTTGCTTTGATAGCAATTGAAGTGTCCAAAGGATCGTGTAGTCACACTAAGAGGGGGGGGGGGTGAATCATGTGTGAATTGTTTTTACTAAATTATTTTATTTTATTAAACCCCTTCAAACCTATGTCACCTGTTAGGATGATGGGATCTTGTATGCAATGTAGAATGTAAATGATAACACATCACCCAATATTTTTACAAGGTTTGGTACCAAGACCTACATCCTTACTAAAATTAGTTATACCCCCCGGTTACAGATTCTTCACTATATGTAGATGGTTACAAGAGGGAAAGTCCCATTCTCATCAACACTGAGTCCCATAGTGTTCTGCTCTAGAATCCCACTATAGATCACATGTTACCACCTACACAAGTGGCTCCTAAGTCCCATAGGAGGATATTTATACTGCAACCCACAATGTTACCAGCATCCCACTAGCCAGCTCCAAAGTCCCACTAGCGACTTCCACTACTTTAGAGTCCCACTAAAGACTTCACAATCTTGAGTCACGCAAGATTTGATCCACTGATAAGATGATCTTATGATCTTCCTCCACGAGCTTCCAGGATCAAACTGGCCCGTGTACAATTCAAGAACCTTTACACTGGTGCTTTCTTGCTCAAATAATACCAATAAACTATAAATGATCATATGCCTCTATATAACCCTACTCGGGAAAATTTTCTTTCTTCCACTGAAGACCTGACCTCACTAAACACTGAAAAATTGATTATGAATTTCTTCTGAATCTATGATAGAAATACTATCCCGGCTTCAGTCTCAAAGCTCTATACACTAATTATGCAATATAAATTGCATATGCATTCAAGCAATCTTCATGTATGAATAAAAATGCATGGTCATCACAAGGTTTGTACATATGCATTTATGCATGCATTCACCACATAAAAATTTTCTTTTCAAGATACACACATCTCACTTCTTATGTATTCATGTGATCAAATGCACACACACACACACACATATGAATTAGGGCGTACAAATTATCCACTGACTCTTTCATTATTTTCACACAAACACTTTCCACACTCACTGTTTGTTTCTCAATATGTGTATATTCAAATATGCATCAAATCATGAATGAACTCCTTACCGCCTTCACGCACACTTTCCATTCGTGTAACAGATATGCATACACAACTCTACCTTTTGAACACTACTTTTTTTTGCACCCAAATAAACCACGCATTCTACTGTACTTTTCTTCTACCTCGTGCACACTACACCTTCTCACATAGTATGTATGGACATAGTTTCATATATGAAGGACTTCGCACATAGGTGTGTGTGAATCTCATTGTCTACTTTATACTTATTAATACATGAAATGGCATCTTCTTTGTGCAAGGAAAGCAATCATGGGTTCTTGGTGCTTCATGCAATCCATGTAGATCACATACATTATTCTATCTCAAAAAAATTTTCCGAAAAAAGTTTCATCGCAAAACAAAACTAGTGTGCAATGCACATGTAGTTTTCCCGCATGATCACTACTTCTTATCAATAACGGCTTGGAAAATTCAGTTTCCCCAGACCAATATCAGAAATTTTCTCTAAATACATTGAGAGCTATAGTAAAAAGTTCAAAATAATTCCCTTTCTTTGTAAAATTTTTCCTTACTTGAGCGTTTCCCTAGCCCAGGGGCTCTTGGGGCTTACCCCAGGGCCGCCCCTTCTTCTTCTAATGACGGCCCGAAAAATTCAGTTTCCCTAGACCAATATCATAAAATTTTCCCTAAATACACTGATAGATATAGTAAAAAGTTCAAAATAATTCCCTTTCTTTATAAAATTTTTCCTTACTTGAGCATTGCACTAGCCCAGGTGCTCTTGGGGCTTGCCCCAAGGCTGGCCCTTCTTCTTCGCACAAATAGAGTATGTGCAGAACCTATGCATTTCGTGAACCAGAGAGGATCACTAAAATCTATTTCTTTTGGATATGAAAATCCTCTCAAACTCAGCAATCGAAATGAACACCTGAGGTGATATTTATAGTCAAACTTCACCAATGTATCTCATGCACACTACATCACTTCAAGTACACAAACCCTCTCATTCACAACACCAGAATCATCATCACTGAAATATAAAATTTTCTTCATGATATATATTGTCGGTAAGATCTTCATTTAACCATGAAAACAAATTTTTAGGTGATTTCGATCATCTTCGAATTTTTAGAAATCTAAAATGATGATTAGAAAGCTCGATTCAATATTTGGTCGATGTCACATGGAGATCCTGATGACCTGGGTTTATTCAATGGCTTGATGGAGAATATGACGTGAAGAGATGATCAGAAGACCAAGAAATATGATCAAGTAAATTACGTGGTTGAGGAAATTAGTGAGATGATCAGATGGCTAGAATAATTTGGTCAGTGATTGGACGATTGTTGTTTTTTTCAAAGATACAATAACATGAAAATAACGTTCCCACATTGAAACATCAGGCCTATCTACACTTCTTTATAATAATGGACATAGAATGCCTAATCCAAAATTGGTTAATATACTCTCCATGTAATGCCACCGCTTTCTAGCTACGATGGAGGTCTCAACTACCCACCGTGGTGTGGATCCATCATGGTTGGATGGCATTTGAAACTTTTTAATATACTCTTCATATAAAATGTCCCATCAAATTCCATAGAGAATAGACAACTCTTAAATCACACAAATTCAAAACCTACTATTGAAAAATAAATCATTTTGCATAGGAAATCCTCTTAAAATTATGTAAACAATGTGTCAAACTCAAATAACCAATGACACATGTATTTGGAACTTCATAACATATCTACAATCTTCACATTTAAAACTCATTAAATTTTCTTCTTAAGTAATTGACAACAATTTCAACCTTAACAAACCACTTGGATTATTAAATGTTTACTTTTGGATTTGTTGGCAATACCCACTTCATTTAAAATTAAATGACATCTTGGCCCCCTTATTTGAAATAAAACCAGAGATATAAGTATGGGAAGAAATTATCGTTTTCAAAAATTTAAATTTTAAGAGCATCCTCTTCTCTTTAGATACTTACAAACTGTTTCACTCTAGAGAAAGATAGAATCACAACTGGCTTAGAAAAGGGGTAAAATTAATCATCTCTAAGTCTATGTGAGCAATGCTCTATGTAGAAAACAAGAGTGATCAAATTTAATATCAATGCTATCAATACAATTTCCCCATGTGATACTAAACACTGAAACCTCTTATCAAAAGTTGTTAGATGATTTTCAACCAATCTCCTCAATGATGTTAACCTTCAATCTTTAGATTTTTTAATAATATCTAGAATCATTAGATTCATACCTCACCAGAACTTCTAATATTCATAAGATAACAACTGAGATACAAATATCTTGTGGTTAATATTCTGTGCTCCCCCTCAAAGATGCACTCAAAAATTTCTTCATCTTGATTGAATTTCATCAAGAATAAATTCCAAGTATATTTTGAGATTGTTTGAGATGTTTCAAAGAGACAACATGATTCCAATAGTCTTCCATGATGTAAATATTTTAACTATAAAATGTTTACAACTTTAATCAAATTCAGGACTCCCCCTGAATAAATGCATCACCTTTAATTCCCTTCATGAAAAACAAACACAATATATATATGGGAATTAGGTGACTATTCAATGCTCCTTAGATAAATAGAGCTGGGAGTTACTTCTCAACCCAACAATATTGTTAGATGAAAAATAATTCTTCACACTTGATAACAAAGCAGTTTTATTTTTCCCTACTAGTTCTAATTTTCTTTCCTCTTCCATCTATTCTGGCCATATGATCAAACATTCTTTAGGAACATGCTTAGTGTTCACTTTGTGTGTAGACTTATTTTTCTCATTACTAGAAGTTACAAATGCTTTCCATTTCTTGTTTAAGAATTCTTCTTGACCATATAACCATGTTTAATGGTTTTTTATCATAATGTATAGAAATATTTCACCTTTCACACACAACTTTAGAATTCAAAAAGTTATATTTTTAGGCAACTTTTCAGATTCTTTATCATAGATTTCTTTCACCAATTCAATCCTATTGTTTCTCTTCTGAATTGATCTTTTATTTGATTCCATATTACTTCCTTTAGTATTTATGTTCATGGATAATTCAAAATAGTCCATGATGTGACCTTTCGTACCATAATAGAAACATCTTTTCTTTAACATGTAACTCTTCACATGATTCTTCTCAACCTTCATGGGAGTTTGTTTAACAATAAATTTATTTTGTTCATATCCCAAGACTGATATGTCATCTTAATTTCTTACCCACTTAACTTTTTATTGTGGTCTTCTATTTGCATCAACAGACAATTTGTGTATGATTGGTACATACCAGCACTCATAATAACAATGACCACTTATTTTTTAATAACCATACATTTTTTCAAAGTAATCATATCTATTCTTGATAAACTGATTCTCTTTTTGTGAGATCTACTTCTGTTGTGCAGGTTCACTACAAGAAAATCACCTCATAGTAGAAGTTTTATAAAACTGCCACTAAATTGGGTGTCGGTGTACAAAATGTAGCGATTTATAGTAACCATCATAGTAAACACATTTCATCGCGGTTATTGTGGTTTTGGTGGTGGTTTTCCCGGAAAAAAATGAATTCTTTTTTGGCGACGGTTTAAACCACCGCTAAAAATCATTTCATTTTCCCCAGGAAAAATGCTGCAAAAACCACGTGAACCACCATGAAATGGTAATGAAAAATGATAAATGTTTAGCGATGGTTTAAACCGCCACCACAAAAAACCCATTCTTTCAAAATAACTGCTGCTAAATCAAAAAAAACCACTACTAAATTATATCATTCATGTATGTAGCGGCGGTTTTAACTACCGCCAATAGTAACATACCAAATTATAGCAACGGTTTTAACCACCGCAAAATATGGTACATTTACATAGTGGTGGTTTAGACCACCACTAAAGGTAGATTTAAAATAAAAAATTGTTGCATATTCTGTAGCCCCATCCCCAGTACCCTGAAAAAAAAACCATTTCAATGTCATTATTAACAAAATATTTCACCACTACTAGGAAAGTAACACCACATCGCACAAATCATGAAAACCTATAATCATACAAACCTATAACCTACAATCCTAATAAATCAGAGTCTTGAAAATATAATAACCTTTAAAACTATAGCATTCAAACCTATAAACATGAAAAACTTGACTCCTAAAAACATCTCTACTAAAAAACATTTAACATTCACCATTTTAGACTGATATCCAATAATACTAAAAACCTTCAAACATGAAAACCTATAAATTGATAAAACATAAATCCTATAATTCAAAAGCCTATAAACTTCAAATCAAAGAAAAATAAAAATTGTAAAACAAAAAATTTGATACCATCAGTCCTATAACCTAATTTTCTATAATCTGCAGACCTATACACCACTAGCTAGTAAACCTGTAAACATGTTACCCTCTAGCTTTTATACTGGTAAAACCATAATCATGAAACATAATATAAAATGATCCTACTAACCTCAAATCTTGAGAACCTAAATCATATGGACCTTCAATTCTATATATTATAAATACTAAACCAATAACTTTTTACTAGTAAATAAGAAAACATGTAAACATGTAATTCATAAAAGTTAAACTTCCAAACATGCATTCCTTCAAATTGGAAATCATTCAACCAACAAACATTAAAACTAATGATTTCTTAAAAAACAAAACTAAAACCTATAATACTGAAATCATGGAATCCTCATACCTATATAAAAGAATACTACAACTTTAGAGATCATTAAAAAATGATATATCCATGCCTGAAAGCCTACAATATTACAAACTTCCCTATTGAAAACAAAAAATGTGCAAACATCCAAACATTAGCCCAAAAATAAAACATATGAAATCATCAAATTTTAAAGCCTACAACCTGAAAACATGAAACATAATAAATATTAAATCTATAAATTTTAAAATATGTAAACTGGATAAGATATTTCTAGAAATTTGATAAACTATAATCCATGTGAACATATGACTTTAAAATATGTAAAAAACATCTTATAAACATGAAAACATGAAAAGTGAAAAACTGAACACTAGAAATGTACAAAAATGGAAACATATAACATAAAATCCAATAAAACATGAACTTAAAAAACAAAAAATGTATAAATTGTTAAATAAAAACAAAAAAGAAAAAAAAATGTAACTAGAAACCTACAAACCTATAAACCTAAAAAAAATTAAACCTAATACTTATAAAATTGGAAAAATATAAACTAGAAACTTCTAATGAGAAACACTGAAGCCATCAAACCCATAGATTTTGAACCTCAATACTATCAATCCTATAGCCTGTAAACCTATAAACCTATGAATTTTTAATCCAAAAAACTTTAAAACTTGAATGTAGTAAATCTATATGCCTATGAAACCAAAAAACTTTAAACATACAAATTTTCAACTAAACCCCCCCTAAACTACATAAGTATAAACATACATTGTTGTATCTTATCAAGAAGAGTCTAGGACACATCACTTCTCCATGGTGAAACTATTCCTAAAAAGGTATAAACACTAAAAACTCCACCATTAGCCACTATGTTAAAGCCATTATGTCTATGATAAACCTATTATGATTTTAGAAATAGCACCAAAACCTCCTCCTGATCCTCTACACCATAGATATAAAAACCTAGAAATTTTTACACATATTATTATATGATTCATAAATATAAATATCTATTAATACCACATAAGGATTGTAAATTCCTAGTGTCTTTGGAAGTTTGGGTTAATAATACATAAAATAAAACATGAGAAATCAATAAAATGTTAGGTCATGAAAATGTTTGGTGACTACTCTATGAAACACATGATACATATAAAAATACTATTACTAGAACCCTCTCCACTAATCAATTTATGATGATGAACACAAATCATCACCCTCTCCACCTCCACCTCTATTTCCTGCTACCAGCACCTATAAGAACATTATATTGAAAATCAAATACTGTTGTATATTTATATTTAAACTTAAAACCAATAAATATTTGCAGACTAAATGATTTTGAATTTTTGTGATTTACCTTCTCACCACTAGTCGGTGCAATACCACCAGGAATAGATCCGGTCATCTTATGATATAAATCAATCAATTCTTTTTTTCAAAGTAAATATCTGAGTCTCTTGTTCCTGGACTGTGTTTTGTAGATAAAAAATCTTCTTTGAGAATCTCGGGGTATGAAATTACTACAAATAAGAGTATATGCAGCTGAAATCCTTGATGAATTGACAAAGACCTCAGATGGTATGGGTCCCAAACCCATCCCGTGCACTCAACCAGGATGCTCCTTCCCAAGGACTTTACCAACCGGGTCATCCTGGGAGACTGAGTAGGACTGCGCGGGATTGACATCCCATAGTTCTTTAATTTTTACCTATAAATCAAATATTATTCATATTATAAACAATATATATTAACATAATGGAAACTGATAATAAGTTATTATAATGAAAAATGAGTTCATACCCTAACATATTTGGAAGGCTCATTAAAAAAACTTCCATCAGATTTTTTTGAACATCTAACCACATCTTTGTTTAGGATGCCTGGTGCCCTAAACTCTGTAACTGAATTAAACAAAGATAAATCAACAATTTAATATATTAAACAGATAATACTGTCTTATAAATATTTAAACTAATGAAAAGATTACCAGAGTTGATCGACTTCTTGAATAACTCTTTGACCCTGCAGTGTGAGGAATGCCTTTCTTAGCCCAGCTTGATGCATTCTTCCTTGAAATATCTTGAAATAAATAAAACATAATTTAATAGTAATGTATTCAATTTCATCTTCTTTTCATATACATGTATAAATGTAAAATGAGATTAATATAATAATATATATTTAAATACCATCTGATTCTCATCACTATGTCTGTCAACAAAAAACTTTCCATTGATCTTTGGATATCCCATCGGGTAGATTTTCATACATCTGTTGGGCAGTCAATGAAGTATTATTGACATTTCTCCACAATATTCATTTAAAGTCTTTCCATTTCTTGTCCAAATTTTTCAAAACCTACTTTCGTGCTAGCACATCAGCAACCGTAAAGTGGAATAACATCTGTACACATAAATTAATTTTGAAAATATTATAATTTAATAACATAATGACATTCAATTACACCATAATGTATTAAAATTACCTTTATTTGGGAATCAAAATTTTCATTTTTATAATTTGAAGGCATATGCCTCCAATCATCATACGTAATAAGAAGAGAAACCAGTTCCATGACCAGCTGACCTAGAATATGGGAAAGTAATCCTGCGACATTATCTGTAGGGACCCCATAGGAATCGAATGGGAAAACTATCTTCTCTCCAGTCAATTTCCATACTTCTTAAATTTTTATATTTTTCTCCATACTTGCATTGTTTCCATCTTTTATGAACAAACAGTTAGTATAAAAAAGTGAAATAAATTTATTCATATTGAAATTTGTACCTATAGTATCCACCCTCTAGTATCCCTATGAATAACTAGAAGTGTCTCCCTACTCCCTCACTCCTGAGGCTCCTGAAAGGGAAGGAAATGACTGAGCAGCTGAAGGGATGCTCACAAAGGGTGTAAGAGATGGTGTAGGGGGAGATGGTGTAGGGTGGTAAACAGATGGTGTCTCAGATGCCATAGGGATGGAGACAGATGGATCGTTATCTGTCGGTGTGGTAAATGAAATAGTATAATGCTTTCTCCTTGGAATTCCTGTCATTTAATCAAATAAAATTAAGTTTAGAACATATATTTCAAAAAAATTTATGCAGAAAAAAATTAAAAATGATAACAAATGCACAATACTAACAAAAAAAATATCTATAACAAAGCCCATAAAAATTGAAGTTATATTGAAGTTATGGGTGGAATTGAGTTTTTGGGTATAACAATTCATTTGTTCAATATTGAAGTTATAGGTATAATTTCATTGTTTGTAAGAAAGCCTATCAAAATTGTTTTAGCTATAAAGATGCTAAACAATCCTTCAGTTGCAAGGGAATGCATTTAAGTAGATGTGTTCTTGGATCTAATGTTTTGATTTATCAACCATATAGCTATAAATAATGGTGAAGGGAAGATTTATATTATTTTTTAATATTTTTTTATAAGGTTCAATGAAAAGGGGAATTTAATGTGATGCAATCCAGGGTGAGTATGACCAAAAAATAGAAGTTGATGATTCAATATATCCAATGATGTTTAAAGGAATATAATTTTTTTTGAACAACCGATGTATATGAAACTAGATTATGAAGTTATGAGAAATTCAACAATTATGCACCTAAAGAAAAGAATCTCTAGATATTGATCATGTTTCAGATATTGAAAATCTATAGAAAACATGTAGTTTTCATCTATTATGTATGTTGTCTATACTCTCCTATTCTCATATAAATAAAAATGTGTAAATGTAAATAAAAATATTAATTTGTGATGGAAAAGTAATAAATATTTTAAAGAGGGAAAAACTCATATATTATGGTTGAATTTTTTTGATCTGTTTGTTGAGATAGATGAATGAATGTATATTTAATGAATCTATAATAAATTAACACATAAAATAATATTTAATAATAGTTGAAATAAATTTTTAAATTTTAATTATTTATATAATGTTTGAGTTAATAACACTTCTTTTTATATTCCAGGCATGGAACACATAGACATTGATTTAACCAATTCTTGTCCTACTACTTTAATAAATTCAATGTCATCATCTTCTCAATAAATTCAAGCCTTAAATTAAATTTAGTGAAAGAAAATTGGAAAAGGAGAAAATGGTTGAAGAATGTTCCTTCTTAATCCCAAGATGTTGATGGGGGGGGGGGGTTTGAATTGAGGTCATTAATGGGGAGAGAAAATTGATTTGTAAAATTATTGACTTTGAATTATGTATTTTTTCCTAATAAATCCCAATACCGATTTAGATGAATGCAATGTATTTGATAAGGCAACCGATCTAATTGGATGAGATTCAAATACAATTAGAGTGATATTCTGGAAAATGGAAAAGTCCTCACATAAAAGCATTCACATATAATCCACCTCATAACGAGATTCATGTCAGGGTCATACATGTTAGGAGATTCCTCTTGTAAAATTCCATATTCATGTATGATTGGATCCACATAGGGGTACTCATGTATGGGGATTCACATCAAAATTTTCCACATATGCGCATCATCCGATGAGTCATCCACATATGGAAGTTGATGTTAAGATACATGAAATAGGGGAGGATCTCAACGTAAGGGTGATGATGTAATGGGATTCATGAATTTATATAGTCTATAGTCGTCATATGGCTTGATATGATATTGGAAATGGTACTCCAATAGCCTAGTTGAGTTGCAGCACCTCGATATCTTGCTCTACCATCACCCTGAATAACCTCATGCAATGATAGAGAACCACTGAGGTCAAACCACCTTCTCCACTCAGCCAATCATTGATTTCCACCCTACCCCATGTTGTTCTAATGTCAATATACCTCGATAAACTGATTTACAATGCCAGTCCGGTGCCTCGAGTGCCTTCCATTGCATACCCCCACCACAACACCACCTCAACCACCACTGATAAGGATAAGGAATTGGTCTAATACTGACAAGGATAAATAACTAAATCTAGTAGAAATAGAGAAGTGGAAGTAATTGATAGGGATAAACTATATAGGGTCAAGTATCGTAGATCTGACCCTTTCTAAACTGAATAGGGTGAAGTAGCCAAGTTCTAAACCCTTATATATTAAGTAGCACCAAATAACGAATAGAATGAAGTATCCAAATAGGGTGAAGTATCCAAGTTATAAACCCTTATATATTAAGTAGCACCGAATAGGGTCAGGTTCAATGATCTAACCCTTTCTAACCCTTAGATATAAAGTAGCTAAGAAGTGACTCCCATTATTCCTTCCATTATTCCTTCCATTCTTCCTTCCATTCTTCCTTCCATATTCCTTCACCCTCTTAGAGTTATAAATGTAACCCAAAGCGAGTACCTGTTTCTGAGTGTATTTTTCCAAGAGTTCTGCATCAAACGGGTACTTGAGACCTGATTTATTATAGTATAGAAGAGTCCTGTCGATTTCTTCAACATTTCTATTTTGAACTGTTTCCACGATGAGGTTGGAACAATGGTACTTATATATATTGCCTAATAGACAATAGACCTCTTTGATCCAAGGCATATCACGATCAAAGAGCTACAAAGTCCATTGGAATATCCCATACAATTTGAGTGGATCAAGCTTAGTAGTTGCAGTGACCGTAGCATGAAGTGCCTAAATAGATGATCTTCAATACTTTTGGCATTCACATCATCAGTTGAATAATAGAAACGAATGAAATATCCACCTGAACCACCCTATCAGACATGGTTTCACGCCATCAGATCACCATTCTATGAAAATATGGTATCATTCTATTTGTCTCAGTATATTGGTGGGGAGTTCAGGAGTAATCAAAACTACTAAAATACACCATTCGAACATTATAGTAGTAGAGTACTATCCATAGTTGGTTTTTGGAATTGGAGCATTGAGGTGATATACTCAAATACATTGGGTCAATAGATAAAATAGAAGTGGTGGTTTTCATAAACAAGGTCGATTCAAAGGTTCTAGGACTCAAACTCTCACGTTTTCACTATTGGTTGGGTCTATCAGAGATGTTGGAAGATCATTTCCTGGCCTCGTTTCACCACATGTTTCTCTTGGGATATTTGCGATTGTTCATGGTGCTCCACCTCAAAGATGTTTTTTTGTCCAATTCTTCTCATCACATTACCATTGGAATTGATTTGAGATGTGAATCAAATAGAAGGTGGCATTGACGAATAGATAGGTCATTGAAGTGGCTGGTTTCTAGGACTTGTGACTTGGGCTGGGGCCAAATCCACTCGCTCAATATATATAAGTATGAGTGGTACTCTTCCTATATATTATTGCAACTGCACATACAAGTACCTGGGAACCTCATATGAAGACTTTCAGTATAAATAATATAGGTAGTTGACTAGCCTTTGGGTTCTTTCTCCCGCCTTTGGTTCAAGGCTACGACATAGTGGTCTGGAATAGTGACCGAATAGGGTGAAGTATCAGGAATAGAGGGTGGATGTGTGATCCAATACTCTAATCTAATATTCAGGTGGCATGAGCAGTTCTGGATGGAGCAGACATGTGATCCAGTACTCTAATATAATAGTCATCAGTTCGAGGTGGTTCGATTGGACTTCCAACTCTATTGAGATCCATTCTTTTGAGTATAGTTGAACCACTTATCCGACTGTAGTGCTTATGAAGTTGGGTTGTAAAATCCTCAATAAAGAGAGTGAATAAAGTATTTATATTTTTTCTTGATTCTAAAAAAAGTTGGACAGACCTATCATTATTCACCTAGAATTATAAAGGTTTAGAGTGAGAAGGTTGCAACGTCCTCACCACTCTGATTCACTTATACCACCCATAAAACTTGATGAGGATAGATATTAATTATAAAGTGTGTCGATTCTCCAGTCTCGCTTGAACTGGTGGTCTAGGTTATCGTTAACTTACACAACTAGATCATACTATTATTATTATAATAGTGAGCTCATTATGAGAATGTTATAGCTGTGAGGACTAACACCCTTATTGGTCAGGCTGGTTTTGAGCCATAGGGGATCGTAAAGGTATCTATTTTAGTTTTATTGATGTAAGGTAAATGAGAATAGAGTTGTGGTCAATGAATGGGGATTTGGAGTTAGAGATTGATTTAAGAGGATACATGTAAGGGTTTTATTTAACTTATGTCAGTACAGTGAATTCATGAATTTATATTAAAAAAAATGGGAATAAATTAATATGATGAATGCAATGATCTTAAAAGAAATAAAACATCAAAATAAGATTAATATTTAGTATGATTCTTATTTTGAATGTAGTATCAAACAACATGTGATGTTGTGAAATGATAATGCGTAGATTTCCATGAACTTAAGGGTTTTTTCCATGTCATAGTTCCATGAAAACATGGATTATATCAATGTTTTGATTTATTAAATATCTCATAATTATTGAATGTATGATTCTAAAGGATAATTAAAAGGGTGACTGTGAATCTAATTCAAATAAGCTTGAATGAGGAGATAAATTAAGAATATATTAACCTATTTTATACATGACATCACTAATATTGTCGATGTTCATAGAGTTTCACAATTTTAGTTTCAAAAAAAAAATCCATGATATTATTTTGTTTTGATATTTATATACAAGACCAAATAATGAAGTGTTTTCACTGAGAAGAACATTTTATAATTAAATATTAATCGATATACTTAATTGTATCTAAGGCAGAGATCCAAATACATTTACGAAATCCCTAATCATCAAAGAAGGAGAGTTGATGCATCCAAGAAACACCTATGCATTGATGAGATTATGAACATTGTGATAAATGTTCTTGACTGATAAAGGCCGAAAAATAAAAGATATGGGAAAAAGGCTGTATGTGTGGACATGAGGAAGGAAATGTCCAAACAATAAATCTCTTTTGTTTTAATGTCTCAGATTTTCTGTGTATTATTTTTAAAAATTATATGGAATTATTTCAAGACTGGGCGCGAAGGCGGCACATCATTCCGAGGTCCGGTGAGCCCGGAATGGTGGTTTGAACTTTTTTTAGTTAAGTAAGTTGGCACTTGTGCGCGGTTGTGGCAGTTTTGAAACAGATTCCCGGATTAAAAATATGAGGGCACCATTGCGTCCGGGACGATGACTTTACTTAAGATTGAGCCTAACCTCAACCGGCGCGGGTCTAGGAAAAAAGTTATTTTTCGGATGTTTTTAGGAAAATAAAAATAAAATAAATTGCTAAATGTTTATTTTATTTTTATTTTTATGGAAACATCCGCTGCAGCGCAGCAACGGGACATCTGTTACCTTTTTAATGATGTGACATAATGACTCAGGAATAGAAAGTTGGAGTCATTATTACTGCCGCGTAATTAAATGCCAACATGTTTCCCTTTTTAATGGGTTAAGAAATTGTTGATCATTGGCGACGATTGGGAGGAATCTCTGCAGAATCTGCAGGGCATTGGAGAAATTTCTCAGTGAAAAACGATGACAGATCGAGGTTGTGAATCGCTGCGCCAACGACGTTGAAGGATCTCGACGATGATGACAGCGCGACACCTTCGTCAACGATCGATACTTTCTAAAGGTAGTGGTTTTTTATTTAATTTTCCTCTTTCCCCGTTCTTGATCTAAAACGACAAACACAGATCAACCACGAATAAGTTGATCCACAGATTCGTACGTTCTTGCAGGAGGGATTTCTCTTGGGATGATTATGGGGAATTAATCCATGTTATTTATTGATGTTTATTTCTGCTCCATTAAGCCTATTAATAGGAGTGGATCAATTCCATGACGAATGATGGCGGATGTTCGTTCCTCAATTCGTTTATTAGATTTCTTCCCCCTTTTTCTTTTCCCACACGTTCTTCGCGTTCTTCACGGGGTGACGAACAACAGATCATTGCGTATCCGTTCTACGACGCAACGATCCCAAATCGAGGATTCAGCACCACAACGGCCTTATAGAGGTGTGACGAAGATGGCAGACAACAAAACAGACCAGATTGGTAAAAGGCGTTCTTCGAGCGTTCTTCACGCGGGAGGATCAAAACATGTTTTCAGAGCCAATCGGGGGCCCTAAAACACCAGAAGTGGCTTCTTGGTTTTGGGACGACCAAAACATGAAGGTTTCGTGGTGATCAGACAGCCGGATCGACGATCGGAGCAGCATGGGAGGCACGCTAGTGAAGAGCTTCATTTCTGGAAATTTCCAGAACACACGGTGTGTACTTCCGAAGAACACGTCGTGTAGTACTGGCAGTGGCTAGGGTTTTGGGGGCCAGAGAAGAGTCACACGGCGTGTTGGACTTTCCCCAAAGCTCGATGTGTTTTTGGGAAATACACGGACACAGGATGATCTACACGGCTTCAGGTGACACAGCATGTACAACATGGCAGAGGTGGCTACGTGAAGCTCGGCGTGTATCCAGGGGATACACAGACACATGTTAGAGTACACAGGTTGTTAACCGTGTACGGCCGCGTGGACAGTGACACATGGCTAGCCCCAGTCACTCGGACATGGCGTGTACATCGTACTACACCCCGTGTACTAAGTTTTCCTACACGACCATCCTAAGACATGAGCCATTGTACATGGGCAGTACCCAGGGTCAGACAATACGGTGTGTATATTTTCTACACACCGTGTACTTTTTGGAAAACAACATGGTCCTCTTTTTCACCGTATCCTGTACATATTTCGTTTGGGTTAGTTCCCCTTCTTCTCATTCCCCTGAAGGTCAGACATCTTTTCCTTCTACAGGGGTATGATCCCTTCAGCCGAACTTTCTATGATAGAGTCGGCATCCCTCCGAGAGGCCTGGAGCGAGATCCTCTATCCATTTTTGAACCTAGGTAGAGTCAGGCATCGACATGACCAACTCTACCAGGAATTGATCCTATACCTAGCTGGTGTATCCCCTAACTGGTGAATCCGGATGAGTCGCGATATCTGCCATGGCCCTGGCAGTGATCCTCATCTGTGTATCGTGATCTTTCCCACTCAAGAGTGTGTCTCCCGTAATGAGTGTTTTCTATCTAATGTAACCTTCCCAATCAGGAGTGTTTCTCCCATAATGATTGTAGCTACTTCTCGTGACGGTTCCTGATGAACAACACTTCTCGGACGGACGCCATCAGAGCTATAAAACTCGTGGAGTGTGTTCTCCCGGAATAAGTGCATCACGGAATCTTCGATCTAAATCCATAACAGGGGTATGCAGTTGTGTGACTTGTCCCTTGACTACGGGTCTGGTTTTTGAGTATATCTAGTTTGTTCTATATGTTCTGTAGACATATAATGTGCATAGCTGACTGTACCTTTACTTTGTTTACTGCTTTGTGGTTTTCAGGGTCCTCTACTGAGTATTGTTATACTCACCCCTGCACGGGCTTTGCCTGCACGTTTGGTGTCTTGTGTAGACGAGAAACCTTTTGACAGAGTCCAGGGCGGACTAGGACAGGACCGAGCTTTTTTGAGTTCCCTACAGGCCGAGGTGTTCCTACGGCTACGAGCAACAGTCCCAATACCTTTTGTGTTTACAGGTTGGACTTTGCAGTTTTCAGACTATTGTTTGTTTGTTTTTGGTGGGCTTGTATTCTGGCCCAGTTTACTTTTTAGTACTCTTCCTTTCGTTGTACTCTGTTGGTTGGGGTTTAGTTGTATGCTTGAATTTTGTTCCTTAGTGTTTTACATTTTAGCATTTGTGGTCTTGGAGATGTGTGCGTGTGTACAAGTACTTAGGCAATGCCTCCCATGTTAGTGATATGCCTACTCGGTGCCAGTCACCAGCCCCTGGCCTATTGGAGGCGGGCTTGGGGAGTCACGGCGCGGGCCCCATTGGGATGAGTCATGACATATGTTCCTACAATTATGTTACTTTAGAGAATACCGACTCCAGTGGAGGATTCAAGGGGCGGAGAGGCACGACGAGGGCGGTGAGGCACATCGAGGGTGGCGACATGTGGTGAGGGGCGACGACGGAGCCGGTGAGGGCTTCAGGGAGTCAGGAGGGGGGGAGGTCGGGGTTGTCAGGGACGGGGAGAGTGTCATGGGTATGAAAATATTTAATGGTTTAGTAGTGTTTTTTAAAAAACTACTACTAAATAATTTTAAAAAAATTTAGTGTCGGTTTAATAAACCGCCGCTAAACAGTCATTTTGGTTTAGTGGTTTCAATTTATCTTCATATTTTCTTCCCTTAAATGTAGGCATTATATAATCTTCATTAAATAACATATTATGCCAACAATTAATTGCATGATTACCAAACTTCCAACAACCCCAGTAGTAGCCAACAAATCTAGAATTATTCTTCTGTGGTGAAATTTGACTATCTTTGACATTTTTCTGCTTATGGGAATTAAATTTCTTCTTCTATACCTTATCTGTGGAACAAGAATTTCCACACTTATTCACATCCATCTTTGAAGATGTTGTGGATTTCTGAGTATTTTCCTTCACCCATGTTGTTCAAGATTTGAATGTTGAATCTTCATTAGTCAACGAAACAACATTAGTACACACATATTTATCAAGACAAAGGGTTACCTTATTCAATGAGACAACAATATATTTATCTTTAGATAATCTCAAGTTCTTTTTTCCACTAGATTGATTTTTTTAGAAATAGGACTTTTATCAAATGAATCATTGGGAATAATTCTTTTCTCAGAATCTAGTGAAGTCTCACCTTGTGTCACTTCCATATTTCTCAATTTCACTTATAGTTAAAGATAATTTAAGTTGAGAGAAATATTATCATCTTTAACAGATTTTATGCTTTATTCCCATTGAATCTTCATCTTTTGAATCTCATTTTCATGCATTTGATTTGCCTTTAATAGAAAATTTTCAAGATCCTTGATTCTTTTTGCTTTATCATTCAGCTGATCATCTTTAACATTCATAAATGTATTATGAATCTTTTTAAGTGCATGGATCACTTCTATAAAGACAATTTAAAAATCATCTTTCTTACAAACATTATTTTCAATTCTTTAATTAATCCAACATATATTTCTTTACAAAAATATACTGTTTCATCCTTATCTTTAATAAGTTTTGTGAGTGTTGGATATGAAAACCTTTTTATTCAAAGCTTCTTCCATAGCATTTGAATATTCATTTAGCAAAAAAATTTCATCCTGAAGTTCCTTTAAAAGTATGGTCATACACATGACCACTTATTTGGGAACTTTATTTAGATGCTTTCTAATTTCTGAATTGATCATATCATCATCACAACTTGAACTCGAATCATCATAATTATAATCAACTGATTTCACAAAAAAAATTACTACTCTGAGTGCCTTAATCAAGTAGTTGATCTTCATTTATCCTTAAATTATTCTTCAGCTTCTTTTCCACCCTTTTCTTCCAATTTTTCTGAGTCCTGACTAAAAATTAAACATTTCTAACATCAGGAGTAAAGATAGGATTTTCCATCTAAATATCTTCTAAATTTCCTTCAAACTCAAATATGCACTTCATATGCTTATAATAAAAATAACTCGACAAGTATAGTAGGTCCAATCAAAGGTGGCCTTGCTCTGAAACCAATTGAAGTGTCCAAAGGATCTTGCAGTCACACTGAGGGGGGGGGGGTGAATTAGGTGTGACATGTTTTTACTAAATTCTTTTCTTAAACCCCTTCAAAACTCTATCACCTGTTAGGATGAGTGGGTCCTGTATGAAATTACTAATGAAAATGAATACACAACACACAATATTTTTACAAGGTTCGTTACTAAGACCTACGTCCTTGCTTCAACCGGTTATACCCTCAAGTTACAGATTCTTCACTATATGTAGATGGTTATAATAGGGAAAGTCCCATTCCATTCAAAATTGAGTCCCATAGTGTATATTCACATATGAATCAAACCATGCATGAACTCCTTACTTCCTTCATGCACACTTCCCCTTTATTCAATAGATATGAATACACAACTCTAACTTTTGTGCACTACTTTTTTTTTGCGCACAAACAAATCATACTTTCTACTATACTTTTATTATAACTTGTGTGTGATACACTTTCACACATAGTATGTACACACATAGTTTCATATGTGCAAGAATTATCACACAGGTGTGTGTAAATCTCACTGTCTACTTTCTACTTCTTAATCTATGCTCTAGCACCTTCTTCACACAAGGAAAGAAAGTATGGGTTCATGGTGCTTCGTACAATCCATGGAGATCACACAAATTATACTATATCGAGAAACTTCATAGAAATAAGTTTCATCACGAAACAAAACTAGTGTGCAATACACATATAGTTTTCCCATGGGATCACTACTTCTTCTTTGCATAAACAGAGCATGTGTGAAGCCTATTCCTTTCGCGAACCAGAGAGGATCGATAAACTCTATTTCTTTTAGATATGAAAATCCTCTGAAACTCAGCAACTAAATCAAACACCTATGGTTTTATTTATAGGAAAACTTTACTGACATATATTATGTGCACTACATCACTTCAAGCTCACAAAAGCCTCTCCTTCACGACACCAGAATCATCATCACCAAAATATCAAATTTTCTTCACATTGTATATCATTAGTAAGATCTTCATTTAACCATGAAAATGAATTCTTAGGTGATTTCAATCATCTTTGAATTTTCAGAACTCTCAAATGATGATCATAAATCTTGGTTCAAGCTTTGGTCGATGTCACATAGAGATCCCGACAAACTGAGCTTCTTCGATTGATTGTCAGAGAAGATGATGCGAAGAGACGATTAGACAACCAAGAAATATGATCAAGTATATCGTATAGTTGAGGAACTCAATGAGACAACCATATGGAAAAAATAAATCGATCAGTGATCGGACAATTGTGGTTTATTTTAAAAGCTACAATAACATGAAAATAACATTATGACATAGAAAATCCAGGCATATAAACACTTATTTATAATATAGGAAATAGAATTCCCCATCTAGAATTGTTTACTGAGATCTCCCATCACTGCTTGGCACCACCCCATGCCAGGTACTACCTTTGCTTCCATGCCACCCCGCACAGTGGCTCTCCACCACCTATGTACCTCCCATAGTTACTCATATTCCCACACAATGCCACTTGATGTCTATGCGGGAGGTCGCACCTGCCCACCTTAGTAGTGGTGTGGGTCCCTCATGGGTGGATGGCATTGGATACTTTTTAATATACTCTCCATATAAAATGTTAATCAAATTCCACAATGCATAGCCAACTCAACATTAAATGAAAAACAAATTCAAAACCTCCTTATGAAAAATAAATCACTTTTCATGGTTCATCCTCTTAAAATGATATAAACAATGTGTCAAACTTAAATAACTAATGAAACATGTCTTTGGAACTTCATACCGACTCTATAATCATCACATTTAGAACTCATTTACTTTTCATCTACTTAAGTAATTGACAATAATTTCAACCTTAAAAAACCACTTGGGTTCTTCAACATATCTCGTACTTGGATATTTGATTGAGAATCAATTACATCTCCGAACATCCTTTATATCTAGAAAACCCATCGCTCATGTCTTTTCAAGGCTGTTCAAGAATTTACACCCTCTAAACTTATCAGAGCCGATCACCTTCATCATGAAATCTGCCAAATTTTATTTAGTGTAAATTTTATCATTATCCACACTTATTTCACCACATATTGAAAAAATGATATTTTACACCAATGTGCTTCACCCTTTAATGAAAATATGGATTCATCACAAAGTAAAAGGTGCTATAACTATAAAAAAATAATTAAATCTGATCCTGTTTGTGACCAAGTTCCCCCAATAGTCTTTTCACCCAAATCACCTCTTTGTAAGCCTGTGTAGCTTCCATGTACTCTACCCCAATCTTAGATAAGGTCAAAACTGATTGTAATTTGGAAATATATCTCACAAATATTCTTGTAAGAGTAAACACATAACCAATAGTGGATTTCCTCTGATCAGAATCACCTAAAAAATATAAAATTACATAGCCTCCGACATTAAAATATGATCCTCCATAACACAATACAACATTTGAGGTCTCCTTGATGTATCCCAAGAACCTCTTCATCTTGTTACAATTCTCCCATCACAGATTCACATGTGCTACTAACAACTTACACTGCATGTGTAATGTATGGTCTAGTACAAACTATAGCGAAGATCAGACTCCCTGTTGCTGATGCATACGAAACTCAAGAAATTTTCATACTTGCTTCATTGCTAGGAATAATCATAGTGGATAACTTTTTTTTAGGTCCCATATCCTTCATATCAAACTACCTATCCAATTGTGCCTTCATCTACCAGATTTGATCTTTATTGGGGCCTGCAACCAATATGTTATCCACATACAATAGTATAATGATAAAATAATTACAATATAGACCCTTGAAATATGAACACAGATCTGAATTAAGTCTTTCATATCTAAGACTCATGATATAATAATAAAATTTCTTATACCAATACCTCAACGCCTATTTGAGACCAGACACAAATTTTTTCAAACTTAAAACCAAGTTCTCTTTACCTTATTCAACAAAACCATCTGGTTGGATAATATAAATTTCTTCATCAAGATCACCATGGAGAAAATCTATTTTCAGATCTAGCTATTCTAGATGTATAGTGTATGTAATACACATCTCTAGAACTATCCTAATGATCATCATTCTAACAACATGAGAAAATATTTAATTGAAATCAATACATTCCTTCTGAGAATGTATTTTAACCACCAATATCACACAATATCTTTTCACCTAATATGTTTCATTCTATTTGATATTCTAGACCCATTTGTTCCCAATGGAATTCCTTCTATGAGGTAATGGAATAAGATCCAAAGTCTTGTTCTTATATAGGGATTCAAGTTACTCCTTCATCACCGCCATCCATGAAGATATGTCCAAACTCCGAGTTGCCTCCACAAAAGAAGAAGGTTCTCCATCCTCTATCAATAAGCAATAAACAACATTTATCTAAGTGACATAATATGTGTGCTATATTGGTGCTCTTTTCTCTTGATTTGAATTTTGTAGTCTAGGTTCATCTAGTACTTGATCATCATGCTCTGGTAACACCTCATAGGAAACCGGATCTTCCTTTGTTTCATCCTCCACCTCAACTATTATAGTTTATGTACTCTCTTTATCCATGTCTTTATCAACCATCATTTACACCTTTTATTATGAAAACATGACATTTATGACGATGATAAGTTTGTGGGTAGTGGGATCCCACAAATGATGCCCCTTCACACCATCAGCGTATCCCAAGAAGATACATTCCCTGAATCTTGAGTCGAAATTCGATCTTTATTGGTCATTAAATAGTGAATATACAAGACTTACATAAGTATGGGATTGAGAATAGTTATAGGGTTTACCAGTCCACATATCCATTGGTGTCTTCATATCAGTTACTACTGAAGATGATCAATTGATCACATAATAGGTGGTATTCACTACTTTTTCCCAGAATGTCTGGGAAAATCCTACAGCTTTCAGCATCGCCATTATTCTATCCAAAAAGGTTCTATTCATCTACTCTTACACTCCATTATACTGAGGAGTCTATTCTATCATGAACTGTCTCTTTATTCCCTTCTATTGAAAAAAATAATCAAACTCCTTTCTTGTATATTCTCTACCATTTCCAGTCCTCAAACACTTGATCTTCTTTTAAAATTCAAGTTTCTTACACACATTGAATGTTTTTAAGACTTCAAATACATATACTTTATTATTGATTAGAAACACCCATCATATCCTAAAATTTTAATCAATGAAAGATACAATGTACCTTTATCCTCTCATGGATACAACTGATGCTTTCCAAATGTCAGAATTGATTAACTCTAATATCTCCTTTCTCCCTGCCGTTGATGTTCCAAACTTCAACCTGTATTTCTTACTCAAAACACAATGCTTATAAAATGGTAAGGATACCTTCTTAAGCCCAGTCAATAACTTATGATTAGAAGGAATCTTCTATCCTTGTTTAGACATATGACCAACCTTCTGATGCTATAATGTAGTCAATTATTCCATCAAGGTAGTTGATGTGACAACTATATACACTTCCTTGTACATGTAACCCATAATTACATAAAAGTTATTTGAGATCTTATCTACCTTCATCACCATAAGAGCGCCCTTCATATTCCTCATCATCCCTTTGTTGGTGCAAGTCTTGCATCCGATATCATCAAATTGCCTTCATCACCATAAGCACGCCCTTCACAATCCTCATCATCCCTTTCTTAGTGTGAGTATTGCATCCAATATCATCAAATTTTCTCAAGGACAAAATGTTCTTCTTGATACCCTTCACATGATGTACTCCTTGAATGGTTCGAACCATGTTATTGTACATCTTCAGTTTGATGGTGCCGACTCCAATGATCATCAAGGTATGACCATTTCCCTTATACACAAGTCCTCCTGGAATAGTTTTGTTCTGATCAAATCTTTCCTGTCGAGACTTCATGTTCCATGTTTCTCCCAAGTCAATAATCCATGCATTGTTGAGATGTTTTATACCTTTAGTAGTCATTTCCGCTTCACTGACTAGTATGTATCCATTTTCAGAAGTACCCTCTACATTTCCTTAAAAGTTATTTTCATCACCCTTATTATTCGAATGATATTTTCTGAAATTCCCCCCTTACCGTAATTGTAACATCTGACGATTTTTTTCTTTCTTATTGTTTTGGAACCGCCATAATTCTAGTTCCTATTGGAACCACTCTCTTTCATTCTTCCTCTTTCTATTGACTGAGCTTCCACTTGGTGTGAGGTTTTATGTATGTATTCCTTAATCTTTCATATAATTTATTCTTCAAGAACCATAGATGTAACATATTTGAAGAGTAGAATATCCATTAGGATATTATCAGTGAGTTTGATATAAATTGATCATACGAATCTAGAAAACTCTGAAGCAGAGTTTCCATACGTTCAGTATCCACAATTTTGTTTCCCAACGCCATAAACTGATAAAATAGGGTATTGAGGGTGTTGATGTGGTTAGTCATTGATGATGACTCTACCATTCAAAGAGTGTATAATTTTCTCATCAATAATTTTTTTGTGGAGTGACTTTTCTGTGTACAACTTTGTTAGAGTATCCCAAATTTCCTTCGTCATATTTTTTCTCAGTAATGATTGACATCACCCTGTCTTCCAAATTCAAATGGATATTTACAATATCATTCCCATCCATGTTGTTACATTTATCTTTATTTTCATCCATAGTTTTTTCTACAATAGTCTGTAGGAAATTATCTTTTCTTAGCACCACTTGCATATTCATTTTCCAAAATGAAAAATCACTTCAATTGATTTTTTCGATCTTGAATTTCATTTCCATTTGGAAATGTTGTTAGTCTAGAATTTCCTTTGGCCAGAACCCCTACTTTGATACCACTTTTGAGGATCGAAAAATAATTTTCCCTTTGGTACAATGATAATTGAGATATAAAAATGAAGTGTAAAAATGCATAAATAAAAATGAACACCAAATGTAATTTGGAAAACCCACAAATTAAAGGGGTAAAAAACCATATGAAAATAGAAGGATCTCACTGTGGTAAAATGCAGGTACATTCTCTCTTAATTACATAGATAAAACACTCAAAATATGTTTTAAATTATATTTAAATGAGTAGAAAATATGGCTTCCTATGAATAATTGTGTTAGTTTAAAGTCTTATAATTTTAAAAATTGAGAATGATAATTTTTTTTCATTAAGGATGACAACGGGTTGGGTATCCTTAAAATTTGGGATACACAAACTCTGACCCATTTATTTTTACAAAACCCCAGCTCTTACCCTTTTATTTTATAAATTCACTACCATAACCCTACCTTATTATATTTTAACTATCCATTTAACTACCCTAACCCTTTTAATTACCCAATTATAAATTCAAATATTTAAATTCTATTTATAAATATACAATAAACTTATAAAAAAATTAATTAAATATATTTTGTAATTGTATATTATTTAGTAACATATAGTCAATGTATTAGAAATGATTAATTTAAATGGATTCAAATTTAAAATTTTCCAATAACTATAATATGGATTGAGCTCAAAATAAATAAATAAATTTTATAATTGTAATTTTATTTAAAAATATATTATTGAATAATTAATAATAATTTACATAGTCTGGTTTAGGCTTATGGTATCATAAGTGTACTACTCAAATCCCACTTGTTTATGAATCATGTTTTTAGTTTACTACCATAACCCTATAAATACCTATTTAACTACTACTAATATTTAATCAGATCAGGTGGTGTCTAGTGCTTGGTTAATAAGTACTCATCAACATCCCTAGTTTTTATGTTCTGTACATTTATTTATTTTAGATTATATATGAATAATTTTCATTTATTTTTCATTTCATATTTTATTTTGTTTAAATAAAATACATTTTTATTAAATTTATTAAAAAAAAACATATTTTGTATATATAATTATTATTTTAATATTTTTAGTCAATTCATAAATATTGTATGAAATTATAAAGATACAACATATATTAATAAAAAATTGATTTTTAAGATGCATATGTATTTTAGTAAAATTAAATGTGAATTGTGAAATAAGTAGTAATGTTTTATAATTGAGATATTAAAATTGTTCTATGCATTTAATATTTTCATGTCAATTTTTGTAGGCATGATAAGACACTTTTTTAATTCATTTTTATGATATTTTAACTAATACATTAACAAACACACATACTTATGTTGGGTGTAAATCCAAGTCCCACATTGGATTCTGCGAAGGATGGTGGTCCACATATATGCTTGGATGAGAAATTTATCCCATCAACCATGAATTTTAGGATGAAACCCTATAAGAGTTTATTTGTTTGGGATGGAAGACCTAGGACTAGATTAAAATGATCCTGACAAGTGATGTTAGAGCCATGGTACAACCCAAGTGTGATATAAGGTGGAGTATTCCCCAAATCAGTTTAACAACGATAATAGTGTCCATTTGAAGCATGTGAATCCATGGTTCCTTATGTCAAAAGTATTTTTGATAATAGGGGTTAGAAAACAAGTCTTGATGATAATAAAATAATAGTTCAAGAGGATTTGGTGGATTATCATTGATGGGGATACCTAATTGTGTGGTATTTGGTTTCAGGGGAGGATTGTTGGGTTCAAAGCCAAGTCCCACATCGGATTCCACAAAGGATGGTGACTCACATATAAGTCTGGATAGAAAATTCCTCATACCACCCATGATTTTTAGGATAAAACTCTATAAGGGTTTATGTGTTCAGGATGGAAGACCTAGGGTTGGAGGAAAATTATTCTGACAACATAGGATAATTGTTTGTTTAAAACTCTATTTTCTTGTATTTTATTAATTTGTTTTTATTGTTAACTTTCATTTTTAATTTCAACATAGTCTAATATTGATTTTAATTTTGTGGAATTTTTTTACCATCTCTTTGGATTTTGAGTAGTAAAAATTTTAATATGTTATTTTTTAAAAATATTTGGTTTTGGTCAAAAATTTAGAAATATAGTTAAAATATTCAATTTAAACAAATTGAGTTTTATGGAAATACATTTTCCATTTACAATTTTTTAAAAATTCTTGAAATTACATCTCAAATTCACGATTTATATGGGTGGGAGGGAGTGTGTGTGTGTGTGGGGGGGGTGGATATGGGAGGGAGGGTGAGGGAGTGAGTGTGAGAGGGAGAGAGAGGGAGAGGGAGAGAGTGCAGAGGGAGGGAGGGGGAGCGAGAGAAAGCACAGGCAGGTAGGCGAGGGAGTGAGTAGGGGGGAGTGAGAGAGAAAGAGCAAGCAAGATGATTAGGGGAGGATGGAGTGAGGAGGGAGTGTAAGCATGTGAGCAGGGGAGAGGGAGTGACGAAGGGAGCAAGGAGAGAGAGAGTAAGAGTGAGTGGGAGGGGGGGAGGGGTGGGGGGAGTGAGGGAGTATGAGTGCTTGGGAGTGATTATGAGAGAGTGATGAAGGGAGAGGGAGGGGGAGGGGGAGGGGGAGGGAAGGAGAAAGGAGGGAGGGTGAGCAAGGGAGCAAGTGCGAGAGGAATAGAGGGAGTGAGGGTGAGTAAGGGAGTGAGAGGGAGTGCGAGGGGTGGGGGGAGGGAGGGAAAGAGGGAGGGAGGGAGGGAGATTGTAGCACCCTAAGATTTTATGATTTTTTCCAAATAAATTTAATTTTTTGATAGATTTCATTTCACACAACACCAAGTTCAAATGAACCACGATATACTACTAAAATATTATTATTTAATATGATAGTTATCATTTAGCCGTTGGATTGACGAGTATGAATATGACTAATTAAATTATGAAAATCATATAGTGTACACATGTATAAAATAAATTCATTAACTTTTAATCAATTAGAAATAAAAATAAAAATCATTTGAAAGTAAAAGAAATGTTTTTCTAAAAAACTATTTTTATGCGTGTAAAGTATTTTTAGATTAGTATATTAAATTAATAACTATTGGAGAATGTTTTTAAGTAAATTTTATATTATATATTAAATAAAATGTTTTACCATTTATATAATATTTTTATAGGAATTAGGTAATAATAAATCCATTTTTATGCTTATAAACTATATTTTTTCTAAAAAATGGTTTCATCACATTCTTTGTATTTATTTTTAAAATAAATTTTACAACTCTTTGGAAATGTATTTGAAAAAATGATCTTTATCGTTGAAATCAATACATCCCAATTATTTCCTCCACATCTATAAATTTATTTCCTTTGTACCCCCACCCTCAAACCTACCATGTATAATACGTCAAAATTACATTGGAGTGGATTTTTGAGAATTTGCAGAAAAGATTAATTTTTTTGATGAATAACGAAAAATACTATTTTTTATTGAAAAATGACTTTTAATTTAATGAATTTACAAAGTTACACTTGTTTTAAAATGGTTTAAAAGTAACATTAGTTCAATTTTATTTTTCTTAATATAATTTAATTTTTTAAAATCAATTTTATGTTTAACTTTGATATAAAAACTTTTTATACTTATAAAAAAATTTATTTGGAAATATATTTTTTGTCACATATGTGAGTTTGATTTTAAATTAAATTCTATCACTTTTGTGAATTGAATTTGGTAAAATGAATTCCATGTTTAGATTAAGAATAATCAATATTTTGTAATAAAGTCATTTTAATTTTTAGTCATAATGAATAGTAAAAATAATAAAAATTAATTATCATGGTTAAGGTTAAAATGAGGTTTTGTGAACTATATGCACTTGTGTTAAAATTAATTTTTTGCACATATAGTATTTTTATTTAATAAATTAGATTTCATATTTAGAATCATTGTGTCCAAATTATTTAATATGAATCATTTTAGTTTTAGGTTTAAATGATAAATTGACTAAGTAAATAAAAAGAGACTAGTCACCATGGTGAAAACTAAAATGGTAAAAGTGAGTAAACATAGAGGAAAAGAGAATAACATGTTTAAAACATGTGTTTTTTATGGAGTAGGTGTAACTCTGTAACATCCTGAAATTTCATAAAGGTACAAATCGTTAATTTTTTGGTTCTTATTACTTGAAATAACCCTAAATATGATGAGTAATCAAGTCAAGGAGACCTTGGGTGCATCCAGGGGTTGTTTAGAGCCCGAAACCCCAAAAAAGGAAGAGCAGACTAGGCTGCACAATTTGTCTACAACTGTGCGACCTAGGGTGCATGACTTTGTGAGATGTATTCAATCCGCAGAATAGATATTTTTCATGGTTTTCAAAAAGTTAGTCAAACCATGTGACAAATTGTTCTATTTTCCCTAAGTATCAATGACCAGTGCATAGTTTGGACAAACTATGCGTAGTGTTAAAAATGGGAGAAATTACCAAAGTACTCCTATTTAACAAATTAAAACAAAGCCTCCTACTTTGTTTTTCCTCTATTGGATGTGATTCATCCTACCACTTTGAAACCCTCCTCAAGAATCTAGGAATAAAGGTGGATCCTTTGTCCATCGTCTGATTTGTCCGCCATTAGATCCATTAGAATGCTAGAGGTATGATCTATAATCCTCTCTGATATTTTTCATGGTTCTTCCTCCATCCATTGTTCTATTTGGGTGCAAGCTCATTTCCCCCATTTTCAGGGAATTTTATGGTTTCACCATTTTCTTCAACCTAGTCTGAATCAAACATTGATACCAGAAAAGGGAATCTCTACAAGGCTAAGGTAGGAGATCATTCCATTTTTCCATCGTTACATTGTGTTTTATAAATTTTGTCATTGTTCCGCTCACTGGGCTATTCTGACAAAGCCTCCAAAATGTGAATTTAATCTTTCTAAGTTGTTTTACTCATATTTTATGACCCCCTTTGATGAATAATCACCTTATAGGTGGATTGAATTTTCCTATTCTACCTCTTTGGGTGAGCTATTACCTTAGAGGCCCTTTTTCCTTTGTTCTAAAATGTTTAAACATCCCTTGAGGCATGTTTTCATGCAACCTATGCCTTAATTATCTATGTTAAATTTTTTAGGGTGATGATCCATGTCTTAGGCCCATATATACTATGCTATAAATGAAGTGATCTAGTTAAATGAATTTGGTCTAAGTGCTTAAAGTCTTGTGCCTTATGAATAAAATGGAAATTGCCCAATGACATGCTTTGGAAATTAATCCTAATATGATCTAATTACTTGAATAGAATGCAAAGGCCCCTAAATTTAGTTATTTTTTGAATTTATAAGGTATTTGAGCCTAGTGACTATCCCTTTCCTCATGCCACTTATGGGTGGTTGGGTTGAATGCATGCCTTGGGCCATGTGACTTAAATAGGATCAATAAATGGGTTGCCTTAACCAATGTTACCTTTGATATAAATGCCTAATTAAATTATATGAACCTTGTTACACATGTTATGTATGTGATTCCTAGTTAAGTAAAGTTTCTACAGTGTTGAGGGTGAACCAAGGGGGTTATGAACTAAGGACCCCTTGGACGGACTCTCGTGCCTTTTTTTGGTTATTACAAATGTTGTTAAATATGTCGGGGGTGAAATAAACTGTGTCTTAGATGGGATTTCCATACGTTATCTATTTTTTTCTATAAGAGTGACACCAGTTCCCTAGGGGATACCCCTTGGATGGTCTTGATGGACGATTGGTTGTACCATGCCATGAGAGAGACTTGGGCCCTTATGTTTGATACTAGGTATAGACTCGAAGGTCCGTTCATAATGTTTTTACATCATGACAGAGTGACACTTGGGAATTCATACTTGGGTCAACTTGGATGGACTCTTGGAATTGGAATTTGACCAAGCCCTTCAAATGATACCTTGAAAGTCTTTCCAGATTTCCATGGATGGGATTAAGGAGTCTCAAAATGTTTTATAAAGAGATGATTATTATTTTTTCAAATGAGAAATGGTTATTTGGTTTAGAGAATGCAGGGAAGTGTCCTATAAGACTAATCACAATCTTGGGGATAGTGAAACCTATGAAATCTTTACCTTATTCAATTTACCATATCAAAATCTCTCAGTTGAAAAACACCGGCTCAGGCTGAAGCATGTAGATTGGATGGTTCTATAAGTGGAACCCACTCCGATGCTTTACTTAATTTATTATGCATTGCATATGGATTATATATGGCACAATGTTAAAATTATAATGAAAAAAATGGAAAGGCCTTGACACCGTGGGTGCTGAACTACTAATATTATGTCTCACACCCTACTCGGGATCCTTTGGTACTTGAATATAATTTATGATTTTAGGTACGAATAAAGGGAAGCAGCCAACATAAAATGTTTGATTTACTTTTATAGGATGGAGTTGGTAGTAGAGAATCAAACCTATTCTCAAGATGATAGCTGTAGAAGTTTTTGGCTTATTTTTTTTTATTTCTGTCAGTATGTTGTATATGCTTGTATCCCCTGCCCCTCTTAGTCATTTTTGTATAAACATGAAATACTATCATCATCGGTTGTTTCTTCTTATTTATTTTTCTTCAACACTTTATTTATTTCCTTTAATGGTTATGAATTTTGGTTTTTATTGCTATTTGGATATTGTCATCACTTATTATTTTTATTATATATATATTACTGTGCTCTACTCTGATCAAGGATGGAATAGTCTCCCTGCAGACTTACCCAAGACCCTCGTTGCTAGTTGGTAGGCTTATGCATTTGAGGATATGCATTTGAGGTCCTATGGCTCACCGCCTCAGAGCACTGTTGAGTGGAAATCTGTGTGAGATTATACAAAGTGACATGAGAGATATTTTTATTTTCTCTTACTGTTTGGGTTAAACAATAGATTATAACATGAGAATTTGGTTAAGATCCTGTGCCTGGGAGTAGCTACCCCTCGTATGGGGGGAAACTCAAATTACCTGGGATGGGTAAATGCTCTTATTGATTGAACCTGTTATGGTTTCATTGGATTTAACCATTAGGTGACTCTTTTGACTTATGATGTTACTAATATTGAATTTATTTGACTGGGTTGTTTATCCCAGGACCAATGATATGAGGTAACATTGAAATCATGCATCATACTATGCATGATAGGACTTAATTTCCATGAATTTATGCCATACCATATCTATTTTCTATGTACATTTCCTATATTGGTTGTAATTGTCACATGTACCTTGTTAGTTATGATTTGCAGTGTGCTACTAATTTTGTTGGTGACATGATTGGTTTAATTTGACCAATAATTCCATGTTAGTTGTTTTTATTGGTGAGTGTCAAGTAAAACTCAAAAAAAAAAAAACACTTATGACCTGTTACATTAGTTTCCTAGTGTAAGGGTTAGGATGCAGTCAGTTGATGCGTCAATTTCAATTTATAAGGTGTACGAACCCTTATGAGTTGGAATTGGTGATATAATTAACCAAATCATGAATATAATAACTAATTAAATAAGGTTGGACCTAAATTAATCAAATGAATACTATTCCTTGAATTAAATGGTTACTTTTTAAGGAAGATGTGATACTTTAGCCTGACCCAACCATAGTAGTGGGATGTAGGCCATGTCTCTTTGTTCCTTTCTGTATCTCTTTCATCTTAACCAAACTTGGATCTTGGAATAGGCTAGGGGTTGTGCATTCTTATACGTAGGCTTGTACCTATCCTTAATTACACCTTTCCTTACTTGTTATAAATATTTTCTAAGGCATGTGTTTGGAAATTGTAGAGCTATGATGCCACGACGTCCTCATGCTATACGTTAGGAAAGTGGTGATGAGAATACTCTGGAGGTGGTGGGCCCTGATCCACCCATGATACCTCCTATAGTGCCACCTAAGGTACCTCATGTAAACCTTCCACTGGGTACTAATGCCTAGTTCTAGGATAGTTTTCTCTGCTTCATGCAAACAGTGCAAGGTGCTCCTTGACGTGCACCTTCTATGGAAGAGCTTATCAGAGAATTCTAGAAGCAGCATGCTCCCACCTTATCGGGGGGTGGAGGAAATCAGTATTTTGAATCATGGTTGGAGGATATGGTGTCAATCTTCAATCACCTCTAGATGTCTCCATAGCTCAGGGTCATTCTTGCAACCTATATGTCGCGTGACTCCACCAAGAGATGGTGAGATGTTCTGACGCAGGATGGTCGACATCAGGGTATTATTTGAGAGGAATTCCAGATATAATTCTTCAATTATTTATTCCCTCTTACTCTAAGGGCAGACCAAGTTCAGGAATTCATGCCCCTTGAGCAAGGTGACAAGTCAGTGATGGAATAATCAATTCACTTCACCAAATTAAAGTTTTTTACACCGACCTTTACTTGTGATGATATGACTACTGCGAGGTGCTTTGAGGATGGAATTTCTTATTCCGTATTATCATAGGTGAATGTATTTTTTCTAGTCATAATTTTTGATATAGTCAACTAGGCCTTTATAACTGAGTGAAACTGGAGGAAATCAGGTACGTTTAGTAGGGAAATTCAATTTCCAGGTAGACTAGCAGTGGCTTATCCAGCGGAAAGAAGTGACGCTTCGAGGGTACATGTGGGGGAAGTACTATCCAGGTGGCACAAACTGATAGCCTTATAGTGTGTCACCAGTGTAGTAGGCTGGTTCATAAATATCCCCCGTGTACGAGGAACCTGATCAAGTGTCGGGCTTGCGGAAGGACGAGTCACCTCTAGCATTTTTTCCAACCCTTTCCTTCATTTCCAAGTGAGCAGAGTTCTACACCACCACTGCCTATAGGTTTAGGGTCAGTGACACCTTAATTAGGTAGGAATATGTTCTTCTACAGGCTTCATGACGAGAATATGGTCAAGGTCGAGGAATTCAAGCTTTAGAGTTCCATCGTCAGTAAGTGGACCTGCTCAAGCTACTCAAAGAGTATCTCAGGGCCGCGGTTTATTCCATATCTATTTTTTCGGACTACGCCCAAGGAGTAGTGTCTAGGGCCATCTATAGTTAGAGTTACTAGTTTAGTGGCCTCTAATTTAGTATCTTCCTTTTTAGCACAGGTGTGTCACACTCTTTTATATCTACTGAAACTATGTGAAGTCCAAGCTTAGTGATCGAGTGATCTAGTGGTGTTATTACCCTTGACACACCTTTAGGAGTTTGAGTTGAGGGTATAAACTAGTTTAAGGAGTTACCCCTTGAGATAGGTGGGTAATGTTTCCTATGTAGTTTATACATCCTTGAGATGATAGGATTTGATGTTATTATCAGTATGGATTGGCTCATGCCTTACCGAGCCCAGGTGGATTTCCATCACCACCAGGTTTCCTTCATATCACCCAGGGAAAACTTGTAAATCCACAAGGGCCCATGGGATATCTATATGGATCGAGCTGGACCCAAGAAAATTGGACTAAGTAGGATGACAGACTAGTTAGCCAGTCTCTTTATGAGTGACCAGGGGATACCTTTGGAAGAATTTACTCCCATTGTGGAACATTTCATGGACATATTCCCTAATGATTTCTTTAGATTAACTCATGATAGATAACTTTATTTCAACATTGAGCTAGTTCCAGGTACAACCAGTGTCTAGTACTCCATATAGGATGACACCTACAGAGATCTAGGACAGCTCCAAGACTTAGAGACTAAGGGTTTTATTAGACCCAAAATATCACCATGGGGTTCACCCATCCTTTTCACCAAGAAGGTAGATGGTACTCTTCTATTGTGCATGGATTATCACCTACTAAACCAAATTACCATGAAGAATAGGTATCCACTATCTCGTATAGATGACCTCTTCGACCAGCTTCGAGGAAAAACTATTTTCTCTAAGATCGATTTGAGGTCGGGCTACCATTAGGTTCATGTGATTCCATCAGACATACCGCATACATCATTCCAGAGTAGGTACAGTCTGTATGAGTATACAGTTATGATGTTTGGTCTAATGAACGTACAAATAGTCTTCATGGATTTGATGAATTGAGTTTTCCACCCATATCTTGATTTCTTCATGGCAGTCTTCATAGATGACATATTGGTGTACTCGTGCTCTAAAAATGACCATGCTAATCATCTTGAGATTGTGATGAGTACATTGAGAGAGAACCAACTATATGAGAAACTCAGTAAATGACACTTTTGGATCATTAAGTTTCACTTCTTGGGTCATATCATATCTAAGGTAGGCGTATTTTTTAACATAGATAAGGTGAGAACCATGGTTTCTTAGGAGAATCCGAAGAATGTGTTTGACACATGAAAATTCTTAGGACTAGCTGGATATTATAGAAAGTTCATTAAAGACTTCTCACTCCTGGCATCACCACTTACATTCTTGAACAAGAAGTGTGCAAAGTTCAACTAGATTGAATCTTGTTAGACATTTTTTCAATATTTAAATAGAAGACTCACTTTAGCATTGATTCTGATTCTTTCTGAACTGGGAAGAAGTTATACTATTTAATACGACACTTCAGAAATTGGACTGGATGAAGTTCTGATGTAGGGTGATCGAGTTGTGGCATATGGATTCTATTAGCCGAGTACTTATGAGAAAAACTATCCTACACACAAACTTGAGCTTTCAGACATGGTTTGTGCTCTTCGTTGTTTGAGTCACTACTTATTGGGTGGGTGGTTCATCATTTACATAGACCATAAAAGTCTCAAATACATCTCCACTCATTGGGACATGAATCTAAGGTAGCATAGGTGGGTGGAATACCTACTTTCTTTCATCTTTGAGCTTACTTACACACCTAGAAAGGGTAATGCAGTGGATGATTCTTTGAGCTAGAAGACTTAGATGTAACCATCAAGGAGGCCACTAGTGAGTGGAAATTGATGGCCTTGTTTTCTGAAATGCATATTGAGGTTCAAGATCAGTATGGTAAATCAGTTCTAACAGCTCTAGTAGTGACATCCTCTCTCCTAGAGTGGGTCCGAATGAGACCGTTATCGGGTTCCAAGGGCCTTTTCTTGAGGGAGAGCATCACATGAGATAACCCACCTCCTGATTGGGTTGTTGATGATAGCAAGACATTTCTCTTCTGTATCCATGTATGGGTGCCTTCTGATATACAAGAAGAGATGATGAGGGAATCACATGCCTATGCTTGTGAATTTCATCCCGGGATTACCAAGATTTACCGATACATGCATCATTAGTACTGGAGGCTAGGTATGAAGAGACATATATCCAGATTTATTACTCGATGTTCCATATGTCAGTAGGTGAAGGCAGAGCACCAGTGACCTTCTAGACTACAGTCTCTCTCCATTCTTGAGTGGAAATGGAACAAAGTCCCCATGGATTTAATGACAGTCTTGCATAGATCCCATCAAGGAATAGATGAAATATGTGTGATCATTGATAGACTGACCAAGGTCACACACTTCCTACTAATTCAAGAGACCTTCTCTATTGACGAGTTAGGAAGGTTTTACATCTAGGAGATAGTGAGACTTCATGGTATGCCCCATTCTATCATTTCATACTGAGATACCCACTTCAATTAATGTTTTTGGCAAGTTTTGCAGAAGGCACTAGGTTCAAAAGTGGTCTTGAGTACTACATGTCACCCCCAGACCAATGGGAAGTCCAAGCAGATGATTTGGGTGTTAGAGGATATGATTTCGGACCATATCCTTGATTTTAGAGGTTCTTGGGAGAAGAATATTCCTATGGTTAAGTTTTAATACAATAAATTCTTTCAAGTAACAATTCATATGGCTTAGTATGAGGCCCTCTATGGTATAACATGTCGTTAACCTCTATGTTGGCTAGAGGTAGGTGATGCAACTCTATTGGGTCCTCATCTTGTTCATGAGACTATAGAGAAAGTCCAACCAATTTAGAAGATTATGGATATAGCTCAGTCTAGGTATAAGTCTTATATAGAACGCCACTATAGACCTATTGAGTTAAAGGTGGGGCATTGGGTCTTTCTGTATGTATCAACCAAACTGGGTCACAAACAAATCAGGAGATAGGGAAAGTTATCATTGAGATATCTTGGGCCTTTCGAGATAGTGGAGAGAGTTGAGCTGATATCATATCATTTGTTTTTACCTTATAGGTATCGTTCTATGCATGAAGTATTACATGTATCTCAGCTTTGATAGTACCATGCCTACCCATATCATTCATTTGACCATGATGATATTGAGTTGGATGTGGATGCGTCCTTTGAGGAGCATCTGATGTTTATCTTTGAACGTAGCATAAAGGTTCTCCAAGGTAGGTTGGTTCATATGGTTTGGGTGCTTTGGAAGAATGTATGTGTACAAGATGAGACCTAGGAGTGGTGGGACCATGAATATGTGTAGTGGATAGAACTCTTCTCAAATGATGTTCTACTACCCTCATAAGGGAAACTTGAGGAAGAGTTGTCTTAAAGAGGGGAGGTTGTAACATCCCAATTTCTTATAAAGGTATAGAACATTAATTTTTTGGTTCTTATTCCTTTAAAATACAATAAATATGATGTATAATCAAGTCAAGGAGGCCTTGGGTGCGTTCGGGGGTTGTTCAGAGCCTGAATCCCTGAAAAAGTAAGAGCAGATTGGTCATACCCTTTTTCTGTTGTTTCATTGCATTTAATAAATTATACCACCGTTCTTCTCACCGAGCTATTCCAGCGAAGCCTCCAAAATGTGAATTTAATATTTCCACGCTATTTCATTCTTTTGATATGGTCCCCTTTGATAGATAATCACCTTCAAGGTGGATTTTATTGGATTATGCTACCTCTTAAGGTGAGCTATTACCTTAAAGGCCCTTTTAACTTTGTTGTAGAATGTTTAAACATCCCTTGATGTGTGTTTTCATGAAACCTATGCCTTAAGAAGCTATGTTAAATTTTTTAGGGTGATGATCCGTTTCATAGGCCCCTAAAAACTATTCTATAAATGAATTTATCTAGTTAAATTAATTTGAGAGAAGTGCTTAAAGTCTTGTGCCTTATAAATCAAATGGAAATTTCCCAGTGACATGCTTTAGAAATTAAGCCTAATATGATCTAATGACTTGAATAGAATGTAAATTCCCCTCAATTGAGATATGTTTTAATTGATAATGGATTTGATCCTAGTGACTAGCCATTTCCCCATGACACTTATGGTTGGTTGGGTTGAATGCATTGGTCAAGTGCTTATGCCTTGGGTTATGTGACTTAAATAAGATTGCTAAATTATTTTCCTTAACCAACATTCCTTTTGATGTAAATGCTTAATTAAATTATATGTCCCTTGTTACACATGTTATGTATGTGATGGTTGGTTAAGTGTGGTTTCCATAGTGTTGAGGGTGAACCAAGGGGGTTCCGACTTAAGGATCCCCTGGACTGACACTCAAGCCTTTTTTTGATTATTATAATTATTGTTAAATACATTTGGGGAAATATCAGCTATGACTAATATAAGTTTACCGTATGTTAACTATTTTTTCATATAGACGAGTGAAAAAATTTACTAGGGGAGACCCCTTGGATGGTCTTGATGGCACAATTGGTTGTACCACACCATGAGAGAGACTCAGGACCCTTTGTGCGATACTAGGTATAGACTCAGAGGTCATTTCATACTATTTTTACGTCACGCCAGAGTGATACTTGAGACTTAATACTTGGGTAACCTTGGACAGAGTATTTTCATTGGATTTTTACTGATCACTTCAAGTGATAATTGGAAATTCTTTCTAGATTTCCATGAAAGGGATCAAGGATTCTCAACATGTTTTATAAAGAGATTATTAATTTTTTTTTCAAAGTAAATAAATTTTTTCAAATGAGAAATGGTTACTTGGTTTATAGAATGTAGGGATGGGTCCTCCAAGACCAATAAAAATCTTTGGGAAAGTCCAACCTATGACATTTTCATCATATTCACTTTACTATTTCAAGATCTCTCAGTTCAGACACACTTACTCATGCTAAAAAAGGTAGATTGGATGAGTCTCCAAGTGGAACCCAATCCAATGATTTATTTAATTTATTTTTTATTGCATATAAATTATATATAGAACACTATTAAATTTATAATGCATGAAATGGAAAGGCCTTAACACCGTGGGTGATGGCCTACTGAGATTATGTCTCATACCCTACTCAGGTGCCTTTGGTACCTAAGTAGACTTTATGATTTCAGGTACAGATAAAGGGAAGAAGCCAACTTCCAATGCTTGATTTACTTTTCTTGGATAGAGTTAAGAGAAAAGGACCAATACTATGATCAAGATGCTAGCTATAGTAGTTTTTGGATTCTTTTGTGTTTTTGGTAGCATGTTTTATACGCTTTTATCCCCTATCCCTACCCCTACTTACCCATTTTTTATAGATATGACATACTATTATCATCAGTTGTTTCTGTTTATTTATTTAGCTTCCTCACTTTATTTATTCCCTTGCATGGTTATGAATTTTGGTTTCTACTACTATATGGATATTTAAATTTACTTTTCTGTTTATTATATATCTATTACTGTGCTATACTTTAATCAAGGAGGGCATATTCTCCCCACATACTTTCCCAAGACCCTTGCTGCTATTCGGAAACCTCTGGTGTTTGGGGAGATGTGCTTGAGTTCTTGTGGCTCACCACCTCAGGGAACTTTTGAGTGGCACTCAGGGAAGGATGTTACAAACTCGACCATATCTTATCTCTAATCCTTTATTAAATTTTTAGATACATGGATTGAGAGTGACTTCTCATTATTGAATAGTCTTGGGTATTTACAAAAATTTCACTCATTAATTATGAAAGGGAACCTCCTCCCCTCACTTATTCACACATAATAATCCATTTTTATTGATGAACCCTTTTAAAAATATCTCCCCAACATCCTTATCCATGATCTATAGATACTAGTCTTCCCAAAATACCAATCCTAGGGTCCTTAATAATAAATTAAAAGGAGGTTTTTTAAGAGAAGGTAATTGTTTTCACTAAGCTCTTTATTTTTTACTCCTCTAACCAACTTCATTCATGTATTAATAATTTCAATATAATAAAACTAGTATCTACCATATACTGAGATGTTATTATGTTGATGACATAACCTATATCGATATCCCCTTTCATCAAATGATAAAAAAATCTGTCGATCATGTGTATGGTGGAATACTACCTCATGAACGAATATAATTCATTTTCCATAACTACCTTTTAAGGTTGGATATAATGATGTATTTAACATATTTAAATGATATATATGACATAATTATACTTATTTAATTATAATATCATATCTAATTTCTTATCTTTCAATCTATTGGAAAACAATAATGGCACTCATGCGTACGTGTTAACTACCGGCTTCATGAAGTAATGTGATATGTTTTTCATTTTATTTTTGAAATGGATGGTAATTAAGGTATATTTACTAAATATATATGATATATATGATAAAATAATGATTATGGAATGTTAAATTAATATGTACCTTTATTTTGTCCCCTTCGTCGAGAAAATAGAAACAATGTTCATGCGTACGTATGACCTACCGTCTCCTTGTATGATATAATCCATTTTCCATCACTAAATTTAATATATTATATATAATGGTTAACATTCTAGTGATTATGGAACCATGATAAAAGTAAAAGGATCTAAAATACCAAACCAAAACAGAAATGAAAAACGAAGCAGTCCTGAAACGTGATTTTAACAAGGAATTGTTAATACATGGGTAATAAAAGGTCATAAGTAAATCATATATGGTATTATATATATGATTATGATTATATAAAAAATGTATAATAAACCTATATTTATTATAAAAAAGGTTAAAAAGTGTATGGAGAAAATCAAGACTTGTGGTAAGAGATTTCTAGTCTCTCTTTTATTTTTGAGACATATGCCACATTCATCACTCATTTATTTTTTGTGGTCTATATAATGCCCCATTTAAATGTTATATCATGAATTTATTTATTCAAATGGTATTTAAAGTTTCATTTAAAGTTATTATTCCATGGGACTTACTATAACATCCCAACCCGGGTGCCACATGCCGGTGCCCTGAGCTGGTTAGTTACATGACCTCAGATGTGCCTCTCCATATATTAGAGGTTACTGAATAGTAGTGAGGGTCTAATATATATCATGGGGAGACTATACCCTCTTTATCAAATAATTAAAATATCAAAAATCAATAAATGATAGCCAAATGATAATAACTAATAACCATAATAATATCATAACCAATAAAGACCAACATCATATGATAATCCCAAAAACATGGATAAATGACCATAAACCAAAGTTGTAGATATGTCATGCCATAAAAGTGTCAAGTTTCAAATGAAAACAAAAAATAAAGACACACCGTCAACTACCCAAGAATTTCTCGACATCATGTATGGTTCCCTCATCCATGCTTCATCCCACATCCCAACTCAGCCATCAAACATAGTGCTCTTTTTCTTATACTATCTTGAAAACATGAATTCTATTTAGCTACCAATAATGTAGCCCAAGTAGAGTGTGATTAAAACTTAGTAGGCCACTACCAATTGAGTCTAAAACAATATACAGTCTATAACAGTCTATGTAGTTTTATAAAGAATAAAGTACAAAAGAATAAGTAAAAAATTTCAAAATAAAATATTATTTAATTAACCACATAATCCTAGGGTTTATGGTGGTACCTAAACCAATAATATCTGCTTCAAATTGTTCCAAAGTCTGAAACATCCACAAAATGGATATAACATTTCATTCTATTATAGGTCTTAATTAATCATTTAATATCCAATTTCACAATCATTCAATAGGGACATAGAGCAGAAATTGTTCACCCCATGGGAATTTTGAGCAGCATTCCCTATCCCACAACTCAGTTATCACAAGGAATATATATATATATATATATATATACTGGGGGCCTAGAGTGGCAGTCTGACACCCCGTGGGTATTTGGAGCAGCAACCCCTGTCCCATAACTCAATCAAAAATATAATGTCTCATGGTTTTACATTCACAACCCATTTATCAACCATTTCCATAATTCATTATTCAACCAATTTCATAAATTCATTTATCAACCATATTCACAATCCCATTTATCAACCATTCATAATTTATAAATCATCATTTCAATTATATCGACACACCCAATGGGTTTCCATCAAGTTTAGTCTCAAATCATCAATGGGTCCAATGGGATCTTTGAAGGATTTCACAATCACACGAGAAATCCATTAATTAAATCAATTCAGAATGAAATTTATCAATTTGGAAATTGAAATTACAAAATTATATACACTTAATTATAATAAAGGTTATGATAATAAAAAATTAGACCACACCCCTCAAGGTTGTTGATAAATGTTCGCCAAACCAAAATCCCCAATTTAATGTGTAATGATCAAAATCACAACAAAAAATAAGATCTTAGACCAATACCTAAGGACAAGATCCAAAGGAATAAGATCCATAAAAACCTAGATCTAAACCATCACCAACGGAAGAAAAATCACCCCTCTTCATCAGGAAAGAGCAATGATAGAGAGAGAGAGAGAGAGTAAACCAAATATAAAAGATTACATATCTTAAGTGGGGTCAAATCATTCCACCTAATATTATATTCACACTATAAGGGGTTTAGTGATCCTTTGAATAACCTCAAGAGCTTCTAAAATTAAAGGAAATCATTTAGGGATGAGACATGGTGATTAGGGGTAAAAACTACGGGGTTCAATAATTTTAATAAAATTTTCACGGGGTTTCAAAACCACATGAACTATTTTCTAGGATGAGGTACATAGTTTTCCAAATCATACACCTTAGCTGTGCATCCCTATACAGGGTTTGAACATGATCTCCTAAGGAGTGCACGATTTTTCAAACCACGCACCCACCGTGAAAATCCTCTATTTTTGAGGGTTCAATGTAACATCCCGACCCAGAATCCACTATCCGATTCCCCAAGACGGTAGGTCACATGGTATCAAGTATGCCTCCCTATACACTAGAGGCTACCAACATGAAGTGAGGGCCTAGGATGTGCCTGTGTGGAGACTATTCCATCATGTTGGAGTGAAACACAATAATAGAAATCATATCAGTCAATAACGGAAGCATTGAATCATCCAGAAAAAATATAGACATTCAAGACTGTAATAAATAAACAATTCCAAAGGTAATATCATATAAAAAATGATATGTAATTTCATGAATTTACAAAGCAGAAAATAGGTATACAAGCATCCAAAATAATACCTGTATCAAAGGGTACAAAAAGACCTGATCCCTGGCCTCAAACTCTAGAGGTTTTCAATGACAATCTATATAAGAAATATGTCTCGACTATGAAATAGACATCCATTTATAAATTAAATGGGCCTGATCTGAAGTCTCATAAATGAGATTAGGTCTGAGTAAAGTTTCCTCTCATGCCTCTAACCATCACAGGATGATCAATATGGCCTGCTGTAAAAAGCCTCATAAGGTTCCATCTGTATCATCACCTGATACTTATTGTTGTAGGTGAACTCAAATAGGGGTATATGTCTCTCTCAAGAGCCCATGAAATCTAGTAAGTATGATATAAACATGTCCTCAAGGACATGAATCATGCACTATGACTGGCCATTAGTCTAAGGGTGGCATGCTGTGATCAAAAGCACCCATGTACCCAAATACCTATAAAAACTCTATAAAAAATGAGACATAAACCAAAAATATACATCTGATACCATGGTCTGAGGAACCCTATGAAGTTTTACTATCTCACTAATATAAAACCTCCCAAGTTCATCTACTAAGAAGGTCTCCCTGATTAGCAGGAAATGATAAACCTTCACGATCCTATCCATAACAACCCAAATGAAATCACTTCCTCGAGGTGACCTCAGTAAACAGGTCATGAAATCCATTATGAAATCATCCCATTTCCACTTAGGAATGGGTAACTATTGTAAAATCCTAGATGGTTGCTAGTGTTCTGACTTCACCTACTGACAAGTGGAACTTCTCATGACAAAACCAGATACCTCACGTTTCATCCCCAACCACCAGTATCAATGACATAAATCACGATACATCTTGGTAATGATGGGATGCAATGCGCAAAACAAGGCAAGAAATTCATGCATAATATCCTTGTGCATGTAATATAGAACCCAAATGCGACCATGAATACCCAAAATTTCATCCTCGCTAATGGTCCAATCAAGAGGCATGTCCTCACCTACCACACTCTCCCATAGGACTAGACCTTCAGAATCTGATAATTGTCTCATAATCACTCTATCCAGAAGATTGGAAGTCACCACCAAGGATGAAAGAAAAGTATACCCTCGACCATCTTTCACCTCCTAGTGCATCTCAGAAAACAAGACCATAAGCTACCACTCACTACTGGCCTCCTAAAATTCTTGTATCTGAGTCCTACTCAGTGCATTGACAACTACATTACCCTTCCCGGGCATGTAGGTAGGCTCAAAGTCAAAAGACTATAGGTTCTCAATGTATATTTTCTATGTCAGATTTAGATAACACTTTTTAAATATGTACTTGAGGTTTTAATTGTCTGTTTACACCAAAAAACACTATCCTAGTAAGTAATACCTCCAATAGCACAAGGCATGTACAACATTGGCTAGATCAAGATCGTGAGTTGGATAGTTCCTCTCGTGTGGAATCAACTAATGAGACCCATACACCAAGAATCTATCTCCCTACATTAGAACTGATCCTAGCCTGATACCTGATGCATCATAGTATATAGTGTAGCTCATGACCAACTCTAGAAGAATCATTACCAACACTGAAGTCAGTCTTCATTTCATCTCCTAAAAGGCTATCACACAAGTATTTTTCGATACAAACTTCACAACCTTCTTAGTCAAGCCCGTCAGAGGTGAAACTAAGAATAATAATTCCTATATGAAATTCCTATAATATCCATCTAGACCTAAGAAACTCTATATGTCAAAGAAATTCTTGGGATACTCCCAAGAAACTATAAATCTAACCTTCTTTGAGTCAACTGATACTCCTGTCTCTGAGGTAATATGACCCAGTAAGTTAATATTATCCATCCAGAAGTGAAACTCTTTGATATTAACATATAAATGATGCTCTCTCAGTATATCCAAAATGATATCAAGATGTTTGGCATGGATATGTCGATTGTGAGAATATACCAAGATCTCATCCATGAATAACACCACAAACGAATCCATATAATGATGGAAAACTCAGTTCATCAGCGCCATAAAAATTGATGGCGTGTTCATGAGATCGAATGAAAAAAATACTCTTATAGACCATACATTCTATGAAAAGATGTACAAGGTATGTTTGTAGGATGAACACATACCTAGTGATAACCCGAGCTCAAATCAATCTTTGAGAATACCTGATCTCCTCAAAGCTGATAAAAAAGGCCATTTATCCATGGAAAATGATACTAGTTCTTAAACTTCATATAGTTTAATATTCATTATTCCACACATATCCTGTGGGTATTGTCTACCTTTTCTGAAAAAGGACCAATGAACCCCACATAGAAGTACTGGGTCATATAAACCCCTTTTCCTTCAAATCCTCTAGCTGCCTCTAGATATTCTAAAACTCAATAGTATCCATCCTATAAAGAGGAATGAATATTAGTAAAAATATTACCACTAGATCAATGGATAACAAAACCTCTAATTAAGTAGGTAAACCATAAAATTTTTCTGGGAAAGCATCCTTGAAATGATCAACCACTGGAGGGAAATCTTCCTAACACAATCCCTGATTATCCAGATATAAACTAGAAATATGGGCTGTCATCCCACCCAGCTCATGATGCTTGGGTCAAGTTCATCTTTCTTGGACATCCCAATCACCCTTATGAATAAAAACTCTTCCCTATGGTGATGTGAAGTTCACCCCCGATGATAACAATCGATATGGGATTGATAATAAACTTGAGATTCCATACTGAGTATGACGTAAAACCCTATTATATTGAGGAAAAAAATATCCCATATGAAGTGACACTCACCAATATCAAGGGGTAACTCCCTGCACTAGTGTAAACCCTCCGTTATGATCCCCAAAAGAGTATCTAAGATCATAACATCATCAGAAAACTGAACAATGAGCCCAAATTACTCCACAATAGGTGCAGATATGAAGCCCTAAAAAGAAAATGTATCAAAAAGAGTAGATACTAGAATATAGGCTACTAAGATTGTACCTATCACCATAGATGGATCGACACTCTACTCCTTAGGCATAGACTATATAGAATATTTTTGTCTTGAACCATGACCCTGTGAAATAACCTCACTACTCGGTGCATGACCAATTTTCTATCTAGGTATAACTGGTGTCTGGCTGCCTCAACCATAACCACTACCTCGACCTGAACGATCGAAACTACACCAGCTCCCATCATGAAATAGAGCTATAAAACCTGATCTTGAACCTAGATTCGGAGTTGATCCCCCTCCATTGACTATTGGGGGAAAGTTCTTGCAAAAATGTTGTATGTGGCCCATCCCATTACAAGCTTGACACTCGACTGGGTCTTGATCACACTGATTCCTCATATTTCCTTTTCTCCCGTACTAGTGACAAAAGATAGTAATAATAGCACTAATATATTGATTGAAACTCCCCTCATGAGAGGTCTCAAAATGGTGATTACTTCTAGAATTCACTGAATCACTGGGTGAAGAGGCTGAACTACCCTTCTCTGTTCCCCTAGCTTCCCCATGGTTCCGCTCAATAATAATTTCCCAATTCACTATATTAGTAATAATAGTCAACTAAATCATGTTTACCTATGAATGAACATCATTCTTGAGACATTCCTCAAAGTGTATCTTCCTCGATAGCTCATTAGTGTGATAAATCGGCACAAAATGCTGAAGCACTGTAAAGTGTGTCGAATACTCCATAACAGTCACCGTTCCCTACTCCAGACACATAAAATCACTGCCCCTTTCAGTTATTAGGGCCTCATGAAAAAATAGTCATAAAACCGAGTTTGTAAATCCCTCCAAACCATATCTCATAGTATATCAGCCTAGTTCAAAACATCCCACCAGCGCTTAGCTGCTCCTCAAAGAATATATGTCATGATATTCACTCTCCTATCATGAGATGTCTCTAGATGCCTGATAATCAAAAAATTAGTCTCAATCCACATCTCAGAAGCCTGTGGACCACTATCCCCCGATAATATGGGAGGATGATACTACTGGAACACACACATCCGCTATGCTATAGATGAGGTAGGCTGCGGTGCTCCATGAAAAGTCTGTATAAAGTGTATGAAATCCTCACAGAATTGAGCATCAATACCCATATCTGAAGAAACTAATAGTTCCTCAACTGGAACTATAGGAGGATATAATGGTATCCCATGGCTCACCACCTATTAAGCATGGTTGTCACCACCTACCAGGAGCATGACTGGATGTCGTTGTGGCGATATATATCTTCAATGCCAAAAAAATGCCTCAGAAAATATAGAGAACCTAGAGGTCATAGTTTAAATCACAGGACATGTCAAAACCTTCCTATAAACAGGTCACACCCCTCTATCTACTCCTAAATCCAAGAATGGGTGAAAAGGAATAATCCTAAAAGGTCCTAGAGACACCGCCTACTACCCACTCTAAATCTGAGTCAAGGTCATGTTATATACTTCACAATTTCAATTTCATTTACATTTATATTTACATGAAAATTATCTTTAAATGGTTAAACCAAATGGGACACCACTTTTGATTAATAAGGGCCCATACACCTTATGAACTAGAATGAGGTGTCCATTTAATCCATACCATAACATGTTCCATTCCATGCGACCAATGGTCCATGAATCAACGTACCATAGTTGACTACTTAGGGTGTCTGCTATAGCCTAAGAAGGAAAACATTATTTTGGTTATGGAAGGCACTCTAAGTACCAACTATGATTCCTTGATTCCCTGTAAGAACACTAGTTGGATAACAAATATATTACACAAGGCACATATCACAAAGTCATATAGTCAAGAAATTAATCCTACATGGTATGTCATAATGCATAACATGTGAATTCTAATAGGCTACTAAAATGATGCATGAGATTTATACACTCATCTCATCAGGCCAATGTAATAATTTGTAATCACAAGGAATATCAAACAACAAGTGCATCACCCAACGGTGGAGTCAAATTAATTGTAATAGGTAAAATACAAAAAAACTTGTTCAATTCTAGAAAATTTTTCTTTTTCCTGTATTTGGGTTATCTAATCCCTAGAAAAACTTATTACCAAATTCTAATCCTTCCTAATCCATGTCTATTGTCTCAAAATAGTAATAAAATTAGAAAAAAACCCCTCTGATACCACTTTGTAACATCATGACCTAGAAGCCACTATCCGGTGCCCCAAGCTAGTGGGTCGCATGGCCTCAAGCATGTATCCCCATATTCCAAATTCTATTAACTAGAAGATAGGGCCTAGGGTGTGTCTATGGGGATACTATTTCCCCATGTCAAAGTGAAACACAATAGTAGTAATCATATCAGTCAATAGAAGAAGTAGTAAATCATCCATAAAAAAGATAGACATCCAAGATAATAATAAATAAACAATGCCAAAGATAATCTCATATTCAAAATGATATTATATTTCATGTCTTTACAAATTATGAAAACATGTATACAATCATCCAATACAATACATGTATCAAAAGGTACAAAAAGACCAAAAGGAACTATCCCAACCACCATCACGAGCATAAATCATTCTTGTGCTCCCCTACTCCTAAGCAACAAACAAGTCAAGCATCGTACAATGAGTTCTTACCACGGTCCCTACCTATATTCATGAAGTCTATCCAGGTACCCAACGATGACCCAAACAAGGTGTGAGATAACACTCTGTAGGCCACCACTAGTAGTGTCTATAACAAGTCCATTATGTGTAATATAAACAAAAGAAATGTGCAATATATAGTAGTTATGAAAATACTAAAAGTAAATTTCCCAAGGCATATGTGATAAAATCAAGTGGTAATATCCATCCAAATAAGGACACCCATAAAAAAAGTCAAGCTCCCATAAACACGGAAAACTTTAAATAGAAATAAAAAAGTGATACTGTCCAGTCTAACAACTGTAAACTGATACCCGTACCAAGGATATCTATAATCATAGAAAAAATCCACAATTGGAACACTATATAATCAGGTGTATAACATATACCACCATGCTGTAAAATCGAGATTCATCCACAATGTCCAAACCATGTAATCCAAAGTGTCAGACCATAAAGGGCAGGATCCAAGGTATAGAAGACCAATACATTAATGTCGAGTCCCAAGAGCATCTTGATGGAAACTTGGTAACAACTTGGTTTGAGTCCTAGGATCATGTCAACAAACCATGTACATTAAAATTCCAAGCAAGCCAGATCTGAGGCATAGAAAGACCCTTATCGTCCTATGAAATTAGGATCCAAGGAGTAAAAGGTCTAAGGAAACCACTATCACAACAAGATCCATGGGGGAAATGTCCATGGAATCTATGGAATCAGGATCCAAGGAGCTCATCCAAGGAATCCACTAACATTTCAATTCATCATCTCATTTATTCACCATTTCATAAACATTCAAATTTCATGATTTCTTCCAACTCATTTCCATAATTTTCCATTCAAGCAATTTAATCATTTAACATCATTTAATCACATGGAAAACGAGGCACACCATTATATTAACAATTCAATTCAATTCATTCGATTAATCAAGATTTTGAAATTAGTGGAAAGATATCACTCACCCAACAGGTTGTTATAACAAAAAGGAAGAAATAAAGGCACACCCCATGGGTGGCCTAGGTTGGGGAAATAATCACCAACAATCTCAATGGTACTCAAAGGGAAACCTAATTGGTTCCAATTCGTTCAATTAAACCACTTAATTAATTAAATGAGCATCACAAAAAAGTATGACATGTGGAATATTAACAACTAGGTTTATAAAACATCAAACCAGGAGGTAAAGGTATATAACACCTATCATAGGTCCATAGTAGAGAACTCGTCTAGTATCGAGCTCCGATTCAGTCTAGATAGGGAAAAAATGAAGAATAGATGAAAATCCTAGAAATAGGGAATATCAGATCATATCAAAATAAACTCATCGATATGAATTCAAATGAATAATGACACAAGAGGAATGGATCACTCCCTGGTGAGGATCTAGTGATACTAACAGTTCTTGAATTTGAGTTTGAATGAATGATCAGAAGCAAATCCTAGCTTAGGATTCAAAAGGGAGATCAAATGTGAAAGGGGGAGGTCCTCCTATCATTGGAGAAATAAAGGATAAAGGGTGGTTTAAGTTAAAAAAAATGAAAAAATGGTAAATTTACCCAAAACACTGGGTCACATGGTTGGCCAAACCATGCACCAACCATGCACCCTCCTCTATCTCTAGGGGAACCTCACATGATTTCATGTGCACAGTTTGTCTAACCATGATTAAACCATGCCTAATGCCTCTGCTAAAAACTAAAGGTGCCCCCGCATGGGAATACTCCCATTTTTTCATGGTTTAATCAAAGTGTGAACCTCTTGACATAGGCCTGGACCACCTCGTATAGTTTTACCAAACCGTGTGGCTTGGGTCACATGGTTTCTACTAACCATACAACCAAGATTCCTTTTCCAATAAAATAGGCCTCTGAGCTCTGAACAAGACTCAAACACCCCCTAAACTCCTGTGATCTCAAAATTAATTCACATAAGGTCAAAACGAAGGAATTAAACAGAAAACAAAAAGATCCTTCCCTTGTAGAAAAACCTGGGATCTTATATACAAACTTTTGGGAGGGTGGCCGCATAGTTTGGTCAAACTGTGTGCCACCTCCTATGGCTCCAAAAGGGTCTCATAGTTTTTTCAATAAATCCATACAGTTTTCCCTAACCATGCACCAACTATAGACAACCCCATAAGATTCTAAATTTCTCAAATTTTACCTGAAACAACCCCAAATAAAAACCCAACCATGGTATAACCAAAACAAGGGTAAAAGAGTACCTGAAAATGAGCATGAGGCATATCTATAAAGGTCGGGATCTTACAATCTCCCAACATTATAAAAAACCATCCTCAATTTATACTCCAAAGAATCTATAAGATTCTCAGGTAAAAATATCGATCCACTAAGCCCGCATATATACTTCTCTCTCATGTTTCCTCCTGAACATGTCCATTCCACCACAACACTCTGAATATTGGCACAGTCTTTCCCTATAACACTTTATCACTATGATCCATAACACGAATAAGATGTTTCTCAAAGGATGTATTAGCCTCAATATCAACATCATCAACATTGATCACATGAAAAGGGTCAGGGTGATACTTCCGAAGTTGTGATACATGAAAAACATCATGCATAATACTATACCTCTATGGAAAATCCAATCGGTACGCCACCAACCCAATTATCTCCAAAATCCCAAACATTCCAATGAACTTGGGAACCAACTTGTGCAACCTCTAAATCCTATGGTGAACTAATCTAGGAAACACTCGAAGGAATACACAATCACCCAATGAAAACTCAAGGGGTCATTGACGTTGATCAACATACAACTTCTACCTACCCTGAGCCATAGTCATACATTTATGAATCAATTGATCTTTTTCCAATGTCTCTTGCATGAGACTCGGTCCCAAAAACTCAAATTCACCTGCCTCTATCCAACATAGAGGTGTTCTTCACGGCCTACCGTAAAGTGACTCATATGGTGCCATCTGAATAGTCACCCAATAACTGTTGTTATAGAAGAACTCAACGAGTACTAATTTCTTCTCCGAAGACTCACCAAAATCTAGGATGAATGATCACATCATATCTTACAGACCTTGAATAGTATGTTCCAACTTCCCATCTATCTATGGGTGTAATTCCATAATAAAAAATACATGGGTACCCAACACCTTCTATAAGCCTTTCCAGAAGCATGAAGTAAAGTGAAAATCATGGTCTGAAACTATTCTCATTTGTATCCCATGAAATCATACTATCTCTTGAACATACATATCCTCTAACTGATCTACTATGAAATCCTTTTAAATAGGAAAGAAATGGGCTACTTTCATCAGTCGGTCCACAATCACTTATATAACATCATTCTTCTGAGGCTTCCTCAGAAGACCTAACACTAAGTACATGGTAACATCATCCCACTTCTATTCCAGAATGGGAAATAGCTATAGTAAACCACAAGGTCATTGATTCTCAACCTTCACCTATTGGCAGGTGTAGCATTGTGTTGTGAAACCTATAATCACCTTTTTCATGCTCGACCACTAATACTATCCATGTAGGTCATAGTAAATTTTGGTCAAACTAGGATTCATTGCCCACTTCGGGGCATGAAACTCACGCATGATCTCCTTACACATATAGGTAAGCACAAAAACATGGTTTCAGACATAGATGATCTCATCCTCATCCATAATCCAATCAGAAGGTGACCCACCACATTCAAGGATTTCCTTCAAAGAAAAACACTCTGAATCCTCATACAATATCTCCCTAATCCAGCTTAGAATTATGGATTCAATAGATAAGGATAAAAGGGTTATTTTATCCTAGACCTCCTAAACCTCAATATGTATCTCAGCCAGTAAGGTTATCATCTTCCACTCAGAACTAGACTCTTGAACTGCTTGAGTTTGTGTTTTCCAAGTCAAAGCGTCAGCATCACCGTTTCCCTTCCCGTGTGTATATTATAGCTCAAAATAAGAAGGCAATATATACTCAACCCATATCCACTGTTGGAGATTCATATATAACTATGAAAGGATATAATTTAATATTTTTTGGTTGGTATACACATTTAATTTTTTCTCAACAAATAATGCTGCCAAAACCTCAAGGCATAAACCACCACAACTAATTTGAGATCGTGCATATGGTAATTCCATTCATGTGGACTCAACTTCCATGATCCATAATCTAAAAATTGATCTCTTTGTATCAACCCTACTCCAAGTCCAATCCCAGATGGATCACAAAACATAGTATACTCCTCACCTAGCTTGGGTAGGATCAAAATTGGTGTAGTAGTCAAAATCTTCTTCAACTACTGAAAAGAATTTTCACATGCTCCAGATCATTAAAACTTAACCCCCTTATTGGTCAAGCTTTAAATAGGTTCTTTATAATGGGAAAATTCCTTGATAAACCTCTGGTAATAACCCACCAATCCCATAAATCTTTGGATATAAAAAAAATTATTGGTATGATCCTAAGAAACCACTGTATTCACCTTCTATGGGTCCATAACCCATAGGTCAGGGCGTTTTTTATCCCAAAAAACATCTTGAAGAACTCATATAGGCCACACCTACTTCTAAAAGTAGTTCTTGGTATATCAGAATGTGTAAATCTCAACTGATGATACCCCAACCTCAACTAGATTTTGGAGAAAACACAATCTCCACTCTATTAGTCAAAGTGATCATCGATATATGGAAGAGGATACTGATTATTCACTTTCAACTGGTTTAACTTCCGTTAATCAATACAAAATCGCAATGTACCATTAGACTTCTTAGCAAAAAAAACTTAGGAACCCTAAGATGACGTACTCGGATGAATAAATCCCTTATCCATTAATTCTTATGGATGATTATTAAGCTCATAAATCATTTTTGGTTTCATTCTATATGGTAGAATAGAAACTGGTTCGGCTCCCGGCCTGATATCAATTGTAAACTCTACATCCCTATCAGGTGGCATCCCTGAGAAGTCCTCAGGAAACACGTTATGGAATTGGTCTACTATAGGTGGAAATACATCACGCTTCACAAACCCATCATCCATTAAAAGACTTATAACCTGGATGGTGATATCCCCCAGTTGCTAACATACTGGTCTTTCAAGGCCTACCTAGATATCCCACTCTCCACAATAAACATAACGGTTACCCTCAGGAAACATAAATTTCACTCTCCTATGGTAATAATCAATGTGGGATCATTACTATACTGGTCAATCTATACCAAAGATCAAGTCAAAACCTAACATGTCAAGTATCTAAAGATATGAATAGAAATGATACTCTCCAACCTCAAGAGAAAACCCCTTGCATAAACAAATGTCCCTTGACCACACTCTCAACCGTGTTTCAATCATCATAACCCCACTCACAAACTCAACCGTTAGACTCAAACCGTACACAAGTTGAGAAGATATAAAATAATGAGAGACTCCTGTATCAAACAAAGAACTTGAAAACGTAGAATCTATAATAATATTACCTTTGACTGTTGATGGTCCATCCTTTCTATCCACATGTTCAGGATGAACTGCATGCAACTATCCTAGACCTATTCCTTATGCTACAGTCTGAGTCCCTTGTGCTGCACTACTTTATATATACAAGTGCTCTTGCCTCGATGTACCACACCCACTACCTCGAAATCCATGACTAGAAAAACTACAACTATCCAATTGATATGGGGTATAAGACCCCCTTATAACATTCTAATTTGTCCTGATTCCTCCATCACTACCCATCAGTCGAGGGTTCCTGCAATAAATTTTTAATTGAAACATACCATTGTAGGATCAACACTCCATTGGTGCTTGTGGACATTGGATATTAATGTAACCCAACCAACCACACTGGTGATAGTATATTCATTTACTTCTCTGAGTAACTGATCCTTCTCCTCAGTCACTCTATTTGCTATTTACTTAGTTAACATTCTCATAGCAATTCATCTTACTCTCGGAAGGCGTACCTCCTAGTAATCTAGTAGAAACAACCTCCATTTCACTGGAAGCCTCCTTCAGGTTCCCCTTATAAATGAGAGCCTGATTCACCATTTCAAAAAAAAAAATTCAATAGAAATATATTAATTTGAAACTTAATCTCTCACTTAACTCCATACTGAAAATGCTTCGGCATAGTATACTCATCCCCTGCCAATTATAGGATAAAACAATGCAAATCAATGAAGTGACCAACATAGTCCATCAAAAACATACTTCCCTGGGTCAACCACATAAAATCTTCTCCTTTCTTCTACCCGAGCATCTCTGGGTAAAAGTACTCCATAAAATTATTCTGAAATTCCTTCCATACTGTTGGTCGGAGTAGAAAACTCAAGAGAGGGGTGAATTGAGTATCTATAAAAATTTCTATTAAGAATTGGTTCTTTGAAAATTTACTTCAATTAAAAATATAATCTAAGCTAGTTTTCAGTGAATTTATAAGAGTTATGAATGTTCAATTAATTTCTCAAAAGATTGATTAGTTCTTAGCTATACTAATCTAAAGATTAATATAACCTTTGAAACTAATATATTGGTTCAAAACTATTATAAACACTTGCTAAAATAACTATCAGAGTTTAATTTAGTTTTATGAAATGTGTGATAAAAACAGAGTAAAACTAAAAGGTAAAAACATAATAGAAATAAAACAAGAGGTTTATTCTCAAGAAGAGACTTAATCCTCTATGATTGGTGATCACTTTCCACAAAGCAGTTTAAATTAATAAAAAGTTTGATCCAAACCCTGGATTAGGTTTCACAATAACACTCAAGGCTATCTAGGTCACACTTGACCTCTACCAGAGTTCTTTGTGGGAAGAACAACAAACAGGTCACACTTGACCTCTTCCACAGTTATACATGGGATACAAAGGGATAAATAGATTATGATTTTGAGGATATCATATACCCTCTAGTTATAAATAGGAGACAATGTGTGTGTAACAGACATATACACACACTACTCAAAAAAGTAAATAAATGAACACAACAAAGATAAATATGCAGAGTTAGGTTTAAAAGGCTTTGTGTGTTATGCAGTGTAGCTCTGGACTAGTTTGATGTAGTGGTATTGAAGTTCGAGTCTTCTTATGGATTTTGTCTTCAAAACAGAGTGTTGTAGCCTCTATGTTCTGGCTTCTAGGTGTATGAAATGTTTAGCTTATTATTCTAAAAATGTTCAGGATAGCTCAGTAGGTTTAGCTTGACTTGTTGATCTCCCTGTATGTTCTTCCTTTTGAGTTCTTGTGTTGCTGAAAGTATGCTTGAGAGTTTCATGTGTTCTTCTACACTTTTTCACTTGCTTTTACTACTACACCTTTTTTTAAATCACTAAATGATCTAGCTTGTAATGATTTTATACTTCATGATCCAGCGGATACAATGATCTTCCCACATGCATGTACCTTGTACTGTCCTCTAAATATCCTAAAGACAACATTAAATAATTTCAAAAAAATTAATTTGTCTAAATATGACTGTTAGATATAAATTTGAATTAATAAATTAAAAATAGTTTTTATGACTATTAGTGAGTCATAAGTATCGATGAGTCAATATCAGTGACTCTATATTGGTGATTCCTTTCCATTGGTATCAGTGACTCTGGGAAACAATGAGTCATTTTTTATTAATACATCCATGCATTGGTAAGTTGTCATCGATGACTCATTTTAAACTATTGGTGTGTCGCCCATCGATGAATCATCCATCGATAAGTCCTTTGAATGAATGGTGCATCTTCCATCAGTGAGTCCTCCATCGGTGAGTCATTTGTTCTACTGGTGAGTCCATCATCGACGTCTTCTTCAACCGATGACTTCTTCAATCAATGATTCCTCATCGATGAGTTATCCATCAGTTACTCCTTAAACCAATCAGTGTCAGGGACTTTAAAAAACTTAAGAAATTGTTTGTCTTATACTGAAAAACACTAGATTAAGTGAAATTTAAAATTGTATGTAAATATACACTTGTAAATATTTTGAAACACAAATATCTATAATTTATTGAATTATTGAAATGTATTATACCATGTGGAAAAATTTATTCATTTATAAATATTCATTGATATGATTAATATTAGTTATAACATAATATATAATTTAGCATGACTTACAAAATGGCATGATATGTGATTATTAAAACAACTATCTCACAGAGGGTCCAACAATCTTTCCCCTTTTGATAATCACAAATCATGACATTAATGAGTTATACATGATGTTAAGTAATAATAATTACTTGACTTGGAATACCAACAATGAGTGTGAATTCTTAATACAAATATAAGGTATTTCCTTTTAAGCTCCCCCTCAATAATTGTATTAGTTGTTATATAGAATGTTCCTTTTAAGAGAGTTATATAAGAGCACTTTCATCTGCTCCCTTAGTAAATTCCCCTTAGTAAACTTAATTTATATATATATTTTCTGTTGATTACACGCCATCTTTCCTACACCAGAGTAACTCCCCCCCTTAGGTTAAGAGGTTATTCGAGCCATCCATATATTTCTCTCCACCTTTTAGGATTATAAAAAAGGTGAAAAGAACCATAAAGGATTAAGAAAAAGAACACAAATAAATTTGAAACAAATTGAAGGAAAATTGATATTTATTAAAGTACAAAGAGTACAAACATCAAAAGAAAAATACAAATCCCCATCAAAAAAATGATCCACAACTAAGGCTTGGACTTTTGAGAAGCTTTCCCTTTTTCTTAAGGGTCAATATAAGTTTTAGGAGGTGGTGTTGTGGATATAGGAAGGTCTGGTCGAATGGAAACACCAGGTAAAGCAATGCCTGTAGGAACATTAGCTGCAAGGCTTGGTCTCCTTTCTGATAGATCATGACTTTGAGGCTGCTCTTGGATCACTAGCTTGACCTAAGATAAGGCTTAAGATACTATAATCTGAGTAGGAGGTAGGGAATTAGGTCCAATAGAAGCAGCTACATGGACTAATATATCTTCAGTTTGCACATATAGGTAGGGATTCAAAATCTTAATGAAATTATTAATGATTTCACCTCCATACTTCATAGAATTTTCAAAATCGTCCTTGTTCTCCATAAAATTTTCCAAAGTGGGTGTAAAATATTTTAACTAGCTCACTTTCCTCTTGAAGGACTCAGTCACTAGTGGGATCTTGAGATTCTCAGCCAATTACTTAAAGTTGTTATTCAGACCATTCTTAGTGTATATTTTAGCAAAATACTTGTCCAGTTTTTCTCTGATCTTTTTTTTGGGTTGCAGATTCCTCATTTGTACACTATATCACCATGTTATAGACATGTTCATTGTTATTGTTCACTTTGGAAAGAGTTTCTTTATCAGATTCATTCTAAACACCCTTGATCTCTTCTCTTACCACAGCCCTGAGGGACTCCATATTAGCAGCAGGCCTCATACTTTTAGAACTGGATGTACCATAAATCATTTTTCCAATATCATCCTTTAACTTCTTCAAATATGCACTTAGTAGATGTGTAACAAGATTACTAAGAACATCCATAAAACCACCCAGTGTGGTCTTGAAATCATCGGTCAAAGATGCCAATTCATTACTCATTCTCTTCACTTATTCTCTCAGCACTATATTATTCATAATAATGGTTTAAGATGTAGTGATTAGGTTGGGCTATATCTCCTAAATCACTATTCTTACAATCTTAGTAGAATATGCCTATGAAATACTACCAAATGTAGAAGATTCACTTTTGACTCCAATAAAGGATCTCACATATTCACAAATGTCAGTTTTGAATTTCTCAAGATCAGCCTTGGTGACATATTCACTAGGCACCAAAAGTATAACAGGCTCATCAATGGTAAGAAAAACAGGTGAAGTAGGAGAAATCAGTTCCACATCTACTTGTGGAGTAGGAGGAGCCACCATCTCCTCACCTGATTCATAATCCAACCCAAACAAAATATATCCTGGATTTCTATTCCACTCACTAGCATAGGTCTAGTCTCCAGGCTCCATAGTATCAATTGTTACTCTTCTTCCTTGAGGAATAGGTACAATCTGAGACATCTTCTTCTTGATCTTAAGCTAAAATTTTATTCTGAGGTACTGGTATATTTTCAACTTGAGCTTCTTCTTGAACTCCAGCTACTCCAGCCACTTGAGCCACTCCATCCACTTGCGGATCCTCCTCATTCTAAGTCATAGGTAAAATTTGAGCTTATTCTTCTTCTTCTTGACCTCTATCCATAATTTCATTAAGTTCCTGAATAATTCCTTGAGTAGTGATTTGGTTGGGTTGTATCTCCCGAATCACCATTCTTGCATTCTTAGAAGCATCTACCTATGAAATACTACCAAATGTAGAAGATTCACTTCTAACTCCAATAGAGGATCTCACAGATTCACAAATGTCAATTTTGAATTGCTCAAGATCAGCCTTGGCAACATATTCACTAAGAACCAAAGGTACAACAGGCTAATCAATTATAGGAAAAATAGGTGAAGTAGGAGCAATCGGTTCCACATCAGCTTGTGGAGCAGGAGGAGCCACCATCTCCTCATCTAATTCACAATCCAACCCCAAAAAATATATCTTGTATTTTTATTCCACTCACCAGCATAGGTCCAGTCTCTAGGTTCCAAATTATCAATTGTTACTCTTCTTCCTTGAGGAATATGTACAATCTGAGCTTCATCATCTTCTTCTTGATCTTAAGCTAAAATTTCATTCTGAGGCACTGGTATATTTTGAACTTGATCTTCTTCTTGAACTCCAGCTACTCCAGCCACTTGAGCCACTCCAACCACTTGAGGCTCCTCCACATTATAAGTCATAGGTTAAATTTGATCCTTCTTCCTCTTGACCACCATCCATAATTTCATTAAGTTCCTGAATGACTCCTTGAGCATCATTAGGGTGTTCATGTCCATCCTCATTTCCAGCATCTCCATCCTAATCAGCAACATCCTATCCAACAAAATCAACAACATCCGATCCATCAGCCTCATCATCATATCTATACATAGAATCCTTGTTAGAACTATCTAAAACTTGTCTAGATTTTAGTGAGTCACTAACATGCTCACCATCATCATCCTTATCATCATTATCATTATCCTCATCATCATCAGACTTACTCACATATCCTCTAAATCCATAAAATTCAGTCTCTTCCTCATCTTCATCACCCAACAGAGGTTCTCGAGAAGGTAATTCCAAAGGTGGATTGGTAGGTCCATATGAAATATCTTTAAGGATTTTAGTAATATCTGGGTCACTCCTATCATCTATAGGAGACCCCTCTTCTCTTGGCAGCTCAGGCTCAACTTCCTCTTCATTTGAACAAACCACCTGCTCACCAGGTTTAAGACCTGGATTAGCTTGATCCTTTGGTTTGGTAGGATGATATATAGGATTATAATACTCATATAATATATCCTCATATCCTACCCACATTCTCCTCCATGGGTTCCAAAATATCTTCATTCTTTTTCATATATATTTGTGTAGGCAAAAAACCATTGCAAGTAGTAATCACTTCATCTCTAACTTCAACACATCCCAACCTCTTTAGAATTTCATAAATCATCCTTGGGTAGTATAAACATGTTTCTTTCTTGGAGAGTTTTATCACATCACAAATATGTACCATAGGATACCTACATAAATTCAATTTCACCCCATTCTTAAACTTTAATAACCTGGACCTTCTTTTCAGGTATGTTTTCCTTTTCTGGTTGTTTTTGAGAAAAAGAAGAAATTTTGGAAATTTTTGAAGTACACGCCATGTACTTGGTTACCGCAGGTAGCCGGGCACTGGCCGTGTAGCGGCCGTGCACATGGCCGTGTGGGGTGACCTGAAGGCTGCCTAAAGCGGAGTATGGAAATAGCGAGTACATGTCGTGTACTTCAAAAGTACATGCTGTGTAATTTCTTTTTTTTTCTTTAAACACACTGGGGTCATGTCTAATCGCCAGAACGATCTCCTTCTAGGTCTCATTCGACCGAGAGCTCTGTACGGCTGTGGATATTTTATGAACCCCCGAGCGAGAGTCCGTCCTCCGAATCGAACACTGTCAGTTGCATTGGAATCACATCAGTGAATTCTATCTTCCACTAGATCACCACCTGCTGATTTCTCCTCTCTCATGAGATATTTTGGGTTGAAATTTTTAGAATTTTTTTGTAGATCTACCATGTTCTAGGTTGATCCAAGGGCCGACACTAGAGTATATCGATCTCCCAACACTGAGGTAGGTGGTTTGTGCCTTTCTGTTGAAAGTCTTTGAGTATTATGTGCAATTATTCCCAATACCCTTGAATGAGGTATTTTGAATTTACCATTTTACCCCTGTTAATTTCCTACTTTACTAGTATGTGTAAATAGAGGCTAATTGGATGTGAATAGGGTTGTTTTCTATTCCTCGGATGTGTTTTCCCATGCATTTTCTATTTATGGCCATTTGGTCCTGTTTAGCCATCAAGATTCCTTGATGTTTTCATGCCTAGTACTGTAAGATGGAGTGATTATTTTTTCTAACATGCTTGATATGATGTAGACTGTTTAGTCAAGTAGTTCTTGAGGTTTACTTTGTCTATATTGCATTGCTATGCTCTTTGACTTACACAGGGCCGTGAGAACCTGGTGTAGTAGACTATAAGGGAAATTGACCATGTGAGCTTCCTCAGAGAGTCTTTGAGCACTTTATAATATAAGGGGAATTGACATGTGAGCTTCCTCAGAGAGCCTTTGAACCACTTGGGGCTATAAGGGGAATTGACTGTGTGAGCTTCCTTAGAGAGTCCTTGACTTACCTTAGACTATAAGGGGAATTGACCGTGTGAGCTTCCTCAGAGAGTCTTGATTTACCTTTGACTATAAGGGGAATTGACTGTGAGCACTTCCTTAGAGAGTCTTTATATATTCTTATAATTGAACCAGAGGGGATAGGCTGTGTGAACTTTCTATAGGGTTACTGTGCTTGATTAGTTGTTTTTGATATGTGGAATTGTTTCTACTGAGTAATTTATTGTTTACTTCTACTGTACTTTTACTTTCCATATATTCACGGACTATTAGGCACATATATTTGGGTGGTTTCCTACTGGGATTTAGTCTCACACCCTATTTGGGCCATGGTTTTGGGCCCAAACAGATTATATTGTTGCAGGTATAGACAAGGGAAAGCGCCCTTCTACTTAAGGTTCTTGATTGACTGTGGAGCTAGAGAGCATGGGACCGAGCTGTGGCTTGCGATGCTGAGGAGTTGTTTACGTTCCTTCTTTTGTATTTGGTTTAGTACTATTTTGTTCCAGCATTGTGATTTGTTTGGATTCTTTCCTAGACATATGTATCATGCATCATTCACACACACACACACACACATATATATTTGTGTGTGTGCTCTACTTTACTATTTTCTAGTCTTCGGATATTTACTTTTGTTGGTATATTTACTACTTCCTCTATTTTGTATTTTTTTCTCTTCCACTGTGTTACTTTTACAATGAGGGAATATTTTCCCCACTATCACACCCAAGTCCCTCGTTGCTAGTCAGTATCCTCTGGAATTTGGAGAAATGCGCTTGAGTCCATGTGACCAACCGGGAATGGGGTGATTCTGGGTGGCTTTCGGAACCGGGACCTTACAAAGTGGTATCAGAGGAATTCTTTTCTCTTAACTTACTGTTTGGAGCCTTTATCCAGGGATAGGAAGGAATGGGTACTTGGTAATAAGCTGTTCCTGGGAGTAGCTAACCTGTGTATAACGAAAATCCAATCTACCTCGTTTAATGCAATTTTTTTCTAGTTTTGTAACTTTACGATTGATTTTATTTTCACCGTTGGGTGATTAACATGTTTTGTGTTGTTTCCGTTAATGTTATTGAGGTTCTATTTCTGTCGAAACTCAATGAGATGAGGGTGTTCCATCTCATGCATCATATAGGCACTTGCTATAAATTACATGTCATGCATTGTTTTCATGCAATTTAGGATGCATTAGTGATTTCATGTTGTTATGATAGATGTTGTGTAGAATATGCATTCTATTGTTATAGATGACTTGATAAAAATACCTGTTGTTTGATAGGGTATTGTTGTGTAAGGTTTTGTTTGTATGATGCCAAAATTTGATTCGCGGGGAGTATGGGCCCTCACGAATTTGGATTTGGAACTTTCAATGTTCGTTTCATCATTTTTTTGGGTTCTGGAGTAGTTTCTGAGGCTTACTGTCCAGAAAAACCTAGAATACACACTGTGTAATGTTAAGTACATGCCATGTGTTCTTTTGTTCAGGAAGAAACTCTTTTTTTCTTAAGTACATGTCGTGTACTTTATGTACATGCTTTGTAGTTTCTAACCGTGTCATAGGCCGTGTGGGCAAAGACAAGGGATGGGGAAAGTCTGGTGGGAACATGCTGTGTACTAGTCGAACATGCCATGTAGTGTTGACCCTATGTCCACCCGTGTAACTAATAACACAAATGGATAAACCTTAAGCTATACACACTATGTCAGGATTGAACATGCCATGTAGTCTGACCAAGGTACCCAGTCGTGTCATGAACAACATAGGTCGGTGTTATACTTTCACGTATATGCTGTGTCTGCATTGAACACGCTGTATAGTGTGAGCCATGTGTCAGGCCGTGTCACTAACAACACGGGCCAAGTGAAGCTTGTCTAGTGCACTCCATGTCCACCGTGAACACGCCGTGTAGGCTTTTCTTAGGAGTGCCATGTGGCTTAACCGTGTAGAAGGACTCAGGCGGGGGAAGAGGATTCAAGTACATGCCGTGTGTTAAGACAACACACCATGTGTTTGGGGTGGTACACTACCATTTTAGATAGGAGTACATGCCCATGTGAATGGCTTAAGGGAACACGCCATGTAGGAATTGTACACAACCTTTAGTCATGTTTTGTAAAACTTGAGTGCTTTCTTTCTCCTGTTCCCTTATTACACTTCTAGTTATCAGTCCTTGATAATCTTGTTTTAAGGTGTGCGCTTGACCTTGTAGAGTCATGCCACTGATACATCCTCTGGTTGTACGCCAGTTTCCAGGCAGTGATCAGACACCAGACATGGTTGATCAGGGACTACTTGCAGATCCTCCTGTCATGCCAGTCTTGGAACCAATGGTTATACCCAACATAGGTGCTGATGCATAGTTCAGAGATGGATTTTTGAGGATGATGCGGACCTTCCAGGGAGCGCAACCTCCTACCCCGTCGATGGAAGAATTGATGCAGGTCTTTCAGCAGCAACATCCTCCCACTTTCTCAGGGGATGGAGGACCCCAGGCTGCAGAGTCATGGCTAGAAGCCACACTGACTATTTTTGAGCATCTGGAGATACCTCCAGAGAATAGGGTGAATCTCTCTACCTACATTCTTCGAGACTCCACCAAGAGGTTGTGGGATGTGATCTCACAGGAGGGATGCCAATAGAATATGGATTGGGATGAGTTTCGGCACATCTTCTACGATTAATTCTATCTGAAGACCTTGAGGACCGATCGAGCCCAAGAGTTCATGAGTCTGGAGTAGGGTAATCTTACTGTTATGGAGTATTCCTCTCACTTCACAGAGCTGCAACATTTCAAGCCTATTCTAGGAGGTGATGTGTTGTTCCTTGCATGGAAGTTTGAGGATAGTCTGGGGCACGACATCTGATCTCAAGTGAACATCTTCAGGTTGACTTCAATATCCTCTATCGTCAATGAGTCGCTGATCACAAAGTGTAATCTAAGGGATTCTGGAGCTGTGAGCCAGAGAGGTTCGACATCCAGATTTAGTATTCCTTCTACTGATAGCAGGAAGCTCCTCAGGGAGACTGCATGAGGAGATCCGAGTAGGCTGGACACATCTTCTGGTAGCTAGGTGGTGTTCTACCAGTGCGGGAAGAGTGGGAATACGAGGCCACATTACCAGAGGGACCTGGTGGAGTGCCAATATTTCGGAAATATGGGTCACCTTTAGCGCTTCTGTTAGTTCTTCTCACCAGCAATTGGTGACATCGGTTCTTCTATGACTCCTCGTTCAGGAGAAACACCACCAGTTTCTCACCAGTCTGGGAACTGGAGTTCTTCTGGACATTCAGGTCGAGGTGGAGGTCGTGGATGTGGTATCCAATCGCCCGGTTTTCAGAAACATCAGGGTGGATCAACTCAGAGTGGTCAGGCAGGGTCATAGGGCTGTGGTACAGTTCAGAATTTTGTAGTGGTGTAGACCCAGCAGGAGCATGATCCCAGAAACTCTACCATTCGAGGTACGATCTTAGTAGCCTCAGTTTTAGTTTCTAATATTTTCAATACAGGGGATTTCCATAGCTTTATATCTATTGCTATTGTGGAGAGCCTTGGTCTCTGTATCTTTTCTTCTATTGATATCTTGACACTAGACACCCCATTGGGGACTAGAACAACTAGTGTACGTTAGTGCAGAGAGTGACCTCTACAGGTTGGTGGGTGTCACTTCTTATAGAACCTTTATATCCTAGAGATGACATACTATGATGTCATTCTCAGGATGGACTGATTAGTTTCATTCCAGGAATTTGTCGATTGTTATCACCGCATGGTGAGTTTCACGTCACCAGAAGGTGAATCTTTTCTTTATAAGGGTTAATGGGATGTCCAGGCAAGAAGAGTGGGACCCGAGCATCATGGGTTGGTAGGGGTTACAACCCAGATTTCTAGTCTATATTTGGATGACTAGGGGGCTTCACAGTTAAACTTGACTCTAGTGGTGTATCATTTCAGATATGTCTTTCCAAAGGACTTTTCAGGTTTTCCTCTAAAGCGTGAGGTAGAATTTTCTATTGAGCTTGTTCTAGGAGCGACACTAGTGTCCATTCCTCCTTATAGGATAACTACACCTGAGTTGCAGGAGCTCAAGAAACAGTTGGAGGAGTTGCAGGAAAAGGGTTTCATCCGACCCAATACTTCTCCTTTGGGTTCACCTGTCCTGTTTGCGAAGAAGGCAGACGGTACCCTCAGGCTTTGTGTGGACTATCGGAAGTTGAACCAGTTGATGGTCAAGAACCGACATCCCTTGACTAGAATTGATGATCAATTTGATCAACTTTGAGGAGCCTGGGTGTTTTCAAAGATTGACTTGAGGTCCGGTTACCATCAGTTTCACGTTAGACCATCAGATATACCTCTTACAGCCTTCCAGAGTAGGTATGGTTTATACGAGTATATGTTTATTCCGTTCGGTCTCACGAACATGCCTGTAGTTTTCATGGCACTGATGAACCGAGTGTTCTATCCATACTTATATTCCTTTGTGGTTGTTTTTGAGGGTGATATCTCAGTGTACTCTCACACTCAAAACGATCATGCCACCCATCTTGAGATCGTTCTGAGTATACTATGAGAGCATAAGTTATATGCTAAGCTCTTAAAATTCCATTTTTGGATGGATCAAATTCACTTCTTGGGTCACGTTATCTCAGATATAGGAGTATCAGTAGACCTAGATAAAGTGAGAGAATTAGTTTCCTAGGAGAAGACGAAGAATGTCTTTGAGGTTTAGAGTCTTCTAGGGATAGCTGGATACTACAGATGTTTCATACAGGACTTTTCATGCTTAGCGTCACCGCTGATAGGTTTGACTAAAAAGGGTGCAAAGTTTCTGTGGTCAGATTCTTATGAGTCATCCTTTCAAAAGTTGAAGGGGAGGTTGAATTTAGTACCGATACTAGTCTTGACAGAGCTGGGAAAGAGCTATACTATTTACTATGATGCATCTGGTATTAGGTTGGGAGCTGTGCTTATGCAAGGAGATGGAGTCGTTGCGTACGGGTCTCGACAGTTGCGGCCACATGAGAGGAATTACCCAACACACGATCTTGAGTTGGCAGCTGCTATTCATGTCTTGCACTGCAGAAAAAATTATCTTTTGGGAGAGAATTTTGTGGTTTTTACTGACTATAAGAGTCTCAAGTATATTTTCACTCAGCGTGATCTGAATTTGAGACAACAAAGGTGGGTTGAATACCTTTAGTATTTTGACTTTGAGCTTGCCTATACGCTTGGGAAAGGCAACGCAGTGGATGATGCGTTGAGCAGGAGGACTCAGATATAGGTAGTTTAGGATGCCAGCAGTGAGTGGCAGCTTATGAATATGTTATTTGATATGCATTTGAAGGTGCACGACAGTCAGGGTCAATCATTTCTTTCTTCTGTAGCTGTTACCTCTACTCTTCTTGATAGAGTGCGAATGAGGTAGCTATCAGATTCAGAAGGCCTAGTCCTACAGGATAGTGTGTCAGGAGAGGACCCTATTACTAGATGGACAGTAGGTGGGGATGATATCTTTCATTTCTAGGGGTGCATATGGGTTCTATAAAATATACATGAGGAGATGATGTGGGATTTTCATTCCTCAGTTTGGGCAGTTCATCTTAGTGTCACCAAGATGTGTCATGATCTACACCGTCAGTATTGGTGGCCAGGTATGAAGAGGGATGCTATTGGTTTCTTCATGAGGTGTTCCACCTATCAGCAGGTGAAGGCAGAGCATCAGCGACCAACATGGCTTTTATAGCAGTTACCCATTCCTGAGTGGAAGTGGAATGATGTTGTGATAGATTTCATAATAGGGTTGTCAATGTTGCCTCGAGGGAATGATGCAGTCTAGGTTGTCATTAATAGACTCATGAAGGTTGATCACTTTTTGCTGATCAAGGAGACCTTCAGTGTTGATGAGTTGGGATAGTTGTACATCCGTGAGATTATACATCTGTATGGAGTCCCACACTATATTGTTTTAGACAGGGATGCCCATCTTACTTCTTGGGTCTGGAAGGGGCTTCAGAAGGCTTTGGGTACATATATACTTTTGAGTAAAAATTACCACCCTCAGATAGATGGCTAGGCCGAGCGTACGATACAGGTGCTTACAGACATGCTCTGAGCATGCATCCTAGATTTTGGAGGTTCTTAGTAGAAGCACATACCTATTATGGAGTTTTCCTACAATAATAGTTTTCAAGAAACTATTCAGATGGCACCTTATGGGGATTCATATGGTAGGCTATGCTGATCACCCTAATGTTGTCTGGAGGTAGGAGAGGCAGCTTTGCTGGGACCTCGTCTTGTTCAGAAGACCACAGAGTAGATAGAGTTGATTCGGAAGAGGATGGCTACTGCACAGTCTCGACAGAAGTCTTATGATGATCAGCGGAGATGAACTCTGGACTTCGAGGTTGGGGATTAGGTTTTCCTGCGTGTCACACCGAGGTTGGGACATAGGAGGATTAAGAGATAGGGTAAGCTCTCACTGAGGTACGTCAGGTTGTTTGAGGTTGTGGAGAGAGTTGGGCCGGTTGTCTATCAGTTGTGGTTACCCCAGAGGTACCAGGCTATGCATGACATTTTTCATGTTTCTCAGCTCCGACGTTACTTTTCAGACCCGTCTCATGTCTTTCAACCTGAGGAGGCTGAGCTCAAAACAGATGCATCATTTGGGGAGCATCCTATCTAGATTTTTAATCGCAGTACAAAGGTTCTCTGTGGCTAGTCTGTTCCTATGGTATGAGTGCTATGGAAGCATAGGCGGGTGCAGGACGTGACTTGGGAGAGGGAGGCCTATATACGAGCACAGTGGCCAGAACTGTTCGTGGTTTATTCTTCTACGACGTACTAGGGAAATTTGAGGATGAATTTCTTTAAGGGGGGAAGTTTGTAAAAACCCAAACCTTCTTTTTCAGGTATTTTTTCCTTTTCTGGTCATTTTTGAGAAAAATAGAAAATTATGGAAATTTTTGAAGTACACACCGTGTACTTTATGAGTACACACCATGTAATTGGCTACCGAAGGTAGCCGGGTGCTAGTCGTGTAGTGGCCATGCACATGGCCGTGTGGGGTGACCTAGAGGCCGCCTAAAGCGGAGTACGAAAATGGAGAGTACATGCCATGTAATTAAAAAGTACATGTCGTGTACTTTTTTTTTCATTAAATGCACCGGGGTCGCATCTAATCTCTAGAATGCTCTCCTTCGTGGTCTTGTTCAACCAAGAGCTTCATACGACCACAGATCTTTGAAAAACCCCCGAGCGAGCGTTCGTCCTCCGAATCGAATACCGTCGGTTGAGTTGGAATCGATTCGGTGAGTTCTATCTTATCCTAGAGCACCACCTGCTGATTTATCCTCTCTCATGAGATATCATGGGTTGAACGTTTTAGACGTTTTTGTAGATCTACCGCATTCTAGGTTGATTCAAGGGCCGACACCGGAGTATATCGATCTCTCAATGCCGAGGTAGGTGGTTTGTTCCTTTCTGTTGAAAGTCTTTGAGTATTATGCACAATTATGCCCAATACCCTTGAACAAGGTATTGTGCATTTACCGTTTTACCCCTATTAATTGCATGCTATGTTGGTATGTGTAAATAGAGGCTAATTGGATGTGAATAGGGTTGTTTTCTATGCATCATATGTGTTTTCCCACGCATGTTATGTTTATGACTGTTTGGTCCCATTTATCCATTAGGATTCCTTAATGTTTCCATGTCTAGTACTGTAGGATGGAGTGATTATTTTTTCTAACATGCTTGAGATGCAGTAGACTGTTTAGCCAAGTAGTTCTTGAGTTTTACTTTGGATATATTGAATTGCTATGCTCATTGACTTACACAGGGCCGTGAGAACCTGGTGTAGGAGACTATAAGGGAAATTGACCGTGTGAGCTTCCTCAGAGAGTCTTTGAGCACTTTAGAATATAAGGGGAATTGACGTGTGAGCTTCCCCAGAGAGTCTTTGAACCACTTAGGGATATAAGGGGAATTGACTATGTGAGCTTCCTCAGAGAGTCCTTTACCTTGGGGTTATAAGGGTAATTGACCGTGTGAGATTCCTCAGAGAGTCCTTGACTTACCTTAGACTATAAGGGGAATTGACTGTTTGAGTCTCCTTAGAGAGTCTTGATTTACCTTTGACTATAAGGGGAATTGACTGTGAGAACTTCTTCAAAGAGTATTTATATATTCATATAACTGAACTAGAGGGGATAGGCTGTGTGCACTTCCTAGAGGGTTACTGTGCTTGATTAGTTGTTTTTGATATGTGGAATTGTTTCTGCTGAGTACTTTCTTGTTTACTTTTTCTATACTTTTACCTTCCATATATTCACTGACTGTTAGGCACATATATTTGGGTGGTTTCCTACTGGGATTTAGTCTCACACCCTATTTGGGCCATGTTTTTGGGTCCAAATAGATTATATTACTGCAGGTATAGACAAGGGAAAGCGCCCTTCTACTTCAGGTTCTTGATTGACTGTAGAGATGGAGAGTATGAGACCAAGACGTGGCTTGAGATGCTGAGGAGTTGTTTATGTGCCTTCTTTTGTATTTGGTTTAGTACTATTGTGTTCCAGTATTATGATTTGTTTGGATGATATCTTAGACATATGTATCACGCATCATTCATATATATATATATATGTGTGTGCTCCAGTTTACTATTTTCCAATCTTCCACTATTTACTTTTGTTGGTATATTTACTACTTTCACTATTGTGTATTTGTTTCCCTTCCACTGTGTTACTATGCTAATGAGGGAATAATTTCCCCACTATCACACCTAAGGCCCTCACTGATAGTCGGAAACCTCTGACATTTGGGAAAATGTGCTTGAGGCCATGTGACCAACCGGGAACGGGGTGCCTCTGGGTGGCTTCCAGAACCTGGACGTTACATAAACAAATACATTAGGAAAACATCCCGATACTTCAAAGAAACAAAATATCCCTTCCTTGGGAAGATTTGGTGTTGGATAAAATTGAAAGGAAATCTCGCCTCTCCATCTAATTATGTAGCTATTTCTCTCCTTGAATCCTCATTTTCAGTCAATTATTTTAATTCATTTTCATAAGAAAACAAATATGAGGCTGGTGGAATATTACCCTGATAGTAAGCATATATTCCCTCATGAGGCATCTCCAAGCATTTGGCCCACTCTTTTGAAGAAAAATAGATCACCTTTCCCTTTACCACTGAATTCATCTGATCCTCCTTGGCTCCTTCCAAAAACACTTTCAAGTTGAGATAAAACTCGTGTACCAGCTTGGGATATAAAGGTATCTCATTATCTACAAACCAGCTGATCCACCCTTGTGATTCCAAAACTTCCAGCAAGAGAGACTTGATTGAAAACAACCACTCATCATAAAATTCTTTCTCAGTAGTTACAACATGGCTTCCCAATCTTGGATTCACAGAACTTGTAGCACTACTAGATTCCCTTTTTTGATTCTTGGCCAATGACGATTCACTCAGTCCTTCAATCTCATGCTTCGTTCTCGCCATTCTGAAGGTTTGGGTTCGAAGAGGTAGGTGGAAGGTAAAAGGTAGTGTGGGTAGAGTGTTTAAGGGTAGAAGTAGTGTAGATCAGTTTATTTTTATCATTAAGGGGTTGTAACTCATAAAAAATATAAAATAGAATAAAGGTAACATAGAAGAATGAAACTGTGTCATTTTATTTCAAAACAGATAGAAAAATAAATTTACTAAAAAGTCCTTATAGGTATCAATTTTAGTCTAACGGTATCGGTCACCCTAGATAAACATCACATGATCAGTTTCATCTGATTAGTTTCACTGATCGATTTCACTGATCGATTTCATTGATCAGTTTCACTAACCAGTTTTACTGATCGATTTCACTGATCAGTTTCGCTGATAAAATTTTTTTTATAAGGAGATAAGGCCGGATCAACTTTATAGATTTATCATTCCTAGTTCATGTATGATGTAGCACATTCTCTCAGAGTTTAAGGGTTTGGTAAAAATGTCAGCAATTTGATGCTCGGTCCCAATAAACTCAAGAGTTATATCACCTTTTTGATAGTGATCTCTCCAAAAGTGATGTCTTACATCAACATGTTTCTTTTTTCTGGAATTAGAAATTGGATTCTTAGAAATGTTAATAGCACTTGTATTGTCACAATTTATGGGAATATGTCTGAATTGAAATCCATATTCTAATAAAGTGTGTTTCATCCACAAAATTTGTGCACAATAACTACCAGCAGCAACGTACTCTGCTTCAACTGTTGATAATGCAACCAAAATTTTCTTTTTTACCACACCATGAAATTAGAGACTTTCCTAAAAAGTGACATGTTCCATATGTTCTCTTTCTATCTAATTTACATCCACAAAATTTAGTATCAAAATAGATAACCATATCAAAAGGCTGTCCTCTTGGGTAGAACAATCCAAAATTAGTTGAATATTTGAGGTATTTAAAAAATCTTTTAATAGTATTTAAATGTGACTCTTTTGGGTTTGATTTAAATCTTCCACACATACACACACTAAACTAGATTTCTATCCTACTAGTAGTTAAGTAAAGAAAACTCCCAATAATTTCACTATAAGCTATTTGATCAACAGATTTCCCATTTTCATAAAGATCCAGCTTACATGTAGAACTCATAGGTGTTTCACTACTCTTAATGATATCAATGCCATATATTTTCAAAATATATTTAGTGTATTTAATTTGATTTATAATAATAACAGATTTTTTGAAATATTTGAAATCTAATAAAATATTTAAGTTCACCCATCAAACTCGTTTCAAACCCACTTTGCATCATTTTTGAAAAATCATTGCATAAATAATTTTTAGAAGATATAAAAATAATACCATCTACATATATTTGAGCTATTAAAACTTCTTTAGAAATTATTTTTATAAATAAAGTAGGACCTACAACTCCTTTTGTAAAACCTTTACAAATAAGAAAGTTACTTAGTCTATCATACCAAGATCTTGGAGCTTGTTTTAAACCATATAAAGCTTTAGTTAATTTGAAAACCTGATTTGGAAAATGTGGATTTGTAAGACCTATGGGGTTTTCAACAAAAACATCCTCAATTATATAACCATTTAAGAATTCACTTTTGACATCCATTTGATAAAGTTTTAAATCCAAGTGTGCTACATAGGAAAGTAAGATTCTAACGGCTTCAAGCCTAGCTACTGGTGCAAAGGTTTCCTCATAATCAATTCCCTCTTATTTATTATAGCCTTGTGTAACCAATCTAGCTTTTTTTCTAATTATATTTCCAGATTCATATACTTTATTCCTAAACACCCATTTAGTTCATATGGTCAAGGTATCTTTTGGTCTATCAACAAGCTTCCAGACTTTATTTCTCTCAAACTGATTAAGCTCTTCTTTCATAACCATCACCCAAAATTCATCATTGATTGCATCATTTATATTTTTAGGTTCAATTTGCGATAAGAATGCTTGATGTTCAACTTGATTTCTCAAAGAAGATCTAGTTTGAGTTCCTCTGTCTAAATCTCTAACTAAAACATCTAAGGGATGGTTTTTAAGAGTTCTAGTTGATATAGTAAAATTGGGGCTAGTTATTTCCGATTCACCACTTGGTTTTGGTTCATTATAGATAGAATTTGGTGAATTTCTAGAACTGGAAGTTTTAACAGATTACTTTATAGGATGGTTAGAGGGTTTAACATTAATGTCAATATTATACATATCCTATTCAATATTTTTTAATGAGGTCATAGGTTCATGTGGATCTATTTCATCAAACTTGACATGTATAGATTCCTCCACACATTTGGTTCTCTTATTAAAGACTCTATATTCTTTTCTTGATGTTGAACATCCAAGGAATATTCCTTTATCAATTTTAAAGGTAAATTTATCAATATTATCTTTAGTGTTAAGAATATACACTTTACATCCAAACACTTTTAAATAATTTACCTTGTATTTACTATTATTCCACAACTCATTAAGAGTTTTCTTAAGGATAGGTCTGATTAAGACTCTATTTATTATATAACAAGATCTATTAATAGCTTTAGCCCAAAAATAAATCAGTAGGTCATATTCATTATGCATAGTTTGGGCATTTTTCTAAAGGGTTATATTTCTTCTTTCTATTACACAATTCTATTGAGGTGTCATAGGGAAAGAGAAGTTATGACTATATCCATTTTATGAGAAAAAAGATTCGAAGTCTTGATTTTCAAATTTAGATCCATGGTCACTTCTTAAGGATTTAATTTTAAGTCCAGTAATATTTTCTACAGTCCTATAATACTTTGTAAAATGAGAGCAATATTTACTTTTGTGAGCTAAGGAAAAGGTCCAAGTATACCTAGAGAAATCATCTACAAGAACATAAACATAGTGCTTCCCATTGAGAATTGAAACTCTAGATGGTCCAAACAAGTCTATGTGAACCAACTCGATAGGTTGAGAAGTTGTAACTTCTTTCTTTAGTTTGAAATAGATTTTATGTTTCTTTCCCTTTTGACAAGGATTGAACACTCTATTGTCTGGAAACTCTAATTTGGGAAGGTCCTTAACTAAACCATTTTGGTCAATTTCTTAAGGGAGTGTACATTACAATATCACAATCTTCTGTGCAAGAGCCAAGACTCTTTGTAAAAGTCACTTAGGTAGGAAACATTTTGTGATGCTAGTGTGTCTAAATTTATAGTATATACATTATCATTTCTAAGAGCAGTAAATACTAAGTTATTTTTGGCATAAAAAACATGGAATGGATCATTTTTTAATTTAACATTAAATCAATCATCACACAATTGAGATATTCTAAGCAATTTATACTTTAATCCATCAATATGGAGTACTTTGGAAATTGAAATAGAGTTAGGGTTACCAATCTGGCCTAAGACAATGATTTTTCCTTTACCATTGTCACCAAATGTGACATGTACTCCATCAATATTGATGATATTATTGAATCTTGAGCAGTTTTTTTCATGTGTCTTGAACAACCACTGTCCAAGTACCAAATATTTCTATAGGAACTCTTTAGGAAATTTACCGACACAACAATTCATCCAAGAAATGATTTTGGTACCCATATTTGTCTGGGTCCAGAAACATTAGTAATAAAAGATTTAGGAACCAACAATTGTATTATGGGTTTCATATATGTATAATGTAAAGTATTTGAAAAATAAACTTTATTTGGTCCAGAAAAACTTGATGTATTAAAATATTTTTTTGAACTAGAACTTGCAGTAAAATCGAGATTTTTGGGCAAAGAATTTGATTTTACAGATTTAGTCATGAAATGTGTTTTAGGTAAATTTCTTTTTCCATGATGATATCCAATACTAGAAGTGTACTTAGGAGCCATATATTTATCAAGTATTTGAGTAAGAGTATCTTTTCCATCGGTAAACTTTTCTAAATCCTTCTTTAATTGCTCATTAGACATTTTTAATTCATTTTTTTCCTTGAGCAATTGATAATTCTTTTCCTTTTCAGTAGTAAGTTCATACTTAATAGTTATAGTAAGATCATGCTGTTTATTTAAAGATTTATATTCATATTTTAGTTCATTACAAGTCTCTTCCATCATGTTACAATATTCAAATAGTTCATCATTTTTCATATTCTTAGACTCACTTTCATTTTTAGAATAATAAGAATTGTTTGAAAGAGAGTCTAAGGTTACCTCAAATGTTTTTTTCTTCATAAAACACATATTTTCCATATCATCTTTATCATCATGAGATGATATAGATTCACTAGATCTATCCTTAAATGCACTCTAGGTGGACTTCATTATTTTCTTATATTTCATATCTTTATACTCATACTTATTTTTATAATTTAATTTAGGACAGTCAGCCTTGACATTCCCTCTCCTTTTTCATTCATAGAAAACTATTTATTTTTATTTTTCAGGATTCTTCCAATCCTTTTTCCAATTTACTTTGTTGTCATATTTTCCTTTAAAGTTTGGTTTCTTGAAGAAATTTTTTTTTCTATAAAATTTTCTGAATCTCTTAGACAACTGGGCCATTTCTTCATCACTGTTTGAAGTTGATTCTTCACTACTTGTGCTCTCAATAATAGCTTGAACTTTATACTTGTCTTTTCTCTTGGAAGTGGTATTATTGAAGGCTACTAATTTTCTCTTTGGATCTTTCTCCTCTTGATTCACTTTTAATTCCTCTTCACACATCATTAATTTTCCAATTGTTTCCTTCAATGGAATTTCATCAATGTCACATGATTATCTTATGGATACTGATATCCCTCACCATATCTCTAGTAAACATTGTAGAATCCTCATGATCTTCTCCTTTTCTATGACAACTCTTCCTAAATAAATCATGGTGTTTACATTCTCATTGAACCTGAGGTACATATCAGAAATATATTCATCATGCTTCATTCTAAAATTGTTATATTTAATAGTATAAGTATTTAATCTCATCTCTTTCACATTATATGTTACCTCATGGGAAATAGAAAAAGTGTCCCAAATCTTATGAGTAGTTTTAAAAGTAGAAATGTGATTAAATTCTTCATCTCCCAGTGCATAGTATAGAGTATTCATTGATTTATATTTATTTTTATAGGCAGTCTTGGTATCTTTATCCCAAGAATTTATAGTATTTTCAAGGATTTAATATTTACTTTTAATAGAGGTCCAGATTTCAAATCCCATGCTTTCTAAATGTATTTTCATTTTAAGCTTCCACTGAGCATAATTGGTTCCATTAAAAAATGTGGTCAATTTGTAGCAGCTCCTTCTAATCTATTGTATATAATACAATTTTGAAAATATTTCAAAGAGATAAAAATTTAATATTAACATAAATTTTAATATATTTTAAATACAACTACAATCATAGTTGAAAAAGTTTGAAAAAGATCTGAAAACTGAAATATTCCTAAACCCTCTAATACCAAATATTGGTCATAGAAGAATACTCAAGAGGGTGGGTGAATTGAGTATCTATAAAAATTTCTATTAAAAATTGGTTCTTTGAAAATTTTCCCCAATTAAAAATATAATCTAATCCAGTTTTTAGTGAATTTATAAGAGTCTCAAATGTTCAATTGATTTCTCAAAAGACTGATTAGTTATCAGCTATACTAATCTAAATATTAATATAACCTTTGAAACTAATCTATTAGTTAAAAACTATTATAAACAATTTCTAAACTAAATATCAGAGTTCAATTTAGTTTTATAAAATGTGTGATAAAAACACAGTAAAACTAAAAGGTAAAAACATAGTGGAAATAAAACAAGAGGTTCAGTCTCAAAAAGAGACTTAATCCTCTCCACTTAGTGATCACCTTCCACTAAGTAGTTTAAATTAATAAACAATTTGATCCACACCCTAGATTGGGGTTCACAATAGCACTCAAGGCTATCCAGGTCACACTTGACCTCTACCATAGTTTTTTGTGGGAAAAACAACAAACATGTCACACTTTACCTCTTCCACAGTTATACATGTGATACAAAGGGATAAATAGATTGTGATTTTGAGGATATCATGTACCCTCTAGTTATGAAAAGGATACAATGTGTGTGTAATAGATAGATACACACACTGCTTAGAAAAATAAATAAACGAACACAATAGAGGTAAAGATGTAGAGTTAGGTTTAGAAGGATTTGTGTGTTATGAAATGCATATTTGGACTTGTTTGATGTAGTGGTATTGAAGTTCAAGTCATCTTCTGGATGTTGTCTTCAAAACAGAGTGTCATAGCCTCTGTGTTATGGATTCTAGGTGTATGAAATGTTTACCTTGTTTTTAGAAAAATGTTTAGGTCATATCAACAGGTTTAGCTTGACTTTTTGATCTCCCCATATGTTCTTCCTTTTATGTTCTTGGGTTGCTAAAATTATGCTCAAGAGTTGTAGGTGTTCTTATACACTTTTTCACTTGATTTTCCTACTACACATTTTTTCAAATCACTGAATGATCCAGCTTGTAATTATCTTATAATTCAAGGTGAAACAGACATAATGATCTTCCCATATGCATGTACCACATATTGTTCTCTGAATATCCTATAGACAACATTAAATAATGTTAGAAATATTAATTTGTCTAAATATGACCATTAGATATAAATTTGAATTAATCAATTAAAAATATTTTTTTATGACTATCAGTGAGTCATAAATATCAGCGAGTCAATATCGGTGACTCTCTGTATCGGTGAGTCCTTTCCATCAGAATCAATGACTCTGGGAAATGATGAGTCATTTGTGCTATCGGTCTGTCCAGGCATCGATGAGTCATCATCAGAGACTCATTTTAAACTATCAGTGTGTCGCCCATCGGTGAATCATCCATTGGTAAGTCCTTTGAACTAACAGTGTGTCGCCCATTGGTAAGTCATCCATTGGTGAGTCACTTGTTCTACCGGTGAGTCCAACATCGGTGTATTCTTCGATCAATGACTTCTTCGATCAGTGAGTCCTCATCGGTTAGTCAGCCATCGGTGACTCCTTAAACCAATCGGTGTTAGGGAATTTGAAAAACTTAGAAAGTGACTGTCTTATACAAAACAACACCAGATTAAGTGAAATTCAAAATTGTATGTAAATATACACTTGTAAATATATTGAAACAAAAATATCCATAATTTATTGACTTATTGAAATGTATTATACCATGTGGTAGAATTTATTCATTTATAAATATTCATTTATATGATTAACATTAGTTATAAAATAATTTATAAATTAGCATGACTTTCAAAATGGCATGATTTTTGATTATTAAAACAACTATCTCATAGAGGATCCAACACATACCATGTTCTCCAGCTGCCCATTCTGAGTCTAAATATCCCACCAATTATTTTATTGACCATATAACATATAAGAAACTAACTTGAATATCTTCTTAGTAGGATTCTCTAAATGGTCAAGGATCATCTAGATATACTCAATCTAGAACTCAGCTACCTCAGGTCCACCCTCTCTGGTGAATGTCAGAGGGTGCTGCAAATAGAACTCCCATGTTATCTCAGACATATTATGAAAAACTCTCTGTGGGTCTATTTCCATAAACTACATAAAATAAGAAAATTTATCACAAAACTACTCTCCAAATCCTTCACCTAGAACTATTGGAAGCTCTAGCACCACTACTGGAGGAACATTTCTAGCCATTTCCTCATGTCATACTATTGATAAGAATCATCATTTATGGATATCTATGTACTAAAAAACACACTTATTAGGACACACAACACATCATTATTAAATTATATAAGAGGGATTCACATAAGTCTATAAAAAGCCATCTCCCACTATGAAACATGGTCAAATCTGAGTCACTATCACTACCTTCAACCATCCCTCACATGGGTCATAGCTAACATAGGGTAAACACTTTCATATTTCACATTTTTACATTAGAAACCCATTTTATTCATTTTAAATTACCACAATTAGCATCATATAACATTTTCAATTTCTTATTAAGAAAAATTTCATCTTTAAAATACTCAAAGAAGGAAAAGAAGTTTCATTACTACACTTACTGGAATCCTGATTTTTCATATATACCTAAAATGATGCATGTCACATAAAAATCATGAGTTCCTAGAATGATGCATGTATACTCAACTTTTGTGCCATATCAGGAAACAAATAAAATCTCATAAAACAATAGCATAAAAAAAAGTGCATCACCCAAGGTGAAATAACATTCAACTGTAACAACATACATCAATAACAATAATCCCACCTGGAGTACTTGGGTTTTCCCCATACACGAGTCATCTACTCCCATGAATGAGATCATAACCAATTCCCGACTCATCCTAGTCTTTTATCGACCTTTCCATAATAGTAAGACAACTAAAAAGAAAATAAAACTCCTATGATACCACTTTTTAACATCCCGACCAGGGTTCCACATGCCAATGCCCTGATATGGTTTGTTACATGACCTTAGATGAACTTCCCTATATGCTAGAGGCTTCTTACTAGTAGTGAGAGTCTAATATATATTGCGGGGGAGACTACAACCTCTTTATCAAAGAAACATAATAGTGGAAATCAACAAAAAATATCCAAATGATAATAAACAATAACTAGAATAATACCATAACCAATAAAGACCAACATCATATGATAATCCAAAAACATGGATAAATGACCATAAACCAAAGTTGTAGATATGTCATTCTATATAAGTGTCAAGTGTAAAATGAATAAAATAAAATAAATACACATTGATAACTCCCCAAGTGGGTCCTGATATCATATCTGGTTCCCTCATCCATGCTTCATATCGTATCCCAATTCATCCATCTAACATAGGGATCTTTCCCTTATCATATCATGCAAACATAAAGTCTATTCAAGTAAAGATCAAGAAACCCGAGTAGGGTGTGAGTACAACACATTAGGACACCGCAAAAGCATCTAGAACAATATCCATTCTATAATAGTGTATGTAGTTGTATAAAGAATAATGTAAAAAATAATAAGTAAATAGTTTAACAATAAATTTTTCTTTAATTAACCACATAATCCATGGGTTCATGGTGACACCTAAACCAATAATACCCGCTTCGTCTCATGATGGAGTCTTAACCATCCATCAAAAGGATATTACATTTCATTCTATCATGGGTCTTCATTAATCATTTAATATCCAATTTCACAATCATACAATGGGGACCTAGAGAAATAGTCTAGCACCCTATGAGTATTTGGAGCAGTAGTCCTTGTCCCACAACTCAGTGATCACAAGCAATATATATATATATATATATATTTGGGGTCTAGATAGGAATTATAGCACCTAATGGGTATTTGGAGTAGCTTTCCCTATCCCACAACTCATTCAAAAATATCACATCTCATGGTTCCATATTCACAACCCATTTATCAACCATTTCCATAATTCATTATTCAACCAATTTCATAAATTCATTTATAAACCATATTCATAATTCCATTTATCAACCATGAATAATTTATAAATAACCATTTAAATTATATCATTACACCTCATGGGTTTCCATCAAGTCCGGTCTCAAATCATCAACGAGTCTAATGAGATCTGTGAAGGGTTTCATAATCACAAAGGTAATCAGTTAATTAAATCAATTCATAATGAAATTTTCCAATGTGGAAATTGAAATTGCACAATTACATACAAATAATTATAATCAAGGATATGAGAATTGAAAATTAAACCACCTACCTTAAGGTCATTTATGAACGTTTTCCAAACCAAAATCCTCAATTTGATGCAGAACGATCGAAATAACAATAGTGAAAAAGATCTAGGGCCAATACCCAAGACCAAGATCTAAAGGAATAATATCCATCAAAACCTAGTTATAAATCATCATCAATAGAGGAAAAATCATCCCTCTTCATTGAGAAAGAGAGATAGGAGAGAGAGAAAACCAATGAGAAGAGATTGCATAATGGAAGAGGGGTCAAATCCTTCCACTGAATATTAGATTCACACTATAAGGGATTTGATAAGACTTGGAATCCTTCTAGGATATTCCCAAATCAAAGGAAATTTCTTAGGGATGATCTAGATTGATTAGGAGTAAAATATATGGGGTTTGGGAGTTTTAATAAAATCTTCGAGGGATTTAAATCCCGTGCGCATGGTTTGAAAACTTGTGCACCCCTACTCATGGGGTGCACGGTTTCTCCTAAGTGGTGAAAGGTTTGAGAAAATTTCCACCCATTGTGGAAATACTATCTATTTTAGGGTACACGGTTTGGGGAGGGAGGCCGTATAGTTTGTCCAAACCATGTGCTACCTCTAATTCTCCCAAAAGAAGAAAATTGTTTCCTGGGGGAAACCGCACAGTTTTACCAAACTGTGCACCAACCATGCATAACACCACTAACTTCAAAATTTCTCCAATTTCACCTAAAACAACCCCAAATGAAAACCTAACCAAGTTATAACCAAAATAAGGGTAAAATAGTACCTAAAAATGAGCACAAGACATCTAAAAAAAGGTCAGGATCTTAATCTTACAATTCAAAAGATTACCAAAGCGGTAAGGAATTTTCATCCCACTTTTATTTTCATGGGAAACATTCCATATTCACTAATTGTTTCTTTTATTAGTGTATATACTTCCCATGAATTTCCTTTAGGATTCTTCTCATGTAAATTATGAGATATACACATACATATAAGTTTCTTCATTTCATGGGGATTATGATTCAATATTCACCATAGTGGTAAGAGTTTTATTTTACAATCTATTTGTGTATCAGGATTGTTTATGATTATTCTTATGATGATGAAATACCATGAAATCTCTCTCAAGAAACACATGACTTTTGTTCTGTAGTCATTTTTTGAAATTACATGTTTTTCTTTCATTTTCTGTAGTTTATGTACTCAAGATTCCAAAAGAATGTTTTTAAGGAAAACTAATTTTATTTCTCAATTCAACCAAAAATCATTTTTCTTCCATGCCCATGTTTTCTAAAATTTTTTTAAAGAAATATTTCACAATTCTCCAATGATTGTTTAAATAAATATTTACTCATGTTTGACTTTTTGACAAAATGGTTTAAAAAAATCTTCTTATTGTTTTATAAACATGAATCTTTCAATTTTTTTATCAAAAATATGAATGGAATATTATTTTTAATGTGGATATAAATGTTATTTTACACCATAATTAACAATAAATGATTTAATTTTTTCTTGATTATTTTCAAATAAATTTTTTTCTTTAATATTTGAGAAATTTTTAGACTTTAAATAAGTGTTTTCAAATTAGAAAAGTTATTTTCTTCAATAAATGTTCCAAGTGATCTTTTAAAATAATTTTCCATCTAAGGTGACATCCTTTGATGTTAGTTAAGATATACTAGGGATATGATTCAATGATAAAATCCTTACTATTTCTCTATATGATTTATGATTATTATGAAAATATGTTTATAGAACCCATTTATTTTTCATGGGTTATGTTTATGAAACTCATTTATTTTTCACATGTTATGCTATGAAGAACTGATGAAATTTTTATGACACTTATTTATTTTCCACGAGTTATATTATGATGAAATGTTTATGAAACCCATACCCATTTATGTTCTATGGGTTATGTTATGATTTTTGTTTTATGATCTTATGAAACACATTTGTATGATTTTCATTATGTGATGGGTAGAACATATATCTCCCTCTAATGTATTGGGTAAATATTGATATCCCATGAGATAACTAGGACTGAAATGAGGAGTAATCCCAGTTCAGCAAGGGACTCTATCCACTATGATTGTATTGGGAGTGAACCTTGACTACTATGATGGTTTGAGGAGTGAACCCATACCAGTTTGATAGTATTGGAAATGAGTCTTGACTATTAAGGAAATGGTTTTCTATGCTTATGTGTATGCCACAAATCTACATCTTATACTAAATTTATGCTCTCATGACTTATGTTCTTTTATTAATTTATAATTCATGTCTTATGAGATATCAATATTTATTACAAGACTCATGTTTTTGATCTATGATATGCAAGATATGGTTTTCAAATACTATTGTCATGTTCTCATACCCTTATACTCACATTATGTTGATATCTACCTCATTTACCCTTACTGATCATATAACCTTACCCTTTATTATGTTTCCTTTCCCCATTTTATGAAGAAAGATATTATGTATGATTTTTCAAAGAAGGGTGATTGTTATGAAGAACTCAGTAGGAGATGATGTAGTTCATATATGAACTGGTTGTTTATGTATTCAAGTTTCCAAAGGCACTAGACCCATACAATTCTGGCTTGGATCATTATGTTATATAATGAATATTTATCTATTAATATGTGATATCTATGTATAAAAAGTGTGGGTCACTATAGTTGGTATCAGAATAAGGTTTTGGTTAACCTTTGGAAACCAGGATGAGAAATATTTAGTGATATCCCTAGGGATATGTATAAGGATAAATATAAAGACATTCCTAAGGATACATCTAAGAATATTTATAAGGACATTTCCAAGGATATGTCTAAGGATATGTCTAATTATATAAAAATATCCTAGAATTTTTTTGAAGGACAGAGAGTTGTTTCCAAACAACTACATCCCTATCTAGGTACTACGAGTGGATGTGTCTCTAGAAAAATTGTACCTATGAGTAATAACTCTAAAAATGACGCATTGATGTTTGATTCAATCATCACATAGTTCAGGACAATTATCCTTGATTCACACCTAGTTTGACACCCTCATAGGATATATTTTGGAAATTCACAAACTATTTACAAACCATCATAAAGAATTCGAATAGATGATGACCATGAATATCCTTGGTTAAACCTAATGTGTTATAGATAAAAAAATTATTATGATTTAGATATCTTATTAATATTTTTTTCATGATTATGTGGTTTTATATTATGAATATTTTTTCTCAAACTATTCTTTTTAGTTTTAGTCAATGGAGGGAACCAGAAGAAACTAGGTTAACGTTGAATGTGATAGAAAATGTGTTGATGATAAATTAAATGGGATGATGAATAAATCAAAGGATATTGTGATTATTATTAATTAGTTATCAAGATATATGATTAACAAATTTCACTTTAATAAACTCTTGTACTAAACAAAGAATATAAAAATAGAGTTTGTTGAGATCTTGGGTGGTGGAGAGCATGGAGGAAAGAGGATTAAATTTACTATATGACGAGAATGTGGGAACGAGAAGATTCTTTATGTGTGGAGAAGAATGGAACAATGTAATTTCTGAGGAAAAATGAAAATTTTAGTTAATTTAATGTAAGATAATAATGGTTTCCCAAATACATCATCAATGTTTGAATGTTTTAAATGTGGAATGTATGATCATTATACGAATCAATGTCCTAGGGGGAAAGCTGAAGAAGAGGATCAACAAGGTTTTATGAGTAAATGTTTTTATATTGATGATGAATAAATAAAGTATTAAAGGAAGGAGGAATTAAGAAATATTATGATGAATCCTAGTTAATGTTTTAATAATGAAGTGGAATGATTTCCATGTTTATGTATTGTAACTCAAAAATTATGTTATATGAATCATGAAATATATAAGGATTGTTCTGTAAAAAATTTTCATCAAGGATTATAAAGAATATGTTGAATGATACTGATGACCTATAAAGGTGATTTAATGGAAATGTGATATTTTATATAAAAACACATGATTGAGGGAAAGATAACCCTTAATATGTTCCCAATGTTGATATAATGGTGTTTAGTTGGGATAAAGAGCTGATTGATATATATAAAGTACATTGGATAATATTGATGACCATGGAACCAATCAATGATTTGATGAAAAATGGTTTATGTTATCATTGATGAAGTTTAAGGTATTTTTATATTTATAAAATATATTAAAAAATCCATGTTTTATTTCATGAATAAAGAAGCATGTATGTTTTCATTGAGGGTTTATGGCAATTCTAGTTATTATCATGTTTTAGAAGAATATATGACCAAGATATTCCCATATTTGGTAAGTGGAAACTAAGATATACTTTATGATATTTGGGGGACTAATGTTAAGTTGATTTTAGAAATTTAGAAACCTTATTTATAATTTTTTGAATTTTAGAAGGGTCTTAAGTTTAAACATTTATAGAATGATTTAAGTTGAACTTTGGATGAGGTTTTAGAGTTTAATGTATTATTTCATCATATAAATATTTATCCATATTAAATAAACTATGATAACAATTTTAGTCTTGATGATAAATAGATATATAATGAATTAATTTTCATTCTTTTATAGATATTATGATTTGTTAGAATTTAATTTTGGCACTTCAGGAATAAAAAAATCTATCTTCATTTTTTGGAGTAAGAGATGAATTTGAAATTGATCTAAGCATAACCAAAGGATGAGATTGTTCTTATGAAATGGAAAGAAATCATGTAAAGATATTTTAAAATGTAAACTCATCAACTCTATGAAAAGAACCTTGAAAGGAAATTCAATCTTATTACCTTCATTTCTGATGAATTGATGATATTTTTCTTTCCTTGTTGGTTTACGATTTTGTAGTTTTAAGGTTTATTATGATCATTCATTTTCTTATGGTCAATGATCTATAGGAATTAATTTTCATCCATGTTAATATTTTCACTCTCCAATAATATTATCCTATTTGGAAACCTAGTTATGTGTTATTTCAGATGACCTTTATATGAATTCTTTCCCTCTTTTCAAGAGGATGTTTTATTAACCCATCAAATGATGCGGGATTTCAAGAAAGGAATTCTCAGATGGAAAATTTTTTATTACTGAAATCAAGTTCAAATTGTGTGGATGTAATTTATTTAAGGTGGTAGAATGTAACATTCTGATATTTTATGAAATATATTTTTTCCAAATAAATTTAATTTTCTGATAGCTTGCATTACATTCAACACCAAGTTCAAACGAACCATGATATACTATTAAAATATTATTATTTAATATAAAAGTTATCGTATAGTCATTGGATTGATAGGTATAAATAAATATAAATAAATTATGAAAATTATATAGTGTAAACATGTATAAAATAAATTCATTGGATATCAATCTATTATAAATTAAAATAAAAATCATTTGAAAGTAAAATAAGTGTTTTTTGAAAAACTATTTTTTATGTGCGAAAAGTGTTTTTATCTTAATAAATTAAATTAATAACTATTTGATAATGATTTTAATGAAATTTATATATTATATATTTAATATTTTTTTTAACCATTAATCTAATATTTTTATAGGAATGAGGTAAGATTAAATCTAATTTATGCTAAAAAACTATATTTTTTTCGAAAAAGCGGTTTTATCAAATTCTGCACACTTTTTTTAATTTTTTCCCAATTTTAGTAAATATATTTGAAAAATTTAACATATTTTTAATCAAAATTTTAAAATTATCTTGGAGTTAATTTTTGATAATTTTCTGTAAAGATTAATTTTTTTGATGAATAGTGAAAAATACTGATTTTTATTGAAAAATTCCTTTTCATTTATAGAATATCTAAAGTTAAACTTTGTTTTAAATTTTTTTAAAATTAAAAATAGTTAAATTATATTATTATTAATTAAATTTATGTTATTAGAATTAGTTTTATGTTTAAATTTGATATAAAAACTTTTTTTACTTAAGAAAACTTTTCTTTGAAAAACCACTTTTGTCTTGTCTGCGAGTTTAATTTTAAATTAAATTCTGTCACTTCTGTGAATTGAATTTAGTAAAATGAATTTCATATTTTTAATAATTATAATTAATATCAGGTAATAATTTAAATTTAATTTTTATTCATAATGAATAGTAAAAATAGTAAAAAATAATTACCACTGTTAAGGTTAAAATGGGGTTTTGCGCTTGTGTTAAAATTAATTTCAATTGAACATAAGAAGTTTATTTAATAAATTTGATTTAATATTTATAATTAGTGGGTAAAAATTATTTAATAATACTTATTTTAGTTTTATTCTCAATGAATAAATTACCTAGGTAAATAAAGAGACTAGTTACTGTAGTGAAAACTAAAATGGTAAAAGTGAGTAAACTTAGAGGCTAAGGGAATAACATGGTTAAAAAACGTATTTTTTGTGGTGGAGGTGTGTGTCAACCCTATATTACATAACATAAATTATTTATTAATTTTGGAGGCACATTACTTGAGGGTGACTTCCCATTATTGAATAGTTTTGGGTATTTACAACAAAATGTTAGTCCTCCTCAATTATAAAAGGGAACCTCCTCCCCTCACTTATTAAAACCTCATAAAACATTTATATTGACCAAACCATTCAAAAATATCTCCAAAAAATCCTTATCCATGATATATATCTACTTTTATTCCCAAAATAGAAACCCTATGGTTCTTAATAAGTGATCTAAAAGTGGTTGTTCTAAACGAAAGTAATTGTCTTTACTAAAATATTTCTTTTTTACTCCTATTACCACCTTAATTCATGCATTAACAATTAAAATATAAAAAAAAAAAATATTCCATATAATGATATGTTATTATGTTTATGTAACAATCTATATCCATATCCTATTTTATCAAATGGAAAATAAAACTGTCGATCGTGTATATGGAGGACTACCGTCTCATGAGCCAATGTAATTCATTTTCCATCACCACATCCTAAGGATGAATATAATGATAAATTTAAACTATTTACATGATAAATATTACATTATTATACTTATGTAATTACAATATCACATATATCTTATTATCTTCCAATTCATAGGAAAATGATAACGTTACTCGTGCATACATGTGGACTATCGCCTCCACAAAGCGATGCGATATGTTTTTCATTTTATTTTTACATGGATGATAATGAAGGTGTATTTAATGTATATATATGATATAAATTATATAAAAATTATATTTAAAGGTAAATTAATATGTACCTTTCTTTTTTTCCATTCATCAAGAAAATGGAAACAATATTTATGCTTACGTACGACCTACTATCTCCATGAATGGTGTAATTCCTTTTCTATCTCTAACTTAAATGGATTAATATATATATATATATATATATATAAAATGAATATATAATATATTTATATCATTCTTAACATTATTGAGATAATTTAACCATGATCAATATAAAAGGACCAAAAATAGAAAACCAAAACATACATGGAAAACAAAGTAATTATTACTCAAAATGTGATTTTAACAAGTAATTATTAATAAATAAATAATAAAGGCCTTAAGTAAATCATATATTGTATGATATATATGATTATGGTTCTTTAATATATTTATAATAAACCTATATTTATTATATAATACATTCAAACATGTATGAATAAATTCAAGGCTTGAGGTAATAGATTTCTAATATCTCTTTTCTTTTTGGGAGACATATGCCATATTCACCACTAATTTATTCTGTGTGGTGTATATACTTCTCATGAATGTTTTTTGGTGATTATTCTCATGAAATTTATGAAACATACATATCCATCCAATTTTCTTCCTTTCACGGGGCTTACTATTCAATATTTACCAAAGTGGTAAGAGTTTTATGCTACACACTCTTTACTTATCGGGGTTGTTTATGATTATGATTTTGATGATGAAAAATTATGATATATATCCCAAGAAACACACTAATTTTCTTATCCTAGAGTTATTTATGAAAATTACATGCTTTCCTTTCATTTTCCTCTCTTTATGTACTCAATATTCTAAAAGAACATTTTTAAGGAAAAAAGGATTTTATTTCTCTCTTAGATTGAAAATTATTTTCTTCCATGTCCAAGTTTTCTAAATTTTTTTTAAAGAAAGTTTTTAAAATTCTCCAATAATTCTTTAATGAAATTTTTACTCATGTTTTACTTTTTACACAATGGTTTAAATGCAATCTTATTATTGTTTCCTGAACATGGCTCCTTTTACTTTTTATTAAATATATAAAAGGAATCTTTATTTTAATGTGTACAGAATTAATTTTATTTTTTTTCATCATGACCACTCAATGATTTAAAGTTTCATTTATAACTTTCCAATGTTATTTTCATAAAGTACTGTAATGAGGAGTCAACCTAGTTCAGTAAGGGACTCTTTTTACTATGATAGTCTTAATATTGAACCTTGAATACTATATTGGTTTGGGGAGTGAACCCATACCATTATGATAGACTTGAAAATGAGCCTTGATGTAACATTCCAGCCTGGGTTCCATGCACTAGTGACCCAAGATGGTCGATCACATGTACTCAAGCGTGCCTCCCCATATTCTAGAGGCTACCGACTATCATGGAGGGTCTAATAAGTTGATCATGGGGATACTATACCCTCTTTTACTTGTGAAAAACACCAGTGGAAATAAATAAACAATATAGAAAGAATATATAACCATAAACAATACCAATCTCAAGATAACCAATGCAGGAACAACAATATCATACTAAAATAGAAATCATGTCATGCTAATGTATGTGCCAAATGTCTAAAATGAAAACCCAAAAGAAAGGAACTAACTACTCTCAGTGGATCCCGAACTATGTCTAGTTCCCTCAACCATGCTTCATAATGACTCAAACATCTAACATGGGGCCCTTGTCCTTAACCAATCATGCATCTATGAAATCTATTTGGGTACTAATAAGGAAGTTTGAGTAGGGTGTGAGTATAACTTAGTAGGCTGCCACTAATGGTGTCTAAAATAAATCCAGTTAATAACAAGTGTATGTATTTTTATAAAGAAATAATTACAATGCATACGTATACTATTATCAAATTATAAATTAATCTTTATTAAACTATATAAACCACCAAGTTCTCGAGGAAACTCATTCCTCAATACTTACTTCAGCCCACGTCATGTATGAACCATATGACACAATCAATTCATATTTCATTATTTTGGAAACTTAGCCCCATATTCCATTTCCAACGTTTTGGGTGTAAAATACCATGTATAGTACCCCGTTTATCAAACATGAAAATATCTATATATATATCATGTGAAAAAATGTCATGTCTATCACCCTAATTCTCAATCATGCATATATACCATTAGTGTTGATCGTCATGTCTAGCACCCCAATTCTCAATTATGAACATATATCATTAGTGTAGATCATCATGTCTAGCACCCCATTTATCAACCCTACCAATAGATCTATCATTGGAATAGATCGTCCTATATATCCCCCAATTAGAAACTATGCAAGTATATCATCTTCTACCTAGATCATCATGTCTAGAACCCCATTCATCAACCATAAATTAATTCATAAATTAATTAATCCAATCCCATTAATTAATCCAACAATTAATTAATCACGTCTATTTTTCTGTTAATCAATTCAATAATTAATTAACCCTTAACCTACTCGATATCTAATAATTAATTCACTAATTAATTATTATCAATTTATAATTCAATAATTCAATAATTAACTCAACAATTAATTATCCCTAAATTCCCAATTTAATACTTTGATAATTAAATCATCAATTAGTTATCATGATTCTAAAATTATCAATATTCAATCAAATACCTAATTCCTTAACTCATGACTTGATAATTAATTCTTCAATTAATTATCCTAATTCCACAATTTCTATAATCTCATAATTAATTATTTGTTGATGAACGTTCTCCCAACAAAAATCCCAAAAATTGGGCATTACAATGACGTAGATCAGAATCTAGATCTCAAAATTATAAATCAAGATTAAATACTTCAAGATATTATGAATCTAGATCTATATCTACTATCATAGATCTATATCTCACCAAATAGGTTTAGATATAACAAAAAAGTGGATAAATTAAATCAGAATAATGGGAGAAGAAATAAGGATAAACGGGAAAGCATCGGGATGAGATCCACTTAATAGGAGTGGAGATGATCTTCGATTCGGGCTTCAAATCATGAATAACAGTGGTCATATGGCCTTGGAATCCTCCCAGAAAGCTCCAAAATGTGAAATACATCCTCAAGTCGAATGAGGGTCGAAATGGGTGAGTTACAAGGCTTTAGGGGGGATTTTAAAATTAATTTGTGTGTAAATTTAAAAGTCACACACAGTTTCTCAAGATTAGGTGCACAATTTTCCCTAATAGTGCACCAACAATGCACCAATTGTTTTAGGGATGCACGACATCCCTTTTTAGGGAACATAGTTTTTCAAATAGTTTTCCAACCATGCAAACCCTCACTATTTATTGCTACAAGGTTTCTAGGGCTGGGTATACAGTTTTCTCTAATCATTCGCCAACCATGTATAACACATTTTTCTTCCATTTTTCTTAATTTTCACCCAAAAACACCCCAATGTAAAACCCAATCAAAGGGTACTTAAATAAAAACAAAAAAGTACCTGAATTCAAGCTTGATTTAACCCCCAAAAAGGTTAGTATCTTACAATCTCCCACCTTATTAAAACTCTTCCTTGAGATGCACTCCAATCTTCTTTATGATTCTGAGCCAAAAAGATTGGGACATCAAGCCCTTATATATGCATACCTTTCCTATGTTTCCTCCTTCACATGCCCATGTTTCTATAATACACTAACTATCTACATAGTCTTTCCCCACAACACTTTCTCACTGTGATCCAACACACATATTAGATGCTCCTCAAAGGATACACCTATCTCAAGATCAACATCATCCACATCAATCACATAAGAAGGTTTGGGGTGATACCACTATAGTTTTGATACATGGAAAACATCATGCATATCATTTTATTTATATGGAAGATCCAATCGGTACGCCACTAGCCAGATTCTCTCCATAACCACAAACGATCCAACAAACCTGGGTTCCAACTTTCCCTATTTATGTATCCTACTATGAACTAACCTAGGAAACACATGAAGGAATACATGATCACCCTCTATAAACTCTAGGGGTCATCTCTGTCTGTCAGCATATGACTTCTTCCTACTCTGAGTTGTAGCCATATGTTTCCGAATCAGTTGAAATTTTTCTGACATATCCTGTATGAGACTCGGTACCAAAAACTATGACTCACAAGCCTCCATCTAGTATAGTGGTGATCTACATGGTCTACCATAAAGAGCCTCATATGGAACCGTCTGTATAGTTTCATAATAACTGTTGTTATAGGTGAACTCCACTAAAGCCAATGTTTTCTCCCAATACCTACCAAATTCAAGAACACATTCCCGTAACATATCCTCAAGAACCTATATAGTACATTATAAATTCCCATCTATATGTGGGTTGAAATCCATACTCAATAATATATATGTACCAAGAGCTTTCTGTAAGCCCTTCTATAAGTGTGAAGTAAAACACGAATCGCAGTCTGAATCAATAGTCCATGGAACCCCATCAAGACAGAATATCTCCCGAATACACAAGTCTCCTAGATACTCAACTAAAAAATTCTATTGTATAGGTAAGAAATGTGATACCATCATTAATCTGTTTGCAACAACCCAGATATCATCATTCTTCATTGGAGTATTCAGAAGACCCACCACAAAATCCATCGTTACATCATCCCACTTTCATTCCGAAATGGGAAACGACTGCAGAAAACCACAAGGTTGATGATTCTCAGCCTTCACCTATTGACAGGTGTAACATTGTGTCACGAACCTTACTATCTACTTTTTCATACCCAAGCACCAAAACTGTCTTTGTAGGTTATGGTATATTTTGGTCACACCAGGATGTACTGCACACTTCGAGGCATGTAATTCCCACATGAGATCCTATCACAATATCATTGGCACAAAAATCTAATTCCTGATATAGATGTTATCATCCTCATCTATGTTATAGTCAGAAGGTGACTCCCCACCTTAAATGCTTTCCCTCAAGGTCAAACACTTTGGTTCCTCATACTTCCTATCTTGGATCTATCTCAAAAGTGTAGAATCTTATATAACTGATACAAGAGTCATCTGCTCCTGACTCTCTTAAACCACCACACACATTTCTGACAGTAAATTCACAATATTCTACTCAGTACTAGACTCATGAACTATATGATTTTGAGTTTTCCTGCTCAAAGAATTAGTAACATTGTTCCCCTTTTTGGGCATATATGCTATCTCAAAATCAAATGACTACATATAATATACCCATCAATTCTTCCAAAGATTAAAATCTCGCTTTGATAAGATGTACCTTAATCTCTGTGATTAGAAAACACCATAAACTTCTCATCCAATAGATAGTGTCACCAATACTTTAAAGAATAAACCACTATTACTAGCTCGAGGTCGTGTGTAGAGTAGTTCCATTCATGAGGACTCAACTACCAAGACCTATACACCACAAATTTTTCACCCTACATCAACACTACTATAGTTACTATCCCAAAATCATCACAATACACCGTTTACTCCTCACCTGGATCATGAAGGATCATGATCAGTGTCGATGTCAATCACTGTTATGACCTGCCTTCTCCAAGATGGGGGAAAGGATGGAAAGATGCCCTGCCCTTCCTTCTTCAAGGTGAATAAGACATAATGACCCACGAATCCCATCTTCTGTATACCTCGGAGTGGTGACTATCAATAACAGTATAGAATCTCACATAAATGGAAGGCATTACCCTTTTTTATAGAATAATATTGGGAGATAAGATGGTAAATCCCAGAAACACCAAGGACTAAAGATAAAAGTAAAGCTAAAAATCCATTCCCATGTGCATTTTAAAAATAAATTGATACAAAGTACAAGATAATTATAAAGGAAAGTACCAAAAGAAAGAAAAATAGAAACGAAAACTGTCCTAATGCCTGAGCTAGTAAGGTCCAGCATGATCCTTAAAGTCTTCTTGGAAACCTAAAAGTAGTTATATATATATAGGGTGAGTATACATGTATACTAAGTAGGTAAACCAAAATATCTCATGCATAAGTGGGGAGACATTATAATTCCCCATGATAAAATAGAGGTAACCAAAACACTTATAAATGAAAAACTATCCACCCAGCCTCACCAAGGCACACTCACGAAATAACATAAGTTAGGTAAAATAATAGTAATAGAACATCGATATTTAGGTACCCCACACCACTTTCCCACTAGTTATTTAGAACATCCTATGCATCAAACCTCCCCCACAAATCCCACTGCCACCCGTAACAACAAACATATGGGCCATTCCAACCGGACGTTAATCCCACCCACAAATACCTGGGCCACCACAACCACACATCCCACCCAAAAATACCTGGGCCACCAAAACCACACTTCCTACCTGCAGACACCTGGGCCACCATAACTACACTTTTTTCCCACAAACACCTAGGCCTCATCCTGAAGACACTTGGGAAACAAACCTACCCACACACACCTAGTCCACCACTACCATCCTTACTAAAGAGTATTTGTCTATAATAAACCTCAAACCGTCATAGCCTACCCGAAGAGTCTTGGGCTACCTAGAAGAGGGAGAAAAAAGGAGTTAATAACCAGACACTCATAGGAATGTTGGAAAAAACACCCTCCCCCATGAAACAGGGGTGTTTGGCATGAAGTGCTCAACATGGGTGGGGTGCATATAAGAAATGAAACAACTAAATTTTATACATACAGGTAATCAAGAACTCATCCAAACCTAAGGGTATCAAAACCAAAAACCTATACACAACCACTCTTTCTACTACCCCTACATGTACAAGTACTAAACAACCATAACCTGGGCACAACCCATTTCTAGAAAATAGTTCCCCATTGTACCCATTCTCATTATAATGTTAAAGTGATTCCATTTAAATATTCCTTCACTACCGGGAAACTAACATTAATAACCACAATCCAAAACAGAAACTTAAAGAAAACATCCAAGAAGGTGTTTAAGAATTCACTCCCAGTTCTCTTGTAAATAACAACATCAAAATGGGATCCTGTGAGATCCCTCAAAGTACTGGAACCAAAACAATCCCCAACTTACTGGGTCTAGGAAATTTACTGCCAGCTCGATACGGTCTCAGATTCAAAAACCAACAACTTATCAATTGGAGATTCCATTTCCATCTATGTCACCCCACAAAGAATCAAACAGAACAACTATATATATCACCATAACTGAGTAAGGAAGTTTTTCATATTTATCCAACACCATTCATTAAGTTCCTTTCTTCCGTTTGGTTAACCAGGGCGATCACACAAGGGTTCTTATCCATTGGGCATCCATTTAATCAACCAAGTTTATGTGATTAATCAATTCCCATGTTATAGTCATTCAATCACAATATTATCCAGAAAATAAAGCTTCATTAGTGCACAAGAAGGGACCACCAATGACCATAATTTTCAGTGTACATGAGACCATACAATTCAAAACATAAAAATGAATGTAAAATACAACAACATTATCATTTTCCCCACCCCTTCATTCTTTAAAATTACATTTATTGTCTTTGTTAAAGTTGGTTTCATCTAAATCCTAAGGGAACATCATCATACGCACCCCTAATGATGCACAATAAAGAGATATAAAGGAAGAACCCCTACTCAGATGATCAAAGATCTAAGTTCCTTCTTTCGCCAAGAACAGGGGATGATGTGACTTGCAGGAAAAGAAAACTCCAAGGATGAGCACAAAGGGCTCATGCATAGGCACATGAATCATATAGATAGGAAGTATCCAGGAACACAAATACAAACAAAATGGAATAATGAAGAGAGGATCTGAGCTTAATAAGAGGCCACATCCAAAAATCAGGGAGACCATTTTGAAGTACTTAAAATTCGGATCATGGCTTGACCATGCTGCTCGGAAGTTTCAAAAATTAGAATTAATGGAGATTTAATAATCACCTCAAAGATAGTGAGATAGGCCACCATGTGGAGGAGATTTTATAGGTTACATTTAAACTAAGAAAAATGCATAACAGGGGCACAACTGGAAACATGGAAAAGGGCATGAAACTGATTAAAAAGGCCACATATTTTGGTAAGTTAAGGGCCGCCCCACTCTTAGGGGATCTAATATATCCTTTAACAACTATAAAACTGTCTTAAACCACTTTAAAAGAGGTAATAAAACTTAAAATAGACATTACGAGAAAATTGGGGAATGAAACCTGACACCCCATGGTGGCACTCTTTGGGTGATACACCGATCAGTGAGACTAATCAGTGAGGCACCGACCAATCGGTGAGACCGATCAGTGATGATCGATGGCACCGATAGGTGACACCATAGTGAAACCCTTCCACCAACACCAAAGCCTTCCTGACTCACCCCCAGGACACCCCAAACACCATAATTTAGAAAATTAATGGACCATGAGGGTCTGGGCCATTATAATCACTTCTTCAACTCTTGGAAAAAATTATTGCATGATTCTAACCATTCAAACTCTACCCATTTCTTGATCAATCCCAAAAGTAGTGTTTCAAAATGGAAAAAGTCTGGAATAAATCTTCGATAGTATCTAGATAACCCTAGAAAACTACATAAATAAAAAAATTCTTGGGATGCTTCCAAGAAACCACTTCCTAAACCTTATTTAGATCCACTAACACACCTTCCTCCAAGATTATGTACCCCAATAAGTGTACTTGATCAATCCAAAACTGACAATTAGATAGATTTGAATATAGTCGATGCTCTCTCAGTGCATTCTTCAACCCAAATGGAATTAAGACGAAATCATATAGGACATACCTTTTTCTAAATACAATATTCAGTATATCAAAAGTCCGTACTCTTAGAGTATGACACCCTAATCTCAAGTAAATATTCAAGAATGAAAAATATAATCTCAACTGGTCAAATAGGTCATCGATAAATGGAAGAGGATACCAGTTCTTCATAGTCATATGGTTCAACTTTTAGTAATTAACACACAAGCACAAACTCCCATCATCCTTCTTTGCAAAAAAAAAGGAGAAACCCAGGGTTATGTACTTGGATGGATAAACCCTTTATCCTTAAAATCCTCTAGCTGATTCTTGTGCTCCTGAAGCTCTTTTGATGCCATTCTATACATTATAATTGAAACTAGATCAACCCTTGACATGACCTCAATAGTGAATTCCACATCTCTCTCAGGTGGCTGCCCTGAGAAATTTTCAAGAAAAACATCCCAAAAATATTCCACCACTGATGGAAAGATATCATGCTTGCTCCTCTATCATCCAACAATAAAATAGAAACCCGATCTATGAGCTCTCCTAGTTACGAAGTAATTAGACATACTCGACCTGCCTGGATATCCCACTCTCCACGGTTAATATAGTGGTCACCCTGAAGAGATGTAAACATCACCCTCTTACGGTAACAAGAAATGTGGGATCAATATGAGACTAGCATGTCCATACCCATAATTAATTCAAATCCTAACATGTCAATAATATAGATATCCCACTAAAAATGACATTCCTAAAATTCAAGAGAACATACCTTTAACACATAGATGTCTCTAGACTGCACTCCCAATGGTGTATCTATTTTTATCATCCTGTACATGAACTCCACTTTCAAGCTCAAAGAATTAACAATTTTTTGTGGATATAAATAAATGAGAGGCACCGATATCAAATAAGGCACTAGATAATGTAGAATCTACAATAATAGTACCTCTCACTTTCAATGGCCCAGCCTCACTTTCCATAAGTGTTGGTTGCACCGCATGAAACTATCCTACACCTCTTCCATGTGATGATTTTTGACTCCCCTGAGTTGAACCACTGTAACAATATGGGAATTTTTTCCTAGACGAACCATGTCTACTACCTCTACCACCTCAACCAATAGAACTCTAGCATCTAGACTGATATGGTGTAGAATACCTCCTTCTCGCACCCTGGTTCTGTATAGCTCCTCAATCACTAACCGTATGTCTTGGGTTTCTTTAGAACATCTATAGGTGTCCCATATTTCAATAGGATCTAAAATCTACTAGTGGCCTGGGAAAATGTTTATGAAAGTTTCCCAGCTTACCACACTAATGGAAAAGCACTTGGGTAAGATCCCAAGCAAATGATCCTCCTGACTGCCCACTTTTATTCCCACTACTCTGGATAAAGTTCTCATAGTGACACTTACTTATCTTAGAAGAAATACCTCCATATAATCTAGAATAAAACACCTATCCACCACTATAATCCACCTTTAGGTTTCCCTATGAAATGAGATCTTGATTTAACACTTCTGATAACTTCTTCATCTTGAAGATATTCACCTGGGACTTAATTTCAAAGCTAAGTCTATCCTAAAATTATTTTGGTGAAGTAGCCTCATATGCCTCCAAATATGGAGAAAATTTCTACAAATCTATAAATTATATATCATAGTCCATCAAAAACATGTTTCCTTAAGTTAATATCATAAAATCATCTGCCCTCTCCTGCCTCAACATCTCTAGGTAGAAGTGATCCAAGAACTTCTACAAGAATTCCTTCCATAGCATACCTTTAGTTTTCCCAGTCCAATCCTGAATGTCCCAACAATGATTCACTAATCCTTGTAGAATATAAGTAGTCAACTTGACCATATTTTCAGTATGAGTCTTCAAATGGTCTAGTATCATCATGATCTACTCAACCCCAAACTCAACTGCCTTTGATCCACCCTATTCAGTAAAATAAAGAGGGTTATAGCACTAAAAATCCTTAATTTGATTAGATATAATCTTCACAACCCTCCATGTGTCTCTTTACATGTATTTCATGAATTGAGAAAATTTGTCTTGGAACTTCTCCCCTACTTCCTCGCCCGACACTATCGGTGCCTCATGTTCCACTACTGGTAAACAATATTTAGACATCTCCTATTTCCATCATCTCAACATGCATCATCATGAAGGAATATATATATAATTCTAAAAACATGTATTAGGACTCATAACACAACTTTATCACATTTCCATTTGGGTAAAAAAATAAAACATGTCCCAACAAGTCTTTTCCCCAAGACTTGCTTCACGGTCAAAACTATGGCACTATTACTACCCTTAACAATCCTACACCCAGGTCTTAGCTATCAAATAGTATTCACATTTTCGTCTTCGAGTTTCTCATTTACATACCCATTATTCTCATTTTTCATCATTTTACCACGTTCAATTCAAATTATACACCATTTTTAGTTCAATTTCACAAGCTAGGAAAAACAATCTAAGTTTAACAACTTACCCAAAACATGTTTTACCTTGTGTGCCTAAAATGATTCATGCCAAAAAATAATCTTGAGTGCCTAGAATGATTCATGTAGACTCAAATCTCATTATATTCCGAGCCATGATTCAATTATCATAAATCTAAACAAAAATTATCACATCAAAAAACAAGCGCGTCACCCAAGGTGAAATAACATTCAACTGTAACAAAAAACAATAATAACAAAAATCCCACCCTGAGTACTTAGGTTTTCCCCCATACATGGTTTTCCAACACCCATGCATGAGCTCATTACCAAGCCCCAACTCTTCCTAGTCTCATGTCTACCTTTCCCAAATTGTAATACAAAAGAAAAAGAAAAGAAAAATGGACCTTTGATACTACTTTGTAACGTCCCAACTCGGGCACCATGCATCGATGCCTCGAGTCTGTCGGTCACATAACATCAAGCGCACCTCCCAATATTCTAGAGGATGGTGAATAGTAGTGAGGGTCTGATAAGTCGATCATGGGGAGACTATATCCACTTTTATTAGAGTAAAACAAACGTTAAAATAAATAAAAAATAGCATAAGAATATATATAACCATAAAAAATACCAATCTCAAGATAACCAATATAGGAACTACAATATCCAACTAAAACAGAAATAATTCCATGCTAATGTACATATAAAGTTTCTAAAATGAAAACCCAAAAGAAAGACACTGACTACTCCCAGTGGGTCTCGAACCACATCCAGTTCCCTCAACTATACTCCATACCAACTCATCCATCTAACATGGGACCCTTACCCTTAACCTATCCTACATCCATGAAATCTATTTGGGTACCAATTAGGCATCCTGAGTAGGGTGTGAGTATAACTCATTAAGACATAATCAAAAATTTCTATATTAAATTCAGTCAATAAAAAGTGTATGTAGTTGTATAAATAAATCATTACAACACATAAACTATTATCGCATTATCAATTAATATTTATTAAACTACCTAAACCACTGGGTTCCTGAGGACACCCGTTCCTCAATACCTGCTTCAGCCCACATTGGGTCTGAACCATGTAACATAATCAATTCATATTTCATTATTTTGGAAACTTAGACCCATATTACATTTCCAATTTTTTGGGAGTAAAACACCATGTTTATTACCCCATTTATCAAACATGCATATATCTATATGTCTATCATGGGCATAAAACACCATGTCTAGCACCCTAATTGTAACACCCTAAGGATTTACAAATAATTTTAATATAGAATGCATGCAACACTGAGTCTCTCTAAAAAAAATAATTTTTTATTTATAGGAGATAGTTATAACCTAGTTGTTATACATAATTTTTCCTCTTATGTGTTTTGAATTTCAAAAAACAGACATACAAAGTTGCAATCAATAAGATATTTAGAGTCTTATAGGATCAACTTACATTTTTGGTGAATAGTAACTTGACCCTTATAAATAGTAATGTACCATTATGAATAGTAATATGACCCTTATGAATAGTAATCTCACCCATGTAAGTATAAATAAAATTTAGGCACCTTATAAATGAGAGTGAATATTTTAAAAATTAATAATTAAGTGTTGGTATTTTTGTGAGTAATAAATATTTAATTACAATTTTAAATAAATAAATTGATTTAAAATAAAATTAATTTTAATAAAATTTATTCCTAAATAAATTGTTTTTTTCCTATTATTTTAGGAAAATTTTATAAGACCTCAGTTAATTTTTGAAGGTATTATAAAATCAGTTTTAAATTTAAAATCTGTAATTTTTAGGTAAATAATGATTTTATTTAAAAATTAAATTTCACATATTTAGAAAATTATTTTGATAAAATTGAGTATATTTTTGAACTATACATGTTAAAAAATAGTTATGGTGAAATTTTAGTATTTTTCTAAAATACTTGAATTTTTAATGAATAGTAAAATATGATAATTGATGATAAATGCTAAATACAAGATTTATTGAGTAATAGGTGATTTATGGATGGTTTAAGAACACCTGGTTCGAGCTCAAATGAAATTATTACTATTTTTGATCATAATAATCAATACTAATGCTTTTCTTAAGAAAAATAATAAAATAATGAATAAGATATTCAAAAATCACCCCTCTCCTCCACTATAAAAACCACCCTCACTCCCTCTTCTCCTCACTCCTCTAAGCCTAGAAGCTTCTCAAATTTATACCCAAATCCTCTTACCTAGTCTATAAACACATCAAAGAGCTCTTTTTCTTTCCAAAATACCAAGATCCCTTCCCTTAAGGAGGTTCTCAAGGTGGGTATTTCAAGAGGTAAATCGTCTTCCGTTTTCTTTTAATTTCATTTTCAATTTATTTTATTTTCTTATCTTATTCTAATATCCTCTATCCAAATGTTCATGATAAATCCAGTATCATCTATATACTGGAATTATAGCATGTTAATGGAATATCCATTCTCAAACTAATATATATCTCTCTATTTTATTTTAAAAATGAAATCATTGTCTGGGAGGTGTCGATTTACAACCTTCGTGGAAGATGAACCATCATTCTTCAATTTATTCTTCAAGGCTGGTCATGAAACCATTTTTTTGGTTGAAACAGACTATAAAATATGTATTATGTCTTATGTAATGTTCTAAAACTATTATATATATATATATATATATATTCATATGACAAAAATAGTTCGTAATAATAAAAATATCGTCAAAGTAATCTAAATAATTATCACTAATGTTCTATCTAAAAACTCATCATCATACCATATAAAAAAATTAATTATATAAAAATTTAATATTATGTATTTCCATTAGTATCATATAAATTCAATTCTAGAGAATTATACCAATTCCACATGAACTTCCATATTCATATACAAGTATACTGATCATGATAACCAAACAATTGAACACTCTCGAGCGATAAAATTGTATCTTATAACTCATCCAAAATTCTATAAATGATATTAATAAAATTATAATAAATAAAATACATGTATATAAGGTTTTTAATTAAATAAATAATTGATTTAATTTTATTATCCAGGATTTTAAGGTCAAGTATAGAACTTATTCAGACATAAGGTAAGGGTTTTCTACCCAAACCTCCTTTCTCATTTGGGTTACTCTTTGTCTCTATTAATCCCAATTAAATTAGTAATTATTATTATGTAATCATCATAAATTTCATTTGAATGTTCTATATATATTTACCAATCGGAATCCTTCTTTATTTTATGGGGATTTAAATGTTGTATAAAGATCTTTCTCAATTATTCCTGATAAACAAGCCCGATTAAAGGGAACTTCTCAAATTATTACTTAATTTAAAGTTAACTCTATAATAGATTATAATACAAAATTATTTTTCTAAAAATAATCATTTAATCATGAAAAAACTACCTTAGTTAATTTCCTATTTTATGCAATGTTTTTTCCAAAAGAACTCTTCTTTTCAAAGTAAAAGTGTATTTCTCTCAAAAATTCCTTGATGATTTTATTAGAGTATTTCTATCTATTCCAAAACCTATATTGGATTTTATGTATTATTGAGGTTAATATCTTATTTTTTATCATCTAACATATTTTATTAAATGGTTTATGATCAGTTTGACTATGGATGTGCTATATTGATACCTTTCACCACACCACTCAGAATGGTTAGTGTTTATGTGTACAAATTGAGGAAAATTATTTCATATGTTCATGTTTTTTATGTTTATCCCCTTTTATATGAGGACTTAAAAAGTGATGGGTGGGTCCCTCTGTAGCCCCTCGATGCATCGGTAGGTCTCATGGGACAAAAAAATGGGTTTTGGCTAAGGACTTATCCTACTATTTTTAGACGTCTTTTCCAAGACCTTGACAATATGTTTCAGATGTCCAACATTATGAATTCCCTCATTATGGTATTAGTAATTGATAAACCATGTGATTATTCAACTATTAAAATATAAATGGTTATGTTTTATTATCTTATGATCATTTATATGGTCTTATTTAATTAATTTTCATTCCTTCCATATTATGCTCAAGTATATTTTAAATGCATGTGTTTTTAGTTATTCACCATTCCTAGTGTTTATTTTCATGATAACTTCGGCTGTATTACTTACCCTTACTGAGCATATGAGCTCACCCATTTTGTATGTTTTATTTTCCCCAGGTTTTGGAGATAAATATTATGAATCACTTATAGGGATAACATAGTAGTAATAGATGTTTCAAATGGAATTTCTATTATGTATTTCATTTCAAGTTGTAATGTTGAAATTATGTTTGTATCTTATTTTACAAAGATAATAAACTATTTATTCCTCCAGGATTTGATTCCTTGTAATCATTCTAATGTATTAATATAAGGCACTGGCTCTGAGAAACTGGGGTTGGGTCCTTACAGTTGGTATCATAGGAAATTTAGTAGAAAAACTGGAAACTAGATTTAGAAAACATAGATTAGGGAAAAAACCCTAAGATATACTTTTATGATAAGTATAATAGAACGTACTATAATTTTGGTAAGGTATAGATTATGTGGATATTTATAGAAAATACGTCCCTATTTTTATACTAAAAGTGGACATAGTTCTAACATAGATGTACCTAGGAGTAACAAATCTGACAAGGTGTTCTGGGATTGACTCGGGGTAACCTGTTACACAACAACAAGCCTTACTACGCACCTAGTTAGACACTCCTGGGGATATGCTTAGGATAATTCACATTTTATTTATAAACCATTATGAAGGATTTAAATGTAAATATGTCATCAAAGTTACCATGATTATGATTATGATATTAGACATGCATAAAATTTCAATTTATGTTAAGTGTTTTTCTAGTTCAAAATTATACATTATGATTCATAACCTAATTTAGTGTATTCCATTATTTAGAAATGGTTCTTAGAGAAAGTAATGGAAATCTCATGAACATGAATATCCCATGTAGGTATTTACCACCTATGCAATATAATGATGTTGTTTTTAGAGCTGCAACTGGTGATGAGAAACTTATAACTATACTGGGATAACTGACACAAGTTATGAATAATAACCTTACCTGTATGGAGTATCCTAATCCAGAACACAGAGAAGCAATGTTAGACCTCTTTTTAAAATAACAACCTCCATAATTAAATGGGACTATAAACCCATTTGTAGTGGAGAAGTGGATAAGTTATTTAGAGAATATATTTCTTGCTTTGGGATGTAATGAAAGGGAGAAGGTTATCATGTTATTTTATCATCTATCGGGAGATATAGGTCATTGGTGGTTGTTAATTCAAAACATGAAGGAGGAGTAAGAAATAAAAGAAATGTAATGGATGGAATTTAAGAAAATATTCTTAGAAAAATATTTTCCTTGAGAACAAGGAGCAGATATGGAGAGGAAATTATTGAGTCCAAAACAAAAAGAGGATGAAAACGTTGAGAATTATGAATATAATTTTACAAGGTTAGTAAGGCATGCCATGGAATACATACATAATCCAAGGATCAAGATTTATCTATTATTTGATTGATTAAAACCATTCCTCCAAAGGGCACTGGTCTCCCAAAAATTCTCATCATATGAAGATATAGTCCCATGTTCTATCAAGACAGAGAAAGGATTCCCTAAGTCATATAAATTTAAGAGAAATAAAGAGAAGAAGAGAGTGGCATAGGAAATAATGGACAAGGGGAGGAATAAAAAGGGGAGTTTTCCAACATGTGAAACTTGTGAAAGAAACACCCTGAAGCCTACTTAAAGGAAAAGGAGTCTATTACAAATGTGGAGAAAGAATCCACCAATCTCATGATTGTAAGGGAAAGAAAGAAGTTACCAGTGTTCAGTTTTATAATTGTAAAGAGACTGGACATTATTCCATGATTGTCCTAAGTGTCAAGGAAACATTACCTATGGAAGGAAAATCTTATGCGATCACAACTATTGAGGTTTAAGTTTCTAATGATGTGGTGGAATGTACTTTAATCATTTTTCCAAACTTATCCAGTGCTTTATTTGATTATGGATAGACATATTCATTTATATATTCCCAGTTTTCCAAGAAAATTATAAATTTTCAATTTGATTTAATATAGGAGTTATCAGTAAAAACTACTAAGGGAAGTATAATTTCAACAAATATGTGTCGATCAGTCCCCCTTATGACACATAAACGTGCTTTAGTTGATAAACTTATCATCATACCCATGATTGATTTTTATATAATTCTTGGTATGAATTGGCTTTCAAGTTATGATGCAAAATTCTACTATAAGAAGAAGAAAGTTACAATTTTTGAGAATGATGTAGAATCCCTTATCTTTAGAGTAGAAACCTCGTCATTGGATTCTTATCTAGATCCACCCCCAATAGATCTACTTAATGAAATTCTTATGAAGAAAGATAAAACAATATCTATGGGTGAGGAAATAAATATTCAAATTTCGGATGTACCTATTGTAAAAGAATACATTGATGTATTTCTAGTGGATTTACCTGGAAATCTGTTTAATTCTGGTTTTCGGCCATGAAATGCCCAACGGTTCCATATCCAATGATTGATGGACCTGCTTTCCAAAGGCAGGCATTCGTCGGATGGTCTGACCAGCGACTCTTAAGAACTCACATTGGTCGGGAGGATGGGAAGTCGGGCTCATCACACCCTTTTTGGGGGGAATTATTGCCTGTTCCGGGACTCTCTTATAGATTTAAGACGTATTCATATGTTCGCGAATCTTTGGTTTATACCCAAACATAGTATCCACGGATTCAACCTTGGTGGGCAGTGGTCAACTGGACGCAGGTGTTCAGAATCATTTATGCCCAAGGTTTACCATCCCTCAATGGATTAATGACCCCGAAGGGTTGGAACTCACTTGAGGCGGCACTAGGGGTGGCGCGGTGAACCGATATGGAGATGATCAGATCGATCAGTTTTTGGGATTGAACCTCAGGGAGGCTTCCTACGTACCCTTCTTAGGAAGCAGGGATCAAAGTCCACGTAGTTCGGATAAGTGTCGGGGAACCGACGTGAAGAGAGACTGGGTGGTCCGATGGGTGGTGGGCTTGAACCTCATGGAGGATTCCGATGTACCCTGCCTAGGAGGCAAGGATCAAAGTCGACGTAGTTCGGATACACAGTTTAGCATCATGCTGGATGAGGGTGGAACTTGACGTGAAGAAACGACCAAGTGGTGGGCTTGAACCTAATGGAGGCTTCCGACGTACCATGCTTTGGCGTGGATAAAAGTCCCCGTAGTTCTCTTTGGCTTGGGGCTTACACTCTGAGGAGGCCCAGAATGATGGATTGGGGCTTACACTCTGAGGAGGTCCATGGTAGGATTTCATGGTCGATGCTTACTCTAAGCCCACTTGAGTCATGCTTGGTGTGGGAAACAAGTGGCAGTAGGGAACAGAGGATCACATCGCGAAAGGTGCGTCCGTGAGTAGTGGAGTGGGGCTTACGCATGGAGCGGCCCGGGGTGATGAATTGGGGATTACACTTTGAGGAGGCCCAAAAGGTCAGGGCTTACTCCGTGATGGACGCTCGGGGCGACAAATCCCAGCGGGAGAGGGAAAAGGGGGTGCTCTGGTTCCCATATCCTCTCTTGCAGTGCATGAGGGATTCCTTCTTATGGCTATTTTACCACCTCCGAGGAACCCTCAACAAGTGGAGGGGCAGAAAAGGGATTCCCGAGCTCAGGCTCTGCATTACCGTGGGAATGTGAACCCATGAATGCTTCGGGAATCTACTCAAGGGTCGGGGAAACCCCTTTGCCCCTGTTTACCGTGGGTATGTGAACTCAAAATGGCATGCTGATGCGCCTGAAAGTTACACCATGCAGATCTGGTGGCTTCGATGGAGGCCTTGGCTTGGGACCGATGAACATTCCAATGAGGGAGTTGTGGAGGACTTGGCTGGATCGGAAGGATTTTACCTGGCTCTGGAAATGAGAACACCGAAGTATTTGACGATCCACTGAGATGTATGGGTGGTGGCGCCCTTCACGTGGGGGAGTGCCACACGGCTGGAGAAGCCATCCGCGAACCAGGGTGGTCCGTAGACTGATTGGCATCCCGCGAACCAGGGTGGTTCGTGGCTTCGGGTTCAATCCGCGAACCGAGGTGGTTCGCGGCTTTGGGTTCAATCCGTGAACTGGGGTGGTTCGCGACTTTGGGTTCAATCCGCGAACCAGGGTGGTTCGCGGCTTCAGGTTCAATCCGTGAACCAGGGCGGTTCGAGGATGGTTCCAAGCGGGCAGCAGCGGCCAAGGGAGACACTGGTCGGAGGCTCGTCGGTCAGGGCTTCGCCCGCATAGGAGAGTGCTACGCGGTACGACGAATGGGAAAATAGGCATAAACTCCCTGGTCCGCAGGGAAGCCATCCACGGAGGGGGTATGGTTCACAGTTCTCCTTTTTTTTTTTATTTTAGGTTTGTGGTCCACAAAATTATTATGCGTTTTACAATTCCTTGTTCATTCATATACCTGATGTGGTTCGCGGATGGGAATTTCGCTGTTTGCGAAATCCGAAGCCTTCCTTCAACCGATCTCCTTCCGAATCTCCAATCCCTCCAAATCTGATTCCAGTTCTCCAATCCTTTTCTCTTTCCCCCTGAGTCTCCTTTTATAGAGTGGGGAAAGGGATGTATCTATGTCCATACAACACCTTTTGCGGAGGCCCATAACCAAATACCCAGTTCACAGCTGACTTGGTCAATACGCAATTCGCGGTGGGTATTGAACGCTTCCCCCCCTTCTGCGAGGCGAACTCAGGGAGTGCTCCGCGGCTGCGGAGGGTTCCGCCTCTATTCCGCGAACAAAAGTGGGTTCAGCTTGAACCGGTCGACGCGGTCCGCGGTTGGGCCGGTTCATTATGGTGAACTGGACTGGCGCCCATCCTACCTCACGACCGCAGAGGCTCTCCACCTCTATTTCGTGAACGAAAATGGTTCGCGGAGGGGGGGTGCCTCGCAGGGCCTGGCTTCTTCGTGCTTCCATGGGACCAGTTCGCAGACCGGTCCTGTTTGTGTCTCTTCTTTTATTATTTGCCCCAATTATTAGGGGATTTGGGTAGAATCTCCTTTGCGGATTTTTCAGGACCCTACAAATTCCCCCCATCGGAATGGGGTCCGATCGGAATAAAGAGGAGGCCATTCCGATGCAAATTGGTTCTAAAAGTGAGATGGTTTGTGGAAGAAAGGTGGATCCGATAGGGGACCATGCCTATAAATATGGGGATCCCTTCACTTGTCCTTTACCGAATTATTCGCGAAACAAGAGCTCATTCACCTCCGCGTGTTCGCTACTTCGCGAAGCACTTCATCCGTGAACTGGCAGCAATCCTCCGTGAACCATTCCTTCTTCGCGGTCGCCTTCACCTACGAACCCACTTCCCAACTGCAAACCATTACTCTTAATTAATTAAAAAGTAAGTGATGACAGGCTGCGGAGGAACTTGCTTCACAATTTCGATGCTCCGTGGACTAAAAATCTCTTGAACTTTAAAAAGTATCTGAGTCTTCTAAATAAAATCAGGATTGAAATTCCACGGAGTGACTTGTTTCACAGTTTCCTAGCCAACGCTCCACGGGCCAGGGCTTTGCGGACTGATTTCACAGAGGGATGGTTCGCAGGATGATGTCATCATGAACTATCCTCCAAGGCCTCCTTGCAGATTCTGATTATGAAGGCCCCTTTAACTATTCATTTGGTTATTTTTGTCCAGACTTTTATTCTAGACTAACCAATTGTTGGCTCTCATTGTGCAGGGAGAAAATATTGTTCCCCCTCATTCTGCGCTGAGGCCTGCTACAGAGCCCCTATCAACCGGCCCAGAAAGACGTTCAGCTATGATTCACAGAGCGGAGGGCGTCAAAGAAGATCCTAGTCAGTTCATCATTCCTGATGACAGTGTATTGAAGAACCTGCTCTCTCATGAGCTTCCGAGTTATCCATTATCAAACTGGCTTCTACTCTATGGCTTCGGTCTTCAGGATGATGTCCCTATCCCCCCTAATTTCTCAGGCCTCCCTTCTCCTTTCCTGGAAGCACCATCAAAATTCATTCAGGAAAACCTTACCCAATCCTGGGAGATAATCTCTGATTTTGGTTCGAAAAATGCATTTATTCTGAGGGGCTCTGTCTGGACCCAAAGTGATCAGTGCACTCAATACTTTTCTCAGAAAGTTGTCCTTAAGGACTACCATTATATTATCAACCTTTCTCGAAGGGATCCTGACGCGGGGTGGGTTCCCAGGTGGGATCTTCGGTCTGGCGGGCTCTTCTCAAATGATTGGGCCTGGGATTTCTGGGTCCATCATCATTGTCGGGAGTCTCCTGATTCACTGGAGGTGGTCAATCTATACTCTACAGTGTGGGCTTTCCAATTTTCTATTTACCCACCATCTCCGATCCTGCCTGACCTATTTAGCCACTGGTGTTCAAATACTAATACTTTCCTCCTCGCCCATGATGAATTCGACATCAGTCTATGGGATATCTACCAGATAGGAGGACTGCCGATTATTGGCGATATGTATAATGATTTTTTCCCACTCCCGACGCATGGGATGGCGTTGAACAGGTGCCTTTATTGGCGAAGGAGCTGCTGGCAATGGCGGAGCAGTCACTGGGTCAGGCCTTGCATGCCCACTCGCTTATTCCTTATAGCACTTGGATAGGGTTATTTCTGAACACCACTGGTCCTACGCTGAAGATTAGTGTCCCAGGACTCATCATTCCTAACAGTCACGAACCATTCAAGGTTCTTACTGGGTGGTTCTGGAAGCAGGTGACTACCTTTCATGGGGTTACGAGGTGCGCCCTGGTGTGTCACCTATGCTCCGGTTGGCCGGTCTATTTGATATGTTTTTGAGCATATGGCTATTTCCTTCCTAGGATGTTAACCCAGGTATCCGAGCCTGCACTTTGATGATGGAGGCTGAGTTAGAAGAGGGCCACTTGGTGAATTTATCCATGCCCACTTTGGCCCGTATCTACGAGCTACTGAGCCACATGCAGGTGGGCCGGTCACCTTACCGTCTAAGCGGGCCATTTCAATTTTTGTATGGCTGGGTGGTGGATCATTATCGCTGTTATGAATATCATCACAACATGGCCATCCTGCTCCCTACCTTTCGGCCTACCCTACTGGATATAGTCGGAGTTCGCTTGAAGTCTCTCAACTCTAGTGAAGTCCTCGAGCTTCTAAGTGAATTATCCAAGTTCATATTCACTCCCTACTCCACCTCTTCTGGAATCTTAGTTGACAACCGCTGGGGGAGCCTGGAGGAGCACTCTTACGTGATCTCCTTGCGGGATGGGTTTCTGTCCGCACGGATCGACAAGGTTTCTCTATGCGAGCTGTATGTCCCGTATCGCTTTTCTCACCAGTTCGAGTGCATGCAAGTACAAGTTTCCCTTCCACCTTCTCGGCCTCAAGGACTGGATCTAGCCATACTTCGTCAGTGGTGGCTGATGCTGACGTGGGAGGGATCTGACGCAAGAGTTCACCTGCCTGATATGGGGGAGGCTGCCGGCCTTTCCATGGAGTATGCAAAAACATGGGTAAAATACTATCCTGATGGGATCCTAGGGAAGGCTGTCCAGTAGGTTCCCAAATCAGGAGGTATGGTGGCTGCTGCATCCACTACACCTTCCTCATTAGTCTTAAGGGAGGACCGACTACTGGCTCATCGATCAAAGCGACTCAGGGAACTTTCCTCTCCTAACCCTATGGTGGCCGTAGTTCAGAAAAATTCATCCTTCTTGTGCGTGTATGAGGATGAACCTGTGGTTTTGGGTCCCAGAAAGACCATCTCGGAGGTTCTGCTAGTTGATACCGGGCTTAGAAACTTGGTCCCCAAGCCTGAACCGGGGTTAGAGGCTCCAGACTTTCCAGCTTCGGAGTCAACTTCTAGTGAGAACACGTCCACATGGGCTGCCATGCCAGACTTTTTTCTCATGTCGCCCAGCAAGGATACCAAAGATCCTCATACCATGGTGGACCATCGGGTAGTGCGTAGGTGGGCCTGGGCCCGAATCTGTGAAATCATCACTGAAACCCCTTTAGCCGAAATGGAAACTAAAACTGAAGCTCTTCGTCAGCTCTTCTTGGGTTTGGGGTCAGGTGTATTTGACTATTGGAAGTTCCATTCTCTTTCTTTCCAAGTTGTCATGGCCCGTAAGGAAGCTGTCACTAATTAATGCAAGCTTTCTCACTTTTATACCACTCATTGCGGGGCTCGAACCTTGGAGGAAACCACAACCAAGCTCCATAAACTGATAGCACATGAGGTGGTCTCTCAAGATCAGGCAACCATCCTATCCTCCAAGCTACATGAATGCGAAGAATGGGCCATGATGCTGAGGGATCAGCTATTGGCTATGACTGGTCATCTCGAAGCTACCAGAAAAGGGATCAACGACCTCCAAACCGCAGTGGATAGTGTCCATCCGGTGGCTGAGGTTGAAACTAGGGAGAGGGCAGTGTTGGAATAGTCCTGCGAAGACCTTCGCCACGCGATCGCTGATCTGGTGGGGAGAGAGAGTCGGGCTCCTTTATAACTATCAGAGCTACTTTTTTATCCCCTGTTTTACTTACCCCTCTGTCCCCCTTCTTTTTTTTGTGTGAAGGAGAGACCTCGGCTTGTGGACGTCCTCCTTTTTTTGTTCAAACGAAACACAGTTTCTGTCAATCGCTTGTTGTTGTGGAATTTGATTGTTACTTAGAACAATTTTTGTGAAAATAACAATTCACTGAGTCAGAATTAACCATAACTTAGGAAAACAAGCTCTAATTATTTCCTAGACCATGGGATCTAGTGAGCACAGTTTGACTATTGCTAGGGTTTTATAGGAAAACTCTACAAACTTTTTTTGTCTCTTTGTTTTTTATTTTAATGCCCTAATTTTTCCTGGGACCATTTGGTATGGACCCAGTGGGTATAACCCGACTTTTTCATAGGTCACCCTTTCCAGGTTTTCGGCCTAACAGGCTTTGTGTCTCTTTCTTTTGTGAGAGGTTTAAAGTCCTTCCGTCAAGACTATCACTACTGATGTTTTAGGTCGAAAAAATTTGACCAAATATTGTGGGGCGAGGGCCCCAATGGGGTTCAACTGATTGAAAGATGTCTTAATACCCTTCAGACGCACGTGGGGGGAAACATGTTTAAATTTGAATGGCATGAAGGGCATGTATCAAGGCATGGGAGCCGTGTCGGCGTACAGAGGTAGGAGGAGCATTGACTAAGGAAAACTTGCCTTTGGTAAACGGGCCAGGGGCGGTCAATATGCAGAGCTGCTGAGGGAATGGTATGCATAGTCATACAAAGGTGTCCTTAAGTCAAAAACTTATCTATTTATGATGTCCAGGGGACTTCTTGGAAGTCCAGCTCATGGAAACCACGATGGGTGGTTTGGAAAAGAAAAATGAAAACCACTAGGGGTGGCTCAGAAGGGGAGTGTGACATCTGAAAGGGTTTTGGGCGCATCTGTACTAATCAGGAGTGTGGTCAGGAGACCACTTACCTACACATTTAGTTAGCGTAAGGGATGGTCGAGGCTTGTCACATTTTAAAGTCATGCAGCTGGGACATCATTTAAAATGGAACGACTTCTCCTGGTTCTCCATAATCTTGTCAAAGACGTTCCTCCACATTCAGGTAGGATTGTGGAAGAGGTTGGTAAACTGTAGCTCAGAGGGTTTCCGAATCTTGGGATAAAAATGGGCGCTTAGAGGCCAAGAGGCATACAGAGAGAAGCATTGCCTAAGGAAATCTTTCCTTTGATAGATGGGCCAGGGGAAATCAATATGCAGAGCCGCTGAGGGCATGGTATGCATAGTCATACAAAGGTGTCCTTAAGTCAAAAACTATCCACTTCCGATAGCCGAGCAACTTCAGGGAAGTTGAGATTTGGGACCACCAGGGGTGGCTTATGAGAGTTCAGCTTTTTTTTTGAGTACAAGGTATGGATTATGATGAGAGGGTGCCTGAATATGGGGGAAATATCTAGACTCAACTTCCTGAGAATGGGTGAAGTAATTCTTTCTCACGCTAGTGTGAGGTGGTGGTTCGTGCAGGTCTGACCCGTGCACTGAAAGACGGAGAAAAGCCTCTGTTTCTCATTGAACCCATGATGAGTATGACCGTGTAGTTTATCGTAATGTGGTTAGGACATAATCCGTGCAGTTTAGCGTCATGCGGTAGGGACAAGGCATTTTTGAAGGTTTCTGTGTAGTTTATCGTCATGCAGCGAGGACGGGGATTTTTTTTAAAGGTTGCTATGCATTTTACCGTCATGCAGTGAGGATGGGGGGTATTTTTGAAAAGGTTTCTCTTCATCAGAATATAACTGGGCTCGAATACCTCAAAATTCCCCAGACGTGGGGGGGGGGGGGGTTGATTGGTGTAAATCATGGTTCCGGGGCTTCTTGGATCAGGAAAGGTGATATGGGGGGCTCTGAGGCCGGTGAGCGTACGAAGCTCGGAAGAGCATCACCTATTGAAATATTGCCTTTGATAGATGAGCCAGGGGCTATCATTATGCAGAGCTGCTGAGGGCATGGTATGAATAGTCGTACAAAGGTGTCCATGGGTTGATCACTTTCCACTTTCGATGGCCATGAATGGTTATGAGGATCCGCAATTATCCAGGCCACGAAGTCTGTCATTTGGCAGGGGAATGTCTGGACATGTCGGGGATACCCGTCTCTAGTTGCCTGTTGAGTTTCAAAGAGCCCCCTATGCTGATCTTTTCTCTTTTTTTTCATTGTGCGTGGGGGTGTGCCTTCATTCCATGCAGTTTCACGTCATGCGGTAAGGACGAGGTACTCCTAGTTTATCGGTCATAGAGCTCAGACCATTGGGTGACTCTTGCTGCAGTCACTCAAAGGATAACTGAGTCAAAATGTTCTGATATACTTGGAACAGGGTGGGGGATGAAGGTTGTAAACTGCAACTTTGAGTTTTCCCGGATCAGGAGGTGTGGTGTGGGGGCTCTGAGGCCGGTTGGCGTACGGAGCTAGGAAGGGTACTGCCTGAGGAAATCTTGCCTTTGATGGATGAGCCAGGGGCTATCATTATGCAGAGCCGCTGAGGGCATGGTATGCATATTTATACAAAGGTGTCCCTAGGTCAATAAATTTCCACTTATGATGGCCATGAATGATTATGAAAATCCGCGATTGCTCACAGTGAAGAGTTCAGCACGTGGGGATAATGGTGTCCGGGTATACCAGAAACATATTCACTGGAATTGTCTGTTGAGTCAAAGTAACCTAGTCCTGACTTGATGTTTGTTGATGCAAGTCACTATGTGAACCACTGACAGACACATAGGCTAGCCAGATAGGGATACCCTGGAAACACCTGGATGTGAAAAGGGGAATGAACTTGTAAACCACTTCGCCATAAACTTCTGGGTCAGGAGGTATGGTATGGGGGCTCTAAGGCCGGTAAGCGTACGGAGCTAGGAAGAGTGTCTCCTATGGAAATCTTTCCTTTGGTAGACGAGCCAGGGGCTATCAATATGAAGAGCCGCTGAGGGCATGGTATGCATAGTCATGCAAAGGTGTCCATGGGTCGATGAATTTCCACTTACAATGGCCATGAGTGGTCATGAAGATCCATAATTATTTGGGTCATGGAGTCTAATGTATAGAGAGGATGCATCCAAATGTGCAAGGAGTATATCCATCTCGTATCACCACGTGTCTTGGGTGGGTCGCGATGAAGTCCGCGCAGTTTAGCATCATGCGACAAGGACAAATATATACACCCCATGCAGGTCTGGTCCGTACATGGGGGAAGGGGAATTTTTAACATCATTGTCCATGCAGTTTAACGTCGTGTGGTAAGGACGAGAAGTACACCCCGTGCCGGTCTGGTTCGCACACAGGGGGAAAGAGAATTATTTTTTTTTATTCAGGGGGATGGGCCAAGACTAGGGATCCTGGCGTCACTACGTATCCTGCGAGGGCAGGAATCAAGCCGTACGTAGTTCTCTGGAATCCATGTAGTTTAATGTCATGCGGTGAGGACGTCATACTCTTAGTTTAAGGTCATCGAGTTTGGACCGTTGGGTGCTTGTTAGTTTAATTTCATATAGCTCGGACGATGAATACGCCCCGTGCGGGTCTGGTCCATACACGGGGGAGGGGCATTCTTAACTCTTATTATCCATACAGTTTAATGTTGCGCCGTGAGGATGTGAATACACCCCGTGCAAGTCTGGTCTGTACACGGGGGAATGAGCATTTTTGTTTCTCTTTTGTGGTGGCTGGGCCAGGTTATAGAATTCCGGCGTCACTACGTATCCTATGAGGGCAGGAATCAAGCCTCACGTAGTTCTCTGAAAGATGATACACCCTGTGCAGGTCTGTTCCATACATAGGGGAAGAGGGAATTTTTAAGTCACCTCATCCATGCAGTTTAACTTCATGCGGTGAGGACGAAATACTCTTAGTTTAAGGTCATAGAGTTTGGACCATTGGGTGCTTGGCAGTTTAACGTCATGCAGCTCGGACGATGAGTACATCTCATTTTTTCTTCATCCATGCAGTTTATCATCGTGCAGTAAGGATGAACTCCATGTAGTTTAACATCATGCAACAATTATGTAAAGTACACCCCGTGCCGGTATGGTTCGCACACGGGGGCAAAGGGCATTATTTATGTTTATTCAGGGGACTGGGCCAGGACTAGGGATCTTGGCATCGCTACGTATCCTGGGGGGGGGGGGGGGGGAAGGAATCAAGCCATACGTAGTTCTCTAGAATCCGTGTAGTTTAATGTCATGCGGTGAGGATGACATACTCTTAGTTTAAGGTCATAGAGTTTGGACCATTGGGTGCTTGGCAGTTTAACGTCATGTAGCTCGAACGATGAGTACATATCATTTTTTTTCTTCATCCGTGCAGTTTATCGTCGTGTAGTACGGACGAACTCCATGCAGTTTAACATCATGTGGTGAGGACATGATGCTCTTGGTATCTATGTGAAATAATTCTTTAGTAATCTCGCATTGGTAGGAGCCGTGGTGAATTTCCAGTCCATGGAGATCAGGGAATATGCTCCGTTGGAGTAGACCCTGTGTACAACATATGGTCCCTCCCACTTGGGCTCCAGTTTTGGGGGCTTCTTTCCAGGTATCATTGGGTTCCGGAGGGCCATCAATAATTCTCCTTCCAAGAAAGACCGGAGGCAGACCTTTTTGTTGAAGGCTCGTGCGATCCGGTTCTGGTACACTTCTATGTGGTGCAGAGAGTGCAACCGCTTCTCATCTAACTGTTCCAATTCACCTAGCCACTTTTTTGACTACTCATTATTGGATAATTGATCAAAAATGGAAACACAGAGTGAGGGAAGTTGGAGTTAAATGTGCAAAACCGCCTTTGTGTCGTACACCAATGAGTACGGGGTAGATCGAGTAGTAGTGCAGATTGTGGTTCGATAAGCCCACAATGCATGGAGGAGTTTATCCGAACATGACTTCTTGTCCTTGTCCACCATTTTCTGGAGGATGTTGGATAGGGTATTGTTGAAAGCTTCTATCTGTCCATTGGCCACTGCATGGTAGTGGGATGAGTGGTTAGCCCTGATACCATAATTGTGGTATAGCTTTTCCAACTCGACAGAGCATAAATTGGTACCGTTGTCCGTCGGTATAGTATGAGGGACACCAAATCTGGTGATGATATTGGTCTTTATGAAGTTGACAATATTTCTTGCCCCAAATTCCTTGAGGGGTATGTATTCTGCCCATTTGGAAAAGAAGTTGGTGGCTGTGAGGATATACTTCAGCTGTTTGGCCGTGGCGGGAGGATATGATCCCACGACATCCATCCCCCAGACGGAAAACGACCAGGAGTACTTATCTTGATGAAGTAACTCTGGGGGCTGGTGTATGAAGTTGGCATGAATCTGGCATGAGTGGATTTTGCGGTAAAACACTCGCAGTCTCGTGCCACTGTAGGCCAGTAGTACCCAAGCCTTCGAACCTAATGGGAAAGCTTGGTCCCTAGTTGATGTGCTCCACACGCTCCTGCATGTACTTCAGTCATGACAGCGGCGGTTTATTCTCCATCAATGCATCTGAGGAGCACTACATCAAGGACTCATTTGTAGAGGACCTCTTGCTGACCCATGCTTCCATATAGGACAAAATTGATTGCCCTTCTCCGTATTTTCTCTTGTTCAGCCCTGCCTGATGGAAGCTCTCCCTGTTGAAGGTAGTTCGTGATGGGGATCATCCAGCCGGTGGAAGGAGCATATGGCTCAGGGACAGGACTAACTTTGTGGATTTCTTCCGTCTTATCTTGAGCAAATGGAAATACCATTCGACATTGAGCAATGATGATGACCGTTTCATCCCGGTCTGAGTCGGCTAGGGCTGTGGCCGTGTTGGCTAATGCATCAGCCTGAGCGTTCTGGGACCGGGGAATATAATCCAATGTTGGTTCTATGGAGAACTCATCCATTAGCCCTTGGACATGGTCAAACAGGGGGATCAGCTCATCCCTTTTGATAGCATAGTCACCATTGACTTGCTTGATGACCAGCTCCGAGTTGTCTTTTACCTTAAGGTGCTGTACTTGTGCCTAGAGTGCGAGCTCCAGGCCTGCAATGAGAGCTTGATATTCCACTTCATTTTTTGTACATCCCTCGGACAAGAGGAAGGAATATGGAAAAACGGCCTTTTCTAGGGACACAAGTATTATCCCCAGACCCACTTTGTTGAATCTGGGATCCTTCATCCTCTTCCAGGTGGGGCTTCTAGACGCGCCATCAAAGTAAATTTCCCATGCTGGGAACTCCTCTTGAACCGAGAATATATCTTCATCAGGTAGTTCAGCATCCAGTGTAGTGGTCTCTATTGAAGGGTGCTCTGCCATAAAGTCTACTAATGCCTGGACCTTGATGGCTTTTTGAGGCACGAACCAGATGTCGAACTGTTGCAGGATGACTGCCCATCGGGATAGGCATCCGGTTAGCATTGGGTGACTGAGGATGTACTTGAGTGGGTTACTCTGTGAGATCAAATGGAATTCATGATGCTACAGATAATGTCGCAGCTTTTCAACTGCAAAGACCAAGGCCAGACAACTCTTCTCGATATTTGAATATTGAGTCTCAACATCAATCATGATTCGACTGAGGTAATAGAGACTATTTTCACTTCCGGCGTCATTCTTCTATGTGAGGAAGGCTCCCAGTGACCGTTCTAGGGCCGTAGCAGACAGAATGAGAGGTCCTCCTTCGACCGGGGGCATGAGCACTGGTGGTCTTAAGAGGTACTTCTTTAAGTTGTCAAACGCCTCTTGGAAGTCGTCCGTCCATTGGTACGTGACCCCCTTCTTCATTAACCTAGTGAAAGGCAAACATTTTCCTGTCAGGTTGGCTATGAACCGCCTAATATAGGCTAGGTGCCCTTGGAATCCCCTCAGCTCAGTGAGATTTCGAGGAGGTGGCAGGCTCAGAATAGCCTTCATCTTCTCAGGGTCGACCTCGATGCCACGATGGCGTACAATGAAGCCAAGGAATTTCTTTGAGGTAACCCCAAAGGTACATTTCAAGGGGTTTATCTTCAAGCTATGCTGTTGGAGCTTGTTGAATATGGTCTCAAGGTCCGACAGGTGATCCGAGCGCTATCTAGACTTGACCACTAGGTCATCCATGTAACATTCAACAAATTTCCCCAGGAACAGATTAAAGATCTGATGCATGGCACACTGATACATAGTTCCAGAATTCTTGAGACCAAAGGGCATGACCCTGTAACAGAATACCTCTTGAGGGGCCCTGACGGCAGTGTCTTCTTCGTCTTCTCGGGTCATCCTAATTTTATTATATCCGGAATAGCCGTCCATGAAGGATAGAGCCTCATACCCAACTATTGCATCAATTAAAAACTCGGTGATTGGAACCAGGAAGTGATCTTTTGTACAATGCCGATTAAGGTCTCTGAAGTCAATGCAGACGTGGATTTTCCCGTTATTTTTCTTGACAGGGATGATGTTGGCCAACCAAATGGGGTACTGGACCTCTCTAATGAAGCCTTCTTTAATGAGCTTATCGACTTCAGCCTCTATATTTGGAGCATGTGAGGGGTGTGTCCTTCTAGTGGCCTTTTTGTAGCCCCGATGGTCTTCTGGAAGACCCAGGTGATGCGTCACTACCTTGAGATCTAGTCTTGGAATTTACGTGTAATTCCAGGTGAAGACATCCTGGTGTTGCCTTAGGAAGTAGATATATACCTCGAGTTACTCAGGAGATATGGCCACACTAATGAGAGTGGGCCTCGTGTCTTTTTCGGTACCCAGGTTTACTTCCCTGAGTTTGTACACAGTGGCAGAGATACCTTCCTCAAATGCGGGAGGTGCATCCCTGAGATCTTCCTCCTCTCCTTCTTGAAAATCCTTATCTTCTTGGTCCGACGAGGAGCGAGATCCTGACACAAGCTCTTGGAAGTTCGGAGGTGAGGTGTTGTGGGCGCCCTTTCTCGAGCTTTCTCTCCCTGATTGAGGGACATCGGACGTTCCTACATTGTCACACTCAGCCGTTATGGATGAAGTCATGAGGAAATATGAGTGCGTGTTCGGACTTGAACTCCTACCTTCCACGTGGTTGATGGGCATGACATAATCTCTGCCAAGCTGCCTAAGGGGGTCGTCAGGAACCATTTCCAGGCCATTTGGAGCGGGGATCCAATCGACGCCATTGACCAAAGGCTTATTTTTCTTTTTCTCGTAGAACCTGGCATCAATGTAATGTGACTTGGAGAGCTCAAAAGGGGCCTTGTTGGTGTGCAATGTACCACTTTGTCCATTGACGCAGTACTTGATACACTTGTGGTAGGATGAAGGAACGACCATGTGCTTATGGAGCCATGGCCTTCCCAGCGGGCCATTGAATGCTGTGCTCTGCCGGACCACCAGGAATTCCGTGTAGGCTACCAGGCCACCAAAATGGTTCTTTAGCTTAATCTGTCCCATTGGTTTCTGCTCACTCTTGTCGTAACCCAACAAAGTTGTGGCTGAGGGAATTAGATCGCCCTCACTATAGCCCAACTTACGGAGTGTCCGTAGGGGAAGGAGGTTAACTTCAGAGCCATTGTCTATAAATAATTTCCAGATCTCAACACCTTTCAGCATGCTGAACACATATAGCGGTCTGATGTATCCTTGCATGATGGAATCTTCGTCCTGATCGGTGAAGGAAATCACCTAATTGCATTCAGCCAGGCCAGTCTCCGTCTGGTAAATCTCGGCGAAAAATTCCTCGGCTTGAAATTCATGGGGGCTGATCAAAGCTTCAATAAGTGCCTCCCTAAGGTCGACTGACAAACCCAGGGCATCCAGGATTGACAACTTGGCTGGTACTAACGCCAGTTGCTTAAGGATGTCGTATTTTTGCTCCAGCGGTCGACGCTTCTCCGTTTGCGGGAGAGTCTTAGAGGGTGATTTGGGAGCTGGAGTATTTGATGAGGAGGGACCAGCCATGGGGACAGATGTCGATGGTGTTCCTGTGTTTTGAGGACTTGGCCCGACCGGTCTGTTTGTGCGCACTAGGCGACCAGACACTTGCTCCTCCTCAAGTGGGTATCACAGAACAACAGGGCCAGAGTGGCCGCTTATGGAAGTGGAGGGGAATTCCCTCTCCTACTGAGTCCATTGAAGGGATCTCCCATGGGTTTCCGCAATATTGACGGTTTGGGCCAGGGTCCAACCGTAGGGTTGGTTTCGGTTGCGGCTGCGCCTCCCCTGGTATCCTCTGCCTCTGCGATTCCTCCTCCCGGCTCCTCGTGTAGGGAACTCGGGTTTGTAACCATAACCTTCGTCAGGGAAGGATTCCATGAGATGGATGACATTGATAGAACCAAATATTGGCTCTTCATCCTCTGACAGGTCAACCTGGTCAGTTGTCTTTGATGGTGCCATTTGGTGGGTCGGTGTTCATAGTGCCAAATTCGAGGGCATGAAATCCGCCAGGGTCGGGACTAACTTCGGCCCCATCGCAGACTGCTCCTCTTGTGATTGTTTCCTCCTACAAATCCTTCTGGATGACCGGCTTATGGAGGGTTTTGAGGCCGATGTGGTCGGCTCTGCGGCTCCAGGGGATTTTGATGTCAACACCAGCTGCTATAGTTGAGCTCGGAGTATGCCCTGGGCTCGGTTGATAGTCTTCCGAGTCATCTAGTTGTCAAATTTCTGCCCTTCCTTACTGGTGAATTTCTTCCACCCCTACTCTTTGTTGGAGTCAGTGGTAGAGATACATGCCACATGTGCTAGGGGTGGTCCCAGCTCGACATGTCCAGATTTTACCATCCTCTACAGAAGGACTTTGAAGAAAAATCATTCTCAGATACTATGCCCCAACATCCGATGGTAGGGGCAGTAATCTAGCCTGTCATCGCGACCGACTTCTTCAGGTCTCCTCGGCTTCAGGATGCGGAGAAAGTTTCAGTTCATGGCAGCAATGAAGTAGCCGCAGACTTGATCGTCCCAGAATGAGTATGATTTTTGTCTTCGTTCCTCAAACTGGTTCTGCTTCGGTCCTCTCTGATCGTCCCGTTTAGGTGGGGGCATCCACTGATGTAAAGGGGGCCCTTGACGATTTGGTGGAGGCCTGACCGGTGGAGCGGGCACAGAGGCCAACTTGAGTGTGACAGCAGACACTTCGGCTCTAGGAGCTCTTTTCACCAGAGCCTGCGAGGCTATTCGGGACTTTGAATTAGTTCGCTGTAGGGAGTCCTCAATTCTCTAGGCAATGACCGAGAGATGGCGGAAGCCAGTGGTGCACTCCACTAGTATGAGCGGTGTTCACAGCTCATCTCTAATATTATCGATGCATATGGATAGCAACTCATCTTGAGGCATTGGCCTGTTCAAAGAATAGGTCAGACCTTTCCACCTGGAAATGAAATCTGAGACCCTCTCATTCTCCCTCTTCTTGCAGTTCATGAGATCGCTGACTGTTTTTTAGGTAATGTTGAGCTGAAGTGGAACAAGAACTGCTGTCGGAGGTCCTCCCAGCTCTTTATCGACTGGGTCGACAGACTCGTGTACTAGAAGAAGGCGGATCCTTGCAAGGTCCGTACAAAGAATATGAGTTTCACTGCTTCTTGTTGTTCCGGAGTCCCCATCATAGGGTATCAATAGGATGTGTAGTACATCAAATGCTTCTATGGATCGCCTGATCCATTGAATATGGGGAATACAGGGCTCCTAAAATTGGGTGGAGGTGGTGTGTTGGTCAACCAGTCTGGGTAGGGTTTCCGCTATGGCTGTATCAGAGTGCATCAACCTTCCATCTCTTCCAATCGAGCTGTTAGTGCCTCAATGATGTTGGTGAGTCCCTGGTTTACATCCTGTTGGGCCTGGCCCTAGGAAGGTACAACCCAAGGCATTTTCTGAGGATCCGGATTGGCCAGCACCAAGGGTGCATATTCCATTCGGGGTACCCTCGGAGGGCTCAGGCGTACTTTCTCCAGTTTCCTCCTAAGTGGAGGGAAATCCTGGTATTCATCATCCACGTTCAGGTAGATGGACGAACCAGGCGCCTCATTGGGAAGGAGCCTTGATCATGCTTTGTTTTCCAGGGAAAGCCTTAGCCTTTGAGGTGCACTTGCTGGGAGTGCATGAAGTGGCTCTTCTTGGGACACACTTTCAATAAGGTGGTTCCTTTGGAGCAACTCGGCGTTAAGCCGCCTCAATTATTTCATCTCTTCTTCCTGTCGAGCGAACCTCTCTTCGAGTGTGAGTGGCTAATTTTTATCGAGAGAGGGGGACGAGTTAAGGGTAACCATTCCTTTATTATTATCCTTGTTGGAATCTCGCAGGGTAATCGGAGGGAGGTTAAATGAAGTGGCGACCATATTTAAGGAGGACCTCTGGTTCCGGGTGTGCACACCTGGGGGTTCGTTGTGAGTCACAGCCTGACTGGAACCGTCGTCTCCCGATCCATCCAGATTTTCATTTTCTCCGGTGTCTCCTGCAGGGTTAGCCTATATGGAATTAATGAACGTATATTGCGGGGTGGAGGGGACATCATATTCCAAATAGGAAGAGGATCTCCAGCATCTTTGGATGGCCTTCCCTTTCATGACCTGGGATTGCCCTCAGACTTCTTGACGAAGGGTGACATGGAGAGTTCTTTGATGCGACCTTATGGTGCGCCTTCCTCTTGGAGGGGATGATGATTCAAATGGTGGTACAGGACGAGAACCTCCTCTTATGATTGCCATCCCTAAACGATAGAATACCGATTCTCATGGGGGAGATTGTTGGTGAGGGGGTAATAATGCCCCCAGCCCTAAGGGCTGGGGATGGCTCCATTCCATGGACGTTGAGTCTCTTCCCGGTTTTATTGGTCTTATGGAAAATTTGTTGTTAAAAATGCCCCCAGCCCTGCAGGCTAGGGTTGACCCTAAATGGAAGCAGTGGCTACGGCTATCACGACCTTCCTGATCTCGCGTGCCCCCATCTGGTGGTGAACCGGATTTGGTGCTGAATTCACCTGTGGATCAGTCCCTTCTGGGGAGGCAGGAAAAGATTGCTGATTGGCCTCTCTTAGGAGAGAGGCATGCTGTATGATCTCAGTGGCCTGATTCAGGAGTTCTTTAATGGCTCGTTCCCGCTGGGCCTGATGCTTATGGGACTTACTCAAGGCCCGACTCTGTTGGGTGTGTTGCCTTTCCTAAACAGGTGGACCACTTGATTGCCTTCTTGATGTGATGACGTTGCAAGACACCATACCGAACGGGTTCTTCTGGGTGGGGAGCAGAGTGAAATGAAGAGCTCCGTGTTCCCCCCATCCCCTGATATGGACTCCCATCGGAGCGTCACCAATGAGGTGGCCTAGTTCGTGTAGTGTACGGAGGCAAGCTGCCTCCATATTCCCTTTGCACCTCTCAGGGCATTGTTGTCGCGTTGAGGAAAGGGCCTCCAGGTCGATGTGACGTAGGAGGTCCCCTATCATCTTAACGTGGTCTACATACCCGTCATAGGGAAGGAAGCTCGATTTCAGCCGGTGGAGGGTCGTCCATATATTATGGCGGATTCCGTATATGAATTCTTCCGTCAACTCCCTGGGTATGTCGTACTGAGAGGTGGCTGTGGGACAAAACATAACTGGTATATCATTCCTAGCCAGTCGTTTCCTCAGGTGCATCATATCGGCATACTCCTCCGCTAGTGATTCCTCTACCTAGTTATCCCAACTAAGGAACTCACTGTAGTCAGAGGCAGTGGGACCAGTAGGTATTTAATTGTCTTGTGGACGATTCTGATGTGGTTTAGGAGATGAACACGGCCCTGGAACAGCTCCTGATCGAAGAAGGGCATCTCTAGTGACAAGCTGGGAATCTGACATGCTCGATCCCATACTTCTAAGTACCTCGGCATACGAGGGCCTTTCGGTGCTTGATTTGGTAGGAGGAGGACCTTACTGTCAAAATAATATGTCATCATGGGGAGGAACTCCGCAATGGAGGCCGTAATGGCGAGGACTACCATTATCTGCTTGATGCTTCACTGTATAGAGTAATTTTGCAGTGCACACCCTGGGGAGGACCTCTAAGGCGTGTCAAAGCAAGGGGAGGACCTTCTGGCTACGTAGAGTCGTTACGGGGAGGACCTTTGCAACAACTGCCATCATGGTGAGGATGAACATCATGGCTTGATGTTCAACGCGCATCCTAGGTAGGACCTTCAGGACACGCCGCGACAAGGGGAAGAACTTCTTGTTTCTTGTGGCCATTGCGGGAGGACCTTCGCAATGGAGTCCGTGGTGGAGAGGACTACCATCACAACTACGGAAATGGAGATGACTACCATTACTACTGCCGCAGGGAGAATATCTACGGGATACATCCTGGGGAGGGCCTCCAGAATGTACCTCAACGAGAGGAGGGCCTTCTAATTGCTTGACGTCTCTACGGGGAGGACCTCCATTATCAGGGTGGCGAGGACTACCACCGTAATCTGATGCCTGGCCACGTGGAGTTCCATTGCAGCGTAACCCCTGGGGAGGACCCTCAGGGCAGGCCATGAAAAGGGGAGGGCCTTCTTGTCGTGATGAGACGTCACTACGGGGAGGGCCTCCGTAGTTGCGACTATGATAGCGAGGACTACCATCACAATCTGTGGTCCCACTACATGGAGAGTGATTATAGTGTATACCCCGGGGAGGACCTTCAGGGTGGACCACAAAAAGTGGAGGACCTTCTTGATGCATGATCTTATGGTCACGTTGAGGGTTTCCGTGACTCGCATCAAGAGATAAGCTATCGTGACCGATCATTATATGCCCGTGGGGGAAGCCCCCACAAGTGATCTGGGGAGGACCTTCAGACCTACTAGTAGCGACATTGTGAGAAGGAACTTTCCAACTGCTACTGTCACTCCCATAATATGGTAATGGGCGGGCAGGGTTCTAAGCCTTTGATGTGTTCTTAGCAGCGTCAGGAACCCCAGCTTCCCGCAGAGTGGATTCATGAACCCTCTCTTTATTTTTCAGCTACCTTCAGCGCATTCGGGGCGCTCTTTTGTGGGCAGCGGTGACCGTCTACTGTTGACAACGACCTTCACCTCCTTTGGGTCCCTATCTAATTGGGTCCCGTGATGCTGCCGAGATACACTGACAAACATCTTGACTTTTAGCAGGGATATATGCCTGCTCTGGAGCATCCACCGTGATGGAAGGGTGTCCCCCAGTTGGAATGAGTGAAGTTGCTCGATCCGGTTGCCCTTGCGTCGCAGAATATGGCTGGTGACCCTCTTGGGCAGAAGCAGGGATGCATATCTGCTTCGAGGCGGCTATCTTGTCTCTTAGATGAGTTGCCTCAATTAGGGAGACGGGCTCACAAGCCCGATTCCTTGCTGTTATCGCCGATGCAATTACATTCTGGAAAGTCTGCAAGATATGATCTGGGATCGATACCTGCTCCTCCATCATCACTAGGATATGTAGAGAGACATCTTTGGATTTAATAGTTATGAAGGACCATTCTGTTTTTGGAGTGGGAATATCCTACTCCGATCCTCCAGTGGTCAGTGGGTACTGACAATTCTTCTGTGTCGGGGCAGGTGAATGAATCTACCCCTGTACCAGGATACACCGATTTATCTCTCCGTTTGCCGCCACATCGGGGTGATGGACTTTGCTTGCAACCGTAGGGAGCTGGCTCTACATATATTGATTTCCCATCATATCGAGTCGGTGGCCTTTTTTGGTGGAGAGATGTGCCCGCCTATGATTTTCCGCCACATCTAGGTGGTGGGATTTGTTGATTTCTGCTATATCAGGATGGTGGGCATCTGAAGCAACGACCAGGTCCTATAGGTGTCGGGTCGCCACCACGTCAAGCTGGTGGGCTTCACGACCCTGGGTAGGGAGAGGTGCCTACCGAGTAAGTTCCATCCTGTGTGAGCGACGGGCTTGATGGAGCTTGGTGAGGATGCGCACCGGCTTGTACGATGCCACCATGTCTGGATGGCGGGCTCGGGAGGAGTGAAAAGGTGTAGGTGCCTGTTCGTGGTACGTCTTTGTGGCCGGGCAGCGGAGCTCCTCCTTAGGGACCAGGGTGATGACCGGTCCCCGATTGTACGTCTTCCACACTCGTCGGGCAGTCTGAGGGGCTGGAGCTTGGGGACCGTGGGCCTGAATCCTCGGGGAGACATCCTCCTCAGCGTGAGGATGTTGGGTCGCGATGTGACCATGATGACGTCTGACGGTGGGGGACTTGGAGTGGAACCTTCGTTTGGTGGGGATGAAGTCCTCAACATTGACCTCATCCACCTCCCTGAGATAAGGGAGGTACGCATTGTCCCGTTCCAGGGATAGACTCCCGAAATGGTTGGAGACAACGATAGGGGCTGTCTGGATCTGCCTTTGCGGTCGCTGCTAGGTAAGTGACCGAAAAATCTTGATGGATTGGAGGGAGTGCATGGCCGGCTCCACCGTTGGGAGAGTACCATTCACGTGGTACTATCGGATCAGCGCATCCAAAACCCAACATTGAAGAAACTGGGTGGGTGACAGTGTCCTCTGTTGTTGAGGAAGTCCCATCCTTGTGTTGTTGGAAATGCGCACTTGTGAGTTCCTTTGCGATTCCATTGGATCGAAGGGAGTTCTGAAAGCGGTACCTGCAAAACATTTTAGAAAATATAAGGAGAAAACCCATCAAAAAAGCATCTCATAATCCCATGCGTAATTAATGACCTTTCTTGGACCTCCTTTAGAGAATAAGGGGGAACATGGTGGGATTAAGTTGAATCTGTCATGTTTGGTTAAAGATTCACGTTGGGTTCACCATTTTTTGTTTTGTTCTAGTTTTCGGCCAGGAAACGCCTAACAGATCCATATCCAATGATTGATGGACCTGATTTCCAAAGGTAGGCATTTGCCAGATGGTCTGACGAGTGACTCTTAAGAACTCACATTGGTCGATAGGATGGGAAGTCGGGCTCATCACACCCTTTTTGGGGGGAATTATTGCCTGTTCTAGGACTCTCTTATAGATTTAAGACATATTCATATGTTCATGAATCTTTGGTTTATACCCAAACATAGTATCCACTGATTCAAACTTGGTGGGCAGTGGTCAATTGGACGCAGGGGTTTGGAATCATTTATGACTGAGGTTTACCATCCCTCATTGGATTAATGACCCCGAAGGGTTGGAACTCTCTTGAGGAAGCACTAGGGGTGGCGCAGTGAATCGATATGGAGATGATCGGATCGACCAGTTGTTGGGATTGAACCTCAGGGAGGCTTCCTACGTACCCTTCTTAGGAAGTAGGGATCAAAGTCCATGTAGTTCGGATAAGTGTCGGGGAACCAACGTGAAGAGAGACCGGGTGGTCCGATGGGTGGTGGGATTGAACCTCATGGAGGCTTCCTACGTACCCTACCTAGGAGGCAAGGATCAAAGTCCACATAGTTTGGATACACAGTTTAACGTCATGCTGGACGAGGGTGGAACTCAACGTGAAGAAACGACCGAGTGGTGGGCTTGAACCTCATGGAGGCTTCCTACATACCATGCTTTGGCATGGATCAAAGTCCCCGTAGTTCGCTTTGGCTTGGGGATTACACTCTGAGGAGTCCCAGAATGATGAATTGGGTCTTACACTATGAGGAGGCCCTTGGTAGGATGTCATGGTTGATGATTAATCTAAGCCCACGTGAGTCATGCTTGGTGTGAGAAACAAGAGGCAGCAGGGACCAGAGGATCACATCACGAAAGGTGCGTCCGTGAGAAGTGGAGTGGGGCTTACGCATGGAGCGGCCCAGGGTGATGAATTGGGGATTACACTATGAGGAGGCCCAGAAGGTCGGGGCTTACTCTGAGATGGATTCCCGGGGCGACAAAGCCCAGCGGGAGAGGGAAAGGGGGTGCTCCGGTGCCCATCTCCTCTCTTACAGTGCATGAGGGCTTGCTTCTGATGGCTATTTTACCACCTCTGAGGAACCCTCAACAAGTGGAGGGGAAGAAAAGGGATTCCTGAGCTCAGGATCTGCATTACCGTGGGAATGTGAACCCAGGAATGCTTCGGGAATCTGCTCAAGGGTCGGGGCAACCCCTTTTCCCCTGTTTACCGTGGGTATGTGAACTCAAAATGGCGCGCTGATGCGCCTGAAATTTACACCATGCTGATCCGGTGGCTCCAGTGGAGGCCTTGGCTCAGGACCGATGAATAGTCCAATGAGGGAGTTGCGGAGGACCTGGCTGGATCAGAAGGATTTTACCTGGATTTGGAAATGAGAACACCGAATTATTTGGCGAGCCACTGAGATGTATGGGTGGTGGCGCCCTTCGCATGGGGGAGTTCCACGCGGCTGGAGAAGCCATCCACGAACCAGGGTGGTCCGTGGACTGATTAGCGTCCCACAAACTAGGGTGGTTCGTGGCTTTGGGTTCAATTTACGAACCAGGGTGGTTCACGGCTTCAGGTTCAATCCGCGAACCGGGGTGGTTCGCGGATTCGGGTTCAATCCGCAAACCAAGGTGGTTCGTGGCTTCTGGTTCAATCCGCGAACTAGGGTGGTTCACAGATGGTTCCAAGAGGGCAGTGGTGACTGAGGGAAACGCCGGTCAGAGGCTCATCGGTCAGGGCTTCGCCTGCATAGGAGAGTGCTACGTGGTATGATAGATGGGAAAAGAGGCATAAACTCCCTGGTCCACAGGGAAGCCATCCGCAGAGTGGGTATGATTTGCAGTTCTCCTTTTTTCATTATTTTAGGTTCACGGTCCACCAAATTATTATGAGTTTTCTAATTCCTTGTTCATTCATATACCTTCTGTGGTTCATGAATGGTAATTTCGCTGTTTGCGAAATCCGAAGCCTTCCTTCAACCGATCTCCTTCCGAATATCCAATCCCTCCGAATCTGATTCCAGTTCTCCGATCCTTTTCTCTTTCCCCCTAAGTCTCCTTTTATAGAGTGGGGGAAAGGGATGTATCTATGGCCATACAACACCTTTTTCGGAGGCCCATAACCAAATACCCGGTTCACAGCTGACTTGGTCAATCCATGATTCGTGATGGGTATTGAACGCTTCCCCCCCTTCCGCGAGGCGAACTCAGGGAGTGCTCCGCGGTTGCGGAGGGTTCCACCTCTATTCCGAAAATGACAGTGGGTGCAGCTTGAACCGGTCGATGCGGTCCGCGGTTGGGGCGGTTCGTTACGATGAACCGGACTGGCGCCCATCCTGCCTCGCGACCGCAGAGGCTCTCTGCCTCTATTTCATGAATGACAATGGTTCACGGAGGGGGTGTGCCTCATGGGGCCTAGCCACTTCGCGCTTCCATGGGACTGGTTCACGGACCGGTCCCGTTTGTGTCTCTTCTTTGATTATTTGCCCCAATTCTTAGGGGATTTGGGTAGAATCTCATTTGTGGATTTTTCAGGACCCTACAACATCCTATGGAGCAGGAAATTGAGTTTTCTATTGATTTAATTATTTGTACAAGGCCTATATCAAAGGCTTCTTATAGAATCGACACAGTGTAATTAGTAGAATTGAAAAAAAAAACTAAAGGAATTGAGTGATAAAGGATTTTTCTGCCCTAGTGTTTCTCTATGGGGATCCCCTATTCTCTTTATCAAGAAGAAAGGTGGATCCATGAGGTTGTGCATTGAATATAGAGAAATCTATTCTATTACAATAAAGAACAAGTATCCCCTACCTCAGATTAATGACTATTTGATCAACTTCACGAAGGAAAATATTTTTTGAAGATCGAACTAAGATCTAGATATCATAAATTGTGTGTGAGGAAGGAAAGTATTCCAAATACAACATTTTGAACCAGGTATGGGCATTAAGCGTTTACAATAATTCCTTTTGGACTGATTAATTCACTCTCTATTTTCATGGTTCTAATGAATAGATTTTTCAAGGAATATCTTAATGAGTTTGTTGTGGTATTTATTGATGATATCTTGGTATAATTCAAAAGATAAAATTATCATGAGAATAACTTGGAATTATTATGAATATTCTTATAAGAAATGAGTTATATGGAAAGTGTAGAAAGTGTGAATTATAGCTTCAAATAGTTTCTTTTCTTGGTCATATTATATCTAAGGATAGAATATTAGTTGATCCTAAAAAGAAAAAGGTAGTTTAGGAATGACCTAATCCAACAAACATAACCGAGGTACATAGTTTTATTGGTTTAGTAGGTTATTATCGGCGTTTCGTTCAGAACTTCACCCAATTAGCTAACCCATTGACCAAGCTTACTCATAAAGGGGTTAAGTTCATATGTACAAAATAATGTGAATAATGTTTTGAATAATTGAAGAAGAGGTTAGTGAATGCTATGATATTGACTCTACCATCGGGAAATGGTGCATTTGTGATTTATAGTGATGAATCAAAAAAAAGACTAGGATGTTTACTTATACATAATGGTAGAGTTATTTCCTATAAATCATGGTAGTTAAAAATTCATGAAAAAACTATCCAAATCATGATCTTGAGTTAGAAGCTGTAACATTTTCTCTAAAGATATAGAGAAATTATCTCTATAGTGAAATATGTAAGATATATACTGATCACAAGAGCTTGAAATATATCTTATCAAAGAAAAAACTCAATATGAGGAAAAGGCGATGGCTTGAGGAACTAAAGAATTATGATTATTCCATACACTACCATCTAGAGATGGAAAATAAGGTGGCAGATGCATTAAGTAGGAAGGATCATGTAGTCTTAAACAAAATGAGGATTGACAAGGATCCTATGTACATGGATTTATTGAGGATAGATATGGGAATTATCAAATAAGGTGAAACATAATTACTCTATCAATTGGTTTCCCAACTATATTTATTAGAAATGATTAAAAGTTCTCATCCTGATGATGAGAATCTTCAAAGAAAATTAATGTTGTGATCGATGGGAAGTTGGAAGACTTCGTGCATAAAGATGGAATTCTGAAATTTGGGAGAGGGCTATGTGCTCCCTCTACACTCAAGATAAAAAGAGAGTTATTGGATGATGCTTATAGCTCAAATTTCTCTATGCACACAGGTAGCACTAAGATGTATATAGATTTGAAAGAACATTTTTGGTGGGACAACATGAAGTTTGAAATTGATGATTATGTATCAAGATGTATAGTCTATCAATAGGTCAAGGCTGAAAGATAATATCCTAGAGGATTCATGAAACCTATACCTATTCTTACATGGAAATGGGAAGACATCACCATTGATTTTATCACTAGATTACCAAAAATTCCAAGAAGGAATGATGCAATATGGGTAATTATTGATCGACTTACCAAATCTGCACATTTCCTTACAATAAGGGAGGATTTTCCACTAGAGTGCCTTACACGACTCTATATCAATGAAGTTGAAAGAAATCATGGAGAACCTTTCTCAATTGTGTCTGATCGTGATCCACAATTTATGAATTTTTTTTGGAAAACTCTATAGAAATATTTGGATACTGAGCTTCATTTGAGAACTTCTTATCATCCTCAAACTAATGGATAGTCAGAAAGGATGATCCAAATGTTATAAGACATGTTGAGATCATGATCACTTAATTTTCAAGGTATGTGGGATCAATATTTACCATTGGTAGAGTTTTCCTACAATAATATTTTCCATTCTAGTATTCAAATTGTACTATAGGAAACATTGTATGGAAAGAGATGTCGTACACCAACATATTGGGATGAAGTCACTGAAAGGAAGCTTATAGGCCTAGAGCTTGTAACAGAAACAACAGTGAAGGTAGAGACTATTCAAACCCATATCAAAGAAACTCAAAGCATCCAAAAGTTCTATAATGATAATAAAAGGAAGTATTTGGAATTTGAAGTGGGAAATCATGTTTTCTTGAAAGTATCTCCATGGAAGGGTGTTATAATATTTGGAAATAAAGGGAAATGGAGCCCCATGTACATTGGTTCTTTTGAAATTCTAGAGAGAATTAGACCAATGGATTATCATTTGGAATTTACACCTAGCCTTTATATGGTACACAATATGTTCCACATCTCATTGTTAAGGAAGTACATGCTAGACCCAACACATGTACTCACTTATGAAGGAATATAATTGGAACATGACTTATCTTACTGTGAGGATATTATTAAAATTTTGGACACTAAAGAACAGGTGTTGAGGAATCAGACAACTCAGCTGGTAAAGGTACTTTGGAAAAATCATAAAATTAAAGAGGCAATGTGGGAGCCTGAGGAACTTATGATGAAGACCTACCCAAATCTTTTTATGAGGTAACATTATGGTAATTTCGAGGATGGAATTTTTGTAAGGGGGAAGAATATAACACCCAAAGGATTTATAAATAAATTTAATATATAATGCATGAAACATTGAGTCTCCACAAAACAAAAACTTTGTTATTTATAGGATATAGTTAAAACCTAACTGTTAGACATAATTTTTATACTTCTGTGTTTTGAATTTTGAAAAATGGACATACACAGTTGTGATCTGTAAGATATTTAGAGTCTTATAGGATCGACTTACATTTTTGGTGAATAGTAACTTGACCCTTATGAATATTAATGTACCCTTATGAATAGTACCATTACCCTAATGAATAGTAACCTCACCCATGTAAGTATAAATAAAATTTAGGTACCTTATAAATGAGAGTGAATATTTTAAAAATTAATAATTAAGTGTGGGTATTTTTGTGAGTAATAAATATTTAATTACAATTTTAAATAAATAAATTGATTTAAAATAAAATTAATTTTTATAAAATTTATTCTTAAATAAATATTTTATTTTCTTATGATTTTATGGTAATTTTATGAGACCTCAGTTAATTTTTGAAAGTATTATAAAATCTGTTTTAAATTTAAAATCTGTATTTTTCAAGTAAATAATGATTTTATTTAAAAATTAAATTTCACATATTTATAAATTTTCCTGATAAAATGGAGTCCATTTTTGAATTATACACATAAAAAAAATGGTTATGGTGAATTTTTAGTATTTTTCTAAAATACTTGAATTTTTAGTGAATAGTAAAATATGATAATTAACGATAAATGCTAAATGCATGATTTATTGAGTCATAGATGATGTATGGATGATTTAAGCACACTTGGTTTGAACTCACATGAACTTATTAATATTTTTTATCACAAGAATCAACACTATTGATTTTCTTAAGAAAAATAATAAAATAATGAATAAGATATTCAAAAATCACCCCTCTCATCCACTACAAAAAACTACCCCTCACTCCCTCTTATCCTCACTCTTACAAGCCTTGAATATTCTCAAAGTTATACTAAATTCTGGTCTCTCCCAATGTCCAGGAGGTCTTGGTATTTCTAAAATACTAAAACCCCTTCCCTTAAAGAGGTTCTCAAGGAGGATATTTCAAGAGGTAAACCCTCTTCCTTTTTCTTTTAATTTAATTTTAAATTTATTTTATTTTCTTATATTCTCCTCACCTCCTCTGTAAAAATGATAATGATAAATACAATATTATCTATATACTAGAATGATATAATGTTAATGGAACATTCTTCCTCAAACTAATGTCTCTCTCTCTCTCTCTCTCTCTTTTATTTTAAAAACGAAATCATCATTTGGGAGGTGCCGATTTACAACCTTCATGGGTGAAAAACCTTCATTATTCAATTTATTATTCAAGGATGTCCATGAAAAAATTTTTATGGTTGAAACAGATTATAAATTATGTATTATAAATTATGTAATGTTCTGAAACCATTATATATATTCATACAACAAAACTAGTCCGTAATAATCAAAATATCGCCAAAGTAATCTAAATGATTATCACTAATGTTATATACAATAACTTATCCTCTTACCATATAAAAAAATGAATTATATCACCATTTAATCTTATGTATTTTCATTATTATCATATAAATTCAATTCTGGAGAATTATACCAATTACACATGAACTTCCATACTCATATACAAGTATACCGACCATGAAAATGAAGGAATCAAATTCTCTTGAGCGATAAAATTGTATCTTATAACTCATCAAAAATGCCATAAATGAACTTAATAAAATTATAATAAACCAAATAAATGTATATAAGGTTATTAATTAAATAATTAATGGATTTAATTTTATTATCCAGGATGTTAAGGTTAAGTGCAGAACTTATTCAAACATAAGTTAAGGGTTTTCTACCCGAACCTCGTTTTTATTTCGGGTTACTCTCTATCTCTCTGAATCACAATTAAATTCTAAATTATTATCATATACTCATAATAAATTCTCTATGATTTTTTATATATATGTACCAATCATAATTCTTATTTATTTTATGGGTATTTAAATGTTTTATAAAGATCTTTCTCAATTCTTCCTGATAAACAAGCCCGATTCAAGGGAACTTCTCAAATTCTTACCTATTTTCAAGTTCACTATATAATTTTTTTAAGCCAAAATTATTTTTATAAAACCACTCATTTAATAATATAAAAACTACCCCATTTAATTTCTGGTTTTATGCAAATATTTTCCCAAAAAAACTCTTCTTTTCAACGTAAAAGCGTATTTCTCTAAAATATTTATCGATAATTTTATTAGAGTGTTTTTGTATATTACAAAACCTCTATTGGTTTTTATGTCTTATTAATGTTAATATATAATTTTTATCATATAAAATATTGTATTAAATGGTTTATGATCAGTTTGAATATGGATTTTCTATCTTGGTACCATTCACCATATTACTCAAAATGGTTAATGTTTATGTGTACAAATTAGGGAAAGTTATTTCATATGTTCATGTTGTTTATATTTAGACCCTTTCATATGGGGAATGAATTGGAATTAAAAAGTGATAGGTGGGTACCAATATATCCCCTTGATTCATTATTAGGTGTCATAAGACAAAACATAATTGGGTTTTGGACAAGACCTTACCCTAGTATTTTCAGACGTCTTGGCCAAGGCCTTGATAATATGTTTCATATATATGACACTATGAATTCTCTCATTAGGGTATCAGTAATTGATAAACCATGTGATTATTCTACTAGTATAATATAAATTGTTATGTTTCATTATCTTATGATCATTTATATAGCCTTATTTAATTAGTTTTCATTCCTTCTATATTATGCTCAAGTATATTTTTAAAGGCATGTGTTTTTAGTTGTTCAGCATGCCTAGTGTTTATTTTCATGATAACTTCCACTGTATTACTTACCCATAGCGAGCATCTAAGATCACCACTTTCTTATGTTTTATTTTACCTTGGTTGAGACTATGAATATTATGGATTAATTTCAGTGATAATCTAGGATTCATAGATGTTTCTAATGGAATTTATATTATGTATTTCATTTCTAGTTTTAATGTTGAACTTATGTTTGTATATTGTTTTTGAAAACTAATAAACTATTAGTTCCTTCTGTATTTGATTCCTTATAATCAATACAATGTATTAATATAAGGCACCAGCTTTAAGAAACTGGGGTTGGGTCCTTACACCAATTATTAATCATACATATATACCATTAGTGTAGATCATTATGTCTAGTACCCCATTTCTCAATTATGCATATATATCATTGGTGTATATAATCATGTATAGAACCCCGTTTATCAACCCTACCCATAGATCTATCATTGGAACAAATTATCCTATCTATACCCCATTTATCATCGGCCTAGATCATCATGTCTAAAACCACATTCATCAACCAATAATATATTCATAAATTAATTAATCTAATCCCATTAATTAATTCAACAATTTATTATTCCCATATATTTTTCATTAATCAATTCAATAATTAATTAACCATTAACACACTCAAAATATAATAACTAATTCACCAATTAATTATTCCCAATTTACAATTCAATAATTTGATAATTAACTTAACAATTAATTATCCCCAAATTCCCAATTTAATACTTTAATAATTAAATCATCAATTAAATATCCAAATTCCACAAATCTCAATATTCAATAAAATCCCCAATTACTTAATTCATACCTTGATAAATAATTCATCAATTAATTATCCTAATTTTTCAATTTTCATAATCTCATAATTAATTCTCCAATTAATTATCTCATCCATCGATCCAAAATATCAACATTTCACAACCATCTCAATTAATTAATTTACTTCATTAATTACTTCAATTAGATATTTAAATTCCTAAAAATTCTAGAAATTATAAAACTTATTTATATGTATTCAAAATCATGACCATGATAATTTAATTTTAGACTACCAAACTTGATTCATTGATGAACATTTGCCCAACGAAAATTCTAAAAATTGGGCAGCACAACGACGTAGATCGGAATCCAAATATTAAAAGCCTAAATCCATATTAAAGACTTTAATATATTATGAATATAGATCTAGATATACAATAAAAGATCTAGATCTCACCAAATAGTTTTATATCTAAAAAATAGTATATAGTTCCCATCAAAAGATTTATAGAAGAAAGGAGGATGAATGAGAAAGCATCGATATGAGATCCACTTATCAGGAGAGGATAAAATCCTCAATTTGGGATTCAAATCATAGGGAACGACAGTTATAATACATTTGAATCCCTCTATAAATCTCAAAAAACATGAAAGACCTCCAAGGGTCGATTGAGTGTCGAAATTGGTGAGTTTTGGGGGGTTGGGGGATTTTACAATTAAGTTTTGGGCCACTTTAAAAGTCATGCACAATTTCCTGGGTAGAGGCACATGGTTTTTCATAACAATGAACCTATTTTTTAGGGGTTCATAGTCTCCCCTTTTAGGGTGAATGGTTTTTCAAACCTTGTGCTAGATATGTGAACCCTCACTATTTAGAGCTTCATGGTTTCCTAGGTTGGGAGTATAGTTTTCTCTAAACTTGTGCCAACCATGAATGACATCGTTTTCTTCCATTTTTTATAATTTTCACCCAAAATCACCCCAAGGTAAAACCCAATTAAAAGGTAATTAAATAAAAAAAATTAACTGAATTCAAGAAAAAGTCAACTCCATAAAATTTCAAGATCTTATAATTGAATACTAAGGAAATGATTTTATATGCTTAAATGTATGCCACAAATCTACATCTTATGAAAAATTTATGATCTCATGGATTATTTTCTTTGATTATTTTATAATTCATGTCTTATAAATTAAAAATATTTATTACATGACTTAGGTTTATGATCTATGATATGAAAAGTATAGTTTTCAAGATTTATCATCATGTTCTCACACCATTATGCTCATGTTATGTTGATATATCCCTTATTTACCCTTACTGATCATCTAAGCTCACTATTTCTTATTTTTTATTTTCCCAAGTTATGAATAAAGGTATTATGTATGAAATGTCTAAGAAGGGTGTTAGTTATGAATAACTTAGTGGAAGATGATATAGTTCACCTATGAACTAGTTGTTTATTTATCTATGTTTGAAAAGGCACTAGACCCATATGATTATCGAATGGATCATTATGTTATGTAATGTTTATTCATCTATTAAGATGTGATATCTATATATGAAAAGTGTGGGTCTCTATAGAGATCGAGTCCTGACTCAGATTCATACTAGGGTTGTCTAACTTCCTGAATAATAAAATTAAATTTATTAATTACTTGATCCAAAACCCTATTCATGTTTCTTTCATTTATTATTATTATATTTTTAAATATAATTTTATTAACACATTCTTTTAATTTATATCATCCCATATATGTTTGTTCCACAGTTCCATGATCACATTGGTTCATCAATAACAGTCATGGTTATTATTAGATTAGTACAAAACTCTAGAATTTTGATTAATGGAATTAAAATTTTTTATATGATTCAAAATATAGAATGGTATTCCAATATAATCATAATTAAATGGGTATAAATGTTATCTTAAATTGATATGTTCATTTAGGAAGTTTTACCATCCATGTTGAACTTGATTTATTTTATTTATTTTTATTATTAGTTATCCATTATAAAATATTAATAATAATATATTATCATTATTAAGTACAAATTTATCCATAAAATGATTTATTATAACTATACATGATGATGAAAATATTTTTTTAACAACAATATCCCTATAGGTGGTTATACCGACTCTGAATGGAGGTTTTTTAAAAACTATTTTGATCATTATATGATTTTACCATTCATATTACGTTATCCTAATATTATTTATTTTATGATATGGAATTTAGTTGTCATATTTATAAAGTGGAATAAGAATAAATAAAATAATGGAAAGGAAATATCATTACTATAAATTCCTACTTTAATCTTTGAGATGACTCCTTTCCTAAGAAACTTAGGGCTTCAACACATGGTATTTTGATTGGACAAGAACCTACCTAATGTGGACAAGGGTATTTTGAGAGAAAATTAGGTAGATATCTGGTATGTCAATAAGATTAATGTCCAAGGAGAAGTGATATAGTGATAGGAGGTATTTATAGGAGGAGAATATCAATGTTTTTGAATAAAATATTTGAATAAAATAGTTTTTCTTCAACCAGTGATTAAACTTGTGATTAAATAATAATATCCCTATGACTTAATAGTGAATTTGGTATTATAATATTCATATTACATCTATAAACCTAAAAATTAATCCATACATCATTATTAAAAAATATAGTATGATATTTTACTATTCACATATGCAATTTACTATTCATGAAAATACTAAAAAATCATCTTATATAATTTTGAAATTATATCAAAAACATGTAGACATAAAATAGATATTCAACAGGGAGTCCCAAAAGTAAATATATAGAATAAAATAGTTATATATTTACATCTCGGTGGGCTTTGCGCCCCTACCAAACATCTAGAATTTATACACTTCTTCCACCACCCTCATGTTCTCTAGAATCATAGATATCCTTAGATAAAATTTATCTTATTAAATTTATGTCAAAAGTAAGAAGAAAAAATTAATGCCAAAAGTAATCCATTCTAATAGATTTCTTATGAATACTTTTTTGTATGCTTAACTTGTTGTTTATTATAATTTTGAGACCATAGATAATACTAAATTCATAAGGGAGACATCATTATGGTATAATAATGACTATAAAGTTTATACAACCTTTTTGATATACCAAATATATTTTTATAAAGGGAGGATTAGGTTAAAAAATATGGCCATCTTATGGATAATTCAGCGTTCGAGAAGCCATGCCATCTCACGGAGACAACCAAACAGGATCGAAGGTGAGGCGGCCTCAAGTGACATGTGTGAAGGTCAATATGGGTTGACACTTACACAAGGAGAGTGCAACCAACAAGGTTAGCATTATGTGAAGGTCAAACCACTATGTGGGGAAACATAATGTATTGTGACCCTCCATGATATTTTACTGGAGATGATCCCTAAAAATTCATATGTACAAGCTCCGACATTCAAAATTACACCCAAGAACCTAAAGGTTTAGTGTATTTTAAGATTAGATACACAATAACTTTATTTCATATCCAATCATCAACTTGAAGAATGTACTAAGACAATTAAATTACTTTCCAACCTCAATAAAGAGTTATCATAACATGAAGATCTTATCATGTTCCTCCATCATTGTTATTACTTACAAAAAATAATTTCATTCTTATGAAAAGAAATTTCTAAATTATGTGATTTCTATATTTTATTATAATATAAAAATCATTGTTTTATTAAATATTGTAAAACATATTTTACTAAAATTATATACTTTTACATATATTAGATTACATTTTTTGATTGATTATTTTATGGTATTTTGATACTTATTTATAATTAATTTATTACTGGTAAAAATTTATTATAAGGTTACTAAATTAGTTACCCTAATAGCCATTTTACTAGGCTAATGGCTAGGTTACTATTCTAATAGTTATGTTACTATTCTAATATATAAGTTATTATTCTAATAGTCATATTTATAATGGTCATATAATTTTTACACATCCTATAAATAGATTTTAATTCAATCATTTTTCATTCATTCATTTTTATCTTAAGGATGTACATACTTCATTAAGAAATTCTAATCAAATTTATAATGTGTTGTTTCATTTTCACTATGTTAGTCACATGTGTGATATTTCTAATTGACTACAAACCTATAGATTTAAAAATTATAGTTAGGTTTTTGATTTATTTATTATCCGATTATATTTTTTTAATTTTATGAAGTGTATTTTTCCTTCATATGTAATGTTATATATAGATGAAATAAAATAATGTTCATTTTTTAAAAGGTATATGTGATTTATACTATTTATAATACTTAAATATTACACACATTTATATAAAAGAGTAAAATTTCATATTGAAATTTCTAGTTTATTAAATTCTTTCCCCTTTAGAATTTTTTTCCTCAAAGTTTTAATTAATTCTCTAATATGAAAATAAATAATGCAATATCTCAAATTTAAGTATTCATTTTCTTTACCTAAGTTACTTGTTTTATTATTTTTAATGAATAAAAATTTGGCTAGAAATTAAAACTTACAAGATATGAATCAAATGAACAACATTTTATTCACACATAATGGAACATTACAACAAAATTTTATGAATCCAAGTATTAAATACCAATGATTATTAAGTACCAATGATGATCACATCCATTAAAAGTGTATAAAATAAAACTAGACAATAAATAAAAATAATAATATCTTTACAACTAGGAAATATGTTGGATCATCTTCACCTCTGAGGATAACTGTTAGTAGAAAAAACTTGATAATTGGAAAAAAATCATGAATGGAGAAAACATTTTGAAAAATCCTAAATGAAGACTATATGAATGTGAGGTGTTATTTGTGAAGTTAGAATAGAATGAATTTATAGAATGTAATGAGGTTAATTTATCTATTATATGACTATTATATATAGATCATTGGATATATAACTTTTGTATATATGGATATTGGATATATGATTGATGAATATGTGTTTATTGGGTATGCTTGTATCCAATAAGTATATTGAGTATTTTATAGTTATAAGTAAATAGTGTGTTGAAAATTAAATATTTTACATGAAATTGACAAATAATTTTGTAATAAAATAAAAAGGCACTAATTCATTTTAAAAAATTTCTATTATCTTAATGAATTATTTTTTGGTAAATAATATATTTTAAATTAATTTATTGATTTAATAAAATAGATTGATAAAAGTAAAGGTATTACTAGTAAAATAAGTAAATAACATCCAATAAATTATTAAAAGTTATAAGGATTAAAATTTTAATGATTCACAGTCAATAAAAAATGTTTTTCTTAAACCTTTTCTTATTACCTATTATATGGTTTTATTTAAAATATAAATTTCTTATATTTGGGGTAAAAAATTTAATTAAATATATTTTTTATATATAAAAATAAATAAATAAAAGGTCATTTAATGATTATTACTTGGTAAGGAATAAAAATAAAGACACTTTTATGCATAAAATAAAATTTTCTAAAAATTATTTTTTATATGTTTTACATTTCTTATTTAAAATTAATTTTATTAATTTTTAGAAGATTAATTTAATAAAATTGATTTAATTTTTGGAATTAGGGCATTGAAGTTATGTATGAGGATGTAAAAATTGAGTTACCAAGTTAAGAGTAAAATGGGTTAAATTATGGGGCCAATGCCTAAAATATCTCTAAAATTATCTAAATATTATGAGGATGACGGGATTCATGACCCATATCAACTATATGTGAAATTTAGATCCACTTTCCATGCAAAAAGATGTTCCCTACATATTAAGGAATGAATATTTGTGAATTATCTACTCAAACTCACCTATAAAGGACCTCTCCTCTACCCACTTCAAACCAAACTTTTCTATCTATTTTTATACTGAATATCTATGAAAATTCACCCTCCTAAATTAATGTTACAAATTTTTTAACTTCTGTTCTCAAGGAGGCCTAAATCATTCATTTTGAAGGAACCTGTTTGAGAAGGAGTGAATTCATCAAAGTAAGTATCTAGTTCTTCACTATCTTTTCAACTATCTTTTTATCTCCACTATTTTTAAATATCATTAAACATTGTAACTATGTCTCATTAACATCATTATGATTTTTTAAAAATTATATTTGTAATATCCCTGGCCTAGTACCCCACATGTGACCGAGTCGGGCTGCTACTGGACCTCAGACGTGCCGCCCCATATGCCAGAGGCTACTGACTAGAAATGATGGTGTAAGAAATACGGTGGGAATAGTATACCATTAGGTTCAAATTTTCAATAATAGTGGAAATTATATGAATAATCAACTATTCCACTCATGTAGAATAAAGGATAAAACCAAAATAATAAAAATAATAAAAATGAATCATGTCATGAAATAATATATTCCAATCTAAATGACACGATGAAAGTCATACAAGTAAACTAAAAATAGACTCCAAAACCCTGGTTATAAACCCCATTCTCATTCCTATATCCATGCTCCAATATTATCCAACAATGCAATCAAATCATGCACAAGACCCGTTTGCCTTGTCCAAATAGCATCCATGGAATCTTCCCAAGTACCAAATGATGCCCAAACAAGGTGTGAGTACAACTTAGTAAGTTGAAACCATGATGTTTAAATAATAAAATATCAATAAATAGTGTATAAAATAGTATGATAAATATGGGAATTAATTTATTAATTAATGCTGAACATCAAATAAACCTGTTGAACCTCAAGCTCGGGTTGACACTTGAGGTCAACTGAACCTACTTCAACATGATTGTTTATGTATTTGTCTTTGTAACATAATGAAATAACTTGAAGGAACACCATTCTAACTCATAATATCTTCTGAGAATGAATTTCATGTCCAACCCAATATCTCATATGGGAAGGAACTCCATGTCCAACCCAATATCTCATCTATGAAGGAATGTTGTGTCCATCTTATAGTTTTCATCCAGGAAGGAATTCCATGTAAAACATATAATTTCAGCCAGAAAAGAATGCCATGTCCAACCTATAATGTCATCTGGGGAGGAAAACTATGTACAACCCAATATCTCATCTAGGAAGGAAACCATGTCCATCCTATAATGTCATCCAGGGGGAATTCCATGCCCATCCCACAATCTCATTCTTAGGCACTAAGTGACTAAGGAGCTGTAGCAAGATAAAAATTCCAAGAAATCCATTTATAATACTAAACACCCACATTCCAAACATGTTATCAAAATCCTTATTGGTCATTCATCAATTAGTCAATTATCATGAAATTTAATCCATTTACTGATTTCATGCTAATAGCTAAATACAATGCAATTATCAATTTAAAACAAGTTACCAATTAACATAATAATTGTAACTATTCCCATTTCACTTATCATTTCTGTATAATTAACATTTAACATCTCATCATATCCCTATTTCATTATTTTATTATACCAATACTAATTACATTCCAAATTATATCACTTTAATCCCTGAAATTTATTCTCAATCCAATCACCAGGATTTCCAAACTAAGCTATTTACATGTAAATCCAAGTTCTCAATTTACATGCCAAACCTATTCACATTATTAAGACAAAACATAACCAATTAACAATTAATCAAGGGGATATAGGTTTATTCCATTCAAGTTCCAACCTAGATTCAAGGGTTGGAACACCCTCAAGTGGCTACAAGTCCCAATATCAATTCCAACAAACCCAATGGTGTGTGAGGGAGGTACATACATATGGTTCTATGAATGTAGTGGGTTTCTAATTAGGCTTGGTCATTCACATGGTGTTTTGACTCAATCAAAATTATTGCATATACTATAATAAAATGAAATAGACACTAAAGAGTTTTTCTATACCACCCACCTTAAAAGTAGAGAAGATGAAGAAATTCCTCAATGAAAAAGGTATAAATAGGTTCATCCTTCCATTCCTTTAATGAATACCATGATAATTTGTCATTATAAGACATCAATCCTATATATGGATTTGGAAGTCCAAAACTAGGGTTATACCTAAGGGAAAACTAATAAAACATGAAGGATAAGAAGAACTGAGAGGCTTACCTTCAATCTCTAGGCCTGGAACACCAAGATCCAATGAAATATGCCTTTGGATAGAAGATAAATCCAAAAATCTCCTAAGGGAGGGCTATAATTCGAGAGAAATGAGAACGAGTAATGGGAGAAATGCAGGGCATGACATTTGAAAAAAACTACTGGACATTCCCCATTCATGATTTCAATTTGGGATTCACATTTTTAATACTCATATTTACACATATACTAAAAAACCTACCACCTAGACTTTAAAAACCCTAAAAAACACTTCACCCATGAATGAAATCTCATGTCATGAAGTAATTATTCACTAAATTAATTTCATGGGGTATTTCTAGAACCATCCACCCCGTGAAATGAAAATTCATAACATGAATAGTTTTTTTTCCAGACCTCATCTTCCCATCTCCTTTCCCTCTAAACACCTCCAAAAAACTAACCGAGTGGGTATAAGGGATTGATACCCAAGGTCTAAATTATTTAACCACACTTAAATAATTCTAAATAAAAAGTTAAATAGGAAAGTACTTGTAGGATCTTATAACCTCTCCAGTATATAACAACTCATCCCCATTCTAAGATCAAAAGAATCGATGTAGGGTATCATAAAAAAATTCTATACACTAAATTTTCATATCATAATCCCTCTATAAGGTCTCCTCTTTCACATGACCATGATGCCACTGAAAGCACACTAGAGGGACAACCTTACCTCGAAGATTCTTCTCAGCATGGTCCATGATACAGATAAGTTGCTCCTTAAGATGCTCCTCAAAGGACACATCAACATCCATCTCAACATCATCAATGTATATCACATGAGAATGGTCAAGATGATATCTATAAAGATGTGACACATTAAACACATCATGAATGACATTGTAGCTATATGGAAGGTCCAAATGGTATTCCATTGGACCGACCATCTCCACTATCTCAAACGAACCAAAAAATTTGGGATCTAGCTTCGCTTCTTCCTAATATGGTGTTTCCATAGACTAGAAGACACTCAAAGAAAAACCCAATGACCGACATCAAAATATAGTGGTTGTATATGATGGACATCCTATGAATTTTTTCAAAAATCCATGGTTACTGACTACTTCATGATCAACTAAACCTACTCAGATATCTTCTACATAAGACAAAGTCTAATGAGCACTGACCCACCTACCTCTAACCAGCAATATGTAATCCAAATAGAGTAGAAGAATTATTTAAGTTCCACTATTCCATGACTTTTGGTAGCAATAATAATCAATGAAACTTCTTGTGAAACCTTCCTAATTCATTAAATCATTAAACTTTTGATTCCACTATCAAGGTGCATGTTTCAATCCATATAGACTTCACTGTAGTTTGAAAACAAGGACCTCCTTCTAAAGATCTTCAAACCCCTTATGTTACTTCATGTTGATCTCATCCTCTAGATGAACTTGAAGAAAATAAATCTTCACATCTATCTGCTCCAAGACTAGACCATAAAATTCGATAATTCTCAACATATTTTGGATTGTAGTATGCTTTACCACTGATAGAAATATTTCTAAGAAATCAATTCCTTATTTATATTGGAATAATTTCACCACCAATCATGAATTGTAATTTATTTTTCCATTAGATTCTTATTTAAAATGGAAGAACCATTTATTCTTGAGTGCTTTTTTCTATATCGGTAGTCCAGGCAACTCCCAAGTTTCATAGAGCTTTAAAGAATTCACTGACTCCACTGATTAGAGTCACTAAGAGTTTCTAACTCTTCTATATATTTGGGTTCCCTAACATCTGTTAGAAGTATGAAATTCATGTAGACCTCATACCAATGGACTAGTCATCTAACTCTAAAATATCTTCTTAGAGACTTTTTGGATTCACCAAAAAATCATTTTATGGTGATTGAAATTATGGTTGTCATTCTACTGATTGCTCTGCCACCAGAGTTTTTATAAAGACCCAATCATTTTACACATATTATTATAGTATTTTTAAAATAAAAATCCATTAATTACTTACCAAAGATAATGAGTCTTAGTTTTTTTGGAAGACCAGGTTCGTAATACATCAAAGTGAGACTAAAACAAAAGTTTATTTCATTCTCCATAATGAGATCCTAAATCCTTTTAAGCACCTAAAAATTCATGGGATAGCCTGGGGAATACATAGAAAAAGGGGTGTTCTAAAAATCCCAATAATGGAATAAACAAGATAAGGAAACATAACTCATGAGTCAAATGTATAACATGATTCCATAAAGGATAAGGTTCAAGAGTAATCACGTTAGATCATAACATAAATAACATGGTATCATCAGATCATATCATTATATGAAATGTGAAAAAAACATATAACATGACATAAAATTGAGTTAAGTCTAACTTTATAGACAATATTAGATGGTGTAAAAAGTCCCATAATGTATTAGGTTTACTCCCTAATCCTATACATGATGTATCATGAGACTAAAAATATTAACCAATGTATTGAAGGGATATATAATTTTGATCCCACATCGCATTCATATCATATACATGCATATGTGTGCCACATAAGGAAATCAATCATAAGTAATAAATATAATAATTATCTATGGAAAGAAAATGAGTTTCATAATCTTGCCTCATATCATAATCAAAAGATGTTTTTTAAAGAAGGAATTTGAGAAATAAACATAATAAATTTATTACCCCATAAAATTAAGGGAGAATAATCTAGGTATATATTTGAGAGTCATATATAAATAATTTAGAATAAATCCATAATGTCAAAGGTTTTCATCATTGATGAAATGTTTTTAAAATATTACATGGAATATTTATTGAGAAAAAAACCCTTTTCACTTTTAAAAAACTTCTTAAAAATATAAAAATTTAAAAGATTATATTAAAAAATTTTATTAAAAAAGAAACATGGAAACCTATAAAGTAATCTTCAAGAGTTGAGTGTCCCTAACAGTTCGTAATTCCGTACATGCCATATAAATTTAAAAAACATTCCTTTCACATTATTATAAAATGGTTAAAAAGTCCCTCATTTAGAAAAAAAACAAGAATATTCCTTTCAAACTATTTTTTAAAAAGTCAAACATGGGTAAAAACGTCTTTAATTAATATTTTTTTGAATTTCAAAAATATTATTGATTTCTTTATAAAACATAGATATGGAAGAAAAAATATTTTCAACCAAAGAGAGAAATGAAGTCATATTTTCTAAAAATAAATTCCTCAACAATTTTAAGTACCAAAGAAAGGAGAATGATACTATTAATTTAAAATTTCATGAATACAAATAGGATAATAAAATTAAAGGTTTTTATTAGATAAAAATCAATTAATTTCCTATATTGGAAATTCAAGCATAAAAAATCCTCATTAAAATGAGATTGAATCTTAAACCCATACCGCATTGGAAACTTTTGAATCATAACTCCTATGAATGAAGTAAATGAATTGTGTCTAAAATTGTCATGAATTATGAATTATTTATGATAAAATATGTAAATGGGAAGTATATCCACTATTTAATATAAATTAGGTGTATAAAATAATATGTGTCTCAAAGAAGAAATTTTACCTCAAGTCCATAATTTGTCATGTATATGTTTTATCTCCTGTATAATAAACATATATCAATTTTTTTTATTAAGAAAATTTTATAGGTTTAATCCCTTATAATTGAACCATTTACTTCATTTATATTAATGACTTATTTAATTACTTAATCAGTTATGTCTACATTGTGTCTTATGAGGATGCTCGGTTCATAATTTCAAAACAACATTGGTGTGTTGAACGTGGTCAAATGGGTAATTATTACATCATATATAAAATAATAATAATGATATAATTATAATTTTTTATACATAAATTATAATTTAAAATTAACCATGAATTACAGTTATGAAAAATGAACTTTGTTATAATCATGGAGACGATAGGCCATTCATACGCATGTGTAACATTTCAATTTTTCAATGATCAAGATGGAAATAAGGTAAGTATTATTTTATATTTATATAATGATCATAATATAATAAATATAATATTATTTCTTTAAATACACATACATATACTATCTATGGGATACAGTAATAAAAAAAGAATCACACCGCTTTACGAGGTGATAGTCCACTGTATACATGAATGACGTTATCATTTTTTCATGGATGGTAAGGTAAAAAGTTATATAATATGTTAATTTTATAGAATGATTATGTAAGGTAATGGGTTTTTAAACATTTTTTTGAGATAATTTGAACATTTTCTATATTGGTGGATGAGCTGTATTGTGAATAGGAAATCAGAATGAGGTCCCAAGTGTTTGAACGTCCATACATGGGTTTTTTTGGATGTGTTCTAAGTAATGATGGAGGCATAGGGGGTTTTGGGAAAGTACCAAAGGTGTATTGGGAAAATGGTTTTCTAAAATATATGTAGTGATAAATTCACATTGTGAATTCCATTCATTATGTGAATTGGGTTCATGGGATACGGCTTGGAGAATACAAGACGTGAATGTCTTGGGGCCTACCCTGAGGAATTCATGACATGCATTTGGCTCACATTATGAATATTTTACACATAGTGATATAGGTAAAAAATGTGAAAAATATGGGAATGTATTTTTAAAAAGTTTAAACATGGGATTCTCCCATTTTTTTCATTGGGAAACAGTAGGGAACCCACGAGAGGCTCTCAGATGACTCATCTCCCTCCCTCCATTCTCTACTGATCGAGGAGATCTCAACTATAATTCGACAACATCATCAGGTAATATATCCCCCCTTAAACCTTCTATGCTATTTCCCTTCTATTTTTCCTAAATTCAAGAGTTTCTATTTAGAGTACTTCATTGGTTCCACTGGAGCATAGTGGAATCGACCATTTTAGTTATGGATTTTGCTCTGCCTTGTAAAAGGAAATCTTGAGAGGCCATCTTAAATTTTCTATTTTTCATTTCATCTAGGTACATATCCTTGGTGAATTTATAGGGCATCAATGCTTCAAATTAAAATTTTTGGGTGTTTTTTTTGATGGGTTTTCTTAAGGATTTTACCTGATTTGAGATTGTTTGTGAAGTGATTGCTATTGGAAAACATTAGTTTGTCATTTCAGTGTGATGAGATCAGTCGATGAGCTTTTGATATTTATTGCCATTTTGAATAAATTTGGATTTCTTTGTTTATACATTGTTTTATTTTTTTAATTAATTATAATATTGCTATAATTAATTAACTCTAATGGTCTATTTGTGAGACATGTCCAATATGATTTGAATGAGCTTAGTTGATCCTTGGAACCTACTTTTAGCCCTTATAAAATAGATGGATATATTCCTAGAGGTGGGTGGCATGTAATACCCTCCCTTTATTATTTATGAATGTTTTTGGTATTATATGGATTCCTGAGCTTTCCCTTGAGGGTGACATACTCCCTGTTTAAATTCATCCTGATTAATATTTTAAATAAATGAAATGGGTAGATGGTACTAGATGAATGCCTGAGGCCACTAACAACCCTAGTGAACTAGATTCACCCCATGAATTGAGGATATGAACCTGATAGAGGATCTATAGTGGGATTCCTCTACTCATTCCTTTTTAGGATCCCAAGAGGGATGCCATGATTACTTACTGACTTAGAGGAACCTAAGTGGGATGTGTCTATTTACCCATGGACCTTGAGGATTATGGGTAGGATGCCTCTTTGGAGATTTAATCTAGGAGACCTAGTGGGTGACCAGTGCTTGAACAACCCTAAGCTTGTACATTATGGGTTTAGGTAGAGATGGTAGCGGGTGTCACCTTAAACCCTGTACCCAACTAGTATGCCGAAGAGGTCGTGATAGTGGTTGGCATATAGTTTTCCCAAACTTTTCTCCCACCTAGGGTAAACCCTATAAACCCAAACAATGGGGGTCTGTATATCTGGAGAAAAATTTGAAAAATCATGCACCCACCAAGTAGAAACCATGCACCCCATCAGAGGGGCGCATGGTTAGGGCACACAGTTTGAAAAACCGTGAAACACTTCCCAGGTAACCATGCACATGGACTTTTTATTTCCTAAAATTAAATAAAAAATTACAGAACCCCTATTTTATAACCTGATCAACCCTAAATCAGGATTATATGAATTCCTAGGTCTTTGGATCTCTCAAGAATCATTTTGGCTCCTCCAAACCTATTTTGAGGTCAATCAAAGTTTGGAGAACATCATTCGATCCCTATATAGTAAGAGATCTTTTCTTTTTATTTATCCCCCTCTCTCTATCTTTCCTCCATAGGGTTCGTTAGGTTATATTATTTTATATGGATCAAAAATGTTTTGTTTTGGATCTTGAATATAGGTTTTATTCCTTGATCTATATTTCCAAAGTTCTTCATTGGAAAATTTTGTTGGGGATATTATGTTACGTGATCTCGATGATAAAGGTAGGTGGTTCTATTGATATTTTCCATGTTATAAACCCTTGATTTTATTGATTTAAATAAAATTTATTTTAATTGAATCATGAAAAAAATAAATTTGATTCAAATTGGGATTTGAAATTGTATTAACATGAATTTTGGGGAAAACCCCCAATTACAATGAAATTAAAAATAGGGGTGTGATTTGAAATTGATGAAAATTGTGAAATTAATTTGTGAAATTGATTTTGAGAAAAAATGGCTTAATTTTTTTTGATACAAACCTATGATTGGTTTTATCTTGAAAAATTATTTTATTGATTAGAAACCATTATTTTGGTTTTTAAAGTAAAATTGACATATTGAAACTGGAAATGGGGAGATTTTATTTTAAAATGTTTTGGATTAATTTCCCCGTTATTGATTGATTGATTGAGAAAATATGAGACTGGGTAGTTAGTGGGTTATTTAGAACAAACACGCTAGGATGGGAATGCCTAGAAATTAATTGAATCTTTAACACTCTAATAAAAACCTAGTCCAGAAGATCTTGTCCCTGATGGGATATTGATGAGTCCTCTTGGTCCAGTGTCTGAGGGATGTGTGTGCACATTTCCATGATCACAGATATGAGATGTGTGAGGATCACATATCTTGGAACTATCTTACCTTTTGGCATATGACAATGTTTCTTATTTTTGATTATTTTAATATATATATATATATTCCATTATTTTTGAAATTTCTTTACTCATGCCTATTGATTTATATAAACCATATTATATAAAAATGTTTATTAAAACACTGTTTTAAATGTTTCTATAAATTATAATGGCAATCATGTTTTGTTTTAAATATGAAATTATACTTCCATGCTTGTTTTTTTGAAATGGAAGAATGATTTGGTTTATCATTTATGGAATATTATTATGGAAAACATGGTGAGACCTTAATGGACTTTTATCTCACACCCTACCTTTTCTTGTGGGTTCTTGTAGATTTATTTATACCAGGTTCAAGCAAGGGGAAAGCACCTCTTTGAGGTGGTGGTTGTTATTAATCTTTGGACTTAGAGTATTGGGTCTGTTGGGAGTTGATTTTATATTATTCTTCTAGTAATTTGGTGATGTACTATTTGGGTTTTTTATATATGTTTGAATTATGATAACATCTCCTTTGAGATTTTTCTTTTATCATAATGATATTTATATATTTCTTCTATTTTTTATTTGGAAAAAACCATTCTTAGTTTTATCTTGTATGATACATGGTTCTAGTCACCAACTTGTGGGGATTGGGAATTCCCTTCGGTTTATGTTTTTTCTCGCTCGGGTGTTAGTGTACTAAGGTATCCAGGTTAGTTTGTAAAAAAGTGGTATCAAAGTTTTAGGTTAATCATCATTCTTTGAAGTGAGTATGAAATTGAGATATTTTTGGTACTTAATAGGTAGTTAAAAGTGAGTGTCTGGATAGATCTCATAGTATTGAGCCTTAAGTCACCATGGGTGGTTTGGGAAATATGTTTTGATGATTATTTCTAGTCTTTTCCCTACTTTTGATTTGGATAAGTTAAAATCCAAATCTTGTTTTCTTATCTGATGGGATTAATTTCCATCTTACTCTTGTTTGATTATTGATCTATGTAATATTATGATATATTCTTTGTTGTCTGCTAATTTTTTGTAGCATCATGCCTCTGAGAAGATGTTGGAATAGGATCCAATAGGAAGAAAATGATGAAACACGATGAGAAAATCATCCCATGGACCAGAATCTGGTTTTAGATATTGTGTGTGCCGTACAAAATCTGAAACAAACACCTTCACCCATTTCTATTTAGGCTCCAACTGTGGAACCTCAGAGGGATGGGTCCTGAAACCATGCTCAGGAGTTCTTTCACCAGAAGACACTATCATTCCAAGTCTCAAATGATCCTCAATAGGATGAGTATTGGTCAAAGAGAATTTAAATTTTGTTTGAGTTCTTGGAGATTCTTGATTCAATCAAGGTGAAATATATCATATTCAATCTAGAAGGACCTAGTAGGAGATGGTGGGACACGATGGTAATGAAAAATAAGAACCATGTATTAGAGTGGAATATATTTAAAGTTATTTTCACCAATTAGTTCTATACAGAGTCTATGGTGTTTTCTAAGGATATATAGTTTTTAAAACTTGGTCAGGTTGACAGGACCGTGACTGAATATATAAATCTCTTTACTGAGCTTATGCAGTTTTCACCTGATATTTAATAAAATGGGAAGATAAATACTCAATAGTTCAAGATGATAATTAAATATTATATTCATTATTAGGTTTTCTTTCTAGAGCTCTCTTCTTATATATATTTTCTAGATAGGGAGTTGATGGTTGAGCTTGATCTGGCTGGTAAGTCAGCTTTGATGGGAACTCCTTTTTCTCCCATTGAAAGTTATACGAATTAATTCAAAGTAAAGATAAATCATGATGATTTTAATAGTGGTTATAAATAGTAGGGTTCTTCTAGACCTCCTGTAGTGATGAGTAGAGTCCCTTTGATTTACTACTAGTGTGGCAAGCCTGGTCACTCAAAACGGGTTTTCATTGAGGTACCCAAGGAATGTGGTTCCTATAGACACTTAGGTCACTTTCATAAGTTATGTCATGTCTATTATACCCCATAAAGTGGAATGGGATCATCAACACCAAAAATTACCATGGTGTAATCTTATTATTTATGAACAAAGGGGTTCTAACCATAGATATATGGAACAAAGCTTCTTCATGCAGTGGGAGAGTCTCTAGAGGAAGCATATATGGGTCTAGTGACTCTGAGAGGTACCATTACTATTGTTTCATCTTTAGTGAATAATTTATTTAATACTAGTGCATCTCATTCATTCATGTTTAATCATATTATGAATCAACTAAATCTTACTACAGATATTTTATCTCATGGGATGGATATTACTACACCCTTCCGAAAGAAGAGAGACTAGGGTCTCTATTATCCTTATTTTGTGTTCTCTTTATTAGATGTTGATCTCACTTGGGATTTTCTAGTTCTAAACATGAAACATATTTATGTCATTTTCAGGATGTATTTGATCATTGCAAATAAATCATGAATTTATTATTATCTTTGGTGGGTCTCCTTTACCAAGTACGATGGGATATGCCATGTATTTTCAGGAGAATATGACCTAAGGTTGAGTAAAGACATAACTTCATATCCAGAGTTGGGGAAAGTGATATATGTGTTTGAATTTTATCTAGAGTGGGAATATTTAAGTGGTGATATCCCTCTATTTGTTATTGAGTTTCCTGAAGTTCTTCCTTATGAATTCTCCATTTTCCACTGGAAGGGAGGTAACGTTTTATATTGGTTTAGTTCCCGGTATTCTACCAGTATCTATTCCCTATTAACACATGAAACCATGTGAAATGAAATAGTATAAGACTTAGTTGGATGATATTTTAAATAAATTATTTTTATGCTCGTGTGTGTCACCTTGGGTGGTTCCTGTTCTATTTTCTAAGAAATTTGATGGGTATCTTTTATTTAATGTCGACTAAATAAAACTCAACCAAGTTATAGTAAAGAAAAAGTATAAGTTTCCATAGATTGATGATCTTTTTGACTAGTTGAAAGAGGATAAATTGTTTTTAAACATTTATCTTTGATCTGGTTAACACCAATTTATAATAAAAGAATATAACAATAAAAAAACCACCTTTTGGAGTAGGTATACACATTATGAGTACCTTTTCATTCCATTTGGTCTAACCAATGATCCTAGAATATTTATGGCCTTGAAGAAAAAGATCATCTGTGATTATCTTGATACTTATGTGGTGATATTTATGGATGAAATATTGTTTTAATCTAATTCCAAGTAGGATCATGTGCGTTATCTGAGAGTAGTTATGGAATTTAGGAGAAATCAATGAATTTATGCTAAGATATCAAAATGTGTTTTTTGGATTTAGGAAGTGAAGTTATTGGTACACATGGTGTTGAAACATGGTATCTTAGTTTATCCTAAAAAGGGGAAATCCATTATATAATGAGATAAACTGTGAAATGTTTTCAAGATCCAAAGATTCTTGGGTTTATCTAGATATTACCACTGATTTGTAAAGGATTTATCAAAGTTTTATTCTCTGATTATTGATCTAAATTGGAAGGGAGTGAATTTTTCATGGGATGAGAAATGTTGGAGTTATTTTTCTGAGATTAATCTTATTTTGAATTTTGTGTTGGTGTTGACTCTTCCAGAGGCTATTCAAGGCGATTTGGTTATCTATGATGCATCAGGTTTAGGTTTGGGGTGTGTTATTATGCAGGGTGATCACACCATTGGCTATGGCTATCAGTAGCTTAGGAAACATGAGAAGAATTACCCAAACCATTACCTTTAACTTTAAGATCTAATTCATGTGCTTAAGATTTGTCCACATTTCATTTTTATATAAGGGTTTACCATGGTTTTTGACCATAATATCTTTAGTTATAACTTCTCTAAAAAATATTTGAATCACCACCAGAGGTGTTGGGTGGAAAATTAAACTTCTAACCCATGATGTGAAAGAATCATCAGAAGAGTGGAACTTGATGGATCTTTTTTGCACTGTATCATATTGGATTTTTAGAAATAGGGTATGAGGTTGTATTTTACATTGTTCAGTTGACCTGTACTATTCTCGATATGATTCTTTAGGAACAATATATTGATGATTAATTCCATAAAATTAGATACTCTCTTTATGCAGGGGAGACCATTTCTTAGTTTTCATTCTCTACATAGGGTATTTTATATTTTCAAAATTGTTTTTTATGGCGTTAGCAGTTAAAAAATATACGATGGGGGATTTCCATAATTCCCACTGGGTAGTGAAACTAGGAACCATGAAGATGTTCTAAGATATGCAGCATCAATTCTGGTGGCCAGGTATGAGATAAGGCATTTTTGATTTTTTTTCTATCAATGTTATACATGCCAACAGGTCAAGGCCAAGCACTAGAGATCTTAGGGTTTTCTTCATCCACTTCTAGTGATGACTTGGAAGTGGGATGAGATCTCTATAGGCTTTGTGGTTGGGTTTCCGTGTACCCAAAGAAATAAGAATGTGACATGGGTTGTGATCGATTGAATGAACAATTATCTCAATTCTTACCCATTCATGATACAAAAAAAGTTGAGGAGTTGGGAAATATCTATGTGAAATATATTATTCATTTTTATGAAGTTCCATCTACTATAATCTCTAATAGATATCCCCATTTCACTTCTTTCATTTAGAGATGCCTCTAAGAGGCACTGTTATCTCAGGTTCATTTGAGTAACACATACCATCTGTAGATGGATGTCTAGATAGAAAAATCTATATAGATTCTTGAGGATATTCTTCATACCTATGTTCTTGACTTTAGTGTATCTTGAGATGAACATTTGGTACTAGTTGAGTTTTCTTATAACAATAGTTATCTATCAGTGATCAGAACAGATCCTTTTGAGGCCTTTTATGGACAACTTTGTAAATTTCCATCGTGTTGATTGGAGATTAGTGAAAGTTACTTGGTTAGACCAAGCTTTAATTAGGAGATAAAAATAAAGATTTAGTTTATTTTTCAGAGAATGTTGAAAATATAGAGTCTGTATAAGTCTTATTCTGATTGTTGTTATAAATTGTTGGAATTTTCATTTGGTGATCAATGTTCTTGAAAGTTTCACCTCATTTGGGTCATCAGTGACTTAGTAGGAAATGGAAAATTTCTCTTCATTTTGTGGGAACTTTTGAGTTTATTTAATAGGAGGGGAATTTGTATTACCATCTAGCACTTCCACCATCGTTGATAGTGATACAAAATGTGTTCCATGTATCACAGTTTTAGAAATATCTTTTCGATCCATCTTATGTTCTGATCTAGAGTGATCTTGATGTTAAGCCTGATTTATCCATGAATGAGCATACAGTCAGGATAGTTGATTCTAGAACCAAGGTACTTCATTGGAGGACGATACCTTTTATTCGAGTTCTATGGAAGCACCGTTTTGATACTCATGAGACTTGGGAGATAGATTCACTAATGATATATTAGAGACCTCATTACTAGATTGGACCTAAATCAATATTGGATGGATTAATAGGTCTTTATATCTATTAAGAACCATTTTTTGGATCCTCTAAACCTATTCTTAAGTGGATTGAAGCTTGTAGAACATCATTCCATTCCTCTCCGGTAAGAGATCTTATCCCGTTCATTCTCTCCCTCTCTCTTTATCTTTCCTTCACATGATAGGTTAGGTTATATTATTATAGATGAATATAAACTCATTTTTTTATCTTGAATCTATGTTTGATTCCTTGATCACTGTTTCCAATGTTATTTATTAGAAAATTCCATTATGAGTGTCGTGTTACGTGATCTCTATGATAAAGGTATGTGGTTCCATTGATACTTTCCAGGTTATAAACCCTTTATTTACTTGTTTTAAATTAAATTAATTTCAATTGAATTATAAAAAAAACAATTTTATGAAAATTTAGATTTAAAATTGGATTAGAATTAATTTTGGGGAAAACCCCAAATTCCAAATGAATTGAAAATTGAGTTATGATTTGAATTTGATGGAAATTGTGAAATTAATTTGTGAAATTAATTTTGAGACAAAATGGTCTAAATTGTTTTGATATAAACTTGTGGTTAGTTTTATTTTAAAAAATGCATGTATTGATTAACAAACTATGTTTTTGTTTTTAAAGAGAAATTGGCATATTGGAGCTGGAAATGGAGAAATTTTATTTTAAACTATTTTGGAATAATTTTCCCATTATTGATTGATAGATTGAGAACATGAAATCCTTGGTAGTTAGTGAGTTATTTGGTACACACACACTAGGATTATAATTCCCTAGAAATATATTTATTCTTTACAACTCTAAAAAAAACCTAGTTCAGAAGATCTTATCCCCAGTGGGATATTGATGAGTCCTCTTCTACCAGTGTCTGAGGGACACGTGTGCACATTGTTGTGATCATCAATATAAGATGTGTGTGGATCCAAAATCTTAGAATTATTGTAAATATTGGTATATGACCATGTTTCTTGTTTGTAATTATTTTGATATATATATATATATGCCTTCCATTCTTTTTGAAATTTATTTACTCATGATTGTTTATTTATATAAACTATTTTATATAATTTTTTTATTAATTCATTGTTTGAAATGTTTCCTTTAATTTAAATGAAAAAATGTTTTGTTTTAAATATGAAATTGCACTGACTTTCCTATTTATTTTAAAATAAATCACGATTTGGTTTATTATTTATGGCATATTATTATGGAACACTTGGTGATAACCTACTAATATTTTAGCTAACACCTTAACTTTTCCTTTTACCATTTGTAGATTTCATTCTTCTACGTTTGAGCAATGGGAAAGCACCACTTGGAGGCAGTGGTTGTTGTAGATATTTGGAATTGGAGTTCTTTTTTCCATTGGGGCTTGTGTTGTTTATCTTGTTCTTATGAAACTTTGGTGATGTGTTGTTTGGTTTTTCTTATACCCATTTTAATTTTGGTACCATCTCCTTTGGGATTTTTCTTTATGTATACTAATATATATATGTTTATTTTGCTGTTTATGTGGAAAAACCATTCCCAGTTTTTTTATCTTATGATTCCAAGTGATAGTTTCCAACCCATGGGGATTGGGAATTCCCTTCAGGACATGCTAATACCGGATCTGGTGTTTGGGTACCAGGGTATCCATGCTAACTTTGATAGTTTAGACACCCTCACTCTTGTTTATGAATTCACCTATTTACTATTGATGCAATGACGATTACTTGAGGTGCTTCTGGGTTTTTGGATTGGTGTTACAGACGTGATGTGGTATGTTTTATTGGGATTCTCAAAAATAATTCATGGGATATGTCTCTTGATCCCTATTGTTTATTTTATTAGGGAATGGAATCCCTATGATTATGAAATTTAGTCATGACATCCCTATGTTATGATACTTGAGTGATGGGGGATGATCATGCTCTCCTTTATTGACTACTTGAATGGGTTGTTGGATATGGTATTCCTCCTCCCTTTTTAATGCAATTGGACACAATGTTCCTTATTAGCAGACATGGGGTTCCACAACTATGATTGGGTTATTGGACATGGCACTCCACACCCCTTGGACTAGGTTGTTGAACATGGTGCTGCACACCCCCTTGGTTAGGGTTGTTCGACATGACACTCGATTCCCTGTGGCTTTAGTTATTGGACATGGAATTCCATGTAGAGTTCTATTTACACATTACCTAAGGTTCAACCTTCTTAGGGTTCATCTGAGTTCCAATGTCATGACTGCCTATGGATTGGGACTTAGGGATCAGACCTCAAAATGGATTTACATGGCTTGAGTGACATGAAATTTAGCCTAGATACCATTTGTAGGATCATCTATATATATAAGGAATCCTTCATTATAGTTATTGGAGGAGAGTACGAGTGATACCAGTGATAAGACATGTATCCCCTATGGTGATGTGGCTTGATCATAGATATTTCTACCACTAGATAAAGTAGGTATTTTCAATCAGGATTATAGAACCAAGGATCTACTTAATTATACACGAATTGAGTGGTATGAAATCAATCTAAATGCTCTTTTCATAGGATGTCTAGACGACCATGATTATAAACTGAAGGATCGATTATTGTTTATTTATGATATTTTTAGCTTACTCATGTATATACATACATACAAATATATATATATATATATGTGAATACACACACACACACAATATATATATATATATATATATATATATAAATGATGGTATATTTCCAGTCGACTGGGATCATGGACCCAGAGATCGACCATGGTTTATTTTATTTACCTATTAGTTTGTGTTTATTATTTTAGTTATATTTATCACTTCTATCCTAATGATTAGTTCAAAAATAAATACTTTACATATTATTGGATATTTATGGGACCATGTTGGTGGTGAACTATTGAGTTTTGTACTCACACCATGCTCATGCTTCCATTTCAGTAGTGTACCCGAGAAAATTTTCACTTGGTCACAGGCACAAGTAAGGTCGAGGCCCCGGACTGATCAAGCATGATGAATCAAATATGTATGTGGTGAATGGGTATGTTTTTAATCTTGGATAAAGTAATGGGGCATTTTATTTTTATTTTTTTCTCTTATTTATTCTTATATATGTGACTGGACTAGTTGGTGATTAGTTTTGTTTGTTTGACATGGAAGTTCAAGTCTTAATTTCATTCCATTTATTATCATAACATTATACTATTTTAGTTTATTTATTTCCTCCGCACTCTATTTGTTACTATTATGGATGATATATGGTTATTTCCACTATTTTTACTCTGATATGAGGGTATAGTCTCCCCACTTCCACCTTTAGACCCTCACTGTTAGTCGGCGACCTCTTACATACAGGAAGGCATGCTTGAGGCCTTACAAAGAACTGGATTGTAGCACCTATTTAGCGGCATCTGAGTTAGGATGTTAAAAACTGGTATCAGAGGTGTTTCTTTTATGTTTATTTACTATTTGGGATATTGTATACAAGAGTATTAGGAATGTGTCATAACTTGTGATGGATATCAGATTGGTGTGTCAAGAACACTTGTTTATGTAGGAATTCCTAGTTTCCAAGGATATGGGATTACTATTCTGATATGTGATGTTACAATTTTATATGGTTTTCACTTTTATCAGTGCACATGTTGTGTGGATGTTGTGATTTATTATGAATTTTTGTCTCTCAGTTTGTTGGAAAGAGGCCAGTGATGGATTTTGGATCTTGGCCAGTAAAGGAAAGAGGTGTTTCATGCATCATATTTGGCATGTAGGATTCACATGTTATATGATTTCTAGTGTTTGATTTTACTAAAATAAAGTACAATTGTTTAAATTTTCAAAAAATCCTAAATGGTACTTTACCTTATAGGTTTATGGGGACATTCTACTCAATTGATCCGACTTGCATATATATTTCATTCTGATGGTAGGTGATGTGGATCTATTTTGAGATGTATAATAGTGAGGATGATGACTCAGTTCTTATGAATGAGAGGTTCAATGATGACAGTAGGTTGATAGTGAACATGATTCCCAAATTTTGGATCCCTCATGGGGTGTTTATTATCAGGTTCAGTTATTTAAAGTGTCATTAACAACCAATATAGTGTTTTCCTACATAGCTAGGAATGAATTAACCGAACCATGTGATTATGGTACTAACCCATGTAGGTCAGTATCAGAAGTTTATTCTTATATAGTAGGAACTTTATTGGTGAATCCTTTCTTTTTAGGTGATCTAGTTAGGTTTCTTTTTACAATTCTGATAAAAACCTAAACATTTATAGTTAACTAGACCTCGAGAGGGCACTACCATAAATAGATTCCTAGAGAGTGTTAGTTTATCTTTTTTCCTTTTTTATATTCTGACCTCCAGGAAGCAGTTTCTTATGAGGAACTCTTTGAAGATAAGGGCCCATGTAGGCTAGTGTTGACATTTTTGACCCTCGTAGTTATGTGTTATCATTAACTACCTTAGATAGGGTTTACAGGCATGTTATATTCCTTGAGTTGAGATGGGGGCATGGGTGACGCCACATGATACATGACCCTAGAGAGTTTTTAATTTTTGAGCCATGTGGTTGGACTTAGTTAACCTATTATGAGACTGGATCGGTAGGGCTTGGTGAGAGACCTAGAGGCCCCAATTTCTTTATCATACCCTTATAGGATGATGTTAAATTGTTCAAGGGAAACCTACAAGAGAGGTTGGCCCGAGTTTATGGATGCCTTTTTATGTAGTGATCTTGGTTATATGCTCATTTGTGACCAATGAATAGTAGATGATTGAGTTTTATGATATAGGCACAATAAATCCTTTAGTTTCTGATAAACCATATAGGTTTCTTACGTTTTGAGATACAGTTTGATGGGTAGGACTCTTCAAGTGCTTGTCCTGGTCGATCAATGTTTTTGCTATTTCTAATATAGTTTGATCATAGGTGGAAACTTATAAATGAAATGAAATTGTGTGATGGGTGGTCATGGTATAAATTTTGGAATGGGTAAGTTGCCCAATTTGGAATAGGAGTTCCAAGGGATATTTTGAATTGTTTGAATGATATGCAATATAACATGGTTAGCTTGGTTTTTATAGAATATGAATCACTAGAGTGTGATTAGAGTAATAAAGGTATATGACGGTTTCACGTGGTAACATTTAAATTATAAATCACCGATTGGTTGAGTACGAGCTGAGGACCGATGGTTTCAAGAACCCTCCACAGGCATGGTTTCCTAGAAGTTGTGGTTAAATGGGAATGTCCCTTCTTGTTATAGGATACATCAGGAATAAATCAATCACCATGAGATTATTGACCACTGGACATTTTTTGTTGGGAGACATGGTGTCCAAAGTTGGATAAAGGAAAGTATGTCCTTTTTTTATGTGATCATGGCTTAAAGAGAGATATACATGCCTTTCGATGTAAGTGTAATCCTAGTTAGATACTATCCTGATCTATCTTGAAATTGAGTATGATGAGAGATCACCAGCTATACGCCAAGGTGAATCAAGTGCCTTTTTGGTTGATAGAGGGATTCCTTGGGAGTTTTTCTCATGTAATAGTAAAAAGGTAAGCCTTATGGTGGGGATAGTATCACTGGTCATTTGAGGGTGTTGACCCTCATGATGAGTAGAAATTAGGTGGTTTCTGTTGAAACCATTCTCAAAAAGCAGGAATGGGTGATATTTGGATGTTGTGATTTGACACTCAATGATGAGTGATTCTTTAGAAATTATAGTTTATATGTTCAGAAGTGGATGGGGAATGATCTATAGTGATCAGGATTTTGTTTTATTGATACGAACAAAACGATTCTTCTAAGGTGGGGAGCGGGACATCAGTCACAGGAGGGAGACCCTCATGTGGGAATGGCCTTGGGATCATGAGACCGATCATATGACGGTGGTTTTGGAACTCACATTCATTTTGATAAATGAAACTTGTATGTATGTAAATCTTGATAAATTCCTTCTACAGTTTCAATTATAGATTTGTGTGAAATCCAGATGTGGGAATTAAGCTCGGTGTAGCTTTGAAGATCCATGGAAACTGGATCGAGTTTCCATTGGTGCTAGTTCTATATCATGACTATGGTTTTGATTAGGAGATGGTTTTGTTAGGATAATTCATTGGAATTAGGGTACAAGATTTAGTGGGTATGCTTGGAACAATCTCAGTATTCCTTGAGATAAGGTTGAAAAAATCTAATTTTGAAGATGCATCATCCATGGGAGACAAGTGTTATTGGGAGTATTCGATCAAAGGTGGTCTGAATTATGTTCTTTTGTATATTTGGATGTGATTAGTAAGGAACCACATCAATAACACCATTATGATGAGATAAGTTTATTATGAGGGTTGTCCAAGGCTTTTCAAGGAAAATACAATGGAACCAGGCTAAGCTAGATTGAAAGGAATTTGAACATTTAGATCGAATCAGGGAATTAAAGTAGTATCCTCATGTGTGATCAGATGCTTCAAGTTGAGAAACATGTAGGAAACATCATTAGGATTCTAGGGGTGTGTATTGATAGGAAATTCCAATGGTGGAAGTACCATGGTTAAGAATTTGATGTTGGAAGTAAGAGCCTATGGTGTGGAGCACCATAGGCCAGTTGATGTAAGAGACAAAGAGTAAATTGTGTTTTAGTTTATATGGGATCGAGTAAGCACCATATTGGTGTTTCATTAATAGTTACAAGCATTTAATCTATTTATAGAGTCTTATGTACTACATATTCTATGCAAAAATTATAGGTGCATTGATCATGAGAAACACAACATGACCATTTGAGTGGGAATTCATGACCTGGGTAGGCCAGGTGAAGTTTTTTTTATCCCCAAGGATTATTAGGGAAGATGAGTTCTAAGTTTGGGAGACTATAAGGTCCTTTAATTTTGAATCGGTTGTTTTTTCGATAGAATTTGAAAATTTTCTCCATTGGTGGATGATCTTTCTTCTGAATTGGAAATAGAAACAATATTATGAGTGTTTTAATGTCCAGACATGGTGTTTTTGGATGGTTTTTAAGTATAGATAGAGGCCCCAGGGGTTCCAGGAAAGTACTAGAGGATGAATGGGTAGCTGGGATACTAAAAATAGATACAATGAGAAATTGACGTTTTGTATTCCATTCACAACATGAATTGGTTTCACAGTATGTGACCTATAGAATACAAGGTTTGAAAGCATGTAGTCTTACCCTAAGGAATTCATGACTTGTATCAGGTTCACATCATGAATATTTTATATGTTGTGAAATAGGTACATGATATGAAACCTATGGGAATGAATTTTTAAAAGGGTTAAATAGGGGCTGCCCCACATTTGTTTCATCGGGTAATAGGAGGGTGCTCACTAAGAACCCTAATTTTATAGCTTCATCCCATGACTTGAGGTTATGACCATGACCAAGGATCCCTAGTGGGATGACTATGCTAATTCCTTTTTAGTACCCCAATAGGGATTCCTTCCTTACTTAATGACTTAGAGGACCCCAAGTGGGAAGTCTCTATTTACCCATGGACCTTGAGAATTTCGAGTAGGATGCCTCTCTAGTGATTTGTTTCATGGGACCCAGTGGGTGCCTTGTGATTGACCGACCCTAAGCTAGTGCATTATGGGTTTGGGTAGAGATGGTAGCAGGTTCCACCTTAGAACCCATACTGAACTTGTATGCCCAAGAGGTTATGGAAGTAGTGGTGGATTTAGGTATTCAACCACCATCACTCTTTTTTATGCATTTATCTATTTACTGCTAATGAAATAATGATTACTAGAGTTTTTTCCAAGTTTTTTGACTCATATTCCTGATGTGATGGAATATGTTTTGTTGGTATTCCTAGATGTACTTCTTAGGATTCGACTCTTGAGCCTTATTGTTTATGTTATTCAAGAAATGTGTCCCCATGATTATGAAATTCAGGCATGGAATCCCAATGTTATGATACTTGAGATATGGGGGATGATCACTCTCTCTCTGATTTAATACTCTAATGGGATGTTGTACATGGTGTTCCTCCTCCCTTTAATGAAATTGGACATGTAGTTCCTTATTAGTGGACATGGCGTTCCATAACTATGATTGGGTTGTTGGACATGGCATTCCAAACCCCTTGGACTGGGTTGTTAAACATGAAGCTTCACACCCCCATGGTTAGGATTATTGGACATCACACTCCATTCCCCATGTATCTAGTTATTGGACATGTCATTCCACAAAGATTTATCTTTACACTTTACCTAAGGGTAAGCCCCCTTAGGGTTCATTCAAGTTCCAATGTCATTACCGCCTATGGACTGGGACCTAGGTATTAGACATTTGACTAGATTTACATGGATTGAGTGTAATTATTTCCATCTTAGAGACTATATATAGGATTTTCCATTGATATATGACAACCTTAATTATAGTGATTGAAGGCCAGTACGGGTGATACTAGGGATAGGAAATGTATCCCCTATAGTGATGTGTATTTCTCATAGATATTTCTGATACTGAATGACGAATTTATTTTATATTGGTATTATAGACATAATTATCAACTTAATTATACAATAATTGAGTGGTATTATATCCAGATTAGTGCCCTTTTCATAGGATGTCCAGATGATCAGGATTACAGACCCAAGGATCGACTGATGTTGATTTATTATATTTTCACGTTACCTATGTATATTCATATTTGTGAATATATATATATGGGAATATATATATACATATAAATAAATAAATATATACATGAAGACACATTTATAGTTGACTGGTATCACAAACTCAGTGATCAGTTGTGGTTTATTTTATTTACAAACTGGTTTATATTTATTATTTTAGTTATATTTATCAATATTATCATGATGAGTAGTTCTCATATAAATACAATAAATATTATTGGATATATATGGGAATTAATTATTTGTCCCCTATGTATTTTTGTACTCACATCCTACTCAGGATGACATTGCACTAGGGTACCTAAGATTACGTTCACTTAGTTGCTGGAACAAGTAGGGCTGAGGCCCTTGACTGACCGAGTAGGATGACTCAAAAATGTATGTGGAGATTGAGTATGTGGTTCAGGTTGAAGATAGAATTGGATCCTTGTAATTTTATTTCTATTTCTCTTATTTATTCTTGTATATGTGATTGGCCCAGTGGGATATCAGTGTTGTATGTTCAACATGGTCATTCGGGTCTTTAATGCATTCCATTTATTATTACAACATTATCCTATTTTAGTTTATTTATTTCTAATATACTATGTTTGTTACTATTATGGATGATATCTGGTTATATACATTTTTTTTACTCTGATATGAGGGTATAGTCACCCCACTTCCTCCTTTAGACCATTGCCACTAGTCGGTAGCCTCTGGCGTACGGGGAGGAACGCTTGAGGCCTTATGGTGAAGTGAATCAAATAAATAGTTTAGTGGAATCAAGTTCATGATGTTATGTATTAATATTTCATGGATATAATATATAAACATTAAATTCATCATCATTAATATCTATGAGAGGTGATGTTGGAAAAAAAATACATCGGTTCTTGAGGCGGTAGTCCGCTGTACACTTGAATGATAGTTTCATATCCCATTTGATGGAAGAGGAGATGGATAAATATTATGACACAAACATAATAAAATATTAGTATATAGGATATTATGGTGTTATTATATTATAAATTTTAAGACATAATTGGATGTGAAAAAATAAAAAGTAAAAAGAAGGAGCTTGGTGAAGATGATTACCTTCACTTACAAGAAATTCCTTTGGATCTCTTATTAAGGAACTGTAGGTTGGTCTTTTGGGAATTATGGAATATCTAGAATGTGGATATGGATTTTTGGGAGATATTTTGGTAGGTTTTGGTTGATAAAAATTCTTGATAGGTGTTAGTAAGTGAGGGTAGGGGGCACCATTTTATAATTGTTGATGAGTGGCATTTTTTTAAAAACCCAAAACTATTCAGTAATAAGAAGTCACTCTCAAGCCAAGTGACTCCAAAATTGATAAATAATGGTGTGTAGGGGTGATATGGTTTATTAAAACCTCCAATATTAAAAAATAAACACGTTTTAAACATGTTATTCCATTTATCTCTAAAGTTACTCACTTTTTCCATTTTAGTTTTTCACCATAATAACTAGTTTTTTAAATGTTTTTACTATTCATTTTGATCAAAATTAAGTTAAAATTATTAACTAATATTAATTTTTATAATTAAAAATATTTAATACATCTTATAAAATTCAAAATATAGAAGTGGAAAAATTTATTTTAAAATTAAACCTATAAAACATGTCAAGAACAGTTTTTCAAGAAATGCATTTTTCAAGCAATATCTAATCTCATATTAACTTTATAACTATAAATAATTATTATATGAATTTAAAAGTATATAAATATATGTATAATATATTATTTTAATTTAAATATTTCCTTACTATGAGATATTTTAATTAATTAAAATTGATAAACTTATGCATTTAAAAACAATTTGTAGAAAACCTGGGTTTTCAGCATAAGAACAAACTTGTTCCAAAATCATGAAAAATGATGGTTAAAATGAAATTAGTTATTATATTATAAATAAAATGTTTAATATTCAACTTTAATACCAAATAAAAATATATAATTTTACTTTTAAATTACTTTATTTAATGAAATAAAATGTCATCATTTGAAAAATCAGTAATTTTCACTATTCACTGAAAAATCTAACTTTTCAGAAAAATCCAAAAAATTCACCTTAAGTTAATTTTGATATGTAGATTGAAAAAATATTTTCATCTTATAAAATAAAAATTCTAAATGTTCCATAAATTAACTATAATATTTTCTCATAAAAAGCTATAAAAATCATTTTTGAAGGAAATATATTTTTTAATAAAATAAAATATCATTATTAAAAGTTGAATGATTATTTAGGAATAATTTATCAATAAATTTTTATTTATTAAGACCTATATATATATATATTTCATAAATTAGTTAATACCATTCATACACACTAATTTATCAGCAAGACTATAATGGTAATATATTCCTTGGGTCGTTTAAGCTTGGTGTTGCATGTCATATATGATATTGAACATTATGTTATTATTTTAAAATATTGGGGTGATACATTCTACCCCTTAAATAAATTTATTCCTTAAAATTTGAACTTGTTCTCAATAATCAAGGGTTTAACATTAAAAAATTATTTTATGGAAAACCCACATCATAAAAAGGTTTTATAAAATTTCCTTTTAAAAATAGGGAAATATAAATACCAAGGTCATCCAAAATAATACAAAACTAGGTTTAAATATAATGGGAACATTGGTGAGAAGTGAAAACATGGATTTGAAAAGAAGAGGCATTTATGAGATAATGTTATACCCATTTTTAAGAGGGTAGAGACCATCGATTTATCAAAAATGTGTAACATTTTTATTTAAAGATCATTTTTCTAAAGCTAAGGGATCATTTTACCATTTATATTAAGAACATAAGGAAATATACTTACTTGACATTTATAATTTAATCCTTAATTTATTTTTCACCACAATATCATATGTTTCTCCAAACAATGAGTATTCAAGATGATTTTTTATGCGTGAAGAATTAAAATCAAATTCTAATGTATTATAAGATCCATAAAAGAATAATAAGTTATACCTCATTTATTTAAATATTAATAAAAACAGAAATGGTTACAACAAGGTAAAAATTGTATATTCCTTCATTCGAAGAAATAATAAATTTTATTTTAAAATTTTCCTTAAAGGTTCAACTTAGAATATTTGACATATAAATAACCCTACATCCCAAATAACCTCTAATTTAAAAAATTTATTTATGTTCTTTCTAACCAATATTTCATGTTAAAACACATGTTATATCTAAGGGTTATATATACCTCAACCAAATGTAACATTTCCCAAAATTTCATTATAATCCTCAAAATGATAAAAAATTAAAAATATTTGATCCTATAATTTTTTTCCCAAAATAAACTTAATTTTTATCCATAAAATTTTTAAAGTAAAAAAAATTTCATACTAACTAGTACATCATGTTGGCCAGTGGTAGGTGTTGAACCCTTATTACCCTTCAGTTGTGGGTTCAAGCTTCACAACCTTCCTTGATATAATGAGTTGTCACCTAACATGAAAGTTGTCATTTTTCTAAAAAGATATTAATATAATTCCTATAACATTCCCAAATATATGATGAACATACTAAAAATAACATTAATCATCAAAACAGCTTTTAACCAAAAAATTATTATATATATGTATAAAATTTTTTTTCGAAAAAATAAAAAAAATAAATTGAATATAATTACCTCAACATCAGGAACATATCAAAGATTATCTTTTCCCCAATCATGTTCTTTTAAATAAAATATCACCTTACCATTAAATAACCTTTCTAGGTCATTAGTACCATTATGAATATTCTTTAAAATTATTAAATAAAAACCATTTTAGAATAATACTTAGAAGTTTCTTGATTCTTATAACCATCATACCAATGATAAAAATACTTCAACAACATGATTCTTGAGTTCTAACAACTAAAAAATTCAATAATTCTAATTAAATTATTATTATAACATAGGAACTTAGGAGTTAATACTTATATTATGGTATTGAATTGTACAATTACCAAGTTCCCCACATCTATGACATTGAACTATTAGTAGTTTCTTAGGTTGAAATTTATTTCCCCACATCTTGTTAACCAAACTCTTAATTTTTTTTCCAGAAATTAGATACTTTGTTCCCTCCTTTTCCACATAGAAAATATCTTCTAGTTCTATTAAGGCATGCTCCAGGTTCCTATTCCAACATTTTTGACATGTTAGAAATTGAATCTTATTTTTTTTATCATATTTAACACTTGAACTTCCATGAGACTCCATCCTTCTCAGCTTTGGCTTTGACTTGTTTAGAAATTCAACTATATTCCAGTTGTTAATCATAATTTGAGATAGGTCATTTGGTATGATCACAATATTTATAACTTCAATTCCCATTAGCTTAGGTATCTTATTAAGGAAATCATTACATTTCCCATCACATTAGTTGTTGGCATGCTTTCTCATATTTCTCTCCATTAATTAAAAATAATAAAATAAACAATATTAGAATGCATTGACATACAAAAAGAAAACTTATAAAATTATAAGGAATAACATATAAATGATAAGTATATAATTCATTATGAGTCTCTAGGTTTTAATATAGGTTATCAATAATAACATTTCATATTATGTTTTATACCTAACAATTTGTTCAATTCCTTCATAATTGTTTGTAAAGAGTTTTTGATTTTCTATATCATATCCCTTGGGAGTGTCAAATCAGGTGTGCAACAAGGCCTATTACTGTGCACCAGGTGATGATATAGTCAAGAAAAATGCACCATTTTTGGAGTTATTACCCATAGAGGTACAAATGCATTAGAGACACATCCACTTATGGTATCCAGACAAGGATATAATTTCTTAAAACCCACTCTCACTACACTTCACCAAAATTCCAGAATATTTTTCTATACTTAGTCTTATCCTTATACTTATCCTATGAATCTCACTAAATTATTCTAGTCATAATCCCAAAAAAATAAATATTCCTTTATTTGATACCAACTGTAGAGATCCAATCCTCTTACACATATTATTATATGATTTTTAACATAAACATACATTAATTACAACCCATAGACCATGATGCCTAGTGTCTTTGGAACACTAGGTTCATAATTCATAAAAGTGAGACTAAAATAAAACTTCTTTATTTTATTCTCTATAATGTGATCATAAATCCAATTGAGATCCTGAAACTACATGGGATAACCTGAGTAATACATAGAATAAATGGGTGAGATAAAAATACCAGTAAGGGAATAAAAAAGATAAGGAAGCGTAACATATGATTCAAAAGTATAACATGATATCATAAAAGAGAAGTTTCAAGAGTAATAATATGGGAGAATAAAATAAATAAAATGATATCATAAGATCATGACATTATAGGATATGTGGAAGAAACATATAACCTGATATAAACACGCATCAAGGCTAACTTCCTAGACAATATCACATTGTGGACAAAGTCCCATAATGGATTAGGTTTACTCTCTAATCCCATACATAATGCCTCATGAAACTAAAAGCATTACCTGATACATTAGGAGGATATATAATTTCAGGAACACCATCACATTCATATCATGTATATTCATATATGTTCCACATAAGGAAATAAATTACTATAAAAAATGGTGTTTCTCGGTGGGGTTTTCATGTTGGTTTCGAAAACCACCGCTAAATGTTTCAAAAAAAATTTGGCAACAATTTTTTAGCAGCCATTATTAAGACCACCGCTAAATGTTTTTTAAATATCATTTTAATTAGTTTTAATTTTTTTTAGTAGTGGTTCTTTAAAAAACTACTGGGAAATAACAACAGTTTTAAAAGACCAATGCTAAATTAAAGGCTTTTTAAAAAAATATATTTATTTATGATTTATGATTTATGATTTACTCATATATATAGATTATTATTTATAATATAAATTAATTATAATATGTTAATTAATAAATATTTATAATTACTAGTTAATAATAATTCAAAACTTAAACCAAATGTTCAATAAGTTGAAAATCAGACTTTGACATCAATTGACCCTAAATTTTGATTCAGGAGTCTATTTTGGCTCCAAAACCAGTAAGATCAATTCTTATGAAATGAAGTAAAACCACACTAGATTTAATTTTTTTAAAAAATTTAATGAATAAAATTTATTATAGTTTCAAGAAAAGTAAGGAATCGAACTTGAACTTCAAACGACCTTAACTTTTGATCTTGGTGTCCATTTGGGCTCTACTATATATCAAATCAAAGACTGCAATGATATCTATTCCATGAAAAGTATGGGGAACCTTGTTCACTTTTTTATAGTCAAAAGAGGTCTCTAAGAAATATTTTTCATTCATTTCATTTTAAATAAATAATTATTGATTTTATTTACCTTATAAAAATGCATTAATTTGAATATATATACCTATAAAAGTAGTGTTTATATATAAAATTGTGCGTGGTAAAAAAAAAATATATATTTATGTGTATATTCTAATATATGAAAATAAATACATATATTTGTAAGCATTTCTATATATTTATACACATTTGTAAATATTTATATATATTTATGTTTATATATTTTTATATCATATTTGTGTAGATATATATAGAGATATTTATATTTACTTTTGTTATATATATATATATAACAATTATATACCTGAGTGTGTTTATATATATTTATGTAACATAAATATGTGTTTATATATATTCATGTAAATTTTTTTATAAGTATATATATTTATATATATTTATATATATTTATTATATTTTAATTTTATTATTTTATTATTTATTATTTGTTACTTATTATTTATTGAATTATAATTTATAATTTATAATTTATTATTTTAATATTTATTTATTATTGATTTATTTTTATTATTCATTTAAATTTAAAAAATTATATCAGATTTATTTATTATATATTATATATTATATATTATATATTATATATTATATATTATATATTATATATTATATATTATGTATTATTCATTTATTATTTATTATTTATTATCATTTATTATAATTTATTATTCATTTATTATTCATTTTTTTATTATTTATTGATTATTTATTTATTTAATATTTAATTATTATTTATCTATTACGTTTTTATTATTTATCATTTATAATTTATTAATTATTCATTTAATATTTATTAATTATTAATTATTTATGTATTAATTATTTATTAGTTATTTACTGAGTTTTTTTATTATTTATTATTTATTATCATTTATTATTTATTATCTTTTATTATTATTATCATCATCATCATCATTATTATTTATTGATTATTTATTTATTTATCAATTATTTAACATTTAATTATTATTTATTTAATAATTATTTATCATCGATTTATTATTTATCTATTATCAATTATGTATTAATTTATTATATATTTATCACTTCTTTATAATATATTCATTATATATTCAAATTTTTTTTATTTAATATCGTTATTTTTTTATTTGTATATGTATAAGTATATTACACACTGTTTACTCACTAGATAAGGAGATTACTAGAGTGTTAAAGTCTTTGTAGTATATCCAAGAGGTAAGGGGTTTGAATTTCTCCCAGCACATATATTTTCCAGATTTATGCATGCCATGCATAGAATATGCATGCATGGTAGGATAAATAATAATTAAAAATAACAAACAAATAAATAATAAGTAATAATAAGTTAATAATAATAAGTAATAAGTAATAGTAATAAACAATAAAAAATAAACAATAAACAATAAATAATAAATAATAAATAATAGATAATAATAAATAAATAATAAATAAATAATAAATAAGAATAAATAAGAATAAAAAAATAATAAATAATAATAATAAAACATAATAAAAATAAATAAATAAATTATTTAAATAATAAAATAACCACCGCTAAATGAAATTCTGTGAAATTAAAAAACATCACCCAAAAGATGCCACAAAATTATTCCTGACATGCAAATATGTGGCACTTTTAGAAAGTGTCATGCATCATTTAGCAGTGATTTAAACTGCCGCTAAATTCCAAAAAAAACCACTGGGAAATGCCATTTTAATTTTGTAGTAAATCATAAGGTATAAACATAATAAATACCCATGGAAAGAAAACGGGTTGCATACTCTTGTCTCGTATCATAATCAAAAGAGGTTTCTTAAAGAAGACATTTTAGAAATAAAAATAAGGAATATATTATCTTATCAAAGTAAGGGAGAATAATAAAGGTATATATGTGAGATACATACATACATATATATAATTTAAAAGAAATCCATAACATCAAAGGTTTTCGTTGTTAATGAAAATGTCTTTAAAAGATTACATGGAATATTTATTGAGAAAAATAATCATTTCACTTTGAAAGAACTTATTCAATATCTAAAAATTCACAAAATATTATAGAAAAATTTTTCTTTAAAAATAAAAATGGAAACTTATAAAGGAAGCTTCAAAGATTTGAGTGGTCATGATGACATACAATCCCTTATATGTCATATAAGTTAAAAAAAATTCCTTTCACATTACAATAAAAAGATTAAAAGGACTCTCATTTAGAAAAAAAATATTCCTTTAAAACTATATTAAAAAATCAATAAAAAATTCTTTAATAAATATTTTTTGGAATGTCAAAAATATTATTGAAAATATTTTTAGAAAATAGGGATATGGAAGAAAAATGATTTTCGACCAAAAAGAGAAATGAATTCAGCATTTCTTGAAAAAAAAATTCTCAATAATTTTAAGTACCAAATATAGGAGAATGGTGATATTACTGAAAAATTTTATGAATAACTATAGGAGAATAAAACTAAAGGGTTTTATTAGAAAATAATCAAATAATTTCCTATACCGTAAATTCAAGCATAAACAGTCTCGATTAAAATGAGATTAAAACATAAACCCCTACTGCTTTGGTAAAATTTGAATCATAACTATCATGAATAAAGTAAATTAATTGTAACCTTAAATATCATTAAGTATGAAGGATTCATGATATAATATGAAAAGTGGTAGTATATACACCATTTTAAAATAAATTAGGTGTATAAAAGAACTTGTGTCTCAAAGAAGGAAGTTTTGAGATGAAACCCTTACCTTGAGTCCAGATTTTTTCATGTATGTCTTTTATCTCATGTATAATAAACTTATATAAGTTATTTGTTTTATTAAATAAATTTTCTAGGTTTAATATATTATACTTAAACCATTTATTTTATTTAATTTAATGAAATATTTAATTACATAATTAGTTATGTCCATATAGGGTGTTTTGAGGATGCTCAGTTCGTAATTTAAAAATGGCATCAGTGTGTTGACCATAGTCAAAGGGGTCATTTTTCCATAATATCAAGAATAATAATCATAAAATAATAATCATATTTTTTTTATATAAACTATACTTTTAAAAATATCCATGAATTATGGTTATGAAAAATGAATTCCATTACAACCATGGAAACTGTTGGTCGTACGTACGCACGTGGAATGTTTCAATTTTTCAATGATCATAATGGAAAGAAGGTAAATGTTATTTTCTATTCCTAGAATGATAATAATATAATAAATATAATATTATTTATTTAAATACACTTATATACACCATCCATGTGATGTGGTAATACAAAACGAATCATATCGCTTTGTGAGATGGTATTCCTCCATACACACGAATGACTTTATCATTTTTCCATGGATGGTAAGAAAAGATAGTATATGACATGTTAATTTTATATAATGATTAATATTTCTTAAAAATTATATATATGACATTAAATTTATCATCATTAATAGTTGTGAGATATGATGATGGAAACCAAATTACATCGGTTTGAGAGTCGGTAGTTCATCGTACACATGTACGATGATTTCATTTACCCTTTGATAGAAGAGGAGATGACTAAATATTATGACATAAACATAATAACATAAAAATATAAATGAGATAATGGTTTTATTATATTGGAATTTTTATAACACAATTGAAAATGAAAAAATAAAAGGTAAAAATGAATAAGCTTGGTGAAGATGATTACCTTTTCTTAGAAGAACCTCCTTTGGATTTGTTTTTAAGGACCATATGGTTGGTCTTATTAGAAGAATAAAATATCTAGAATTTGTATAAGTATATTAGGGAGATATTTTAGTAGTGTTTTTTCAATCAAAATGGATTTATATGTGTGAATAAGTGAGGGGGGGGGGGGGTGTTATTTTATAATTGAGGAATGACATTTTTCTAAATGCCCAAAATTATTCAATAATGGGAAGTCACTATCAATCCAAGTGCCTAAAAAATTGATAAATAATGAAGTGTATGGGTGATATTGTTTATCCAAACCTTAAAAATTCCAAATGAAACATGTTTTAAACATTTTATCCCATTTATCTCTAAGGTTACTCACTTTTACCATTTTAGTTTTTCACCATAGTAACTAGTTTTTTTACTATTTTTACTATTAATTATGAACAAAATTAAGTTGACCTTATTAAATAGTATTAATTATCTTTATTAAAAATATAAAATTAATTTTATCAAATTCAAAACACATAATTTTTTAAATTCATTATAAAATTAAACTTTCAAAACATGTTGAAACACATTTGTTTTCACGAAATGCATTTTCAAGCAATAATTGATCTTATATTAACTTTATAACCACTAATAATCATTATACGAATTTTAAAAAATGTATATATAATTAAAATATATTCATTTAATTTAAATATTTCTTTATTATGGGTTATTTTAATTAATTAAAATAGATAAAATTTATTCATTTAAAAAGAGTTTGCATAAAACAGCATTTTTAAGCATAAAAATATACTTATACCAAAATCATGAACATTAATGATTTAAATGATATTAATTATTTAATTATAAATAAAATGGTTCATATGTTACTTTATTACCAAATCAAAAATATAATGGCACTTTTAAATTACTTGATTTAATGAAAATAAATGTCAATATTTGAAAAATTGATAATTCTCAATATTCACAAAAGAATCAAACATTTTAGAAAAATACCAAAATTTGAACCTAATTAATTTTGATATGATGATTTTAAAAAATTATTTTCATTTTATAAAATAAAATTTCTAAAAGTTCCATTAATTAATTATAATATTTTCTCACAAAAATCAATAAAAATTATTTTTGAACGAAATATATTTTTTATAGAATAAAATATCTTTATTAAAATCCGAGTTCTTATTTATCAAGAATTTATCAATAAATTTATACTGAGTTAGAAATTTATATATATTTCATAAATTAGTTAATACTATTCATACTTGATAATTTAATAACTAGATTATAAAGTTAATATACTTCACATGTTGTTGAAGTTTGGTTTTTCATGTCTTATACAATATTGAACATTATATTCTTATTTTAAAATCTTTGGGTGCTAAAATTTTTCCTAAAACTTATGTAGTTATCATGAATTATGGAATATCTACTATTACCAATATTTATGGTATATTTTTGTTTCCTTTTGGTATCATTGATATTTTTAAAATTATGGTGCTTTCATCCAGATTGATGTGCTTCAGTAGTTGACCTATTTTCCTCAATGTTTGATTCAGCAAAGTTCTTATCTTTCCATAGAACATTTTAATTGAAGATTATATATCTACTTCTAATGATCTTCTATTGATAATCACTCCATAGTCAGTAGCAAAATTCTTCATTTCTATAGTTTATAAGGAAACATACATTATAAATTTCCTCTAGCTTATCTCTCACCTTATCATAAAAATGAGTTTAAGTAATACAACCAATTTTTTAAGGTGTGAAACTTATGGTATATTATCAAACAAAAGTTCTTATGGTATACTTTTTCCCATTATTTTGGATGAACTTCAGTTGGTCAAATAAGCTTCCATGTTGATTACTTTTTCCCAGGTGTCCTTCGGAATACTAGTGTGCACACACATGCATCTTTCCTTATTTGTAAAAATAAATTTTATCCTATATATAACTCCATTTTTTGTGAAGTTCCATGTATTGTTCTATTATGAATGTTCCCTTTCTTCCAAAAAAATTGTAGAAGTTCATAATGTTATATTTACCACTATTATAATATCTTAAGCACTTAATTTTTGACCACTTTCTAACTCCACCATGGATTTCCACTATACAATGGAATCAAACACATAAAATTTATTTTTATGAATACAAACCCTTAAATTCCTCATGGTTCCATCAATGAATGTAAAAAAGTATCACAATCCTCCATGAGGTTTAACTAAATATGGTCCCCAAAAATCCATGTGAACTTGACCCAGCTTTCAGGATCTAGGCTTCTTGTCATTCAGATTGAATGAGACCCACTTTTTTTCTAGACACTCATCTCTCATAACTTATGATAGTTGTATGATCAAGATTTAGAATACCCTTCCTTGAAAAAATATTATCATTATTATCAATTAGGTGACCTAGCCTACAATTTTAGACCTCAATATTTTTAAAGGAATAATTTTTTTCCATTTCACTCTCATATAAACTTTCAGTCATATAAAGGGTCCTGTCCTTTAGTCCTTATTACACAAGCATGAATCAATGAGTCACTTTCTAGAATTCAGTATTAAAAGTAGTATCAAATACTTTATTATAAAACTACCAAACTATAATGAGATTCCCCCCGATACATGTATTGTGTCTCACTCCTTTAAACTAAAGAATACCCCCATTCTATATCTGTAGATTTACACCTCCTTTTCCAACTACTTAAAAAGATTAATGATTATCCAGAATAACTTCTCCAAATATTCCAGTTACATATCTTGTCATGAATCCATGATCAATAGTTGAGTGGAAGTATGAACCAGAGTCAACTGCCCATGAATCCACTGGATTGTGAACAATGAGCATTAGATCACTACCATATTATGTTGAATTAAAAAAAATTTAATTTCAGATAGATGTTATTGTGGTTCCTTACTCATGTTTTCTAAAATTCCTCTAAAGACAAACTTGATTACTAAAATGCTATAAGGTAAACAATGAACCATTCTTCTTTCCACGGCTCTTCTCCTTAGATTCTTCTTATGATTTTTATGATTCTTCTAATGAGTTGGGAATCCCCTTCTATTAGTATTCAACATGGTGCTAAAAGGAACTTGGACCTCCCTTCTCCTAAGGTCCTCATTCTAGACATCCACAAACACTAGATCATACATTTCACATGAATTAATAACCACTATAACCATTCCATATCAAGATTCTGATAAAGTTGAAAGTAGTAGTATAACCCACACATCATCTGGGAAAGTCACTTTCACTAACTCAAGATGATTTTTTATCATGTTAAAATCATTCAATTTTTTTTAACCATCCTCGAATAGACTCATGCTAAAAAAATGCCTCATTAGGAACACTTTTTAAGGTTTTTAGTTTTTCATACATCTCCACTAGGGCCACCATAAGTGTAGTTATGGTCTTTTTATCTTGGATTATAAATTCTATATTCTATTACAAGATCATACTTACCAATACAAGAACTTTTTAGTCCAACTTTTACTATTCTTATTCTCCATATTTTTGGGTTTATCACCCAATATAAGTTTTAGATCCTTCTATATGAGATAATATTCTATCTGCATCTTTCAGAAACCAAAGTCAATTTTGTTGAACTAACTAATACAAACCATTTATTTATTAGTTTCTATATCTTCCAATGATAGTATGAAAAACTGAAATTAATATTAATATAAGGAAGGTGAGAAAGTTACCCATGTTTTAAAGTGTGTCCAAACCAAGTACCCTTTGATACCACTGATGGGAAGAAGGGTATAAATACCTGATCTGAACATTGAATGGTTGAAAATTGAGTTCAATGGAAACTTATATACATAAGTAGTTAAATATTGTGTAAAAATAAACTGTTGGTTATTCATTTATTGTCATCATAGAGAATTGAAATTAGGAAGTCATTATACTTCATAATCACCACTCAAAAGACGAAACACACACACACACACACACCCTCAAACACAAACACACACACTCAAACACACGTATTCATTCAAAGAATGAGAAAAATAGGAGCAATAATTTTATTTGGTTCATACTTTCATCCTATGTACATGAGAGAACACTGAAAAATATTTTTTATTACCAAAAAAACAATAATAGGAATCACTATATATTATTAACCAGTGATTAAACATAAATTATGGAAGATAACATCAAAAACTAGTCCAAAATCCTTCTATAGAGATGACCATCTGATCAAACATGTAACACTGATCTTTGGCATTTATGGTCATCCATATATTCAATTATCCATTTAACTGAGGCTTCTATCAAATCAACTGTACTAAATGTTACACTTTTCACCATGCCCAAAGACTAGTATGAATATCCATCAAAAGTTTTCAAACTTCTGGTAAGATGACTCACATGTAGAAGGTTCATATTGTTGCTATTCTGACAAGGCTGAAGTGAACTACTAAAGAATAAAAATTTGATACATGAAATTTTAGTGACTTGAAGAAAACTTCATGATCCCAATATATACTATTTGACACAAATGGTTGTGAAAATGAAAATCTAAATATATGCCTATTATGATAGAAAATATGAGTTTCCCACTCTTACTCAATGCAGTGAGTTTGATATCTGAATATAAATTTTATCTTGAGTCTTTTTTATCAAATGGATACCCTAAAATATTTCTGTCAGTGAGAGATAATTAAAATTGAAAGGATATAGTTTATATAATGGGGGGTGGGGGGTGGGGGATGTAACACCCCATAATTATGTATTCATGTTCTTTAATTAAGTTACTTTTTTAATTATTTCTAATGAATATAAAATTAGCTAGAAAATAAAACTTACAATATATGAATCAAATTAGCCACAAATTATTAACCCATAATAAAAAATTACAAAAAAATTATATGAAACAAAGTATTACATACCAATTATTTTTACATATCAGGGATGATTACATCATTTAAATTTTTATCAAATAAAATGAGAAAATAAATAAAAAATAATAATATCTTTACAACTAGGAAATCCCCTGGACCATATTCACATTATAGGATCATTATTAGTATAACTAAAAATATAAATAGAAAAATATCTTGAACTGAGAAAGAAAATTATATAATTTTAAATTAAAAAATAGGAATATGAAGTGTAATTTGTGAGGTTAGAATGAAATGAATTTATATAATGTAAGGAGGATAATATAAATATTATATGTCCATTATATATATAGTCATTGGATATATTACTATTAGATATGTGGTCAGTGGCTATATGATAATTGGATATATGGTTGTTAGATATTTGGTCATTTGGTACAGTTGTATCAAATATCTATATTTATAATTTTATATATTTTTTGTAAATAATTTGTTACACATAAAATATTTTACATGTAATTCTCATAAATAATTTTTAAATAAAATAAAAATATAATATTTCAATTTTGAAAATATCTATTATTTTAAATATTCACATAATGTATTTTAAATGAAATTTATTACTTTAAACAAATTTTTTGGAAAAATTCAAGGAATTACTATTAAAATAAGTAAATAACATTCAATAAAAAATTAATTAGTTATAATGAATAATAATTTAATGATTCATGGTTTATGATTTTTTTATTTTAAAACATTTTTTATTGAATTTTATATATTTTTATTTAAAAGATAATTTATTATATTTGGAGTATAAAATTTAATGAAATATATTTTATATATATATAAAAAATAAATAAATATTAATTTAATTATTATTTATTGTTAAGGAGTAAGAATAAAGTCACTTTTATTCTTAAAATATTTGTTTATACATTTTTTTGTGTGTTTTACATTATTATTTAAAAATAATTTTATTCACTTTTAGGAATTGAATTTAATATTTTTTTTAATTATGGTATTGAATTTAGGTAAGAGGGCCAATTTTTTTGGGCAAAAAAATAGGTCACCAATGTAAAAATTGAGTTACCACAATATTGGAAAAATGAGGTAAAAGGTGTCAAATTAAGGGATAAATGCCTAAAATATCTATAAACTTATCTCTAAATTCTGTGTGTTATGGGATGAATGAAACTTAATGTTTATATGTTTACTTTGGATCCACTTTCATGTAAAAAAAATTACTTATATGTTAGGGAATGAGGTATTTGTGGAAATTCCAATCAAACTCACCTATAAAAGGATCTCTCTTCTAGCCACTAAAACCACAATTTTCCTTCATTTTCCTCTCAAATCCATTCCCAAATTCCCTCTCATAAATCCTTCTTATACATTTGGTATCTTCTAGTCTTAATAAGGATACCTAAATTCTTTATTCTAAAAGGAATCTCTTTGAGCAGGAGAAAAATAATCAAAGTATATATCTAGCACTTCACCATCTTTTTCAATTACCTTTTCATATCCAATATTTATAAATATAATTAAATATAGTAATTATATTCAATTAAAATCATTATAATTCTATGAAAAGGATTTTACTATAATATAACTCAATACTCTTACTCATTCCTTTGTACAATATGTTCTTGTTTGCATCGGTTCAACTACCTACATGAACAATGAAATACTATCAATACCATTTACTATATAAATCAGTATAAAGACATTAGTAATGGTAATATATTATATTAAAGAGTAATTTATGTTATGAATATAGATCTATAATGGCGACACAAAAAATGAATGATCATTATAAAGTAACTAAGAATTATTGAAAAATTACCCGAAACATTCTCATTGTGGATTCCATTCTCACAAACCATACCCATAACTTCCATCAAATGAGAATAAAAATGCATAAATAATTAAAGAAAAATATTTCACTATATTGGATAATTAGGTAATGATTAACTTTTTATCAATGAATAATAATCTACATCACCATTATAAAAATTGTACAAAGCAATAAAAATTACTAATATTCAATGAGGAAAATAAAAAATAACTAACTAATAAATGCGAAATAAATTATTATAATTTATCATTATAAAAGGTAATTAATATGAATATGGTTTTCAAATACGTGATTATTATGTTTATATTTATTATACATGAGGTTACAATGAATTCTTGGAAGTCAGGAGTAAAGGTAAGGGTTTGTTTTTCAATCTCACTTTGAAATTGAGATTATTTATGTATAAATATATATTAGGAGAAATTGAATATTAATTGTCTAAAAAATCCCATATATTTTCTTCTACTTTGTTTATTTTTATTTTTTACATGTATTCTCACCATTTCCCATCCCATTGGTTTATAAATCACCCAAAATGATTGTTATAAGTGGAATCATCATTTTATTTTCTTTTCGGCCATAAATATCTTTCTTCTATTTACATTATTTTCATATTATTTTATAGAACTAATTTTCCATATTTTTATTATTTATTAATGTAATTTTCAATTGAATTTGAATTTATTTTATAAAACCATGAAACAAATATTTTTTAATGTTTTATACACGATTACTTTATCCCATTGTTTTCTTATATTTTCATTAAAATTACTTCTTTCCAAGTTTTAATGGTTTTACAAAGTATTTTTTTTAATATATCATTATTTTTATAAAAATATTATTTTATAAATTATTTTATTTTAAAATATTATTTATCAAAACGCAAGGGGAATTTCTTCTTATTTTACAAACAATTGTCTAATGTTCTTATAATGTGCCTTTAATTTATGAAAATACCCATTTAATTTTTATTATGTTTCACTAGGGATATGTTTTAATAAAATCATCAAATTTCATTTTATAGATGATTTATTTATTTCGTTTAGAAATTTTCATAAATCCTATTTCTTTTACAAGGGTTATTTATGCTATGGTTTATTTATGAATATGATCATGTTCATGTGGCACATATATGTATGGTTTTTATTTATGTGATAGGTGATCCTAGATTTATATATCCCTATAATGAATTTGGTAATGTTTTATATCTCATGATATGACATGTATTAGATTGGGTAGTGAAACCAATCCACTATGTTTATGGGGAATGAGGGGTGAACCCAATCCACATTATTATGAGACTCTGTCTAATATTCGATGATGGTATTGGAACTAATCCATGATAGAATAAATTATTTTTTATTCCAATATTGGTGATTTTTTTTATGTTATTCCATATTCCTACATTATGTTTCCATGTATCATGATTATTATCTTAGGTTTCCACATTCCTATGCTACATTCAAGAGTTATGCCAAAATATTTATGATATATTCATGTTTATGGTTAATGTTTTATTGGGTATGGTTTCTTTATATTATATTCATATACCTAGATATTTTTCTCATACCCATATGTTCATCTTATGTTCACTTATAATCCTCGATTTGTAATGACCTTCATCATTATAGGTTGAGAAAATTAGGGGAAATATGAAATTTTATTCATAGGTAATTTTGAGGGGAAAATGATAATTTCCCCAAGAATATGATCTTAGGATATTTTTATAACCACTCCATAGGTCCTTGAAAAGGGTTTTCACACTAGGGATAGAGTTTGGTGGAATTTCTAGATTGTTTTATTTTCATGGAATATTTAATATTTAATTAATTAAATATTAATTATACTCTCATGTTAGATCAATGTTATCCTTTGAATGGGGCCTCAAACAAAATTTTTTACTTAATGGCTTAGTCTGGAATGAGGGTTTTTTTCTTGTGCGAGTTGTAAACTCGCTTTGGGTTTTAGAACTCGAGTAAGGCCATTTAAGTGAGCATTTTCATTTTATTTTATTTTTTCCTTTTCCCTTTAATAAGAGTTGAAATTTACATTTTTTTCACAGCAATTAACCCCAATAATTAATCTAAACCCAGGTAATTTATGTATTTTTTTAAATTTATAAAAATATATAACATTATTGATATTTTACTTAAATGATGATTTTTAATTGAATTTTTTATTCTTTGTATTTAATTGAACAAGATATACTTTTTAAATTAAACGGATCATTGGTTTTTAAAATTAAAATTTCACCGTTTAAAAAATTATGGAATTAAATTATGAAATAGATCAAATATGGATTTTTATTATTTTATTCATTTTAAATTAATTTAAATCCATAAATTGAATTTTTGGAAATTTGGAATGTAATTGTTTATTTTGAAATTTCTAAATTAAATATGTAATTAAAATGATAAAATATATTGATTCTTGAATACTAATTGTTCCAAAAAAAATTAATTTATTAAAGTATGGATTTTAATTGATTATGAGATTTCAATTTTAATCTTTCAATTTGTTTTTATTTTTTTTTATTAATTTGGGCATAAACCTATACTGAATTCGGTTTTTAATTTTACAAGTTGAAAAAAATTAGCAAAGGCATCAAGTGACTGCACATTGAAAATGTAAAGTGACCATGATCTCTCCTAACCTACCTTGTAGACACCTTCAATAACTGACCGTGGGGTCATATTCTTCCCTTCATCTGATTGTAAGAGAACCCCACATCTAGTCCACCTAAAATGGTTGTTTTTACCCTATTTTCATCGTCTCATTGATGTTCTAATAAAAGAATCCATCTCATTTCCATGGTCAATTCCTAAAACCTACCACAAGATCATTATATAGTCATTCAACTTACCATGTAATTGAAGCTACATTACTAATTTATCCATCTAAACTGATCATGAACTCATCAACGGTCAACCATAGGAATCCAAATCAACCCACCACGCTACATCCTTCTCACAATTAGTAGACCTACTTTGTATTGTCCTAGTTACCATAAGATCAAATTCAAGTGACCATGGTCTTGTCCCTACACAACTAACCACACCCTTTCATTGATCGAGTTATGTCTATGTAATTGATGAAAATGATAAAAATTGATATTGGCGATTCGAGTCTAATAACTTCTATAGAAGGAATCAAAGATGATTTCTAGTGTCATGGGTAGGCCATGGATCTTGGACAGAGGTTGAAATCTAAAAATAAAAGTAGGGAATCCAAGCTTTTTGATAAATATTATGATCCACAAAAATCATATTCAAACTAGTGGAACCAAAACCAAGCCTAAAATTCTTTATAGAAACACGAACCAAGATTAATCCAATAAAATCGAGGGTTTCAATGTGAGAAGAATACTATAACTTATCTTTCTATCTCTTGAGTAAGAGAGGGGATTCAATCCCCAAACCTATGAAGTTAATGGATCAATAAATATACACATTCCACCCAGAGATGATACAAAAAATGATTAAGTGGGATTAATTTGAGTTTAGAGATTGTAATTGAATAATTCTATCCCATTGATGTTTTTCCACAAATAGGTGGATCTCAATAAAGATGGTGGGAACTCCATTCTACCCCAATTATAAGGACCCAACCTTATACAATTCATAAATTTTATCTCTAGAAAATAATTAATTTTGTTTCTTTCATGAATATATTTTATTTTTATAGTTTTAGAGAATTATGGAATTACCCTTACATAAATAAATATTACAACCCAAAGTATACACTTCTACTAAGTATCCATTTTCCAACAATACAAAACTTTTAAGATATAACAATTTTTCTTTTTTTTTTATAATTTATCTTCATAATTTTCATCTTGACTTTATCCTTGTCTTTAATAATTATTAAAACCCTATGATTTTTTTAAAATGTAGGATTAACTCAAAAATATTAGCAAGATACATATAAAAATAAATAAAGAAACCTGTTAGTTCTTGAATACTCATAAAATTTTTCATTTTTCAAAATAAACTTTCATCTCAAACTAAGATTTTATTACCCAAGAAATCAAATTCAATGCCCAAAATATTTTCATAAAAAATTTCATATGAATCATTAATGGAAAAATAAAACTCAGAAAATTTTCTTTTCACTCATGAAAAAATCATGTTTTTTTTCACAAAGTTATACCTTTCACCTTTAATAAGTAGCATAAAATTCCATTTATAAACATAATCTCATTAACTTACCTTGTGAAATAATAAGATAAAAACCCATAGAATGCATAGATAAGTCATATAGGTTACTTTGGACATCATTTTCATATCACTCTTACAAATAGAATAACCTATCCTGTAAATTACGATAATCTTTTAGGAGAAACCTATAACCGGTTAACACTGTCCCTTTACCCAATGCATTGGAGAGCTATATCGGGCTCACCCATCATCATGAGCTATATCCGGATCACCCATAATCCTAAACTATATTAGGATCAACCTTCATAATAAAAAAATACCAAGAACCATAACATAATATTAAAAAATGAAAGCTTTCATTTCCATAATCAAACTCATAAAAATATTATTTTCACCCATAAGAAAAAAAAATTTAGATATCAAAATATCCATTTCATTTTAAACCATTATTGAAAATACCTATAAAAAAGGTAAGGATTATTTTAATTAAAAAATGAAATATTGTAAATTAATCTCGAAATATAATAATGGTTACAGTTGTAGGAAAAACCATTGACCTTGTATATGTTAAAATTGAACATTCCTTTTTTCTTATTTTCAAAACATCCCTTATAAAATACATAAATATGTTACTTTTAAAAAACATTGATAGGAAGTAAAAAAGAATTTTTTTAATTCATTTATTTCTATATAAAAAAATACATAATATAATTTTAGTAATATAGACATGGGAAAAAAATATTTATAAAATAAATCTTTAAAACATTTAAAATGAGGTTTTAAGGTAAAGTGTCCCTTACCTAAAGTATGACACATCATGTACATTATTTATATGCTTGAATAATAAAATTTTGTTAATTATTTACTTGATTGATAAAATATTTCATGTTTATTATTCCTTTTATTTTATTTATTACCTTGTTAGATTTAATTATTTAATCAGTTAAGTTCATGTCATACATTTTTCCGATATTTGAATCATAGGTCCAAAATGACTTCAGAAGGTTGGATATAGTCAAAGTGGTCATTATTAAATCATATAAAGAATAATTATCATGAAATAATTATCATTTTTATACATTAATTATAAATTTTAAACCAACCATGAATTATGGTTATGAAAAATGAATTATGTTACAATAATGGAGACGACATGTCATACGTACGCATGAGTAACATTTTCAATTTTCAATGAACATAAGGGAAAAAGGTAAGTATTATTTTACCTTTATATAATGTTAATTATATTATAAATATCATATTATATCTTTAAATATACTTATATATACCATCCATATGATTCAATGATGAAAAACGAATCACATCACTTCATGGAGGTAGTAATCTACACGTACTAACAAACAATGTTATCATTTTTCAATGGATAGAAGGTTATGAAAATTGATGATATATCATCTTTATGTAATAGTAATTATTTCATTAATATAATATATATACATTAAATCCATCATTATAACCATCAATGAGAGGTGGTGGTGGAAAATGAATTAGATTGGTTCGCGAGGCGGCAGTACGTTGTGCACACAAACGATGGTTTCATTTTACATTGGATGAAAGAGGTGATGGATATAGGTTATTAAATTAACATAATAAAATATAGGTATTTGGAATATACTGATGTTATTATTTCATCACAGTTGAAGAATATTTGAAGGAGGCATAAGAAGAAACAAAATAAAAATCCTTAGTCTAGAACTATACATCTTCATTGGACAAACTCTTTAGGTTTATAATCAATGAATTACTATGTTGGTTTTATAATAAAAATAGGGACTATAGGATGTGATAATGTATGTTAGGAAGGTATTTGGGTAGATATTTATGGAATAAAATTACACTTTAAGTGTGAAGATGATAGGATAGGGGGTGTCTTTTTATAAGTGGGGGAGAAGATAGACTTGGAATTTTTAAAAAGATTAAAATATATTACTGTATTACTTAAAAAAAGGTTCCAAAATAGACTATTTCTAAATATGAGTTGATATATAGTGTCAATATTTTCATTTAATAGTATTTAGATAGGTTTCTATATCATTATAACTCTCATATCTTTAGTTTAACCCCTAGTAAACTTATTTTAACCTTAATTATGGTAACATATTTTTACCATTCATTAGTGGCAGTAAACCTATAATCCTATATGAAAAATGGGGGTTCGAAACCTATTAGGCGTAGGTACTATAGTAGTACTATAGAGTTACTGTAGTAGTGGGGGGCACTGTAGCAACGCCCGCACTGTAGTGGCAGCAGGCACTGTAGTAATAACATTAGTGTTCATTGTAGCAGTGGTAGACACTATATCAGGTGGTTACTATAGCATTACTATTCATATAATGGGAATTGGGCCAAAAAAAGTCAGGCCTACAGGCCTTGTAATGGGCTATATGCCCATTGGGACTTCAGGATAAAATATATGATGTAATAAAGATGGTAGTTGGGTGGGTTATCCCTTGGGGGTGCTATGACCTGCCTTTCAGGGCTACATGTGTGTGGTGTGTGTGTGTGTGTGTTTGATGTAATCTTATCCCCAAGAACCTAATATAATATGATGAAAAATTAATTTTATTATGTTTCCTAATATTAATTATGATGATCCGAAATTTTATTTATTACTTAAAAAAGTTGAAATATTTTTTCTTCATAGAATTTTCTGATTCCCATGTATCTTCTTCAATCATATTGTTTTAAAAAAACCATAACCTATTAAATAAATTTATTATACAAAACTTACTATATAAAGTCAAGAATATGTACTGTTTTTCCATCATAAGAAAGTTTTTTTTCTAAATTAAGTAAATTAGGGCTCAAAACACGAGATACATCTGAAACATATTTTCTTAACAATGAAACATGAAATACCTCATGTACTTGAGATAAAACCAGAGTTAGTGAAACTCAATAAGAAACCAATCCAATATTCCCTTTAATTTAATATGGTAAAATCTACTTTAGACTTAACTTTCCCTTTACACTAAAATGAATAACACTTTTCCATAGAGATACTTTAATAAAAACATGATATACTACCTTGAAAGAAAGATACTACATTTAGTAATCTGCATAAATTTTTTTATTGATCTGATCCATCATCATGTAATGATGAATATTATTTACCTTATCAACCATTTCTTAAATCAATTTTGGTACTAAAAACTTTATTTCTCTAAATTCATCCCAAAACTATGGAGTCTAATACTGCTTTCTATATAATATCTCAAAATGCGCCATCGGTATATTGAAATGAAAACTATTATTATAAGAAATATTAACATACATAATATATTAATCCCAAATTATCTGACGATACATTGAAAAATCTCATATAATATCCTCTGAAGTATAAGTCATTTTCTCTAACTATCCACATATTGAGGATGAAAGGATGTACTAAAATTTAATTTAGTACCCAATGACTTTTGAAATCCTTTTCTAAAATTAGAGGTGAATCTAGGATCATGATTAAATATAATGTAAAGAGAGAATCCATTTAATCTAATTATATATTTTACATAAAGTTGTGAAAGTTGATCCAAGGAAAAATTATCTTGAATAAGAAGAAGATGAGAAGATTTAGTTAATTGGTCAAGAATGAATCAAATTCCATTATTACCTTGAGATGTATTTGGTAATCCCACCATTAAATCCATGGATATTACTTCACACTAAATTTTTTCTCAAAGGTCTCTTTAAATTTTTATGCAGCAAGGATGAAATGAAAATGGAGAGCTACGAGCCTCACTCAAAATTTCCTTCTTAAACTAGGAGATACATGAAAAACATAAATTATTTTTAAATATCAAAACTCCTTATTTTTAAATATTAAATTCTGGAAACTTACATTTCTTAATAAATTCTTCCTTTTCCTGTAAAACACTATATTTCTTTTAAGATTTTTTAATCATGTCTAGCAAAGATGATTTTATGGAAACCTAGAAAAAACAGGGAGTTACTGTATGCAGAATTTATAATCCAAAATTTAAAAAATTATTAATAAGAGGACTATGTTCTAATAATAGAATAGTTATTATTGCATTATCTTTCTAACTAAAATCATCATCTTTTCTATTTTCTTTACCTGGATGGTAATGAAACATGTAGCATAAATCCTTTATCAATTCAAACCATCTCATATGTCTCATGTTCAAATATTTCTAAGTGAATATATAATTGAAAAATTTATAATAAATATATATTTCAATCTTTAATCCATTTAAATGATTCCATCAAAATTTTAAAGTAAATACTACAACCGCCTAATAAAGTTCATGTGTAGGATAATTTTTTATAGGGATTTATTTGATGTGAAATATAAGAAATTAATGATTATTATGAGTGAAAACAAAACCAAGTCCCTTAAATGAATCATCACTACAGATAAAAAATTCACCATTTATGGATGATAAGTACAAAACTAGAGAACTCACTAATATTATTTTCAATTATTAGAAACATTCATCACATTCCTTTTTCCAAATAAACCTAAATACTTTTTTTATTAACTTGTTTAGTGGGATATATAACCATGAAAAGTTTTCAAAAAACCACTGGTAATAGCCTTATAATCCAATAAACCTATGAGTCTCTGTATCATTTGTAGGTATTATCCATTCATCAACCACTTTAGTATTAACACGATCAATATTTATGATATCTTCATTTACGATATATCTAAGAAATGAAATATTCTATAACCAAAAATCACATTTAGTAAATTTTTCATATAAATTATTTTCCTTAAAAGTTTTATGAATAATCCTTATATGTTTTTCTTGATCCTTATAAATTTTTGAATAAACTAAAATATCATTAATAAACACAACCACAAATTTATCCAAATATTAAGGGAAAAATCTTTTCATATGATCCATGGATACATTTTGAGTATCCATAAACCCAAAGGGTACAACCAAAATATCAAAATGTCTATACAAAATAAAAATTCTACCTTTGGAATTTCATCCTCCTTCAACTTCAGATGATGGTACCCTGACCAAAGATTAACCTTAAAAAATAGTAATCTCCCTATATTTGGTCAAACAAGTCATTGATATGAATCAAAAAATACTTATTCATAATTATGATTTTGTTCAATGGTCTATAAAAAATGAAAATACTAGTGGAATCATATATATATTTTAAAATAAAATACGTTCACCCCATGATGAAGTTATATTATGAATGAAACATTTATCAAGAAATTATTATAATTTCATTTTCAATTAAAAAAGCTCTAATTAATGAATTAGATAAGGGTGTTTTGAAATTAGCTTAGCATAAAGCACTTAGTAAATAGTAAAATCAACCTCCTAATCAGTAATAACACTAGTAAAATCATTAAAAAAACATCTATATATTATTTTACTACCTACACATCATTAATCTGAACAAATTCTTTCTTTTCAACTACATGAGCAAGATAACTTTCATTTCCACATTTTAAAAGTTTCTCTACTTCTTGATATGTTATCAAGGGTATGAATTTATTATTATATACAAACTGAAACTTATTTCAGAAAATAATTTCTTTATTTATGAAATATATATTAGTATGACAAATAGAAATCCAATCCATACCCAGAATAATATCAAATTATCAAATTTTCAAGATAATAAGGTTTTCATGGAAAATAATTCCATAGATGGTAATAAAAATATTTTTTAAATTCTTGTTTCCTTAATACCACCCCCATGAATTTTTTCAAAATTCATAAATTTATTTCTTGAGGTCAAATGTTCATTTTACCATAAAATGTATTATAAGTGAAAGAATGTGTAGACCCCAAATCAAACAAGACATTAGAATAATATGAATAAACAAGTAATGTACATGTTGCCATTTAATTTTATGGCCCAAAATATACTGAAGTAGTTACAAATGATTTCACCTTACTCTTCTGCTTATAGTCTTTCTACTTCCCATCATTCACACTCTTATTAGGACATGCATCTACATAATGAATTTTTTTAATAAATTTAAAACACCTTACTATCAGCTTATCAAAATTATTCTTACCACTACCAAGATCTTTATCTTTGCAATCATGATACTTATTCCCAAAGTTACCACATTGGAATCATATCCAAGATTTCATAATACATTCCCCAAGGTACTTTTTACCACATATATCACAAACTAGTAACTTGATTTTCTTTCCTTCAGATTTATTTGATGGATTCTTCCCCATTTATTACCAAATGGACCTCATTTTCTCCTTATTTTCATGGAAAATATGGTCATAAAAAACTATATTTTTACCCTCTTATCATAATTAACAAGTTTATTATAACTTTTAAATTTATGAGAAGATAATGATCTTTAGTTTCTTGGATTTAATCATGATAAAAATTGATTAATTTTAATATCAGTATCCCATATACAATTTTGGATGTACCTTTCCAAATTAGTGAAGTTTTATTCATATATAACCACTGAATATTCTTTCTTATACCTCAATTACAAGAGTTGGTTTTCCATCCTAAGTCAAACAAACTTAGGAAAATATTTATCATGGAAAATATTCTTAAATGTTTCTCATTCCATGACGTCAATATCTTCTATTTGTCTAGTATTCTTAACCATTGATGACCATTAATCGAATTAAAATTTAAAAAGGTAAATAGAAAGAGTTACCTTTTCATGATCCATATAAAACATGAATTAAAATTTATTTTTCATATATTTAATCCTTCTATTAGATACCACTAATTTAAAAGATCCACTAAAGGCTGAAGGGTGGTGTCTTATAAAATGATATAGTATCGACATTTTCCTCTATGGTAGATCTAGTTTCTCTCTAGTATAAATTCCACCACCCATTATAGACCATGTAAATTGATCCATAATAAAAAAAATACTTAATTCCAATTCTAAGCATTCCAAGTTGCTGATTTGGAAAGATATTTTCCTCTTGGTGCCTTTCTACTTCAGTTTCCCTATTTCCTCTATAGAACACCACTATAAATAGATATTTTTAGATGAATAAACATAGTAATCTTAAAATGATATATCATGATAACCATAAATTATAATTTATTAAGGGTTTTACTTACATTATCCTAACCTCAAAAATTATCCAAACCTTTACTATAGTACCAAACATAAGGACTCTCCCTTAAATAATATGTAAATTGTATCTTCTGACAAGAATTTATTTTCTTGCATTATCAAAGATATTTTTGTTCTAGAGTTTTATAGAATTAGGAAATCACCCTTATATAAATAAATAATACCTCACAAAGTGAATAATTAAACTATTTATCCATTTTCCCATAATATATTTTTTTAAATATAACATGTTCTTTTTTCATGGAATATCCTCATAATTTTTATCTTGACTTCTTCCTTGTTAGTAATCATCCTTAAAACCCCATTAAAATAATTTTAAAACATAGTATGAGCACAAAACTCTCAGTAAGGGAAATATAAAAATAAAAAAAATAAACTCATTAGTCCATTAATAATTATAAAATTTTTTATTTTTCAAAATAAAATTTGAACTCAAAATAAACCTTTTCTTACCCAAGAAATCAACTTCACAAACTAAATATTTTCATAAAAAATTAAAAAATATTAAAGTGAAAATAAGACACCAAAATATTTCTTTTAACTTATAGAAAAATTATGGAATTTTTTTCCAAAGTTATAAATTTATTCATTAATAAGTATCACAAGCTTCCCTTTAAAAACATAAGCTCATTATCTTACCTTGTTAAATCATAATATTTCTATAAAAACCCATAACATTTATAGATAAATAATATAGGTAATATGGGAAATCATTTCGTATCACTCTTATAATTACTCTTATAAATGGATTAATCTACCTAATAAATTCTAAAAATCTCTTAGAGAAACATATAATAGATTTACTTCATCCCTTTATGCAATTCATTGGAAAGAAATATCAAGCTCACCCATCATCATGAGATATATCAAGATCACCCATCATCATAAGACATATACAGATCACCTAAAATCATAAACAATTCCCAAGAACCATAACATAATCATAACACATTAAATATTATATTTCCATCATCAAAATCATAAAAATATTCATTACACCCATAAGAAAAATATTTTTGGATAATGAAATATACTTTCTATTTAAAAATATTTTTGAAGATATTAAAAATAAAGGGAAGGAGGGTTTTTATTTGAATAAAAACATGATATATTGTAAAGGAATAAAAACATAAAATAATTATTATAGTTGTAGGAAAATCCATTGATGTCATATATGTTAAAAATAGAACATTCCTTTTTTTTTCAAAACATGTTGAATAAAATACTTAAAAATATCCCTTTTGAAAACATTTGAAATAAATTCAAAGGATATATTGAATTTTATTTATAATTATTTTTTGTACATATAAATACATTTATAAAATAATTTTAAGAATATGTACATGGAAGAAAAATATTTAGAAAATAAATCTTTAAAATATTTAAAATGAGTTTTTTAAAGTAAAGTGTCCCTTACCTCAAGTCTGACTCATCACATATGATATTTATCTTCATGAATAATAATATTATGTTAATTATTTAATTCATTAATATCAATTTTCAAATTTATTATTCTATTTATTTAACTTATTACCATGTTGTATTTAATTATTTAATAAATTAATTTCAAGTTAGACATTTTGTTGATATCTGACTCATAGATCCAAAATGAATTTGGTAGGTTGACTATGAAAAAATAGGTCATTATTCCATCATATATAGAATAATAATCATGAAATAATTGTAAATTTTATAAATTAATTATACTTTTAAAACTAACCATGAAATATGGTTATGAAAAATGAATTACGATTCAATCATGAAGATAATAGGTTGTATGTACGCATGATTAACATTTCCATTTTTAAATAAAAATGAGAGGAAAAGGTTAGCATTATTTTATCTTTATAAAATGATGATTATATAATAAATATCATTTTATATCTTTAAATACACTTATATATACTATCCATGAGATACGGTAATGAAAAATTAATCACATTGCTTCGTGGAGGTGGTAATCCACACATACACATGACAATGTTATCATTTTTAAATGGACACAAATGTAAGAAAATAGATGATATAATATATTTAAATAATTTTAATTATGTAATTAATGTTATATATATATATATATTAAATACATAATTATAACCACCCATGAGAGGTGGTTGTGGAAATTTAATTACATCGGTTCGTGAAGAGGCGTCCGTCGTACACACGAACAATGGTTTTATTTCCCATTTTATAGAATAAAAGATGGATATAGGTTATGAAATCAACATAAAAAATGTCATTATATGGAAGTTACCAATTTTATTATTTCAATATGTTTGAATAATATTTTAATAATTTATAATAATAAATAAAACAAAAATGATCGGTTTATAACTATACCTATTTAGGTTATACCTAAAGCCTTTCTAGGTTAGTTTTATGATAAAAAACAGGAATATAGGACGTGGTGGGGGAGGGGTGGTTATGTTGGTCATCTATTTGGTTAGGTATTTTTAGAACCAAAAGGCTCTTTAATTGTAGAGAGGATAAAAGAGGGGGTGTCCTTCTATAAGTTGGTGAGATGGAACACTTGGAATTTTTAAAAAATATTACAATATATTAATTTATTACTCAATATAAATGGATCATAAATGGACCATTTATGAATATTATATGATATAGAGTCAATATATTGTTATCCAATATGTTTTGACAAGTTTTTAAGTCATTTTAACCATTATCTCTTTAATTTGGCTCCCAATAAAGCTATTCTAACCTTAACCATGGTAACAATTTGTTAATATTCATTATAACAAAAAATTAAGTTAAAATTATTTAAAAATTATATTATACTTATTCCTAATATGAAATAAATTTTATCAACTTCAATTATAATAATTTGAAGAATTAAATTTAAAATTAAACCTGCAAAATGTGATGAAAAATGTTTTTTAGAAAAATGACTTTTTATGTATACTTTTTTATACCAAATTAAACTATAATATTAATTATAATAAAATTTATTGGATTAAGTTTAATCAGAATAAACTAATTAAATCTTAACATTATTCCAAAATATAATTCAAATTTGTAAATACTTGAAAAGAAAAGTTATTTTTTAATAAAAATCAGTATTTTTCAATATTCATTAAAAAATCAAACTTTTCAGAAAATTCTCAAAAATTCATCCTAAGCTAATTATAACATGATGTATTAAAAAATTAATTTCATTTTTAAAATTAAAATTCTATAATTTTGAAATTGAGATTTTAAATAAAATAATATAATGCATGAAAAACTAACTTGGTTAGAAATAAATCCTTTTTACCAGAAAGTTTAGGGCAAAGCCCTTTTTATTAAAAAAGAAAAACAACAATACCTCTTGAGCAGGGTTAAGAGAGAACCCATAATAATCCCAAAATATATAGGCATGAAGCCTTATATTTGAGTGGCGAGTGACCATTGGTACAAATCCAATTATAAGTAAACCCAATAAAAATGTGTCTAAACTGGCCATGATATGCCCAACACAATTCCATTAGTGACAAAAACCCAAACACCCTAATGTCGCCACCACCAATTTGTCCACACTAACAATACTACAACAGCCTTAACTAGCCACCTAATCACAATTCCATGCCACCCAAAATTTTCCTCATCCTCTGTAATGATCTCCCGAGCTGACGCCCCTTCCGACAATGCGCACCAGACTGCCTCCGCACCAATAAATATTTTTTACTTTTGACTAAAAAATTACCTAATATTCTTATAATGACTATAAATAAATAAAATATAATTAATGAATATTAATAAGGCATGGAATTGATTTAATATTAATGTTACCTTAGTTGTTACCCCAATATACCATGTTTTAGTTTATAGATCAAAACACACCATATGATTGATGATTTTCTTCAAATAACTGCTAAACTGAATCCAAGCATTGGTAAGATATTGAACCAGTTTGTAGTAGAGTGTGGTATCAACTACCACTTGTAGGGTTTTCTCAATCTTGATATTAGATATTATAATTAAACTTAGTAGGGATTCTACACTTGGTCTATACATCATGATCACTTGTAAAAATCCAAGGATGAAGCACTCTAGGACTGAGCACTCAAAATAATCAGTCAGTCTTACATGATGAAATTCCTATCACCAGTCTCAAACTAGGCAGATATTTGAATCCCATTTTTTCTAAGTACAAAAGTGTAGTGAAAATCCAGGTCTGAATCATGGGAGAAGAATCTCATTCCTCTCATGTGTAATAGCTTTCTAAGCACCTGAATAACCATACTCATTCTATAAATAAGGGACTATTCACTGAATCGGGGGCCATTCCCATGATCACCAAATCGAGAGCTTATGATGTATCTTATTCCTAGATTTTGTTCATTAATTTTTATTAGCTTTAATTCTATTGTGATGGAATAATAAGACCTTATTGGATAATCCGTTCAGACCCCTTTCACAATATTGATGAATTCAATATATAATTGATAACTTTCTTCTATTTATCTCTATAATTTCTTAACTATGCTTAATTTAAGGAAGTTTCCTTTTATTATATACATTTAATTTATTCTCCCACTCTATCAATTTTTCACACATAGGACACCTAGAGCTCCTATAATACTATGATAGTTTTCAATGTGAAAAAATAGGAGTGATTGAAGATATATGATCACTGAGATATGTGATATTATAGATTGCAGTGATTATTACACCTCTCTGATTAAACCAAAATTACTAGGTGTGGGTAGTTAGATGAGATTTTTTTGACTAGAGAGAAAATAGGGGAGAAAAAATACGGAATAATGATTTAACTAATAGGTAGGGGATATATGAGGTTATTTCACTTAATTTAAAGTGGAATTCAAAACCAATCATTATCATTAACTGTTTCCATACACTTAAACCATAAAAATAATAAAAACACCTCCATAACACTTTACTCTCTAGAGGAAAACCGATTCCCACTTAATATTAAATTTATTCGGGTTTAATTTTTTATGAGGAACCCATGAAAATCTGCTCATCAAATATGGAACCATTGTTAGGGAGGCTAATTTTCTATTAATTTTGTTTTAAAATAATTTTATTAAATTAAAATATCTGTTTAATATTTCCTCATTGGTTTTGATATAGAGGTTGAATGAACTTTTTTGGTGAGATTGAGACCCTAAAAATCACTATAGAAGAGGAGAGGGAATTTTTCATAGTTCGATTGAAAATTACCCCACCCTTAAATTCTTATTTTACTAGAGTGACTTTAAGGATTGAAAATATAAAAAATAACATAGAACAATTGAATAAAATTTTGAGATAACTTTATGTACTCAATTTCAATAATGATAATAACCATCAATCACCTAATAATTAGCATGATTTTGAAATAATAACTAGAATGATCTAACTCCTACAAAAGTTTCATGGATTAGAAGGAGAGGACCCTAACAGATATCTATGATAATTTTCTAATGTTTTCAGTAATTTATAGACCATAAGAGTATCTAAAGATCAATTTATCTAGAAGGTGTTACCTTTATATCTTAAAGGAGTATCCAAGGAATGTCTATACAACCTCCATCATGGGGAAGTGACCATATGGGATGTGCTACATAATGAATTACTCTATAATTACTTACTTATCTGAAGGGTTACTAAAATAAGAATTGAAATATATAGGATTAAAAACAAAAGTGGGAAAATATCTATGATTTATGGGAGAGATTCAAGAAGTTTATAGATTTATTCCCACATTATCCTTTCAAATACCACTAGTTCTCAGTTTTATTTTACCATGGGAAATGAACAAACTTTTCTAGATGCTTCATCTAGAGGAGAATCAATAGAAAAATTCTCCACTAATTTAAGAGGGATAATTGAGAGGATCTCACAAAATTATCAACAATTCAGTACAAGAACCAAACAAAGTAGAGTACATTAGGTGAACATTTTTAACTATCCGTTTTAGAAAAAATTAATAGATGAACTAAAATCACTTGGAAAAAATTTATCTTTGAATAAGGTAAAAGAAACATCACTTCTCACACCACCAAGAGTGTGTTATATTTACTACTCTTAATACTAATACACTGATAGATACCCTCATGTTTAAGGGATTGAAAGCTGTGATTCCATGTTCCAGAGGCTATAGAAGTAGAAACCATCAAATAATCATGAATACAAGGAATATTAAAACACTCATTTTAGAGTTGGGAACCAAAAAAAAAACAAATAAAACCATTCCATTAAGGTTTTTAACCATCCTTATAGGCTCTACCCTTCAAAATAGGTATCTCTAATCCCAATATAAGCTACTAAAAAGGAAAAAATCAAGATCACACCATGAAAGAATTATTTAAATCACTTTTCAAGTCTCACACTACTCAGAAAAATTCCCTCAACACTCATGGATTAAAACTTAAAAGAGACGCATGAGTAGTGTAACGACCTAGGATTCTCATAAATAAATATCACATATTTTTAGATGAATATTCAATACATTTCACAAATACATTCTCAAATATATTAATGGTTTAGTTTATTTGGATAATGGGTACACAATTTTGTTATTTAATAAAATATATTCAATATATCCCATTATGGTTTTCAACTTTTACAGTCTTCATAAACATTCTTAACTTTAAACCATTCTTAATAACATGAGGAAAAGTAACATAAGAATGGGCAAGATCAGATTCTAAGTAGGGGTAAAAATGTGAGATATCATTCTATGATCAGATGAAATCATAAGATAAAAATAAGGGTATGTGACTGGGAACATAACTTATAATTCTCATACCCAACCTTTCATAGATCATAAACATGATTAAAGGAATAAATCAATATCATTCCTGAAGACATGATTCATAAGAGTGTGAAATCACTATAATTCATGAAATATAAGCTCATGTAATTAAAGTCTCGTAGAAAAATAGGTATATAAACCATTTCATTTTTCAAGGTTAACTACCAATACTATCAAACATAGTGGATTAGTAATCATCACCTATTTCCCATTAGGGATTAAGGCCATCAGCCTATTTTCTATTTTAGATCAAGAGTATCAGCCTTTTTCCCATTATGGATCAATCCCACTGACTTTTTTCATATTATTATATATGAGATATAAATATTTAACCAATGCATTGGAGGGAGATATAGTTCCCACCCATAAAATAATTAAAATCATACATATGTGTTCCAAAAGTTCATAAAACATACATTATATTAGAACCAATAAAAATAAATGGGTTTTATAAACATTTTTTCAAATCATAAACCATGGAAAATAAATGAGTTTTATAAACATAGAATAATTTTATTATATAATAACCCATGGAAAATAAATTATTTTCATAAACATTTCATTATTTTATTATAACATAACTCATAGAAAAGGAACGAGTTTCATAAAAATATTATCATCATAGACATAAACCATCCAAAGAAAGAACAAGAATGACATACTTGGATCATATACCTAATAAATCATAGGTTATATAAATGAATGTTATCATAGATGTAAAATTATTTTTAAATATCACATAGAAGTTTTCTTAAGAAAAATTACCTTTATACTTTTATTTTTTTAAAAATATTTTTTTTTCAAAATCCTTAATTTTTAAATAACCTTAGAAAATTATAAAGAAAGATTTAAAGATCATTTAAAAAATTTATTGAGTAAAATATCCTTTATAATTTTAAAAACACTTTTGAAAACATAAAACATTTTCAAAATCCATTTCATTAAAAATCATCTTGAAAACATATAAAGGAATCTTTAATGACCATTTAAAACATTTCTTGAGGAATATAAACTTTATTTGAAAACAAAATTTTTAAAGCTAGAAATTTATAAAATATTTTGGAATTAATTTTATTTAAAAATAAAATTTAAAAATTATAAATTAATATTCAAATAAAATTATGTTCATGATGATGGGAATTTTCATTCATGTTTTAAATGTTAAAATAATGATTCCTTTTACATTTTCGGTAAAATCCAAATGTGCCTTATTAGGAAAAAAATGTGAATATTAATTTTAAAAAACTTTTTAAAAAGTAAAACATGGTTAAGAATGTATTTAATAAAACCTTTTTGAGAATTTTAAAATATTTTTGAAAACATTTTTAGAAATAATGGATATGGATGAAAAGGGTGTTTTTTCCGAAGAGAGAAATAAATATGATTTTTCTTAAAAAAATATTTTGGTCTCTTTAATAATTTAATATTGGAAAATAAAGGGAAACATGTATTTTATGTCATAACCAGAGGATGGTAAAATAAATTAGTTTCTTGACAGGTAGATCATAATATCTCATCATTGGAATCATATTACAAATAATCCCATTAAATAATGAGATTGTAACATTAAACTTTTACCACTTTGGTATCTTTTTAATCACAAGATACATAAATAATAAAATTAAATTAAACATTAAATATCATGAATATAATTATATTCAATATATAACAAATAAAAGGGGAAATATATACACCTTTTAAAAGAATATAGATGCATAACACAACATATGTTTCAAAGATGTCAAATTCAGACAAAAATCCATTACCGATTTGGTAATATTTTGAATCATAAGCCCTAATAAAGCATAATATAAAATTTTAATTAAATATAATTAAAATAATGATATTAATAATATAAAATTTCAAAGTTATATTATATAAAACACACAAAATAAACAAGTGGTGAATATTACATATGTCTCCCAGAAATAAAAGAGAGGCTAGAAACCCCTTACCTTAAGTGTTTAATTCCTTCATACAAATTTAAAAATACTGTATAATATATATAGATTTATTATACATATATTATATAATAATAATTTTATATATTATACCACATATGATTTATATATAACCTTTTATTAATTATTTATTAACAATTCATTATTAAAATCATGTTTTGGGTAATTAATGCTTTGTTTTTCATGTATATCATGATTTGGTATTTTGGTGCTCTTACTTTGATCATGGTTCTATAATATCCATAATTATAACCATTATATAAATATAATATATATTCATTATATATCTATTTAGAGAAATCCATAAAATTTAGAGGTAGAAAATGAAATACACTGGTCATAGAGATAGTAGATCATACGCACGCATGAAAGATGTTTCCATTTTATAGATGGATTGAAATAAAATAAGGTAAATAATATATATTCTTTATAGATTAATTTTTATGTCATATATATCACATATTTTAAATAAAACTATTCTTTTTTTACTTTCTATGTAAAGCATGAGTGAAGAACAAATCACATCTCTTTGTGAGGCAGTAGTCTACTGTACACATGAGCGACATTATCGTATTCTCAAAAAATGGAAAGTAAGAAGTTATATGTGATAATATAATTATATAAGTATAATAATATAATAAATATAAAACATAAAAATTAAATCCATAAATACATTTATTAGGTATAGGTGGTGATGAAAAATGAATTACATCGGTTCAGGAGGCGATAGTCCATCATACACATGATCAGTAGTTTCGTTTCCCATTTGATGGAGAAAGAGATAGATATAGGTCACTACATCAAAATAATAACATATAATTATATGTTATATAATGGTGTTATTATATTTTAATTAATATAACATTAATGAATGTGGTAAGATAATAATTATCAAGAAAGATTTTAGGGAACACAATTATCTTCTCTTAGAACAACCTCATTTGAATTTCTTATTAACGACTCTAGGGTTGGTATTTTTGGGTTGAACAGAAGCTCAATAACATGGATAAGTATTTTGATAAGGGAATATTTCATTTTTTTCAATAAAAATTGATTAATGGGTGTCCAATAGTGAGGGGAGGAGGTGGTTTTTATAATGAGGGAGAAGTGGAATTTTTGTAAATACCAAAAAATATTCAATAATGGGAAGTCACCCTCACCCAAAGTCCCTATAAAATTGTTAAATAATATATTGGAGGTATTATATTATTGATATAAAACTCAACCCAAAAATATAATAACAAAAACACATGTTATTATTTACCATTTAAGTTCACTTAATTTTACCATTTTAGTTTTCACCACAGTAACTTCTATCTTGTTTTTTTATTAGGTAATTTATCCTTTAAGAATAAAATTTAAATGAGACTTATTAGATAAATTGTACCCACATATTATTAATATGAAATAAAATTTATAAAATAAAAATCCTATGAGTGTGGAAAATTAATTTTAACACAAACACATAGAATGTCTAAAACTCTGTTTTACCGTTTACCATGGTAACAAAGTTTTTACTATTTAGGGGTAAATATAATTATTATTAAAGGACCATTAGTACATGAAAAGATTATAGTTGATTTTTTAAACATACACCAATATATTTTCAGATTATAGTATTTTTAGTAATTTTAAATTATTTAATAAAATAGTATTTATTATAAAATGATATTAATGTCAATTTTGACATTATTAATTTAATTTGACTTTTAAAAACATTAAGATAAAGGAGGAATTAGAATATATCATTTTAAAAACATTATATAAAGTTATATTTTTTCTAAAAACTTCATGTAATACAATAATTAATTCAATTTACATTACTTTTAATATTTTTGTATCATTTATTTTATTTTTATTTTAATTAAATAATTATTGCATTGGTGTGGTTTAAGAAATTAATGTAATTATATAATTAAAAAAATTAAAAATAAATCAATTTCATGAATTTAATTTCATTAATATCAAAATTAACATCACAATTCATTCATATATTTCTATTTTCCCTCTGTGAACACATAATTGAAATTTAAAAGAAAGAGGGTGACATTTTGTCTTTTTTCTTTACTTAAATTATTATATTGGTCAATTTCAAGGAAACATGTTCCAAAAGAACATATAAATATATATTAAGGTAATAAGGGTGAAAATATGTCCATAAAATATGATTTAGATAAGTTTTTAGTCATTTTAATCCTTATCATTTTATCTTAACCCCCTGGTTAACCTGTTTTAACCTTAACTATAGTAACTAATTTTTACTTTTTTTACTTTTTATTTTGACCAGAACATAAGTTAACCTTATTATATATTATTACTTATTATTATTCAAAATATTGGATCCTTTTTTACAAATTAAATTCATACAAGTGTCAAAATTTAATTTAAAATTAAACCTGCATACATGATGAAAAATTAGTTTTCCAAAGAGAGAATTTTCGAAAGTATATAAAGTTTTTATATTTAAATTTAAAATTAAATTAATTCCAATTATCTTAATTATATTAATAAATATATAATTTATATAATTTTTATTTTTAATTTTTTTTAAACAAGTGTCAAATTTATAGATTCTTTAATTAAAAAGGCAATTTTTAATAAAAAATTGTATTTTTTACTATTCAATGAAAAATTAATCTTTTCAGAAAATGATCAAAAAACACTCAAAGAAAATTTTACTTTTATATTATAAAAGTGAAGTTATTTTTTTCAAATAAATTTTCTAAAAGTTTCAAGAACTAATTTTAATATTTTTTCAGAAAAATAAATAAAAATCATTTTTTTGAGAAAAATGTATTTCGAAGCATATAATGAATTTACTAAAAATTAAGTACTTTTTTATCAATATATTTTATTTATATAAAATCATTATAATTAAAATTTAAAATGTGGTTATTACTATTCATACCTCCAATTTTCATGTCTTAGTTATGAATTTCATGTTAAAAAATAATATTAATATTATATCACGGTTCATTAAAACTCTGTGTTATGTGTAACACAAGATTTCAAAGAAATTAAATTTATTCAAAAAAAATATTTCCTAAAAAACCAGGTTGTTACCTTATACCTCATTTATAATTAATTTCTCCCTAAAAATTCCTCTCTCTAATACAAACAAATGAGGAAACTTCTGCCTCATCACATCCTCATGTTCCCACCTATCTTCCTCAAGCTGGTGGTTTTACGACAAAACTTTGACTAGGTGAGTGGTCTTGCTTCATAGAACTTTATTTTTATGATCATAATATCCACCATCTATTTCTCATAATAAAGTTCATTATCTAACAGTATGACCTATGGGTTCAGTACATGTGAAGGATATGATATATACTTCCTCAAGAGAGATACATGGAACACATAATGGAATTGGGAGAGGTTTGGGGGAAGCACCAATTGATAATCATCCATCATGATACAATAAAAAATTTAAATGGAGACAATATATCTAGGGATTAAATTTCCTTTATATCATAATTAAATTTTCATCTTTGGTTATTCTTTGATTAATTTCCACTCCATATCTTACTCTATGAAATGAATATTAGTGATGAATTTTTCATTCTAGGAGCACTAAATTTATCATAAGATTATTAATTCATTATTTTAGGCTCTAAATATTTAACAAAAAAAATGGTTAGAAAAAATTATATAATAAAATCCAAATCTCAAATAAATCCATTCCATGAATAGTTAACCTTAAGGATCCTCTATGTTTGACTGAAACTGAAATTGAAAAATTTAGAAAGAAGGTCACTAAATTTAGAAAATAATATTATCATTAATATCCAAAATAATATGAAGTGTCTCTTAATTTCACTTACCAAATATGTGAATACATTAATCATATTTTATCCTAAAACATGGTAATATCCTAAATTACCATAAAAACTTAATGAAAACATAAACGCTTTAAAAAATTAACTCTTTACCCATTCGTCAAATAAAATCATTGATTATTGAATTCATTATATAAATCCCAAAATGTTTTAAAATCCATAAATGATAGCATAAAACACTTTTTCATCAAAATTATTAATTAGTTCTAAGGGAATAAAAACTATCCAATTTATTTTATCCATATCAATAATCTCTTTAAGAAAAATAAACAACATTTTCTCAACATCAGGAACATATTAAGGGTTATCTTCCCTTAATCATGTATTTTCTATAAAAGATCACCTTTCTATTAAATCAATTTTATAGATCATCAGTTACTTTCAACATATTCTTTTATATCCTTAATGAAATACTTCTATATAAAATTTATTATATATTTCATAATTATTGAATTTAAATACATAATCACTTAAATCATTTTACTTTATTCTTAAACCATTAACCAGGCTTCACCATCTTAGTCCTTAATAACTCATTCATTTCATATATCATTTATACTAACTTCATCATCTAAAAAAATATTCACTTGTAACACCTTGCTGATCTTATTAACGATAATTCCCCCTAGGAAATAGATTTATAGAATTCCCATACTTTTCACATTTATAACATTCAACCATTGATGATGCATTAGGGAAACCATTATTCCTATCCATTGCATTAATAGAATTTTCCATTTTTTATTGACAATATCTTACTCTGTGTCCTTATTCTCCACACATAAAATATATTATCATTCCTTTGATATATCCCCTAGATTTATTCTTTCCACATTATTGACATATAATAAACTGAATCTTCTTTCCTCCATGGTCTCCACTACCTTAACACTCAATAAACTATATCCTTCTCTTCTTTGGTGAGTCTAAGATTTAGTTAAGGTTGAATTTTTTAATCATATATCATGATAACTAATTAGGAATAATCAAAATATCTTTCAATCTAGTCATAATCCCATTTTTTTTCTCATCAAAACACTGTCTATCACATTCAATATCAACCTAGCTTATTATGGTTCCTGCCATTCACTAAAACCAAAAATAATAGTGTGAGTAACGATATTAATATTGGAAAACCACATAATCATAAAACCTTATTTTCAATATAGTAAACCTTATATTTAACCTATTTTATTCATAATTATCATCTATTTAAATCCTTTATGATAGTTTATAAAGAGTTTGTGAAATTTAAAAGAATATACCCTGAGAGTTTCAAACTAGGTGTGTAGAAATGCCCATTTTCATGCACAAGGTGAATATAGAGTCCATATAAATACACCATATTTAGAGTTATTACCCATATGTACCTCTATTACAGAGCCACATCCACTTGTAGTATGCAGATAGAGGCATAATTTCTTGGAAACCACTCACTCCATTCTTTACCGAAATTCCATGAAATTTTCCAATAATTTGACTCATCCTTAAAAATGTACTTGTAAATATCGCAAGACATATCCTTAGACATATCAATATGGATCTCACTAAAGTTTTATTAACCTAGTTTCCAAAGTTTAAATAAAATTTATTCTAATACCACTATAATGACCCAGGATTCTCATACACAAATATCACACATTTTTATTTGAATATTCAATACATTTCAAAAATAAATTCCCAAAGACCATAATAGTTTAGTGTCTTTAGATACTAGGTACACAATATTATTATTCAATTAAATATCTTCAAAATATCCCATAAATATCTTCCCATTTTTTTACTATTCATAAACATACATTACTTAAAACCTTTATTTATAACTTTTAGAAAGGAAACATAAGAAAGGGTGAGATCATATACTTGGTAAGGGTAAACATGGAAGATATAATTCTATGATATTATGAAATAATAAGATAATAATAAGGGTATGAGATCATGAAAATAACTTAAAAATTTTATACCCATAATGTCATAGATCATAAATATGAGTCATGGAATAAAACATTATTATTACAAAATACATGATTCATAAGAGTGTGAAATCATCATAATTATTGAAACATAAGCTCATTTCATAAAAGTGTGGCAGAATCATAGTTATATAAACCATTTAATTTTTTAAGTATAACTACCAAGACCATCAAACATAGTGTATCAGGCCTCATCGCCTGCTTCCCATTATGGATCAAGCCCATCAGCCTGTTTCCCATTGCGGATCAAGCCCGTCAGCTTGTTTCCCATCATTATCTCTAAGATATAAAGATTTAACCAATGAATTTGAGGGATATATAATTCCCACCTATTATATAATGAAAATAATATATATTTATGCCACAAGATTATAAAATATTCATCATATCATAACCCATGAAAAGAAATGGGTTTTATAAACATTTTATCGTAACATAACCCATTGAAAAGAAATCAGTTTCATAAAAATCTCATCATTTAATCACAACATAACCTATGGAAAATTAATTAGTTTCATAAAAATTTTATCATTTCATTATAACATATCTCATGAAAAAATAACAAATTTGATAAATATCTTGTCATCATAGACCTAAACCATTCAGAGAAAGAATAAGAATGGTATCCTTGGATCATATCCCAAGTAAAGAGTACGTTACATCAAAGGATTTCATCTTATATATAAAATTATTCTGAAATATCACTTGGAATATTTATGGTGGAAAATATCCTTTCCACTTTGTAAAAAACTTTTTAAAACATATAAAAGATTCAAAATCCTTTTCTTTTAAAATAAATCAGGAAACTTATAAAGGATTATTTAAAGATCATGTAAAAAATTTCAGGAGAAAAATACCCTTAACACTTTTAAAAAAACTTTTAAAAACATAAAACATTTTCAAGATCCTTTTCTTTGAAAATAACCTTGAAAAATTATAAAGGAATATTTAAATATCATTTAAAACATTTCTTTAGAAAAATATCTTTTCCTTGAAAATAACCTCTTTAAAGTTATAAATTCATAAAATAATGTGGAAATAATTTTATTTTAAAATAACCATGAAAAAATTTAAAGTAATATTGAAATAAAATAATGTTCATGATAAAAAAAATTATTTTTATGATGCACATGATAAAATAATGATTCCTTTCACATCTTTGGAAAAAATCCAAACATGACTTCTTAGGAAAACAACATGAAGATTAATTGTAATTTTTTTTTAAAAATTAAGACATGGGAAATAATTTCATAAATAATTATTTTTGATAATGTTAAAACATTTTTTATTTTTTTAGAAAACATGGATATGGAAGAAATAGGGTTTTGACCAAAAAGATAAATAAAGATGATTTTTATTAAAAACAATATTTTATTCCCTTTAATCCATTAAGAGAGGAAAATAAAGGAAACAATATGTTTTAACAACATAAACATATTATAGTAAAATAAATTAGTTTATTTGGAGGTATATCTTACGATCTCATAATTGGAAGCATATCATAAACAATCTCATTAAATAATGAGATTATAACATTAAACCTTTACCAATTTGGTATCATTTTGAATCGTAATACCCAAGAAGAATAAAATCAAATGAAACATTAAATATAATTAATATAATGAGTTTAATGATATAACATGTCAATTTTGAATTATATAAACCTCATAAAATAATATAGATTCATAACACAACATATGTCACAAAGAAGGCAAATTGAGACAAAAATCACTTACCGATTTGGTAATATTTCAAATTGTAATCCCCAATAAAGAATAACATAAAATAAAACTTTAAATATAATTAAAATAAATATATTCCTAATATAACATGTCAAAGGTTCAGTATGTACACCACACAAAATAAATAAGTTGTGAATATAACCTATGTTTCCTAGAAATAAAAGAGAGGCTCAAAATCCTTTACATTAAGTCTCAACTTCCTTCATACATTTGAACCTTTTTTGTTATAAATATAGTTTTATTATACATATATTAAATAAAAAACTTATATATATATCATACCATATATGACTTACTTAGAACCTTTTATTACTAGTTTATTAACAATTATTTGTTAAAATCTTATTTAAGGTAATAACTACTTTTTTTTCATGTATGTTTTGATTTGGTATTTTTGATCCTATTAATTTGATAATTATTCCATAATATAAAAAATTTTAAACAAAATATAAATATTATACATATTTAGTATATATGTATTTAGAGAAATCCATAAAATTTAGAAGTGGAAAATGAAATACACTATTTATGGAGATGGTAGACCGTATGTACGCATGAACGTTGTTTTCATTTTATCAACGAATTGAATGAAATGAAGTTAAATAATATAAATCATTTAAATAAAAAAATTTACATCATATATATCATATATTTTCATTAATATTATCCTTATTACTTTCCTTGTAAAGAATAAGTTAATAATGATTCACGTTGCTTCACGAGGCGGTAATCCGTCGTACACACGAGCAACATTATCATATTCTTATGGAATGGAAAGTAATAAGTAATATGTGATATTATAATTAAATAAGTATAATAATATCATAAATATCATATATAAATATTAAATCCATCATTACATCCAGCTGTCATTGGTGGTTATGGAAAATGAATTACATCGGTTTGTTAGGTGGTAGTTCGTCACACACACGATCAATAGTTTCATTTCCCATTTGATGGAAGAGGAGATGAATATAGGTTATTACATGTACATAATAAAATCTAAGTATATGATATATACTAGTTTTATTAATATAACATGAATGAAGTTGGTAAGAGAATAATTAAATAGAAAGAGTTTAGTGAATACAATTACCTTCACTTAGAACAACCCCATTTGGATCTCTTATTAAGAACCCTAGGGCTGGTATTTTGGGATGATAAGAAGATCCAGAACATGGATAATAATTCTAGGGAGGTATTTTTTAGGGTTTTTTGAGTCAAATGGATTATTAGGTTTCAAGAAGTGATGAGAGGAGGTGGCATTTTATAATGATGGAGGAGTGGTATTTTTTTAAATACCCTAAACTATTCAACAATGGGAAGATGCTCACACCCCAATCCCCTCAAATATTGATAAATAATGGAGTGGAGGGATGACATGGCCAATAAAAACCTAAAAAAAATAAAATAAAATAAATATAAAATAAAAACACATGTTTTAAACATGTTATCCCTAATCCTTTAAGTTTACTTAATTTTACCATTTTAGTTTTCACCACAGTAACTTGTATCTTTTAATTTACCTATTAAATTTATATTATAATAATAAAATTAAAATGAGACTTATTGGATTATTTATACCCACTTTTTATAAATATTAAATATAATTTATGAAATAAAAATCCTATGTTTGTGTAAAATTTATTTTAACACAAACACATGAAATACACAAAACCTCGTTTTACCCTTTACCACGGTCACAATGTTTTTACTATTTCAAGGTCAATATAATTATTATGAAAGGACCATTGGTACATGAATGTATTATAATAGATATTTTTAAAGATATACCAATATATTAGAAGAGTATAGTATTTTTAAGAATTTTAAATTATTTAATAAAATATTATTTATTATAAAATGACTTTAATGTCAATTTTGACACTATTCGTTTAATTTAACTTTAAAAAATCATGAAAAAGGTGTAATTAGATTATATAATTTTTATAATAGTCCATAATGTTAAATTTTTATACAAAATACTTGAAATACATTAATTAATTAAATTTATACTTTTAATATTTTTGTATCATTTATTTTATTTTTTATTAATTAAAAAATTAATGTGTTGGTGTAGCTTAAACATTTAATGTAATTATATAATTTCTAAAAATTAAATATATATTACCCTCATGAATTTAATTTCATTATTATCAAAATTAACATTAATATTTATTCAAAATTTTTCTCTTATCACTACATGAACACATAATTGAAATTTAAAATCAAGATGGTGAAATTTTGTCTTTTTCTTTACATAAATTATTATATTGGTAAATTTCATAGAATAGTGTCCCAAAATAATATATAAATTATGAAAAAGATAATATGGGTCTAAATATGTCCACGCAATAAGAATTGAACAAGTTTTTAGGTCATTTAAACCCCTATCATTTTAGTTTAACCCCTAGTAAACCTGTTTTAACCTTAACCATGGTTATTAATTTTTACTTTTTTTACTCTTCATTTTGATGAAAGAATAAGTTGAAATTATTATTTAAAATTAATTATTCTCAGTAAAAATATATTATCCATTTTTCCAAATTCCATTCATAGAAGTGTAAAAATTTAATTTAAAATTAAACTCGTAAACGTGATGAAAAGAGGTTTCCAAAGGGAAAAGTTTCAATACTTTATATAGTTTTTGTACAAAAATTTAATGTAAAATTTATTAAAATGATATAAATTGAATTAATAAATATATAATTGAGGTATTTTTACTTTTAAAACATTTTTAAACAATATTAAACTTTGTACATTCTTTAAACAAATAGGCAGTTAATAAAAATCAATATTTTTCACTATTCACTAAAAAATTAATCTTTTCAACAAATGATCAAAAATTAACTAAAAGATAAATTTGACATGTATATTCAAAAAATATATTTATTTTGTTAAAATAAATTTTATGAATTTTTTTAAAAATAATTTTATTATTTGTTCACAAAAAGAAATAAAAATCATTTTTTTGAGAAAAATGTATTTTCAAAGAATATAAAGACTTTACTAAAAATTAAGTACTTTTTTCAATATATTTTATTTTTATAAAACCATTATAATTAATATTTAAAATTTGGTTATTCTTATCCATACCACCAAGTTTAATGTCTAGGTTATATATGTCAAGTTAAAAAAATAATATTTCTAGTATATCACAGTTTGTTAAAACTCAGTGTTGCATGTAACAAAATATATTGAAGAAATTAAATTTATTTGAAAAAAATATTTTATAAAAACATGAGATGTTACATGCAGTAAAACTAGATTATTATTTCCATAAATGGATTTTAGAATCAAGGCCCAAGTATTATTCTTTCTCAATCAATTCCCACCCCTAATGGAAATATTAGTTTTATTTCATTAAAGAGTGGTAAGGAGTTGGGAAGTAGTGAAGAATCACAATCTAAAGAAGGATATTGAAGTGATCAATGTATTGTACTTGATTAATCTTCCCATGAAAAAGGATCTAAAGTAACTGTGGAAGCACCCCTTATGAAGAAAGATAAAGGGAAGAAAAAGTTGGAAGGCCCGCATTAGCCCCAACCTCCCTTCCTGTAGAGACCCGAAGCTTAAAGTACATGGACATTACATGACTTTTGCGGAATACTTAATACATAACAAAAACAGACACACAAGGACCGTAATAGTTTAGTGTCTTTGGAAACTTGGAATTTAATATTCTAATCGTGGTGAAAGATCTTCAAAATATCCCATAAAGATCTTCCAGTTTTTGTTTCCTTACCTAAAACCTTTATTTATATCCTGGGGAAAAGAAAACATAAAAGGGTGAGCTCAAATGCTCAGTAAGGGTAAACAAAAGAAATATCAATCACATCATATTCATAAGAACATAACAATTTGGAAATCTTACCCTGCAAAAGAGATCATAATTTCATAACATGGGATAGATCATGGTAGTGAAATGTAATACCAATAATCATAACATAAAACATGAAACTTTGTGTCATGCACACATAATCATAGAGAATCATTTCTTATTAGTCAAGACTCATTGCCAAGACTATCTTAGTGGACAAAGTCAATTTCTGAACCGAGTTCACTCCTCGTTTCAGTACTATTTTACTGAACCGGTTTAACCTGCTGTTCCAGCCATTTCTATCTCATGAGATATAAAATCTTTACCCAATGCATTGGAGGGAGATATAGGTCCCACCCATCTCATAATGATACCATTCTTATGTGTGCCACAAAATCATAAACCATACATCATAGCATAACCCATGTAATAAAAATGGGAATATTAAACATCGTGACATCATAAAACAATTCATATAAGATAAAGGAATTCATAAAAATAATTCCATCACAACATAATCAAATCAATGTAATAATAGGGATAGAAATAGAATCCTTTATTATCTTAGATGGAAAATAATTTTGATAAAACACTTGAACTCCATTCTTGAGGAAAATATCCTGTCTACTTCAAAAACATTTTCCATTCTTAACATGTCATACAATTTTAAACTAAAAAAAGTTGATTAAAAATAAACTTGAAAAATTGTAAAGGAAGCTTCTTGGAAATAATGTTTTAAAAATCCATTCCTGCCGTATAAGTTAAAAGAAAACATTCTTCTCATACTTTTGTCGGAAAAGTCAAAAAGTACCTCGTACGAAAAATGACAAAATATTCCTTTCATATCTTTTACTAGAAACTCACCGAAGGGTAAAATTAGATATAAAATATTGTATAATGATGTAAATATTACATATTGAGGAAAAATGGATGTGGATGATAAAATTCACCCCAGTAAATTCCAAAGTATAAAAAATCTCGGATAAAAATGAGATTGTGATATTTCCCTTACCTTAGGTCTGATTTGCTTCGTAAGTGTCCGAACCTCCTGTATAATGATTTAAATAATGTCATTGACTTATTCCAGAATCATAATCATTGTTATGATATCATATATGGTTCACTTATGACTTTATATTACCCGTTCTTTTGTAAATTCCATGTTAAAGAGCGTTTTGGGTAAAATTGTTTCATTTGTCGTCCGTGTTTTGACTTGTAATTATTCATATGATTACTTAGATCATGATTACTTAATTCCAGAATATAAAACATGATTTATATATAATATATATTCAGAATATACATATATATAATAAATCAGTAAATGGAAAGAAATACACCGTTCATGGAGACGGTAGGCCGCACGTACGCATGAACAATGTTTTCGTTTCCTTATTGAGTTGAATGGAATTAAGTAGATGACATACATATATATACACATAAATCCAGTATCATTACTATGTCATATATTTCATGATTACTTATTATATATACTTTATAATCATTCATGAATGGTTAACGTGGAGAATTAATCTCATCGCGTCGTGGAGACGGTAGTCCGTACGTACGCACGAGCGATGATATCATTCTCATGATCGTGGGACTGTATTTGAGTGTATGTATACTATTTCAGAATCAATATCACTTTAAAATAATCATATATAGTTATTATTTACACCATTATACCCATCCAAGTAAGGTGGTGGTGTAAAATAGATTACACCACGACGTGGAGACGGTATTCCGTACGTACGCACGCACGGTGATTTCGTTTTCCGTAGGATGGATAGATGGTGAAATAGGGTTGTTTCATACTTATAATAACATATCAGTATATTAGTGATACTTATGTTATTACTTCATAATTAAACAACCTAAGAAGAAGAAGTTTAAGAAGAAATAAAGTTGAAAGAATCGGTAACGGACATTACCTCTTCTTTGAAGCGGCTCTTTGAGTCCTCTTCTTAGGGCACTAAAATTGGTCTTTGAAGAAGACCAGGACCTCTAGGATGTTTCTAGAGAAGTGGGTAAGTTAAATGGGAAGGGTTTGGCCGAGATTGAAGGCTCAAAGTGGTGTGAGGAAGAGGGGGAGGAGGTGCCCTTTTATAAGGGAGGAGAGGGGCACCTTTGGAATAACAAAAAATATTATTTTATTATAAAGACAAATTCGGTTTTAAATAGCTCCAAATTGATTTATTTCGAAGATAAGGTGGGTATGGGTCGCAATAATCTCATCCAATAGAATTTAGGAAAGTTTAGGTCATTATACTAACCTTATATTTTAGTTTTAACTCTTAGTTAATTAGATTGACATTTACCATGTCACTTTGTATTTTTATATTATATAGTTAATAAACTTACCATATACATCCAAGAGACTCCCAAGTGGTCCATTAATGATACAATTATCATGATATAAGTATCTTGGACGAACCTTAGATTTTTAGGAATAAAATAACAATCAATAATATAATATTTGTTTTAAAAATTATTTTATGTCAATTTTGACACTATTCAATAGTTGATTTTTGTGAAACTCATAACAGAATTATTACTTAGAAAAAAGTTAATTAAATAAATCCTAACATTCCATATTAACCTATAAAATTAGTGTAATTAATAAAAAGTATGAAATTATATTTATTTGGGTATTTATAATATCAATTATTCTAATTTTTCACTATTATGGTAATTACTGCATCATCATTGTGTCATAAATAAATTAATTTATTTAATGTCTAAAAATTATAAATAAAATATCATTATGTAGGAAATATTATTAGCTTTCTAATGAATATTTAAAATCGAATTTATCTTATGTATAACCCTATATTAAAAATGTGTTAGTAAATAAACTTTGATTTTAACTCTTTTAACTTTTCTTTGAATTAAATTATAATAAATGTCCTAATCTAATCCAAGTGGTACTAAATGGTCATATTTTATTTCTAAAGTTGTTTTTGGTCGAATTAATCTTATCCAATAGAATTAGGACATGTGTTAGGGTAATAATAATATCATTTTTACCCTTAATTACCCTATTTACTTTTAACCGTGGTAAAAAAAGTAAAAAATTACTATTCACCAAAAACTATTTTCATCTCATTGAACCACATTTTACTTACTGAAATCAACCGTGTCCATCGGATTTTTGAAATTCCACTCACAGAAGCGGTAAAATTATGTTTTATGAAAAATTCATTTTTTTTAACTACCACTTAGTGGTTTCACTATTCATCAAAAAATGAAAGTTTCTAGAAAAATACCAAAAATTAGGTCTAAGATATATTTGATATTATGAACTCAAAAATGATGTCTATTTTACCAAATTCAAAACATATCAGTTGCATTGATTAATTTAAAAATTAATTCCCGTCGTCAACACAAATAGCGTGTTCTTAAGAGATAATAACTATCAAAAGATTGACACTTGTTTATGTCTGGTTTAAATGTGAAATTATATCCAATGACCAACATTGTATTAAATTGTAAAAATATATTCTAAATATACTTTAAAACAACTAAAATTAATAATTTATCACTATTAATTATTTTGATTAAAAAAGTTGTTTTTAATTAAAATTTAGTAATTTTCACTATTCATCAGAATATGAAAGTTATCCGAAAAGTACCAAAATTTCACCCTAATATAATTTTTATATTCCGAATCCAAAAATGAAGTCCATTTTGAAAAATAAAATTTAAAAAATTTCAAAAAGTGGTTATTACTATTCATAACGGCTAGTTTTAATAATATTTTAATAGCATATCATTGTTTAGTGAAACTCGATATTGCGTACTACACATGCTATCGAGGAAGGTCGCGATTACGTGTAATTAAAGGCAAGTCAAGGATGAATGTTGTGCAAGACCCTTTTGGTGTAGCATACAACACAAGACATTAATGAAATTAAAAAGAATATTTTTCATAAAATCTCAGGGTGTTACACTTCCCATATAGATCTAAACTACCCTAAGAGAATAAATGAAGACACAATAAAACAAGAGATTATGGAGATATTCAAGAATATGTAGATTAATATCCCTTTTTTATAATTTATCTTTCAAATCCCAAAGTTTTCAAAATTAATCCAAGACTTGGGCTTCGAGATGAGAAGATTGTAAGGTAGTGAAAAACTAAGTTTAAGTAAAAATGTTTCTATATTTGTGACACCACAAATAACCCATAAATTACAAGATAAAAGTAACTTCACTATCCCTTGAACTATTGATGAGATTAGTTTTTCCAATTGACTGTGTGGTCTAGGAGAATCAATTAGTATAATTTCTTATTCGGTTTATTCATCTCTATATATTAGAGAACAAAAAACAACTTGAGTAGTTGTGAAACATTTCAACCAAAACATTGTTCTGGTAAGTGTATAAGGATTTATATTCCTTTTTAACTTCTACATTCTGAACATGGAGGAAGGAAAATGTAATGATCTCTCCCCTATCATATAAGATATTCTATTCCTTAAGAATACCAAAAAAATCATCAATGTTAATAAAGGAACTCTTTCAATGAATTTTGGTGAAAAAACTGCGAGTTTTAACATTTTATGTCCTATAAAGTTCCCCCAGGATGAGAAATTTGTTTTTAATTTAAATAATTTTAATCACCTTTTTTATTTAAGGAAGAAATTGAAATTTTTGATTATATAATGTGATTAGTGGAATCTTTGCAATCACATGATTTTATTGATGAATTTGTTTTTGAAAATGGGATAAATCATGAAACTGTGAAATGTGCTAATAAAAGATAATTTGATGATATCTATTTTGATTATTTTCTTAGAATATCTATTTAAACTTATACTTTACATGTGTAGGATAGTGTTATAGAGAACACTAAGCTGGAAACATCACTAGAAAACCCCAGTGTTGGAGTTAAAACTACTTCCATCGAATTTAAAACATCCTTATTTAAAAGAAAATGAAAAAAATTATTGTAATTATTTTAATTAATTTAAAACCCAAATTGAAGAATCAAATTATGATAATTTTGAAATAAAATTCCAGGTAAATAGTTTGGGCACTAAGAGACATTCCAAGGATCTTCCCTACCACCTATATGTATAGGATTTGGTTGTAAACTAAGTCCAAAACCATGAGGCAACCCCCCAATTTTCTCAACCTTACCCTTATATATGTTGTAAAAAAGGAAGTAGAAATATTATTAGGATATAGAAAAATTTAATCCATCTTGAACTCTTAATGGGAGAGTCCAATTAAAATTTTCCTAAAGAAAATTGGATACATAAATTTATATAAAGATAATAATGAATTGGTACCTATAAGAATTCAGAATAGTTGGAGAGTTTTCATTGAATATAGGATATTGAACTATGTGACCCGAAATGACTACTTTTACATACCTTTTGTAGAGAAAATGTTAGAAATGATATCTAGGAAGGGTCACTATTTTTTTGATGGATTTTCTGGGTAATTTCAGGTTCCCATTACTCCATAAGACCAAGAAAAGACCGCATTCACTAGCCCCTTCAATAAAATTTTCTACCAAAGGATTAATTTTGATCCCTGAAATTCCCTAGGTTCATTTCAATGATGTATGTTAGTTATATTCTTAAACATGATTGAGATTTTCTTTGTGGTATTTCTTAATTATTTTACTTTCTATGGAACTTGTTTTCAGAGTAGTTTGGAAAGTCAAGAAAAAGTTTTAAAGATACGTTTTAAGAAAAAAATGGTTTTAAAATTTTAAAATGTCCATTGCATAGTAGATTTTTTGGGATATATATTTTATAAATAAGAGATTAATGTTTATAAGGCCAAAATTTATTTTATTTCTACACTACCATATCCTATTACCATGATACATATTAGATCATTTTTAGGCCATGATATAATTTACAAAAGGTTTATTAGGGACTTTAGTAGAATTGATTTCCCCCTAACTAACCTTCTAAATAAGGAAACTAATTTTAATATTTGATTAATCAGATAGGATTTATCTTAATAAGATTAAAGAAAGATTGAACACAACACCTACATTATTCCCACCAAACTGGAAACATCCCTTTGAGATAATATGTGATGCTCCAAATAGAGATGTAAGAGATGTACTTTCCAAGAAGATTTATGGGAAATCATAGGTGATAACCTACAATTTAGGGACCCTGGAGATAGGAAAAATAAATTGTAAAACAAAAAAGAATGAGTTTTGTTTTATTTTTGTTGCTTTATATAAGTAAGGATCTTATTTTTTATAAAATAACTATTGTCTTTGATCTTGAAACACTCAAGTATTTGATCAAGAAAGATGATGCAAAGATGAGGCTAGTTTGATTGATGTTGCTACTACAAGAATTCAACTTAGATATCATGTATAAGAAAAACTATGAGAATCTTTTTGTAGAAAACATGAGTAGACTTCCTCACACTGCTGAGGTAGAACCACTATCTGAAACAAACTTGGATTATTTCTTTACTAGTGAGTAGAAGTATAAATCTACTCAGGCACCCTATTATATTGATTTAGTGAACTTCTTAGTTACTTAAAAGTTACATCCCTTATTTTTCAAACACCAAGTTCTTAAATTGAAAACCAAATCAAAGTATTAGGTCTGGTAATATCAATGTTTATGGGAGATATATAGTAATCAGCTAATAAAGAGGTGTATCCCTAAAGAATAAATTAAATATACACTTACATTTTTCCACACACTTACATGTGGAGGCCATTCTGGACCTCAATGAACTGTTAGGAAGTTTTTTGAAGCTGATTTATTTTGGCCCTCAATTTTCAAAGACTCATATGATTTTTTAAAAATTGTACAAACTATCAGTTTACTGTTGTAATTTCTAAAATACATGAGATTCCCCAAAAAACTTTGATTTTTTTTCAAATATTATATGTATGGGGATTAAATTTCATTGGAACATTTCCCATGTCATTTAGATTTTCCTATATATTATTAGTAGTGGATTATGCTTCTTAGAGGATCGAGTTAAGTTCCATATGAATTGATGAATCCGAAACTTTGATTGAATTTCTAAAATAAAATATTTTTATAGGTTTCAAGTTCATAGAGAAATAATAAATGAACATGGTAGACACTTATTCAATAAGAATATGGAATTCCTAATGAATATATCTAGAGTATATCATAAAACTTTAATTATCTATCATCCAAAAACAAATGGGATAGATTAGGTTTCCAAAAGAAATATAAAAATGATTTTGGAGAAGTCAGTGCAACCCAAATGTAAGGACAAGAGTAAAAAAGCTTGAAGATTTACTGTGGGCATACAGAACATACTACAAAACATCCTTTAGCTCATACCATTTCAAAATATTCCATGGAATACCCTATGACTTTCTTGTTGAGATATATAAAAAAAATCCCATTGGGATATTAAGAGAGTTTACCAGGAGTTTGGAAAAGCTGGAGAGTAGAAGAAACAACAGATAACGGAAATTTAAGAGATGATAAGAGAGGAATATGAGAATTCACTACTTTATAAGGATATATCTAGATCTATCCATGAAATAATTATCTAAAAAATATACTTTAAAATTATAGATAAAGTGTTACTATTCTCATCAGGGATGAAACTCATGCTAAGTAAACTTCGTTCCAAGGGGTATGTACCATATACATTAACTAAAACTTTTCCATTTAGTGAATTTGAGATAAATAGATCCAAATCATTGAACCCCTTTTAATTGAATGGACATGTCACGGCCTGTCCTTGGGGCCCGTTCCGTGACTACCCCAAGCCCGCCTTCCATAGGCTAGGGGCTGGCGACTAGCACCAAAGGTGTAATCCCAATAAAAAGGGAAGGAATTGCCTTTTTAACCTGTAACACACACACACACAGTCTGAACACAAGCAGTAGAGGAAATAAGTACTAAAATAGAAAAGTAAGGTGTGCTGAAAGTAAGTGGTCCAGTATACAAACCCAACTGAATGACAAGTACAAGTAAAAATGAAAAAAACTCCTGGATCGTCCAATGGGGAATCCTACCTGAAGGGTAGCTAAAAAACTCGAACAAATCGTCCCTATGGTATGTCCCATCTAGTCCAGCTCTGAGTAGCTTCCCATCCATCACCCTCTACCACGATCATTGTTTTCCTTCATCTGTAAAGAACACAACAAGGTGCGGGCGAAGCTCGTGCAAGGGTGAGTATAACAATACTAAGTAGGGGACCCCGAGACCCCCTAAGGTCTCCCAAAATCCACAAAGGATAAATCACATAAGAAAGATACAATCAAAAAGTATCAACCAACACTACTTAGGTATATGCCCATACATATACCTAAGTTATCAATCACAGTCTGACTCCAACTCTTGATCCCAAGCACAAACCATTCCATAAAGGAAGTAAAGTCAATCACCATGATGATAATGGTTGAAAGACATGACTCAGATCACAGAGGTATACATCTTTTTTATAGAGATAGAGATGATCAGATGTATTCACTGATTCATCTAAGCTATCGGACCCACACAGGATACAGGACCAGCTATCTCATCTAAGCTATCGGACCCACACAGGATAGAGGACCAGCTAAACTGTCGGACCCACACAGGATACAGGACCAGCTATTTTGTCAGATCCACACAGGATCCAGGAACAGAAGTCAGAACTGTCGGACCTACGGAGGATCCTGGTATAGTAGTCATCATTTTCGAACCCACGGAGGATTCCGGTATAGTATACATCGCTGGCGAACCCACAGAGGATTCCAGTACAGTAGTCGTTGCATCCAGCTCTAGGGTTCCCGCACACATCACGCTTGATTCCGGGAGGGTCTGCTCCTCGATCCAAGTTTCGATACATCAAATATCAGAAATTATCGAGTTTATGTATCCCTTATTTCAATCTCATCAAAAGGAACCCAACGTGATAGACGGCGCGTCAATCAAACGTCTGGTCTGAGAGTTATTGACATTTCTGTTCCAAGGGCCCAGTTGGATTTTACGTTTGATCCAACCCGGATGTTTTCCAAAATTTCCCAAAACTCACTTAGAGTATCGCAAAAGGACCGCCTCATCGCGAGGGTCCTAGTGCCATAGATGACGCATCAATCAGATGCACGGTCTAGGAGATATTCACATTTAAGCAAAGACCAGCCCGACCCGTCAAGTCCAGTGGGCTGGCGTGTCAGCCCAACCTAGCTCGGCGGGTCCGACCTGGCTGGGGGTCGACTTGGAATAGTGGGGCAAGACCCAACTGCGGACCTGGCCCGCACTGCGGTCCAGTCCGGTTTGCCCGACAGGGCCAAGAGGCACCACCTCCTCCTCTGCCCGGCCGGCCGTAGTCGGCCTGTTCGGCCCGGCGCACGCGGCCTGTGCTGCGGGACACAATTCTCCTCATGCGGAGCCTGTGGGCACCGCTGTTCTCCAACCCGCCCGGCATGCGGCTGGCCGGTTCGCCAAGCCGAGCGTCCCGTGGATGTCGACCACGTCCTCCTTCGCGTGGCGCTTGCGGGTGCCGCGATTCTCCAGCGGGCCGACCATTCGGCTGACCGGTCGTCCCGCAGTTCGGCTGGCTCGGCTCGGCCGCCTCCGCACCTCCACCACGGAACGATGGTGCCACGGTCCTGCTACCCACCGCATGGCATGACGACGCCGCGCCACCATCTCCGCGGTCGGACTTGGCCGCGGCCTTCGGCTCCACCGCGCGGCACGACGACACCGCGCTTCATCATCTGCCACGGACCTCCTGGCTGTAGTTCCTCTTTCATCGCCGCAGTTCTTCTCCGGCGCGGTGCGATGGCACGACGCCCTTTCAGCTCCACCTACGACGTCAATCAACAAAAAAAACCAACGGAGGGGCGTCGGGCCATGTTGGTTCGGCATGCACCCACCACACTAGGCGATAACAAGTGACCATCATCGATCCCAAACAAACAATGAGGTACGAGGGTACAATTTATACATTAAAAATTAATCCAATCTCCCCTACCTCGTATTTGTCGTTGTACGTTGATGAGTCACAGAAGATGGACGTCGCAGAAGACTGGTGTCATTCCGTCAACGTCGAAGGAGGTAGAGCTCGGTGAAGTCGATTCAAGTCGACACCGTCGGTGTACTCCAAAGATGGTGATGCTTCCCTTCCTTGCTTCGGATGAAGAAGTAAGAACTTGATTCTCATTGTTCGATGGAGATGAGAGGCGTTCTTCGTTGGAATAGAACAGTGTTCTTACATGATTTCTCTAACAAAAGTTAAGCCAAAATAATAGAGATAGTTCTCTATTATTTTTATGGCACAACAAATCAAGAGTTGTCCTTCATTAATTGTGACAAAAAATTTGATTAATTGCAGTGGGATGAATTCAAAATTCAAACAAGGGAGAGTTTCAACATTAAATTGGGAGAGTTATAAGTTTAAGAGACTCTCCACAATTAAATGTGAGTTACATGGGGGGTTCAAGGGGGTTCAAGGGGAGTTGAGGAGTTTGATGCTCATGTGGGCCCCACCACATAATATTCTCCCATGGGAGGTTATGTAGGGGTGGGCCCCACCTCCAACTTCCCGTTGGATAATTAGACCACCACTTTAATAAAATTATGTCACACATAAGTTTTATTTAATTTATTAAGAACCCCCAAAAATTAACTTCCAAACACTATAAAACACAACTGCGGTAAAGGTCTCCTTAAGTGAATACCGACGCTGTGAGTTCAACGGTGCCATCAGATTTCAATTCGGAGCATCGGTTCAAAAGATATAAAATCCCATACGTACGTTTACTGAACGTACCCGAACAAAACTTCAGAAATTTATTTCGGGCACACTGGGCCTCGAAATCAGGCACCGTCAGAAACTGTGGAGTCGTAAAAATCCCATGTATTTAAAAAAAATTCCACGGAATTTCCAGGTCTTTACATTCTCCCCACCTCAGGGTTTTACATCCCCATCAGTTACAACTCACACTAAGGAAACAAATGGGGGTACTGAGCATGCATCTGAGCCTCCTTCTCCCATGTGCTCCTGGAGGTTCCCATGCTACCAGTGAACGTGCAACAGAGGAATCAACTGTCCACGCAGGACCCGCTCATGTCGATCCTCAATCTCCACTGGAACCTCCGTGAAAGTCTCCCCATCATCGATGTTCATATCCCCATGGTCGATGATGTGGGCTGGGTTGTGCACGTATCTCCTCAGCTGAGATATGTGGAAGACGTTGTGCACTCGGTGCAACTGAGGTGGAAGAGCCAAGTGGTAAGCCACCTCACCTACCCTGCTGAGGAATTGAAAAGGTCTGATGAATCACAGAGATAACTTGCCGCCTCGGCCAAATCTCCTTAGACCTCGTCGAGGTGAGACTTGTAGAAAGACGTGGTTGCCATCCTCGAACTCCAATAGTCTCCATCTCCTATCATCATAAGACTTCTTCCTACTATGTGTAGTCTTAATCCGCTCCTGGATGATATGAACCTTCTCAGTCATAGCCTACACCATCTCTGGTCCAACAAGTGCTGACTCCCCTGGGTCAGTCCAGCACAAAGGCGATCTGCAAGGTCGGCCATACAGTGCCTCATAAGGTTCCATCCCAATGGTAGATTGGTAGATGTTATTATATGAAAACTCTACCAAGGGAAAGTGATCCTCTCAACTGCAAACAAAGTCGCGGACACATGCACAGAGCATGTCCTCTAGAGTCTGAATGGTCCTCTCAGTCTGACCATCTGTCTGAGGATGGAAGGCGGTGCTCAAGCGAAGCTACGTCCTGAAATCCTCCTGCAACCCCTTCCATAGCCGGGAAGTGAAACAGGCATCTCAATTGGAGACGATCGTCGATGGAACACCATGAAGCCATATGATCTCTTGTACGTAGAGGCGTCCCAGGCTATCTACTGATCCCTTCTCTCTAATCACTAGGAAGTGGGCCGACTTGGTGATTCGGTCTACGATCACCCAGATAGAGTCATGTCCTCTGGATGTATGTGGAAGTCCCATCACTAAATCCATGGATATCCCATCTCACATCCACTCTGGGACCTCTAAGGGATGAACCAATCCTACTGGAATCTGGTGCTCCACCTTCACTTACTGACAAGTGAGGCATTGCGAGACAAACTCTGCTACTACCTTATTCATACCTGGCCACTAGTGATGTCGTCTGAGGTCTTGATACATCTTTTCCACTACTGGATGTACCGCTAGAGGGGATGTATGGAACTCCCTCAAAAACTCCTCCTACAGTGCAACTGGTACCATGGTACATCCTCTGAAGAGGATGACGTGCTCCCCACCTTCAGAAAATCCATCAAGTGCCTACCCTATGGATATCTGAGCACATCATTTCTCATAGTCAACGTCCCCACACTATACCTCTCTGACTCACTGAAGAAGTGGAGGAGTGACTGTGAGAGACTGCAGAAAGGCTACTCCATCTCTATCCACAAAGGATATGTGTAATGTGGCTAGCTGCTCCGTCACCTCTCCTAGTAGCTGAATTCCTGATCTCCTGTTGAGTACATCTGCTACAAAGTTCCCCTTCCCAGGATTATATACTTTCTGAAAGTCATAGACCTGGAGGAACTCGATCCATTGCCACTATCTTAGGTTCAGGTCCTTCTGAGTGAAGATGTACCTGAGACTCTGGTGGTTAGAGTAGACTATAAAATGTTCTCCCATAAGATAGTGTCGCCACATATTCAAGGCGAAGACCACTACTGCTAACTCCAAGTCATGAGTAGTGTAGTTCTTCTCATTCTGTCTCAAATGCCGAGAACCATATGCGATCACTGCTCGCTCCTGCATCAGAACACACCCAAGTCTGGTCCCTGATGCGTCACAGTAAACTACGTACCCAATGCCCTCCTCCGGTAGCCTCAAGATGGGTGCACTAGTCAATCTATGCCTCAGCTCCTGAAAGCTCTGCTGGAATCTCTCTGACCACACGAAGGGTTTCCCCTTCTTTGTCAATGCTGAAAGCGGTGCTAAAACTCTGGAGAAGATTGGAAAAAATCTCCAATAGTGCCCAACCAGTCCTAGAAAACTCCGTACCTCCATCACACTACTGGGTGGATCCCAAGCAAGTACTGGCTCAATCTTCGCTGGATCCACTACAACTCCAGCCTCCGAGATGATGTGTCCCAAGAAATGAACCTCTTTAATCTAGAACTAGAACTTCAAGAGCTTACCATAAAGCTGGTTCTCTCGGAGTGTGTCCAGTACTACACGCAAATGGTAGGCATGCTCATCCTCAGTAGTCGAGTAGATTAGTATGTCGTCGATGAAGACTACGATAAATCGGTCGAGGTAAGGCTGGAAGATCCTGTTCATGAGACTCATGAACACTTTTGGAGCGTTGGTTATGCCGAAAGGCATAACTAAGAACTCGCAATGGCCATACTGACACCTGAAGGCCGTCTTCTGCACATCCTCATCTCGAACTATGAGCTGGTGATATCCTGACCTAAGGTCTATCTTTGAGAACCATCGTTCTCCCTTGAGCTAATCAAAGAGGTCATCAATCCTCGAGAGTGGGTACTGGTTCTTCATTGTCACCTGATTTAGGTGATGGTAGTCAACACATAGTCGAAAGCTCCCATCCGTCTTCTTGGCGAACAAAATCGGAGATGCCCAGGGTGAAACACTGGGTCAGATAAATCCCTTCCCCTACAAGTACTCCAGCTGTACCCGCAACACACAAAGCTCGACGGGAGCCATCCGATATGCTTGAGTAGATATCGGTACCGTCCCGGGGTACAAGTAAATTTATAAGTATACCTATCTGCGGGGAGGTAGTCCTAGAACGTTGTCAGGGAAAACATCCGTGTACTGATCCACCACAACAGGAAAACTCGGACTCCGCACATCAACTGCTCCGAGGATAAGACTAGCCACCTGATGTGTGATCGGATGACCCTCCTCTGTGTAAGTCCATACTATGCTACAAAGGATCCCTTCTCACCGGTGAAGGTGATCCTAGTCCCATATGTGCGGATACACCGCACTTTTCACCTAATATAGTCAATCTGAGCATGAACTGTGGATAAAAAGTCCTACACCAGATGATGCTGTAAGGCCTTGACGCCGCTATAAGAAGATATAAGTTGAATCTCTTTCCCCCTAGAGTAAGCTCAAAATACTGGCACCAATGCGTAATTGTCGAGTCTACTCCTGTAGGAGTCTCTAGAAGTAAGGATCGAGGTAGCGGCTCCGTCAGAATCTCCAAGCTCCGAACAAGGGCAGTGGTTATAAAAGATTGATTCACACCTGTGTCTATAAGTACTGCAGCAAGGGTGGAGTAGACACAGATAGTACCCCAAATCATCTCAGGTGCACCGTGGTTGTAGGCATCGACTTCTTGGGGCTGAGACCGCCTTTGTTCGACAGGTCCCTATGGTCGGGGTGGACCTCCTAGTGGTGGTGGTGGTAGAGCCTTGAAACGTCGTCCACCACCCGCTGCTCGGCCAGCTCCTCTGCCACATCCGCCTGCTCCCAGTGGACCACCAAGGTCGAAACTCTGCCTCTGCCTGGGAGGTCCCTCTACTGTCTGCTTCTCATCTTCATGGTGGGTCAGGCAGTCTCAAGCCATGTGACCCTGCCCGCCGCATGCATAGCACTACCTTCTCCTCGAATAGCTGACTCTATCTCGTGTGCCCCGCAAAACCGAACCTGAATCCTAGGGTCTCCCACCTGATGGCCTGGTCTACTTGGACCTCTATGACATCTGTCCACTGCCAACTTCAAAAGACTCTTCTAAGTGTTGCCCTATGGTGGGTCTTGCTGATGGTGTCTGCTTAGCAAGGAAACTCTCCACTAGAAGGGATCACTCCAGCACACCACCTACATCGAGATGCTGAGGGGAATCATTGAAGCCCTGATATCAAGCCTGAGCCCCTACTCAAAGGTCCAGGCCCTGAAGAATGGGTCCCTTACCATATCCATGGAGTAGCGCGAGAGGTCAGTGAACCTCATTGAGTATTGAGCTACTGTCATGATGTCATGCTGCAGATGAAGTAACTCCTGAATCCACACTGCATGAAGGGTGGCTGGAACAAACTCTGAGTGAAAGAGACTCTCGAAGTCTGTCTAGAGTAATGATGCATCATCATGCACCTGGAGCATCAGGATCCACCATCTACCTGCTTCTGCATGCAGGAGACTTCCGACAAGGATCACCATGAGGTCAGATGGTGTCCCTACCAATATGAAAACTCTCACGATAGCCTCTAGCCAATCCTCAGCTGCCTGTGGGTCCGTCCCTCCCCAGAACCTGGGCGGCCTCTGGCGTTGGAACTCGTGCAATGCAGTCAAACAACATGAACTCTCTATTGCTAGATCTGGTGGTATCGGTGGCCCAGTGGGTAGTGGTACCGCTGGTACCTCTGCTGTGATGGGGCCCTGCACTGAGGCCTCGTCGCTCGGTGGGCTACCATCTTATACGAAACTCATAACCCTAGCTGGCTGCCTTTGTGGGGCTATCATGAAAAGAAAAATGTGCGCCACAGTTAAAACAATATACCTGGTGAGATAACATAAAGTGATTCCAAATAAAAACTTTTTCAAAGGAAACACACACGCAATCAGTGTTTTCATGCACTGAGTCAGAAATCAGAAGTCAGAGTCCTAGTGTATGGATACATCGGCCGCCGCACCAACATTGGTTTCCCTAGACTGAAAACCACACTCAATACTATTAACACTATTGATTCATAGAAAATAATGATCAGAGTCCAAAGTTATATGGTAGAACCGACTCCTCTGATACCAATTTTTCAAAACCCATCCTCAGGGCCCGTGCCGTGACTACCCCAAGCCCGCCTTCCATGGGCTAGGGGCTGGCGATTAGCACAAAAGGTGTAATCCCAATAAAAAGGTAAGGAATTGCCTTTTTAACCTGTAACACACACACACACACACAGTCTGAACACAAGCAGTAGAGGCAACAAGTACTAAAATAGAAAATTAAGGTGTGCTGAAAGTAAGTGAGCCAGTATACAAACCCAACCGAACAACAAGTACAAGTAAAAAGGGAAAACAACTCATGGATCATCCACCGGGGAATCCTACCAGAAGGGTAGGTACAGAACTCGAACAACTCGTCCCTGTGGTACGTCCTGTCTAGTCAAACTCTGAGCAGCCTCCCATCTGTCACCCTCTGCCTCGATCACTGCTGTCCGTCGTCTTCACAGAACACAACAAGGTGCGGGCGAAGCCCGTGCAATGGTGAGTATAACAATAATCTGTAGGGGACCCCGAGACCCCTGAAGTTCTCCCAGAATCCAAAAAGGATAAATCAAAGAAGAAAGATACAGTCACGAAGTATCAACCAATCCAACTTAGGTATATGCCCATACATATACCTAAGTTATCAATCACAGTCCGACTCCAACACTCGAGCCCAAGCACAAACAATTCAACAAAGGAAGTAAAGTCAATCACCACGATGATAATGGTTGAAAGACATAATTCATCTCACACAGGTATACATATTTTGTATAAAGATAGAGATGATCAGATGTAGTCACTGATTAATCTAAACTGTCAGACCCACACAAGATACATGACCAGTTAAGCTGTCAGACCAACACATGATACAAGACCAGCTATCTCATCTGAGTTGTCAGAACCACACAGGATACAGGACCAGCTATCTCATCTAAGCTGTCAAACCCACACAGGATACAGGACCAACTAAGCTGTCGGACCCACACAGGATACAGGACAAACTATTTTATCGGACCCACACAGTATCCAGGAACAGAAGTCAGAACTGTCGGACCCACGGAGGATCCCAGTACAATAGTCATCATTGTCGAACCCACATAGGATTCTGATATTGTAGACATCGCTGTCGAACCCATGGAGGATTTCAGTACAGTAGTTGTTGCAGCCAGCTCTGGGGTTCTCGCACACAACACGCTCGATTCTGGGAGGGTCCACTCCTCGAGCAAGGTGTTGATACATCAACTATCACGAAGTTTCGAGTTGATATATCCCATAGTTCCGTCTCATCAAAAGGAACCCAACACAATAGACATCACATCAATCGGACGCCCGGTATGAGAGTTATTGGCATTTCTATTCCAGGGGCCTGGTTGGATTTTGCATTCGATCAAACCTGTCCGTTTTCCAAATTTGCCCAAAAATCACTTAGAATGTTGCAAAAGGACCACCTCATCGTGAGGGTCCTAGTTCCGTAGACAGCGCGTCAATCAGACACCTGGTCTAGGAGATATTCACATTTAAGCGAAGACGGGCCCGACCCGTCAAGCCCAGTGGGCTGGTGGGTCGGCCCGACCCGGCTCGGTGGGTCCGACCCGGCTGGGGGTTGGCCTAGCCAAGTGGGGCGCGACCCAATTGCGGACTAGGCCCATGTTGCAGGCCGGTCCAGTTCTCTCGGCGGTGCCACCTCTTCTTCTGCCTGACCGACCGTTTCGACCCGGCGCACGCGGCCTGCGCTACGGGCTGTCATTCTCCTAACACAGCGCCTGCAGGTGCCACAGTTGTCCAGCTCGGCTAGCACACGGCCGACCAGTTCGCTCGGCTGAGGGGCCCGCAGATGCAGGCCGCGTCCTCCTTTGCGCGGTGCCTGCAGGCGCTGCAGTTCTCCAGCGGGCCAGCCGGTTGGCCGACCGGTCATCCCGCGGTTCGGCTCCACGGCAGCTGGCTCGAATCGGCCGCCTCCACACCTCCACCATGGAACGACAACACCATGACCCCACTGACCTCCACGTGGCACGAAGGAACCACACTTCTTCATCCGCCACGCCCCTCCCAGCCATGGTTCCTCTTTCGTGGCCGCTGTTCTTCTCCGGCGCGGTGCGACAACACCACACCCTTTCAGCTCCGCCTCAGATGTCAATCAAAAAAAAAAAAACCAACGGAGGGGCATCAGGCTATGTTGGTTCAGTCCGAACCCTCTGCATTAGGAGATAACAAGTGTCCATCATCGATCCCAAACAAAAAACAAGGTATAAGGGTACAATTTATTCATTAAAAAGTAATCAAATCTCCCTCTTCCTTGTATTTGTCATTGTACGTTGACATGTCGCGGGAGACAGACGTCGCGGAAGATGGACGTCGTTCCGTCAGCGTCAGATGAGATAGAGCTCAGTGAAGTCGAGTCGAGTAGACATCGTCAGTGTACTCCGAAGACGGCGATGCTTCCCTGCCTTGCTCCAGGCGAAGAAGGAAAAACTTGATGCTCATTGTTCATCAGAGATGAGAGGCGTTCTTCGTTGGAATAGAATGATTTTATTCCAAGAGTTCTCTAAAGAAAGTTAAGACAAAATAATAGAGATAGTTCTCTATTATTTTTATGTCAAAATAACTCAAGAGTTTTCCTTCATTAATTATGACAACACATTTGATTAATTACGGAGGGATGGATTCAAAATTAAAACAAGGGAGAGTTTCAACATTAAATTGGGAGAGTTATAAGTTTAAGAGACTCTCCATAATTACATGTGAGCTACATGGGGGGTTAAAGGGGGTTCAAGTGGAGTTGAGGAGTTTAATTATCATGTGGGACGCACCACATAATATCCTCTCATGGGAGGTTATGTGGGGGTGGGCCCCACCTCCAACTTCCCCTTGGAGAATTAAACCACCACTTAAAAAAATTATTTCACGCACAAATTTTATTTAATTTATTAAGAATCCCCAAAAATTAACTTCCAAACACGATAAAAGGAAACTGCGATAAAGGTCTTCTTAAGAGAATACCGGCGCTGTGAGTTCAACGGTGCCCTTATATTTCAATTCTGAGCACCCGTTCAGAAGATATAAAATCCCGCACATACATTTACTGAACGTACCTGAAAAAAACTTCAGAAATTGATTCTGGGCACACCGGGCCTCAGAATCAGGCGTCGTTAGAAACTGAATACTCGTAAAAATCCAATGTATTTAGAAAAAACATTCCACAAAATTTCTAGGTCTTTACTAGAAAATAAGTGAATAATTACAATTTTCATGATCTGATGTGACGGGGCCCAAGATGCTACTACCTCAAGCCCACCTCTAATAGGCCTGGGGATGATGACTAGTACTAAGAAGGAATATCAAACACATGGGATGTCTTTTACAAAAGAACCTATGCACACACACACACACATTTAATCCCATATAATGATAAAATGTAAAAAATGATAACAATGAATGCATAATCTAGAATCCCACAATCAGAGTATGATGTAAAGTACTAGAAATCATAAAAAATGGATAATATAAGACCAACCAAAACTGGAAATAATGCCCAACCTATTTTAAAGGAGGGGAATTCTCTCAAATGGAACACCAATATAAACTTTTGTTTTTCTATCCCAAACAAGCTCCATCCACTCATAGTCTACCAAGGAATCTAAAAAATGTATGTTGTCTGTATAAGACATGGAATGTGTAGGAAAATCCCATCCATGGGTGAGTATAACAATACCCAGTAGGACACCCTGAAATCAAAAAAGTCAAAAAATCAAGGGGAATATTCTCATCATAGGATATTTCCATCATAAGTTATACATACAATAGAACATCCAAATATACTCAACTAGGGCACCTCACCTCCAGGGGGTCATAACCAAACTACCAGCTAAAGGATTATTCTCAAATAAATGCTCATTGTGGGGGAATCCACTCCACAAGTCATGCCATCATTAGAGAAAATCATCCAAGAGGTCATGATAGTTGGGCCCCACCTATGAAATCTCACTAGTCTCAAAAGACCCAATACTTAGATAGGGGATCAAACCTAAGATCGATGGGGGACACCACAAACCAAATATAGATCAACCTACCATGTAGAGTATCTTACTAAAATGATACCACAAACCATACTTAAATGACCTTCTAAATGGAGGATCAATGGTCTATTTCATGGATTTTTTTTCCAAATCCACAATTCCCACATAGGGTATAAAATGATAGATGATCACACTTCAGTCACATAGAGGGACACCACAAACCCTTTTTGAGACTCATCCTCTAGAGGGGATCACAATACAAATATGTGGAGATAATGACACACTTTACCCTAAAGGGGATGAACCAAGGGAAAACACTCAACCAATACTGGTTCAAAATAAATAAATTAAGGGCTCCAAACAACCTCAAACAAGGTAGATGACATGTACTAGGGGTACACAACATGTCAATACAACCCATGATATTCTAGTGTGGTGGTTCCTCACATGATATGTAAATTTACATATACACAACATGTAGAAATAGTACATGACATGTAGAGATTTCCTTTCATCTTTCCTGTGCCTTCTTCCCATACCTGTGTACATTTGGACATGCCCGTGTAGTAACCCTTGCACACCCAGCCATGCCTGTGTACACCTGACCATGTATGTGCCCATGTACTTTGGCCTAATCATGCCCATGTAACCTTCGAGTTACATGCTGATCCACCAAAAATTAGTCACATGGCATGTTACAGGTCCACATGGTGTGTGATATTTAACTCTTTATGAAACCCTAGCTCTATAACAAGGGTGTCCCAAATGGCATGTAACACTGGATTACACACAGTGTAACCTAGGTTTTTCTAGAACCCTTGGGTTCTTCCTCTATGTCACCTATCCATGTTGGCATTACCACCTCCCTTTCTGGATATCATATATCTAGGGTTTACCAACTCTCCCATCACTGAATATCGAGATTCCATGTTTTGAATACACTCTAGAAATGCCCACACCCGCCGTCCATAGCCACACTATTGAATCCAAGATGAATGGATACTGAAAATCCATTCTGATCCACCTATAACCATACTCCATCATAATCACACCTCGATCATACCCTCAATCAAGAACTACACCCACGGTATTGATCTATTGTGTTGAAGAATGGTTTCACAACAATCAAATACCTGGTAATCATTGAACCATGGTCTGAAGAAAATTACCATGATGAATGTTTGAATAAACGGGGGGAGGAATCCATAAACCATAAGATATGTGGAATGAACCTAAAACTTTTTTCGCCCAACCTCGATCATTTTTTGTAGATTTAGATGAATAAAGAGGGATAAAAATCAACAAACAAAAATAAATCCATTAAATAAATTGACCGTTAATGAGTAAATCAATTATTTTTCAGGGAATTGATCCATGTTCATCTGGGATGAAAGAACGAGATGGAATTTCGCAAATCAAACATCCTACCATGATTTGGGTCAATATTTTAATAATAAAAAATTCATGTCATTTTAATTGGTGATAACCTTTATCTCTATTGGCACACCGATCACCAAGCTCGATCTATTTATCCATAACCTCAATGTCCTCCAATGCTCCTCCAATCATTCAAATCAATTGTTAGGATTATGAGTCTAACCTTGAGAATTAGTTATAATAGTATATTTAAAGAGAAAAAGTCAGGTCACATTGTCAATGAAATAAAATAAATAAATTTACAAATAAATTTATTATGTATGCCTGCGATAGATTTTTCACAAACGCCTGACACTGATTAATTTTATTTCGTGGCTAGGGTAAAACCCACATTATAAACTAAATGGTGCCCTTAGATTTCTAATTTGGGCCCTCATTAGGTAGTTATTACACTATACAAGAAATTGTTTTTGTGTGATATAAATATATTTAATATATTTCTAAAACTAATTCTAGGAACACAGGGCCACACAATCTCCTGCCATCTCAATGCCTTGCTATATAAATATTCCTAAAAATATACCAAATAATTAAAAAGAAAAACTAGAACATTACATTATTCCCTCCTTTAAGGATTTTTTCCTTGAAAATAAAAAACTAAGAAAAATTTGGGGATACAGATTTGCATCTAGGTCTCCTACCCCACAAGCTCTCCCAACAATTCCCTATGCTATCAAAAACATTCACCAACGAATTTTTTTCCCATGAAGGGTATTTCCCATATCAGTACTCAACTTCACTAGATCCTTGAAAAAGGAAACTCCAATCTCACATCCCATCTCACCCAGGTAGATATCATATAATGAATCTTGCACATACCTCCTCAGCTGAGACATGTGGAAAATAACAAGAAACCCAAAACTACCATTACCTCAGGGTTAAGTGGCACACCACCTCACTAATTTGACATAAAAATAAGAAAATAAAGGGGATAATATACCAAGAGATATACTACCAACTTGGATAAGAAAAAAAAAATCTCTAACTCTGAGGGCCTCTGTCATAAGTCCACCTAGGACTCTAGACATTTACTGGGCAATCATCATCCTCCCTTAGATGAACTGCATACATTACAACCATCACTAGCACCAAAATTAGGACCCAAACGCTATTACTTACTAGATTTGACAAGAATAATAGTGTTCTATAAAGGTTCTCGTACATGGAATTGAAAATGTGCTACTGATATGGCGGAGTGATAATCAACATGATACTCAAACCCCATCTATGGTAGATGATCCTCCAAGCTATGGCTCAAAACTGACATGAAAACCCAAAGCATGTTCACCAGAACCTAAATGGTTCACTTTTACCTAGCTAGTTGGATATGGTAAAAAACCATTTCCAACTGAAACCGAGTCCCCAAAGGCTTCTTGAATCCTCTCCCTAATCATGCTATGAAGTAAGTGTCACATTTTGAAATGATCATCGAGGGAATTATACAAATCTGTACTACTTAAAACACACACAATTGTACCAAACTCCCCATAAATCTATATTGACCATCATGGTCATACATGAAAGTAAACAAGATTTTAACTTAGAAAATAGTTTCAAATAAATTCTCTATCCAAACAATGTTAAGATATCCTACTACATCCTCACTACAATTAGATTTATTGCTAAGGGGAAAATGACCTCCTCAGAACCTCCTCTTGCATTATGATTGGAATCCCCACCCATCCTTGGAAAAGGATGACTTTATTACCTCCTTCAAATAATGTATCCAGTGGATATATGGTTACAAAAAATCTCACAATTGTTATCCTTGAGGGGTACCTCCTTGGATCTTAGAAGAACCAAAGGGTAACAACTATTGAATGGAGGCACACTACACCATACTCTCCCACAAGGGATCAACTACAAATATGTTGACTGTTCTGTTACCTCACTCTACAACGGTAGATTTAAAACCTTACTATGAGAATCCTCTTCCATGGACACAACCGGTGTGATTCTCAATATCACACTTCCTCAACCTCTATAGGGTCCACACTCACTCCTATATCAGAGAGAACATATTTTGAGAAATGAATCCATGAGAGATCCAATATGACTAGAAGTCCAAGAGAATGTATAGTAGTATCCTATTATATCTCCTATACTTAAACTCTGACAATGAGGGAATGAGGGTACCATCACAAAATAATACCACAAACCTATCCATGAAAAGTTAAGGATCAGGCTCATAAGTCTCATGAAATCTACTGTGGAGTTCAACATGCCAAAGGGTATCAGTCAAAGAAACCACAATGGCTCTAGGAAGCCATGCTTAGTAAATCCACCTCTTGAACCTGAAGTTGGTGATAACCCATCCGAATATCAAGCTTTGAGATCTACTTCACCTCCATCAATTGGGTGAAGATATTATCAATTCTCCAGAGTGTATACTTTCCCTCATGTCACCTAGTATAAGTAACACCAATACACACCCAAAATCAAGTACCCATCCACCTATTAGGTGAACGAAATAGGGATACAGAGGAACATACACTGGGTCTTGTGAAGACCTTACCCTAAAAACTCCTCAAACTTCACCTCTATCTCTCATTTCTACATGGTGTCATCCAATATACTAGCATAGATATCAGATTGTACTTGGTGAACTTCTACACATAAATACAACTCTTGATGGTGAGGTAAACTTTACATGTACTCAATGAGGATTCCCTCATACTACTCCGCCATTGTAGTAACTAAAAACATATAGCATATTCTTCTCCAAAACGTTTCACTAGAAAACTGATTGGAAGTCGGTTATAACATCCTGCACATGAGCTCATCCTACTCTGCCTTGGATTTCTCTTTATCAAAAGGATTAAAACTCAGTCCCAACAAACTGAAAGTACTTATACTCTCACAAGTAGAAACATATGATCATCGATGGTAGGAAATCAATCCATATTAAGGAAACATCATTGGGTATCAATAAAACTAGGAAGAGATTCCACATGAGGCTCTCTATCTCTTTCTAGAGTAAGGTGACACTATTGGTAGAAGTGTTTAATCACTGATCTTCTATATATGAGCCTCTAATACAAGTTTCTACCAAAAAAGGATCCACTAGTATCACTAGTTTTCAATTAGGGGATACTCTTAGGGAAAAGTGGATCATAAATCCATTTGAAAACTAAAACTATGGTTGTGAAGACACATGTCATACATCAAACCTCACTCAAAGCCTATGTGAGATCCCATAGCTTGAAACTAATTCTTTCCATATAACACCTATATACAACAATTGAGGATTACTCTGAAACCTTAATGCATAAAAAAATCTCAACCACACAAGTTAGATAAACTCATTACCAACACAGGGCTCTATCGACGCCCCATGTCATAGTTGAGAAGTATCATTTCCTAGACCACCATCAAGGAGGGGTATCATCCATAAAGGAAATTCACACCACAGGCTCACGCCAGTCCTCCAACACCCCAGAGAAGGGGATCTAGACCACCATGTAATATAGGAAATCTCTAACTCAATAACTCTTGATTTACACTCAGCATAGGTGTTTCATCTTCCGATTCCACTATAGACAAATATTGCTACATGAAGAAAATTGGTCTCAAGTGAAACTAACCAATCATTCAGGATTCTCACATGCTAAAAACCTAGAACACTACCTCAAGTAAAACCTACCCCACATAAGGTTCTTTCTCATCAAGGAACCTCAGTGATATCAGTCACTATAACTCATATATCATGCTAAGACTGCATATAACATTGTCTTATCCTGTTGAGGCTATTGACTTCTCAACATGTGGATAATAATATTCTGGATCCATAGAAGAATACAAGTGCTTCTTAATAGGGGTAGCACTTTTGAGTTCCCACCTAGAGAAAAACACCTCATGAGTGGGACCCTGAACTGAAACCTCATCACTCATCTAGTCATCATCATGAAACTGTCTTGGAATCCTAGTAGGATTTCATAATAGAGGCATCTTGAAGATTACCAAGACATACCATGGTCAATGAGTATATCTGAGTATCAAAATAAAGAAGGATATAGAAACCACAACCCTTTCCTATATGATTCATGTACCGATATTTTCCCTACAATAAGTGTCTACATATACCGAGCCATTAAGAAGGTTATGAGGGTATTTGTGAATAGATATGCTAACCTCTTCACCAACACCAGAAACCCTGTCCTGAGAGACAAAATAAAAACACTTTAACACCATATCCATAGTTCAAAAGAAAAACCCCATAGATAGTAAAAAGAAACTCCAAACTCTAATCCTAAACCCATGAAATTTCATAACACTTAAGGTTGGGTATAGTTCTAATACCATTCTATCATGACCCAAACCAACAGGGCCCAAGATGAAACTATCCCAAGACCACCTCCGATAGGATAAGGGTTAGAAACTAGCACTAAGAAGTCATATCACACATATGAGAGGAATTTTCCTAAATTACTTACTTATACACACACACACATCTCCAAGCCCACACAACAACTGATAACAATGCATGAATACATATAGAATCTCACAATTAGAGTATAATATAATGTATTGGAAAATATAAAAAGGGTCCAAATACAAACCCAACCAAAATTGGAAATAAAGTTAGACCTTATATGATGGAGGGTAATACTGTAAAATGAAACAATGATATACACCTTGCTCTACCTCAACCAAACTAGATCCACCTACTCTTAGTACATTAAGGACTCCAAAAAAAGGTTCGTTATCTACATAAGACATGAAAAATGTGGGAAGATCCCATGGAGGTATGAGTATAACAATACCCAGTAGGAAACCATGAAATCAAAAAACAAAAATCATCAAGAGGAGTCAGATCATAACATGATATATCAATCAAAAGTGATACATACAAACGAATATCCAAATATACTCATGAAGGAAAGTGCACCTCCAAACGGTCACAAGCAAACTTCTAGCCATATAATTCTTCTAGAAGTAATGATTATTTTGATATAATAAACTCCAAAAGATATACCATAATTGAAGACACTCACGCAAGATTTAATGATCATTAGGTCCCACCCAATAAAACTCATTGGTCTTAGAATACATGATACTTAGAGAGGGGATCACACCAGGACCGCTGGGGGACACCATGAACCCAATCTAGATCAACCCACTATATAGGGGATCATACTCTAATGATACCACAAACCATACTAAAATGGAATGATAGATGTAGGATCAATTAATTTTTCAAGGAGGTTATTACAATTATTCAAACCCCACCTTGGGTATAAAATGATAGAGGATCACACTCCGGTCTCATGGAGGGACACCACAAACTCCATCTAAGACTCATCATCCATAGGAGATCAATATCCAGAGATGTGGACATAAGTAAAAACTATAACCTTGATGGGATAAACCAAGGGAACACACTCAATGAAAAATGTTCTAGACTATAGATATAAAGGGCTTCAAACACACTCAAAGGAGGTGCAAAGTTTGTACTTGGGGTACATGACGTGTCCATCCAACCCCTGATCTTCCCGTGTGGTGCTGCCTCATGAGGAATGCTAATATTATTATAAATAACTTGTAGAAATAGTAAAAAGTGTATAAATATTGCCATAAAACTTTCCTGTGCTGTCCTCCCATGTCCATGTACCTCTGTCTTTTCCCATGCACCAACCCGTATACACCTGGTTATGCTTGTGTATACCTGACTGTGTCCATGTCCATGTACTTTGGCATTCCCATTCCCATGTATCCTCCAATTAACATACCTATATTACTAGCATGATTTAAACAACCTGTGATAGGGTCACATGATGTGTGATATTTAAATATTTCAGAAACCCTAGCACCACATCCAGGGTGGTCCCACAAGGTGTGAAATGCCGAATTACACACCGTGTAACCGAGGATTTTCCAGAACCCGCAGGTTTTCCTCCATGTCTCCTATGAACACCACCACCACTACCACCCTAACTATATATTGTAGATCTGGAGTCACCCAACACTCCCATCATCAAAGATTAGGATTCTAGGCTTCGAATCCACTCAAGAAATTCCCACATGCATTATTTGTTGCCGCACCATCAAATCTTGGATGGATAGATACCACAAATCCATTTCAATCCACCTATAATCATCCTTTATCATCATTTCACCTCGATCGTACCCTCGATCATGAACCACACTAACATTATTGATTCATTTCACTAAATAATGATCATGCAATGATTAAATACCAGGTAATCATCAAACCAATGGAAAAATAAAATGCCCATGATTAATGTGCAAAAAATAGGGGAGAAATCCATAAACCATAAGATGTGAGGAATGAAACTCATACTTTTCACATTTTTCCATGACCCATTGTCATAGATTAATAAAAATAAGAGGGATAAAAATCAATGAATGAAAATAAATCCATGAATTAAATCTATCGTCGATGTGCAGATCAACTATTGTTCATAGAATTAATCCATGTTCAACTGGGATAAAAGAATAGGTTGGAATTTCAAAAATAAAAAACCCTATCTAAATTTTGATCAATCTTAGATAGATAATGAATCAAAATCATTTTCATTGGCAAGATCCTTGATTTACATTAGCACACCGATCGCCAAGCTCAATCCATCGATCTTGGATCTCGATGTCCTCCAATGATCCTCTACCCCTTCCTCTCAATTCTCATGGTTATGAGACTAACCATAAAAATTGGTTATAAAAAAATATTTAAAGAGGAAAAGTTAGGTCACTATTTCAATCAAATAAAATTAATTAACTAATTAATTTATTCTTTACACCTGAAAAAACTTTTTCCCAAATGCCCAATACCGACAAAGGTTATGTCGCGTCTAGGGTAAAACCAAAATATTGAACTCAACAACTATTACAACCCCAAGATTTTATGGTATATATCTTCTTAAATAAATTCAATTCATTTTATATATTACATTGAAAACAACATTGATCTTAATCGAATAATGTTATACTATTTGAAATTGTAATGTGACCATTAGGGATAGTAATGTGACCATTAGGAATAGTAATGCGACCAATAGAATAATAACATCACCTAAAAAATTATAAATAAAATTTAGGAATATTATAAATAAAATTATGATATAATTATATCATATTATAAGTAAATAAATGTTTTAAAAATGATAAATTAATTGTTGGTATTTTTTTAAAGCATCAATGATTATTTAAAATATTATAATTAATATAATTATTTAAGAGAAAATTTATTTTCATAATATAGATTCATAAATTAATATTTTTTTATCTTATGATTATAATATAATTTTATGAGACCTTATTTAAAATTTCAAAGTAATAAAATTAGTTATAATTTTTAAATCGGTATTTTATGAATAAATGATGATATTAATTTAAAAATAAATGTATCAAACATAGAAAACTACTTTCATAAAATGGAGTTCATTTTTAAATTATACATTTTTAAAAATGGTTAGGGTGATTTTTTTGGGATTTTTCTGAAATAGTTGTATTTTTGATGAATAGTGAAATACAGTAATTTATGATGTATATACATTATAAATTAAATACATTATTTCTTGAGTCATTGCTGATTTAAGTACCATTATCTATAAATTTCATTCTATATTTACTTAATTTATTCATGATAATAAAAAATATTCATATTCTTGAGTCAAAATAATAAACCAATGAATAAAATAATCAAAAAACACCCATCCCCTTCACTATAAATACCACCCCTCACCACATATTCTACTCACACCTTTTAAGCCTTTAATATTGACAAATTTATACCCAATTACTCTCCCAAAACCCTTTCACACATTATTTACTTTATTGTCTCACAAAAATACCAAACCCAAGTCCCATAATCAGGTTCTCAAGAAGAATAATTCAAGAGGTAAAACCCTTAATCCTTCCCTTTCATCCAATTTTATTTTATTTTATTTTCTTATCTTTTCATCATATCCCATGTAAAAAGTAACATTATAACTCCATTATATTATATATACTATAATTATAATATGTTATTAGGATGTCTATAATCAAACCCCTTCTCCTCTCCCTTTTATTCTAAAAATGAAAACATCGTCCGTGATGTGCCGATTTACTACAATTGTAGAAGATGCATTTCTATTTTCAATTACCACCTTCAAGGTGGGTCATAAACCCATTATTATGGCCAGATAATATTTTATTATGGAAATTATAAGTTATATAATATTATTGAAATAATATATTTATATAAAATTAAATAATAAAACAAAACTAGTTTGTGATAATAAAAAATTCACCAAAATAAACTAACGTTCATAATTAAAATTGTATCTAATGAATCATCCTTATATCTGAAAAATTATATATAAGACCTATTAATAGTCTTTAATTACATTAATGACATTTAATTTCAATTCTAGAAAACTATTCCCATCTTCCATAAATGTATACAAGTGAACTAATCCTGAAAATGAAGGAAACGAACACTCACGAACGACAAAATTAAATCTTATAACTCATCAAAAAGGTCATAAATGAACTTAATAAAACTATAATAAATAAAATAAATGTTTAATAGGTTATTAATTAAATTATTAATGAATATTATTTCATTATCTTAGAAATTAATGGTGAGTTCAGAATACTTTCATACATAAGATAAGGGATTCCCTCTGAACCTCCATTTTTTATCTAGGTTACACTTTATCTCTATTTACCCCAATACAAGTTTTAATAATTATTATTTAATCATAAAAAATTATGTGTTTATGTTACAAATATATGTACTTAACTTAATTATTCTTTCTTTGATTGGAAATACATGTTTTTATAAGGACCCCTTTTCAATTCCTCTCGATAAGAAAGCCCGATTAAAGGGAACTTCCTAATTTCATACCCATTTCCAAGTACCATCCATATTGTATTTTAATATACTAATATATTTATAAAATAACTAATGTTATAATGAAAAAATATCATTTTCCATTTCCTATTTATACAAACAATTATGTTTTTTCTATTTTAAATTCTCTTTAATATTTTTCATTAAACCGCACTAAAGAGGCTCATTTATAAAGTTTCTTAAACACTCATTTTACATGTTTTTAATTATACTGGAATTCATTTATCATGATACATGAATATTTTCCATTATTAATTTTCAATTATTATTTAAATACATTCTTTTAGGGACTCCATTATGATATTATCTTTGCTTATGCTTTATTCATCACTTATTCCTTGTGTGTGGTGTATGTATACTTTCATTGCATTTGTGATCCCCATTAAATAAATATTTCATTAAATATACATATTTATTATATCATGGATATTATTATTTCCTTATCTGTATACTATTTTTTCATATGGTTTATAACAACCCGAGACAGAGCTACTAGACTCAGTGTTTATAAGTGCTGTGTTTTTTTTGTGTGTCAAAGAAATTGAAATAAAATACAAAATATCTATTACATACCAAGAAAATTTACCGACCTAGGTTACGGTGGATTAGATACATTACATAAGACTTAAGAAAAGAGTAAAAAATTAAATAAAATACTTTGTGCACTAACTATTTATTAGATCCACTTGACATATTATTTCATCACAGCAAGATTGCTAAACCTATAAAAGTGATAATAATACATAGGGTGAGAATTAAATATGCCTAGTAAGGGGTTTTAAAAGGATGAATAAATAATTTTATAAAAAACATTCATTTGAAAATAATTTCAATAAAACACTTAGAAATATCATTTTAAAAACTTTATTTGAAATCACTTATAACTTTAAAATACTTAATTGATTTGAAAATTAATTACGCTAAAAAATTACTTTAATCATATTCTTGTGTTTTTTTGAAAAATATTAATCAAGCTCTTAAAAACAAATAAATGAGGTCACATGATACATGGAAGGATGTCTGGGCCTACCCACTTTCCTAAGGGATGGGTTTACTCCCCAATCCTTATCATGTTTACCATGTTCAAGTGTTGATTTTCATAGAAACTTTTCTAGATCACCTTACCCACACACACACATATAGATATTTTTTCCACTGGAGTTTTTTTAAAACATAACCAAGAATTAAATGAACATGCACTTATAGATGTATAAATATAAACCTTATTTGAAAATAACTTATTAGACTTGGAACATCCAAATCTCTTGGTACATAATCTTTGCATAATTTTATATAGAATTAATTATCATTAATATACCTATAATTTCATTCATAATCCCACAAATATCTATTAGGGAGGTAGTTTTGATAAATGTAAAAATTATTCAATTCTTATGTATAAATTTATATATACATATATATATACGTATGCATTTATCAATATAAGAATTTTCATGAAAGATCAATGATGTATGGCCATAAATCATAATTGGAATATGACAGGTATATGTCATGATAAAATTATGATATTATTAACCTCAAATAAAACATGGTAATTATTGTAAACTTCAAAGTTAGAAAATTATATATATGTATGTATATATATGTATATATATATATACAAACATATATATATATATATATATATATCTAAATATACATAATCATAAACTTAAAATTAGTTTTAAAGTGATCTTGAACATTTAATAATTCATACACACATATATTTTTATATATTAATATATTACACTCATAAAAATAATGATTACATGAATTTGGAGTATGAAAAAATAAAAGGTAAATATATGTCGAGAAAGAACATAAAAATTACATAAATCAAAATTTTAAAATATAACTTATAGATCTTATATGTTTAAACATTGAACTCAAAATTCAACATATAATAGTTTTCAGAAATAATTTTTCTCTGTAAGAAAACTTGAACAAAAAAATGTTTATAAAACAAATAATAAATGCTTATAGAATTAAGTAAAAACCAGGAACCCAAATATGAAAAAAATAAATTCTAATAAAACTCTTACAAAAATTAATTGGAAAATAAAGAATAAATCCATTAAAAATTTATTTGTTCCACACACTTTCTTCTTCTTTAGAATCCTGGGATGAAATTAGATTTTACAATTTCATTTGAATTGTTCCATAAGGCTTTTATATCCAGAACAATGATAGTTTCCAACTTTCAAAGAAATCTAAGATTTTAGATGAAGACAATGAATAAACATTCATGAAACAAACCAAAGTGTTTAATTAGAAGGATAAAAAGTAGTAGTGGTATATTAGAAGAATCAAATGAAATGATCATATTTAAATATTTTATACTGGATAAATAGACATTCATGTACCAAAACCATTGTCCTACTATTATTAATCTAAAATCATGGCATTAAACATCAAACAAACCATAATAGAGGAAAATGACTAAATCGAATTTGATTTATATATTATTCACATAGTGACAAGAGGAACTGAATTGACCACAATGGGTAGCCGATAGTGAAAACAGAAAAGATTTAAAAACATGATAAACCAGATTCAGACAAGGATACCTAGATTGAAAAACATCATACCTTACAAGGATCGAAGATGGTGAAAAACTAACCATGCACAAAAACCTCAGATATGGATTTCTATATTTGATTTAGAAACCCTAACATGCAGACAAAAACCATGATGATGCTCGGATCAACCTTACCGGTGGCTATCCTCCTTCCTCGCACAACTTCAGCTTGGTGCGATGACAACGATGACCCTTGGCTTTGACCTCGCGGCTTAGGGATCAACCAGAACCCTCAAGCATTCAATGACCACCACTGGCCTTGTCCCAACCTCCTTCTCTAGAAAACCCTAAAACTGACACACGCTCCACCTTTCCAAACACGAAACCCACTATTTTTCATTTTTAATCAAATATTTTTATTAATTTTTATTATATAAAAAAATTTGTTTTTAATTATAACACAAGGCTTTTTAAAAAGTAATATATTTATAAAAATAATTTAATCATTATATATAATTCAAAAGTAATATATATATATATATATATCATATCTTTTAAAAATTAAATTTTATAAAGCCATCTAAATTATATTTATTTAAAATATTTTTTTTAAAAAAATTATCATAATTTACAAATATTTAATGTTTAATAAAAAAATTATAATATAATAAAAATAAAATTTATATAATAATATATGAATAATTTTAGAATTATATTAAAATAGTTATAATATATAATAATAAAATTAATATATTTATAATTTCAAAACAAAAATCATGATAATAATAATTTTCTAAAAATAAGTTCTCATTAAATTAATTGAATTTATTTAGTAAAAAAATATTTATATATTTACAATTTTATTACAATCTTATTAATATATTAATAATTATGATTTTGTTTCATATATTTATATTGTTAACATTTTATAAAAAAAATTCATAATTGAAAATATTTTATTGATTTAGAACTAATGAAAATATTTATATAAAATTTATCAAAAAATAATAGGGTTATCATAATTTATTTATAATTTCATTTATTAATAAAAATAATTCCTTTATTGAAACTTGGGGTGTTACATTATTCCCCCCTTAAAAAGAATTTAACCCTCGTAATTCGTTCATCAGACTAAAATAATTTTGAATTTCCATCTTCAGAATTAAGAAAACAAGGACTAATAAACTCCTATACTTTACTGCTTTCACAAAAACATCTAATCTCCAAAGTTTTCTAGACAATTGCTGTGATACCAACTATAACAACCCGAGGCCGAGCTACCAGACTTAGATCATATAAGCACTGTGTATTTTTTTTGTGTCAAAGAAACTGAAATAAAATACACAACATCTATTACATACTAGGAACATTTACTGGTCTAGGTTCTGGAGGATTAGATACATGACATAGGACTTAACAAAAACATAGAAAATTAAATAAAATAATTCATGTATTAACTCTTTATCAGAGCCTCCAAACATAGTATTTAAATTTAGCAAGATTTATAAACCTATAAAAGTGATAATAATACATTGGGTGAGCATTAAATATGCCCTGTAAGGGGTTTTAAAAGCTTTTATAAATCCATTAAAAAAAATATTCCTTCAAAAATAATTTCGATAAGACACTGGTAAATATCATTTTAAAAACTTCATTTGAAATCATATACAACTAAAAAAATACTGTATTTCTTTGAAAATTAATTTTTCTAAAAAATTATTTTAATCATATTCCAGTGTTTTTTTGAAAAATATTAAGCAAGATCTTGAAGAAAAATACACGATGTCACTTGATACATGGAAGGCTGTCTAGTCCTACCTACTTTCTTGAGGGCTAGGCTTACACCCCACTCACTATCATGTTTACCATGTTCAAGTGTCAATTTTTATAAAACCCTTTTCATCTTGCCTTTCACACACACAAACATATATATTCTATCATAGTTTTTTATTTTAAAACATAACCAATCATTAAATGCACATGAACTTATAGATGTTAAAATATAAAGCTTCTTTGAAAATCACTTATTAGACTTGCTGTATCCAAATATATTGATACATAATATTTTCCTAATTTTATAGATAATTAATTATAATTCATGTACCTATAATTACATTCATAATCCCATTGATATCTATTAAGGCACTAGTTCTGATAAATTTACAAATAATTCAATGGTTATGCATAAATATATATCCACACACACACGCACACACGCACACACACACACATACACGTATGCATACATAAATGTATGAAGTGTCATGAAATATCAAAGATTTATGTCCATAAATCATGATTGGTGTATGACATGTATATGACATGATAAAATTATGATATTCTTAACCTCCAATAAAACTTGTTAATTATTGTAAACTTCAAAGTGAGACAAGTGTATATATATATATGTATGTATATATGTATATATATATATATATCTAAATATACATAATCATAAACTTGAAATTAGGATTCAAGTAATTTTAAACATTGAATAATTCATACACATATATATTTATATATATTAGCATATTACACTCCTAAAAATAATGACTAGATGACTTTGGAGTATGAAAAAATAAAACATAAATATATATCAAGCAAGAACATAAAAATTTCAAAATCATAAATTTAAATTATAAATTAGAGATATCATATGTATAAACAAAGAATTTGAAATTCCATATATAATAGTTTTCAAAAATATTTTTTCCTTACGAAAAAACTTGAACACAAAAAAATAAATGTGTTTAAAAAAAATAATAAACCCTTATAGAATTAAGTAAAAATTAGGAACCAAAATATGAAAATAACAATTTTTAATAACACCTTTACAAAATGAATTTTAAAATAAAGAATAAATCCCTTTACAAATTTATTTCCCGCGCACATGTTCTACTTATTCAGACTCTAGGACTGAAATTGGATTTTTTAATTTCATTTTCACACTACCAATGGATTTTATATATTGAACAATGATAGTTTCCATCTTTTAGAGTAAGCTGAAATTTTATATGAAGACAACAAATAGACATTCACAAAACAAGACAAAGTTTTTAATTCGAAGGATCAAAATTAGTGGTGGTAGATTAGAAAAATAAAATGAAATGATCATATTTAAATATTTTATACTATTTGGATAGAAATTCACAAACCAAAACCATTTTTCTACTATTAGTAATCTAAAAGAATGCTATTAATCATCAAACATACAACAATAAGGGAAAAAAACTAAATCAGATTCGATTTATATATTATTCGCATCGTGACAAGTGGAATTGGATCGAATACAACAGACAACTGACAGTGAAAATAGAAAAGATCCAAAAACATGAAAAACCAGATTCAGACAAGGATACCTAGACTGAAAAATATCCTACCTCACAAGGATCGAATATGAAAAACACCTAACCATGCATGGAAACCTTGGATCTAGTTTTCTAGATTTTATTTGAAAACCCTACCTACAGAAGGCCACCATGAAGATAATAATGACCCTCAGCTTCGACCTCACAACTCACAGCTCGGCTTGCTCCCTAAATCATTCTATGACCACCATTGGCTCTCCCATACTCCCTCAATGACCAACCCTAAACCTGCGACACACTCCAACTTTCCAAACACGAAACCCACTATTTTTCCTTTTTTTAATGAAATACTATTATTACTTTTTATTATATAAATTAAATTTGTTTTTAATTATAAAACAAATATTTTTAAAAGAGTAGTAATTTTATAAAAATAATTTAGTCATTCTCTATAATTCAAAACTAATATATATATATATATATATATATATCATATCTTTTGAAAATTAAATTTTATAAAACCAATCTAATTATATTTATTTAATGTCTATTTTTAAAATTATAATAATTTATAGAAATTTAATGTTTAATAAAAAAAATTATAATCCGATAAAAATAACATTCATATAATAATATATGAATAAATTTTAGATTCTATTAAATTAGTTATATTTTATTATAATAAAATTAATACATTTATAATTTCAAAAAAAAAATCATGATAATAGTAATTTTCTAAAAATATGTTCTCATTAATTTAAATGAATTTATTTATTAAAAAGGTATTTATATATTTACAATTTTATTACAATCTTATTAATATATTTAAAATTATGATTTTGTTTCATATATTTATATTGTTAACATTTTATAAAACTAATTCATAATTGAAAATATTTTATTAATTTAAAACTAATGAAAATATTTGTATAAAAATTCTGAAATAATAACAGGGTTATCATAATTTATTTATAATTTTATTTATTAATCAAAATAATTCCTTTATTGAAACTTAGGGTTTTACATAGTGTTCTCATTAAATGTTTTTTTAATTGGGGAAATATTTATGAATCCACATACTCTACTTAATATAGATATTTTGATAAGTCATATTGTTCATGAGTTGAATCCATGTATGAATAATGCATTGGATTTGTAGGGACGGGTGGACCCTTATTATAGATAACCCCTCGATGCATTTATAGGTCTCATGAGACAAAATAGTTTCTATCAAAACATTTATATTTGTTTCAAAGTAGAATTAGATAGGTTTCTACCCACAAACATTGACCGTCTTGATGGTATAATGGTTCATGTGCCAAATCCATGGTGTCCAATGATTAATCATTTTCTTCATTCAGTATTCTGTTATTAATTTCTATGAGATTTTAACTATGGATAAATTTATAGATGCATTTACATTAGTAGTTTATTGATCGCATGTGTTTTTCAGTTATTTACCTTTATATTATGATTATGCCTTATTGAAATTTATTCACTTATTATTGATTCATGTAACCCTTACTGATCATTTGATCTCAACCTTTAATTTGTTTTCATTCCCTAGGTTATGAAGATGAAATCATTAAATAAGTGTCGAGGGAAAATTTTCTTTTCCTTTATTATATTTTATATTTTATTACCAATGTAATAAGGTTAACATGTATGTATCTAGTTCTTCAAGACTACTAAATTGATCGATCCTAAGTGAGGTGATTTCTTGTATCTATTCTAATGTAATAAGATAACCACTAGCACTAGGTTACTAAGATCATGATAATTATAATTGTTATTAGTGGAAGTTTAGTAGAAACCTTGGGAACTATATTTTATGTAAACAAAAGAATTATAATAATTCCTTATACCGAGTTTTTGGCACAATACTCCTAATGATTATGATCTAACCTAGTGTGTTCCATTATTTAGTGATGGAACCTGATGGAAGGAATGAAATCAATACCCAAAAAAAATGTAGGGATTTCCCCACTGAGAAAGATAAAAAAGTTACTATTAGAGATGAGAATATCATGACCATATTAGTATAAATTACTGAGGTTATAAAAAATAACCATACTACACCTATGTTTAATTATTTCATGTAGATGAACCCCCATCTTTTAGTGGGACTACTAATCTAGTTCTAGATGAGCAGTGGATCAAGTCCCTTGAAAATATATTTCTAGAGTTTGTATGTAATGAAAATAAAAATGTAGTACTGGAATTATATTTTCTCAAGGGAGATGCTGATAAATGGTGGTCATTGATCCAAAATACTGATAAAGAAAATTAAATAGAAGACATGGAACAAAGAACATTTAAAGAAAAATTATTTAACAAATATTTCCATCACGAGAAATGAAATGAAATGAAGAGAAAATAACTTATCTTAAAGAAAAGGGAAGAATAGAGTGTCGAAGAGTATACGAATACCTTCACAAGAATATATAGATATTATATAGATTATATACATGATTGAGAAGAAAATATTGATCATTTATTTAAAGGTCTTAATCCAAGTCTCAGAAGGGCACTAGTTTCTCAAATATTTTCATCATATGATGAAATAGTATTAAGTGCCATAAAAAAAGAAGGAATTTTCTAGATTCTATTTGTTTAATGTAAATCAAAATAAGAATAGGTATTCTGATAAACATGGGAAATGTGAAGCATCAAATAAGAATAAAGGAATGAAATAATTTCCATGATGTGAAAATTATGGAAATAATTATCCTAAGAAATTATTTAAAGGAATGGGAGTTTGTTATAAGTGTGGAAAAAAGGGCCATCAAGCAAGTAAATTAAAGTGGAAGAAACAAATAAATAATGTTCAATGCTTCGACTACAATGAAATGAGGAATTATTCAAATCAATATCTCAAGCATCATGGGAATATACCATAGAAGAGGCCAAGGGGTGATGACCAATATTATACGATCACCACAGCTAAATTATATGTATCAAATGATGTGGTGGTAGGTACATTAATACTATATTTAAATTTATCCAATGATTTACTTTATTCTAGATTCTTGCACTATTTTAAATCTATAAAATTTTCCAAGAAAATAAAAAGTTTTGATTTTGATTTAATAAAGTATTTATTTGTCAAAACTTCTAAAGGAATTATGATTAAAAAAATGTTTTGTCTAGTCCCCTTTATGACACATAAACTTTATTTAGTTTATAACCTTATCATCACACCTATGATTGACTTTGATATATTTATATCTAAGTATTGGCATTCAAAATATGATAAAAATTTATTTAAAGAATAAGTAAATTATGATCTTTGAGGAAGATATAGAATCCCTTATCTTTAGAGAAGAAGCTTCATCATCTCATTATTATCTAGAACCTCCCTTAGTAGATATACTAAATGAAATTATTTGGGAGGGAGAGAAAACATCATATCAGGATAAGGAATGTAATATTTAAATTGAGGATATACCAATAGTACATGAATATAATGATGTATTTTATAAGGAATTTCATAGAAACCCCCAGAGTGTGAAGTTGAATTTACCATTGATCTAATCCATAATGCAAGACCAATATCAAAGACTCCTTATATAATGAAAACTATTAAATTAGTGGTGTTGAATAAAAGACATTAGGATTTGAGTAATAAGATATTTATTCGCACTAATATTTCTCCATGGGGATCCCCTATTCTCTTTGTTAAGAAGAAAGATTGATCCTTGAAGATATGCATTTACTATAGATAAATCAATGCTATTATAATAAATAACAAGTACCCTCTCCCTTGCATTGATTATTTTTTGATCAACTTCATAGAGCTCAATATTTTTCAAAGATTAAACTTGATTATAGATATCATAAATTTCATTTAAAGAAGGAAAATATTATAAATATAGAATTTTAAACTAGGTATAGAGATTAAAAGATTACAACAATTCTATTTGGAATCATTAATAAACCATTTATTTTCATGGATCTAATAAATAGAGTATTGAAGGAATATGTTGATAATTTTTTTGTGGTATTTAATGATGATATCTTACTGTACTCCAAAAGATATGTGGAGCATGAGAACCACTTTTAAATTTATATGAAGTGTCTTAGAAGAAAAGATTTATATGTGATTTTTTGAAAGTGTGAATTCTGGATTCAAACACTTTCTTTTCTTGGCTATATTGTATCTAAATATGGAATATCAGTTGATCATGAGAAGAAAAAGGAAATAAAATATTGTCCTATGATAAAAAAAAAATTGAGGTACGTAGTTTCATTGGTTTAGCATGTTACTATTGTCGTTTCATCCATAGTTTTTCATGATCGGCTAAGCTGTTAACCAAGATAACTCATAAAGGGGTTAAGTTCGTATGAACAAAATAATGTACATAATATTTTTATGAATTGAAGAGAAGATGGTTCAATGCTCCAATTTTGACTCTTCTATTTGGAAATTATGGGTTTGTGATATAGTGTGATGCATCGAAGAATGGATTGGGTTATTTACTTATGAAAAATGATAAAGTTATTGCATATACATCAAGGAAGTTGAAGACTCATGAAAAAAATTATCCCACTCATGATCTTCAGTTAGCAACCATAATCTTTTCTATGAAGATATTGAGACATTATCTCTATAGTTAAAGATGCGGGATATATATAGATCAAAAGAGTTTGAAATACATTTTTATATAGAAAGAATACAACATGAGGAAAAGAAGATGGCTTTAGTTACTCAAAGATTATGATTTCTTAATACAATACCACCCAGGAAATGCAAATAATGTAGCAGATGTATTATGCAAGAAATATCATAGACTTCTCACAAAAATGAGGATTGAGAAAGATCTTATGTTCATGGATTTAGTAAATATGGATTTGAGAATTGTTATGGTAGAGGAAACATCAATCCTTTTTCAAATTATTTTGAAACCATATTCACTGGAGAAGATAAAAATATCTCAATTTGATGATGATAATTTTTAAAATAAAATTAAAGCTATTAAGGATGGAAGATTGTCAGACTAAATGTATGAGGATGGAGTTCTAAAATTTTGAAAGAGGTTATATGTTCCAATAATACTGAAGATAAAAAGGGAACTATTAAATGATACCCATAGCTCAAATTCCTCTATACACCCTGGTAGTACCAAGATACATAGGGCTATGAAGGAACATTTTTGGTGGGATAGTATGAAGCCAGAAATTTCCAACTATGTGTTAAGGTGTCCTGTTTGTCAATAAGTGATGTTTGAAATAAAAAATCCTAGTGGATTCATTTAAACACTACCTATTCTTATATGTAAGTGGGATGAAATTATGATGGACTTTTTCACAGGACTATTAAGGAAACCTAGAAAGAATGATGTAATATGGTATATTGTATATCATCTTACAAAATCAGTTCATTTTCTTTCTATAAGAAAATATTTACATCTTGATTTCCTAAAAAGAATCTATATTAATGAATTTGTAAGATTTCATGGTAAACCTATATTTATTAGGTTGGATTGAGATCCCATTTTAAATCAAAATTCTGGAAGAGTATTCACAAGGCTCTGGATACTGAGCTTAATTTGAGTACTACTTATCTCCCTCAAACTAACAGATAGTTTTAAAGGAATATTCAAACATTATAATTCATTTTGAGATAATTATTCATTGAATTTCAAGGTATGTGGGATCATTATTTACCTTTGGTAGAATTTTATGATAATAATAGTTTCCATTATAGTGTTCAAATGGTTCCATATAAAGCATTATAGGGTAGGAAATGTCATAATACAACTTGTTGGGATAATGTTTGTGAGAGGAAACTTATAAGCCCATAACTTATCGATGAGACAATGAAAAAGGTAAATACTATTAAATCTCATATTAATGTATCACAAAGTAGGAAAACTGTTTATATAGAAAATCAAATAAATGATTTGGAATTTCAAGTGGGAGATCATATATTTCCGAAAGTATCTTCATGGAAGGGTTTCATAAGGTTCGATAAGAAAGGGAAACCAGTACCTAGGTACATCAACCCATTTGAAATTATAGAAATAATTGGAGCTATAACATACTGATTATCAATGCTTCCAAGTATCTCCAAAGTATATGATGTGTTCCATATATCATTGTTAAAGAAGTACATACCAGGACCAACACATGTACTCACCTATGAAGAAATAGAATTGGAACCTGATTTGTCTTACTGTGAGGATTCTATCAAGATTATTAAAACATGAGAGAAAGTATTGAGAAATTATAAGACTCAACTAGTAAAGTTTCTTTTGAGAAACCATAAAATGGAAGAAGCAATAGGGGAACCTAAGGATGTTATGAAGAAGAACCACCCTCATCTATTTAGATGGAAATATTCACAAAAATTTGAGGACTAAATTTATGAAGGATGGAATAATATAACACCCCATGATTTTATGGTATGTATCTTCTTAAATAAATCAATTCATTTGATATCTTAAGTTTCACACAACATCGAGCTTAAAAGAATAGTGATATAGTATTTGAAATAGTAATATGACCATTAAGAATAGTAATATGGCCAATTGAATAGTAACATCTCCTATGAAATTATAAATAAAATTTAGGAATCTTATAAATGAAATTATGATATAATTATATCATATTAAAAGTAAATACATGTTTTAAAAACGATAAATCAAGTGTGGGTATTTTTTGTAAAAAAATGTTTATTTACAATATTAAAATTTATAAAATGATTTAAGTAAATATTTATTTTCATAAAATATATTCATAAATTAATATTTGTTTGTCTTATTATTATAGGATAACTTTATGAGACCATAATTAATTTTTCAAAGTGTCAAAAATCAATTATAATTTTAAAATTGGTATTTTTTGAATAAATGATGATTTTAATTAAAAATTAAATTCCTCATATTTATAAAAATTATTTTCATAAAATGGAGTTCATTTTTTAATTATACACATTGAAAAATTGTTAGGGTGATTTTTTTGGATTCTTCTAAAATAGTTTAATTTTTGGTGAATAGTGAAATACAGTAATTTATGGTATATATACATTATAAATTAAATACAATATTTATTGAGTCATTGATGATGTAAGTAAAATAATCTCAAACTATCCTCCTCTATTTACTTTATGTAGTCATGGAAATAAAAACTATTCATATTCTTGATCCAAAATAATAAACTAATGAATAAAATAGTCTAAAAAACCCCTCTCCTCCTCTATAAATATCACCCCTCACCAACTCTTATCCTCGCACCTTATAAGAACTTAATATATTCAAATTTATAACCAATTACTCTAACAATCCTCTTCCAAAAGTTATGGTCTTTCTGGTCTCATGAAAATACTAAACCCAATCCCCTTAAGGAGGTTCTCAAGGAGAAGAATTCAAGAGGTAAAACCCTTAATCATTCTCTTTAATTTTCTCTTCATTTATTTTCTATTCTTATATTTCCCTCACCTCCCATTTCCAAAGAAAAATTATAACTCTATTATATTATATATACTATAATTCTATTATTTTATTGTAATATTAGTCATCAAACCCCTTCTCCTCTCCCTTTAATTCTAAAAAAATGAAAACATAATCCGTGATGTGGTGATTAACCGCCATCGTGGATGATGCATTTTCATTTTCCATAACCACCTTCAAGTCTGGTCATGAAACAATTATTATGGTTAAATCATATTTTATTATACATATTATAAATTAAATAATTTTCTAGAACCTATATATATACATAATTTTAAATAATAAAACAAAATTAGTTTGGGATAATCGAAAATTAACCAAAATAAACCAATGTTCATCGTTAACATTTTATTTAAATAATAATCCTCATATATAGAAAAAATGATATATAATACAAATTAATATTATTTAATTCCATTAATAATATATAATTTAAATTATGGATAACTATTCACATCTTCAAAACATGTATACAAGTGAACCAAAAATGAAAACCAAGTAAACAAACACTCCTGAATGACAAATTTAATCTTATAACTCATAAAAAAACCAAAAATAAACTTAATAAAATTATAATAAATCAAATAAAATTTTAATATGTTATTAAATAAATTATTAATGAATATAATTTCATTATCTAGGTCATTAAGTGTATGTTCATAACACTTTCATACAAAAGGTAAGGGAGTCCCCCTGAACCTCAATTTTTCATTCGGGTTATGCTTTCTCTCTCTTTACCCCAATATGATTATTAATTATTCTTTTTTACTCCTACTAAATTATGTTTTTATGCTCAAAATATATGTACCTAACTCAATTCTTCTTTCTTTGATGGGGAATACATGTGTTATAAGGACCCCTTTTCAATTCCACCTGATAAGAAAGACCGATTAATAGGAACTTCCCAATTTATTATCCATTTTAAAGTATATCCATAATCTATTTTAATATACCAATATTTTTATAAAATACGTAATTTTATCATTAAAAACTATCTTTTTTCATTTACGGTTTTATAGAAGAAATTATTTCTTTTCCTGTTTTAAACTCTCTTTAGGATTTTCCCTTAAACCGCACTAAAGAGGCTCATTTATAGAGTTTCTTAAACACTCATTTTACATGTTTTCACTTCAGTTGGATTTCATTTATCATTATTTATGACTATTTTACATTATGAATGTACAATTATTATTTAAATACATTCTTTCATGGACTCCAAAATGATATTCCCTTTGGTTATGCCTTATTCACCACTTATTCCATGTGTGTGGTGTATGTATACTTCCCTTTCATTTGTGAACATAATTTATTGAAGATTTATTTAAATATACATATTTATTATATCATAGAAATTATTATTTCCTTATCTATGTACAATTTTTTAAATATAGGGTTTTCTTTGAATGTTGTTATAATTGGGGAAATATTGATGAATATGTATTCTCTACTCATTAAGGATATTTTGATAAGTCATATTATTCACGAGTTGAATCTATGTAAGAAGAATGCTTTGGAATTGTAGTGATGGGTGGGTCCCAATTATAGATAGCCCCTCAATTAATCTACAGGTCTCTTCAGATAGAAAATCTGGCAACAAACCCTTCATTTTTGTTTCCAATAAGAATCAAACGAGTTTCTACCCACAGAATTAAATAGTCTTGATCTTATAATAGTACATGTTCCATATACATGACGTCCAATGATTAATAACTTTATACATTCAGTATTTAGTTATTAATTTCCATGGAATTTTCACTATGAAAAAATCTATGGATTCATTTACATTCATAGTTTATTGATGGCATGTATCCTTCATTTATTAACCTTTCCATTATGATTATGCCTTATTGACTTTTCTTCACTTATTATTGATTTATATAACCCTTACTGAGCATTTGAGCTCACAATTTCATTTTTTCCTTCCCTAGTTTATAAAGATGATATATTTGAATAAGTGTCAAGGAATAAATATATTTTCCTTTATTATGTTATTTATATAATTACGAATTTAACAAGGGTATCATGTATATATCAAGTTCTTCAAGAATATTAAACTGATTGATTATTAGTGATGTGATATCTTGTATCTATGACATGGTAATAAAATAACCACCTACTCTGGGATACTAGGGTCAGGGTTGTTATAATGATGCCCTTATATTTTTGATCTGAGCCCATGTTCAGGATTTACTCCACCTTTTCAGGAAAAATTCATGTGCATGATATTAATATATTTAATATATTTAAAAAATTAATTATGGGAACATCGGGGCTTAGAATCTCACTCCATCTTAGTACCTAACTCTGGAAATATTCCAAAGTCTTATATGAAATAATATGAGACATTAAAACAGTGAATATTTCTAGAAATTACCAATAGAGGATTCCAAAACCACCACTTATACCACTGAATAAGGAGCTATTAGGTTGTATATTTCCTTCACAGTAGTTTAGATGTGTTTTATTTTTAATCTTCATTCCTTGATAAATTGATGTTGGAATTAAATAGAAGTTTGTTTGAACTATGTGTGGGGGACATAGGGACCAAGTATATTAGTATGTAAGTTTTTTTATTTCCTTTTTTATTATTTTAAGTGTTTTCAGCCTTAACTAAAAAAATAGAAGTTCCTATTTTTAAATGTTTTAAACAACCATTTTTATAGTTTTTCTTTTCATTTTAATTGATGTAAATGTTTCACTACCTAGTTTAAATAACATGATAGAGTGTAAGGATTCCATTGGATCTAAAATTATAAGAATTAAATGAGTGTAAATTGAATTTGTCACTACTTTCATATAATGTTGGTCTTTGTACTAGGAAAGGGAGTGTGAGTGAAAAGTTATTTGTGGAATTAGAATTATAACATTAGGTCACAAATTTTTTGAACTTAATCCAAGGTAACTAAGACTTTTTTAAAAGAACATATTAGGGAGATAACTCAAAATAAATTTAATATAAGACCTTTTAAAAAAGAGTAAAATGGGAAATTTTCATCCCATAATGAATAACTGAGACATTTTTCATGAACCAACCTAGGTCAACCATGAACCGTTTAAATGAGTTGGCCCACGATAAGGCCCGAAGAGCATTCCCGATCCCCACAGGCTGGAAAATAGTTCCTAACATTAAAATAAAATAGTTGGGAATGATTTGGCTGAAAAAATAAAGGAAAGTAAATAAATATAAACTAAACAAAATAGATAAACACTAGAAATGAAAATAAAATAAATTATCACAACCAAACATACCTATAAGTGACCTTATAGGTCACCACCAAACATAGAAGTACATTCGATACAAGAGCGCCCCAAAACAAGAACCTAAAATTGAAAATATAGAGAAGGTGTGAGCATAAAGATGCTCAGTAGGAATTCCAAAGTATAATAACACCCAATGCCCTTACATTTAAAAAAAAACCCAATCATGATGGATTGTAAATAAGACATAATAAAATAATGTTTTTTGTTATTTTCAAATTCAAGTAACAAGTGTGAATTTTCAATAAAATCATGTCCATTCTACTAAATTTTCAAAATATATTCCAAGCATGAATTAACATTTCAAAATGAAAGGAAAACAACTTAGATCAAAATATGGTTTTCACAAAAAAAGATAACAAGCATGAAAAACTAAAATTAAGATCACAACATAAGAACCATGTCACTAATGAACACCATGGTAAATCCCTATAGGTAACTAGAACAATTGGGACCCTAGAGACCTCGTGCCTCGATGTAATGTAGAATAGTAACAAAAAATGTTAGCATTCTCAAGAACGAGTCACTAGATAGGAAAAGAACCCAAAATTCTAGTGGGAATCAATCATCATCATAGTTTAGTTAGTGTTTTAACCATCAATCTAGCTTGTGAAACTAGGACTAGCCACTCATGTGTCACTATCATACTAGTCCTAGTCTTCCCACCTAGATACCTAGGTTTCCCATGTGCTCTATTTCAAGTGTTGGTGAGTTTTTTTTATCAAGAAAACATATATGAACTTACCATTTTATTTACTAAAAAACACATTCAACCTCTCACCACTGATCTCCCTCCTTGAGAGAATCCCTCTTTATAAGTCACACACTAAAGAACAAGCCTCTTTACTAAGAACATATCAAAAATCACAAATTAAACATACATATCATGTTTCTAAGACAATGGGGAATGCCTCAAGAGAGTCTTTTCAAATTAAAAAAACATTTTCAAGGTTCCAAATATGCCTCATTACTTCACAAAGAATAACTTCATTACATAAAACATTCTCACCCCACACTTTCAAGTTCTAAATCCATTTGAAATTCCAATTAAACAAAAAAGGCATCACACATTGTAAAATAACTTGAAACAATACTTAAATCCAAGAAAACCATTTAAGAAAGGAAAATCACTATTTAACCTTAAATTCACACCAAATCACATACACTTTTCCTAACTTACCAAATCATGAAATTTAGCCTTTTTAAAATCACACAATAATCCATATTCATTTAAATCAACTTTCACAACTAATATACAAACCTAAAATTTTGAGAAATTCCTTCCACACACCCAACACCATTTTTGAAACCTCTTTTAAGCATTTAAAATGTTAAGCACTCTAAAACAAGATTAGAATCATATTTTAACGAAGAATACTCATGTAAACACTTCGAACAAACATGTAAAACAAATGAAATTCCAACAACAAGAATCACCATCACTTTTAATTTAAAAAATATACTATTTAATATTAAAAACACATTTTAAAGAACTCAATAAATTAAGAAATTCAATTTAAATGCATAGGAATAGGGGACCTACCTCAAACATGCCACTCTTTGATGACGACCACCTAAACCGACCGTTCTCACTTACACAAAAATGAATATATATATATATATATATATATATATTTCTTACCTATGAATGTACATATAAGAGTTCTTGATAATCGCAGCCTAAAACCACATCAACATGACCCCATGCACTGTTGAAAAATTTACCAACAACTCAAAACACATTGTTAAAGACCCATGCACCCAAAATTAATTTCCAACAACTCAAATATCACAAATTCCCTAATTAAAATTGAACCAAATCAATGGAATAAAAAACCTTTACCTAAAAACAATGGCTAAACCCACTGCCTTTGCTGCGTGAGACCTAATCCCAGCTCCGACATGTCCAAGGAAGCCCACAAGGACAAAAAAACCCTAGACACATGAAAAACCAACAAAAATTAGACCATTATAAACCCTTTGGTCTTTTCCAACCTCATGACGCAATGAGGAAATAGAGAAAGGGAAAAAAATTAGCAAAGAGGAGGATAAGATTAATTAGAGTAGGCCACACCCATGATAGAGGGAGAGGAGGAGGAGCGAATAGCTGTGGGGGGGGGGGGGGTGGCGGCATACCGGATCTCATGGTAGGTTGGGTTGCGTGAGTAGGATAGAGGGGGGGGGGGGTGGCGGCATGAAGAAGAGCTTCTAGAGGTAATGAGGCTGACCACATGAGGTGCTACTAGAGGGGAGGAGGCTAGTCACGCGGGGTACCATTAGAGGGGAGGACGCTAGCCATGCAAGGAGCCACCGGAGGGGAGGACTAGGGGGGTCTCACATGTAGTGAGGAGAGGGAGGAAGGGGGCATAATGTGAGGGGTGAGGGAGGAGGAATAGGGAAATCCCTATAGGGTTTCCTATAATAAGAAAACATAAATTTAATAATATTAATGATATTATTAATAAATATAATAATTTTCATAGTAATAATAATATTAGTATTATTATTAAAAATTATTTTAATTTTTTTTTCATTTTTTATTTAATTTATTTTTATTTTAGAACACAAGAAGACCACACAATTTCTTGGGAAAATATGCATGGTTCCCAAACCATGCTCTTCCTACACGCCAGATACTGTCAGGCCCAAAACACTCATTTCCAAATTAAAACTCATAAATTAAAACTGAGACTCAACCCAAACCTAGAAAAGAATATCCAAATCCAAGAAAATAATAAAATAAATAATTCTAAATGCTGGGGCGTTAAAATTCTCTCTACCACAAAAAATTTCTTCCCCTAGAAAGTCACCCAGCCAAATGGGGAATCAAACTTAAGTTCAAATCTAAATGAGGCCAACAAAATCACGAACTCATTGTAACTTTTCATTCCACCAGTAACACCCGACTATATATAAATGGAAACACAATGATTAGAACCATGGGGTAAATAAGAGGTTTCTCCACACCAAAAGAAACCAACTAGCACTGACCACTCTAGAAGGAACCACAATAAGATCTATGGTGGGTCTCCCCACAATTTTGGAATGGACCAATTTTTTCCTTCTAGTACCGACTAATATGGGAAACCCAATAAGAACTGACCGAAAAACTCTCCACATAGCCCAAACCACACAACCACTAGGGATTTACAACCCAAACTAGAAACCTATGACACACGAGGGAACTCACAAAAATAGCTCAATCCAAACAGCGAACTTAACTACGATTCATCATTACCATAAGAAATGAGCATCTCCAAAATGAGAAAAAACTCAAATAAAAATGGGCCAAGAAAATGGATAGACAAATGAGAGACAATCATCTCGATATACTTATCAGAAAGGAGACAACCTTTCAAGGGTTATCTTATATAAATCACAACCATTGGGATTAGAAGAAAATGAGACCACCGATCCTTCTTGCAACCAAAGAGGGAATTTCAAAAAAATGAAAAATACAACAAGGAAATTATTTTTATAAACCTTTTTCAATAGAAAGAAACCTTCAAAAAACAAATAAGCTACAATAGAGAAACTTAAAACATCCCTATTATAGCACTGGAGACAAAAGTTGGACCAAGGTTCCCCACACCCAACGATTCTTCACTGCGTGAAAAGCTTCACTATGAGACCTATGGATAGATATTTGATGTCTTGAAGCATATACTTCCCTACAGTCAAGAGATAATTATATTCCACTAAAAAAATCTTTTTTTGGTTGTGCGATTCATAGATCCCCTTCAAAAAAACCCAAGAGACCACATCGAATAAATCAAATTTTAACCTATGAATGAAGAATTCTTATTTTTTTTAGCTAAAAAAGGTAAGTGAAAAACCAATAAGGCTTGGGTGTGGTCCAAGTTCAGGGAAGGCTCCAGATCCACCACTCAATTCAGATTCTGGGTAGAGTCTTCAATGAGAATACTCAGAGAAACACTCATTAATAATTTCCTTAAAACCCCTAACCACCATAGTTTTGACAAGTTCTGACCACTAATAATGACCAACACCAATTCCCAAAAGTGACCTTCACCTAAAAAAATAGGAAATCATCCTATAGTCCTACAACCCACTCCTCACTGAGACCTTTCTTGGGTATACTCAAAAAGAAGAGGCAAAAAGACGAATCAAAACTCATCACAAATCTAAAAATAAAAACTCAAATCACAAAACAAAATCCAAACTCAAATCTCCATTTTGACCACAATTCAGCATGTCAAAACTAAAATCCCATGAAAAAGGATACCAAAAATGAAAATGAAACTTTAAATGATTGAAAACTTTTCAAAACATTGAAACCAACCCTTTTGAAAACTATTTTTTGGAAATAAAAAAATATAAATATCCACCACTTGTATTCTATGAAGCCTCCCGTATATAACTACCCTTAATCTAGTGTAAGAACCCATCTACATATACCATCAATTATCAATTTTTCACAAGCGTACATCTATATATGTGATTATTCATAGAAATAACAAGGTCTAATTCAAAACATTTCTCATTTCCAAAACAGATCATTTAACTTAAATCCCAAATCCCCATGAAACATTCATTTCACCTTACAATAAGTATTTACAAAACCCCAAAATAATTTCAAAAATACTTTCCATTTTCCCTTTTGAAACCACACATTTCGTTAAAATAAATCCATTTATGGAAATCATGTTCATTTAAAACTCATTTTTTCACTCTAGAGACCATTTACCCATTTTAAAACACATTTCCTAAAAATCATTTTCTTTTTTGAGATCCACTCACACCAACCAAAAAGAAGGAAAAAAATAACTTGCATAAAAACGTCCAAAAATAAGGAACTTGTGGATATGAAAACCTAGAAACATGGATTAGTAGACCATACTTTAAGAGAACATTAACCACAAGAACTATCTTGAACCGTGCACTTGGGATGTACATGGGTTGCTACTCCTTGGAAGCTCATTGTGTACCACCAACTCACTCCCTCTGTCATCCCTCATCCACACAGACCAAATAAAATGAAAAACTCAAATCCTAGACTACCCCTATAAATTAAAGGCTCAGGATGTGAAAGTGTTCATGATGTACTTCCCTCACCTACCTCTCGAGTCCCAAAAATAATAATCTCCAAGCTACCTAACACCCAAAATAACAAGGGCATGGATCTGATACCATTTTGTCACGAAAAAACCCAGGTCAATCCTGAACCAGTTACTCGAGCCGACCCACGATAAGGCCCAAAGGGAATTAATGATCCCCACAGAATGTAAACTAGTTCCAGGTATCAAAATAATATAGTTGGGAATGATTTGGAAAAAAATGAAAACAAATAAATATAAATTAAAAAAATAGATAAATAGTAGAAGTGAAAAAAATAAAGTATCATAACAAAACATACCTCCAAGTGACCTCGTGGGTCACCACCAAACACCGAAGCACACTCTCTACAAGAGAAACCCAAAACTAGAACCTAAATCTGAAAAGATAGAGTAGGCATGAGCACTGAGATACTCATTAGGAATTCCAAATTACAACAAATCCCTATGATATTACCTTTTAAAAAAACCCAATCATGCTAGTTAGAAAATAAGGAATAATAAAACAATATTTTTCATTCTTTTAAAATTCAAGTAACAAGTTTTAATTTTCTAGAAAAGAATTTCTCTTTTACTAAATTTTCAAAATAGATTCCAAGAATGCAGTAACATTTCAAAATTAAAGGAAAAATAATTAGATCAAAATATGGTTTTTGAAAAAAATAGAATAATAATGAAGCAAATGAAATAAAAATCCGGACACAAGCACCATGTCACAAAGGAGCACTATGGGAAATCCCTATAGGTAACTAGCACAAGTGGGACCCTAGATACCTCGTACCTTGATGAAATTTAGTATAGTAACCACAATCATTAGAATCCTCATGAATGAGACACTAGAGAGGAGACACATAAAAAATTCTAGTGGGGATCAATCATCATCATATTTTAGTTAGTGTCTTAATCGTCAATATAGCTAGTGAAATTGGGACTTTCCACTTCTGTATCACTAGATTACTAGTCCTATTATGGTCTCCAAGATACCCAAGTTTCCCATGTTCTCTATTTCAAGTGGTGGTGAGTTTTTATCAAGAAAACATAAATGAAACTATCATTTTCTTTACTCAAAAACACATCCATCTTATCACCACTAATCTCCCTCCTTGAGCGCATCCTCCTTTGTAAGTCACAAAAAAAGCATAAGCCTCTTCACTAGGCACATATCACAAACCACACATTAAATATACACATAATGTTTCTAAAACAATAGGGCATGCCTCAAGAGGGGGTTTTCATATCCACAAATCATTTTAAAGGTTCCAAATTGGCCTCATTACTTTACAAAGAATAATTTCACTTTATAAAACATGATCACCCCACACTTTCAAGTTCTAAATCCATTTTAAATTCTAATTAAACAACAAAGGCATCACAAATTTTAAAACAAATTGAAACCATGATTAAATACAAGAAACACATTTAAGAAAGGAAACTCACTATTTAACCTTGAATTCACATAAAAGTCCATACAGTTTTCCTAAATTACAAAATCGTAGAATTTCCCATTTTAAAATCACACAAGAATCTATATTAATTTAAATCAATTTTCACAACTAATATACACACCAAACGTTTTTGGAAATACCCTCCACACACCCAAAACCATTTTAGAAACCACTTTTAAGAATTTAAAATGTTGAGAATTCTTAAACAAGATCGGGATCATATTTTAAATAATAATACAAATGTCAACACTTAAAGTGAAAAATAAAAAAAGGAAAGTCCAACACTAAGATTCACCATCACTTTTCATTGCACACATATGATATTTAATATTAAAAACACTTTTTAAAGCACTCAATCAATTAAGGAATTCAATTTAATGGCATAATAATAGGGGACCTACCTCAAACATGCTGCTCTTTGATGATGACCAACCGAATCGACCCTTCACACATACACCCACATGAATATATATATATATATATATATATATACCCCTAGCTGTAGTGATCATATTCCCTGCACCATGAGGGAATATGTACAAAGAGGGACTATATATATATATATTCCTTACCTATGCATGTACATATAGTTGTTCTTATTACACGTAGCCAAAAACCTCATCAACGGGACCCACCACACTATAAAAATTTACAAACAACTCAAAACACCATGAAAAATACCCACACACCCAAAATAAATTTCCAATAATTTAAATATCACAAATTCCCTAATTAAAATTGAACCAAAGTAATGGAATAAAAAACCCTTACTTGAAACCCATGGTGAAACCAACTACCTTTGCTACAAGAGACCTAATCCGGCATTAAACAAGTTTAAGGGAGTATTCAAGGACAAAGAAAACCTAGCTACATGAAAACCCTAAAAAATCAGACCATTAGAATGCCTTAAGTTTCAGAAGACCTCACGCCGCATCAAGGAATAGAAAAAGGGGAAAAAGGAAGTGATGAAGAGGAGGAGACACTTACTTAGAGTAGGCAACAACCATGGTAGAGGGAGAGAAGGAACAACGAGTGGCTGGGGAAGGAGTGGCATGCTGGACCTCCCGGTAGGCCGGGCCGCGTGGGTAGGAGATGGGGGAGGCTGGATGCGCAAAGAGACACTAGAGGGGAGGAGGCTGGATGCATGAGGATCCATTGGAGTGGAGGAGGTCAGCCATTCAAGGAACCATTAGAGTAGAGGATGCCGGCTATTAAAGGAGCTATTGGAGGGGAGTCAGAGGGGGGGTTGCGCACACATAAAGGAGAGGGAGGAAGGTGGGCGTCGTGTGGGGGTGAGGGAGGAGGAAGGGGGAGACACCTTTAGGGTTTCCCATAATAAAAAAATTAATTTTAATAATAATAATAATAATTATAAATATAACAATAATAATAAAAATATTCTTAATAATAATAATAATAATAATAATAATAAAATTATTATTATTATTATTAAACACTATTTTATTTTTTTTATTTTTCATTTAATTTAATTTAATTTTAGACCACAAGCAGACCAAACAGTTACCTTGGAGAAGCTGCATGGTTCCCAAACCATGCTCTTCTTGCGTGCTAGATGCTGCCAAGCCCAAAACACCCATTTCCAAATAAAAACTCAAAAATTCAAACTGAGACTCAACCTGAACCTTGAAAAGAATACCCCAAACCATTAAAATAATAAAATAAATAATTTTAAAGGTCGGGGTGTGACACATTAATCACTAGGTTCATGATTAATCCAATTTTCAATATTCAATAAGTTCCTTTGCAAAGTGATTTAAATATACATGACTGGGAAAAAGTAATAATAATTATAATAAAGTGTGTGTTAATATAAAAAATAATTCATTAAGGTGATGGGATTATTGAACCTAGATAAATAATTGGAAAAATGAATTATGATAATTTCATTTGAGTTGTGTCAAAGAAGTGGAAATTGGAACTCTAGTTTAAGAAACTCAAGAAAAAGGGATGAATATAGGAGATCCTTGTTAAATTTTTTATTCCACTTAAATATAATTTTTTCCAATCCTAAACTTGAAGCTTTTTCTTGAATAAAAATGGGGAATATGATTATATTCATAGAGGATCCATGATAAATAAATCAATGGTGGAACTAGTGATTTTATTTTCTATGGATTCTAAATTTAGGTATAGGAAGAATAATTCCTTTTGAATAACTAAATTCATGGTATTTTCTGAGAGTGAAATAGTTTAAGTGTGGGGGAGTGATGTGATTTGAAATTTAATAAATTTTTACTATTTCTAATAGTAATTAACCCCCATAATTAATCTAAACCAGGATAATAGATGTATTTTTGTTAATTTAGAAAAATGTAAAATATCATTTACAATTTTCTTAAATCATGTTTTTTAATTTAATTTTTTATTCTTCTTATCTAATTAAACTATCCATAAATTTTCAATTAAACTGATAATTGGATTTTGAAATTAGTCTTTCACTATTTAAATTTTTTTGGAATTAAATTGTAAAATGAATCAAATATGGGGTTTTTATTGTTTTATTAATTTTGAATTTATTAAAATCCATAAATTGAATTTTTGGAAATTTGGAACGTCAATGCTGCTTTTTAATTTTCTAAATCAAATACAGAATTAAAATAATCAAATGGATTGAATCTCGAATTCTAATTATTCAAAAAAAAATTATTCATTGAATTATAAAATTTAATTGAATAAGGGATTTCAATTTTAATATTTAAAACTATTTTGATTCATAATATAATTATTTTAGGTATAATCCTACAATGAAATCAATTTATAATTTTATAGGTTGGAAAAAATTGGGGAAGGAATCAAGTGAATGCACATTGAAAATGCCAAGTGACCTTGATCATTCCCAACCTACAATATGGCCTTCTTTTAAAAATGATCATGAGGTCATATTCTCCCCTAAAATAGAATATAGGAGCACTCTATGGCTAGTCCACCTAACCCGACTTTCTTCACCCAATTTTTAACATCTCCTTCATACCCTACTGAAATCATCCACCTCCTCTCCATAATTAGTTATTAAAACTACCACCATAAGTTCAAATTAAAGTAACCATGACCTTATCCCTTCACATATGAACACACCATTTCACTGATTGAGTCATGTTTGTGTAATTTGTAAACTATTATCAAAATGGAGACCAATGATATGAACTATAGATTCACTATGGAAGGAATCAAAACCGATGTCCAATGAAGAGGGGGAGCCATGACTAAGGATAAAATCAATGAATGGAAATCAGGAAAAAATTTCTAATGAATATGATGAGACTCATATAAGAATATTTGTACTATAGGAACCACAAATGAGCCTGAACATCCAACAAGAAACATGACCTGAGCTTCATGCAAGAAAATTGGGGGCCGAAATGTGAGAACAAGACTAAAATTTATCTGTCGATATCATTATGATGAGAAGGGATTCAATCCACACAACTATGAATATTATGTATAAATTGATATAGATTCACCACCCATGGATGACATATAAAATGATTAAGTGTTCTAAATTTTAGTTATGACATTTTAATTGAATAATTATATTCCATTAGTGTTTTTTTCATAAAGAAGTGGAGCTCTCTGAAGATGATAAAACCTCAATTATACCCTAATCCACTAGCTATGGGTTTACAGATCAATGAACACCACATGATCAATGATCTACTAAAAATAATTTCTAATATGAAGATGAGAATGGGTAACATGTTGAACCAGTTTGGATCATACCACACACCTAACTACCACATGTAGTGTTGCCTCGATATCGAGAGGAGTGAAGCCGAAAACATTTAGATGGGATTATAAACCTATTCTATACAATATTATCACTTGTAAAAATATATGGGTGAGGCACTACAGGACCAAGCACTCAAGATAATCACTCAGTCAAACATGTTGAAATTCCCATCACCACTCATAGACAAGGCTGATATTTGAATCCCATTGTTCTAGTTCCCAAAGTGCAGCAACAAGTTAGGCTTAAATCACCCCTAGGTCCACTGATTTTTTTTCAAGTACATTATTCATGATTGATCCAACATGTAAACCATTTTAAATCATTACAAGATTACATAAAAGAAACACTTGAAATTCACAATTTCATTATATATGGAATCAAATACACTTAGATTTCAATAAATGGTTTATGGAGTTAGATCATGGAAGGATAATTTTTCAGTTGAAAGATTTAGGTGAAGTCGATTACGACTGTCAGGCTATGCACATGGAAATGATATGAAGAGAGAAAATTAAGCTAATAATATGAGGAATAATTTATAAATACTAGGATTGTAGGATAATAATTTCATTTTCCTCATGAGTAATGACTATCAGAGTTCCATAATAACTCTACTCAATCTATAAATAAGGTATTTTTCACCAAAGTGGGGGATATTCAAAAGATAACTAAATTGAGATAATATACTATAACTTGTTCCTAGATTTATTTATTTCATTTTTATTATGTGTAATTATCCAGTGATAACACACTAATCCATTAGTGGTTGATCCAAGGAGACCCATTCCCTCTATTGATGAATTCAATAGATAATTGATAATTTTATTATATTCCTTTATGAAATTGTTTAATTGTGTTTAATTTTAAGAAATTTACTTTTTTTTGATGCATTAAAATTATTCTTCCTCTCCCTATGGTTTGTGAACACAAGCCAATTGGAGATTGTAAAATGCTATGATAGTTTTTAGTGTTATAAAACGAGATAGATTATAGATATCATATCACTAGGATAAGTAAGATTAGAGATTTTCGTGATTATTTAAGCTCTATGATTAAACAAAAGCAATTATGGGTGGGTAGCTATATGTTGTTTTACTTGACTAGAGGGAAAATATGGGAGTAAAAATATGTAATAATGATGTAAAAGGTATGAAGGGGTATATATGAGGATAAGACACTTCATTTAAAGTTTAATTTAAAGCCAATAATTCTCATTTAATGATTCCATGAACTGAACCTATAGAGACCCGATTTTTATCTAATAAGACTTTGAAATATTTCTAAATATTATTCCAGAGCCAGGTGCTAAGACGGTGCGCGATTCTGAGGCCCGATGTGCTCAGAATTATTTGTATAAAAATATTAAATACATTTTATAGTATGCACGTGAATTTAATTAAAGAAAATGGTATAACTTTTAAATGGTTGATCAGATCTGAAATATGAGACCAAAGTTGGGTCTAAAACATGGAGTTTTCCCTAGGCGTGACATAAAATAAGTCATTACAGGATGTTTGGATCCCTTTCTTGTTAGCAGAGCATTTAAAGTCATTTATTTAAATAATTTAGTTATTTAAATTAAAACCCTTAAACATAATTTATAGATGTAAATTCATATTTTAGAGAGTTTGGACCAGACTTCTATTTTTACAATGAAAAAAACCCCCTATTACTCTCCTCTCATTCCTATTGATGAATGACGAATGAAGAATAATGACAAACCCCTGGATCTAGACAGATTGAAGAACAATGGATCCTCCTACTTCATCGAAAAACAAATACCTCATCAATAACGCACGATCCAATCCAGGTAGGAATAAATATTAGGGTTCCTGCACCCTGAATTAAACTTTGAGCATGTTGTTAGTCAATTATTCAACCCGTACCTTTGAACAGACCTCTGCATGAGCCCAAGTACCAATTTACTTTTGTTTATCAATTTTTCTAACACTGGTACACCATTCTCGATCACCAGTCATGAATTCTTGGATGATGATGAATGAAAACCTTTTTTATGTTTAATTACCCACATTCTTCTTCACATTTGTCATTGTGGAATCCTCATGTATTTTAGTTTGATGATTTATGGGTGACCCAAGCTCAATCGGGTGCTTGTAATGAGACGAATTCATGTCAGAATCATGCAACGACAATATAATCAAGAGCAAAGGTTGGTTGTGCATAGATAATGAACCAATGATCACAGATTTGTGATCATTTCATAGTTTTGGGTTGGATTGAATGCACAATGTCTTGTAGAAGGTGTTGGAAGAAATATTTGTCAAAGGGGATGGTTTGACATAGTTCTGGTGAGGTGAGTAGATAATCATCAGCGGTAGGGCGAGGCGGCTGAGGAGCTTCGGTCCGGGTGGGGGTGGCGGCTACAAGGCAAGGCAACTCTTGTAGTTTGAGAAAACTACAATAGTTTGAGGTAGTGTGGGAGAGTAGGTTGGCACGAGCATAGTGGTCCAGTGGAGTGAGGTCAACGCACTGGCAAGCCAACACGGCTACAGAGGTGGTGCATCGGAGGTATAGGTGGCGACTAGCGTGCGGCGGTCCAGGCAGGCAGCCATCAGGGTTTGCAGTGGAAGCAATCGCATAAGAATTATGGGGGGATCCCTAAGGTAAATAAAAAAATAAACATAAATAAAAAAGAAAAAAAAAGAATAATAATAATAATCTTATTATTATTTATTTAAATCCCTGTATCTCCCTTGTGCAACATTCAATTGATGCACTGTTAGTGATAGTGTGACACCATTTACAATATAGTCATTTTAGGACTATTTTACTTAATTATATATAACCCATGACTTGGGCCAATGAAACTCTTATGAAACATTATATTTAATAATGGTTTTAAATCTTTAACCTACCATAACTCATCCATGATACATCTAATTGATGTGACATCAGTAGTGTTGTGAACTTGATGTTGAGGTGGATATTTTGACAATAATTTCAAATAATTATGTTGAGATCAAGGTGTAGGACCCACAAAGCCTGGTTCAGGTGTGTTGTGGAGAAATGTGACTTTTTCAATGGGTGTCCAATTTGGACAAATGAATAGTCGATTCCATGCGTTTTTACATGATTATTGTAATAGTTCAATCCATATGTTTTCATTTCTGAATCAAGACATAGGCCCCATGAGATTCCTTTTGATTGTAGTGTGGCGTTACAAAACTTTTCTATCTGATGACCATTTGGAGTGCATGGATAGTCTACCTCATATGTTTTTCTACAAGGATCACAATGGTGTGATCCATTTTGATGCGTGGATCATTATTCATGATCTAATTAAATGTGAAAGCATGAAATTAATATCAGTAGAAGATCCTTTCAATATGTTCCGAGCATGACACATCTTAAGGTGAGGTTCAATGACGGTAGTGATCAGATAGTCTTACCAGAGTAGATATCAGGATAACCCACTCATTAGGATGAGTAGCATGGATCTATGATGAGGAGATACTGGGATGAAACACTCAGCATGGATGAGTAGTGTAGTTCCCAAATTAGTAGATATTGTGTTGAACCACTCAGTAGGGCTGGGTAGCATAGTTTCTCGATGACCAGATACTGATCTGACCCACTCAGCAGGACTGGGTAGCGTAGTTCCCAGACAAGAAGATACTGGGCTGACTCACTTAGTAGGGCTAAGTAGTATTATCCTTGATGACTCAGATAATACCCTTAACTATGCGTCACAATGGCAGGGTGTGGTTCTACTTACCTAAGGACCCATAAGAAGGAGGGGTTCTTTCCCCACCTAGATGCATCCTTTTGATGCGACCCAAAACTGTGCGGGCGATTTAGTGCCACCTAAAGAGGATTGTATCAATTTTAGGTGATTTGATCCCTTTTGACTTTGGCCGCCTGGGGGGATGAGATGAGGTGTTGGGAATCACAGATGGATTCACTTAGAACTCTTGGCTACTCACTTTCTTGGGGTGGGATGTGAGATAGAGATCCCCTTATGCTCCCTCGTTTGGGTCTATTTGACTGAGTATATATATCTATTCTATTATAGTTCCCACTCCTTGGTACTTGGTTACTCTCCTTATAGGAGAGCCGAAGACACACGAGGTATGCCACATGCTTTCTGTGTCTATATTCTCTTGGTTGGATAGGTTACTCTCCATATATAGGTAGTGAAGACTCAACGAAGAGTTAATGTCATCACCATCTTGATCTCCTTGTGTTCAAATGAGTTTACTTCTAATATTATTGGGTTGAGCTGTACTCTTTCCATTCTCTTTTACTATACCAATTTCTGTTTACTTCTTCATTTTAGTTTTATCTCTTACTTCTCCCCTTCACTTTTTTTGGGCATTCTACTGGGTATGTATATACTCACCCCTGCATGGGATTTTCCCAAAACTTGTTATGTTATTTTCAAACGATGGACATGTCGATATTGACTACATAATAGCATAGGGATACAAGATATGTAGACCACATACGGTGGTCATGGTTGGGATTCAGGAGATGGGATCTCTCAGCAGATATTATTTTCTAGATTTCTTTAGGTTGGGGCCTGATTCCGGTTTGGGCATGTGTTTCCCCCTTTTTGTTTCTATATTTACTACCATACTCTTATGCTGTCTAGTGGTTCATGCATGTTTACTTTACATTAAAACAGTTGAATTATTTTCTACATTCCCTTTGGACATTTTTATCAAGTGGATTTGTGTGTGTGTATAGGTTCTTAGGAAAAGGACTCCTCGAGTTAGTTTTGCCTTCAATTCTTATTTCCAACCCCTGGCCTATGGAGGCAGACTTGGGGTAGTTTTGGCTTGAGCCCGACATGGGAAGGGTTGTGAAAAATTGGTATCAAGGTAAGTTCATTCCTTGGGATATTGGTCAGACATTTTCCCATCAATGAATTGGTTGGGTTTATGGAAATAGTGTTGATGTGTCTTGAGAGCAGTTCTTAGGCTAGGGAGTCCAGTGATGGTATGACAACTGACCTAGCCATTCAGCAGGACCCCCATCACCCACTTGTCAACTCAACTTGATGAGACACTCATTGCAGGGGACAATGGTACATGAATCATATAGGATTGAGTGTTTGACTATCCTTCTTGAGCTATCTCACCATTATTTTGTTAATATATATATATATATGTACTCATCTAACCATAGTACTCCTTAACAGTTTTCAGGATGCCTCTACAATGACAGCTAGCCAAGATACCAGCTTTAGATCATGATAATGACCCTATGAGTGATGAGGCCTCAGTTTAGGTCCCATTGTGTGACCCCTTCCTCCTAGTGTATTGGTAGAAGTGCCTCCACTCATAGAGTAGTAGTTTGTACCAACAGGACAGGATGAGGACGTGTACAGGATGAGTGGACTTCGTGAGTTCCAAAATCATCGACCACTATGGCATTATAGTGATCCTGATCATCAGGAAGTAGAGTATTGGATGGAATATATGGCCCATGTGTTCGTACTAGTAAGGAACCTAATGAAACAAAGGGTGGATTTGGTAGCCAAACTTTTTCATGGAGCATATGGGTGATGGTGGATCGTGGTTACAAAGATGCATGATGAGGCGACACTCACCTAAGATAACTTTCAACATCTCTTTCATGAGGAGTACTACCCCTACTGCTTGTGCTCCATCTAGATTCAAGAGATGTTGGAGCTATAGTAGGGAGGGATAACTGTGGAAGAGTATACTGTGAGTTTTACTGACCTTAAACTCTACTCCCTCGACATGATCAGAGATGAATACTTCCATGAATAGAAGTTCGAGCAAGGACTTCGTAGGCACATCTGAGCTAGCGTGGTTACCTTGTGAATCCCCACCTGGTGATGGATAAAAAACTTTTGACATAGATATTCCTGACAGAGGGGAATAAGATAGCTAGAGGAGGAAACAAGTTTACCAAGGTTGAGTCGTCTTCCGCAGTAGTTAGGCGCCAGAGTTCTCGAAACAGGAGACCCTTTTGTAAGCAGACTCAGGGGCGTGGTTGTGTAGATCAGGAATAACATAGATCACTGGGGTGACTTGTATAAGGCCTATTATATATGTGTGATGAGAAAGTTCACATGGTTTGGGACTGCCCGAATAGGTCTATTGAACATCCCAGGAAGGTAGAAGACATACCGCCCTGGAAGAGGTAGCACCGTGATCAAGGATCTCCCATGCGAGGACTGGGTGGCCCCCAGGGAGGCAGAGCTAGCAGAGGAGTGGGAGGTGATTCAGGTGGGGGAAAATGATATGAGGTTCTCCCACCACCACTACTGGGCATCCCATTTCAGGCTCAAGGATCTTGTGATTAGGGTTGTTGATAGCTGTAGGAAATGGATATTCACGAACCAGCGGCGCACGAGATGATTTGAGGTACGTTCTACATTTACTATACTCTCACATCAGCACTAGTAAAAATATGGGATATCCATTCTTTCATCTCTCAACTCTTCTTTAAAGAGATGGATCTTCCAGTAGAGGCACATGCACAACAACTATTCCTTGAGGTTCCTACAACGACTACTTCCTCTATATCTTCCATCTGTTAGAAGTGTGAGTTGTCACTTAGAGAAGAGAGGTTCAGATGGGACCTATTTTTTTTGTCTTGATGGAACCCTATTATGTCATCCTATTCATGGATTGGATGTCCATGGTTTGATCCTATAATGATTTTCACCACCAGTTAGTCAGATGTCTTTGTGCTGATGGGACATTGTTATCCTTTTTCAGTGAGGGAGACTTCATAGTGGGACGAGTGGGTTCTGTGAGAAAGAGGTTACAACCTATTACCCATTATCTAGAGAGTATGACCCTTGGTGAAGTAGACTCTTCAGGCATCTGGATCCCTTCAGTTGTGTAGGATTACATGGAAGTCTTTCCCAAAGACGTTTCAGGACTACCTCCAAGGCTATAATTAGAGTTTTGCATCAACTTGAAGCCAAGGATTTCCCCGATATCTTCTACAGCGCATTGGATGGAATCTAATGAGCTATGGGAGCTAAGATTTTAGCTATAGGACCTTCACAAGAAATGTTTCATCAAGACCAGTGTGTCCCCCTAGTCAGCTCCAATCTTGTTTGTAAAGAAGGAAGATGAGAGCTTACGAATTTATATGGATTATCATTTCCTAAACTAGGACACAATAAAGAACAAGTGACCCTTACTAAGGATTGAAAACCTCTTCGATTAGCTGCGAGATGCAAGGTGGTTATCCAAGATCGATCTCAGGTCCAGCTACCACCAGATGCGAGTTCATGAGGCTGACATTCTAAAGTTTTCTTTTCGATGTTTCTATGGGAACTATGAATTCTTAGTAATTCCCTTTGGTGTGACTAATTCACATTCTGTATTGATGGATTTGATGAACCAGATATTTTAGATGTACATGGACCAATTTTTCATTGTCTTCATCAATGAAATCATAATCTACTCTATGAAAAAGGAGGAGAATTTAGAGCACCTGAGGAGAGTCCTTGATTTACTTCAAGAGAACCATCTTTATAAAAAGCTCTAAAAATTCCAGTTCTGTATTCAAAAGGTTCACTTTTTAGGGCATTTCATTTTCGATCAAGTTTTATCTATAGACCCAGAAAAGTTTGAAACAATGATTTCTTGGGATCCAACCAACAATGCATCAAAGGTGCAAAGTTTTCATAGCTTGGTAGGGTACTATAAGATATTTTTGGCTGAATTTTCTAGGATTGCAGCCTCGTTGACTACTCTGACATGGAAGGGATAAATGTTTACCTGGTATGAGAAGTTCTAGAAGGCCTTTTAGGAGTTGAGGAAAAGGCTGAAAAGTGCTCCAATTTTGAGGCTACCAGAGGAAGTAGTTGAGTTCATAGTATATTGTGATGCCTCAGGAGATGGACTCAGTTTCATACTGATGCAACAGAAGGCTGTTGTATCATATGGGCCAAGGAGGTTGAGACCCTATGAGCAGAATTATGCAACTCATGATCTAGATATAGAAGTAGTGGTCTTCACTTTGATGATGTGGTAGAACTACCTTCTTGGTGAGCACTTCGTGGTTTACTTATGCCACTAGAGCCTTAGGTAAATCTTCAATTAGAGATACTAGAACTAGAGGAAGAAATGATGGTTGAAGTTACTACTCGATTAAGTATTCGAGATAGTCTATACTCTATGGATGGAAAACATTGTTACAAATTCCCCTAATAGGAAGTTGCATGCTCACATTGTGCAGAAAGCTTCAGAGCAGTTATCTCCCCTACAGATGACCCTGATAGAGAAAGAGGGTACATTTTTCCTTCATTTTATGGTGTTGAATCCTACGCTCCTTGAGCATGTGAAGGAGTCTTAGTTGGGAGATGTGGAATGCAAGGTTATTCTTGATCAGATATCTATAGGCGATGCATAAAATGAATATTCTAAAGGAGGGAATCACAAAATCTTGTTCCAGGGGAGAACAATAGTTCCAGTTGTGCTGTAGGAAGAAGTGATGTGGGAGTTCCATACTTCTCCCTTAGCTTTATATCCTGGCATGGAGATGATGTACATGGATCTTCATTGGTATTTTTGGTGATCTGGAATGAGATGGAGTGTAGATGATTTCATCTCATGATTCCTTACCTGTCAGTAGGTGAAGGTTGAGCACCACGTACCAACAAGTTTTTTGCAGCCTCTTGATGTCCCAGAGTAGAAGTTGGACAACATATCCATAGACTTATTCACAGGAATCCCACACACAATGAAGAGACATGACTCTATCTAGGTGATAGTTGTTCAATTTACGAAGTCGGCACACTTCATTACCATCAGGGAGTAGAGTTCAGTGGAGAGTTTGGGGAAACTGTATATGTGAGAGATTGTCCACCTTCAAGGGGTACCCTAATCCATTGTCTCTAATCTTGATTCGTAGTTTATTTCATTATTGTGGAGAGGCCTATAGGAGGAATTCAAGACCCAACTATGAATGATTACAACCTTCCACCCCTAGATTAATTGGAAGACCGAGCGTACTATCCAGGTGCTAGAGGATATGCTGAGAGCGTGCGCGACAAATTTTGGCTGGAGCTAGGAGGATCACCTGCCACTGGTGGAGTTTTCATATAACAACAGCTACCACTCCACCATCGACATGTCACCTTTCGAGGACATATACGGGAGACCCTACAGGTCAACCCTATTTTATATGTAGATTGGAGAGTCATCTCTTGTGGGCCCAAAGTTGGTGCAGTCCAAGAAAGAGATGGTGTAGGTCATTCGTGAATGGATGAAGATGACCCAAAGAAGATAGAAGTAGTATGTAGATTGCTTTTATAGGCCCTTGGAGTTCAAGTAGGGAGACCTTGTCTTCTGGATAGTCTCCCCATAATGTAGAATGTAGGGAATCATTTGGGGGAAAAAGCTATCCACGAGGTTCATTGGTCCATTTGAGATCCTACAGAGGATTGACAAGGTTGCCTAATGTCTCACCTTACCCCCACAGCTGGAGCGGGTGCACGAAATCTTCCATGTGTCACAACTAAGGTGATACGTGCATGACCCCACACGTTATTGAATGGGGAGAGCTGGACATTGAAGATGGATCCATATTTACGAAGCACCTAGTGGTGATTGTGGACTGACAGAATCATACCCTATGAGGATAATCTATTCCTTTAGTTTGAGTGTTGTGGTAGTACAGAAATGTGTAGGAGAGTTCTTGGGAGTGGTAGATCTAGATGTGGTCTCAATATCCTATGTTGTTTGTTTAATTTGGATTTTCTAGGATGAAAAAATTGAAGGAGGGAATGATGTAGAGACTCAGTTATTTCCTAATATGACTTTTAAATATTTCTAAATATTATTCCAGAGCCAAGTACTATGATGACATTTGATTCTGAGGCCTGGTGTGCCCGAAATTATTTGTATAAAAATATTAAATATATTTTACATTACGCACACACAGTTTATTAAAGAAAACAGGATAACTCTTAAAAAATTGATTGGATAAGAAATCTGAGAGCATGGTTGGGTTTAGAATGTGGTGTTTCCCATAGGCATGTCATAAAATGAGTTTTCATGAGACATTCAGATCCCTCACTCATTGGAAGATCATTTTAAGTGGTCTATTTAATTAATTTAATTAATTAAATTAAAACAATTTAACTTAATTTGTGGATATAAATTCATATTTTAGATAGTTTGGATCATAATTATGTTTTCACAATGATGAAAAACCCTATGTTCCTCTCCTCCCCTTCCTGTTGGCTAATGAAAAATGAAGAATGATGACAAACCCCTGGATCTAGACTGATCAAAGTGAAGCAGATCCTACTCCTTCATCGACGAACACATCCCTCATCAACAGTGCATGATCCAATCCAGGTAGGACCCATTATTGGTGTTATTATGCCTTGGATTATACTTTGATCAAGTTGTTATTCAATTCTTTAACTAGAACATTTGATCAAACCTCTTCATGATCCCAAGTACCAATTTACTTTTGTTTATCAATTGTTCTAACACTAGTACCCCATTCTCAATCTCCTACTAAGAAAGCTTTTCCAGTGATGAATGAAAACCTTTTTTATGGTGCCTCACCCATTATTATTTTAGTTTTTCACCGTGGAATCCCCTTGGATTATGGTTCGATGATTGTTAGGAAACCTGAGCTCTATCGGGCACCCGACACAAGACATATTCATGTCAGAATCATGAAATGACAACAAAATCATGAGCAGAGACTGGCACTGCGTAGATCATGTCCCAAGGATCACAAATCTGAGATTGTTTCATAGTTATATGTTGGATTGAATGAACTATGGGTTGTGGAAGGTATTTGAAGAACAATTAGGACATGGTGATAGTTCAACATGGTTTTGGTGATTAGAGAAGGAGACCTGCGATGGAAAGGCAAGGTAGCTGAATGGCTCCAGTTCAGGTGGGGGCGGCGGCTCCTGGGCATGGATTCTCTGGTAGTTTGAGGTAGCTTTGGAGGTTTGAGGTAGTGCGAACGAGTGGGTCGATGTGAGAGGGGTGGTCCGTTGGAGCATGTTCGGTGCAGCGGTAGGCCGAGGTAGCTACAGAGGTGGTGCAGTAGAAGCGTAGGTGGAAGACGGTGTGCGAAAGTTCAGGCAGGTGGCCAGTGGGGTGCATAGAGGTGGCGGCCGCATGAGAAGTGGGATATGGGGGGGGGACCTAAGTGAGATAAAAAATGAAATATAAATAAATAAAAATGAAAAATAATAAAAATAAAACTATTATTATTATTTATTTAAACTCCCATAACTCCCCCACACAGTATCTGATTGATGCTCCATAAGCTATGTAATGATACCATTTAAAATACGGGCATTTTAAGACAATTTTGGTTAATTCTCTCCAACCCATGGGACCAAAAAATGCTCATGAAACATTAGATTTAATAATGGTATTAAATCTTCGACCCACTATAACTCATCGATGCTATGTCCAATTGATGTGCCATCAGTGGTGTTTTGACCCAGATGTTGTGGTGGATATTTTGAAACCCATTTTAGGTACTTATGTTGAGATCAAGGTGCGGGCCCCCTAAATCCCGGTTCAAGCATGTTGTGGGGGAAATGTGAAATTTTCACCAGGCATCTGATTTGGACAAATGAATAGCTGATTCCGTGCATTTTTATGTGAGGATTACAATGGTGAAATAAGTATTCTTTCCATTAGGAATCAATACATAGGCCTCATAAGACACCTTTTGAGCATAGTGTGTCATTATACAAATTTTCCAACTGATGACCATTTTGAGTGATTGGATAGTCTACCTCACATGTTTTTCTGTAGGGATCACAATGATGTGATCCATTTGGATGTACGAAGCCTTATTCATAATCTCATTAAATTTGGAAGCATGAAAGGAATATCAATGGTAGATACTTTTGATGTGTTCTAAGCCAGATGCATCTTCAGAAGAGGTTCTATGGTGGTAGTGATTAGATAGTCTTACCATAGTAGATACTAGGCTAAACCACTCAATAGGAATAAGTAGCATAGTTCCCCAATGAGAAGATACCGGGCTGACCCACTCAGTAGGGATGAGTATCATAGTTCCTCAATAAGTAGATACCAGACTGGACCACTCATTAGGGATGAGTAGCATAGTTCCCCGATGAACATATACTGGGCTAACCAAATTAGCAGGACTGGGTAGCGTATTTCCTTAATGAGAAGATACCGAGATGACCCACTTAGAAGGATTGGGTATCGTGGTCCTAAATGATTCAGAGTAGACCCTTGATTGTGCGACATAGTGGCGGGGTGTGGTTGAACTTACCTAAGGACCCATAATAAAGAGGGGTGATTTCCCCACCAAGACACATCCTTGTGACATGACTCAAAACTGTGTGGGTGAGTCAGTGTTGTAAAAAATGGATAGTATCGAGGTGCTGTGATTTGAGCCCCTTTGACATGGGCCTCCTGGGTGGATATGATGAGGTGTTGGGAATCAAATATGGCTTCACTTGGAACTATTGGCTACTGAATTTCTTGGGCTGAGATGTGATATGGAGATCCCATTATGCTCCCTCATTTGGGTTTCTTTGACTAAGCTTAAATATATATATATATATATATATCCATTCTATTACAGTCCCCACTCCTTGGAACTTGGTTACTCTCCTTCCAAGAGAGACAAATACGTGAGAGGTATGCCACATGCTTTCTTTATCTAGATTCTCATGGTTGGAGAAGTTACTCTCTAGATATAGTTAGTGAAGACTCAATGAGGAGTTCATATCCTCATTGTCTCAAGATCCTTGTGTTTGGATGAGTCTACTTATACTATTTTTGGGTTGAGATGTACTCTTTCCATTCTCTTTTACTGTACCATGTTCCATTTACTGCTTCATTTCAGTTGTATCTCTTACCACCCCCTTAACTTTTTTGGGCATTCTACTAGGTCTGTATATACTCACCCCTTCATAGTCTTTTCCCAACACTGTTCATGTATTTTGTAGATGACCAACATGTTTATTGTGACTACAGATGAGCATAGGGATACAAGCTACATGGACCACATGCGGTGGTCATGGTTGGGATTTAGGATCTGGGTTCTCTCAGTCGATACTCTTTTGTAGTTGTCTTCAAGTTGGGGCTAGATTTTGGTTTGGGTGTGTGTTTTCCCTTTTTTTTCAGTATTTACTACTCTATTATTGTGATGCCTAGTGGTTCATTCATGTTTACATTACTTTACAAAACTTTAATTATTTTATACTTTACCTCTATATGTTTTCATCAAGTGGATGTGTTTGTTTGTGTATACAGGTTCTTAGTTAAAGGCCTCCTGAGTTAGTTGTGCCTTTAACACTTTTCGACTACCCCTAGCCTGTGGAGACGAGCTTAGGGTATTTGCGGATCGAACCTGTCTTGGGTCGGGTCATGAAAAAACCCATAAAAAATTTTAGAACACATCCATAACACCATCCTCTTAGGATAAAAATTGATCACCACTTAGTACTACATTTATTCAGGTTCAATTTTTTTAGGGCCCCACAATAGGACACTCATCACCCTTTTTATTTTCTTCCTTCCCATTGTGGATTTATATGTATGCCAAGAGGGGATAATCCCCTATGTGTTATGGTTGTTTAAGAGAGAGGGAGAGAGAGGGGAGAGGGTATCATCATTGTGGATCTCATCCAAGGTTGGATCAGGGTGCGTTTGTTGTGTGGTGTGGGTCTTGGATTGAAGCTTTAACATTTTATACCCTGAGGTTGTCTGTTTGATATGTTTTTTACTGATCTACTAATACATTCATAGTTGTTGTGTTTTAATTCCTTATTTATTTTTTCGAGGACCCCTTTTGGGATAATTTGTGGTGTTTTTGTTAGAATCATGGGTTTTGGGTGTATCATAAGGTATTTTTTGTTTTGGAACCACATATACATAGTGTGTCATCTCAAGAACAAATGCTTTGTATTTTTCTTTTTGGGAACCTAGTAGAAGATGAAGGCTACATGATATCTGTGTTTAGAAAACTCCATGAAGGGAGGATAAGGGTTGTGGATGGATAATTAGACAAATAATTCATGTTGGGTTACATTGTGATGGCCCAATCGAGCCCATGATCATGATATTTTCCGCTTTGGGCCTATCCCTCATGGTTTAGCTTTCCCTGGGCCCTACCCATCAAGAAACCCCCAGGAAAAGGCCTCATGATGGGAGAGGGATCCAAACCACCTTATAAAGGGGTTCTTTGTACTCCTCCTCCTTCTATGTTGAATTTCCATAACCCCCATAGAAGGGCCCAACGTCCTCGCTAGCACATCAAATGGACACCAGCTCTGATAACATTTTTGATGGCTCAATCCATCCCACGATCATGATATTGTCCTCTTTGGGCCTAGACCGCACATTTTTGCTTTCCCTAGGCTCTGCCCATCAGGAAACCCCCAGGAAAAGGCCTCATTATGGGAGAGGTATCCACACCACCTTATAAAGGGGTGCTTTGTGATCATCCTCCTTCGATGTGAGATTGCATAAATAATTATAAAATGATGTTTGGGATATTTTCCTTGATCTAGGGCCACCCCGTGGGCACGTTTCCCTTGTTTATCCGTTTGTCCAGGATACCCGAGGGTATGCCATGATTCTATAATTCTTTGAGTTTTCTTGAGAAGAAATGTGTATAATTTCTTGCTTATGTGTTGGGCTTAGCTTGGTTTCTTGCTTAGCCTAAGGGCAGTGTATTGTTTAGCATGAGGGCAAGGTATTTATTTTCCTGAGGATAATGTTTTTATGCCTAATGGAAATATTCTTATGGATAAGGGAAGTATATTCTATGCCTGAGGGAAATATCTCATACGTATGAGGGAAATACTCATTATGCCTGAGGGCAGATACCTGAGGGTTTCATTTTAGTTTGGCCTGAGGGAAAGGTTCTGATTAGCCCAAGGGAAAGGTACTATTTAACCTAAGGGAAAAGTACATTTTAATATTTACTGTAGTGGTTGTTATACCTGCCAAGCTAAAGCATAGGCTTGGTATTGCTTTACCTTCTACTTTTTAGATAGCCTATTTTGGTTTTTATTGAGCACTGTATAAAAGATTATTGACTGAGGCTGAGTCTCGAGAACATATAATTCAATTATATTGAAATGATAAATAATTAATAAAATGGCAATGTAACTGGTAGATATAGTTACTTCTGAGTACTTCCTAGTTTACTGCATTTTATTATTGCACACTGCTGTTCGACATTTTCACTAACAGTTGGGCACAAGACTTTGGTGGTTGCCTACTAGGATTTATTTATCACACCCTATTGGGTCATGTCTTCAGCCCAAACAGATTATATTACTGCAGGTGTTGATAAGGGAAAGAGTCCCTATATAGGTACTTGATTGTTGGAGAGGAGTGAGAGAGCATGGGACTGATCTTAGGCTCGCGATGCGGCTGAGTTCCTGCTGCACTGTTTTGTTTTCCTTTGCTATACTTATACTTTGTATTGGATTATTCTAGATTGTATTGTATTCTGTTTTGGATACTTTCCTAGACTTAGTAACATAATGCATCATCATATATTTATGATAGTTGCTATATTTTACTTTTGTACTATTATCTGTTTCAGTTGGGTGTTATTTACTGCTTCCGCTTTTGTATGTTTATATCTATTTCTGCTACGCTACACTTTGGAAAATGAGGGCATTGTTTCCCCACTATCAGACCTAGGCCCTCACTACTAGTCGGCAGACTCTGATGTTTGGGGAAATGCGCTTGAGGTCATGTGACCAACCGGGTTCGGGGCACCTGTTGAGTGGTATCCAGATCCAGAACGTTACATACATGGCCTTCTAGAGTATATAAATAGACCCCATGTGAGATACATGACTAATGGCTGTGTAATGTACTTGGACAGATGATGCATGGAGAATTTGGATAGGTACGCCATAGGAAGTACATAGTATTTAGGGTTAGAATAATCCATATACTTAGAAAATTAAAATCCATGTTATCTATGGTATATGGCTTGAGAGGCTGTTTGTGGGTACACTCCATTTACACAAGGTGCATGCAGTGTAATGACTATTTTGATGGATTTTAAGTGTGTTATCTCATTTGAGTTAGAAGTGAGATTTTGAGTAGTCCATTCTAATTATTTTACCACATAGCATGTTATGGTGAGGACCTCATTTAATTTAGAGGCCCTTAGTGAGATATGTTAGTTTGAGTGATTATTGTAGGGAGGTTTCCTTTGTAGTTTTTGTTTGAGAATTCTCCAGAGGGGGATGTTTTCTAAGACCCAGGTGATTTCCATGAGCTTTATGGTTGACTTAGATTTTGTAATGATAAGGGGTTTATCTTGTGATCTTCTAGATAGTTCATGGAATGTAGGGTCAATTTGTGATTTTTAGTCATTTAGTTGGACGATCCTTTGATGTCATAATAATTCACTCAAGGTTTGTGTGTCCTGGGATTATCAAATGGATCCTCAAGGTTTATTTTGGAGATATTCCTTAGGCTGAGATTGAATTGTATGGTTCAAAGTACAATTGGGTTCCATCATGTAGATATTGAGAGGGTTTTGAGGGACCCTCTAGGATTCCCTTTAAGGTGTGGTAATTCTTGAGGATTACCTTTTGGTCATAGTGATTATTAAGGATGTCCTTGTGAGCAAGGTGATGGATGTAGATGGGTTAGGTTATAGAGTCACTAGATGAGAAATTATTGAATTAGGATTGGACTGTGGTTGGAGATGGATGCGATCTAGGGGACCATATTGGGTGCTCGATGTTATGTTGACCATGTAGAGGGTCGATGCTAAGATTCAGTATTGGTGCCTTTATATGTCACCTCAAAACCCAGAGATTAGTGGTATGAGCCCATTATGGCTATGTTAATAATAATGGGTTCCTGCATTGTCCAACCCATGCTTTTATGGATTATTCCAAGGATGTTTAATGATTTTACTAGTTAGGTATTAGAGGTAAGAGGTGACCTTTGGGATATTATTGGATTCAACGTTGAACCTAATATTGATTGAAATCTTTCCTCCATTGGTTGCTAGTTGGAAGGTGTATGGAGTTAATGAATGATCTAGATGAGTTAACCCCCAATTTTAGAGTTATAAATTTTCTATGGGGTTAGTTTCCATGGATTTTGAGTGATCCCAGATGGATTTGTTTTGGATCGGTCATGTAGTGCATACTGATAGGTCAGTTTTGAGCCCGACTAGTTCTACAAGAGTACCGAGACCTTGGTAGGTTTTCCTATTTCAAAAAATGTTATTTTTCCAGTTTATAACATTCCATTACAGTCATATAATCTAGTATTGTTGCATGTTTTTATTTTGGACACCTATGGTAAGATCCAAGGGTCTATATTTAATTCTTGTTAGGGTGTTATACATTTGAGAGATTCTTTAAGATCTAGTGGAAATTCCAGATGTGTTATGGAATTGTGATCAAAATATTTAGAGTTTTTGAGCACTATATTAATTATGTTTGGTCAATATTTGGTTCCTAATTAGAACCCTAGGGTCCACAATTTTTGATTTATTTTTAGTTTTTTATTTTTAAACCAAATTATATTCAATAAGGATGAGTATATCAAGTTTTCACGTGATTTAATATGACTAAAATTGTTGGGTACCACTATTAGGGGTGGCCTACTGAGATTTATTTCTCACCCCAATGTGGGAAATTTGGTGCGTGTGAAGACCCTCATGTATTCTTTCTAGTTGAGCGCATGATATACAATGGATCGGGAGGAGGATTAGTGTCGCATGATTGAGAAGGGGCACTCATGTGGAGTCTAAGGATTGGCTTGAAGCATCTTGATAGATGTCAAAGACTAGGTTTTATGTATTGACCAAGGATGTAATTAGAGAATTTTGTATATTTTATTTTCTTTATTTTTTATATCTTTATATGTGGTTGGACTAGTGGGAGGCATGTTGATGTGTACTAGAATAACCGTGAGTCTCTATGCAATATTCTATTTGTTATATAATTCTTATATTATTAACTTTTCATAATCTGATGTTCAAGGATGTGTATGTGTTTGGTTTTTTAACTCTTATCAAAATCTAATATTAGGGTATAGATACCCCACAACATCTATTTAGACCATCACCACTAGTTGGGAGCCCTGACATACGGGGATGCGGGTTTAAGAATTTGTTGTGAACTAGATCAGGCAACGTGTTAGGTTGATCCTGGATGGTTCATTATAAAATGGTACCAAATCCACCTCTTTTCTTGTCTAATTATTTATAAGATTTTAGATAGGTATTTTAGGGATGCATTAGAGCTTGTGATAGACCTTATATTGGTTCATCATGAACACCTTTTCTGATAAAAATTTTAGGTTACAAGGGTGATGGGAATGCTATTCTTAGTTTTTGTTGTTATAATTGTATTATTTCACTCATTTTGATGCACTTTGGTTTTGGATTTATGACTTATGAGTTTTTTCTATTATCATGTTTTTAAGAGTCTTGTGTACATGCATTATTCTAAGAACATAGGGTTCACATGTCATATGCCTGTTTATGTGTGATTTCACTAATGATGGGGGTTTAGTTGTTTAAAGTGTAAACAATAACTTATATAGAGTTTTCCCATATATCTTCTTGGTGTCATTATACTCAATTGAACTATGTGTATTCGTTTTATAATGACATAACATGTGGAAATTATGACGATATGTTATCTAGTGATGGAAACATAGTCCCTTCAATGAGGTATGTGTGGATACCATCATGGGTTAGTATAGGAATTGGATTCCATGGTGATGGATAAATTAGGGAAAGGATTCCTAATAAGTTTTTGGATCGGGCTTGAGTTTCCCTATGTATGTGGTTTTCTTAATATGTTTTGTGGTTATTCATATAGATACCTTGGGATTGAGAGGTGGAGAATTGTGAGTGCTCTTGGTTTTATTGTTGGTTAAGAGGGAAGGTCCGGTTTGATGTATGGACTTGTTTGTTTTAGGTTATTCTTTTGGTGTCATTATGAGAGCATGGTTAGATGTTCATGGTTTTGGATCAATGCCTTGGTGTAAGGTTGTTGTGTGGTTAGTCGTGTGTTGTTTTAAATGACTATATTTGAAGAGAAGAACACAGGGCGCTCTGGCTAGTTGTAACTAAACCATGATAGGATCATGGTTTGTTGTTTAGGCACATTATCTTAGTTTTGACTTGAATCATGTGAGAATGAATTTGGTTGTGAGATTAAGTTGTGTAGGATTATGCGATCATTGTGTTTGGATGGGTCCAAATAGATTTATGTGTGAGATATCATGAGTTTTTCGTAGGGAACCACTCTACCATAAGTATGAGAGTGGTGGATGTCATATATTTTTCAAAAAAACCATTATATGTGAGGTCATGTGTGCACTGGTTATGTGAAGTGATGGTTGGTTCCTAGATTGGTGTAAGGGACCATGTGTGGGTCCATTGAAGGTTTTTCGAGGCTTGGGTAAAAATGAGTGGTGTAGCTATAGTGGAACTATTAAGGTTAGTGCTTGAGGAGTGGCGTTGGGTAAGCCTTATGGTGGGAAGTGCACCATAGTCTTTTTGAGGTTTTGATCTTTGTTATAGCTGGGTTATTGATCATATAGGATGTCATTCCTGATGATATGAGAATATAAGGTGATTTCTGTTTTTATATTAATGATTGGGTGTGAGTGGGTCATCCATTTCCAATCATTATATTTGGTAGTGGATAAAGTATTGACTATGGAGTTTGTTGTTTTTGTGATGGGGTGATGATAATGATACTAATATGGTGGAGAGCATCTCATCAGTCATGAATGAATAAAACTCATGTTGGGAGAGTCTTGGGTTCTATAAGACTATTTATTAGATTATCGAGGCAAAATTATATGGGAAAATGATTGAGATAAAATCATGGTTACTAGTTAACCACTGAGCTTCTTGTGGGTGAAATGCATCCTAATGGGGAGATTATAACAACTCGTGTTGTTACAGGTTGATAAAATCAGGGGAAATTTTATATTTTGATCATGGGTGTATTTTAGAGTAAAAATGGAAATTTCAACTAAAAAATAATCTTAGAATAATTTTTAACCACTCAGTTTCTCTCAAAATAAGGTTTTTACTCTAGGTATAGAGTTTGGTAGAATTCTGAGATTTTCATATTTTCAAAGAATATTTAATATTTAATTAATTAAATATGAATTATTCCTGATTTTTGGATCAATTTTATCTTTTAAATGATTCCTTGGATTGAAATTATGAATTTATAGTTGAGTCCAAAATATAAGGGCTTGCTTAGGCAAGGTGTAAACTTGTCTAGGATTTTGAAACTTGGGTTGGATTTTTAAGTGAAAATTTTCTTTTTATTTCTCTTTCTTCTTAATTTTTTACTTTCTTCCCCCTTGTGTATTTCTAAATAAAATGAGAAGGGATCCTACCTTATGTGTCATTATTAACTAAGATAGAGTGAGAGGGATAGGGGATCATCATTAGGGAGATCATTTGGGGATGGATTGAGGTGTATTTTCTATATGGAGCATATATGGGCTTGAATCTTTGGAATTTTATGTGCTGAGATAGGCTATTTGTTTTAGTTTTCACCTATATACCTATATATTCATAATTTTTATGTTTCAACGCCTTTTCGGTGTTTCTAGGGATCCCTTATGGGAAGATTTGTGGTGTTTTTGGGAGAATAAGGGGTTTCAGGATCACTATAAGGGATTTCCATTTGGGAAATCCATCTACATGATATGAGGTTATCAAGAACCCATGACATATGTTATTATTTTTGAAAATAGAAAAAATATGAGGGTTCCCTGGTATTTATGTTTTGGATATTTCATGTATGGTGGCTAGGGTTATGGTCCGGTGCTCGACCAGACACCCTGTGCTGGGGTACATAGTTGGGTAGAGTACTCAAAAATACCCCATGTGAGGTACAAGGTTAATGACTATGTAGGGTACTTGGATAGATGAATTATGTGGTACATGTAAAGATACACTCTATGAAGTGAACACCATGTAGGGTTGGTGCAATCCATGTACTTAGAGAACTACATTCCAAGTTACCTGTGGACTACTACCTAAGAGGATTATTGGGGGTACAAGCTGTGTACAAAAGGTGAACAATATGTACTTCCACCTTTGAAGTGTTTTAAGTGTGTTCTCACCGTAGTATTATAATTAGACTTATGAGTAGTTCATTATGATTTTTTTATAAATAGTTTATGATGGTGAGTACCTTAAGAAATTCAGAGGCCATTAGTGATATTTTTGGGTTGGGAAACATTTGGCGGGAGGTTTCCCTTCAGGTTTTGTTTTGATAGTTTTCAAAAGGGATATTTACGTGAGACTCAGGTGAGGGTCATAATCTTGATTGTCGAATTTTATTTGGAATTAAAATTTTTTTAGATTGGAATCTTTATGATAGTTTTAATAAGGTGGGATCACATAGTGTTTTAGAGGAGGTTAGTTGGATAGTCCTTGGATGTCTAAACAGATCGCTTAATGTTTGGGTAACTTGGTATTATAAAATAATTTCTTAAGGTTTAGTTTGGATAAAGCCCATGGTCTAGGATAGAAACATGGGGAATCAGGTACTTCTAGGATCTATCAAGTCAAGATTGATAGGGGTTTGAGGGACCCTAGAGGATTCCCTTGTAAGAATGGTAATGTTTTAGGATTCCCTTATGAGCATATGGATGATTAAGGATTACCTTATGAGTGAGATGATGGCCATGGATGGGTTATGTGTAAAATCACTAGATGAAGAATTATTTCATTTGGATTGACCTATATTTTTATATGGATGTGAGCTAGGGGACCCTTTTGGGAGCCCATGTTATGTTGACCATATAGAGGGTTGGTGCTCAGATTCTATATTGGTGAATTTAGGCATCACCTTAGAACCAATATATCAAAAGTTTGATCATATTATGGATTTTTTGTGATAATGTGTTTAGGAGTTTTCCAAATTTTTTTTATGAATTATACCGGGTATGTTTTAGGCTATTCCTACTTAGGTATTGGAGGTAGGAGGAGACCTTTTGGATACTACTAGATTGAGCATTAACTGTAATATTGATTGGACACTATCCTCCACTGGTTATTTTTAGGCACTTTTAGGGAGATAATGGATTATCTAGATGAGTGAAACACCTAGTTTAGAGTTACAAAGTGGACATGTGGTTAGTGTATATGGATACTAATTTATATTGAATAGATGTTTGGTACTGGTTAGAAAGTGCATGGTGATGAGTTATTTTCCCCCCAATCAATTCTACATGACTACAAAGATATTGGAAACTAATATCATGTTGGCTAGAATTACTATTTATATTTTATATAATTTTATAATTTTCCTATATTTAGTTAGTGTTTTTTATTTTTTTTGGATGCCTATAGTTATATCCTAGGGTCCATTTTTTTATACCTGTTCGGATTTGAGAGGACTAATAAATTTCTTAAGATCTATTTGAAATTCCTATTATGTTGTGGCATGGTGATCCACATATTTAGATATTTCTAACATAGTCCAAATTAGGTTTTTTTATCTTAGGTGGATCATTAGAAACCAAGGACCAATTGTGTTTCATTTATTTTAGTTTATTTTTATTCTAGTTGATATTCAACTTGGATGAGCATATCATGTGTACATGCACTTGAATATGAAAACATATGTTAGGTACCACCATTTTCGGTGGCCTACTAGGATTTATTTCATTCCCCCGAGTGAGAACATTAGTTTATTTAATGACTGACGTGTCTACTATCATGTTGATAAAAGGATTCAAAATGGATCCGATGGAGGTCCAATACTGCATGATTGAGTGAGATTTCTTTTTTGGAGTCTAAGAATTAGAATAGAGTAGCTCAATGGATCCTGGAGACTGGGTTTGAAGTATAACTCAAAAGGGAAGAAAATAATTTTATATATTTTATTTTCTGTATTATATATTTCTATAGATGTGTTAAACTAAGTTGGTGACCCATTGGTGTATACTAGCCTGACCATGAGTCTATATGAAACACTCTATTTGTTTTATCAAACTTCAGTTTATTTATTTTTTATACTCTGATTTTCATGTATGTGTATGTGTTTGGTTATTTTACACTATTATTTCACTTTTATATGAGGGTATATTCTCCACATGAAATCAATTTAGATACTCTCCACTAGTTGAAATACATGACATATTGGGTGGTGTGTTCAAGGCCTTATTGTGAGACAGATCAAGTGATGTGTTAGGTTGACCCATGATGGTTCATGATATGATTAATATCTCACATGTTTTATCCCATAATAAGAATATGTGTTCACCCTTTTCTTATGTTTTCATTCTCCAGGTTATGAATATGAATATAAAATATGAATTGTCTATAAGGGTGTCTAGTGTTGTTAAATTATAGATAAATGTTCACAATATTTTAGAAATGAGACATTTATGTATGAAATATATAAATAAACTAAATCTATAAGTTTTTTGGGTTTTATTTATTTTTATATTTAATTATTATTCATGAAAAATAATGCAATATATATTCATATCATGGTTGGGTCACCACATATGAGGGTAATTTTTTATAATTACATCTTTGGGTTCCCATTGGCTCTTTTTATACATATGATTTTAAAAAAGTACTTTTATAAGGTGAGTTGTCTAATTTTATAGAAATATATATCTTTAATATAAGTTCTTCACTAGTTAATCAATGTAATATATATCATGCTCCAACTTAACCACCTATATATGCTTCTTCAGGAGGGATATGTGATTCACATTATGTACTTATAAGGGGTTTTTCGGAAGGTAAAGTCTATAGGACACAACTCTAACCTAATTAAGAATCTCAAAGGGGAAAATGTATATAGTAATTATCGTTCCCTTCATCCCAAACCTCATGAATATTTACTATTGAGATATATAAAGGAATACTTTATCTCCAACCTCAAAGCTACAAATCACATCATCAATTATCAACATAGATCTTCTATCAACTCTATGTTTCTATGATGAATTATTGAATGGATCAGAACTTATCTAGTATTTCTTTGACTAGATTTAGTCCTAATAACTTACACTATTTAACTTCATCCCAACATATTAAATTTATACACTTCTTCCCATAGAGGGTTTCATAAGGATCAATTTAAATGATTGTGTGGAAGATATTATTATAACAACCCTGATCTTTATTGCACACATAAACATGATTTATTACATAAAATTTCACTTAAGATAAATATGAGGATCAATATGTATAGTGTATTAGGAAATTAGGAACATTAAATAACAACTTAGAACATAAAAAACAACAACTTTATTGAAAACTTCTTTTACATGACCACAAAATTCCTTAGTACATAGCATTACCTAGGATAACCTGAGGACATGCATAAGAAAAGGGTGGGATATAAAGCCTAGTAAGGAAGTAAACAAGGCATAATATGAATAATATAGTAAATTTTAGGCAATAGGAATATCAATGGAGCATAAGATAAACATGAATATAAAGGCATGATATAGCTTGACTATCATAACATGGAAATGTGGAAACAACATCTAACATGATATTAACATGAGCCAAGGCTCATTGCACATAAAGAATGAGTAAAAACTCATTAAACTTGCATTAGAATGATTAAACCCTCATTTTACTTGACGTATAATGATACTAATCTTTACCTAATGAGTTGAAGCACTATAGGGGCACACCCTTCTTAATCATTTCATTTCATGCATAAGTGTGCCACATAGATCATACAACATGGATTTATTATACATCATAATTTATTCCAAGAATAAGATATATTGAATACATAAATGTAAGTACTAAATAAAAAAATACATGTTCATAAAGGTGAATAACCTTGATATATAAATGGGCATGGTATTCACTTACATGATGATTTTGGCATGGGAAATTTTGGTGTAACTTTGGAAGCATAACAACGTCAAATATAAATCATAAAATGGGTTTATGAGAGAGGAAGGGGTATATAATAATTTATAGATATAATTGATAGTAAGGGGGTAATGGAACATAATATCCCAACACATTTAATGGAATTTAGATACATAATATAAAAGAATTGTTTGAATTTAAATGAGGAGAGAGAAATTCCTAACAGAATTTCGGCATGGTAACAGGTGTACATGGGTGGAATTAATGAAGGAGAAAGATGTCTCTCATCATTAAAACATAAGGAGGAAAGTATGGGAGAGGTTAAAAATAATATCCCAACATTTTTAATTGAAATTAAAAGGGTATAACAACATATAGAAACATGAAGAAAATGAGAAAGAAAGAAATCCCTTAATTAGAAGTGTGACCCCAAAGGCTTGGGAGAGGCTTATTGGGAGCTTTGGTCTCTTTGGGATGATTATAGAAAGTGGAGGGTAAATTAGGGATGTTCTCCAAGAGTTTTGAGTGAAGAGAAGTGGGAGAATGAGTGGGTTTATATAGGAAAAGAGAGGGGAATTCTTTAATATTTCACAAATTTAGGTTTTGGAATCTATATAATTAAATATTTAAAACCAAAAACCAAACCATGGGTTTTACCCATTGTTTTTACAAAGGGGAGTTGAAAACATTATTTTATAAATCCAATGGTGGAAATTTTTATAATATTAGGCTTACATATGTAGAGGTGAGTCACACTCTCAAGGAAATCATTTTAAAAATTTAAAATGTTTTATAAGTCTCGGAGGGTCCATTATGGCACCATAAAATTAATTAAACAAATTTAAAATCACATTATTTTAAAATTAAAGCATATTTTGGGAAAAAAATACTTTTTATAGTATTTTATTACATCACTATTGGGTCATTATGATGTCTTAAAACCCATTATGTATTTAAATAGTATTTATTTTTACCCAAAAATTCGACTGTTTTAGAAAATTATGACAAATTCACCATTAGATAATTTCTACATCATGAATCCAAAAATGATATTCATTTTATCTAAATAATTTTATAAATATTTTAATTTTTAATAAGAACTGACATTTTTTGAAAATTCAATAGCTTTTAAACCTTAATAAAAAGTAAAATTGTATTCATAAAAATTATATGATCATTTATATTTAATAAAAAGTAATTTAGTAATAATATTTTATTAAAATATCATTTAATGAACAAATCTATTAATTCATAAAAATATACTTCTTAATTAACTAAAAATACCACCATTTCTTCAAAAACTATTTACATAGTAATAATGATGAAATGAATGTATATTATTTATTCTATACAAAAATAATACACATAATCATAGAGCCAGGGTCTTGTTACATAACCCATTATAACACCCACATAAGACATAAGGGTATGGTGTGTGATGGTGACATACTCTTGGGGAGGCTCAAATAACATCACTCGGGTGGTAATCTCTATTAACTTCCACTTCTCCCATAGGTGGTTCCATTCAATATTAATGTGTTGAAGATCGAATTGGGCTTGGTCAAGAGTGAAGACCAGTGACACTACCTTCTATCTGAGCTCTGAAAAATGGGCTTCGTATGGAGAAATTCTACTGGATGAGTCCATCACTTCCTTTGTCTGAGTAAATTGGATTTGTTAAAGCCCTGTATTTATACTAATCATGAGATCACTATTCAATGACTATATTATCAATGGTGAAAATTATTAAAAGTATTTTAAAATCCAAAAACATAAATCCAAAGAAGTGCATCCATTTTATATAACCATTTTATATAATGAGACATTTAATTATATCAAGAGGAATTTTCATTTATAAAATTTTGGGTCGTTACAATCTTCCCCCTTAAGAAATTTCACCCTTGAAATTTCCTTTTACCACACTAAAAAATATGGGGGTAACTTTTCTTCATCACTTCCTCTGATTCCCATGTTTCTTCTTCAAACTTGTGGTTTCTCCACAACACCCTGACAAGGGGCATTTTCTTATTTCATATAACTTTTTCCCTATGATCTAATATTTTAACCGGATTTTCTTCATAGAAGAGGTCATTATCCAATGGTATAACATATGTATTGAGTACATGTGATGGGTTAGGTATGTACTTCCTCAATAGTGATACGTGGAATACATCATGTACTTGAGATAGGATCGGTGGGAGTTCTAGTGGATAGTCCACTTATCCAACCCGATCAAGGATCTCAAAAGGGCCGATGTTCCTTGAACAAAGCTTTCCATTCTTCCCAAATCTCATAACTCTATTCCATGGTGATATATAGAGGAATACCATGTCTCTGACATCAAACTATAGGTCTCATCGATGATTATCAGCATAACTCTTTTTTCAACTCTGAGCAGCTTTAATGTTCAGCTAGATAGTCTTAACCTTCTCCAATATTTCTTCAACCATTTCTAGACCTAGAATTTTAACTCCCCAAATTTATCCCAACACGCCGGTGTTCGAGACCTCTTCCCATACAGGGCTTCATAAGGATACATTTGGATGCTTGAGTAGAAACTGTTATTGCAGAAGAACTCAACCAGAGGAAGATGTTGATCCCATCCTCTTTTGAAGTCCATTGAGCATGATCTCAACATGTCCTCGAGTGTTTGGATAGCCTGCTTAGATTGGCCATCAGTTTAAGGATGATAATCCATAATAAATTTCAGCTTAGTATTCAGAGCATGTTAGAGACTCTTCCCGAACTTAGAGGCGAATATTGGATATCAATCAGATACAATAGATAATGATACTCTATGCAGCCTTACCACTTCTCTGATATATATCTACACCAGTTTATCTAATGAGAAATCCTTTCGAATTACAATGAAGTGTGAAGTCTTTTTAAGATGATCCACAAAAACCCATATAGAATTGTTTCCTTTGGATGTCTTCAGAAGTCCAGTGACAAAGTCAATGGTGATGTTCTCCCATTTACATACTGGTATGGGTAATGGTTGAATCATCCCCTTAGACTTCTGCCTCTCAGCCTTCACTTTCTAACATACTAGGAACTTTGATGCATACTTTATGATCTACTTCTTCATGTTATCCCACCAATAATGCTCCCAGATATCTCGATACATCTTTGTGTTTCTTGGGTGAAAGGAGAAATTCAAACTATGTGCATCATCCAAAAGTTCATTTTTTAACTCCAGATTTTATGGAACACATAGTCTTATCCCGAATCTCACAATTCCTTCTTCATTAAGATTGAACTTATAGGATTTTCCATTTCTAATAGTTTCCACATTCTTTTGAATTCCCACATCATCCTTTTTGCCATCCTTTAACCATTCCAAAAGAAATATTTGAGCAATCATTTGTGAATAGATTCATGATGTTCTTTTATTTATGATTCTCATGTCTATCTTCATCAAATCTAATATGATTAGATCCTTTTAAATTCTCATCAGAGATAGAATCACTGGGTATTTTCTAATTAGAGCATCCACCACCTTGTTCACTTTCCTAGGGTGGTAATGGATTGAGTATTCATAGTCTTTGATCATCTCTGACTATCTTCGTTGGTGCATATTCAACTCTTTTTGTGTGAATATATACTTAAGGGTTTTTTGATCCATATATATTTTACACTTCTACCCAAAGAGGTAATATTGCCAAAATTTTAAAGCAAAGACTACTGGAGCCAACTCTAGATCATGTGTTGGATAGTTTTTCTCATGAACTTTTAATTGCCTTAAAGAATAAGAAATGACTTTTTCATTTTTCATCAACACACAACCCATGCCCTTCTTCGAAGCATCACTGAATACCACAAAAAGTTTTCCACATGCGGGAAGTGTGATCATGGAAAAAATGATAAGCCTTTTTTTTCAATTAATTGAATCTATCTTTGCATTCATCACTACAAGAAAACATGAATCCCTTCCAAGTTAGCTTGGTAAGAGGGTTTTAAAATCATGAGAAATTTCTCACAAATTGGTGTTAATATCCAGCTAACCCTAGAAAGCTATGAATATCTATCACTAATGTTGGCCTCAGCCATCCCTCAATTGCAGATTTCTTAGAGGGATCCACAGATATCCCATTTCATATGATGATATGACCCAATAATGAGACCTCCTTCAACCAGAACTCACACTTGATATACTTTTCATAGAGAATATCCTTTCATAAGGTCTCTAGTAAAGTGCTTAGATACTCCTCATGCTCCTCTATTTTGGAGTATATTAGAATATCGTCTATAAAGACTACACCAAATTTTTCAAGGTAATATATAGAGACTCTATTAATTAAGTCCATCATTATTTCTGGAAAATTAGCAAGTCTAAAAGGCATTACTATGAATTCATAGTGCTCGTACCTTGTATGAAAAGTATCCTTGGGGAAATCCTCCTTTTTCACCCTTACATGGTAATATCCTAACCACAAATACACCTTGGAGAATTATTATGCTCTATGTAGATGATCGGACAAGTAATCAATTCATGGAAGAGGATACTTGTTTTTTATCATGATCTTTTTGAGCTCATGATAATCAAAGCAAAGGTACAATGACCTATCCTTCTTCTTGAATAATAGGACTAGTGCACCCCACGGTGAAGCAATTGGGCGTATAAACCCTTTATCCAGATTCTCCTGTAGTTGTTTCTTCAGCTCCTCATGCTCCACAATAGCCATTCTATATGAATTATATGATATTGGGAATGCCCCGGGTATAAGATCAATTTAGAATTAAACATCTATTCTATGAGGAAGACCAGACAATTCCTCAAGAAACACTTCAGTGAATTCCCTCACCATAGGAATGTTTTAAAGGATGGTTGCTTCCTTATACCAAATCATCTGAAAAAGATATGAATGCTCATAGATAAGTAACATCCAAACTTGTGATGATGGTTATAAAGAAAAATCATCCTCCTCCCTGCACTTGTACAGAATCGGGGGTCGATTCTTTATATGGAGAGTGATTTCCCTCTCATATAAATTTATATTGGATCTATATAGGGAAATACAATCCATGCCAAGAATTGAATTAAATTTCACCAAAGGGAGTATTATGAGGTTCAATGGGAAGTTCAATACACAAATTATGATAAGGGAGGATTTATATTAATGGGATGCAATGATTGCCCCATTTTCTGTTTTCACTAACATCTTTACTTCCATGATTTGTGGTGGTATTGGGATTGTTCTACTAAACTTTAGGGATATAAAAGAATGCGTAGAATCAGAATCAAAAATTATTTTTTATATTATTTAATGAATAACTAGAGTACCTATAACCACTTCGTTTTTGAGGTTCACTTCAGAAGTAGTGATGGAAAAACCTCTCCCTTGTTTCCATGGATGTTTTTGGCTGCCTCTGAAAACCCTTGTCTTAGGGAACTAGTTTGTAAAGTGATCTGGTTATTTGTAGTTGAAGTAATGAACAATGAATTGAGGGTTGAACAGATAATTCCTCTCCTCTATCGCAATAAAGGGTTTTTCTTATCAGTAGTTAATAGCCAGGTTCCCTTCTCTTCCACACCTAAATCATTTCTACGTCCCCTTCAGGAAATTTCTAGGGTGCTTCTTTTTTCACCTTTGGAAAGTGGGGTGTTGGAATTTCTTAGCACTGTTGGATTTACACATTAGACCTCCAAAATTAAAGTCCACGTTACACTTATTATCCTCATGATAACCCTGATATTCACTGATCTCCATTTCAACTTTGAGGTCACATCAGACAATTTACTCATAGTTCTCGAAGTTACAGATTGCTAGGGATTTCTGTAGGCCAGGTTTTATCCCACCAAATAAGTGGTCAACCTTTCATTTGGGGTTAACGAAAAAGCTAGAGGCATATCATGAAATCATTGTGAAGCTTGCCTCGTACGCTCTGATGGATTCTTATTCTTTTTTTCTTGAGGTAAAGGAAGTCCCTTTCCATCTTAAGTCAGAGGGTGTGAGGAAAATATTTATCGATTTTTTTTTCCATAAATGCTTCCATTACAATGCCTCAATATCCTCCTCAGGAATTGTATTTTTTATCAATGTCCACCATTTATCATCTTCACCCTCTATACGATTTTCAACTAGAAGTACCTTCTCTTTTTAGAACATTGAAGGATAGAGAAGATCTTCTAAATAGAGTTGATCCATTGTTCGGTGATTGAGGGATCCGATAATCCATTACAAGTAGGAGACCTTTGTCTCATGAATATCTCAATTGAAACTTTTTTTCTTAGGGGGGTTGAAATTTCCACTTAACCCATGTTTATATTCAAAACATGAGTTAACTAAGAGAGTATCTTGACAATGTTAGTGATTCCCACTCCCATCAGATTGGGAATCTCATTAGAATAGTCATCACATTGATCTTCACTTTGATTGTTAGCTCGAGTCCTTCTATTACAAGCCATTGGATGGAATAAAAGGAAAGTTTGGGGTAACACATAAAGGGTAATTCAAATACAAAAACAGATAACTTATAAATTCCTTTTATTTCCTTAACTTATGAATTTATAGGCTTGAATCTATGTTATCCATGATCTACTTCCCAAGATATATTATCATGGGAATTTTTTTATTCCATTAATAATGGTTCATAATAATCTTATGAATTTACCAAAGAATATCCCCTGGGAGTGTCATAACCAAGAGTGTAGCAGGCCCGTTTTCGTGCACCAGTTTTCGTTTGAGTCTATCTCAAAGCGGTATTTTCAGGTTTTACCCCTAGATAAATCTGTGCCAGAGCATCCTCTAACTGCTCATATCTAGACATGGATGTATTTTCTTGATAAAAAACTTTTTCAATACTCACAAAAATTCAAGGATGTTTTTATTATTCTTTGTCTTATCCCAAATGTTTTTATTAGGGTTTTCTAATCCTAATCCCAAAAATAACTAAACCTATAATCTAATACCAACTATAAAAACCACGATATTTATTACACACATAAACATGATTTATTACATAAACATGCAATTAATATGACTTTGAGGATCGATAGGTCTAGTGTCTTGGGAAATTAGGAACATTACATAAAAACATAGAATATAAAACACAACAACTTTATTGAAAACTTCTTTTACATGACCACACCATTCCTTCATACCTTGCATTGCATGTGATAACCAGAAGACATGCATAAGAAAAGGGAAATCTATAAAGCCTAGTAAGGGAGTAAAAAAGGCATAACATGAAGAATATAGTACATGTTAGGAAGTAGGCATATCAATGGATCATAAGAGAAACATGAACAAAAGGCATGATATAGCCTGACTATCATAACATGGAAATGAAACAACAACATTTTACATGATATTAGTATGATCCAAGGATCATTGCACATAGAGAATGAGTAAAACCTCACTGAACTTGAATTAGCATGAGTAAACCCTAATTTCACATTATGTATCATGATACTAATCTTTACCCAACGAATTGTAGTGCTATCATGGCACACCCTTCTTAATCATTTAATTTCATACATAAGTGTGCCACATAGATCATACAACATGGATTCATTAAACGTCATAATTTATTCCATGAATAAGAGATGTAGAATAAATAAATTTAATTCCTAAATCAAGAAAATACATGTTCATAAAGGTGAATACCCTTTATAGATAAATGGGTATGTTATTCACTTACACAATTATTTTGGCATGGGGAATTTTGGTGTAACTTCGACAGCATAACAACGTCAAACCGAAATAGTAAAACGGGTTGATGAGAGATGATGGGGTCTCTCATCATTTATAAATTAAAAATATAGTAAATGATGGTAATTTAATATAATATCCCAACACATTTAATGTAATTTAGATGCATAATATAAAATAATTTCTTGAATGTAAATGAAGAGAGAGAAATTCCTTACAGAATTTCAGCATGGTAACAAGTGTACATGGGGGGAATTAATGAGAGAGAAAGAGGCCAATAATAATTTAAAATTAAGGAGGGAAGTATTGGGGAGGTGATAAATCATACCCCAACATTTTTCATTGAAATCAAAAGGTTATAACAACATAAAGAAACTTGGAAAAAAATGAGAACGGAAGAAATCTTTTACTTGGAAGTGTAATCCCAAAGGTTTGGGAGAGGCTTATTTAGAGCTTGGGGTGCTTTGGGAAGATTATAGAGAGGGAAGGGGAGATTAGGGACGTGATACAAAGGGTTTTTAGTGAAGATAAGTGGGAGATTAGGTGGGTTTATATAGGAAAATAAAGGGGAATTATTTAATATTTCACAGACATAGGTTTTGAAAAATATATAATTAAATTTTTAAAACCACAAACCAACCCATGGTCTTTACCCATGGTTTTTGAAAAAGGGGAGTGGAAAAAATTATTTTATAAATCCAGTGGAAGAACGTCTTAAAATATTAGGCTTTCTTATGTGGAGGTGAGTCACACACTCAAGGAAATCATTTTAAAAAGTGAAAATGTTTTATAAGTCTTGGATGGTCCACTAAGGCACCATAAAATTAATCAAAAAAAATCACATTATTTTAAAGGTAAACCATATTTTGGCTGAAAATACCTTTTATAGTATTTTATCATATCACTATTGGGTCATTATGATGTCATAAAACACATTATATATTTAAATAGTATTTAATTTTTACCCAAAAATTCAACAGTCTCAAAAAATTATGAAAAATTCACCATTAGATAATTTTGACATTTTGAATCCAAAAATGATATCTATTTTATCTAAATAATTTTATAAATATTTTATTTTAAATTTTTTTTGACATTTATAAAAAATTCAATAGTTTTCAAACCATAATAAAAATTACAATTGTATTCATAAAAATTATACGATCATTTATATTTAATAAAAATTAATTCAGTATTAATATTTTATTAAAATATTATTTAATTAAAAAATCCATTAATTCATAAAAATATATTTCTTAATTAACTAAAAATACTATTTGTTATTTAAAAACTATTAACAAAGTAACAATGGTAACATGAATGTATATTGTTTATTCTATAAAAAAATAATTCACATAATCATAGTGCTAGGGTCTTGTTACATAACCCCTTATAACACCCACATAAGACCTGTAGGTAAGGTTTCCAATGGTGAAAAACTCTTGGGGAGGCTCAGATAACATCTCTTGGGTGGTAATCTCTATTAACTTTCACTTCTCCCGTAGGTGGTTCTATTCAAGCCTAATGTGTTGAAGCTCATCTTGGGATGGGTTAAGAGTGAAGCCCAATGATGCTACCTCCTTTACAAGCTCCAAAAAATGGGATTCGTATGGAGCAATTATACTAGATGAGGCCATCACTTACTTTGTCTGAGTAAATTTCATTTGTTAAAGCTCTATATTTATAATAATCTTGTGATCACTATTCAATGACTATATTAGCAATGGTAACAATTCATAACAGTATTTTAAAATTCAAAAAAATATAACCAAATAAGTGAATATGTTTTATATAACCATTTCACATAATAAGACATTTAATCAAATCAAGAGGAATTTTTATTAACAAAAGTTTGGGTCATTACAATTATTATATAAGATTTGAACCAAAAGATGATATAGATCCTTTGACGTTCAGAGGGCATGCTCGGAGAATGTATTATAGAGTTTGAATTGTAATTTCGGATTTCCTTTCGGTTTTAGGAGGATATTCCATAAATATGGTCACCTCCATGCCCAATAAGTGTCAAAGACTCTTTCATAACTTTTAAGTGAACCTCATATCATTATAAGATAAAATTAATTGTATCTTTGAATGAAACCTCAACACTTCTAAGATATATATCATGGAAAGTTTATTAATTGAGAAGTCTTCTTGAATGGTGATAAAGTGAGAAATTTTTATAAGATGATTTACCACAACCTATATAATATTTTTTTTCTTTAGATGTCTTCAGAAGACCCATGAAGAAACTCATGGAGATGTTAACTCATTTTAATGCTGGTATGGGTAATAGTTGCATCATCACCTTGTAATTTTACTGTTCTACCTTAAATTGTTGGCATACCAATAAATTTGATGTATATTCAGTAATATCATTCCTCATATTATCCCACCCAAATTATTTTCAGAGATCCCTATACATGTTTGTGATTCCTTGGTGGATAGTGAATGTTGATATATGAGCATCATTTAATATCTCATAATTTATCTCAGGATTTTATGATACATATTATTGTTTCCCAAACCTTATAAATCCATCTTTATAATTGTTTAACTCTGAAATTTTTCCCTTCCATATTTCTTCCTTTGTATTTTATATCTCTATATAAACCTTTTGAGCTTCCTTAATTTTATTTAGGATTTATTGTTGATCAATCATTTGGTAATGGTAGGATGTTTTACCTTCCATTATGATTCACATGCCCATCCTTTTCATGTCTAAAAATATTGAATCCATTTAAATCCTCATCATGGATAAGGTTTTAGAATTTTTTTGTATTAGAACATATTTCACTTCAATTTCCTTTCCTATATGTTTATAGATTTAGTAGTAATTGATCTTGATCAACACTAACCATATTCATTGTTTCATGTTGAAATTATTTTGTGTGAATATATATTTAATACTTTTATGATAAATATATATATTACACTATTCAATATATAGATAATGTTTATAAATATTTAATTCAAATATTATTTTATTCAACTCTAGATCATGTGTTAGATATTTTTTCTCTTGTATACTCAATTTTTTTAAGACATAGTCCAATACTTTATCAATTTTCATGAGTGTACAACTGAATCCATTATACAAAGAATCATTGTATATCATAAATCCTTCCCCACTGAGGGTAGTGTATGTATAGGTGTAGTTATAAGCCACTTGTTAAAATCCTAATATATTTCCTCAAATTTATATACCCATATGAACTTTACCCCTTTCTATTTTACTTGGTTAGTGGGTTTGAAAATCATGAGAAGATTATCAAAAATCATTTCTAATAAACTATTAATACAAGAAAACTATATACCTCCATCACATTTGCTGGTTTCGGGCTATTCAACACAATTTTTTTTATATTTTCAAATAGCCACTTTTTGGGTAAGTGGGAACCATACAAAAAGGAGCCAGTTGTTAAAAAAACCCAACATCCACACAAACAACATCACCACATTCAAAATTCAAAATTTCAACATTCAAATTTCGAAAACCAAAATTCTGTAAACCGTCATATCCATCTCATGCCATGATCCTACCCACTACAACCCAGAAAGTTTCCATGCCTATGACCATCATTAGTAACATCAACCATCACTAAGAGACCTTGAACCAAGAGGCCGATCATGTCACTGTGTTCCTCCATCATCAGAACCTTCATCATCGCCATCCCCACTACCAGAGAATGTAACCAGAAACTTTCAAAGACATCCACTTCATCAAGATCCATCTCCATAACCATGGAGACTCTAAACTTCAACTTTATCACCGTCTCCAGCTGATGGGAACTCACATGATCAGTATCCATCATAACAAGGACTAAACAAAAAAAAACAGAGATGAACAACACAGTTTTGATAACATTTAGAAAGAAAAACTGAACAAAAACCATAGAACAATAACCAATATTTATTTTCATATCCATAAAAACTACTCAAGAAAGACATCTGAAGAGAGAGAGAGAGAAACAAAGCCATCACCATACTAGAAAACCACAAGGAAAGGGAAAATGGAGAGATGAACCACAATTCGCCCTGCCCATAAACTCATACCACTCCCCAAACACATCCTAAAACCTCCATGGAATCCTTCACACCTAACTGACCTGGAAGGAAGAAAAGGACTAGGAGGCCAGGCTCGAAAGGAGCAGTAGAGACAGGGTAAGGGCGAAACAAAACTGTTGGGGGAAAAAATGAGTAACACTGGGACTGAAACCCTAAGGTAAATCAGAACATAGGGATTGAATAAGAACTGGTGAAAGAACCACCAAGAAATAGGAAAAAGGGGAATGAGGTTGAAACCCTATAAGAATGAATTGAAGAAGTCGAAACCGAGAAGATCGAAGAAGTGCTATTGTGACCATCCACAAAAACCTCCCAATTAGTCTTATTTACCATTGTGCTAGACCAGGAATGGACTCAAGGGTGAGGGGTAAAATTAAAAGAGAAGATAAAGATGCCTGAAACCACAAGGCCAGATCAAAGAGAACCAAAGAGGAAGTAGAAAAAATGAAAAGACGATTTGAAGAAACCTCAGATGACAATGAAATATCTGATGCAAGGAGGAATAATCCCTAGGAGCATAAGATCTATAGAGAGAGTGGACTAGAAGAGAGTATAGGCAACATGATCCTAAAGTACTTGGGCTATTCATCTATTATCTTTATCTTTAAAGAATCAATATTTATATTCTTTCATATAATTACTTACCCCAATAATATAAATTTCACAATCTATAAGTCACATTCACTATACTATTTGATAAAATTTTCCCTTATCAATGTCTTTAACAAAATACAAAATTTATTCCTTTATTATTCCTTGATTTTAAAGTATATATGAATATTATATTTAAATAAAAACAAAAATTTTACAAGATAACATTTAAAGAAATTATCCATCAAGTCCATAGATACTGCTAAAATATTGGTGAGTTTGAATGAAATCACTATGAACTCAGAGTGCCCATATCTTACAAAAAATATATTATTTATAATATCCTCTTTTTTCAGCTTCAATTATTGATATTATAATCATAGATTATCCTAAGAGAAGTACTAATACTCACATAACTGATTGAACAAGTCATCAATCCATGGGGGAGGATACTTTCTCTTTATCATGATCTTGTTAAGATTATAATAATCAATGTAGAGATACATTGAAACAACCTTAGTAAATAAAAAAAGGGATGAGAAACCTTATAAAGAATCAATATAATGAATGAAACCCTTTTTCAAATTCTATGGAAGTTTCTTATTTAATTTTTACAGTTTATTGGGGGCCATTCTTAAGGGAATCTTGGACATGGGGAGAGATCCATGTATAATTTTATTAATAACTAAAACTATCATTCATAAGGGAGATTAATAAACTCATCATTTAATACATCAATATATTATCTCATAATGAGAATGTCCTCAAGAATGATCCTTTCATTTTTTCTCAATCATTTTATCCAGATAATCGTTCTTGTAAAGTAATAATAAACATAATTGAGAATTATTTTTCAAATATATTTAGAATTATCACTGAAAATAATAGGAATTGAGGATGGTTTGGGATACAAAATATGATTTCTCTCCCCTAAAATTTGATGTTGGATCTATATAAAGATAACCAATCCATTCCCACTATAACATTAATTTCTACCAAAGGGTGAATAATACAAAATATTTTAATTGGGGAAGTGTTATATACATGAGATGACTGATTTTACCACTTAATGTTATCAATAATAACTCAACCTCTAGGTCATGAGGTTGTGTTTGAATATTTTTACTAAACATACATGATATAAAATAATTCACAGGAGTAGAATCAAATAGTAAAATCCATCACCATAAATTAATAGAAAGTGAACCCCTATCCAATTACTTTTCATAATCCCATAAATTAGTGATGATAACATATACTCATACTTTTTCCCTTTCATTTTGAAGTTGTTTTAGTTAGTTATACTCAACAAACCTTGCATTAGTGCATTGAGTTGTATAGTGTCCCTATTCCTTGTAATTAAAACATTGGACCATGGGTGGTATATTGAGTGGAATATTTCTTTCTTAAATCATCTTGATTTTATTATTCATTCACATTCAACTTTATTAATCTTTATTACATTATTTTACATAAATAAAAAATTTCCTCTTTCCTTTGAGGCTATTGTTGAGGTTATTTTTTTAATACTTTTGACATGTGGGTAGTTGATTTTTCTTTCTAACATGAGATTTATCAACAAAACCTAAAAAATTAAACTAAATTCCACTATTTTGTCTATAACTCCAAAATATCATTGAGATTAAAAAATATCCATCTTTACCTTAAGATAAATATATACTATTTACACATATCTGTAAAAGTCTTGAATGCATAAATCTTTTTTAAAGTCTTATATGTAATCCACTAAATAAGAAGTTGGATGAATGAAGAATCCAAATGAATACCTCATAATCCCTATGAAGGTTGAATCATAAGACCTAATTGAAACCCAATCTATAAAGGAATGGGCAACAAGTTCATCACATGTAACTCAATCTGTGATGGTTAAAGCTACTCTTGCTTGGGATGGGGAAGTTGAAGTAACCAGGGAACCTTCCAAGTGTATATTGGGAGAATAATATGTGAATTTGGTGTGCTCTAGGGGTGGTATTAGGAAAATCCCTAGTAGGTAACTGGAATCCATTGAGCTGGGTAACCACTTTGAAAAATTACCAATTAATGAACTAAATCAAGATTATGAGGTTGATCCGGTTAGTTATCCCATGTTTGTGCAGAAAGATGTTGGGTGTGAGTCTATTATAGGTGAAATATAGAAATATTCCCTAGGAGATAGTTATTTGAGCCTTGGGAGAAATATGAACCTAAGGGGAACTCATAAATAAAGGAAGGACTACTACTCCTTACCACCACTAATGGAGACACATTCAACAAAGAAGTTTAAAGACAAGAAGACTTACAATGACGATGTGGGTAGGTTACAGAATTTTGGAATTATGATTGAGAAAACCTTGGAATTTCTCATGATCTAAAAATAAGAGGTGATTGACCAGGTTTTTTTACACAATTATAATGAATTGGAAGCTTTCATAATGATGGGGAGGTCATTGAGGGTGAGTCTCAATGAGGAAAAATATACATGGATTGAAAAGTAGGGCATGATTCTAGTTGGGGGTACCAATAATTGGAAGATCAACCTTGAAGAGTACATACAGTAATGGGACATGTTGGTCGTTGAGTTTTGAGATCTTTTAATGGATGAAATCGACACTCAGATAAGTAATATCTCTTGGAAATTGTTTAGGGAGATTAATTCTAATAGGCTAAAATTTTCCTTCAATGGTTTTTTTCCTTCTGTGGTTGAACTAATGGTTTCTCACTTTTTCTGTAAAATTGTTTGATTAATAAAAAAATTAATTTTCAGTTCAATAAACCCCCCCTCTATTTTAATATAGTGAGTGTGAGGAAAATATTTTTTGAAAAATATTTTCTTTAATACGTCTCATTATGTTGTTTCAATTTTATCCTTGAGTTTAATATTCTTGATTAGTGTCCAACACTGATTTAATTTTCATATTATATGATATGTGACTAAAATAAATATCATTTTCCTAGGGAATTAAAGGATACAAAATATCGTCTCAATCAAAATAAACCATCACTAAGAATATCCCCCAAAAGAAAGAGGTTATTGTCATATAAATGACTCATGCACAAATTCTTCTCTCTTTGGGGTAATTAGGTGATCAACAAGGTTCAAGTTATTATTCATAACTTGAGTTAGATGAGAAATTATTTACTTGATGTTTTTTTCTCCCATTCCCATTATATTAGGCATCTAATTTAGAAAATCAATACATTTCCCATCATATTTGTTGTTAAAATAATTTCTTGTATTTTCATCCATTTACTAAAAATGTAAATTTATGGATAAGAATACTCTAATTAATATCCATATAAAAGGAAAATTATGAACTTAGAAATAATAACTCAGAAATCTACTATATATCCTAACTTATAACTTGCTATGTTTCTATCTAGGTCATTTATGGTTCATTTCCTATTAGGTTCTCTAAGTTAATACTAAAAAATAACTATATTTTTGAAATTGATTATAATGAACTATATCTCATAAATTTACTATGAAATCACTTTTTGGAATAAATATCCACAAACTATCATGAACCAACCTACCTTGGGCAATGAACCTAGCCAACAAACCCCATGAGTCTCCTATAATACCTCATTTTCCTTCATAGCACACTATAGACTATTACCCACCTGGGTTACTTATTTAAATAATGACTATCCCCATAGGCCAATACATGTTATTTTAGTATTATTTTTCCTCACTCAAACAAACACTTAGAAACTTCCCAGGAGGTCACCCATCCTCATCACTACTCCCAACCAAACATGATTAATCATGGCTTTCTAATCAGACAAGATCCTGAAAATAAAGATGTACCTTGTTTACATGATGAGAAGCATTTAAACTTTTAAGTCTCAATTTTCCAAGAGTGTTACACTACCCCCATTATACATCACAATGCCCTTATTGTGGACCCCAAATCTCAATCCCAAGTAGTGCCACTAAACTTCTGGATTTGGATATGATTCCATTTTCCATGACCTGACCTACCTCAAGCTATAAACCTAGTCAAATGATCCCATGAGTCTCTTATAATACCTTGGTTTCCTTCCAAGTACACCAGAGGACATTACCCATCAGTTTCAATTAAAATACTAATGACTATCCCTATAGGCCAACACATGTTCTTCTGGTGTGGTTTGTCCTCACTCACACAAACCCTAGGAAACGTCTAAGAGATCACCCATCCTGATCACTAATCTAGGGAAATAATTATTAACTATGTATTTTTAATCAAATAGGATCATGAAAAGAAATTCACACCTTGTCAACATGGGTAGTAACATTTAGTTTATTAAGCCTCACTTTTCTATGGGTGTTACACTCTCCAGCCCTTTAGAGAACGACACCCTCATCTTGGACCCCAAACCTCAAACCTAGGCAGTACCTCTATACTTCTAGCTTAGTATTGGATATAATAAAATTTTTCACAACCCAAACAACCTTGGGCTATAAACCTGGTCAACTGACCCCCATGGGCCTTCTATAATACATTAGGTTCCTTCACACATCCTAATCACTACTTCAATCCAAGCATGTATAACCATGGATTTAAAATTAGGTAGGATCCTAAAAATAAAAGTGCACCTTATCGACATGGGTATAGTAATTTAATCTATTATACCCCACTTTTCTAGGAGTGTTACACTATCTACCCCTTTAAAGAACTATACCCTCATTGTAGACCCAATGACTTAAACCTAGGTAGTGCCTCTGTATTTACATTGGGTATGGGGTTTGATACCATTTTTCACAACCTAACCTACATTAGGCTATGAACTTGGTTAACTGAACCCATGGGTATCTGGTAATACTGGGGTTTCCTTACCAGTACACCTAATTCCAACATGTGTTATTCTAGTGTGATTTTTCCTCACTCACACACACCCTTGAGAACTACCCATGAGGTCCCTGATCCTAATAACTACTCTAGGATAACCACTCTTAACTTTAGAGTTCTAATCAAGTAGAATCCTGAAAGGAATGGTGCACCATGTTAACATGTGAAATAACATTTAGTTTATTAAGCCTCACTTTTCCAAGTTTGTTACACTCTTTGCCCGTTTAAAGAAAAACACTCTCATTATGGACTCCAAACCTCAATCCCAGGTAGCACCTCTACAATTATTTCTAGGAATTAGTTTTGATACCATTTGTCACAACCTGAACTACCTCAGGATATGAACCTGGTCAACTAAAAGTGTTCTCTATCAGTTTAAAATTGACATTTTAGCTCAAAATGTTTCACTCCTTGGAAACCAAGAAAACTCACTCTGATTGTCTTCAAAGTTTATGAAAACAATTCTTCAGTTATTTTTTACGTGTATGAAGCAGTCTCAAATCAAACTGACCCACAATGCGACCGGTATGACTCAAATTTCATGTTTTTGGTTTAAAATTAAATTTTAGTAAAAAAACACATCTAACATACTGAAAACTGTGGTAATTCATTATACTTGTTTTGATAATTTAGGGAAATTATCTATGAGTAATTTGTGACAAGTAAAAATCAACCACACCTCAATCTGAAACATGGTGTCACCTATATGACTCCAAATGTTTCTTATTATTTATAATTGACATTAACTCAAGTAAAAAAACACAAATGACATACTGAAAACTAAGAAAACACATTTGTATTGTTTTGATACTTCATGAAAATGATCCATGAGTCAGTTGTGATGTATATGAATAAAACCCACCTCAATCCAATGAACAGTGTGACCAGTATGACTAAAAGTGTCTACTATCAGTTTAAAATTGACATTTTAGCTCAAAACATGTCACTCACTAAAAACCAAGAAAACACACTCTAATTGTCTTCAAAATTATGGAAAATAATTCATAAGTCCATTTTAACATGTATGAACCAGTACCCCATGAAACCGATGCATGATACGATATGTATGATTCAAATTTCTTGTTTTCAATTTGAAATGATATTTTAGTAAAAAAACACAAGTGACATACTGAAAATTAAGAAAACTCATTCAGACTATTTTGAAAATTTAGTAAAATAATCTATTATTCATTTTTGACATGTAGGTATCAAAACCACCCCAATACGATGCACGGTGTGACCGGTATAACTCAAAATGTGTCATTTTTATTAAAAATTGACATTTTTTAATGTATTCTTCATATTAATTTTTAATTTATTTCTTTATAGTATTAATAACACAATATTTTTTTATTATATTGTTGGAACCTTTTTCTCAAGTTGGAATGATTTGTTTTGAGACTATTACCATCAGATGACATTTTTTTAGAGGGGACCACATACGTAAAAAGAGAAAACATTAATGTTTTTAACAGTTTGTTGGATAATTGTAAATATAATTTTATAAAACATTGTTCAAAATGTATATAAATTTTTTTTAGTATATACCATGAATGAATATTTTTTTATTCATGATGTCAATTAAAATTATATAGAATTGTTTTCCAAATATTTTTGCACGCTACTTGTTTTTTCATCATTTGAATTATGTATGCGGTTATTTTGTATATACTATGGGTGGTTATTTTTGAGCTGGTTTTTGCTAGTTTGTGTAGGTAATTTTTGATGGTTTGGTTATTTTGGTCTGCTGTTTGGGTGCTATTTATTTTTTGAAGGTTTCTGGATGTGCTGTTTTATAAACAAGAAAGCTAGGCAGGGAAGCCTTTATCAACGCTAATTGAAGCGCTGATAAATGGGGACTTTATAAGCTCTTTTCAGAGTACTGATAAAGGGGACCCCCCTTTAATAGAGGCTCTATTATCAGTGTTTTTAGCATTGATAAATGCTTTTTTAGCACTGATAAAATCCTATTTTTTTGGTAGTGGAAGTACATGGAGTACAATGGCACATGCATATACAACATGCTAAATAAAAGGAAAAAAGATGCTGACCAATTCTATTTGTCTAAATCTGTAGACATAAGTTTGTTAGGGAACCATAGGTGGACCAAATAGGGTGTGAGATATACTATGTAGGACACCAACAATGGTGTCTATAACTATCCAGTATATTCATATAAAATTATTAGTGTGTCGGTAAAGCTAATGATAAATCATTAAATAAATAAAATACCTTGGCTGGGTTCCTCATGGGATAACTGACCGATACTACCTGCTTCATCCCATGCTGGATGTCTCTAAACCAAGTTCAACCTATAAAAATGTGATACATATACATAAGAGTATAACACACACACACAAACACACACACACACACACACACACACTTATGAGGATACATTATAAGTCTTCTGGATTACATGTACAGAAATAGAACTAGTCTGTTAGTTTTCATGTGTAAACAAGGACCGATCCCAAGTTTTTTCTTTTTCTTGGCAAACACATAATTATCTTAGACAAAAGTTTCCCTTAGTTATTATTAAAAATTTATCCTAATCCCATGAAAGGAAATTTATCGAGAGAAATACCAAGTATCTATCTAGGAGCACTATAAGTATCCATAACCATAAGATTCCATCCAAGGCGATCCATAAGTGGAACCCAAGTATCACCCTTGGAATCTTCCATGCCATAACCATTTGATCCCATCCCTAGTATCCACATAGGTAACCAAGTATCACCCGTGGCATAATATATCACATTTCCCACCCAGTCCATCATAATAAATCCACTAGAGAACTAGGTATTCCTCATGGGTAAAGTATATAAGGCATCCACCCGGTGAGCCCATCCAAGGTATTCTATAGATAATTCAAGTATCAATATTTAGGTTTTAAGATTTGTTCAGTGTTCCTAATTATAAAACATGATCACATCGTACAAGGTATCCTTAATTTGGGACCCATATATCACCCTCATCTTTACATAAGAATAAGGGATTAACCTGCTTAATGTACACAAAATTTAATCAATGTATCATAATCATTAAAAGGGAAAAACACATTAGTTTTTTGTTTAATTTAACTCTAAATATGGGAAATATAATTCCCTTAAGGGAAGTACACCCTTAGGGGTGGCTCACATCGAGGTGGTCAACCTACAACATTATTCAAGGGCCTCTAAAAGCACACTAAGAATGAAACATCAATTTAGTTATTTAAATAATCATTTCATAGGAATTACTGGAGAATTCTAGATCATGGTATAATAGTTAAATATAGAATACAATGATACTTTTAGGGTAAGGAATTATACCACTTACATGAGGTTGGTAAAAAACACGTTGTCCTTTGGCAGCCATTGATTTGAGCTAGATTGGAAGAAATTTTCAAAATGGAAAAATTTATTGAAGATGGGGAATATGAGTTTGCACAAAAATAACACATAATATGAAAAAATAAATGAAAATAGGATGAAATAGGAACGGAGAGCTTACTATTAGCTATCCAATGAAATCGATAATGAAAGAAATAAAGTCTCTATGAGATAGTTTCTTCAAAGACTAGCAAGGAAGAAGATGGATCTATCAAGAATAGGGATGAACCACTATGTGTATAGGAAAAAAGAAAGGAGATAGGGGTGAGTTAAATAGAAATAGGGGGAAATTCATCATTTCCCCCAAAATTTAAAGGGTGCACGATTTGGCTGCACAGTTGGCCAAACTATGTTCCAACCATGAGGACCCCACTATCTTGGCGACACACCCCACATAACTTGAAATGAATGGTTAAGAAAACAATGCAAATACCACAGACACCCTATTGTGCAGCCCTGCACAGATCTACCATCCTTTTTATAGTTTAGTAAAACCATGTAGAAACCTTATAGGGTTGTACATTTTAAGGTTCATGGTTATAACTAACTATGTGCTAACCCTAGGACTCTCCTATTCTTTGAAAATATGATCTCTAGGTTCTGAAAAATACAAGATTCCCTCAAACCCTTCCTTATCACCTTGAACACATTATTATCATAAAATAAGAGGTTTTGAACAATAGTTTTAGAACCCATACCTCATTGAAAAGCTGGAATGTTGCAATCATGGTCTATATAAATATATTAAGGTCAAGAAAGAATATCATACGATCATATCACAAGGTATAAGAATTATAACATATGAAACTTAAAGAGTAATAAAAATAAAATAAACCTAGTAACATGTATATAAGGGAATATGAAAAAGATAATCATGATTCATAACATGAGAATACAAACTTAAAACAATCCATTATAACATAAGTCACGACAGACTACAAAGAAATTATAACATAATTTTATAAGATTAGTACCCAAGAACCATACATATTATCTCATGATATATATGAATTAACCAATCTATTATGGTAATTTATAATTCCATTCCCACTCTTTTCATTTTTCATAATGCATAACCATGAGAAAAACACATGGGAAGGAAATTTGTTACTTAATCATGTCACAAAGAGTAATCAAATGATGCTTCATAAGTTAACTAAGAAAATAAGTGATTAAAGAATTTTGGATGTTCATAATTAAATAAAAAATCATAGGTAATGGATATATATATCAATATGATGGAAAAATATAAGGATGAAAAAGTTTTCATAGAAATGAACCCCAAAAATAGTGGTTTAAGAAATAGGTAAAATAACTATTAAAAGAGATACAAATATAGGGTTTTCCTCCTAAACGTAAATGAACTAGTACAATTTGTTTTAAATATGTATTTTTTTTGGAAATAATAGTCTTCATAAGAGTGATACATGAAAATGAAAAAGAAAACATAAAAGTTTCCTTTTAATGGGTATGCTTCAAAGAAGAGATTCAAATGAGAACTTGAAAAATATACATATCACTAAAAAATAAAAATAAAATAAAATAGTAGACATAAAGGATATATATATACATATTTAAGAATATACGTTAAATTAAAAAAGTGGAAAATTGAGGGGGGGGGGGGAGATAAAGAGGGATAAAGAGAGAGAGAGCTTTCACTAAATGAAAAAAGTAAGTGGGAGTCCCCTAAACTTGAGTCCTAACACGACTTAGTATGTGTATCTAACCTTAAATATTATAAAATTAATATTATTAAAAACTTTATTTAGAAAATTATTAATTTTAATTTCATTTATTATTATTCCTTTACATTTATTTAAAATAATTTTATTAAAACATGGCGTTTATGTCCATTGTGGGTAATTCTTGATGTTCAAATGTTCTAAGTATCAAAATGTTTTTTGATATAATACAGTTCAATGGGTATAAATTTTACTATAAATTCATTTTTTTATTTTGGCGGTTTTACCAACCATGATAAACTTATTTTGTTTCATTTATTTTTTTGATAATTTTCTTATTAAGTAATATAAATCACAACATAATATCCTTATAAAATTAATATTTCACCATAAAATAATTTTTTATAACCTTCCATGAAGTATGTAATAATTTCATAATATCATCTTTCTTATAGGTGGCTATACCATCCATGAATGAATATTTCCCAAAAAACATTTCATGTAAATTATATTATTTTATCATTAATTTAAAATTATCTTAATAAAATGTTTTTAGAAAATGAAACTTGGTTATAAAATGAATTAATTTAAAGAAGAATAAATAAAGGTATGGAGATTAATGAGCACGATTATAAGTTCTTACTTTACACTTTAGGATGACTCTCCTAAATAACTTATGCCCTCAAAAGATGGTATTTTAAAGGGAAAATAACGGACCTAACATGGATTAGTGTGTTTTTTGTGATAATTTGGTATATATTTACCAAATTAATGTTTTTATGGTTTTAAGAGTAGCGGGGTTGGGTTTTTGAAAAAAATATTGGAATAATATATTATTTCTATAAATGGTGACCAAAATTATGAATCAATAGTTAGGGTCTTATGAATTTCTAGTAAATGGGATATTATAATATTAATTTATCAATTTAAAATATCTAAATTCATCTATATATCACTACTATAAAATAAGGTATTTATATGATATTTTACTATTCACCTATATATTTTATTATTCATGTAAAATACCAAAACATTAGATTTATCAAATTTTTTACATGATGATTTCAAAACTGAAATCCATTTTTCCAAAATAAATTTATAAAGTAGGTAATTTTTATATTTTTTTTTCAGTTTAAAAATTATTTTTTTATTAAATAATGTAAAAAATATTTTACTACCAATTTATATTATTACTTAAATTATGTTACATTTATTGAATGATTATTTTATAGTATTTTGATAAATATTTCGATAAATATTTTTAATCAATTTTTTGGTAAATAATAATTTTATGGTTACTAATTAGTTACCATAATGAGTAATTTACTATTTCAATTGTCATGTTACTATTCTAATGACCATATTACTATTCTAACAAAAAAGTTACTATTATAATATTCATATTTAAATTATTTTATAATATTTACACATCCTATAAATACCTATTATTTCTATAATTCTTTATTCTTATAATTTTATCTTAAGATTCACATACTTTATTTACAAAATTCCAATCATATATTTTTCTTGTTTTTTGAAGTATTGTTTGCGGGTGTTATAATTCTAAAAGGCCAAGACCCTATGGATTTAGAAATTCTAATCCTGGTGATTATTTGTTTTTATTATACCATTTCAATTTTTTAAATTTTATGGAGTTTACTTATCCTTTACATGAAATGTTATAAATCTAATAAAGAAAATCTTATTCATTTTAGTTATGAGGTACACATGTTTTATAGTATAAATTATACATAAATGTGATTTACATGTATGTTAATGATAATATTTTTATATATAAAAGTATTGTTCATTATAGGGGGTGAATTTGTTCTCCCAATAATCTTATCCCATAAAAAAAATCTATATTATCTTGTCATTAAGTGTGCATAACCTTCAATAAATCACACAATTAAATGTTAATGAGAGATAAAAAAATCAGTAGATGAGAATGAGATATGTTTACAAGGTTCATCAACTCTTAATGATAGAATAATCCTTAATGACTAGTGGATGATATCCCATGGAACACAACTTATACATTATTATCAATGAATAGTTTTTTAGAGAAATAATATATTCTTAAAATTTATTATAATTTGGAAATGAAAATCATAAATGAGAAATGAAAGGCACAAATGATGTTCTCACATATTGTTCAAGTTCATTTGATCAAAAAATAATGTGTATTTAATGAAATTTTCTAAAAAATGACCCTTTTATACCTATAATACTCTGTTAAATTTTCAATGATATCACTCAATTTCTATAAGTAAAAAATCAAATTATTTATCGAGTCTATAAAATCATGATGTAATACATGAGGTTATGAATTTCCTTAGCCATACTTAGATAAAAAATCAAGGATCAAATCTCTTAATTAATTATAAAAAATCCAAATCAAATTATTCTAATTCTATATAGATAATATACCTATTATGAAATAAAAAGTTTCACCATAGTGTGATAAATTTCATTCTACAAAATCTTATGAAAACTCTTCAAAATGATTACAGTATAGTATAAATTAACAATTCTATTATATTAATGATCCTCAATTATAGTTGTATCATACAATTCATTTTCTAGTAAGTTACAACATAGTAAAATTTCATATGGAATAAAGAAAGAAACAATGACATAATTTCTTCATGGTAATGACCAGATGTCCCTTTATCTCATCTTCCTCAATCTCTATAATTCCATAAATTCAAAACTCACCAACATAAACCAAAATATAGATTTTTGGTATAAATATTATGTAATAATGAGCCAATGATTTCAAGGTATATCAATTTTTTTTATTTTTTGAATGAAATAAAAGATCCTTATGAATAAACTATGATATAATGATAAATAATAACACAATGATTTTTTATTTCTTAATAAAAATTCATTCCTTTAACCACAATGCATCTCCAATAAATGTAATATTTATTTTTGATAATTGTAATAATAATTTAATATCCCAATAATCAAAAAACTCAATAATATAATCATAGTATATTCCAAATGTTATAGTTATATAACAACCATATTATTTGATTGAGTAATGATCATGAGATCACTCTGAGTCTAAGTGTAATGAACATTACTCTATTGACTGAAAATTACTTTTTTATTTCCAACAATTTTTTTTAAAGGAAAAGTGAGAAACCATAAAAATTACTATACAAATAAAAAACAACCAAAATAGAAACAAAACCAGATCAAACCACCAGGACTTCCCCACCCCAGAAATTGTGCCATGTCATCAAGCCTCCACCAAAGCACTACCCTTCAGAAAGTATTCCCATGAAGAGGTGCACGAGCATAGAACTGATGGTGAAGCCATACCCTCTCAATATTCTAGATCCAAAAGTCTTGTACCGATGAATACTTCATACTCTGATCCCCTTCCAGAGTATATCCAAGTAGTGTGCTGGTTCACTACAAAAGCAAACAACATGAAGGTCCAAAGGATTGAAAAACACTCCCAAATAATCCTTTCAATCCAAAGGACCAAATCACCAAATTAAAAATAGTCATTAAAAAGAAACTTGATGTTACCTGAATCCATATCCTTGAATAATTTCTAGGATAAGTATGAATCATGTAAGTCAGTTACCTCCAATAACAGCCTCTCAAACCTAGAAGCTAGGTGGTCCCAAACTTGAATGTACTTCTCAATGATTATCCTTATTTTGTTTAAACCCCCTACCATAATTAGGTCATGCTTTTAAATCCATGACCATTTATCCTCACTGAGAGACACCTCTAGAGGTCTTTCTATCATTTTAGCTACCTCCTCCTCAGTTGCGTTGAGCAACAAGACTTGTTTGATCCCTTATTCTTTGGAGATTAAAAGAAGAACCAATGGTTGATATACCTATTACCATAACCTATGATGGATCAGGGTACCCATAACCATATTCTTATCATTCTTCTTATTTTTAGAATGAGTCTCAAAAGGTGGAGGTAGTGAGGAGTAATCCTTCCTATCCTTTCTTCTCCTGGGAACCCTATTGCTCTTCGGGCTTGAAACCTTGTCTGTTGAGTGCCCATGATCAATCCCCTTGGATACGTCCACACCGACCCCTTCTCCTTCACCTATAAAAATAGAGACCAAACCCAAATCATCCCTTAAGAGACATTCAATCCTATTGAACACTAAAATTGGTTTTCTAATCATGACCTAACCCCCTTCCATCCCACTTTTTAGAATAGACTCACCCATGATGGCCCCCTTCCTCCCCTTACACATCTAAACATTGACCGACCCTAAATCATCAACAACCGAGGTAGTCAAAGACAACTTCTATCTATTCGACATTCAATCCATGGTTGTGTTAGCCATTTGAGAAACCTCAAGTAGGACCAGACCATCACCCTTCAGCATAGAATGTCCTGCTAGATCCTGTATCAGCCTACGAAACACCTCAGACACCAGCAGATTTCCCTGGGATACTAGGGCCTTCATCACCCAATCAGTGCAAGACATCCCCTTAGACAATACACTATCGACCACTAGAGCACCTTTGGGTTTTTCCTCCACCTCCGTTCATGACCCCTAAGGTCCCCGACCTCTCCCCTTTATACCCTCACATGTATGTTCTGGACAATCCTTCTCACAACCCTCTAAAGCCTTGACATTATTGCCATCCTCCATCCTTCCCTTGAGTTGGTTTCCATGAAGAAAAACCTTCATCGAGTGGCACAATCATTTACACACAGAACAAAAGTCATTTCCAATTCCCCTACCCCTCAGCATTGCAAACCCCCCATCTACAGACCTCTATAGAGTGACCCATATGCTTGCAGGTAGAACAGAAGTTGGTCCAGTTTTCATACACCACACGTTGTTTACATTGATACTCCTCACTGATTGAAATCCAGAAAAATTAAAATGGAGTTCTAGATAGATCTAGTTCTACACAAACCCGTGGATTCACAAGATGAAAAATGACCTCAGTACGATTATCAGATCATAAAAATCTACCAACTAGGTTGATAATCATCCTAATAATGGAAGGATTTTGAAGCGGGAAAGGAAGGTTTGGAAAACATACAGAAACCACAGTGGAAGGAAGATCATAGTTCATGTGGAAATTAAAAGACCAATGAAATAGTAAGAATCCAAATCCATCATAGCTATAGGGGGCACTCGACCAGGATCTGATGAGGTCCTCCTCGCTCGTGAATCATACCATTATATGCTGATTATTGAGAAAAACTACGGTCTCCCTCTTTTGAAGATCCCATGTGCAAAAGATGAACCTATCAAAGGTACCAACCGAAGGCATCCTCTACCTAAACTGATCCACTAGAGTGATTATAAAGATAACAATGTTTTTTGAAATCTCTGATGATGAAATATGAAGATTAAGAAGACCATCGATGAGATCTGTGATTTTAGGAATTATCAAAGATTTCAGGAAGGGAGGAAGAAAATAGGGATTTGAAAAGGGGTGGAAGGAAGGATCCACTCTCCTTCCAAACGTCGGGGGTCCCTCCCCACTATGGGAGGAGGGACTGATGCTACTTTCATCATCGTCACTAGGAGGTGAAGACCATTAGCCCAGGGCATCCACTGTCAACAATCTAAATCAAAAGAACATTACTAAATTGACCATGTATTATTGAAGATTCTTAAATATCTCAAACGATCCTTTAAAATCATCAATAGACTTTCAATAATTGGTATCATTAAAAGTTTGAGTTTTTTTTTGGGATTAGGGTTGGGAATATATTATGAAAAAAATAAAATGAACATTGGTTGAATAGAAGGTAACCTAGGATATGATATTTTAGAGATTTATGACTAATGTTTCTAAGTTCATAAGAATAATCATACATGACTTTCTAATTGGATTAATTATTTTATCTTACTAATTATTATTTAATATTTTATTAAATGGATGGATAAAAAAGTAATTTTGAAACCATTAATATGATATAGAATAAAATGATTTTCCCAAAATGATATCAAATGTGAGAAGAGTTGGAGTAAACATATTTACAGTAATGTTAACTCATCTGAATAAATTTATAAACAATATCTTGAATCATTAGAGTTAATAAATTATCAAAATATTTAAAAATTATATATTGAGTCCTTTATATGAAATCAAAAAATTTCTATTTAGTGAATATTATGATATATTAATAGTGGAATAACAGATTAATTCCATTTAGAAGATATTTTCTATTCTATGACATTTTGAGTAAGAAAACATTATATTAGTTATAATGTATGAGGATAGAATGATTAATGATGGATGCTGATCAAGAAAAAAAATTAAGGATGAAATCGACTCAATGGAATGAGAGGAACTCAATAAAATATTTTATATAAATATTTTTCCCGAACCCGCCACATTATAATTGGGAGAGAAGTCTTAAAAATAATGAAAAAGATGGAATAATATTTAAATTATTGTTAATAAAACGTTATAATACTATTAATTCACACCCATATATTTATCATAGACATTTATTGAAAATTTGATCAATTATTTTATGTATTAAAATGAAGTCTTAAAAAATTTAGAGATATTTAGGACTTTGATAGCTATGAAGAAATAGTTTAATGTGAATTAAAGGATGAAATAAGGAGTGGAAGTCTTATTTTTTTGGGGAACCTAAGATAATAAAAGAAAAATGGATTTTCATTCAAGTGGTTCAAATGAGAAGGTTCATGGTAAAGATGATAAATTTTTCTATAAGCCAAAATTATGGGTAGAAGTAGATAGGGAATTATCTCAATAGAGTGGGGAAATATTTCCAATATGGAAGAGGAGGAATCAATATGAATATTTATGGTGGTATATAAAGAGTCAAATAAATTTAATAGAAGAATTAAAGGTTCCAACTAATGATCTACCTATGGTCCAATGTTTTAACTATAGATAACATGGTCATTATTTAAATAAATATACTAAACCAAGGGTGTTTTATAATAGTTGATGTCTACAAGACCGTAAAAAAATGATAAAAAGAATTTTATTCACCATAACCAATGATGAGGTCGATCACCAAAATAAATTGGTGATATATACCCTCATTATCCATTAAATATAGAGAATATTTTATTAGGATTAGGTTCAATGCATTCTTTCATGTCAGACAAGTTCTATAGAAATATTTGACCACCACCTCCATAATTTGAGGTTGATATATCATTGAAAACAAATAGTGGAGAAATTAATATATCTTAATTATATAAATATTTCCTAATTATAATTTATAGGAATTTACTTTTAGAAAATGTTGAAATTATTACTTTGGTTTAATTTTATGCTTTATTGGGAATGAATTGAACCATCTTATATAGATGTATTATAAAATATTAGTAGGGGAAATATCATTCCACATCCAAAACTATCTTTTAGTTTCATAAAAATACAAGGAAAATAAGTAATTTACTTTCCAAAATTCTTCACTTGTATGATTCTTGTACCTAATGATTAATTATACTTTGAAAAAATGGTTTAGAGAAAGGAAATGATAAAACTTGAAAATATGCATAATATGAGTGAATATACTAATGTGTTCACCAAAAAAATTCATCATATTCCCTATAATAATGAGGTTTCATTATCAATACAACTGAAGAAATGACTATATCTAAGGGCCCTTATATAATAGCCTCTATGAAATTTGAATAATTATAGAAGAAACTACACGATCATTTAAATATGGTTTATATAACCATGTATATCCCCAAGGGTGAACTAATCTTATTTCTACAAAATAATTAAAGTAAAATACACATTTTCATCAATTTTTATAATCTTAAAAATATAAAAATAATGAACATATATCCTCTAATTTATATTGATGAATTTTTCAATTAGGTCTGTTGGGATTATAATTCTCAAAGGTGGATCTTTGGTCTAGATAACATTAACTGAAGTCAAAAATTGGATATATTCCAAAGTTAAACTTTTTCATAGGATATGTATATTATGAGTTCATAATAATTCTATTCGTATTCACTAACTCTGAAAAAATATTCATGGAATTGATTAATATTCTTCAGATATTACCTTGATAAATTTTTGGTAATATTTATATATTATATTATCATATGTTATAAAAAATATAAAAACAAGGAAAAAATGTTTGAATTTTTTTGATGAATGTCATAAAGGATATGTTATTAAAAAACATAGTAAATGTGACTTGTGGATGTACCAAGAGACATTATTGTGGAATGTGATCAGAAATAAAGGGATGCATATAGATCCCTCAAATAAAAAGGCGATTCTTGAATGTTCAAAACATCCTATAGTGACTTAGATCTATAGTTTTTTCATATTTTATGGGTATTATTAATGCTCTATGTGAAGTTTATCATGATTGTGTGAGATATAATCCAAGTTAATTCTGATGGTAATAATTTTTCTTGGGATAAAATAATGCGAAGAATGATTAAAGGTTCTTAAGAAGAGAACTATTATTACACATGTACTAACACAACCCTCAAGTGTATTAGAGTCTATGATATATAGTGAAAATTTAAAAAGATATCATGTTGTATCCTCAAGAAAAATGATAAGGTGACATCTTATTCCTTACTTAAAATAAAGTTCCTTGAGGTAAATTACCCAATGGTTAATCTAAAGTTAAAAAACATACTATTTAATTGGTGATTTTGGGGAATTTTCTTTATGAAAAGATGTGTAACTTATATAATAACAGTAAAATATTATTGTATATATTTATACTGATGGATTTGAACATGTTCCAGTGGAGATGGTTAGTGATAATCAAGGATTATGAGTACTCAATACATTTTCAATTTCTAAAGGAGATAAAGGTGGGGAATTATCTTCATAGAAAGGATCCTTATACTTTATTTATGATAAATATTGAAAGATATAAAATATTACTAGATATATTAAGGATTGGTAAGAAAATTTTAAAATATGTGACAATATCCCAATTTTCTAAAATGATTACTCAACCATACATATTGGAGATAATTATGGTGACACAATAGAATGATTTAAATCTAGAAAAAATGGTGAAATCAATAAATAGGAGGAATATCATAGAACTAAACATTGATAAATATAGACTCAAATGGTTTGAAATATGATTATATATACAATTTTATGTTAGTTATAAAGAAATAATTATTGGAGGACACACAATTCATATTTATCTATTCAGTCAAGAATAAAAAATATATACAATGATCATAGGATTAATTTATAGTGGATAATATAAGGAATAAAATTTTAGAATATACATCAAGGTGCTTCTTTTGCTATAATGTCAGGTAAGAATTCCAAAAGTACAAGGGTATGAGGTAACTATAGCCCATACTAACATGTAAATGTAAAAAATAACTATTTATTTTATCATGGTCTTCCAAATAACTCTAAATGAAAACAATTCTATATGGTTTATGGTAGGATGAATTTAAAATTTATTTTTAATCATAAAATTGATGAAAATTTATAACTTTATCAAATGTTTAAGATGTATATATATAAGTAGAAATGTGATAGAATGGGGTACCATATTTTATTGTATTTAATCAATATCTGTAGGGCACCTTAATTTTTTTATGAGTCTTCAATGAGCATTGAACATAAAGTAGATATTTAGTATAACTTTTTATCCTTATACTAGTGGTCAATTTGAATAGAACTTTTAAACCATGTAATAAAAAATTAGATCTTTCTTGATGGACTTCAAAAGAATTTGGGATCAACAACTTGTGTTGGCTAAGTTCTCATACAGAAATATCACTCAATAACATATAATTTGGAATAATATGAAGTTTTATATACTAATACATATAGAACTATGAATTTATATTATGATGATGGGGAGGGGATGTTTTTGGTACTAGAAATTGAATTAAAAATGGAAGAGAAGGCCCAATCCATTCAACAAATATCAGTGTAGCTCAGAGTCAATTGGAAATATATGTTTATAATCATTAATTTTACCAAGGTTTTGATGTTATTAAATTTTATAACTATAATGATCTTATGAGGGATTACCTAGGGGTAAATCAGGGAACACCACCTCGGTCTAAATTAAAACTATTTCTCATTTAATATTTTACTTCCCAATATAGATCTCGACCTCATTAATAATATTTTCTATTTAAAATCATATTATAATAATGATATGATTAATATACCCTGAATTATTTTATTTTAACCAATTTATTCAATGATTAGTTAATCCATATATGATTTTTCCCCTGACTCATATGAGTAAAGTATGTACATAAAATGCAATGATTTTATATATTTTACATTAACTAGGATACTTAAAAGAAGAAGACTCTAACATGTTGGTCTAGATCACTAGGTCTGATCTAGAGTAGTACATTGACTCATACACGCATCCCTATATGAAAGAGATACCAGATAAAAGTGATGACCTAGGTAATATAGTGGATAGAATATTGCATCAATATCATATAACCACTAATTAATAATATAAAGAAAAAATTTACAAGTAAATAAATAGCATAAGAGAAACACAAAAAAAACAAAAAGTTAACAATGTCACATAGAATGTTTAATGAGATACAATAGATCAAATTAAACTTAGAAGGATCCATACATGTGGTGGATCAATACATATGATAATTAAAAAAAATAAAAAATCATAGGCATAATATAAAAAAGGATCCCATTGTATGTGTTGGAATAACCTTCAATCCCTAACCAACTTTACATACTAAACGGATTGATATAGGGCCATTTACCTTGGTAGGATCCATAATTAAAAAACTACACATGAACCAGATTACCATGTAGGGTGTGGGTAATAATCCTATTAGGAAACCACCAAATCATCCTTAATATATGTACAATAGATATATTAAGGTGAACACACTTAAAAAAATAATTATATATAACAAGAACACAACTCTTCCTAGTCATCATGCACTGACAAATCAAACACGAAACCTAAACATACCTACTTTGGTTTCATGTTAGAATGAAGAGTCATTTTGATCCACAAATAAATTCCATATCATGACCAATACCTTTTCACTCAGGGTATGACACCACATAAAGTACCATGTCATATCCCATATCAAGCACCAGACCACACCCTTTTGACTCAAGGGAGGACACCCACTAAAACCCTTACTAATTCACCCACCACAACCTCTCACTAAATTTTTGCCACAAAATTCATCCCACATCAATATATAACCAAAACCACTCTCTAAGGATTGGTCCCATATCATCATCTCATAGAACAACCCTCTCACTAATGTTTGATCTCAACACCCACAATCACATACCATTATATAACAAACCATCATGATCTCTGATGAAGCTCATATTTTAACATATTTTATATAATAAATCAATCTTTATAATCCCACCATAGTGTTATAATATGGATAATTGTCACATTTTTAGGTTTTAGTGTTATTTTGTGCGTAAAGGCAAAAATGGCCTAATTCTGCAGTTTTAACAGATTGTTATCACAAGGGTATTTTGGTCATTTACCATTAAATATATTTACAAATTTTATGATTAAAATTTTTGTGGAATCCCTATTTAATTTCCTTCATTTTTGTCTTCTGGACCAGGGGCTGAATCGATCACCTAGGGGCCGTAAAAAATCAATGAATTTGAAGATTTTTCTGGATGGACAGAATGGGCCCCACTAACGTAACAGATGGATAAATTGTCTCACACACCTTCAAATTAATTGATTCTATATGGAAAGGAAAAAACATTTACTAAGGCACGTCCATGATGAATTTTAAGTCAAAACACCCTCATCAAGGTATTATTGGAACACTCCAAACATGTGGAATACGAAACGTCTTACCAGGAAAAACGTTTCCATTGGGTAATAAAACATCATGAAAATTCATCCAAAATGGACCATAATTTGTGGAGAGACGATAAATCAAGTGGGGAACAACTTTTATTAAGTATCCAGTGTGTGAACCGACATTTTAAAGGGTCATAATGGCCAGAGATGTTGAAGAATTTGAATTTGGCCAGTCAAATGGACAAATTAAAAAGCTCGGATTAAATCAGCCATAACTTCTACATCCGACGACCAATAAAGATGAAATTTTGAGATCAATCATAGAAGATATTATGGAACAACATTTATTAATACAAATATTACAAATTAGGTCATTTAATGGCATATCCACGCGGACAATTTCAGATTAAATGTTTTGGGTGTGAATTCTTCACCTCCTCTCCCTATAAATATGTGTCTCTTCTCCCAGTTTATGATACAACCATTCCAGGGGGGATAAGGTAGAGCTTTGTAATTTTTATTAATATTTTTAATATACATTAGTTTATTCTTCTTATTCATCCCTAATTCTTCCATTTTTTACTTTTATGTGTTTCTCCCACCGTATTCTTTTCTAACTCCATGAGAATGGGGAACTAACCTCGATGTTTGTTCGAGGGGGAGAATGGTGGTTGATTGAGTTTCATTGTGCTTCAATTTAAATATCTTTATTTAATTATGAGAATTTTCGTGGTGGTTAAATTTATTATGGTGTGAAATTTCCCCATTTTCTCTATCACCAAGTCATTCTTCTCATTCAACATTTATCCTTCCCTTCATTATCTAAGTCATGCATATGATGGAGTATGGCCTGGGTAGTGATGGTCAGAAACAAGATATCCTAGACGACTTTAGGAAGAATATTTCCCCACATTCAAAGATCTCAGTGTTGGGGAAATTACATTTCGAATGAGAGGGTGTAGTGTGATAGATCTTGATCACTACATTGAATTGATATTAAGAATATTTTAATAAAACAATGATATCAACCATTATGATCCCTCAAGAAAAAATGTTTTATTTCCTTATTTTTAACATCATTTTGTTCGAATTACATATATATATTCATATTTTATGCATATTTCAAAATCATCTCTATATTATATATTAGTTAGAAAATAAATAGTGACAACATAATTTCGGTGTTGTGTAAGTTGCCTCTTTGAGACCGACCCAAGGAGTGCCCTATATTGCATGCTTAGGTAAATAATATTTTTATTTGGGATCTGCGAAAAATTCCCGCATATCAAATTGGAGCCATTTCCGGGGAGGTGCAACACTAGCAGACACCGTTTTTCATAAAAAAAGAAAAAAAATCATAATTTTAAAAATCTAATTTTTTTTGTTCATGCTGTTTTTCAATTCAAATTACTATTCATGGACTGAACAATCTCAGGTGCTAGAAAACATTTAAAATGAACTTGATAGAGAATTTGATAGGATTAGTAATAAAGTTCAAAAACTAGAGAGCCAAATAGAATGGATTGCTGAATATGTACGCACATCCTAAGAGCAACCCGAACATGGGCCATAACCTAAACCAGAACAAGTGGTGGAAGATATTTCACCAATTATTTTTTATGTTAAAGAACCTGAGGCTGGTAAGGAAGAGATACTAAAAGAACTAATCATATCATCTCGTACTCAACCATTGCTCTAGAAGTTCCCTGATGTACACATTCCAGCTGATTCACTTATAGGAGATCAACATTTTTTGAAAGAATCTTGGAATCACTTTATTGAAGATAACCTGAAACTTGATCTTCCCATGCTTGATATTGAACAATCAGTACCTTTTTACCTCACTCTTGCTTTGGAAGATTAATAAGAAGATACACCAGATGATATGGAGTTGCCAATAGTCCTTCCCGAAGAAATCAATTTACAATATGACTTACTTGAAAGGGAAGATTTCTTTATTGATTCGTCATGTTTTAATTTTATTCATACTGAATTGTTTCTGACTTCTCCTTTCCTGAAATTTCTGATACAACACAAATATATCAGGCCTTGGATGTTGATGATGAGACCACCAACGTGGTGTTGATCGAGGAAGAAGAGCCAGTGAAGATGGTGGTGGTGTGACTACCTCCTCTACATTAACTTTCATATCATATGAAGGAGGACACCACTGAAGTTCACAGGGATCACCCCTATTTTCTATTCCCTCCCACTCTGGATCTTAAATTCTATCTATATTATTTCTTGGGGTTTGGAACATTATTATATTATTTGGGGTTCTCCAATCTCAGTGTCTACTTATGGACACTGGGAAAAGTCACATGTAGTGGTTTATCTCAAAGAAACAACACCAACCTACTAATTGGGGATAATCCACTGAAACTGCCTGACTAGGGGCAGTAAAAACCTAGTATCCGCTTGGGGGTCAAACCAAACATTATCTATTTTCTTTTTCATTTATAATTCTTTTTATTTATTCTCCTTATGTATTTTAATTACTTTCTTGTAGTCTTAAAGTGGAAGCTTCTAAGAGCTTAACTCAAGGCATCCAATTCAAAAATAATGTCAGGTTGTATCTATCCATCCCTTTTATTTTCTACCTTTATATTTTGTTTAGTTGAAATAAGGGGTAGTTAAATTTAAGTGTTGGGGAGTGTCAACATTCTTAGTTCTTCTTGTGTGCTTTTCATTTTTATTTATTATATTTTTATGATTTTTGAGACTTAATGAATATTCTTATCACTTTTCAGACATTAATTGATTTTGAAAGAGTTGAAATTATTTTTGAAATAATGGATTTTAAATGATTATTGATATGAATTCTTTTCCATTGAAATGGATTTTCAATAATTTTAATGAGTTTGAATGATTTTTGAAATCCATGCCCATGAAACACTGACTCAAAATATTTTTCCAATCATGTGAGGTATTCTAAACCACTTTTACATATTCTTCCTAATACCCACACTTTCTTGAGGGAAACATGAATTTTGTGTGAGAACCATCATTTGTGAATAATTATCTTTCGAAGATTTGGATTTCATGGAATTTATTTGAATTTATTGAGGAATCTATTTGGCTAGCCACATTTTATCTTTAGACCCACCTTTACATTTATCATTTGTAAGCCCTTAGATGCCATGAATTTCCTTATAGGTTTAAGCCGCATTACAAGACAATTTTTTCTTTACCTACCCTCACTCTTAGTACTTTTTCATGGTTATTTCAAGTTTTAGTGTGGGGGAGGGGCCTTTGGTGTGAATTAATTGGGATTTGAATCATTTATGGGTGGTGCTAGGAGTGTTTCAATACTTTGGGCAGTGGATAATAATAGAATTGGTCATGTGTTGTCATTTCATTGTGCTTTATTTGTTTCATCCATTTCTCCATAAAAAAATGAAAAAAATGGATATGATCTTGAATTCCTCATTGTACATTCTTTTATGACTCATGTACCCCTGAAACATCAAGGGCATGAATTGTCATTCATTCATTGTATTCAATTTTCAGATTATCCTCTATGAAAAACAATAAATAAATAAAGCTGTACCTTTCTGGAGATTTGAAAGAAAGGGAGAACATAGATGATATCATTCATTATAATCACTTCTTGGCTCATGTACCATGTCATAAAGGGGGTTGTTTTGTGTTTCAAATTTTCAAGCGGGATTGAGAGATGGATTTTCTGTGTTTTCCCTTGATTTAATCATGCATTGTACTTTTTCACTCATTTTCCCACCAACCCTAAGCCACAGAATCATTTGAACCTTTAATTAAATCCCTCATGATTAAATTCATTTTCATGTTTCATGCTGTGGAGAAATGAGAATTTTGACAAACCTATGGTGATACATGCAATTTTCAAGTATGAGTATAACTCTAGATTCAATTTCTCTTGAGTGAAGAGTGACATAAAATTCAATGTGAGGTAGGTTGTGATTGGTAAATGGATTGATTTATTAGGTTGAATAAATTTTAATGATTGAAATGAAAATGTTATTGTCTTGTTTTTCATATATGATACATGATGGACTTCTATTTTGGATAAGATCATTTATATTTTCTCATTTTTGATTGTTGTGTGGAATTTGATTTGGATGTAAGATGATTTCTTAGGAGTGCAATGTTTAACTGTGGGGGAGTGATAAAGCTCATATTTTCATATATTTTATATTATAAATCATTGTTTATAATCCCACGATAGTGTTATTATATGGGTAATTGTCACATTTTTAGGTTTTAGTGTTATTTTGAGCGTAAATGAAAAAATGGCCTAATTCTGCAATTTTAACAGATTGTTATCACAGGGTTATTTTGGTCATTTCACATTAAATATATGTCAAAATTTTATGATTAAAATTTTGGTAGAATTATTATTTAATTTCCTTAATTTTTGTCTTCTGGACCAGGGGCTGAATCGATCACCTAGAAGCCGTAAAAAATAAATAAAGTTGAATATTTTTCTGGACGGACAGAATGGGCCCCACTGATGTAACAGATGGATAACTCAGCACACACAACTTCAAAAGAATTTATTCAAACTATAAAGGAAAGAGGATTTATTAAGGCACGTCCATGATGAATTTCAAGTCAAAATACCCTCATTAAGGCATTATTGGAACGCTCCGAACATGTGTAATACGACACATCTCACTAGGAAGAAACGTTTCCATTGGGTAATAAATTCATAACATCGTCAAAATTCATCCAAAATGGACCATATTTTGTGGAGAGACGCGAACTCAACTGGGGAACAACTTTCATTAATAATCCAATGCATGAACTGACATTTGTGAGGGTCATACTAGCCAGGGAATTTGAAGAATTTGAATTTGGCCAGTCAAATGGACAGATTAGAAAGCTCGAATTAAATCGGCCATAACTTCTACATTCGACCGCCAATAAAGATAATATTTTGAGATCAAATGGAGGAGATATTATAAAACAATAGTTATGAATACAAATATTACAAATTCTGTCATTTAGTGGCACATACACGCGGATACTTTCAGATTAAATGTTTTGGCTGTGAATTATTCACCTCCTCTCCCTATAAATATGTGTCCCTTCTCCTAGTTTATGATATAGCCATTCCAGGGGGGATAAGGTGGAGATTTTTAATTTTTATTAATATTTTTAATATAAATTAGTTTATTCTTCTTCTTAATATCTCATTCTTACATTTTTTACTTTTATGTGTTTCTCCCACCGTATTCTCTTCTAACTCCATGAGAATAAGGAACTAACCTCGATGTTTGTTCGAGGGAGAGAATGGTGGTTGATTGAGTTTCATTGTGATTAAATTTAAATCTATTTATTTAATTATGTGAATTTTGGTGGTGGTTAAATTGATTATGTTGCGATATTTCCCCATTTTCTCTATCACCAAGTTCTTCTTCTCAATCAACATTTATCCTTCCCTTCACTATCTAAGTCATGCATACGATGGAGTATGGCTTAGGTAGTGATTGTTGGAAAAGAGATCGTCTAGATTACTTTAGGAAGAATATTTACCCACATACATAGATCTTGGTTTTTGGGAAATTACATTTCGAATGAGAGGGTGTAGTGTGATAGATCTTGATCACTACATTGAATTGATATTGAGAATATTTTAATAAACAATGATATCAACAATTATGATCCCTCAAGAAAAAATGTTTTCTTTCCTTCTTTTTAACAACATTTTGTTCACATTGCATATATATATATATATTCATATTTTATGAATATTTAAAACTCATCTTTATATTATATATTAGTTAGAAAATAAATAGTGACAATAGAATTTCGGTGTTGTGTAAGTTGCCTCCTTGAGACTGACCCTAGGAGTGCACTATATTGCATGCTTAGGTAAATAATCTTTTGATCTGGGATCTGTGAAAAATTACCACGCATCAATCTCAGTGAATATAAGTTCAAAACTATCAATATCAACGTGTCACATAATATACAACATGAAAAATTAATAAATCATTATAAATAATCCCACACTTGCACAAAAACATATCACATGACTAAATTACCACAAGGATAACCCCTTGGATTATTCCTTACTAACCTTTCAAGGTTTATCAAATAATCGTATTTATATACCCAACACCAATTGAAGTAAAATAACTCCTAAAAAACACTAAAATACCACCCTAATAAGTCACAATATCCTTAAATGAGCCCAAACAACTCACTCTAGTCTCAATTCACTGTGGAAGATGAAAATACCTATTACAACAAAAAATGGTGGGATTTGTCTATTTTTAAGATATTTAACTCATAACTCCCATCCAATGGTTGAACCATGTCACTAAAAATCCACCTAGTTACTTGGATAAAAAAATCAAAACTTTACTGGAAAAAATCACACACCAACATGAAAGTTAATATATATAACCACATATGAATGGAGTAGCATGGTTAGAACTTCGTACCTCAAGATTAATGGAGAAAACTTTCTTATACATAGTCTTTAATTAAAATACGATCTATTGGAACCATAAAATTACCCCTAAACCCTCATACTTTGAAATTTTAAATGTTAAACAAGCAAATAGTGAAAGGAGAAGGAATGTAATACATGGATAACATTAGAAATACCAAGAGAAAACCTTTAAAATGAATAAAAGTTCTTAAAATTTAATAGGAGAGGAATAAATAGATTAAGAATACATAGAAGATATAAAAAATCATCCAATTTTGAGTGGGGGTCGAGGGAGAAGGATATAATGGGTTAAAGGGGTATAAGGGGGAATTTTTTGGATCTTTCCTTCAAAAAATCTACGTAATTATTTTCTCATGGTGTGACCATCATGGTCATGCCATGATTGATCCATTCCAAAACCACATTGCAGTGTGGATTATATGAATCCCAGTGCAACCATCCCTAAATAGAGACCCTGAACCCCTAGTATGTCCCACTTGCTACATAAACATTACAGTCATTCTATAATGGACCTCCCTATTGGTCTCTTACTGTACAACCCCAAATACTAAACCATGTAATTTTCAAGATCCAAATTATCATGCTGTGACACCCTCCCCCATGAAATGTCCTCCTTAATTCATCCCAAACATCACACCATGCTTCCCCTTAGCCACAACATGATCCTAGATTATCCACTCACAATGCTATGACTCTATTCATTATGGCATAGTGATCTACCTAATGCACAATTCTAGCTCTAAACTAGAATTTATTCCCAAAATCCCAATCCTGTTCCCCCAACAACTCACCAAAATTACTAAATTCATCAATATATAAAATATTCAAGAAAATTACAAGAAAAAAAATCATATTTAAATTTTATTACTATTATAAACTCCCCATATAAGGTATTTGTTCTCCAATAATCATCTCTAGGTGTCTTCACTGAATATATCTAGCCACTGTGAAGGTATATTAAACTATCACTCCCATGTATCCTTAGGTATATGAAATTGTTTCTATAATTTCAAGACAATAGGATCTATCCTACCTCACAAAACCTTCTAACTTTGGTTCATAATACAAATTGATCACTCCTCAAATGATACATCCACCTTCATCTCTACATCATCACTATTGATCACTTTTGTAGGGTATGACTCATACTTATGGAGATATTACACATGAAACACATTATTCATACCTTAATTGTATTGATGAATATCTAACTGGTAATAAATTCTCCAATATGCTCCCCAATATGGAATGCACTAAAAAACCTTGATGTGAGATTTCTTGACCTCTTTAGAGGCTGATTCCTTAATTATAGAGATAAATGAAAAAATACCTCATATCTCATGGTGAACTAAAAGTGTTTTTAACTCTAATATATATACAATAATTTCCTGATCTTATTGGTAATAAACCACCTTTGGATCAACTATATCCCCTCGGAGGTCTCTTATACCAAGTTGGACCAATCCTTACTGACTCACCTTCCGCTAACCAAAAAAAACATAGAGAAAAACTACATACCATAAAGATCCTTTATGGGGTCGATCTGGATTGATGTATAGAAATTATTTTTTCATGAAAACTATACTAAATCCATATGTTCATCCCATGTTCCTCCAAAATCAAGAATGCACACCTTGAGCATATCCTCCAGTATCTGAATGATCCTCTCAGACCGATCATCAATCTTTGGGTGATATATGGTACTTAGCTTCAGATGACACCCCATGTCCTTCTAAAAGCCTAATTAAAATCTCAACGTTAAATTATCATCTTGATCGAATATAGTTCCCATAGGTAACCAATATATCCACATAATATCATACACATATAACCTTCCCAAATCATCCACTAACTTAGTCTACTAAATAGGAATGATGTTAAAATCTTAAATCATCTAATCAACCACCACCCATAACACATCATGAAACATTGACATCTTGGGTATTCTCACTATGAAGTCCATAGTCACCTCATCCTACTTATATACTGGGACGAAAAGGGGTTAAATTAACCCACTTAGTCGCTTGTGCTCCTCCTTTATACTTTGAAAAGAAAGGCATCAAGAAAAAACCCCTTGATATCTTTCCTCATTCCTAGAAACTAAAAAAATGACATATAATGTCATGATACATCTTGATAAAATATGGATGAAATTACTAATGTGATAGATGAGAGTATCAAATCATATCCCCTCTAATGAAATTTTGGACCACAACCCAAGCATATGTGCAATTAATTTTATATTTATCTTAAGACCATCTCAAGAATTTTTCATCCCCTATGAGTTAATCTTATGTTTTGGAGGTTTTATGTTTAATAATTTATAGGAGGTGGGATTTTATTTTCAAATAAATCATATATTTTTTCCTCTTCAATTATTAAGTTGATCAGTTTTTGTATTATTGATCAAATTAAAGACCAGAGTAAAAAAATGATAAACTATTTGAAATAAAATTAGTAAAATGGAAATAAAATGATTGATATTATATATTACTAATGAAATATCTAACATAGAAGAAATTCAAAAAGAAAATAGGGAGTATTGGTTGGAAAAACAAATACTCATATAAAATAATATTATTAAAATCACACTTTTATACCAAAGTGAAAGGAATATCTTTAAACAATATCCAAGTTATCAATGAAATTAAACCTATCATAAGGTATCCTTAAATTTATAACTATTGGTAGTCATATATTTCTATCTCTATAATCCCTCAACTAAACCTATAAGTATAAAATAACTTAATCGTACAACAATTATTTGAGATCTATCTTCATAGCCACAAAATATCATGATCACATGCTTGAATTTTTATCTATCTTTCTATCCCTAAAAGACTACGATCTCCCAGAATCATAAGTAGATAAATTATAATAAAAATTTCTAATATATTTACAATGAAAACCATAAATGGTAATTCTTAATAGAAAAACTGAGAAATAAAAATTTTATATTGATTGAATGATTTCTTAGAAATATTAAATTTAAAAGAATCAAAATAAACTAAAAATTTTAGAATGATGAATATAGAATATCATTAATGTATATTTTTTACATTCAAGGTGAGACTCATTCCATAAGCATCATTATAACAAATTAAAATGGTAAAATTCCATAAAACTAGGAGTTAGTTGTGACTGCATATGAAGAAACATTTTTATCAATTGATGAAATTAGTTTGTTGCTTCATCTATAAATGAGTTTAATAAGTAATAATTCAGTTATAATAAATATGATAGATTCAATATGACATGAAACTTTAAATCATTGTATTTTGGAAAAACATATTTTTTTCTCCAGTACATCAATTACCAGATGTTTATTCTTAATAAGAATGAAAATTAAAAAAACATAAATTTATATCATTTTTATAAAAAGTGTATTGTGATTTATAGAATAAATAAAAAAGAGATTCATTGACTAAAAAATATCCCCCTTTTGGAAAACATAATACAAAAAATAAAAATATAAGAGAGGAACTAAAATCAAAAGAAAGATCCCAATTTTCTTATTGATTAAAAACTTATTCCCATTGTTTTGAAATAATAATTAAACAAAATTTATTAGAAAATTAAAAAATAAAATATACCTCCCTTTGATAATTCATAAGAAAATATATATTTGTTAATATGAAATATAAACAATATACAAACAAATAAGATAAAAAATTATTTTCTTCAAAATATAGAAGAAATAAATATAAAATAAAAAATTATAAATTTAATTATATTTGATAATTGTCTGATCATTTGTTTTGGATGCTTTTGGAAGTTCTACAATACATTATATCTTCAATAAAAGTCCTTCTATAAAGGTTTATGAAATCAAAATTTTCTAAATGTATTTAAATTTGGCAATGCTTTCATATATGAGAAGATCCTCTTATAAAGTGAGTTCAAGTTAAACTTCACTTTATCCTATATCCTTAAGGATCTTATTAGAAATATTATCATAATAAAATATACGAGTCTTCCTCATTATACTTTGAACTCCAACTTTTTCACCAATAATATGAGAGAGTGATTGGGCTAGATCTAATGCTTTTACCACTTTGGGAAGAAAAATTTTAGGATTTATTAACTGTATTTTGATATTATATTGATAAACTCTTAGAAATATACTTTTTATGAGAAATGGTTTAGAATAAAATCAAATATAGAAAAATCAAATTTGAAAAATCATTGATATTACATTCTATATATATGGATTTTAAATTTCTATAAAATTTAAAAAATTGTTTTATGAGAGGTTCTAAAATTATTTCACATAAAAAGGTGAAAACATATATTATACATATTATTTGAGGAATTAATATTAAAATTTATTTGAATGGAAAATAAAAAGTATCCTTTTGAAAAAAAACTCCCCTATTTGAAATAATAAAAGGAAAAAAATAAAAAAACACGTGGTTGACTTCTTGAAGTTATCTTATAAAAAATAATTGATGATATTTCTATTTCAGGGATGGTTCATGAAAATATTTAACAAAAAAAATGTAAATCTTTTATAGAAAAATGATAAACTATAAGGACAAAAAAACTGATAAGTTAGAAAAAAAGTTAAAATTGAAAAATGATAAATTTGAAAAATAGACAATATTGAAAAATAGATAAGTTTAGAAAATAGATATATTTGAAAAAAATGATCATTTTGAAAAATAAATAAGTTTGAAAAATTTATAATTTTGAAAAACAGATAAGTTTGGAAAATTGATAAGTTTGAAAAATAGATAAGTTTGAAAAATAGATAATTTTAAAAAACAAAAAAAATCCTCTAGAGGAGTTTTAAATCTAAGAAGATAGATGAAACAAGAAATGGATTAAATATCACTTTAGGTTGATCATCCCCAACTTCTATTTGATAAATTTTAATCTATTCTAAGTAAGAGGTTTTATGAAAATATCACTGATCTAATTTTCTATTTTGATAAAGCCAAGAATAATATCTCTTTTTGTGAGTGATCGCTAATGAAATCGTGTCTTATATCTATGTAATTTTCTCATGTTTGATGTTTTGGGTTTCTGGATAAGTAAATATCACTAGTATTTTTGAAAACTATCAGATTTAAAGTAAAAATAAAACCAAAATATATGAGTGTGTTTTGCATCCATAACACTTGATAATGATAACTTATGAGTGTTATATATTCCACTTCAGTTTTGAAAAGTGCTAAATAATTTTTTTTCTTTATGGAACAGGTGACTAAATATTATATTAATAAATTAAATTTCCTAGAGTATATTTTATATCTAATTTGAACCCTTAATGTCTTAGTATAAGAAACCATTTAAAAAAAAATCATTTCCAAAATAATAAAAAAATCCTAGTTTTGAAGTTCCTTTAAGATATTTGAAAATGATTTTTACCTATTTCAAATTACATTATTTTAGAATATCTTGAAATATGACACAAAAACATACTGAAAATGTTATGTCTTATTTAATTACATTAAGATATAGTAAACTTATAATAATACTTCTCTAATGTTTTTGATCTACCGATTTTCCGGTTTCATGAAGATCAAGTTTGATTGATGTTTTTACAATAGTATGTATGTTTGATGAATTTTCAAAACCAAAACAATTGATTATATCGCTAATATATTTATGGTGAGAAAAAATTTTCCATCAAGTTTTTTGAAAAATATAGAAATCATGGACAAAGTTATGTTCTACCATAATTCTCATATAAAAATTATTTATCCAAAGTTCAGAAAAACTAAAAGAAAGCGATTTTAGGTTTGAACCCTAAATAATTTCATCAATATAAATTTGAACAATGATATTTTTTGTGAAAATTTTCTTAATGAAAAGGTTGGGATATATAATTCCTTTAACAAAATTATTTAAAAACAAATATCCAGTAAGTCTGTCATAACAAGATCTTGAGACTTGTTTAAGTACATAGATTTATTTTATAAGTATAAATAACTTTTAATAAAATTTAACATCCTCAAAACCAAGAGATTGTTAAAAATATACTTCCTCTTGAACAAAACCACTAATTAAAACTATTTTCACATCTATTATAAATAATGTAAAATTTAGATGAACTGTACAATCCAGTAAGATCTTGATATTTTCTAATTTAGAAACTCATTAACAAGTTTTAATGAAGTATATTCCTTGTTTCTAATAATATCCTTTAGAAATATGTATTTATTTATTTATAATAATGATTCCATTTTGATCAAATTTGTTTCTAAATTTTTTTTGCTCAAATTACAAGTAGATCTTTTGGATTTTCAACTAGGGTCAAAACATGGATTGATATCTTCTTAAACGTCACTTATGTATCCTTCATCACATAAAACATGATTTTATCTCTTTGGTGTAAATTTTTATAGTAAGGCATGATTCTAACAATGATTTCACATGTAAATTATAGTCTAATACAATTGAATTAAATCTCTAATAATATAATCCAAAGGTAAGATTGAATAATTTTTGGGTAAAGTGGTAAGATGATTTTCACCTAATGAATATTACTCTTATATCAGTTTCTTCTAAATATGAAAAATATGATGGCCTTTCTTCTAGATGATTTAAAATTGGATGTTATAAATTATATTCTAGTAATGTAACATAAGGATTTTTGAATGCATCATTGGTATTATGAAATTCTAATGGTTTTAAAAAAAAAATTGATCAGATTCATCAAACATTACACGAAAACTCTATAAGACTTAGTAGTCATAGAATAACCCCTAAAAACCATTTCATCAGTTTTTGGATCTAATTTATGTAACTAATTTTTTTTATTCAGGATGAATAATTTTAACCCAAAATCTTTAAAGTAAGAATGTTTTGGATTTATTTTGGTCCAAAACTCATAGGGATTTTTATTGAGAAATGATTTGAGTAAAAAAAACTTATATTATAAAAAATAGTGCTAAAATATTTATACCCAAAATATCTATCCAATGAATACTCACTTATAAAACCTAGAATATTTTTTAATGTATTCAATTTATTTTTTCAATTACACTATTTTTATGTAGTGTTCTAGGTGGAAAATAATTATGAGTAATACCATTTCTACAACAAAATGTTTCAAATTTAGAGTTAATAAACTTACCACCATTATCAACTCATATAGTAACCAACGGTAGGTTTTTATAATTTTTAACAAAATCATTAAATACATTAAAATGGTTAAGTTATTCAATTTTTTTGTTAGAAAATAAATCTAAGTCAATCTAGGGTCTATATTAACCTATACATATATATAGTAGTTTCCTCCAATACATCCAATTTTTCTTGGACCAAATAGATCCATGTTCACTAAATATAATGTTTTGGTTGTTGATACCTCACATATTAGTTTAAAACTTTACTTTTTTTCTTATAAAATTATAATGGATCACAAATTATGGTGAAATTAAACATAAGTTTCAGTAAATAATGAAAATTATCTTTTATAGAATGTTCAGTTAAAGATTATAATTTATAGGGTCTTAATATCCTATTACATAATAAATGTAATTCTTTAGTTTCACTTAAATAAGGAAAATTATGTTGACTTAATTATTCTATGTTGAGTGTGTAAAAATTTTCATGCCTGTCGATTGATAAAATGAAATTACGTTCTGAACATTGAAAAATACACTTATAATTCATGATGTTCCCAAGATATCCCTCATCACATAACTAAAATATGATAATAAGGTTGTTCTTAAGTCCTAAAACATATAACATATGAAATTAATGTTTTTCCAAGAAATGAAAAATCACCTATTATGATGATTTCACCCTATGCGTTGTCTCAAAAGGAGAATCAGCCTCCTTTCATTTTTTTAAATTTGGTTGTTTGACTTATCTCAATAAATATTTTAAGAACAACCATTGTCCATGTATAATTTGTTTTTACTATGGTTACTAAGTTTATTTCTTGAAAAGATAAAATTATGTTCTTGGTGCCAACTCATGTTTGGGTACAATTATATTACCAAATAAAATTTTAGAATCCCACATATTCGAAACTCTTTTATATTTCATAACTTATAGTTCATATGAAATAAAATATTTGTGGAAAATAAAAGAAATATCTGTTTTTAAAGAACAATACTCAATCCAATGTCCTCTAATTTGAAATTTAGTTCAAAAAAGGTTCACTTTTAGGTACATAATAGTCTGATTGAAAATAGAATTTGGAATAAGTATAAACAAGTACATTTTATATTCTAGAGAGTATTATTTGTTTATACATTTTATCTAAATTTTCTTTACCAAATGTGAATCCATGTAATGTTTCCATAAAAAAACAAACTTTAAATTTAATTTGATCAATCAAAGCCTGATTATCTAAATTTGGATTAATAAATATCCAATAAATTAAATTATGATCAGAAAAATTCATGAAATAATTAGTTATTAAATATAATTATGTTGAAAATTTTGAAACATTTTACATAAATTTCAAAATTATTTTATTATATTTAATATGTTTTTTTTTCAGTAAACTGATAAGTACTTTTTATTTTATTATTTTCTTTATTCATAAGATTTACATAAATGGAAATTTTAGCAATAATAGGTAAAGTTTCATTATATTACAATGAAATTAATTTTTCAACATCATATAGATTATCCTTTTCATATAATGATGATGTTAAATAATTTTCTTGAGTATTTTACATTAATTTATAATCTTAACATAAATTTTTAATGTATTACATAGTTGCATTTGTCATAAATAATTTCTCATTCCATAAAATATTTGAATAAAAACAAACTATTTTATGGATTTATGCTCTACTGTTTTCCAATGAATTATCTAAAAATGTGTCACTTTCATTCGAACTCTAGGTATCTAAATATTTCAAGATTTTATTTCCTTTAATTTTTTAATAAATTTTTGAATTTGTATTCTTATTCTTCAGTTTTGAACAATCTGTTCTGACATGACCTTCCTTATTATATTCATAGCATATAAATTTTAAATATTTATTCTTTTATTTTTTATATTTATTTTTTTATGATGAAAGTTCCATCAATTTAAAACACCAAGAAGATTATTATTATTATCTCAATTTGGGAATGTTCATTTTTATTGTAGTTGGAAACGATTTGATCCCAATGATTAGATTTATCTTCAAAAAAAGATATTTATAAGTGTTTCACAAGTAATAAATGTATTTTTAGTTGGGTTAAATAATTTAAAAGAGTATTACACTTCATTTTTATTTTATTTTTCTCGTTATCACATCTATGTATACTCTCATATTGCGTTGGTGTTCTAACTAAGTCATCCGGATTTAACTCTGTCAACTCTTTAGTATCGTTAATATCTATCCTCTAAAACTCCAATTATTTTTGAATAATATCATTAATATTTTAAATTATTTAATCTTCTAAAAACACTTTTCTTCCAAATATTTTGAATTATTTACACTATTCAGAAAGCATTGATTTATTTTTGTTATAGTTTATCTTGTAAGAAAGTCAAAGCCTTGAGTGTCAACTCTTAGCATAGCTTGGTGATATTAATTTTTCTTAAGTTATAAAATTTGTAATTTCCTACTTCTTTGAAATTAAATTTTACATTTTACATGAAGATATATGTATATATATGTTCTTGGACATATAAAACTATAAGGTATTATAAAATTTAGCACCTATATGATATTGTTATTTTTATTCATGATATAATGAAATGATATATTTCTCCAGAACTTTATAGTTTCCTATTATCATAATAATTTTTACACCCCTTTATTAACGATATATTACTTCATATAATCATTATAGTAATAATAATCAACTCCATAAAAAATTCATGGTCTGGTTGAATTTTGGTTCTAGAGTATTCCAAATTTTTCTCCTACCATCACAAAATATAATTCCTCTAACAACATTGTCTGTGTAATGAAATTGAGTTAAATATATAACAAAATAATGATGATAATCGATAAAGTGAAAATTATCAATTAGTTATATAATTAATGTAAATAATATATTTTATACCAAATTTTCTATTGAGTTGTGGTGGAAAATAAATTACAAGATGTTGGGATTGATGTTTCTAAAAAAACTTACAAATTTGTCTACTTCAGGTATCAACTTGATAGATTTTTCATATTAATAATCAAATCCAATATTAGAGTAGAAAAATTTTAAAACATAGGAAATATAGTTAGAATAATAGAAATAAGATGATCAATATTTAATATTATTAATGAAAGAGTTATTATAGTGGAAATTCATAAACAAAATACAGGGTATTAGTTGGTCAACCAAATACTCCTTTAGTTGGATATTATTAAAAACAATATTTTGAACCAAAGTGAAAGGTAGATATTTAAATAAGATCCATGTAATCCTTGACTTTCAACCTATTGTAAGGTATCCCTAATTTTATACCTATCAGAAGGTCTAACTTCCTATCTGTGGAAGCCCTCAACTAAAACTATTTCTAGAAACTCACTTCCACACATTAGAAATACCTGAGCTCTTTCTTCATAGCCATGGAAACCCTTCATTATATGATAAAAAATTTCACTATTTTCTTATATATAGACGAAATTTATCATGTAATATTGGAAGTAGAACAATTATTAAAAAATTTATAAGATCATTTCATTGAAAACCATTCAACATTAGATCTTATTAGAATCACTAAGAATGATAAAATTAAAACTAATAAAAATTAATCTAAAAAAATAAATTCAAATCATTAAAATTAACCAAAACTTTTATAATTATTTATTTATATGACCATTCATGTATATTATTTGAATCTCAAGTTGAATATATATTTAGAGGAATTATTGTAACAAACTCCAATGGTCAAATTCCATAAGTCTCATAGAATGTTATAATTAAATGTGCCATAAATTCTTTATCAATTAATTAAACCAACATATTTATTAACTAACTGATGAGTTAAATCATCATTAATATAATTCTTTTGATTCTGATGGATATAATCTGACATGAATCATTAGATCACCATATTTTTATAAAACATTTTTAGTATAAGGACTTGAACTTAAACATCACATATTCTCAAGTCTTTAGAGTCTAATTAACTATCCTTAATTACCAAATATCTTTATGGTTTCGAGTTTTTTAGAATTATGTTATATCCATTATATAACAAACCCATATACTATAATGTGGACACTTCTATTCACTATCCATTTTTTCCAAAAAATAATAATTTTAAGATATAACCAGTTTTCTTTTCACGAAATATCTTAAAAAATTTCATATTGACCTCGTACTTGTCCCTAATAATCTCTAAAACCCTATCTAAAACATTTTTAAAGTGTATAATGAGGTAAAAAATATCATTACGGGATAAAAAAAATAAATAAACCATTATTCCTTGAATATTTTTAAAAAGTTTTCTTTTTTTGAAAATAATCATTGAGTTCCAGATAAATATTTCCAAACCTAAGAAATCATTCTCTCTAACCAAATATTTTAATAAAAATAATAATAAGAATTTAAAATGAATTATAAAACTCATAATGGTTTAATTCCCATCATGAAAATAGTATGATAAAATTTTCACAAAGTTATACTTTTCACCCTTAAGAAGTATAATATACATTCCTTTAAACATAATATCATTAGTTTACCTCTATAAATCACAATTTTTCCATAAAACCCATGGAAAAAATAGATAAATAATGTTGGTAATTGGGGAAATAATTTTCCATGTCACTATTAGAAATGGAATAACCAATATTTCTGACTTCCATACCCAATTCATTGGTGGGATATCACAGACCCACCCATCATTGGTTTATAATAGAACAACCTATCCTTGGTTTATAATGGAACCACCTGTCCATGGTTTATAATTGAATAACCCATCCTTAGATTATAACAGAACCACCCATCATTATAACTATTTCCTATAACCATAACATAAACATAACATATAAAATATTTCAATTTGTAATATTACACTCATAATAATATTCTTTACAACCATAAGAAAACATTTTTAGATATTGAAATATCCATTTCATTTTAAAACCCTTTTTGAAAATAACTAGAACATAGGGATGAATAGTTTTTATTTTAAGAAAACATGGAATATTATAAATTAATCTAAATATCAAATAACAGTTACAGTGTTGGGAAAAATCATTATCTTCATGTATGTTAAAATATAACATTCCTATTTTATTTTATAAAAAATGTTAAAACATTTCATATAAAATATGTAAAAATATTCCTTTTGATTTTTTTTAGAATGTAAAAATATTAATAAAATGTCCTTTATAATTCATTTATGTTTATAGAAATACATCCATAAAATAATTTTTATAAAATATGGACATGGAAGAAAAAAGTTTTAAGGGAAACTGTAAAAGAGGACTTTTAAAATAAATCCCCTTAGCTTGATCCTAAATCAGCACATTCTCTCTTTAAATTTATAAATAATAAACATATGTTAATTATTTAACTGATAACAACCTTTTCAAAACATATCATTCCTTTTATTTTATTCATTATTTAATTACATAATCAATTAAGTTCACATCAAATGTTTTGAAGATATTTAGCCCATATGTCATAAATGACTTTAGTTAGTTGAATACAGTCAAAGAGGTTATAATTAAATGATAAATAGAAAAATAATCATGAATTAATTATCATTTTTATACATGAAATATACTTTTTAAACCAATCATGAAATATATTTATGAAAAATGAATTATTTTTCAATCGTGGATAATGTAGTTCGTACGTACGCATGCACAACATTTCTATTTTCCAACTACCATTATTAAAATAAGTTATTTATTATTTTATCTTTATAGAATGATAATTATACCATGAATCCTATATTATTCCTCTTAAATATACTTATATATATAATTCATGTGATGTGGTGATGAAAAATGAAACACATCGCTTCGTGGAGGTGGTAGTCCACATGAATACATGAATGAAGTTATCAATTTTTAGTGAATGAAAAGGTAAAAAATTAAATGAAATTTTATATTTTAAAAATGGTAAATATTTCATAAATATAATATATATACATTAAATACATCAATAAAACCAGATTTAATAGGAGGTGATATAAAATTAATTACATTAGTTCGCAATGTGGTAGTCCTCCATACACACGAATGTTGGTTTTGTTTCCCATTTGACTAAAGAGGAGATAGATATTGGTTATTAAATTAATATAATAAAATATAAATATAATTAATATATATATTTTTATTATGTAATCATGTTTTAATAATATTTTATAGAGTTAGAAAAAGATGAAAAAAAATTCTTGGTTTAGACTTATCCCTATTTTACGAACAACTTCTTAACAATTACACCAAAAGATTTCCTAGGTTGGTTTTATTATAAAAAAATCTTATATGATGTGTCTATGGATGTAAGTAATTTATTCAGGTAGGTATTGGATGAAATAAAGCTTTTTATTTATGATAAAGAGGAGTGGAAGATTCCTTTTATAATAGAGGGGAAGAGAACTCATGGAATTTCGTAAAATATTAAATTAATATAAATAAATTTTCACATTAAAATAGATCTAAATTAAAAATATTAAAATATAATATGTTTTTGAGTATAAATAATATCATATAATAAAAATTAGAAAAAATTATGCAATGTTCTCAGTGTAATTTGTTATTTGCTTTTAACCCATTTTAACCCATTTTGGAATTACTACAGTATTAAAGATTTTACACTTTAGGGGTAAAGAAGGTTAATATAAAAATACAATTAGATCATAACTCGTTCCGGGATGATATTTTAATCCATATCCAAATCAATTTACACAACATATTATTATTTTTTTATTTTTAAATCATATAATAAAATATTATTTATTATAAAATAACATTAATATCAATTTTGGAACTATTCATTTAATTTTTATTTTAAAACTAGAAGAAACCAATGTAATTAAAATAAAATTAGTTAAAAAATATTTCATATGTTATGTTTATCAATAAAAATCATATAAAAACACAATTAATTCAAATAATATTAATTTTAATATTTCTAAAATAATTTATTTTATTTTTTATTAATTCAATAAATAATTTAGTGCAGTTTTGAAGAAATTTAAGCTAATTATATCATAACTAAAAATTAGAAATAAATTTCCATGATAAGGAAATATTATATATATTTCAGATTAATATTTATAACCAAAAATAACTTCTTTTTATCCCTATTTCAACAATTTATTATTAATTAAACAAAGAGAATGTAATTTTTGACTTTTCTTTATATAAAATATAATAAATGTAAAAATCATAGACATAAGGGAAAAAGGTAATATATTAGAATTTTTTATGATTATGGAATAAATATACTAATAAAATAAAATTAATTCATGAGTTGGAGTTATTTTCTAGTCCTTATAACATTAGTTTTGAACTTAATTAACACAATTTACCTTTACATTGGTAAAACAATTTACAATGATTATTATTCATAATGACTAAAATAAAATGGAAATATTTTACAAATTTATACATCCTAATTAAGAATATGGAATTCATTTTTTATTATTAAAAAGATAGAAGGGGTAAAAATTAATTTAAAATTGAACTCACAAAATACGATTAGGTTTTTTTAGAAAAATGTATTTTCATGTACAAAAAATTGTTTTTATATGAAATTCAGGTATAAAATTAATTATTAATACTAAAATTGGATTATGTTTAGTCAAAAGGAACTAATTTATTTTTAAAACTAATCCAAAATTGAGTTTGAAATTATAAATACTTTTAAAGAAAAAATATTTCTCTATAAAAATCAATATTTTTTAATATTCATTGAAAATAAAAGTTTTTTAAAAATTCATAGAAATTTATCTTAGGAAAATTTTAACAAGATGAAACAAAAAACTGAAATTAATTTTATCAAATAAAAATTAAATAATTTTAAAATTAAACTTTTAAAACCTTATAATAAATGAGTTTAATAAAAATATTTTGGATTTTATTTAAAAATCACTTAATGTTTTTATAATGAATATAAATATCTATTACATGAAAAAAATAAATGTCAAATTAATTTATTCTATCATTATCTGAGTTTTTATATTATTCCCTATTTTTGGAAATTAAATCCTCACAATTTTTATTCATCACCTTAACACTGATGATATTTTTACCATATAGAGTTTTCATATTCCCATTTTGATTATTAAACCATATGAATTTTCAATAAAACATTAACTTGATTAATTAACCTATTCCACAACACCTGCTCTCTGTGGTCAAGAATATGAACTGGTTGTTCCTTATATGAAAGTTTGCCTTCCAACTTATGTAATTTTTTTCTTAAAACATGGAATTAATACGTTATATATTTTCATAACATTGAAACATGAAAAACGTTGTATACATGGGATAAAATTGGAGGAAAATCCACTCGTTAGGAAACTAATCCAAAATTTTCCAGGAATTTATATAGTCCAATAAATAAGGGACTTAGCATCCCTTTTTTTACCAAAATTCATTCATAACACTTTTCTATAGAGATACTATAAGAAAAACATGATCACCTCCCTTAAAATAATGATATTCCCTCTAGTTATCTATATAATGTTTCTACCAGTTTTGAGCCATACTTATATGTTTATGAATCAGCTTTACCATCTCAAATATTTCCTACACCAAATATTACAACATTAACATAATTTCCCCAACTCTATCCCAAAATGTTGGAGTATTACATTATTTTCCATAAAATTCCTCAGAAGGTTCCATCTATATACTGAAATGTAAACTGATATTATAAGAAAACACAACTAATGATATATACTAACCCCAAATCCTTGGTAATTCATTAAAAAATAATTAAGAATATATTACAAGGTCTTCATAATTTTCTCAAACTATCCATTAGAGTGAGTATTAAATATTGTAATAAAATATAATTCGACACCCAATTAATTTTTAAATTCTTTCTAAAATTTAATGTGAACCTTTGATCATGGCTTGATACAATAGAGAGTGGAAATTCATGTAAAATTACTATCTTTTTATGGTACAATTGAGAGAATTTTTATCTAAATACCTGTTATCTTGAATGGGATAGAAATGTGAATATTTAGTCAATCTATCAATCATAACCCAAATCACATCATTACCTTAAGATGTATTTGGAAATCCTAACAAGAAATCCATGGATATATTTTCCCATTTACACTTTGGAACAAGAAAAGGATGAATTATTCCCTATGGTAATTATTTTTCTGTCTTTAACATATTGATAATTGAAACATAAAATGGTAAATTTAGAAATATCTATTTTAATTCCAACCCACATGTAATGCTACTGATGTTCCCTATACATCTTAGTACTTCCCAGATGAACATAAAATAGTTAACTATGGACTTCACTCAAAAATTCTCTCTTTAAATGAGAATCCAAAGTCACACATAATATTTTCCAAATCTAATAAAACCTTCTTCACCAACATTAAACTCTCAAAAGTTACCCTTATTTATATATTTTATATTTTCCTTTAAAATAAGACCCTCCTTATGATATTCCTTGATTCTTTCTGAGTGAGATTATTTTACCGACACTTGAAATTAAATAGAGGAAGTTCCTATATGAATTTTTTCTAGTAAAAAAATTCATCAAACCATTAACCAAATGGTCATGTTCCAAATGTTATATGATTAATGCAGCATCATTTTTTCGACTAAAAGAATAAGCTAATTTTTTTGATTTTCTAGGATAGTAATGAATTTTGAAACCAAAATCCTTAATCAATTCCAACTGTCTCCTATTTCTCATGATTAACACTTTCTGAGTGAATGTATACTTAAATTTTTTTGATCAGCAGATATTTCATATTTTACTTCATATAAATGATGAATCCAAATTTTTAAAGAAAAAAACATAACAGATAATTTCAAATCATGTGTAAGATAATTTAACTAAAGATGTTTTAATTTCTTAGAAGTATAATAAATTACCCGGTTATTCGATATTAGGATATGACCAAGTCTGTTTAATTAAGAATCACTATAGATGAAAAATTCACCACTTCTATAGGGAAGATCCAAAACGAGATCATTCAAAAATAATATTTTTATTTCCTAGAAACAATCATCACACTCTTTTATCAAGATTAATTTAACTCCTTTTCAAGGTAAATTAGTTAGTGGGATAAATAACCAAGAAAAGTTTTCATAAAACCTATGATAGTAACTTAAAAATCCAAGAAAAATAAAAATCTCTAGGACATTTATAGGTCTTTGACATTCATTTACAACTATAATTTGTTAGGTTCAATCATTATTTTTATATTAAGAAACATTATTCTCAAGGAAATAAATTCATCACAACCAAAACTAACACTTAATAAATTTTCAATATAGTTTCCTTTATTTCAAGGTTTGAAAAATAATCCTTACGCTTATTTTATGATCCTAATGCCTTTTATAAAATTTCAATATATAAAAAATAAATACAACTTGAAAAATATATAACTAGTCATGAAACAACAAATTCATAAGAAATGTAAATATAGATGGTGAATTAGATAACCCAAAGGGAATAACTACAAATTCATAATTCTCATAACTAATCAGAAACACAGTCTTTGGGATATTATCATGATTTACCTTCAACTGATGGTATCCTTACCTGAGATCAATATTTTAAAAATATTGAACTACTTATAGATAGTTAAACAAATCATCAATATGTGTAAAATGATACTTTTTCATAATATTGATGCTACCCATATCTCTATAATCAATGCAAAGACTCATGGAACTATATTTATTTTTAATAAATAAAATAGAAGTACCCCATAGTAAAATTTTAAGATAAATGAAACCTTTATCCTGAAATTCATGCAACTGATTTTTAAATTCCAAAAGTTCTACTTGAGAAATTAAATAAGGCGTATTTGAAATAAGATTAGAATTAGGTTCTAATTCAATAGTTAAATTAACATCTAGATCAAGGATAACCGATAGATCCATTTTATGTATGGATATTTGGATATTAGTGGACATTTTGAATATATTAAATGATTAAACTTATCAATTTTGTTACATTATGTGGTAGGATACAGAGTTTGATAAAAAATTAAGAAAAATGTGACAAATTTATGGAGTTGAGACCATGTATTTTTTGAGGATTAAATAGACCATTTATGAAAAGTAATTGATTAAATGTATCAGTTTTTTTAATGATTTGTCAAAGGATATGGAGTTCAATGAAAAATGAAGAAAAAATAGAAGAATTTAGTGATACAATAGTGGAGAAAAACTCTATAATTTTGAAGATATATTGAAGATAAAATAGAGTCACTGACCAGACCCATGTCTTAGATATGATAAACCAAATAGAACTAGGATAAAACAACTAGAAATAATCATTAAAAGTCATGTATGTCATTCAAGATGTGTAACATGAATAATTGTACCAAATTTAATATTTTGAAAATTATAGGTTTAACCCGAACACTATACGCAATTTAACACATACATGACATGAAAATGACAGACAGACTCAATTTTTGGAATCAATGTGAATTAATGAATTTTTTTTAAAAATGGGATGGATTGGGTCCCATTATTACTCATTTATGATGGTCTAAATTCATTTTTATCCCTATAAATAAGAGGACATTGTGGCTTGATATAGGATTTATTAGTGAAAGAAGCTCTGGATGATAACATGCTATATTTTTATTTCTCATCTTTTATTTTCCTTACTTTTCTTTATTTTGTGATGTATCATATATCCTGAATAAACTTGGCTTATCCATATTGTAGGGTTAATTTTTTTGAGTAAACGAGAAAGGTGGAGGCTATACCTATTTTATTTTTTTTGTGTTTTCTTTATTCAATTAAATAAAATAATTTTTTTAGTTTGGTTTCAATTATTTATTTCCTATTTTAAATTAAGAATGTGGTTGTGCTATGTTTTTATTCAATTAATTTTAATTTCCTTGTTTGATGATCCATTTTTCCTTCCACTCAATTATTTTTTGTATATAGGGGAATATACTAGGGATGGGTGGTGACTTCTCGAAGGCCATCAACACATGTGTAAAATTAAATGTTGGTAATTTTTGTTTATTAGGGAACACTAATTCTTGGTCTGATATTTCTCTAATTAATTAAGAGAACCCGCTATAACACCATGCACAGAGAAAGGATGGTTGACCAACCTATTGTTTCAGATAAGAATACTCTCATAATAATCATATGGCTAAGGGGGAGAGAGAACTCTCTAGATGAATCTATCTCGTATCGGCTTATAGAATAGAATGGAGTAAAATTTAGAAACTAAGATATCATAACACTAGTTCTAGCCAAAAACACTCCATTAACTATATTAATAAATTCTTTTAAAATTAATGAAATCATATATATTATTTCTACCACTTTCAGAAAATTAATTAAAACCAATTTTTCATAAAACTCAGAAAAAGAAAAAAACCATATTTTTTGTGCTCTCCTCCTTTAAAGACAACCTAATGTCCAACCACTATTCTTTACATATAAAATAATATTTATTCCATTCATGATTATAGCCGTGTGTCAAACTTGGCACTTTTTCTAGGGCGGTCGTTCCTCAAAACACCAAAATTTTTTTTTTATTAAAATGACACATAGTTCAACAAACTATTTAATTGAATTTAATCCTGAAATTTAATGAAAACTAATCCAATTGAGAAAAAAATGAAAAAATATTTTGATGAAATAAAACTTGTAGATTCAAGTGGAACTTTTAGTGATCACTTCAAACCTGAAAAATGGATTGAAATAGCAACCAAACTCTATGATATCTATACGAACCATAATTAACTAATTAAAAAAATAAATTAGTTATCCCTGCCTTAGAAAAGATTCTAAATTATGCATTAACATGATTAAAATTTTACCTAAATTCCATGTCCTTATAGAAGAAGACCTAAACATACATATTCAAGAATTAAAAAATGTGTTCCTGAGTTACAGACCCCTAAGAGTCTTGGAAGAACTTCTAAAATGGATGGAATTTCCCTTCTCATTGGAGGGAGAAGAAAATGAATGGTTGTACAGTCTAAAAACTATAAGAGGTATAAGAATAGGATAATCTATAAAAATGCTTCCTGCAATAATTTTTTCCTATATCTCAGATCACAAATATCCTAAAGGATATCTACGCTATTATCCAACAAACCAAAGTGTCACTTTATAAGTTTTAAGAGTGATTGAAGAAGCTTTATTCCAACTTCCTAGATCAACTATAGAGGAATAATTCTTTCTTGTTTTCTTATATCAGATAATTATTGATAACGATCGAAACCTACTCAACAACTAATCTGGATGAGAACTGATTAACAAGTATCCAATGGAAGCTTGAGGTCTAATTGAGAATATAGCTCAAAACTCACAAAGATTCAAAACTAGAGGTATAGGAAGAAGGGGATTTTATAAGGTGAGAACATACAATTCATATGATTTAATCAGAAAAGAAATTATAAAAGTCACCAAGTCAGCATGAAAAATATATACAAAACAAGTGAAAGAAAAATAAATCCTAACTTAGGTATGTTTTTTATGCTCTTCTACTTACATTATATTGACCAGGGTCTATAATTTTAGTGAACATAAATTTTTTATATAACCTATTAGCCAAGGAAATTCTAGACAAATCAGCAGGGTAAATCCTAGACTCAACTAGGATATGGATAAAATAAAATGAATCCCTATTATAAAAACCAATACCCAACATAACCTGCTTTATAACATTATAAATATCAGAAACCACCTCTATTCCAAAAACCATTTCAACTTACACCTTTCCAACATAAGACTTCTGAGATAGAATAAAACAGTGAAACATAAACTAAGAAGAAAAAAATATAGTCCAATGTTGAGGGTTTGAAAGAAAATATTAAAGATTTATCCAACTAGTTGAGAGATTTTATGGAATTTATGACCCATAATCCAGAAAAACTCCCAGCATAGATAGTAATGTATCCCAAGGAAAGCATACGTGTTATTAAAATATGAATTAAAAAATAGCTACAACCACCTGAAAAGATGAGGTTGATTAATCTAATCATAATGGAGATTATTCATCGATCTAGACAAAGAAAGAAACACAAAACAGGTTAAAGAAGGAAATTCTAGGAACACCCTTAAAAAAGAAGCAAATTGAAAATAAGGACATCCAAGAACCATTTACTTCTACATTAATTGAGTTAAAGAATGGTGAAGAGGAGTGAATTCAAAAATAAATTTAGAAAACATTCCAGAAATTCAAGATCCTCATCCCACTGCTAGAGGAAGTTAAAAAAATACAAAATATGAATTTTTTTTAAGGAGTCATACAAGAAAAGGAGATGACTAGATGAAAATAAATGAATCAGTTTAGTCAGAAGAATCTCAAACCTGATCACACTAACAACACAAAAATTTCATTATCCATAGACATTCTCCATTCCTTAAACTATTGGATATTTAATGTTTTTTGATGCATTATGTGATATTAGAGATTTAATAATTTTTATTCCTCACTTAGTATTTTTATCCTTAATGATCAAAGGAATAAATCCTACTTGATTGGTGGTATAGTTGGTGAATAAATCCACCATTTTCCTAGTATGAGTTGTAAAATTTGTACTCATCAGAGAAAGAGGATAAATTTTTCTAATATAATTTTATGTCCTTACCATGGAAGAAGAAATTACCCTAGTCCACTTTACTGTCATCCTTGGGAGACCTTTCTTGAATATATCAAAGACCATCATTAATTTCGATAAAGTATAACTCATAATGAAACTTGGTGTTAGTAAAAATACACTTCAACATTCTTGATGCGATGAATCATCCTTCCATTAGTCATTAACTTTATGAAATCTCCCATAAATAAGGTACAAATCCAATTGAAGATTCATGTATGCTTTGTGAATTATTATTTTTGGGAGAACAATTTTTATTTAAAATTACCAATAATCATAAATCTAAAAATTCTAGTTTCCAATTAGAAAAAGAGGTCACTTAAATTTTTTAATAGGATTTATTAAGCAACATGATACATGAAAACAATGATTTACAGGTAGTAATCCTAAATTAGATATCATCTATCGGAAAACACCCATGTCTAGAGTTAATACTACTTCCAAGTGATTTGAAAAATGATTAACTTATGAATGGAGAGAAATTAGTGGTAATAATTGACAATAACCTATCCCATCACCAAGGAAAAAACTCTTATTAACCTTTTAAAATGAAATTTCAAAGCCATAGGATATATTTTAGGTGATATAATCGAAATCAACCCCATAGTCCACTCTCATAGAATATTTTTAGAATTCAATTCCTGAAAAATTAGACAACCTCATAAAATAATTAGTCTCATAATTATGGTGGGTTTTAATAAATAAATTGAAAAAATATTATCTGCATAAATCATTAGAATAATCTATGATTCATAGTGGGTTATCTCCATTCATGTGGTTCCAATGAAAACTGATCCAATAATTGTCAAGAATGAAAAAAACCAATTGATCCCCATGAGAGACCAAAATAGTTGGAGGGTGTGCATAGATTACATAGAGATGAATCAAGTTGAACAGAAAGACCCCTTCCCCACTATGTTCATAAATAAGATTATAGAATTATTATATAGAAAAACTCAGTATTTTTTTGATGGTTTCTTAGGATACTTACATGTACCCATTACACAAAAAGACCTGGAGAAGATGAACTTTAACTATAATTTTGGTACTTTTTCCTATAATAGGATTCCATTTGGGATACTCAACAACAAATTTAAATTTTAACGATGTTTGGTGAGTATTTTATCAGATCATATTGAGGACTTCCTAGAGGTATTTCTCAATGATTTAACTATTTTTGGTAATTCTTTCAATCATTCCTTAGGGAATTTGTAAAAAGTTTTAAAAACATGCATTTAGAAACATATTATTTTAAGCATTAAAAAAGTTCATTTCATGGTAGAAATATAAATAATGTTAAGCCACATAATCTTATATAAAGTAATCCAGGTAGATAAGTCAAAGGTTGAAGTAATAAACTCATTTTCATATCTGACTTGTCTTGAGTACATTAGATCATTTTTAGGTTATGCAAGTCTCTACCAAAGATTTGTAAAAAACAATAGTAAGATTAATCTACATCTGTGGAGATTAATATTAAAATAATTTGATATTAATTTTGATTATGATTTTATAAAAGTGTTCGATGAGTTGAAACAATGGTTTATTACACCACTAATAATGAAACTACCCAATTGAGACCATGCTTTTGAACTAATCTATGACACATCAAATCAAGATGTGGGATACAAACTCTCAAAAAGAACAGATATAAATCCTAAATTAAGATAATATGCATCAAGGAAATAAGATTCCACATAGATAAACTATATAAATATAGAAAAGTAGTTCCTTTTAGTTATATATTCACTAGATAAATTCAGATCATATCTAATTGGAACTAATGTTTTTTTCTATGATCATGAAGATATTAAGTATCTAATAAAGAAGACTTATTCTAAGATAGAACTGCTGATATGGATGATTATATTATATGATTTACCCCTAGATATCAAGGATTAAATAGAAATTTATAATCAAGTGGCCAATTATCAGAGTTGATTACCAAAAATTTCTGAAGTAAAAATTCTAAATCAAAAACCACTAAATGATCTACTACCAGGAGAAAAAATTTACATCATTATAGATGAAATAAAATGGTATGATGACATTGTTAATTATTTAGTAACATATTAGGTACCATCTAATCTAAACCCTAATCAGAAGAAAAATATTAAATATAAATTGAAATTTTCTATCTAGGAAGACCCATTCATGTACAAAATTTGTAACGATTAAATCATAAGAAGTTTCTTTCCATAAAGAAAAATTGACTTTTTTTTAATTTATTTATAAATTATATTTTAGAGGATACTTTGGACCTTATAGGGTATAAATAAATGTTTTATAATATAGAATTTATTGTCCCACCTAATTCAAATATGCTTATGAATTTTTTAAGAGATGTGTAAAATCCTATTTTTGGTAATATCTAAAAAATGGGAAATGCCTCAAAAACCAATTACTTATTGTGAAAAATTTCAAGTATAGGAAATATGATTCAAAGAGAAATTCCAAATTTCAATCAATAATTCTTATATTCTGTTAGCTATAGATTATGTTTCAAAATGGGTGGAAGAAAAAGTCACCAGGACTGATGATGCTAAAGTTATTTGTCATTTTGTTAGGGATAAAAAATTATATAGGGTTGGAGTACCACAAGAAATAATTAGTGACCAAGGAACCCAATTATACAATAATAATATTGAGTAATCACTAAAAAAGTATTGGGTTCATCATAAAATGTCAACACTATACCATCCACAAACAAATGTCCAAAAAGAAGTCTCCAATAAAGGAATTATGGAAAATATTGTTAAACCCCATAAAAATGAATAGAGTGAAATGTTGAATGATACCATATGGGATTATAGGATATAATAAAATATAAATATAGGGATGATCCCATATATATTGATTTATGGGAAGAGATTCCAACTCCCTGTGGGATTGGAACAAAAAGCCAAGTGGGTGATAAGAGAGATGAATCTGGACCTTTATAGAGCTAGAAAAGAGAAGAGATTGTAGCTACATGAGTTAGGAGAAATTAAGAGGGAAGAATTTAAAAACTTATAGATCTATAAATATAGAAAAATTATAGATGATGAAAATATAATTCAACCAAGAACCTTTAACCATAGATATCAAGTGCTATTATATAAATTCATACTTAAAACTGATGCCAGTTAAACTTCATTATTGGTTGGAAGGTCCATTTAATATTTTTCAGATATAACAATTTTGTTTTGTACATAAATAGGAAATATGAGAAAACGTGTTCACTATAAATGGATAGAGGTTGAAGATGTTTTATGGGAAAATACCTCAAGAACCAGGGCTGGATATCAGACTCCTTTACCCTGATTCCCAATGAATGCCTTCTAGGTTGCATCTTTCCTCTAAACTTGAGTAAATAAAGTAACTCCATTTTAAATATACATACATGAAAAATTAATTTAAATTTATTAAGGAAACTTAATTGATTAAGTTAATGGGAGATAATATTTCATTCTAGGGTTTTTCATATTTTTTTATATTTTGAGTCGAGCCAAAAATGTTAAACAAAAGCACTTCCAAGAGGAAAGTCACATTTTTTCCTTATTCCACACTTCAACTTTGTCATATTTTACCATAATTGAACAATACTATACTATAATTTGTCTTAATTATTATTTTTTATACCCATTAACATTGTTGATGTAATAATGGGGAAACACAACATAATTCATGTCAAGAAAGTGATGCAGAATAGAACTAAAGTAAAAGCACTTGTGAAACACAACTAAAGAATATTTACTAAAGGGATTTTTATTTTAAAATAAATATCCTCTGGATTACTTATATATTTTTTAAAATATTTTCTGGAACTCTCAAAGAAAATAGCATGCTTAAAATTAGCTATCTTTATTTACTAGACTGATATAGGAGACATCAATTTTTTAAGAATCCCACGATTCAATGTTTTATATTTTAAATTTAATGTGATTAAATTAATAAAATGGTGAATTTATTAATTATTGTAAAGTAGAGATATTTAATTAATGACTTATTATTTGATATATTTAGTTGATTCAGATAAATTAAATTTCTTACCATTTTCACTCTTTGGATTTCTGAAATATATTTGGATTGAATTGCTATTTTCATTTCATGCCATGAGTGATTTTATAAAATTAATGGTTCCATTCTCAAGAGTATTTCTAGACCAAATAATTACTTTAGTATATTGATCATATTTCTTGAGTGATCTTGGGATATTCCACCAGCTAGAACATGAATTGTAGCACATTAAAGTTAAGACCGTGAAAAACCAAATTTAAAATTATTGAGGTATTTTTTGTTAATCCCATATCCTTGGACCCATTATAACAATAATAATTTTTTGTTTAATAGAATCCATGAATAATTTTTTTTGGAATAAGACACTTTATAATCCATATTTATTCATTCCAACCCTGCTCTATTTATTTTTCATGACATTTTAATGTTCATGTGTGGGGGATGTGGGGTGTCTTGGAAGAAGGGATGTATAAAGTTGTATAGAAAAAGTGTGTGGGGTAATATTTTGGTTATTAGGAAGGTATCATGTTTCATCCATTATACTTATTTTTTATCATTATAAAAAAAAAATAAACAGATGGGTTTTGTTTTTGGAAAATATAAAATTACTATTACCAGACCAATGATATAACGATATTATGTGGTTAGGTGGTGGATGTGTGATTTTTTCTAATTATAAATTTTGAAAAAGAAAAAAAAAACAAAAAAAAACAAAAAATGAAAAAATGAAAAAAATAATGAAAAAAAATTAGGAACGTGCAACCATTTCATTATACATACACAGATCATGACCTTACTAGGAGTTTTGGGGATATGAACTTGTCATTTTACATTAGATATGTTCATTACACTTTACATTTTATATCATGTTGTGTGATTTAGAGAAAAACATCATTTTTGAAATTTAATATTTTAAACATCAAGCCTAAAAACCTTAATAGTCATATTTATTAGAAATTTTATTGAAAATATCTAATGATTTTATGTGAATTTTGACTTTATGCAGTGGAGAAAGAAGTTAATTTTCATGACTATGGAAAAGGAGCATGTACCCATGATAAGGGCATAACTCTATAAGAATTTTTATCATTATTGATGGGATAAAAGATTCCATTTTGAGTTAAATTAGTACTTGGAATATGTGATAATAATGAATTTTGAATGAATGAGAAGAGAATACCCAGCAGTTATCAATTTGAAAAAGTAAAATACATGGTCTTATTTGTTTATCTGAAGTGTGTGAAGTTAAATTGATGTTTTACGTTTATCTTATAAGGTTGACCCACCCTTTTATAATCATTTTATTTAATTTTATAGAAATTTTAATATCGATATCATGTTTTTCCTCTTTTATTTATGTTGAGATTACATACTTGAGGGAAATAATATTCTAAATGTGGAAAAATTGATAGAACCATTTTATGCATGTTTTTATATATAAAATGGACCATTTATATAAGTTAATTGATTAAACATAAAAATATTTTTTAACGTTTTGTGGAAGGATATGTATTTTGATCAAAAATGAAGAAAAATTAATCAAATTTAGTAAGCTGACATAATGGTGCAACACCAAACCTTTGAAGATATATTGAAGATACAACATAGTCATAGACCAAATCCATATCTCAAAAATGAAGAACCAAACTGAATTGGGTGAGACCATCTGGAAAAAAAATTGACACATCATGTAATTCATTCATGATGTGTAATATAAATAATTTCATAGTGTCTAAAATTTTATAAATCAGAAGTTCAGCCTGAACATTACATATCATGTAACACTAACATAATGTGAAAATGACTGATGTACTAAAAATTATAGTGTAAATGAGAATTAATGTGGAAGATATATTTTTACCATGTGATGGCCAGAGGTATATTATTTATCATTTATGACATACTTAAGTCTCTATAATTACTATAAATAAGAGGCCACGGTGGATTTATAGAGGATTTATCAGTGAGGGAAGCATTGGATGATAGCCTAATTTAGTTTATTTTACTAAATTTATTTTCGTTTCTTTTATTTATTTTATGATGTCTACCATATATCAAATAAAATAGACATACCCATCCATATAGGTGTAGTTTTTTGAGTGATTGGGAGATGGGGAGGCTAGAACTATGATATTTTTTTGAGTTTTTTTGATTCAACCATATAAGGTCCTTTCTTATTTCTATATATGGATTCAATTCTTAATTTATGATTTAAATCTTGATTGTGGTTGTGTTAGGATTTTATTTTTTTTATTTTTAATTTCCTTGGATAATGATCCATTTCTCCCTCCAAACAATTATTTTCTATATATAGGGGAGTAGATTAGGGTTGGGTGGTGACTGCTCGATAATCATCTACACATTTGTAAAATTGTAATTTGTGAATTTTGGTTTATTAGGGAACACGAATTACTAGTTATGGATTTCCCTAGTTAATCAAGAGAACAATCTACAATACCGCCCACATATAAAGGATGTTAAGAAACCCTAAGGGTTCATATATTATTAATCTCATCATAGCCATATGGCCAAGGGGGAGAATAACTCAATATATGAATATCTCTATTACATGTTAGCAAAACAAAAAGAGGTAAAATCTAGAAACCATGATAGCACAACATTAGTTCTAGCCAAACCAACTCTAGTTACCATTTTTCTCAATAATTTTAATATAAATTAAATCAAACTACTTCTTATTCCTACTTTCTCAAAATTAATTAAAACCAATTTCTCAAAAAATCAATAAAATGTGACATCCATGTTTTGCGAGGTATCCTCCTATAGAGATATACTAAGAGATAACCAAAAGTGTATCATTAAGAAATAATTAAAATTTTGTTTCCATTATTGATGAATAGTACATCAATAACACTATGTAATTCTTTAATAAATACATTCATATATTTATTCACTACAAGAACATCACTAATTTAAATACTTTTTTTCTTCTCAACAACATGATCTAGGTAACTCTCACTATTGTATCTAATAATTTTTTTCCACTTCTTGAAATATTATTAAATGTATTAAATAATTGAATATAAATTTCTTTGATTTTAAATAAATATTTATATGATTAAATAAAATCCAATGCAATGGAAAATGCTCCATTAGAGGTAGGTGAGGGATTAATTATGATAAGATAATAACCTAAAATATATTAGTTACAATCTATAGTAAAACTGATTAATTTTATTATCGAGATCCCTGATAAAATTTTATATTATCCTATAATATTCCTCATTTGATCTTAATTATAATAATTTACTTTTTCATCCTCTTTTTAAAAGATTTATGAAAATATTTATCAAGGAAAATATTCATAAATTCACCCCATTCATTAGAATGAGTCTCTTTGTTTTCTCTGATATTATTTATCATTGACCACCACTAGCCATATTCACCATCAAAATTATAAATAGAAAGGATTAAAATTTGATTATATGAATAAACCATGAATTTAAATATCTTTTACAAATCATTAATCCATCCTTCAACAACCTCTAGGTCATAATTTCCATTGAATGATGGCGGATTCAATATCATAACCTCCTCAAATATTGTCACATTCTTCTATAGTAGATCTAGATTATCTCTATCATGTATTCCAAAACTATTTATATCCTATGTAAATTAACACATCACTACAAAAAACTACTCTATTCCAATTAAAACCATTCCAGGTTGCTGATTCATAAGGATATCAACCCCTCAATTCCTTCCAACATTTAGCCTCCATGTTTCCTCTGTAGAAAAATATTCTGAATACACATATTTTATATGAAGTAACATGGTAGTCTAAAAATTATATATTATTTAAAATTAACTATAAATTAAAATATTTAAATGGTATTCTATTAACATTATCATAACCCTTAAATTTATCTAAAACTTTCTCTGATACCAACTATAAGGATCTAACCTTAAACATTACATATTCTTGTGTCTTTAGACTAGAATTCACATTCCCACATTCCCAATGATAATTATGTTTTATAATTTTATATATTTAGGTAGTAAACCCTATATAAAAAAACCATATATTACTAAGTGGACACTTCTATTTAGTATACATCCCCCATTTTTTTTAATATATAATAAGTTTCATTTCATGACACATCTTCAAAAAATTTATCTTAAACTCATCCTTATCCCTAATCCTACTTAAAAACCTATCAATGTTTTTTTTCAAATATGGGATGACAAAAAAATCTATGTATGAGACATAAAATGAAATAATGAAATCGTTAATCTATGAATACTTATATTTTTTTTTTCATTTTTTAGAATAAAATATGGGTTCAAAATAAACATTTCCTTACCTAAGAAATAAAAAAATATGCCCAACAGTTTTCATAAAACATTTCATAAGAATTTAAAAGAAAAAATAAAACCCATAATGGTTTCTTTTAATCCATGTAAATATTATGAATTTTTTTTCACAATGTTATAAATTTCACTCTTAAGAAGTAGCATATACTTTCATTTAAACATAAGATCATTAGATTACCTTGAAAAATATTTTTTTTGTAAAAATCATTATAAATAAAATATAATTCATAAAGTTATCTTAGGAAATGATTTTCTATGTCACTCTTACAAATTTAATAACCAATACAGTTGAGTTATATACCTAATTCATTGAAGGGATATCATGGAACCACCCATCCCTTATTTATAATGGAACCACATATCCTTGGTATTTTAAAGAACCACACATAATTTTTTTATGATATAACCATACATCATAATAACAATTACCAAGAACCTAAAAATAATCATTGAAAATAAAATCATAAAATTTCTAATATTACACTCATAAAAATATTCTTTACACCCATAAAAAAGTATTTTCAAATATTGAAATATCCATTCCATTTTAAAATCCTTTTTGAAAATAAAAAGAACAAAGATAAAGTATTTTTTCTTTGAATAAATCATATTATCTTATAAAGGGATAAAAATATCAAAAAATGGTTACAGTGGAATGAAAGGTTGTTTTCAATGTATATAATAAAATAGAACATTTCTTTTTTCATTTGTGATGAATGTAAAAACATTCTATATAAAATATGTAAAATTAAAACTTTTTAAAACATTTATAAGAAGTAAAAATAGACATAAAATTTATTTTTATAATTCATATATTTCCATATCAATACCTCTATAAAATAATTTTTAAAAATATGGATATGGAGGAATTTTTTAAGGGAAACATTAAAAGAGGATTTTTAAAAGAAATTACCTTACCTTGAGTATGACTTGTCAAATACATTATTCATATTCCTGAATAAAAAAATATTTTATTTATTCAATTATTAATAACAATTTTCATGGTAATTGTTCCTTTTATTTTATTTATTATTTAATTACATAACCAATTAAATTCATGTCGAATGTTTTGATGATATTTGTCTCATATGACCAAAATTAATTCGGTAGATTAACTATGGGTGTAAAGGTTATTACTCCATCATTTAAAAAATAATAAGGAAAATATATTTATCATTTTTATATATCAATTAAACTTTTAAAACCAATATTTAAAGATGGTCATGAAAAATAAACTATGTTACAATCATAGTGACGGTTGACCGTATGTACGAATGAGTAACATCTCCATTTATCAACAATCATTTTTGGAAAAAATGTAAGCGTTATATTATCTTTATAAAATAATCATTATATATTAAATAAAATATTATTTATTTAAAAATACTTATATATATCATCCATGTGATGTGGTTATGTAAAATGAATCACATCGCTACATGGAGGTGGTAGTCGACACGTACGCATGAATGTCATTATCATTTTTTAACGAATGGGAAGGTAATAAAAATGAAATATTATATTTTATGAATGGTAAATATATCATAAATATGATATATATAAATTAAATACATATTCAAAACCATCCAAAATAGAATTTTATGGAAAATGAATTATATTGGTTCGTGAGGTGGTTGTCCGCTTTACATACGAATGATGGTTTTGTTTCCCATTTGATGGAATAAGAGATATATATAGGTCATGAAATTAAAATAATAACATATATTTATGTAAAATATAATATTTTAATTATTTAAATGCTATTGAATATTTTTTTACAGAGGTATAAAAATAATCAATACAAAAACACTTGGTTAAGAACTACACCTCTTCTTCGGAAACCTTTAAGGGTTACACAAAAATCATTCCTAGTATAGTTTTATGATCAATGAATGTCCAATAAAACGTGTATAAGGATGTAAGGAAGGTATTTGTATAGGTATTGGCCGATTTTTTTTACATGTGAATAAAAGAGGATGGGAGGTACCCATTTATAAGAGAGGGGAGGGGCACTCTTGGAATTTCTTAAAAAATTAATTTAATATAAATTAAATTTCATATTAAAATAGAACAAAATTTTTAATATTTGAAGATAATATGATGGTGATTCATAATACCTTCATAAAATAAAAATTTCACAAGTTAATGTGATGGTTTCACCCTTATCATTTTGTTTTATTTCGTTATAACCATTTTTGACAATTACATCGCTATTAATGACATTACTCTTTAGGGGTCAAGAAGGTTATGAAAAGAGGAGAATTAAACTATAAATCAACCATGTTTGAAACTTTATCCCAATAACTTGGATGAACATAGGATTTTTTATAGTTTTAAAACATTTATTAATACATCACTTATTATAAAATTACATTAATGTCAATTTTTTAACTATTCATTTTATTTGAGTTTTAAAACTACAGGACAACGATGTAATTAGAATATAATGAATTAAAATTTCTATAATAGGTCATTTTTATCTACAAAAATCTTGGAACATAATATTTCAATAAAATCATATTAATTTTTTTTACATTTTTAAAATCATTTATTATATTTTTTTATTAATTTAATAAATATTGTATTAGCTTGCATTGAAAATTAATGCGACTATTTAATCACTAAAGAATAGAAATAAGTTTACATAATAAAAAAAATAATTTATATTTTAAATTAATATTTATAACTAAAATTAACATCTTTTTATACCCATGTAAAAATTTTAAAGGCAATAAAATAAAGATAATGATAATTTTTACTTTTCCTTACAGAAAATATTATAAAGGTTAAAATCATGGAAATATTGAAAAAGGTCAAATATTTGAATTTATTTTTATTATGGGAAAATTTAACCATAAAATAATATTAAGGAATGTTTTAGGGATACTTTATAGTACTTATCACATTACCTTTACCCTTCATTAAAATATTTTAGCTTTACCATGGTAACAAAATTTACTATTATTAATATTAATAATTACTATAACTAAAATAGTAATATTTAATATTTTTTCACCTCCATTTTCCAAATTTTAATCCATTTCACAATATTCAAAACACATAATTGGTAGAATTTAATTTAAAATTTATCTCACAAAATCTGACAAAAAACTATTATTCCGGAAAATGTCTTTTTAAGTATACAATTTTTTTATACTGAATTCAAGAATAAAATTAATTCCAAACACTAAAATTGGATTAATTTTATTCAAAAGGAACAAATGAAATTTTAAAATTAATCCATAATAGAACTTGAATTTTAAATACATTAAAATAAAATATATTTTTCAATAAAAATCTATATTTTTCAATGTTCATTGAGAAATTTTCATAGAAACTTGTTAGAAACTAATATTAGGATAATTTTAACATGTTGAATTCAAAAATGAAATTCATTTTTCAAAATTAAAATTATAAAATTTTAAAATAAAACTTTTAAATAAAAACTCATAAGAAAAGTGTTTAATAAAACTATGTCTCCTTTGGTTTAAAAATTACTTAATTTTTTTATAATTAAAATAACAATCTATCTCATGAATACTTGTAAATGTGAAAATGATTTATTGAATCATTACCCATATTGTTACATTTAGTTCTCTAGTATTTTAATTTCCAGAAGTCTGTAATTCATAGAAATAACAACTTAAACAAAAACATCATGTTATTTCATTATTATAATAAGGGTATTTTAATTTATGAAATTAATAAATAACTGAGTCGTTGAATCAATAATTACCATATAACAGAAAAATTAGGATCAATATCTTTGATAACATTCAACCAATCCACTAATGAGGAGGAGATTACTAAAGGAGTATAGGTCATAAACTATAATCCCTATAGCACATCAATCTACTAGTCAGTGAAAAATTTCATAAAATTAAAGTCCTCATCATATTATCTAATTATATACTCTTGAGTCTTACTTCTAAGAGAATCTATGATGAAATTACACTTCCCTAGTGAATATTACATCACAATATCAATGTTATGGAGGTTCTATACTTGATGATTTTTCCACATGTTCAGGTATCTATGGTTCAATATCTATCATAATATCTTACGGTCAACGTATAATTAAATATATAACCATATAGATAATTATTCCATCAATTCAAAGAATGAACTACAAAAACTACCTCCAAATCATGGGTAGGGTAGTTCGGATCATTAGGTCATAGTGATTGAAACCCATAGGTTACCACCTAATCCGTCTATATATGAATGTATCTAATACCAAACCTGAAGGATTCAAAATAGATAGTATAAATGATCACAATATTTGGAATAATCAGAATCAGAGTGTGTGTAAACCTCATATTCAACCCATAGAATTCCTCTTTACAATGACAAGTCCCCTCGAACTTTACCTCCTTATTGGATAAGCCTATCATGGGAACTAAAAAATAGGATAATTCATAGATAAAACTATTATAATGCCCATGAATCCTAATAAAAGTTTATATCTTGAATACATTTTTTTGGTCACACCCAATACATCACCACATACACCTTCTCCAGATCAACTGAGATACCTATATTTGAGATCACACAACCATTGAAACACACATCCTAAATAAAAAAGTGTCTTTTTTGAGTACTTAACATAAATATAGTGTTACCGAAGAGTACTAAATATAATATATAGGTGATAAACATGTTAATTCAAGGCCCATTAGTATACAAATATGTCATCAATGAACACCATGAAGAAGAAGTCCAGGTAGGGATGGAAAATATGGTTTATGAGATCCATGAACATTTTTAGTGCATTTTACAAAAATAATAGAGTTATAAGGTACTCATATAGTCTATAACTACTCCCAAAAACCATTTTTGGTACACACCCACCCTAACCCACAACTTACTATAACTATATTATAGTTTTATATTAGAGAACTATCGAGCTCCCCTGAAGTGATAAAATATATCATCTATCCTTGGAAACCGATACATGTTATACATTATAACAATATTCAACTTTTTGTTATCCATGAACTACCTGAGGCTATAATATTTCTTCTTAGAGTATAAAACTGAGGCTCCCCTAGGGTAGGTACTCAAGAGAACAAATGTTTTTCCTCAATGTCTATGAGATATACTTTCATCTCTTTCAACACTTCCAATTTCATATGATAAGAAGTAATCGATATGGGATCTACACAAAATATTTTATCGATAATAAACTCAATATACATTTTTTAGGGAGTATTAAGAAGTAATCTGGTAATAAATCATAGAAATAGCTTACTTATAAAGGAAAATTAGTTATAACTAGAACCTGATCCATTATAAGAACCATAACCATTATCTATGTTATAATGAATCCTATATATGTTAAGTCAAATACCATTATACATACCTTCATATCCCAATCATCCATAATAAAAAACTCCTCTCTCACAAGGGAGATAAAATTCAACCACTTATGGTATCAATTGATGAAATCCCAAAGGCATTTAAATAAATATATCATGAAGAGAACGTAAAAAATAATCAAGTCTAAAACAAGGAAACCCCGAAAATTCCCTACCCATAACCACTATAGACCATGTTAAGAACCTATAAACATAACCCAAAACTTTTTAGAGTGGTTTATTAAGATCCTACATCCTAATGGTAAACTCCAAAACCAACCCCCAAAAAAAACACAACTCAATAAAATTTCGAATAATGATATGGTTTTTATTAAACAAACAAACTAAAAGCCTCAAAGAAACAAAAACCATAACTATGTTGGTAGAAGAACCCAATTATCCATATACTAATATTTTATCCAAGTAACATTCTATACATATATCAAAACCATGTTATTAAACCCATAATCTCTAGTTCACTTGAAGAACTGAACCCTAAGGTGTATGTGACTATTTCTACCTAAGAGACCCGCAAAAATCTTCCATGCCTGAACTCCCAAATGTTTTCCTAATATTAGTCTGAGGCCCCCTTGTACTTTCCCAAAAAGCATAAATACTACATTATCCTCTTTCTAAATCTAATTGAGACATATTCATATGGATAATATATAGTTAAACCATCCTTAAAAATTCATGATACTCCTTCAGTGGACTCATACATGCACTCCAAAAATACACTATCCACCCACACTGATAGAACATAAGGGGATATCTTTTTGTGGAAGGAACCAAATAACCCTGGTGCTACACTGAATCTCTCTCACTGGTTCATCACATATGACCTACCTTTCCAACCATTATAATATAAACCTACAACTCTACTAGAAAGGACCCCACCCATCCCCCTAAATATGAGAAGAAATATTGATGCCCTACACTCCACCAATATCTTCCCAATGGAAATGGCCTTGAAAACCACATATAAATAAGAATTTTGATTTAAAATATTGACATATCAACTCACATATAGTCAAATATAAATCTCAAATGAACATGATTCTAAGGACTCATTCCTTTTTATTAATAATGAAGAGTGTAATAACTCAATACATCCAATAACTTAGTTTGTAAAAAACTTCACCCCTACTACATCTCCATGAAATCTAATTCATGATCAAGATTAATTCAAATAGGGAAGATCTCTTTGAAGAATAGGACCTTTGCGGCCTCCCATGAAAATGCCTCATGCATCCTAGCCCGTACCTTGACACCCCACTATCTCGTGGAGGGTCTCTATTGTATATAAGTTGCTAGCTTCACCCATCAGTCATTGAGTGTCTCTATCCAACTAAAGAAAACCATAATCACCTAAATCCATTCCTCATAATATTTAGTGTAATTCCCTAAACTACGGTCACCTAGATATGGAAGATTACTTATGATATGGTAATGGTATTTTATGAGATTACATTACCTTGATTATGGTTTAGTATTCCTTAAGGGACTAGATATAAGAATATTACATTACCAAAAGACATATTACATTATTTTAGTAAAATTATTATTCTATATTGCTATCCATAGAGCTAATCATGATTAATGTTTTAGTTTACTACTATGGGAAATGCGAAAAAAAAGTAAAGGGTGATCTTAAATGCTCATTAAAGGATTCTGTACAACAAAAGAAAACATGGAATATGAATTATAATGGGAGTAAATAAAAAAATAATATCAGATAATAGGATTAAGAAGAATTAAATAATCATATGGAAAAAATTAAATACTATCGTAATGTTGTAAATTATGGGAGATTTTTAATTCCTAACATCATAAACATACCATCAAGGCCTTGTGAAAAGAAATCATAAATAAAGGAAAAGGATGATTCAATTACCCTATCTTATTTGTCTCACGAGTCCTACCAATACACTGAGAGGATATATAATTTTAAAACAAAACATAACATAAAATATCAATTCATTCCATAATATAATAATAGTTCATATTAAATACATGGTATAGTGTTCAAGAATGTTCAACTTAAAAATACTTAATATAATTACACAATGAATATTATCCTTTTACATTTCTCATATAGAATACAAGATTATAAGTGTATGAATTTGTTTCCTCAGTTTATGGATTAATAATTATATATAGGTGAATTCCAAAAAAAAATATTTATGATAATTATGGATTCACTAAGTTCAAATAAGTATAGCTATTAAGAAAAGAATATGGAAGTGTAGTTATTAGGTACTTGTAAAGATTATAATGATAAATGTATTTAGAAAAAAAATACATGTACTTAAAATTTTATGAATCCAAATAAATTATGGATAAACAAATAATATAATTTGGAGTGAGTAATCACACGTATTTTATACACATAAGTGATGTAAAATTTCCCTAAGGAGAAACCTGCAGGTCAATATGATTTGATCACCAAAGGAACACCTGTTCCAAAATTAATTTTTATCCACTTCTGACATGATAAAGGATAAAAAAGATACATCTAAATCATAATTCCTTAGAAAAAGTACCATATTAGAAATAATTTATCCATAATTCCACAAATACATGTTATGAATTGATATTTTTGTGATGGATTTTTTTTATTTCATACCTCTTAGAAGAATTTCTACATTACAATGACTTAGGAACATGGTATAATGTGAGTGAAAAAGTGTATCATATGCATATGATATCATAATAACTTAACTTGAAATTATAATGTAATAATATTGTAATAATAACATGTAAATTATAGAGGATAATTTATTGTAAATGAAAATAGGAATTGAAAAGAGAGATAAAAATGACCCTTATCTCTCTCTCGAGCTTATTTCCATAGAGTTGACTATTATAACCAATAAAAATATTCATTATTGAAGATAGATATATGATATAAACTCCTTGATTGATTTATTAAAAGGTAAATTTTGATTTCTTGTTAGAAATATTAGAATAGGGGTGAGTATTTATTGTCACGGTGAGTGGAATTTCATGAAATAAACTATTGAATATATTATTTTTCATTATCTTAAGTGATCCACCGCACCCATAGTTCTCCATCACCCCCATTAAAATTGAAATATAATGTTAATTTAAAAATTAGGAAAAGTTAATTAACCTGGTCTATTTGATTCATTCTTCTACATATATGATTTCTTATTGACTATATTTTATAGTATTTCCTCTTTTATATCGTATTCTACTATTTTTATAAAAATTACCAAATTTCACCAGTTATATTATTATATATCATAATTCAAAATATTTAATCAATTATATAAAATTTATTCTTTAATTTTTTACAATTTAACTTTTATATAAGGGTGATACATTAGATAAAAATGCAGTATCATAGTTAACAACATTTTATTTCTAAAAGAATTTTCACATTAATACTAGTTAACCCCTAGATACATAAACCATAACCATACCAAAATAATAATTATCTTTAAGGATATGGTGAAAAATTGTGGTAATTTTATGATGTGGTTAAACCAAAATTCATCTCATTGTGATTTAAATTAACTTAATCATTAATAGATGATTCCATTCAAACCTCAATTATTGATGTTCTGTTTGGGCTTGGTCAAGGGAAAAATGCAGTGATTCTACCTATTTCCCAATATAAGATTAATGAGTTTAATAATGGATGTTCATAAAGATTTATTCCATGTTTTATCCCTTATACACCACTTAACTCTCATCATTTATCATTATTTACACAACTTATACTCGTTAATTTATAACAACTACAATACTTACAATCATAATGAACAATGATCATAATACCGAGTGATCATAATTCAAAATGGTCATAATTCCCAATTTCCAAAATTATTAATGGTCATAATATAGAATAGTCATGTTATATCCATATCTAATTCATATAAATGCATTAAAACCAATCCCCTAAATAATAATTCAATTTTTTGTTCTTTCAAAATACTGATTCCATGGATTTTATTACTATTATTTTAGAATGTTCTTTTTATAGATATAATTATCATCAAATAATATGATTGAAATTTCATCTAAATTTCACTTTAATTATTTATTTCATACCATTTTTACTTTATTAGTTATAACAATATTAATAAATATAGACTTTTGATTTGTAATATGTCTTTTGAAATAATAATATTCTTATATTTTAAAATATTTGTTTATATATTACATTTAAATTATTATAATAATTTCATCCAAAAAAAAAACTAATTCGATCCATTAAAAAATATTGATAATCCTTTCTCATTTAACCCTCAAGTTCCCATATCATTTCTTCTAGTTATTAATTCCACTAAACAACCATCACATACCGAATTTTCCAATTTCATAGAACTCTAACTCTGATTTTCAAAATTTGAAACATATCTTCATTATATGATATTTAAAGCTCAAATTAAAAATTATAAAACTTATCAATGTGTGTGGGGTTGATAAATTACATCTTTAGAAGTGATATATGGAAGATATCACGAATTTGGGACATATTTTGTTGCATAGATAAATGATTTGACACATATACTTTTGGGTCCAATATTTAAAATGGCCCAATATACCTTGGATTCAACTTAAATTTATTCTTATATATCTTGAAACCTTTCCATGGAGATTTATTTCATGTGACATGATCTCCCACTTGGAATTAAATATCCCTTCTTTGGTTTTCAATATAACTTTTTATCTACTTTGAGTTTTCATGATATGATTCTGGATGGTCCTTAGCTTATTTTATTCTTCTTCATTATGTTCTACAACTAATAACATACTTTATCTAACTTCATCCCAATAAATTGAAGTTTTAAATATATTTATTTACAAGGATTTATAAGGTTCCATTTTTCTACTAAAGTGGTAAATTTTATTGTATGAAAACTTCACTAGAGGTAAATACAAATCCCAAATTCCATCTAAGTCAAGGGAGACTGACCTTAGAATGTATTGAAATGTTTGAATATTAATCTTATACTATTCATATATTTAAGTCTGATAGGCTATCCTATGATTTTGATCTATATTTAATTTCTTCTGGTGAGTCCTCTAAAATTTTTATGTGAAACATGGGTCATGATTAGAGACTATTAATAAGAGTGTTAAATGATTTATTATAAAATAATTTATGTGAAAAATTGAAATCAAATTCAGATAGAAATATTCTTGTATTGAAAGTAAACAAACTAACATTGTAAGATGATCTAAAATTAAACATATTGTATTATTCTCATGGATGTACCTGGTAACCATATGACAACCCTGCTTTTTATTACAACTTAAACATGCTTTATTACATAAAAATTCACTTGATACAACAAAGACGATCGAGAGGTTTAGTGTCTTTGGGGCTTAGGATCATTACATAAAAACATTAAACTTGAAATACAACATCCTTATTGAAAACTTCCTTTACATGACCACTACATTCCTTCGTACTTAGCATTTCATGGGATAACCTGAGGACATGCATAAGAAAAGGGTGAGCTATAAAGCCCAGTAAGGGAGTACATAATGAATAACATGAGGAGTAAAATACATGTTAGGCAATAGGAATATCAATAGAGCATAAGAGAGACATGAACATAAAGGCATGATAAAGCATGATAATCATAACATGGAAATGTGGCAACAACACTTAACATTTAATTAGCATGAGCCAAGGCTCATTGCACATGGAGCATGAGTAAACCCTCATTGCACTTGAAGCACGAGTAAACCCTCGTTGCACTTGAATTAGCATGAGTCAACACTCATTGCACATGACGTATCATGATACTATACTTTACCCAATGCATTGGAGCGCTATAAAGGGCGCACCCTTCTTAAACATTTCATTTCATGCATAAGTGTGCCACATGGATCATAAAACATGGATTCATAAAACATAATAATTTATTCCACGATAAAGGAATGTTGAATTCATACATGAAACTTTATAATCAATTAGTAAATGTGCATAAAGGTGAATACCCTTGATGGAGAAATGGGCATGGTATTCACTACACAAAGACATTGGCTTAGAAAATCGGTGCGATTTCGGCAGCGTAACGGCGTGTCATAAGAATTCATAAAAAGGTTGATGAGAGAGAAAGGGGTTCCTCATCATATTTACATGTAATGGACAGTAAGGAGATCATATATATACATGTACCAACAATATAAATGTAATTTAGATTCATGATACAAAAGTATTGCTTGAATATAAAAGAAGGGAGAGAAGTTCCTTTCGGAATTTCGGCATAGTAACGGGTGTACATGGGAGGCATTTAATGAGAGAGAAAGGGTTCTCCCATCATTCAAACAATAAGAGGGAAGTATGGGGGAGGTGCGAAACCATACCCCAACATTCATAATTGAAATAAAAAGGGCAATACAACTTAAAGAAAATTGACAAAAAAAGAGAAAGGAAGAAAACCCCTTACTTGGAAGTGTGCTTCCAAAGGCTAGAGAGAGGCTTGTGAGAGGCTTCTTGGGAGCTTGGGGAACCTTGAGAGGATTATAGAGAGAGTAGGGCAGAGGTTGGACGAACTTCAAGGGCTTTGAGTGAGGAGGAAGTGGGAGCTTGGGTGGGTTTATATAGGAAAGGTGAGAGAATTCTTTATTATTTAGGTTTGGGACCCCTTATATTAAAATAATCCAAACCACAAACCATCCCATGGTATTTGACCATGGTTTCTGGAAAAGGAAAGAGGAAAACAATATTTTACAAGGCCAAGGTCCGAACTTATTAAAAAATTAGGGTTGCTTATGTGGAGGTGAGTCACACTCCCATGGAAATTAATTTAAAAAGGCAAAGTGTTGAATAAGTCTTGAGGGCTCCATTAATGCTTTGAAAAGTGAGTAAAACAAACCCAAAACCTCATTATTTTAATGATAAAACACATATTGGCCGAACATAAGGATTATGGTATTTTATTACATCACCATTGGGTCATTATGATGTCATAAAACACATTATATATTTAAATGGTATTTAATTTTTACCCAAAAATTTGACTGTCTCATAAAATTATGAAAAATTCACCGTTGGATAATTTCGACGTCCTGATTCCAAAAATAATATTTATTTTATGTAAATAATTTTCTAAATATGTGAATTTTTACTTTTAAAATAAAAACCGACATTTATAAAAAATTCACGGGTTTTGACAGAAATGGCTTTCAAACCTTAATAAAAATTTTAATTGCATTCATAAAATTATAAGATCATTTATATTTAATAAAAATTAATTTAATATTAATAATAATATTTTATTAAAATATTATTTAATTCAAAAATCCTTTAATTTAATAAAATATAATTCTTAATTAAATAATAACTAAAAACACCGTTTGTACTTTAAAAACTAATTACAATGTATCAAAAATGACTAGAAATTATATTCATTATTATATACAAAAATAATGTACATTAACATGGTGCTACTTATTTGTTACATAACCCCTTAAAATAGCCGCATAAGACCTAAGGGTAAGGTGTGCGATGGTGACAGACTCTTGGGGTTGCTCGGATAACATCGCTCGAGTGGTAATCTCTATCAACTTCCATTTTTCCCGTAGACGATCACGTTCGAGCTTGACTTGATGAAGCTCAGCTTGGGCTTAGTCAAGGGCAAAGCCCAAAGACGCCACCACCTTTCCGAGCTCCGACAAATGGGCTTCGTAAGGGGCAATTCTACTGGATGAGGCCATCGCTTCCTTTGTCTGAGTAGAAAATTGGTTCGTTAAAGCCTTATATTTAAACTACCCAGATGATCACTGTTCAACGGCTATAAAAGTAACGGTCACAAATCTTAACGTTAAACTAAAGAAGTTGACATCTTATAAAAACATAAAGAAACATTTAACTGGATCAAGAGGGATTTTCCATTAATGAAATTTTGGGTCGTTACAACATTCCCCCCTTAAGAAATTTCGCCCTCGAAATTTTCCTTTTTCCCACACTAAAACAAATGTGGGTAACTTAGCTTCATCATATCCTCCGACTACCAAGTTGCTTCTTCAAACTTGTGGTTTCTCCACAACACCTTGACGAGGGGCATTGTCTTATTTCGTAGAACTTTTTCTCTACGATCCAAGATCTTCACTGGTTTCTCCTCATAAGAAAGATCGTCTTCTAATTGTACCACCTCAGAAGAGAGTACATGTGAAGGGTCTGGTATGTACTTCCTTAAGAGGGATACATGGAAGACATCATGCACCTTGGCCATAGTAGGTGGAAGTGCTAGTCGATAGGCCACAGCCCCAACACGATCAAGAATCTCGAAGGGGCCGATGTACCTTGGACTTAACTTCCCTTTCTTTCCAAACCTCATGACCTTCTTCCACGGAGATATGCGTAAAAACACCATGTCTCCGACTTTAAACTCAGGGTCTCGTCGACGATTATCTGCATAACTCTTCTGTCGACTTTGGGCTGCCTTGATATGCTGCTGAATGGTTTTCACCTTCTCCACCATTTCTTCGACCATTTCTGGTCCAAGCAGCTTACGTTCACCGACCTCATCCCAACATGCCGGTGTTCTACACCTTTTCCCATATAGGGCTTCATATGGTGCCATTTGGATGCTCGAGTGGAAACTATTATTATAAGAGAACTCAACTTGAGGAAGATGTTGATCCCATCCTCCTTTAAAGTCCATTGAGCACGCTCTCAACATATCCTCAAGTGTTTGGATAGTCCGCTCGGATTGGCCATCAGTTTGAGGATGATAGGCCGTACTGAAGTTCAGTTCAGTATTCAGAGCATGTTGAAGACTCTTCCAAAACTTAGAGGTAAATCTTGGATCTCGGTCAGACACAATAGATAGTGGTACTCCATGCAACCGTACCACTTCCCTGATATATATCTGTGCCAGTTGATCCAAAGAGAAATCCTCTCGAATAGAAATGAAGTGTGCAGTCTTTGTAAGACGATCCACAATAACCCAGATTGTATTGTTGCTTTTGGATGTCCTTGGAAGTCCAGTGACGAAGTCCATGGTGATGTTCTCCCATTTCCATTCTGGTATGGGAAATGGTTGCATCATCCCCTTAGACTTCTGCCTCTCTGCCTTCACTTGCTGACACACCAGGCACTTTGATGTATATTCAGCGATCTCCTTCTTCATATTATCCCACCAAAAGTTTTCTCGGAGATCTCGATACATCTTTGTGCTCCCTGGGTGAATAGAGAAATTTGAACTATGTGCATCATCCAAAAGTTCCTTCTTCAGCTCCGAACTTGATGGGACACATAGTCTTTTCCCAAACCGCACAATTCCTTCTTCATTAACATTAAACTCTGAGGATTTTCCCTTTTTGATAGCTTCCACTTTTTCTTGGATTCTCGCATCATCCTTTTGAGCATCCTTTAACCTTTCCAAAAGAGATGGTTGAGCAATCATTTGTGAAAGGATTGATGATGTTCCCTTCTTTATGATTCCCACGTCCATCTTCATCAAGTCTAAGAAGATTGGATCCTTCTCAATTCTCATCATTGATAGAATTGCTGGATCCTTTCTACTTAGGGCATCCGCCACCTTGTTCGCCTTCCCAGGGTGGTAATGTATTGAACAGTCATAATCCTTTATGAGCTCTATCCATCTTCTCTGGCGCATATTAAGCTCTTTCTATGTGAATATATATTTAAGACTCTTGTGGTCAGTATATATCTCACATTTCTCTCCATAGAGATAATGCCGCCAGATTTTCAAGGCAAAGATCACCGCCGCCAACTCCAGATCATGCGTTGGATAGTTTCGCTCATGGATTTTCAACTGTCTTGAGGCATAGGATATCACTTTATCATTCTGCATCAGCACACATCCTAAGCCCTTCTTCGAAGCATCACTGAATACCACAAAAAGCTCCCCACTTGTTGGTAAAGTGAGCACAGGTGCAGTGATAAGCCTCCTTTTCAACTCCTTGAAGCTTTCTTCGCATTCATCACTCCAAGAAAACTTTACTCCCTTTCGAGTTAGCTTGGTAAGAGGGTTGGAAAATCGTGAGAAGTTTCTCACAAATCGTCGATAATATCCAGCTAACCCCAAGAAGCTACGGATATCAGTTACCGATGTTGGCCTCGGCCATCCCTCAATTGCATCTGTTTTGGAGGGGTCCACAGATATCCCATTGCTTGTGATGATATGGCCCAAGAATGAGACCTCCTTCAACCAGAACTCACACTTGCTGTACTTGGCATAGAGATTCTCCTTGCGCAAAGTCTCCAGTACAGTTCTTAAATGCTCCTCATGGTCCTCCTTGGTTTTGGAATATATTAGAATATCATCTATAAAGACTACCACAAATTTATCTAGGTAATCTCTAAAGACTCTATTCATCAAGTCCATGAATATTGCTGGAGCATTGGTGAGTCCAAAAGGCATTACTATGAATTCATAGTGCCCGTACCTTGTACGAAAAGCAGTCTTGGGGATATCTTCCTTCTTCACCCTTACTTGATAATATCCCGACCGCAAGTCGACCTTGGAGAAGTATTGTGCTCCACGCAGCTGATCAAACAAGTCATCGATTCTTGGGAGAGGATACTTGTTCTTTATCGTGATTTTGTTAAGTTCACGATAATCGATGCAAAGCCGCATCGACCCATCCTTCTTCTTGACGAAGAGGACTAGTGCACCCCATGGTGATGCACTTGGGCGTATAAACCCTTTATCCAGATTCTCCTGTAGTTGTTTCTTCAGTTCTTCAAGCTCAACCACAACCATTCTATATGGAGTCTTGGATATTGGTAGCGCCCCAGGTATAAGTTAAATTGAGAACTCAACATCTCTTCTTGGAGGAAGACCAGGAAGTTCCTCGGGAAATACTTCAGCGAATTCCCTCACAATATGCATTTCTTAAAGGGTGGTTTCTTCCTTGGACTCAATCATCTGAGCCAGATATGCGTGCTCATAAGGCAGTAATATCCATGCTTGAGATGATGGAGCTAAAGGAGATTCATCTTCCTCCCGACACTTGTAAAGAATCGGGGGTCGATTCTCCATATGGAGTGTGATTTCCCTCTCCCGACAATTTATGTTGGCTCTATATAAGGAAAGCCAATCCATGCCAAGAATTGCATCAAATTCCACCAAAGGGAGTATGACGAGGTTCGCCAGGAAATTCAATCCACAGATTATAACAGGGGAGGACTTATACTCATGGGATGCAATGATTGCCCCATTTTCCGTACTCACCGACATCTTTACTTCCATGATTTGTGGTGGTGCAGGGATTATTCTACTAAACTTTAGAGATATAAAAGAATGCGTAGAACCTGAATCAAAAAGTATGTTCGCTATTCTTGAATGAATAACTAGCGTACCTGTCACCACTTTGTTGTCGGGGTTCACTTCGGCAGAAGTGATGGCAAAAGCTCTTCCTTGCTGTCTTGGAGGTTGTTGATTACCTCCGATAACCCTTGGATTAGGGCATTGATTCGCAAAATGACCCGGTTCTTTGCATTTGAAGCATTGAACAACGCGTTGAGGTTCGAACGGAGCGTTCCTACCCTCCATCGCAGCCGCGGGTCCTTCTTGCTGACAGTTAACAGCTAGGTGCCCTTCTCTTCCACACTTAAAGCATTTTCTTGTCCCCCTAAGGCAATTTCCAGGGTGCTTTTTTCCACACTTTTGGCAAGTGGGGTGCTGGAATTTCTTAGCGCCGTTAGATTTATCCATCGGACCACCAGCATTGAAGTCCACCTTCCGCTTCTTGTCCCCATGATACCCCTGTGATTCTCCGATCTCCATTTCAACCTTGAGGGCACATCGGACAATTTCCTCATAGCTGTCGAAGTCACGGATCGCTAATGCTTTCCGCAAGCTAGGCTTCAGCCCACCAAAGAAGCGGTCAACCTTGCATTCGGGGGTAACGACAAAGCCGGAAGCGTATCGTGCAAGCCTTGTGAAGTTTTCCTCGTACGCTCCCACAGATTCCTCATCTTTCTGCTTGAGGGAAAGGAAGTCCCTTTCCATCTTAAGACGGAGGGTGCGTGGAAAATATTTATTGAAAAACATCTTCCGGAATACCTTCCATTCCAAAGCCTCGATCTCCTCCTCAGGCTTCGTATTTTTGATCAACGTCCACCATTGATCAGCTTCACCCTCCATACGATAAGCCGCCAGGAGAACCTTCTCTTTTTCAGAGCATTGGAGGATGGAGAATATCTTTTCAACGGAGTTGATCCATTGTTCAGCAATCGTGGGATCGGATGATCCACTAAAAGTAGGAGGCCTTTGTCTCATGAAGCTTTCAATAGCGACTTGTTCTTTCTTAGGGGGGGTTGAACATTCCTCTTGACCAGTGTTTCTATTCAAAACTTGAGTTAGCTGAGAGAGAAGCGTGACAAAGTTTGCGATTCCCGCTCCCATTGGATTGGGCATCTCATAAGTACAATCATCACACTGATCTTCACAACGGTTGTTAGCCCGAGTTCTCCTATTACCGGCCATTGGCTGGAATAAAAGGAAAGTTAGGGGTAACACATAAAGGGTAATCCAAAGACAAAAGTTGATGACTTATAAATAAACTTTAATCTCTTCAACTCATGAGTCTATAGGATTCAATCCAGGCTTTTCATGATCTTCCTTCTAACATATATTATTAGGGGCATTTTTCCCTTAATAAGGGTTCATACTAAGATTGTGAATTTATCAAAACATATCCCCCGAGAGTGTCGTAACCAAGAGTGAAGCAAGGCCTGTTGTCGTGCACCAGTTCCCGTTCGAGTCTAGCTCAAAGCGGTGTTTTCGGGTTTTACCCCTAGGATACATCTGTGCCAGAGCCGCCTCTACCTGCTCGTATCCAGACAGGGATGTATTTGTTTGATAAAACACTTACTTAGTATTTACCAAAACTTAGGGATGTTTTTATTATTCTTAGTCTTGTATCTAAGGCTTTACTAGGGTTTCCTAATCCCAAAAATAACTAAACCTATCCTCTGATACCAACTATGACAACCCTGCTTTTTATTACAACTTAAACATGCTTTATTACATAAAAATTCACTTGATACAACAAAGAAGATCGAGAGGTTTAGTGTCTTTGGGGCTTAGGATCATTACATAAAAACTTTAAACTTGAAATACAACATCCTTATTGAAAACTTCCTTTACATGACCACTACATTCCTTCGTACTTAGCATTGCATGGGATAACCTGAGGACATGCATAAGAAAAGGGTGAGCTATAAAGCCCAGTAAGGGAGTACATAATGAATAACATGAGGAGTACAATACATGTTAGGCAATAGGCATATCAATATAGCATAAGAGAGACATGAACATAAAGGCATGATAAAGCATGATAATCATAACATGGAAATGTGGCAACAACACTTAACATTTAATTAGCATGAGCCAAGGCTCATTGCACATGGAGCATGAGTAAACCCTCATTGCACTTGAAGCACGAGTAAACCCTCATTGCACTTGAATTAGCATGAGTCAACACTCATTGCACATGACGTATCATGATACTATACTTTACCCAATGCATTGGAGCGCTATAAAGGGCGCACCCTTCTTAAACATTTCATTTCATGCATAAGTGTGCCACATGGATCATAAAACATGGATTCATAAAACATAATCATTTATTCCACGATAAAGGAATGTGGAATTAATACATGAAACTTTATAATCAATTAGTAAATGTGCATAAAGGTGAATACCCTTGATGGAGAAATGGGCATGGTATTCACTACACAAAGACATTGGCTTAGAAAATCGGTGCGATTTCGGCAGCGTAACGGCGTGTCATAAGAATTCATAAAAAGGTTGATGAGAGAGAAAGGGGTTCCTCGTCATATTTACATGTAATGGACAGTAAGGAGATCATATATATACATGTCCCAACAATAGAAATGTAATTTAGATTCATGATACAAAAGTATTGCTTTAATATAAAAGAAGGGAGAGAAGTTCCTTTTGGAATTTCGGCATAGTAACGGGTGTACATGGGAGGCATTTAATGAGAGAGAAAGGGTTCTCCCATCATTCAAACAATAAGAGGGCAGTATGGGGGAGGTGCGAAACCATACCCCAACATTCATAATTGAAATAAAAAGGGCAATACAACTTAAAGAAAATTGACAAAAAAAGAGAAAGGAAGAAAACCCCTTACTTGGAAGTGTGCTTCCAAAGGCTAGAGAGAGGCTTGTGAGAGGCTTCTTGGGAGCTTGGGGCACCTTGAGAGGATTCTAGAGAGATAAGGGAAGAGGTTGGACGAACTTCAAGGGCTTTGAGTGAGGAGGAAGTGGGAGCTTGGGTGGGTTTATATAGGAAAGGTGAGAGAATTCTTTATTATTTAGGTTTGGGACCCCTTATATTAAAATAATCCAAACCACAAACCATCCCATGGTATTTTCCCATGGTTTCTGGAAAAGGAAAGAGGAAAAAAATATTTTACAAGGCCAAGGTCCGAACTTATTAAAAAATTAGGGTTGCTTATGTGGAGGTGAGTCACACTCCCATGGAAATTAATTTAAAAAGGCAAAGTGTTGAATAAGTCTTGAGGGCTCCATTAATGCTTTGAAAAGTGAGTCAAACAAACCCAAAACCTCATTATTTTAATTATAAAACACATATTGTCTGAACATAAGGATTATGGTATTTTATTACATCACCATTGGTTCATTATGATGTCATAAAACACATTATATATTTAAATGGTATTTAATTTTTACCCAAAAATTTGACTGTCTCAGAAAATTATGAAAAATTCACCGTTGGATAATTTCGACGTCCTGATTCCAAAAATAATATTTATTTTATTTAAATAATTTTCTAAATATGTGAATTTTTACTTTTAAAATAAAAACCGACATTTATAAAAAATTCACGGGTTTTGACAGAAATGGCTTTCAAACCTTAATAAAAATTTTAATTGCATTCATAAAATTATAAGATCATTTATATTTAATAAAAATTAATTTAATATTAATAATAATATTTTATTAAAATATTATTTAATTCAAAAATCCTTTAATTTAATAAAATATAATTCTTAATTAAATAATAACTAAAAACACCGTTTGTACTTTAAAAACTAATTACAATGTATCAAAAATGACTAGAAATTATATTCATTATTATATACAAAAATAATGTACATGAACATGGTGCTACTTATTTGTTACATAACCCCTTAAAATAGCCACATAAGACCTAAGGGTAAGGTGTGCGATGGTGACAGACTCTTGGGGTTGCTCGAATAACATCGCTCGAGTGGTAATCTCTATCAACTTCCATTTTTCCCGTAGACGATCACGTTCGAGCTTGACTTGATGAAGCTCAGCTTGGGCTTGGTCAAGGGCAAAGCCCAAAGACGCCACCTCCTTTCCGAGCTCCGACAAATGGGCTTCGTAAGGGGCAATTCTACTGGATGAGGCCATCGCTTCCTTTGTCTGAGTAGAAAATTGGTTCGTTAAATCCTTATATTTAAACTACCTAGATGATCACTGTTCAACGGCTATAAAAGTAACGGTCACAAATCTTAACGTTAAACTAAAGAAGTTGACATCTTATAAAAACATAAAGAAACATTTAACTGGATCAAGAGGGATTTTCCATTAATGAAATTTTGGGTCGTTACAAACCATGTTATCAAATTAATTACAATATTATTCCATTTACACTTTTGTATAGGTAAATGTTGCATAAATCCTCTAGTAATTTGTCTTTTAACCTTTATTTTATTACATACTAATCCTGTTTTATTATAGTATACAATATATAACTTTATATTTTATAAAAAAATGATTTTGGATAACTATATACATCTATGTGCTTCTAGGATATACAGAGATGTTTGATCCATGATCATAATATAATAGATATTTATTCACCTCTGATTTGGATGGAACACATAAATTGTTGATTGTTTATAGTGCTATATGGTAGTGATGATTACTATTATAGATTGATCTTAGAGTTATACAAGTGAGGAGTTTTTTGATATTGGATATATTCTATTTTACTCAACTATATTGTGTTATTATAATGTATTCTACCTTAGTGGTTTTCGATATGGTTTCATGCTTATTATATTCTGTTTTATTCAATATTTTCAAATAGTTTAGTTGTTACGTTTGATATATTACTAGTGATACTATTTTTTTTATATTAGAGATGCATGTACATTTTATGGTTTTATAGGTTAAGGAATCCCATATATGTTATTGCTTCTCAGTGTTAGTCATTATAACCTCGACTAGTATAGGAAGTCTTGGTGGGGAATAGTTTTCTTAATGCTAACCTAGGGATGGTCCCAATGTGTGTTATATACTAGAATAATATTATAGTGGCTTGAGTTATATGAGAAAAGTTTGGATTTAGTTGTTTTGTGAGGATTGGTTTTGGAATTGTTACACCCTGAGATTTTAGTATGTGTTTTTCTTTAAATAAATAAACTATTGAGTGTCTTCTATCCTATGAAAAAATAACTAAAATGAACCACGATATAATTTATTATAATGTAATGTAAACATTAATACATTATGAGTATAAAATGTGAAATATCATTAAAAAAATTATAATAATGGTAAAAACTTTTTTAGATAAAAAAATATTAATAAATTAAAATTATTTATTAAAAAAACTTGTATTATAATTATTTAGATATTATTATTACTTTAAAAAAAAGATTGAATATTTCAAAATACTAATGAATATATCACATTAAATGGTTTGAAAATAAATAAATAATTTTAATGGAATGCAATTAATATTATTTAACAATACAAATGACTATTTTTAAAATAACTATTTTAAAGCTTTTGGTATTTATATTAAATTAAATTATAAATTTATAAAGGATTATTCCAATAAAATGTTTTAATATGACAAAAAATATTAACACTCATTTAATTGATAAAAAATATAAACTATCATTAAGAACACTTATAGTTTAAAAAGTTATTATTATAAAAAAATAATTTTTCTTTTTTTATTTAAAAGTAAAATTACCAAATTTAACACTTTTAACATGATGAAATAAACTTAAAATTAGATTTATTCATGTAAAAATTATCTTCTAGTTATTTTTTGGATTTTTTCTGAAATGGTTGATTTTTTTATATATAGAGAAATAATTGTATTTAACAATACTACAACTTTTATGAAAAGATCCTAATATAAGTATGAATTAAAAATATATAAAAGAATCAGATAAACCAAATATATTATTATGGGGTAAAATAAATAATTTAAAAATATTATATTGAGTTTAGAAACCTAGGTTTGATATTTTGTAACCAAAGTGATATTTAATTTTAATAAAAAACAAAATTGTGTCATTTTATTTTAATTAAGTTTTCAAAAGGTTTTATTTGGTTTTAGATTCATTTGAAAGTCCCAGAAATATTTTTTCAATAATAAAAAAATACATTTTATGGTAATTAATAATATAAATTATTTTTATGTAAACTAATTTTTATGTTTAAAAATGACATTTTTCTAAAAACATTTTAAATTTCCTTAAGCTTACTTGTATAAAAATTAATTTTTACCAAAACTAGGTATTGAAATTTAAAAAATGGTTTTCATATTTGAATTAATCATTTTGAAAAAAATTTATGTTTAATTTTATTTTTTGGCATAAAAATATGTTAACAAGGTAAAAATTTAGTTACTAAAGTAAAGGAAAAATTATATAAAAAGAGTTAAAATTTAGTGATAAAATCTAAAAATATAAGAAAAACCTATCTATAATTTTTTAAGTATTTATTAAAAAATAATTATCCCCTCTCCATTATTATTCACTTTATATCTACTTTCCTTTTAAAATGACATGTATTTAACATAAATTAACGTGTATTTAAAAAAATTCCACTCTTATTGCTTATAATAGGATCCCTCCTCTACCCCTTCAAAGATATACCAAATATTAGAATGAGTATAATTATTCTACCATATTTAATTCCCTAATATCCTTCTCCCACTTTCTTGAGCATCTGGTCCTAATAAGAAGTCCAAAACCTCTCATTTACAAGAGGCCACTCAAGAGGAAATCCAAGATCTCAACATAAGATATATATTTTAATTGATTTTATTTATTTATTCATCATATAACTTTTATTGAATTTAATTTATCATATTATTTTTTTCTAAACCATTAATCTTCTGTAAAAGTTATATTATCACTTAAAAATATCATGTTCATACTCAATCAAGTGTTATAACATGATCTTGTTATAGTTGGTTTCACCACTTACAAGAACATTGTTATTTTTATTATTTCATGGATGAATAAGAATATAAAAAATAATAGTGATAAAATGTAATAATTTAGAATTTTATATTTTTTCATAATTCATGAGTGGTAGTATTTTAAATTATAATTACTGATAATTTTAATTATTTTATTAATTCAATAATCACAGAAAAATTGAATTTGTAAGCATTCTATGAAAACTATCAAAATAAGTTACATGAAATGGATATTGGAATCTAGAAAAAGATCAAAAATATGGATTACATTATAATAAAAATTAGGGTGATGATTAACCCATGAACAAGACTCATGGACCAGAACTTCTATACCAGACCATGTAAGGTTATCAAAACAGTTAACTTTGAATGCTAATTTTAACCATAAAAAAATAATATGTTGGAAATAATGAATAAAAAATGGATAGTATAAATTAAAATAACCAGTAATAGTTCTCTTATTAATTTGAATAATAAACCTAAATGTTTTATAAATGGATTTTAGAGCTAATTCGACTAAGAGAAAGTTAGTGGTAATGGTTTCTTGGTCCTAATTTCAATTCATTGAGACATAATTTATTTTTTGCACCATGTTTTCTTCTATATTGTGTTATTTTGATCCATTTACCAATTAATATAATATATTATATTTTTAATGTAATTAATGTAATTTTCAAATCCAAAATAATTTATTTCTATTAATATATTTTGATTCAACTGTTCTAAAAATCTTAAGATTTTCTTATCTTAAATTCCTTTCATTAAGACAAGTTTCATATTATAAACATATTTTCATTTATATAGTATATATAAGGAACCATTAAAATATTTTATCATAAATATCATATTATTCATGGTAATTAAATTTCTATTTCATGTTTTCTCTTTTAATGGGTTTTAATTCAATAGTTTCCAAAATCCTAAGGGTTTGTGAAAACTCAATTTCCTTTTCTGAGTTATATTTTTTATTTTTGAACTCAATTATGATATTTTTTATTTATTTTATCCTATTGTTTTATCAAATTTTATTTTAAATTTATTTTCTATGTATTTAAAATTATTTTTCATGAACTCTTTTCTAAAGGATTTTTTACTTCAAAAAATATGATATTATTAAGGGTTTTGTAAACTCAACCATATTTCTTTGAGTTATAACATTATTCTTAATATTATTTATTTTAAGAAAAATATATTACTTCATATTATTTTTTTAATATTATATTATTTATTTATTTATATGGAAATTACCTTTCTAATTCAAACATATTCTATAGTGGACATATTTCTTTATTAAAAAAATCTTATAGTTAAGTATAATTTAAATATTCTCCAATAATACCTTCTTCTTCCATATACATATTATTTTATTCAAAAAATGTTTTATTTTACTATTTTTATACAAAATATGTATTTTCTATTGTGATCCTCTTATTTCCCTTTACCTATTTTCAAATTAATGTTTTATTATTCTTTTTATAGTGAAGATTTCAATAAAGGTATTTTAAAATAATGATATGGTGTTTCCTTTGGTATTTTATATTTTATATTCCACTAATAAAATATTATTTTTGTAAACATAATATATTTTTATTGTTTCAATATTTTTAATTCTTTTAAATTAAGTTTTGCAATGTCGTATTGTTAACCCTTGAAATGGATTTTTCAAAGTGACTTAGAATTTTATTTTTTAATTTCATGTAAAATAGCTTTATTAATTTTCTTTAAAGTTTCACTTCTATGTTTCCTCTAAAACACTAAATGAAATATAAACTTTAGGGTATATTTCTTTAATTTCTCATTAAATTATCTAATGAATTGATAGTTTATACCTAACCTTTTTCATAAATGTTTATGATCTCTTTCAATCTTCATCCCTATTATGAAATTATTATTCTCCAATATATCAATGAACTTAATTATCATTAATGTATGATATAAGATTTACCCTATTGACATAAATATATATAAATTACTTTATATGGCGTGAAAACCATAAAATTTAAGGGGGGTTTTATCAAAAAAAATATTCCATTTATTGTCAATTGAATAATTGAAAATCTATATACCACTTATTTCAATATAGATAATTATTTATTACTAAGTAATGTTGAATATGTATATTTTATTAATTCCTTATATAAAATGAATTCATTGGAATTATTTTGTGATAGATGGTTCCAAAAATTATAAATCCTTTAAATTCATTAATAGGTCACATGGGATAAATTATCTTGGGTATTTGGTGTCTGTCTTCCCCATTATTTTTGATGTATTGGCATGAGGTATTGATGGTATATTCATGATTCCTTAGAAGGAGGAAATATTAGTATGTTTATGATGTAAAAAATTTTGAATTACATAACTCTGAAATAAATTGTTATTTTTCATGTGATTATTTATATTTTTATGTTAACCATTGATATATTATATGCAAATATATTTAGATATATGAAAGTATTTGGATATTATTTATTATTTACTTATTTTTTATGCCTTGTTTATTCCATAATAAATTTTTTGTATTATAGCCCTTACTGAGCATTTGAGATCAACCATATTATGTTTATATATTTTTTAGGTTATCAAGAAGGGTAATACAAATGATATGTTTAGAAGGGTATAATGTGTATATATTTTTTAAGAGATGTTGAAGTATTTTTATATAATATGAAGTTCTTGGTAAAGTGGATAAAATTTCCATTAGTGATGAATCTTCAAGTGAATCCACCAGACCTAGGTTTGGATCTAGGCGGAGGCATATTTACAGGTTACTGTAGTAGTACTGTAGTAGTTATTGTAGAAAATTATATAACAATTATTGTTTGGTACTATAGAAGATGGAACTATTAACCTTCGAGACACCGGTTTGGGCATGGAGTCCATAAGGCCTTCATGCCACCTAAGGCCATTGGTCCAATTAAGGCTTTTGAACCACCTCAAGGCCTTTGATCCACCTCATTCATATCATGAAGTGTAGATGCAACTAGACATACCAAAGGATATGATCTAGATGAGGAATAAGAGTATGAGGTTCCACTAGATCAAAGCTATCCGAATTTGGAAGAATGATAGGGTATGGTAATTTCCATTGGGACCAGGCCTACTCACCTCTGTACATACATTTCTAGCGAAAAAAGTGATGTGAATGTGGGATGATGACTTCATGATCTAGACACCAGATAGGGGCATTTATAAGTGGTCATGTCTGTGATGAATTCCTCTAAGACCTTTGGGTCATGTATTCAACTAACCCTACAGGCCTTATAGGGGCTCCACATCATCCCTTCAAAGGGGTATGATAAAAAATAAATAAAAAAGGCCTTTAGGAAATTTAGGTGAGAAAAATATGAGTTTTTTAGTTAAATGTTTTAACTTAGTTTTTGAAATCTCAAAAACAAAATGTTTTTTGATATATATGTGACTCAATAACGGTTATTGATAATGTAATTATGGATGGTTAAACATTTTGTGATTTAGTTGGTATCAAACCCAATACAGAAAGACTATGCATTTGGAACTAGATATGAGGGTGTGGGTTCATGGAGTCTCAATAGAGACTAAATAAAGGTTTATATAACTTTAGGGGTTAAGATGTTATCATTTAATAATATTTAAGATTTATGGATACCATTATGTGTTGATAAGCTTATGTTTGATCCTAATTTTAATGGTATAAATACAAATTTTTAGGTTTTATGTGATTATATTTTGAGGTAATTAATGATATATTTTTATATTTTTATTTGGTTTTATTAATAATATAAAATTGTGGTTTAAATAACGCTTTGGGTTAGTATATTATTTGATGTTGAGGTAATTATGTTCAATTTGGAAAATTGGTTAATTGATTTTTGAATATAAGTTGAGGAGTATAGATGACATTGGGGTTGGAAAGTTATTTGGTGAGAAAGTGAGTTATTAAATTTTTGTAAAATATTAATATATTTTTGGGTGTATTTATGGTTAGGGTATATGTTAATTGGTATGTGCTTAATTTTTTTGGGGATAAAGTTGATTTTTTATTTTAAGAGTATAGTATTATATGTTTGTTGGGTTTAGAATATAGTAATAAAATTCATGGTAAATTCAATTATAGTTATTCTAGGGGATTAGATTATTAATATTAAGGGAATAAAACTTATGTAAATATATGTTGTACTAAAATAGAGTTATACTTTCATAGCTGAATGTATCATGGGTTTAATTAAAGATTTTATTGGATAATAGATCTTATAATTGATTTTTCATACTAATGTTTTTATAGATTATTATTATAACCATTTTGGTTTTACTATTTTTTGAGAAAAGGATCATGAAAATGAATATGGTAAAGGATTTCATCTGAAAATGTCTAATTCTTATAACATGAATCATTGGTATATTAATAATACCCTAATATAATTTTATTAGTGAATGATAATAAAAATTGTTAGGAAATAATTTATTTAAGGGGATATAATGTAACACCATGAGATTTTAGTAAGTGTTTCCTTTAAAAAAATACATTTTTTGTTTCATGTATCATACTAAAATATGAACTAAAATGAATCATGATATAATTTGTTGTAATGTAAGAAACAAATTAACACATTACGAGTGTACATCATGAAACATCATTAAGAAAAGTATAATAAGTGTAAAACCTAAATTAATTAACAAGATAATTAATTAAAATGATTTATTACAAAATATTATTATAATTTATTACATATTGTTATTATTATTTTTAAATAATTATTTGATATTTTTTTAATTTAATGATCAAAAGATAAAAAAATAATTTTTATGGAATTCAATAAAACATATTTAACATTAAAAAGAGATATTTTTCAAAGAACTATTTTTTGAACTGTCGTGTATTTATCTTAAATTAAATTCACCATTTATAAAGTATTATTCAAATAAAATGTTTCAATTAACAAAAAACTGATTGACACTCATTTAATTTCTAGAAAATCTAAAATAGGTTTGAGAAAACTTAACATTTAAAATACTATTTTTATTTAAATTCATTTAATCATTAATTTTATTTAAAACATTAAATAAAAAATTTAAAATATTTATTTGTTAAAATAAATTACATTTTTTTAATTTAGTAAATCAAAATTATTTTAAGGTGATTTTTTATGATTTTTCTGAAATGGTTGATTTTTAAGTGAATAGTAAAAAAACAATTCTTAAAAATAACAAACCTTATATGACATCATCATTATATAAGAACATATTAAAAATTTATAAAACCTTTTGTTTAAAAAATATGTATTTATAGAGTAAGATAGTGTAGTGAAAAATATTATATTAAATTTCAAAACCTATGTTTGACATTTTGGAAGTTAAGTCATATTTTGTTCTAATAAAGAACAAATTTTTAGTCTTTTTACTTTAATTAATTATTAAAAAGATTTAATTTGGTATTGGAATGATTTAAGAGTAAATAAATATTTCCATTGTTTAATTATAAACAAATAAATTTCATGGGAATCAATAGTATAAATTATTTTTGTGTAAATTCATTTACATCCTTAAAAATAGAATTATTCTAAAATGCATTTTTATGTGTTAAGCTTAATTTTATTAAAATTAATTTGTAACACATATGGGGATTGGATCTATAAAAATTATATTCATATTTTAAATCATTATGCCCAAATTATTTTAAAAGTTAAATTTTATTTTTAGGCGTAAAATATGTTACATTGGTAAAAATGGAGTTACCACTTTCAAGGAAAAATGAGGTAAAAATGGTTAACACTAAGTGAATAAATATCAAAATATCATGAATAACTATATATAAATGTTTATTTATGTGTTTATTAATAAATATTTATCCACTTTACATTATTTTCTAATTTAGATTCACTTTTTTTTAAAAGTGACGTGTCCTAAGTATAAACTAATGAGTATTCATAAAAAATGATACACTTGTCACTTATAAAAGGATATATCCACCTCACCTTAAAATGTACACCAAAAATTCTAATCATGATAATTATTCGTCTCTATTTCCTTCCTTAACAATAATAAACAAAATCCTTGAGCTTCTCGTCCTAAGAAGAAGTCATAAACCTCTCATTTCCAAGAGGTCCTTCAAAAGAAAATTTGAGATCTCAACATAATCAATATCTTCTCTTTTATTATTTTTCTATTTAATATTCATCCACTTATTATTTAATTTTATTTTTTCACTTTTAAATCATGTTTTTGAAACCATTAATAACTAATAAAAATTATATTATCACTATTAAATAGATTGTTTTTACACATTTAACTATTATAAATTTTACATTTTTTGGTTGGTTTTACCAACCACATGAATATTATTATAATTTTTATTTAAATAATGAATAATAAAAATAAATTACATAAAATAATATAAAATAATAAATAATTTAATATGTTATAATAATTCAATAATGGTAATATTCAAAATTATATTTACTAATAAATTCAATTCATTTTTAAATCAATAATCACTAAAAAAAGGGAATTTTGAAGTGTTCCACGAAATATTTAGACATAAGTTCCCTAAAATTGGTATAGGAACGTAGAAATATATCAGAAATATTAGTTAACTTATCATTAAAATTATTTAGATGATTAAGATGTTGATAAGACTTAAGGATTTGAACCTCAAAACTGGAGCATGTAAAGGAAACAAAATAGTTAACACATGAATGTTTATTTTAATAATAAAACGTTAATGTATGGGAAATAAGGTACCATAAATGGATGGTATAAAGAAAAATAAAAATAAATATGGTTCTTATAAATGTGAAAAATTAAATTAAATGTGTTATACAAGGAATTTAGGGCATGACCGACTAAGATGAAGTCTGAGGTAAGGGTTTACTGGTCCCAATTTCAATTACTAGATACATGTTTCATTTTGTGAACCATTTTTTATTTCATATAGTGTTAATTTTTTTCAATTACACATAAACATATTATATTATATTTTTCTTATAATTCATGGTATTTAAAAAACCAAACCAATTTCTGTATTTGAATTTATTTTGATTCAATTTCTATAAAAACCGTAAGGGTTTATCATTTCCAATTACTTTTGTTAATACTTGTTTCATATTTTACACCTACTTTTATTTATATAGTTTATATAATACCCATTTTACAGATTTCACCATAAATATTTTTTATTCAACTTAATTAAATTTCTATTTAATTTTTTATTATTCTATGAGTTTTTATTTAAAAGTTACCAAAACTGTAAGGGGTTTTCATAACTCAATTTCCATTGTTTGAGTTATAATGTTTATTTTTGAATTCTATTATTCAAATTTAGATTTATATTATCTGATAATTTTATCAAATTTTATTTCTACTTTATTTTCTCTATATTTAAAATTGTTATCACGAACTCATTTCTAGAGGATTATTACTTCAAATATTATGATATTTTTAAGGGTTTTGTTAACTGAACCCCCTTTTTTGAGTTAAAATATTTATTATTAAACCTATTTATTCTAAGATTTGAATATTTCATCCATTTGTTTTATGAAATTAACTATTTTGTCTATGAATATTTTTTTAATTCAAAAGTTTCATTTAATAGAATTCTATATTTATTATGAAAAATGTCATAGATAAGAATAATTACCATAATATATAATAAGAAATTTCTTTTCCATTTCCACATTATTTATTTCAAAAATTAATTGATTTTCTTATTTTGAAACTCAAAAATGTATTTTCACATGTGAAATTGTTATTTCTCTTAAATAGTTTTTAAAAGAATGTTTTATTATTATTTTTATGATGTGCGTTTTACTATGGGTATTTTAAAATAATATAATGTGACATCCTGATCCAGGTGATACTCAAAGGTGCCCAGAACATGGTTGAAAGAAAGGCCTCAAGCATATTTCCCCAACACCAGATCCTACCAACTAACAGTGAGGGTCTGGGATGTGTTAATGGAGAGATTATTTCTTCATGTCAGAGTGGATAATAGTGGATATAGATTTATAAAATTTATTGATAACAATAGTGTAAGAATAATAATGAATAAATAAAACTAGCAGCATAAAATAAGAATAAAGATATGTCAATAATAATCAACTAAAAATAAGAAAATGATCATATAAAAATGATAATGTCATTTATATAAAAAATAGGAAAATAGGTTTACGTGCAAGTATGAAATAAGTATTATAACAAAGAACAAAAATACCAAAAACTATCAAATCATCCCCTACACTAGCCCGATCATATGCTACCAAGCCCCATCTTAATCAATAAATTCAGTTTTCCAAGGAAGGATTTTTCCCCTTATCTATACATGTGATCATATAATAATCTTGGGTACCAATGATGACCCATATAGGGTGTCAGATAAATCTCAGTATGCCACCATGAACAACATCTATAAAAATCCAGTCTATGGATATAAACATATAGTGTGCAGGTTTATATAAATGTAACGAAATTCCAAATAAATAAATCATACCTACTTCATCCTCAAATAGTAATTTAACTAAACATGAGGTAATTTAATTAATTTCATTAATTTCATTTTATATATATAATTAATGTGAATTTCAAAACATCACTGTAATAGTCCATAATACTAATAAATGAGGATCTACTATGAAATGATGGAATCTTTGACATTAGGGGTTAACCACCTCATAGTAATAACTAATACAATCTAGAAATAAAGGGTCTGAGTGTAAGATAAGGGTCTTACCCAAATAATTACACTATTAAATGTTGTAACCTAGTTCAATTATCTCATCCAAGATAATAAAAACCTATACATGATTAGGACTAATGGGGTGAATCCACAGAGCCACATGTTATAAGACATCAAGCTGGATCCATAGAATGTATCAGAGTAATCCTAATATATGGAAGATAGTGAGGGATCCTACAATTTCATGTTGGGAATCCACAAGTATACAAGGACCATGTTATACGGTGGATATCTACCTTGGAAACCACCTCCTTTAATCGGAATGAAACCATCTGAGTGCTTAATACATTCTTCTAAGAATCCATGAATTTCTCAAATCTGACCACTCCTATAGAGTTAAAAGGATCCATATGTAATAGTAAACTTATACATATATTATTATTATTTAATTAATTCCATTTAATAATCATTCCATTTGATATGTCATTTGGTTCACTATGTTAAATTTCATTAATGTTACAAGGCTAGTCATCAACAGGAAAGCATCTATTTCATTAATTATATAATCATTTATTAGGTTCATTAAATTACCTTTCATTATACATGAAAAGGTGGGAAAAGGACATGTAAAAAATTTCATTCAATCAAAGTCATTTAGTTAGTTCATTTCATTTTCTTTTATTATGAATAAAAAGGAAAATCGGTTCATACAACCAAATCAATTTATATAATTTAGGTATAATTGACACTTTTAATATACATACTGTTTAATAATTTATTAATTAATTTAAAACACATTCCTTAAAAAGGATAAGTTCAATAATACACAAACAATGCCACAAAGATACCCTCAAGGGTCAATAGGGCATAAAATTATGAAACACCCTACTTGGGGTGGTCAATGTTGAGATCATAACCTCCAACGATTTGATGAAAATTTATAAAAATCATCCTAGTACACAAGTTAAATGATTATAATACTAGGATATGAATTTAAGAATATATTCCCAGTGATATTGGCATGCAAAAATGATGATAGTTTATAAAACGATTTTTTTTGTAAAAATTCATCGACCACCTACCTTAAAAATATAACACTCACCTCATCCACTATTATCCCTTTTTTGGGCCTAGATTGGAAGTAAATAGAAGAATAGATCAAAAACATAAAAATAGGGAATATTATCCTACATCAAAATAGTGCCATTAAGAGAAAGTAAAATTATGAATGGGGCCTATGAAGTGAATCACTTACCAGTGGCTATCTAATGCATAAGATAATTCCTGAATCAGAATCCGGATTGGAAAGATATCCAAGAACATAGCATGTGGATTCAAGGGAGGTCAAGAGGTGGACCTCCTACGCATGAGAGAGGAAGAAGGAAATGAGGGGTGAGGAAAAATAGTAAGGGTATTCCCAGTTAAAACATTTCCTGATATTTACATGGCATGTAAATGATTTACACATCATATTTTTCTCGGGATTTATATTTCTAGGGAAAGTTCATTAAACATTGTGAATGAGATTTCCAAGTCCAATATACATTGTGTATCAGCTAAAAACCATGTATTCCAAATACATATCATGCAATTGTCCTACATCAAGCCTTCCTGCCCTAAAGACTTTATTCCTAAACAAAAAACCTACCTTAAGGTGCGGTTTTTGGGTTTAATCCAAAAAAGAATTGCAACAAGGATTTAATCGAATGGTAAGTGGATTTTTACCTGAAGGAAATGAAATCGGGTTATTATTACCCCCCTTAAAATAAACCTTCATGAAGATTCACTTACAAGGGTGGTAGAATTCTATATGAGAGAAACTATGGCCACTGAGTATGTACGTCAGCCTCCCACTCCCATGTATCATCTTGTACATGGTTGTACTACCAGAACACCCACACTAAAAATACAAAGCAGCCTTAGAGGGCCTCCTTTATTTATCTAGTGATGCGTATAGGATACTACTCAAATGAAGTATCAATATAAAATTTAACATCCTTAGGATCAAAAGTATGAGACATGTCGGGCTTATAATGGTGAAGCTGTGAAACATGGAAAATATCATGTAGGGCACAATACCTATGAGGTAATAAAAACCAATAGGTTACCAAGCTAACTCTATCTAGGTTCTAAAACAGCCCGAAAAAATAAGGTGAAAACTTACCTTACCTATGAATCAGTCTATGCCCATTTCTGGGTGATACCCATATGAGAACACAGTCACTAACCTCAAAATATATAGGTTATAAATGGTGATTAACATATCATTTCAATCTAGAATGAGAATTATAAATACAATTTATGATCATATGAACCTACTCTAAATTATCTTGAATGAGAAAAGGACTTGGTATCACTACCATTCCTTAATCAAGCTAGCATATGGATGAACTACATGACCTACCATACTAAGGATCATATAGATCAATTTGAATCATCACCTAAAATCTATTATTGTAGGTGAACACAATGATAGGGATATACTTCTACCAAGAACCAAAAAAATCATGGATTCATTCATGAAGCATGTACTCTATCACATGTATAATTTTTATTACTGAACATTGTTGTGAGGGTAAAAATATGTGCTTATAATAATTTGTGTACCCAAATATCTCTGTAAACCCATATAAAACCTTAGTGTGAAATAAGTGACCCTATATAAATTGATGGTTTGAGTGACCCTTTGTAGCCATACAATCAAACATATATATAATTTTCCCACCTCATAAACTAATAATGTCTCCCATATAGGAAGGAAGTGGGAAACCATTGTCAGTCAATCCATGTCTACTCAAACTACGTTACTACATTGAGGTGACCTTGTTAAGACAATGAAAAAAATCCATCGCAACAACTTCCCATTTCCTTTTTAGGGTCGAAAATGGATATAACAATCCATTAATTCAATGGTTCTCCAAATTCATATATGGATAGGTGAAAAAAATAGTGATAAAACCTATTATTTGATATTTTATTTCAGGCTACTAATAATGGAGACACATATCCCAATACATTTTAGATTTTTCAAGAGAAACTTTTCCACTCAGAAGAATGGGACTCTCCCATATATATAGGAACCCATACATGACCATGTATACATAGGATGTCACCTATATCAACATACCAATATAGAGGTGGGTCTCCTCTTGACGTACCCCCTTAGAGAACAAAGCCTTTAGGATCTGAGTACCTCCATCTCTACACCATATCCATATGGGAAGAGGAAACTAATAAGGATGTCTAAAAAGATAGAATTTGACTCCATTTAAACAATAGATATAGATAAAAAAAGAGTTCCATCAATTTCCATTCATCACTGGCTTCCTATATGGCCCATTTATGAGTTTTCCAGACCAGTGCATAAACTACTATATTTCCCTTTCTAGGCATATATGAAAGTTCAAAGTCTAAGTATTGAAGGTATCCAACACATATTTTCCATATAATATTCAATTCACACAGTTTAAAGATATATTTGAGGAACTTATTATGTGTATACACCAAAAATTTCTCACCCATCAGATAATGTCTCCATCAGCATAAGGCATGGGTAACTGTTTTTACCTTGAGTTCATGTTTTGGGTAATTATGCTAATTAGTTATCAACTAGTGATACACATACACAAAAAAAAACTATCATCCTACATCATCACTACAACCAACCCGATGCCTAATGAATCACAAAGAATAGTATAGCCAATGCCATGTTCTGGTAGAATCAGAATTGGTGATGAGGTAAGACTTCCTTTCATCTCTTAAAAATCATTCTCACATGCTTTAGACCAAAACATTTAACTCAATTCTTGTTAAGACTTGTAATATGTAAAACATAGTATGAGAAGTCTTGTATGAAATTTTTGTAGTATGCATATATCCCAAAGAAACTCTATATATCAAACACGTTCTTAGGATGTTCCCAAGAAATAACAACACTTACCTTCTTTGGATCAATGGATACTCCTGATTCTAAGATAATATGACCCATGAAGTGAACCTTATCAATCAAGAAGTGGAAATTAGTAGGCTTATCATACATATAATACCCTCTTAGTGTATTCAAAATGATCTCAATATGCTTAGCATGAATGCTTCAATTATGAAAAAACAGTAATATGTCATCCATGAAAATCATGATAGAAAAATCCAGATAGGGGTGGAAAACCTGATTCATTAAGGCGAATAAAATTATAGAAAAGTTTATAATACTTAACAGAATAAGAAGATACTCATATAAACCATAATGAGTACACAAAGACATATGTGGTATATCTAAAGGCCTAAACCGCACATGAAGATAACCAAATATTAGGTTGATCTTCAAGAACATCCTAGCTCCTCATAGATAGTTTAATAATTCATATATTTAAGAAAATCAATTATAGTTATTAACAATAAGCTAGTTCAACCATAGGTAATACACATATAAATGAAGGGCCTGATCCATCTTCTTTGTGAAAAGCACAGGTGAATCCAAAGAAGAATTGTTGGGTTGGATAAAAACCTTTGAATATAAATCCTTTTACTATCTCTTGAGCTCTTGGAGCTAAGTAGCTGATATTGTGTATAAACGAATAGATACTGGTGGTACTCCTAAAACAAGATCAATCCTGAACATTACATCTCTCTTAGGAGGTAATCTATATAAATCATCATGGAAGAAATCCCTAAAATGATCTACCTTTAGATGAAAAACTATAAAATGTATTCCCTGCTCATCCATGAAAAGACTAGAAATCTGGGTCGTCACTTTGCCTAGCCCACGATGCTCTGGTCCAACTCTACTAGCCTCTACATTCCATTCACCCTTGTAAAGATAACTACTACCCTTTGGTTATGTACAAGATACACTACAACATTTGTAGTCCAAATAGTCCCAATAGGAAATGAACCAATATATCCTAAGAATGAAATTGTAGATCATCATATTGAGGAAGAAAAGTTCCCATAAGAAGTGATAACTTCCTTTCTTAAGTGGGAAGTCCCTGAATTGGCATATTCCCTCAGACCGTCCACCAAACGGTGCACCCGTGGTTATCCCTACAGAAAAGTACTGAATATCCATCTTGAGAATTTCCAAAGTGTATATAGATAAAATCGAGTAAGAATCACCTACATCTAATAAAGTAGATTTGATATTAGAGGCTACTATAAAATTACCACATATATTTGATGTTCTTACACTATGATCCTCAAGAATCGATTGTAAATAATGCAACTATCCTGATCCATGGCCCTATGCTACAACTGGACTACCCTGAGTAGGTCTTCCCAATTAACACTCATAATCATAATTCTGGATAACATAGGAAAAAAAGGATCCATGGCTAGTCCCACTAGGGATACTCCAACTCCCTACCTAACGTGGTGAAATTGATCCTACTCATGATAGTGGAGATGGTGCTGAACCTCTTCTAGAAGAAATAGGTGGGTTGGTCTAAAAAAATATTTTAAGATGTCCCTTACGACCTCAAGCATTACAATCAAGAGGGTCTCTATCATGTTGAGGCTTTAGATTCCCCCATTATCTACATGAATGGAATATATCAAATATTCCATTGTGGATACTCTGAATTCCATTTCTCTAATGAGAAACCTCAAGGATATGATTCCTACTACCAAAAGAACTATTGCCCATCCTTGGCATTGAACCACTATGGCAGATACTATCAAATTCTCTCTGCTTTCACTCAGTGATAAGATCTTGATTAATGATATCAGAAAAGGTAGGTTGGTGAAATACATTCACCTATGTAAATATGGATTACTTGATCCTATCCTCAAAATGACACCCCCCGTGATAGCCCATCAAAACATAGAAGTGGTGAAAAAGTGTTGAAACTTAGTAAAACATTATAAATATTCCATAATAGACATAGAAACCTTTTCAAGGTTCATAAAATCTTTAGACTAGTCAACTCATATCATATGAGGGAAAAAGTAATCATAGAAGGCAGTATGGAAGCCAGTCCAGGACATTCCCTGATGATGACCAGCCTAAGTAATCACATCCCACCAGATCTTGGAGGAATCATGAATAATATAGGTGGAATGCATGAACATCCTCTTTGGAGGAACCTAAAAATTCTTTAAGATAGAAATATTAGACTCAATCAAAGACTCGATATCCTAGGGACCACCATCCCCAAAAGTATGTGAGGATGATACTGCTAAAATTAATGAGTTATATTAGCCATAGTAGGTTCAGGTCATGGAACACCATCCATAGACTATATCAAATGTTGAAAAACCTCTCAAATATAAGTTTCAATGCCTAGTTTGGGGATAATAGGTGGTTCCTCGGGTTGAATTATTGGAGGTATCATGGGTGGATCAGAGCCCGCCATCTTTGGAGTATGGTTGTCGCCACCCTATGGACACATGAATGGAGGACTTCATGGTGTCATAACTCTACAAATGCTAAGAAATAACCTTAGAGTAAGAGTTGGTAAGAAGATATATGCACTAGCATAATAATAACATTTGAAAAAAGGGATCACTACCCAATGTGCTACCTTAAATACCCTCTTAAATAGATAAGGTATTGGTAAGTGTTTGAATTTAATATTTAGAAGTTACAGTAGGTGAAGGGTCCATTTTAATTTGTATCTTATTTTACTAGAAACCATTTCCTTTAATAATTAATGATTTTACATTTAAAAATTTTATGTTCTTATATACATATAAACAGTTTGATTAAATAGATCATCATTCTAAAAAACTAAGGGCCCATACACCTTATAAGTAAAATCTAATTCATTTTCTTTTAATTTGATCACATTGAATTAGTTCTCAGAATTTAATGAGTAATATATGATGGATCAACTTAGTTAATTACCCATTCCAATTTAAAAAGGCCTATACACCTCGTTAATCGAAATCAGCAGTCACTCAATCCTATCCAAATCCTAACTCATGTAACTAGGGGTACATAGATGACATGGGTAGAAACTAGGTATTTAAGATTACACAATCAAGCTATACCAGAAAACACTATTTAGATTGGTGCTAACACTTTAGATAACCAATTCCCTTAGCCTAGAAAATATTTTAGCAATAAAGGAATATGTCAAAATCATAGACAACACAAGATTCACCAGCAAAACATGTGATGAAAGAAGTTAAATGCACATATATTTCATGGAATATGAATTATAGATTCCTATAACAATGCATGGAAAAATTATCCTTAATGTACTAGTCAAAGGTAAAATATCCATAAATTATATTAAATAACACAATTCATGTGCATCACCTAAAAATAAAATTATACCCATAGTAATAAGAGAATATTGAACAAAAAATTCCCATTCCCAGGAAAACATGATATTTTCCCCAAACAAGGGATAAATAATTCTATGAATTGATTATAACCAATTTAAAACATGTCACTAATCTCCTATTATTATTCCCAAATGACAAGATAAAAGAAAATAAAGGTTATAATACCACGTTGTAACATCCTGACCTGGGTGCCACTCAATGGTTCCCTAAACCTGGTTTTCCACATGGTCTCAAGAACACCTCCCTATATTACAAAGGCTATTGATGATAAGAATGAGTATAGGATTTTTATATGGGGATACAATTACCTCATTTTATAGTGGATCACAACAGATATATATTTATTAAATAGACAGATAATAATAACAGAAGCGTAATAATGAATAAAAAACTCATGGTGGAAAATAGGCATAAACATCCATTAATATTAATCAACTCAAAATATAATAAGGATCCTATAAAAAATGATATTTTCATGTATCTACAAAATAATAAAACATGTATACATGGAAGCAGACAATAAATTCTATACAAAAAACAAAAGACCAAAAAATATCCAAGAATCCCAAGAAATGGCATAGTTATCAGCTACGGCTCTCCATATAAGAAAGAAAGCCAGGTTTCCTAGGTGGGATGCTTCCCCTTATCCATACATGTGATTATATAATATTATCGGGAACTAATGGGGGACCTAATAGGGTGTGATATAAATCATAGTAAGCCACCACTAATAGTGTCTATACAAATCCAGTCTTTGAATATATACTGAAAGTGTGTAGGTAAATACAAATGTAATGAAATTCCAAATAAATAAATCATACATGCTTAAGTCTTAGCTGGTAATTCCACTGAACATGATATCATTTCATTAATTCATTCAATTTTAGTTTATATAGATAAAATATGTGAATGTGTCAGCATCACTGCAATATTCTATAAAAATTATAAAGAAGGATTCGTAGTGAAATGATGGAATCCTTGACCTATGGGGCCAACCAACTCATTATTTTAACTCAGGATGCCTGGAATTAAAGGGCCTGAGTGTAATACAAGGGGCTCACCCAAGGAATTTCACTGTAAATGATTCTAACCAATTATAAGGATCTCATCATAGGTAATTATGAGCTAATAATGACTGGGCCTAATGGGGTGAATCCATGGTGCCATGTGTCTCAAGAACTCAATTTGGATCCCAAGATTATAACCGAGGAATCCCAATATCTGGAAGACAATGAGGGATCCTTCGACAACATGCTGTGCCTCCTTATGTTAAAAAGTACCATGTTCCAAGATGGGTATCTCCCTTGGAAACCATCTACATGAATCAAAATGAAATCCTCTAAGTTCACAAGGTATTCCCTAAGGAATCCAAAGATGGATCATGTCTAACCACTCCTAAAAATATAAATCAATATATATACAATAGGAACAATATACATATATCATTATTTAATTTAGTCCATGTAATACTCATTCAATTTTTTCAAGTCATTTGGTTCACTTAGTTACCTTTCATCAATCTAAAAAGGCTAGTCAGGGACATGAAAGGATCAACAATGATTTGTGTGATCACTGAGAGGTAGAGGGGGTGACTTAGTGATATTTTACTTTTATATTTTCTTCCTTAAGAAACAATCTTCACCTCCTGTTAAAGAGAAATTAATTCACTAAAATGAATAACACAAGCATACCCAACTGAACAAACATATTTACAAGGTTTACTAATAAAAAAGTGTAGTTATTCCATTGAATGGTATGAAAATAATACAACCAAACAACCACTAGTAAAAATAACATTAATAGTGGTTATAAAAATAAGGGGATAACCATTTACTTGTGTTTCACTAAGATCAATCAGAAGTGCATGTTCCATATTCATAGATAAAAGATGTAAAAATGTTTTGTAACAATTGAAAGAAATATTCACCAATAAGATTCAATATTACATTACTACATTGCTTTTATTTTCTCCTCACCTACACTTCTTATAGGCAATTATTCTTCTTTATCTTTATTTACTATCAGTAATCCAGAACTTCTTTCACCCTGATATATCTACAAACTAGGTGTGTACATGTGATTAATAATGACTTGTAAGTTCTCCGATCTCCACGCATTCATGCACACCTGAATTCACAAAACAAGTTTCCTTATTCGTGCAAGTATATGCATGTACTTTCCAATCCATCTTTATGAAACACACTTCCTATGTGTAACCCATTTGAACTTCCTTCTCACAAGAGTTGCACAATATCACTATGCCAACATTTAAACTATATTCATGGCCTTATTATAATTTATATGAAATCATCACACATTTTACAACTTATTTTCCCTTATTCATCAAAAAATAAAAACAATATCATTGATGTATATTCTGTTCAAGTTCGCAACATAACAAGACACTGCCTTTGTGATTGGTATTTTCACCTCCACATAAGAGGCTCACATAGAACCAAAGGCCTTCTCAAAAGTGTTTGAAAATTCATGTATGTTCATCATTATAACTTAAATGTATTAATCTAATAAAAAATTTTGAAAATAAATTCTAGTGTCAAACACAATTTAAAGGCTCTCATTACTTTTTCTTCAAGTCCAAAGAGGCTCACAAATAAACTTCTTTGAAAAACAGACATCTGTGCTGATCTGTTTTCTTCTAAGAAAATGATATTTATTCATAGTTGATTGGATACCTTCCTTGATTGAGGGAACTCTCTTCTTATATTAATGGAACAATAATTTTCCTATATTCTATCCACCATTTATGCCATGTGAATCCTTTAAAAATAAAGCCGTGTGAAGATTGAATCAACGACCTGAAGATATTATTGTTTGAATTATTTAAACAAGGGTATTTGAAATAATGTATCATGAATATTATGGAAATTTTCCCTCATGATTTGGATTTACCTTTGAAGAAAATAACAATATACCCTACCTTGGTTTATGTGAAAGTTATCATATTCTCTCAGAAGTAGAATCATCTTGGAGAAAAGATTACATGAAAAACGAAGCATGCTTACATGTTAGTTGGTTTGTGGTTATATTCAACTCATGATCCACCCTTACTAGATCACCTTGATTATTAACAGAGATTCTTGTACATATGTTGAATATTTTAGTGAGGAACCAGTTGCATCAGTTATATCCCATATTATTCCAGTTATCAATGGTTGATGGTGATAGATTAGAGGCTTGTGGATCACTTATTTTCTTCTAATTAGACACATATATTATATTTTGAACATTTTAATATCGATGAATAGTGAAACCTCATATACATCACACATCATTACTCCCCCCAAACTCCTCTTCGGTATATTAGAAATGTCATGTGGCCTGATTGTTTGAGCTATCTGCCTGGGTTTAACACTGGGGCACTATCCACACCTAGATGGGCTTTGGACCTACGAGTTCCCATCCCACTCTATACGCATCCATGGTTGGGTTCTCCACAAGCATTATAATAAGTCCCGTAATAAAATGGATTATACACAACTTTCATAGTCCAGAATATATGCATTCCTATAGGGATTTACCACCCCATGTGTTTGACCTAGAGTCCCATAAGTGGGTTGATGGGATGGCCTTTTGGGATTTAAAATGGTTGGGTAATGTTTTACAAACTCTAAAAATAAATTCTAAGTTAATTATTATAATATTAAAAAAATAAATCCACTACATACCCACTTATTTATCATCCAATATCTTTAAATTTTGGAGTATCAATTAACAATAATTTATTCAACATATCTTCATCCATAAATGGATGGTATGAGAATCATATTCATTGTTGTAAAAAATGTGTTAGTTTTGACACATATATTTTAAACTTAAAACCACTTCAATAATAATCATAAATTTTATAGTGAGTTATGTAATCAATAATGTTAACTAAATATTGTTGTTCAACAAAAGAAAAAACCTTAAGCATCTTCAATACAGTTCCAATAAAATTTGTCCCAAAAATCTCCCGCTTTTGATTTTTTCAACCAAGGAACATAAATCCTAGAACTTTTGGAACTCAGGAAATGGATTATTTATCTGAAAATTCTAATCCAACATGAGAAAACTCAATGTAGAAACAATAATCATTTAACAACAACACCATATTGTCTATAAGTAGTGATTTAAGAACCTATTTTCATACACCTTCTAAAAAACCATTCTTCTCCAATTAATAAAAACAATATCATCTTGAAAAAACAAATTTTCGTCTATCCACTTACACAAAGTGTTAAAATAGTTCACATATACTGAAATCATAGCTTAACTCATTCATGAAATCCCCCTAAATAAATTATTTCCATTATCAAGTAAAGCCCATACCAATGGATAGATTTATGTTACATTTTCCCCCCAATTAAAATAGTTCCAAATAAAATATGAAGAGGGGATTGAAAATCACACCTTATCCTTGGATTCGGTGAGGTTGTATACCCTTGTTAAACCTCATCTTATGAAATGTTTCCTTAGAAAAATTCTTGGTGAAAATATTTGAAATTTTCTCAATTTTTGGAACAAATTACAAATTTAGTTAATTCTTATCCACATGATCTTTGAGGAATTGATATTTGATATCCATACACTAGGAATGATATTGTTTCACTAGATTTTTTGTGGTATTTATATCACTTTTATTTTTACATCCCAAGAGTATGGGAAAGTTGAAAACAATGAATAGATATTCTAACCATGTCTTTATTCATATTAGTTGGGTTGCAGCTTGATTGGAAACAACATAATCAACTTCTTCTGTACTAAGAGTTACTAAATACTATTTCTTTATATAATAACTAACACATCTTTATCCCATGAGAAAACACTCCACTATATGTAAATTTTCTATCATATACACTTCCTTGAAATTATTCATTTGTATATCCAAATAAATGAATCTTTCCAGCACTATCATATTTCAACCCAAAATTAGTTGTGCCTTTGATATATCTTAGAATTATTTTTCTATAAATTAGATGATATTATTATGGAGAAATTCGACACTTGGCATAGAGTTTAAAAACATAAAGTATATCTATCCCAGTATCCTTAAGATATAATATAATTCCAATCAATTTTATAAACTCTTTAGGATCTACCTCCTTTCCTTCCCCATCTTTCAATAATTTTTTCCCCACTGAAATTGGAATGGAAACCAGAATTGAATTTTCTATTCCAAACTTTTATATAAGTTCCTTAGCATAATTATCTTGAGATATAAAAATATATTTCATCTATTGTGATATTTTTAAGATAAGAAAATATTTAATTTCTCTTAACATGAACATCTCAAAAAACATATTCATCTCCTCTGAAAACTTATCACAAGTTTCTTCATCATTTCATGAAAATATTAGGGCATAAAAATAAACAATAAAAATGAGGGAGGTATCTTGATTTTATTTAATGTAGTATTTATATAAAAATTTCCTTTCTTGATGTTCAAATTCCTTAAACAAGTATCCAATCTGGAATACCAATTAGTCGGGGCTTGTTTCAATCCATACAAATCCTTATTCAACTTGCACACATAACTTTTATCTTTTCCAATAATGAATACACATGTTTCTTCAACATAAACTTATTCATCAAGATATGCACTAAGAAAATATCATTTGACATCAATTTGGAAAATTTTATAGCTTTATTATGAATCAATAATAAGAATTAATCTAACAGTTTCTTACCTTACTATAGGAGAAATGTTATCACCAAATTTAATACCTTAAGTTTGTGCTTATCCCTTTTAAAAAAGTCCGGACATTTTTCTTGTCACTTCCCCTTCCTCATTAAAATTGTTTTAGAACACCCACTTTATTCTAATAACATTTTTATTATCTAGTTTAGGTATAAGTTATTAATTATTATTATTCTAAATATGACCCATCCCTTCATTCATAGCATCAGCCCACTCTTTATGATCAAAAGATTCATCAACATCTTTTAGGTAAAATTTTAAATATAAGGAAGTATTTGAATCTTACCTTGATGATATTATGGTTTGAACTTGTTGTTTTTGATCACCAATGATGTTTTGATCTTCCACTTTCTTCTCCATCCTAGGATCAGATGCATGAAGTTGTTCATCACCACCTAAGAATAATAAGTTAGAATCCCCTTCAATATTGTTTTGAAAATTATCATGTTTTTCAACTATAACCACCTCATATTACCTTTATTATAAATATGAAATTATCCTTGAATCTTTCTTAACAGATTGTTCAATAACTATCACATCTACAGAGTCCACAATCATTCTTTTTTATTTATTATTACACCTATATCCTCTTCCATTTGAAGCATATCAAAGAAATATTCTATACAATCCTATCTGATCAAACTTTCCAAGATTCTCACCCATGACCTTTATAATGTAAGTAAATCTAAACACCCTTAGGTGTTTAAAACTTGGGGTTTATTTTTAACACAACTCATAAGAAGTAACATTAGAGTTATACCTATGAATACATTGAGTCTGAAAATAATCTTCTATTCTAACAGCTTTCCTCAAAAAAATATTGAGAAGTATCATTTTCAATAAACATCGTTCTTTCCATCTCCACCAAAATTATATTTTTTTCTTCTAGTGAAACCATTTTGTTTTATTGTGTATGGTGCATTAAAGTCATGAATAATTCCATTATTTTTACTCTAATCTCGGAATTCTACACTTGTATATTCATCAATATTATTAGCTCTAATCTTCTTCACAGAGTTTCCAAATTCTTTTTATGCACTTCTCCTGTAACTCTTAAGATATTTGAGAGCCTATGATTTATGTTGTAAGAAAAAAATATATGTAATTTGAGTAAAGTCATCAATAAAAGATATAAATGTATTATCTCCATTTTTTGACTTCTTTCTCATTTTCCATAAAATGTTAGAGTGAATACACTCCAACAGATGAGTTAAATGTATCACAAAATTCTTATAAACTATGTTTTTAATATTTCACTTCTATAATATGGAGAAACACAACATCTTATTATTTTCATGTCAGGAATATTACAAATAATTTTTCTCCTCATTATATTTCTCATATTCCACTGACACATGCTCCCAAACCACTATGCCACAACTAATTTAATTCTATCATGGTTAGATAGCATGAAATTTTGGTATAAAAAACTTGGAACAAGTTTACCATGGTTCATTGACCTCTCATATCAATTAACATAACAAAAAAACCATCTTTAATAAAAACCACTTTGTTACTTTATTCACAAATGTGTGAAATAGTCAACAAATTGTGTATCATACCATCATCAAACAAGGATCTATTGGATTTTAACTATTCTTCCCTAATGATGGTAGATACAATCATATTGATTTTAAGTCACTAATCATTTCCAAAATTTACTATACCTTCTTTATAATCTTTCACATTATTTATCAACTTAAATTCTCCTATAATTTATGAAGAGAACCCACTATCCAAGATCTATGATCATTCTTATTTTGTATCTTTGAGAGAAGTTTCAATGACTATGTCATTTTCATTGATTTTTTCTTCATTCTCATTTATTTTTATAGATTCGGTGTATAACCTTTTTTTTGATTATATCTTAAAAATAAACCCTTTTATAATATTTCTAGGATGATCAAATCCTTAAAAATATTTTAGAATGGTTGGAATCTATTTTTAGACTTCATAATAACTTAATAAGGTTGTAACCTTTAAGAGGGTTGACCCACCCTCATAATTTCCTCCAAATTATCCTAGATTATTTGTGATGATGATTATTAAACCGAGAAATGTATGTTTTATTCCCAAATCCTCAAAAATTCAAGCAGTAACCATATAAAGTAAATTTCCATCTATAACATGCATATTTTTCAAATTTGTCAACCTAATTTTCACCAAATTTTTTATTTATTACTTTGGAAATTTGTTGCACACCAAATTGTTGGTAATCACTTGCAATTTTCTTCTTCATTTTATATTTATTATTATCCCCAATAGAATTTATATAAGTTTTTTATTTATACTTTGAAAACATAGATGCTTCTGGTTTTTAATCTATAATTGTTTTACCTGGATACATAATCTTTGTAGTCTTCCTTTTATTATGATCATCTACAACATTCTTAGGTTTAAAATTCTCCAAAATTTCACAAACTTCTATAACTATGTTTTGAAATATTGTAATCCATTTCTTATCTTTAAAATGTTTTTGATGAGAAAGATCTTAATCTTTATCCTTGGCATCCAAATTTTCTTTAACCGTGATATCGAAGTCATTATTTTCATAATCCATTTTTTAAATGATCAATATATCCTAGAAACTTGTAATATTATTCAAGGAAATATTATTGATGGTTTTCTGAATTATTTCCCTTTTTCAACTTTTTATTCTCTCTTTCAAGTATTATGATTTAGGAATGTCATTATTTCAACTCTATTTTCTAAATGAACTTCATCTGAGTCCCTTCAATTTTGAGCTACTATTTTTATCACTAGTAAACTTTTAATCATTTAATTTAGTAATTATAATTTTTTCTACAGTATTAAAAATAAATTTATCCATTTATTCTTCATTATCATCATCTTCATCACACTTAGATAGATAGTTTCTCCTTTTTTATTTAGATAAGTTTTTATCCTTTCCCCTAGAATAATATTTGTATTTTTTTCCTTTTTTCTTGAAGGATATTCTTTATTTTATATCATCATCATCATCTTTACCATATTCCTTTTGTTGAGGAAATTTTATTTAAAGTTTCATGTAGAACTGCAAACAAAACAATTAAAAGGTAACATTCATTTGTACTTTCCTATACCTGTTTGATTTTTTTTAAAAAAATACATAATTTTATAAAAATATTTACTAACCTCATATTCAGTGTAAGTGTCATTAGATATTTCCCTGAGAACATTCTATGACTATTTTTATTGGAAAATTTATAAGAAATTTCTTGGTCAACCTTTTCCTTGTTATTTATCACATTTTATCTTCTAAACTCATATGCTGTAAGAGTGTTGATCTGATCATCTAGAGATAGAGTATCTATATCTCTATCTTCTAGATATGCAACATTGACATCAAATTTATTAGGGATAATTCATAGAATCTTTTAAATAATAATGTGATCTTCCATCTTCTCACCAAGGCATATTATAGTGCTAAAATATTTATTTACCCTTGTAAAGAAGTCAACCTCTGATTTAGTTTTTATATATATCCCAGATGATTTTATCAATTTAAATTTCTTTAACTCTATGAAATTCACTTTTAGAGAGTGAGGAAAGTATAGAATTTCTAGCTTGACCATTATTCTATATTTTTTTTCATATAATCAATAGTCAATGGAACACCTCTAATATGAGGAATAAAAACATAAATAAAACTTCAAAAACTTCATAAAAAATGTTCATAAGGTAATTATACATTTTATCAATCTAGATATGATAATTCTTCCTAAAAAATAAAATAATCCTTTTGTTGTTAACAATGTTATGAACATCTATAACAGCTTCTTGTTCAACAAACTTTAGAAAGGAGTCAACTAAGGGAACCACCTACTGATACTACTTGAAATAATCAATAAAGATCTATTTGATCACTAATAATCAGGGGTGGGGTGAATCAGTGATCTTTTATTTTTGTATTTTTTTCCATAAAACCCAAAAATCACCACCTGTTAAAGAGAAATGACTTCTATGGAAACAAGTTCACAATAAATACCATATGAACACCAATATTTAAAATTTTTACTAATTGATAAGAGTATATAGTATTTGGAATGGTATATAAATAATCCTTCCACATAAACAATAGAAATAAATACTTTGAACATGGTTACAAAATTTAGGGGATAAATATTCACATGGGTTTCACTTTGATCAATCCAATGTGCATGTTCTCTCCATAAAGATGAAATATGTAAAACTATTTTGTTACAACTGAGAGAAAAATTCACCAACATGATTAAGAACACCATTACTTCACTGAATGTGTTTTCATCACACCTAGCCTTCTTTTAGGTATTCCTTCTACTTTCTATTTCTTGACTTTCAATAGTCCATAACTTCCCTCACCCTAATAGCTCCACAAAATAGGTGTGTGAATTCTATTGATGATCACTTGTAAGTTCTTTAATCTCCAGGTATTCTTACATAAAATCATGCACCAATCATGTTTCCTTTTTCATGAAATTATAGGCCTTGCCTTTTCTATCATTTTTTGTGAAACACACTGCCTATGTGTAAAACCTATGAACTTCCTTTGCATAATAGTTGCACGATATCACTGTTCCAATGTGTAAAATGTATAAATGAAAATTTTAATATATATATGAAATTATCGCACATTTCATGGCCAATTTTACCTTCTTTATCATGAAATAGAAACAATATCCTGGATGTATATTCTGATTAAATTCATGATATAAGAACCCAATTATTTTGTGAAAGGTATTTGTATTTTTTTATAAGAGTCTTGCATAGAACCAGAAGTCTTATCAAAAGGGTATGTTAATTCACTTAATTTACCTTTGTAAACCAAAGTTTTTTCTCATAAATGGCTCATCATGAAGTACTTCAAGTGTGAAACAGAAGATGAAGTGTTATAGAACTTCTTCTTTGTGACCAAATAGGCTCACATATAATCTTCTTCATGAAACATACTTCTACACTACCCTATTTTCTTCTTATAAATAAATATCTATTAATATATGACCATCCTACTTAATTTATCTAGGTATATCTCCTTTTATAATAAAGGAACTTCATTTTCATCAACTACTTCTTTCTCTATTTATGCCTAGTGTATCCTTAAAAAATAAATCAACGTGAAGAAAACATCAACAAGTCAAAGATATCAAATTTTGAATTCTTTAAATGAAAGTATATAAAATAATTATCAAATAATATTATGACATTTTTTCTTTATTATATTGGATTTACTTTTCTTGAAATGAAGCATCCACCCTACATTGGTTTATCTAACTCTTATAATATTCTCTCAGAAGTGGATCCTTATAGGACAAACAATTGCATGAAAATAAAATCATGCATGCATGTGAGATAAATATTTTTTCTATTATCCTTGAGTTACATGCTTATAATATCACCTTTACAATCACTAGAGATGATCATAAATCTTGAGAATCTTTTAGCGAGGAACCAATTTCATCAGGGATCTCCCATGTGAAGCAAGTGATCAGAGGTTGATGGTGATAATGTAGAGACTCATGGATCACCAAAACACTTCTGATCAGATGGATGCATTATATTTATAACATTTTAATATGGGAGAAGAGTGACCCTTCATTAATTTACCACATACTAACTCTTTATGAACTTCTATCTATTATATTAGCAAATTCATTAGGACAGCTTGTTGAAGCTGTCATCCCAGGTTCAATATCGGTACACTATCCATACATTGATGGGATTCATCCCTACAGGTTTCCAGAAAACTATATTCATGACCGAAACTATTTTATCCACATGCCATATACTATATCCCACACTCAGAGGGCTTATACATGACCCTTATACACTTTCCACCATGCAATTATTTAGGGATGGACCTCCCCACATTGTTGACCTTGACTCCCATAACTCAGTTGATGGTCTATCCCTTTGGGATTGTAAATGGTTGGATAATTTTTTTTACAAAAACATAGAGTAAATTACAACTAAATTATTCTCATATTAAATAAAAATCCATCCTTGACATATCCACGTCTTCATCATCCAATATCTTCACATTCCAAAGTATCAATTCCAAAGAACTTCCTCAATATATCTTCATCCATAAATGAATGGTACTTGAATCTTATTCATTGTTGTAAAATATTTTTACTTTTGACACAAGTATTTTAAACATAGAACCCATTCAAAAATCATAAAAATTTTCAATGTGATTTTTGTCCTAAAAATATTTAACCAAATATTTTTGATCAAGAAAACACAAAACCTTAAAAATATTCAAAACAATTTGAAGAAACATGGTCCCAATAGGACATGAAACTATTTATTACTTTAATTAAAAAATAATTTGTTATGTTAATTCCTTTACCTTTCATTAGACATGAAAATGTGGGCTAATGACATTCAACCAATGTGATTTAATTATTTTCATTTAGTAGGTTCATTGTATTTCCTTTTATTAAGCATAACAAGGTAAATCATGACATGTAACAAATTAAATTTATATAATTCAAGGAAAAGTGATATTTTTAATATAATTTACATTTAATAATTAATAAATTAATTTATAACACTTCCCCTCAGAAGGTACAACCCACGTGCACCCAAACGGTTCCACAGATAGACCCATATGGGTCACTAAGTCATAGAATTTAGAAACCACATACCTGGGGTGGTTAAAATTGAGATAATAACCTCCAAAGATGTGAGGAGAATATATCAAAAGTGTCATATAACCCGTATTCAAACATAATAGAAATGTAATATGAATTTAAGAAGAAATTCTTGGTGATACTAATATGAAGACAATGAATATAGTTTATAAAATGGAGATACTTTTAGGGAAAATTCATAGACCACCTACCTTATGCCTATAGCACTCTCCTCATCTAGTATGAAATCTTAGTTTTTCTTAAATTAGAAGGAAATGGATGAATAGATCAAAGCCTTGAAAAATAGATAATATGAGCCTACATAAAAACAATCATCAATAGACATAAAAATAAAAAATGTGGCCTAAGGGGTGAAGCATTTAGAAGTGGCTATCCAATGTGTCATACGATATTTTAATCAGAGTCGAAATAAAAAATATATCCTAGAACCTAAATTATGGATTCAAGGGAGCTTAATAGGTATACTTCTAACTCATGGGATACTAAGAAGGAAATGAGGGGTGATGGAAAATAATTGGGTCCCTCTCCTTTAAAATGTTTCCTAACATTTACACAGTGGGTAAATGGTTTACATATCATGTAGTGCTCTAGATTTACCTTTATTTGGAAAGTTCATTAAACACCATGTATTCCAAATACACATCATTCACTTGGCCTGAATATTGTCTTCACCCCCTAAAACCTTACATCCAAAAAAGAAGTACATACCTTAAGGAATGGTTTTCAAGTTTTATGAAAAAGATACATGCAATAATAATTTAATCGAAAGTTAAAATGAACTGTACCTAATGGAAAAAAACCAAGTTCTTATAAATAAGACAATTACTTTAACATTGATATATATTATCATCTACTCCACATTTATAAATTTTAACAACATTTATTTTCATGGTTTTGGTATTTTTAATTCTTTTATAACCACGGTCTTCAATATCCTTTTAACCCTTGAAATGGATTTTTGAATGTGACTTAGATGCTTATTTTTATAACTTGGTAAAACAGATTTTTAAAAATTCTTTTATATAATTTCAATTTTCCTATAAAACCATGAAATATACATCTCATTTGGGGTACGTTTCATGTATTGCTCTATACATTATCTAATCAATTTATATTTGTTTAACTCACATTATTTGTGATGGTTATGTTCTATATCACTCTTCAAATCTATACTGACACTGTTATTTTCCTCCATGTATTTGATCTTTAATATCATAGATGTATGCTAAAACATTTTCATTATTGACATAAAAGTATATCAATTAGTATATATGATGTTAAAACCGTACAAATTGAATGTTTTTTTTCAATAAAGTTGTTCCATTTATTGACTAAGGAATTAATGACAATATGTATAATAGTTATTTCAATTAAGAAAATTATTAATTACTAATACATGTGGATTATTTATTTTTTATTCATTACTATCATATGATTAATTCATTGGAGTTTTTTAGTAGTGGGTGGGGATCAGAATAATACAACCCTACTATGCATTAGTAGGTCTCATGAGATACAATAACCTTGGTATTTAGGAAATATCTACCCAATTATTTATAATGTTTTGAAATGAGTCCTTGGAGATATTTTTATAATGTCATTACCTGATTTATTAGCAGTATGTTTATGATTTCAGACATAATAAATTTCATCACTATGAAATTATTTATTATATTTAATGTGATAATTTACATTTTTATTCTATCCATAGATATATCTCATCCTCATATTATCCATTATATGGTAGTATTTTATTATAATTTATTTCTTCCATATTAATCATTCTTTATTTATTCCATGATATCTACTATTTTACTCTACCCCTTACTTAGTTTTTGATCTTACCCTTATTTTGTTCTTATTTCCCTAGGTTATGAAGAAGGGTAATAGGAATTATATTTTTATAAAGGTACCATGTGTAGATAATTTTATGGGTTATGTTGAAGAATTATTATATAATAATAATATCTCGGTATAATGAAAAAAATATCTTATGGGTGAGAAAGATATAAGGCTTTTTAATTAAATGGTTTTCCTAATTCTCTTAAACTGTAAAAAAAATGTCTAGGGTATGTAAGTGACTCAGTGTTTGTTATTGATAATGTCAATATGGATTGAAAAATTTGGGTTGAATTATTTAGTATCAAGGATATTATGTAAAGGTTTTTCATTTAACACCAAATATGAGACTGTGGGTTCAAGGAATCATAGGAATTTATTGAAATGATATAAAAAGTGTCTTGAGTTCAATTATCATACTAGGAAAACTAGTATTTGTGTTGAAACTAAAATATAATTTCATAGTAACTATGATAAATTTTTGGTTGACCCATAGCTCTAAGAAACCATTTACGAGAAACACCTAAGTTTGTACATGCATCATACTTTGGCCAGTCCTAATCATTAATGTCCTTTAAATGTTATAAAACCCATATATGTTATAGTAACCATTGGTTTATCCTATTGAATAGATAATTTACCCATAATGAAGCAAGCTTCGATTTTATGGTAGGGTTATGATGACCACATTCCTATTCATGGGCATATTTTCATTGAATAGTTGAGTGATGAATAATAGAATAAGATACATGATTTCAAGGTATCCATTCCTTGGGAGTAGATGGAAGAACAGAAAAATATCATACATAGTGAAGAGGTTCTCCTAAAGAGGATGGAATTTTTCACTATGTTGGATGATACAATCTATAGGTAAAATACACTCTATTTGTTTTGTAGGGGTATAAGCAACAAAGGTTTTAGAGATAGTCCAGATCCTTGGGTGATAATAGATTGGATAGAGTCTAGGAATTGTGTTTTCATTTTGACTATGACACCCAAATACCAGATTGTGCTTCTTTCATTGACTTCCATTCAAGGTGTAGTGATTTGTTAGTTAAGGATTACTAAAAAAAATGAATATACTACTCTATCATGGTTGGAGTTTTATCCGTTTATTATATGGAGTTATATTTGTCAATTTTTATGATAGTTTTAGTCCATAGCTTACTATAACCTCTTCAAGAAGTTAAGACCATGATTTTATAAATAACGAGGCTTACAAATAGAGTAATCTTTAGGCTTGAAATGGTATAGATTCCTTTGATATTAAAAGTTTGAGTGAGGCCTTTAGAGTGTAATTTAAGAATGTTTTATGCCTTTTTTGATCCCCCACCTACACTGAGGACCCTAAGAGTGTGTTGGTAGTTAATAATTTCTTAGTAGTGAGGTAATCTGGTTTTAGAATAGTAAAATGTTTCCTTACAACCATAAAAAGTAGTTTTATGGATGAATCTCAATATTAAAGATACCATTGAGGTTAAACAAATTCATTTTGTAGGATCTATAGTTTTACAGAAGGTGGTTATTATTGAGGATATGGTGGTGAAAGAGGAGTTAGATATGGGTGATGTTTTCAGATATCTCATCCACAACCTTTAAAGGGACCTCATCAAATGCTGAGTGATAATAGAAAAAAAGAATAGTTATGTGCAATAAAATTATTTGGGAAGAAGGACCCTAATAGTATTTTTAGTATTATCTATCTATTATTTATTTACACTCACACTCATCGATACTAGTATGATCTATTCCTTTGTTCATTTGTTACTCTTCATGAGTTGGGAACTCCAGGGGGATTATAAGTTATATCTCTTTAGCTAGATACTCCTAATGGAAGTGATCATACCTTCAATCACATTGGTTGGTATCATGAGGTTATTATTGACACACACACACACACACACACATATATATATATATATATATTGGGATTCCATTCTGTCTGGATAAAACCGTAGAAAATGACCCTTGTTTTAGATTTCATGGTTTTTGTTTATTGCTTGGTGATGTGAAATTGAGCATATGGGCCGTGGTTCACCTTAAATATTGATGGATACCCTTAATCATTTTATGTAGGCCAACCATCATATGATTTTAAATGATTTACCACTACTTTTTGAGTTTTTATTTGTGTCATATGATGCTATTATGTAGTTATGTCTTTTAGTGCTGGAGAAATATGTGAATATTTTTTAGATAGTGTTTCAAAGATTCATTTTTTTGAAAGATCATATTCATTATGGATTTCTTTGGGGGGGTTTACCAATATCATCAATACATTGTTGGTTAGTTTGAAAAATATTTATGAGATATTTGTGTGGTTTGAAGACTTGTTAAAGAATGGGTTTGTTAATAAAATTGTAACCTCTCCAACCAATGGAAAGAAACTATGTATTTATAGAAGGTGAAAATTTGGTTTATATATCATTGAATTTAGTATTTTGATGTTAATTCTTTATGGGAAGTATTTAAACATCCTTAAGAACATCATGAAATCTTAGTGAAATCAATTATAACGATTAATATTCATAATACATTTGCGACAACATTGGATTATTAGTAATAAACATTTCCTGGGGCATTTTTTGTGGTCTTTTTTGATTGGAATAAAAAAATTATAACATTATATCTTATTACTATAGAAAAAATTGGATGATGAATAGATGGTGGGGATATTTGAGATTCTATTCATGTTATTTTTTTGATGGAAGTGGAAGGTGTGGATTATCATTATTCTAATGCACCATAAAGGAAGTGATGCAATCTAGATTTTTGGAGCTCCCTAACTCTATCATGCTGGTTGTTGATGGATATCATTTCCCTAATGATGGTGATTTTTTTTGTTTGGGAACTTTCTCACAATGGTATTCCTGAATCCAAAATCATTTATAATCCTTGTTTCTAAGACTCCGAATCCAAATTTTCCTGAATGAAGTATTTTAAAAAACATTGGATTAAACCATCAAGGATTATTCTTATTTGGCATATTGTGCACAATATAATTCCTATTGAGATTTGTCTCCAATATTTTGACATTCATCTCTGTTATAAATGTCCGCTTTTTCACAAACATAGAGAGGATCTTAATCATCTATTTTTGTCATGTTCTATGGCCTCTGCTCTTTGGAATTTTATTAATGACATTTTTTATTGCAGATAGACATTTTCTGACAATATCCTCCCCCATATAAAATTATGTGGGGATATTGAATACTCGCAGCAAGTCAAGAACCTCTTCATATCTACTATTTCAGAGCTCTTATATGTTATCTGGTATAATATAAATTCTGTTATTCATAATAATTACTCACCCAACCTCATTGCAGGTCGAACGAGAATTCTGATTGCCATTAGAGATGCCGCCATGATCCAGAAAGCTAATTTTGACAACTCGGTTCGTGACTTTGTGATCCTGTGATGCCTTAGGATTGATGGAATCTTCCCTCGGCCAAAATTCTTTCTTGAAGAGTTCTTGAAAGCCACAATTCCTGGATGGATCAAGATCAATGTGGATGGGGCTTCCAAAGGAAATCCGAGACCATCGAGTTGTAGAGGGATCTTTAGAGACTTTCAAAGACATTTCCATGGTTGTTTCTATGGTCGTTGCAGTGTCACCTCCTCTCTTGAATCTGAGATGTTGGCTCTTATTTATTTCATTCGTTTTGTTAAACAAAAAGGCTGGAACAACAACTGGATTGAAAGTGACTCCATCACCATTGATCAAGCAATTTAGAATGGGGTGTTTCATCTTTCCCGACCTATTACTATGAGTTGAAAGAACTACCTTAACTCACTTATGAAGATTAGATACATTTCCACCCATGCCTACTACAAAGTGAATATGGTGGCAGATGGTCTTACTAACAAGGGAATCAACCAGACCATTACATGGATTGATGAGTTACCGGTTGACCTTCTCCCTCTTTATGAACAATATTGTAACAAAATTTCCTCTTTTAGACTCTTGTAATTTCCTTTATTTCTTTTAAAAAAAGAATTTATTGTGATATAACAATGAGAAATTTAATGGGTGACACAATAGGTTTTTAAAATTATAATCTCCCAAAAGGGGGTTTGTACTTGTTGGTGTTGGGATAACTTATCATTTGTGTTCATTATGTGAAAAATATATATATAATGTGAAGGATGTTTCTTATAGGGATAAGTATTTTGATTACTTATGTTTTGGAATATGTATCCTATTATTGAAATAGGATGAATAACTTTATCTGAATGGGTGAGGACTATAAAATTTAGATTGTCAAAGAATGGGTAATTGATGAGATAAGGGTTGGTTGAATATTTTTTTGAGGATGTTTATTCCATTTCATGACATTATCAAAAATTTATATCATTAAGTGAACCCACTACCCAACTTGTAAATATTTGGTGGCATATGCAACCTTTTTCATAATAGTGGATATTAGGTTCCTTATAGTGTGGGAGGAAAGGTTACATTACGATCGTTTATGGTCCTCATTCTTAGTGATAACAATGTTGCAATATTTGTCTGTCTAGGTGATGGTGGGTAGTTTATTTATACCATTAAGATATTGGTAATATAAATCCATTCATGGATTGGTGTATAATTACCATGGATGTCTTCTATAGTATTCATAATTGAAATGTACATTGAGTGACATTCAGATAGCTTACTATCAAAATGTGTGCATCATCTCACTCTAAGAGGTGATACTTTTTTAATAAAAACATTCCATTTGATGTCGATGGGTCATAGTTTCTCATCTTCTCATGTAGATAGAAATCTTATGAATGGAAATATCTTTGATAATGAATTATGCGGAGGTTAACAAAATTCAATCCCATTTTTGGCAGAGGCTTCATTAATGATTGAGCTTGGGTTTATTAGTATAATTAATGGGTTAAATAATAAAGGGAGAAGTACTAGAATGGAAATAATAGAAAGGGGGATTACCTTATTTAGTGTTTTATTTAGGACTCACATAGAGCTTGGATGACCAGAGGTATACGAATTGTATGTGAGGATGGGATGTTTTAGCATGAGTTTGTTTTTGAGTATTTTTATTTAATAGTGGTGATCCATTTTTCTAAATTACATATTTTAGATCCTAATTTTGATGAATTAAAATAAAAAAATATTTTAATTATATTTACATGAAATGTGTTTTTTATGTGTTTAAACAATTATATCTTATGAATATCGATATAAAATAACAATTTATTCCAATCCTGATAATTTCTAGAACATAATGAAGAGTTACCGAGATTTTATTTAAACAGAATAACACATTCAAGAACTTGAATTAGTTCTATGATAACATTTATCCAAAAGTTCTCAGAGAATTCTTTACATGTTTTTTACACTCATCACCTATAATAAATATTACTAGGAATCAAGGATTAGAATATAAAATGTTAATTTATTGACATTCAAGTATTTTTCACTATCTTGTTGATTGATATTTTCCATTAGTTTTATATTTCAATGTGATATAATTACTTTCATATTTGGTGCAGTTCCATTATAAAAGAACTTAATTTAACTATTGTAATTATTCATTTCAATTCGTTGAGTGACGAATTTTCAAGGATAGAAACTTGTGTTTCCAGTCCACATCGATAGAAGATGTCCACCAAAAATGAATTTATATTTAGATTTACCAAAAAGTAATTGGGTATATGTTCTTTATATTATGATTTCTATAGATCAAATATGTTCCATGAATAGAAACTTGTTGCTAAAAATCATTGATTAAAGAAGTCAAGTGGTATGACTTATATATTTCAATCTATGTGATTGAATAAGTTTTAGCTTAGAAATTTTAGTACTAGATTGGGGATAGATTATTTGAAAAATATGGATAAAAAAATTAGTTATGGAGATATGAACATGTATACACTTTAATAAATGTTATTTATGGGATTATAGATTTTTATTATAAACCTCATTGTTTTTTAAATTCTATTTCAATTTACATGTTCTATTTATCTTGTTTTACTCAGATAGTTTTATATTTTTAACCTTTATATTACTCTAAATTTACTTGATGTTACTCTAATAAGATCATCACATTCTATATTCCAAACATTACTCTTTTTTAAGAGGGAAATCTATATAAGTTTAAAAAAAATTATTTCACCCCCTCTTGTTGATTTCATACAAGGATGAAATTTTGTATCTGAGACTATCTTTAGATTTTTCATTTAATCTATTTTTATAAGTAAAGTATATTTATACAATCATTTAAGTATATATTGTTTCTCTATGGTTGGTAATATACTAATTAGAACAATAGAAAACTTAGTTCATAGTTGACTACCCATATTTGATGGAGTTGATTATGAGTATCCGAGAAACAGAAAGAATATACTTGTTTTAGACAATAGTGTGGTTAAATATCAAATTATTATTTGTAATTATAAGATTACAAATAAGTGAATTATGATTTTTTTTATAAATGAGAAAACTTAATAAGAACATAACTACCAATTGTGGAATACACTCTTGTGTTCGATAACCTATAACATATATTGTCACATCACATATTGGGTGGAAAACAATAGAATCTAAAATAATTTATATGTATAAATTTCACAAATTCAATGGTTTTGAAACTATAAGATCAATGTTTCATTAAGTCATAAAGATCTTGATTTTCTTCTAGGATAAATAGTTTCTAAAATGCATCATAGGTTTGTGATAACTATGAATGGTTTATATCTATTATAGAAAATGAAATTATTGATGATCAATTGGTTGAAAATATTACGAACATACTTCCAAAATAATTATAATTTCAAATAATATCTATTAGAGATACTAAGAACATTATGAATTTAAGTGTTGATTATCTCATTGAAACAAGAAATTTTTATGAGAATAGATTGAATGGGGAAATTTAAAAAGAGAAACAAAATAATGGGTTCTCCTTTTCAAATACATCTAATGATCATCATCAATATTATGATTTTTATTCATGGGGAAAAACAAAAGTACAAATAAAGTATGGAAAATAACATGGGGGGGGGGCTAAATTAATGGAGACCAAGGGCATCCCCTCGGATAAAATTCACCACCTCAGGCTTAAAGAGAACAATGTTGGATAAAAAAGTTACATTGGAGCCTTGGTCAGCTAAAGATTCACGATAATCCACTACTTTTTTACCCTCGTTCCAATTATGAGTTACCTTTACATTGTTGTTGAGGAGTCCCTTGAATCTCCTAATGATGTAGGAGATTGATCATGGAGTAGATCCTCTACTGTAAAATGAATCATGAATGATCATTGGATCTATTTCCACTTGATAGAGGGAAATATTTTGCTGAGCATAAAGGTTGAGGCCCGTGAAGACTACTTTTGCCTCTGCCAGCAAGGAGGAGCCACTACAGTAGTGTGCTGTGAAGGCTATCCAAACACTTACCTTGTAGTTGCGAATGACCCCTTCACCACGGATGTCCTCTGATATGCATGATCCTTCTATATTGAGCTTGATGCCGATTCTTGGGGGAGACCACCAGACCCAGTGTCCTTGCATGGGATTATTGGATGGTGGGGAAGCATGAATCATATGAAGAGTAGGTTCCTACTTATAGTTACTGGTCAGTGACACCATATCAACCAAAATAATCATCTGACTTACAATGATAGACCACCCTGTTGAAGTACTCCCCTTATATCATGCCCAGTTTTTGGCTTTCCATTGGTACCAGCACCCAGCACTTTGAACCACAGTTCGTGCCATCTTTTCTAGGCCCTTTTATTTTTCTCCCTCAAACCATCCATCCAATAAGGGAGTATCACACTTCTCCTGGGAAGAATACGTAGTAAGCCCACAAAAATCACTCCACACCGCATGACCCCACTCCCCTTCAAAGAATATGTGAGTCATATTCTCCTCCAGTCCCTCCTTGAAACATTGGCATCTGGAAGGCAGGTTGATGCCCATTCTTTTGACATTTTCATATGAAGGAATTTCCTTATTCTTGATCCTCCAAATAATAAATTTTTATTTTAGGGGAATCTTATTTCACTGGACCATGTCATTCCATCTATCCCATTGACCAGTAGTGCTGAATAGACTACAAATACTACATATTATGATTCTTTAATGACTTGTACTTCAATGAATTATTCTAAGAAAATTTTAAAATATATTATATGGATTTTAGTAAAAGATAATTTTATAATATAGATAAACATATAAATAATATGTTTCATAAGATGTACTTATGGAACAATAATGTAAATTATAAAAAAGATATGAAATGTTCCGAAGAAAAGATGATAAAAATTATTATTTTGATGTAACATTATATGGAATTAAAATGTATTGACACATTAAGACATATTTTATAAAATTGAGGGTGTCTATAATTTCCTCAATTTATAATAGAAATAATGTCCAAAGATATATGAATACTTGGACTTCTAGTGAATATCAATATTCTGATAGTGATTCAGATAGTGATGATAGCCAAAATTTCATCAATTTTTTTACTATAATAACTAAATATGAAAAATGATTTATGGATATTGTTAGTAGTGTATCCATTTCAACTATTTATTTAGATTATACATTTCATTTGGATGAGGAAGAAGTTACCTTTACATTATTTAAGGATATAATTTTTTTTGACTATCTTAGAGAAAAAATATATAAATTTATTGAATAACCCTGATTAGGATAAGACATAAAATTTTAAGATAATGATATTAAATCAAAAAATAATTCTGATTTGAAATAAAAAAAATCAATTTCTATCTCACCACACTCTAAAAATTAGAAAGAATTTGTAAAAATTAAGTCTAAAATTGAATTCCTTAATAAGTTTTACTTCTATATGGAAGAACGTTGATAAACTTCAATACCATTTGAGGTATCCTATAATGGATCTAGAATTGCATTTACTTTTTACCATAATTCACATTTTCAATGAAGTTATTTTTTCATGGAAAGTATGTTTTTTGGTACTAAATATTGAATGGGAGTTCACTGAAAGAGTATTTGTTCCCTATAGAGGAATCAATCATTAAATGTTTCTAGATATTATTTTTCCAATAATCTTGAAGTATTTAAACATTGAAGGGTTAGATATATGTGGCTTCCTAAATTTCTATTTACTAACATTTCCATACCCATGAAAGTTCTAGTTCAAAATTGTTGATTTCATTTTAGGATAAAAGTGTTGGTTACCAGTGATAGAAACACTTGAAACATGGATAATAGATAAGTATAAATAAATTTCAATTATAATGGGTTTAATAAGAGTATAAGACCTTTTATTTAATAGATAATTATGAAAATAAGACAACATTTGAGAATATATTTATATGTCACTCTTTTATATAAGAGTAAATTCATATATTGAAAAAATACATGATAAATAAGGAGGATTTTTATTATATATAATTATTCTATATTTTGTATTGGTATAACATATGTTTCAAAATAAACTTAAATGGAAGATATAGATATATTAAATATATATTTTAGAATAATTTATATCATAAGTAGAAAATTCTATTTTAACATTGGAAGATAACTTCTAAAAGTAAAATTATTTCTTTAATGGTTATATTTCAGAATGATGAAAAACTAGTAACGTGAATTTATTTTTTACATTATGCATTTATATACTTAGTTTATTATTCAAAAATTAGTGGTGACCATCTTAATTTCATTATTAAATTTTATTGAATATATGAAGTATTTTGATATCTGATTCTATTATGATTATGATTATAATTATTTCCTATCTATACTTATTTATTTTTTAAAGTTAAACATGGGGATAAGAGCTATAATAATAGTGGAAATATTAGTTAGTTTCCTTTTTTAAAAAGGGGAGAATGTTTTATTTTTTTTAGTTGTTTCAGAAAGGGGGAAAATGTTTTCAAAAACTTATCTTCACATATTTTATGGTGGAGTATATATTATTTATTTTAAAAAGAACTATATGTTTGATTTTTAGTATTATTTCATTTAAAATGAAATTTTTATTTTTTTGGTTTTAATAAAAAGGGGGCTACTATTGATCCATTTTCCTAAATGACATATTTTTTATACTTGTTTTTATAAATCACAGTACAATTTATATTTTCATTATGTTTACATGAAATTTGTTTTTAAATGTATATATAATTATATATTTTAATATTCATATATAAAAACAACTTATTCACAACCAGATACTTTTTGAAACATAGTTAAGAGTAACATGAATTTTATTAAAATATAACATCCGAAAGAATTTGAAGTAATTTTATTAAAGTTCATATCCTAGAATTCCCATAGAATTAATTAGAAGTTCATTAAATAATTATTTATAAATATAAAAATGAGTACTTGAGGATTATATATTGAAATAAAGGTTTACATAATTTCATGAGTTTTTCATATCTTATTGATTGATAGCATCCAGTATTTTAGCTTTTTAGTTTGATATATGTTCTTATATATTTATTAAGGATTAATTATAAAATAACTTATATTTCCTATTGTAATTTTTTATTTATGATCCCTATTAAAATAAGTTTTGAGGATAAAAAATGTTATTATGATTCTTTCTAATAAAATAAATCCTTCGGTAAGACCTTCCCACCAACATTTATCGAAGAAGATCTTGGAATAAGAGATCGGTCTTCTGATCTCTATTTATTGAAGAAGTTATGAGCTTAGGTAATTTTTGAAGTTGATCATTGATCAGAGAATTCCAAGAATAATAATTTTTTCATATGATATATGTGATCAAATAGGTTTTATCATGGGCCATTTAGTACTGAATCAAGGATAAATCCTCATATTACTTGGATTAAAAGTGAAGAAGTTACTAGGATGGAAACCTAGATATCATTTAATGAAACATGTTTTGGGGTTTACCTATTGTTTTCCTAAAATTTATTGTTTTGTAATGTTATATTTCATTTTAAACTTTCTATTTATCTTGTTTTTATAATAAATTTTATTCATCATAATCCATAATATTCAATTATATTTACTTTTTTTTACTCTTATGAGTTTTGAAGATTATATCTTCCATTTATTTATTTATTTTTAGATATGAATATTTAATGTCTTAAAAAAATTCAATTCAATCGCCCTTTTGAAGAAGATATATTGAGACAAAAAATTTCTCTAGTTGTTTTATTTTTAGGTAAGAAAAACTTTAAAGGTGGTAAGGATATATAAACCCTAGTTTTCCCCAGTCATGACTGTACTCATTTTGAGTTCTAAGGTTTAGGGTCCTCTATAGGATAAAATTTAAAAATTATATAAGTGAATGACCTGTTTTGTTTATAGTCATTCCATTTATATCATAACATGATTTTTACCCTTAGTCTAAATTTTTCAATAGTTTTGAGATTTTCAAAATATTACAAGATATTTATAAATTATAAGAAAATTTATACTACATTTGTGTGTAGTGATAACACCTAAATGGAATCTCAAAACGAATTTTTACACCGTGTTTCTATCCATATATAGTGGTTCTTCTTGGGAGAGTTTCACCCTTTTGTTGGGTTTCTAGCACTAGGTCAAGTTTGTTTTGGGTAATTAATTAAAAATCATTGGTTTACATAATTTAAAGTGGTAACATACTCGATATTATTTCTCTCCAGGGTTATGTACATGTTCTATTGAAATAAACCATAGATCATGAGAGTAGAGAAGGGAAGGGATTGTATTATTTATCCATGACGATGATTCAATGTTAGTTCAAAAGTGAGTTCACATAGAAATGAAAAACGAAACCTGGGCATCGCTAAACCTTTAAAGTGATGGTGTTATCACCATGAGATAATATTTATTTTTCAATTCCTCACTCCATTATTCTAAATTAGTTTTCCAAATTCCTATATAGATTATTTTTCTTGATTTATTTTTGAAATTCTTTTCCCCACATAATTTTTATTTTGTATTTTTTCTACAACTATGATTCAACCTTTTTTCTTTATTGGGGAATATTTTAGGAGTAATAATATTTCTAGAAAACTTAACATCATCCAAAAAATCCTTGATTCCTCCACATTATTCTCCCCTTACCGTTTACACATTCATCCCCAACCATCTGCATGCCAGAAAATTTGGAAAAGTTATCCTGGGATGATTTACTAGCATTGAAAAAGCTTGTGGGACACTAATTTGGATGTGACAATAGTAAATGGGTGAAGAGTGATGATTGAAAGGTGATAAATGATTATTAAAGTAATGATGTAATAGGTTTTTAGAGGATATGAAATGTTAGTCCACCGAGGCTATGATGAAAAGGGTTTTTGTGTAGATCTCAGGTGAAGAATGTCCAATAGAACCATATCAGAGGGATGTGATGTACATTTGAGTTGTGGTCATGATGATGAAGGTCGATGGTGGTGATTGAAACACCCTTTTAGGGAAATAATAGTGTTGATGATGGTGATTTTTATGAAGACCTCATGTTTTGGATATTTTTTGACTACATGAAATGTAGCATAAAACAACCTGATATGTACTTTCCTTATATGGTAGCAAGGATTTATAATGGCGATAAATATCACACAATATATAACTATGATATATATAATATGTATAGTATGTATTTGGCACTTAAATATCCCACAATGTGTAGTGTTTATGTATATGTCATGTAAATCTAGGACACATGAAATGATGTGTAGTGGAGTACACATTTAGTATCCCCAAATTACATACACGTAGTGTATTATAAAAGTAGTTTTTTTATAGTTTTATATCAATAAATATTATGTGTATTGGATTACACACCCAACCAAAATAATTTTAGTACACGGTGTATAAGTTTTATCAAAGAATCATAAACTATTACATAACATGGTGTGTGGTAGATTACACAATAAGTTACTCTGTGAGATATACATGAGATATACTTAAAAATACAAATTTTTGAGTTTGAAACTACATGGAATGATGGTAGTAGTACATTGTTATAGGGACTACATGTCATGTACATAAATGTACATGTAATATAATTTGTAACTTATATTTGTTTCATATCATCTCACATGTGCATCAAAATCCGACATGTGAATAATACATATTGATCATTTTACCACATATAATTAAAAGGTATAATACTTTTGTACATATAAATCTATTTGTTATTTTTATTGGGTAGTTCTGGTTTAGTAAACAAGATCAGGTCAAAAATGGGGTTTGGTACTCTCCTTGAGGCATGATAATGATAGGGAATAAGTCCCCCATTATTCCCAAAGTTTGGTACTCCCTATATATGGACTCATGATAGTGCATAAGTTCTCCAAATTATTACATGGAGTTCGAAAATCTACTACAAACATGGGGTGTGGGTGATCCAAATTTGGGTATGGATTTTCTTCTCCATTAGGTGCAATAATTTTTATATTCCTTATGCAAGAGATAGATCGATGAACTCCCCCACAAACCCCAATTTGAGGGCCCTTTATCTTTGGATATTAGTACTCCATAATTTTATTTTCTTTTTCATTGAGTTAACATTACTCTATAGGGTTTCAAAACACCATATAATTACACACATACTTTGGAGATATGATGGTCCCCCACTAGAGATTCTATTAGGTGACATTTGTTTTTATAGGGTTGGGTTGTTATGGAAGGGTTTGGTACTCTCTCTATCAATGAGTATACATTAATAGGTAGTGGGTCCCTCACTAAGTTTTAGAGTAAAATGAGGAAGTTTAAAATTATTACTTGTTTGATACTTTGAGTATTATCATACATCAATAACTCCTTATTTTCATCAATATGAAATTTATACTTTTATTTTCAAATTTAGACATAAACAGTCTTTTGGTATTATGATTATCCTTGGTTTATTGTGAGATGAAATATTTTATATAGATGTTCTATAAACAATGAAATTATTTTACCATCCATGGATTTATTTACCATATAGAAAATATTAAAAAAATATCGGTTTCTCTACATTTTCACCCAATCTTAGGTTTGATCAGGTTCATTGTTTCTGATTACATTGTGTTTTTGGGAATCCTATTGAGTATTTTTATACTCACCCATGCATGAGCTTCATGATAACATGTATTGTGTCTGTATAGATGATGAATCATTTGGTGATGACCATAGTGGCAATAGAGGTTGATAAGTTGATTTTATAGACTCTTGGTGGCATATGGTGGTACAAAACAGTGATGGATATTATCAAAGGATGATTTTAGAGTTCTTATAGTGATGAAGAATTTTCATTTGGATAGAGTGTATTGTCATTGGTGATGTTATGTAATTCTAATATATTTTATCTTTGTGGTTTATTATGAAATTTTATACTTATCATATGATGTCTCAATCAAAAAAATAATAGTTTTTGTTTTTCCTTTATATATATTTCTATTTTTACTTGTTATTTTTACATATTAGAGATGTATGTTTATTGCTGGTTATTATATACTAATATTTATCATATAAACTATACCCTCTTGGTGTTCATCCCCACACACTATAATATTAGAGGCCAACATGGGTTAGAACACTTGGATTACAATTAGATTATCTAGGGTTATAGATGGTTAGGTTTTGATAGAATGGCATCAATGTAATTTGATTCCTAGGGATACTGTTTAGTGTCAGCAGTCATGTAAGGATTGGTTTTTTAATATTGATTAGTGATTTCAAGGGGTTATTGAGTTTGAATATCAGACCAAATAGGTAATTTTAGGTATGGTAAAAAATAAACACTTTTTCTAGGAGTCCAATAACCTTAGTCAACCTAGATCTCTAAGAAAATATTTTCTATTTACAAGTATGTTGGTACATGAATCATATAATTGAAAATCATGATAATTAATTTTCTTAATATATCAAGCCATCCAGATATTCTCTAGATACCATGGGTTCATCCAATATGATAAAGGATATAACCCATAGGCTACCTCCCCTAATTCTATATTAGTTTCATGATAATCACATGCCTCTAAATGAGCCTCCCATCACTGATTAGTTGAGGGACAAGACATTGATTCAGAGAACCAATTTGGAGGTATCCTTTCCCTATAAGTAAAAATAGTAAACTATAACCATTATTCTTTGTACATATATTATTTTATATTGGATATTAGTCCTCACTGTGTTGGATGATACTATTTATAGGATAAATGTTCCATGAGTATTATAGTGATAAAGTCCTCATGGATTTATGAGCTGAGACTAATCCTTGATATATAGATGATTTGATCTAGTATGAGTCTTTAATTTCCCATATAATATGTAAACCCAATGACTATATAGTGGTTCTTGCACCCTGTTCCATTCATAGTGTAATGATCTCTCAGTTGACGGTTAATCAAAATCATGATGTTATTTCTCTATTGTGGTTGGATTTTGATACCTTATTTTTATAGAGCTTTAATTGATGATGTTGAGGATGATTTTAGTTTGGATTGTTCTAGATCCTATTCAAGAAAATATTAATTGTGTACAAGATGAGTTTTATAGATCGATTACTCTCTTAGAATGATTCTATATGGATTTATTTGATCATTTGATTTTGAGAGATGCCTCTAGAGTGTGATGAGAGAAATGTTTAAGACTTTTTTATTACCCCACCATTTTTAGGCCCCTAAGGGAGAATTTATAGTTTTGAAAATATAGTTAATGAGACACCCTAGTTTTAGAGAAATAAAAATTTTCATTGTAGTTCTCTAAAGTGGTTTTGTATATAGAAAACCACAATAAATATATTCTTGAGTTTAGGGAATTTATTTCTAAATGCTCGATGGAATTTTAGGGGGATGTTTTGCATCGGGAGATAGTGGAGAAATATTTGTTAAATATGGGTGATGTTTGGAATGATCTACCCAAAAGAATTCAAGAGGTCCTTGAAAGAAATAGAGTGTTTATTTTCAATACCTATATAGTCATTCAGGATAAATGAATCTAAGTTGATGATGAATGATAGGGTTTAAGGTGTGAGTTTTATCTTATTGACTAACTTTCATATCCAAATAAATTAGAAGGAAAAATTCTTTTAGTTCTATATTTTTTAGGAGTTTTTAATTATAAGAAGGCTCTTAGTCAAACAACTTTTTCTTGAGAGTCATACTAGAAATGATCATCCAGTCACTCTCATTTGTTGGTAGTGTGATATTTATCACAAGAGAGTGAGAGGGATAGGTATTTTTTGTGGGATTCCATATTATTGGAATAATACCTTGCACCATCATTCTTATTTTAGATTTAATGGTATTTGATTGTCATGTGATAATGTGAAATTGAGAGTATGGGTTGTGGTTAACCTAAAATAGTGAGAGGGATCATTAATTGAATGCGTATGAAAAATATCAGATGGTTATGGATGAATGAACAATATATGGAGAGTTTATATTTTTCACTATAGTTTTTAGGTTTATTGAAATTGTGAGGGAATATTTGAGCCTTTTTATAGATAAATTTATAAGGTTTCCCTCATTGAAATTTTAGGATTCATTTTGTATTCTTTTTGGTGAAGTACTAATGTCATATATAATATATTAGTTAGTTATAATAATATTATATTTCAATTGATCCATCTTAGATACCCATAAAACAAATATTTCCTTAGGATCTATGTAACTTCTTAGATAGATGGAAAGTAATTGATTTGTTTTTAAATTTTAAACTCATGTTTTATAGAATTATATTCACTATTTTGAATAGATCTCTCAATGGGTATCTTTTTATCATTTATAAAAAATTCATTAAATCATAGTTATATCGATGGGAGAGATGAGTTCCCATTACGTGTTTGTGATAGTAGTGAATTTTCGGTAAAAAAATTTAGGGTATAGTTTTTTGGTATTATTTGATCAGATTAGCATAATGTTAGCATTGTATATTTTTTCTTTATTTGGAAATCCATGCTCAAAATATGGAGGTGATGTCTAGGAAGTTATACATGGTATGTTTTTGATTATAGAGAAATGTGTGGATTATCATCATTCAAATGAGGGGTCCCTAAATTCTCATTAGGTGGGAGAGTTCCTTCTTGACCATATCATATATGGTGTATTGTGCGACTAGGTATTTTAAGGTAGTACCCCTAACAATATTTTTTTAAGGTGGGAATAATTCCACGCTACATAAAGGATATATGTTTCATCCCCATGAGACTCACATTGGGTTTCATGATGGGTGTTTTTAATTGAGATCACCTGAAAGGGGATAGAGTAATAGTAACACAGGTCTAAAAAAAATTAGTGTTATTTTTTTTTCAGAAATTATTATTATAAAGTGAAAGATTTTACTCTATGTGTTGATTTTTTCAAGAACCTGAGTTCCAGAAGGTGTATTTTTGGGCCTGGAACTAAAAAAAGGTTCACATGAATAATCCAATATTATCATCTTTGAATTATGGTGGAATGGGTCACCAATGATCTATAGTTTGGATATATGGTTATTTGAGGAGGATGAATCTATTTCTGTATGTGATTGTTAGTCACTTTCGTGAAGAGAGACTGCAATTTGATTGGGTTATATTTGGTGGTAGATGTAACCTTGTTCATAGTAGTGGACATGAGATTCATTCTAGAATTGGAGGAGATGTTTCATTAATATATTTTATGGTTTTTATGATTGGTTTTGGAAAGGTTGATATTTTTTAGGTGATGATGCACATTGGAAGTAGAATTTTGGGAGAATGGTATTTTTATCCCTTTAATGTATTGGTGAAAAATTACCATGGTTTCATTATATATAAGTGTTCATTGTCACGATACTTTTTAGATAATCATGATGGTTTATCTCTAATGATGGGGAACATGGAACTCCCACAATACATGATCCTGTAATGGACTATGTCCACAATGATGTGGATGTTTCATGGTTTTACTTCATTCCATGTGGATGGGTGACCTGTGGATGGAAAAGAATTTGGTGAAGAATCAGGTGGAGGATCATTGAATGTAAGCTCTTATTTCTATGGAGTCTTTAGTCCAAATTGGGCTTGGTATGATTGTTAAATTGATTGGGTGGAGGCTTAGAGAGGGATTTTCTAGTATGGAAATGGAATAAAGGAGTATACACTTCTATAGGGTTGTATCTAAGACTCTAGTAGAGATTGAACCATGAATGTTAGATGAAGGTCATGCAAGGATGAGTTGATTCCACATATGATTTTTTGAGCATTCTAATTTGATATACATATTTTTTTCCTTTTTTGGAAATAAAATATTTAAATATATGGTGGATTCAGTGACTCATGTTTTCCTTGGTCAACAATTAACTCATTTTTGAGTTCAAGAGTCCTCAGTCTTCTCCAATGGTAAAATTGAAAATTGAACCTAGAAAATGACCAAAGGAAAACATTATGATCATTCCATTAATATTGGAACATAATTTTAAAAATTTATAAATTTTTTGATGGAATTGTTTTCTTGTAAAATTATATAAGATATATAATATTTATTAAAAAATAATTTCTTCTCACATGTGCTATAATAGATATATCCTTATAAAAATACTGAATGGGAAATTTTAAAAAATTATTTTTCCTAGATCAAGGGGCTATTCCTAAGAGACGTGTAATCATTAATTATATTTTGGTCCCTATACTATGTCTATGTCATGTATTTAATTAAAAAACCAGGTTTGGATTAATCAATTACTATAAAATTCAATTCATGATTTATCTCTAAATTCACCTTTTTATTCAATTGACATAATACATATATAAAGAGAGGATATGAGGGAGGAGGTTGGATTATTTATTAATAAGTAGATATTGACATTAGATAATAATGGGGTTTCTATGTAAATGATTAATAGATCCCATGACATCGTCAAGCCTTTGAAATTGTGGAATTAATGACTTAATGTTGGATTTATATTTTAAATATCTCAATTCCTTATTTGTAATTAATTTTATATATTAATTTATAATTTATTAATCAAGATTTATTTCCATTTTTTATTCCTAGTTTGCTTTTGATTTTATGGTTTTCTAATCACTATGATTTTCCCACACTATTTATTAGTGGTTGATTCAAGCCTATAAAATAGTGATTTTACCATTGAATCAACCATAATATCCTTGATTATTCCACATTCTTGATACCCTCCTCTATCATGGTAATTCATAGACTTGTTTATGGATAGAAGTGGGAAAATGTTGTGTCTGGAAGATGATAAGGCATTGGAAGGGCTCATGGGATGCTGATTTGGAAATAGAATACTCAACGAGGTAAAAAAAATTCTTAGTGGGTGATTATGGGGTTTCAGAGGTATAGAATGATGAAGTATCGTGGGAGATGACATATTGAGGAATTGGAGGTGATATGCATAGGGTTTTCAGAATTAACTCTGGAAAAGCATATCAAAGAGGGACTTATCTGATGGAGGAAATGACCACTAATGTTGTGGTGGATATGGTGGAACTTGATGGCAGCAATTAAAGTGTGATTTGGGGTGAAAATGGTGGCAATGGTGGAAATTTTCATGAATATGCTGAGTCTTATAAAAGTTTTAACTACACATCCTCTAGTTCATAACTACATTATGTGAAACATTCCCTATATGATATCTAGGGTTTCCAAGGAAGATAAATACCATATGTCTTGAAACTATAATGTTTATACCTGTTATGGACTCTATATGGAGATTAAATGTTACAAAACATATAGTATAGAAGTACTTTACAAGTAGTATTGGGTCACTTAAAAGGTCTTTACTGGGGTACACACCCCATTAGCCCACATGACCTACATGACATGCAGTCTAAAACCATATTCCATGAACTTCTATGTCACACAATATATTGTGTACTACAATACACTCCCATACACATTCACTAGAGTAAATGGAATTTAAATTTTACATAAATATCATTTACTATTACATGAAATGATGTGTATTGGAGTATACAATCAGTTAGTCAATGACACCTACAAAATGTGTACTTAAAAATACATTTTGTGTAGTTTGACATAACATGGAGTGGTGGAGGAAGTAAATTCCCTGAGGGGATACCCAAAATGTATATAAAGTCACATGGCTTGTCATATGCAACCATTGGTGTTTTTCATGTCTTCTTGCTTGAGTGTTATATTCAGACATGCAAATAGTTGATTTTGAGTGTTTTTTTCATGTAAGGAAGGATGATATGATCCCTTTAGACATCATAGGACCTTTAGGAAATTATTTTTGGGGTATTTCAGGGATATTATCTCCTTAAAAAAATAACAAGGTTCATGAGAGATGATTATAGTAGATATGAGGTTTGGAATTACCCCAATGATATGTTGATGAATGGGCGTGGTTCCCCTAATCTTTTGAGAGTTTTCTACTACCTTTTAGACTCACTCATGATAGGTTTTTAGTCCTCCATATTAGTTTGTGGAGTTTGACACTCACCCATATACCTGTGGATGATTTGATAACATTTAGGCATGAATTTGGTACCCCTTCGGGCCTAAAAAGTGCTAGTCCACTTAATAAAAGAGAGAGTTAAGAAATATCCCACACACCATCTAAAGAACTGAAAATTCCATATAATTTTTTTATTATATGGAATTATTACGAGACATTGAAATTTGATGGCATATGATTCTGAGGCCCAGAGAGCCCTAAACAAAGTTTTGAACTTTTTTTAAGGTAATCTCAGTTAATGTGCGAGTTGGTTTTTCTATCTTTTGAACCAGTTCTCATATTAAAAATCCAAGGACACTGTTGAATTTTCAGCATCATGATCCGCTTAGGCGAAGATTAACATTGATTTGAAAGGGTCAGACAAAAAAATAATTTTTGGACTTTTTGGAAAAATAATAATAAAATAACTCTTTGAGTTATTTTATTCTTCTTCAACCGTTGAGAGATGGTTGGAGGAACTTCAGTGTAATGATAGTCATTAAATGAGAATCATTTAATGACCTATTACTTTTTTTGTGAAACCGAAGAACTCATTTATTTAATGGTTCATTAATTATGGTTCATTAAAGAACCAAAATAATGAACACAACGTCAAGTAAAAATTATTTTTATTATTCATTCTATTGGAAAAAGAATTCAAAACCACGGGAGAAACCTTTGATGTGACATCGAAGACTTTCCTCTCCAATGAAGAATGTTGAATGAATGACGATCATTAGAGGAATCGATTTGAAGATTGAAAAGTTGAAAAGAACGTCAAATGAAACTGAACGTGAAATCCCTTCCTTCAACTGCAACAGATTCAACCAAATCCAGGTAGTGGATTTATGTGTTAAATGATTCATCCTTTCTCATTCTTGAAAAATAAAATGAACACGGATCAACCAACAAAATGGTTGATTTGTGGCTCATTCGTTCTTGTGGGAGGTTGTTTCAGGGTCCTGGCTTGGGGTTTTACTTATTTTATATGATGATTATTATTACTCCCTTGATAAAATTCTAATGCGGAGGCCACGATCCAATCTGAAAATGGTCCAGACCCTATGTCGCTCTTAGATATTGTGCGTTCTTCATGGGTGATAGAGCAACGTGGTGGAAAGGCGATTCTGTGGGCTTTGTAGTGAAGTTAGTGACCTGAGAGGCCTGTAGGTGCAAACAAGAAAGAAAAAGGACCACCAGAGCATCTCCAGTGGCCCATAGATGGTGCTGCCGGTGCGATACCTCCTACGTGGTGGCACCCAGACCATGCCAGCCACATGCAGAAAGAGGCGCCCATAGGGCCCGTGCTAGCAAGCGTCGGGGCTGGATGACCACAGTGGGTGGATAATGCAGCACTGATGCGCCATGTGGAGACAGAGTGACCCACTCGGGATACTCAGCTGGCGCACAATAGCCGGCTCATGCTAGACATTTCGGGAGACTGGGCGACACCCTAGGGGCACCGTCAGCTGGGAGAACCAAACACCCCGTGTCCGGTCTAGATAAACCGGTACACACCTCGTGGGCCAAGATCTATAGGCTAGCGAGACCCCACCTTATGGGCCACCCCTAGCCTGGATAGAACCGCACCAACCAGGATAGACCCATGCCATCCGGGTCGGACCCGTTGGCCCAACGAGCCAGTAGGGCCGGACCCCTACCAAACACGGACCCGACCAACACTGTTTTACTAAAACTAACATAACTTGCAGACTAGGCACCTGATTGACACACTGTATGTGGATGAGGACCCTTGTGATGAGGAAATACTTTTGAGATACTCCACTTGAGTTTTGGCAGAAGTTGGAGTATGACCAGTTTGTATCGGCCTTGAATCCAACCGGGCCCTATTTACCTTTTTAACAATATCTTATAGACTAGGCGTCTGATTGATGCACCGTCTATCCTGTTGGAACCCTTAAGACAAGATGATCATTTAGGTTACTTCTAAGTGAGAATTTATTGTGGTTGTTATATGACCAATGGATTGAAGAGAAGAAACTTCGGAACTCATACATACATGGTGCGGGAATCCAGTGGCTAGCTGTTAAGTGAAGAGAGTCCCTCTGTGGATCAGGAAGAGAGAAACCCTTTGTGGATCAGAAATGGAGTGAACCTCCTCGAATTGGCATGAGAGAGACCCTCCATGGATCAACAATCATGTGACCCTTCATGGATCATCATTAAAGTTTCCCTCTGTCGATCAACAATAACGCGACCCTCCATGGATTAGTATGAGAGAGACCCTATGTGGATACACAGTAGTGTGACCTGTCATGGACCTGTCATAGAGTGAACCATCATGGATTAGTGGCAGAGATACCCTTTTTGGATCAGTAGTTGATCAACCCTTCTTGGATCAACAACAAAGCCTCTCAATAGAATACGATGATCTAGCTTTATGACTAATCCTCTTTATTCTTGTTCTTTAAGTTGTATACCTAGTGTGAGATGTCTTTTACTCCATGTCATGTGTTTGAGATCATGCTTTGTGGGTTTTCCTTATATAATTCTGAGATACCTACAGGGGTCTCAGGGCCCTACAGAGTATTTTTACACACACCTCTACATGGGCTTCGCTCGTAGCTTGTTGTGTCTTGTGTAGATGACAGGTAGCTTAACTAAGACTTTGGAGACCCAGGGCTAGATGGTACATAGAGGTGCCCGATTGATGTGGTGATCCGCAGTGACAAGTTTTACCCACCATTCAAGTAGGATCCTTGTCAGACAATCTCGGGTGTTTTTTTTTCATATTTTGTACTACTCTTTCATTTGGGCTTGTATACTACCCCTTTACTTTCATTAATTACCTTTACTCTCATTAGGGGTTTCTAGTAGTGACTGTACTTTCCCTTTTCCATTATGTTTTACTTGTGTGTAGTGTGCCCTGTCTGTTTGTGTACTAGTTTAAAAAAAATGGCTTCCCTTTTTGGGTTTCACCTTTTTGGTTCTAGTCACCAGCCCCTAGCCTATAGAATGCGGGCTAGTAGTAGTCATGAAACGGGCCCTGGGGGATAGGACATGACAAAGTGGTATCATAGGGTAGTCAGTTCTACCAGAAGAATTAAGAGTCCGTAATTTTAATTGGAACAATAGGGTTAAGTGTCTTGAGTTCAGATTTCAGTCAAGGGAGTCTAGTGTTGGTGCGACAGCCAACGTATCCATACTCCAGGACCCTGAATTCTGTTTTCGGACTCGTTACATGAAAACACGGGTGGCATGTGTTTTTGAAATGTATTTATTTTGATCTCTTTTGATTCTACTCACCAAGTATAACTTATTGATCATGGAACATCAGTTTCTTTACAAGATGCCTCCACGTAGATATCCAACTTGGATCCCGGTGAGAGGTCACGATGACAAACCAATAAGGAAAGTGGCATCGGTGCATGGACCTTTTACAATGATAGCACCTTTGGCTTGTGTACCAGTATCACCACCACCTGTAGGGAAGTAGTTGCCACCACCCCCACCAATGAACAATGCACACTGACTGAGCACGTTGTACAAGTTCCCGAGACAGAGGCCTCTGAGGTTTTGAGGAGAGACAGATCTGCAGGAAACTAAGGACTGGCTGGTGGCTAAGGCCAGAGTTTTCCGCTTGGTTGAGACACCAGCATGCTAGATGGTGATCCCTACTTCTATTCACTATCAGGACACAATAGGGAGATGGTGGATCCTGACACTCCAGACACATGAGGAGGTGGCTATCTTTGGGATGGACTTCGAGAGACTCTTTAGGGTGGAGTTCGTAATATATGGGTTGGTGTCCTGAGAACCAACTGTTTTGTACTTTGATTACATGAATGTACACTTATTATATATTGTTCATTATTTTGCATGACTATAATATAATAATGTCCTAGAATATTTGTTGCATTGATAAGGTCATGGAAGATTCCCACTATGATGAGAACCTTGAAATGCTATAACAATATTCTTAAATAATGTTCTACGGTTGGATGACATACTATGATAGGACACATAATATACAGACCATCATGTGAAAGTACTCATAAGAAGACGAGGCTCTCTCTCATGGAGTTCGCACTTGGTAATCTCCAAGATAGGAGATTATGAGAATAGACCCACCAGTAGTAATTCTGCATGTTTTGGTGTCATTAGACATTAATATATATGAGCATGTGTAATGGTCCTTAGACTGGAATATTATCATTAACTCATGTCATGACTCGCGCACTTAGATTTTCTGACGAAAACCGTTATGAAGATAGTTGGTGGGATGTCGGGTACCTTGGGTGCGTCACGAATGAAATGTTGTTAATGGATAAGTCGAGGAAGGATTTTCCCTTCCATATTTATGGAAGTAGATATCTCAAGCCTTTTTATTGAAATAGAACTGTGGAAAAAATTCCATGGCCATGGTGACATGATGAGTTTATTTATAGAATTCAAATAATTACAGATCAAGCATATAGGTTTATGACACTGGCATGAAACCTACATGATGAGATATTGAGGCAAAGGGATTAAATTACACAGTAAGTGTTCATATGAGGTGACACGTCAATGCAGCTTCGACTTATTTCTATTGGGTGCCTTGACCCATTGCTAGACAGTAATCTTGGACTTTAGGCAAGCCCGCCTAATGCCAACAAGAAAGAGGCCTTGAGGGTCACACACTAAGTGTATTCAAGTATCTCAAGTAGAATAAAGATTATTACCGTACATGGTTTAATAATTATTCAAGGAATCCTAAATCATTTTAATGTTGGAGGAAGAATAAAATGAAAACAAGTACATGAAGTTTATTAATGATTACATGTTGTGGAGTTTTTATTTTGAAAACAAGTACATGTTGTGTATTTATTATTACACGCCGTGTAGTTTTTCTAGTTGGGATTTTGAGGAAATAATATTGTTTTATTAAATGATATTTATTATAATCAGCATGGGCGCATGTCATGGAATTAATGATTTGACATGGGGTTTTCAAAAGAGTTAATGAAATAAATAAAATGCGTAACGTGTTTATTTATTGTCAAAACTCTATAACCTCAAACATGATTCTAAATATCCTCACAACAAACTCTTTTCTGAAGAATCGTTGTGCACAACAATTCTGGAGAATTATCTCAAGTCCAAAAGAACTCCAGCCTCCAAGAATGCTCTCAAGACCGAGAGAGATCCACCTCCATCAGATCAAGGAAATCTAAGGAAGACAATGCAAGCAAAGGATTCTCCACGTTAGCACCTAGAAACTCCTTTGGCGACGTCCATAGATACGTGGTGCACATGTGGATCACCTTTAGAGGAAGTCTACACTTGGATTCTGTGACACAATGAAGAATCACATAGAAACGTGATTAGAAAGATCAAAGAATAATTAACTCCATAAAAGGTACTTCTGGTCAATTAATTAAATTAATTATAATTAACCTGTGATGATCCATCCTTTATAGTTCTAGGAATTTTCTTCTTCTTTGTCTATTTCTGTGATTTGATCCGTGGATACTAGCATTTATCATCGTACTAATCCCGGATTTATCATTGAAAATGACAAAAATCCAAGTGGGCACATCCAACCATGAGCTTTCGCTGTTCCCTAGACCTTCAAGTGGTATCAGAGCAGGTCACAATGTTGATTATAGTTATTTAATTTTCATTAATAATTTACGCATTTATATTTGATTTAATTCAAGATAAATCATTCTATACACCGAATGAATGAGATCTATTCTTCCTATTTTTCTCGATTCACATAACAGAAATGAACTTTTAATTTTAATTTTGATTAAATTAAAAAACAAGGAACTCATCTGGAGGAGCCGCTCTTTCTGTATCTACAACACAAGAATATAGGGCGTGTAGTGAAAACTACACGCTGTGTACTTAGGTTCAATGAACCGGTACTGGTCCGCCAAAACACGCTGTGTGAATTGAGTATACCTAAGTATTTATTACACCATGTTGATAAAAAATGAATGGCATGTGGGAACCTGAATACACGGTGTGTATGTTGAATCAACACGATGTGTAGTCCAATCCAGCCCAAGTGAAACCGTGTACAAGGAGAATTCGTGTTCCACGTATAGGGGATTACGAGTCTGGTAACCGCATAACAAGGAAGTACATTCCGTGTTAGATTAATCTACATGACGTGTAATCTAAGATTTCCAAAGTATAGAAAAACATGCCAAATCCCCCAACGTGTACTTTGGATAAAGGGTAAAAAATACATGCTGTGTAATATAGCCTACACGCCGTGTACTTTCCAAAAATAGAATTTCACCAGGTTTCCTCCAAAAGTACAAATACCTGTATAAGGAATATGGATGTGAAGAATCTCAAGGAAATTCAGAAAGGAATTTAAGATAAATAATTTATTAATTATAAGATCATAATTAATTTAATTCAAGCGTGACTTATCATGAATAATAGAACGATTAAAAGAATTTGATTTATAAATTTTCTTAAATGTCGTTGCATGCTATGGATAATCATGAGCTAGACCAAAGACCCTTTGTATCTGTGTATGGTTTCATTTAAATTTGTTTAATTTAAATTCGTTGGCCTACGATCCTTATTCCAATAAAATTTAGGGTCTGCATGCCCATGATTTCTTTAATGTAAACCCCATGTAAGGGAGGATCTCACAAGCCAGTGAGACAGTTGAAAAATACAAAGTTGAGGTGAAACCAAACCAGGAAGATACAAAGGTGGATAGGTGGGAGCTACAAGACACGAACCATCGGTTCAAGGTGTTTTTTCCTAGGTAAGGGTTAGCTTATCAAAACTGCTAGATAAGCTAACCAATAGAAGGTCATGATCATGCCATGTTATTTTATTTTTGTCTGATTGTAGGGTTTATTTATTATGTATGTGTTTTTGTGATCAAATAATAAATTAAATAAAAAACCATGAAAAGATAAAATAAAATAAAAACTGGACTATGCGTAAACATTATCAGAACATGGTTAATCACTTAAGCATGCATCACTTAATATTAACAAGCATTGATAATGAAAAACTACGCATAAAGAATAAAATACCTCAAGTAACATATTATGTCAGACCAAGCCTTCGGTTACTTGATTAAGGGAAAGACTCAATAAAACTATGTGTTTGACCAACCCTTTTTCGGACAATTAATTTTATAAAGGAATCTCTTATGAAAGTTTCGGGTTGAATTAAAGAGGAGTATCCCTTGCTAGACTTGTTGCAAAATTGGGGAATGTGTTAAGGAAATCCAAGTTAGGATTTCAGGATTGGGGAGTCGACTCAACAGATCAAGGTACCGTAAGCTCATAGTTGGAAAAGACCTGCCTCCCTAAATACCTTCAAATAGCTTGACCAACCCTTTTTGGGGTTATGCAAAGGGGAATATGGATCCTTTCCACTAGAATGTCAAAGAAACTGGATATTCTGAGTTCAATTTTTAGGGCCATTGGGACTTGATAAAATAGTGGGAGACTTAATAAAATTTATTATTTCTCATAAAATGTAATCATGAATGTACTGATAAATATTCTCTTTTAAGTTGTAGAACCAATATGAAAAACTTGTCAACCACCTTTTCTCTTTGGTCAATTCTGGATAAAGACAATATCCTCACCGGCAGTAACTTTCAAGAATGGTTTAGGCAACTTCAGGTTATCATATTCCATGAATGAAAGTTTTACATGATGGAGTCCTCACTTCCTGATTCACTTGCCCAAGGGGTGAGTGATGAAGATTTCGTGGTCTATGATCAACATTTGATGGATGCACTCAACGTTCAATGTTTGATGCTATCATCAATGTCTAGTGAGAACATGGAGTCTCATGAAGACATGGATGCCTATAGCATGCTCGATCTCCTATATGGTATATACCAGGAGAGATCAAGATAGGAAAGGTTTGAGATCTCCAAGGCTCTATTCCAGAGCAATCTTGGAGAGGGTGCCCCATTCGGGCCTCATGTAGTCAATATCATTGGCTACATTGAGCGCTTGGAGGTTCTAGGGTTTAAACTCCCTAAAGAAAGGGGTACTGATATCATTCTCTCATCACTCCCCTAGATATTCTCTAACTATGTTGTAAATTTCAACATGAACAACATTGAGAAGTCTCTATCTGATCTTATTATCCTTATTCGCCAAGTGGACAATGATATGAAGCGTGAAAAACCTTATGTCCTTATGGTGAATAAAAGGAAAGGGAATGGGAAGAGATTAAATCACAATGATTCTTCAAGGCCTTCCATTAAAAGTAAGATCAAAGGGGAGGTAAGAGAACAGGATGTTGTTTGTTTCACATGTGGAAAGAAAGCCCACTGGAAGAAAAAATGCACCCAGCCAAGGAAGAAAGGGGAAGCTTCAGGTGCGTTTGTCATCAAATGCAAACTATCTGTTTTTACAAATTGGGTATTAGATATAGCTTGTGGTGCTCACATATGTATCCAAATATTAGAACTAAGTAGATTCAGGAAGATTGATATAGGGTAGGTAGATCTACGAGCATCCAATAGAGCCATACTTGCTGCTGTAGCTGTCGGGGACTACCACCTCACATTACCAACGGGAATGATCTTGGTGTTAAAGGGTTGTTATTATGTTCCTTCTGTTACTAAAAATATTATTTCAGTATCCAGATTATATACTGATGGATTCATCTTCAATTTTGGAAATGAATGTTACTAATTTTATAAAGATAACATTTGTTTTGGTAGGGCACATTTATATAACGGACTTTATGTGTTATACTACACAAACCAAGTAAGGGAAATCGATGACAAAGTAAATTCATAAGACTTATACCACACACAACTTTGGCATCTCTGTCTAGGTCATGTCAATGAGAAACGTTTGACAAAATGACATCAATATGGGTATTTAAATTCTTTCGAACTAAAACCACTTGTTGTATGTCATGGGTGTCTACAAGGAAAAATAACCAAAGCCCCATTTAGTGGGAAAGGTGAAAGGGTTAAAGAGCTTCTAGAATTAGTTCACATAGATGTGTGTGGACCATTTCCAGTTGAAGCAAGGGGTGGGTTCTTGTACTTCATAACTTTTTCTGATGATTTTAGTAGATATGGATATATTTACATAATGAGGTATAAGTCAACTTCTTTTGATTGGTTCAAAGAATACAAGAATGAAGTTGAGAACCAACTTGGTAAGAAGATTATGAAACTCCACTCAGATATAGGAGGAGAATATCTTAATCAAGAATTCATTGATTTCTTACAGGAGTTTGGGATTCTATCTCAACTGACTCCTCCTTACACACCTCAGTGGAATGGTGTAAGTGAAAGGAGGAACCGCACCCTGTTGGACATGGTGAGATCAACGATGAATCATGAAAGTCTTCCATTATCCTTTTGGGGATATGCATTACAAAAAAAAACAGACATACTAAACCATGTACCATCTAAATTGATAAATGGTATTCCATACTAATTATAGAGTGGACGCAAAGCCATGTTTTCAAATTTATATGTGTGGGGTTGCGAAGCATTTGTTAAGGCCTCTTCAGGTAACAAGCTTGCACCCTGAGGCACAAAGTGTATCTTTATAGGATATCCAAAGGAAACAAGGGGATATTAACAATAAAACCCCTCAGATAAAAAGGTAATAGTAGAAAGACACGCCATATTCCTTGAGAGGGAACACATATCCAAAATAGATAGTGCGAGCGATATAGACTTCAAGGAAGTCGAGGCTCAAGATACACAAAATTTGGTATAAGAATAGATTCCACAAAGCCTCGTGGAATAAAAATATGTTCCAGAGACACAAGAAATGCATAGGAGCATGAGAGAGGTGAGAGAACTAGAATGATATGGTATTCTTGTCACCGAGGATGGTGACTCATTATTGGTTGACAATGATGATCGTCTTACCTACAAGGAAGCAGTTGAAGGCACAAAAACTACCAAGTGGAAAGAATCCATTAATTCTGAAATTGATTCCATGAACCAAAACCAAGTCTGGATTTTGGTAGATCCTCTAATTGATGTAAAGCCTGTTGGTAATAAATGAGCATTAAAGAAGAAACTAGACATGAAGGGGCAAGTCAGCACCTATAAGGCACGACTGGTTACAAAAGGTTTTAGACAACGTCAAGGAATTGACTATGATGAAACCTTTTCACTAGTTGCGATGCTGAAATCCATCATAATCCTATTGTCCATTGCCTCTTAACATAACTATGAAATTTGGAAAATGGTTGTCAAAACATAATTCCTTAACGGGAACCTCCAGGAAGATGTCTACATGACACAACCTGAAGGGTTTGTGACTCCAAAGGATTCCAACAAGGTATGCAAGTTGCATAAATCTATTTATGGATTAAAGGAGGCATCAAGGTCATGGAAAATTCTTTTTGATGAAGCCGTAATAGAATTTTTCTTTGTTAAGAATGATTGTGGGTATTGTGTCTATAAAAGGTTTAGTGGAAGTGTAGTTGTTTTCCTAATAGTATATGTTGATGAAATATTACTAATTGGAAACGAAGTACCTATCCTACAATCAGTTAAGGAATGGTCGGATAAATTCTTCTCTATAAAATACTTGGGTGACTTATCAAATATTTTTGGGATCAAGATTCATCATGATGGATCCAAGAGAATGTTGGGCCTCAGTCAAAGTACATACATTGACAAGATACTGAAGATATTCAGTATGGAACAGTCCAAGAAGGGATTATTGATAGTGTCACATGGAATTCATCTTTCCAAGAAAATGTTTCCTTAGAAAAACGAGGAAATAATTAAAATGGAAAGGATCCCTTATAAATTTGTGATTGGGTCAGTCATGTATGCTATGCTATGAACAAGGATAGATGTTGCTTACGTATTCAATACGGTAGGCAGATATCAAGCTGATCCAGGTGACCTCCATTGGATGGCAGTCAAGACTATCCTTAAGTATCTGAGGCGTACTAAGAATATGTTCCTGATTTATAGAGGAGATGAGGAACTAGTCATCCGAGGAAATGTAGATGCTAGTTTCCAAACTGATCAAGATGACATGAAGTCACAGATGGGATACATATTCAGTTTGAATGGAGGTGTAGTGAGATGGAAGAGATCAGAGCATGATGTGGTCACTATTCTACAGCAGAGTCTAAGTATATCGCAGCTTCTAAGGCAGTTAAAGAAGTATTATGGATGTGAAACTTCATCCAAGAGCTAGATGAAGTACCTAGCAGTAAAGATCCTATCACACTCTATTGTGATAATACTACAGTGGTGGCACTTGAAAAAGATCCTAGGTCACATCAGCAGGCAAAGAACATACTTCATAAGTATCATATCTTGAGAGATTTTTCTCAAAAAGGTGAAGTTGTAGTGAGAAGTATTTCCACAGAAGACAACATGGTGGACCCCCATGAAGAAAGCCTTGACTCAGCAGAAACATGATCATTATGTGAGGTCTAGCGGACTAAATGTCATAGGAAGTTGGATCTAGTCCAAGTGGGAGTTTGTATGTCACGAACCAACCCGGTTCGACCCTGAACCAGTCACCGGATCCGGTCAACGACATGACCTGAGAGGCGTTCCCGATCATCCCGAGCAGGCAACAAGTGCCAGGGCATCAACAGAGAGCAAGTGGGAATAGTTTTTTCCAATGAAAATAAATAAGCAGTGGAAAGAATTAAACCACAAAGTAAATAAATGACACTGAAATGAAATAGTTTCTAACAAAAACACACTAACCTGGTCTCGACCAAAAGCTTATCGCGACTCCGAGAGTTTCTCACCAGACCACAACCAACTCTCTCCCACAGCGAGCAAGCTCAATCCAAACATGCAACAAAACTAAAAACATGAAAACACTATAGGTGTGAGTATTAAAACTCAGTAGGCATGCCCAAAAAAAAATTCCCAATGCACTACCTTTAAATAAAGAAATTTACTAATTCTAGGATTGAACTAAATTATATAAAATATGGGTTTCCACACACACTTTCATTTCTAAAGTAAATAACGGTCCATTGCCCTTTTTAATTTAATTTTTTTTAATGATTTAAGGGAATAAGTGCATTGCATTTTAAAACATTTCTGTGAAAAATTTATAAATTCAATTTTCAGTTGTTAGTAAAAAGGGAAAACCACACAACACACAACACAGACTAAGTGTAATGAAAAAAAGTGGCACACAAAGGCCAACTTCCAAACTAGACCTTTCAATCGTATGCCACATTCAAATAAACACTAAATGGAACATGGGTTGAACCTAGGAGCTTGTGAACAATCCAGAATGTACTATACATGTGACTCATCCTGAAGGCATGCCCTAACTCGGTGATGTCATAACGCCCAAATGCTCGACATAAACCTACATGGCCTAACCGAGGGGGACAATCCCCATAGCAGTAATAACTCAGTATTCCCCTGCTATAGCGCCGCTAGCCAGTGCGTAATCTAAACTAGTGAAACAATCATTCCCAGAATATTCACTCACTATGTCAGGTTCCCATGTCAAAAAATACAATAAAAGAGGGGTGAGTCAACAATGCCAATCAGGTAACCAGTCACAATGCACAAACATCATGTTCAACAACTCACACAATCACTGTACACAATAGGATCACTCCTGAGTCACACCAAAAAAAGTTTTTCCAAAATAATCCATTTTATTAAAGTGTCAAACTGGCTTTAAACATCCTTTTTAAAATCACCCATATTTCAAAAGAAACCATAACTTTCACATCACAAGTAAAACCATTTTTCAAATATACCAACACACTCTAATTTTATCATGTGCCAAACGGGCCTTAACAAACTTGAAAAAAAAACACCATTTCTTAAGAGAAAACAGAATGTTTTCTCACGTGTCAAAAGAAAACGTTTGACATCAAACTAAAACCACACATGAGAGTACATGAATTATGTTCAAAGGCCAATGGGGCATTCTTTTACTATTGTGCATCAACTCATCCTGAAAGTAATTCAAGTGCCATGCAATTAAAAAAACCAGTTTCATTTACATCAATATTTAATCCTAAAATAATTATATAATAATATTTATCATTCATAAAAAATTATTGAAATAACAAGAAATTATTAAATTCTAAATTTAGAGGCGAGTGTAATGGGGAACCTAACTTGACTCATAGTCCAAGAATGATGACGCGACACACCTCGAGTAGGCGCGCAAGCATGTGCAAGCTGACGACCACAATTTCACGAAAATTCTTGCCAACACGGTGCATCAATTAAAAAAAACAATAAAAACCCATAAGCACAGACTTCAAAAGATATAATTAATAGATATCGCAAAAACTCGCCTCAACAATGGAGAAGACGAAATGGGGGTGAACATAAACCGCTCGCCTTCGGTGGAAGACATTCATCATGTGCCCAATTACGAACCAGACGCGTGGCTAGTCACGCTAACGGAGGTGACACGGGAGTTGACAGAGCTGGTCGTTCTGCCCTGGAAGGCCGGGTGAGGGGCTGTGGGGTGCCGAAAAAGTCGTCGGTAGGGGGGCGTGGTTGGGAAGGGTGCGCGGACAGTCGAAGGAGCTAGAATGGACTGCGAGCTACAACGAGGTGTTTCAATAGAGTTGGGATGCTCCGTGGAATGACCACGGCGAGGCCACGGCGTGACCGCGACGTGACTGTGGTGTCCACATCAGGCCTAGTGTCACCCCGCAGAAGTACTCATAGGAAAAAGGAGGTCCAACACTGGTAACCCTACTAGGGTTCTAGGAACCAATTCTGGGCACTGTAAACCCCAAAAGCGGTTGCCTTACGGTGAAACTCCAGCAAGGTGTGGCCAACCAAGAAGCGATGGCAGCATCTCGTTAATCCGGAAAAGCGCGGCGGACCGAGGGTGGACTGATGATCCGAAATGACACAGTGAGTTTGGATATGGTGGCAGCGTGCAGATGAAAAGCGACGGGCCCATGCAGTAGGTTGGCCGGCCTCGGGTGCGTTTTCGGGGAAGTGGCCTGTGGTGGGGAGTACATGCTAGCAGATGGAGATCAGACAACGGTACGAGCATGGAGGGCACAAGTAGGTCGTAAGGTGGTGCACTCCGGATAGCGGGGCGAGCGAGCAGGAATGGGAGGCGGCTCACTTGGGTGGTGCTGTTGTGAGAAGGAGGGTGCCAGACTGGGCTGGCACGCTGTAACAAGGGGAGGACGTGGGCTGGCAGGCTGGGCGGTGTGGCGTCCAGTGCAAGGTGGATGGATATGGCGACGAGATGCTGAGGGGGGAGGGGCCGAAATCTACAGTTGGGTGTGCAACACTGTTGGGGAAGTAGGCCGAGGTGGTTGCGAGCAAGCGACTGAAGCAGGAAGAGTGCTGCATCGGGATCTGGGGTGCTGCAGCAGGTCGGAGGCACGGGCAAAGCAGGGCAGGAGCACGGATAGAACGAGAGATGGATTGGAGGAACAGAGGTATAAAGGGGGTCAGGTCTCAAAAGGATGAAGGGTTGGGTGCGCTACAGGTAGGGGAGGTGTGCAGGGGAGCTAGGGTGCGCTGAAGGCAGGCCTGGTGGGTGTGGTGCTGTGCAGGGCAAACAGGGCAGCAACGGCAGCATGGGTCATCTAAATATAGGAGGGCATGGCTTGAACAGGGCGTTGTAGTAGGTGGATGGAACTAGTGGGAGGCAGAGCCGCTGTTGGGTGCGGGGTGGCGGAGTTGGGAAAACAAGAGGTGGAGCGAGCTGTTGTGGGAAGAAGGAGAAAACGAAAAAAAAGAGAAGGAGGCAGTCAGCTGCAAGGAGGGGGACACCCGCGTGGAAGAACCAAAAGATAGAAGAAAAAAAGAAAAGGGAAGAATAAAGAGGAAGAAAGAGAGAAAAAAATAAAAAAAATAAAAATTAAATGATAATAATGATAATAATAATACTAAAAATAACCATTACTAGTAATAATAATACTAATTATAATTCATATCATTTAATAATAATAAAAATAACCAAAACGCCATGCAGTTGCATGGGTGAAGCCACGTGGTGTCACGCTCTGCCCGTGCGTCCAGCGACGTCGAACCCAAAACACCCACTTTTTTTACAAACTCAGAAATATGGTTCCAGATTCAACCCGAACCTCGACAAATTTTTTTTAAACCCCAAACAAAATTCTAAAATTAAATAAAATACAGATAGGTCGGGGCATGAAAATTCTCCCCACCATAACGCTTCCCTTCCTCAGGAATTCGCAACAAGACCTAGACCCAAGAAGAAAATCTTTAAGTGTCACTCAACCCCAAAAGTTTAAGATCCTCTAGTTGATCGATCCAAACGAACACTAAACTCTCATGACATGAAACTTATCCTCAAAACATGAGCACTTTAAACACCTCCAAAACAAAACTATGATACTGACATGGGGAGGCCTTAACAGACTCCCCACCATAGGAAACAAGCCACCTGAATTCAATGAGAACCACAATGGGTCTCCCCACCATAAGGACAAACGAGATTAACTAAACTTGAAGATTTTTACACACAGTCCAAAAACCCCCCACAATGAGGGGAAGAAGGGAAAGTGCCTGCCATCGTCATATCAACAACTTTGTTCCCTCATAAGAACATGAACCATGACACACTAAGGACCGCGATTAAACCAAGGTACCTTTTCACCATTGGGGTTCACCTGACAACGTGACAACTTGACTGATTAGCACAGATCGACATAGAAAACATGAGGGGATTCTCATACACCCAACCCCCATTCCAAGGGACCCGATTAGCGAAAATCCAAACCAGAAAAAGACAGAAATTAAACTAATGTCCATTATACCCTTTGGGGGGTTCCTAACTACACGCCAGCTTCACTTTGAGACCTATGGCTGGAGCTTTAGTGTTTGAAGCATCTCCTACCTCGCAGTCAAGCTTCAGAAAACCCTGAACGACAGTTCTCCTTCTGGTGCCCCAAGTATCCACAATACATTCTAGGCCGAATCAACAGACCTCGACACATCCTATGACTCCCTTTGCCTCAACATGAAACTTTACTGTGATAGGGACTTAAAAGATGCTCATACATCACCATTTTCACTTAGAATAGGGAGAAATGAGAAAAGGGATATAGGAAAAAACACTTTCATCCAGAACCGAGAAACTCATAACTCCCGAAGGAAGGATTCAATTTTTTCAAAACAGAAGTCCCAAAAAGGATCTATGACATCCACCATTGCATTTAAAAAAAAGTCCGCAACACTGGAAGATGCCACCAAACACGACCTCTGCAGTATAGGGAAAACATTACTGGGAGAGGGATCTCTACCCAGGTCCCAACCAACACATGATTCTTTCAAATTTCCATATCATCCTCTTACAACCAACTCACCACCATGCTTCCACTATGAGAGAATCCACTCAACCGAAAAAGGAATGAGATAGATTCCAGTTCCTAATTTCTAGATAGAACTCCTTTCATTGAACAAATGGAGGGTTTAATAGTGGGGAGGTCACTTATGACCACATTCCAAATGTACATTGATTCATCATGGGGGCGTACTCTAGCCAAAGATAAGAAACCAAGTACCCAACTGAATTAGTCCATTGGCCTAATCAGAGTTTTTTTTCTCAAAACAACATTCGGAAAGAATGAGAAATCAAACGATCCACAAGGAGAGACTAGTGTCGATGTTTGACTCGAATATATGGTTGGTTGACATATTCCAGTCACACCACCATCACTGAGAGTATTCTAGGGTAAAGTCCCCAGCTCCACATGGCTTTCCAGACCATGTGAGCTCATGGAGGTCACTTTCCCGACTCTCCTTTCATTTCGCAATACCAAACAAACCATAAGAATCAAAAGACGTCGACTACCCAAACATCCCATGGTTACCCGAGGATCAGAATGAGCAAGGGTTCATGAAGTCCTTATTATCCATAAGCCCCAATCCCCAACAATCACACTCCTTCTACCATGAAAACCCCAAAAAACAATGGGCACTCTTAAAAACAAGGTGTTATCAGGAGTCAACCACCTCTAATACCATTTTTTCACGAACCAACCCGGGTCGAACTTGAACTAGTCACCCGAGCTAGTATGCGACATGACCCGAGAGGCATTCCCGATCCTCCCGGGTTGGCGACAAGCGCCAGGGCTTCAACAAATATCAAGTGGGAACAATTTTTCCCAATGAAAATAAATAAGTAGTGGAAAGAAGTAAAACACAAAGTAAATAAATGAAAACGAAATGAAAGAGTGGCTAACAAAAAAACTAACCTGGTCTCGACCAAAAACTCCTCAAGACTCCGAGAGTTGGTCACCAGACCACAACCAACTCTTTCCCACAACGAGCAAGCTCAAGCCAAACCTGCAACAAAACTAAAAACAATAAAACACTATATGCATGAGTATTAAAACTCAGTAGGCATTCCCAACAAACAATTCCCAATGCACTACCTTTAAATAAATAAATTTACTAATTCCAGGTTTGAACTAAATTATATAAAATATGGGTTTCCATAAACACTTTCATTTCTAAAGTAAAAAACAGTCCATTTCCCTTTTTAATTTAAAAACAAGTTTAATGATTGAAGGGAATAAGTGCATTTCATTTTAAAACATTACTGCGAAAAATTTAGAAATTCAATTTTCAGTTGTTAGTAAAAAGGGAAAACCACATAACAAGCAACACACACTAAGGGAAATGGAAAAAAGTTGCACACAAAGCCCAGCTACCAAACTAGTCCTCTCAATCATATGCTATATTCAAATAAACACTTAAGGAAACATTGGTCAAACCTTGGAACTCGTGAACAATCCAGAATGTACTATACATGTGACTCATCCAGAAGGCATTCCCTAACTCGATGAAGTGATAATGCCCTAACGCTCGTCATAGCCCTACATGGCCTAACCGAGGGGCCCAATCCCCATAGCAGTAATAAATCAATATTCCCCTACTATGGGGCCACTAGCCAGTGCGTAATCTAAACTAGTGCAGCAATCGTTCTCAGAAGATTCACTCACTATGTCAGGTTCCCATGTCAACACATATAATAAAAGAGGGGTGAGTCAACAATTCCAATCAAGAAACCTGTCACAATGCACAAAATTCATACTCAACAACTCTCACAATCACCGTACACAACAGGATCACCCCTGAGTCACACTAAAGAAAGTTTTTCCAAAATAATCCATTTTATTAAAGTGTCAAATTGGCTTTAAACATACTTTGAAAATTACCCATCTTTCAAAATAAACCAACACTTTCACATCACAAGTAATACCATTTTTCAAATATACCAACACAATCTACTTTTATCAGGTGCCAAATGTGCCTTAACCAACTTTTAATAAGAACACCATTTCTCAAGAGAAATTATAATATTTGATCATGTGTCCAAAGAAAACGATTGACATCAAACTAAAACCACACATGAGAGTACATGAATTATGTTCAAAGGACAAAGGTGAATTCTTTTACAATTGTGCATCAACTCATCAAGAAAGTAATTCAAGTGCCATGCATTAAGAAAACTAGTTTCATTTACATAAATATTTAATCTTAAAATAATTATCTAATAATATTTATCATTCATAAAAAAATAATGAAATAACAAGAAATTAATAAATTATAAATTTAGAGGCGTGTGTAATGGGGAACCTACCTCGACTCGTAGTACAAGAACGATGAAGCGACATTCCTCGAGTGGGCGCGCAAGCAGGTGCAAGCTGACGACCGCAATTTCACGAAAAGTTCTGCCAACACAGCGTATCTATTACAAAAATAATAAAAACCCATAAGAACAGACTACAAAATATATAATGAATAATTAGCGTAAAAACTCACCTCAAAAATGAAGTAGGCGAAATGGGGTGAACCTAAACTGCTCGCCTTTGGGGGCAGACGTTCATCGTGCACCCAATTAAGAAACCAGACGTGCGACTAGTCACACGAATAGAGGTGACACAGGAGCTGACGGAGATGGTCGTTCCACCCTAGAGGTCGGGCGAGGGGCTGTGGGGTGCCGAAAAAGTCGTCGGTAGGGGGCATGGCTGGGAAGGGTGCACGGCTGGTCAGAGGAGTTCGGCTGGACTGCGAGCTACAACGGGGTGTTTCAACAGAGTTGGGCCGCTCTGCGGCGTGACCACGGCGAGACCACAGCGTGACCGCGACATGAACGTGGTGTCCACAGTCGGCCCAACTTAACCCTGTGGTAGTACTCACAGGAAAAAGGAGGTCCAACACTGGTAAGCCTACTAGGGTTCTAGGAACCAAATCTAGGCACTGTAAACCCCAAAAGCTGTGGCCTTACGGTGAATCTCCAGCATGGCACGACCAACCTAGAAGTGATGGCAGCGTCCCATGACTCCGGAGAAGTGCGGATGACTGAGGGGGGACCGATGAGCCCAGATGGCACGGTGAGTCTGGATATGGTGGTAGCGTGCAGATGAAAAGAGATGGGTCCGTACAGTAGGTCTGCTGGCCTCAGGTGAGTTTCCGGGTAAGTGGCTTGCGGTGGGGAGCACAGGTAGGAAGAGGGAGCATGGATAGCGGTGCGAGCATGGCAGGCATGAGCAGGTCGGAAGGCGGGGCGCTCTGGATAGCGGGGCGAGCGAGCAGGCATGGGAGGCGGCTTTCTTGGGTGGTTCTGCTACGAGCAGGAGGGTTCCAAACTGGGCTGGCACGCTACAACAAGGGGAGGATGCAGGCTGCCAGGCTAGGCATTATGGCATCCGGTGCAAGGTGGATGGAGACGGTGACAAGATGCTGAGGGAGGAGGGGCCAACCTCTACAGCTGGGTGTGCGACACTTCTGGGGAAGCAGCTGAGGTGGCTGGGAGCAAGCGGCTGAAGTAGGAGGAGTGCTGCGCTGGGAGCTATGGTGCTGTAGCAGGTCGGAGGTGTAGGAAAAGCAGGGTAGGAGCGCGGCTGGAACGAGAGAGGGAGAGGAGGAACAGAGGCCTGAAGGGGGTCGGTTCGCGCAAGGAGGAAGGGTTTGGTGCGCTGCAAGCAGGGGAGGCGCGCGTGGGGATCTAGGGCGCACTACAGGTAGGCCTGGAGGGTGTGGTGCTATTCAGGGAAAACAGGGAAGCAACGGCGGCCTGGGTCAGTTGAATATAGGAGGGCGCAGCTTGACCAGGGCGCTGTAGTAGGTGGGCAACACTAGTGGGAGGCAGAGCCGCTGCTGGGCACGGGGTGGCAGAGCTGGGAAAATAGGAGGCAAAGCGAGCTTCTATGTTAAAAAGGAGAAAAAGAAAATTAAAAAAAGAGAAGGAGGCAATCAGCTGCAAGGAGGGGGAAACCCGTGTGGGAGAACCAAAAGAGAGAAGAAAAAAAGAAAATAGAAGAAGATAGAGGAAGAAAGAGAGAGAAAAATAAAATAAAAAGTAAATAATAATAATAATAATACTAAAAATAACCATTACTAATAATAATATTAATAATAATAGTAATTCATAACATTTAATAATAATAAATATAACGAAAACGCCGTGCAGTTGCATGGGTGAAGTCGCGCGGCATCGCGCTCCACCCGTGCATCCAGCGACGTCGAACCCAAAACACACACTTTTTTGACAAAATAAAAAATATGGTTCAGGATTAAACCTGAACCTCGACAAAAAAATTTTAAACCCAAAATAAAATAATAAAATTAAATAAAATATAGATAGGTCGGGGCGTGACACTGTAAGGGTTGGTGTCCTGAGAACCAACTTTTTTGTACTTTGATTACATGAATGTACACTTATTATATACTATTCATTGTTTTTCATCATTATAATATAATAATGTCCTGGAATATTTGTTGCATTGATAAGGCCATGGCAGATCCCCGCTATGATGAAAACCTTGAAATTCTATAACAATATTCTTAAATAAAGTTCAACGGTTGGATTCCATACTATGATAGGACACATAGTATACAAACCGTCTTGTGTGAGTACTCGTAAGAAGACGAGGATCTCTCTCATGGAGTTTGCATTTTGTAATCTCCAAGATGGTATACTATGAGAATAGACCCTCCAGTAGTAATTATTCATGTTTTTGTGTCATCATACATTACTATCTATGAGCATGTGTAATGGTCCTTAGATTGGAAGATTTTCATTAACTCATGTCATGACTCGCACACTTAGAATTGCTGACAAAAAATGTCATGAAGACAGTTGGAGGGAAGTAGGGTACGTTGGGTGTGTCACGAATGACATGTTGTTAGTGGATAAGTTGAGAAAGGATTTGTCCCTTCTATATTTATGGAAGTAGATATCTCCGACCTTTTGATTGAAATAGAACCGTCAAAAAAATTCCATGGCCATGGTGACACGACGAGTTTATTTTTGGAAGTCAAAGAATGAAAGATCAAGCATATAGGTTTATGACACTAACATAAAACCTGCTTGATGAGATATTGATAAAAAGGGATTAAATTACATAGTACACATTCTTATGATGTGACACGTCAATGCGGCATTAAATTCTTTCTCTTGTGTGCCTCCACCCGTTGCTAGATAGTAATCTTGGACTTTAGGCAAGCCCGCCTAATGCCAATGAGAAAGAGGCCTAGAGGGTCACACACTAAGTGTATTCAAGTATCTCAAGTAGAATAAAGAATATTCCCATACGTGGTTTACTAATTATTCAATGAAGAATAAATTTTTTTAACGTTGGAGGAAGAATAAAATGAAAACAAGTACACACCGTGTATTAATGATTACACGTCGTGTAGTTTTTATTTTGAAAACAAGTACATGCCGTGTATTATTGAATGTACATGCCATGTAATTTTCATTTTGTAAAGTTAATGAATAAATGAAAATAAGATATACCTGTCGTGTACATTGAATGTACACTCCGTGTAGTTTTCAATGAAAAACAAGTATACGCCGCGTATTTATGATTACACGCCATGTAGTTTTTCCAGTAGGGATTTTGAGGAAATAATATCGTTTTATTAAATGATATTTATTATAATCAGTGTGGGAGCATGTCATGGAATTAATGATTCTACATGGGGGTTTCAAAATAGTAAATGAAATAAATAAAACGCGTAACACATTTATTTATTGTCATAACTCTATACCCTCAAACCCAATTATAAATATCCTCACAACACCAACTATTTTCCAAAGAATCGTTGTGCACAACAATTCTGGAGAATTATCTCAAGACCAAAAGATCTTCTTCCTCCAAGAACACTCTCAAGACTGAGAGAGACCCACCTCCATCGGATCAAAGTGATCTAAGGTGGACAATGAAAGCAAAGGCTTCTCCACGCTAGCACCCAGAGACTCCATTAGAGATGTCTAGGGATACGTGGTGCACATGTGGATCACTGCTAGAGTAAGTCTACACTTGGCTCCTACGACGTAACAATGAATCACATTGGAACATGATTAGAAAGATCAAGAAAGAATGGATGCCATAAAAGGTACTTCTTTTCAATTAATTAAATTAATTATAATCAACCTGTGACGATCCTTCATTTATGGTTCCAGGAATTTTCATCTTCTTTGTCTATTTCTATGATTCGATCAGTGGAGACTGGCGTTTATTATCGTATTTATCCTGGATTGATCATTGCAAATGACAAAAATCTAAGTGGGCACATCCACCCACAAGCTTCAGTTGCACTTGGGACCTTCACATACTAGCTACTCTACGCTCTTTGTGTATTCAGGAGCTACTGAACTTATATCAGGGAAGCCTAATTGCAGCCTATTACTTGGAGACATTCACTGACCTCTATCACTACTCCACCGACATGATATGAGATCCTTTCTTCAAGGCTCGAACCTTTGAGCAGGGACTCTGATTGGAGATCAGAGTGTCGAGGATACCGCTCAACATCCTGACATAGACTGGAGTGCTAGAGAGAGAACTATTGGTTGAGAGCTTCCTAGCTGAGCATGAAATGATGGTGAGAGCCACTTCCAGATGACAGACATCCGAGTTATCTACAGAAGGTAGTTGGTAGATGACGCAGAGGGCCAGGAGAACCAGACCTTCGGGAGGATGACACTAGGATATAGGGTCAGAGTTACGGAGCTCATGAGGCAGAGAAGATCAACTAAGGAGCAGACTATGCTACTCGTGTAGAAGGAAGGGTCACATGGATCGCGACTTCCCGACCCTCCATACTGATGGTCATCAGATGGTCGAGAGACCTCCGATATTGCGATATATGTTTGAGTGAGGAGGTTCACAATGCGAAAGATGTGGAAGAGGATCATTCCATGAATTTGGCAGTGGATGAAGGTTTGAGGTACTACTACCACCACCTCCAGGTGGTCCACCCTGACCTCTAGGAGTAGGTGGATAGGGACAAGCTCAGCTTTAGGATGTAGAGACCTATGACCACAACAATCTGAAGATGATTCGAGGTATGATATCTGTCTACTCCACCATAGCTGCAGTTCTTATAGAAACAGGTGACAATCACTCTTCCTTTTCCACGACTCTAATTTGGAGATCGGGGATTCCAATGGAGCCCTTGGCTTGATCCTTACAATTAGAGACTCTTATGGGAGATTAATCGATGATTACACACTGCTGCCGATAGTGTGAGCTTACTCTAGGAGGTGAGAGCTTCGACTGTGATCTCCTTGTATCAGCATCGAGGCCTTAAGACATCATCTTGGGTATGGACTGGTTATCCATGGTCCATGTTGATATTGGCTATTTTAGGTGAAAAGTGAGGTGTTTCCATGAGGATGGGACCAAGTTTTCCTTTATCATCAAGAAGGGAACCTTTGCAGCATAGTATGGAATTTCATGGAGGAGGGTGCAGCCGATCACCCATAAGTTGGATAGCCTCACCCTCAATGTATTGGATAATAAGATTTCGAGCTATCCTATAATGAAGGACCGGTATGTAGATGTCTTTATTGAGGATGTTCTGGGACTTCCTCCTCCCAAATAGGCAGACTTTTACATCAACTTGTACCTCGGGATGACACCTATATCTACACCAGCATATAGGATGGCTCACATGGAGCTTCATGAGTTGAGGGTACATTTGGAGGACTTGCAGAGAAAGGGGTTCATAAGGCCCTATGTTTCTCCATGGGTAGCCTCAATTTTGTTCACCCAAAAGGTAGATGGAAGTTTGAGGCATTGTGTGGACTATCGACACCTGAACCCGGTGATCATGAAGAAAAAGTATCATCTACCAAGTATTGATGATCTTGTCGACCAGATGAAGGGAGCATGATGCTTTTCGAAGATAGGACTCAGATCAGGCTATCATCGGCTCAGGGTAGGAGATGGGGACATTCCAAAGATAGCCTTCAGAATCCAGTATGGCCACTACTAGTTCTTGGTGATTCCTTTCAGCTTGACCAATGCTCCAGTAATGTTCATGGGACTCATGAAGAGGATCTTCCTACCTTACCTCGATCACTTCATGGTGGTCTTCATTGACGACATCTTGGTGTACTCATCATCATTAGAGGAGCATGACACACATCTATAGATAGTCCTTGATACACTTCGAGAGCACCATCTTTATGGCATGCTCCTAAAGTGCCAATTTTGGATATGGGAAGTACACTTTTTGGGACACATTATCTATGAGGTTCGAGTTGCAGTGGATCCAGTGAAGATAGAGGCAGTGCTTTCTTGGGAGCCACCCAAGATTGTGACTGAGGTGTGGAGTTTCTTGGGGTTGGCTAGGTACTAGACAACATTTGTACAAGACTTTTCCAAAGTAGCAGTACCCCTGTCAGTTTTGACAAAAAGGGATAGCCTTCATATTGATGGAGAGATTCCAGTAAAGTTTCCAAGATCTGAGGTAGAGATTGATGAGTGCCCCTATCTTGAGGCTACTAAAATAGGGAGTTGGGTATGTAGTCTACTACAACTCATTAGGGACTAGACTAGGTTGTGTCACTAATAGAAATTGGTCCAAAGACAACAGACCTATACCCATGGTTTAATGAAACTGTTGGGATAAAGTATTTGATTGAAGCTATACCATGGTTTTTTAAAAAACCATCGGTATTTCCCCTTTCATATATAGACTCCCTCAGTATTCTCCTCCCCACTATAACTTAGATGAGACATAATTATCCCCTTATAAGTACTCTAGCCTCTTCGAACCTCACCGTCTCATCCTTGACCTTGACCTCCTGGCCTCCGCCTTGACCTCACGACCCCTGTGTCAACGCCCCGACCTCTGCCCCGACCTCCCAACATATGCCTACCCATTGAACTCCCATCCTCCGCCTCCGTCTTGGCCTCATAGACTCCACATACTCATCGATCTCCCGAGTACTACCTCTGCCTTGACCTCCCATCCTCCACCTCCTGACCCCTACATCCCTCCCCCACCTCCTAGCCTTCACATCAGCGTCTGCCTCCTCTTCCATACCTTGAACTCCCTGCCTCGGCCTACCAGTATTTTCCTACGCCAACCACAAATACATATGGATATCTTTAGAGTTGTACAATAATTTTTCTTTAAGTATAGAGGCATGGAAGTGATATGTATTAAGACTGATGTCTAAACCACATAAAAATATTGAATTTTTTACCTTTATTTATTTCAATTATTTTATTTTGGATGTTATTGTTTGAGTTGTTCGAAGGTTAGTGATTCAGTATGGTGACTTAATGCAGTTTTCTTCTATGATCTGGTGCTTTAGGTTGGTTTATTTTAGTAATTTTTTTCAAACTATTAAGTTCCATATGCATAACATCAGGTAGTATAATCAGATGTTACATTAGTCCCAACACCATCAACAGTCAGTGTGATATATTTGAGTTTAGTTACTTCCCATTGTTCTAGATTTCCCAATATCGAGCCATAGTGGGAAGAAAAATGAGTTAGATGTTTCTCTAGATCTCTTATTCCATTAAATATTGAGAAACTGTGATTTCCAAAATTGGACAAAGGTGGATTCTAGTACACTCAATCATGATATGATTTCTTCTCTAACTGTATTGGTGCACACCAGGCTTCAATAACCTCTAATCGAGTAGTAATAACATCCAACATCTCCACATGTGATTATTTTTTTACATAAAAATTTGACCAAGATATAATTTTTGAGGTTATACCATGTGACTTGTTTAAACTTTAGATAGTTGATATCATAGTATAGGAAAACCATGTTTATCAATGGAGGTCTCAGTTAATCAAAAAAATTGATGTTTTCTATGGTCGGTTTCATGGGTCGGAACATTCATGGGTTGAATGGTATCCTCTTTCCATAGTGGGCTAGAAAATATTGATATGGAAAATTCATCTAGGAAATTAAAATCAAAAAGTATGTTTCCCTTTGTAACCCAACATTTACTTGTTTAGTATTTTATATTAAAACCATGGGTATACAATGCCCCAATTTCACAATACCAATGGGATTCCCTCCAGATTTCACATTTCCATCAAGCTATACCACACGAACCCTATACTCCCCTCCCAGACCTCCACCTCCCTCTCCTCTCCAACCTAACCTTGACCTCTCAGCCTCTGCCTGCACCTCAACATCCATTCCTATGCCTCTGCCTCAACGTCCCGGCCTCAGTCTCCGCCTCAACATCCTAACAACCACCTCCTCATCAACTTCCTGACCTCCAAATCCCTACCCCCATCCCCTCTCAGATCCCTCTCCACTGGAAACATCCCCCTCTATCATCTCAGCTCCCTCTCCTCCGGCGATATCCCCACCCGATCCGGGACCTGGGGTTCCAAAAATGAGATCTGATCACCGAGTGCCTTCAATTGTACGTAAGGAGATGATCTATTGCTAATCTAGGGTTCTGAAAGGTGGATAGAATTTGTAGGTTCTCAAATCCAGGTTTTAATATTTTCAAATCCCAATTAATTTCATTTGTATAAGCATATATCACAGATTTTTCCTTCAAATATTCTTACTGAATGATATAGTTTCTTAAAATTTAGGAATTCAATTGCAATTACGATCACTTGCATTTAAAAGGAAGGTATCTAAGTTATCAATATACTTTCAAAGAATAAATTTATCATTATAATTATTGTTACCACATTGAAGATAATGATTTTATGATTGGGTTACCTTGTCTTTAAAATGTTATCATATAATCAATATGGGGTCATTACTAAAAGAGAAATTGAATATTGATTTTTATTACTTCTAAAAGTACTAATATTTTTAAAAATAAATCCATGCATATAAATTTAACTTTAACTTGTAAAATTTATAAATATTTTGACACTAAGCATTGGGATTTTATTTTATATATTCTTAGAGTTTTTTAAAAGATCATAGTAAATTTTTTGTTGTAACTTAAAATAATACCATATTTTTATTCCTAATAATGGACCCCCCTAATGGGGTATTTTAAATGCTAAAGGGGTGTAAGGCATGGCGAAACCCTGTTTGCATTTTTTTTGGACTTACAAAGGATTACCTAAAAATATTATCATGAAAGGATACCTAAACTGTTATTTTTACATCTATCAGGGCATCAAGGTACTTACGTACACCATTGCACCTATTTTATATTGATGAACTATTGATTTTATTTCAAGGGGATAAACATTCACTTGAAATAAAAAAACTTCTTTATGTAAAGTGAGTGTGTTTATGGAAGTCCATAGCGTATAATAAATATTTTTTCTACTTTAAATAATACATTTTATTTGAATGAAAAATAAAATTAAAAAATAACTCAACATTAAAATAAAGAGTGATTAATGTTAAATACATTTGAATTCCTCTTTTTTGGTCTAGAGGTATGTTTATCAACTAATAAACCATAGTTTCCAAAATTATACTATAAATTTTGCAATGACCTAATATTTCATGTGTTAGTGGATTTGGTTAAGGGATAAATATCAATGGAGTCGAGATCAAGTGGTTTAAAAATTTAGAATATGGATTCAGGAGAAGGATACTTAAGATGTTTTGGAGTGTTAAAGTGATGTTTCATTGCTGAAGGGACCAATGGGAAATACTTGAATCAAAGTTTTGGGTGTTGAGAAATTAAAAACCATATGTTTTCTTTAGTATAATCCATCAGAACCTTGGGTTGAGGCCGCATGAGTTTCAAAATCTATCAAATGGGTCAAACAACCACCTTTGAGAGCCCAATCGTTGGAATTGGATATCTAGTGGTCTACTAGAAATCGAGTGAGGGCCACCAAAATCTTGGGGGTTCTTCTAAACCCCTAATTCAGGTGGGGGAATTTTGTTCATTCCATAAGAAATTTTATAAAATTTATCCCCTCTACTTTATCACTCAAATTTCTACATGTTTTAATGAGTCACCTTTAATTATCACCTATTCTACCTTGTATTATCTACGAATTTTATCCTTTTCCACATTATAATTGGTGAAACATCTATGGTAGTGATATTCTTTGAGTAATGATGATAATGTGTAATGTTTTGTTATTGGTTCCCCTCTATGTTTCTTAGTGATTTTCAATAAATTACTAATTTTTTTTATCACTTCTTTGATTTTATGTGAACAAGGATAAATCATACTATATTAAAGTATAGAAAAAACCCTATGTTCAAGAGGTAGGTGGTACCTAGTAGTTTATCCCATTTTATATGTGTTTCCATGTGATGTATAATTGTGTACTTTGAGTGAGTGGGTATGATGGAATTAAAATTGGTTCAATAACATGAATTGGTATGGATTATTAGAACCATGAAAGATATTCTAAACATAACGAGCCTTGGGTTTAGAGGTTTCCAATGATTAATTCAATGCAAGGGAATTATCAAAAATTAAAATATAAAACCATGGAGAGTGTTTGATGAAAAGTTAAGACTAGGGAGAAATTGTATGGTATAATTTGAGTATTTTGATCCTCATGAATAGTAGTGATCCATATGAGTTATTGGGTGGTTTAAGATGACCGTTCTTCACAAAATAAGTTCTTTAGGAGTGATGAATTATAAGAATATAATGAGATTCCTATATATGGACCTATGTGGTCTTGTGTATCTATGGGTGAAAATATATCAAGGGTATATTTATTTGGTAGTCACCAATGTGTGTTTTTCCTAGGGGGGCTCAAGTATAGAAATGAGAGTAATGATTCATGAGGGTTATGTCAACATTGAAGGATGACTTGTGAAATGATTATTGATTTCTTGTTGAGACTATAGGTGGTCTATAATGGTTTTGAAAGATAACCTAACATTGATATGTGACCATAATGTTGGTCAGGATTTGGGTTTACATTGTTACCTTAAGACACAACATTGATAAGTAGGGAGATATATTACTATATAACTTGTCAGATGACAGTTATGAGTTCTTAGTCTTTCTAGGAAATATGATCTCCTTGAAGAGTGGTTCAGAGTGCTTTATTAACGATATTTGATATCCATTAAAAAATGGTTTTGTGGGGTTTCTATGTCATTTCTTTATGTAATTAGGGATTCTTACATAGACTGTTTTATTATTATTTTATGATACTCTATTCATTACCATGAAGAAGAGGTATAAATGCTAGAACTCTATTCAGGGGACCCCTCCTACTATGAAGTAGTGATCATATGTCCCTATATTTATGAAAATTCTATTGAGGCTATCTTTAACCCTATATATAGTTTCTTCTATGTATAAGATGAAGTGGATACATCAGAGGTTCTTTGTCATGATCTTTTAGGTGCCTTCCTTATCATGATCTTGTGGATGGACATGTTTCCAACCATATGGAATTCTATTCCACTGGAGGTCCAACCATTGAATAACAATCCTACCTCACTTACATCATCATTTTTTATAAAATTTCATGCTACTGAACCTTGAAGTAAAGAAATATTATGCAAAAATGTTGAGCTATGATTGGATTCTTTAAGATGTGATTCATTTTTTGGGGTTTAATTAGTGTTGAATGAAACTGTTCATGATTCTTGAAACTTCTGAAGGTGAATTAATCATTTTCCATGGATTATTGGAAGATGATTTATTGAATTTATCTTGGATTATAGGTTATCATTATTTGGAATTAGAGAAAATTTTTCATCATTAATTCTTGGATTAAATAATTAATGATGATACATTTCAATCTAGATTTAATGGGTGGTATTAAGTTTATTTTAAGATGATGTATTTTTTCCTTATGAATTAAAAGAAACATAGAATTATTTTATCATATTACTCACTTTCTAACTACAAATAGATAGTGTAATATGAAAATTTATACACATATGAAGTTCAAAGTGATCGAGATTCATGTTATTGTAACTATGCTCATTTTTACTATAAATACATTACATATATTTTTGTACTTCAGAATTTATATATCTTTTGGGGATTAGTATTTTCAATTTGATTGTATTTTCCCTAGTTAATTTCACTTACTATTATCCATAATTTTTTTTCTTCTCAATTAAATTCATTTATTGTATTCCCTTTCTATTATTGTGTATTTCTATTATCTCAGGCCAATAATGGAGGTCATGATCTTTTTTTTTGGGGTGAGCAATAATTCAGCTTGTTTATTGGTATGTTCATTGCCTATTCATTGTCTGTTCCCATTTATTTTTTATAAAAATGAAGATTCATCCCCTTTGGGTGAAATTTTCTTCAACTCATTCCACTAAAAATCATTCTAAATTCGTCCCAAAACCAAAAACCATCAAAATCTATTAAATAGTTGGTTTGGGAGAAGCTGTTCATTGATAGCCTCTACTTTCTGCTCAACATGAGGTTTCGGGAAGGTTGAGCCTTCACTAGGGCCTATTTATTTGTTTTTCCTCTCACGATGTCATCAATCCTTAGAATCCATAATAAATATAACAGGCATTCTGTAATGTTTGTGGCTTCAAGACACATATTTTGTTCTTTCATGTCCACAATGTCACATGTACTCCCATTTTTTTATCCATGTATTTTCACATTTTATATACATTCCGTATACAATAGTGTTAGTCTTAATCACATTTACAACACAATTTTGTGCTATTATTCTGGGTAATGCCTCAAAATTAAATAGTAGCTACTTTATAAAAAGAATAATTAACTCCCTCATTAGATGATCACTTCTACTTAAAACTGGAAGACACTGCCATCTTAGTAGCACCACGACAAGGTACCATCTATGGATTCCTGAGAATATTTTTTCTAAGTCATATAAACCTATAAATTTCATTCCACATTATTTTCAAGATCTTTTCTATTAACACTTAGAATAATGGTGTAATATTTTGGCATTAAATACTTGAATTTAAAGGAAAAATAGGTTACTAATTTTACTGGGTACTTAAGGTTTTTTTTTGACATTCCACATATTCAATGAAATGGTGATTTTATATGGTGATTCATCTACTAATTGGATGCTAGAGGAAGTTTATTCCTGTTCCTATTTACTCATCAAATGTTTTCTATTTCTTCTATGTAATTTATTCTTGATTCCTCTAGACATGTACAATATTCTATGGCAGATGTCTACAATCTCATGCTAATGGTATGATGCGAATTTTTTCTTCAAAACAATCCATATAATATAATCTATTTACTCCTTCCCTATAGTAACATGTTTTGACCCATGGGGCATTGTGGTTCTCATATTGGGTCAGTGACTTGTATAGTCACAAAAGACATGTATGTTCTAGTTTAGTTTTTATTTTATTTTCATTATCGCATCAACCACTTAGGCCTTTCATTGCTTTCTATGTATAGAGGGTGGTTATATTCTGTGAAGCGGTCTAGAAGGGCACCAGAGGCGGCTATTCAGTTTTCTTTTTAGGAGAGGGAGATCAGGGTAGTGGAGGGATTAGTTATTATGTTTCATTTTATATACCTTTTTACTATGTTGTTTCTAGTTATTTTCCTTTCCTTTGGTGTGGACGTTCGACGTACTGATGGGCCATTCCAAAATTTTATTTATTTTATATTGCTTTTTTAATTAATTGTTTTTGTGGGAATTCATTACTGAGTGGTGATTCCTTGATTCCTAGACACTTATTCTCATCCGTGGATGTATCATATCAACCTTAGTCCATCCTAGTATTCCTATATCAGATTCTATGTCTTAACCATGGGAAGGCCTAGTAAACAAAGATAATTATAGAGGGATTGAGAATGTATAGTAATGAATTGTTAATTTGCATGAATAAGGATCGGGGACATTGGAATTTATAATGAGAAAATATGGGAGACTATGCAATATATATTGATTCAAAAAATTCTATGGGTATAAAAGGTGGTGAAATGATAATGCGTTGGGTTAATAAATAAAAATTCACATTCCTTACTAATTTGATAATGTAATATTAGACCATGAGCTACTGTACATTGTTGGAGTTGATGATTAGACTCCATCCCAATGCAACTATAGAAATACCGTGGTTCCAAAAAATACCATATCATAAACAAGATAGTTTGGTTTGAAATTCCTAGTAAAACCTTCATTAAACTCATGGTTGGTCTCAGGAATTCTTAGTAGATTACAACTGGGGGAAAGGAAGTTATTCTTCTATCACATACCCTTACTGGAGTTCCAAAAGACCCTAAATACAAAAATATCCCCAAAAGAAATACCTCAGGTTGTCTAAATCTACCTTCTTTATCTAATAAAATGTCAGGAATAGGGTGAATCTTCCCACTAGTTCTTCTATGAAGATTTCTTTCATTCATAGAGCCACCACACACAATTTTGTTTTTCTAGGGAATTCCACTAATCTAGAAAAGGACCCCTAAATTCTTCATGATAATTGGGTTCTATGGATTTAATTATCAATCTCTGCCTAAAAAAACTTAATTCCCATTGTAAGACTTTCAACTTTCAAACATATCGCGCCCAGAAGAAGGGTGATTAATCCCTTGTTTGAGACAACAAAGAGAGGGACACATAACACATATAAATGATAGTTTCCTGTTTTTCTTCTTCATAATTTGGTTTTACAAGAACAGAAACCTTCACTACAACCAAATATGTGATCTACTAAAATCCATGAAAATCTACATTCAAACTCTACTTTGAAACTCATGGGAATCATGACATTTGAATATTTATTTATAAATCATTATTTAAGAAACCTGTCTTTTGAGTCTTCATTAATTTCGTTCCATATAATCAAATCCTGAATATCAAAGCATAATATTCTTCATTTAAGACTCTAAATACTATGTAATCTATATTACCAAAAATCTTCATTCAAAAAATCCCTGGCATGACACCCAAAAACTTGAATCATGCAACCATATGAACCATGAAAGAGTTGCATTCACATGTTGCATGTTTTTCCTCATGAACATTTCATGTTAGCTGTCTTGTCCACACCTACACCCATAGTTACCATTCTATAATAACATCATGGAAGCTTCTGACTCCCTGTGAAACAATATTTATGCAGTCCATTGAAATGTTGAGTAACCTCAGCCTACTAAACTAGTTAAAAATTGCTCTAGGATTCATGTATTTTAAATTACTTCCAAATTTCAGATATTAAGATCAATTATAGCTTTAATATATCAATCACCTCTTTAATTCAACTAGTGAACATGATCCACATCCAATTTACAAACATTATTAACATTCATCACTATTCCAAACACAAATCAATATCTCCAAATCATGAATTTCATTTTATTTTGAAATTATTCCATGCATACCTTCACCCTTGGTCCTCTTCCAAGACACATTCTTTATGTTAACACATCAAATGCACTCTTCATATATATATTTTCAACACATATTCATGCCATTATACTTGACAAATACTACGACTCTTTAATCAAACATACCACATTCATAGCTCATATATTTTCCCCAAATACAACCAATAAAGCCTTGGTTACAACAATCCAACCCTTTGGATGATCCTATTCTTGAATTAGTTTTATCTGGTAGAGAGGTTAGTTTCCCTATTCTTCCTATTCAAGAGAAGGTGAAAAATACTATCTTATGGGATGATATAGTAGAGGAGTCTCATCCAGCCTATGAGGTAATTTCATTTAAAGATGCCCTATCTAGGGTTCTCTCTGATGAACAACTTGGATAAGAATATGAGCATAGTAAAGATGAAATGGAATATAATGCGCTGGCTGAGGTGGATTCTAATTACTGGAAAGAGAAATGAAAAATTTCTTCAAAGAACCAAAAAGGTAAGTCAAAGATAGTGGCTTCCACTTCATGGAAATCCAAACGTATACCTTTCAACTTGGTTTCTCACTCCTCTTCCCATAATTTGGGGAAATCCCTTTCTAGTATTTCATTGGCTTCTAAGGATTCCCATAAGACAGTTGCTAAATCTCAACCTTTGATACTTGTTGTTTACAGTGTGAAATTATTACCTATGATTGAAAGTTGTTCTGCATAGGGAGGTAATTCCAATCAGGTCTTGGATCACTCTTTGTCGAACACTCATGCAAGTACCTCTCATATGGATATTGCATTTCCAACTGAAAAACTAGTGAGTTATGAGTTATTCAATGTTCATATTTTTGATGTTGTGATTTATTCTGCCTTCAAGAACTCTAATGGACTTAGAGGATACAATCCACCACTAACCAGTACCTCTTATAGCTTGGTTTCTGGATCACCTACTTTGTAGACTCAGACTTATACTCCTGTTAAGGGAGGACACAACAAAGAGTCCATTTCCTTAATCCCCTCTCTTAATGTAGAATGGGTTGGGAATGGTACAAACTTGTTTTACAAGAAGTCTAATAGTGAAAATACTTCTTCCAGGGATAGTCATGGAGTTTAATCTTTTGAGACTCCCATGACAGATAAGGTAGAGAGAACACCGAGGATAGACCAAGCTCATCATGTTAAGGGGACTCAAAAATTAAAGGTGAGTATTCAAAATTCCTTTGAATTGCTTGCATCAGGAACCATTGAAGAGGATGGACAAGCAAAAAATTGGGTTTTGAGAGCTGATGTAATGGTGTAGCTAGTTGATATAGAAATTCTAGATGATAGAGATATGTCATGGATAGAAGCTACCACTTCAGGGAAATACATTTGTCTTATTAAAAGTTTTAAAATTATGCCTTAGTATACTCGACATCATCTTCTGTACTGTGCACCAGACTGCAACCCAGTGCAGGAAGGAAGTATTCTTTTCATCCTCTGTTAGAATTTATTTAGATTGAATAAGAGATAAATGATTGTGATGATTCATAAAAAAGAATTTATTTAGAACATTTCTGATAAGAACTTTTTCCTTATTTTAAAACTTTGACCAGTTTTACTTATGTTTTAACAGGTGAGTAAATTCATTGTGGTTCCATTGTTTTTGCATTCTGGTTTTCATTATTTAAATGTGGTTTCACAGTGGGTGGGGGTTGGGTGCAGGGGGTGGGGCTAGGTGCAGGGGGTTGGGTGTAGGGGGGAGGGTGGCTGGGTACATTGGTTGTGGGGGTGCAGGGGGGAGGGGGGTGGGGTGGGGGGGGGGGGTACAAGAGGTCATGTTGGAGTGGGGGGGGGGGGGTAGGGTTGTTGAAGGTTTGGAGTAGTTGGGGTGAAGGGGGAAAGGGCTAGTGGGGTTAAGGGGTAGTTGGGTGAAGGGGGAGTGGGGGGGGGGGTATAGGGCGAGGGGTTGTCTATTGGGGGAGGGGGTGTCTAGGGGGGTCCCGGGGTTGTCTGAGGGGGGGGGGTCCAAGTATAAGGCCCCAGCCATAAACCTTACTTAAAATTGAATTAAATGAATAATTCACATTGAGTATCTTTTCAGGTTTAGATTTTTAGAGAATTATAACATAACTATTACATCTCAAAAGATTACAAAGTAGTCACTTCTACTAAGTTTCCATAATAATAAAAAAAACTCTTAAAATAAACATGTCTAGTTCCATGTTTTATATAGCATGAAATTCCCTTGATTCCACCCTTGAACTTATTCCACATTAAGTCCTGTGAAATAATTTCAAAAAAACTTGGGGTGAGCATAAAAAGCTCAGTAAGGGATACACAAAGAGTGAAAACTGTTAGTTTTTCAAACATAAAGTAAACCATGTATACTCTATCAAAGTAATACCTTCACCTTCCTAAAGTAGTAAAAACTCTTCACTGAATAAAGTATCATTACTTACCTTTTTGTAACCAAAGGATTACCATAAAACCCATATAAAGAACACATAACATATATAAAGGTAACTTGGGACATAAACATACTTAAGTGGAATAACCATACGGTCAACTTCCACACATATCACTTAATGGAATATCCATACGGACAATTTCCATACATACTTAATGGAATAGCCATACGGCCGACTTCCATACCCAATGCATTGGAGGTTAAAACGTAACCACCTGTCCTGGTATTCATGGCACCACCCATTAAAATGTCCAAGTACCAATATAAAATCATAAAACATAAAACCAATATAAAGGGATGATAACATTTCCACATTTCAATCACAATATATCATAAATATATTGACATAATAGAATCTTTTTTCAAAACCATTTTCAATACCAAAATACATAAAAGAGTATATGGTATTTATTTTATTCTAAAAACATTACGGCTTGTTGAGAAAGCCAAAGACCAAATAATACTCGCGGCGGTGGAAAAGGTCGTTGTCACCATGTACGTTAAAAAAAACATTCCTTTTTGTCATTTAGTAAAATGCTTCATAGAAAAAGATTCCTTTTGTATAAAAGTAAAAGTCAAAGGGGTTTATACACCGTATAAAATAAAGTTGTGTATAAAACGAAATATGCCTCAATGAAAGGAGATTGAGACGAAGTCCCTTACAAAGATCATTTTTTTAAATAAAGTAGGTCCATTATGCGTATTCACTATAAGTACACATAAATAAAGTACAAATACAGGATAGGATATAATAATATCATGACATAAATTTAAAGTAGGAGATTATCCCAAAGAATAGAAATTGGGTTAAGAAGTTCCCTTACCTTGGGGCCGACTTGACTCGATCGTTCTTTAACATCCTGAATAATAAACTTGAGTTAATTTATACTTGATTAAGAACCTTTTTAAAGTTCATTATTCCTTTTATATCACTTATTTCCATGTTATAAACATTATGTAACCATTTAAGTTAATAATGATTGTTTTCTCAATATTTGGTTCTTAAGTCGAAAGTGGACTTCTTACAATTACATGTTGTTCGTGTGGTCAAAGGTTCTTTATATCCAGAATGAAATTCCCGATTTGGATATAATATGTATCATATATATCCAGAATATACATGTATTTATAATATTACATAATCATTTAGGGGTAAGAAATGAAATGCACCGTTCATGGAGACGGTAAGCCGTACGTACGCATGAACGCTACTTTCATTTCTTTGTCATATTAATGGAATTAAAACTAAATAATAAGTATGTATATTTTAATTACAGAATTATATTCATCATTTAGATATATCATTAATTATATATATCCATTATATACATGTACTTTTAATAGTACATTACATTTGGGGATAAGAAATGAAATGCACCGTTCATGGAGACGGTAAGCCGTACGTACGCATGAACGCTACTTTCATTTCTATATCATACTTTAATGGATATAAATAATAATGATATAGAGGTATATTATAATTACAGTATAACATCATATATAATAACTTTAAATCCATCCTTTACACATCCCACATATGGCATTAACGAATCACATCACTTTGAGGGGGCGGTAGTCCGCACTTCCTTAAATGAAGATATCGTGTTTACCCATAATGGAAAACATAAAGGTATGCCCAAAATGAAAAATAAAGAAGCTTAAAGAAATAATAAACATATTATATATCATATATAAAAGTAGTTACATCATAATGGCCAACTTTTAAGGTGTTAAATGAGTATTGAACAATCATCGTTTCAGGAGGCAGAATTTTGCCATCCACGGAAACCGTATGTTCTTTAACCATTTTATGTAGTTGTGTGAGAGTTTAGATCGAATAAATCTTATAACAACATCCTAGTATATTGAATATACTGGTGTTGTTACAAAATAAGTAAATAAATAGAGTTTATATGGTTGGAGAAGCAAAATAAAACAAATGAACAAGAGAGAACGAATTACCTTTAAAAGTGTAACTCCTTTTGATTTGAGCCTAAAGGCTTCCTTTGAAATGATTCTGCCCAAAGGGAATCCTCTAGGATGAGGAGAGGGATGTGGAGAGAGTAATTGGTCAGGGTTTGGCCGACCCAAAGGCTTGAGGAGTGTGTGTAAGGTGGTAGGGGTGGGGGCCTTTTATAAGAGGAGAGGAGGGGCACTTTTGGAAAGTAAAGAAATATAACTTTATTTGAAAATGTGTTTCGGTTTTAAAAGGTCCCACATTGATATAATTCGTGGATAAGGTGATAAGGGTTCTAAATCCACTCATCCAATTGGTTTTGGAAATGTTTAGTTCATAGATTTTACATTATCTTTCCATTTTATTTAAATCATCAAATAATGATGTCATCGCTGCATCATTATTATGTCATAAATAATTTAATTTATTTAATGTCTCAAAATTATAAAAAAATACTATGATTTAGGAAATCTTTTTATCTTTCCAATTACTATTTATAATTAAAAATCTGACTTGTATGACCCCATTTAAAAATTATTTTAGTAAAACATATCATGTTTGTGTCATTTTTACTTTTACATTAAATAAAAAGTTAGTTATGTCATTTCCCAACCAAAGTGGCTCCATGGGGTCCCCAAGTTGACCCATGGCTTGTCTTGGTCGGCCATGAAACAACCAATGAGGGTAGGACATGTTTCAAGCTCATCTTATTTTATTAAAGCATTATTTTTACCTTAAACTACACTAATTACCACTAATCACGATTAAAAACATAATAAGTTACTATTCACCAAAAAATTATTTTAATCTCATTGAACCACATTTTACTTCTTAATGACAACCATGTATGTCGGATTTTTGAAAATCAAAACACAATGATGGCAAAATTTCATTTAAACGGAAAATCAGTTTTTATAAGTACCACTTAGTGGTTTCACTATTCATCAAAAATTGAAGTTTTTCAGAAAATTACCAAAAATTCACCCTAAGCTATATTTGATATTATGAATTCAAAAATGAAGTCTATTTTACAAAATTCAAAACATATAAGTCACATTAATTAATTTAATAATTAATTCCAGACGTCAGAGCAAATAGCGTGTTTTTATGAAACAATAAGTATCAAAAGATTGACACTAGTTTAAGTCCGATTTCAAAGTGAAATTAATTCCAACGACCAATATTGGATTTAATGGTAAAAATATTTTCTAATTTAACTTTAAAACCAATTCAAAATATAATATAATCATACAAATAAATTAGATTAAAAAGAGGTTTTGAATTAAAATACAACATTTTACACTATTCATTAAAAAAATGAACTTTATCAGAAAGGTACCAAAAATTATCACAAAGTAAATTTTTATGTCCCGATTATAAAGAAGAGTTATATTTGGTCCAATAGAATTTATAAGATAGATCAAAACTATATTTAATGACGGTTCTCCGTCAAAAGGTGATAAGTGGACCTTTCGTGAAAATTAGGGTATGAATGCCTAAAATTGAACTCTTTCCGTATTTTAAGCCTTTATCTTTTATTGGGTAAATGTAAAAACATTTAAAAACATATATAATCATATTTTAGTTATTTCTATCCATTCCCGTCAGTATAACGGCTACTCGTTAACTAAAATTTTAAATAATATTATTTTATTACTTGTGTGCAACGTAAGTTTTCAAAGAAACTCATCGCTGCGTACCGAGTACGCTATCGAACGTAGAAACCCCTTTTAATTAAAATTAATATTTAATTCATAAATATTAAAAAATATGAAAATTATTTATTCATTTATTTACCTGGGATGTCACATCCTTCCCCCCTTTTGGGAATTGCGTCCTCACAATTTTATTCACTTATCAAAATAAGTGGGGGGTATTTATCCCTCTTAGCATTTTCAGATTCCCACGTAGCCTCTTCAATCACATGGTTTTTCCACAAAACCTTTACCTGATGAATCACCTTATTCCGTAACACCTGCTCCCTGTGGTCAAGAATCTGGACCGGTTGTTCCTCATAAGATAGGTTATCTTCCAGCTGAACTACCTCTGGACTCAAAACATGAGATGGATCTGGCATATACTTTCTCAACATTGAAACATGAAAAACATTGTGTACCTGAGATAAACTCGGAGGTAAAGCCACCCGGTATGCAACTGATCCAACTCTCTCCAGAATTTCATATGGTCCAATAAGCCTTGGACTCAGCTTTCCTTTCTTACCAAATTTCATCACACTTTTCCAAGGAGAATCCTTGAGAAAAACATGATCACCCACCTCGAAAGATATATCCGTCCTCCGGTTATCCGCATAACTCTTCTGCCTGCTCTGAGCTGTTCTCATGTGCTTCTGAATCAACTAAACTTTTTCTGCCATCTCTTCTACCAATTCTGGTCCCATCAACTTCCTTTCACCCACTTCATCTCAGAAAGATGGAGTTCGACACCGCTTCCCATATAATGCCTGAAATGGTGCCATCTGTATACTGGAATGAAAACTGTTATTATAAGAAAACTCAACCAAAGAAAGATGTTGGTCCCAACTTCCCTGATAATCCATAGAACAAGCTCGTAGCATATCCTCCAATGTCTGGATTGTTCGTTCTGACTTCCCATCTGATTGAGGATGAAAAGCTGTACTAAAATTTAATTCAGTACCCAACGAATTCTGAAGGCCTTTCCAAAAGTTAGAAGTAAACCTGGGATCACGATCTGATACAATGGAGAGAGGAACTCCATGTAACCTGACTATCTTTTTAAGATACAAACGGGAAAGTTGATCAAGAGAGAAAGTATCTCGTATAGCAAGGAAATGAGCAGATTTGGTCAAGCGATCAACAATAACCCAGATTGAATTATTACCTCGAGATGTCTTCGGTAATCCAACAACAAATTCCATGGATATATTCTCCCATTTCCACTCTGGCACTGGTAAAGGTTGAAGCATCCCTTTCGGTAACTGCCGCTCTGCTTTAACCTGTTGACATGTCAAACACTTCACAGTAAAATTAGCAATGTCTCTTTTCATTCCATCCCACCAGTAATACTCCCGCAGATCTCTATACATATTAGTACTGCCCGGATGAACTGAAAACGGAGAACTATGAGCTTCACATAACAACTCTCTCTTCAACTGTGAATCACAAGGCACACACAACCTCTTCCCAAACCTCAAAACACAAACACAAACTTATCCAAGAACTCATGGAAAATTTTATTCATAAGGTTCATGAATACAGCAGGTGCATTGGTTAACCCAAAAGGCATAACTACCAATTCATAATGGCCATATCTAGTACGGAACGCAGTCTTCGGAACATCTGCTTCTTTTACTTTCAACTAATGGTACCCCGACCTCAAGTCAATCTTCGAAAAATACTGAGCTCCCTAGAGATGATACCACTTCATTTGATGGCCCAACATCTGCTGAAGTTGTTGCAAAGGATTTCACCACCCCTTTCTACTTGTAGTCTGGCTGCATTCCCCCAGTTGAGTTATTCGTTGGACACTCGTTTGCATAATGACCCATTTCATTACACTTAAAACATCTTACTGTTGGCTTTTCATTTCCTGCTTGATCATCTTCCTTACAGTTACGAGCAATATGACTAGACTTACCACACAAAAAGCACTTACCAGACTTGGATAAACATTCTCCAGGATGCATTTTACCACACTTCTCACAGGATGGATATTTGGTTTTCTTACCTCCTTGCTTTTTTGATGAATTCTTCCCCTTTGCCTGCCAACTAGACCTCTTATTCTGTTGTTTTTCATAGAACACCTGATCATCGGCAAACTCCATTTCCACCTTCTCCGCACATCGAACAAGTTTTTCATAACTTTTGAACTCACGAGAAGCTAAAGCCCTTCGATACTTTGGCTTTAACCCTGAGTAAAAATGGTTTATTTTACTATCAAGATCTCGTATGAAGTTTGGAGCATACCTTGCCAATCGAGTGAACTTTTCTTCATAAGCAGCCACTGAATCATCCTCCTGCCTCAATTCTAGGAACTGTTTTTCCATCCTAAGACGAACCACCTTAGGAAAATATTTCTCAAGAAACATACCTTTGAATTCGTCCCAGTGAAGATCCTCAATCTCATCACTATCCCTTATATTTTTCACCATCGACCACCACTGATCAGCTTCACCTTCAAAACGGTAAACAACAAGACTAACCTTTTGATGTTCTGAACACCCCATGACATAAAAAATCTTATCCAGTGCTTTAATCCACCATTCATCTTGCACAAGGTCAGATGATCCTCTGAATGATGGGGGATTTTGCCTCATGAAATGTTCCACCACTGACATGTTCCTCTGCGGTTGATCTGGCTGATCTCGTGCACGAATACCACCACCATTTATAGCCTGAGTCAACTGTGCCATCACTGCAACAAACCGTTCAGTTCCGATTCCGACCATATCAAGTTGCTGATTTGGAAGGTTATCTTCCTCCTGATGTCGTCCCAACATAACTTCTTTGTTTCCTCTGCGGAAAACCATTCTGAACACAGAAATTTCTTAGGTGAAGCAACATGGTAATCTGTAAATGCTATATCATTTCAATCATATTATAATTTAACACTTTTCTAACTCCTAAAGTTGTCTAAACCGACCTCTGATACCAACTATAAGGCCCCAGCCTTAAACCTTACTTAAAATTGAATTAAATGAATAATTCACGTTGAGAATCGTTTCAGGTTTAGAGTTTTAGAAAATTAGAACATAACTATTACATCTCAAAAGATTACAAAGTAGTCACTTCTACTAAGTTTCCATAATAATAAAAAAAACTCTTAAAAGAAACATGTCTAGTTCCATGTTTTATATAGCATGACATTCCCTTGATTCCATCCTTGACCTTATACCACATTAAGTCCTGTGAAAAACACTTCAAAAAAACTTGGGGTGAGCATAAAATGCTCAGTAAGGGATACACAAAGAGTGAAAACTATTAGTTTTTCAAACATCAAGTAAACCATGTATACTCTATCAAAGTAATACCTTCACCTTCATGAAGTAGTAAAAACTCTTCACTGAATAAAGTATCATTACTTACCTTTTTGTAACCAAAGGATTACCATAAAACCCATATAAAGAACACATAACATATATAAAGGTATCTTGGGACATAAACATACTTATGTGGAATAACCATACGTTCGACTTCCACACATATCACTTAATGGAATAGCCATATGGCCAATTTCCATACATACTTAATGGAATATCCATACGGCCGACTTCCATACCCAATGCATTGGAGGTTATAACGTAACCACCCATCCTGATATTCATGGAACCACCCGTCATATGGTTTATAACGTAACCACCCGTTAAAATGTCCAAGTACCAATATAAAATCATAAAACATAAAACCAATATAACGGAATGATAAAATTTCCACATTTCAATCACAATATATCATAAATATATTGACATAATAGAATCCTTTTTCAAAACCATTTTCAATACCAAAATACATAAAAGAGTATATGGTATTTATTTTATTCTAAAAACATTACGTCTTTTTGAGAAAGCCAAAGACCAAATAATAATCGCGGCGGTAGAAAATGTCGTTGTCACCGCGTACGTTAAAAAAACATTCCTTTTTGTCGTTTAGTAAAACGATTCGTAGAAAAATATTCCTTTTGTATAAAAGTAAAAGTCAAAGGGGTTTATACACCGTATAAAAGAAAGTTGTGTATAAAATGAAATATTCCTCAATGAAAGGAGATTGAGACAAAGTCCCTTTCAAAGATAATTTTTTTAAATAAAGTAGGTCCATTATGTGTATTCACTATAAGTACACATAAATAAAGTACAAATACAGGATAGGATATAATAATATCATGACATAATTTGAAAGTAGGAGATTAACCCAAAGAATAGAAATTGGGTTAAGAAGTTCCCTTACCTCGGGTCCGACTTGACTCGATCGTTCTTTAACGTCCTGAATAATAAACTTGAGTTAATTTATACTTGATTAAGAACCTTTTTAAAGTTCATTATTCCTTTTATATCACTTATTTCCATGTTATAAACATTATGTAACCATTTAAGTTAATAATGTTTGTTTTCTCAATATTTGGTTCTTAAGTCGAAAGTGGACTTCTTACAATTACATGTTGTTCGTGTGGTCAAAGGTTCTTTATATCCAGAATGAAATTCCCGATTTGGATATAATATGTATCATATATATCCAGAATATACATGTATTTATAATATTACATAATCATTTAGGGGTAATAAATGAAATGCACCGTTCATGGAGACGGTAAGCCGTACGTACGCATGAATGCTACTTTCATTTCTTTGTCATATTAATGGAATTAAAACTAAATGAGAGGTATGTATATTTTAATTCCAGAATTATATTCATCATTTAGATATATCATTAATTATATATATCCATTATATACATGTAATTTTAATAGTACATTACATTTGGGGATAAGAAATGAAATGCACCGTTCATGGAGACGGTAAGCCGTACGTACGCATGAACACTACTTTCATTTATATCTCATACATTAATGGAAATAAATAATAATTATATAGAGGTATATTATAATTCCAGTATAACATCATATATAATAACTTTAAATCCATCCTTTACACGTCCCACATATGGCATTAACGAATCACATCACTTTGAGGGGGCGGTAGTCCGCACTTCCTTAAATGAAGATATCGTGTTTACCCATAATGGAAACCATAAAGGTATGCCCAAAATGAGAAATACAGAAGCTTAAAGAAAAAATAAACATATTATATATCATATATAAAAATATTGACATCATAATGGCCACCCTTGAAGGTGTTAAATGAGTATTGAACAATCATCGTTTAGGGAGGCAGAATTTCACCATCCACGGAAACCGTATGTTCTTTAACCATTTGATGTAGTTGTCTGAGAGTGTAGCTCGAATTAGTCTTATAAAAACATCCTAGTATATTTAATATACTGGTTTTGTTACAAAATAAGTAAATAAAAAGAGTTTAGAGGGTTGGAGAAGCAAAATAAAACAAATGAACAAGAGAGAATGAATTACCTTTAAAAGTGTAACTCTTTTTGATTGGAGACTAAAGGCTTCCTTTGAAAGGATTATTCCCAAAGGGAATCCTCTAGGATGAGGAGAGGGATGTGGATAGAGTAATTGGGCAGGGGTTGGCCGATCCAAAGGCTTGAGGTGTGTGTGTAAGGTGGTAGGGGTGGGGGCCTTTTATAAGAGGAGAGGAGGGGCACTTTTGGAAAGTAAAGAAATATTACTTTATTTGAAAATGTGTTTCGGTTTTAAAAGGTCTCAATTTGATATAATTCGTGGATTAGGTGATAAGGGTTCGAAATAAACTCATCCAATTGGTTTTGGACATGTGTAGTTCATAAATTTTACATTATCTTTCCATTTTATTTAAATCGTCAAATAATGATGTCATCGCTGCATCATTATTATGTCATAAATAATTTAATTTATTTAATGTCTAAAAATTATATAAAAAATACTATGATGTAGGAAATATTTTTATCTTTCCAATGAATATTTATAATAAAAAACTTACTTGTATAACCCCATTTAAAAATTGTTTTAGTAAAACATATCATGTTTGTGTCATTTTTACTTTTACATTAAATAAAAAGTTATTTATGTCATTTCCCAACCAAAGTGGCTCCATGGGGTCCCCAAGTTGACCCATGGCTTGTATTGGTCGGCCATGACACAACCAATGAGGGTAGGACATGTTTCAAGCTCATCTTATTTTATTAAAGCATTATTTTTACCTTAAACTACACTAATTACCACTAATCATGATTAAAAACTTAATAAGTTACTATTCACCAAAAAATTATTTTAATATCATTGAACCACATTTTACTTCTTAATGACAACCATGTATGTCGGATTTTTGAAAATCAAAACACAATGATGGAAAAATTTCATTTAAACGGAAAATCAGTTTTTATAAGTACCACTTAGTGGTTTCACTATTCATCAAAAATTGAAGTTTTTCAGAAAATTACCAAAAATTCACCCTAAGCTATATTTGATATTAAGAATTAAAAAATGAAGTCTATTTTACAAAATTCAAAAAATATAAGTCACATTAATTAATTTAATAATTAATTCTCACTGTCAGAGCAAATAGCGTGTTTTTATGAAACAATAAATATCAAAATATTGACACTAGTTTAAGTCCGATTTCAAAGTGAAATTAATTCCAACGACCACTATTGGATATAATGATAAAAATATTTTATAATTTAACTTTAAAACCAATTCAAATGATAATCTAATCATATAAATAAATTAGATTAAAAAGTGGTTTTGAATTAAAATACAACATTTTACACTATTCATTAAAAAAATGAACTTTATCAGAAAGGTACCAAAAATTTACACAAAGTAAATTTTGATGTCCCGATTCTAAAGAAGAGTTATATTTGGTCCAATATAATTTATAAGATAGGTCAAAACTATATTTAATGATGGTTCTCCGTCAAAAGGTGATAAGTGGACCTTTCGTGAAAATTAGTGTATGAATGCCTAAAATTGAACTCTTTCCATATTTTAAGCCTTTATCTTTTATTGGGTAAATGTAAAAACATTTAAAAACATATATAATCATATTTTAGTTATTTCTATCCATTCCCGCCAGTACAACGACTACTCGTTAACTAACATTTAAAATAACATTATTTTATTACTTGTGTGCAATGTAAGTTTTCAAAGAAACTCATCGTTGCGTACCGAGTACGCTATCGAACGTAGAAACCCCTTTTAATTAAAATTAATATTTAATTCATAAATATTAATAAATATGAAAATTCTTTATTCTTTATTTACCTGGGATGTTACATCTTTCCCCCTTTTGGGAATTGCATCCTCACAATTTTATTCACTTATATAAATAAGTGGGGGTATTTATCCCTCGTAGCATTTTCAGATTCCCACGTTGCCTCTTCAATCACATGGTTTTTCCACAAAACCTTTACCTGATGAATCACCTTATTCCGTAACACCTGCTCCATGTGGTCAAGAATCTTGACCGGTTGTTCCTCATAAGATAGGTTCTCTTCCAGCTGAACTACCTCTGGACTCAAAACATGAGATGGATCTGGCATATAATTTCTCAACATTGAAACATTAAAAACATTGTGTACCTGAGATAAACTCGGAGGTAAAGCCACCCGGTATGCAACTGATCCAACTCTCTCCAGAATTTCATATGGTCCAATAAACCTTGGACTCAGCTTTCCTTTCTTACCAAATTTCATCCCACTTTTCCAAGGAGAAACCTTGAGAAAAACATGATCACCTACCTCGAAAGATAGATCCTTCCTCCGGTTATTCTCATAACTCTTCTGCCTTCTCTGAGCTGTTCTCATGTGGTTCTCAATCAACTAAACTTTTTCTGCCATCTCTTCTACCAATTCTGGTCCCATCAACTTCCTTTCACCCACTTCATCCCAGAAAGCTGGAGTTCGACACCGCTTCCCATATAATGCCTGAAATGGTGCCATCTGTATACTGGAATGAAAACTGTTATTATAAGAAAACTCAACCAATGAAAGATGTTGGTCCCAACTTCCCTGATAATCCATAGAACAAGCTCGTAGCATATTCTCCAATGTCTGGATTGTTCGTTCTGACTGCCCATCTGATTGAGGATGAAAAGCTGTACTAAAATTTAATTCAGTACCCAACGACTTCTGAAGGCCTTTCCAAAAGTTAGAAGTAAACCTGTGATCACGATCCGATACAATGGAGAGATGAACTCCTTGTAACCTGACTATCTCTTTAAGATACAAACGAGAAAGTTGATCAAGAGAGAAAGTATCTCGTATAGCAAGAAAATGAGCAGATTTGGTCAAGTGATCAACAATAACCCAGATTGCATTATTACCTCGAGATTTCTTCGGTAATCCCACAACAAAGTCCATGGATATATTCTCCCATTTACACTCTGGAACTGGTAAAGGCTGAAGCATCCCTTTCGGTAACTGTCACTCTGCTTTAACCTGTTGACATGTCAAACACTTCACAGTAAAATAAGCAATGTCTCTTTTCATTCCATACCACCAGTAATACTCTCGCAGATCTTTATACATCTTAGTACTGCCCGGATGAACTGAAAACGGAGAACTATGAGCTTCACATAACAACTCTCTCTTCAACTGTGAATCACAAGGCACACACAACCTCTTCCCAAACCTCAAAACACAAACACAAACTTATCCAAGAACTCATGGAAAATTTTATTCATAAGGTCCATGAATACAACAGGTGCATTGGTTAACCCAAAAGGCATAACTACAAATTCATAATGGCCATATCTAGTACAGGACACAGTCTTCGGAACGTCTGCTTCTTTTACTTTCAACTGATGGTTCCCCGACCTCAAGTCAATCTTCAAAAAATACTGAGCTCCCTGGAGCTGATACCACTTCATTCGATGGCCCAACATCTGCTGAAGTTGTTGCAAAGGATTTCACCACCCCTTTCTGCTTGTAGTCTGGCTGCATTCCCTCAGTTGAGTTCTTCATTGGACACTCGTTTGCATAATGACCCATTTCATTACACTTAAAACATCTTACCGCTGGCTTTTCATTTCCTGCTTGATCATCTTCCTTACAGTTACGAGAAATATGACCAGACTTACCACACCGAAAACACTTACCAGACTTGGATAAACATTATCCAGGATGCATTACACTTCTCACAGGATGGATATTTGGTTTTCTTACCTCCTTGCTTCTTTGATGAATTATTCCCCTTTTCCTGCCAACTAAACCTCTTATTCTGTTGTTTGTCATAGAACACCCGATCATCGGCAAACTCCATTTCTACCTTCTCCGCACATCGAACAAGTTTTTCATAACTTTTTAACTCACAAGAAGCTAAAGCCCTTCGATACTTTGGCTTTAACCCTGAGTATAAAAGGTTTATTTTACTATCAAGATCTCGTATGAAGTTTGGAGCATACCTTGCCAATCGAGTGAACTTTTCTTCATAAGCAGCCACTGAATCATCCTCCTGCCTCAATTCTAGGAACTGTTTTTCCATCCTAAGACGAACCACCTTAGGAAAATATATCTCAAGAAACATACCTTTGAATTCATCCCAGTGAAGATCCTCAATCTAATCACTATCCCATATATTTTTCACCATCGACCACCACTGATCAGCTTCACCTTCAAAACGGTAAACAGCAAGACTAACCTTTTGATGTTCTGAACACCCCATGACATCAAAAATCTTCTCCAGTTCTTTAATCCACCCTTCAGCTTGCACAAGGTCAGATGATCCTCTGAATGATGGGGGATGTTGCCTCATGAAATGTTCCACCACTGACATGTTCCTCTGCGGTTGATCTGGCTGATCTCGTGCACGGATACCACCACCATTTATAGCCTGAGTCAACTGTGCCATCACTGCAACAAACTGTTCAGTTCCGATTCCGACCATCTCAGGTTGGTGATTTGGAAGGTTATCTTCCCCCTGATGTCGTCCCAATATAGCTGCTTTGTTTCCTCTACGGAAAACCATTCTGAACACAGAAATATCTTAGGCGAAGCAACATGGTAATATGTAAATGCTATATCATTTCAATCATATTATAATTTAACACTTTTCTAACTCCTAAAGTTGTCTAAACCGACCTCTGATACCAACTATAAGGCCCCAACCTTAAACCTTACTTAAAATTGAATTAAATGAATAATTCATGTTGAGGATCTTTTCAGGTTTAGAGTTTTAGAGAATTAGAACATAACTATTACATCTCAAAAGATTACAAATTAGTCACTTCTACTAAGTTTCCATAATAATAAAAAAAACTCTTAAAAGAAACATGTCTAGTTCCATGTTTTATATAGCATGAAATTCCCTTGATTCCATCCTTGACCTTATTCCACATTAAGTCCTGTGAAAAACATTTCAAAAAAACTTGGGGTAAGCATAAAAAGCTCAGTAAGAGATACACAAAGACTGAAAACTATTAGTTTTTCAAACATCAAGTAAACCATGTATACTCTATCAAAGTAATACCTTCACCTTCATGAAGTAGTAAAAACTCTTCACTGAATAAAGTATCATTACTTACCTTTTTGTAACCAAAGAATTACCATAAAACCCATATAAAGAACACATAACATATATAAAGGTAACTTGGGACATAAACATACTTAAGTGGAATAACCATACGGCTGACTTCCACACATATCACTTAATGGAATATCCATACGGCCAATTTCCATACATACTTAATGGAATAGCCATACGGCCGACTTCCATACCCAATGCATTGGAGGTTATAATGTAACCACCCATCCTGGTATTCACGGCACCACCCGTCATATGGTTTATAACGTAACCACCCGTTAAAATGTCCAAGTACCAATATGAAATCATAAAACATAAAACCAATATAAAGGAATGATAACATTTCCACATTTCAATCAATATATATCATAAATATATTTACATAATAGAATCCTTTTTCAAAACCATTTTCAATACCAAAATACATAAAAGAGTATATGGTATTTATTTTATTCTAAAAACATTACGGCTTGTTGAGAAAGCCAAAGACCAAATAATACTCGCGGCGGCGGAAAAGGTCGTTGTCACCGCCTATGTTAAAAAAACATTCCTTTTTGTCGTTTAGTAAAACGCTTCGTAGAAAAAGATTCATTTTTTATAAAAGTAAAAGTCAAAGGGGTTTATACACCGTATAAAAGAAAGTTGTGTATAAAACGAAATATGCCTCAATGAAAGGAGATTGAGACGAAGTCCCTTACAAAGATCATTTTTTAAATAAAGTAGGTCCATTATGTGTATTCACTATAAGTACACATAAATAACGTACAAATACAGGATATGATATAATAATATCATGACATAATTTGAAAGTAGGAGATTAACCCAAAGAATAGAAATTGGGTTAAGAAGTTCCCTTACCTCGGGTCCGACTTGACTCGATCGTTCTTTAACGTCCTGAATAATAAACTTGAGTTAATTTATACATGATTAAGAACCTTTTTAAAGTTCATTATTCCTTTTATATCACTTATTTCCATGTTATAAACATTATGTAACCATTTAAGTTAATAATGTTTGTTTTCTCAATATTTGGTTCTTAAGTCGAAAGTGGACTTCTTACAATTACATGTTGTTCGTGTGGTCAAAGGTTCTTTATATCCAGAATGAAATTCCCGATTTGGATATAATATGTATCATATATATCCAGCATATACATGTATTTATAATATTACATAATCATTTAGGGGTAGGAAATTAAATGCACCGTTCATGGAGACGGTAAGCCGTACGTACGCATGAACACTACTTTCATTTCTTTGTCATATTAATGGAATTAAAACTAAATGAGAGGTATGTATATGTTAATTCCATAATTATATTCATCATTTAGATATATCATTAATTATATATATACATTATATACATGTACTTTTAATAGTACATGACATTTGGGGATAAGAAATGAAATGCACCGTTCATGGAGACGGTAAGCCGTAGATACGCATGAACGCTACTTTCATTTATATCTCATACTTTAATGGAAAGAAATAATAATGATATAGAGGTATATTATAATTCCAGTATAACATCATATATAATAACTTTAAATCCATCCTTTACACGTCCCACATATGGCATTAACGAATCACATCACTTTGAGGGGGCGGTAGTCCGCACTTCCTTAAATGAAGATATCATGTTTACCCATAATGGAAACCATAAAGGTATGCCCAAAATGAAAAATACAGAAGCTTAAAGAAAAAATAAACATATTATATATCATATATAAAAATAGTGACATCATAATGGCCACCTTTGAAGGTGTTAAATGAGTATTGAACAATCATTGTTTCGGGAGGCAGAATTTCGCCATCCACGGAAACCGTATGTTCTTTAACCATTTGATGTAGTTGTGTGAGAGTGTAGCTCGCATAAATCTTATAAAAACATCCTAGTATATTGAAGATACTGGTGTTGTTACAAAAGAAGTAAATAAAAAGAGTTTAGAGGGTTGGACAAGCAAAATAAAACAAATAAACAAGAGAGAATGAATTTCCTTTAAAAGTGTAACTCCTTTTGATTTGAGCCTAAAGGCTTCATTTGAAAGGATTCTTCCCAAATGGAATCCTCTAGGATGAGGAGAGGGATGTGGAGAGAGTAATTGGGCAGGGTTTGGCTGAGCCAAAGGCTTGAGGAGTGTGTGTATGGTGGTAGGGGTGGGGGCCTTTTATAAGAGGAGAGGAGGGGCACTTTTGGAAAGTAAAGAAATATTACTTTATTTGAAAATGTGTTTCGATTTTAAAAGGTCCCACATTGAGATAATTCGTGGATAAGGTGATAAGGGTTCTAAATACACTAATCCAATTGGTTTTGGACATGCGTAGTTCATAGATTTTACATTATCTTTCCATTTTAATTAAATCGTCAAATAATGATGTCATCGCTGCATCATTATTATGTCATAAATATTTAATTTATTTAATGTCTAAAAATTATAAAACAAATACTATGATGTAGGAAATCTTTTTATATTTCCAATTACTATTTATAATCAAAAATCTGACTTGTATAACCCCATTTAAAAATTGTTTTAGTAAAACATATCATGTTTGTGTCATTTTTACTTTTACATTAAATAAAAGGTTATTTATGTCATTTCCCAACCAAAGTGGCTCCATGGGGTCCCCAAGTTGACCCATGGCTTGTCTTGATCTGTCATGACACAACCAATGAGGGTAGGACATGTTTCAAGCTGATCTTATTTTATTAAAGCATTATTTTTACCTTAAACTACACTAATTACCACTAATCACAATTAAAAACTTAATAAGTTACTATTCACCAAAAAAATTATTCTAATCTCATTGAACCACATTTTACTTCTTAATGACAACCATGTATGTAGGATTTTTGAAAATCAAAACACAATGATGGAAAAATTTCATTTAAACGGAAAATCAGTTTTTATAAGTACCACTTAGTGGTTTCACTATTAATCAAAAAATTGAAGTTTTTCAGAAAATTACCAAAAATTCACCCTAAGATATATTTGATATTACGAATTCAAAAATGAATTCTATTTTAAAAAATTCAAAACATATAAGTCACATTAATTAATTTAATAATTAATTCCCGCTGTCAGAGCAAATAGCGTGTTTTTATGAAACAATAAGTATCAAAAGATTGACACTAGTTTAAGTCCGATTTAAAAGTGAAATTAATTCCAACGACCACTATTGGATTTAATGGTAAAAATATTTTCTAATTTCACTTTAAAACCAATTCAAAAGATAATATAATCATATAAATAAATTATATTAAAAAGAGGTTTTGAATTAAAATACAACATTTTACACTATTCATTAAAAAAATGAACTTTATCAGAATGGTACCAAAAATTTACACAAAGTAAATTTGGTGTCCCGATTCTAAAGAAGAGTTATATTTGGTCCAATAGAATTTATAAGATCGATCAAAACTATATTTAATGACGGTTCTCCGTCAAAAGGTGATAAGTGGACCTTTCGTGAAAATTAGGGTATGAATGCCTAAAATTGAACTCCTTCCATATTTTAAGCCTTTATCTTTTATTGGGTAAATGTAAAAACATTTAAAAACATATATAATCATATTTTAGTTATTTATATCCATTCCCGCCATTACAACGGCTACTCGTTAACTAACATTTAAAATAATATTATTTTATTACTTGTGTGCAACGTAAGTTTTCAAAGAAACTCATCGTTGCGTACCGAGTACGCTATCGAACGTAGAAACCCCTTTTAATTAAAATTAATATTTAATTCGTAAATATTAATAAATATGAAAATTCTTTATTCTTTATTTACCTGGGATGTTACACCAAGGGGGTGTTTGGGGGGGGGGGGGAGGGTGCCCAGGGGGGTAGTAGGAGTGCTTCTGGGGGGGGGGGGGTGAAGGTTGGGGGGAATTTAGGGTGAAAGGGCAATGGGGTAGTGGGGGTGAAGGGGGTAGGGTGAGGGGGGTGTTCGGGGGGGGGGGATTCCAAGGGGTGTTTAGGGGGTGTCCAGGGGGAGTGGGTGTCCAAGGGGTGTCCAGTGGGGGATGTATAGGGGGTGTCCTGGGGGGAGGGGATGTCTAGAGGTGAGGGGGTGTCCAGGGGGTGTCTAGGATGGTCTAGTGTGGGGTGTCCCAGGGGGGGGGGTAGTGGGGGTGTTTGGGGTGGGGGTGTCCAGGGGGTCTAGGGGGTCGACATGGGGTGTGTCCAAGGCAGTCCAGGGGGGTCAAGGGGGTGTCCAAGGGGGGTGTCTAGGGGGTTTCTAGGGGGTGTCTAGAGGGGGGTGTCTAGGGGGAGTGTCCTGTGGCGGGTGTGTAGGGGGGACTATCTAGGAGAGAGGGGGTGTCCAGTTGGGGGTGTGCATGGGGGTAGGGGGTGTGGTTTCACAGAGGTTCCATTGTTTCTGATAAGAACTGTTCCATTATTTCATAGTGGTTTTCATTATGGATTATATGAGCAAGGTGAAACCAAGGTGGGAAACTACTATTTCTAGGGAAACCATCTATACCCACGATTCTTCAAACTGTGGGTATATATGTTGCTGTAAAATTATCTATTCCCAAGGTTCAACAAACCATGGGTATGATTCCTATGAAGAAAACTATCTGTACACATGGTTTACATAATAGTGGGTATATAATTTGTGCTATAAAAAGTTATACCAATGGTTCTATAAACCATGGGTATTGATGTATAACCATGGTTTACCAGAACATTGGGTAATATGAAATTTATATGGGCTATACCCACAGTTTCTGTAAAACCATGGGTATTGGGAAATACCGATGCCTCGAGAGCCCACAGTTCCTAAAACTGTGGATATAGCCTATACTAGAGGTTTCAAACTGTGGGTATAGGGAAAATTTCTAGTATTTTGTCCTAATGCAGGAGCGAGAAGTGATCGCCTACAACTCACAATAGTTGATGCACCATGAGAAGAACTATGTGACCCATGAACTAGAGTTAGCAGTAGTTGTCTTTGCATTGAAGATGAAGTGGAACTACTTGATGGGTGAACAATTTACTGTCTACTATGATCACAAGAGTCTCAGGTATATCTTCTCAAAAAGAACCTAAACCTGAGATAATGTAAATGGATGGAGTTCCTCTAGGACTATGACATTGATATAGTCTACATTCCTAGGAAGGGAAATGTAGTAGTAGACACACTCAGTTGGAGGTTGGGTCTATAGCTACAAATTGAGGCAATAGAGTAGCTTGCTGCATTGCATATATCCTTTGTGGATTGAGATGGAGTATACTACCTCCTTTCTAGGACTGTCACTCCACCACACCTTTAGTGAGTTCAGGAGGTGTAGCTTGGGGACATTGACTATGAGGTCCGACATACTTAGATATCCTCAGGACAAGATCCTGATGGATTTTTGATAGGTGGGGAAAAATTATCCTTTTTAGTGGACGCAAGATGGTACTAGTGACGTTTCGGGAAGAGGTATCAAGGGAGTTCCATACATCCCCTTTGGTCGTACATCAAAGAGTGGAGAAGATATACCAGGACCACTGATGCCAGTACCTGTGGCCGGGGATGATGAAAGTAATGGTGGAGTTCATTTCACATTGCCTTAATTATCATCAAGTTAAGGTCGAGCATCAGGTTCCAGTAGGCTTAGAAAAACCACTAGAGGTACCATAATAGTAGTGGGATGATATCTCCATGGATTTTGTTACTAGGATACCACCCACATTTAGGGGCCATGACTCTATCTGGTTGATTGTTGACCGAATCACCAAGTCAGACCATTTTCTATACATTTGAGAGTATGGGTTTGTAGAGGTATTAGGATGCCTCTATGTTCAGGATATAGTATGTCTTCACAGGATACCACCAACGATCATTTCAGACTGTGAAACTCATTTTACATCCCAGTTATGGAAGTGATTATAGGATGTATTCGGGACTCATCTACAGTTAAGCACTTCCATTCACCCTAAGATATATGATCAAACAGAGCGGACCATACAGACACTTGATACATTATTCATGCTTTCATCCTTGATTTTGGCCATAGTTGGGAGGACCCCTTTCCACTGGGGGAGTTTGTATACAACAAAAATTATCACTCCACCATTTCCATGGAACCATTTGAGGCCCTATATTGGTGACCATTCATATCACCTCTATGAGGGACAGACACAGGGGGGGTCAACACTTATGGGTCCATTGTGGGTATGGGATACCACCAAGAAGGTGTAGATCACGTAGCGGTATATGAAGACTGTACAAAGTAGGCAGAATTCTTATGCTGATAGGAGACAAAGACCCTTGGAATTCAAATAGGGAGACCATGTCTTCCTACGATTCTTACCCTGATGAGGATTGCAGATATTTTTCTTGGTAAGAAAGCTATATCAGAGGTTCATCGAAGCTTTCCAGATCCTGAGTAGAGTTGGAGAGGTGTCATACCACCTAGCTCTTTCCCCACAGATGCACTGGGTGCATAAAGTTTTCCATGTGTCGTAGTTGAGGAGATACATGCACGATCCATCACACGTCATTGACTGGGGTGAGATGGACATTGACAATGGGGTGACATTCACGGAGTTCCCAGTAAAGATAGAGGATCGACAAGAGAAGGTCCTACAGGGTGGTCAATTCCTCTAGTGCACGTTTTGTGGCATCACATGAATCTTTAGAAGATCACTTGAGAGGGGAAGGCTCAAATTCATGCTCAGTACCCCCATTGGATTTCTTTCTATTTGTTGTGGCTTTCTAGAACATAAATAACTAATGTTGGGATAATGTAAAGCCTCAGAAATTATATATAATTTATTTAGTTATATGGAATTAATATGAGACTGTGAAATTTGATGACACGTGATTCTGAGGCCCGAAGTGCTCAGAATGGAGTTTTTAACCTTTTTTTAAGGTATGTTCAGTAAACGTGCGAGTGGATTTTTCAATCATTTGAACTGGTGATTGGATTAAAAATCTGAGGCACTATTGAATTCCCAGGGACGATATTTTATTAAGAAAAGTTTAACTTCAACTAGCAAGGGTCGAATAAAAAGGATAATTTTTGTACTTTTTGAAAAAATAATAATAAAATAACTCTTGGAGTTATTTTATTCTTCTTCAACCATTTAGTGATGGTCAGAGGAACCACAGTGTAATGAAGGTCATTAAATGTGAGTCATTTAATGAACTATTACTTTTATTGTGAAAACGAAACACTCATTTATTTAATGCTTCATTAATTATAGTTCATTAAAGAAGCAAATTAATGAACACAATGTCAATGATGGATTCTTTTTATTATTCATTCAATTGGAAAAATAATTCACAACTATAATGAATGTGGAATCCCTTACTTTTTCCACATTAGGCTCCACCGAATCTAGGTAGGGGATTTATGTGTTTAATATTTCCTCCTTTCTCATTATTTAAAATAAAATGAACATGGATCATCAAACTAACAGGTTGATCAACGACTCAATCAGTCTTGCAGGAGGTTATTGTGGGGTCTTGATTTGTGGTTTTCCTTATTCTATATGATTATTGTTATCAACCCCATCATAAAATGATGAGGTGGAGAGCACATGCCAATCCGAACAAGGCCAAGACCGTTCACTACTCGTAGATATTGTGCGTTCTTCGTGGGAGACCGAGCAACGTGGTGGAAAGGTGATTTTGTGGGATTTCCAGTGAAAGGGGTGACCCGAGAGGCCCGTATGCATAGAAAGGAAGAAAAACCGACCACCAGAGCATCTATGGTGGCCCATGGAAGGCACCGCCAGGGAAATAGTGTCGGTGACTAGCAGCGGTGGTCAGACCATGCCAGCTGCTTGGAGAAAGCGGTGCCCACAGGTACTGCAGTGGCAAGTGTCGTGGCCGGGCGACCAAAGTGGGTGGAGAATGAGGCACTGACACACTATGTGGAGACGGAGTGGCCCACTCTGGCTACTTGACTGGCACACAATGGCATGCTCATTTCATCCATTATGGGAGATAAGGGTGGGGGTGCCCCGCTGGCACTGCCAACTGGGAGAACCGAACGCCCCGCGTCCGGTCCAGCTCAACTAACCCACACCACACGGGCTGGGTTCTTTAGGCAGGCCGGAATCGCCAGCCAGGCTAGACCCCATTTTCTGGTCCAAACCCGTGCCAGACGGGTTGGATCCGTGGGTCTAACATGTCGGTCAGGCCAGACCCCTACCAGACTGAGACCCGACTAGCCCTGTATCATAAAACTAACATAACTCGCAGAGCATGCGTCCGATTGATGCACTGTCTATAGCGTTAGGACCATTGTGACATTGAATTACTTTTGAGATAATCCACTTGATATTTGGAAGAAGTTGGAGTATGGCCTGATTGGATCGGACTCGAATCCAACGAGGCTCTATTTACCTTTTTGGCTCAATCATACAGACCGTTCGTCTGATTGACGCACTGTCTATCACGTTGGAACCCTTACATCAAGACAATAGTTTGAGTTACTTCTAACTGAGACTTCGTGGTGGTTGAAATAAGACCAATTTCTTGAGGGGTATAACATTCATAACTCATATGTACAAGGTCTGGGAATGCAGTGGCAGGCTTTTAAGTGAAGAGAGACCCTATGTGGGTCTAAAAGAGAGCGACCCTATGTGGATTGGGAATGGTGAGAACCTCCATGGATCGGCATGAGAGTGACCGTCCATGGTTTAAAAATTGTGTGACCCTCCGTAGATCAGCATGAGAGCAGCCCTTTGTGGATTTTCAATAGCGCGACCCTCTATGGATTGACATGAAATAGACCCTCTGGCAATCAAAAGTAGTGTGACCTACCGTTGACCGGTCATAGATAGACCCATCGTGGATCAATGGTAGAGCGACCCTTTGTGGATCGACAATGGAGAAACCCTTCTCTGATCAGTAGTCGAGCCTCTCAACAAAATAAGATGATCTAGATATATGACTAATATTCTTTATTCATGTTTATAAAGTTTTATACCTAGTGTGTTTTGTCTATTACTTGGTGTCCTATGTTTTAGATAATTATTTGTGGTTTTTACTTGTGGAATTTCGAGACATCTATTGGAGTCTCAGTGTCCCTACTGAGTGTTGTTATACTCACCCCAGAATGGGCTTCGCCTGCACCGTGTTGTGTCTTGTGCAGACGACAAACAGCTTGACTGAGACTTTAGAGATCCAGGGCTAGACAGTACACAGAGGTGACCAATTGATGTGGTGATCCATAGTGATGAGTTGTAGATACCCTTCAGGTAGGATCCTTTGCGGATGATCTCTAGAGCTTTTTTTTATTTTGTTGTACTACTCTTTCATATGGGGTTGTATAATGGCCCCCTTTACTTTCAGTACTTACTTTTACTCTTAGTGGTCATTTTTAGTAGTGACTGTTCTTTCCCTTTTCCATTGTGTTTTACTTGTGCACAGTGTTCCATGTCTATTTGTGTATAGGTTTAAAGTCAATGCCTTCCCTTTATGGGTTTTCCTTTCCAGTGCTAGTCACCATCCCCTGGCCTATGGAAGGTGGGCTTGGGGTAGTCACGACACAGGTCATGGGGGACAGGTCGTGAAACACCATAGGGAACATGGCTCTTATCTACTTAATTCCTTAATCTCCCATTTAACGTGATTTTCTCAATAAGGAATGAGTCCTCAAGAATTTTTCAGAACAACATTAAGCAAACTACACTCTTCAATGATGCATGATTCCCCCTTTATAAATTTTACGTGGTCATATGGTTGAGTTGTTATAAAATATAAGGTATAGTAATCCCTTAATTGATTCATGTACCTCAGTGGGGGTAGGTCACCCACAATGATTTAGAGTGGAAACATGGAATTCAGAAAGTCTATGTAGTTTAAATACTTTAATACTCATGACACCACACACACTCCATGTTTCCTTTGATATGAAACCTATAATTGAGCTATCGAAATCAGACCATAAGGGTATTTTATAATTCTAACCATACCTAGTTGGTTGAGAGAAGTGATCGTTTATGTATTTTAATCTTAATAATAGAAATATTATATCATCCATGACTATATTGAACACAAATCATATGTATAAAACATAATTTTTTTCCTTTTTTCCATAGTCCCTTCCATTAACTAAATAATTCATGTTCATAAAATTATGTTTTTAGGGAATTATATTGAGTTTGAATATACTCACCCCTATGTGAGATTCATACCTACACTTGTTGTGCTAGGGTAGATGATAAATAGTTTAGAGGTGAACTTGGTGGTCATAGAGATACAAATATAGTCATGTAGATAGTTCGTGGTGTATGGTGCTATATGTCAAATATAGTTGATGTCAAATGGTTCTCCCAGAGTTCTTTTAGTAGTTAGTTTTTTATTTGGGATAGAGTCTATTATAACTTATGATGTCATGTTATGCTTATATATTCTCCCTTGGTGGTTTACTTTGTAGAATTTTACTTATTAGATGCTATCACATTCTTGTATTGTATATAGTTTAATTGTTTCTTTATTTATATTAATGGTGTTTCTGGTTTTTTATATTTGGGATTTATTTTTATTATATGTTGTTATAGGTAAAGGTATCCCATTTATGTTATGCCTTTTTAGTGATAGTCACTAGAACATAGCCTATAGTAGTTAGGATTGGGGTGGTGTACTCATCTTATCACTTACCCATGAATGGTTTTGATGGGTAGAGTCAAGAAAAAGAAGTTTCAGTGTAGTTTGAGACCAAGGGGTGGAGTTTTGAGTAAGAATTTAAATGATTGGTTTTGGAATTTATCACAGTGATGTCAATGGGGTCTTTATTTTGTTTATCAAAATAAGGGGACTAGTTTAGGGGTTAAAATTGATGTTTCCCTTCTATAGGACTATTATAACCTATTAGTTGACATAGACCTCTAAGGCAATGTTTTTTATGTTAAAAAAGTCAGTACATGAATCATATAATAGTCAATCCTGATCTATCATGTCCTTCAAAGGACATCTCACCCGGTTACACTCTACAATCTATGAGATCATTAGGTTGAATAGAGGATGTCACCAGTTTCCATCGAGCACATATTCTAAGAAATGTTAAGGAGGATTCCAACTTAGTACATAAGTCTCTCACCATAGATTAGTTATCATATGATTCATTTATTTGGAGACCATATTAAGAGGTATCCTTTCTTCATGAGTAATGGGTGGACCATCCATTTATTTTTATTTGTTTATAACTTCTCATAGTGTATAGTATTTCTCATTAATTTTGATGATATTACTTATGGGATGAATGTGCTCTTTTCATTCCAATGATAGAGGCCTCATGGGGTGAAAATCCTAGACTAATGCTTAGATGACAGAGGATTGGATGGAGTTTGAGACTTGTGTCAACTTTCTAGTTCAGAAATACATTAATTAGATAGTTATTCTGTGGCCTAGTTCAATTTTTAGAACAATGATCCTTTGGATGACACTCACCCAAACTCAATATGGGAATAATCTATCATTTTTGGTATTTGAGACCTTATTCACAGTGGATTTAAATTAAAAAATGTTGAGGAAAATTTTAGTTTAGAATATTTAGACCCTCTTCGGTGAAATATAACTATGAATATGTATATTAAGAGGTTTATGGGTGGATTCATCCATAGGATTGATTTGGGTTTGATTTCTACAAGCTCCAAAGTTTAGTTGAGGCCTAAATAGTGTGATGTGGGAAAGGGTTATCCTTTTTTTCATCACCACTTATTCTCAGACACTTGATCATGAATTGATAATCAGGATTTTTTGGGTTAATGAGGCATCCTAATTCTTGAATAGGACAGTGTTAGCATATGGTTAAATAGAGTGGTCTTGTAGATAAAAAACCCTCATACTATAGGCTTGGTCACCTTACAGGAGGTAGATATGATTGATGATCTAGTGATTCATGAGATATTAGAAATCGGTGATACTATATACAATCCCTATAGAAACCTCAAAGAGGTCCTTGTCTGATGTTGAGTGTTGACATGTAGGGCACATATAGTTAAATAAAATAGGAGGATCAATAATTTTTTGTGCCTGACAGTGTTAGAGGAATGATTCTATTATTATTTATTTATACTCATACGCATTAATACCATCATGATCTACTTTATTTATATGTTACTATTTAGTAGTTTATATTTCTAGGGAGGATCTAATTTTGATCACTTTGGATAGAGACTCACATCAGAAGCGATCGTCTATTAACTAATATTGGATGACATTGTGAGGTTTCACTCAATAGAGAGAAAGATATATATTTTATGGGATTATATCATGTTAGGATAATACCATATAACATACTCCTTATTATAAATTTAATGGTTTTCAATTTTTGTGAGGATATAAATAGAAGAGAAGATGGGTTATGGTCTACCTTAAATTCTGAGAAAGTCACTGAATCAAGATAAGTAAGACACCCCTCAGAATATTATGGTTGATTTTAAACCAGCTTATAGGTTTAACACTATGAACTATGGTGTGGTGGTGATGTGGATTCCTACAATGGTGGGGGATTGTATAAAAAAAATTTTAGGGAAATTTCAAGGGGTTAAGTTATAAAAATTTTAGCTGTAATTTTTTTTCTTATAAGGATTCACCAATATCCTCTATAAATTATTTTTTAGTCTAACCAATTATACACAACTATGTTTATATAGTGTTAGGGCTTTAACAGTGCTAGATAAAAATGATGTTAAAGACCCCCTTTTTCAGTGCAAAAAATGCACTGTTAAAGGGGGACCATTATCATCGCTTTTTTACAAGAACTGGTAAATGAGGCCTTTTATCAACTCTTTTTTAAAAGCACTGATAAATTTATACTTCCAAAAAATTTATATCTAATTAAAAAAACATATAAACATATAAATATGTTTAGATTTATATAAATATAATATATATTTTTTGAAATATGTTTTAGATATGGAAAATATAAATTTACACATAATATGTGAGATATTTAATGAAAATGGATTACAAAATAACTAAAAAATATTTTTAATTAATAATTATCTTATTAATAATGAGTACTAGTCATTTAATATCAATTTGAAGATAAAAAAAATTCAAAAAACACTAAAAGATCTTGAATAAGTTGAAAACATAACTCAAACTTCAAACAACCATAACTTTTGATTCATGAGTTCATTTGTTCTCTAAGACATATCAAATCGAAGACTACGATGATAACTACACCCTAATTAATTAGGAAAGAGTCTCCGTTATATTTGTTTGTGGCAAAAAACGTCCTCGAAGGCCTCCAAAACTATGTTTTTAGTAGGGGTACCCCATTTTTTATCTTTTGATGGATTTTAAGCCTCATTTATGGGGGTATTTCTTCTATTTTTTAGTGGGGACATAATTTATTATATGGTATTAAATTCATATTGATATTATGGATTTTAAATTTTATCAGTTTTGATAATTTAATTTTTTTAATTAAATGTATAACAATATATACATATTTTATAAATATTCACACATAAAAATTTTATTTTATTAATATATAATTAATCTTATTTACATATAAAATATATTTACTAATATAAAAAAATATATATAAACTTATAAATAAATATATGTATTAAAATGTTTTAGTAAATATTTAAAAATATAAAAGCATTTCATAAAATCTAAAAAAGAATAGTATAGAGGAGTGGTAAAGTTGCAGGTGTATAACATGGATGTCTAGGGTTCGAAACTCGCTGGTGGAAGGGGTGTGGGTGGGAGGATATGATTATCTAAAATGATGATAAATGGGTGGGGGAAGTGATGATAAAGTGGGGGGGGGGGGTGGGAATTTTTTTATACCCTTTATCAGTGGGACCTTTATCAGTGCCAGAAAATTCTGCAAAAGTCCACTTTTAGTAGTGCTAAAAAGTGATGATAAAGGGGAAATTTAACAATGCTAAAAAAAGTGATGATAAAGGGGGAATTTAAAAGTGAAAAAGTAATATTTAGGGATGACTTTAATAGTTCTATTTTTAGCACTATTAAAGGGGGCCTTTAGAAGTTCCTTTTTAGTGATGATAAATGTTTCGGGAATTTAACTGCATTTTGATTGTCAGCACTTTTAGCACTATTAATGGCATTTTATAGTGCTGTTAAAGAAAGATTTTGTAGTAGTGAACCATGCATATGGATTTTTTGGTTTGGTTAAGAGACCTTTTAATGAAAGGTTTCATTAGGATCTGTATAACCGCTTTAACCTATTGAAAAAAAACTAAGTGGTTGTTGATGGTTGAACATACGATTGTATATAACTTTATTTGTTATTTTGAAGAAAATTAATTATGGGAAGAATTCATAAATTTTTAATAATGTATTAAAATTATAGTTACATTTAAGGGATAGATTCCACCACTTTTGTGTTTGTAATATCTATAGATTATTGGTAATAAAAATACTATGATACATTTATTATTGTATTTATTGATTGGTGTGGTATGGTGGTAGAATTCTATTTTGTACCATTAAAAAATATTCTATGCATAAAATATGGATGATATGTATGATTAGATATCCATAATATGGTTTTTATGGAAGAGGAATATGTGTATTATTATTATTCAAATGAGGTTACCCATTTCTCAGAAAATGGTAGAGGCCCAACTCAAAAATATAGTCTATTGGGTACTGTGTGACCATGTTTTTTTAGGAAGTGATCCTAATAGTCTCCTTTAAATATGTTTTGTATGCCACCCTACTTAAAGTATGGATAATGATGTCACCATGAGACTCATATTAGCTACCATGATGGGTGTTTTTTCATTGATATCACATAAAATGTTTCAGGGCCCTGTTGGTGTAGGTATAATTGAGAATTATTCTTTATTATGGTGAATATATAGTTATAAAGTGATGCATGTTTCTCTATGGGTTGAGGTTTTCTCTATCTCATGTTCTAGAAGTATAATCTTGGGTCCAGGAGAAAATATAACAGGGTCCATTAACTGGTTAGTATTTTCCACTCCAAATTGTGGTAGAATGGGTCACTAATGATATAAGAGTTGTTTACTTGAGGATTCAAGGAGGTTTAGTCAATTTCATGACATTCTCATCAGTCACTTTCTCAAAGATTACCCAAAACCTAACTAAGTTATCTTTGGAAGTGGATACAACCCTGTATATAACAATAGATGTGAGGTTCCTTCTATAATGGAACGAATGGTTTTTAGGAGTTTCTATGGTCCTTTCTCTTGTTGTTGGTTATGTTGTTGTATTTATTTTGTTGGGTGATGATTGGAAAGTGAATCAAACATTTATAAGAACGGTTTAATATAATGATTCATGGGTTTGTAAAGAATTTCCATGGTTACATTATGTAATAGTGTTTGTTTCGATGCTCCTTGAGTGGAAATTACAGGGATCACTCTCTAATAGAGGGGAATGTGGTGATACCACTAGAGATGATCAATAGAAATCCAATCTGGGACAACCTTTAGTGTTTCCCAAAAAATCCAATGTAAATCCTAAAGTGCGTTCCCAATCTACCTGGGATGGAGACAAGAGGAGGGGCATAAAATATAACCAAATGTGAATGATTTAACCCTAAAATATCAATAAATATGTTTCTGATCCTTATTGATAATCTATAATGGTGTACCAACACATTGGACTTCCATCCATATTATGTAAATAGTTATACAAAATAAAAACTAACCAAATATAGTATAATCCATAAAAAACCACACTTACTTTGAAAGTATAACATTATAAGGACTACATAAAAATCTATCAAATAAGAAAATAACCAAAATACACAAAAAAAATTCTAAATTATCTAATAATAGAACATTATATGTTACATTATAGATATGAACCACCACCAGACCGTCTACATGGGACCCAAGTTGACACATAAAATCTAAATCATCTATCCATAGACCAATGAGAACATCATCCAACAAAAGTTCATAACCAAATAACTTATATTAAAACATAATAGAAATACACACATAAAGGTGTGTATCTAGAGTTTGATATAAATGTTTCATGTATTACAACTCTAAAGATTTGATGCGATTACTTTTATAAAACATTTATAAACACAATTTTGAGGAACATTCAGTAAATATGTTTTCATTTCATAAAGTGTTAAACAAAAACCATCATAATTTTCTATTTTTAAAGAATCATCGTTCCCTTTTCCATTCCATGTGGTAAAAATATTTTTGGAAAATATAAACAATTTTAGATCTTAAAAACAATGTTTTTGTACTTATAATGATAAATTGTTTTTACTCTTTCTTTTGAATTATTTCTTCAAAATACACTCTATATTTTAATAAAAAGTAGGAAAATAAATTTTAAAGAACATTCTATGAAAGAATACCCATTGTCATAAAATCCATTTGGAATGAAAGTTAATCCACAAAAGAGAAAAAAATAAATTAAAACCATATCCATAACTCCAATCGAACATTGTATAAGAAACAATATAGATAAAATTAATAAAAAGGAATATGGGTAAAATAAATAAATAACAAAATAAGATATAAAAAAGGATCATAAAAATAAGTACTCAATCTAAAGTAATTAAATCATGGGAAACTCACTAAATCCTAATGTGAGATGATACTAGATTTTATCAGGTGAAATTAACTGTTGTAGAAATCGAAATAATTTTAGTAATACAATAATGATATCACATAAAGGTATATAATTATATGGAATTAATTTATAAAATCAAATCATCACAAGATATATCAAATAAAAGGAATTTCATAAACAAAACTACAATAAAATGTTAGAATCATGTCACATTAAATAGAAAATGTAAAACCATGGAATAAAAAGTCCACTAAAATCCCCAGACAGACAAGTAAATAACATTAGACTATCTAAAACCAATTATTTAACTACCATGTTCATTGTGGTTGTTGATAAGAGAAGAATCCAAGAAGAAATTTAAAAATTATATAGTGAAAAAGAAGAAAGGAAGAAAATATGGAATATTACCATTTGAATCCACATTAAAATTTGGATGTAAGGTCTTAGAACAATGGAAGGGGAACAAGAGAATATTTTCTGGGTATCCCACATCTAGATAAGAAAAAAAAGTGAAGTGGAAGGGCCAATTATTTATAAATTTTATCTGGTTTAAAAAGGAAATTTCAAAATTTTAATTTAGGGAAAACTCACACGGTTTTATAAAACATGAAAAACCATGAAACTAATAGTAGAATAAGGTTTCATTAGTTAAATATTTATACCAAATAGTTCTTAAAAACATATAGGAACCCAGAAAAATTTAATGAATAAATCCCTCTATGTAAGATAAGTTTACAGAATTATTCCAAACCATATGCTAAAATGAGTAATTATTGTACTGGAATAGACATGAACCAAACCATTGAGACCCCTCTTAGGTTGCGATAGGTAGAGTGTTCCACCCCAAGACTATATTCAATAGGATATAGGTTGGCGATTATCATGAATAAAGAGTATACATGAAAGAGTCTTTATCCTATATATACAACAACAATGATAAACCTCCAATCATATAATAAAATAGAAAAACTAAATAGGATAAAATTGTATATGATATATAAAAATATGTATGTAGGTAAACTAAACTCATATAAAATTAAGGTGAATACTCAAACCATGTGAACCATCAACCCAAGCATCATCAGATTTGAATCCCACTGGGTTCACCCATATGCAGGATCAATCATTCCAAAGTATGAAAAGTACAAAACTTATCATAGACAAAATATTTGTAGGAACAAAGCCCATTCATTAGTGAGTATAAAAATAATATGTAGGAATCCACAAAAAAATGATAAATAGGATGGTGGGTCATCTCATATGTAAGGCCATACCACACATCCACCCGACTCAACAAAGGAAGAGAAAACAGTCAAGGGAAAAACTTCCACTCTTCCAATCAATAATATAAACAAAAAATATCTCTAGAGTCTCCAAATGATAACCCATATACCCTCTCATCCCATGGGATGTGGCCTCGTAAGCAAGTCTCACACTAAATGGAAGACACCTCTCTATATAACAGCCTTAGGGGAATTAAACTCCACACGGTCAACCTTTAATCAGGAGAGAAACATCTCTTCCCAATCTATAATAGAAAGAAACCTCCCTAACCTGCTAGATCATTGAATATCAGACTGCATTAGTATAAAAGAGGTGAACATACACTCCTAACATAAGACAATTCATTTGGGAGATGATAAGAATAATCTCACATAGAATGAAATTTATAAAACATTGACCTATTCCAATTGAAACAAATAAATCATCCCCACATGTAGGGTGTTTATATAGGCTACTAATGTATAAAAATTACTGAATAGACCCCTAACACCCCAAGATCATTATAGTACTCAACCCATGGTGCTCAAAGACCTCAAATAGATCACACAAATATCCTATTCCCCGAACCATGGGAGAAACTTCACTTAGCTAAAAAAAAGTGGGGGGATACATTCCTTCACCCAAATAAATCACCAAATAGAATCCTAGTGTCTATAAATCTCTCAAAATGGTATATAATGGATCATTTGAAGAGAAATCACCACCTAACCCCACATCTTGGAATCACTCATATAGAGTAGGAGAACGAGACTACGTCCTACTCCCTAAGCCTTCAAGCTCATGAAATAACTGGTAAGATCAACTATTTCCTTCAGAGATCAACAAAAACTTCTATATCATTGCATCTATGCCTCATTTTAACATGAAACCAATTGATAGAAAACTACCCTTAGATCTCAATCTATCATTTTCAAACAACTGTTACTAATACCGCATTGGGGGTCTCACACCATGACCAGATAGGTGACCAAAAATGAAGAGAACCATCACTTTACATGGAATATATATGTAGAACCTCAAATGGGGGATCTACTACTAGTTAGAGACTATCATAAAGGATCTATTCCAAGACGATCATGGGGATAATAACTCCATCATCGCTAGGAATGATGTACTCCAATTCCCCACCCTCTGACATAGGGGAAAATCTAAAAATCAATTCTTGTAATACTATCATGATCAAGACACCTGAAAAATCAATTCAATGTAAATAAATCATTAATAAATATTTTCAATCACTACTCTTTCTCCCTTGATCATAACACATAGAGTGTCCAAGAAGAGAGAAGAGAGAAGATATATACCATCTGAAATGACACCTGGACATAAAGGCCATCCTGACATATAAGTGAAATACTGACTCCATCATCCCCACATATTAAATCCTCATGAAGTAACTATGAATTTGAGTTTCATGAGAAAAAATTAAACATATATAATTTCTTTATTCATTTAGATCACATCAAATTTATCTTCCATAGAGATAGAATTTCCCACATCCATCAAAACACCAGTGTTTAAAACTGTCCATCCTCCGAGGGTTGAAAAAGAAAAACCTTCCTAAGGATGTTAGACTTGGGAAATATAAAATTTTCCTACATGCACCATATTTGATGTTCTCTTGTAAATATTCTTCCCTCACAACCATTTTATGTTATCGTTCTGATCCTACCTCATTGCAATGAGATTAAGAATCAAGAATAATATTCTCTCCAAAAGCCTCAAATAGTATAGAGGACCCTATAATCACACTCTATGTGAAAAGATAACCAAACAGATTCTTAAAATGTTCGAATGTATATTCATAAAGAGAAAATACAAAAACATAGTAAAATGGGGTTGTGCACAATGTGTACAAGTAGTATATGACATGGACACCAAAATGACCAACATTGGGCAGGTACCTCATCACAACCTAACATGTACTTCACCAATATATGGTATTTATATATCTTACATGGAATTTTGCGTACAAATTTACCTATTTGGGTACCCTAACGCAATCCATATCATGTAATCGAGCAATGAATATACTCATACTTTTCATTTCCCTCACATGAGGTTTCTATTCGTGTACATGGAAAGACCCATGCTATTTTCTATAGGGTCCTACAAAAAATGTATATTACTAATAACCCCATGTAGAAAAGAACCCCAACATAATATTCATAGAACACTATAGATGTTTTATTGATACTTCATACCGTGTAGTTGAAAATTACCAAAATCATTCCCTTGGGAATAACTCAATTCCATTCTAAATATTTTAGATTTGATCCAAAACCAAACAACCGATAAAAATATGGAAATACATAATCTAGAAAAAATAAAAGGATTTTATAAAAAATAAAAATGAGTAAAAATTCAAAACTATAAGTACTACCACATAGTAGAACACCACAATTCAAAATCACATGTTTTTGAATAGTGATCCATAATAGTTGCATACAAATTCCTGATCCAATAATCCTAGGATAAAGATTTCTCGTTTATCACCTCTGATCATCTTTAAAAAATAAAAATGGAAGGGTGAGGAGTTGTTTGTGAAAGATAAAGGGGAGAGAATGGGGTAGAATAATGTATTTTAATAACCCTATTCAACTAAAATGGAAACCCATTAATTGGGCTTGACCTGGAGCTTGGTACATACAGAAAGACTATACCACATTGAAGTAAAAACATCATTGTTGAATCAAATATGGAGTCAAAATTTCCATCTAGTGCTTTATTAAAAATATATTAATGTTTAAACCTATGGAAATAAATATTATTTATTTAATAAATATTAAATAACCTAAATAATTCACCTAGCTTTGTATGTCAGTCAATTCTATCCCAAGGATAAACTACACTCTCTGAAATTAATGGACCAATTCTAATTTTTTTCAATGTCCTTATATAAGGGAAAATAAAATTTATAACCATTACAGGGGCTAACTACTCTTAAACTCCAACATGAGAAAATGATTCTATGTGAGAAAATTGGCATCATTAAATCCTCACCACCTTCAAGTATTTTATTCATCGAAAAGAAAAAAACTATAATGGATCTATGATAATCATTGAATTCAAACTCATATAGAAATATGACACACAATTTCGTGAGCTCATCTATCTTTGGAAAGTATATTAATTAGAATCGATCCCAAAAATATCCAACTTAAAAACACATCCTCTTACTGACACTCATGGATTTTATATTCTAAATTCATATTCCTCTACATCCCCATCCATTCTTAACCAATCATAGTGGTAGCCTCTAAATAATATAAAATTCACCTATTATATGAATCAAAAAGGGTCTCTACAGACAAACTTGATTATCTAATAATGGGTCACCCAAAGATATTAACGTAAATCAATGACAAAAACCATCTGCATCTATTAGATATAGTTCATCTACCCTGATATTAATTATATGATAATCATGATATAGAACTTTAGATAAGGTAAATCTCAAGAACTGATTTTAGAGACTATGATGTCGCACCAAAAATCACTCTCAGGTGTCTCAAGAATAGGGTTACACAACATCACTTGAGATTAAAACTATTCTTGTTAATTATTATCCAAAAACACACATAAATTACAACCAGTTTGAGGAACCAAGATAACATTAATTATATCACACTTACCTTAAGAGTGATTATAGGGATGACATGCTATCTCTATTAGATTCCAGTTTTATTATATGTTAAAGATCAAAACATTGTATTATTTACCTACTAAATGGTCCACACAAAATACTTATTCCAAGAGGTAATAGGATCACATTCACCAGTCCAATATATATCCAATATGTCCAGATAATTTTACCATCACCCAAAGTTCAGATCGAGAGTCTCAAGAACTATACTTATGCTGACTAGCTCAAAATAGCTTAAGTTCACTTATAGGACCAAATATAGTAACTACATAGGGAATTAGCATGTGTTTCCATCCCTTTATGAAGACAAGGAAAGATAATTAATTATGCCCTGCTATCAGGCCTCCATTCTCATGAAGTGGAACACAACTCGCGTACTTGGTTGTAAAAAAATCCATAATCCTGGCCATTGAAACCCAAACACGTTTATTGGGTTATAATATCCTATCTTTGTAACAATATCAAGATAAATTGGCATGGGATAATATCAAAGGAATTTGATTCTATAGTGATATCTCACCATCGAAAGAGATGTTTTCAAATTTTCACTTCTAAGAGAGACCACCTGATATACTATGCCAACTTGGAGGCCCAACCCTAACCTCTGGAACACATTTTATCAACAGGATAACACAAATTAGGTCTAATGTACCTAAGTACATCCAAAAAAGGTCACACATGGCAATTGGACATTCCAGCTACTACCTTATCAACTCATCCCTATGTCAGAAAAAGGGGGTATTTATCACTACAATATATATTCATATTATCCAAATCATCTAAATGTGGAGGACCCTACACTCAGATGCACCACACCCATGAGGAGGAACATAAATTCCATCCAAGTCTCCAAATCCTGATATTTGGATCAACACACTCATTGATATATATACCAAATATCCGCTTAGTATGAACCACCCCTGACCAAGGATTACCTAGGGAAATAAACATAGTTTGGATATCAGAAATAGACATCCCACAAAGCTAAAATTATATGAATCCCCTTCTTGTGATGAATGATACACACCTACCCAAGAAATTCTTTCTTGGTCAAGGGGGTAAAAACCTCACTAGGGGAGTATGGAAAACCCATGAAGCCTTAGAATAATTGAAAATAGAATTTTAATCCTTTCTAGAAGACACCTTAATTGATGGAGTATGGGCCATAGATAGATGATCTCACACTGGGGCCTTGTGGGGATACATAAAACTATTTCTACTAACCCATATGGTGGGGATCACCCACTTAGGTAATGTGAAAAGATACCTGACCCTACCTAGGGGATGAGATAGAGTATCTCACCCTAATTCCTTGGGGGGATACCCGAATCTATCCAAAATTGACATGAAAATATGGGATCATGCACCCAAACAATGATGTCGGATGCCTAACCCTACATGGTGGATGAGATAAAAATCCACATGGACTCTTAAGGAATGAAAGAAGGGAAAGATTCACATAACTGGAAGACATATTATATGAGATAATTTTATTCAAAAGTAAGGGGTCACATCCAAGATAATAGGGTGATACTTGACCGGATCTGCTCTATCTTGCAGGCAGGGGATTAAACATCTTAGAGAAGAAAATAAGATACTTGAACATACCTGGGAATGGGGATATGGGATCCCAAACTTGGTACCATGAGCGGATTATTGAACCTATACTTTATCGACCTATAGACATGGGACCATTCAAACTATGTAGTAAGGTTAGTACATGACATTCTCAGGAGGTGGCTGCAACTATCAAATTATTGAGAGATATCCCCTATAAATCCCACATGTTTATGAGTAGTCTCAAGGACCTCATAATCAGTATAGGGTGCATCTCACACCTCTAGAGAAGAATTCCTATAAGGGTAAGCAAATTTATCATTTAATAACATCAATATCATGGAAATACTATATTACATAACATTGATAAATGTATATACAATTATATGATTCTTGAACTTACACAACTATACCTCATGAATAATGTTATAAGTGATAAAGTTAGTCACCTATATTATTAGAGTTATTTCCTATAATGAATATTTTGTATCACCCTATATGGGATCCTTGGTATAAAAAATAGGTTTAATAACCTTTAGGAATTTTCACTCCACATGTCCCAAAACAAACCTCACGTGACACCTACATCCAAACTGTGTCCCTAAGACAAACCCAACCTTGGATTTGATACTAATGTAACATAAACCAACCTATTGGGAACCTTATTGGGTGGATATAGGCTACATGTGACACGCAAATACAACCTCCAATAATATGAGGGATGGATATTGATAGTATGAAGGATTATAAAAACATTGGAGGCCTTTTCATAAACATTATATAATAAAAAACACCAAAAATCAAGAAAAAATGGTGAATAACTAAAAAGGATATACATAATAGGTGAAATGTAAAAAACTTCCTACAATTAAACTGACCAAATATATCTATAATGGGAATAATTACACCATGCAAACCATCAACCCAAGTGCCACCTACCTTGAAACCACTGGGTTCACCCATATCATGACATCATCATTCCAAATTCTGAAAATTACCTATCCTATACATCAAATACAAGTAAAAAGATTACGGGAACAAAGCCCATGAAAAGGTGTGTATAAAAATAACTAGTAGGAAACACTGGGAAGTAGTAGGAAATAGGAACATAGGTCAAAACACAAACTATATTGAACTACATAGCCACCTAACTCAACAATGGAAGAGAAAACACTCATGGTAGGAACCACCTGTCCAAGAATTATGAATATAAACAACAAATCCCTATAGAGTCTACCAAATAAAACCCATATACTAACTCATATGATGATTAAAGGTCACATTATTGAGTCTCACAAACTAGGATAAATGCCCCTATATCAAAACCTTGCGGGAATTAAACACTCCCCGATCAACCAATCCTCACGGGTAAATACTTTTCTAACAAAAATCACAAGGAATGGAACCATCCTACCTTCTTACTTATATAATATTTAACTCCATTAGTTTGTATTATATTAATTAGAACTCTAAAAAATGATGTCATAACTTATGAATTTGACATTAATGATCCCATATTGAAGGAAATACATAAACTATGGACCATTCCAATAAGAAAACAATCCACCACCATTATTGTAAAATGGTCTTGATTACTTCATGACAAGTCACACAAGCTTTATAATGTTTTAGAAAGGCTCACTAATGATCTATGAGACACTCCATATTTTCTTTCACTGTGCACTTATTTAGTGAAGGGTTGATTATTTTATAGATGTGAGGGTCTCCTCAATAGTTTATTGACATAATGTTATGTCTCTATTCAATGTGAGACTCTGATTGCATCATATATTTTCATTTGATACTCTTTTGAAATTTGATTATCTATAATATTGTGATTAAATTACTGATGATATTAACACCTCACAATAAGGGCTGATTCTTTGTCTTCCATGACACTATAGTTGAAACAAATCCTTCATGATGAGGATAATTACCAACTAGAATTACCATATTTCCTTCGCTCTCTTATAATAGGATATAGCTATGTAGTCCCTTATTTTTATATATAAATCCATCACTCTTGAAAAAAACTAATAATAACAATGGTATCCTAGGTGTCCCTCTTCTTCCACCGTTTCTATATGTAACAATATTACTATCAAATGCTATCACTCTATTTAGAATTTATAGTAGTAATTATATATATTTTCCTATATCACACCTTTAAAATGAGGGTTGGGATCAATTATCCCAATATTGATTCTACATAATCTTGTTAGGTTCACCACATGGTTTTTTTTTCAATGTATTCTAATTAAATTGAGATAATCCTATAGGTATCGATCAATGTATCCCCATTTAAAAGTCCAATCATACCCTCCAAATAATATGGAAACAACTAATTATTATAATTATATCTTCCTTTATAGTGTGACATGAATCAACTATAGATACTTCATGGAATTATCACCTTTATTGAGACACAATTTGTTTTCAAACAATAGATACAAAAAATCCTCCTAATATCTCCTTTTAATTTCTTCGAAAAATCATAGTGTGATGTTTTGAAATCATATCAGTTCTTGATTAGGTCACAATGAGTTTTGTTTCCTCATGGTAAAAACCAATGATTCTATGATAAAAAACATAATTATTAACATTAAAATTCCCATTTCATAGTGTGTTACTTCTCTTTCTCCTATTAGTTTGGGGCACAACCATCCTTCAGAACATGGAATTATTCAAATAATGATAACCATTCAAACTCATCCATAATTTTTTCAAAGAAAAAAAATATCTCTTTATATTAGTATAATGTCAATTATATATTACAATATGTACTACAAAATGTGAAACTCTTTTGTGGCATGAAACCATCTCAAATAGAATTATAATTGACATATACCTACAATCTTTCATGATGTGGCTGAAATATCTATAGCATGAATGGAACTTCTAATGAAAATTAGTAAGGATAACACTATACAAACTTCCAAGAAAAATATTACTTATCTACCTTTACCAAATTTTGATAAAATGGATAATATTACACATCACATAAAAACCTTACAAAACTTTTCAAAACTTGTTTAGTATAAATGTAAAAATATTACCATTCCGCATCCCACTACTTCCTAGAATATATTACACAACTAATCACATATAATATGTATCAATTGAGCGATCAAATACTTTATCAATTTAACCTATTAAAAATAAATTTCATAATAAAATAAACATGTATGTATATAGGAATGGTTCAATCATTTTTGAATTAGATATTTTCCAAACATCTTACACATCTTCCCAAGAATATTTTTTATGCATGATATTTCACAAGGTTTTCATTAATACCTATTAAATATATCTTAAAAATCATCCATAAGTATGTTAGGAATCCTAGAGAGCCTTATTTATTTTTCCATTTTATATACATTCAATAAAAACGTAGACAAATCAAGTCTATTACGTATGGATGAAAGTTTCTTCACTTTACTTATTACATGTAAAATCAAAAAAAAAATCATAGAAAAACCATTTATCTCAAGAAATTGATGTATTTTTATAAACTCCAATTATAGAGGGGTTCTTGTAATCATATTGTGGTTTCAACCTATAATCCATAATGCAACTTTTCCTTATCATTCCAACCAAAATTTTGTTTAAAATATTTCACACTAATTCCAAATCCATTACTTTGATATAAAGGGATATCAAAGTGTCACTTTATATTTATATAATAGTGATAAACTATACCCCTCACATAACTATGTTTTCAATGTCTACCAATACATCATCCATAATTTATGATTCCAATTATTATATAAAGTCCAACCCCAAACTCATCTTTGGTTACAATAATCTTAGCATTTATATTTTTTAACCAACACTATCATAAATAAATTATCTATTAAATAAATAACAGGACTGTATATCTTATTATCCATTGATTTAATACCACTTTCACATCAAAATTTAATGGTCCTTTTCATCTATATCTTAAATTTTATTCTATTCCCCTTTCTAAAATAACTTTATTTGGGTGCCTCTTTAACCCTCTTCCACCATAATCCATACAATAATTTCTTCAGATGTTCTATATAATGATCTTGGCGATGAATGATGATTATCCTCAATCTCATGAAATCCAGAACAAGATATATCATTATCCCCATTTATGAAGAAATCATTTCCCTTAACAAGTTATATTGGTCTCTTAAAATTTCTTTATAATACCTTAAAATATTTATAACACACTAAAAACCATAAGTTAACATGAAAAAATCATACATACGACGACCTTTTTAATGTTTAATTTCAAAGTAATGGGTTGTTTAAAACCACATCCAAATATTTCTTTCACAGAGATTTTTGTTATCTTAAATTAGAACGTCCATATATTTTGGTTCAATAACTTGTTGAATAATCGTTTATATATTTTACATCAAATTTAACAAGTACTAGGAATGAAACTCTACTTTTAACTCCAACTTTGATTCTACATGATGACACCACTTGTTGAATAAAAACAATTCCACATTCTCTTTTCATCCTCGAACCATTTTTCAAAAATAATAATTCAATATTTACATCATTTCTGTATTTTACTCACTTTCTACCTTTCAACTAAAATTTACTCATGTATTATTAATGATTTAATTTACCAATGGCATTGATTTATTGAAAATTCATTGAATCCTGCCACATTGGAACTCAATGTAAGAAACACAAATATTATTCAACCACATCAAATATGTTTATGTGATTCACTAACTTCAATGAACACACTGTGCTTTAATTTTTACTTTATTTATAAAATTTTGTGATTTCAATCACACTCACACAAAACTGAAAGATTAGAAGTAATAAAGCATAATTTTGTGAGTCATAACACATATTTAACTGAATTATACCACTTATTTAAAAAAACATTTTTATACCACATGAAATTCAGTAAACATTATATTTTCATAGGGACCCTCCATTTCTATAAGTGAGGCTAAATAACCTGTGGGTGTTCATGAACAACCCCCTAAAACCATTATTTTTTTCATAAAGTATTGAGATAATTTATCAACATAAGGAAACTAATTGTTAGTTATGAAAATTTATTCCTGAATCTTCATAGAATTCTAGAAATATTCAAAAGATACCACATTTTTAGTATATAAAAAATAAATGTGAAATAAAAAGTGTTGTTGATCCTACTATAGTGAATCATAATCATCTTTTTTTAGTCTTATAACACTTATTAAATTGTCTAATGTCACTTGTTGATCTTTTTTCTATTTTCATACCACTAGAAAATTAAATTACATCTTTGAAACTTGATTAATTTTAGATAAGTATCTACAATACTTGGTCTTCTTCATTAAAGAATTAAATTCCTCAATTCATCATGGAAATCCAAAGTGGTTGATATTAACCAATTATAGTGTTAGATAAGGGTCTTGATTCCATTTTAACATTATGTTTAAGATTGATACCATTTGAGGATATTGATTTTCATCTTACTTTACTATTATCATTTATCTTATTTCATCATAAAAATATATTCACTTATCACTTTCACATATCATCTTTTAATATAATCACCCCATGGATCGTATCCCCCCATAAGCAAGTACTATTTTAAAAATATTTTGGTAACATTTAAATTATTATGGGGATGAATACCTACAATAACCTCATGCTGGGAAATGTGATTGTTTATGGTGAACCAACCCTTTTCTTCTAACTCACTTTCATGCCTTTCTGTGGGTTTCCTTATAATAACACTTATATAAACATCACTTTAGATGATATATATAGGTTTATTTATATTTATTATATTATCCTCATATATATTGGGAGAAAAATCCCACTCATGTTTGTTTGCTCTATTTATTCATTTGTAACAACCTTTTATATAAACCCTCCTACATAAGAGGGACCTCCTATAAAGTTACTCATCTTTCCTTGTTTGATTTGTAAAACCATTAAGGAATGACTCATGTTTGTTATCTGCAGTTTTCATTAGTGTAACTTCAAACATATTTGTCCATGGTGATTATTTATTGATATATTCCTTAACATTTCACACAGATCTAGAAACACACTTTTTTTATTTTCTATATTTTATTTCGTTCATCCCAATATGGATACTATGATTGGATCATCATTGGATATACATTCACCCTTTGTTGAGCATCATTATTTTCCTAAAAAAGTGTAAACCTATTTTCTATCTCATCAGAGACTATTTTAATGTAGAATTTCATCCATGTTATCATAGGAATAGAGAAAATCCTCATGACACTTTTAAATCCTTTAAGACACACACACACACACATATATCCAAATTCACTAAAAAAATATCCCATTAAAACCATAAATATTGTTATGACTTATCAGTTTGGATGTTTATTCATTATAATTACTTTCTTCATGGATCACATGGGATTATAAACACATACTCATGGTGTACCCCACTCTTTTAAAATAGTATCACTTTGTAAGTACTTTCCTCTTGTATCCTTCACTTCTAGATTTGGAAAAAGACTGAAAATCACTCATTTATTATAGATTTAAAATCCTACACACATTAGTTACTGAGATTTTCATGGATGGAATCAATAAAATCTTATTTACATTATATAATTTGAGATTTGATTCAATATCATTGATCATCTTATATCCCTACTTCAGTTGGCTAACCATATATATTAGCCTTGAATAGACTACATTTCTATAACTCATCACCTCTTAATATTGTGTCTTGGGAGGGATAATGATTTATTTTAACACTTTATCTATAGATATTTCAATACAAATATCTTCTATAAGTTATTCAAGTAAATAAAGTCAAACCATTATCTTTTTATCCATATTCATTATACCTACATTCAGGGACACTTTAACTTTATTCATCCTTTTATTATCCATGAGAAAATATTATATGAATGAAAGGTCCACTTGATGTATTATATTTTATTCATCCACCGTCTCAGATAGGGAGTAGATATTTAATTGATCGCTATGTGAGCATTCACCTGAATAAATAGTTGATATAATTTCCTTTTATTCAATGAAACCATCATTCTATTTAGATTATATGGGTAAACATGAAATTATATATTTTTATATCTCTTAAAAGAATTTTTTAATATTATATTTGTAAAAAAATTGAGAACTTATCTTCTTTATTGGAGATTTCTTCCTATTAGATATTTTATTTTTTATTTATCTGATTTTTTATTTTTTAATATAGGGCTGTTTTAACCAGATTTTTTGGTTAATAAATCCTTCTCCATTAATACCATTTTCTTCTCATAAATAATCTCTATAGTTTTCTATATCTTAAATTCTATATCATAATTAGAGTTATTCTTTCATATCTTACATTATTGGTGTTTAATGAAAATATTCATTTTCCTATAATCACAAATCCTTTAATTTTCTTAGTAAAATCAAATTATCAAATAATTCATTCCATTACCACCATACTATAAGCCTTCAGGTATAAAATAATTTATTTTTTCACAAATTCTATTTTTGTTCCTCTAAAAAATTGAGGCCTTATACAAAATTACTTGTGCCAAAAAATTACTTAATATTATAAAATGAACTTTATGTAAGAAAATTTTGTCTTTGATACCAATTTTTGAGACTAGGTTAATTTGAAGATCTTTGAGAGGGTAGAAGGGGGAGAAATATGGTGCATACTAATTGAATCCTTTTAATTGTCTTTGTTTGTAAAATCATGTTTAGATATTTTTACCATGATTGCATGAAAACATTAAATATATTTTTCATACTCTCACCGATCCCACCAGATGATAAATACAGATGTTCAAATAAAATCACATAAAAAATTATTTTACTTGGTTTAGCACTATTGGATAATCTATGGATAATACACATGATCTTATGCCAGTGTACTAGAATCCACTATACTCACTTTTGATGGATTTATGTTTTTATGTCACAATCACTCCAAGACAAGGTGCATAACCCTTAAAAGGTTCTGAAAAGGCTCTCTTCCAATCCAATGTCTACACACTATCCTTCACCTCTATTCACTAATTTAGTGAATGATTGGTTATTTTATATATTTGAGGTTCTATTAAACTATTTAATAAAATGATGTTTCATCACTATTCAATGTGGGAATATTCTTAAATCATATCTTCTAATTTGAGGATTCTTATAAAAAAATTTCATTATGCACTCATTATTTAATTCTTGATGTGAAAAAAACCTCAAAGTGAGAGTTGATTATTTTTCTTCTTTGATACAACATCAGTAAAAAATATATCCTATAAATGAATAAAATTCCAATATTCAAATACCCTATTTAATTCCATCTCTTCCAGCCGAATGTTGTAGTATAATCCTTTTTTCTATTTACTCCTCAAGACTTTACTCAAAAAATAAACTAGATATGAAAATGGAATACTATATGACTCTTATATTCTCCCTTTTCTGGATGTATCAATATTTCAATAAATTATTATCACTCTCTGTAGAACTAATAAGATAATATTTACATATTTTCCTACATACAACCCTTAAATAGATGGATGGGTTCAATTATAATTCTCTTGATTCTCAATAATAATTATATGTGAAAAGTGAAATGTTAGTATAGTAAATGTGTACCAATTAAAATAAGATAATCCCTAAAGTGTAAAGTTAGATATCCTCCTTTTAAACATTGATTAAAACTTCCAAATAATCTAGATTCCACTAGTTCATGGTTACATTTATTCATAATAGTGTGAAATGAATCAACTAAATATAACTTACATCATGATAACATTACCTTTAGTATAATTTATTTCTAAAAAATAGATTTAAAACATATTCCAAAATGAAAATTTTAAATTCCTCCTTATATCATGGAATGGTAACTCCAGATCTTCTCAAATTTAGCACAAGTTGTTACATTTCCATTTAATCATGGATAAACCCACTAATTAAATGGTAAATATTCTAAGGATTATCATTCAGAACCCAATATTATGGAAACTTACTTCTCTAACTATTGATAGGTAGTGGAACAACCTTCCTTTTTGGTGTATGAATCATTAAATAAATAGAACCACTAAAACTCAAATATACTTCCATTATAACACAATATCTACCACATGGTGTTACTTATGAAAATAAAACATCATGATATGTAAAATGGTGTGTAAAAAAAAATACTATAACATGTACCCATCTCAAATAGACATACAACAAATATCTTTGAAATGCCCTCCATAGTGTGGAAGGCATCTCTTCCCTGTGGAAAAAAATCTCCTCAAAATTTGTAATGATGAAACCTTCTAAACCACATGAAAAAATTATTTATCTCTCTATGAAATATTTCATTAACTAAATAATATTATACAAAAAATAAAACTATACACAACTTCTCAAAATATAATACATATATTATTTTCCCATTGAAACATTTCACTTCTTTAGAGAATATATTACACAAAAACATGCATATTCTAGATATCACTTGTGAGATCAAGAAAATTTCCATTATTTCCCATTATAGAATATATTACCTATCATATAAAATATAGTTCAAATATATGGATTGTTACAATCTTCTATAATTATTAATTTTTGAACATCTTACACATCTTTCTATGATTTTTATGTATGAAAGAAATTTCAAGAGGTTTTCATTTATGACTCTTAAAAATATCTTACACATCTTCAAAAATTATGTAAAATTTGCATGTGAACCTTCCAACCCTTTCCATTTTCACTTCCTTCAATAAAAACTCACACTACTCAGAAATTTTATGTATGGAGGAAAGCTTCTTCAAATTTTTGATTACATGTGAACTATACACAAAAACCATATTCAAATCAGTGTCTCATAATATTTAAGCATACTTTTTGACCTCCAATAATAGAATGGTGTATGTATAAGTTCCACAAATTTTTCCTATAACAACCATAATGTAATTCAACTTTCTCATTTCAACATTAACCACCATCAAGAAATTTCAAACGATATATAAATCCACATACTTGATATATAGATATATCAAGGTGTCTATTTTAATTTCTCCAATAATTCTCCCATGTGAACCTCACCACACCAATTCATAAATGTCTACCAATATTTTATCCATACTACATGATTCCAATGATATGAAATAAATCCAACACTAAACTAATATTTTTTCCCAATAAAGTTTATATAAAAAAAATATTAAGTAGCACAAAACATTCAAACCAATGTATGAATTGGAAGGGTTTTGAAAAACACTATGAGGCCCATGGAAAAATAAAAAACTAGAAATAATTAAATTCCTCAAGATTAATGGAACTAATTCTCAAATATAAATATCGAATCAAAGAAATTTCCAAATAATTATCATGTGTAATGAATCTCAAAGAAACAGTCCCAAATAAATGATTTCATAGAAGAATCATTATATAAGATAGTTATTCATTTAAAATATAGGGACCAACTATAATACTCCACAATTTTTATAATTCACCATATAATGGAGTTACAAAGGATAAAAAACCAAATAAGAAGAATGTTACAAAATTGAACACATTTACAAAAAATACTAATGGAAACAATAATCTTCTACTAGCCCTAAAGCACCAATCAAGATACTAGTTTAGAATTCTTAGAAGGAGTTAAAAAATAAAATAATACCCAAATTACTAATATAAGGTTAAAATATTAATCAACATATTATAAAATAGTAAAGTAAGAGAAAATAAATATGGGAAATTCCTAAACATGGAACAACATATGATCTAACCTTGGGTTAGGAAGTTGAGAGGGAGAATATCTTAGAACCTCACTTGGGGAACTTTTACAATGTTTAAACTAATAGCAAAAAACCTACCTTAACCTCTTATAATTTACAAGTGACTACCCCCTATTTGGGGTATTAAATTCACTACGGGAAGTGTATAATGGATAATCTAAGGTAGTTTGTAATTATTCTCTGTTATATAAGAACATTTCGAAGGCTAACCATGTGTGTCTCATATAAAACTAAATCTTATCAGATTTATAATATATTATAAAAAAATCAAGAAGAATTAAAAATCAATGAAGTATGTGTAAAAAAAATAAACAACATATTATAACATAAGAATACATGAGATACCCAAGAAAATCATCAAGTGAGAATTAACCCAAAATCCTTAGTTATATTTTAACATATCAATCATAGATCCTATGAAATACTTTAATATGGATATAATATGATTTATAATTTTTTTACAATAATAATTAAACTTATAAATTTTTTAAAGATGAAATAGATTACCACATTAAAGATGGATCGTTATAACTCCTGATCAAGAGGGTTAGAGTGACATGGAATCCCATTATAGAAACACACAAGTGATTTCTTCTACTTATGAGTATAAATAATATTATGAGAATGAAAAAACTAATCAACTCAAATTTTTGACTCAGACTCATTTTAACTCTTCTTCACACATGGTTGGACACTCTTACTCAATATATATGAAAAAAATACATCCTCAAAAACCATTTTTCCTAACTAAAAATCACGAACTAACATGGAAATTTTTACTCCATGCTTATAATATGTTAGGATATATTTACATACCACAAATATACAGTTCAGGTTAAGAAATAATTCAAAGTATTGAGCTTTTTAGAATTCCATGGGGACTAGAATTGGAGAGAAGAACACCAAATCATATAAATTATCATATCACTCAATAATTGTTTCCTCATATAGACAGAGATTCATGAACTCTATCACTTTCCCTATATTCACGTTCTCAAGATAGCGCAATTGGGTAAACATAGTCTTGATGAATTACAAGTACATGTTATCATGAAACTAATACAGGATAATAGCTTCCCAACACACATGACTTGATCCTAAAAATAAGACCATAATGACTTTTACTATTGAATTTCATGAATTTTCATGGAATTTAAGATTCCATCAATAATTTAGAACTATTATATTTCCCTAATATGACACTTATCATAACAAAAAGTAAGTGGAAATTGATTTAATAAGTCTTATATAGGGTCCATGAGTTGTAAATATTTTAAATCCACTACTCTACTCAGTGTCTGTATAGAGTTACAGGTTGAGTAGATTATTCCCAAATGATAAGAGTGTTAGTTTAGAGACCACTTATCCCCTATTTTTAAAATCACAATACTCCAATGTGGAAAATACTAAACATAAATATTTTTGTTTGATTTTTCCATGTGCAGTGTATATTTTCTGATTCTAGGATCTGATTAAATACATCCCTATGTTTTTATTAACTGATATTAACATATATATTTAATATAACATGATCATACACTATGATGGTGCACTAAAAAACTATATTTGAAGTTAGAGATAAATCCATAGTAGATGATGAAGCATTCATTGCTGTTTTGACCATACCTGATGATCTAAGAATTTGACCATTGTAGTTTGTTACAATAGAGGATATAAATTCAAATGATGAATCATGGAATAATAATAATAATTACAATTACCATAAATTTTACTATAGGTGAATCAGTGCATTATCATATTGTGTTTGAGTTCTAATGTTTGCAAAAAAAATTCGAGTGCACATAGAGATACCATTGTGAGGTTTTAATTATAAAGATATAAGAATTTTTCTTATAGTGATCATTGAATGATCCCACTTGACTGATCATGTTTAATGGATATGAAACTATCATTTATCTATCATAATGATTAATTAGCTATTGATGATATAAAGTTATAACTTCCAATAATATTAAATTCAATTAAGTTTATCAGATTAGACATGTGTCTAGCAAAGGAGATCAAAGACAAACTCATATATAGAGAATACGTGTGATGTTATAGGTTCAAAACAAGATACCTTATGATAAGTTTTCAGTTGAAGATTTTTTTTTGGACTTTGATACCTTTAAATAGACTATAGATCCTCCATTAATGTTTGATTAGAAGAATAGAATTAATTTTGGTAATAATATTCTTCTGAGTTTTGAAGATTTTTATATGAAACTCAATAAACCATTTTTATGAATCCTTGTTTTTTTTAATTTTATATACATTATTTGTTTTAGTAGATAATTTTAAATTTATGATAATTTTATTTTAACTAAATTTACTATGTTTATCATAAGTTTTATCTTTTGATTGTTCATTTTTTACTTGGTATGTATGTAATATGTACGTTTTTACTCTAATTTTGAATGGTAATTTTAATTATCTATTGATTATATATTTGAGTTGGATGAAAATTATAAGTTGGTTATTGACTATAATTCTCCCTCTTCTTGTAGTTTCCATAGTATCTTACCTATATGGGAAAATATTTAGTATCATAGTTATTATCGTCATTTTTTATAATTCAATTAATATCAAAGTATGTATCTTGATATCTAATATAGACTATAAATTTAATATAGTCTCTCAATTTTCTATTTTTTCTATTTTTTACTTTATAATTTTACTTACACTAAACATGTATATGTGAAAAGATATTTGGTTTTGAGTTATGGAAGGTGTTATTCCCTTGGGTTTTTGGATAGTCTAAATACAAACAAACCATTGATCATTTATAGGGGAAATTATTAACACATGAGAGGTCAAATAGACACATTTTATATTAATAATAGTATGGAAAAATATCTTATTTTTATAAAAAATTATAAAATTATAGAGAAATAAGTTTCCTGTTTTACTCAAGATGATAATGTTTAAATCCATCATAAATTCCAAGTGTGAAAAACGTATATTATCCATCCATATGAATATTTATATTCATGTTTCCTGGTGTTGTAAAACTAATTTAATTTGGATGAAACAAGATGTTACTCCATTAGGAGGATCTAAAGTTATTAAGATGCTAAGGTCTATTACTCATACTGATTATCAGGGCTTTGATTTTTTTACTTTGAGAAATAGCGGTGAAAATGAATCAATAGTTCATGAATATCTTGAATGGTCTTCAATAAATTGGATAAAAGGAAATTAAAAATAGATAACTGTTTGAGAAATTTATTGATATTTTACCAAATGAGATGGAATCGAAGAGGGCCATTATAGATGATACTAAGCACATTACAAATCTTATTCTAGAATATTTTGTTACAACTGTCACATAGTATTAGAACTAACTTTAAAGTGATTCCAAGAAAGAAAAGAAGAATATTTTAATTTCGTTTTAATTAAATTCCAAAGAATTAATATTTTTATCCCAAACTTCTATTCCATGTATATCTATGATAAAATATAAAATTCCTTCAAAAGATAGAGATATAGAACCAACTAATGGTGAACATGAAAATATAGATTTAAGGATGTAAACAAATTAAATTTACTAGAATGGATATTTATAGGAAGAAATTAATATAAATGATAGATATCATATGGAATATTATATATAAATTATTTATTATGAGTGTACTAATCCAAGTCATATTATACAAGACTATCAAAATATTAAAAAAATGATAGGGAATCAAGAATAATTTCAAAAATGAAAGAAATGAAGGGGTTTAGAGCCACTAACAATACTTATAGTTCTTAAAACGATTCATAATATTTAAAGAGAAATGAATTAGATAGTGGTAACTATTAAAGGATTACTGGATTTTATATGAATATTCCTAAAAGTGTACTTTTCCTTCTTTGAAAGATATTAGAATATTGCATGCCTAATTTTACTTTGAGGGGATATTTAATATTTCCAATAGATGATGAATATTAGTTAGATGACGAATAAAAGTTTCTCAAAATTAGTGTGAATTAATGGACTATTTTGTGGAGTGAGAAAACATGTATCAAAATATTTACATAAGATACATGAAAATAAAAACTATGGTTTCTAATAATAAGGGAGTTAAAAAAAATTTTGAAATGAAATATCAGTTTTAAATTTTGAGTTAAATGAAAAGGGTTTTATAATTTCTATGACTAAGTATGAGGTTTCTATTTCAAAGGTTGAAGTTTCAATATTGCCTTCAAAAAATAAAGGAACAAAATATTTCCATTATATCTGTAATAGATAATAGTGATGTGAAAATGTAAAAGTCTTATGTTGAGAGCCTATAAATGTTAATCTTGAAATTCACCACAGGAAAGAATATTTTTTTAAAACACTGTATAAATATGAGATTTAATAGTATAGCTTCTATATTTTGAATTAATCCCATAGTAAGGAGTCCTTATTAGAAGCATTTCTTTTTTTTGAATAGTGAACAGTTTTATACAAAATCTAAAATGGGTTAGCATAAGAAAAAAAAATGTCAACTGAATAAATTTGAGTCTTTCATAAATAAATAAGGCTATATTTTGAAAGATCATATAACTACTAACTATATAAGAACTATTAAGATCTGAGTGTAAATTTTTTTATTTTATACCATGTTTAGAAAAAATCATGTTTGGTTTCTTTTACCCTAATTTTTTATAAAGAAAAGATCACAACATAATGATATCTTAAATATTATATCTTGAACATGGTAACTATTGTTTTTAAATTTTCTTCTCACATGTATGTTTTTTAACAAATATAAATTTTCCACACTAAAATAATGGTTTTATTTAAATATTGACTCCTTTTTTAGGGGGGTTCTTGTTAGGATAAATTTATTGTAGGAATTTTTATTATCATCTAGTGTAATTATCAAAATATAGAAGTATAATTTTAGATTTATTTTTGGAATCATATTCTATATATGAAGATCAAGATGTATTGTTAGAAGATAACTTCTAGAGGGTTTTTATTTCTTTATCATTATCTTATGTAATGTTTTATTAATTTTTATTGTATTCATACATTAAGAAATTTAGTAAAATTCATGTGTGCATGGTTTTTTTTCTTTAGAATTAATTTAATTATAAGGTAATCAATTTTATGAAATTTAAAATTTTTAAGAGATTTGATGTTATCTTTAATTTGGAATTAAATTATTTGGACCATAAGATCCGGACATATCAATGACTTGGGGAGTTTCCTATATAAAGACTTATTAACCTAGATTTAGTTTTTGTTAATGAATATGAATCTATTATCCTTTGATATATGATCCCCTGTTTCTTAATTTCTTAATTTCTAATTTATTTTCGGATTATCCAAATAAATTTCAACTAGAGAGATTATTCAAGGCAGATTTATTGACCACAAATGGTACACAAATTAAAAGTACTTTTTGAAGTGGGTGATTAAATTTTCTTGTTGGGAGAGAATTAATCAAACTTCTAATGTTCATTAACTGTATTATTCATTAATTATTTATGAATTTTATTCTATAGTCATATTTGATGCATTTTATTGTCTGATGAAGATAATATTTAGTATCATAGACCATCATTTTATCCTAATGATGATGGATCTTACTGAAGAATCTGGTATACTGCTCAATAGAGAGCCTAATTTTATTTCTCATAAACTACCAGATATTTTTAAAAGATTTATAAAATCCTATGATAAGGAATAATTATTTCATGTAAAATAGAAAGTGTGAAAGGAATCACATTTGAATTTAGAATTTTGGATATTTTTCTAGTGGATTCAAAGTTTCTTACTCCAAAGTAAAGGTGATAAAGACACTTATAAGATCTTGGATGGCTGTGTCAATGTTTTTTTATATAGTATTAAAAAGATAAATATTATCACGTTCATATGGAACTATATTGATGATGTATGTTTTGGTTTGGTTAAGATAAAAATTATACCTTACTCAATCATTATAAAAAGGATAATTATAAATATTTTGAATGATGACAGAGTGAAGGACCTCAGAGATAAAAAGTGTTTAGAAAATCCTATAAATCATGAAGCCATATTCGGAACAAAGTTATTTTATGATCCAATAGAGGAGAAATTTATTAAAATAGGAAGATAATTTACTCTTTTCGTAGTTAAAGAAAATAAGTAGGTGATATAAAATAAGAGTAAAGAATTCGAATGTATTCTTATCAAATAATACAGTATTCATAATAAGGGAAGAATTTATGATGAAGAAATTTAGAGGGTGATTGAAAATTTAATGGATAAACTGTAAAAGAAATATGATAAGGTTAGAAATAATATTTAATAGAATAATTTTGGTGTAATTTCGTTTGGATTTTCAAAAATAGAATTTAAATCCATGAGGTGAGAAGATATTTTATGAAATTAGTAAAATAAGTAGAAAATAAAATCATAGAAAACTAAAAATTCTAAAACTATTTTACATTTTAAAACAATCATTATTTCCATCATTAAATCACTAGATCTCGATGGTTGATTGTAGGGGTCTGAGTTTTCTACAATCATTCATAGCAGCTTAACTTTTTATGAATTGTTTCAAATGGGTTTATTTTTTTTATTGGAAACACCCAATGGTTCCATATGCATGAGGGACCCACTTTCCAAAGTTAGACACTCGGTGGAGACGTTGTCCTTTGATACATAAGAACTCAAATTGGTCAAGAGGATGGGAGGTCAAACACATCACACCCTTTTGTGGGGAGTATTTTTCTACTCTAAAACTCTCCAATATATTTAAGAAATTTTAATGAATCTCTCATTAATTACCACATATGACATGAGTCTCCATTGAATTAATAATCAATTTTTTCATATATAAAATTTAGAATCAACTATATGTATCCAAGGTTATTCATTAATATAGATATTCTTATGAATTTGGGGTTCTCTATAAATAGTATTCTATAATGTACTAATTAGAGATTCTCTAGTCATTATTATGAAGATTCTAGTTTTAAGACACATGGAGGGGAAATCTAGAGTGCATGGTCATCTTGGGATACATGAGGTGTTTTGATATTGGGATCCAAATCATAGATTGTCTTCCTATAGGTCATCATGAAAGGAATATGAACTCATGTATTTTGGTTCCACTTTACATGACACATCATACCTTTTATAGTCATTTTATAAGGATAAAACCATGCAATTTGGTATTAATCAGGAAGGACGTATAGGCAAAATGTTCCTAGTCAATGTTTTGTGTGCTACTTATGATGAACTATCCTTGGGAACATGGAAGGGATATGGATTTTGAGGATTAATAAGACTCTTCTGGGAATACAAACCAAATATAATTAGGTTTTATTTTTGGTATTGGGTTTCTACCACATGAAGGCTCCCTATATGTACCATAAAGATGGGAATCAAATCCCATTTAGTTCAGTTGTGAGGACCCGCACCTATGGAGGACCTCTAGAAGTATGTATCATAGTCGATTATATCCATTTGAGAGGATTAAGTTGGGGATTATTTCTTAATTTATTACCCATATTGGGTTTGGGGTCATGATATGTGACTTCAGTCATGGTGATTTAAGGGATTGGTTTGGGGCTTACAAATGAAGAGGATGCCTAATTGTAGAAGGATCGGGATTTTACTATGTAGGTGGCCCATGGATTGGATTTTTGCTCATATTTATGAGTAGGATTCCATCTTGTGAATGGTTGGGGATTATACCAATGTAGGATCCCCATTGATTGGATTTCCGGGATTATTCAGGAAGAGGATGACCTATTGTGAATAGTTGGGGCGTATACCTAAGTAAGATGCCCATGGATTAGATTTTAGGGTTTATTCATAAGGAGGATTCCCTATTGTGAATGGTTGGGTCTTATACCTATATAAGAGGCCCATGGATAGGATTTGGGAGCTTATTCATCAGGAATATTTCCTATTGTGAAATAGTGGGGCTTATACCTAAGTACGAGCCACATGAATTAGATTTTGGGGATTATTCCTAAAGTAGAATCCTTGTAGTGAAATGTTGGTGATTATACATAAGTTTTATTCCCATAGATTAGATTTTGAGGTTTTTTCTCGAGGAGTATTCCTGGTTGTTAAAGGATGGGGCTTATTCCAGTTTAAGAGGCCTAATGTTTTGGGTCTTGTGGATGTCATGAACACCATCAACCTCTAAGACCACTTGAGTAAGGATACGTGTGAGATACAAGATGAAATGGGAGATGTTGGTGACCACAAAAATCTAGTTTTCCCTAAGGTTGGATACATGTCCTTATAGACGCATGCTGATGGAGACCCTCAGAAGGAAGGCAAGGGGAAGATATGAAAGAATATTCTATAACAAATCATGAATATGACTATGTGGATATTTTGATCAGTATTATCCTCTGATCCCAAATGATACACAATTATTCATGCTTGAATGTGGGAAATAAGAGGAATTTAATGATAAAAAAAACCACACACTCACCTCTTCCATTGGTGGAAGAGTCCAGGGTTACCAGAGTTGAAGATAGGGGGTTAATGAACTCATTCCCTCTCCCATTTTGTATCAAATGTTGTCACATCAAAAAATCCATCTGGGTATGATATGAGATATGAATATGATAAATATTTCATTTTTATATAAGAATTTATAGGGTCTTACCCTAGGATGTATTCACTAAAATTTGATCCACTGGAGGAGAGAAGGATGCCATTCCCTATTGAATGGAATGGAAAATATGATCCTCACAATCCTGGAATATAACTAGAGGATATTGGTCTTAAATACAACTAGAAAATTACACGGTCCTAATAATATTTTCAAAATATTGGGAGTTCCCTAACACCTCCCCCAGGATCAGGGTCCTCATTACCCTGGGAATACATACTCACATTAAACCTAAGGACCCTAAGAGTCAGGAAAGACAAGTGTTGGACACCTCTGACTATAGGAATACATAAACAAATTGGAGACACATGGGTGTGACTATTTCCATGGTTTTTTAAGTCCTAAGCCATCATTGGAGGTTTCATTTTGGTCCCTCACAAACAAGGGACCCAAGGGAAGAGTGGCCTTACAAGTATGGCTTCGAAGAGCACTGAATAAGTGGGTCGTGCATGGTAATATCTGCGCGAGCCAAGGGGGTCTCATTTAGGGTATAGGCTTGGAGATCATGGGGGTTCTTCATGTAGGTATGATTTCATGAGATGAAGGTAATTTGGGCAATGTACTTCCTATTCAAATAAAATTAGGAGAGACTTTGGTCAAACCTTGAAGGGTCTCCATAGGTGTTCCCATAAGTGTCTTTCGTAGGTGCCTATTTGGGAATGGGGACACCATGCTAGTGTTTATGAACCATAGGGGAGATGGTTCCTCACACAGGTGTTGCATATTTTAGACCATTATAAGAATTTGGTTCCAAAATATACAATATTTCTCCTCTTCAGGTTTTAGAGGGATAACTAAAAGGTTTTAGAGGGTTTGGGTGAAAGACTATGGAGAAAACGACATCAAGAGTTATTTAGGAAGCTTATTCCATACAAATGAAGACCCTCAAGATCATATTTATAGGAAAATAAGGGAACATGGTATAAGGTGATGGCTCACTTAGGTGTGCCGTGTAAGTTGATACACAGGTAGATTAGCACACCCATCATGCAGAATGATGAATAGGTGCTTTGAGTGCCAATTTTTCTTGGGGGTACCTATGTGGAGGTCCTTTTCATATGGGTTATAGTATATAGCCTTTTTAGCTTCACTTATATTGTTTTCCTTAAGGTATTTCCTTTTGAAACCATTTCATCCATGTGAAAAAATAGAGAATCCAAGAAATACTTCCCTTAGGATATGATCCAATTGAAATAAGATGGTTTGATATGGTGGTAAATGGATGAAAAAGGTGTATGTATCGTAGAAGTCATCCCTGAAGGTAATCTACATGGGTTGTTCACCCAGGTAATCCATGTAGGTGAGACATGGGAAGGGGATCCAATATCTATAAATATGACCAATTTTTGGTGGATGGTCCTCACACCTAGTCATCTCTGGCCTCACCATTATAGTGTTCCACAAAGACCTCTTGACTAAGATTCTTTGATAAAGACCAATTTTCAATGACAAGGTCTGCACATACCTACGTGATAATTATGTTTGGGTGAGTGATCTATTTAGTTTGTTGGACTTCAGAAATATGTTGAGGGGGCTCAGGAGGCCATTCAAAAAATAAAGAGTTATGTTGATGGTCTTTTTTAAATTTGGATGGAGAGATTCCATCTTTTGGATGCTCCTCTGATTTTGTATTATTTCATAAATGAAGATAATTTGGTTTCAAATCATCTACATCTTTATTGCAATTTTCCTCTTGTGATCACTACATAATATTGAATTTTTTTAATAGAATAACATCTTTGTATCAGCTAGTCATAACCACGATGCTAGTGATGTGGAGATGCTATAATTTTTTTCATAGGCCATGGGGCCTAACAAGTGTAGTTAGACTATTTTTTGGGTAATATGAAAAACCCTAAAAACATTTTGTATGTTTTGTAACCCCCACAACTTTTTCCTAAGTCCAATATAAATGAGTATTAATATGTGAGACTTGGATTTTTATCAGGCTGGATTTTGTTGGTTTTTATCCTAACATGTTTTGTGCCTATTTATTTTCATTGCTTTATTTTTTTTTCTAAACCACAGGAAGTAATGGTCTATCAAACTATGACTCAAATTTTTTCCAACATTCCCTAATGTGTTTTTAGTCTGTAGATTTCTACATCTCTTTTTTTTGGGAATTTTATTGTTTTGGAATCAGGACTAGTGAGAAAGGGGATTTAGGACAAAAGGATATGTCCATGAGTTTTGGGATAATATCCCAAAAAAGGATTGTTGGATAAAAAATTTATGACATTATTTATATACATGATTGTGAATTTTGAGCCATGTTTTTTGGTTCCTAAATCAAAAACATGATATTTAGTAATAGAGGAGGTCTTTCATGAGGAAAAATTACATTGGTTGAAAAAACATGTTGTGGGTGAATATATGAAAAAATAACTTGGGCATGTTACTATATGGTCAAATAGTAGAGTCTCTTGGATATCTGGCCTTGAAATTTGCGAGAAACTCATGAAAATACTACTTGGCATGTTACAACATTGTCAAGAAAAAGAGTTCTCAAGAATTTCGACATTCTATTGCTCATGGATGAAGGAAGTTTATAAAGATTCAGATTTTTCAAGACCGTGATGAGTGGGGCTTCCAAGGGAAGATAACTGAGAATGAAGATATAATTTTTATTATCATTGACCATGAATGGAATACATCTCCTACATTAATTTGGATTGGGTGATAAAGGACCCCATTTGTTAAATGATTGATGTTTGGGGTAAGGACCATTTCTAACAAGGGTTAATTCATTGCACAGTTTAATTTCATATTACTAGGACATTAACTATTTTGTTTAGTGTCTTGCAATAATGATGTTTTTGTATAGTTTAATGTCTTATGACTAGGAAGTTACACTATGCAGTTTAATTTCATACATCAAGGCCATGTTGATATGGAATTTAAATTCATACAATAAGAAATTTATACTATGTAGTTTAAAGTCATACAATAAGGAAATTATTCAATGTTGTTTAATGTCATAGAAAAACCACATTATGGGGACTATAAGTTATGTTCTCTAGATTTGACTAGAAGGTTATCAATTCCCACATTTCATGCTAATCCATCAAATAATGCATCATCAATTTTAGGTATGTGGAGGGGAATAATGTAATCTATCACTTTGGTAACCCCATATACAAGGAGTGGTATATGAGAAAAAAAGAATATGGAAATATAGGAGGACTCTCCTGAGGAAGAAGTTACCACTGGTTAAAAAAACGTTTTGTAGGAAACATTATGAAAATACAACTAGGGTATGTTAGAACATGGTAAAATAGTGGCATCCTTAGGTTGGAAGGATATTTTATAGCTGAATTTATAACGACTCAGACCTGAACTGGAACCCAAATAGTGCTAAACGAGTCAGGTGTTAATACTTTAGGTGAACCTCCCTGAACGCCAAAGGCTGCCGATAAGTTGAGAGGTCCTTATAGGTATAGTGGGGAGGGTATACCCTCTCGGTGGATGATAATGGTACTGGTCCGAGTGTAAAAATATAGATGCATGGGAATAAATGACTCACCAAACTCAAACCAGACCCATAAAGCGAAAGAAATTTCTATATCAATAAACAACAGAAGAAATAAATATAAACAATAGCAGTGTAAAGTAAAAACAATAGCATGCTGATCACTTAGAGCTACTACTGAATAAAAAACATACATCCACAGCAGGTCATACATATCCATATGTAATGGTGCCAATGGATAATCAATTGTAGCTACAAAAAATAATTATAATGACACAAGAAAGAATGAAAAACAAAGTAAACTTCCTCTAGGTAAGTCCTCAAGGTCCATACCATCCCCATGCAATAGCTAATGCAGTCTAGATCCCGAAGTCAACCTCTTTCCTGTACATAAATCCATAAAGTCTACATGTGTCTCGAAGGGCCCATGCAGGGTGTGAGAAAAATCTCAGTAGGATACCACCCCATGGTGCGTACCTAAAATAAGTGTTTAAGTAGACATTAATTAATAAGGAAAACAGTAAACAATACTATGTACACAAAAAAACACAAACTCCACTAGTGCTCAACAGCCACCATGGAGTGTCACCTACTTCGGCCAACGACAAAATCTCTATCATGTAACCTGACACCATTTTCCGCATGACACCGTGTATCTCAAGTACCGACGTCCTGAAGGCATTCCCAATAAATAGTAACTCGGAGGAACAATGATGTCTTCCCTTAAATAATGTAACTGGAGGGACAATGATGTATTCCCTCAAATAAAGTAACCAGAGGAACAATGATGTGTACCCTCAAATAATGTAACCGGAGGGACAACGATGTATGCCCTCAAATAACAACAATCCTTTTCCCCCCATCACGATATCCTCAACGTTATCCTCCAAAGGCTCCTCACCTTATATGTGGCTTCCTAAAACAGGCACCCCCGAACCAATAGTACCTAAACCATAACTAACGGGGGATTCTACCCACATGAGTGGTCAAAACTACCTCATCAAAGAGTCTCTGTGTGTGGACACTACTCAAAGTTCTGGGTGAGAAGTAATCAACAAAAGAGTACCCAAGACACAACATTTATGATACCATGTGTCCCTAAAACCATGCTACTCAGGTCTAACGACCTCACCATCCATGTAAACTGGGCCATGCCCCACCTGACAGTCACACTGACTCAATCCTGACGTCCATGAAACCTAATCCCTTGTTCAAAACCCCCAAAGTAATCTGGACCAAGCCTAACATGGGATCAACATCTCTCAAGAAATATCAGGGTCATTACCAACACAACCCAAAGGTTACAACAGATGCAATTTAGCAATTATATATATAACATATTTAAACAAATAACATAAACAAGAAAAATAATCCAAACAGTTGAATTGCACTATCCCAACAGTTATCAAACAACAACATTGAGGTCTATAATTCCTCTAAATAATGTAGTCATACTTTAGCAGATTAAACATACCAATATTTAAACAAGGAAGACCAATTATAACCATTTTGGCACCCCAAGCCAAAATGACCCAATGAGCATCGACCTCTTGCCCACCCTTTCTCAATAAATATAGGAAATTGGGAATTCCCAAAGGTATCCCATGGGTATAACAATTAATTCAATTGGTAAAATCAGGTAAAACAAGCCCCTCTCAAAAATACACAAAAACGTGCCGAAGGCCGCGCCACCCAATTGACCACGAAAACACAAAAAGAGGTATGCACCACCTACCTCATAGTAGTACAATGATACTCCTCTTATAAAATCCTCCAATTAGGTCTAAAATGCGGTAGATCTACAAAAGAATCAAAACCATTCAAACCCCTATAAATTAAGAAGAACAGCTCAAGAGGAATCAAGGCCTTACCGAGGGGGTTCAAATGAAACAAACGACGTTTGAATCCAACTTTGGATGAAGGAACAAGAAGGAATTGAAGTCCCGAATGACTACTCACATCTCCCGGATGAAACCCAATACCCCTTGCCTCAAAATGAGGCTACTACCCATTTTAATGAAAAAAGATAACACACATCATGCACTTAGGAATACAAGCAGTGTATCATTTCACTGTTCATAAGACGTCCGATATTTCACTGAGGACTTGCTGACTGAATACATGGCATGAACCTATGGTACATGGTGTGCACCTCTGTACTCAACCGACATCCCAAACACGCCATGTATATCCCCATACATGTCCCCTCTACATGACATGTACAAATAGTACACGATGTGTACTTGCTAAAAACATTCTACTGAGCCAACAAGCCTATACGCCATGTATGGCCCCACACGGTCAAGGGTACATGGCATGTCGAGCAACAATACACACCGTGTAGTAGGAAATTCCTACATTGTCATCACACGACATGTACTCGGTGAGCACACAACCGGTACATGCCTAATCGATACACACTGTGTACTTTTAGTGTACACGGCGTGTAGTTTGGAAATTTCCAAAACTTCCCAGATTTTCCTTGTTTTTCTCAAAAACAAGTCAAAATTCTAGGAGGGTAGGGATTTTGACCCATTTGAAAAACCCGAGTTCTTATAGTCTCCCCACTATAAGAAAGCTCAACCCTAATATATCAAATGAAACCTATAGATAACACTGAACATACCACCCTGATCAAATTAACCCAGACTCTCCTGGGCTCAGACATTCTGAATAAATTCCTCAAGGTCTCCCCAACTTTGGAATTTCAAAAATCAGTCTCAACCACACAAAATTCAACAAATAAATGGTTCCTTAACTAGTTTCCGGAATCATGGTACTCTCATGATGCATCATCACTCCTCTGCCTCATTGGTTCTCCCATGTCGTTTCTGACACCCAATGTATCCCACACTAGATCAATGTCTGCTTCAATGAGGTCCTGCATCCTATGGATTCTCAAAATGTACCTAGTTCTTAGCACCTCCAGTAACCTACAACCTAAATGCCATGTTTCCCATGGAACCTCAAGTAACCCACATCCTCGATGCCCGGAAGCCACACATCTCATACATATATATAAATATATCATGCACCCGATATGGTGCCAATCCCACTGACCAGCATCTAGTCAGTCCACATAAATCATGTGCACCTCATGCACTCTAAAAAGACATGCCTAAATTTTTCATTCTAAAAAAAAACAAAAAGTCACAGCTACACTCGTGGTCTACCTATAATCGTCATCGACTCACCAGCCTGCTCAGCCCCTGGCAGCTCACAACATGCACCTGGCCTGAAGTACGACTTCTTGATTCATGACCTCCCTACATTGCTGCCCGAGTCACCAGCCACTAACCCCTCTCTTGGGTCCCACTGTCTCTGTAACGTCCTCCATGTGTAGCTAAAACTTGCCTAACCTCACATAGTACCGAACCTGAACCAATTCCACAGAAGGAACAAAATTTCCTGGTCCCTGCCTGCTAGATGTTTGAGAAGGCTTCCTGTAGAACCTCTCTAGATGCCCGACCTGTCCACATACCTGGCACTTATTCGTAGGCCTATCACACTGAGTTCGAACATGGAATTTCTGTACACATTAAAAAACACTAAAGAACTACTAGGAGGTGGTCTAGCTGAGTCCTTGGCCTGACTGCCTTGCTGGAACTCATCCCGTCCCCTCTTTCTATTTTCCGAACCATCACTTGAAGCCGTTGCTCGACCATATTGAAGCCTATACCTTTGGTTTCCCTCTGATATGAGTGCCTGATTCCCCACAATTTAAAAATAAACCAACCTAAATAAGCTCACCTAGATCTGAATGGAGTGTAATAATCCATCCTCGAAGTGTCTTACCCTTTCTGCGTCATCACTTACCATTCCAGGTGAAAAGCGAGATAAATCAGTGAAAGTAGTTGTATAGTCCATGATGAACATGTCTCCATGCTAAAGGCTCAATAACACCCGATCTCTCTCTGACCATAGTGTATCTGGTAAAAAGTACTCAAAAAACATATCCTCAAAGTCTTTCCATGATTGTCCCTCGTGCTTGCAAACCTAAACCTACACATCCCACCAGTGATTTGCTGGTCCTCACAGAATCTACGTCGCCATCTTGACCCTCCACCCTAGAGGTGTCTTGATCTACTCAAAGAACACCTTAATTCTCTATAACCCATTCTCAGATGCCTATGGACCACCCTCACCCAGAAAAAATAGCGGGTGTTGCAACTGGAACTACCATGTCAGATATGCCATAGAGGGCTCTGTACCCTGCCCACCTCTATCAATACCCTATAAGACACGTACCAGGCTAGCTCATAGCTACTCGTTGAGCCATGGTTTGAATTCTACCAAACCCTGCTGTTGTCATGTCCTCATGGGATCCTATGCCTATTCCTATCCCCGAGCCTGTACCTGTGGCCCATGATCTACCTGAATTGGATCCTGAACCTATTCTTGCACCTATGGAACTGTATCACCACATGTCTGATGCTCCATCGAGACGTATATGAGGAACCCGCTGAATACCATAAATGGTCAGAAAACACACATATATATATAATAATATATTCACACAGATATGAAAAATAGTAAAAGGAAGCACATATCTACTACCCTTACTCTCCCCCACCGCAACCCATGCCTATGACATCCCGGCGTCATGGCCTCCATACCTGCCCCAAAAGAGAGCCATGTATCAAAAGTACCTCGGGCCATGCCTGTACTAACTACCAATGTTTCCTCAAAACAATGACCGAATCACCCAATCATGATGTTCAAAATCACATCAACCATATTACCTACCTACTCGTACAAGAGACAGACCCAAATATACTACCACATGAAATTCTATAATAATATAAATCATGGAATAACACATTTCAATAATCAAGAAATTTTATCTAGAATTTCACCTATACATATTTCGAAAGAATATAAGGCATGGTAGTTGACATTATTCACATGTAATTATTACTTCACAAAGCATAGATGCAGTTATGAAATTGAAATACTCAAAAAATGTTCCTATCAAAAGCCAAACAATCATGCCTTGCCATACTGGGCCAAGGTCCAATTCTCCCTTACTGCACCGGGTCAAGGGTCACATATCACAATCAATAACATCACAAACCAAGTGACCCACTGCGGTGGAAATCATATAAATTTAAATTTGAGAAAAAGAAAAATGGCAATTCCCACCCAAGGAAACTTGGTCCATCACTCGTACCTAGGGCTGTAGGAACCCAAGCACAAGCTAGAAACCCAGTTCCAGTAACATCCTATCTCCAGTCTACCATATCCAAAATAGTAAAACTAGTAGAAATAAAAAGAGAAGTCTGAATCTCATTAGTAGCCAGCAAGTCACTGCTACTATATCCCTGTCAAGAACTCATCTGATACCACTTTGTAACGACCCAGACCTGAACAAACACTTGAATAGTGCTAAAAGAGTCTAGTGTTTCTAACTTAGGCACAACTCCCTAAACGTCAAAGGCTGCCGACCAGTAGTGAGGGTCTTATATGTATAGTGGGGAGGCTATACCCTCTCAGAGGATGATAATGGTACTGATCCTAGTGTAAAAGTGAAGATGCAGTAGAATAAATGACTCAGCAGACTCAAACCAGACCCACAGAGCTAATGAACATTAAATATCAATAAACAACAGAAGCAATAAATATAAAAAAAGTAGCATAATTTAAACACAACAACATGTTGATTACTTGTAACTACTACTGAATAACAAACATACATCCAAAGCAGGCCATACATATCCATATGTAAAGGCACCAATTGATAACCAACTATATCTACAATAAAAATAAGCATGATGACTCAGGAAAGAAGGAAAAACAAAGTAAACTCCAGATAGGCATGACCTCAAGGTCCATACCATCTCCATGCAATATCTAATGCAGTCCATCTCCTGAAGCCGTCCTCTTTCCTACATGTAATTCCATGAAGACTTCATGCATTTCGAAGAGCCCGTGCAGGGTGTGAGATGAATCTTAGTAGGATACCACCCAATAGTGAGTTCCTAATACAAGTGTTTAAGAAGGCATACATTAATAAGGAAAACAATAAATAGTATTATGCACACAAATAAACAAAAACTCCAATGGGGATCAGGAGCCACTGTGGAGTGTCACTTGCTTCTTCCAACACTGGGATATCTGTCATGTAACACAACATAGTGTTCCCCCTAACACCACGTATCTCAAGTACATATGCCCCGAAGGCACACCCAATAAATAGTAACTCAGAGTAACAGTGATGTCTACCCTCCAATAATGAAACCAGAGGGACAACGATGTCTAACCTAAAAAAAGTAACTGATGGTACAATGATGTATTCCTTCAGATAAAGTAACCAGAGTGACATCGATGTCTTCCCTAAAATAACGGGGAGCCTTTTCCCCCATCTCTATAGCCTCAATGCTATCCCATGAAGGCTCCTCACCTTCCACATGGATTCCTACGAAAAGCACCCCCAAACCAATAGTACCTAAACCGGAACTAATAGGGGCCTCTACCCACATGAGTGGTCCAAAACACCTCATCACGGAGTCTCTCTGTGTGTGCACTACTCAAATTTCTGGGTGAGTGGTCATAACTAAAATAGTAGCCAAGCCACAACACCTCTAACACCTCATGTCCCTACGACCATGTCGCTCAAGTCCAGAAACCTCACCATCCAAGTAAATTGGGCCATGCCCAACATGACATTCACACTCCTTCAATCCTGACATCTATGTTGCCCAATCCCATGGTTAAAACCACCCAAAGTAATTCCGACTAAGCCTAACCTATGATCAACATCACTGAAGAAACATCTGGGACATTCTCAACACAACCCAAAGTTTCCAGCATATGACATTTAGAAATTACATATATAACATATTTAAAAAATCACATAAATAGGAAAAACAATCTAAATAAATGATTTACACTAGAAAAATGGTTATCAAACAAAATAATTGAGGTCTCGAATGCCTCTAAAGAATGTAATCATAGTTTACAAGATTAAACATACCAATTTTTAAACAAGGCAGACTAATTATAACCATTTTGGCACCCCATCCCAAAATGTCCCAATGAGCGTTGGCTTCTCGCCACAACCTTGATCAAGAAATATAGGCAATATGGAATTCCCAAAGGCATCCCAAGGGTCTAAAAATTAATTCAATAGGTAAAATTAGATAAAACGGGTGCCACCCAGAAATGATCCAAAGGCCGTGCCACCAAATTGACCACAAAAAATACAAAAATAGGTATGAACCACCTATCTTGTACTAATATGATGATACTCCTCCGATAACATCCTCCTATTAGGTGTAAAATGCATTATATCTACAAAAGAACCATAACCAGTCAAACCCCTATAACTCATCATAGAACACACTGCCCCCTGCCTCAAAACGAGGCTACAACCCATTTTAACGAAAAAATACATGACATATACTAAGGAGTACACGACGTGTATCATTTTACTGTTCATAAGACAACTGATATTTTGTGGAGGAATTGACGAGTGACTACACGGTGTGCACCTATGGTACACAGCGTGCACCTCTCTACCCGGCCGAAATCCATAACACGCCATGTATATCCCCATACACGGCCCCTCTACATAGCGCATACAAATAGTACACCGTGTATACTTTCTAAAAACATTCTACCGAGCCAACTTGCATACACGCCATGTATGGCCTCCACACTATCAAGAATATACGGTGTGTCGAGCAACACTACATGGCATGTTGTAGGAAATTCCTAGACGGTCATCACATGGCATGTACTCAGCGAGCACATGTCCGGTACACGCCTAACCGATACACGGCGTGTTCTTTAAGTGTACACAGTGTGTAGTCTGGAAATTTCTAGAACATCCCATATTTTCCCAGTTTTTCTCAGAAACAAGTCAAAATTCAAAAAGGGTCAGGATTTTGACCCATTATAAAAACTAGGTTCTTATAGACTTATAAAAATCAGAATAGGTCATGATATTAAATAGTCTAGTAAAGGAATTCTCATGTATTCCAACATTATATTTCCCATGGATGAAAAAAGTTTACAAATATTTGGATTTCCTAGGAATCAGAGTCCAGTTTTGTGGATGGAATATACCTAGATAAGAAAGGATAATTTTGAGTCAAAATAGAAAAATAATTGGGGGAATAGGTTCCCTATGAATATTTTACCTAAACATGGGAAATATGGTTCCTGTAGTTTTAGTTCATATGATTTGGAAAAAATAATTATGGATATTTTTAGTGATATATAGATTATGAGACCACGATCATTTTTGTATAAATCAGACATGAGGGAAGAAATTTTAAACCATGGTCGTGGGGGTTTTAATATTAGAAGAAAGTATATGAAAAAATATGCAAGGGATGACCGTGTATATAATTTGAATCTTGGGTTCTAACACAATGCCATCAAATCTTATGAGTACAGAAGAGGCTTCTCTCGATGGAGAAGATACCACTGGTTGAAAAAAACTATTTTGTGGGATAATTTATGTAATGAAAATTGGGTCATGTTACAACATAGTCAAACAATCAAATCCTTCAGCTAGAAAAACCATTTTTTTGGGTTACTTTATGAAAATCCAAGTGGGGAATGTTATAACATAGTTAGGAAAAGGAGTCCTTAGGCATCATGAATTATATCACCGAGATATGGAGAATTATTATGAAGATATGAATTTTTTCAATATCCAAAGTATGACATATGGAAGGGACATGATTGAGCATAAAGAAAGCATTTGGACTGATATTATCCATGATGTGTAGAGATACTTTCATTGATATGGATCATATGGAGAAATGAGACACCTTTGTTTCCTTGGTGGACCCCCTAATGACGATACCCAAATTAATGGCTCCTAAATTGTTCTTTATTTATATGCATGAAATGTGACATTTTTTAACCCTGTGGCTAAAACTAGGACATGAGGACTAGGTGGAAACATGTATCTCATTGGAATGAGAATCAATCCACACATAGTTCTTTATGTACCATAACGTTTAATGACATGTGGTGAGGACATTGAGTATGAGGTTTAAAGTCAAGTAGAAACAAAGTTAGCCATGTAGTTTAACATCATATTGAAAGAATGTAGGTGAATAGACATGAAAAAACGAATATTGTAGATGGACTATGGTATTGGACCCAAGAATCACAATGTATATTTTTGAGGCATTAATAAAGAATCACATATTTCTCAGAAGCTTTCCTTATGCTGATTGAATTCATGTATAAAGAAAATGAGGGGGGGGGGGGTCTGTGTACTGGCTCACACATGGGGTGGGACACCATGTTAAATCAACTTATGTATATATAAATCATACATACAGTAGTGTGATCATTTCCCATATTATTTTGTAGATGGGTCTAGGATAAAATATCCATATATTACTATATATCTCATTATAATGAGAATCCAGATGTATGTAGTTCTTGAAAAAATCATGAAGTTTATTGTCACGATTCAATGACATATGGTGTTCCTTTTATGTTATTTCAATGAGGATGATGATAAAATTGATGAAAAGTGATATTCTAGACTCATGTGGGGAAATATGTTTTCTAAAAATCATAATCCCACATGAGCTATACTCAGTGTGATAAAAAAGGAGTGGTAAAATATTCTTCCCTGATATAAAGGTAACACAAGTGAAGGGAATGCGAATTTAGATTTATATAGTGGATGGGATAGGAGGAATGATCTATGCATCAATACATAACTCGATAGGATGAGAATCAAGCTATACATAGTCTTTCAAATCGCATGCAGTTTAATGTCATGTGGCGAGGATGAAGATGAACCAACGTGAAAGGGAGGAAATGTTGCTACCAGGCCCATGAATGGAGATATGGGTGTTGCGATTTATCTTGTGATGGTAGGATTCAAGCCACGTGTAGTTTTTGAAAGGTTCCCTATGTAGTTTTGACTCATACACATGGAGTGGGGGTTATTTTTTGTGTTGTGTATGGACTCGGGATTGGAGGTCTAGGTTTCAACATATTTCAATGGAATAAGAATCAAGAAACACATAGTTCATGAAAAGATCATGTATATTATCATCATGTAATGAGGAAGTTGGTCATGCAGTTTGATGTCTTTTAGTAAGTATTTGTGTATCCTTATTTAGAAGGGAATGTTGCACCTAGATCATGGTATTATACCTAAGCATCAGTATGTATCTTGCTGGAGAATAAATAAATCCACATGTAGTTGATAAAAGTAGTTCCTCACATCAATCAGGTTTTGACGTGGGGGAAAGGAATAATTGATATTTTTTAGAATTATGGTTAGGACCATGAAATAAGGTTTAGGTTTTGTTATATATCTTAATTTAATGAGAATCAAGCAACAAATAGTTTTCAAAATGTTCCCTATTCATGTCAGATTCATACATATGAAAAAGGGGGATTTTTTTATTGTATCTTAACCGATGATGGCAGGTTCATGTAGGAATAAATATGTCATTGGAATGAGAATCAATACACATGAATTTCTTAGATAAAGGTGTGTTAGTGGAACCATCACCAGATGTTATGATCCATTAAAAAATTAAGAGAAATGTTGAGCCATTTTACATCCTAAAATATGGCCATTGTAATGTTAGGGATTATACCTATAAGGGGATCCTAAATTCCACGATGGAGTGAAAATTATGTAAGTAAGGATTATTAATTGGAGTTTTCTATCCATTCATTATCATTTTTTTTCCAGAAATGGTATCTCGACCCCCTAAGGGGTTAGAGGGATGTGATTGGGAATTACACCTGGGATATAAGCCCATATTTAAGGGACCACGAGGAGTGTCTTAGATCATTGTGTTTTAGGGGTTTCTTAATGTCCAATGAGAGGGACATTAATTTTTTATTTTAATGTCATTTGATAAAGATGATTATTGTCTTGCAGTATTAGGTCATACAACTAGGGACACACATCATGCAGTTTATTGTCATTTAATAAGCATGATGATGCCACACAATTTAACATTATGCAGCAAAAATGTTATATCAAGCCTTTTAAAGTCATGATACCAATACCAACTATATAGTTTAATATATTTCATCTAAAATTAAAGTTGTATGATTACATGAAATATTTATTTAGTAAAAATGCATTTTTTTGGGTCATAATGAGCTCTTTATCCATTAAGATACTGAAATATGCTCCATTAGAGTGGACCTCATGCACGTAGTAGGTTCCCTCCCATATTGGTCTAAGATTTTGAGGATTCTTTCTTGGTATCATTATAGTCTAAAGTAATAGTACCAATTAAATGGGGAGGAATGAATGGATTCCAACCTTCTTGTTAAAGGCTCACACTATTCGATTTTAATTGACCTCCAAGTGATGCAAGCTATGCAATCATTTCTCATTGATATGTTCCAATTAATCCTATTGTTTCTGATATTTCTCATTTTTGTATAATTAATCATAAATGGTAATATGGAGTGATGGAAATTGAACCTTAATGGGAAGAACTGTTTCTGATCTGTATACTATTGAGTACAGGGTTGCCTATGTGGCAGTACTGTTTATAGTCTAGTAAGCCCATAAGGCATGAATGATTTTATTAGGCTTGGAATTATTATTCTTATCCAATATATTTTGATGTATATTTGATACGGTATTGATTAAGGCCTATATCTATCCATTACCCAATACATGATATCTGTATGAATGGTTGGACTTATTATTATACTCCTCATGAAAATTTTCCATTTCATAAGAATATTATTTGGTTCCATTATCCATCAGTATTGTATGTGGGACACTAAAACTAGTAATGATGTTGACCTTCAAAAATCCATCAATGCATTTGGCCCTAAATTTAATGAGTGGTATTTCCTCATCCCATTTGGAGAAAAGTTCGATGGCATTTTAGGATTCATTTGAACTTCTTGGCTGTATGTGGAGGGTATTTCCCCACAACATCCATTCCCCATATTGAAAATATGTGGGAGTATTTGGATGTATTTAGAAACACTAGGGGTTTATGGATTAAGTTTTTATGTAGTTTACATGAATTAAATTTATTAGTGAATTCCGAGGACTCTTGTGTCATAGTGGGCCAATAGTACCCAAGCCTTTAGATTTGATGGGAAATCTTGTATCCTAACTGATGGGAACAACAAGATCCTAAGTGTAATTATTTCATGATAGTAGTAGTCTCTTTTCCATCAATACACCTGAGAAGGAATCTATCAAAGGCTCATTTGTAGTGGACTTTCTGGCGATTTGTTTCATCATAAAGAGTAGGGTTTTTTTTGAAAACTGTTAGATTTTCTCTCTCCCAGCTCTATTCGATGGAATTATTCTATTTTAGAGGTATTCCATGATGGACGTCATCCACCTAGTGGTCTGACAATATGGTTTAGGGATAGGGATAATTTCATTGATATCTTCCATTCTGAATTTAACAAAAGGTGATTCCATTCGACAATCAGAAAATCTGATAACCATTTCATCCCAATTTGGAACTTCCAGTTCCATAGGTTCATTCTCCAATGCATATTCCGAGGAATTATATGATCAAGAGACATGATTCAATGATTTAAATGGGGGTAATTCCTCCATTAAACCTTATATATAGTCAAACGAGTGAATTATCTCTTCTTTTTTGATGGAATAATCCATGTTTGTATGTTTGATTTTCTAGCTCTGAATTTCCTTTCACTTCTTAGTAGTCTACTGTTATTGGGAGTGTAAGAACTAGTCAAACAATGAGGGCCTAATACTCCACTTAATTATTAGTACAATATTTTTATAATAGTAAGGATTAATGAAATTCTTCATTTTCTAGGTAAATGAGCATGATCCCAAACCCAACTATGATGAGCATAGGGTATTCCATTCTACCCCCTCTTGGGCTCCTGGAAGCACTGTCAAAATTAATTTCCCACATTTTTGGGATAACGTGAATAGAGAATATTTTAACATCTATAAATTTGGTATTTAACAACATTGTATATATAGGATGGTGTCATGAAAGGAAATTTTCAAAGGCGTGAACATTAACTTCTTTCTAAGGCCCAAATTTTATATCAAAATGCTGTAGAATATGTACCCACCATACCAAAAGTCTTATCAACATTGGATGGATGATGATGTATTGGTGGAGAATTTTGTGAGAGTCCAAATGGACCTTATGAAGATGTAGATACTGCCCAAGTTTCTAAACTTCAAATATTAATTGTAGGATGGTTTTATTGATATTTGAATAATGAGTCTCAGTATCAAGCATGATTCGACTAAGATAATAAAGGTTGTTTTCATTCCCAGCATTATTATTTTATGCAAGGAAGGATCCCATATATCACTCAAGGGCCATCACATATAGAATGAAATAATTTACCTCAATATGTGGCATTAATACTAGTGGGATCTTGAGGTATTTCTTGAGGTTTTCAAATGCTTCCTAATAGTCCCTAGTCAATAGATATGTGACCCCCTTTTTCTTTAAATTGGTAAACGGAAAAATGATCATATGGTTGGATGTGAAGAACTGAATACATGAAAAGTTTCCTTGAAGTCTTCTTATATAAGTTACGAGGAGGTGACAAGTTGTAGATAGGTTTTTATTTCTCAGGGTCAACTTTGATGCGATGATGGGCATAATAAAGCCGAGAAAGATTCCCGAGGTTACCCCAATAGTGAATTTTAAGGAGTTCATCAATAGGCTATGTTGTTAATTTTTTTAATATGATTTCTAGGTCATCAAGGTGGTCAAAAAGTTTTTTGGAACTGAACCACAAGATCATCAAAATAACATTCAACAAACTTCTCCAAAAAGGATTTGAAGATGCAATGCATGGCATGTTGGAATGTGTCACCAATATTATTCAAGACAAATGGAATTAGCTGATATAAAAATACTCCCTGGGTTTCCTAAATGTGGGGGATTATTCATCTTCTGGGGACATACAAATTTGGTTGTGCCCTAAATATCCATCTATGAAGGATAGATCATTATAACCAACCATTTCATCAATCCAGAGTTATGTTATTGGAACTGGGATGTCATATTTCAGACAGTGTTGGTTGAGATCTCTGATGTCAATGTAAACTATAATTTTACAATTACTATTATTCTTTATAGGAATGATATTGTGAAGGAATTTTATATACTTTACCTCTTAGGTGAATTCATCCTTGATGAGCCTTTCCACTTTAGCCTCAATTTTGGAGGCGTGAGTCGGGTGCGCCCATCTAGATGCCTCTTTATATCCCAAGTGGTCTTCTGAAAATCCCAAGTGGTGGGTTTCTACCTCAGGACGAAGGCATAAAATCCATGTATAATTCTAGGAAAATAAATCCATATGTTTCTTCATTAAAGAAGTATATTCCTCATGATCTTTAGAAGTCATGGATGAGATATTCATCCATACCCAGATTTATATCTCTGTGTTCATCAAAAATGGTGGAGGGAACTTCTTAAAAATACCAAAGGGGCATCCTTGAGGTCTTCATCCTATTTATCTACCTCATTCATCACCTATTACCCCTCTTTCTAGTAAGTACGTTTTGAAAAATATTTCCTAGATTTAGTGGAGGAGTTGACATTTGGACATTCATAAGACAAATCCACCATTTAGGGCTCGATTGGTGGGGTGGGACCTTTTTGGAGATTTGAAGGGGAGATGAGGGAATAAGAACAAAAACAACAATTTCTAACATTTTTATGAATACTTATTCTTGGCTAGAATATAATGTAGGGATGTGTTGAAGCTTTGAGGATATAACAGAGACCTTTTAATCTAGGCTTTCACTACTACTCAAAGAGTTGTGAACTAATTCAGCATTTTTGGGATTAGTCTTCATCACTGACATTACCAAAGTCACTGATTGTGTGCTCGAATTTAGGACCACCCATTTTATTAGATTGATGGGAAGATGTAATCTTTATTGAGATAGATGAAAGAGTTAATCCGAATCATCTCTAATAAATTCTGGGCATTGATTTGAGTGACATCATCTTCCATTGACTATTTCCCTTCCTCATGGTAGAATCACACATCAATGTCAAGTGACTCACATGATTTTAATGGGTATTTATCACTATTAAATGTACCAATTTTTCCATTGATACAATATTTAAGGCCTTGGTGGTTTGATGAGGGGATGGATGCATGATGATGTAGCTAAGGTCTCCAAAAAATAATGTTGAAGGTCATATCATACTAAACAACTATGAAATATGAGTCAAACATGAGATTGTTGAACTGGATCCTATGTTTGATTTCATAAAAAATATTTTTCTCATTATTTTCATATCCTTGTAATATTAGAGTGGATTGGGATAAGATAGATTTAGTAAATCCCAGTTGAAAAAGTTTTTAGGAATGAGGTTGAATCCTAAGACATTACCAACGAAGGCTTGTCGGATATCAATGTCATTTATCATTCAATATACATAAAAGGTCTCACAAGTCCCTATATGGTGAAATCCTCATCTAGTCCAGCGATAGAGATGACCATATGGCATTACATAAGTTCATTATCTTCATGATAAACTTAGGAAAAAACAACAACTTTAAATTCCTAAGGGAGAAAAAAGCCTATATGAGTGATTCCTAGAGGTCTTTTGATAGACTCTGATCATCTAATATTGTAATCTTTACTTGAAATATACTTATTTTCATTAAAAATCATACTTATATTCTATAGTTCTTTGATTCAAAAAATGGGGATTATCTATTTTCGGGACATTAGAAACTAAAGTACATTATGTGGATGGATTAGCACTTGGAACATGAGTTGAAAGTGCTTCTGATCCTGGTGGATGAAGTTTAATAGGTCTGATTGCACACCAACGTTGATTAGGTGATGATGTATCCTCTTGATGATCATCTAGTATGATTTTTTTGGAGAAAATCTAACATGTTTGGAGGAACATTCTTACTCTAAATGAGATCATAGAAGAGCTATCCCATGAGTTTCAGCCACTTAGATGATTCGAGCATGGATGTTGTTTGTGTAGTTAATCCTAGAAGGACCACATCTTCTCCTATATACATGAATCTAATAGTCTCTTCCCCTAGTTACCCAATATAATATAGGTAATTTAGTTTCATAATTTCTCTCATAATATAAGGAGGATTACATTAAGTGAATAAAATTTACAGAACCATAGATCAACTCCCCGTTTGATGGAGATTATATCTTACGGGTTGACCCTTGTTGTACCATTTGGAAGGTTGGTACCTGTACTTTCTAGACTATAGGAATGAATTATACTAAAGTCAAAGACAAATTAATATATAGAAAATTCTTATCTTCCTATTTTTTCTTCATACTCTTTTGGACATGTCTTTTTTTGTAAGAATATATTTTAGGGGACTGGCCTATTATTGGAGTAATCTGTGTTTTAGTAGAAGTGGTTGAAGTCACAGTTGGATGTTTTAAATATATTTGGACGATATAATGAGTCAATTTGATCATATTTCAGACCATAAAATTACTAAAATGTTATATACCCTTTCTATTAAATTCCATCCATCCATTCACCTCTTTTAGATCAGGGGTAAAAACACCATCTACCTTAGTAGGTGGAGTTCCCAGCTTCAGTTGTCTAGAGTCCAACATATTTTAATAGATTTATTTGATGAAAAAACACTCATAGATGTTAATCCCTAGTAATTAATTAAATGGGAAATAGTTTGAGAGATCTTCTTCACCCCCATTACTTGGTTCCCTGGGCTATGGAAACTTTGTCATGTTTTTTCCAAAGAGAAGATGAAGTATCCTTGAACATGGATATTTCGGAAAGAATAGACCTAGTTATTCATATTCTAAAACTATTTTTCCTCTTCTATCTATGAACATATTAATGAGGCATGAATTATTTCTATTGCTCAAAAGGAAGAACTACATGATATGGTGTAGGATTTCAAGTAGGAGTAGGAACATAGGCCTTCTTAAGTGTAATACTGGAAACCTCTACTTTCTCTATTCTCTTTCATAGATTTAATGGAATTGCTCTGGACATTGCTTTGCTATATGTGATAGAGTCTTCCACTCTCTATGCGATTTTTTAAATGACCTGAAACCCTCTAATGTATTTCATTAGGATAAGTGGGATGCAAAACTCACCATAACGATTCTATATATAGATGGAAAAAAGTATTTTTGAGGGAGAGGTATGTTCAATGATTTTTTCAATCCATTACACTAGGAATTGAAATACGAGACACTTTAATTATCTTACTTCTTATAGTTTGAGAGGTCAAGGACTAATGTCTTCTATAGCATCGAGCTGAATTGGAAGAGGAAAATCTGATGGAGGTCATCCCACCTCGTAATTGGCTGAGTTAAAAATCTAGTGTACCATATAAAGGCTGGCCTCGATAGTGATTTCATGAATCACTTGAGTTTTACTACCTTCTGTTGTCCAGGGGTCCCCATCATGGGATAGAAGTGAGAGAAAAGATGCATAAAATGATGCTCCATGTATCTTGATCCATTAACAATATGGAATGTTTGGTTCCCAATTTTCAATGGGGGGGGGGGGGTGGATCTAACCATTTATTGTAATGCTTGTTTTATGGTTTCATTGGTGCACATCATTCCTACATGGATTCCATAGGAGTAACAAGTTACTTAAGAGAATTCATGAGTTGTCACTGAATATTTTGATTAACTATATCTTGAAAAAGTACAATGGCTAATAGGGCCATCTTTGGGGGCACTTATGGTATCTATTGTGGGTAGCCTATAGTGGTCGACTGATTAGGATGTGCCTTGCCCTATTTTGGTTTTTCTCCTAATAGAGGGAATTCCCTATCTTCTACTATGGGATCTTAGTATATTTGTCATTGGTGTCCCATGTTATGAGGATGTTCAAGTTTTGTTTTAGTTGCTATAAAAAAACCTATTTGTTGAGGTGGTCTAACATGAAGTTCAATTTTAGGATCTACTTACAAAAAGTTTGTAGTAATAAGGTTACCTTAGAGTATTTATTCATCGAGTCACCTAAATTCTCTCATCTATTAAAAATTTGAAGAAAACATTTCCTCCAACATGAGGTATTCAACTTCTCTAGGAGGTAGGAGAAGAATATTATTTCCCTTTCACTTTTCCTTATTGAATGCCTTTTGAATAGGTAATGGTAGAGTGATTGAGGGAACATATTGATTCATCGGAAGTATCTATTTTGGGGTATTCACATTTCCTTCAATCATTTTAGTGTGTACTATATTTTTAATCGAAACATCATCCACCAATTCCTCCTTAGAATTAGCTTCATGTTCTATATGATCTCTAGGGGAGGTATTAATGACATTAAAAAATGAATAATGCATTGAAAAAATTATATCGTTATCTTTGAGATAAAACCTTCTTCTATGCCATCCACAAGGTATTTTCCTCTCCATAATTGATTATATGGAAGTATTTTGGCTAAAGGTAATCCAAAGGGAATCTCCATATGGTTTAGTCATGCATGTTCCCAGTGAGGGAACCAAATCACGAGATGGGATGAACTAGGAGGATCCATTCTATTGAATTTCCCCTAATTGGGAGAATATTGATTTCCGGTGAGGATTAGGTTGTTGAGGTGAAAACGCCCCCATCCCAGAGGGTTGCGGATGTTCTCATTCCAATTTCACAAGTCTTTGGGCCTTGTTTGATAGCCTTGAAGGTTGGATTAAAAAACAACTTAGACCTATGGGATGTTGTTTCTCTTGAAATGTTGTGGATTCTACCTCCACAACTTCCCTTATGATTGTAAAGATCTTTGTTTGAACATGGGTTAGGTTTATCATTTGGTATGCACTTGAATCACCCTCTTATGGAGATCATTGTGCTATTTCCTGCATTTGTGCTATCTGACGACTGAATTCTACTAAATGGAAGGCTTGCTTGAAATTTTCATATTCTTGATGAATAAGTCCCTCAAAATAACTCTCTCTTCTAGCCTAAAGTTAGTGAGATTTGGTTGGGTCTTGTTTTTGTTGATAATATCTTCAGTTTTGAATATGGTCCATTTTTTTAATTTGGCCTGAATTTAAGAAATTTCATGATTCCACTTTCGATGGGATGTTCTAGTGGGAGAGCATGTTTAAATGTAACACTCCACGTTCTCCCCATCCCCAGATATGAACATTATATGGGGCATCAATGATCAATTGTCTCAAACTTTCTAATTCACCGAGGCATGCATGGTTAAGGGATCCTTACTATTTCTTGAAATATGGTTATTATGAATCTAGGAGAGACACCATGTAAATTTGGGGTTTCATCCATTATATTATATTTACACGACTCTAATACTCTTCATTGGGTAATTATTTTTCTCTCAAGTGATGAAGAGTTTTCCATATATCGAGACAGATGTCATTCACACATTCTTCCAACAACAACTCTAGAATATTGTATAGATGGGTGGCTAAAGGCCAGAACATGGTTAGTATGTCATCTTGATGTAGCTCCTTCCTCATGTTTTTAATTTCATGTTCTTCCTTTCTTAGAGGTTTTTATACCTGATCTAACCTGTGTGGGTTCCTTCTTACATTTTTATTATTATAAAAATAGTTGTTAGGGGCTTAACCCATTATGTTATAAGGTAGGAGATTGAAATGGGTTTTGGAGAAAGACCATCACCTTGAGATATCTTCCCATTTATAAAAGATTTCACTTGTCAATGGCAGGGAATCATCCATGACTGGGATTGTTTTACCAAGTTCCTCACAATAGGAGGGATTTCTTGTCACTACATCGCTAAGGGGAGGACCCGTCTGAGGAAGCAAAACACTACTTTGGAGAGAAATTTTATAGATTACACCATCATAGAGAGGAATTCCATGGTGGATTACAAAAAGGAGAAGACCCTATTTCTATTAAATATAACTGGAACATGGAGGATTACCATGAGTCTCCTTGGGGGATAGGCTCTTGAGGCCGATAATGTCAGTGTTATAAGAAATCCTTCATAGGGAAGTGTACAAGGAAAAACATTCAAATTCCTAATACTGACCCAGTAATTTTGTGATGGGAGGGTAGGAAATTGTGATTACATAGATAATAATATTAGGGATTCAATAGTTCCATCATTAAGTAGAGTGGGATCATAGATTGAACCTTCATTCTAAAGTTGTCTCTGGTGAGGATTCTTTTGGGATGCCTTATTTTGAGTGACTGGGGACATTTTTTAGGGGGAGTGGTTTTATTTCACGAAATCCTGGTTGAATGACTTCGGTGTTTCTATAAGAATTTTTCTAAAGGCAACTAAAATTTTGGTCGGGGTTTGTTTGAGCCTTAGAGTGGGAATTGGAATAAGCTAATTACCTCATGTTGGCATGTGTGTGTGTTCCAAATCTTTTTTTCAATATAACTCTTCTGAGTTTTCCCTACGACCCTCTTGGATGAGAGAAGAGGTATGTGTCTACTCTTGGGTCGAATTTTGGTGATTCACCCGATTTTTGGGGACAAAGATATGTGTCCGTCCCTTTGTAACTGAAATCATAGCCTTTATTAAGTCTTTATAGGTCAATAAGATATGGGTTGGTATTTTCATCATCCCTTTAACCATTTTCAGGGTAATATTAGTGAATTCACTTACTAGAACATGGATATATACCAATTTCTCTTATGGAGTAGGGCTATTCACATGCTATTGTCCTCTATTTTTTCTCAAGGGGTACTGACATTACTCATTTGTGGGAAAAGAGATTTGGGTATGCCCTTATTCATCACCATTACATTCCAAACGACTTCTCCAAATTCTTCTAGATGAAACTATTGGCAGGCTTGATGAATGTAGGTAGGTATGCTTTCCTACTTTAAATTTTCCACCAGACATGGCTCGAGGCATTCTTTGACTGTTTCTAGATGGGTATGGTAGAAGTCTTGATGAGTTAGGGAAGGTGAATGTTCCTTCTTGGGGTGTTTTTCTAGACTTGAAGGGTAGACTTTCCTGGATGTTTTCATGAGATTTTGAGGGGTAGATGAATTAGGGATGGTGGGTATATGCCATCTCTCATCATTTTCTACCAAATATATTCAGTGGGATTCTCCCGAGGGAACATAGGCGTATCCATACTCCTTAATGATAAGTTTCTACCCCCGGTGGGCTATCTTTAATGCCAGGGTCTGGACGGTCTCGGATGGACTATCAAGGATAAAACCCCCATCATGTTAAGGGTTCACTTCCACATTGTGTTGGCACCAGATACTACTACAAGGATCTCTTTGGAATGACCCCTATGTCTTCTGGATGAGTCCATCTATGGCCTTTTGATCCACATCCCTAAAATAAGGGATGAACTAGTTGTTGCATTCTGGGGATAAGCACCCAAAATGGTTAAAGATGGTGGTTGGTGTTGTATGCTTCTGGATCACTAGCTATGGATGGTTGGATGATCATTGGAGTTTGGAAATCTAGAGGTCCTATCGATCAGCCTCCATGGATAGGAATGTACTATTCAGGAAATACCTCTAGGAATAGGACATTGGAGACCCAACATTGAAGATGCTAGGCTAGTGAATGTTTCCTCTTCTTAGAAGAAGACCCAAAATTAATGGAAGACCAAACATGCATTAGTGTGATTTGTTACGGTTCCATTATATTAAAGGGAGTTATTATTGAAATTTCCTGATATAAAGATGAAAAAAAGAAAAAAAAACTCATCAAAGTAGAATCTCATTTAAACAAACAAATCCTTAATTGATTGTCTTTTATGGCTCTCTTTCATTTTGAGAGTGAAATGGGATTGACTGGGGGTGACACTATCATCTCGGTTAAGCATTCAGGTCAAGTTCACCATTTTTTTCGATGGAAAATCATCGGTACCTGATTGTTAATTGAAGGGGATTGGGTTTTTTGAGATCATTCATTTCAGGTGTACTATTTACGAATAGTTTCTAGTGGGTTTATTGGTTGAACTAAAAAACCCAAATGTTTCACTATCCATATGGGTCATGCTTTCCGAAGATAGGCATTCGTTTGGGTGTTTGGATAATGATACATAAGATCTCACATTATATGAGAGGATGGGAGGTTAGGATCATTACAGTCTTTTGGGGGTAATTTTTTCCTACTTAATGAATCTCTATATATTTAATACATGTATAAAAATCCATCATTAACCCCCAAATATAAAATGGGTTGCCATTGAATTAAGAAAAATTTATTATCACATATGAAATTTAGAATAATCTGTATCTATCTGAGGTTATTCATCAATGGCTATATCAATATGTATCTGATGTTCTACATCAATGATATCCAATTATGTACTTATTAGAGATTATATGGTCATTATTATGACGATGTTTGTTTTTATCCACATGATGGGGTTCTCTAGAGTGTATCATAATCTAGGGAGATGGGATTTGTTTTTAAATTAGGATGAAACTCATAGATGTGATTGCTATATATCCTTGGGATTGTTATTAGAACCCACATAGTTTGGTTCCACATAATGAGACACATCATACCATTTATGTTAATGTGAAAAGGATAAAACCCTAATGTTTACCATCATGAGATAAGGAAAACTATGTGGAAGGTTCCAAATCAATGTTTCATATGGGACTTATGATGAAGAATCCCAAGAAACCTAGAAGGTATGTGGATTCCCAAGTTTATTAGGACTCTACTAGGAATGTAGCCTAGTGAATATTATGGTTGATTTGGGGTGTTGGGTTTGGACCTCATCAAGGTTTCCTATGAATCCCATTTGGAGGAGAATCAAAGTCCATGTAGTTCTATTGTGAGGAACGGCACCTATTGATGCCCTCTGATTTTTTTTGGGAATGAATGTATGGCCCTTTTAGAGGATTAGGATAGGGATTATTTCTAAAGAGAATGCCTTTATTGGGGTTTGGGGTCATTTTTAGTGAATTGACTCATGGATATTTAAGGGTTTGGTTTGGGGCTTACACTAGAGGAGGATCCCCAATTGTGGAAGGTTGGGGCTTATATCATGTATGTAGACCATGGATTAGATTTCAAGGCATATACATGAGGAGGATTCCCTATTGCGAAATGTTGTGGCTTATACCTAAGTAGTAGGCCCATTGATAGGATTTTAGGGCTTATTCTTGAGGAGGATTCCTTGTTGTGAAAGGTTGGGGATTCTACCTATGTAGGAGGCATGTGGATTGCAATTCATGGTTTATTTTAAAGGAGGAACCTAATTTTGAATGGTTGGGTCTTATACCTATGTAATAGGCCCGTGGATTGGATTTAATGGATTATTCTTGAGGTGGATTTCTAATTGTCAATGGTTGGGGGTTTTACTTAAGTAAGAGGCCCATGGATTTGATTTTGGGGCTTATTCATAAGTAGGATTACCTTTTGTGAATGGATGGGGTTACCCTAAGTAGGAGGACCCTCGATTTTATTTTAGGGTTATTTAAGCAAGAAAATTCCCCGTTGTGAATGGTTGGGGATTATAACAATGTAGGAGCCATAATTTTTGGGATCATGTGGATGTCATGACCAACAGAAACCTTTAATACCATGTGATTCATACTTAGTGTGAGAAACAAGTGGAAATGGGAGATCCATAAAACCAAAAAAATCGACTTTTACATGAGGTTGGATATAAGGAATTGGGTGCCCATGCCATTCAGAGACCCTCTGAGGGAAGGTGAGTGGAAGATTCGAAAGAATAATCTCTACCAAATCATGCATCTAAATGTGTGGATGTCATGATAAAGGATATCCTCTATGGCCACATAATCTATGATGAGTCATTCCTGAATGTGGATACAAGAGGAATTTGATGATCTAGTAATCAATAGACTCTCATCCTTCACTGGTGGAGGAGACTGGGGATAAGGGAGAAGAAGAAATGGATTTGATATACCTGTTCCCTCTCTTATTTCATATTTAAGATAGTCACAACAAACTATCTATCTGGGTAAAACTCCGGATGAAAAGAGAAGAAAGATTGAATCATTCCACAAGAACGTATAGGGGATTAATCTAGGAGGGATTCCCTAAAATTGGTTCCACAGGAGGACAAGATTATCTCATTCCCTATCTATTGGAAAGGAAAGCACAATCCTCACCCTCCCCACTTGGAATTATAAGCTCTTGATCTTAGAGACTACTAGGGAATGATACAGTACTAAACCTAGTATATGATATTGGAGGTTTTGTGACAATGATATGAGGTTCGACATCATCATGATCATGGGAATTCATACTCACATGCACCCTGAGGATCCATACCATAAGGTAGGAAATGTATGGGAAGAACCAATCTTCAAGAATGCATACCCAAATGGCAGAGATTATTTTGTGCCTATTTACATGGGTTTTTAAGTCCAATGGTTTTAGAGGAGGTTTCAATTTGGTCCCTCTCCTAAAATAGAACCATGTTTAGAGGGACCCTACCATTGGTGTCTTGAAAGAGGGCTGGATATGTTTCACATATAGTGTAGAGGCTGAGTAAGTCAAGTGGGTCTCACATAGGGTATAGGCCAGGAAATCCTGGGCGTTCCTCGCACAGGCAAGCCTGTACGAGATAAAGGTAGGTTGGGTGATGTACCACTTGGGAAAAAACACTTGGGTAAGGATTTGATGAAGCATTCAGGGGTCTCTATAGGTTTTCCCAGAAGTGTATCATGTAGGTTCCTGGTTAGAAAAGGATACCACACGCTAGTTTGATTGAACCATATGTTACAATTTTCTTCATTCAAGTGTTATTTATTTTATACCCTAGGATGAATTTGGATCTACTACCCCCTTTAATTTCCTCTTCCTTAGGTTTTGGAGGGATACATAAAAGGTTATGGAGGGATCCACTTCCCTACACGCCGATACTTCTTGGTTGTACTGCTGTGGAGGTCCTCTTACAAAGGGTCGTGACCTCATTTTTTTAGTTTCTCTCACCTTCGTCTAATTATGGTATTTCCATTTGATCCCTTTTCATCCATGTGAAAAAATAGAGAGTCAACAATCATATAACCACATATCTATATACTATGGAACAATATATTCTTTTCAATATATCATTCAAGAAAAGTAAAATTAATCCTAAAAAAATTACTCTTTATTTGAATATCTCCCTCCTACAAATGATGAACGTTCCACACCAAGATCATTTGAGGTGATGATTCAAGCCACCATTAAAACAAAACCATTTTATAAAGAATCATATTATTTGATATCTAAGAGCTATTATTCATAATATTCAAATTTTTAAAAGTTATATATCTCATTGGTAGATTAATCTCAGAAGGAAAGTTCTTTTTCTTACAAGGAAGTGGAGAAAATAAAGAATTCTTCTATTGAAGATGATCCAGTGATCTATATCAAGATACATAAATGTATCTTTTAGTTATTAGGAAAGATAAAAATATTAAATATACCACAAAACATGTAATTGATATTGAAAAACCATAGGAATGAATGTCCTCTCGTAATATTGAAATCATAAACAACTTATCATTAGAGAATGGTAAACTAAAGGTTATACTATAAGTTAAAGGATCCAGAGTTGAATATGTATGTTCATTGAAATATAATTCTATAGTAAAAAATTTTAGACTTAAATTGATATATATTTAGTTAGGATTTATTATTAATAGGAAACTGTTAGTTTTAAAAATCATTTCCATTCTTCAATACATCATGTCCAGGTTAAGTCATATTCGGTAGAGTTCAGTGGATGCAAAACAACTTAAATGGTTTTAAATATTCTTGATTAGTAATCTGAAATGAAATATTATGAATAAAATTTTTATTAATATATCATGTTCAACTTCTTGAATATTAAAAATATGGTGAAGTATTATAATAATTGATATAATGATATCTCATATTCACTTGACCTAAACACTATTTTAATGATAGATTTCCATGAATCTAACTTTCGATCTGGTAATTAGGACTAGACGAATTTAAAAATATAAGTATATGTTAAAATATAAATATATTCATTTTCTAGATATTAAAAATAATTTAATGGTGGTATAGGAATCATAATATGATAAAGGGAATAGGTAAAATAATTTGGTTAAGAATATGGAAAAATCTAATAGAAAATAATAGATTTCATATGTCTATCTATTTTTAAAATAACATAAATTTTGATTCCATTAAAATTATATTTTTCTTTTAAAATGGTAAGATAATTTTTACATTGATTTTTTATTTATTAATGATTATTTAGAAATTTATTTACATTTTCATTATTACCCCAAAAGGGGGTTACATTTCTCCATCATTTTCCTCCTTTTTTCCTTGGATTATTTGAGATAATGGAAATTTTCCTAAAATATTGAGAAGAATAATTTCTCACACATTTTTTTAAATACCAAAGGGTTATATATATATATTAGGTTTAGAAATGATAACTTAATGGATTTTATTTTATTATATGTTTATATATTATTTGTAATTCCTTTTTTATTTCATTGTATATTTATTTTGGAAATATAGAAAAGGGGAGGAGTTGGAATGTTTTCATTTTTTTTATTAAGAGGGAGAATTATAAAATGTCAGAGATATTTTTTTAGTAATTATATTTTAAAATTTTGAAAAATTTAAGGATAATGGATGATAAACTCTGAGGGAGTTTTTATCCAACAATTTAGGGAGTTCACTTATCAAAATTACTTGTTTCGTTCAAGATTTTTAATTATAAATAATGTGTAGATTATTAGGTTAATGGAAACATTCAGATATATTTTTTGAATAAAATATAATAAACTCATATCGAACTGAATCGACATAAATAATTTTTTTGAGTCTTCCTTATGTTGTTTATATCCGTCAATTCATTGATCTGATATACCGGGATCCTATGTTCTGATGAATTAAACTGAACATCTATCTACTTGGAAAAGATCTTCCCCTTTGATGGAATGCTGAATTAATCCATAAAAAATTATATCATCATCAATTGGTCGATGTTAATTCTTCCATTTTTATTATAATAGTACCCGACGATCATAAAATTTAACTATTGGAATTGGTTACAAAAGATCCTATAAATTAAACTTAGGCTTTATTAAATAGTAATAGTTAATATTATCAAAATGTTGGTTACATTGGATGTTTTTCATCATCTAATCTTTATTGAGATCTTAAATTATGAATATTTCTCTAAGTGTTATTAGTGACACCATTTTGGGGATTGGTTTGTAATGATTTAATTTTTTTACTTGTCACTATTTATTGTATGATCTTAGATGATCAAGGATATTCTAGGGCTAGGAACCTATGTTATTTTTGATAAATAGATATAAATTTTTTTTTCAGGGCGAGTAACATAGAATTTTTGACATGTTAAAATTGAAAATGTGTAGGGGGATATAGTTGATTCCAATTATAGAGATTAAAGAGTTTCTTTAGAATATATCATCACAATTATGTTATATCTTTGAAACATGATACCCTTTGATAAGTCTATAGTAAATTAATTTCTAGTGGGAATTCGACACATTGGATTAGGTTAAAGGCCCTCCTCTTGATTTGTATGAAAAGAATATGAAGAATTTTGGAAATAATATCCTTTAGGTTTTTTTGGATTGTTTTCTAGAACTCCTCACATTGTTTTTATATTCCCTTATTTGTTTTAATTTCCACAAAATTATTTTTTTTTGTTGGAGAGTAATTAATATCTACTAGTATTATAATTTGTCGAATTTAATATTTTAATCAGTATTTTTTATCGATCTATTTTTTATTTTCCAATATGCATGTTTGTATTATTTACTATGATACTCTGATTTTGGTTAGTAGTTTCAATTTTTTATCAAATAAATTTTTGAGTGGGTTGAAAATTTCATGTCAATTTTTGTCTACAGTTCACCCCCTCTTGTAATTTCTATAATGTCATACCAAAATGGGAAAACCAAAAGGAATGACCTTGTGTATTATCTGTTGAGATAGAATTTTCATGTTTTATCAATACTTTTCTAGGAGGTGTATTCTAAATAACCCCAAACATAAACCCAATAAATAAATTCATCAAAATTTAAATCCCAAAATACCAATATATAAGAAGGATCAATCCCAAAATGAAAAAACTCCCCATGATAATGTATAGTTAGAACACACTACAAAAACTTATTTTTTATACCACAAGCAGTAAATGAAGAATATGGAAACTCATTTTATAAAATAATGCACCCTTTGAAAAAAATTACCCTTTGAAACATTATTACTTATTTTTAAATATCAAGAAAATCAATTTCATGACTCTACTAAAAGTTTAAATCCTAATAAAAACATTTAATAAACTATGAAATTTACCAAATAAAAACCTTCTTGGATATCACCTTTATTTATAAACACTTATAAATGAAATTATAAAATCAATCAATTTTGGAAAATTCTTATAAATATCAATATTATTTTAAAAAAAATACAATAAAATATCATTATAGAATCACCATATTTATTAAATCCTATTTACACATGAAAGTAACATTCACAACAAAAATCCAAGAATCATAATAAAAAATATTAAACACAAATCAACAAAACCACATAAATATAGTATATAAACTATCGTTTATTCATCTAAAATTAGTAATATACTCATTAAGAGTAGTTTGAGAATTTAAATAGGTCAAATTACCAAGTTAGAGGGCTTTATTATCGTTCACAACTTGGTTTCACATGTTTGTAGACCATGTGATAACCGTGTGATAGTCAATGGAAGGTGCCCAGAACCCTTCACATGTGTTTTAGATGGTTTTATAGACTTTATGACAATCATCTAGCCCTAGTTCCTTATCAATTACAACCCAAAAATTCAAATAAAATAAAAAACAACTTAAATAATTACAATATATCCCAAAATAACAGTAATTTAAATTAGAATATAAAAAATTGAAATGAAATTTAATTTCAACACTCACATAACAACTACCAATGGGGACTAATGTTTCATCATGAATAGTGGTTATCAGACACAAAATTTTAACTAAAATATTGAGTTACAACAATCCTATCTTTTTATAAATGTGACTCCTTAAAATAAAAATATTTTTCTTTAAAATCATTTTTTAATAAACTAGCACGGGTCAACCTGCCATGTTATCTAAATTGATCCATTACAAGAACCGAATCAAATTTCCAATCACCTTATATTGGATACCATAACTATTGAAAAAAATAAAATCAAGTGGTAATTATTACTCCCTCAAAGAAGAGTAAATAATAAGTGGAGTATTACCGAGAATCTATGACTGAGAACTCATACTTTAGACTTACATGGATATGAAATAAATAACTACAAATAATATAATCTTCCAAACATAGAATAATAAATATATAATACCATTCTAACATATAACGTATAACATAATAATCAATAAAAAACACTTGGACAAGAAAGTAACCAATATAAAAATACCAATGGCCATGTTGGATTATATAAGAACATACCTAAAAATAATGAAAATCCAATACACCATAATATCATTTCCATGTGACTCTAGATTACTCACCCCATCAAAATTTCCATTAATGTAATAATATGAAAATTATACAACAAAATATCATAACCCGATCACCCACATGAAATCAAAATAGCTACAAACACATGAGAGTGTGTATATAAGGTATGAGATAAAAATTAAAGGTAAGATTTAACCAATGGTTCTATGAAATTCATTTTATAATAAATTTTATAAATTATGGGTTGAACAATGTGTAAAAAATGTTTTCATAATAGAAACTATAAAGAAAATAGGTACCATATTTTTCTCTTTTGAAAGATGAATCATTATGAATTTCATTCCCATGAGGTAAAAACCATTTTGGAAAACAAAATCTCTTTCAGAGATTTTGAAAAATAAATTTTAAATTATGAATATGAAAATTAGAAATAATTATTTTTAAATATTTCTTTTGAATACTATTTTTATATAAATAAAACTTAATACCACCACTTGGATTGAAAATACATTGAAGTACTGAAAAGTGGAATTCTGATTTTTTCAACAAAAAAAAAGAATGATATTTTCATTTTTTAAAACTATTACAATATAAAAATTGTATCGAATAATATTGGAATGAAATATAATCCAAAAAATAAAAAATCTTGAATTAGAAACCATGTATATAACTCAAAAAAACATGGTATAGGTGTAAAAATAGTGATAAAAGTAATACTAAAGAATCCAGGTAAAAGGAAAAATAAAACAATATGATATAAAATAAGGATAATCAAATTAAGTACAAAAGATGAAGTAATATCATCATAGGAATATCACTATCGAATTATGTGATACAATACAATACATACTCTAATGAAACCAAATTCCAGCAAATGTTGTATTTCTAATAGAAATTACCTCCTAATTTACTCAAAACCAGGATCATCCGGGGTATTCCCCTTGTCCAAACACGAAATACACTAGGAGATACTAACTAGTTTAATAATATAATATTTTTTATAATTAACCTAGTTATATCACTCTTTTACCTATTATTTCTATGAAATAACCCAAGTTAAGGTGAAGAAACAAACAAATCATATGATCAACACATTTATCAACAATAAAATATAATAAATAATCCATTATCTCACCTCCAACACACTATTAATAAATAACACCTTTACATTTTTAAATGAATCAAATAATAATTAATTTCATCCCATATAGGAAAAATTTTTGTACAAGACATAACGTAATAGGGCTTAAAACAAGGGCATCACAACCTTCAAGAAAATACATTTCTTATAGAAACCAAATTAGCCTTTATATTAAACCTACAAAACCGAGTTATAAAATATCCATTTGACATTAAACATTGGAGAAACCTTTTTAAATCTCTTATAAGAAATCAATTCCCTTGAAACACAATAAAAATAGCATTGGAAAATAGGAAAGATATAAACAAAAATATACAATATAAGGATTAACAAATCTCAAGGATAATTTTGCAAAGGGGAAAAACACCTCATTATTTGGAAAAAACCCTTTGTGAATGTGGTACTATATTTTAAAATGAAAATATATTCAAAAAATATATTTGGTGTAATATTAATTTGAATATATCCTCTTAGTAATTTTCACAAACACCTAGAATGCATAATAAATAGTTTAGAAATTCAAGAACATGACAATCATGACCAAAGGTTCATATCAACAACATAAAAAATTATATAAAATTTTCAAAACCACAATGAATATTACATATAGGTATAAATTGATAAATTTCTAATTTTGGAAACCCATGCATCTAATGACATTTCAAATAGAAGAAATTTTACTAAAACAAATTCCTCAAATCAGTATAACAAAGTCATATTCAGTAGTGTAAGAACAACCATAGAATAAACCCCCCTATAATCCCTATAAAACAAAATCCCTATTATTATAAAATATAAATATAAATATTTTTCAACTATATACTTTTGGGTTCATGAGAGGAGAATAAATCAAGAAGAAATGAAAATGAAAAGAAAATAAAAAGAAAAATAGAAGAAAATATGGATATTGACCATATATCACCACTTTAAAATTATGAGTGAAGGCTTTTGAGACATGGAAGAAGTTGATGATAATATTATAGGTCTCTCCCTAGGGTTTTTAAATGGAATGAGAGTGTAAGGAGGCCAAATTTGGTATAAATTCAACGGAGGGAAAAAGCTCATTTCCAAATTCTAATTTCATGGTATCTCACACAATTTAGGTACATAGTTCAGTAAACCATACACCATCCATATAAAACGAAATTGAATTTAACTATAAAACATGCATGGTTAGCTAGTATAATTCTTTAAAATAGGTTGAATGTTTTCCATAGGTATTTAAAGTAACCCCCGATATGTAATGTTAGTCTACATGATTACTCATAACTATTCACTAACCATGCCCCATTACAAAACACAAATTCCCATAAATATGAATAATCCAAAAGGATTCTACTTATAAGGATATTCATGTAATTTTAGTATGGATGGTTACTCCAAAATTTTCAATAACCATGTTTCAATCACTGATTATTACTCACTATGTATGAATAACTTGAATGTTTGCTACTTATTATGTGTAAACTATGCACTCACCATGAACAATAAGAAATCCTTTAAAATATCAATGTTCAATTTAGTGGATTCTAATAATTCAATATATCACATAATTATATGATACATTACAAAACACTATCATAGAGTGTGTCAAATTCCCTTTTTAATGGAATGTGTCCTAGATGATGCCTACAGTTCTTGGTTTTAATTCAAAAAATGGATATGGGAATCCAATGGATGGAAATGTATTTGGTAAGGAATCATATGGAGGTTCATTAAATATGTGCTCATGTTTTGTAGAGTCTTAATTTGGAATTGATATTGGGAATGTTGATCTAGAGAATAGCTAGTAGATAAAAGAGGAATGCTCTAGAATAGAAATAGAATACACGAAAAATACTTTCAACTGGGTTTCATTCCAGAATCAAATATTATTTTTAGAGTTGTTATTCTAGATCCAACTAATTATAATTTGATTACATTTATATTCTAAGATTTAATATTAATAAAACATAACATTACATGTTTTACATTATTCCACATTAGTCTGTTGTAATAATGTCTTAGGGTATTTTTCACATTGACAATGTCATTGGAGTTCCACACTATGATAAGAACCTTGATGTTCCATAACAATATTATTAATATAGTTCTATTGTCAAATAATAGTAAATGATAAGGAACATAGTATATAGACTATTATGTTTGAGTACTCATAAGTTTATGATACTTCTTCTTATTATGTTTTCACTTGGTGATCTCCAAAATGGTAAATTATGATAATATACCTACTAGTAGGAATTCCTCATGATTTGTTGTCATTAGATATTCCTATCTATGAGTGTGTGTAATGGTCCTTAGACTTCAGGATTATCATTAATGCATGTCATTACTTAAGAACATAGATTTAATGACCAAAACCATTATTCCATAAATTCTAAAGAAGTAGGGTATGTTGGGTAAATCTTGAATTACATGTTATTAATTTATAAGTTCAGGAATGATTTGTGCTTTCCATCTTTGTAGATATTTTTATCTCAACACTTTGATTAGAATAAAACCATCACATTATATTCTATGGACATGGTGTGACAATGTGTTTAATTAATATCATCAATGAAATATGTATCAATAATATAGGTTTATGACACAAATGTGAAACCTAATTGATGAGATATTCTGTAAAAGTTATTATATTACACAACAGTAGTTTTTATATGGTTGTCAATGTTTCAATATTAAGTTGTTTCTCATGGGTGACTTGACCTATTTATTATTAGTAATCTTTGAATTTTGTCATTCACATATAATAGAAATGATAAATAATTATAGAGGGTCACACAATAAGTGTTTTTATTAATCTATATTAAATTATATTTGAATTTAATTAATGAAATAAATACTATTCTCAAGACATAGGTATACTATTATTTTTGTTTTATCAATAATTTTTTTTGATGAATAAAATATATAACTAAATATTAATTTAGGTGTTCAATAAATTATTAGGATTTGGAGTGGTCCAAGATGATGTCTGATTATTAATATTAATTTACAAATCGGTAAAATAATATCTATCATTGTGCCACTTAGTTTACACCATAAAATAATAAAAATAATATTATTATATGGCATGTGGTTTGATAATGATTATTTTAATACATATAGATCCATATGTAATTAAATAATATCTTAACACAAAACCTACCTCTATAAATTGATAGTTATATCTATTATGTAGGGTTAATCGATACTTGAGAGTTGTTTCACACACCAAAATTCTCTCTCAATTCCTCCACCTCTCTTCCTCTCAAGAATGAGAAGTAATAGATATATTCTTTCAAGATCAGAGGATTTTTAAGCTATCAATAAAAAAAATCAATATTATTTATTATCTATGATAGATCCAAAAAATTAATTAGCATCATTTAAAGGTCAAAGGAGTATGTGTGGATTACCACTTGTGGTATTCTACACCTAGATCCTTCTTACACAATGAATGATACCCAAGAAGGGTTTACATACTATCTGCATCATTTTGGAAAAACTTTACATAATGATATACAATTTTTCTTCTAATTATATATAATATAATCATGAATTTACTATAAAAAGTTCCTATATTTTATCAAGGTTCTCTTACACCAAAATTGAGTGGATTTTTTTTGACTGGATGTTTATGTCCTTTATAATTTTTAATGGATCCACAAAATTGAAAAAAACGTTATGGTAATTCTTTCATCATGTAACTTCTAATATTTACAAAACCTTTATGTAATATCATAGAAATCACATTTAAATTTATAATTAATTGTTTTTTTGTTGATCTATATGTACATTGTGGTTAAATATTTCATTTCCATAAAATTCCTAATTTAATAATATTTTAATCAAAATTATTTTATCACATTAGTCATCAGTGTTAGGTATTATGTTTTCTTAATGGACTAATAAGAGATAAAGAATGACGGGAGATTCTATCCATAAGTGCCAAAAATTTAGGTCAGTAAGACTAAATTACATGACATGTAGTTAGAGTAAATGTCATGTCATAAAGTTAACTACATCTAGACATGTCACTGGATACACAACATTCCACAAAATAACTATAAATAGTGTATTTATTTCCCATTGTATGTAGACTATTCCAACCTAACACACCACTTATTGGATTACATGTATTGTAGTGGCGTACCCATCATGTAGTCTACATGGTTTAATAATAAAATTCATGATAATAATGTGCTCAAATACCTAGTAAAAACCATTTGAAACTCACATCCTATAGAATTAATGACATACATGATGTGTGTCCAGCATAAATGGGGTGTAGTTCATCAATTCCTATGCCTGAAGTACATAATAAGCCATCCAGTTAGTCATACAGACCCACAAATCACATAATAATTGGATTGTAACTGGTGTACACTTTGTATGTTACGACATCTGAAGAACATACTATTCCATTTGATGGGTTGTGCGGAGACACATAAAGTATGATACATGACGTGTAGCTGGCTAGTACATAATTTGTAGTCTAACTAAGGTATATGATTAAGTCCAAGGTGTTTACCCCAGGTAAAGGACCATCAAGTTACATGACGTGTAACTCATAAGTACGCACCATGTAGTCACTCAATAAAGGAATGTATTAAATTAAATCGAAATTGATAAATATATAATTAAAAGATTATTATATTTATTTTCAATTTATTTGTTTGACAATTGAATAATGTTTTATAGAATTATTAAATTCTCAATTAATTTATTGTAATTATCTATAATTATTGGTCCTACCATTTATTTTACATTAATTCATTTATAATGGGTATCACTTAGAGGATTTATACGACAATTAAGAAAAAATATAATTAATTAATTCAAACAAATTTACCTTAATTATAAAGAATGAATAGAAATAAATTTTAGCTATTATAATTTTTTATATTTGTTGCATGTGTATAATGGTTCATGAGGTCGACCAAGAACTATGTATTCATTATTTTAATTTCATTTAATTTATTGTTTGTTTTCTGAATTATTTTATTATTAAATTAGATATGATCTCCTATGAGGAATCCATACCTCCTTTATTAGGTATGACCTATGTTTCCAATGGGATATATGTAATCCCCCTTATTAAATCCTTTATTTACCCTCACTTGTGTTTTATATATAAATACATATAATAAATGGAGTATCCCAGGTGACGTAGAGTCTATTAAAGACATAACAGATTTGGTACCAACCGAGGTGATACAACGGTGGATAGGTGTAATGTTTTAACTCATGCCAATACCGACACAAGTAGTTTCCCCTATCTCTTAGGTTGATTTATTTTCCACTCAATAAGTAAACCATTAGATAATATCATTAATGGTTCATTTACATATTTATTTCTTATAAATTACTTATTTTCTAAATTCAAGACTGTGATCAAATAAATAAATGAATCAAAATAAAAAATGAGATTTAAATAAATGGATTATGTGTAAAGGATTTATTAAACATGTTTAATCACTCAAGTATGATCGAATTAATATTTGTAATAGATTTATAGGATAAAAAATATAAAATTTATGCATAATAAAACAAACACCCTCAACATAATATTATGTTAGACTTGGTCATATATTAATTGATTTGAAATGAAATATATATAACTAAGTTATTGACCAAAACTTATTGGGATAATTAATTTAATAACGGGATCTATTATGAATATCTTGGGTTGAGTAAATTTTTTTACAATAAGATGAGTAGGACTTTCTAGAATTGGTGTAATTTGTAGGTAAGTGTTAATGAATTCCATGTCAGGATTTCAAGATCTGGTAATCCACTCAACAGATCAAGGAGTCAGAAGACAGTACTTGGAAAAGACCTCACTACCTAAATAACTTCAAGTATACAGACCGAACCATATTGGAGTTATGTGAGGGGTATATGGATCATTTCCATTACAATGTTCTAGAAACTAGATATTCCGAGTCTAATTGTGAGAGATTTTTGGACTTGATAAAATAGTGGTAGATTTAATAAAATTAATATTATTCTTTTGTCCCATAAAATTTGTAATCAATAATAGTAATAATAATATTGTATTATATAATTTTATAAAAATGGAATTTTCATCATCTATATTATCCATGTAATTTTTTTTAAAATACATACTACTTACTGGATGTAATTTATAGGACAAGTTCATATTCCTTTAGGTTGTGTAGTTCCATGAACAAAAATGTTATATTCTAGAATACTCATTACATAATCCAACTACTATGGTGGTGAGTGATGAAGATTTTGATGTTTATGATAAAAACACAAGAGAAAATATTGACATGCTGTGCTTAATTCTATCATCTATGTGCAGTGAAATAAAGAAGTCCCACGAAAACATGGATTATTATAGCATACTCAATCATATCCAACATATTTACTAGGATAAAGATAAACAAGAACAATTTGAGATATTCTAGATACCCTTTTAGAGTAATCTTGGATTTCATGGGCCAACTAGACCTCACATAGTCAAAATTATTGTATACATTGAGTGCCTAGAGGTTATAGTGTTTAAACTATCTAATGAAATATAAAAAGATAGTATACTTACATCATTTCCTCATAATATCTCCAGATTTTTTGTGAAATTTGTAACATGAAAAACATTGTGATGTATCTCATAGATATACTCACTATTATTTAACAATTAGATAAAAAAAATGTGTTAAAAGCCTTATGTCCTCATGATGAATAAATATAAAGGCCATGTGATGAGATCTACGACCAAATATTTTTTCATACCCTTAAAATAAGGGAATGATCAAGGGGAAAACAAGAGAGAATGATTCTTTTTTTTAAAACTGGAAAGAAGGGACACTAGAAGAAAAACTTCACCCAACCCAACAAGTATGGGGTGTTGTACCTCTCGTACCCATCGTGGTTTAATTTTCATGATCACAATCACTCTCTTATTTATCTAATATTGTTTTAAGTGTTTTTGGATGATATGCATGATTTCAGGTTGCCAAGGAATTGGGCCAAGAAAGAGAGAAGGCAAAAGTGGACTGATTTCAGTCCACCGGCCAACCGGTGGATGAACACCGGCCAGCCGGTGGAGTCTAGACAGAAGGCATCCCCTCTGTCCAGACCACCGGCCAACCGGTGTCCCATCACCAGCCAGCCGGTGGAACCCAGACAAATAGTGTCACCTACTGTCTCAGCACTGGCCAACCGGTGGCCTCCTCACCGGCCAGCCGGTGGTGCCTGGGCAGAAGGACCTCCATTTTCCAAAGCACTGGCCAACCGGTGGCCAAGCACCAGTCAGCCGGTGGAGCCAATCAAACTAGCCGTTGGGCTTTGACCAGACTTGTCCACTTGACCCCCAACGGCTCCGAAGGCCTCTCCAACGGCTCCGAAGACCCCCAAAGGCCATTTGAGGGTTCCCCCTCTATAAATAAAGGACTAGGAAGCCCCGGAAATGTACGGTAGCCCACGGGAACATTGTTCTATCATTTGGAGAACCTCCAGAGCATTCCTTCAAGGAACCTCATTTGCTCCAACTCACTTCCACAATCTAGGAGCACCACCATAGAAGCTTGGGAGCGCTCTTCATCAACTCCAATCAATCCATTGGCGCCCAATACTTCTCCACATTACGGTTTTTCATTATTTTATCATTTTGAGCATCATTTTGGGTTTGTGCCTACAAACCCCTCTTTCTCTCATCTTCCTTTTGTTTGGGTTTTCACACCACCTTCAAGGTGTGAAGAGGTTAGTAAAGCCTTCCCTTTAAAAGGCTTGAGTCATAGGTGAGCTAGCCTTCACCTGTAAGAAGGCTAGTGGGTTCTTTCTCAACCATTAAAAGCAAGCTATAATAGGTTCTAGACTACCTTAAAGTCTAGTGGGTTTCTTGCTAAAACCATTAAAAAGCAAGCGGTAGTAAATCTCTCAACGGTTGAGTTGGGAGCGGAGACGTAGGCTTTGGTTTAAGCCGAACTCCGTTATCAAGTTTTGTGTCTTGCCTCTTTTATTTCTGCTGCACATTTAACTTTGTTTTTAAATTGTTAATTATTTTTTAAAAGGCAATTCACCCCCCCTCTTGCCATCACTCTCCGCCAAACAATTGGTATCAGAGGCAAAATTTGAGTAATACCCTAACCGGTTTCAAATTCAAGATCCATTGTGATGGCTTCATCTTCTTTCGCCCCCGAAGGTTATTCTTTGGGTCGTGCTCCATTCTTTGATGGAACCGACTATACTTATTGGAAAACCCGCATGACCACTTTTCTTAGAAGTATAGGTTATCCTATTTATAAAATTTTCATGCATGGTTATTCTCTTTCTTCTCCCGATGAATCCAAATGGACTCAAGCCGATATTAAAAATTTAGAGCTTGATGGAAAAGCCATGAACGCTCTTCATTGCGGCCTTGATCGTAATGAATTCAATCGAGTTTCCACATGGACTTCATCTCATGAAATCTGGAAACTATTGGAGGTTACCCATGAGGGGACCAACAAAGTCCAGGATACTCGATTGGATATGTACCGTCAAGATTTTGAGTCTTTTACCATGCATCCATCTGAAAATATTACTGAAATGTTTACACGTTTTACTGATGTTTGCAATGGGATAAAGTCCCTTGGTGATGATGTGTCTGCAGAAATGATGGTCAAGAAGATCCTTTGGATCCTACCAAGCACATGGGAACCGAAAGTCACGGAAATCCAAGAAGCAAAAGACATCAATAACATGCCGGTCGAAGAGCTCATCGGATCCCTCATGACCTACGAGATCACCATGAGGAGGCAAGCTGAAGAGGAAGCCAAACCGATCAAAGTTCCAAAGAACATCACCTTCAAAGTTCAAAAAGAAGAAAGCTCCTCCTCCTCATCATCTTCCTCTTCAATCGGCGATTCAGAAATAGAGAATCTTGCCCGCAAAATGCACAAATTCATGAAGAATCACAAGAAGAAGAAATCCCGCAAGGCTCAACCCAATGAAAAATCCGAGCCCGAGGTAACATGTTACGGGTGTGGCAAGAAAGGCAATTACAAGCCCGATTGTCCACTCAACAAGAAAAAGGCCATGCAAAAGGAAAAGAAGAAGGCATTCAAGGACACATGGAGTGATAGCTCCACATCCTCCACCTCCTCCTCCTCCTCAAGCGACAACGGTAAAAAATGCCTAATGGCATTTCATGAGGTATCCTCTTCCGACTCCTCATCCTCTAGTTCTTCAAATTCTTTCAATCATTTATCTTATGAGGATCTCCAACATGCTAGAGATCAATTGGAGGAAGGTTTTCACGAACTTTCTTCCAAATTTATTGCTTTAAAAAAGAATTTCAAAAAACTTTCTTCCGAAAAGGAACAACTTCTCAAAGAAAAGGAGGACTTGTCCCTCAAGATCCAAAACCTTCCCAATGTTGATTCTATGGAATCAACAATCAAGGATTTAAGGGAATCCCTAGCTAAGTTCACCGAAGGTGAACATAACCTTTCGAAGCTCCTTGGTTCCCAATACATATCTAGAACCACCCAAGGGCTTGGCTATTCCAAGCAAGCTTCCTCTTCCCATGCTCCTACTATTTTTGTAAGGGGGAGCTCCCAATATAAATTTTGCAACTATTGTAAAAAACCCGGACACTTAATTTATGAGTGCAATTGCAAAAATTCCCGGTATGGAAGGCCCAAAACCATTTTCTTTAACGATGAATTTCATAGGAGAAGACCCGCCACTAGACAATTATGGATTGAAAAATCCCTTTTAGCGAATCTCACCGGACCAAAATTTGTCTCGGTTCTAAAATCCTCTCCCCGGTGATTTGTTGTTTTTATTTAGAGGGAGTTAGGATCGTTTAAGCCTTTTTGCTTTAATTTCAAAACTTTTATTTCAAAACTTTCAATTCAAAACTTTCAATTCAAAATTTTCAATTCAAATTTTAAAAATTTCAATTGGTTTAAAATCTCTATCTTGTTTTTCAATCCTTTCCCTCAATCAAGTTTTATGCCCCGTGCTATTTTGATAATCACAAAGGGGGAGAAATTCTTGGTTGATTGGGGGAGAAATCTTTCTCTTATGCTTTGCTTTACTTTTCAATTTATCCTTTAAAGCATGCCTTTCATTTCAGTCTTTTACATTGATTGTTTTTGGTGATTGTGATCATCAAAATAGGGGGAGATTGTTGTACCTCTCGTACCCCTCGTGGTTTAATTTTCATGATCACAATCACTCTCTTATTTATCTAATCTTGTTTTAAGTGTTTTTGGATGATAGGAATGATTTCAGGTTGCCAAGGAATTGGGCCAAGAAAGAGAGAAGGAAAAAGTGGACTGATTTCAGTCCACCGGCCAACCGGTGGATGACCACCGGCCAGCCGGTGGAGTCTAGACAGAAGGCATCCCCTCTGTCCAGACCACAGGCCAACCGGTGTCCCATCACCGGCCAACCGGTGGAACCCAGACAAATAGTGTCACCTACTGTCTCAGCACCGGCTAACCGGTGGCCTCCTCACCAGCCAGCCCGTGGCGCCTGGGCAGAAGGACCTCCATTTTCCAAAGCACCGGCGAACCGGTGGCCAAGCACCGGTCAGCCGGTGGAGCCAGTCAAACTAGCCGTTGGGCTTTGACCAGACTTGTCCACTTGACCCCCAACGGCTCTGAAGGCCTCTCCAACGGCTCCGAAGACCCCCAAAGGCCATTTGAGGGTTCCCCCTCTATAAATAAAGGACTAGGAAGCCCCGGAAATGTAAGGTAGCCCACGGGAACATTGTTCGATCATTTGGCAAACCTCCGGCGCATTCCTTCAAGGAACCTCATTTGCTCCAACTCACTTCCACAATCAAGGAGCACCACCATAGAAGCTTGGGAGCGCTCTTCATCAACTCCAATCAATCCATTGGCGCACAAGACTTCTCCACATTACGGTTTTTCATAATTTTATCATTTTGAGCATCATTTTGGGTTTGTTCTTACAAAACCCTCTTTATCTCATCTTCCTTTTGTTTGGGTTTTCACACCACCTTCAAGGTGTGAAGAGGTTAGTCAAGCCTTCCCTTTAAAAGGCTTGAGTCATAGGTGAGCTAGCCTTCACCTGTAAGAAGGCTAGTGGGTTCTTGCTCAACCATTAAAAGCAAGCTGAAATAGGTTCTAGACTACCTTAAAGTCTAGTGGGTTTCTTGCTAAAACCATTAAAAAGCAAGCGGTAGTAAATCTCTCAACGGTTGAGTTGGGAGCGGAGACGTAGGCTTTGGTTTAAGCCGAACTCCATTATCAAGTTTTGTGTCTTGCCTCTTTTATTTCCGCTACACTTTTAACTTTGTTTTTAAATTGTTAATTATTTTTTAAAAGGCAATTCACCCCCCCTCTTGCCATCACTCTCCGCCCAACAAGGGGAATCTTCAGGTGAATTTTTTATCAAGTGAAATTTATTTATTTCTATAAATTGTGTGTCAGATAAATCTTCTAGTTATCACATATGTATTAAAATAAAAGTACCAAGTAGATTTAAAATTACTGATCAAGGGAAGGAAAACCAATGGGAAAATAATAGATCAAAACTTTATTCTATGACTATAAAAGTCTACCACATCCCATTCGAAACCGTACTTATCATGGTTTTGATTAATTATTAGTAAGTTTCATATGTTACTAGAAATATTTTTTCAATATCTAGACATGATAAATATGGATTTATTTACAAATTTTGGAATAAATATTTTTATTTATAAAGATATTACTTGTTATGATAAATAAAATTTAAATAACGTTCTTTATGTGTTGGATTACAAGAACTAAGTTATGGAAATTGACAATGAAACTACTTCACATGACTCGTACCACACCCAATATTGGAATATTTATCTTGGACATGTTAAAAAAGTGTTTGACTAAAATACATAATGATGGATATTTAGATTCTGTTGAACTAAAATCACTTGTTTTAAGTCTTTCTTGTTTTCTAGAAAAAATGAATAAATCCCCATTTAGTGGAAAAGGTTAGAGGACTAATGATCTTCATGAATTAGTTCATACTGATGGTTTTGGACAATTTTAGTTGAAGAAATAGGTGGGTTATCATACTTCATAACTTTTACTGAATCTTTTGTTTTATAGGGATTTGTAAACTTAATGTGATATAAGTGATATTCTTTTAAAAAATATAAATAGCACAAGAACGATTTTGAGAGCTATATTGGAATGAAGATTATGAAAATCTAGTCATAAAATCATGGAGAATATCTAAATCTAGACTTCATTAATTATTTATGTGATTTTTTGATTTTATCTCAGATAAAAAATTAATAGTTTTAAGAAACACCATATTCCTTGAGATGGAGAAAAACTCTAATAGGTATAGTGGGAGTGAGATAGAATTTGACGAAGTCCAATTTCATGGTACACAAGTGTTGGAAAAGGAAAAAAATTCCAAAAGTCCTCATAGAAGAAGATGTTCCTTAGGAACAATTATTGTATAAGAGTACAAGATAGGTTAGAGAACCATAGTAGTATGGTTTTCTACTAACTAAGGATGGGGAATAATTATTAGTTGATAATAATGATTCTATAACCAAAATGGATGTATTAAGTGGTCTATATGTTTCGGAATGGTATGAAAACATGAATTAGGAAATGGATTTCACGTACCACAACAAAGTATGGATTTTGGTAGATCATCACGTGGATGTAAATCCCATTGGTTATAAATGATAATCAAAGAAGAAACTATACCTAGATGTAAAAGTCAATTCTTATAAATAATGACTAGTTCAAAAAGGGATCAAATATCACCAAAGAATAGAATATGAAGGAAACTTTTCCCTAGTATCATTCTTGAAATCCATCATAATTTTACTTACCATTATGTCTTTTCGAGACTACAATTTTTGGTAATGGAATTTCAAAACATCATTCCATAATAGGAACCTTTAGCAAGATGTACATATGTCATAATATAAAGTGTTTGTGACTCCAAAGGATGCCAAAAATGCGGGAATGTTGTAAAAAATACATTTATGGATTGAAGAAATCATCCAGGTCATGAAACATTTGGTTTGATGAATTTATAATAGAATTTGATTTTATAAATAATGAATGTAATAATTGTGTTTACAAATAGTTTATTGGGAGTGTGATTTTTAATAATACTATTTTTGATGAAATATTACTTATTAGAAATGAAATACTAGTCATATAGTCTATTAAATCTTATTTGAGGAAATACTTTTCCATGATGTACATAGGTGAGGGAGCTTGTATTATTGGGATCAAGATCTATTATGATAGATCCAAGAGGCTAATAATCCTATGTCAAGGTATATATATTCATGATACTAAAGAGATCCAGTATGGAAAAATCCATGGGGTAATTTTCAACAATATCAGATGGAATTCATATTTCCCAAAAAATGTATCCTTTGACACACGAGGAAAGAAAAATTATGGTAAGTAATCTATACACATTTTCAATTGGTCCAGTCATGTATGTTATTCTATGTATTGGTCTAGACATCAGTAATGACCTATGTGTGGTAGAGAGATATCAAGTAGACCAAAGTAAAAACCATTGTATGGTAGTCAAGACTATCCTTAAATATATTAGGTCTAATAATTACATGTTCCTATTCTTTGGAGGATATAGGGTACTGGTTATCCAGGGCTACAGAGATTCCAGTTTCCAAATATATAAATAGAATTGAAAATCATAAACATGATACATAATAACTCTAAATGAAGATTTTGTGAGATAGAAGTGATCAAAATAGAAATGGTCAACAAGTTTATAGTAGAGAAATAGTATGTTTGAGCTTCTAAGGAAACTAAAGAAGTAATATGGATACAAAACTTCATTAAGAGAATTATGTGGTTCCTAGAACTAAATTTAATGTCACACTCAATTGTAATAACTTTTCAATGGTTTATCAATATAAGGATATAAGATCATTAGAAGATAATGTATATACTTTGGAAGTGTCATCTCTTGGGATATTTTTTTCCAGTGATTTGAATGTGTAGTGAGTATAATAATCAAGGGAGAAAACATGAAATACCACTTTAATAAACCATTAACTTTATAAAAACATGATTATCATGTGAGGTATAGAAAACTAAAATTCATAGGCTGCTATCTATAGACAAAGTGGGAGTTTGTTGGAGTTAGTGTTCTAGAATGAACTTATTGTACTTGATTACATGTTTATTAGAAGAGTATAATATTAATTAAACATATCAATACTTGTTGTTTATTGTTCTTAATTTTTTTTAATAATGTCCAAGGGAATATTTTTCAATGATAAGGCCACAATAGTTACCCACTAGGGTGATATAATTGATGTTCCATGTAAATAATATTAATATATTTCGTTGGTAGGATGACATACTATGATAGGGAACATAGTGTATGGACTGTCAAGTGCGATTACTTGTAAGTATATGAGGATTCTTCTCAGGAAGTTCCTACTTCGTATTCTCTAAAATAAGAGATTCTGAGAATAGATTCTCTTATTAGAATTCCACATGTTTTTGTGTCATTAGATATTCTTATCTATGAGTGTGAGTATTGGATCTGAGACATTAATATTATCATTAATGCATTTCATGACTTATGTACTCATATTTCACGACCAAAACTATGATACTATATCATCACATGAAGTAGTGTATGTTGGGTGAATCATGAATGAGTGGTTATTAATAGATAATTCAAGGAAGGATATGTCCCTTCCATCTTTATAGAAGTTGATTTCTCAACTCTTTTATTAGAATAGAACTTTCACATTAAGTTCAATGGCTATAGTGTAATTATGTGTGCATTTTCTATAGTGAAAGGAAGATGTACCAAGCATATAGATTGATGATAAGAAATTTAACCTTACCAATGAGATATTATGACAAATAGATTATATTACGTAATGTGTATTTGTATGTGGTTGTTGACATTGTGACATTATGTTATTTATTTTGAGTTCTTTGACCCATTACTAGATAGTAATATTAGAATATATGCAATCTCACCTAATTTCAATGTGAAAGAATCCTAGAGGGTCACACAATATGTTTTTTAGTAGACCATGATTAAATTATATTTGAATTTAATTAATGGATAGATATTATTCTCAAGATTGTGGTATAATATATTCATGTTTTATCGATCACAAATATATATTAATGAATGAAATATTTAACTAAATATTATTTATAGAATTCAATAATGATTGAAGAGTTAGAGTGGATTAAGATTGTGTTCAGTGATGAATATTAATTTATAGTCCTGTGATATAATATTTATCATTTTACCAGTTAGTTCACACTATAAAATAAAAATAATAATATTATTTTATGAAATGTGGTTTAATAATGATTATTATATTTTTTTGGACCAGTATGAAATTAAATAATTTTTTAATGTAAACCCCAAATCTATAAATAGATGATTATGCATTTTTAGTAGGGATAATAGATATTTGATAATCATTAGACAAAATTGAATTCTCCCTCAATTTCTCCTCCTCTCTTCCACTCAATAAGAATAAGTTATGGAGAGATCCGTTTAAGATCCATAGAAATTGAAGTGATCTGTAAAAATAACACAAGGCAATTGATTTTACAAGATAGAACCTAGTAATCAATTTCCACCATTCAGAGGCTAAAAGAGAACATCTAGATCACTGCTAAATGGATTCTAAACGTGGATCCTTCTTAAAAAATAAAGATAACCCAAAAAGGGTTTACATACAATTATTCTAAACAATGATGAATGTTCGTTGATGATTCAACCATTTTCTTCTGATCATAAATAAATTAATCGTGAATTTAATGTGAAAAGATACTCTCCAGGTTTTTGGTTCTATTATATCAATATATAGTGGGAACTTTTCATTGTCTATGATGTTTACATCATGTATAACTTGAGAATGATCCATCAAATTGATAAAACCTTAATGGTTATTCACTTATCAAGGCACTATAACTGCGCTCAGAACCATCAGAGCCTGGACCACATGGGATAGATAATGTGTTTGTGAGGATTGAATCATTTAGTAATAGAGTTTTTATGATATTTTTGAATTAGTTTCCCTATTTTTATCCATTTTGTTTATGAAATAGTATGAAGGTGAGGATGGTGAAATAACCTATGTGTTTTCCCAGTTGAGACCTAACTCATTTTTGTGTTTCAGGGTTTGTGTTCCATTATAATGAAAATAAATCAAATATTTCAGAAATGGTATGCCCAAATGAGATGAAAAGTCACAAGGGGATAGATGGAATATTTAAAAATAACTTATTTTACTATTTCATCCAAATATTTATCCCCCTGAATGGTCATAAATTTATAGCAATCTGGTACATAATATAATTAAAAATTCACAAGCTAAAGAATAATTATGGACTACAAATATCAAATCTATTGATAAAAATTTCAAATAGTGATGAAATTTTATGGTAATATCTTGGATAGAAAAGTGAAAAAAATTAATGAAGGAAAAAATTTCAAATTACACCATTTACTATTCCCACCATGTAGAAACATTCATAGGAAGGAATATGATCCAAAACATTCCTTTATACTCACACTAAAAATGTATCTCCATAACCATTTTAATGGGTTAACTGTTTTTGGCCATTTTTTATTGAATAGTAGATGTTATGTTGATTTAATATTTTTTACACGTTTAATATATTTTTATTCATATTCCTCTATTATCTTCCATGTTCACTTTTGTGTTATTTTATTGTTCCCTTATAAACTCCATCAAAATGGGGAGTAAAATTAAGTTTTTTTCTGAGGAGGGGGGGACTCATGCTTCTTGATTTAATAAACTAAAATGTTTCTCATTCTAAAATTATGATAATTTTTTTAGTGGTGGAAATGGATTTGGTTTAGGTTTCACTAGAATTTTATAACAATTGTATTATTTTTCCTATTAATTTTTATTCATATTCTTCATCATCATAATACAGTGCATGAGGTGGAGTATCATTATGGTGATGATATGAGGGAGTATTGTATTTGATGAAAGGGGTCAAACAGGGAGAATAAAAAATATATGGGAGTGTATTTAGTGAGATGATTGATGTCAACATTGATTATAATATCAAAAATTAATATTTTATTGATTAGTGACAACATCTCCATGAACTCCTATGAATAATGACTTCTTTATGTTTAACTAACATGTTGGTGTTTTCAATTCATTTTTTTGAATTTTTTTATTTTCAATTATATATTTTTATATTAAATTAATTTTTAAAACACTCAATTATATAGTTATTATATTATATTAGTGTATTATAGTTTTAAATAATTTCAATAGAATAATTGGTGTGTGTGAGTGACCTCTTTAAGAGATCAATCATTGGTGTGAAATATATTTCACGATTATGTAAATAAAAACCTAATGGTAAGGGATCCAAGAAAAATACCTCCCATATATTTTTCACCATTTACGAGGAGGCCAATCACTTTTACACAATTAAAAATTTAATAATTTTCAAAAACTAAAAAATAGAAATACATTTCATATATTTTATTTTCTAGGAAAATATGGATTTTTATAGTGATTTTTCTTAGTATTGGAATGATGATAATAAAATTTATGAAATTTTCATGGATGACTCTTTAATGTTTCAAGTTAATTTTTTTTTAATTTATTAAAGTAAATTAAAAAATACTTAAATAAATGAGAAACCAAATAAATATACTTTCCACCTCTCATCAAGAAATCAAATCTTTAAGGCCAGAGTGGAAAAAAGATGAGGGATTTTTTTTCCACCAACATTCATATTTGATGTACTTGAGGAGTTCATATAGAAATCCATAAAAGATCCATTTGTACATGCCTAATAATTTATTGAGGATAAATCTGAATAGGACATTCTAGTAGATGAAATTGTGGGAGATGAACATTATTTGGATGAATACTGATCCAAATTTATATAAGATGATGTGACATCCTGACCCTGGTTCCACTCAAAGGTTCCCCATAGCTAGTTGTATACATGGACTCAAGAACACCTCCAAGTATTCTAGAGGCTTCTGACTAGTAGTGAGGAACAAGGGTTTGTTCATGTGGGAGGTGATGACCTAATTACTAGAGGGTAGAAAAATACATATATAATAAAATTTAAAGAGAATAAGTATTATAATATATAAATAAATAGAAATAAGAATAAAAGATAATGGTAATCATCCAAGAACTATAATATTAAAAATCTAGAACCTGAATCACATATAAAATGATGATGACACATGTCATTTATCTACCAAAACTAGAAAATAGGTAAACATCTCATCCCACAATACATGCTATACAAAATATGTAAAACAAACCAAAAAACTACTCAGCATCTCGATATCTAGCTCTATCATCTGATACCAAGATCCATCACAAGAATGAAAGAAATATCAGGTGTCCAAAGTGGGATTATTCCCCTTTTCAACACTTTCATACATGTAATATTCTTAGGTGCGAATGGTGGCCCTAATAGGGTGTGAGATAAATATCAATAGTCCATCAGAAATGACATCTCTACCATCCATCCTATGGAGTATTATCTGAAATAACGTGTAGGTATATATAAAAATAAATCATTTCAGTAATGTATATACCCCGATACCTTCTTATGCCCAGCTGGTGTCTAAACATGCATTAATTTAAGTATTTATTTTCTAGTTTATAAAAAGTGAAGTAATAGTAACCAAGGTACGACCTTGGAAATAGATAATAATAATAATAATAATAATAACAACAATGGATGATCCTAGGTAATGACCAAGGGATCCTATAATGATGATATTAATGAAGAAGATCCAAGGTAATGACCAAGGGATCTTTGACCGCAGGTGTCAAGCTAACTCAGTAATAACCCGCAGCTTAGATAATGGGTCGTAAATGTATTCCAAGGGTCATCGCCCAAGGAAATCCACTATAATATGATTCTAACAGTGTCCAAGGATCTCATTCAAGGTAAAATGATCTATGTTTAACAAGGCCCAATAAGGTGAATCCATGGAGACACATGTCTGAAGACATTAATCTAGATCCAAAGAATGTATATGAGGCTTCTTATAATCCAGAATATAGTTATGTGATCCTACGATGTCATTACAAGAATCATCTTGTAGAAAATGACCATGTTATAAGGTGGACATCTCCCTTGGCACCTACTCCTTGAATTATAATGGTGTCCTCTGAGTGATCAATACATTCCCTAATAAATCCAAGGATGGATCAAGTCTGAACCCACCTATAAAGATAAAAAGTTCCATATGCTATAGGAACCTTATAAAAAATTCATTATTTAATTAAATCCTAGTAATACTCATGCCTTTTAATAAATCATTTGGATCATTCCATTTCCATTCATGCTAAGTGACAAGGCTAAAATGGACATGAAAACATTTCTTCTTTAATTACATATTCATCTATTTGGTTCATTCCTTTACTGTTCATTAATTTTACATGGTGATCTAAGGACATGCGGCCATATACCATTCAATTAATTTTAACTAGGACAAATGATACTTATAATATACATTCCATTTATGATTGTGTTCAAATTATTTTATTAAAAAAATTAACTTAAAATGTTCAAGTGATAGTATAATGTTATATCCATTAAAAATTCATTAAATTGATAAAAAAGATACCTTTAGAGAGGCCACGTCATAACACACCCAAACAGTGGAACAAATTGTAAAAACAAACCACTAAAGGTATAAATGAGGAAACACCCTACTTGGGATGGTCTATTTGAGTTCAAAAACTCAAATGGTGTGATGATTATATATATAAGGGGCTCTAGAATATAAGAAATAGGATTAAAATCATGGAATATGAATTTAAAAAGCATCTCCTAATGAAATCATTGTACACACACCGATGAAAAATTATAAATGGAGGTACTTTTGGGATGAGTTGTGGACCACCTACCATATTTTGATAAAACTCTCCTCATCCAATATCGACCCTTATTTTTTCCTAGATCAGAAGAAAATGGAAAAAGAGGCGAATGAACTAAAAATAGGGCATGCAGACCTATATCAAAATATCATCATCAAAGAAATAAAAATGAAAAAAGGAGCCAATGGAGTGAAGCACTTACCAATAGATATCCAACATAATAGTCAAAACATGAATTGATGTTCATATCAAAATGATATTGAAGAAGCCTGGTTTTGGCATGAGAGGAGAATCCAATAGAGGGAGTTTCAGTGTAGGAGAGGAAAGAAATAAGGTAGGGGAATTATTCTAAAAATAGAGGCCCTACAAATTATTTTAAAAACTGAGGTAAAGCATTTACATGAAATGAAAATTCGTAACAAGGTCTGTAAATGATTTAAAAGGTGTTTAAATGCTTTAAATATTGTGTAAATGCATTCTTTACCAATCATGTAATGCTCAAGGTCTCCCCTCCTAGTAAAACCATTTAAACATCATGAATTGACCTGCCCAGGCCTTTAAACATTGTTTATTGAATACAAACCATATGTTCTAAATACACGTCATGTACTTGGCCCATAGCTATCATTAATCACCCTATTTATTTATTCTAAAAAACAAATCAATCAGCCTAAAGGTGAATTTTTTAGGTTTTTGAAAAAACATAACAAAAAAAAAAGATTCAATTTTAAATTAAAAAGGATTTTTTCCAATTTGGAACAACTAGGTTCTTATAGTCTTCCCCCTTGAATGAACTCTTCCCCATTTTCACATTCCAAGGGTCAGAGAATGTTGTTTGATAAAAATTCCAGCCCCTGAGTACATATGTCAACCTCCAACTCCCATGTCTCATCTTGCACATGGACATAAATCCATAGAACTCACACTAATGGGATAGACTGGCCTCACAGAGACTTCATGCTAGAGTCTACAATGCATTTAGTACACTCATAAAATGAAGAATTGAAATCTAACTCAATATCCTTAAGATCAAAATCTTGAGATGGGAAAACATGATAATGGTTAAGAAGTCAAATCTAGAATATGTCATGCATGTTATGATACCTCTATGGTAATGGAAACTAATAGGATACCAACCCAAATCCATCCAAGATCTTTAAAGGACCCAAAAATCCTAAAACGATCTTCCACAGCCTCCGTATTCATCTAGGAACATGTTTGGGTTATACCCAATGGAAAACACAATCCATCAACTCACACTATAGAGGTCATTAACAATGCTCGACATAAGAGTTTTGTCTAGCTTGATTAGTAGAAATATGCGTTTTGATTAGCTAAATGTGCTATGACATCTATTGAATGAGATGAGGACCTAGTAGCACCGCCTCTCCTACCTCTAACTAGTACATGTGTGAAGAGAACAACCTACCATACAAGACCACAAAAGTATCCATCTGTATCATTTCCTAAATATGTTATTGTAGGTGAACTTTATGAGAGGGATATGAATCTCCTATGAACCACCAAAATCATGGACACATTCTCAAATCATATACTCTAAAACATGTATAATCTATTCTAAATGGTAATTAGTCTAAAGGTGAAAATATATACCCAGAATCCCCAGTGTATCCATATCTCTCTGCAACCCCTACTAGAACCTCGATGTAAAATGAGAATCCATATAAAAAATAATAGTATAATGCATTCCATGTAGCCATATGATCTCATAGATGCACATTATTACCAACTAATTATCTGAGAAAGTTTCCTAGACATAAAATAAGTGGGATAATTTCATCAGTTGATCCATGAACTCCCAAATTAAATCTCTACCTTGAGGTGACCTCAATAATCTGACTAAAAAATACATAAAAACGTCCTCTAATTTCTATTATGGGGATAATACTAGCAATAAAAATCTAGAAAGATGTTGGTCATCTACCTTTAGCTGCTGATAGGTGGAACACCTAGTGATAAAACCTATTATCTTCTGTTTCCTACAAAGCCACCAATACTTGTGCCTTATATGAGGATACATCTTAGAGATGCCTGGATAAACCTCCCAATGAGAGGTGTGAGACTCTTTTACCAGTTACTCTCTCATATCTATAGGAAACCATCCACTTCTATGAATATGTAGGACACCATATTTATGTACATACCAATATGGAGATGATTCCTAACCAGAAATACTTTCCTAGAGAACCAAGCCTTTAAGATCTAGAAAATACATGTTGTTCACCACCTTAAGGAGTAAAGAGGTAACTATCAAGGCTATAAATAAAGGATACATTTTGATCTCATGAAACTCTATATTCCTCTCTAAAAATAGGGATATAAATTTACATTCATCCCTGGCTTCCTTCATGACTTGTGCCTTAGTTTCCCAACTCATCATATCCGCTATCACAATACATTTTCCATGAGTACCAGCAAGATCAAAAAAAATATTAAAGGTATTCAAACCATCTTCACTATAAAACAATAAATTAATACTGTGAAAAGAAATATTTTTGTATTATGTGGTCTGTATACACAAAAAAGCAATCACCCATCAGATAATGTCTTGAGCAACACAAGACATGGGTAATGAATTCTAGCTCAAGGTCATGCATCAGGTAATTTATCACATTATGCCCCAACTATCAAGATACATATTAAAAAAATATCCAAATGTATTATAATGTCCAAAATTCCAATTCTTGATGCATCATAGAACACTATATATCCCCTTATATGATTTGGAAAAATCAAAATCACTATTGAAATAAGCATTCTTTTCAGCTCCTGGAAGGCATTTTCACATTCTTTTGGCCACCTGAACATGAAAACATTCATTATAAGAACAATAAGATGAGAATAAAGGGATAATATGTCTTGTATGAAATCTCTATAATATCCATAAATCCCCATGAAACACTATATATCAAACACATTCTTGGGATGCTTCTAGGAAACTATAGAACTCACCTTCTCTGGTTCAATAGATTCTCCGGATTATGAGTTAGATGACCAAAAACGGTATTTTTTGATCTAAAAGTGGAACTTAGCATGATTAGAATGGATATGATTCTCTCTAAGTGTTTTAAAAATGATATTACGGTGCCTAGAATGGTCTCTATAAGTATAATAATACACAAATATGTCATTTATAAAGGCCATGATAAAAGAATCCAAATATCATTAGAAAACCTTATTCATTAAATCCATGAAAATGGAAGGAACACTCATAAGACCATATGGAATCAATAGATACTAATAAAAATCATACATACTATGAAAATCTGCATGAGGTATGTTCGACAGTGTCACTCACACATGATGATAGCTTGATCTTCAAGAAAACCCTATCTTCTTGGAGTTGGTCAAAGATTTCATTAGTTAGAGGTAGTGGATATCAGTTTTTAACCATAATCTTATTAAAAATCTGGAAAATCATGCTTAAATCATTGGTCCCATATTTATTCTTTGAAAAATGAATGGGTGAATCCCAAGATGAAGTGTTAGGTCAGATGAAACCTTAAGAATCTAGATCATCCAACTGCCACTTGATCTCATGTAGCTCAGTAGGTTCTATCCTATATAAAGGAATGAAAACTAAAGGTTCTACTAGAATGAGATCAATAATAATCTCAACCATTCACTTAAGGGTTAAGATAGAAAAATAATTAGGGAAGACTCCTCAAAATCGATATACTATAGGAGGAAACTATGTCATATGTATTCTATGATCCTCCTGGAAGAGACTAGAAGTCTAGGAATTAAATCCACCAAACCCTTGATACTCTGATCCAGATCCATTATTCTAGAAATCCTACTCATCCTTGAGTAAATAATTTCTTCCCCTAGTGATGTAAAAGGTAGCCTATTGTGATAGAAGTCTATATAGCTGTGATATAAAACCAACCAATCTATCCCGATATTGACATCAAAACCTATCATCTCAAGAAAAAGGAGGTACCATAATAAGGGATAACAACCTACCTTAATGGGGAAGTCCCTGGATTATCATATTCACCATCATCACACTCCCAACATTGTAGCTAGGTTTATTAAAACATGGTAACATTGAATATCAAGCCTAAGAATCTGCACTATCGATAAATAGATAAAGGAGCTTGAGGAACCTATATCAAATAAATAAGATACAATAGTATAAGATACTATAATAGTACCTCATACTGTAGATGGTATTACAATATGATCATTAGGTATTAGTTGTAATGCATGAAATTTTCCGAATATGTGGCCAAGTACAATAGCTGGACTACCCTAAATAGGTACTCTATACTATTACTAATAATTAGAAGTATGGACACTATAACAATGAACACCTCCTCGGCTTGTTCTTCTATTTCTTCTCCAACTCCCCAACCGACGAACATAAAAGATAAGAAACCTGAATGTGGAGTTGGAATAGAGACTATTACACTAAAAGAAGATGGGAAGTTATGATAGAATATATAAATATTTCTCGTATATCCACATTCCTGACACTAAAAGGGGTATCTATAACATTGAGGCATCATATTCCCCTAATTTCCACACTAATGGAATAGAATGGAGCTTCCAGTTTGTATACTCTGAATACCAATGCTATGAAGAGAAACCTCAAGTGATTGGTTCATGTTACCCGAAGAACTACTGGCCTGCTTAGGCATTAAAACTATATGAAAATAAATACTATATTTCCATAGGTTGGGATCATCTTTAAGGTCTAGGTTTCCGGTCATAGAAAAATTAGGTTTATGAAATACATTCAAATGAGTACAGATGAAATACCCAACCCCATCCTCAAATAATTTTTCACACAATAGATCATCACCATATAGAAGCATTGAAAATCACTGAAACATATTAAATGGCATTGAATATTCCTTGAAAAACATATCACCCTTTTCCTGGTTCATGAACACTCTCACTCAGTTATCTCTCATAGTTTGAGGAAAGAAGTACTCATAGAATATAGTCTTGAAGTCAGACCCTACCATACCCTAATGATGAATGGCCTAGGTAATCACATCCCACCAGAACATGGACAAATCACATAGCATATAAGTAGAAATATTGAACCTCCTCTATAGAGACATATTGAGATTCTCAATGATAGTTAAGGTTACCTCTAACCAAGAATCAACAGCCTATGGACTTCCATCCCCCAATAATATGGGAGGATGCGGCTGTTGGAACACATGGGTTTGATCATCCATAGTAGGTTTAGGTAATTGAGTTCACTTAATTGAATGCATTAGATTAAGTAAACCCTTGTGAAGTGAAGCATCAGTTCCTAGTTATAGTATTGAAAGAGGTGCCACATGTGGAACTATTGGAGGGATCACTAGTGGATCAGGGACCACCACATATGGAGTGTGGTCACTACCACTCTCCTGGAGTGTGACCCGATGACATCATGGTGGGATACCTCTACAAATTCCAAGCACACACCACAATTTAATAGTTGATAACCAATAAATGAACTAGAGGAAGTAGATTATAAGAATAAGGGCCCTCTAACCTAGGTAGTACCCCCATTACATACTTATAAGGTCATGTATTGGTAAGTGTTCAAGTTTAATTTGTAGTGGTTCTAGTAAGTGAAAGGGTCAGTTAAACATTTCCACTTCATTTACCTTATACCATTTGATTTTACAATCCATTATTTACTTTTACATTTTACATTTTTTATTTAAACATAACAAGGTTGATTAAATGAATCAATATTCACAAATAATATATTCCCATAGACCTTATCATTGAAACTGAAACCATAAAATTTCTATTTAACCCTATCTACATTCAGTCTCAAGATTTATTGTGTAATATGCAATAGATTTTTTGGGTTAATTACCCATTCCATTTCCTAAGGGAACATACATCTCATGAATTTAAACTATCAATCACTAAATAAATGTCAAAGTGCAGCTCATGTAAGCACAGGTACATAAATTACATGTGTTGGAACTAGCCCTTTAAGATGCCACCATCTACTTATACAAGAAAACATTATTTATATTGTTGCTGAAACATTAAATAACCAACTCCCTATCCCATAGAAGATGCTAGTAGCATAAGAATATATATAAAAAACAATGAATCACATAATAATCATTGGAAACAACAGAAATTCAAGTAGTGAAATTACCCTATATTGCTTGGAAGATACATAAAATATGAATTTAGGTGCCTATAATGGTGCATTATTGATGCTTCCTTGACCTCATATAATCAGTCGAAGGATAAAAATAAATTATCAATAAAAATAGCATTAATAACCATAAAAAAACAGTGTCCCACCAAATGATGGAAGCATATCTATTGTAATAGAAAAAATATTGAACAACAACTCTTATTTTTGGAAACCTAGTATTTACACCGAATGTGGTTATCTATGGCCAAGAAAAAATTATAACCAAGTTCCAAAGTGTTTCTAATCTCTTACCTATTTTATCAAAATAGTAGTGAAAGAAAGGAACCCACTTTTATACCACTTTGTGATGTCTTAAATTAGGTGCCACTCAAAGGTTCCCTGAAGATGATTGATCACGTGTCCTCAAACCCACCACTCCATACACCATAATATTCTAACTTGTAGTGTGGGCCTGTGGTGTGTCTATGGGGAGACTATTACCTCATTACCAAAGTGTATTATAGTGGATATATAATAATAGGTAAATTGAGGAATATGTTTAATGAACAAACAATTAGTAGTGGAGGAAAATGATAAACATCCAATAATTATAATAGGCCAAAGATGGAAACTAATTCATATACAAATTTATAATGGTACATTTAATGTATCTACAAAAACTTGAAAAATTTATACGTGGAAGAAGACAATAGTTTCTATACAAAAGAAGAAAAATGAACCAAAAATCATCAAGAATCCAAATATATGGCTCTATCATATGCTATTAAGCTCTATATTATTAGAATAAGAAATATCAAGTGTCTAGAGTGGGAACCATCCCCTTTTTAACACCATCATACATGGAATATGCCAGAGTACCAATGGTATCTCGAATAGGGTGTGAGATAAATGTTAGTAGGCACCCACAAATGACATATATACCATCCAATATGAGAAGTATAAATTATAATATTGTATAGGTATATATAAAAATAAATTATTGTAGTAACGCATGTAATTTATGGAAACTTCCGTATAATTTTTTTAATATATGGAATTATTAAAAGAACAAAAAATTTGAGGGCATGCGATTCCAAGGTCCGGAGTGCCTGAAATGATCCGTCGAAAGTGAGTGGTGTTAGGACCAATAGGGGCCTATATACCCCGAAAGGGGGGGGGGGGTGAATCATGGTATGGATATTATTTCGCAAAGTTCTTCATGCCCCACTAGATTTTGACCTCCTTATTTAAAGGGTCACTTTGTTTGCACTCATGTGATTATTATAACCACTTCTTTTCTTCTTTATCCGATGATGATAGTTTGAATGTAATGTAGGGAAGAAAACAGGAAGACACAAATATTTTTACTTGGTTCACCCTCACTGGTCTACGTCCAAGGAGCATACACCGAAAAGTTGCCGGTCGTATCAAATTCCACTATTCTTCACTAGATATGGATTACAATTTTCGGGCTAGATCACTTATATTCCCAGGATCACTTCCTTTATGAGGTTTAGGGTTAGCTCACTAATTTCCCAATGGTCACTCCCTGTTTCTCTCTCTTTGGCTCACTGCTGGTGGAGAGGATCGCCTTTTTCCTCTTCCTATGCTCACTGCACTTGGAAGGGATCCACTCACAGTTTATAGACCTGTAGGTATCTTCATTTGCATGAATACATGAATCCTTGACTGTTAATGGATTCTCTGTAATAGTCCAACTTTCATCCACTGATGAATACCAATTTTCCTCTTAACCACTGGGCAATTCTTTTGGAAACACCTTCGCAAAGAACTCTACTTCGCTAGGCTCCCAATTTCATGAAGCTCAAACAAGCCTTCACAAAGCTCCTTCCTTTTCATGAAGAACTACCGCGAAGCTCAAGTCGTTGCAGAGAAACTTCCCTCATGAATCTCACTGAGCCAACGCGGAGCGTGCAACTTTCGCGGAGCTGCAATAGCCACCGCGAAGCTCCTCTTTCGTGAAGCACACTACCCACGCGAACTTCCTTCGCGAACCGAGAGCAAAGTATTTTCTCTAAAAATTCTCTCTACTTATCTCGAGGGGGTCGGCCTATATTTATAGGCGATTCCACTGACCCTCAAACTTTCCGCATGAAGTCAATTCCATGTCATCTCAAATCGCGAAGCTCCAAGGTTTTCGCCAGAATTCTGTCAAAATCGCGAAGCACCACAGAAATTTTTCGATCGCGGAGCTCGTCGTAATCACAGAGCATCACCATCTACATTTTATTGCACCTTCTCCATGAAGCTCCCTCGCAAAGCCCTTCACCACCGCGATGCGCTTCAACTCTTCTGTTCGCAAAGAATTGACGTAATCGCGAAGCATCACCGCCTCCATTTTTCTGGTCTTCACGAAATCCAATCCATGCATCGCATCTATACGAAACTCATGCCTTTTCCATATAAAAATATGATCTTCATGGAAATACTATTTTCGCGATGCTCACCAAACTCCAAATTTTAGACCCCAAAAATTTGGCAAACACTGGGAAACGACGTCACCTTATAATGCTCTTTTGTACCGCCTCCAGATCGTCCATTCCTTTTTCATCATTCTTTGTCAACATGGATTGTAAAAAAATTCTCTAGAACTCGAAAATTATCCATGGAAACCTTCTTTGCCAACAAACACAATCAACCCAAAAATACTGCAATGTTACCTTGAGGGATTTTTGCCCAAAAATCTCCCACTTTGGGTTTGTTGAAAATTCTTCATAACTCTTTTCAGAATGATTTTCTGCACGTTGATACCTCACTGAGTCTTCTTCCAGCCACTACCACCATTCGCCTCTTGTGATTCTGATAGAGTTCAACGATTCACTTAACACGTACTCTAAGCCCACATGACCAATGCTCGGCATGAGAAACAAGAGTAGTATGAAAATTTCATCAATGAATCACTTCATGTCAAGCACCAATTGTCGATTAAAACCTGATACCAATTCTTAAATTGATACCAATTGTTGAACCACACTGATCCCAATTGATGATAGCTGGAAACCTTCTCTCACCATTCCAACAACACTATTCTGCTTTTATCATGATCCTCAGCTGTCGTGATATCTATGCTTTGATCGATCACTTCTAGCATCGTCAGATTTGAAAATCTCCCCCTTTCTCATTTCTCCCCCTATCTGGCTGCTCCACTTGTCAGCTTATCCCCGTATCAAAAATGATTTATCAAATTGACACACTGTCTCCCCCTTGAACAATCACTATTTTCTCCCCATTTTTCAATGAACCCAAAGGTTACTCCTTTGCAGTCTGTAACAGAGTAGAGAACACATATCAGCACATTAGGGAAAAACACATCATGCCTCGGGGAGAGGGGGGTGGGGGTGTGTCCCACATCCACAACATTTCAAGTGCGGGGAATCGACTGAACTCCCAGAGCCAGTCGATACCTTTCAAATTCTTCCTTGGGTAAGGCCTTTGTCAGAATGTCTACAACCTGTAGCTCTGTAGGCACATACTCCAACTTCATGATTCCCTGCTCAACCTTCTCCTTGATAAAATGATACATTATCTCAATGTGCTTTGTCCTTGAGTGATGTACGAGATTTTTTCTAAGATTTATAGAACTTGAGTTATGACACTGGATTCCGATTGGATACTTCACTTCAACTCCCATATCTTCAAGCTGCTGCTTCATCCATAATAACTGTGTGCATGCTTGAGTGGCCGCAATGTTCTCAGCTTCTGCGGTGCTCAATGAAATGCAATCATGCTTCTTTATTAGCCAAGAAACACACAATCTTCCAAGATAGAAAGCACCTCCTGACGTTGATTTTCTGTCATCTACTGATCCGGCCCAATCTGCATATGTGTAAACCAATAACACTGATTGAGATTTGTCATTATACATCAGACCGAAATCAACAGTGCCGTTGATATACCGAAGTATTCTTTTCACTGCAAGCATGTGGCTTTCTTTGGGATCACTCTGATATCTCACTACTTGGCATGTGGCGAATACAATTTCCGACCTTGTTGCGGTCAAGTACAACAAACTTCCAATGATTTTCCTGTATTCTGTGATATTAACTACCTTTCCATCCTCATCTTTTGATAATTTTATCCGGGTAGCAATCAGAGTTTTCATCTCCTTGGAATTCTCCATGCCAAAACATATTAAAACCACCGTGGAATATTTGGATTAAGAAATGAATGTTCCATTCTTTCCTTGTGTCACCTATAGACCAAGGATAAATATCACCTCACCAATCATAGACATTTCGAATTCATGTTTCATGAATTCAGAAAACTGTCTGCATTGTGCTTTTTCTGATCTGCCAAAGATTATGTCCTCGACATAAACCAGTACCAAAATTTGTTGACATCCGTTGATTACTATTGTAGTTGAAATAGATATTGTAATAAACTCCAACATGCTGGAAAACATGTTTCTTCAAATACTGATATAGCTTTGAGTTCCATGCTCTGGGTTCTTGTTTCAGCCCATATAATGTCTTCTTCAGCCAAAAAACCATATCCTCATTCTCATGAATAAGAAAACCATCTGGATGCTCGATATGCACTTCTTCCTCCTAAATCACATTCAAGAATGTAGATTAGACATCCATCTGGAACACTTTGAACTTTCGTTGCACTGTAATGGTTAGGAAAAATATGATTGTCTCCATCCTTGAAACTGGTGCAAAAGTCTCATCAACATCTATTCCCTCTATCTAGGAGTCTCCTTTGCACATCAGTCGTTCTTTTTTCTGAATCATTGTTCCATATTCATTCATATTGTATTAATAGACCCATTTAGTCATGATGATGTTTTTTATCTTCTGGCCTCGAAATAATCTCCCATGTCTGATTCTTCTCAATTCTGATCTAGCTCTTCATTCATGGCCTGATCACAATTTTCATCTTCAGCTGCATCAGCAAAGCATTTCAGCTCAACCTGAGAAAGAAAATATGCCTGCTGTATTGATTTCATTTTCCTTGTCTGAACTGATGTCGACTTATCACCAATGATATTCTGTCTATCAATTTCAGTTCAACTCTTTGGATTCCTTGTAGACATAGACTTGACACTTTCTTGTTCATCATCAGTGTCTTCTTCTGAATCAGTATCAACCACTTCTACTCTCCCTGTGTTGCGTTCTTCCTCAAAACTTTAATCAGGAAGTTGTTCACAAACTCATTTTTCAGTGGCATCATTTCTTTCAGCTACTTTTCTCTGCGTCACTGTTCAATGACTTCATTTCTTTGAACATCTTCTCTCAGATTTTTGTTGAAACACCTTTGATTTTTTATCACAGCTTCTTGGTATCCTGAAAGAAGTCAGCTGATACCATATTGTTATATCAATGTAAATAATCATGAAATGCAAGGTTATTGCTACTTCTCCTTGTGCTTATTTCTTCCCCCAATAGGCAACACCTTAGCTAAGTCATCCAATTATTTCATTGATGGATCTTGCATCTTATTTTGTTATTGAATGCTCCCCCTATGTTGTGAATCAATTCCTGGGGTTAGTCCCACTATTTAGACTCATAACCATTCTTCTCTTCCGCCATATTCTATTCTCATCTTCTAGTTGGAATTGAGCCATTAACGAAATCTCTAAGCCTACTGAGTTGGAACTCGGTGTAGGAAACAAGAGACAAAGTTAACAACACAATCACATTCTATTGTGATCTGTTTCTCCCTTTCTTCTTCAACTCTAGTACCTGATTTGAATCAATTTAAACTGTAAAGAATATCACATATCCACATCGCATCCTTAGATGCCACTTCCCCTTGGATCGTATCTCCCTAGAACCTGAAACACATGAATCATTAGTTAATAGCATTTATATACATAGGGAGATGGGGTTTCTTGTGGACTCCTCAAGATGAGGATTATGGTTGATCCTGATGGGTCAGCCCTTTGATTATTTCTTACAGAGAATCATACTCTTTCTTTGCTTCTTCTATCCACCTAGACAACTTCAACTACTATGTCCATATGACTAAGAATTCATTACACACAAGCTGAGCCTTTTTCCGATATGTAGATTCTGTAGTCTTGGTCTTTCTCATCATTTGTGGTCTATACCCACCAGTGCATAGTTCCATCTTTGATGTTCCACCAAAATTCCATTTTCCTTGATTATTTCTCTGAGAAGGAGTCTCCTTACTTGTCATATTCCCTTGCTTCTTCCACCATTGCAAGGATTTTCCTTTTTCTTTCAGTTCTCTCTGTGGCACACGACATGAAATTTTTTCAATGCATTCTTTATTTATTTTCCTTTTATCAGATTTATGAGTCACCACACTATTTTGTGTTGGTGGTGGGTCCTCCACTGAACGTACATTATTCTTACTCATAGTTGTATCATTTACTCCCTTTTTCTTCTAGATACGTTCATTTTCTTTCTTAGGGGGTGATTGTGAGTGTGACAGAGTAGGTGACAGATACACCTTTCGTTCAGCTCCATGAGATTCCCCTGAGGCTCTAAGCCTATTCTCTAACTTTCCACTTTGTCTCCCAATGTGCAGTTTCTCATTATGCATCCTTGGTGTAGAGAATCTCCTTTCAAATTCCTTTCCTTTTCCTTCTTTATTCTTTCTGCAATTTCTGGCCAAATGCCCATAATCAGAACATTTAAAACATTTTCCATCAAGGGCATTCCTTGTTTCGTCATTTCAATGTCAAGATGCTGATACACCTTGAGTTCTTCTTCTGATACGGGGCTCTTGAGCTTCCTGACACATACTCATGGTGTGTCCCATTATTCCACAGTAATAGCATCTAATGGATGCTTTCCTCTGAGAGACTCTTCTCTCTGATTTCTCATGACGCTTCTTCCTTTCTCAGATTTATCAAAGTTTATATTTTCACAGCCTGAAATGTATTCTAGAGCGTCTGAACAAAAACTTGATGTGTGGCCATAAATCTCGCAGAAATAGAACATGTCGTCACTACTTCTTATAACTATCCTCTTAGGCCTATCTCCAGCACCTACATGATTTTCTCCACATCTGGAACTGTTCACAACTCTTTCTCTATCATGCATGGGAGGTGATTCATTAAATACAATACCAGTTGTTCCCAGATTGTATGGTCTTTGAGTTGAGAAAATTTGTTCTTGCCTCTTTTCAGAAATAGAAAATTTTCTTTTCATTTCGTCATCACCTGTCGAAGGATAATCAAATAGAAACTGTAAGGCATCATTCATTTTAGGATTTCTTTTAGCATTGGATTTCTCCACTTCCTTCTTCACTTATTCTAGCTCTTCTTCCAACTTTTGAATCTTTATATCCCTTGATTAAATTTGGGAATTGAGTTCTCTTTTGAGAATCATTACGCTATTCATCTCATATTCTAGTTCATGTGTGATATTTTCCACTATGTCACTTTTCTCCTTCACTTTCAATTTTTCTTCTTCAACAGAATCTGAACAACATACATTCTCTTCTTGTAGCCTTTGATTCTTTTGAACTAGATCAGATAGCTGTGTAGCAAGATCATCAATTTTGGCTTTTATATTTTGAACTTCATTAGAATTTTGATTTTCTTCACAACCACCAGCCTTTTGTTTTCCTTTCATTCTTTTCATTTCTTGTGGTTTATCACCTTGAGAATCATTCTTCTTCTCTAGGTTAGTGACCACATCAATAAGCCTTTGAACTAAGCCTCTTAGATTGTTGACCTCAATATCCAATACTTTGATCCAGATATCTTTAGATTTGACTTCTTCATCCAACTTCCGGTCCTATATCTTTTTCATGATGACAACATCTACTAATAGCCTCCTTCTTTCAACTTCATCATCATCAGTTGTTTCGATATCAATTTGATGTTCGACTACTTCACTCATTACTACATATTGATTGAGTGAATCAATCTTTTCCCTGTCAGATTCATCCAGACCTTTTTTTAGTAAGCTGTTTGATTCTTTTAACTAAATCACACTTTTTCCATACACACTTCCACACCGAGGAATACCACCAGACTTCTGATTCTTATTTGATGTTTTTCCCTTTTCCATGGCTCACAGAGATAAGAGAAGACTGATTCTTTAACCACACAGATCGACTACACCAAGTCAGAGCAAACAAATCTGATAAAAGCATCCTTCGCTCTGATACTAATTATTAGGACCAATAGGGGCCTATATACCCTGAAAGGGGGGTGGGGGGGGGGGGGGTGGGTGGGTGGGGTGAATCATGGTATGGATATTATTTCGCAAAGTTCTTCATGCCCCACTAGATATTGACCTCCTTATTTCAAGGGTCACTTTGTTTGCACTCATGTGATTATTATGACCACTTATTTTCTTCTTTATCCGATGATGATAGTTTGAATGTAATTCATGGAAGAAAACAAGCAGACACAAAGATTTTTACTTGGTTCACCCTCACTGGGCTATGTTCAAGGAGCATACGCCGATAAGTTGCCGGTCGTACCAAATTCCACTATTCTTCACTAGATGTGGATTACAATGTTCGGGCTAAATCAATTCTATGCCCAGGATCACTGCCTTTATGCGGTTTAGGGTTAGCTCACTACTTTCCCAATGGTCACTCCCTGTTTCTCTCTATCTGGCTCACTGCTGGTGGAGAGGATCGCCTTTTTCCTCTTCCTATGCTCACTGCACTTGGAAGGGATCCACTCACAGTTTATAGAACTGTAGGTCTCTTTATTTGCATGAATACATGAATCCTTGACTGTTGATGGATGCTCTGTAATAGTCCATCATTCATCCACTGATGAATACCACTTTGCCTCTTAACCACTGGGCAATTCCTTTGGAAACTCCTTCGCAAAGCACCCTACTTCTCTAGGCTCCCAATTTCACGAAGCTCAAACAAGCCTTCGCAAAGCTACTGACTTTTCATGAAGCACTACCACGAAGCTCAAGTCATTGCAGAGCAACTTCCATCACGAAGCTCACTGAGCCAACGTGGAGCGTGCAACTTTCGCAGAGCTGCAATAGCCGCCGCGAAGCACCTCTTTCGTGAAGCACACTGCCCTCGCGAACTTCCTTCACGAACTGAGAGAAAATCATTTTCTCTGAAAATTCTCTCTACTTCTCTCGAGGGGGTCGGCCTCTATTTATAGGCGATTCCACCGACCCTCAAACTTTCCGTGCGAAGTCAATGCCATGTCATCTCAAATCGCGAATCTCCAAGGTTTTCTCCATAATTCGGTCAAAATCGCGAAGCACCACGGAAATTTTTCGATCACGAAGCTCGTCGTAATCGCGGAGAATCACCATCAACATTTCATTTCACCTTTGCCATGAAGCTCCCTCGCAAAGGCCTTCACCACCGCGATGCGCTTCAACTCTGTTGTTCGCAAAGAATTGACGTAATCGCGAAGCATCACCGCCTCCATTTTTCTGGTCTTCACGAAATCCAATCCATGCATCCCATATTCGCGAAACTCATGCCTTTTCCATATAAAAATATGATCTTCATGGAAATCCTATTTTCGCGATGCTCACCAAAATCAAAATTTTAGACCCCAAAACTTTTCCAAACATTGGGAAACGGCGTCACCTTGTACTGCTCTTTTGTACCGCCTCCAAATCGTCCTTTCCATTTTCATCGTTTTTTGTCAACATGGATTGTCAACAAATTCTCTGGAACTCGACAATTATCCATGGAAACCTTCTTTTTCAACAAACACAATCACCCCAAAAATACTGCAATGTTACCTTGAGGGATTTTTGCCCAAAAATCTCCCCCTTTGGGTTTGTTGATAATTCTTCATAACTCTTTTCAGAATGATTTTCTGCACGTTGATACCTCACTGAGTCTTCTTCCAGCCACTACCACCATTCACCTCTTGCGATTCTGATAGAGTTCAACGATTCACTTAACATGTACTCTAAGCCCACATAAGAAATGCTCGACATGAGAAACAAGAGTAGTATAAAACGTTCATCAATGAATCACTTCATGTCAAGCACGAATTGTCGATTAAAACCTGATACCAATTCTTAAATTGATACCAATTGTTGAACCACACTGATCCCAATTGGTGATAGCTGGAAACCTTCTCTCACCATTCCAACAACACTATTCTGCTTTTATCACGATCCTCAACTGTCGTGATATCTATGCTTTGATCGATCACTTCTAGCATCATCAGATTTGAAAATATCCCCCTTTCTCATTTATCCCCTATCTGGCTACTCCACTTGTTAGGTTATCCCCATATCAAACATGATTTATCAAATTGACACATTGTCTCCCCCTGGAACAATCACTATTTTTCCCCCTTTTTCAATGAACCCAAAGGTCACTCCTTTGCAGTCTGTAATAGAGTAGAGAACACATATCAGCACATTAGGGAAAAACACATCATGCCTCGGGGAGAGGGGGTGAGTGTGTGTCCCACATCCACACCATTTCAAGTGCGGGTAATCTACTGAACTCCCAGAGCCAGTCGATACCTTTCAAATTCTTCCTTGGGTAAGGCCTTTGTCAGAATGTCTACAACCTGTAGCTCTGTAGGCACATACTCCAACATCATGATTCCCTGATCAACCTTCTCCTTGATAAAATGATACTTTATCACAATGTGCTTTGTCCATGATTGATGGACAATATTTTTTATAAGATTTATAGCAATTGATTTATGACACTGGATTCCAATTGGAGACTTCACTTCAACTCCCATATCTTCAAGCTACTGCTTCATCTATAATAACTATGTGCATGCTTGAGTGGCCACAATGTAGTCAGCTTTTGCGGTGCTCAATGAAATGTAATCATGCTTCTTTATTAGCCAAGAAACACACAATCTACCACGATAGAAAGAACCTCCTGACGTTGATTTTCTGTCATCTACTAATCTGGACCAATCTGCATATGTGTAACCCAATAACACTGATTGAGATTTTTCATTATACATCAGACCGAAATCCACAGTGCCTTTGATATACCGAAGTATTCTTTTCACTGCAAGCATGTGGCTTTCTTTGGGATCACTCTAATATCTCACTACTTGGCATATGGTGAATACAATTTCGGGCCTTGTTGCGGTCAAGTACAACAAACTTCCAATGAATTTCCTGTATTCTGTGATATTAACTACCTTGCCATCCTCATCTTTTGATAATTTCATCCGGGTAGCAACCCGAGTTTTCATCTCCTTTGAATTCTCCATGCCAAAAAATATTAAAACCTCCTTGGAATATTTGGATTAAGAAATGAATGTTCCATTCCTTCCTTGTGTCACCTGTAGTCCAAGGAAAAAAATCACCTCACAAATCATAGACATTTTGAATTCATGTTTCATGAATTCAGAAAACTATCTGCATTGTGCTTTTTCTGATCCGCCAATGATTATGTCCTCGACATAAACCAGTACCAACATTTGTTGACATACGTTGATTACTGTTGTAGTTGAAATAGACATTATAATCAACTCCAACATTCTGGAAACCAGGTTTCTTCAAATACTGATATAGCATTGAGTTCCATGCTCTGGGTTCTTGTTTCAGCCCATATAATACCTTCTTCAGCCAAAAAACCATATCCTCATTCTCATGAATAAGAAAACCGTCTGGATGCTCGATATTCACTTCTTCCTCCTAAATCACATTCAAGAATGTAGATTAGACATCCATCTGGAACACTTTGAACTTTCGTTGCACTGCAATGGTTAGGAAAAATCTGATTGTCTCCATCCTTGAAACCGGTGCAAAAGTCTCATCAACATCTATTCCCTCTATCTGGGAGTCTCCTTTGCACATCAGTCGTTCTTTGTTCCGAATAATTGTGCCATATTCATTCATCTTGTCTTAATAGACTCATTTAGTCCTGATGAGGTTTTTATCTTCTGGCCCTGAAATAATCTCCCATGTCTGATTCTTCTTAATTCTGATCTAGCTCTTCATTCATGGCCTGATCGCAGTTTTCATCTTTAGCTGCATCAGCAAATCATTTCAGATCAACCTGAGAAAGAAAAGATGCCTACTGTATTGATTTCATTTTCCTTATCTGAACTGATGTCGACTGATCACCAATGATATTCTGTCTATAAATTTCAGTTCAACTCTTTGGATTCCTTGTAGACACAGACTTGACACTTTCTTGTTCATCATCAGTGTCTTCTTCTGAATTAGTATCAACCACTTCTGCTCTCCCTGTGTTGCGTTATTACTCATCACTTTCATCAGGAAGTTGTTCACAGAATAATTTTTCTGTGGCATCATTTCTTTTAGCTACTTTTCTCTGTGTCACTGTTCAATGACTTCATTTCTTTGAACATCTTCTCTCAGATTTTTGTTGAAACACCTTTGATTTTTTCTCTCGGCTTCTTGGTATCCTAAAAGCAGTCAGCTCATACCACATTGTTAGAGCAATGTAAATTATCATGAAATGCAAGGTTATTTCTACTTCTCCTTGTGATCATTTCTTCCCCCAATAGGCAACACCTGAGATGAGTCATCCAATTATTTCATTAATGGATCTTGCATCTTATTTTGTTATTGAATGCTCCCCCTATGTTGTGAAACACTTCCTGGGGTTAGTCCCACTATTTAGACTCATAACCATTCTTCTCCTCTGGAATATTCTATTCGCATCTTCCACTTGGAATTGATCCATTAATGAAATCTCTAAGCCTACTGAGTTGGAACTCGGTGTAGGAAACAAGAGACAAAGTTAACAACACAATCACATTATATTGTGATATGTTTCTCCCTTTCTTCTTCAACTCTGGTACCTGATTTGGATCAATTGAAATTGTAAAGAATATCACATCTCCACTTCGCATCCTTAGATGCCACTTCCCCTTGGATCGTATCTCCCTAGAACCTGAAACACATGAATCATCAGTTAATAGCATTTATATACATAGGGAGATGGGGTTTCTTGTGGACTCCTCAAGATGAGGATTGTGGTTGATCCTAACGGGTCAACCCTTTGATTATTTCTTGCAGAGCATCATACTCTTTCTTTGCTTCTTCTAGCTACCTAGACAACTTCAACTGCTCTGGCCATATGACTAAGAATTCATTACCCACATGCTGAGCCTTTTTCCGATATGTAGATTCTATAGGCTTGGCCTTTCTCATCATTTGTGGTTTATACCCACCAGTGCACAGTTCCGTCTTTGATGTTCCACCAAAATTCCATTTTCCTTGATTATTTCTCTGAGCAGGAGTCTCCTTACTTTCCATCTTCCCTTGCTTCTTCCACCATTGCAAGGATTTTCCTTTTTCTTCCAGTTCTCTCCATGGCACACGACAAGAAATTTTTTCAATGCATTCTTTGTTTATATTCCTTTTATCATATTTATGAGTCACCACACTATTTTGTGTTGGTGGTGGGTCCTCCACTGAATGTACATTATTCTTACTCATTATTGTAGCATTTCCTCCCTTTTTCTTCCAGACATGTTCATGTTCTTTCTTAGGGGCGATTGTGAGTGTGACAGAGTAGGTGACAGATACACCTTTCGTTCAGCTCCATGAGATTCCCCTGAGTCTCTAAGCCTATTCTCTAACTTTCTACTTTATCTCCCAATGTGTAGTTTCTCATTATGCATCCTTGGTGTAGAGAATCTCCTTTAAAGTTCCTTTCCTTTTTCTGCTTTCTTCTTGCTACAATTTCTGGCCAAATGCCCATAATCAGAACATTTAAAACATTTTCCATCAAGGGCGTGCCTTGTTTCGTCATTTCTATGTCGAGATGCTGATACACCTTGAGTTCTTCTTCTGATACGGGGCTCTTGAGCTTCCTGACACATACTCATGTTGTGTCCCATTATTCCACAGTAATAGCATCCAATGGATGCTTTCCTCTGAGAGACTCTTCTCTCTGATTTCTCATGATGCTTCTTCTTATTCTCAGATTTATCAAAGTTTCTATTTTCACAGCCTAAAATTTATTCCAGAGCCTCTGAACAAAAACATGATGTGTGGCCATGAATCCCGCAGAAATAGCACATTTCATCACTACATCTTATAACTGTTCTCTTATGCCTATCTCCAGCACCTACATGATTTTCTCCACATCTAGAACTATTCATAACTCTTTCTCTATCATGCATGGGAGGTGATTCATTAAATCCAACACCAGTTGTTCCCAGATTGTATGGTCTTTGAGCTGAGAAAATTTTTTCTTTCCTCTTTTCAGAAATAGCAAATTTTCTTTTCATTTCGTCATCACCTGTCGAAGGATAATCAAATAGAAACTGTAAGGCATCATTCATTTTAGGCTTTCCTTTAGAATTGGATTTCTCCACTTCCTTATTCACTGATCCTAGCTCTTCTTCCAACTTTTGAATCATTATATCCCTTGATTAAATTTGGGCATTGAGTTCTATTTTGAGAATCTTTATGCTATTCATCTCATCTTATAGTTCATGTGTGAGATTTTCCACTATGTCACTTTTCTCCTTCACTTTCAATTTTTCTTCTTCAACAGAATCTGAAGAACATACATTCTCTTCTTGTAGCCTTTGATTCTTTTGAACTAGCTCAGACAACTGTGTAGCGAGATCATCAATTTTGGCTTTCATATTTTGAACTTCATTAGAATTTTGATTTTATTCACAACCACCATCCTTTTGTTTTCCTTTCATTCTTTTCATTTCTTGTGGTTTATCACCTTGAGAATCATTCTTCTTCTCTAGGTCAGTGACCACATCAATAAGCCTTTTATTTAATCCTATTAGCTTGTTGACCACAATCTCCAATACTTTGATCCAGATATCTTTAGATTTGACTTCTTCATCCAACTTCCGGTCCTATATCTTTTTCATGTTGAAAACATCTACTACTGGCCTCCTTATTTCAACTTCATCATCATCAGTTGTTTTGGTATCACTTTGATGTTCGAGTACTTCACTCATTCCTACATCATGATTGAGTGAATCAATCTTTTCCCTGTCAGATTCATCCAGACCTTCTTTTAGTAAGCTGTTTGATTCTTTTAACTGAATCACACTTTTTCCATACACACTTCCACACTGAGGAATACCACTAGACTTCTGATTCTTATTTTATGTTTTTCCCTTTTCCATGGCTCATAGAGATAAGAGCAGACTGATTCTTTAACCACACAGATCGACTACACCAAGTCGGAGCAGACAAATTTGATAAAAGCAACCTTCGCTCTGAAACCAATTTTTAGGACCAATAGGGGCCTATATACCCTGAAGGGGGGGGGGGGGGTGAATCGAGGTATGGATATTCTTTCGCAAAGTTCTTCTTGCCCCACTGGATCTTGACCTCCTTATTTCAAGGGTCACTTTGTTTGCACTCGTGTGATTATTATGGCCACTTCTTTTCTTCTTTATCTGATGATAATACTTTGAATGTAATTCAGGGAAGAAAACAGGCAGAAACAAATATTTTTACTTGGTTCACCCTCACTGGGCTACGTCCAAGGAGCATATGCCGACAAGTTGCCGGTTGTACGAAATTCCACTATTCTTCACTAGATGTGGATTACAATGTTCGGGCTAGATCACTTCTATTCCCAGGATCACTGCCTTTATGAGGTTTAGGGTTATCTCATTTCTTTCCCAATGTTCACTCCCTATTTCTCTCTCTCTGGCTCACTGCTGGTGGAGAGGATCACCTTTTTCCTCTTCCTATGCTCACTGCACTTGGAAGGGTTCCACTCACAGTTTATAGACCTGTAGGTCTATTCATTTGCATGAATACATGCATCCTTGACTGTTGATGGATGCTCTGTAATAGTCCAACTTTCATCCACTGATGAATACCACTTTTCCTCTTAACCACTAGGAAATTCCTTTGGAAACACCTTCTCAAAGCACCCTACTTCGCTAGGCTCCCAATTTCATGAAGCTCAAACAAGCCTTCGCAAAGCTCCTGCCTTTTCGTGAAGCACTACCGTGAAGCTCAAGTCATTGCATAGAAACTTCCCTCGCGAAGCTCACTGAGCCAACGCGGAGCGTGCAACTTTCGCGGAGCTACAATAGCCACCGCAAAGCTCCTCTTTCGTGAAGCACACTGCCCTCACGAACTTCTTTCGCGAACCGAGAGCAAAGTATTTTCTCTAAAAATTCTTTCTACTTCTCTCGAGGGGGTCAGCCTCTCTTTATAGGCGATTCCACCGACCCTCAAAATTTTCGCACGAAGTCAACGCCATGTCATCTCAAATCGTGAAGCTCTAAGGTTTTCGCCAAAATTCTGTAAAAATCGCGAAGCACCACGACAATTTTTCGATCGCGGAGCTCGTCGTAATCGCGGAGCATCACCATCAACATTTTATTACACCTTCGCCATGAAGCTCCCTAGAAAATCCCTTCACTACCGCAATGCGCTTCAACTCTGCTGTTCGCAAAGAATTGACGTAATCACGAAGCATCACCGCCTCCATTTTTCTGGTCTTCACGAAATCCAATCCATGCATCCCATCTTCACAAAACTCATGCCTTTTCCATATAAAAATATGATCTTCATGGAAATACTATTTTTGCGATGCTCACCAAACTCCAAATTTTAGACCCCAAAACTTTGGCAAACATTGGGAAACGACATCACCTTGTACTGCTCTTTTGTACCGCCTCCAGATCATCCTTTCCTTTGTCATCATTCTTTTTCAACATGGATTTTCAAAAAATTCTTTGGAACTCAACAATTCTCCATGGAAACCTGCTTTTTCAACAAACACAATCAATCCAAAAATACTGCAATGTTACCTTGAGGGATTTTTTCCCAACAAGTGGCTTTCATGAAAAAGTTGAACAAATCTTAAATGGGTGACTATATCATAAATTTGAGGGTACCATTGAATTAAGAATGGAGGGTTTACCATAGGCAGGACTTAAGTATATTTGGCGCAAGCCTCTGGTGAGAAAACACAGATATGGAATAACTGTAAATAAAATTATTTGATTTTTAAAATGATTATAACTCACGAATGGTGACTTGGATTAAAAATCCAAGACCAACGCTGATCTCATGAGGGTATGATTTCCTTATGTAGATAATAACATTGGCTGATGTGGTCCAGCAGTGGAAGTTAGTTTTTGGCCATAGAGTATCAATTATTTTATTGTTAAATTCATTAATTCATAAACTATAACTTAGATTGGAAATCTGAGAGTACTGTTGAGCTCGTGAAGGCGTGTTCTCCTTAGGAAGAGCCTAACCTTGACCGGTGTGGGTCTAGGGTTACTGTTAATAATTATTGAACTTTTTTAAGAAATGTTCAGTAAACGTTCAAGCCACATTTTCTATCTTTTGAACCAGTGCTCAGATTAAATATCTAAGGGCACCATTAAATCCAAAATGTCAGGATTTTCTTAAGGGATTCTTAACTTCAACTGACAAGGGTTAGATGAAAAATTTAATTTCTTGGTCTTTAAAAAAATAACTAAATGTTATTTTACTATTATTTTTTCAATCGTTGGAAAAAAGATGGTGGGACCACCGTGTAACGTCAAACCATTTAATTTCTTGACTCTTAAATTATGTAACCAAAACATTGGGAGAAATAATGGGTTATATAACCACACTGTTGAGAGATATAAGAGGTTCATTAATTAAATTTATTAATGAAACTCATTAATTGTGAGATTAATTAATATCCACCTTCTACCTCTATTTAATCTGAGCTCGGGCTTGGGTTTTGGGGGAGCTAAGAGAGGAAGCTATGATGAAGTTCCGACGACTTTATGCTCCAATGAAGAACATGATCAAATGATGGTAGTTGGGGGAAACGATGGGTGAAAACGAATTCCAATGAACACCTTTAGATGTGGACACTTCTTTCTCTTCTACAATGCCTTCCAACAAACTCGAGGTATGTGGATTATATGCTGGATTTCTCCCCTTTACCCCGTTCTTGAATATTATGATGAACATAGATCAACTATCCAATCAGTTGATCCATGTTTTTTTCTTTAATGAGGGATGATATTATGGGGTTTTATTTATGGGAGTTTTTTTATAATTAAAAAATCCTTCCCATGTTGTTATGATAACGAGGAGGGAGAATGCCAAATGAACAAAGACCAGACCCTCCACAAAACTCGGTTGTGGAGGCATTCTTCCTGGACAACCAAAATATTTGGCAGAAAGGTAAAACCAAGGGCTATGCAGCATAGGCACCATTCTGGGAGGGACATAGGCATGGACAAGAATAAAACCAGACCATGAGAGCTTCATCGGTGGCCTATGGAGGCTTCGCCGACACGATGGCACTGAAAACCCAGGAAGGTGGCAGCCGTCACCCACAGGCCGTGAAGGAACGACAACACCTAAAGGATCCGTAGAGGAGAGGGTGTGGCTGGCCTTTTCCGGCCACATTGAAGCAGGGTGGTGCACCCTGATGGAAGGCCACAACTTTGAGCCGCAGTGGAGGGAGGACCCACGCCCGCGGGTCCATTACAGATTGGTCTACATGGACAGGCCTGGGGATTGCAGTGCCATCCAACACCGTTGTTGAGTCAGGAAATGTGTTACGACAACCCACCATAGAGGAAAGCCATGGATTCTTGCGGTGGTGGAGGGCAGACCCATGGTCTATGGGTCCCAAGTGTGACTGGTCCAGCGGGATTGACTGGGAGAGGCGACAACAATCAGCGCTGCTTCCTTAAAGGCCCGAATAGATCAATCCATTCGAGAGGGGAGTAGAACCCCCACACTCGGCCAGTGGGCCGAGTTAATCCATGGCCCGATGGGCTGAGTAATTCCGCAGCCCAGCAGGGTGAATGATTCCACCGCCTGACGGGCCGTACCCAGCCAGGTGGGCTAGACTGAACCTGCAGCCCAGCAAACCTAGCCCGTGGCCAGTGAGTTGAGCTCGCGGCCTAGTAGGATAGACCCAACCCAGATGAACCAGTCTGAGCCCAGACCCTTCTATCCTGGCCCAGTGGTCTGGGTCGGACCAGAACCCGACCCATTTTTGGCCCACTTATGCTTAAATGGGAATATCTCCTAAACATGACGTCTGTTTGACATACCGTCAATGACCCTAGAACCCTTAAGATGGGGTAGTCCCTTTGAGATACTTCGTGAGATATATAGAGAATGTTAGAGTTTGGTCGGGTTAGATCAATCCGGAATCTAACTGGGCCCTCAGAACCAAAATGCATATAACTTACAGACCAAGTGTCCGATTGATGCGTTGTCCATTGATTTGGAACCCTTATAACCTGGAGGATCATCAAGTTGCTTCTTAGTGTATTTTTGTGGTAGTTGAGGTATGGACGATGTCTTGAGGAGAATATCTCCCAAGATTCAAGCGTATTATGTATGAGAATTCAGTGGATGACTATGATGTGAAGAGTAAATAGTGATCCTATGTGGCTCAGCACCTACGGATCTGGTGCGGATCAGCACTGAGCGATTGGGGGTGGATTCTAACCTAGAGATCCTATCTGGATCAACATCGAGTGTACCTATGTAGATTATCACCGAGAATTCCTATGTGGATCAGCACCTAGTGACCCTGTATGGATCAACACTTAGCGATGTTGTGTGGATTAGCACCTGGCGATGCTGTGTGGATCAACACCTCGCGATCCTGTGTGGATTAGCACCGAGCGATCCTCTATGGATTAGCACTGAGTGATGTGGATCAGCACTGAGCGATTCTGTGTAGATCAGCACCTAGATAATCTATGTGGATCTGAATCTAGTGACTCTGTGTGGATTGGAAATAGAGCCTTTCACCAGAATAAGATGATCCATCTTTATGGATAATCATCTGTACTTCTGTATGTAAGTTATACCTAGTGTGAGCTATCTTTTGATTTGTGATTTGTGATTGGGATCACTCTTTGTGTCATTTCCTTTGTGGAATTCTGGGAGACTATCGAGGGGCTCGGGGTACCTACTGAGTATTTTTATACTCACCCCTGAACGGGCTTCGCCCACACCTTATTTTGTCTTGTGTAGATGACAGATAGTTAGACAGCGTCTTGAGGATTCAGGGCTTGACTATGCTCAAAGGTGATTGACAGATGGTGTACGGAGGTGACCGGTAGACATGGAGAGCTTTGGTGATGATCTGTAACAACCCTTCATGTTGGGACCTTGGAAGACAACCTTAGTATTTTTTTCCTTTTTGTTATACTTTTATTTTAGTTGGGTTTATAATCTAACCCCTTTACTTTTAGTAATCACTTTTACACTAAGTGGTGGTTTTTAGTTGTGGTTCTACATTTCTTTTTTCGTTGTGTTACTTCTGCGCGGTGTTCCCTGTCTATGTGTTTATAGGTTTTTGAGGTAATACCTTCCCTCTTTAGGGATATAAATTTCTGGTTCTAGTCTCCAATCCCCGACCATTGGATAGTGGGCTTAGGGTAGTCACGACACGGGCCCCGGGGGATGAGTCTTGACAAAGTGTCATCAGAGGGAGGTCAATTCTACCAATAGAAGAAAGAGTCTATGTTTTCAACGAAGCAATAATGTTAAGTGTTCTAAGTTTGGGTTTCATTTTGGGGAGTCCAGTGTTGTTATAGAGACCAACGTATCTACAAACTAGGACCCTGAATTCAGTTTTCCAACTCAGTACACGAAAACACTAGTTACATGTGTTTTGAAAATGTTTTTCTATTGATCTCTTTTGAGTCATCCCACAGGGTGTTCCCTTTTGATCGTGGTTCATCTTGATTATCTATCAAGATGACTCTATGATGATATCCAGCCATGATTCTAGTGGGTGACCGTGAGGTTGGTTGGCAGAGTGTTGAGGCTTTGGTATAGGGACCATTTCTTGATGTGGTACCTTCAGGTGGTATCCTAGCGATACTAATGCCTGTTAGTGAGCAGTTACTACCAGCAATACTGGTAGAGGACACATATAAGCTCAATTCCTTACATAAGTTTCAGTGATAGATACCCCTCATGTTCTGAGGCAAGCCTGTCTCACAAGTTGCTAAGGACTGACCTGAGGTGGTGACTGAGTTTCCATCTATCTAGGGAAGCATTATATCAGATGATGGTCCTAGAAGTGAGAATTTTACATGGATCCATAGGGTGATGGCAAGGTTTAAATTTCCCCTATATTACGATTGGGTGAGTTTTCTATGGACGAATCTTGAGAACTTTCCTCAGAGAAGGGGGTGTATTTCTCTAAAAATCTAAAGGGTTTGTGTTCCCAAGAGCTTATACAGTTTCGATAGGATGTCTTGTCGGTAGCTAAGTATTCATCGAGGAATACTGACCATTCTAGGTACTCGTTGAATACAATATGACTAATTCTTTAGGGATCGAACCTCCGAGAGAGATGTGTTTTGGGAAATCAGAGAAAGCACTATTCCTATGTGCATTCCTAATAATTTTAGGGTGTTAGAGAGAAACTTTGTGGTTGAAAGTTCATTGGATGAGTAGATATAGCCAATGAATGACAACAGTGGGAAGGAAGGAAACCAGTGTCAGTCTCATATGCTTGGACATGTAAAATGTTTTGAGAAGAGGAAGTGATAGGGACAAGTGAATCAGCAGGGCAACAGAAGTGGAAGAGGAGCTAGGAGAGCAGCAGGAGGTGGTATACATTTCGACAAGTTACAACTACCACTCCAATGTGGTCCGCACCAGGCTCAAGGAGGTGGAGGATAGGGTAAGGGAGCAACTGAATGCAGTCATGGAGTGTGATACTAGGGCTCTAGGAATGATTTGAAGTACGGTCTGTGTCTACTACTTACTTCCGTATTAATAGACATAAGTGATAATCATTAATTGTCACAAATTTTGTTCAAGACCTAGAGTTTCCTGTTAAACCGTTGACTTAACCCTTATTTCTGGAGATACCTATGGGAGGAGACTCGATAATCACACTTATTCTGATGGTGTTATCTGACCCTGGAGACGATATTTTTAGTTAGAACCTCTTGGTGGCAGCATCAAGGCCCGACGATGTTAGTTTGGGTATAGACAGGTCATCTGAAGATCAGGGTTAGGTTGGATGTTTTAGGAAAAAGGACATGGTATATCCATAGCATTGGAATGGGGTTTTCCTTGGTTGGTGAAAAAGGAAACCCAAGAAGCATGGGATAAACTCAAGCATAAGAGGGTGCATCCGATCACTCTTGAGTCAGCTAACCTTACCCTCCTGGCCATAGGTGTATTGAGTTTTATGTTCCCAACAGTAGTGGTAGAGTGTGGGAACATCATTTCAAAATATGTTTCTAGGATTACCTCCCCACTGGGAGATGGATTAATGTAATGGGTTATACCCCAGGATGACACTAATATCTACAACCTCATATCGAATAGCTCCTGCAAAGCTTCAAGAGCTAGGAGAATAATTGGAGGACTTATAGAAGAAGGGCATAGTAAGACCCAATGTTCGAGGTTATGTGTGGACTATTGGAACCTTAACCCAGTGGTTGTGGAGATCAAGTACCAACTACCAAAGGGTCGATGGGAACATTAATCAGTTAAAGGGGTAGCCTTTCCCATTGTTGGAAATGTGTTCGTAGTATTTTCAACAGCATGTTAGCGGCGATGGTTGGAGTTACACTAGGACTTTGATTTTGAGATAGTCTATACTCCTAGGAAGGGGGATGTGGTAGAAGATGTGCTGAATAGGAGGACTGGTTTACAGTTACTGAGTGAGGTGTCTGGGGAGCTATCCACGTTGTAGTCATCCTTCATGGATAGTGATGGAGAAGCATACCTCCAGTCCATGACTATCACTCCCCCACTTCGTCAGCGAGTATGGGAGACACATCTTGGGGATGTTGAATGTGAGGCCCGACGTGCTCAGGTATCCTCAGGATGGGCTCCTGAATGATTTTATGAAGTTGGGGAGCATGCGATCCTTTTTTAGAGGATTCACCATGATACCAGTGACTCTACAAGAGGAGGTATTGAGGGATTATAACCCATCCCATTTGGCGATACATCTGGGTGAGGAAAATATGTACAAGAAACTTTTGCATTATTATTGGTGGCTAGGGATGACAAAAGCGGTGGCAGAGTTCATATCATGATGCCTTACTTGTTAGCTTTTGAAAGCTAAGCACCAGGTTCCATCATGCTTGAGCATATATTTTTATCCACACACTGATGGTTAGATAGAGTAGACCATATAGACCTTGGATGACATTCTTCATTCTTGTGTATTGGATTTTGGTCATAGTTAAGAGGATCACCTACCACTGTTGGAGTTCACATTCAATAAAAGCTATCACTCCACCATCGACATGGCACCATTTGAGGCCTTGTATGGATGACCATGCAGATCACCTCTATGCTGGATGAACCCAGGGGAGTCAGCACTTATGGGTCCAAAGTTAGTATGAGCTACTATTGAGAAGGTGAAGATCATCCAGGAGGGGATGAAGACTACACAGAGTAGGAAAAAGTCTTATGCTGAAATAAGACATAGACCCTTAGAGTTAAAGGAGGGAGACCATGTCTTCATACGGGTCTCACACCGATGAGGATTGGGGAGATTTGGCTGGGGCGGAAAGCTATCCACGAGGTTAATCAGGAATTTCTAGATTCTCAGTAGAGTTTCCATGGTGGAGTACCGCCAAACCTTCCCCCACAAATGCACCAGGTGCATAATGATTTTCCATGTGTCGCAGATGAGGAGATGTGTTAATGATCCATTGCATGTTATCAACTAGGGAGGTAGGACATTGATGATGGGGTGAATTTTACGGAGTTCCCAGTGGAGATATATGATCAACAGGAGTGAGTCCTTCGTGGATTTGTTATCTCTCTGGTGCAAGTTCGGTGGTTAAATTAGAACCTCCAGGAGAGCACATGGGAGTAGGAGGCTTAGATTCGTTCTCAGTACCCTCATTTGTTTGATTTTACTTTATTTTGGCTTTTGGGGGTGTAAAGCCCTAAGGTGGGGATAATGTATTGTCTCAAAATTTCTGTATATTTTTTTGATTATATAGAATTATTACGAGACTATGATATTTGACGGCATGTGATTCTTAGGCCTGGAGTTCCCGAAATGATTTGTCAAAAAATGTTATGGTTTAAATAGAGCGTGTGAGTGGTTTTCCTAAAAAAGTGGAATAACTATTAAATCGGTGCCCAAATATAAAATTTGAGGGCACCGTTGCATTCAAAATGGCAGGTCTACCCTAGGCATGACATAAGTTTAGTCGACGTAAGGCTTCAGTGAGAAACCCAAAAATGTCATAACTATAAATAAAATAATAAAATAAAATAATTTTATTTTTCAAATGATTATAACTCACGAATGGTGAGATGGATTAAAAATATGAGGAAACTGCTGAGCTCATGATGGTATGGTTTCTTTAGGATGGTACTAACATTGGCCGACGCGGGCAAGCAATGGAAGTTAGTTTTTGGCTGTAAATAAAATAATTAAGTAACAATTATTTTATTGTTAAATTATTTAACTCCTAAACGGTAACTCAGATTAGAAATCTAATAGTACCTTTGAGCTCGTGCGGGGGTGTTCCCCTTAGGCAGATCCTAACCTAGACCATCGCAGGTTGAGGGCTACTGTTAAAAATTTATGAACTTTTTTTAGGTTACATTTAATAAATGTGAGGGAGTCATTTTATATCTTCTAAAATGGTTCTTAGATTAAAAATTTGAGGTCACTGTTGAATCTATAGTGCTAGGATTTTCTTAAAGGAAGCCTAACTTTGACCAAAAAGTGTCGGACGAAAAAGTTAATTTCTAGGACATTAAAAAAAATAATAAAATAACTAAAGGTTATTTTATTTTTATTTTTTAAACCGTTGAAAAATGGGGGTGGGACCATTGTGGAAAGTCAAAATATTTAATGTCTTGACTCTTAAATTGTGTAACCGCACTGTTGGGAGAAATAATAGGCTGTGTAACCGCACTATTAAGAGAGTTAAGAAGATCACTAATTAAATTCATTAGTGAACCTCATTAATTGCACGATGCCTTAATCTCCACCTTCCCCATATATTTAATCTATGATCAGGCTTTGGTTTTGGGAGAGCTACGAGAGGATGCCCTGATGAAGCACCGATGAATTTCTACTCTGATGAAGAATGTGATCGAGCGACGATCATTATGGGAAATGATGGGTGATGACGAATGCCGACGAACACATTTGGATGTGGACACTCCTTTATCTTCTGCAATGACTTCCTATGAACTCAAGGTAGGGCGTTATATGCTTTATTTCTCCCCTTTACCCCGTTCATGAATATTAGGAAGCGCACGTATCGACCGTCCAATGTATTGATCTATGTTTCATTATTTAATATAAGGGGATATTGCAGGGTTTTCTTTATTGTAGTTTTTTTATAATTCAAATATCCTTCCCATGTTATTTCTCTAACGCAGAGTGTGTGGGAAAAATGGACAAGGCTCGAACTCTCCAATTAACTCGGTTGTGGTGGCGTTCTTCGTGGACAACCGAATGATTTGGTGGCAAGGTGGATCCAAGGGCCGCGCAATGCAGGCACCGTTCCGAGAGGTCCATAGGCATGAATGAGAATTAAGTGGACCATCAGAGCCTCACTGGCGGCCAGAGGAGGATTCTATGGCCTGATGACACCGATGACCGAGGAAGGCGGTGGCTGACACCCACAGGCCATAAAGGAATGGCAGTGCCCGAAGGCACTATGGCGAACAAGGGGGTGGTCTTCCTTCGCCGTCCGCGTTAAACTAGTGCGGTGTGCTACGACGACACACCATAGTGGAAGGCCGCAACTTCAAGCTACAGATGAGGGTGAACACACGCCCGTGGGTCCATTGCGGAAAGTCCAAAACACTAGCCATGGGAGTGCAGCCCCATCCTACACTACTGTTGATCCGGGCGGCGTGCTACTGCGGCACCCCGCAGAGGAAGGCTACAGCTTTTATCCACGACGGAGGGAAGACCTGTCGTCTGTGGGTACCACACATGATTGGTCTAGAGGTACCGGACGAGAGAGGTGGTGCCAACTAGCACCACTTCCTTGAAGGCCTAAACGAATTCAGCCATTCGAGGGGGAACCCGACCCCCGCACTCAGCCAGCGTGCCGGTTGATTTTGCTTCCCGGTGGGCCATGCCCAGCTAAGTGGGCTGGAACAAACCCATGGCCTAGTGAGTTGGACTAGGCCCAGGAAAACCTGCCTGAGCCCAGCTCTTTTGGGTGGGGCCCAGTGGTCCGGGTCAGACCGAACCCTGACCCCTTTTTAGCCCAATTACACTTAATTGGTCATATCTCCTAAACTTGACTTCTGTTTGATAAAACGTCTCTAATTCCAAAACCCTTAGGACAAGGCGGTCCTTTTGAGATACTCCACTAGAGATTTGGAGAAAGTTTGAGTTTGGATAGGTTGGATCGTACCTCAATCCAGCTAAGACCATGACACTAAAATTATTATAACTTACAGACCGGGCCTCCGATTGATGATTTATCTATTGATTTGGACCCCTAATGACATGAATGATCATTGAGTTACTTATTCAATGGTGTTTGTGGTAGTTGAGATATGACCAAGGAGTTGAGGACCAGTTCTTCCCAGATTCAAGAATTCTATGTATTGGAATCCAGTGGCTGGATATAACGTGAAGAATGAATAGAAATCCAATGTAGATCAGAACTGACCGATCCTGTGTGGATCACCACCGATTGATCCTGTGTGAATCAACACCTAGCGATACTGTGTGGATTATCACCTAATGATCATGTGTGGGTACGTACTGGGTGATCCTATGTGGATAAGCACCTATCAATCTTTTGTTGATCAACACTAAGCGATCCATTGGGGATTATCATCGAGCAATCCTATGTGGATCCGGACCTAACAATCTTGTATAGATCAGCAGTGAGCGATCCTATGAATATCACCACCGAGCGATCCTATGTGGATCAGTACCAAACGAACCTGTGTCGATCTACATCTAGAAACCTGGTGTGGATTGGAAATCGATAATTTTAGTATAATTAGATGATCTAACTTTACGTCCAATCATCTGTACTTCTGTACTTATGTTATACCTGGTGTGAGATATCTTTTGATTTGTTCTTTTTCATTGAGATCATTCTTTGTGGGTTTTATTTTGTGTAATATTGGGAGACTATCTAGGGTATCAGGGTCCCAACTGATTATTGTTATACCCACCCATGTACGGGTTTCACCCCACACCTTGTTTTGTCTTGGGGAGATGACTGACAGCTAGACTGAGTCTTTAGGAGTCAGGGCTTGATGGTTCTTGGAGGTGATTGAAAGACGGTGTACGGAGGTGACCAGTAGACATGAAAAGTTGTGGTAACAAGCTGAACCTTCCCTTCAGGTAGGAACCTTGGTGGACGACCCCAGGAGTGGTTTTCCCTTTTTGCTGTACTTCCATTTCAGTTGGGCATGTATTCTATCCCCTTTACTTTCCACACACACTTTTACACTCAGTTTTGGTTTTTAGGTGTGCTTGTACCTTTCTTCTTCTATTGTGTTACTTTTGCATGATGTGCACTATCTATGTGTGTACAAGTTTATTGGAAATGACTTCCCTTTTTAGGGATATGACTTTAGCCAACCTCTGGAATATGGACGGTGGGCTTAGGGTAGTCACAACACGGGCCCCCAGGGACTGGTCCTGACAATTTCAATACCATGATACCTAGTTCAACCTGATCTAGTGTTTGAACATAAATTCATTTAGTTGATTATGTTTTAGTTTAAAATAAGTGATGCAATAGGATAAACAGTATGGCCAAGGAATCCTATAATAATAATAAAAATAATTATAAAAATAAATTAGTATATAAGGTAATAACCAAGGAATTATATAATTATGATAACAAAAAATTAGATCCAAGGTAATGACCAAGGAATCCTTGACCATAGAGGTCAAGAGAAATCAATAATGACCTATAACCTAGATGAAGGGGTCTAAGTGTAATACAAGGGAAATATTCTATGTTATTCCACTATAATAAGATTATAACATAGTCCAACTATCTTATGTAATGTAAACAGGCTAATCATGACTAGTCCTAATGGGGTTAATGCATGGTGGCATATGTCTGAAGACATCAAGGTAGATCCATGGAGTGCAGACAAGGAATCTAAATATCCAAAAGACAATGATGGTATCCTATAATTTCAGGATGGGCATCCACTAGTATACAAGGGACATGTTCAATTTTAGGTATCTCCCTTACAAATTGGATCCTTTAATATGAATAGAATCATCTATTTGATCTGAGAATTCTATTTAGAATCCAATCCTAGCTCATGTCATTCCACTCTTACAAAGATAAACAATTCCATATTCTATAGGAACCTTATACATAATTAATTATTTAAATTAGATCATTTAATACTAATTCTATTAAATATATCATTTCGTTCATTCCAATTCATTTCACAGTAAGTGAAAATGCTGAAATCTAGGTGAAACCATTTCTTCTTTAATTACATATTAATCTATTTGGTTCATTCTTTTACCTTTCTTTAACATGAACATGTAGGATAAGACGATGCAACCTTTTACCATTCTATTACATTTAAATAGGCTAATCAATACATATAATGTACATACAATTTATGTTTGAGTTCAATTTATTATGTTAATTTTTTTCTTATAATGTACACATGAACCAATAATGTAATATTGATTAAAAACTCTTTCAATTGATTAAAAATATTACATTTAGAGAGTCCAAATCATAGAAAACCTGAAAGATGGAACATATAGTCATAACAAGCCACTAAATACATAGAAGAGGAAACACCATACTTGGGGTTGATAGAGATGATCTCATAACCTCCAAATATGTAAATATTATATATATATATAAGGGCCTATAGGACATGATAAATATAGTTAAAATCATGGTATTTGAAATTAATAAGCATAACCGAATGAAATAACCATAAACATAGTGAAATAAGTTTAAAAAATGGTTATACTTGAGGGAAGATTCATAGAATCCCTACATTATTCCTATAACACTATCCTTATCATTTATCAACCCTTAGTTTGGAATAGATCAGAAGAAAATGAAATTAGAGATCAACCCCATAAGAATAGGGCATATGAGCCTATATTACAAATAATGTCATCAAGGGAAATAAAAAAGATGGAAGGATCCAATAGAGTAAAGCTCATACTAGTAGCCATGTAATGTGATAAAATTACTTAGAATTAAGATATCCATGAATCTAGGATTAAGAATGAGATGAGCTTCAAATGGAGGGGGGAGTTATGTGGGAGAGAAAAGAAATGAGTGGGGGGGGGATTATTCTAAAAATAGGTTCCATGCTTCTTATTTTAAAAACCGATGTCGGGAATTTATATAGAATGTAAATGGTTTATAAGTTTTGAAATTCATGGGGTCTCCCCTATTTGGAAAACCATTTACTCACCCTGAATTGGCTCGCCTAGGCCATTATTCATCATGTATTCCAAATATACATTGTATAATTTTTTATAGCCACCCTTCATCCCCTTACTACATTCTTCTGAAAACAAACCTACTGGTCTAATGGTTCACTTTCATGGTTTAATAAAAAAGATAACAACAACATATATTGATCCGTTAATTAATTATGGTTTATACCTATTAGAAAAAAACTGGGTTCTTACTGATTGAAATGTATGTTATTATTCAATATTTGATAATGAAAAATCAGTAATTCTCTAACAATATAATTACTTGGAATAATATGAAAAATATTCCCCTAATTATATCATGTTATTAGTGTCCTTTCAAGAATATATTATGTATCAATATGACCTACTTGATGGGGGGAAAACTACTTTTTAATCATAATGTTTTAATCATATTCAATTTGAATTGTTTTCTGGATTACCCTTCTCTAATTTTTTTGAAGAAATATTAAATTATCAATCCCTAGATGTAAAATTTAAATAGAATAAAATATATATTTTTTGTAAACATAATGGTTTAATTATTTCTCTTTCCCTCACCATGCAAGTTATACTACATTGATAGGGGTGAAATTCTTTTATGCTATCAATGGAGTCCCCTGAAACCTATGTGAAGGTGTGTACATTGGAATAGAAAACAATGGTGGTTCAAATAAACTAATACACCTCCACCATCATACTTTGGTGGAACATGGAATCATCTAATTTGAGGTTGTCAAAAACCTGTACCAAATGGGGGGTCGAACCATGTTCAATAACTATTCTATAATATTTCTCTTTTTTTGTTGATTTCTTGGTCAAGGGGGTAGAATTTAGGACCATAACACAAGGTAACAACTGTAAAAATAAATTTAGGTTGTATCTTTCCATCTAATTGGATTTTTTACCCTTATATTCAATTTTTTTGAGATTAATGTGTGGGGGAAGTGCCATATTTATTAAGAGTCTTTAGGTCCTTTTATTTTTATATTTTTGGATATTTTAGAGTAAATCTATATCCATTTTCATTTTTTTTCATAGATGTTAATTTTGAAAGAGTTTTTCTAATGTAGATAAAATGGATTATAAATGATTATTGATGCGAAAATGTTTTTTAGATATTTATTTTAATGAATTCGTTGGAGTCTAGAATTTTTTTGAGATATTTTACCATGAAAAGTGAATAAAATTATTTTTACCCATATATTGAGGTATTAAGAACTATTTTTATATATTATTCCTAATTACAATCATTTCTAGATAGAAACCTAGATTTTTTGTAAACCAGAACTTTGGATTACTCTCTCTAAAAAAATTGGTGTTTAGAAATTGTTTTTGTTTTGATTGAGATGTTTTTTTGTAACTCAATATATTAATATGATACAAACATTTAAATTTATCCTTATTTATCCCTTATATTCAATTTATTTCTTTATATTTTTAATCCACATTAAAACTAGTAGTTTCTTACCAACATTCACTGGTATTTTTTTCAGGAATATTTCATGTTTGCGAGTTGGGGAATGAATTTTGATGTGTGTTATATGGGATTAATCTCATTTATGGTTGTGTTAGTTACATTCCACTATAATTGGAATTTAGATAATGAGAATGAGTCAATTTAATTCATTAGGATTAATTCCTATCTTTCATTTCTCCCAAATAAAGGAGAAAAAATAGAAAATGAAATAATAGAGATGGGAAATAATTATTCATTGTGATTACTTCTATGAAGGATATCCCTTTAAAAAATAAATTACTTGATTTTAATTATTTTTTTATATTTATTGTTTTCTCATCCTCTAAGAAAAAAATTAAAAGAATGAAAAAAAAAACAAAAAAGGGAGGAAAAATGAAACAGAGAGATTTTGGATGAAATCATTCATTGTATTAACTTTTTGAATCTTGACTCATGTCACTAAAAAGGGGGTGTGGACTTTCCCTTGTAAGGAGAATTAAGTGAGGTATATTTTTGGTGTTTTTACTTGAATAATAATGTTATTGTATTTTATAGTTCAAACTCTAATTTTGATAAAATAATTTATAAATATTTTATCCACCAACCCTTAGCCACTTAAATCACCTTTAAAAAGTACACATAATTTAAAATATTTTTTAGGTCACATGATGTAGATATATGGAAATTTTTACAAGTATATTGTGATTCATTAACTTTCTAATTATGATCATAAGTACTTTTTTAATTTATCTCGAGTGAAGTGTAACATTAATTTAATTGTGAGGTAGGTGTGATAAGGCCATGGATGTATTTTATTATTTTTAATAAATTTAAATTCGAGAGACAAAAATTAAAGGGATTTTTTTTAAAATATGAGACCTGATGCAACTACATTTTTGAAAAGATCTTGGTAATTTTCTCATTTTTGATTTTGGTGTGGATTTGGATTTAGATATTTGTTGATTTCCTATGAGTGAAATGTTTAAGTGTGTAGGATTGATTAAAATAATAAATTCAGAAATATAATTATGTAATTCATTGTTTTAATCCAAAAAATTTCATATTTTAAGGGTAATTTTAACAATTGTATGTTTTATTAGTAATTTGAGATTAATTATAAAAATGACTTATTTTTGGAAGTTAAAGATTTTTATATCATATTGGCATTTATTCCATAACATATTATACTCTAATAAAAACATGAAATTAATTTTTTAAATATCACATTTTTGGGATACATTTATTATAAAAGGATGTAGAGTTGAATCCATAATTATAAGGCCCAAATAAATATCCCAAGTTTTGGACTTGGAATCTATTCCCAGAATGAATGAATTTGGATGAGGCTATCATATTTAAAAAATGGATGGACTAAATGATCATAAAATACAAAAGAAGATAGATACCATCCAAATAAATATTTTCTTTCAATTTTTCATCCTGTGATTTAGCATCTTTCAAGGTCATAATTATTGGGAAATCAGAACATTGGCATATGAACAATCTCATGAATTTAAAATTATTTTGGAGTAAAACTATAAAAATATTTATACGTGTGAAAAATGATAAATATTTTTATGGTTAAATATAAGAGACATATAGGAATAACTTTTGTTAATAACATGATAGAAAATTCAGCAGTTTACTATTACTACCATTTAGAATATTTCAAAGGATAGAACCAAAGCTAAAAATTCCACACCCCTCACTATAAAAATATATCTCTCTCTCCATTTCAATGATTTGAATATTTTCTTGTCCATTTTTTATATAATAGGAAATTATATTCAAATTTAATATATATTTTATTATTTAAAATATATTATATCATCTTCCCCTCTTCTATTTTATTTTATCTTTTGTGTTCTTCCACTGTTCCATTCTTAACTCCATTAAAATAGAGAACTAGCTTCAATGATAATTATAGGGGTTGGGGGGGGGGGTGATTCTTGTTTTGTAACACCATAATATTTTATGAAATATATATTTTTCAATTAAATTGAAAATCATTGAGATCTTGTATTATACGTAACACCAATCTTAAACGAACAAAAAAATATTTTTATTTAAATACCAAAATTGTAACCTAGCTGTTGAATTGGTGGGTATAAATTATGTTAATAAATTCATTAAATACATATATAAATGAACTAATAAATATAAATTCATTGATTAAGGCTCAGTAAGTATGTACTCAATTTTCCATAAAGATATTTTATGCTTAAGAAATACATTTTCATCAAAAATGATTTTCATTGATAAAATATTACAATTAATTTCTATAAAATTTATGTTTTTATATAAAAATATTATAATATTTTAAATCATAATATAATAATTATCTTCTGGTGAATTTTTGGTAAATTTTTGAAAAGATTGATGTTCTAGTGAATAGTGATAAATAATTAAATTTATTAAAAGCTATATTTTTACTCAAAAAATATACAAAGTAAAATAATGCTTTAAAAGGATTTCAATATAAAATTAGTTATATTATATTGTTAAAAATATATTTAAATTCATAGGAATCAATTTTTTTAGAATTTTGTATATATTTTTTATACTTAAAAACACATTTGGGTAAAATATATTTACTATTACATTTTAAGTATTTGCACTAAAATTAATTTATATCAGTTAAGGAGTTAAATTTAATGTAATATAATTTATATTTCTATTAAAAAATTAATATTTTTCATATGATTATTTTAATAAATTTTTTTGAAGAAGTTATAGTTTTAGTGAATAATATGAAAATTACAGATTTTTTGAAATACCACAGCCTTTGTGATATCTCAAAGATATAAACATAATATAGTAATTTATGAAATATATATAATAAATAAAGCATGACTGAATAATAAAAATATCATATACAAATAATTAAAAAAATAAAAATTATAATTTATTCCATAATAAATATGAAATTTATTTTTAGTGCTGATGAAGAGCCTACATAATGATGTAAAATTAAAAAAGAAAATATTTTAGATATCATAAATCATTTCAATTTTTTTTTATTAAATATAATGTATTATTTATTATTTTTATGGTAATTCATTACTTTCACACTTATATAATTAGGGGAATATAAAAATTCTTGTGCAATAATTGTGCAATGAAGAAAATGTTAAAATAAAATATTAAATACGTTTTTATGATATATATTTAATTTTAAATAAATATTAAATAAATAAAAATTGATATTTTGAAAATAATAAAATTATTTTCATGATGGTGTTATATACATACCTTAAATTCTTATACAGTTCTCACAGAATAATTATTAAATTAAAATAAAAATTAAATAAATGATATTGAAAATATGAAAATTATTATAATTTGAGATAATATATATTATCAATGAATTTTATTGATGAATATGACATGTTAGGGATGTATTAAAAGTATTTTTTTTGGAATTTAATTTATTTTCATGATGTAATTAAAGTGAAATTAATGAATTGTTCTAAAAATTTACATTTCTGATATTTTAAAATAAATAATATTTTATTAAAGGATATAAAATTATTAGAAATAAAATATTTTCCTAATTTACTATAATATAGTTTCTAATTCGACCATTTAACAATTATTTTCAATTTATCTATTTATAGTTACTTTATGGACCCTCAATGTGTAAAAAACCTTAATATCACGGAAAGTTTGAAAAGGGTTAACAAAAACATAAAACCAAATGATAAGGGTAATAAATAGTGAATAAATTTTATAATATTTATCTTGTTATGGTAATTAGACCCTTATCACCTTATTATTGAAAATGAGTTGTTCAATGGAAACGTTTCAATTAAAATGACATATATATTAGTTAAATCAAATAAAGTTAGAAAATGTCACTAAATTTCTTTTTAATATATCTTATGTGTTAACATAGGTAAAATAATACAAATGAAATATTTTTAATTGTAATTTTTTGATTAAGTAAATTATTTCCATTATTTAAATTTGTTTTTAAATTTTACTAATTATTTTATTACCATAAATTCTTATACAATACTAATGAAATATTCTTGAATTAAAAAAAATATAATAAAATATTTTAAAAGTATTCAATGAAATATAATTTGAGTGACTTAATGTGTACCAATAATTTTATAAAATATTATTTTTGTTCTAATGGATTATATTCTAATTTATACTTTGTATTTATATCTTTTAAGTCAAGTTAAGTGAATAGTGTTTAGATTGGCAATAATGATATTTTTTGAGAAACATATTTTATTTAATTACTTAAAAATCCTAAAAAATAACAAATTAAGATAAAGTGAATAATATTTGATCTAAAATTTCATCCCTTTTCCATTAATAGGCCATTTGAAAAAATTTGGAGTGAAAATGAATTTTTTATAATTTCCTCTTTTGAGAAATTCCAAAAGTTCCTACGCCTAAATTATTAAAGGGAACTTCCTAACTCAATTATTTACACTACTTTAAGATATATTGATCAACCAAAATCTTCCAATTTCTCTTCTCAACTTCCCTAGACACATTATATATGTTCTTTCTTCCGAAAATTCCACCGATAGATCACGTTATAGGATATTTAAAGGATTTATTTCTTAGAAGAGGTAATTTACTAAACTGATCTCTTTCTTTGGAACTCATCCTTACCTCCTCTAAATATTATGTAATTTTCATAAAATAATTAATTTAATATAATAAATAATCTAAAATGTTATTATGTTTATTAAAATCCCATCGAACACCCTCTTTTCTACCAAATGAGATGTGAGAATGTTACTCATCCGTAGATACAACTTACCATCTTCACATAGAAATACAATTAATTTCTCACCACTATATTTTATGTGTGAGTATTATGATGTTTTTAATGATTATATATAAAAATTATAGAATAATTAAGCTTCTTGAATTATAATATAACATCTATCTTCTTACCCTCTAAATCATTGGAAAATGATAACGTCGTTCGCGCATAAGTGTGGACTGCCACCTCCACGAAGTGATGTGATTCATTTTCCATTTCCATGTTAATTGGAAGGTAATAAAGATATATTTAATGACCAGATATGAAATGTATTTAAATATAAATATTATTTAATTTTTAATTATTTTTTTAAAAAATTTTATTCCGTGCATCAAAAAAATCAAAATAGCTTTCATGCATACGTATAACCCACCGTGTCTACGAAATGGTATAATTCATTTTTTTATTTGTAACATAATTTATGAATATAATTAAGTATATAATAAATATATATTATGATCATATCATGAATAATATTCTATATGTGATTGAACCTTGCTAAATGTACAAGGACCAGAATTTCAGAATTGAAGTACTCATGAATAAATGAAATTGTTGACTCCTGAAAATAACGATTTATTGATAAAGGGGGTATAGAAATGTTATAGAGGAATCATATATGATATTATAAGTTTAAAAATAACTCTTGTTTAAAATTATAATAAATTAAAATTTATTATAAGGAGGTTATAATACTTTTGAATCAAGGAAAATCGAGGTAATACATTCTTCCCTCACTTTTATTCATGTGGGACACATGGGAAATTCACCACTTGTTTCTTGTTTGTGGTGTATATAATGCCCTGAATTTATGTTATTATTATTATTTTTTAATTTTAAGGGTATAAATATGTCTATATACAGTTATTTATTCCATGTCCCTTATAATTCAAATGTAACCAAAGAGATAGGGGTTTTATGTTACAATATTATTGTTTTCCAGTATGATTTATGATAAATTTTGAATATTAAAATATTACAATATATATATCAAGAAAATAATGTATTTTATTATCCTACAGTTATTTCTTTAAAATAAATTATTTTATTTCATTACCTACACCTTATGTACTCAATATACTGATAATATGTTTTTAAGGAAAATTTAATTCATTTATCGCTTTGATTAAAAAAAAATTTTCTTCCATATACATGTTCGAATTTTTTTTAAGATGGGTTTTAATACTCTCCTACAATTTTCTAAAGGATTTTTTACCAATTTTTGTTTTTTAATTTTTTGTAAATGAGTCATCTAATAATTTTCCAAACAATGTACTTTGTGACATTTATTAATTAAGTATGGAAGATATTTTGTTTAACAATACGACATGAATAGATTTTGTCACCATCATGAGTAAATTTTTCATTCATGATTCCCTTAAAAGTTTATAAGGTTAATTTTAAAGAAAATATTTTCTTTTATAATTTCACATTTTTTTAACAAAGTGATTTCAAAAAATGGAAGGTTATTATCCTCAGGAATGGTTTAATGATTTTTAATGTTATATCTATTCCCCAAAGATAAAAAACCTTGATTTCACTTATGTTATATTGGGGATATGATCCAATGATACCATCATTATTATTTTTATAGATGATTTATATTTATAATTAAATGATGTTAATGAAACCCATTTCATTTTTATATGTTACGCTATGATGAAATGATGAAATTTTTTTGAATCCCGTTTCTTTTCTATTGGTAATTCTATGATGAAATGATTATGAAAAATATTTATTTTCATGGGTTCAGATATGTTTAATGCTTTAGGATAATTTTTCACAAATATGTTTGATTTTAATTATGTTATGGACGAGACCTATATCTCCCACCAATTCATTGGGTAACATTTTATATCTCATGAGATAACTATGGGATTCAAGATAATGTGCTTGATTACTATGGGATGAAAGTAGAGGATCTTGATCTAAAATCGGATGCAATTGGAAAATCCTGACTAGTCACGGTTTGATTTTTTAGTAATTAAACTTGAAAATATGAAATTTATTTTAATCTTACATTGATACCAAACTTATATTACATGATACCATTGTTCATGATTAATTTATGAGGGGGTTTTTATCTTATGATCCATGTATTTTGAAATTATATTGTTTTATTCGATGATTAATTTTTTATGATCTATGGAAAATTGGGTTTGGACTTTGTATGTTTTTTTTTCAATATCTCAAACTCTTATACATTGCTTATGGTTTTATATGATCAGGAATTGATATCTCCCATGATTACCCTAACTAATAATCTAATCTCACACTTTATTATGCTCTTATTTTTTCAGTTTATAAAGGAAGGTATTATGTTTTATGTGTCTATGAATGTATCTAATTATTAAGAATGATATGGGGGTTGATGTTGTTTATTTATAAACATTTTTTTTATGTGTTCACATTTCCAAGATACTATACCTGTACGATTCTAGCATGGATCAAAATGTTATTCAATGAGTAATAATCTATTTAGATATAAAATCTATGTGTGAAATGTACATGTTGAAATAATTGGTGTGAAAGTCGGTTTTAGTTAACCTTTAGAATACAGGATGAGAAAACATTAGTGAGAACCCCAGTGATATTCCTAAGTATTGGATAAAATCATAATGTTTTGGTGTTTATCATGACTGAAAAAGGTTATCCCAAGTTGTTTTAAAGTATTTTTTTTAATATTTAGTCATCCATTAAATGATTTTCAATGATTATATTTTTTACTAGTATGATAATTGTTTCTACACTATTATTTTTGGTTTTAGTCAATGGGTAAAAATCAAAGGAAGCAAGTTAATATTGAATGTGATAGTTAATGGAATGATTTTACTGATGAGAAAAAAATTGAAATGAGATATGGAATGATATGCATTATGACTTTTCATAACAATATATTTAATTATATGAATACCAATATGAAACTAGATGATTTTCCAGACACACCTAATCAATGAAAAATTGTGTTTCATGAAGACAATAAAGGAATGAAAATTCAGCTTCCTACATTTTGATAATATTAGAATAAACACTCAAGGGAATATATCATATGAATAATAAGATGTTTTGAGTGTTGAAAATAAGGATGAAATATAGTAATTGATCAAAAAAATTATTTATCCTAAAAAATTGAAGGTTTTAAATTCATAGAGTATGGGAATTACATAAATAAATGTCATATAAGGAAAAATAGAGAAAAGAATTAGCAAGGTTATATGAGTAATGGTTTTTCTAATGGTCATGAAGATACTATTAATGAAATATGAAAATTATGGGATTATTTAACTTTATTTAATATTTTTAGAAAGAATTTTTATGGAAGAAGATGTTGTGTAATTATCAACGGTTTGAGAAGGAATTGTAATTAATGGGGTATTTTTGTATTTGGATTTAATAATTATTTTTTTAAGTGTTAAACTAATGACATTTTGTCTATAAAAAATCCTGAATCATCTAATAATTTTTATGAATTATTTTTTATTTAATTATTTGAAAGAATATGTTTATTGGTAGTAATTACCATGATAAGTTTTAATTATTAGTTGGGAAAAAAATATTATTAACATTGATGAGATAGTATTAGATACCTGAAACTTAGTTAGAGATTTATTGAAACATTGATTTATTTTATCTATCTTAGATGATGTCTATTGAATTTTTGGATTCATAGATTATATTAAATATTATGAGATCTTAATTGAGGAATATGGATTATGTTAATTTTTGAAAGAATACATGTTTTCATGTTATGGATACCATCAAGGGTTTATATGTTTAAGTTTGATCATGAGATCATCCTATTAGTGCCCCTTATGATATTTTATGTAATATAATTTTATGGTAGATAACGATATATTGGGAAATTTTTTTCTGGGTTGTGGTATATAAAATACTTGGGTTTAATGTGTAGTATTTTTTTAGAACTATGTTATTACACTTTTGGGATGTAAGAAAAAGGTATAAAATATCCTTAGAGGTTAATAGATTCATTAATATTATGGCTGTTAAAATTATTTGGGATATAAGGTCATTTATTTATGGAAATTGTTTTTATCTGTTGGGGACCATGTGTGTAAGAAAATACATTTTTGTATATAACTTTATGAGTCACAAATGATGATTGAAGATAAATGATAATTTAATATCATAAGAATATGTGACTAAATCCTTATAATTTGGGGTTTCAAACTCATCCAAAAGTATTTTAAATAACATTGAGGGTAATTATTTATGGGATTATTTAATGTGAACTTTGAGTATTACTGTTGAATTTTAATTAATGTAGTATTTATTCATATAAAGTTTCATTCATTTTGATATTTTTCATTCTTCATGCTAACCATTTTTGTTTTGGTTAATTTCAAGAGAGAGGAGTCAAATCTTGTTATCCTATTGTGAAATTATGTGATTCGTAGAAGTGATTTTAGTGCCTTGGGCATGACAAATTCATCTTTAATAATGATTATTTGGAGAAAATTATGAGATTGTGGGGGAAATTGATTGAAGGATGAACTTATTTTTATCAAGTAAGTATATTTACTTATGGTATTTGTATAGTTAGTAAAATAATTCCTCAAATTTTGGAAAAATATTTTGAAATAAAAATTAAATTACTATATTTTTCTTATCCAGAAATCAATGGCCTTTTAACCTATAATAGATTTATAGTTTTCTGATGGTTAATGTCTCTTAACCATTTTCTATATGACTTTTTAGAAGTGCTTGGTAGTTAGCATTTTCATTAACATCCAGGTTTTAACTTCACACTAATATTATCCAATTTGGAAACTATGTTCTGTACAGTTCCAGATGGCTATAAATTTTCTCATTCCCACTTATAAAGAGGAATTTTTATTAACCCTTTTTATGATGCGGGTTTAGACAATTCAATTTTAAAATTTAAATCCTTTTATTACCAATAGGAAGTCCAAATTTTGAGGATGAAATTTTATATAGGGGATAATTTAAAACCACTATATTTTATTAAATATTATTTTAAATTTAATTTAATTTACTCAATATCTCGTGTTACAAAAAACACCAAACTTAAATGAAAAATAACAATATTATTTTTTAAATACGACTGTTATAACATAGCCTTTAGATTGAAGGGTATAAATAATATGAACAGAATTATGATATATATATATATATAAAGGACCCACTAATTAAAAAATCAATTATAATGAATTTGGAAAAAAGTTATCATATTTTTAGTAATGATATTTTATGCTAAGAAATATGTTTTCTTCAGAATTGATTTTTATTGAGAAAAAATTGTAATTAATTTCCATAAAATTTAAAAATTTTATATGATAAAAAATTCCATTTTTTTAAAACAAAATATAAATATAATATTTGGTTGAATTTTTGGTATTTTTCTAAAAATACAGATTTTCAATTAATAGTAATAAATACAGAATTTTATTAAAAATAGTATTTTTTGTCAAAAAAATTAAAAATTAAAAAATTTCTTTTAAAATGTTTTCAATGTAAAATTATATATATTATATTATTAATTATATTATTAAATTATTTGGAATAAATTTTTTTATTGAATTGGTAAAAAACTATTTTTATACTTAAAAGAAATTTTCTTTAAATCAATTTTTCATTTCTTTTTATGTTTTTAGAAAAAAAGTAGTTTATTTAACTTGTAGAAATTTAATTTGAGGAAATGGAATAAATTTTTTGATGTATAAAGTCAAATTTATCAAAATAATTTTTTGGAATGTTTCTAATGAAGATATATTTTTTGATAATAGTAAAAAAATTATAGCTTTTATGAAATAAAACATCTTTTATGACATCTTCATGACATAAATATAATATAGAAATTTATAAATTATATGGTATGAATCAGTAATGTTAAAATAATACAGATATCATAATAAAATATTTCAAAACATATAAATTAGATTTTATTCAATTAAAATTTGAAAATCATTTTTAGTGTTGATGTAGATCCTACACAATGCAAGAAAAGAAAAAAAAAGTTAATATTAGAAATAGAATAAGTCCTTTATCAAAATTGTTATTAAAAATAAATTTTTGATTTTTTTATTGTTATCCATTAAATATATTGTTTTATATCAATTTTCTCTTCCAAATTCTTGTGCAGTGCTTATGTGAGGCCAAAAAAGTAAAAATTATATAATAAAGAAGCTTTTATGACAAAAATATGAGTTAAAATAAATAATTTATGTTTAAAATGATCGTATAACAACTGATATTGGGGGGGGGGGTGTATTCAGTTGTCCACTTTTTTATGTTTAAATACTTTTAATATATAACCCCCCAAAAAAGTTAATGTTTATATTATTATCATATATTAGTAAATTATCATTCATGAAAAAGTAGTAATGAAAGTAAAGAACATAGGATTTACGAGGTTTGAACTCATTGTGAGAACCTAAATCAATGCCATTTCCATGCCCATGGGTCTTCGGAAATTAAATATTATGAAGAAGTAAATACAAACTATTCCAAATCTTGTTAGACACCCTATATCTCCTCATAGGAAAGATTATACCGAATCCCATCAGTTTACAAATATTTCTTATAAAACAACTTTTCCAATAAAAATGTAAAAAATACATTATTCAGATTTCTCCAAAAAAGTTCCTTGGTCCGAGGACGTTGAATCTGATGACCTTTTGTCTAAGAAACCCAGTCCGATTGAATTAGTACGATTGACTCAATATGATTTTTTTCCTTCTCAATATGAAATTATTGAACTCATCAATATTACTCAATACGAGATTCCTCATTCTGACCGATTCAATATGATCCTCTAAAAATGATTTTTCTCAATAAATTAGAAAAATAATAGATTTCCTATATTCTAATGAGATCCCTTTATGAAAGGATAATTCACTTGAATTATTATCTGTTGTTCCTTTTCAACTTATATGAAAAGTTGAAAAGTAAAAATGCACTATGAAACTATTTATAGGAAACCCAGAATAGAAAAGGTGGGAAACATGAAAGAACTTTCCCCACCCTCTAAAATTCAAAAACTCCATGATTTACATATAGTTGAATTTCATGTCTAACAACTTCAAATAATAATAAATATTCTATAATCTTGTTGAGTCTTTTACATAATCAAACTTCTTAAAATTCCTAACTTTTATTTAGACTTATTAGGTGAATATGATTATATCTTCTTTCTTATAACTGATCTTCCATCCAACCACACCTTCAGTCTGATGGAACATTGTTTGATCATTAAGATGAAACTATTAAAACTTTATCCGAATTTCCCTTACTCATTGGAGTTAGTTTGATTGACTTTACTTCTATGATTTATTCAAATTTAATTGAAGGAACAACAGGTTTGATGGACTTATACTTGAAATAACATATTTTCGTTCTCTAATTATGAAAAAAGAATATTCTTAACAACCAATAATTTCTAGCTCTAATATTTTAAATTTGTTAATATGTATATTTTAATTATCCATTTGACTAAAAAAAGGATCTTCGTTTCTCATTTTTATTAATTCCTATGAACTCATAATGATGTAATTCTCATTATATTGGTCTACATCTAGTGAATACTTCAAAAAAAACATTAAAATCCATTAAACTTTATCAATAAAAATTTATTCATAGTTTTGAAAGATTTTGTGTCATGTAGTTTTGGACCCAATGGATACTTTGACATTATTTCTATTACTTCTCCACTTATCTTCATAATTCTTTCATCACATGTGTTTCTTAAAACTCATGATATTTGAGAATTACAAACCAACAAAGCATCATATAAATAATGTTTATAATGTTTAAGAAATTTCTAATATTTGAAATCCCTATCTTCCTTCGTTTTAATTAGCAACATTTCAACTACATCACTCTACAACATCATAATTTTTAATAAACACTGGGTTTTATGAATATTAAATACATGCTAATGGATTTGAGACCGATGATGTTTCTGATCAACTACCTCATTATTTTGACATCTCCTATGACCAGTGATGCTCATTCATATTTTTTAGTGTAGTTCTTCTATGTCTGATATTCTATACCTAGAAGCCTATTTTTAGAAAACAAATTTCACAAAGGAAAAAAATTTCTCCCCCTTTATGATTGGGTTCAAATATTCAGCATCTTTCAACATTCTTAAAAAACCTCATTCCATTGGACTTAGCCTAACCCGAAAAAAAAAACAATCTTATACAAAAAGGTTAGTTGTTAAAAAATAATTTTTTTTGTTAAAACAAATTACCATAATGTTTCTTCAATCCCCCTTTGGATTTGTTGACAACCCTCATCAAAAAAATTTCCAACTCTCAGAAATGTTTCCCAACTAAACTTTTCTAAACAACTCATGGTTTTAAACTTTTATTAAAACAAATATTTTCTCAAAAGTAAATGTCCTCAAACAACAAAATTGGAAAAATTAATATCTTTAAAGGAATTAAATATCTTGGTGACAATAATTTTTTTCGGTCCATTACTAGATAAAATTACATCACTTTTACCCTATCCCATCATGTTTCTTCTTATCTCCCTTTCCTTTTTCACTCCCCTATTTTTTGATAACAATAAAATCATATTAATTAATGAAATATAATTAAATAATTCATAAAAATTAAAAAGTTTTTACTTTATCTCCCCCTTTTTCAATATAATATAAATCATGGTGGGGGTATTCCATATGAGATTTATGAACTCATTTGAGAAGGATGACCATGAACATGCAGCCTCAATTCAATAGATATTTATTTTGGAATTTCTATTGTAAAGATATTGATAATTTGATACTTCATTAATATATATTACGAAAAAACATATCCAGCAACCACTTTATCTTTTATAAAAATAATCTTTATATAATTTTTTTATCATTAATGATGGACAAGTATTTTAGAAAGATCAATTGCACTATGATTAGCAAAAATTCTCTTCAATAGTTTAGAAACATTCACTTTTAAGTATTCCAGATGATGTCTCGTCCACAACATATGTGTATGAGCTTGAGTAGCTGTAATATATTTGGATTCATCTATGCTTAAAGTTACTAAACATTGTTTCTTATAATGACAACTCACACAAAATTCATGAAAAAAATGTTCTTCTTGAGGTTGATTTTCTATCATTACAGTCTCCGAACCAATCATCATCAGCATAAACACGAATCTTCATTTCCAAATGACTTTTGTATAAAATATATTGTGAAACCGTTCCTTTGAAATATCTAAAAATTCAATTTTAGTCCAATATATTCAATTATTTTGAATTACATTAACATATAGAACAAAAATTCACAACATAAACAATATCAGGTTTGAGGATATAAGATAATGTATACTTCTTATCGGCTTTAGAGTGTATTTATGATTTAATAGTTTTAGGGAATCATCTATTCTCAACATTGTGATCATAGATATTGATATAGAAACTACTTTGGATTAATCCATCCCAAACATATTTAACAATTTCCTGGCATAATTTTCTGGATATAAGAAAATGTAGTTTTATATTTTTTGATCTTATAAGACAATCAAGAAAGACAATTCTCCCAATACTTAAATTTCAAAATTATTCTTCATTTCCTCAGAAAAATCATTAATTTTTTTTCTTCCTCACCAATATATATTATATCATCATTATATAGAATAAAAATTATTGTACTGGAGTTAAATTCTTTTACATATATGTTTCTATCAACCATTCATTTATAAAATTTCAACATTCTAAAATATCTATCAAGTTTTAAATAGCTGGACCGCGAGGATTGTTTTGACCCATACAAAGATTTCTTCAATATACAATCATTGTTTTCATTATTATCAAGTTAAAAACAAAAACGTTGTTTAGTGTAAAATAATTTATCAATATTAAAATTTAATAATGGTGATTTTACATCAATATGATAAAAATTGTAATTCTAATTTGTGATCATTGATATAATCATTCAAATAGTTTATATTTTTGAAACTACAGATAAGGTTTCTTTAAAATAATAACCTTACACCTGTGCCCATCCTTTAAAAAAATGTCCTTCTTTTTTTCTTGAAACATCTCCATGACCATTAAATGTGTTTATGTGAACCCAATTTGTTCTGATGACATTTTTATTTAATGGAATTAGAAAATTTTGAAATGTTTCATTTTTTCAATCTAATAAAAATCATCATTCATATAATCGACCCATTATTTGTGTTGAATAGATTCTAAGACTAATTTTAGTTCATCTTTTGAAATAAGAAAAGTATGATGTTCTAATATCAAATTCCTTCTTATATGAACTAGAGGCTTATGATTTCCAAGAATTTTTTTGGACTCAACATTTTCTCGTAATGTAGGAAATTGGAAAATTTCTTTTCCTACTAAACTTTCAGCATCACAATATTCTTTTGAATCATAGTTAGGATTTTTGATAAACTTTCACTATAGATGGTAATATCTAGTTTATCCTCATCAACATTCTCAATAACTTTAGGAAAATTTTTATCATTTTCAATTACTTTGAAATCATATGACTCCACTAACCGTTGTAAGATTATGTTTTATTACTTGTAACTACTTCCATTGTGTGAAAATACCATAAAAATCCCTTCCTCAAATTTCCTATAAAACTTTCCTAGATATATTTTTTTTAATAAACATGGGCTTCAAAAAAATATTGAGGTACTCAAATTAAGGTTTTTTATACCAAAATTCATAATAAGTCATGTTGGTTTCCAGTCTAAAAAATAATCTATTTTGAACATATACAACAGTACTGAAAAATTATTTCTAATTGAACTTCGAATATTTTTATTCATCTAATAAAATTATTCTCATTTACACCGAACGTCAATTATTTTTTGTACTACATAATTTTTTTGTGGAGTTAAGGGAGCACTATAATGATGATTGATACCTATCTTTGTTAGATACAACTCAAAATTATTTATTTCAAATTTGGAAAAATTGTCTATTATCAACTTCTTATTATAAAATCCCCATTTAGTTATCAGATTCATTCATGAAAAACCTAAAAATATTCACATAAACTGAATTATGTTTCACAAATATGATTTTTGTCATAAGAGTGAAATCATTAATAAATATAAGGAAGAAAAAATATTATTTTGTTGATTGATATCTAATGGATCCACATAAATCATAATGAATAAGCATAGGAGGATAGGTAGATTAAATCTCAACTCTCATATGATTTTTTTAGTCATCTTACCTTTTTGAAAAGTAACAAAAACATTTACATCCATTATTTTCAATTCTGGAAAATAATGGACATCATTATATTTAGAATTTTTTTTAATGTTTTTATACCCATGGAGGCCAAGTATTTAATTCCAAAAAATATTTTCATCTTTAGAACTCAAGTAACAAGAGTTATTAAACTATCCAATTTGGGAGAGATTTCCACTGATTCTTTTTTGCTTTAGTAATAAATTTTCCATCACTCAAACTTTTGATAAAACAAGAATATTTTTTGAAGATCAGTTATTTTATATCATCAAAATGTTGACTTACACTATGTATGTTTTGTTTTAGCCCATTAATAATTAAAACTTATTTACATTTCAACTTCTCTACTTAAATATAATCTTTTCTGATTCCAATTATTTTTAGGAACTATCATTACAAAATGTAACTGCTCCTCCATCAATAATTTCAACATGTTTTTGGATTTTTATATCACCTGTAATATGTGAAGAAAATAAACTATCATGAATACATGACTTTTTCCTTTTACTTTATTTCAAATATATAAAAACAACATAAGTATATTTCCTCAATTTTCTTCTTTCCATATTCCATGTCTTTCCTTCCCTAATAATATTGTTCCAAAGGGATTGTATATTTTTTTGGCATGATCACCATCCTGAAAACATCTTCCAAAAATGTTTTCTTGACATTAAAATTGAATATTTTTTGAACATTTATACTATCTTGAATTTTTCATTTTTATAACTTCCTCTTGGTTAGGAAAGCGAATCATACTTATTCCACCACTGATTTATCATTATACAAAACTTCTTATGGGAAGTGACTAGTTATGACCACAATTATAAGATAACTGCCCATAGATTCCACAAAACTAGAAATAAAAATCAAATCATGATTTTATACTGAACAAATATCTTTTGTTGTATAAACTTTATTGAGGTTGATAAATTCTTTCTAATCTATCATACTGATGACAAGAACCATATTTCATTATAAGTGATATTCCAAATATTGTTGATGTGATGAGTTTTTCACATCACTTCTTTACCCAATATTTCTCAACACCTTTTCAGAACATTAAATGTTATAAGAATCAAATAAAACACTATTTTTGGTTAATAAGTATTTCACATGAATCTTGTTTTTTGACTTCATAGCAACTTTAGAAGTTTCATATTTTACTTATGAAGATTTTTTGATGTTTTCATTTATCTTCCTCAAGTTAATTTGAAAATCAATAAGTTAAGAGTGAAACATATTAATGTATTCTTCATTAGTTTCCAACTTCTTACTGAGATCATCAACTATATTTCCTTGTCCAAAAATTCTTACTTTCAAATTAATATCTCCTAGATGTATATATACTCAATCCTGAAGACATATTTTCTTCCTTTATTTAATTTTTTACAATATTTCTTCATTACTCTAATTTATTTCTTAAGAGTCTTGTTTTTGTTAAGACAGGAAACAATTTATACTCTAATTTGAAACTCTTTATATGATTCTTTACAACCTTCTTCACGATTTTGAGGAATCTTTTATTTTATAAACATTTTCCACGAAGGTTATGACTTTTTTGAACATTCATCTTATGATTAATTGTTTTTAGTTGAGTACGATTAATTTTCTCACTCAACATAATTATATTACTCCTAGTAAAGATTTTTTTAGATTTTTTGAATGATTTTCTTCTTCAGAACATTTTTCCACTTCTTCCATCAAATTTTTTGATTGGAATCATCTCACTATTCTCTAACTTTACTTGTGGAGAAATTTAGAGCAATGTTTTCAATTCCACCACACTGAAAATATTTGAGAAGAAATATTCCTCCATATTTTTCCCTTACTCGTACATTGTTCTTATATATAAGAGACATGATTTTTTTATTCAAATCATTACACATTTTATCTTCGAAGTCATAAGGATCAATATATTTAACATCTTGTATTTTTAATTCTCTTATGGATTACAAATCCATTTCATCTTTCCTATTCATTTTGAACATTGGAGCTTTCCACTTTTTATAAGAAATAATAATGTTATAAAATTTATCAAGAGTTAAATCATCCTTATATTCTTGAGGGTAAATTTAAGAATCAGACCACTCAAAAACGTTTCTCATATGATTCTTTACAATTGTAGAATCTTCCAGGATATTGCCGAATCATTTTATGTTTAAAAAAAATTCCATTTTCTCTGGTGAAGTATTCAAAAATAGTATATTTTTCTCTCATTCTTTTAATTCTTACATACACATATTGATTTATATCTTTTCTTCCTTTACTTTAGTATTACTTTTGAAAATACTTTCCCTCTTCTACCACATACTCTTTGATGTTTTGAGACCCACCAATTTCATGTAAAACATTTATGATAAGGACTTAAGGACAACATTTATAGACTTTACATAAAATTATATATTTCAATTATTAGCAAATGTCACTAGAGAATCTTTCTCAATAGGTGGAAAAGTAATAATAGTAGCATTAATAACTTCTAGCCCAAGAGATATGAGATATGAAATTTTCCTCTTTTTCAATATATAAAAAATTTTCAACCAAATATAGGAATTAATGTACTATGGAAAAAATTCATATTATGAAATATTAAGCGTTAAACAAGGTAAACCTCTCTTTGATGCCAATTTATTTTCCAATAGATCAAATAAAAACTGACAAGGGGTAGTTGAATCAATTTTTCACTTTTATAATTTTCAATAATTTTAAAACATAACCCTTACAACCTATTAATGTTTATATCATTAACATAATTTAGTAAATACTAATGTGTGAAAAATATGAAATAAAGTAAATCACATGTGATTAAAAAATTTCAACCATAGTGTGAGAACCTATATCCTTTCCATAGACACTCTTACGAGTCAAGTAAAATTCAATATTATGATTACAACTTGTTACAACTCCTATTATAAAAAATCTATCTCCATATAAGAATGATTATACTGTCCCTAATTAGTTTAAAAATAATTATTATAAAAGAATTTATTCAAAAGAATCTAACAAACATTATTTAGTTTGCACAAAAATTTCCTTGGGTATGATGACGCTAAATCTGAAGATCTTCAGTCTAAAGAACCATGTCTGATTAACTAAGTACGATCAACTCAATACGACTGTCCCATTATAAATATGAACTTCCCTTTCTCCACTAAAAAACTCATTCCAATATTCCTAAGTCCAATCAACTTAAAATCATCTTCTAAAAATGATGTTTCTCTGTCTGGTAAACAAAAATAATAGATGCCCAATATTTTAATGAGATCTCTCTTCATAAGGAACATTCACCCGAATTATTCAGTTTTCCGCCTTTTATTATTTTGTGAAAAGTTAGAAATATTAAATTTAAGGAGAAAATATTTATAATGAACTCAAAAGGAAAAGGTGGGAAACTTAAAATCGTTCCATACTCTCTCAAATTCAAAATTTCTAAGATCCAGACATATTTGAATTTCATTTTGACCAATTCAACGATTCAAAAATCTTATGAAGAATTATTTAGTTTTATACAGAATTAGTCTTATAGAACTTACTTAATTTTAATCAGTGTTATTAGGTGAATCTGATTATATCTTTTTTCCTATCTCCGATATTCCTTCCTACCTTTGCTTCAATCCAATAGAACTTTCTCACCTCTTTACAATGAAACTATTCCATGTTTTTCTAAATTGACCATTCTCATCAAAGTTAGTCTGATTGAATTTCCTCATTAGTGTCAAGATAATTGACCTCATGGAATAATGCATCCAATGGAACTGTACCAACAAATTTTTATTAATTTCTTTAAATATGAAAAAAATAAAACATTTAGAAATAAAAAATTTCTTCCACTAATTATTCTTGATCTGATGATTTGTACATTTTATTAATCTGTCTAAATTAAAAATAGTATCTTTATCTTCTAATGTTTCTTCACTCTGATAAACTCATAATGAATGAATTATTATTATGATGTTGTGTATCTGATGATGACTTCACACAACAACTTTTTAATTAATCTATTATATTTAATCTAAACATATTAATAATTCTTAAATTTTCTGTGTTTGGTACTTATGGATCATATGGATACATTGAATTGGTTTTTGGAATATCTCCACATATCATTATAATTATTTCATCACAACTATTTTAGAAGAAATTTGATATTTGATAATTAGAAATTCAAAAATTATCATTTAACTAATGGTTATAATGTTTAATAACTTTCAGACTCTTAACATCACTATCATCCTTATTTATCTTCAACATCATTCTAACTTCCACACTCAGTAACATCAGAATTTCTGACAAACATATAGTATGATGACTGTGAACATTATGTCGATGAATTTTAGACTGATGTTTTGTCTAATAAACTGATTCATCTTTCTAACGAATACTACGTTAGTTACTAATAATTTAAAAATTATGTGTCTAGTGCTTCTTAGTTTGATCTTCAGTGTATCAAAACATGTGTCTTGAAATAGATTTTCACAATGAAAAAACTTTTCTCACACATTATTTTTGGGTTTTAACATTTACAGACATCCAACTTTCCTACAAAATCTCATTTTTATGGACTTGGTCTGATCCTGAAAAATGCATTCTTATATAAAAATGTTAGTTTTCAAAAAATAAGAAAACATTGATAAAAAAAATCACAAAGGCTCTTAAATATGGAATTAATATAAATATTTATTTTGAGAATAAAAATATTATTTTAATTATGGTAATTATTTTATAAATTTTAGGTATTAAATAAATACCTTCAATTCCTATACAATGTTGACATTGTAATGATAAATTAATGAAAAAATCAAATAAATGATATTAAAAATTTTAAAAGTATTATAATTTCATATAACCAATGAAATCATTTTTTATATATTAATAAGACATGTTAGAGGTGTATTTAAAACTTTAGTTCTAAATTTACTTGTTTTTTGGTGATATAAAAGTCAATGTAATGGAGAGTTATAAAAATTGATATTCATGTTATTTTAAACTAAATAATTTTTTTTAAATGATATAATATTTCAGAAAATATTATATTCAAAAAAATGACCAGGATATAGTTCATAATATATACCATGGTCTATTTATGGTCCATTCTTCCATTTACAGTAACTATATTGACCCTTAATGAGTAAAAAACCTTTTTGTGATGGTAAGTATAAAAAGGGTTATTAGAGGGTTAAACCCAAAATATTAGGGTAAAAATAATTAAAAACTTGTCTAATAATAATTTGGTGAGGTTAATTAGACCCTAATCACCTTATGAATGAAAATTATTTATTTAGTGGACACTTTTAAATGAGAATTACTTATATATTATCTAATTCAAAGATAGATAAAAAGTGTCACTTTTTTAACATATATAATGTGTTAAAATAAGGAAAAAATAATTATGAATGAATATTAATTTTCATTTTTGGAATAATGAAATTATTTTCAAGATGGATATTTATTTTTAATTTCTAGTAATTACTTAATTTCCATAAATTCTTATACAATGATGAAACAATATTTATTTAATTAGTAAAAATATATAATAAATGATATTAAAAATATTTAATTAAATTTAATTTGAGTGAGATAATGTGTTCCATAAATTTTATTGGTCAAAATAACATTTTATTATTATGTTAAATAGTTATATTTGAATTTAAAACTTTTTTTCATTTATTTTAAGTCAAGTTAAGTGATTATTGTTTAAATTGACAAAATGATTTTTTATGAGAATAATTTATTTTTAAATTTCTTAAAAATCATAAAAATATTAAAATAAGAAAAGGGTATAATATATGAGCTACTATGTCCTAAATTTTCCATTTTTAGGTAGTTTGGATCAATTTTTATCGATAATGAATTTATTATAATTCAATCTTTTGAGAAATTACAAAAGTGACCCTCAACTCAATTATAAAAGGGAATCATCTCCCGCATACAATTATATAAAATTGAGCCTTATATCATAATATATATATATATATATATATATTTATCTTATAAAATTCCATATCATCATTATATAGGTGTTGGTACTCCCAAAATACCAACACTAGATCCCCATAGAGGAGATCTAATTGAGTCACTTGCAAGAAGAGGTAATAACCTAAACTGATCTCTTTCTTTTCAAATATAATTTAACACCTCTAAATGTGTTGTATTTATTATAAAATATTAATTAAAATTCCCACAGTATAATTATTTGTTATTATTATTATTTAAAAAAAATTATGCGACCACTTTTCTACCGAATGAGAAGTGAGAGTATCATTCGTGCGTAAATACCAATTACCATCTTCTGGTTGAGATACAATTTATTTTTCATCACTACCTTTTATAGATGGGTATTATCATGGGTTTAATGTTTATATATTATACTTTAAGAAATTAATCCTATGAAATTATAATATAACATCTACATTCTTACAATCTAAATAATTGGAAAACATTAACTTCATTCATGTGTATTGGTGGACTACCACCTCCACAAAGTGATGTGATTCATTTTCTGTTTCCATTCTACATCGATGGTAATTTGGATATATTTAATAAATATATATTACAAATAAAACCATATAATTATTCTATAATGGTGAATTTTTATTAGACTTTATTTCATTCCATCCATAAAAAATGAAATCATTGTCCGTGTGTACTTACGACAAACAGTCTCTATGAATGGTGCAATTAATTTTTGTATATATAACTTTATGGATGAATATAAATATGTAAATAATGAATATGTATGTATAAATTTAATATATATTATATTTATATCACAATTAATATTCCATAGGTGATGTAACTCAGATAAATGTGCAAGGACCAGGACTACAGTACTGACGTCCTCATGAATAAATTAAAAATTTAAACCCAAAAATAAATATGTATTGTTAAAAAGGATGATAAAATTTTATAAAGGGATCATATATGATATTATAAGTATGAAAAATAATCTATTATAAAACTATAAAAAATTTAAATTTATTAGATGATATGTTAGGGTGCTTTCTATGTAATGAAAACTCAAGGTAAGAGATTTTGTCCTCACTTTTATTCCTATGTGACACAAGCCATAGTCACCAATTGTAACTTTTTTATGGTGTATATTATGAAGTTGAATGTATTTTATGATTCCTCATACAAATGTTATGTGGGTTTAAATATCTATCTATAGTTATTAATTTCATGGGCCTTATGATTCAAATGTTACCAATGGGGTAATTATATTATGCTACAATCTCATTTTTTATCACGATTGTTTATGATTATGTTTAATAAGATGAAATATTATGATCTATCTCTCAAAGATCTCATTATTTTTCTTTTATTTTATTTATTTCTTATAAATAAATGTTTCATCTATTTTCATAACCTTAGGTACTGAATGAATAGATATATTTTTTTTAAGTAAAATCATCTTCATTTCTCTCCTTGGTTTAAATTTTTTTCCATATATATGTTGTCTTTAAATTATTTATAAAAGGTTTTTAATAGTATCTTAGTATTTTTTTACATTAATTTTCACCCAAATTTAATATTTTAACAAATTATTTGAAATGAATCTTCTTGTTATTTTTGAAATGAGCTACTTTGTTAATTTTAATACATAATTATGAAAGGAATGTTTCTTAACTAATAAAACATGAATGGATTTTCCTACCATCTTGAATAATTTTTCCTTTTCATCTTCCTTTACAAGTCTACATGGTTATTTTCATTTCTTTTTCTTTTATAATTGTGGACATTTTTTTTAAAATAATCAATTTCCAAAAATGGAAATGTTATTTTACTCAATTTTTTTAATTATAATTTAATGGTATTTCCATTCATTAATGAAAAAAAACATTGATTTTTATTATTCGTTACTAGAGATATAATTAAATAATACCATCTTTCTTCTATATATGGATTATATATGATTATGGTGAAAATATGTTTATGAGACCTTTCTATTTTTCACATATTATGCTATGATGAAATGATGAACTGTTTGTGAAACCCGATTCTTTTCTATGTATAATTTTTTGATGAAATGATTATGAAAACTATTTCTTTTGATGAGTTTTGATATGGTGAATTCTTTATGATATTTTGGCATAAATATGCATGATTTTCATTATGTGATTTGTGGGATATATATCACGCTACAGTGCATTGAGTAATATTTTATCTCATGAGAAATATATGGGATAAAATAATATGTGGTTGATCTACTATGGGATTCATTTCAATGTGCTTGATCTAATATTTGATGAAAGTAGAAATTCCTACTCGGTTATGGTTTTATGGTCTTGGTAGTTAACCTTGACATTATGAAATAGTTTTTATACCAATTTTTTTTATATAAATTTAAGACATGATATTATGGTTCATGGTTGATGTAAGGAGATTGTTCACTCATATGATCCATGTCTTTTGAAATAATAAATTCTTATCTCATGATTCATGTTTATAATCTATGAAATAGTAGGTATAATAATTATAAGTTATATTCTTGATCTACTTATCTTATACTTTTCGTATTCTTTCATATCATTAGGGATTTATATCTCCCATGTTTACCATCACTATGAATTTGGTCTCACCCTTTATTAGGTTTCAATTTCACTAGGTTATGAAGAAAGGTATTAAGTATGAAATGTCTAAGAAAGGTGTTAGTTAAGAAGAACTAAGTTGGATATGGTGTGGTTCATTCATGAATCATTTATTTATGGGTATATGTTTATAAAGATACAATAACTACATGATTTGGGCGTGGGTCAAAATTTTATGAAATGAATATTCATCTATTAAAATGTAACATAAATGTATGAAAACTATGGGACTCTATATGAGTTCATGAAAAATAAATATTTATATTATTCTATTATAATAATTTCAGATGTAGTAAAACTAGGTTTTGTGGTATCACTCACCCCACTTTTGCTAGTATTGTATTATTTTTCCAATTAATTTTTATTCCACACATTCATCATTATAATATTGTATAAGAGGTAGAGTATAATTATGGTGATGATGTGAGGAAGTTTCACCCTATAAGTGGAGGGTATTTTTGAAATAATAAAACAGTAATGAGAGGTTGTTGAGTGATTGAGTTGATCACAATAAAGAGTAGAATATTGATAATTAATATTTTAATGAACGATGACCACATCATCATGAAATCTTAAAAATGATGAATTTTTTTCTTCTTCCCAAAGACATTAATGTTTTAACTTATTAATGTTTCCATTTTTATTCTTTTACAATTATATATTTTTGAGTGAAATTAATTTTTAAACCCCCATTTATATTATAAATTTATTATAGTTGTATATTATAATTTTAAATAGTGATATTGACAAATCTGTGCATCTGAGTGACCTCCTTGACTGATCGACACTAAGCATGCCCAATATTTCATGATTATGTAAAGTAGAATTTATTGGGGAGAGATATACAAAAAATCCCTCTTATCAAAGGGTAAAATATTAAATTTAACCTATCAAAAGGAATTATTTGTTTTTATATTTCCAGTGATCACAAAATATTTTGTTTCACATGGGATCATGGTTGGTGAAATTTCAAGACCCTAAATTAATAAGGATTATTTAATATTTATTATAAATTTTAATATTTGTCCCATGAATGTCTGAAGAGATATACACTAAATGTAGTCTTACATAGAAGTTTTAACATCGAGTTTATTTTTAGATCAAGGGGTTATTAGAGTACAGTTGAAACTTTTTGTTGTGTTTCAATCCTTGAGATGGGCATGTTTTATATCATAAATTAAAATCCCTATGCGACCTAATTCAAGTTTATAAAACCAAAATTTCATTTTTTCTATTGGATTATCCAATTCTTATATAAACATAAACCCCTGATCAAGAGATTAAATTTGGTAAGAGGATGGATTTTTTGGTTAGGTAGGGGACAACATTAGATCAAAAGTGGGTTCCCATGGAAATGAAAAACTAATCATATGGGGTGGTCAAAGCTTTCAAAGAAAATTTTAACTCAAGGAGGTAGAGAATTAATTTTAAATTTATCAATATGTTAATTGGCATTAATTTTATAAATTTATGTGAAGACTATTATTTTTGTTATATTGTAGAAATTTTTTCCCCACATAATAGTATTTTTTTTCTTATAACTACCATTTTTATTATGTTTATCATTAGTGGAAGAACATTAATCAATGAATAGTGGATGGTAATTCATACTAGACACAAAATACATGATTAATATTTTTTATTCCCCATTCACATTGGTTATTCATCTCTAACATTTTCTATGGATGATGGTATGAATAGACTGTCATGGGATAAAGATCAGGCATTGGATCAACTGGTGGGACACCAATTTGGATATGATTATAGAAAAGGGGAGATGAAAGAGGATTAGATGTTAAAAATTGGTCTTAAAAGGTGTATTTGAATGAGGTATGGTAGGTATTATCATGTTAGGGACTTGAGGATGCAATGTGAAGGATTTTTGACTGAATTTATAATTGCGGGATGTGCGATGGGGCCTCGTCGAAGGGTGGTGAAAAACACTATAGGTGAGACTCATATTGTGGAGATCTATAGTTGTGAATTGTATATGATTTAAAAAGAAAATGGGTTAATTTTCAATGATTTTGATGAAGATCATGAAAATTTTAAATTACCTGGTTTCATGACATGTAGTTTTTAACTAGATGAAAACTACTTTTTTATAGATTATAGCTTTGGTTTTTTGGAAAATAATTATTATAAAATTTAAATTATTTAATAAAATATGTGTATAATCTCTATTAGGTACTTAAATATCAAATAATAGATATTATAAAAGTATATTCTATGTAGTGTTGAGTCACATGATACTTTTTTAATGGACTACACATCATATTACCCCAAGTGACATATACAGTTTACACTCTAAAAGTACATTTGTAGTAGTTATATATCACTCAATATGGATTTCAATATGGTACATACATAAAAACTATATTCAAAGTATATGGTTTGTATAGTAGATTTAAATCATTGTACTATTACATGACATAATCTATACTAGATTGCACACCCATGTAGTCCATGATGAAAACATGGCATGTACTGAAAAATACTTATCATGTAGTTTGACATAACATAACTTTCTGGTGGAAGTAAATTCCAAGAGTAAATACAAATATTGTACATAAAATTACATGTTATATACTATGTATAAATTAGTGTTTTTATATCAACTTTCCTCGGATCCAAAATTAGATGTTTAAATAGTCTATTTTGTCTATTTTCCATACAGATCACTATTGTAAGATCCATTTTCTATTATTGGTAATCTATGTATCATTTTGGGAAGTTCTAAGAAAATTTTCTCCGTATAATTGATAGATGGGTGTAGACCAGATGATTAAGGTAGAAATAAGGTTTGGTTATATAGATATGACATGTTGATGATAGAGGAAAAGTCCTTATACTTCCATAGTTCAGCCCCAGGATACACACTTATGATAGGTTATGAGTCCTACACATTCTTTCATAGAGTTTTTCACTCCACCACACACGTAGTGGGATGGATATCCCTAATTGGGTGTGATTTTGGTACTCCCTTGAGCTTAAAAATTCCTAACACTTTTTTAGAAATGATAGATAATGGAAATAAAAAACATTCTCTAGGGTCTCATTATGATATCTATGGATTTTTGTAAATTTTTTAGTGTGATTATATTAATGAAGAATTAGTCATCTATGAAAGTTCAAAACTCCCACAAATGACACACATAAATTAATGTGGTTTTTTTCCTCCAGAGTAGAATAGATGAGGTTTAATTTTTTTTCATACGGCTATGTAGTTAAGGAATATTGAGTTCAACACTCCTTTAGCAGGTGTGTGTACCTATATGGGGAATAGTTCCTACACTATAGTTTATTGGTATAATGTGTAAGATAAAAAGGTGGCGTTTCTCAAATATTTCACGAATTAGGATACCTTAAGCACCTCTTTTTTATATTTTAGATGTAACTTATAGCTAAGTTATCGACATCTGAAATTAGAGGCCATTTTCATTTCTAAGAATCTATGGTTTCTTGTGAGATTGGAGCTGTTATGAGTCTAATTGATAAAGACATGAATTATTTTACCATCCATGGTTCTGTTTACCTTAGATAATAAATAGAAAATTTTGGGTTCATTGTTATTTCCCCTCAATCATTGGTTAAGATGAATCATTATTGCACATTACAATGTGTTTTTTGAGAATATTACTATATATTTTTATACTCACTATTTACAATAATTTTTACCTACACATGTTGTTCTTATACCTATGATTAATAGTTTAGATGTGACCTCTATGGGCATATGGATATAAAATATGGTCTTTTAGATTCCCGATGGTGTACAATAATACTTTGAAGTTATGGTTTTTATTAATGGTTGATTATAAATTATATTCAAGAATGATTTTTATCCCCTTTACTAGAGTATATTGTACATAGTGAAATTGTTTTATTAATATATATATTCTTCCTTTGTGGTTACCTATAAGGGATTGTACCTACTGGATGATGTTTTATTCTTGAATTTCATGTTGTTTAGTTGTTTATTTATATATATTTATAGTTATTTTTGGTCATTTATTCATATTGGATAAATATATATCCATTGCAGGTTACTATAGTTAAATAATTCCAAAATATATTATTGTTTCTTAGTGCTAGTCACCAGTATCTGGCCTATTGGAGGTGGTCCTGGGGTGGCACACTCAGCTTATCTTTAATCAGGGTTGGATGCTAGCGTGTTCGATCATGCGATCTCCTTTTTTGAGAAAATGTTATCAATATTCACATATTTGAACTATCATCCATTATCTTTATTAGGAATTACATTCCTTATGAAATAATCTATATATTCACCTTATTCACAAGAAATTCTTTATCAATATTCCTTAATAAACTACAGATTAATGAATTATTGATAATAAATCAAAAACCATATTGAACCAATTTTTATTGAGTTCTAATACCCCCACTTTATTTTTAGATAAATTATCATAAAACCATATAATGTTTAACATTGTATTCAAATTTCCGATCTTCTATAGTATTTATGATTTTTATTCATCCCCTTTAATATTAATTGAATATGAACTTCTTCTAAATAATATACTTTTATAGAGATGGGTTCCACGCTTAAGATTATGTTTCAATAAAATACTCCCCCAAAACAATGATAAAAAAATAAATCATTCCTTTTATAAAATTTTCTATGTTTTAGGAAGTGACAATTAATACCTATAAAAATAGAATAATTACCTTTATACAATCATTTCTAATGGGGTATATATTTTCATTTATTTCTAATGATAAATTTATTAAAAACTATATTTTTGATAAAACCCCATAGTAGTGAATTTCTAGTTTATTTTTTTAATAGAACATGTAAAATAAATATATATTTAAGAATATTTTCATGTGAGAAGTTTATATCTTGAAGGATGGTAACGGCTTGAAGGAGCTTTGATTGATTTCCATAAAATCTAGTTTTTTGTAGAAATTCAAATCACAGTAAGTTATGTACTATTTTAGAAACATATTTTAGAAAAAGGATTCATCTATGTTTGATTAATTTTTTGCAACACCATATAATTCATTTCCCACTATTTTTGAGTCATCTAATACCTCCGTATGGGTTTTTATAATGTTCATAAAAGTCTTTTAAGATAAAACGATAATGTATATATGAGTCATGAATCCATTTGTTAATAATTTATTAGGATCTTAACACAAATAATCATCATAATATGTGAGTGCTAAACATATATGTGTGATTGGATTAACAAACCCAGGATATATAATTGCATACAATTCCTTTAGTAGACTGTGGATGAGTTATCTAGGGTTACAAATTTTCCATATAAGAAACATTAAAAAATCCATTCCTTTTTGAATTTTCTAATGTATATCTAGAAGTAGGATTGAAATTATTTTGTTAATGATAAAATATTTTTTATAAACCAACTAACCAAGAATGGATGAAATCAATCCATGGTTTAAGGGATATTCAAAAATATATTTTTTGATTATTCTAATCTAAGATTAAGGCTAATTGTGTGGGTATAAATTTGACCAAACATACAAAAAAATTGAAATGGTAGGTATAAACATTGAGGATGAATAAAAATGAGTTGGGTTTAATTTAAATACCTTATTTTTCCAATGTTTTTAGATCTAGTCACTTTTAATAATTTATGCTATTTTGTTGGAATTTTTTATTGATAAAATATTACTATTGACCAAGAAATTTACATGCTTTAAAAATAGAAATATATTATAATGATAAAAGCTATAAAAATACATAAGTAATATAAAAAAATAGGAGGAGATCCTGAGTATATGTGTACACATGAACACAATAAATATGAGTTATTTCTATTCAAAAAAATCATAGAGAAGGTAGAGGATGGAGACTCATTGATTCCCAAGATGGATAATTCTAGGCTCACACAATATAAAGATGAAGTCAATGAAGGAATATAATCAATGATCTATAAATATTTGGAAGCTCATAAATTTTGATCAAATGTGATATACCATTTAGTGTATTTAACGATCTATATTTTGTAGAGAATAAGATCATCATAGGGCCATAGAGGACTGATTTTTGAAAGAGAGTAGTGATTTATTTGAAAGTGTTTTTATGGATTTTGAATCTAGTAGGTCAGTGTAAATTATCCATCTTGAAAAAACATATAATGCGATGCATGTAGTGCCTCTAGTGCATCATTAAACTTTTTAAATCATTCTCCTTGTATTAGTCTTATTTGGGTGAGCCAAATAAAACAATTTGGGTTCATTATTTATAGCTTTCATCACATAAGAGTTAATATAGGGGAGATATAATAGTGTTTCTTACAAATGAGAGAAGAAGATCATAGAAAAGAAGTAATTTTTAAGACATATAGTACCTTTGTTCACCTTCCGCTCATGGTATATTCATTTTTTGGAGAAAATATAACTTTATCCACTGAAATTATTTCCATTTAACTATTCAACTTTTTTAACTTTTTAAATCAACTAAATATATCTAAATATAGTTATAATGTGATAAATTTTCATTGAGAAAAAATAATAATTTATAAAGATTTATTAATAAGTCCACTAATATCATTGGGTCAAAACTTACTGTAGGAAACATTTTATTATGTTAAAAATAACTATTCCTTCCATTACACTAATTTACATTGAGAAATAGTATAGAACTTTATCATTATATTATATTAAGAATTACCCCTGTGATCTAAATAATAATTTCACAATATAATTTTTGATAAAACATGAATCACTAAAGTTTAGATTTATACTAATTATTAAAAAATATTTCCTTCCATTCATTGGAAGTTTTTTGTTCATCAAATAATTATTTAATCCTTTGATACTTCTCTGACCACCTAATTTAAAAAATTCCAAACCATATTTTGAGTGATAATAATCATTACAGGTGTTTATCATTTATATTATTGAATCATGTTGAAAAATTGATTATACAAAAAGTAAAAACATGAAAAATATGAAATGGATATCTCCTTTTATGGTATTGAAATATTTTTATCTTTAGATTAGGATAAAATAAAGAGATATTATCTTCCATAATATTATAATTTATAGTCCAAAATCTAAAATATAATTATACATTCTAATAGGCCTTCCCCATGGATTTTATATCCTCATTAATGTTTCATCACTTCAAAAAATGTTTTTTCATTAAAATATATTTAGAAGAGGGTAATACTTCAGATTCATGATGTTGAGGAAGATGGGTGGTCACTTTTGACAACTCATAGTCCTTTATGCTTGAATTTTAAATATATTATAAATTTTGAACCCTTTAGGAGGTCATATACGATGTCCTTGTTATCATAAAGAATTATCTTCAGTTCATAACCCAATACAACAATGATTTTTTCACGAGTGCTATTTTCTTGGATGATTCTCCACTTATTAGTATTTTTTATTTTATTTTCAAAGAAGATATTCTACCTATATCTTCCTTATAAGACACATCAAATTTATTTATCCATAACTTACTATGATATTCTTCCTTCTCAGGTGCCTTGTTATCTTTAGTAGTATTTACTCTTTTATCAATTTTGACAATAATATTCTTCTATTTCTCTGAAACCTTGTTTTAGTGAAATATTTGAAAACCCTCATCAAGATACAGTCAAATTCATAACCTTCTTCAAACAAACCATGAAATATATTCCATGATATGATAAATATATCTTTACATACATGGGTATTTTACTATTGTTTTCTAATAGAAATTATCATGAGTATCCCTTTACAAACATGATTAGCGTGAAAGTATTTTGTATAATAATACCTATACTCCATTTAATATGATTAGTAATAAAAATTTTCAAAATTAAATCATCTTTATAGAGAGAAATATGTTCAAATTATTTACTAAAAATTATAACAATATATTTGGGCACATCAAAATTGAATGACATGTCTCCATACATTTCTCCATGGTAATTTAATATTTTTCTTGTATATGTTATGAATTTTTATATATATTTCCTTAAATTTATATATTTTCTTGTTGAATCATTTACGGTCTCAATTAAAATCGTGTAGTTATTATAATTTGATTTATATTTGAATATGTTAGAACTATGTCCTGGTTTCGCCATTCTATGTGGCCTTTTATTCATTACACATTTATTCTGAATTTTCAATAGTTTATAATAATTTTCATTGATATAATTTTTCAATATCATATATTGATGAATAAATAAATTTAAGGAACATTTTAATGAAAAATGACCTCAATGTTTTTTTGTTCTCTAATTTATTTAATTGAAATGAAATCCCTATAATGTTGTCAAATATTCTATTATTTTTGATTATGTTGATCTCCCATGTCATTTTTAAGATCCTTATCCTTAACCATTTTATCTTTAAATCTTGATCTGCTCTAAAAAATAAATTAATTTTATTCATCACTTTTGTATTCATGCTTTTAATGGAATAATCTAAGTGGAAAACATCTTTTTAAAAAAAATTATTTTGCTCAATTATTATGCAATATGGCAGTCTCTTCATCTTTATTAATTTTCAAATTTTAATTTTATGATAATATGATTTATTTATTTATTAATCCAAATTTTATTTTTTATATTATTAAAAACGTTTCTTATAATTTTTTTTATTGAAATTCATAATTTCATTTTATATTTTCAGATATATTAAGAGCCGTTTTGTTTAATGTTTTCAAATTCAACATTCCTTTTTCTCCATACAATATGGGTATTTTGTTATCAATGCCCCATTTTATTTTCATGAAATCATATTATAATACCACATTTATATTTCTTGATAAATAAAAAACTATATTCATTGGATTACTTGAGAGCCTAACATCATCATTATTGGATCTAATATATTCTAGAAAGTAAATATCTTATAATAATATCTAAAAATCATTCGGTCAAATGATAAAAAAATAGATTTAAAATTACTCATACTTCCCTATAAGGGGCTATTGTGATCTTTATATCAACCTAATATATCTTTACATTTTTAAATAACATGGAAATTTCATAGAGTTCTTTTCTTTCTTTTATTAATTTTCACTATTATTGAATTGTAATAACGTTTATAGAAAATTTTAAAAAAGAAAAATATTACCTCTAAATATAATTCAAATAAAAACAATGAAAGCTAACAAAATAAGATATAGATAACTGTGATTATAATTTCTAAAACAATAATTGTCTAGTGAGTGATACCCTAAGATTGGGGTTGGGTGATATTGAATAAGGTATGCCAACACGATCTAATAAATATTTATTTCTCCATTAAAATAATCCCTCCCCATATAGATATTTAACTTAGGATTAGTGGTGTATTGAATTTGTTTTTCTTGTTTAATAATTTTGAATATTTTGGGGAATATTTTTGATGCTTGGCGCTGAGTTGGCCTAAAGATTTAGAGCATAGAGTTCCTTGGTGCAGTGATACTAAAAATATTAAAAATATTATGTCACACACACTGACCCAATTTTAAAAAAATAATTTAATTACTCCTGAATAAAGTTTAAGATAATAATTTTTAGACCACCATTAAATTCATAATTCATGTGTTACCCTCAATTGAACATATCCATTGTAGGTGTTAGGTGTTTTTTTAAAAACTCGTCATGGATGTATTAATGAATAAATTTTATTATTTAATGAATTTAATTTTTTATAACTATACTCCTCTTATTTTAATGAAGTTATGGGAAAATCACAGGGTTTTTCACATAACAGTAGGGATTTTAGGGAGTTAGTGGAGGATTGAATTATGGAATTAATGGAATTTGGTCGAACAATTTAGTACTACTCAGATCATATTTACCAAATGAGTTTATGGATCTCACCAATGACATAAATAATGAATCATTATTAATTAGTAATCGATCCAACTCAAGGTAGGATATTTCTTTATGGATTTTATCCTAATTTTTTAACCCATAGAGAATGAGAGTCAATCATTTTAAAAAGATTTATTCATGGATTTATGGTTTATTTTCAGGTTATGCTATACATTCTTGAGTTTTGGGAATTTATATCATTATATTATCATCAATTCATCCATCTCTCTAACAATAATTGATTGATTCCAACATGAACAATGGATGAGGTTCATTATTCATGTTTCAGATTCATGCATTTCTACCATAATTTTTTACTTGTTCATTAGTAGTAATTAATACACGGTAATCAATCTTTATGAAAGTTTTCATTGGAATAAATTATTAGCACTTCTGGTTTGGGATGAAGATTGATGGAATAAATGAGGTGAGATGATGACCTCATGAAATCGTGGTTCATATTGAAGACCCCCACTTCTTTGTTCCCATGATCACGCAGTGCAGTGTGATGGAGGATGTCCTCGGGAATGTTGAGTGGCTGAAATTTGGCCACTAGTGATTTCTTAGGAATGGTCGGACATAAATATAGGGTTTATAAGGACATCCAATGGATTTTTAGGTAGTGAAATGAAATGATAATGTTAATAGAAGACTAAATTTTCTATAAAAAACACGATTGAATGGATTTTACATCAAAAGAACATAAGTCTTGTTGTCCCATGAGTATGGTATCTATGGTTTAAGGTGAGAAAAAAATCACATGAATTATGGTTGTATCCACACACCATGTGACCCTACTCGACCAACCTTCAAAGGTACGTGCCTTGGTCCATATATGGTTAGATAGGTCATGTAACCTAGGGTAAATCTATTTATATTAACATAGATTGGTGAGTTTTTTATAATGGATACATGCCCAGTGCACTGTGGCATGGGCTGGAATACATGATCCTAGGATGGAGTACACATGCATGGTATGGAGTACACAAACATGGGTTAGAGTACACATGCATAAACCTGGGTCAGAAATACATGCTATTTACCCAATGTACAAACCATGTGACTTCACATTAATTCCCAAGTCATATCTGGGAAACAACATGCTCATGTGTCAAGGAGAGGTCACACAGAGTGTGACCCTATCTACATGCCATGTAATTTTATCACAAGCATCCACATTGCATATCTCCTTCCTCAAAAATCTTATTCGGTCCCACGATGAGCCTATCTTATATAGTATTCCATGTGGAACATGATGTTGGAATTATTTTTGGAATCTAATATATTATTTCATGTGATTATTTTTGGACAATTCTATTAGAAATTCTTAGTCGATATTCTTGAATGAGTGTGATCATAAATGTTTTACCAGGACTGGAAACCCACCTATCGCATCAAGGAATGGGTCCCCCATAAAATTTAAATAGGTGGGGTTGGTAACCCCCAAACTACATTGGGTCTAATTCCACTATTTACAAAGTATCACCTCATCTGTTTGACCTATGATGAGAATGGTTTCTCCACAAGATATTGTGGTCCGTCACCGATGGAGCACAATAGAATTGTGCAATCTCTCTATACTATTTCTGTGGGGATTTTTTGTGTTTCGTAGTGGGAGTTGTTTCTACCTCAGATGAGGAGAGTAATGGTGAGTTGAGGTATCACCACATTGATTATTGAAAGGTTACATGAGATGCATGACCAAGACATAGTGCCACCCAAGTTGTGGATAACAATGGAGAGTTTTATTCCCTTCGCATGGATTCTTATTTATTTTCGTTTGATGTCGGGCATTTTATATAGAAATGTGGAGCTACAAGATGACTCATAATTTGTATATGGGATTTGGATATTTATATCACATTTATGTATTTTTTATGATTCTTTTTATCCTATTTTGGTTAATATGTTTTGGTGTCATATTCTGAGTCACATACCTTCATGGTGTTGATCTGACAACACACTATTTGATGCTTTCTATTAAGTGATTTTGGGGAATCCCAGAAGATATTTATATACACATACTTATATGGTCTCTACCTTTACATGTCATGTTTTATGAGAATAATATAATTTTAATTAGAGTCCTATGTAGACCTGGAGCATGCACAATATAGTTGAGTGAAAAAGACGATGGTTTATACTTGGTGTTACCTTTGGGTTGCTACCCCATTTTGGGTTCATTCAAGTTTTAGAGGCCCTATATTTTTTCCTTTATCATTAATTGTACTTCTTATTATACTCAAATGTGGGATATATGTTATATTTTGATTTTTTACATTTTTACATTATAATAGTGTATGAAGATACATGATGTGTATATATAATTTAGGCTTAGGCCTACCATGTGTGTGATATAGCTACTCAGCACTAGTAATCATCCCCAAGAATATTGGAAGGGGGTTCTGGGTTTCATAATCAACTTAACTCTAGATAAGTAGGCTTTGTTGGGATAGGTCTTGATATAGTGGTATCCAAGTAGTTTATATTAATATTAGAGTTTTAGTATTTCTAGTTGTGATGATTAGTTTGAGAACATGGTAAATAGTGTTAGAGTGTCTTTAGTTTGGAATTTAGGCTATAAAATCCCATTTTGGTGTGGAATACAACATATCCATTCACTTGTAGAATGAAAATCTATTTGTTGAAAAAAACATTTCAGAACTAGTTGAAGGTAACCCATTATTACATGCATTTTATAGAAATGTGTTGTGGATTTTATGTCCTTCTTGAGTCAGCTCCCCAGATATTCAATTTGATGATTGTATGTATTGGTAATTTCCATGATTCCACTATGACAAAACATTTCTTTTATTTTAAGATAGTGTTGCGATGATGGACTGTTGATTGATGGGGACTTAGTTTAAGGAACCAATAATGAGGTGTTTTCACCAAGGGGAATGGAGAAGATATTCCACCTATTTATCATCACATGGACTCAACTCTAATTGTCCAGGTAGATTAACTTCAACATGATGAGAAAGAAATGGATATAGTAGGACAAGATGATGGTACACATAGGCTTATAATGTTTCATGTGTTCTTGAGATAGATACTGCTCAGGTTTTATGATGAGTTGAACTCTTAGACAGTGGATTATTGGATCAAGGTGGTGGTGTGGTTTTTTGGATTATGTGGAAACCAAATGACCAGATAGTTTCAATAAAATTTATACTTTTTTATATGGAAGTATTTAGTTTTGGTTGTACAAGAAGATTCTATACCTATGCGGATTACACATAGTGGGTTTGAGAGATAATGGTCACCCATGTTTCATGGTAGGAATACACCATTCTTGAGTGGTAGAGTACTAGTGTGAGCATGTGGTTCTAAAATACTTCTTGGTTAGGACCCCACTTGATGGTGGTCCTAATGTATATATTTATCTAGGATGATATGGGGAATCATTAAAGCCTTTTTCTGGTGGTGATTGACATAACATCCTGTACATAAGTAAGAGGGACCCTTCACCCACTGAGATGTGTTTTGGTGACCTGATCCAAAACCATGAAAGAGATTTAGTGTATCTCAAAGTGGGTAGTGATGATTTTTTTGGATGAGTTACTTTGAATTGTATGTTTGTTGTAATTTTGATTTACTAAGTTGTCAAAACCATTCTGGGTTGGGGTGAATAGGTGGGAAAGGGAAAGGGTAACTTTAGGTAGCAATAGCTTATCACCTAGAGGCCACGAGTGTGGTTTGAGGTGATACATGTTTATTTACTCCTCTAATTATAGTTTTATGTTAAATTCATAAGGAAATTTTTTATAAAAATAACCAATGTTCGATTCCAAATGATAATAGTGGATCCTTTTTGTTTAAACTTAGTGTTTAGAGGCTGTATAGATAGGATCAATGATCAAACACTTTTATTGACATTATGACCTAACTAATGGAGGAGAGAGAGCCTCATGTAGTATAATTTCTTTAATGTGGTAGAACCTTATGATGTTTTCCTTAGTATATAATAGTTTTCTACCATCCATTCTCATTTTACTCTTACTCGTGAGGGTTTCAATGTATCTGAGTTGTTGGATGGAATTTTCCTTCATTGGCATGGAGTGATCCAATGAAGAAAATAATGAGATCATTTATAAGATAATATGATCCATTTATCATCAGTTGATTAGTATAACCCTTGGAGTAGTAGATTCTATGAGCTTTCAGTTTCCTGTGGTGTTGGAGGTGTACATGAATGTGTTCTAAAAGGATGTACCAATCCTACCTCCCCAACGAAGATTTTTTTTTCCTCCATGGAATCATACCTAAGGATGATATTATATGTACACTATCATATCAAATGGGACCATATAACTATGAGATTTAAAGGTTTGATAAGTGGAATATGCTGAGTATGAGATTTTTTAGATTTTTGTGTTCACTTGGGAAACACTATCTTTGTCTCCTAGGAGGAGGATGATTGATTGATCTTATGTGTATATTAAAGCCACTTGATCTAGGTGACTATTATAGAGGATTATACATCCTCGAGAGTCAATTATTTCATTGAATTGTGGTTAAGGTTTACGTGGTTATTGTTGTTTTACCCCTGGATAGGTTATCACCAACTCTATGTTTGAGAGGATAGTGTACAAAATGTGGATTTCATAATATTCTAAAGTTTATTTGAGTTCTGATTGATACATTCTAGTTTTTGAACACCACAAAATGATAAAAAAGTTATGGACTGAATAATTAATCCCTTTTTGGATTGGTTCATGGTATCCCTCTTCAAATTCACCCATATGTACTTGAAATCAGTGTTTTTGTATGAGAAACACTTGAGGATGTTTCTAGAGATGTTCTAATAGTACCATCTTTATAAGAATATTTTAATGTATATGTTCTATATTCAGAAGGTCCACTTCATAGCATTTGTTTTCTCAAACATGGGAGTGATATTGGAACCAAAAAAGGCTAAGACAATTCTATATTGATATCCACCGAGGTGAGCGTCTGTAATTAAATATGATCAAAATGAAATTTTCTATATACTATTTTTTAGTGAGGTGATAGAAAAATTAACCACTTTGGATTTGACCCTTGAGGATGAAGATGGATTATTATGCCTCTAGTTGATGGTTGTTACCCCTCTTAAACTTTAGATATCCATGGAGGTAACACTTAGGGATTTCAATTGTGAGTAATTTCATGACCATATATCAACTAGACATGTTCTTGATAGATTTTATGAAGGTGGGGAGTACTTTATCCTTTCAATTATATATGATGACCCATATTGCACTATAATAGGAGGTGTTAAGGTGGTTTCATTCCCTTAGTAGTATTCCTAGTATTGTTTCTCATGTATCAAAATCCTTTCGTATCAAGATCAATGGAGAAGGATGCTTTAGTGTGTTGCTATGTAAAACTCTTGATGTCTCAAAGCCCTATAAGTGGAGAATGAGGTGCTTAGATCGAATTTGAAATTGGTTAGTATATTTTTTGGTTTTTATATTGGGAATTTCAGGATCATTGATAGGTTATGACACTCATATAGTGTTTTTAAAATTTCTCGCCAAGTTGGACCAATTTCTATCCATATAAGAGAAGAGATTAATAGAGAGTTTGGGATGCATGTGTGTACATGAAGTATAATGTATTCATGGAATTCCCTCAATGATTGTTTCTAAATAAGATAATCACTTCATGTCCTGATTACAGAGAGGATGTAGAAGGCATTTGGAGCTTGGATTCAGATGATTCTAATGTATCTTCCCCAAACAATAGGCTGGAATGTCATATTATTTATGTTTTAGGGAACATGTGTTCAGATTGTATGTTAGCTATAGGCTATAGGTGAGAGGATCATCAATGATTAGTGAAGTGTGATTATCAAAATAGTTACAACTCCATCATCGGTGTAGTACCATTTTAGGCCATGTATGGAGACCATTCAAGTTATCACAATATTGGTTAGAGCTAGTGGGAGACAATGCTTTTAGTCCTAGAGTTGGATCCATCAAAGTCTGTAAAGGGTACATCTTATCTAGAAGCAGATGGTGGATTCTTGAAAGTGTCATTATTATTTGTTGGACTGATGATGGTGGCCTTGGGAGTTTGATGAGGAGATCATGTGTTCTGAGATATCTCACCTTATTGAGGTTTATGAGGATTTGGCTGGGATAATAATAAATAATTAGGGTTGATATCACATTTTTATAGTTATTACACTAGGTTAGTAAGGTGGAATATTTATGAACACTTTGAAAATATTAAGATTATTTTCTTAGTGTTTTCCAAGTAACACATCTAAGGATACATGTGCACAACCCATTTTTAAGAGTTAGATAATATAGCTAGAATTTTAGAATTAATAGTGGAAGACACTTTATGAGAAATTGTTTACCATGGGTGTGTGGTTATTGACAACAAAAGAACCATTAGTAGAGATCTTTGTAGTGGGAAACCTAGTTGAGAGCATGTTATCCTCACTTATGAGTAGGTTTTCTATTTTTTTGTGATGAAAATTCTTGAATGTGGGGAGAATGTAATGTAGTTTTTTTTTATTAAATACTTCGGATTGTTTTGATGAATATTACTGATGTTATGGTATGAGTGGGAAATTATTTTTGGTTCCCATAGAGCTTTGGTTTGGAGATAACAATAATGATAAAAAAATATATCAACTGCACAAAATTTTTATAAATTAATGGAATAACTCATGAACGACGTCCTAGATAGGAATTTTAAGTCCACTATTAAATCAATAATGGAGGTTTTACCTTATCATGGCATAAACTTTGTTAGGGTTGGTTGTTTGGATAAAAAGTGTTTGGGGGAATATTAGTAAATCAATTAATTAATTAATTAAATTTTCTAGCTATAACATGATTTCTCCTATTTAAACCCACTTATTGGAAAATCCTTGAGTTATCTACATAACCCTAGGGGTATGAGAGGAATCCATGGGGAGTGTGTTATAACATAAATTTATTACGGTTCTATAAGTTGATATTTATAGGGGCATTAGTGCCAAAAATGTTCATGGATCTCACTCAAAATAGTGATCCAAAATCATCATTCACCATTGATTTATCCAAACTCGAGGTAGGTTGTTGTTTTATGGATTTTATCCATATCTTTAATCCCCTATCCAACATGATTAAATCCTTATTCTAGGACTTATTCATAGATTTATGGGTGATTTGGGGGTTATTCTTTACCTTCTTAGGTTATTTTAATTGATATATTTTGATTATCTATTATCCAATCGTCATTCTAATGGAAATGAATTGAGGCCAAACAGATTAATGGATGATATTCATTCCACATGTTTTTGATTCATGAATATTTCATAGTTTTCTTTTCTCATTAATCATTTGTAATCGTTTCAGCCATCAATTCAATAAATACAGTATAGGATATCATTATGAAACCTTTATTTTTTTGGCAAAAAATCAATTATATAGGTTTGAGATTGGGAATGATGGAATGAATGAGGTGTACTGATGAATATGATGATTGAGGTTTGGATATGAAACCCTCAGTTCATGAATTATTCATTAATAAGTGTGGAATTGTAGATAATATCCATTGGAAGGTTGGGTGGACATCATCCGGAAACTTCTGTTTGACATAAATCTATGTTCCATGGTCCTAATTGATGGTGGATCAGGTGGTGACAATAATGTGAGTTGAATAGAGTTAGAAGTCCAAATTTTATATGACAAGATTGACTGCATGTTTTTTAATTCGATATAAAACACACCATGTAGTCCCCTGGTAGTGGTGAATAGGGTTTTGGGTGAGATAAATATCACACACCATGTGGTGAGACCCACATTCCTTATAAACCTACGCAACCAGCTAACGTGACTTTCAAAGGCATGCATCCAGAACCTCATGTGATTAGCGAAAATGTGAACCTTATGTGACACTCTCTATATATGTACATTTTATGGAGAGATGTGTACCTTGGGTACATTCCCAGTAAACTCATACATGGTTTGGATTATATAGTAATGGGATCGATTATATGGGCATGGGAATGAGTAAATGATCACATGCTAGAGTAGATGGGCATACCCATTGGAAGGAAATGAACTCCATGTACACCAAGCACATTACATTTAGTTTCACATTGATTATCAAGACATGTTTATGTGATGAAAAATCCATGTTTCAATACGATGCCACACATCATGTGACCCTATGTAAACTCTATTTAAATTCCTCAAGAAAATCTACCATACATATCTCCTTCATTGGAAATTTTATTTTGGCAAAAAAGTAGCATACCCTGAGTAGTTTTACTCCTAAAACATGATATTGACCAATATTTTTAAAAAAAATTATATTATGTGATGTGATTTCTGAGATATGTGTCTATTAGTAACACCTATTTGGTTGTTGTGAATGGGTGTGATCATTAGAGTGCTATTGGGTTTGGCACACCCCTTGTCTCATCAGAGGGATGGACCTATACTCTTTTCAATTTTATCGTTATAATAATTTATAAATACTTTAGGTAAAGGTTCTATGTCTATAATGTGGAATCTCGAATGTGTGAGCTCTAATGGGCACTATTCATCCAATGGAGTTAGTGATCCCTTAGTTTGTGGAGTGTAATGGTGAGGTACATTCTCTCCACACAGTTTCAAGTGCTATTTTTAGGATTCCTAGATATTGTTCGTGATCCCTTTTCAATGGAGAAGTGGAAAGTTGTGGGATCTCCAAAAAAAATATTGTTAGTTTATGTGATATAAATGACAAGAATATAATTCCCCTTGTACTGTGGAACATAGTGGCAAGGTGTGCACTCTCCGCACGGATTCTTGTATGGTTGTTCATCATTATGGGCATTAGAGTTGGACTGTTGGAACATTAAGATGAATAATCATTATTATATAAGGTTTCGAGATAAAGGCCCCCTTTCTCTATTCATTGGTGCTTTATATTGATGATATATAGGTTATTTTGGTTTTGTTTCAAATTTTTATTTACATGCGTTCATGGTGTGAAGTTGACTAATCTCTCTTTTATTTTTTCTGTTTGGTGATTTTTTGGTGTCCTACAAGGTATTTTTCTACTAAACCCTATGTGGGATATATCAATCCACGAATCATGTTATGTATCTGAATGATTTTTCCTTAGAGTCCAAGGTGGACTAGGATTAGGAATATCATAGTTGAGCAAGATATAATATAGTTCATACCAGATGTTTATTTTGGGTTGCTTGACCCATTTGTTTAAATGATGGGTTATTAGTAGTTTTGGTGGGCTCGTATTTATCTATTTTACAAATTGTTTACCTCTTATTTTACTAATTCATGGTATGGATATTATACATGCATTTACGGGTTGGTTTGGTTACCTTTCTACATTGTACTAGTGTATGGAGATGTGTGCATGTGTATATGAACATTATGCTATGTCCTTATGTATGTGTGATATGACTAATAGGAACTATTCACTATCCCATGGAATATTAGAGGAAGGATGGAGGTGACACACTTAGATTACTTCCATCTAGGTAGGCACAAATGGGTCAGATCATAACCAGGGGGTTCTTATTTATAATACTTTTATGGTAACAATCTGATTGATATTGATTTTATTATTTTCATTTTTTAAATGTATTCCATTATTAAAGAAATCACACATGATTATATTTCTTGATAAATAAAAGTATATAATGAATATATTATGAGAATATTTTACTTGTTTTACCGATATAGGGATACAAATAGGGATTATATGAAAATGATTTTATGACAAACCAAAAATCCTCTATATGAACTTTAGTGTCAGTTTTTGTTAAGGAAACTCTAATCCATCTAATACTCCATTTATAAATGGTTAAGGATGGTGAATTGACTCAAAAGTCTCACTCACACATTACCCTCCTTTCTCTCACTAACAAAGGAAGGAATAATATAGCCTAAAATCCTTTACAAGGATAAGAACAATAACACCCTTAAATTGTGTTCACTATAAATAGGTGGTCCTCAATATATTTATTTTTTTAATATTTTAGAAGGAGTGTTAACATCACCATGAAATAAATATAATCTTACTTGAATATATCTTTAATATACCTCCATGGATTATATCCTTATTCATCTTCATTCAAAACATGTTAATGATGTTCTTCCATCTCTCTCACACCTCTCTGTTTTTAAAATAGATAATCTCTAATTTCACAATATAATTTTTATCTTGTTTTATTCATCATTGAAGAACAACAGTTTCTTTTTATAGAGATTTATTTTTTTATATATTATATATGTTGCTCTATCTTCCCTATATTTTCAAATTTTAATACTTTTTAATCCCAAAATTAATTTCTTTATAAAGCATATAATGGATCCAAATACATCAAAAAAATCATTCAAAACATTTATTATTTTATAAAAATTGAAAATATATAAAAAAAATTATAAAACAATTTCATGTTTATTTGTTTCCATATCTTTGAAATTTCCCATATAAATTCAATGTCACATTTTGACATTAAACAACTCATATTTCAAAAGATGTATTGGTTGATGACATTAATAAAATCTCTCTACTTCAATGACACCTTGAGACACCATGTATTTTATTTCACATATTGGATTACTAGGCCTCATCTAGTAAAATTAAAACACGTTTTTTAATTAAACCAAGTGGTTTTTTTAATGGATTATCAAATTTTCCCAAGAATGTAGTAAAACATCACCAAAACTTCTCAATCATTAATTAATGTCTAAATAAATTATAAGAATCCTAATCAAACATTCAAATAACCAATAAAATATATATAAAAATTAGTTATTATTTTATATATATTTTAAAATTGAATGTTCAATACCTAATTTATAATGATTTTCCAAACTAATAGAGTACTGGTTTAGATTATAACCTATTAAAATTTGACTAAAAATCATTTAAAAATAATGTGATAAAAATTTATTTTCTTAGAAGTTATGGAACCTTATAATATTAGGTAATAAATATGTGAAATGTATAACAATATGTTTATTAAAATCATGGTGTAAATCCTTCCTTTTTCTAAAATAATAACTTATATACAGTGTAATTTCTTAGGATAAATTGAACTATTGGGAATAATTTTATTAAAAATCCTCATATCCCTAAACCAGGAAATATAATTACAACATAGTTTAAACCCATAATAAATAGCTACACATACCATCTTAACTTCTTAAATTATAATTTCTAACTATTTCCTATTCAATTTAAAATGTTTAATAATAAATTTCCCCTTGGTCCTTGACAAATAATCCAAGATTTATTCAAACTCATCCACATATTTTCCCCACCATTTCATGTAATTTTCATTAATCAAAACTAAAAATTCCATTACTAGAAACAAAATCTATTACAACAATTTAAAACCAAGACTCTATCCATCCAAACTACTCATATAACATGAGGCCTTGGTTTGTATAACCATAGAAGTAGTCACTATTATGAGATAAACATACCACTATTTTTATTAAACCATAACTATATCATCATATAGTTATCATTATATAATCCATAAGGGGATATTTTACACAGACATATTCTGTGGAGATAGAGATGGCGGCTCGTGAAGGTGCCCTTGAGGGCGAAGGTGTAAACCCTAATAGGGGTGATGATGCGAAGAATTCCATGGATAAGGATGAGGATCACATCAGACATTATGATCTCTTCAGTCTCTGTGCTAAACAAAAGTCTGATAAAGCAATGCCTAATGATGTCTCCGATTATGGGAGGAGCTTTGCGGATGTGGCTAAACAAGCTGGAGGCTTCTCCTTCATGGATTGTAACGCTGGTGGATCAGGAAGAATAATACGAAAGGGTCGTATTTCCCATGTATCGACCAATGAAGCCACTATTAAAGAAAGGGTAAAATTGTGTAAATTTTTTGTTATTTCTCGGGTTGTGGTTCCAAAAGGGGTACTGTCTTGGAAATTTCATGACCTCTCAAGCAGGTTGGCTGAGATTTGGGGCTTCAGTGACTGGAAGATGACAGCCATGGGTAGAGGCTTTTATCATGTGGTATTTCCCTCTAATGAATGTAAAAGGTGCGCTTGGATCTTGGGATCTGTTCCTCTACATCCTGGATTCCTTTGGGTTCATGAGTGGGATCGTAACTTTGATCCCAGCTTGGTTAAAAACACCTTTTCCAAGGTATGGACACATATTCATAAGTTAAGCTGGCTTTATTGGCATCCACAAATTCTATGGGGTATTGAATCTTCTATTGGTAACCCTATTAGACTTGATAAACAAACAGATAACTGTAACTTTGGTCACTTTGCTAGGATTTTAGTGGAGGTCGACATGTCAGCTACCTTAGTGGAAGAGGTAGTCTTTACTACTAGGGATGATAGCATCAATCATGAAATTGGATATGAGGGAAATCCAAAATTCTACCTCAATTGTCAAATATTTGGGCATTTAATTTCTGAATGTAACAAGAATAAGATCCATTCCTCTTGTAACTATAGAGGTCATGATGCTGGGAGTTGTCGAAGAAGGACATCTGATCAGGGTCAATCAAAACTCGACATTGTCACTAACAATGGACAGGAAGTGACTGATAAGGTCGATGCTCAGAGATCCAATGTTGATGCTGCACCTTCTGATGAAGAATGGAATCATTGTCTTGAGAACACACCACAAAAGGCAGCCATTGTAAAGTTGTTGAATTCTGTACAAGAGGCGACTACAATGGCTGATGCTCACACTGCCAATGAAATGAGTAAAAGTCTGGACCCTCTGCATGAGGGTGATGTTCCTGCTGGTTAGGTGGTTATTGAACATGATTCTACTGGTATAAAAACACAAGCAAGGAACAGTTTTCCATCTGTGAATGAGGTCTCTGGTGCTCAGATTATAACTGCCAATGAAATGAGTAAAAGTCTGGACCCTCAGCATGAGGGTGATGTGCTTGCTGGTTAGGTGGTTATTGAACATGATTCTGCTAGTATACGAACACAAGCAGGGAAGGGCTTTCCATATGTGGATGAGGGCTCTGGTGCTCAGATTATAACTGACTCAGTGATTCATGATTCCCCCATTGGTGGAAGTCTGATGGAACAAGCCACTGTGGATTCAGAATAAAATTTATCACATGTACCTTCTTCTAAAGCTTCAAGAAGGAAGTTACCGACATCTCTTCAATGCCTATTGATTCAGGGAACATGTTTACCTATCTCTCTGATTATGATTCTGGAGTTGGAGATGACTCTAATGATACATTAGATGAGAATAAGTCAGACCCTGAGGAATGCTTAGCTTCAAGCTATGCTGGACCCTGCACTAGACAGAGGTCTTCTAATCAATGAGGATTATTTTTTGGAACTTCCAGGGTCTTGGGAACTCTCCCACGGTCAGAACCTTGAATCATATTATAATGACCAACAAACCTATGTTAGTAGATATTACTGATCCAAGAATGAATTTTTAATGATGGATGGATTTTAAGTGGAGTAATATAGTATAATCACTTGTTTCTTCTAATCAACATGTGAATGGGAATGAAAATTTATGGGTTCTAAAAAACACAATAGTGTTAGCATTGATTCCATTCAGAATGAATAGCAGTCAGTTACTTTATCTTGTTTCTTTCAAGAGAATAGTTTTTTTGTGACCTTTGTGTATGATTTCAATCAGTATATTAGAATGAAAACTTTATGGGAATCCCTTACTACTATTTCTGACAGCATGTCTGCTAGATGGATTCTGATTGGAGATTTCAATAGCATTCTGATGCCAGAGGAAAAAATAAGGAGCAACTTTTGTAGAGTTTCAGCTAAAGATTTCTCTACCTGTATTGATCAATTTAGGCTGCATGAAGTCCCAATTTCAAGGGTGGATTTTACCTGGAGCCAGTATACTTTGAATGGTAGGCAGGAAAGTAAGTTAGAAAGATGTCGAATTAAGTTGGATTACAGCAGTGACATGATGGAGGTCTCTAGGATGACTCTTCCTAGGATTCATTCAGATCATAATCCCATTATGGTTGATATATTTTTCAGTTGTCAAAGGTCTGCACCTTTACCCTTGAAGTTTAATAATGCTTGGCTGGTTGTTCCTGGATGCAGGGAAATAATCTCAAAGGCTTGGAAAACAGATGTCATAGGTAGTTCTCTGTTCATTATGAATTCTAATCTGAAAATTGTGAAATCCAGACTCTAAGAGTGGAGTAAAATGACCTTCTCCAACATTGTTAATGATATTAAAGAAGCTGAGTCTCATTTCTTGAGCTGTCAAAAAAGGAACATGCATCAGGACAGTCCATCACAAGATGAGATGGAAGCCATTTCAAAGCTTGATATTCTCTTGTCCCTTATGGATAATCTTGACCGAAATCATCTCAATATTAAGTGGCTCAAGTACGAGGATAGAAATTCAAAATTCTTTCAGTGTATTCACAAGGAGAAAAAGGCTAGAAGAAATCTCAGGGCTTTAAAGATTGATGGTAATATTTTGACTTCTGAAAATGACATTGTCAATGGTGTGACTTCCTATTTTGAAAATTTATACTCTGGCTCTGGTGTGAACAGTATTGATAAGATTATTAGATGTGTTGAATCCAGTGTTGATGATAATCAGAACAGAAATATTATTGAGACTCCTTCCCCAAAGGAAATTCATCATGCTCTTTTCTCTTTAAATATGGACAGTACTTCTGGCCCTGATGGCTTCACAAAAACGTTCTTTATGTTATACTGGAATATTATTTACATGGAAGTAATTAGTGCTGTTAAGGAATTCTTTCATCACTCCTATATGCCATTTGGGATGAATTAAAACTTTATTGCATTAATCCCTAAAAAGGAAAATGACTTGGATATTAAATATTTCAGGCTTGTTGCCATTGGGAACACGATTCCAAAAGTAATCAGCAAAATCATGGATATCCGGTTAGGTGATGTTGCTAAAAGTCCTATCTCTGATAATCAGTTTGGTTTTATACCTGAAAGAAGGATTCAGAATTTCCTCTTCACCGCTTCAGAATGCATTAACATCATGAGAATCAAAGTTACACATGGTAAAATGGCTGTGAAGATTGATATTTCAAAGGCCTTTGACACTATAAGGTGGGACTTTATTTTTTCAATTCTTAAGATGCATGGATTCTCATAGAAGTTCATTGTTTTGGTTAATGACATTTTGGAAAGTGCTCGACTATCCATTCTTCTTAATTGCTCCCCCATGGGTTTCTTTCGATGCATAAGAGGGGTCAGGCAAGGGGATCCTTTATCTGGGCATCTATTTTCCATGGAGGAGGATTACCTGAGTATTTGTCTTCATGATCTTGTCAAAACTGGTATTTATCAAAGAATGAGGTAAAGTAGGAATTTATTTTCCCCCTCACATTTATTCTATGCTGATTGTATACTTCTGTTTTGTAAGGTTGTCAGGAAGACAATTTTGTGCATCAAAAGTATCTTCTCACACTATGAAGAGGATGCAGGTAAGGTGATCAACTGGAATAAATCCGTTGTTGTCGTTGGGGAAGGCATTAGAATTTCGAAGGAAAATAGTATTGCTTGTAGGCTCGGTGTCAGAAGACGAACACTGCTGTTTAATTATCTTGGGGTTCCCTTATTTTAGGGAAGGGTAAAACATTCCCATTTAGAGGACATTTCTCTAAAAATTACCAATCAGTTAGCAAGTTGGAAAGGGAAGACAATGTCTCAAGATGGTAGATTTTTCCTTGTCAATTCTGTTATTACATCTAAGTTTGTCTACTCTTTTTCCGTGTATAGATGGCCGACACTACTTCTAAAAGAATTGACTGGAAAGATTCGGAATTTCATTTGGACTAGATGTATTCATCAGAGGAATCTTGTTACTGTTTCATGGAAGGAGTGTATAAAGCCACTCAAAATGGGACGGATGGGAATCAAGGATTCTAGAATCTTCAATAATGTGCTTCATCAAAATTTAACTTGGAGGTTTCTCTCTAAGCTTGGATTTTCTCTTGATTTTCTGGTTGGCAGTTTTGTGGACAAACTACAAAACAGTAGGTGCAGATTTCTGAAATCTTCTGTCTGGCCTTCAATTAAGAGTGCTTATTCATCTATTATGTCTCAGTCAATTTGGTTGGTCTCTTCTGATTCTCATCTAAACTACTGGAACACACCATGGATGTCCTCTCCATTAAAAGATCATGTTAATATTCCCCCTCCCTGGGAAATCTCTCCATTTCTGATCTGCAGGAAAACATGATTGCTCATGAGCTTATTACAAATAATATGCACATGGAAATTGTTAATTCTATTTATGTTGATAGTGATATTTTGATATGGAAACCTTCCCTTTGTGGTGATTTTTCTAGCAGAGATTATTACAGTATGCAGTGTGGAATTCTCTCTGGAATTCCTTCTTGGCTGGAAGGTTTTCATCAACCATACATCTCTCCCAGTGATGTTATGTTGATATGGCTGATCTGGAAGAGCAGAATTCCAATTCAATGTGTGTTGCAGCGTGCTGGACTCAACCTGGCCTTGGTATGTCACTTCTGTTTTAGTGGAGATGAGTCCCTTTCACACCTATTCCTTCACTACATTTTTTCTGTGCACTTATGGAATTATGTGGCATCAATATTTCACTGTTGTCTCGATTGCTATTCTCTTGAATCGGTGTTAAGCTCGCCCTTGAGGATTGATTTCAGTGACCAACTAAAATCCTCGTTTACTGCTGCTATTAAATTAGTTTTTTCCTACACATGGAAAGCTCGGAATTCTGTTATATTTAACAATAAAAAGACATCATTCTGGTATGGTGTTCTGCACATACACAGAAGTATTGCAGCTGCTTCTAGGATCCAAAATGGTTCTATGCATAATGATATTTTTGACATTTTCATCTTGAGATCCCTTGGTGTCAGTGGCAGGGAACGGAAGCCTAAAATGGTTAAATATATTAGGTGGATTCCACCAATTCCAGAGTGGCTGAAAGTGAATGTTGATGGGGGCGGCCGACGGTGTGCCGGGTCCTGCTGGCTGTGGTGGTGTTTTCAGAACTCATCGGGGATTTGTGAAAGGATGTTTTTTCCATTATATTGGATATGATCCTGCTATTGAAGCTGAACTATGGGAAATTATCAAATCTATCAGGTATGCAGTTCATTATGGTTGGCATAGAGTATGGTTGGAGTCGGATTCGTCTCTTGCTGTGTAGATTTTGAAGGATAGGTCTTGAAATGTTCCTTAGAGGATGATGCCCTCTTGGATCTCCTGTCTTAGGCTTGCCGACAGCTTACGCCTTGATGTCTCTCATGCATATCGTGAAGCCAACCAGGTCGCTGATGCTCTATCTAAAAGGGCCATTGTAAAGGTCAGTTCCAGGTGGTCGTTTTTCTTGCCTTTCTATTGTGAAGATCTGAGTAGCAATGATAGGAATGGGGTTCTGTACTCAAGGCTTTGTAAAGCCTGTTATTCTTGAGCTGTACTGTATTTTTTACTTTTTTATTTATTAATTTTAATGGGAGCAGTTTTCTGCCTTCCTCCTGATCCTTCTAGCTATAATCCATAAAAATAAATCTATTGAAAAAGTTTATGAACCATTAATATAAGTAAATATTTATTGTTCATAAATCATTGAAACATGTTAAATAAAAAATATACAGTGACCCAGAATCTTCTCAACTATAAAAAATATTATAAAGACAAGCGTGAAATGTGTTTTTTGTTATATAATAATATTATTTAAAACTATTTTTATAATAAGAATAAGAATAATTGTTATTTTTATCATTATTATTATAACTATTATTACTATATTTAGATAAAACAATATATTGACCGAATGGTCACCGTTTTGAAAAAATTTGCCCATAGGTTATCCTATAGTCACGATTGGTAAACCATGATAATGGGTTAACCTACAGTCACAATTTTACTAAACTGTTATTGTAAATCAATCTATGTCCATGGTTGTTAGAAAATTGACTATAGGTTGAGTTATGGTCTTAATTTTTCAAAACCATGGAAAAAACTATCATAATAGCTCATTTTTCTTGTAGTGTAAATAACATCTTCTTAAACATCGCCCATGTAATTATGAACCATATATGAAACATGTCAAATGATTTGATATTATTTTATAAGAAATAATATTTTAAAATACCTCCATATATATTTTTTGTAAATTAAATTACATAGGTAAAGATATGTATAATTTCCTTCTATATTATCACATTTTCATAATGTTTCACTAATGATTTCCAATGGTTGGTAAAAAAAAAATGAAAGGAAATTAGTTATATAACCAACACTTAATGAGCTTAAATATGGATAAAAAATTAAATATAATATATTTGAATAATAAGTTTACAAGGATTGGTAAATTTTAATGGTATACCCTATTCACATATTCCCATATTATATTCTTGTGGTTTTAGAGTTTTATCCTATTGAATAAAAACTTCACTGAATCATTCTGAAGATCATAATGGATTTTACAATCTTTTATGTTGAAGTATATATATTATTGGTCACATGTAGTAAATTTAGCGGTAGAACAATTTGACCACGATATATCTTATAGTGAGAAACTATTAAAGATATTATATGATAGAGAAAAGTGATATAAAATATGGAAGGATACATTGTTAATGTATAATGGATATATCATATTTACCATGAAATTACAAAATATTTTTTTTATTTCATTATAAATTTATTAAAAATAAATTAAAGTTATTTTACTGGGAAAAATAAAATGGTATTATAAATAAAATTAGATAATATGACTAGAATATGGAAGTACAATTTATTATGATCTCCTAGAAATACTGTTGTAGTGGGAACTAATATAAGAATAAATAAATATAATAATAATTAAAGAGAATTATTGTAAGATAAATTTATTTTTCTCTGAGAGGAATGAAAGTGAATTACATTTATGGGATTTTAAGGTATATTTGAATGTTAAGATAAAATATTACAATTGTTATAGTTAATTTATACATTGGAGATATGACGATTATAATAGTAACATGACTTGTTTAATAGTAAGGTAACTATTTTTTGTAACTATTAAATAAATTTCATAATTTTTTTATATAATATAAATATTAATATCAAAATAATATAAATGTTTGTTTAAATTAATTTATATTATATTTTAATTGAGTTTCGGAATCCACATAGTATTATAAAAATGGATTAGAAGAGACAAAATAAATGGTTATCAAAAGAGAATGCAAAATGTTTTTCATTAAGGAATATATGATACAATACTATTCCAAATAATTAAATATAACCACTTTAAGTCCCTCTAGTAAAATATAATTTTATTTCCAAACAGTAATTATAATTAGAAAAACACTACAAAAAAGTGTGAAACAACCCACCGATTAATTCTTCTATGTCAATCCACACAATCAACTGTAAGAAAGAAGAACGATTATTTAAAAATAGATTAATAGTTAAAATCATAACCAAAAACATAAAAATCCATTAATAATAAGAATATTGAATAATAAAAAATAACAATGAATCCTGGTGATTTTTATTTCCAATAAATGACTGTGTAACCTAAATTAGAATCAGGTTTAAACTAAAATTAAATTTTTGAAATCATCTATGCCTTTATGTGGATATAATAATAAATAGTGATATACAGTTATTTATATTTTTGAAGGACCATTTACTCTTGATCAATAATCTAGTGGTATATCTCCTCCACAAGGTCATGTTATAACAGAAAATTGTTGTTGATTTTTTGTTCTTATATTATTTCAACTTTACAAACACTTGATTTTAAGGATTATTTGTGTTTATACACATCCATTTTATGATTTTTAAGATTATGTGTGTTGTTACCAACAATAAAAATCCCAAAGTAATGTGTAAACATTTCCCTATCAAAAATAATGTTGTCCTTTCCCATAATTTCTCCTTTACTATGGGGTCATAAATCTATCCTCATCAAATAGTGTTCTCTAGAAAATCATGGAATTTAACCTAAAATAAATTTTCTCAATATTTTTATCCATAAAAAGGTTCTTTTCATTATCTTCCACATTTTTAGGCTCATCATTTACAATTCCAAAAGTTACCCTATTCATCAATCTCTTAAATTGAATTAGATGGATGTGCAGTGTTAACCAACTCCATAAATTGGATGTAATATCCTACTCAAGAAGCTTATTATAAATTATATGTTTTAATATTAATTTTAGGTAAGGTAGGTACCACATTTTATAATGATTTATCCAAAAATTTCTAGCAAATTAGTTTTTATTTTCTTTATAATTTATCTTACAATTTTCCGTTTCTACACAAATATATATTTTTACATGAGATAGGGTATGAAATAGATGGTATATTATCAAATATATTTAGAGTTACCAAGTTTAAAACCTTTATTATTGTAAGTATCTAGGTTTAAATATAAAACCTCTTTGAAAAACCTAAATAAGCATTCTCAATCTAAATGAGGGATGATGGAGGTTGATAGATATCATGTTTGGTAAAAACTCTATAAACTTAAGGTACTGAGAGGTTTCTACTTACTAGATGTATTTTTAATAGTTATACAATTAAAAAGGTAGTTAAATAGAGGTAATATATTTTAAAAAGAAAAATAAGCAATCTAATGAACACTAACTAGATTAGGATAAAGGGAGGTTTAGTTTTAAGATGAAAATACTTTGCCCATTTCTCAACTTTCATATTATATCCCCCAAAATACAAGAATCCCCTCATCCAAAAATGATATTACTCATTTACATATGAAAAGGGGAGGTATAAATTTGAGGATCTCAACACACCAATGTAAAATACAATGAAACCAATAGATTCAAGAGACTATGTCATGAAATTCAAAAAGTTATATGATTGATAAATTTGAGAATAATAAAAAATAATAGATCCAATGTAAGAAGATGTTACTATTTCTTAGAAAAGGTGATAATTTAAGAGCCCCAAAATCCCAGACATTTCATCTATATATAAATATAAATGTGAAGATATCATGGATATTCATTTATATTGATATATTAGTTGGAAATAGCACATAAAAAATAGTAAATATTAATGATAGTTTTCCTTTCTCAGTTTAATAATAGTGTTCTCTCGAAAATGCTTAAATACATTCTTTTCATAATAATAGAAACATAATAATAATAATAATAATAATAATAATAATAAATTGTATAAACCTTAATATTGTAAATCTAAGGTCATGGTTACCAATAAATGTATTAAAAAATAGGCACACTTGTAAAAATGTATAGTGGTAGGGGATATTACAAGAAATAATATCTCATAATGAAACTAAGAAAAAATACACATCACAAAACTTCTCTATATAATATCTATTAGATAATTCATTAATAAAAACTTCAAAAGAACATGATGGTAACTAAGAATATATTCAAATTAAATATTTATAAGTGAATTTATAACTCAAATAAATCGAAGTCACAATCAATGAACTCATAATAAGGTTCATTTGTCATCCATGAAACTTTATCATGATACAAAAGCAGAAAATATAACACCAATCATGCATGCCATTTATAATTGATCAACCACTTATATAAAAGAACAAAACAAATAATCAAGAAGAAATTATACTAAAAAAAATATTTAGTGACTCAATACTGATAATCTTTATAAAGATACATAATCCAACATCCCCAAAAATCGAAATCAACACTTTAATATTGCTAAATTTGGAATTCATTAGAATACTTAAATCTTCTAGTCAACCTCATAGTCATTAAAGTAATTACTAGTTGAATAAGATAACATACTTAATAACTTGTACCTATAACCAAAAAACATCCAAAATATATAAATTTCAGAAACCAAAATAATTTATAGGCCTTAACATCCATTATGAGGAAGTAATATAAGAATTTACAAACAAGATTCCAACTGACTACATCACAACACACCAATAACATGTCCCCAAGAATCCTCAACTCTTGAGAGAGTAGGTTTGAGATTAGAATTTATAAAATATAATCCTAAAATTTATAACTTAAAAAGGTTATTAAAGGAGACTATATTCCCAAGTATGAACCCACAGAAAAATAGAGGATCATAAACTAGTGAATCCTTCTCGATTGTTGATTCAGACAATTAGTTAGATGAAAAATGTTTCAAAAAATATTGATGAATTTTTTTAGATTAATAAAGGTAATAGAGTAAATTAAAATGTTGGATTGAATAAAAAGTTAGATAATGATTGTAACACCATTACTGTAATATCTTGAAGACAATGGTTATTTTAATACATTGGAATAGAGTTACAGAGATCATATGTCAATGGAAAAATAATTTAGAAGTCTGGGGAGACTAGATAAATACATGATTTTAACATTTCATCTAAAAGCATGAAATATAACAAAATATTTATCATGATAAATTTACTATTCATTCTTTTAAATACAATATTACTTCATAGATCCCTTCTTTTTTTCATGGGTAATTCCAAACAAAATAAATGGTGAGATTAAATTCTTAGTAAGGGAAATTGTACATCAAAGTATATAATAAAATAAATAAAATGTGAATAATATTTCCAATATAAAAAGTAAAAAAATATCACATACAAATAATACTATTAAAGGGGAATAAATACATTGTTGAAATAACAAAACAAATAATCACATGGATAACAATAACTAGTTTCATAATGAAATTATGAATAATGTTGGAAATCAAAAAACATTCCTACAAGGCCTCATGCCATGAGATCATACATAAATGTGTAAGGCCATAGATAAATAAACAAAATAGTCTGTCTAATGAAACCTAATGATGTATTGAGGGGCTATAGTATTCCTTGACCATCACTTACTAAGTCCAATGAACTCATCATATGAAAGGGGTGAAACATAATCAACATAAATATTCATATTAAAAAACTAGCATAAAACGTCTTAATAATTACCCCAATAAGAAAACATAGTCATTATACATAAAAAGTAATATATTTAATTATATCAATAGATTAAATTTCCACTAAATAATAATATTCACCCAAATATTTGGACATAGATGAATGTACATTAAAAATAACATTCTACGATTTATTGAAGAAAAATACCCTATTCATTTGAAATCACATATTCAAAATATCAAAAAAATTCGATAATATAATGGAAAAAATTTATTTAAAAAAAAAAAATGAAATGTGTAATGATATATTCAAATAATTGATTAGTCATGATGGTTGTAAATTCTATTTATCTAATATAAGATAAAAAAAAAAATACTTTTACAGTTTTTTAAAAAAGTCAAAATGTACATCGTTTGGAAAATGAAAAAAATGATTCCTTATAAAACATTTTGAAAAAAAAGTAGAAAATGGATAAAAATTAATTTAAAAAAAAATTGGAAAATATTACAACATTATTTAAATAATTTTAAGGAAAATATTTAAATGGATGAAAAATATCCCGATACAGTAGAAAAACAATGTCAGTATCCTTAATAATATTACTAGAGTACCTTGGGTTCTTAAAGTTAAGAAAAGGTAAGGAAAATAAGTAATTTATAAATACAATTCATGGTGATGTAAATATATTGGTTTTATGATCTAAATATCTTATAATTCCCCTAATAGAGACTTAAATATAAGAAATCACGAATAATGGTAAGAGAGTGAAATAAAGCCTTACCTAAGATCCAAACTACTTTGTATATACTTTTATTATAGTAAGTAATAAATTTAAATTTATTATACATATTTAAAATAACCATGTACATAATTATAATATCATATATGATCCAATTATAACATTTAGAATATTTTTTTATTAATAGTTATTTACAATAAGTTTCTTTTCTGAGTATCAACTATTTCGTTTTTCATGCGTGTTTTAGTTAATTTATTTTAGTCCCTAATTATTTATCATGGTTCCATAATATAACAGATTATAATAATTATATAAATATCACATATATTCATTATATACTTATTTTGAATCATCCATGAATGGTGGATATAAATAAATAAATTACACCATTCATAGAGATGGTAGGCCGTATACACACATGAACAGAGTTTTCACTTTTCTGTTGATAGAATGCATAAATGGTAAATAATAATTCACCTTTCCAAAATTATTATTATATCATATATATCATATATATTCAATATATTTATCTTTTTTACCATCCAAATAAATCATAAATGAAAAAATAATAACATAACATCATGGATGAGGTAGTACACTCCTATGTACCACTAACAATAACAGTTTCCAATTTTTTTAAAGTTTTAAGGAAGATATGATATTACAAAATTTTAAAGAATTATTATATATGGAATATAATATATATAAATTAGTTCCACTTGTATAACCATCCATGTAAGGTGGTGATGAAAAATTAATTGCACAACTATGTAGAGATGATAATTTGTACATATGAAAAACAATATTTTTCACTTATTATAGGATGGAAAAGAGATCAAATTTTTTTAACATAATAATAATAATTATATATCTATATATTTATGATACTTTATTTATTATTTTATTACGGTTATAACTTATTTATAAAATATATAAGAAGAAATAAATTTTAAATAATTGTAAAAATGATTTCATACTCTTAGAGAAATGTTATGTAGTTCTATTATTAAATACCATAGGGTTGGTCCTTTAGGTAGAAAATCAAATATATAATGTTCTTATTTTTTAAAATAATAAAAATTGTAAGGTTATGGATGAGATATATGGATAAATGTGGTGTGCATAATTTAAAGAAAAGAGTTTCATTTTATAAGTGAGGTAAAGGACATATGATAAAGGGTTATAATTTTACTTATAAGGTAAAAATTGGATAAAAAAGGACAGATGATAAAATTTTATACCATATATTTTCATACTTGTCCACATTTATTATTTTTATGACTTTTGAATACAGTAATAAATATTATTTTTCATAAAATATCATTATTGTAATTTTTAAAACTATTCCTTTAATTTGAATTTAAAGACATCAATATTGAAGTTGGATTTGAATATAAACACCTAAAACATACATAATATGTTATATTCATTTAGAAAACTAATGGAACTCTATAAATATCCCACAAAATATTAATTTTACATTTTTCGAAATTATTTCGATGATTTTTCTATTTCTTGAAAAATCACTATTTTAGTGTTGTTTAAGAATTTAAATTAATTATTTCATCACATAAAATAAAAAATAAATTAATATGATAAAATTAATTATTTTCAACAAATTTTATAATATAATATATACCCTTTTGATACTAATGTAAATATTTGAGAGATATTAAAGTCAATAGAGGGATATTTTGTAATTTTCTTTACATTAAATTATATAAATGCCATTATCAATGGTAAAATGGAACCAAAATAAAATATTTCCATATTTAGGATAGATTTGAATTAATTTTCTCTGTGAAATGAATTTTTTTTATGGTTGATTTGGAGACTTAATTTATTTATTATAACAATGTTTAGCCATTTTACCCATATCAAGGTGACAAATATTTACCACATTTACATTTTATAATAACCAAAAATAAAAAGGGACTATTTAATAAATTTGAAAAAAATGATTCTAAATATGGAATCCAGTTCATTATATTCAATTTATATAAGTGGAATAAATTAATTTTAAAATAATTTCATTAAATTCAATGAAAAATAGTTTTCAGAGAAATGCATTTTTATGCATAAAAAATTAAAATATATAAAAATCATAATTATTGGTATAATTAATTATTTTTTTATAAATTAAATTTACCATATGTAAGTTCATATGAAAAAAATAAAATGGGACATTTAAATATAATAAAAATAAATTATATTATTTTAAAATTAGTATTCTTTTAAAGAATGTCACCTCAAGAATAGACTTGGGTATTTCTTCATCATAACATTTTCAGGTTCCCATGGGGCCTCTTATATATTGGGATTTATCCAAATTAACATTAACATCTAAGTAATGTGATTCTTCTATTCTTATTTCCTAGCTTCTAGAATTTTTATAGGCTCTTCTTAGTACGATAAACCATGTTGAAATTCTATTTCTTCTGAGGTGAGAACATGCATTAGATCTAGATTGTACTTACTCAATAAAGGTAAATGGATCACATAAAATAATTTTGAGTGCCTAGACGTAATTTAAAAATGAATAGTTATAAATATAATTATTTTAAGGATTTTAAAAGGTCCATTGTACGTGTGGATCATTTTTCCTTTGTTACCAAATCTTATAACACAATTCGATGAAGATACTTTGAAGAAAACATGATATCTTATATGACACCCCAAATATTTTCATTGGTTATCTATATTGATATTTTTGTTAATTTTAGATACCTTAATAGGGGTTTGAATAGTCTTTGTCTTCATCGTTGTCTCCAACACACGTGTTTGGCCTTTAATCTTATTTTCTGCAAATTCATCCCAAGAAGTTGGTGTATGAATTATCGGGCCATATAAATCTTCATATGAAACCATTTTAATACTTGAATATATAAAATTTTAATTGGATACTATAAAAAGGTAACTACTAATCCCAAATACCTATAATTTTTAGTGATAATGATATTAACATGTCCTCTAATGTTTTAACAGTCATATCTAATTACCTGCCTATCATTGGAAGATGTGTCATGCTTAGTTGAATCATGGTATTGAGAGACTTCTGAATAATTTTCAAAAATATTAATTTTAATCTGGGATCAAAATCAAAAATATTAAAAAACTATTATAATGAAGTCTTACAACATCATCAATATCGAGTTGTGTAAGAAACTGAAGAGGTAAATCACTCGTAGGGTGAAAAAATGTGCATATTTGGTGAGGTAGTCAATAATAACACATATGGTATCATTTATTATAGGATTATTTGGTAATATAGTGATAAATTACATTTTTATATTATCCCATTTCCAAATAAGAATGGGTAGATATTTCATTACTAATCTAGGGTGTTGTATCTCAGTATTCACCTATTGAAAAACAAATAATCAAGATATGAAATCTGAAATATCATACTATATATTATCCCATTAAAAACATCTTTTAAATAAATATGTATTTTATATATACTTGGGTGTATATATAACATCATGATTTTTTCATCATCTAAAAATTCTCTTTTCAGCAGAAGTATATATAGAACAAATAACCTCGTTCCAAAGTTAAGAACACAATCTTTATAAATAAAGTTTTCTAACAAGTCAACATACACATATTTATTTTTCTTTTGAAAAATATCATCATCAATATGAGAATTCTTTATGTTTTCTAATAAATATGGTTTGGAAATTATTTGATAAAGGATTGATGTTTACCCCAATTTAATAATTTACATATGAAACTTTACTAAATCATTAAACATAGGTTCCCTTTCATTCCTCATTTTAGATAGGACTCTTTGATATTTACCACTCAATGCATCAACCACCTTATTAACCTTTCTAGGGTGGTAGTGTATCAAGTAATCATAATTCATGAGTATATTTGAGCATCTACTTTTCTCATGTTGATATATTTCGAGGAAAATATGTATTTTAAACTCTTATGTTATGTGTATATCTAACATAAGTGAAAAAAATATAATGTATCCATATCTACAATGAAAATATTATAACTAGAAACTCAAGATAATGGGTTGGACAGTTTTTTTACATGTATCTTTAACTTCCTTGAGGATTGGAAATAATGTTATCATTCTGCATAAACAAATATCCATGCCCCTTCATTGATGTGTCAATATATATGAAAATCCTTCCCCAACTAATGCTAGTGTCAACTTTGGTTCATTTTCGAAACATTTATTCAATTATTCAAATCAATATCTTCTTTCTTATGTTTATAATAACGTAACCCTTTAAGTGATAAATATTTAAACGGGTTTTATATTTAGGATTTTTTTTGAAAAAAACCTTCAATAACCTTACTATCCAAGGAAACCATGAAACTAATTTATGTTTATCATTGTAGGCCATCATTATTTATTTACTTTATATTTTATTGATTATATAACATTAAATCCTTGAGATAGTATGTACCCGAAAAGGGTCTTCTGAAAGCAGTAATCCACACAATAGAAATTTTCTATATTCATCATTTTCTATCTGAGTGTCAATACTAATTCATAGAAAACTTCTATACTTTACTTAACTTTTGATTTACTCCAAGATATCATCAATAAATACCACAAAAAAAATTATCACGATATTTTTTGAATTTTTTTATTAGATACATATATACTAATGGGGAACTAGTCCATCTAAAGGGAATTACAATAAACATGTAATTTTCATACCTTGTATGAAATATTTTCTTTGGAATATCTTCCTTACTCACAATATATGATATCGAGAATGATTATAAGTCTTTAAGAAATATTTATCTTTTGAAGTTAATAAAATAGGGCATCTATAATAGGAATAATATATTTTTTATTCACCTTGATGGCATTGAGTTCCCTAAAATCATCACAAATCCTCATTGTCTCATCCTACTATTTCATAAATAGAACATGAGGTTCCTAGGGAAAAACACTTAGGTGTATGAATACCTTATAAAAAACTCCAATAGTTATAAATTTTAATCTCTATTATCAGTAGTTTCCATTATGTATGGATTCTTATATATAGGTTTTGGGTCTGGGATGTGTTCTATAGAAAATTCAATTTCACGCTTAGCTAGAAGTCCCATTAGTTCTTCTAAAAACACATAAATATATTATTTAACAATAATAACATATTCTATCCTAGGGTAAACATTCCCTTTTATACATTATACATTCTATTTTTATCCATTAATTTTCTTAAGGAGTTCCACTAGAGGTGGATCAAGATATTATTTTGATGAAGTATTATCAATTCTAAAGATATGTAATTCTACATCATCATAATGAATGAAAATTTATGCGTCTTGGAATGTTTTTTTCATTATATTTGGAAATACAATACATATAGAGGATTATATAAATCTTATCTATAATTATAATAAAAAATTCTATAAATAGGGAACATTTATATGTTATAATGGGAATTTACTGACAAGTCCTTATTTTTGTGAGACAAACACTAAGAGTCATAACTAAAAACTCCCTTATTAAGGTGATTGGGAAATATTTAGATTTTCTAGAAAACATAGAGGATATAAAAGTGTGTGAATATAAAAAATCAAGTAAAAATATATCTAATTTTTTTTTCAATACATAATTTACCTGAAACCACATGTTGAGGAACTTTAAACTCAGAAATAGTGATACCAAAAGCATGGCCTTACTAACTTATCCATTTTTATGGAAAAGCCACCTTAAACCTTTGATATTCATTCATATAGTGCCCCATATCCATAGAATTGATGCAATAAAAATTGTCATATTCTCTATTTACATTGTAATCATGACCTTGATGTCATTTATCTCCACAAATGAAGAAAAATTATATCCCCCACATGCATGTTTGATGGGTTTTTTCGAATTTATTTAAAAATGGAAATTAAACACTTATTCTCTATTTATATACTTCCATTTCTAGAGTTCTCATGCACCATCTTTTATCTTTTTTCCATTAAAGTTATAATAATTGAATTTTATTCTCTTCAATAATTGAAAATGATAATATGTCATCATTTGATGGAAATTTTTAGAGACTTTCATCCTTAAATGGAGTGGATTTATCCCTTAAAAACCATCAATCTTACTCTGTGGATTACGTACATAGTCCAAAACATTCTGTTCTAGACTTGTAATGTTATCTTTATACATAGATACATTTTCAACTTTATTTTTTCTTAGAACTGAGAATTCTCTCTCTATATCTACTTGTTTCTCTTGAGGAAAATATTTTTTCTAGTAAAAGTTCCTTAAAATAATTCTATTAAATGTTTTATATTTTCTCCTAATCCTTATTATTTTTAATTAATGAAAACATTTATTTTCATCCCCCATGATATGATAAAAAATAACAAAATTTTCCCTTTCCTTACATCCCAAAGGAAGAAATATTTTCTATAAGAAACATATCCATTTCTTAGAAAAAATAGATTTATAGTCCCATTGAATGATGTAGGATTCAGATGAAAAACATGGTAAAACATTGTTACACCACTCTATCGATTAGAAGGATGCTTCATACATGAAAGGGTATTGGTCCTAACTTGAGTCATATTTGCATAAAATATTAAAATTTTTATAGCTCCAGCAGTAGTTGATGATCCAACTTCATTTTCTTGCATTGGATGTAAATCCCTATTTGAATTATGTTTATCTGTGTAGTTTATATTTCATTATATATTAAATAGTTTTAAATAATGGAATGAACTTGATTATATTATAACATTATGAATAAAATTTATAATTCTTAAACTGATGAAACACTTGACATAACTGTAAAATTTATTCATAGTTAATCAAATAACTATAATCTTAATTTTATTAGTAATATTTTTAATTCATAATTTTTTAAAGATTTTATAATGGTTTAAAAATACAATTTTATTTTACCAAATAATATCCCCATAGAGTTTCAAACCATGTTCATAATAATGTTACACTCACTATGAACCAGAATTATGGCCATAACAGGCTCATCTAACTATTTTTTTTGATTTTATTAACCCGGGATGAATTTATTACAAAAACAATTCCAATTATAGTATCCAGATAGGGATATATTTCAAGAAAAACCACATTATTGTTACATTACTATAACCATTATGATATTATTAAAAAATAAAAAATACAATTAGAGTTTTTCATAGGATGATGACCCCTAATGTATTTTTTTTCTTAATACAATTTTTATGTTTTCTACTAAACATCCTATGATTATAACTATAACATCCTAACTCCTTTATATCTAATCCAGTGGTTAATTTTCAACAGTCGCACAATGTAAAAGTGATCTCATCCTAAGGTATTGAATAATTGAGTAGTATTAGGAGACTAGATACATATACGATTCCCACATTACATATAAAAACAAGAAATATAATATAATAATTGTCATAAGAACTTTATTTTCACTTTTATTAAACCCTATATTCATTCTTATATCTATTCTTGGTATTCTGAGGAATGTAAAATATAATAAAGGGAGAGCTAAAATTATTAGTAAGGGAAATATTACAACATAATCTATCCTAAAATAAATAAAATGTGAATAATATATATGAGATAAACAATAATAAAATATTTAATATAAATAATATTATAAAAGGGGACCAAATTCATAGATAAAATAATAACCTAAATAATCACATGGGAAATAATAAATAGTTACGTAATGAGATAATTCATAATGGTAGAGATCATAAACTTACCATCAAAGTCTCATACCAATACATCTAATATATTTGGGCAAGGCCTTAGTCAAATAACCAAAATAACTTGTCTCATGAGACATACTGATGCATCAAGGGGCTATATTAGTCCCCTCTAATAACATACTATATAAAACTCATTAAATATATGAAATGTGTGAAACAAAATCTAGATAAAAATTTATATTGAACAACCTCATATGAAATATAAAAATTTCACAAGAAAATAAACATTTTCATAATCCATCCAATGTAATATAGCGAATAGTATAAAAATATTACACCCCTAGTAAATCATAATATTGACTAAATAATGTTGTAAATGAAGATTATACATTAAATATATCAATAAATGATTTCATGGGGAATATACACTCTTCATTATAAATGTACTTATTCAAAATATAATAATTTCCCAAATATCAAGGAAAAATTTTCTTTTAAAAAATAATTGAAACTATTAAATAATATTATAATAATTTATTGGTCCTCAAGATTGAAATTCCATTCATGCCATATATGATAAAAGAAAATATTCCTTTCACACTTTTATAAAATTTAAGTAGTACCTTATTCAGAAAATGAAAAAAATATTTCATATAAACCATTTAGTAAAAAATAAAAAATGGGTAAAAATTAATTTAATAAATAATTTAATCATAATAAAAACATTATTTAATATATTTTAAGGAAATAAATATTTGGATGAATAATATACTTGACTGACTTGAAAAATAAAGTTAGTTCCCTTAAAAATATTACTTCAATATCTTGGGATCATAAATAGAAGAAAATGAAAGTAAAACTTGAAATTTATAGAAATGAAAAATGTAGAATTAAATATATTGGTGGTAATAAGAAAATGTCTCATAATTATCATAATAGATATGTAAACGTAAACAATCCCAAATAATGATAAGATTGTGAAATAAACCCTTACCTAAGGTATGACTTGCTTTGTATATACCTTTTCTCTCATTGATAATTAGTTAATATTTATCATAATTCTATACAATTACCTTATAGATACATATAATAACATTTATAATACACTTATAACATTTAAATACCCATTTATTAATTGTTATTTATTAAAATCATCATCTCCAAGTGTTAATTGTTTTGATTTTCATGTACGTTTTAGTTTTTTAATTTAAGTCCCCATATATTTATAATAGTTATATTATCTATAATATCTTAATCATGAAATAAATAAATAAATAAATAAATAAATAATATATATATATATTATATAATATTTTTAATCATATTTGAAATGCAGAGATTGAAAAATGAATTACCCTATTAATGGAGATGGTAGTCCGTATGTACGCATGAATGATGTTTTCACATTTAGACAGATTGAATGAAAGAAAGGTAAATAATAATTAACAATTATATAAAACTTATTATATTATAAATATCATATATCATCATCAATTCTACTCTTATTAGCATCCTTGTAAAGTGGAAATGAATAAAATCACATTGATTTGTAGAGTTGGTAGTCTACACATATGCATGAGTGATGTAATAGTTTTCCAAAAGATTTGATGGTAAAAAGGAGTGTATGAATTTATAATTTTTGAAGAATTATTATGTAATAAATTTCATATATATTCATTATTTACATTTATATAACTATCCATGTAAATTGGTGATGAAAAAATAATTACAGTTCTATGTGGAGTCAGTAAGCCGTATGTACACGATAGTGAAGCTTTTCACTTTTTATATAACGGAATAGAGATTGAAAATGATTTTATCATAATATTAATAAAATATAAGTATATTCATTATATATTAGTCGTTATTTAAGTATGTCTAAAACATTATTATATCATGTAAAATAAGAAAGAAAATTGAAAGAGTTGTAAAAATGATTACCTTCTCTTACAGAAACATACTTCAGATCTATTCTCATAGACCCTAAGGTTTGTATTTTCAGTATACCAGAAAATATAGAATTTGTATAATTATGTTTTTAAGATACTTATTAGGGTGTATCAATATACTAGAATTGGTGTGAAGAATTTCTAATAACGGGTGTCCATTTATAAGGGTGGGAAATGACACACATGGGTTTTTTAAAATTTTAAAATATAATTATGTAATTATAAAGATAAATGATTTAAAATGGACATATATTCAAGGAAAAATATTATCTAATAATATATCGTCAAAATTATAAATTTATATTGGGTTCAGTGTAATTTAAAACCTTATATTTTGGTTTAACCTCTTGGTTAACCAATTTAAATCTTAACAATGGAAACAACTTTTTTAATCTTAAAGGGTTATAATTTTACTTATAAGGTAACACTAGACTCATAAATGGATATAGTATAAAATTTGAGACCATAAATAATCCCAATTTTCCTCTTTTAATTTTTTTTAAATAATTTAATAAATAATATTTTTCAAAAAATATCATTAATGTCTCGTTTGAAAATATTCCTTTAATTTGATATTAAAGAAACAAATACATCAGTGAAATTAGAATATAAAATGTTAAAACATAATTAATATGTCATAATAATTTATAAAATTATTTGGAAACTATATCTCTCTCAAAAAATATTTCTTTTAGTGTTTTATAATTATTTAGTTGATTTTTCTACTGCTTCTATAAGCGCTTTTTCAGCGTTGTGTAAGAACACAAGGAAATTATACCATCACTAAAAATTAAAAAAAAAATTAATTTTATTAAAATATTATATACAATTAAGAAAACATATTTGAAATAAACATATCACATGTTTATCCCTATGATAATATTTTAGATATAATAAAGTAAAGAGATGGATATTTTGGAGTTTTCATTATATTGAATAATATAAATGTCATTATCCAGGGAATATGGAACCAATATTTGATATATATATATATATATATTAATTTTATATGTGTATGGATGAATTTATATTATTCAATGGAATTAAGGGAAGTGTTTTATTGATTTTGATAATTTATTATAATGTTTTAAACCTATTTTACCCATTTCCCCTTACCGAGGTGAAAAATATTCACTAAAATTATTATTCACAATGAAAAAAATAAAAGGGAACTATTTATTAAATTTAAATCCCCTAATTATAAAATTTTTATCCTTTTTGGATGATTAAATTTCAAGAAGTGGAATAAATTAATATAATTATAAGTTCATAAAATGCAACTAAATATAGTTTTTAGGAAAATGTGTTTTTAAGAAAAAAAATAACTTACATAAAAATCCTTAAAATTGATGATATAAATTATATTGTTCTAAATCAAATGGATTACATGTAAATTAATTACTAAATTCAAATTCTAACATGAAATTTAAATCTACTGAAAATAAATGTTATTATTTGAAAAATCGAAATTGTTATTATTCACTGAAAAATAAATCATTTCAGATTTATCTAAAAAATTTAACCAATGTTAATTTTAATACGGTGATTTCCAAAAATAAAATAAAATAAATTAATTAAATATATATTTTTTAGATTTTATGTTTATATCATTTTCTCAAATTGAACTTGGTGTATTTATATTATTTTTTCTCTTGAAATAACGTCTCACTATAATTGAAGCTTTGATATTATAATGATAGGGATAGTGGATCAATTTTAGAATTTTTTCATAAAAAAATATGATTCAGTCATTTTTTGAATTATAATAATGGATTATTTTATATTATTATGGGAATAAATAATTCCACTTCATCAGCAAATGATAGAACTACATTGCTTCCAATTATTTATCTTGAGAAAGTGACCTAAAATGTCCTCAATACATTAGATTATATCATAGAGACAATGACTGAATTTACATTGTCTTTCTCCCGCCCTTAAATGACTTGACCCAATGGGTCCCTCCTATGTTAAGATTGGCTAAGTACTCAACCCCATTCCAAACTCCAATAGTCTAGGAGCTCACGATGAAAAATTATTAGTCATAATAATCAAATGAGATTCCTTATCCCCAGGTTCCTGTACTTGATTCACTCCTCCAAAACATACATAATAATATCATGAAATAATTTGAATGATTAGTAAATATGATAAATGAATACAATAACTTCAATAATCCATAGTTGAATTGAAATTAAAAATGTATTATTGAAAGGGAAAAATAACTGCTTAACAGGTAAAAAAACCAACCCTAATAATAGACATAAGGATGATCCCCACTAACATTCCTCATATCTAGAGACCAAAACCTAAAACCACAAACAAGAACTTATAAACTCCACAACCTCTTTTTTGATGAAAATATCTATTGAACTACTTTTTATCTATATAAGAAAGGACACATCTTAAAAGGATTCTCATGTAGTGGTGAGTATATTTATACAGAGTAGGAAACCTGAAAATAAAAAAAATTAATAATAGAATATTTGTGTTATCATAACCAAAATAAAGAGGGAATGATAAAGAAGAACCTAGATATACTCAAAAGATAACCCAAGTTAAATTAAGGGGCCTTGATTTACCTGGCTAGGTAGAGGATAAATTTTTCATGATAAACTATGAGTAAAAATCAATAAATAATATTACCAATTATATGCTCTTTAGATCTATAATGGAGTACACAAGCCTAATTGATTTGTCTATTGTGGTTTAGGGTCAAATGACCATAGTAGAAGAACCACAAACCAGTTGATCTACTAGATAGGGGATACTAACTTCGTTAATAGAGGGCCCAAAATCCAGATGTATTTGGAGCATGGGGATACCAACCCTACCCATATAAAGGAATACGAGGACCCATTCCCTAACATAACCACAACTCCTAGGGGATACCAACCCCATCATTACTCTAAATACTACTAATGAGAACCTCTATCATTAAAATATTGTTAAAGGAAACATACCATTCATACAATCAAAAATCACATTTTGTATATCCAACGAAATACTACCATGACATTATTTATGAAAAAACACTAGGAATGGACTAATCATATATATAGATATAGTGTTGAATTAGGGGATACGATTAATGGGTAGGTCTAGAGAAAGTACACAAGATAACCTCTAAGTCACATCATAGTCATATACTGTATCCCCCACATGGCATGCATGGATCCATATACATGGTGGATATTATATAATACAAAATAATTCTAGCTAAGTGGGGTACTTGGCATAGACCTCTGCATATAATTTTGAGAAAACTAAAGCATATGATGTGTGGTCCTGCCCTATATAGTGTATAATGGAAATCCATCTCCTGGTAATGTACTCCTTATACATGTTATGTAGTTATATGTGGAAATACAGGGTGTGAGTCGATCAAAAGACATTTTATATTTAACCCTAGTCAAAACCCAAGCTTCCATAAGAACCAAAGAACACGATGTATGTTCTTATGAACTATATTCCATGTAGTTAGAAATTTTATATATTTAAAAGACTTATCCAAACCATTAACCTTGAATTATAGATATACATCTAATATTTTTGAATCATGGTTGTTGGGAATCAAGAAGTCGATTACCGAGCACCGTTCAATAGAAATGATGTTTTTCATTGAATCTTGTCACCCAAAAACGATTAGTCAAAAATAAATACACACCAAACATCATTAAAAATTTACAACCATCATATTTTTATCCCACATAACACCACTTACAATACCAAATATACCCACACTATCAGAAACCCGGTGCCAGATCATGATTGGAATTGGGTTGAGAGTTGAATCATTGGACCAATGTAGGCCAATACAGAATTCAGGAAGAATGAGAGGGAGAAAACTATAAAATCAGGAAGGTGAATATTCATTATGGTCATTAATGAATCAGTGATTGATCATAAGTGAAGAAAACAAAAATAAAAGTGGGAAAAAACAAAATTTCATAATAAAATAATCCAAAATTATAATATGAAAGAACAAAAGTTTGATAGGGTTTTGCTTATATTGACGAATCAATGATATAAAATCAATCTTGCTCATTACGTAATATAGATCAATGTGAATCCAAAATATAAATTCACTTCCTCAAAAATGGTTTATTCCATGATTAAGGATGAGATCATAATTTTTTTTGGAAATTTTGTTAAGTCAGTTGTCAATATTTTATTTTTCTATATCTCCATACAATGTAAAAACTCTCTAAACAGATCCTTTAAAATCCCTCATAGTTATGAAACTGAACCTATATATTTTACTAAGTAGAGTTTAAATATTGGTTCGATTTGTTAATATATAAATTTATCAATATAATTAATTAATTAATTTATATTACTCTAAATAAACTAATTACTATGATCCATCACTGAACCCAATGTGAATAGAACAAACATCATTCCTATAGTAAAAACCATAATATGAAATAAAATAACATCTTAGTTTTCCCATATATAGAATAATTGAAAATAAAAGGTGTAATTATCTAATATGATAATGATAATGATATAAAATAATAAATTATTGTTAATATATGAATATCATCACTCCAAGACAACAAAAATAAAACACAAACTCCATGACTAAACATAGAAATTTTATTAGAAATATTATAAGGGTTAAATGACAAAAATAAAAAATGTCACATACTCCCCAACCACATATATTTCACCATTAAATGTATAATATAATCAATGTGGTGATGGTAATGAGCTTTCATCTATCTCTTAGTCACTGATGGGCTCTCTTTGAGGTTCCCATACTTCCAAAGAATTTACCCTAATGGAATTACTTATCCATGAAGGGTCCTATACATCCCATATTTAATCACAATAGGTTACCCTATAAATGTGGATTAATCCTCTATATTAGTTTTTCCTCATTAAATAACATGTGAATTCTCATTCATGAACCTCATTAGCTGCAAAACATGGATGATTTCATGCACCGAGACTAACTGTGGGAGAAATTCTTGGTGGTATGCAACCTCTCCCACCCAAAGTAGGATCTGAAAATACCTAATGAATATCAGGGATAACATAAAACCCCATGAAAATAATTATAATATACACCAAGTTGAGATCTTCAAGACCAATAGTCTCCCTCTGTAAACTCCAAAGGCCTTTATCAACATTCCTTAAAGGATTTCTCATGGATTTGTGTGGTCCTACTCCACACCTTGAATACCCGGAACTTCTCAATAATCACCTATTACATATTTGGACTAATGAGTGATGACTCACCAATATCCAATAATCATAAGGGTGACATAAAATTTATCCCCATCTAGGATCTCAAATGGTTCCATGCCAATAGTAGAGTAAAAAATGCAATCACAAGAGAGTTCTACTTAGGGTAAATTATCCTAGTAGATCTACCTCAAGGATAACATGAAATCCCTTATAACATCCTTATGTATTAAAGGGTTTACTCTATATATACTTTTTTTGAATGTGAAAGACCTATTCATCCACAAATAGGTTTCGAAATCCTCCTGTGAGCCTCTTCATAATTGGGATGTGAATTGGGAATCATGTTCAAAGATAATTGTTGATGGGACACTATGTATCTTGATGATCTCATGCATGTACAATGATCCCAAGATCACCTTATTATCCTAAATAGAAATTAAGGGGGGATACTCTTCTAGTCAATGGATAATAACCCAGATAGAGTTATTTATTCTTTTTTTTCCTGAAATACCCATCAATAAAGGAATTTAAATACTATTAAAATTTCACATTGGAACCTTGAGGGGTTACGAAAATGTTCATGGTACATGGTGCTATGTCTTCACTTTCAGATAGGTGAGAATAAAAAAATAAATTCAGAATCACAACACTATATACCCACACACCAAAACCAGAATTGAAGTTATTGGAACATATTTTCTACTCTATGATGTTCGACCATTGAGGAAGCATAGAACTCTATAATAAAATCTTATCATAGTGAAACTAGAAAAACTATTCACACTCAAAAATATATTACATGATTCCATATTTTAGTGAATCCCTCTGATGTATTACTTTGGAAAATAAAATCATCCATCACCTAGAAATCAATGTCTCTATATTGAGACTTCTTCACAAACTGAAGAATAATATGGGTCATTAACATCGATTATAGATAGGATACTCTCCCCTCTTCAACAAAGGAAAACTTCAGTGAGGCTATCTTCTTCAATGCCTCTCCAAAATATTAGAATTAGACTCCCTATTAAGGGAATCTACTTCCATGTTTCCCTTCCTTGGAGTGCATACTATCTCAAAGTTATAATCATGAAGTATCTTTATCCATAATCACTAAAAAAATTTGAGATCAACATAGGTAAAGATATACCTAAGAATATTATGATCTATTTTGATGATTTAAAACTAACCAAAAAGAAAGTGGCTCTGAGTTTTCATGGATTACACTACTACTTCCAACTCTACACCATTTGGTTTAGGATAGTCAAGGGGGCCACAGATTTGGAAATGTACAGCTTGAACCTATAATAATACCCATCCAACTGAAGTAAAATCATCACCTTAGACATGATCTTGTGTTACTAATATGATTTAATATACTCAATGTTTTTTATTTTCAATAGTTACACTTGGATGTGATAAAAAAATTTCAAATGAACTATACCGCTCTAATATAGAACTAACACTTGTAGAGATTTCCATTTAAAAAATGATCCAGAAGTACATTATAGATCACACCCATTTTCTACACATTCATGACATCTAATTATGAATTAATAAGGACTTCATCATTGAAAAATAACAAAAACCAATATAGGAAAGATTGAAAAATCATGTTAATGAGGTCCATGAACATAGTTGGGGATTTTTTCACAAAAAATGGTATCAATAAGAACATGTAATGATCATAACAATATAGAAAAAGTATATTATATATGTCATCATTTGAACCCATATATGATGATAAATATACCATATATCGATTTTAAGAACCACATAATCCCCTTCCACTAGTCAATGGAGATATCTATCCTGAAAATAGGTTATTTGTTCTTTAATGTCACATGGTTTAGATAGTTAATGTCTGAAAAATACAAAATCTCCCATAAAAATTCTAGGAAAACAACTTAGGAGCCTCATAGAAGGAAAATTTAGGTATAATAAAAAAATTTCCTTAGGATTAGTTTTGACATTATCCTTATCTCATGAAGCTTAGTGGGGGCCATTAAATAATTAAAAGAGGATATTAGTGTGACTATAGGTTGAAACTTGATAAACAATTTGACCTCTGGATGAGAGGTAATCTAGGTATATCATCATGAAATATTTCCAGGTATTCCTCCACAAATACTAGATGTTGAGTGTCTAATTTTTTTTCTATTTCAGGGGCTAAACTGACCATTTTTTCAGTGATTGGCTGCAGCTTTCCTATCATAATCCCTGCTTGACTCAACTAAAAATCCATTTCATCCACAAGGTAAAACCTCAAATAATCATCTCAAAGACACATTATACTCAAAAGGAAATATTTTATCTAGTCATATTATATAAATAGAGAGTCCATTCAAAGGATCATGTCAAAATAATTAAAAACAACCTTGAAGATATCCCCTGATAACTTCTCCCCATGCGTGTGTGATTTCACTTTGAAAAAAGGTTTTTATCAAGGGATCACTCATATTAAGAGTCTCTATATTCCTTGTTTGGGGTAGATGATATACTAAAACATCATTCCCATATAATGTGGATAAGAAACTAATGGAATGGATGGAACCTATGCCTATGAGAAATTGTTTCAAGGTTTAAAAGGCAAATATCACATGATGAATCATGTCATGAACCACATGGACATAACTATATATCACTCACAGCTAACAGAAGACCTAAAAATAAACCATATGAAACTATAATGGTATATCTAGGATTTTTGTTAGTGGAAGTTGATTATAGATCTTTCCTCCACTTGTTCCTCCTTTAGGATCTCTACTAGCCCCACTTCCAAAACTGCCTCCTTAATTGCCACCTGAACCACCTCTAGGAGGCCACCGGTCGTGTTACTTCCTCATGTATGGTGATTTGTTAACTTTTTGACCACATTTGGCTTCTTTAATGGACTAAATAAAACTAGATATGTGACTCCAACTGTCATATGAAAAGAAACACTCATCTCCCAACTGACTGGATCCCCTCTGCAATCCCTACAGTATTAACCTCTAGGTTTAGTCCTTCATTGAAGAAATACTCTTATGATATAAATATGAAGAATGACCTTTGTCAAGTGAATTTGATATATTTTCTTTATGTTTTTCACTAATATAACCTAATATAAACTTCTCATCATCGAAAAATATCTCCATATCCAAAGTTTTCTCTAGTACCCCTAAATATGTGGGTATGCACAAAGGAACCAAAATTTCCCAAATATCCCAATGAAACCCCAAACTGACTTATGGATATTGAAGAACCCATAACAGATCATATAAGGAGGGTATTTAATGAGATCTAAGAATCTAGATTCATACTATATTAATATCAAATCACCCTATTGTATCCCAACATATATTTAATATAAATTTATCAAAAAGTTACTAGATAATACTATTTCGAAAAAGGTATTCAAACTCAACATAGGGATGTTTCACCTCCCCATGAATCAATGTGTCAAAGATCCACTTGTATAACACTATTACAAGAATAAAACTATCCAAAATCACCCCTATATCATTATATGGTTTGCAAATGTGATAGAACTATCAAACCGGTAACTCCAAAGAGTCCGCTACCCCCCAAGGATTCTGGTATCCTTAGAACCAAGTTGGTATATGCCTCTAAAAAATTTATAGCATACTAAAACTATATAAAATCTCACCATGAGTATCTAGAATAATTTTAGAATCAATATAACCAATAAAATTCACCTATAAAATGTGTGGCAGGTCTGTTTAGTTTCTCAATGGGTGGTGGTACCTCTCTTCAACAACCTGAATAAAACACTTCATGAACCAGACACTAAAATGATGCCTCATTTCCCTACTAGTCATCATCATGACTTGATGTCAGAATAATTATTGGCCATATATGTGGGTAAATATTTTATTTAGAAAATTTATCAATATTAAATGATAAAATATGAGTATTTGAATTAAGATGGACATGGTGAACTAATAAATTTTTATTATATGATGTGTATACAATTGGTTCCTCTCAAAGTCAGTGTCTAAGTGTGCTTATTTGACATGTCGGTTATTAGATAATTTTTGAATTCATACATTGGATTTCACAATAATACTAGGATCTCGATAAAGAATTAAAAACATGGGATAGCCTAATACCATTTCCTCAAATCCCCAAAATAATCCTCCAAATAAAACCTACTTTGATACCACTCTAACCCAACCCGACCCACTAAGAGCATATTGGGAATTGATAAGATTAGCGATCAATCCCAATACCACCTATAATTGGAGAAAGGCTTGTGACTAGCATGGTGTAGGAATGACACTCAAATTGGAGGCCATTTTACTATATACCTACGTATAATGAGTAACTCCACAAATAAGATTGTGAGAAGAGAAATAAATTAAATGACTTGTAAATAGAATAAATACATGCAAGAAAAAATAGAATCCAGTGGTATAAAGAGTAATTTTATAGATAAAAATTCATGAATAATTAGTGAAAATTAAAACCCAACTTAATAATATAATGATGTGAAATCCTTGATCTCATTCCCTATATCCAGAGACTATAATAACCTAATGTAACCAAGAACTGAAAAGATCTACCAACTCCTAGTCCACCCAAATCTCCACTAAAATACAAGTGGTATTAATACTATATGGAATGTGTAGAAAATATAAAAATGAATGGGTGAGTACATATATACTAAACAGGGTTCCATGGAAAATAAATTGTAGTAATAAAATATAAGTTAACAGATAATGAGAATCAGGAGAGAAAGATAATTAAGATCCTAGATATGTTCAGAGGAAAACACTAGAAAGCCGAATAAGCCACAAAATACATAACCAATTATAGATGGAAAATGATATATAGCTATATGAAAATAAATAATGAAAACTAGTAAAACTATATAACCCCTCTAGATTAGTAGTGGGGAACCCACTCCTCACTGATGGGTCTACAGTGATTAAGGGATACCAACCACGGTAGAGGACCGAGGCCCTGGCCAAACTCAAAGATGAGTGGATATAGAATCTATCAAATAATTAACAACACCACATATGTGTTTTGTCAGTTTCAACCCAATCATTAGAAATTACATGGGGTATCCATGCCCAATAATAGATAAGTTACTAGGGGAAAATAAACCCATCATCACTTCAAATATAACTCACGAGAATCAACATTTAGTAATAGTTGAGGAAGAGAATATCGCGCACACACTACATTGTGTCACATAATATATATCATAGGAAAGACTTAAATCACATTATATGTGTAAAAAACCTTAGTATTGGAAACTCATATATCCATATTTCGGCTTGAACAAGGGGATATGACTAATGAGTAGGTCTGGAGGAAGTACAATAGATGTCTCATTGGGAACACTCTATGTAGCCTCAAATTATTATCCTATTTAGGTACTATAACAACCACATTGTGTAAAAGGATCTATATAGATGATGCTCATGTTAGACTACCAGACATGTTAGGCTAAGAGGAGCACTCTGTGTGTACATCCACATATTATGTAATGAAAACTAAAGTACCAAACATGTGGCCAACATATAGGTAATTTCAACCTCTTGGTAGTGTATTCAATGTAAAAATCAGGCTATAAATTTGGGATACATGATGTATGATTCAATTACAGTTTTTTTATTTTTTACACAAGATGAAACACTAGTCGTTGTAGATACTGAATCACATGACATATGTTCTTCTGAACTACAGTCAACATAGACAATAATATATTAGAAACTTATGTATTTGGCCAATATTTAACCAAAACACTAATTATTTCTATAATATCTCCAAAAGCCTTTTTTACTATATAAATTATTATAGTGTGGTCACAAAATGTCTATTTCCAACTGTGAATCTTCTATAACAAGTATTGGAAACAAATCCCATCACTCACAAATAATTATTTGAGAACAAATACACACCAATAGTTTTATATCATCCTTCATTGTTTTATGTTTCTACCATTCACCACCAAAATTGATATAGAATATAGCCACACAAGAAAAAACTTGGTTTAAATCCTGATTATAAATAGATCTAGTGTTGAATCACTAATCCTATGAATTATAATGATGAATTCATGAGGAATGAGATGGGAAAAAAACCAAAAAATACCAAAGTTGAATAATTATGATGGAAGAGGAAAACCCTTCCATCAATCATGGGTGAATAAATAATAATTTAATTGGGTAGAAAATGAATGCTCAGAAAGAAATAATCTCATATCATAATATGTTAAATCAATAATTTGGTAGGTCCATAATCAGATTGATGAATCATAGATCTATAGTCAATAATGCTAACTAATTCATATTGAATGAAGTGAATCCAAAAAAAAATAATTACTTTCCATGAAAAGAATTTGTTATCTACTGAAGTATATGATCACATGAATGTAATTGGGGATACTGTTTAGATTTATTTTTGTTATCAGATTCTCCACAATCTACACACCAAAATACATCTTCCATGGTATATCCTCTCAAATTCCACTAGGTTATACAAATAACCTTATACATTTTCCTATGCGGGGATTAAATAATATATTTCATGGTATAGATATTAATTAAAAAATAAAATTTATTGTTTAATTAATATTATTCTAAATAGAAAAATTTATATAAACTATCATGTTACCAAATGTGAATTGAAATTATAGAGTTCATAGGATAAGACCAATATTTTAGACTCAACCATGCTCACAATTTTCATACATAAGACACCAATGAAAATCCTAATTCTAAAATTTTATCATGTGTAGGATAAATAAATAATACGTATATATTTTTAAAATATTAATATTGGGTTCCGTGATTCCTTGAGTACCACATAGGCTCATCAAATAAAATCAAAAATATTATTAGAAATATTCGATGGGTTAAATAGTGAAAAATGAAAGTTATTAATGTCTCTAAAACTCCCCTCTATCATATTTTGGTTCTTCCACTAATCTCTATCACTATTTATAGGTTATCAGGGGATAATAATGGAAAATTCAGAATGTTATATTAATCATACATAAGTTATCCATAATCACAATTAATAACTAATGATAAAGAATAATCATCATAAAATTGATGTAAAATAACTTAAGAGACTACTCAATAAGAATGAATTGGGTATCCATCCCAAATGAAATACAAAACACAAGGGAGTAAAGAGACATAATTGAGAGAAAATAAATCAAATAAAGAATAGATTGAAAATACTAATTCTTTTCTACCATACACACTTCAGTGTCAATCCCCAAATGTGAATTACATCATTGAAGGAATTTTTGATTCATTCCTTATAATTATTATCTTAAATTAACTTAATTGTCTGGTCACCCTTATCTCTCTCTAGGTATTAAATTCTATATCTTTTTAAAATTCAATAGACTACAAGTTAAATATTTTGGTCATCACCATGGTTAATCCAGGGTGATTATGGTGTGGAGTTGTACAACTTGCATTTCCCATGATGTGTTGAACATCTCCATGATATAAATATTTAGTGTTATATGGTGGGAATATAAATTAATTTGAATATATATAATATCATAGATCATATATCACTATTTATGAGATATATGAATAATGTTTGACGAATTTGAAGCACCATAAAGCATGGTGTGATGCATAATAGGGTTGCGATGTATGGGAAATGTAGCCTAAATTCCACGGTTCTTCCACTATGAGACCCTCTATGATACGGTAGATCTTATGTGGAATAGGGGTCAAATATCATAATCCTAGTGTGTTTCCCGTTTTTAAATCCCGCCATGATATGGTTTATCCATTTTAACATAGAATTCACTATCACTCTTCAAAAGAAAATGGGAAGAAAACTATATATCACTCTTCACTTGAAAAGGGATCATATACACGCCACATAGATGAGAACATTATTAAATTATTATCCCTTGAAAAATTATTACATATAATCATAATACACGGTAATAGGTTGGTGTGGAAGATCCATCTATACATTAAAGTAGACTTTTCAAAAAAGTTATTCATACAAAACATTTTTAGGTATGCTCAGTGACTCTTTATAATAATAGATTATGTATTCAATGGACTACTCTAGACCTTGTGAAACTATCAATTAATTATTATAGTGTTGACACCACAGATAAAAACACATTATTATTGATTTTTTCCTTTTTAGTGGTAAAGTAAAAAACCTTATATATCATCTATATTCTGGTTTTTAAAAACTATACATATCAAGCATGTGAAAATACATACATATCACCTTTATCTTATGAAACAATGTAAAACTCTTATCAAATGAAAATTCTAAAAACTCATGTATCCACCAAAGATATTATGAATCCCAAGGAAGATAGTTCCACTCTTTTATTACTGGAAAAGTTGAATATTTTATGATAAAATTAAAATTCATACACAACCATAGTTTTCATATAAATGATATCAACATCAAAAAACTTCTCAACCAGTTTAGAGTTCAAACTTATTTGAAGTGAGATTGTGGTGTGGTCCATTTGGTTGAATCATGGTTCTTATACAACCCAACACCTCAAATTCCTCCTATCATTAATCACACCATGAATCAATGGATATGTCATGATTGAGATATGTTTTCCTTAAAAGACATAAAATTCCCCAATATTATTAAACCCGATACTTTTTCACATATTATTAAATGATTTTCAACATAAATATACAATATGTACATCCAAATGATATTGTGGCCTTGTGTAGTTTGATGACTAGGATAATAATTGTTCCAATGGAATCTAAACTATGACATCCTTATTTTATTCTCCATAATGATATCCCAAATCCATTTGTCCTATTAAAACAACACATGATTACCTGGGGAATCTATTAAATAATTGGATGAGCTAAAAATCACTGTAAGGTAATAAACATGATAAGTAAACATAATGTGTGACTCAAAGGTATAACATGATATCATAAAAGAGGAGGATTCTGAGTAATCTCATGGAATAATAACATAACAAACATGGTTTTATAAGATCACAGAAACATAGGAAAGTTGTTGACCACATATGGAATGACATAACATAAGTCCAGGATGACTGTAAAGACAACATCACATGCTGGAAAAATCCCATAATATATTTTATGTAACACATAACCCCATTCATAAAATCTCATCATGCCAAAAAAATTACCCAATAAATTGAGGAATTATCTGGGTGTAACCGTTATGACATGGACATGATTATGTTTTCTAAAAAAAGTAAATCAATCTCATGGTGTATAAATATGAATTACCCATGGAAATAAATGGGTGTCATAATATTGTATCATTTCATAATCAAAGGATATTTCATAATGAATACATTTGATAAATAAAATTAAGGAATTTATTAAGCCATAAATGTAAGGTAGAATAGAATAATAATATATTTAAGGAACATATATACAGAATTTCAAAGTAATATATATCATCAAAGGTTGTCATAATTGATAAAATATATTTAATAGATATTATTTCATATTTATTTTGGAAAATAACACTTTCACTTTGATATAACATCTTTAAAATATAAAAATATCCATTTAAATATAGAATAATTTTCTTTAAAAGAATCATAAGATTTTTAATGGAATATTCAAAGCATTGAGAAGTCATGAAAGTGGGAAATTTTTTTCTCAATATATAAGTTAAGAGAATAAATTCTTTTCAAACTTTTGTAAAAAAGGACAAAAAGTATCTTATTCAAAAAATGAAAGATACATTTCATTTAATATTTTTTTAAAAATAAAATATTAGTAAAAATTCCATTAATAAATTATTTAAATCTATTAAAAACATTATTTAAAATATTTTAAGGGAAATATATACATGGAAATAAATATTAATGATTTAAAAGAAGATAAAAATAAATATTACTGGTAAAAAAATTTCTAATGTTTTATTATTTAATAATATAGGAAATGAAAAAAATGTAGAACACATTAATGAATAGAGTAGAATAAAAGTGATGTGGTTAAATAGAATAATTGTATATTATTTTAACCAAATGAACCTTGAACGTAAAGAATCTTGAAATAAACAAATATTGTAACATAAAGCCTTTACCACTTTGGTAACTTTTGAATCAAATACCCTAGGATGAAGTAAATTAAATTGTAATATAAAATGACATAAAAAATTAATTACTAATAATAAATTATGTAAAAGGGGTAGTATATACACCATGAAAAATAAATTAGGTACATAAAATCAAAATATATCTCATTGAAGGTAAATTGAGATGAAATCCCTTACCCCGAGTTCAACTCATCACGTACATACATTATATTCAGAAATAATAAAATAATGTCAATTATTTAATTTCTTGAAAACTTTTTCCAATTTTATTATTACTTTTATTCTACTTATTAATTTGTTATATTTATCTTCATAATCATTTAGTTTCATGTTTGATGTTTTGATGATATTTGATTCATATATTGAAAATAACATTGGTTGGTTAGATATGGTGAAATAGGTCATTATTCCATAATTTACATAATAATAAACATGATATAATTATAATTTTAATACAAGAATTATAATTTTAAATCCAATCATGATAAATGGTTATGAAAAAATTAACTACATTACAATCATGGGGATGTTAGGCCGTTCATTCATATCTGTTAAATTTCTATTTTTGAATGATCATTATGGAAAGAAGGTAATTATTATTTTATCTTTTAATAATAATAATAATATTCTAAATATGATATTATTTATTTAAATATACTGTTATAAACCATCCATGTGACGTGGTAATGAAAAAAAATCACATCGCCTTGTCGAAGTAGTAATCCACACGTGCGCACAAACAAAACTATTATATTTTAATTTATGGATAGGTAAGAAAATATAGGATATTTTAATTTCAAATAATGATATGTATTTAATGAATAAAATATATAAATATTAAATCCATCATAATAAATCTTTATGTGATTTTATTATGGAAAAGAAACTACATTGGTTCGCAAGGCGGTAGTCCACCATACACATGAACAATTGTTTCATTTCCCATTTTATGGAAGATGAAATGGATGTAGGTCATTAAATTAAAATAACAAAATACTAATATATCATATATAATTATGTTATTATATCATATTGTTTGAATAATAATTTTTTTGAGGTGGAGTAATAAATAAAACAACAATTATTTGTTAAGAACGATACCTCTTGGTCAGACATTCCCTTTTGGATTGAACCAAAATAAATCCAAAATGGGTTTTATAAAATTAAAAAGTCCTATAGGAATTGTTAAGGGGATTTAAAAATGGATTTTTTGAGTTCTTGGTTGAACCAATATTCTTCTGAAGTATGGAGAGGAGAGTAGAGGAGGTTCCCTTTTATAAGGGAGAAAGAGTGACATTTTTGTAAATACCCAAAACTATTCAATAATGTGATGCCAATATCTAGAAAAGTTAAAACATAATTGATAAATGATGTATTTTAGGGATGATAATGTCCATACCAAAATCCCAAATCTAAAAATAATAATTTTTATAAATTTCCTTCACTTTACCATTATTATTACTCACTTGTATTATTTTAGTTTTTCACCGATGTAACTAGTTTTTACTTATGTAACAAATCCTTTAAAACGAAAAATATAACTAGAATTATTAGATATTATTAAAAAAATAATTATGAATATGAAATTAAATTTATCGAATACAAATCCCATGTGTGTGGAACATTAAATTTAACATAAGTGCATGTTAGGCACAAAACCCCATTTCAACCTCAACTGTGGTAACAATGTTTTTCTATTTATAACATTTATTTTGAAAAATAATTAAGTGGATATTATTAGATAATATTAATTTTTAAGGTTCCAAATATGGAATCCAATTTATTAAATTCTACTATCATAAGTGGAAAAGTGTTATTCAAAATTAAACCCACCGGACATGAGAAAAAGTGACTTTTTATAAAAATGTATTTTTAAGGAAATAAATTATCTTATATTCACTGTATGATAAGAAATTATCATTATATGAATTTAAATTCATATAAATTTATTAATAATATTTAAATATAATTTAAATATTCCCTTTTTAGGGGTAATTTTAATTAATTAAAATGGATAAAACTTTTTCACTTAACAAACTCTTTGTAGAAAACGACATTTTAAACATTAAGATAAACTTAGAACAAAATTATAAAAATTTCAAAATAAAAATCAATTAATTAGATTATTCTAAATTTTTTCCATATGTAAATTTAAAACCAAATCCAAAATATAATGGTAATTTTAATTAATTCAATCAATGAAATGAAATGAAAACAATTGAATAATTGGTATTTTACATTATCTACTGAAAAATAAATCATCAAAGAAAAATACAAAACATTCACCATCATATAAGTTTTATAATATTATTTAAACAATGAATTTAATTTCATCAAAATATATTTTATTAATGTTCCAAAAAATTAATTATAATATATTCTCACAAAAACAAATAGGAACTATTTTTTGATGAAAGAACATTTGTTTGAGGAATAAAATGTCTTAATTAAAATTTTTGTTCTTATGTCCTTAGAATTTGTGAATAATTTTTTATTGAGAATGATCTGTATATATATTTAATTAATTATTTAATCCTTTGAAAACCCTCCAATTCTAATTACTAGGTTATAATGGTCATGTTTAAATAATACTATTTCATTGTTCATTTGGGCTCAATGTTGAATGTCATATTTTCAATCAAACATTGTTTTAGTTTTTAAAATCATGGGGCATTACATCATCAACCATTTAATAAATTAGGACCTAAAAATTTAAAAATATACTCAGTAATCAAATGGTTGAAATTTGAAATTAACTTTTCTGAAACCCCACATTGAAATAAGGGTTAATAAAATATCATATTGAAAAGAGGGAAAAGGAAGTACAATGTTCATCACATAACATGGTTTCCAAATAATATAAAATTTATGGAAAGTGAGAATATAGACTTGGAGAAAAGTATCAATGAATAAATAATCGTATATAGTTACTAATATCATTGATCATAAGAATGTTAATGACTATAAGTTCATTATACTAGTCATTATAAAAACACTATTTATTTATAATAAAAAAATGTAATAAGATATTATTTTTGTTTTAATATCATTTTCCTAGAGCTGGATAATTAATTTACTATATAGATGAATAATATAAAGAAATATTCTTAAATGATAAGTACAATTTCATATTTCAATCAATTCATGATTCAATCTCAAATTATTCTCCAATTGAAGAGTTTTCAAGATTACATTTTTATGCTTGAAGAAAAAAAATTGACTTCTAATATATCACATTATCCCAAAAGGATAACAATATATTCCCTCTACCATTAAATTTTAAAAAAATATGAAATGGTTTTCATAAGGTAAGACAATTTCAAAATGTTTATTGTATTATATTAATCTCTAAATACAAATTCCAATTAAATCATTCCATTAATAAGTAACCCTACATCCCAAATATCCTCAATATTAAAAAATTTTATTGTGTTTTTCCAAACTAATCTTTCTTGTTGTATCACTTGTCTGGACAAAGGATTACATATACTTTTATCCATTGAATATTTCACAAAATATCACTAATCAACTCAAAATCTAATTTTTTTTCAAATATTTGACCCTATAATATGTATAAAAATTTGAAATTAATATTTACCCTCTAAATAATTTAAGAAAAAATAATTTTGTAGTAACCAGGACATTATATATTCCAGTAGTAGGCACCAAAACCTTATCCCCATTCGGTTTTCGGTTCATTACCTATTGCATTGTGGGATATAAAGAGTTGTAGACTAGTATATGGGTTTTAATTTTTCTCAAACTATATTAGTATAATTTCTATAACATTCTAAAAAAATAATTAACATCCAAAAAATTATATTTTTTGTAAAATTTATTTTTAACTTCTAATGTCTTCTATACAGCTTATTTTTTCTAAATAAATAAAAAAATCATAAATGACTATTATTTCCTTAAAATAAATGATTAAATTATTCTTAAAGGTTACAAATGATAATAATGTTATGAGAAAAAATATATTATAATTATACCTTAAATAAGGAAAACAACTACTAACTAATGTATTTTATCGTATAAATTAGTTCTAAAAATATCATTGATCATATTTAACTCACATCATGTAAAACCTTAACATGGGTATATATACCTTTAAATTTAATATCTACCTTATAATTATCAACCCAAAAATATTTAGGTTAATCCCATATCTCTAGGGGATATCATAGTTTCCATAGGTTTTATTCTATAATTCATCATGATCATTGAAAGATAAAATGTGAATTAACCAAAGCATATCCCCTGGGTGTGTCAAACTAGGTGTGTAGTAAGCGTATACTAATCCTGAATAATAATGTTTGTTGATATATAATCAACTAAATATTTTATCATTTATTACACCTAAATGAATATTTTACAAAACCAATTCCACCTATGGTATCTAGACATGGATTTATTTCTAGGAAAAAATCACAGTCTATTCCTTAAAAAACTTTAGTTTGGTATCCAATACATTGAATTATCCCTATTGTTTTTTCTGAAGTTCACTAATAATGATCCCCAAAAATAACTATTCCTTCCTCTGATACTATCTATAGTGATAAAATCATTTCTAATATATTGTTACATGATTTTTAACCGAAATATCCAATAAGTAAAATCGAAATATCATGAGGCATAATTTATTAAGAAGACTAGGTTCATAATATATAAAAATGAAACAATAACATGAAATACTTATTTTATTCTACATTATGATATCTTAAATTAATTTTAGTTCCTAACACTACCCAAAATATCCTATGTAATACATAACATAAAAGTGAGCTAAAAATATGAGTAATAGAATAAACATGATAGGGAAACACAACATATGAGGCCAAGGTATAACATGATATCATAAAAGAGAAGTCCCATTATTAATCATATAGATTTATAACCTAAATATCTTGGTATCATAATACCATGGTAATATAGAAACTGTATTAGAAATTTATAACATGACATAAGCACAAGTTAATGATAAATTCCAAGAAAACATCACGTGGCGTTTAAAGTCCCATAATGGATTAGGTTTAATCCCCAATCTCTTAAAATAAACTCATGATACGAATAAAATACCAAATCAATTTAGGTGAAATATAGGTTCACCTATTATAAAATGTTCATGATTATGCATTCCATAATAAGAAAATAAATCATATGGTATAAACATAATAATTAACCATAGAATTAAATTGATGGTATAATCATTCCTCATGTCATAGTCAAAGAATATTTCATAAATAAGGAATTTGATAAATAAAATTAAGGCATGAATAGCTCCATCAATGTAAGGTATAATAATCAAGGTATATATATATAATATATATATATATATATATAATTTTGAAGAAATATATAACATTAAAGACTATATCCACTGATTAAAATGTCTATAAAAATTCACATGGAATATTTATTAGGGGAAATACCATTTTGACTTTGAAATAAATTCTTTAATATCAATGGATTTTCAAAATATTATAATGTATTTTATTTAAAAATAACCATGGAAACTTATATAGGAGTACATGAAACATTAAGTTGTTATGGTGGCAGTAAATTCTATCCATATTATATATTTTAAAATAAAACATTCCTTCCATGCCTCTTTTTTAAAAAAAATTAAAAAGTACATAAAAAATATAAAAAGTTTAATTTTAAACATTTTTTTAAAATATTAAATGTGGATAATAATATAATTAATAACTCATTGGATAATATTAAAACAATTCTTTAAAATATTTTATGAAAAAGATGGACATTGAATATAATGACTTCAGATCTATAATTATATATGAGAGTTGTATTACTTACAAACAACCTTATTATTTTTTTATTAAATAATAGTGGAAAATTAAACCAAACATATAATCCAAATTAATGTATATAGGATAATAAAATCATAATATCCTATGACCTGCACTCATATATCGGGTGATGAAATCATAATGATTAAATTTCAATCCTTGATGGTGATAATTGTGAATGAATGTTTTCCATCAAAACATTACAACATCAAAACGGGGAAACTAGATCACATACATTCTAGAGGAACTTTTATGTTTTGAGTTTTATATAATTATTACAAACTCCTACATTAATAATACCAATAATTTCCAAATATTATTCCTCCATCTTAACCCAGCTTTTATTATTTCACCATATGTCATCATCATTATCCATATGAAATCCCTGTCAAAAAATAATATATTTAACCTCATTCTTTAAAACATATGTAATAGGAACCTTAAAATGGGTGAGCTAAAATGTATAGTAAGGGTAAAATAATAATTAAAAATTTAATAGCATCATTGAGAATAATAAGTACATAAGTGTATAATGAAATAACTAAGTGCATGAGAAAATCATGAAATAAATCTTACCCATAAATAACCATATTATAAAATATGAAAACATTGAATAAGAAAGAGTCATCAAAACTAGTAATCATGATCAAATTAATATCAATATTGGTCATAATAAACATTATAAAACCATAACATGCAATTAAAATTATTTTTAGTAAATTGGACTTTCATATTCATAAACCCCGTTCAAAAACATTTTAATTGGGATAACCATATGACTAACATACAAAATATCGATTACCCAATGCATTGAAGCACTATCTGGGTACACCCATCTTATAAGATATAAATGGATTACCCAATTATATATATAGGATTCCACATTGTATAATATTTAATGGTCTCACCCGATGCTATTGGGGCTACCCCACCATATAAGTAGTAATGGGATTAGCAATATCTATTTATGCCACACCATCATTTATAATTTTCGAGAAGAACAACATGAATAAACAATAAATATATTTCATCATAAAACTCAATGAAATAATCATTTTTCCATTTATATCATGATTACACATTGGAAAAATGTGTATCTTTTTATTATCCTTATTACACGATTAACCCATGGAAAAGAAACATGTTCCCTATGAATCTATTTAGAACATCATTAATCCGTTTAAATGAATTGGGATTCATAATAATCTCTTTGAAACATGATTAATCCATAGAAAATAAATGGGTTCTATAAAAATATCTTTTATACATGATTAACCTATAGAAAATGAATGGGTTCCATAACAATCTCTTTGAAATATTATTAACCTGTGGAAGATAAATGGGTAGCTGAACAATAACTTTGAAACATGATTATCCCTAGGAAAAGAAATTGGTTCCATAAAAATATCTTCTAAACATGGTTATCCCATGTAAAGGAAATTGGTTCCACAACAATATCATTGGAACATGATGAAACCATGGAAGATAAATGGTTTCTATGAAAATCTCTTTGATACAAGATTAATCTATTAAAAAGTAATAAGTTCCACAACAATATCATTGGAACTACATTGATCCATATAGATAAAGAATTATGATGGTATAATTAAAAAATATCTCTATTGGATTATAAGTAGAAATAAGTGTTGTTGACATTAATGAATGGAAATATCATTAAATAATAATGAAATACATTATGAGGAAAATACCCTTTTCATTTTGAAAATCACTTTGTAAAACATAAAAAAACAAAAAACAATTATATGAAAATAACCATAAAGTATTATAAAGGAATATTTTAAAAATTATTTAAGAAATTTCTTGAGTGAAATATCCATCTAGATTTGAAAAAATTCAAATTTCTTTATAAAAATGTTTTTTGGAATAAAGCAGATTTCCGACTAAAGAGATAAATAAAGTAGGTTTTCATTAAAAAATGTTTCTCAAAATTTTTAAGCAAAAGGTCTTTAAAATGTTAAAATTACGTGATAATATAATAAAAAATCATATGAGAATAAAATTCAAGAGTTTTATAATATTTGAACATCAAATAATTAGTCATAAAGAATCCCGAAAACTGATTAGACTGTAACAAAAGACACTAACCACTTATATAACATTGAATCAAAATAGACCATATAGAATAACAATAAATTAAAATTATAATATCACTATGAAATTAAATTAATGAAATAAAATTTATGAGTCTCTTTAGATATATATCATAAAGGAATATATGTGTATAACATAACGTACATCTCGAATATGGTAAATTGAGACAAACATCACATGCCTCTCTGGAATCATTGAATCCATAAACCCAATAAAGAGAGATCATAAAATGGATATGTAAGACCAATTAAATTTAAAGATAATAATAAAAAAATACATTAATGGGAAGTATATACACCACACAACAAAAATAAGTGGTGAGTATGGAATACATCTTACATATATAAAAGTGGGATGAGAAAACCCTTACCACATGATTCCTTTTAATTTATCGTGATTTAAACTAAAATATATTGTTTTCAAAAATATTATTAACAAATTAAATAACCCTATTAATAATTATAATATCATATATGATCCTTTTATAACATCTTAACACCCATTCGTTAATAATATTTCATTATTGTCATTATTTTTTTTGTGGTAATTACCTTGTTTTCTCCTTCATCAGTTGTTATAAATTTTTTATTTGTTGTACTTATTATATAGTTCCTTCAACCATAGAATAATAATACTTAAATAATTAACATATTTATACATAAATTTTATGTTAAAAACAAATCATTAATGATTGTTATGAACTAATATTATGATCACGGTGATGGTAGACCATAAATACACATGAGTAACATTTACATTTTTACAATGATTATTATGGAAAGTTGGAAAGTAAAATTTATTTTTAAATAATTATAATAATAGGACAAATAAAATATTATTTAATTAGATAAACATATATATATCATTATTGTGATGTGGTGATGAGAAAAAAGAATCTCATCTCTTTGAGGAGGATGTAGTCCACACATCCACAAATGACGTTATATTTTTTTTTAGTGAGTGAAAAGGTAAAAACCAAATGAAATATTATGTTTCCATAATGAAAATTATGTAATTTATATAAAAAAAATTCATTAATATCACATATATTTATTATCTTTATCCTTATTGTCTACCATGTATTGCGTTAGTGAAAAATGAATCACATCGCTTCACGAGGGTATCGTCTTCCATACACATTAGAGTCATTATCGCATCCCTTATAGAATGGAATTTAAAATGGTATATAATATATAATTAGTATAATATTGTAAGTATGTTATAAATATCATATATAAACTTTATATCCATATTTAAAGGGAACCGTTATTGGTGGTAATGGAAAATGAATGACATTGATTCGCAAGGTGGTAGTCCACCATAGACATGAATAATGATAGAACATCATATTTGATGGAATTGTGAGGAGTTTTAGGTCATAAAATAAATCTAAAATAATATCATTATATGAAATATACTTATTTAATTATATTATCATGGTATAAAAATTATTTAAGGTAGAGTATAATAAAATAAAAATGCTTGTGGAAGAACGTTTCCTCGTCATCAGGCATCCTCCTTTAGTTTGAACCAAAGTCCCTCTTAGTTAATATTTATGCCCAAAATATATATTATATGTTCAGATTACATAATTTGGAAAGTTATTTGGGTAGGCTATGGATGATCCAAATGTTTTGAGAGGTGTGAATATGTTAGGGGAGTGAGTGCCTTATTATAGTTGAGGAGGAGTGCCACTTTTATAAATACCAACAATTATTAACTTTTGGGAGGTCAATATTACTTCAAGTGGATAAAATATTTATTTTTAATGGATTTTAAGTATTATATGGTCATTAAAAACATAAAAAATCAAATAAAAAACATATTTGAAACATTTTGTTCTGTAACATGTATGTTTCCTTAATTTTAAAATTTTAGTTTTTCACTACGGTGACTAGTTTTCAAAAAAATGTTACTTATCCATTTAGTTCAAATTAAAGTTATAATTATTAGATAATTTTGACACACTTATTATAAATATTATATCAAATTTATAAAATATTAATTGATTGTGTGTTAGAAATTAACAATAACATAAGTAGATGTAACGTGAAAAAACACCCCTTTAATATTTATCGCTCTAAGATAGTTTTTAATGTATATAACTAAATATAGTCATTATAATTAATAACATGAAGGGGTATTTTTTTAATATTTATTACCATTTAAAAATATCTCTTATTAATATATTATTTTTAGTAATTTTAAAAAATTTAATAATATATAATTTATTATAAAATAAAATTAATGTAAATTTCGAAATTATTTATTTAAATGAAATTCAAAAAATTAAAAAAATGATGTAATTTAGATATATAAGGTTGAAAAAGATTTAACATGATATATTCGACTAAAAAAATAATTAGGAAAAATAGTTCTTACTATTTAATTTACTTTTATTATTTTTAGTATCAGTTATTTTATTTTTTATTAACTAAAGTATTTATACATTGAAATTTATTAATAATTTTATTTAACTAATAAATAAATAAAAATTATAGATATATTATAATGATAAAAAATAATTAATATTTCATAATAATATATATGTTAACCATTTTTGTTTTTTCCCTACCCCAAAAAATTATAGATAATAAAAGAAAGAAATGAATCTTTTTTTTGTTTGTTTCATTATATATCTTATTATATGGTTCATATTCATATGAAAGTGTCAAATAATTTCAATATTTGAGAAATATATAGAAATTTTTTAAATAAAATAATTTAATAAAATTTAGATAATATTTATGGTATTTTTCACTCTTATCATTCGAGTTTAACCTTTGATAAATCAATTTTCACCTTAACCATGGTAAATAATTTTTACTACATTGACTATTAATTTTAGTCAAAAATTAAGATAAAATAATTATAAATTATAAATTATGATTATTCTGAATATTTAATCCAATTTTCAAAATTAAATTCATATAAGTAGAAAATTTTAATTTTAAATTAATCTCATAGATGTGACAAAAAAGTGGGTTTTTGAAGTGTAATTGTTCAAATATTTGTGATGTGTTTATATCTAAATTCCGAATGCACATGATTAAAATGACCTAAATTGGATTAATAAATTTATAATTGATTTTTTTTTAATTAAAATAAAAAATATATAGTTTTACCTTATAAATTATTTATATTAAAGGAGAGTTCTCAATTAAAATCCATTATTTTTAATCATTCATAAAAAGTGAAATTTTTCATAAAATCCCAAAAATTCCATAAAATAAAATTTTTGTAATAAATATTAAAAAAATTAATGTTATTTCGTAGAATAAATTTTATTAATTTGGTAAAAATAAATTTTAAACTATGTACAAAATGTGAGATATGACAATCTTTTATAAAAAATTCCATTTTTCAGAAAATATTTCTTTTAATTTTAAAAGATTCTTATTTTATTTTTAATCGATGGATAAATAAAGGAAAAGTGTAAAATATATATTTTAATAATTTATCTAACCTTATTCATACCATTCAATTATATTTTATGGATATAAATATTACAATTATATTTTAATAATACATTATTATTCAGTAAAACACATCTTTGCGTGTAATAAATTCTATTGAAGAAACTCATTGTTGGGTGTAACACAAGATAAAATTAGTTTTGAATGTCATTTATGATATAAAAAATAATTTTATTCTTTTAAACTCCCAGTGTGTCACATCCACCACTGATTTAACAAATCACTTCCTCACAGTTTTAACATTATCTCGCTAATCAAAGGATGGAAATTTTGAAAATAACATTATCGTAACTCACATAAAAAGGGTGATTAAAAACTATTCTTCATAAAATAGAAGTGGAAGTATGAGGGTAATTTGTAATAACACATACTAGGATTCCAAATAGAAGAACATAGTTAGGAAGTGAATATTTGGATGTAGATTAAACATGTTAATCCCAAATAAGGATATTGAGTAAAAAAGATCAACATTCACAAGAAACTGAATGATCAAGAGAAATTTTACAATCACAAAACCAAAAACACCAAGAGGTGTAAAAATGGTCATTGATATCATTATATATAAATATAATAGGACAAATTGTTTTTTTCAATATCCATTTCCCATAGTTGAGGAAATATTTCACCATTTACAATATTATGATATTGAAATATAATTACGAGATCAATATAATTTTACCCTTTAATCAATTTCCACCTCAATCTCATATATTTCTCCAAAATATTCATATTTTGGATGAATTCTTAATGCCTAAAAGACTAAAATAAACTCTTAAAGGATCGTATAACTAAAAGTTGGGATAAAACTCTATTCAAACATTTTTTTGACATTGAACAAAACTAAAATGGTTAGCACGTGGTAAGAAAATTCCTAAAATGATAAAAGGTTCATATGATAAATTAATATTTAAAATGTATCCCTAATACCCAAAGATGACTCTAAATCATTCATAAACATCCTAAAAAAAGAATAGTGTTATAACATAAAATGTTAACTGATACCATTCCGATTCCACATCCTAGAATATCATGATAAATATTAAAAAAAAACCATTTATCACTTAGTCAGAAAACATCATTTCATTCTCATGGTTATTTATATGCTAAAACTTATGTTCCCATAGTTAATTCAATATATAGGATCGTATAAACCCAAGAGGTTATCAATATGTTAAAACATATTCTAACAAAATGTAAATGAATACTTCACATTAAATCGATTCATTATTTAAATTTCAACCTAATAAGGCGTATCCTTATGTGTTATTAATCACCTTATAATCTCATTTCTTAAAACCTCACGGAGGTTTCCATACTATGAAAATATGATCAACCATAATCTTATATACTTTATATGTTATCCATAACTATTAATATAACTTCAAATGATAACATCCTAATCTCTAAATATTTCTAAACCCACCTTTGATACTAAATATAAAATCCCATGACCCGCACTCCTGGATCTAAGGATGAAATCAGAAAATTTATATTTATATAAGTTATGCTGACAATTGAGACCCTATTTTTTCTATCCAAATATCAAAAAATTAAAAGGGAAAATTGGATCACTTATATTCTCAAGGGAATTTTATATTTTGAGTTTTAGAGAATTAGGACAAACTCCTTCAATAACAAACCCCATGCAGTAAAAAGAGAATTTCTCCCCCTTAACCCAAATTTTCTTATTTAAAATTAATTAATCATCATAAGACTTATGGAATACTTTCAATAAAAAAATTAATTAATCTTCATTATTTATAAAAAATGTAATAGGATACATAATAATGTTGAGAAAAAAATATCATTAAGGGTAAGATGAGCATTAAAAAAATATGGTCATCAATGAGCATGGTAAGGGTATAAGGAAATACTAGCATAATCAAAGTGCATGAAAGAATATTAAAAGAAGTCATCCCCATTTATAATTGTATAATAAACTAGGAAAAAATAGAAAATAAAAATGTTATTAGAATAAATAATCACAAGCCTCATGATATCAATATTGAATGTAATAAATTTTGAAAACCCATAGTAATAATTTGATAACATTTTTGATAACTTAGGGAATCATATTAATTAAACCATTATAAAATAATTTTAATTGGGATAACTATACAACACAATTTTTTAAAAAATAATTACCCAATGCATTGGATTAATTTCGTGGGAAAACCCAATATATAATCTATAATGGGCTCACCCAACACTATCTGGGTTACCCATTTTATAAGCATTAAGGGGCTCACCTAGTTCTATCTAGGACAACCTGCCATATAAACTATAACAAGATCACTCAAGACTATATGGACCACCACAATCTATATAATTTCCATGAACATCATCATTAATAAATTATAAAGATATTTCATAATAAGGTTGAAGGAAATAATCAATATTCCATTTATAACTTGACTAACCCATGAAAAAAATAAGTTTCATGCCAATCTCTTTAAAACATGATCAATCTATAGAAATGAAATATATTCCATAAAAATATCATTGAAACATGATTATCTCATGTAAAATAAATGGGATCTATAAAAATATCTTTGAAACATTATTAACAAATGTTAATGAAATGGGTTCCATAAAAATCTCATTGAATCATGATTATCCCATGGAAAGTAAATGTGTTACATAATAATCTCCTCGATACATGATTAACCCATGGGATAGATATGGGTTCAAAAAAAATATATTTGAAAGATGATTATCCTAGGGAATAGAATTTGGTTCCATAAAAATATATTTTGAAACATGATTAACCCTTAGAATATAAATTAATTTTAATAATTATCTTCGAAACATGATAAACCCATATAAGAAAAATGGGTTCTTTAAAAATCTCTTTGAAATATGTCTAAACCTAGGAAAATAAATGGGTTGCATAAAAATGAATTTGAAGTGTAATTAACCCATAGAAAATAAATGAGTTCCATAAAGGTCACTTTGTGAAACACTCTAAGATTTTGTGAATTATTTTATTTCAAATTCATTTAACCATTTTGATATTTTTCTTTTCACGCAACACTGAAAATAATTTATTTTATATTAGACCAATATACTTGGATGGTGTTACACGAAACCCAAATTTAATTATGAATATCTTGAAACATAAATTTTAGCTTTGTCTACATATAAAACCAGGTTTATATTGTGTTACATGAAAAAATAAATCTCCTTGATGGCTTGCATAACACAGAAGACCGAATTTTACCGAGTAATAGTATATCATTAAAATGTTATTATATAATATTATACGATATAATCAAGGTTTTAAATTAGTGTTTATGAATTTTATTAAAAAATTTATGAAAATTAATGGTTTTCAAAAATATAATATGAATTCATAAGTTTTCAGATATTTAGAAATGAATTTGAAAACTGATAGAATATACCGACATTTTTTCATATTTATACAGTCACAAAGCTATTTTACCCTAAAAAATTAAATTAATTTGAATTATTGAGTGATATAAATTTAGTATATATGTTATATATTGAATAAAATATTTTTGATATTTATCTATTATAATTGATATAAAAATAAAAGAAAAAAAACTTAATTTTATACATAAAAACCTATATTTTTTTATAAATGTGGTTTTAACTCGTTTTAATAGAAAATTCATTTCAAATCAAACTTTTTGAACTTATATAGATTTAAGATGTAAAAATAAACTTCATATTTAAAATATAAACATAAAAATTTGGTTATGATAAATTCTTGGAACTTTTTATTTAAGGTTTCATTTTTAATAAATAGTAAAAAATACTGGATTTTAATTCAAAATTGATTTTTAATCTAATTTATATATAGTGATAAATTATATTTTTATATGTTTTAAAAGTTTATTTAGATAATATTTTTATTTACTAATCTAATTTAGGTTATTGGAACCTATATCACATTGAAATTGGATATAAAAACATAACAAAACATTGATCATTTTCACTTTAAAAAAACCTCGTTTTGTCGTCCCATCAGCGAGATTAATTCTAAACTAATTTATACCAATTATTTGTTAGGAATTTGAAAAAATGTATTCAGTATTTAAATTCAGGATAATTTATAATATCTAAAGATTTCAAATTAGATTTTTGTTAAAAATATTAGTGAAGGTAATTAAAATTAATTACAATGATTAAGGAAAAAAGCAGCCTAACAAGGGAATAAATCTTAAACTGAAGTGCCCAAATGACATAGACACTTGTAAAAAACCCATTTTATAAGATTTATTCGGCCATTAACCATATATTATTTAGTTTTTTTGTTTTTTATGTCTTTGTTAAGGAAAAAATGTGGGAAAATGTGAATTGTTTTAAAAAATACGAAGTGAGTTCTTTTCCTTGCCTATAAAGGCCACCGACTCTCCCTCCTACTCAAACCTCTCAAGATCCTTGGCAAAGACAAACTGTTCTTAAATAAGTTATCGAATTCCCTCAACTCCTCCTATATTCCTCTATCTGGGAATAAATCCCTCCAAGGAACCCCTTTGGGAAAACCAAAAGGAGTTACCCAATTAAGAGGTAACACCCTCCCTCAAACTTCTTTCTTTAATTTTCATTCTCCACTACCTAAAATATTATTATTCCATTATTGAATAAAAAATTACTTTACTCAATATAATAGTATTTTTTTTATTCTAATGCTTAGACCTAAACTTATACACAATTCCATCTAATAGGTAATGAACATACTATTTATGTGTATAGTGGGCTACCGCCTCACTAAACGATGATTGGTCATTTTTCCATTACTGCCTCTCATGGTGGAAATTAAAATGTACAATATATTTCTATATATAATATATTATATTTATTATGTAATTAATCTTATATATTTATTTTATAACACATATCATTTTTACTTTCAATTTGGTTTAAATACGATAGTTTTGTTTGAGGAAGTGAGGACTACTTCCCCCTCAAAGTGATGTGATTCGTTCACACAGTTCATGGAATGTACGAATGATGGGTTTAGTGAAATTATATGATATATATGATATAATAATTATAATTTAATAATTATTTATAGATATATGTCATTTTATTTTTTCTTTCAATATGATAATAAAAAAGGAAACCACTTTTATGGGTACGTACGACATACCATCTACATGAATAATGCATTCCATTGCATATGTCAATGTTGTAAAGATTATTATAAAAAAATTATACTGAATATACATTATATATATATAATATTTTTTATTAAATAAATAATTATATAATTATGAGGAACAAATATATTTCAAAATTAAGACACATGCGTAGAATAAAGATGATATTACCCAAAGTGAAAGATTGACATAGAATTGTTAATGAAAGTGTAATATAAAGTCATAAGAAAACCATATATTGTTTGTGATATAATAATATGGATCTGTAAAAGATTTATAATTAACATACATATGTAATATAGGATTCCTGTATCTGTTCAACACGAGTCATGTCACAAGGTATGGGAATTTCATCTCGCTATTTTTTTCCATGATATACATGCTTTATTCACTACCGATTCCTTTTTTGTGATATTTATACTACCCATGTATGAATTATATGATTATTATTCTTAAAATTATTCATATTTAAATATCTAAAATATTATTTTAATGACATGGTATTTATTTTTTAAAAGTTTCCAAATTGGTAAAGTAATTTTGTCTCTATTTTTTTTATTTGAGACACATGCCATGGTATGCACTTATATAATTCCATAAGGTGTATGTAATTCCGTTGAATTTTTATCTCCCAAATCTTATAATTATTATTATATTTGAAGAATAATTAAATTTAATATTATTATATAGTGTGTATGTTTCAGTGTTTCTAAGTGGTATGGTTTTTTTGAAACAATCTCATCTCTTTTCAAGATTGTTTATGTTTATGCATCTTTGATGAAATTTTATGACCCATACCTTAATAACATTCATAAATTTTATTATCCTCTAGTTATACATTATTAATTCATGCATTGTTACAATTTTTCTACTCTTTGGTACAAAATATAGTTAACTAAGTGTTTTTAGGAATTTCTGACATTAGCCTCTCTATGGTCGAAAATCTATGTTCCTTCCAAACAATGTTTTATAAAATGGGTTTCCAAGAATATTATAATATTATCCGATAATCAAATATTTTTTTACAAATTATTTCATATATATATTCTTTTTACATTCCAAACAAGTCATTTCTACAAAAATTTTACCATGAAAAAAGAATATTCATTTTTCCTCAAATGACATGTAATGATTTACCTGGTGTCATTTTTGTGATTATTTCATTCCATGTTTAAAAGGTTAATTTTTATGAAATTTTTATTATAAATTTTAATTGAAAAATATTTTCAAAATGTTTTAAATATTATTTCATAAGTTTTCATGTTAAAAGGGTTTTAAATAGTTTATAATATTTCATTATAAGTATTTCAATGTAATTTTTAATGAAATGGGTTTCAAATAAATTTAAAGATTTATTTAAAGGTTTTCAAATTATTTTTAATTAAATGGGTTTAAAAAAAATTAAATCATTATTGTAATGTTTTCAATGTGTTTTAAATGAATTTTTTTAATATGTTTTGAAATTTATTTTATATGTTTTCTGGGAAAATGGTTATCAAAATGATTTAAAACATTCATTATATATTTTCAAGGATATTTTTTGAGAAAATTATTTCTAAATGATTTTATGTATAAAAAATAATTATTAATGAATAAAATATATTTTATACAAGAAATAATTTTGGAAGATATTTAATAATTATTTTACATCTATGATGACATTCATTGAGGTTACTCATTCCTTTCTTGGAAATGATATAATTGATCCATTCATATTATTTTTATGAATGGGATATGATTGATGTCATGGTATTTATAAAACCCATTTCTCTTTAATGGTTTATATTTTTATGAAACCCATTTCTCTTTCATAGGTTATATATTGATGAATTATGTTTCTTTTTCATGGGTTATTCTTTTGATGAAATAATTATAAAACAATTATAATTTTTCCATGGGTTATGATATTATTAAATGTTTATGATTACCATTTAATTTCATGGGTTATAATGTGATTGTTTATGACATTCTAGAACATGAATCTCTGATTTCATTATGATATTGGTGGGACCTATAATTCCCCCCAATGAATTTGGAAAAACATTATATCTCATGAGATAGACCTGAAATGAATGATAAATGAACTCAGTACATTATTACATGGCTCGAATGAGAGATGAACATTGTTTAGTATTATAGGTCTAGAGAGAGGGGTAAAGGTGGTTGAGTAATACATGGCTTGAACAAGGAGTGAACATGATTAAGTAATATAGGTCTAGAATGGGGAATGAAATTTGTTTAATAATCGATGTTTTCCACTAATAAGACCTTGGTAGTGGAGCCTTGAAAAATATAGAAATAATTATATATGCTTTTGTGTCTTTCACAATTCCATGTTTTATTCTTATATTATGATTTGATGGATTATTTTATTTATTTCCTTATGATTCATGTATTATAAACTTCCAAGATTTATGAAATTATTCATGTATATGATATTTTATATGTAGGGTATGATCTTCTATTTTATAGATCATGTTATCAAACTCTTATGATCATCATTATGATTATATGCCTCTCTAATTTAGCCTTACAAAGAAGATTATATCAACCATTTTTATGTTTCCTTTCCAAGGTTCTGAATATATGAATTTTGTTTGATATATCTAAGCAGGATTGTAGCCATGAATAACTTAGGGGCATATAATTTAGATCATTTATGTACTAGTGTTTATGTTTCCATGTTTCCAAAGGCATTTGACAAATATGGGATTTAGACATTAGTGTGTTTAATATTTTTGGTATTCCACAAATGTTATGTAATAATAATATATGAAAATAGAGGGTCTATATAGTTGGTATTAGAACAAAGGATTAGTTAACCTTTAGAAACTAGTATGATAAATATTTTTGAGATCCCTAGGTATATTTTAAAGGATATGTCTGGGGATGTCTTTAAGGATAAGTATAAGGATGAGTTAAAGTTTAGGAAAATTTCATGGAATTTTTTAAAGGATAGAGTGAGTGGTTTTAGGGATATACATCCAAGTATTAATAATAAAAGTGGATGTGGCTCTATAATTGATGTAACGTGGGGTAAAAAATCCTAAAATATGTTTCGATCCCAACATAGGGTAATCTGGTACACAAAAATGGGACTTACTAATCACTAAGTTTGGCACTCCTAGGGGATATTCTTCAAAAATTAAAAAAATATTCATAAACAATCATGAAGTATTTAAATATAAGTTCTCTATAAATAAAATAGTATAATCTTATGATGTCATAAATTATGGATGTTGTCATAATTTAGGCATCATATATGTTGTTTTCATGATTATGTGATTGGTCACTATGATAATCGTTTTTTAATCAATTCTTCCTTATTTAATTCAATAGAGGGAACAAAAAAAACTAGATTCAGGATAAATATTATATAAAATCTATTTATGAGTATCGAAATGGGATGATCACTAGAGTGAAGGATATTGTGATCATATCTAATTAGTTTTTCAAGGAACATGATTAAGAACTTGTATCTTAACCAACTCTCAAACTCACTAAGGAACAGGAGGAAGGAGTTCACTGAATGTACATGTAATAGATACCACTAAGGAAATAATATTCAGTTTACCTTGTGTCAAGAATGTTGAAATAATCCCCAAAGTGAATATCTTAGAGAAACAAGAATCCATTATTACTATAAAAACGAAGCAAACAAAGAACATTACCAGAAGATAAAAATGAAGAATTCAGTTAATGAATTGGATGGGAATATTGGCCTCCCTAATTCTTCATCTAAGGTTACGTGGTAGATGTTTGGGATAAATGTTCATTATGAAAATCAATGTACCATAATGAAATATCCTGTAGAAAATAAGCTTAGTGGTTTGAGTTATGGTTATATTGCCAATGATGATGATACTAAAAATAAAATATGAAGGGAAATAAATATTAAATAATAGGATGAGGTACCCTTCTTATAAATTCAGGATGAAGTGGAATAATGAAATTTTTTATGTATTTGGATTGAAAAATCATATTATATATATGATTAAATATACCTGTATTTTATACATAGGTTTTTTACTCGTTTTTTTACCAGTTTATATGGAATGTTTTTGACGAACTGGTAATTTGATTTAATGAAAGTGTGATATTTTGACTAAGGTAAGATATCCCTCAATATGTTGTTTATGTTAATATAATGTTTTTTTGATAAAGATATGTGGGTTAATGATATGTAAATTTCATGGAACTAATTTCTTGGAACTAATTAAGTACTTGATGAAAGGTGGTTTATACTAGCATTGATGAAGTTTAAAAAAAATTGGATTTAAGGAATAGATCTAGTATAATTTGGAATAAGTAACCATGAATTTCATCAATAAGGATTTGTTAAAATTCAGGTCATTACAATGTTTCAAGAGAATACATGATGATTGGATTCACAAGTGTGTATTATAACAATAAAGACCTACTTTATGATATATGGGGGATCAATGTTAATTCTATTTCATGAATTTATTTCTAATGATTTTGATTTTCATATTTTAGAAGGGTTATAAGGTTATCCATTTATGAAAATAATACGTTAATATTTACAATAAGTACTTATGTTTTGAGTTTGTAATGAAAACCTCGGTTAAATGGCTATTTAGTGCATAACCTTAATTCAAGGATGTCCATATTATTTATTTTGGAAATTAAATTAGTGTTTTTTAGAAAAGGAAACTATGTATGTAGGGTGACAACCAATAATGTTTGGAAAGAATGTGGGTCTTGAACCCATGATCGAAGGATGATAATCTTTTCACACATACCACTGGCCTACCCAATATCTTTGTAGATGTATATTTATTTTTTATGAATAAATTTTAATAATTAACCAGTAGAGTTACATTTTATGTTTAGAGATTAATGTATAAAACATATATATTTTTAAGAATATTTAGATAAATTTTTTAATTTATTTTCATTGTTTTATGAGACTTATGATCTACTAAAAGTGAATTTTAGTACATCAGGTATCATATTTAATTTTGAGACAGCTATTTCATGAAGTAATATAGGAATTATAAAGAGATAAAATCACAACTAAAGAGTAAATTTTTTATAGAAATATATCAAGTAATTATATTTCCTTATATTATTGGTCTATAAATGAATTACTCAATGTTATAATAATGATAAAAAATGACTTGTAATAAAACCTTAATATTTGTTAAACTAATGGACTTTTATATCATCAAAGAATTATGACTTTGGTACCCCGAAATTTTCATTGACCATTATATTTTTTTTGTGATTAATGAACTCAATCAATCCATATAAATATTTATTAATTTACTCCATGTACAATCATCACTTCCAACCTATGTTATTTTATGTGGATATCTAGTTATATGTTAATTTGGGTGACTGTTATGGTTCCAACATTCCATTTTTAAGGGAACTTTTATTATTTATTTTTATAATGTGGTTTTCTATGAATGAAACATTCATGTATTAAACCTGTGATAACATAGGTTAATTTCAAGGGAAAAATCAATTTAATAGTGGTAGAATGTAACACCCTAATATTTTTTGAATTTTTTTTTCAAATTAAAATAATCTTTTTGATATTTTTTATTTCATACCACACAAAAAATAGGTTTTTTACATTAATGAACTATTTTTGGATTTCATTATATAAAACTACAATATAAAAATGGACTATAGAAAACATAAATTTTAGCATACTCAACACAGAACACGAAGGTAATCTTCCACTGCACTCTGCCTTGAATTTCCTTGATGGCTTGCATAACACCCAATATTGTGTTTTAATGAATAATAGTATATAATTAAAGTGTTATTATTTTATATAATAAGATATAACTAGTTATTAAATTATAGGTTATGAATATTATAAACAAATTTATGAAAATATATGTTTTACACAAATGTAATATTAATTCCTAGTTTACAGATTATTTAGAAATGAATATTAATTTTGATGGAATATAAAAAATACAATTATTTTTATTGTCATAAAAAATTTTTACCCTAAAAAATTAAATTAATTACAACCACTGAGTGATTTTAAAGTAATATATATTTTATATATTCAATTAAATATTCTATCTATTAATCGAATTTAGGTAATTGGATCCTATTTTACATTGTAATTGGATATAAAAACATAGAAATCATTGATATTTTTTACTTAGAAACATTTAATGTTCTCCTATCAGTGAGATTAATTTTTATTTAAAATATTCCACGTCTGTGATTGGAATTTAGGAAAATGGATTCAATATTTGGAATCCTAATATTGAATAATTTATAATAAGTTCAACATATATTTTGACCAAAAATATTAGTGAAATTAATTAATATTAATTACAATGATTAAGGTAAAATTAATCCCAATAAAGGAATAAACCTTCATACTAAGATCCTAAATGATGTAGAAACTTATCTAAAACTAGTTTTATGGAAATTATTCTTCCATCAACCATTAATTATTGAGTTTTTTTATGTTTTTTTGAATTGTTTTGGGTAATTACATTGGTACAACTAACTTGATTTAAAAAATACCAAGTGTGTCCTTTATCTTCCCTATAAAAGGCCACCACCTCTCCCTCTTCTTCACACCTCTCATACCACTTGGATCAACCAAAATATGCTCAAATAATCTCCCAAATTAACTAAATTTTTCCTTTAATCCTCCATTTGTGAATAAATCCATCCATGGAATCCCTTTGGGAAAACCAAAAGGAGGTACCTGATTAAGCGGTAACACCACACTCAAACTCCTCTCTTTTATTTTCATTATATAATTCTTAAACTCTTATTATTAAATTATTTTATGTCTAAAAGTATAATAATAATAATAGGATGTTTTTATAATAATTTTTTCGATATATTCTTACACAGACTTTTATTTAATTGGTAACTAACGAACTGTTTATATATAAGGAGAACTACTGTATCACTAACCGACAATTGTTTATTTCTTCTTTACATCCTATCATGGTGAAAATTATAATAGAATATATTTTTATATATGTAATATATTATATTTATTATTTCTATATGATTCCTTATTAATTTTACAAAAAATATATTTTTCCATTACATTTTCTATAAATATGATAACTTTGTTTGAGGAAGTCTGGATAACCGCCCCCTCAAAGCGATGTGATTCATTCGCATACTATATATAATGTATACAGGAGGTGTTTAGGGTAAATATTATATATTATAATATATATTATATAATAATTCTATGGGATAATTATATATTTAAATATTTATACATATATGTCATTTTCATTCTTTCTTTAAAAACGACAATAAAAATGGAAATAACATTCATGCGAATGTATGACTTACCATATTCATGAATGGTGAATTTAATTTCATAAATATATATTACGTAGATTATTTTTAAAAAATATAATAATTATAAATGATATTTATATAATTATTAACATTATGGAAATCATAATATATGTAAAATTACAAAAGATATAATGAAATTAAGACACATGAGAAAAACAAAGTGGATATTACCAAAATTAAAACCTTAACATACAATTGTTAACAAGAGGGAAATATAAAGTCATAATAAAATCATATAGGGTATTAGATATAATAATATGGGTTTTTAAATGATTTATAATAAACATACATTTATTATAAAATATTTTTTTTTTCAGTACGATGTGTGTCAAGAAACAAGGTAAGGGAATTTCATCTCCCTTTTTATTTCTTTGAGATACTTGTTTTATTAACCACTTATTTCTTATGTGTGTTGTGTATACTACCCATGTATAAATTATAAAATTATTACAATTAAAATTATTGTTGTTTAAATATCCATGTTATTAAATTTCTTTCATGGGCTTTATGTTTCAAAATTTACCAAATTGGTAATGTAATTTTGTCTCAATTTGACTTCATTGAGACACATGAAATGTTATAACCCTATATTTCTCCATAAGGTTTATTCAAAGTCTTTTAAATATTATATATTGAATAAAATTGTTTTAATTATATTATAATATTCATGTATTTAAATTTTTTTACATGGTGAGTATGGTATAAATTTCCAATTTTATTGAAACAATCTCATCACTTTTCAAGATTATTTATGTTTACGCTTCCTTTGATGAAAAACAATGACCCATATCTCACAAAAATTCAGTAATTTTAGTCTACTCTATTTATTTCTAACTTATTCATGAATTTGTACCATTTCTCTACTCTTTGGTACAAAACATATTTAAGCATGTGTTTTAAAAAAATTACGACTTTACCCTCTCTTCTGTTAGAAATATATTTTACATAAAACCATGTTTTTGATAAAAGGTTTTTCAAGAATATTATTCTATTATCTTATAACAATTAAATAAAAATTTCCACATTTTTTCTTTTAAATTTTTTTTAATAGAATATTCTTGTCTATTTCTAAACAAGGAATTTTTTTTATCATTTTTACCATGAATAAAGAATATTTTTTAATTATGTGACTTGTATAGATTTACCAACAATACTTTTTGTGGGGATTAATTTACATGTTAAGAAGTTAAATTATAAGAAATTTATTTTAAAATTATTTTTTTTGGAAAATTTATATTAAATGTTTTTCGAGATTCTTTCATAAGTTTTCATGTAAATGGGTTTCAAAATTATTTCATGATTTCTTTACATTATTTCATAGTAATTTTCAATGGAATGGTTTCCAAAATGTTTTAAAGATTTCTTTATAATTTTTAAATGTATTTTCAGGGAAATGGTTCTCAAAATAATATCAACCTTTATTTTAATGTTTTAAAATTGTTTTTAAGGATTTTTTTTTAAAAATGTATTGAATTTTATTTTATACATTTTCAAGTAAAAATATTTTCAATTATTTCAAGAATTATTTATACATTTTCAAATAATTTTATTAGAAAAATATATTCAAATGGTTTATGTATTAAAAATACTATTTCATAAAAGAGAATATATTTTCATCCAGAAACATCATTGAAAGATATTTCAATTTTTTTATATAAGACAAGATCCATTGATGTCACTCATTAATTTCTCCGAAGTGATCTAATTATTACATTCTTATTGTTTCACTAAATGGGTTATAACTGTTGTCATGGTCTTTATGAAACCTGTTTTTCATTCATGGGTTATATTTCTATGAATCCTATTTATCTTTCACGGGTTACATGTTTATGAAACCCATTTCTCTTTCATGGGATATATTTTTATGAAATCCGTTTCTCTTTCCTTAATAAGTATTTTGATGAAATGATTTTGAAACATATATATTGTTTCCACAAGTTACGATATGATTACATGTTTATGATTCTCATTTCATTTCATGTGTTATTATATGAATGTTTATGATTCTATGGCACATTTATGTATGATTTCATTATGAGATGGGTGGGACCTATATTCCCTCCATTACATTGAGTAAATAATTATATATAATGAGATATAAATGGATGCAATGTGAAAAGAAATATGTATAGTATTACATGGATATAATGATAAATGAACTCGATTTAGTATTATAGGACCAAAATGATTAGTGAACTCAGTTCTGTAATACATGGCTGAAATGGGGAGTGAACCGAGTTTAGTAAAACGACGCTAGAACGAGGAGGGGACCCAGTTCAGTAAAGGAATTTGTCCATTAAGACTGAATTGATAGGGATTCCCTGAATTCTATGGAAATCATTATATATTCTTATGTGTATTCAATAATTCCATGTTTTGATCCTATATTGCTCTTTCATGGAATATATTTTTTATTTCATTATGATTCTTGTCTTATGAACTACCAAGATTTATCCCATGATTCATGATTATGATCTTTGATATGAAAGGTATGATATTATATTTTATTGATTGTGTTCTCATACCCTTATGATCATCATTAGGCTTATATATATATATATATCTATTTTTCAATTACTGAGAATTTGAGCTAACTATTTTTTTTATGTTTCCTTTCCTATGTTATAAAGAAATGTATTATGTTTTATTTTATAGGAAGGGTGATTGTTATGAAGATATTAGCAGGATATAAAGTAGAAAATTTATGTACCAGTTTTTATGCTTCCAGGTTTCAAAAGGAACTAGAATAATTCTCTCGTTGGGCATCTATTTCTATAATTTTTTAAGTATTCCATAAATTTAATGTTTTTTTAATTTATGAAAAGTGAGGGTTGATATACTTTAGAACAACCTTTATCCATCCCGATAAATAATGATAAGGGTAACATTAGAAAATATACTCATTGAATCATTAATAACAAAAAGGGATGATGACATTTATTAATGGAAATAAAATTAAAATATCATTAAATAATTTTTTTGGAAAATACACCACATAAACGAAGATAGTTGTTTAACATAACATATGTCTCAAAGAATGTGAATTGAGACAAAAATACATTACTCCTTTGGTAAATTTAAAACATTAAATACCATGAATTAGATATACTAGAAAGGATATAAAATTACACATAAATTTAAAAAGAATAATTAGAAAATAAATTCAAGGTAATTATATACACCAAACATTAAAAATAAGTGGTGAGTATGGAAAACATCTCACGAAATTAAAAGTTAGATAAGAAAACATTTACCTCCTGCTTCCTTTTGGTTGATAATGATTTATCCTATTTTAACATGGTTTTAAAAATTTTATTAACTTATTAACAAACATTATTATTATTTTTAATATAATATATGATTCTTTTATAATATCCTATCAGCCATTATAATAATATTTCATTATTTTCATTATTTTGGGTCGGGACTTCCTTTTATTCTCTTTCTTGATTTTTATAAAAGATTTAGTTTTTATAAATATTATATATCTCCATCATATCCAAAATAATATTCATGAAATAATTATCATATTTATACGTCAATTATAATTTTAAAATGAATCATGAAACCTGGTTATGAACAAACGTTATGATCATGGAGATGGTAGGCCGTACATACGCATTAGTAACATTTCTATTTTTCAAATGAAAATTATAGAAAGAAGGTAAGTAAAATATATCTTTACAAAATGATAACAACATCATTAGTACCATATTAAGAAATTATATAAACTTATATATATCATTATTTTAATGTGGATAAAAAAACAGTCACATCACATTGAGGAGGCGGCGGTCCACCCTCCCATGAATGACGTTAATTTTTTTTCAGTGATTGAAATGGAAAAAAAGTAAATGCTATATTAAATTACCTGAAGGATAAATATGTCATTAATATCATAATTATTTCATTTATACCACACATATTTATTATCTTTGCCCTTATTACATTCCACGTAATGAATCTGTGGAAAAATAATCCCATCGCTTAGCATGGTGCTAGTCCTTTGTACACATAAGAGACATTATCGTATCCCTTAAATAATGAAATTTAAATGTATATATATTATATAATAAATATATAGGTATATTTATGTTATAAATATCAAATATAAACTATATACCTATTATTATACCAATCCTTATGAGGTGGTAATGGAAAAATGAATGACATCATTTCACAAGGTTGTAGTCTTCCATTCACATGATGATGATTTTGTGACCAATTTGAAGAAAGTGTGTGTGAATATAGGTCATTGGACTAACATGAATAAAATGATAAATTATTATATTTAATATACTGATCTGTACATCATACAGATATAATAATAATTAATGAAGCTGTAGAGTAAAATGAAAATTCTCAATGAAGAATATTTCCTCTTTAGTGGGTATCCTCCTTTGATTTCAACCAAACACGTTATTATATTGGATTTATGAAAAAAATAAGTCTCTTATAATGATATTAAATAATTTTTTAGTTATTTTGTAAGGGTATTGATTAGACAAATGGTTTGAGAGCTATGAATATGTTTGGGGAGTGAGTTTTCTTTTATAGTTAAGTAGGAGTGACACTTTTGTAAATACCCAAAAGAATTCACCATTGGGATGTCAATCTAACCTAAGGTGGATCCAATAATGATATATAATGGATTATAATGATAAAATGGTAAATACACCCCTGAAACACATATTAAAAATCACGTTTTGAACTTTTTTCACTTAACTTATATGTTTCCTTATTTTTACCACTTAGGTTTTTTCACTATGGTAATTAGATTTTTAACAAAGGTAATTAATCCATTAAGAATAAATTAAATTGAGAATTATTTAATAATATGGAAAAAAGATACTACCTATATTATATAGTTAATAAAATATAAATCCTTTTTAAATTAACTTTAACCGAAGCCTACGTAACATGAAAAAATACCGCTCTAACCTTAACTATGCTAAAATATTTTTTACTATATAGAGGGAGATATAGTCCTTATAAAAGAAAAATTTACCCATTAGTGGAATAAAAATAATATTTGTTATAATTTAAATATATTCCTCTATAATATATGTTTTTTCATAATCTTAAATCATTCAATAAAATATAGTTTACCATAAAATATCACTAATATCAATTATGACATTATTCATTTCAATTAAATTTCAAAATATCAAGAACATGATGGAATTATGATATAATATGTTAAAACCCATGTAAAATTATATATTCATCTAAAAAACCTGTGACAAAATATTCATGCAATTTAATTTTTGTTTTTATTTATATTATCTATTATTTTTTATTAACTAACTAATTAATGCATTCACATATCATAAGCATTTGATGTAAATAATTAATCTCTAAAAATTAATGTTAAATTATTATGATAAGAAAAAATAATTTATATTTTAAATAATATTTATAAATGAACCAATGTTGTTTTTTCCCTATCCCAAATAATTGTAGATATTAAAAGAATGGAACACAACTTTTAGTATTTTTAATTTTTTTAAATTATTATCTGTGTCATATTCAGATGGAAGTGGAAAATAATTTACATATTTCATAGAATTTTATGGAAAAAAGTATAAATAAACTCTTTAAATTATATTTAGATAACTGTTTTTTCATTTTCACTCTTATCATTCTAGTTTAACCCTAGATGATTCTATTTTTACCTTAACCATGCTAATTTATTTTTATTACAATTACATTTCATTTTGGTCAAAAATTTATTTTTCCTAAAAATTCATTAAAATTATAATTAATTTAAATATGGAATATATTTTTCCAAATTCAATTCACATTAGTGGAAAATTTTAATTTAGAATTTATCCCACAAACATGATGTGATTGTCTATTTTTAATGTGATAATTTTAGAAGGTTTATAATGTTTTTATAAAAAAATTCATTATGAAAATGAATCCAATGAAATAAATTGGATTAATTAATTTATTGAAATATTTTTTTATTTAAAACAAATTAAATACAAAATTAATTCTCATAAATTATTTTGGGAAAAAATGATGTTTTATATTAAAATCAATTATTTTTCACTATTCATAAAAATGATTCTTTTAGAAAAAATACCAAAAAATAGACCTCAATATAATTCATGTATTACAATTTTAAAAATAGAAGTTCATTTTATAATATATATTTTCTAAAATTTCTATAAATAAATTTGAAATTATGTGTGGAATGCGTGATTCTACTATCTTGTAGAGAAAATAACACTTTTCAGAAAACATTTCTTTTCCTTTTAAAAGATTCTTATTTTTTTTATAATCAATAGGTAGCTAAAAACATTTATAAACCATATTTTATCATACATTAGTTAATAATATTCATACCCGCCATTTAAATAGTTATGTTATAACTTTTAAAATAATATTTTAATAATATATTGTTGTTCGATAAAACTCACTCTATCATGTAACAAAAGATCTCGAAGATAGTATTTTTTGTGTATAACAAAAGAAAAAATAATTTTTATCATTTATTTATATTATAACAAATAATTTTCTTCTTTTAAATTCTTAGGGGGTTACATCCTCCCCTTTTAATAAATTTAAGCCTCATAATTCTAGCTTTATCAAACTTATCAAAGGATAGACATTTGAAAATAATATTGTTGTAACCCACATCACAAAAAGTGTTAAGAAAAAAGCCTTTGATAATAGATAAATAGAAGTATAAGGGTCATCTATAATAATAAATACATGATTTCCCAATATACTAAAAAAAGGTGGGATGTGAATATTTATGTGTGGAACAAAAACATAATGCCCAAATAAGGACATAGAATGATAGAGATAATCAATCACTATAGAGTGAATGATCAAGAGAAAGATAACAATCAAAAAACCATAAATGAAAGTGGTCAGAAAAAGATCATTTATATCATCAGAGATAACATAAATAATATTAAATTCTCGTTTCCATATCCATTTTCGGGAGGTTAGGAATTATATTACTATCTTTACTAAGAGAATATGAAAAATTACATACGTAATTAGAAAAATTTTCATATTTTAATAAATTTTCACCACAATCTCACAGTTTTCTCCAAATTATGCACATTCAGAATGAATTTTTAAACACATAAAGAACTAGAATTTACTCTTAATGGATCATAATACCATAAAAGGGAAAAAAATATATTCCACCTTTAATTTTACATTGACCAAAACTATAATGGTTAGAAAATTATAATATAGTCCCCAAAAAGATTAAACCTTCATATGATACATTAATATTCAGACATATGTCATAATACATAATTTTCAAACTAAATCACTCCAAAATAACCAAAAAATAAAATTTTTTTTCAACATAAAATTTTTTCTCATAACTTTTAGTTTCCAATCCCATGAATATTACGATAACTTCTTTTTTTTAAAAATCATTAATCACTTAATAACCAAATAAATTTTAAATACCATAGTTTTCTATATAATAAAACAAATGATCCCTTAAGTAACTCAATATAGTAGATCTTATAATACCAAAATGTAATCCATACCAAAAAAAATATTCCCAATTGTAAGAACCAGGACCTTCATTTCAGGTATGCTTTCCTTTTCTGGTCGTTTTTTAGAAAAAGAGGAATTTTCTTGAAATTTCTAAAGTACACCCCATGTAATTTATGAGTACACGCCATGTATTAGGTTACCACAGGTAGCCGTGTGCTGGCCGTGTAGTGGCCACACACACGGTTGTGCGGGGGTGACTTGGAGTCCGCCTAAAACAGAGTAAAGAAACAGAAAGTACATGCCGTGTACTTCAAAAGTACACTCCTTGTATTTCTTTTTTTTCATTAAAAGGACTGTGGTCGCGTCTAAACGATAGAACACCCTTCTTCTAGGTCTCGTTCGTCCGAGAGAACCCATATGACCGTGATCCTTCTCCGAGCCCCCAAGCCTCCATCCGATCTCTGATTCGACTGCTATCGATTGCGTTAGGATCACCTTAGTTAGCTCTACCTTCTACTAGAGTATTGTTTCATGATTCATTCTCTTTCTCAAGTTATCCTTTATTGAACGTTTTAGACATTTTTGTGGATGTCCAGCATTCTAAGGTGATTCAAGCCCCAGGACTCAAGTATAGTGATCTCCCAAAACTGAGGTAGGTGGTTTGTACCCTTCCGTTAAAATTATTTGAGTAATATGTGCAATTTTTCCAAATACCCTTGAACGAGGTATTGTGGATTTACCGTTTTACCCTTTCTAATTTCCTTTCATTCTTGTATGATTGAGTAGAGGTTAATTGGATAAGAAAAGGTTTGATGGATTTTTCTTGGAAGTGTTTTCCCATGCTCAGTTCTATGTACGACCGTTGGTCCTGTTAAGCCTGTTAGGCCACCTTATCATGATTTTCCATTCCTAGTTGTAGGATGATGAAATTATTTTTATCAGACATGCTTGATATTAAATATACTATTTAGCCAAGTAGTTCATGAGGATAACTTTTTCTGTATTTCACTGCTATACTTGTTTGACTTACACAGGGCCGTAGGAACCTGGTATAGAAGACTATAAGGGGAATTGACCATGTGAGCTTCCTCACAGAGTCATTGATTACTTTAGACTATAAAGGGAATTGACTGTGTGAGATTCCTCAGAGAGTATTTGATTAAATTATACTATAACGGGAATTGACCGTGTGACATTCCTTAGAGAGTCTTTAATCCACTTTAGACTGTTTGGGGAATTGACAATGTGAGATTCCTCAGAGAGTCATTGACCACACTTTGAAATAAGGGGAATTGACCATGTGAGATTCCTCAGAGAGTTATTTATCATATTTCACTATAAAGGTAATTGACCATGTGAGCTTCCTTAGAGAGTCTTTTTATATTATTATGACTGAACCAGAGGTGATTGGCTATGTTTACTTCCCATAGGGTTGTCTTGCTTGATTAGCTCCTTATTTGATATGTGGAACTATTTATTGTTGAGTACTTTCTTGTTACTACATCTTTGATTATTACCCACCACATATATTCCCTGATTATTAGGCACATATATTTGGGTGGTTGCCTACTGAGATTTAGTCTCACACCCTACGTGGGTCATGATTTTGGGCCCAAACAGATTATATTTCTATAGATATAGAAAAGGGCAAGCGCCCTTCTACATCAGGTTCTAGATTGACTATGGAGATAGAGATATTGAGACTAAGCTATAGACTACAAAGATGAGGATTATATTACTTTATTTCTTTTGTATTTGGTCTAGTATGGTTTTATTCTAGCATTATTTTTTCTTTGGATTCTTTCCAACACATATGTATCATGCATCATTCATATATATATATATATCTGTGTGTGTGTGTGTGTGTGCTCCCGTTTATTAATTTACAGTCTTCCGCTATTTAATTTTTTATGGATTATTACTGCTTTCGCTATTGCTATTGTTTTTCTTCTGTTGTGTTACTCTACCAATGAGGGAATAGATTCCCCACTATCACACACAAGGCCCTCGCTCTTAGTCGGCAGCCTATAGTGTTTGGGTAAATGCACTTAAGGCCATGTGACCAACTGGGTACGGGGAACCTCTGGGTGGCTTCTAGAACCGGGATGTTACAAAGTGGTATCATAGGAATTCTTTTCTCTTGACACACTATTTGAAACCTTTAGCTAGGGATAAGACGGAATAGGTATATGGTAATAATTTGTGCTCGATAGTAGGTAACCTGTTTACAAGGAAAATCCAATGTACCTCGTTTAATGCAATTTTTCTGGTTTTTCAACATTATGGTTGATTTGATTTTCACCATTGGGTGACTCACATATTTTGTACTATTACTATTGATGTTATTGAAGTTCTATTTCTACCACATCCTGATGAGATGAGGGTATTCCATCTCATGCATCATATATGAACTTGTTAGAAATCACATGTCATGCATTCATACCATGCCATTTAGGCTACATTAGCGATTACATATTGTTGTGATAGGTGTTGTGTGGAATATTCCTACTATTGTGATAGATGTCGTGATATAATAGCTACTTTTTGTTAGAGCATTGATTATGTATGGTTTTGTGTGAATAAATGCCAAACTTTGGATCATTAGGTGTTATAGGCCATCATGGACTGGAATTTGGTGGATCATTGCACTGTTATCCTTGATTATAACATGTATAAGATTATCAACTTTTATTTGTGGGGAGTATGGGCCTCTACATATTGTAATTTGGAACTTAAGGGACTGTTTCAGTGTATTTATGGGATCCAAAGTAGTTTCTGAGGCTTATTGTCTGAAAAAACCCATAATACATGCCGTGTAGTTTTGTACACACTGTGTAGTCTCTAACAGTGTCATAGGCCATGCGGGCTGAGACCTGGGATAGGGAAATTCTCGTGGGAACATGCCGTGTACCGGATGTGCATGCCGTGTGGCTGGAACCTGTGTTCACCCATTTGACTAATGACACAGAGGGATAAAATATTAGGTTTTACACACCGTTTCAGTATAACACACACCATGTAGTGTGATCCTGGAGTTGAACCATGTAATTAACAACATGGGTCGGTGACATCCTCTAATTACACACCATGTCTATCGGGAACACGACGTGTAGTGTGAGCCGTGTAACCTACTGTGTTTCTAATAACATGGGTTGGTGATGTTCATCTAGTACAAGCCATGTCCAAAACAAACTTGCAGTGTAGTCTTGTTCTAGGAGAAACTGTGTGGTTTAGCCGTGTAAGGGAACATGGTCAGGGAAAAAGGATTCAGGTACAAACTATGTAGTGGACATACATGCCGTGTATTCGTGTTTTGAAAAACTTGAAGGATTTCGTTCTCTTGTTCCCTTCTTGTGATTCTAACTTTTATTCCCTAATAATATTGTTATAAGGTGTGTGCTTGAACTTGAAAAGTCATGCATCCAAGACGACCTCTGGGTGTACACTAGTTTCCAGGCGGGGATAAAACACCAGACATGGCTGATAAAGGACTTCCAGTGGATCCTCCAGTTGTGTGAGCCTTGGCACCAGCCGTTGTACCTGACATAGGTGCTAATTCACAATTCAGAGAGGGTTTCATGAGGATGATTCAAACCATTTAGGGAGCACCTTATCCTACCCCATCGATGGAAAATTGGATGTGGTTCTTTCAGGAGCAGCATCCTCCCACTTTCTCAGGGGATGGAGGATCCCATGCTGTAGAGTCATGGATATAAGCAATGCTGGCGATCTTCAAGCATTTGGAGATATCTCTAGAGAGGATGGTGAAGCTTTCTATGTACATGCTTCGAGAATATTCCAAGAGGTGGTGGGATGTGGTATCATAAGCGGGACTCTATCAAAATATGGCTTGGGATGAGTTTTAGTGCATCTTCTACAATTATTTCTATCCAGAGACCATGAGGGCCGATCGAGCTCAAGAGTTCATGAGTCTAGAGGATTGAAATCTTTCTGTTAGGGAGTATTCCTCTTGCGTCCCCGAGATGTAGTGATTTACAAACATTCTAGGGGTAGATGAGTTGTTCCATGCATGGAAGTTTTAGGATGGTCTCAGGCAGGATTTTTGATACCATGTAAACATCTTTAGGTTGACCCCGATAACCTCTATCGTCAACCAGGAATTGATTACGGAGTGTATCGTGAGATATTCTGGAGTTGTGAGCCAGTGAATTTCAGCATCTAGAGTTAGTATTACTCCTACTGATAGTAGGAAGTTCTACTGTGAGACTGCATGTAGAGATCAGAGTAGGCAGGATGCATCTTATGGTAGCCAGGTGGTTTGCTATTAGTCCGGAAAGAGAAGGCATACGAGACCACATTGCCCAGAAGACCCAGTGGTGTTCCGATCCTGCGGCAAGATGGGTCACATTCAATGTTTCTGTCAGACCTTCTCACCAAAAGCTAGTGACATGGGGTCTTCAATGATTGCTCATTCAGGATCAGAACAACTAGTTTCTCACTAGTCTGGGAACTAGAGTTCTTCTGGCCATTCAGGCCGAGGTGGAGGTCGTGCCGTGGTAGTTGGTCGCCATATTTTCAGCGAAAACAGGGTGGATTAGCTTATAGTGGTCAGAGAGGGTCACAGGGCGGCGATGCATGCAAGAATTTTGGATTGGAGCAGAACCAGAAGGATCAGGATCCCAGACCCTCTACAGTTCGAGGTACGATCTTAGTAGCCTCAGTATTAGCTTCTTCTCTTTTCGATACAGGGGCCTCCCATACCATTATATCTATTTTTATTATGGAGATCCTTGGTCTCTGCATCTTTTCTTATACTCATATCTTGAAACTAGAAAATCTGTTGGGGACGAGAACAACTAGTGTGCGTTAGTGTAGGGAGTTCCCTCTAAAGGTTGGTGGGTGTCACATTTTATGGGACCTATATGTCCTAGAGATGACAGGATATGATGTCATTCTTGGGATGGACTGGTTAGTTCCTTTCTAGGTAGCTATAGACTGTTATTGACACTGGGTGAGTTTCACATCACCAGAGGGTAGATCATATCTTCACAGGGGTGAGTGGGATGTCTATACAAGAAGATCAGGACCCGAGCATCATGGGCTAGGAGGAGTTACAACCAGTTTTCTAGTCTATACCTGGATGACCAGGGGACTTCATAGTTAGACTTTCTTCCAATGGTGGATCATTTTAGGGACGTCTTCGTAGAGGACTTTTCAGGTTTTCCTTCGAAGAGAGAGGTAGACTTTTCCATTGAGCTCGTTTCAGGAGTGGAATAGGTATCCATTCCTCCTTATAGTATGGCTACACCAGAGTTGCAGGAGCTCAAGAAGCTGTTAGAGGAGTTGCAGGTAAAGGGTTTCATCTGACCCAATACTTCTCCTTGGGGTTCACCTGTTCTATTTGAAAATAAGGTAGATGGTACCCTCAGGGTATGTTTGGACTATCGGAAGCTGAACCAGTTGACGCTCAAGAACCGATATCCCATGCCTAGGATTGATGATCTCTTTGATCAACTTCGAGGATCCCAAGTGTTCTAGAAGATTGATCTGAGATCTGGTTACCATCAGTTGCGCATTAGACCATCAAGTATACCTCTCACAACCTTCTGTAACAAGTATGGTCTACAATATTTTATGGTTATTCCGTTCGGTCTTATTAATGCACTGGAAGTTTTCGTGGCACTGATGAACCGTGTGCTCCATCCGTACATGGACTATATTGTGGTGGTCTTCGTGGATGATATCATAGTGAACTCTCACACTCGACATGACCATGCTATCCATATTAATATCATTTTGAGTACACTAATAGAGAATCAGTATTATGCTAAGCTTTCAACATTCCATTTCTAGATGGATCAGAGTCACTTGTTGGGTCATGTTATCTTAGAGATAGGAGTATCAGTAGACCCAGAGAAAGTGAGAGAAGTAGTTTCCTAGGAGAAACCAAATAAATTCTTTGCAGTGGAAGTTTTATAGGGATGGATGGATACTATAGACGATTCATACAATACTTTTCACGCATAGGAGGACCACTCATGGGTTTAACTAAGACGGGTGAAAAGTTCTTGTGGTCAGATTCTTGTGAGTCAGTCTTTTAGGAGCTGAAATGGAGATTGACTTCAGCATGGATTCTAGTGTTTCCAAATACAAGAAAGAGGTATACTGTTTACATTGATGCATCCATCTTATTTCCTTCAACCTGAGGGGGTAGAGCTCGAAGTGGATTCATCATTTGAGGAGAATCCTATCCTGATTGTTGATTGCAGTATGAAGGTTCTCTATGGACTGTCTATTCCTCTGGTATGGTTTCTATGGCAGCACGGGTGAGTATAGGATGAGACTGGGGAGAGGGATATAGATGTATGATCACAGTGGCCAGAGCTATTTGGATTTTCATCTTTTACGCTGTGCTAGGGAAATTCCAGGATGACATTATGTAAGGGGTGATGTTTGTTAGAACCCAAAAATTATTTTCATGTATATTTTCCATTTCTGGTTGTTTTTGAGAAAAAGAATAATTTTCTTGGAATTGACAAAGTACACGCCATGTACTTTATGAGTACACGCCATGTATAGGTTACCATGGGTATCCATGTGCTGGTCGTGTGGTGGCCACACACACGGACATGTGGGGGTGACATGGAGTGTAACACCCTGACCCCAGTTACCAAGATTCGGTGCATTATTACATAACATTGGCATGATAACAAAAGATCAAGTCTTGAATGACCGATTAGTTTAGTATCCTTGGAAACACTAGATACATTCATAAGTATTACATTACATCATAAAGTGAGAAAAACTACAACAACATATTCTCTATAGTCCACACTCATATCCTCTCAGACAATCGCTGCAGGTCAGTTCTAAAATACTTCTTCAAATCCTGGGAAAAATAAAACACAGAAAGGGGTGAGCTCAGATTCCCAGTAAGGATAACAATATAGCGGAAACTTTCATAAATAAGCATAAACATTTAAGGAAATGTATAACTAAAAAAAGCCTTTTAAACATTAACTTCACCATAATATGGAAAAAAAAATGAAAAAATTCCATTTACTAATTCACATGGATATTCTACTAGTCGAATAATAACATGCAATATCAATAACCAATTTTATAATGATGGAATTCATAATTCAAGACTATCATAACCACATAATCAAGGCCTTATGCCAAGACTAAAAATAATATTTTTTTCAAGGCCTTATGCCAAGAGACTAGTTTGTCTCATGAGACCTACCGATGCATCGAGGAGCTATAGTGGGCTCCACCCGTCACTTACTATGTCTAGTGCATTCCTCATATGAACAGGTTTAAACATAACATTAACATTCGTATTAAAACTAGCATACAAAATATAAATACTTTTCCCAAAAACCGTGAATGGTATAAAAATAACACATCTACTATCAAACATATCACAAAACTTTCAATACTCTATGGAAGTTTTGTATCCTAATAAATCAACTTCAAATAAGCTTAAAATCCATCAAAATATGTTGACATAGATGAAATCAAAACTATTTGAGAGAAATATCTCTCTTTTTTCTTGAAATCATTTAAACTTCACATAATTATAAAATAAAACATTTAATTTGAAAATATTCTTATATGCTTGTAAGGGAAGATTCAACAATTTTCTAATGGTGGAAAATAACCGCACCCTCCGTATAAGTTAAAAGACATTCTTACATTAATTTTGTCGAAAAGGTTAAAAAGGACCTTGTTTAGAAAATGACGGAAATTATTTTTTATAAAAATATTATAAAAAGTAAAACAAGGGTATAAATTACTTTTAACCATAATCTATAAAATAGTAAGAATTTTTTGAAATATATTTTTAAGAAATATGGATGTGGTTGATAAAGAGGTCCTAGTAGATAATTACATATAAACAACCTCAGATAATGAAGAGATTGTGAAATTAACCATTACCTTGTACTTTCCATTGGTCAAGGATAGGTTAACCTACTGTATAATGGGGAAATAATTATTATTAAATTATACAAGAATCATATTAATAAATATGATATCATATATTATCTTTTAATATTTCTTTGTTAATAATATTTTAGTATTATCGTCATTTCGGGTGTTAAAAGATTCGTTTTCCATTATATTTTTTTTGTAACGTGAGTCATATTTTTTATGGATGGGATGTATCTCATTCATATCTATAATTATATAAAGTCATTAAACATTATTTTTAATCATCTAATGAAAATTAGTCTTGAATGGATATGATGTGGAATGAGTCTCATCACGTTCGTGGAGACGGTAATCCGTACGTATGCACGAGCGACAATATCATTCTTTTTATATTAAAATAATATATAATTGGATGTTATATCATATATACATAATAATTATCACGTTATATTTATTATTTACATTAATTAGACATCATTATAATACCCATCCAAATAATAATGTATTGAATAATAGTTACACCACGACGTGGAGACGGGAATCCGTACGTACACATGTATATTGAAATGTCATTCAAATGATGGATTAAATAATGAATATGGCTGTAAACTATTTACAATAACATCATTGTACATAGAAGATTCTGGATTTATTATTTTAGAAATGAAATAACAAAGAAATAATAAGTGGAAGAAGAAAAGAACATGAAAGAGGGTGGTGAAATTATTATCTCTTTTTCGGGTTCTTCCTTTTGATTTGATAAAAAGGGCTCCATAAGTTGGATTTCTGACTAATGGAAAGCCTCTAGGATGAATTGAGGACATTTGAGAGTGTATTTGGGTAGATTTTTGACAAGACAAAAGTATTTGAAGGTGTGAATTAGAGAGAAGGGGGAGTGCCCTTTTATAAGAGGGGTGAGGGGAACCTTAAGAAAAAGCTTAGAATTTTACTTTATAATAAAATAATTTTCGGTTTCTAATGGCTCCAAAATAGATTATTTAAAGTATAAGGAAGGTATGGGTCTCAAAACACTCAACCAATAGGTTTTAGAGAGGTTTGAGACACTATATTAACTTTATCTTTTAGATTTAAATCTAAGTTAAATAGTTTGACATTTACCATGTCTCTTTGTATTTTTATATTATATGGTTAATAAAATTACTATATACTTCCAAGAGAACCCCAAGTGGTTAATTAATGATACACATATCATTTTATAAGTCATTTTTTCGATCCTAATATTTTTTAGGAATAGAATATCAATTAATAATAGAATATTTGTTTCAAAAACACTTTTATGTCAATTTTGACACTATTTGGTATTTTTTTTTCTAAATTCATAACAGCATTATTGCTTCCAAAATAATTCATCTAACCAACCCTAATATGTAATTTTAACCTATAAAATTAGTTTAATTCATAAAAATTCTCAAATTATATTTATTTGAATATTTATAATATCAATCATTTTAATATTTCATTAATTAGGTAATTACTCCATCACCATTGTGTCATAAATAAATTAAAATATTTAATGTCTAAAAATTATAAATAAAATACCATTATGTAGGAAATGTTATTTTATTTCTAATTAATATTTATAATATAATTTATCTTATTTATAACGATATATTAAAAAAAATTTAGTTATTAAACTTTGATTTTAACTCTTTTAACTCTTTTTTGAATTGAATAATCACAACTGTCCTAATCTAATCCAAGTGGACCAAAGAAGTTCATATTTTATTACTAAGGTTGTTTTTGGTCGAATTATACTTATCTATATTTTTTAGGACATGTGTTAGGGTAATAATAATATCATTTTTACCCTCAATTACCCTATTTACTTTTAACCGTGGTAAATAAAAGTAAAAAGTTACTATTCACCAAAATTTATTTTTATCTTATTGAACCAGATTTTACTCCTTGATATTAACCGTGTCTCTACGATTTTCTAAATTACACCCACATATGTGGTAAAATTACGTTTTTTGTGAATTTTAAAATTCTCCTAGGAGATGGGTAAAAGACGGTGAAAAGTTAAAAAAAAATTATATATCTAAATTTATTATAAAATGACTCCAATGAATTAAATTGAAACGATATAGGTATTATGTATATATTTTGACCTGAAATAAATTTAAATAAAATAAATAATTATTTAAATAATAATTCAGTTTTAAACTATAACTCAGTGTTTTCACTATTCATCAAAAAATTGAATGTGTTCAGAAAAATACCAAAAATTCACCCTATGATAATTTCGATATTAAGAATCCAAAAATGAAGTCCATTTTAAAAGTTAAAATTTATAAAATTTCAAAAAGTGGGTATTAATATTCCTAACGGCTAGTTTGATTGGTTGTGGTGTGTGTTAGAACTCGAAGTTGCATACAACACACGCTATTGTATTATTCAAAGAGAAGCGTACCGTGGATGCTTGGGCTGTTACATGGAGGCCGCCTAAAGCGGAGTACGAAAATAGAAAGTACATGAATTTTACTTCAAAAGTACATGTCGTGTATTTTCATTTTTTTATTAAATGGACCGAGGTCACATCTAATCGACAGAACACACTTATTCTAGGTCTCGTTCATCAGAGAGAACTCGTATAACCTTGATCCTTCTCCAAGCCCCCGAGCCTCCGTCCGATTTCTAATTCGACCGCCGATGATTGCGTTGGGATCACCTATGTAAGCTCTTATTTATTATAAAGCATATTTTTATGAATCCTTTTTTTTCTCATGTGGTCCTCTATTGAACATTTTAGACGTTTTCATAGATCTTCGGCGTTCTAAGGTGATTCAAGCACTGAGACTCAAGTATAGCGATCTCCCAATGCCAAGGTAGGTGGTTTGTGCCTGTATGTTGAATTAATTTGAGTAATATGTGATGTTTTGAACAATACCCTTGAACATGTTATTACAGATTTACCGTTTCAACATTTTAAATTGTGTTCCATTTTTATATGCTTGCGTAGATGTTAATTGGATATGAATAGGGTTTATGGTATTGTCTTGGATGTGTTTGCCCATGATTTTTTCCGTGTATGATTGTGGTTCTTGTTTAGAAAGTTAGGCTGAAATTCCATGCTTTTGAATGCTTAATTATTAGATGATGTGATTATTTTTATCTGAGATGCTTGATATTCTATAGACTATTTTTCCAAGTAGTTCAGGAGGTTTACTTTTGCCGTATCGCACTACTATGTTTGTTTGACTTACATAGGGCTGTGGGAACCTAGTGTAATAGACTATAAGGGGAATTGACCCTGTGAGCTTCTTTAGAGAGTATTTTATTACTTTGGACTATAAGGGGAATTGACCATGTGAGCTTCCTCAGAGAGTCTTTGATTACATTAGACTATAATGGGAATTGACCATGTGAGCTTCCTTAGGGTGTCTTTTATTACATTAGACTATAAGGGAAATTGACTATGTGAGCTTCCTGAGAGTGTCTTTGATTACTTTAGACTATAAGGGTAATTGACACTGTGAGCTTCCTCAGAGTGTCTTTAAACCACTTTAGACTATAAAGGAATTGACCGTGTGAGCTTCCTCAGAGAGTCATTGACCACACTTGGCTATAAGGATAATTGACCATGTCAACTTCGTCAGAGAGTCATTTGTCACTTTAGAATATAAGTGGAACTGAACGTCTGAGCTTCCTCAGAGAGTATTTATATATTCTTATGACTGAAATAGAGGGGATAGGATATGTGTACCTTCCATAGGGTTACCTTTCTTGATTAGCTTCTTATTTGATATGTGGAACTGTTTATTGTTGAGTACTTTATTGTCAATGCATCTCTGATTATTAACTACCATATATATTCACTGATTTTTAGGCACAGATCTTTGGGTGGTTGCCTACTGGGATTTAGTCTCACATCCTATTTGGGTCATGCTTTTGGGCCCAAAAATATTATATTGATGGAGGTATAGATAAGGGAAAGTGCCCTTCTACTTCAGGTTCTAGATTTACTGTGGAGCTGGAGAGCATGGGAAGAAGCTATGGCTTGCAATGCTAAGGAGATTTTTACATTCTTTATTTTTTATTTGATTTAGTACAATTATATTCTAGCATTGTGATTTTTTGGATTCTTTCCTAGGAATATGTATCATGCATCATTCATATATATATATATATATATATGTTCTCTCTAATTTATTATTTTCCAGTGTTCCGCTTTTTACTTTTATTTGGATTATTACTGATGCTTCTATTTCTATTGTTTTTCTTCCACTATGTTACTCTACTAATGAGGGCATAGTTTCCCCATTATCACACCCAAGGACCTCACTTCTAGTCGGCAGCCTCTAGCATTCAGGGAAATGCACTTGACGCCATGTGACCAACTGGGTATGGGGCGCCTCTTATCGGCTTCCGAAACGAGGAAGTTACACAAATAATTGTGAAGGAATACTTCACATTAAACTGAAGCATTACATATAAATCACACTAATACTTCATCCCCTAAATTGTTATTAATCACTTCAACAACTCATTTCATAAAACCACAATGGAGTGTCTAAGACTATGAACTAATGAAAAACCTTAATCAAATATACATAAGATGGTATACACAACTATTAAGATAATACCACACGATAATATTATAACCTCCATGTTTATTTAATCCAACATTTGATACCAATAATAACATCCCATGACCCTCACTCCTAGATCTAATCCTGAAATATTAAACATTATATTTAATGATTTTATGTTGATAATTGTGACCCAATTCATTCCATCCAAGGATTACAAAATAAAAAAGTAAAAATTAGATAACATACATTCTTGACGACCATTAAGGTTTAATGTTTTATAAAATAAGGAAAAAATACTACAATAATAATACACATTTCATATAATGATAATTTATCATAGTTCACGCCTCTTTTCAAATCTCACAATACGTCATCATCACTATCGATATGAAATCACTTTTATAAAATAATTCATTAAGCCTAATTATTAATAACCGATGGAATAGGGAACAAAATAAGGGTGAAATAAAATTATTACTAAGGGTAAAATAACCATTTACAATTGAATTTCATCAATAAGAATAAGAAGTGAATACAGGTATATAGATTTAATCAGAGTAAATGAGAGAGTCATAAACGAACATATACCACTGAAAACATGTCTTATCAATTATAAAATCATGGAAAAGGAAATAATCATCAGAATTAATAATTATGCGCCATGTGATATCAATCATGATCATAAGAAAAATTAGAAACCAATAACAATAAATCAAATCCCTTTTCAGTATATTGTAGTTTAAAATTAATAAAAACCTTTGAATAGCATTTCAATTGAAAGAAAAACCCAACTTACTTCTAGAATAATCATTACCCAATGCATTGGAGTGCAATTTTCCTACACCCCACGTATAAGCTATAACAGGATCACCCAGGGCCATACAGGATTCCCCATTGTATAAGATGTAATCGACATTGTTGACACTATTTAATCCTCAACATTGTATTAAATGTAATAGGATCATCCAATTCTATTTGGGTCACCACATCATATGTAATTTCTAGTGACCACAACATGAATTAAGTACATAGATATATCATCATAAAAATCATAGAAAAAGTCAGTATTCCATTTGTAACATGATTAAAACATGGTAAAAAAATGAGATTAATTTCAATATATTTAAAACATTAAAGAAATTTAAATGATATGGGTTTTCTAAAAATATCTTTGTAACATGGAAAATCCTTATAAAATAACTATGTTTCATAACAATCTATTTGAAACATGATTAACCCAAAGAAAATAAATGGGTACCAAAAAAATATCATTTAAAGATGATTAAACAGTGGATAATAAATGTGTTCTATAATGACCTCTTTGAAACATGATTGACACATGAAATAAAAATGGGTTCCACAATAATCTCATTGAAATTAGATTTACCAATGGAAATGAAATGGTTTCTTTAAAAATCTCATTAAAACATGATTAGCCCATGAAAAAGAAATTAGTTCCATAAAAATATTTCTAAAACATGATTAAACCATGGAATTGAAAATTGTTCCATAAAAATATATTTGAAACATTATTTAATATAGAAAAATAAACATGGTCGACAAGCATCTCTATGATACATGATTGACCCGTTGAAAAGAAACAGGTTCCATAAAAATATCTTTTGAACAAACATAATCTATCTATAGAAATAATGTGTATGGAATCATAAAAAAATATCCTCACTGAGGAAAAATTAACAATAAGGGTTTTTGATATTGATGTATCTAAATACCATTGAATTAACAATAAATACATTTTTACTAAAATAAACATTTCATTTTGAATGTTACTTTTTAATTCATAAATCATTTTGAAAATAATTTTCTTGGAAAATATCCTTGAATTATTATAATGAAATCATTTAAAAACTATATAACTAATTTCTTGAGGAAAATATCCATCCAGATATAAAAAACAATTTTTATATATTTTTTTGAAATAATTATTATAAAACATTTCTTAGGAAGAAAAAATATTTCCGATCAAAGAGTGAAATAAAGTATGATTTTCTAAAAAAAATATCTATAAAATATTACTTATAAATAATTGGAAAATGATACAATTAATTTATAATATAATTATTAACTATAGTATAATATATGTAATGATATTTATAATATTTCAACATCATAAACATAATCATACACAATCCTGATAAACGATGAGATTGTAACAAAAGACTCTTACCAATTTTGTAACATGGAATTTTAATCTCAATGAAAGAATAAAATTAAAAGAAAATTGTAACATAATAAAAATAAAGATATTAATTATATATCTTGTTAAAGGGTTATTATATAAACATCATAAAATAAGATAAGTGTATAACATAACATACGTCTCAATGAAAGAAAATTGAGACAAAAAATACTTTACCACTTTGGTAAATTTGAAAATGTAAACCCCATTAAATATAAATACTAAAATTTATTTTTATTTTACCCTAAATTAAATGATAAGATACATAAAATATATTCATTGAAAATATATTCACCACACAACATAAAAAAGTGGTGACTATGGAATACAACTCATAGAAATAATTAAGAGACCTGAAAACCCTTACCTAACACTTAATTTTGGTTTCACCAGATTTAAAGTCATGTATATTGGTTTCAAAAATGTTAGAAAGTTATTAAATAAACATATTAATATTTATAATGTCATATATTTTCCCTTTATAACATCGTATCACCCCTTCATTAATAATCATTCATTATATTCATTATTTTGGCTATTGATTGCCTTATTTTCTCTTTCATTATTTGTAATGAATGTTCTTGTTCTTGAACATATTATATAGTAGTATAATATCTAGGATAAAAATAATAAAATAATTATAATTTTTATATGTAAATTATACCTTGAAAACCAATCATTAAATATGGTTATGAACTAACATTATGATCATGGAGATGGTAGGTTGTAGGCTAAAATATACATGGGTAACATTTTCATTTATTCAATTAATATTATGGAATGTTGGAAAGTAAAATTTATAGTTCTATAATATAATATAAAAATAAATATAATATTAATGAATTATATATACTTATATGTATATTATTCTTGAGGTTTTTTTTGGGAAGAAACACACAAATCGCTTTGATTAGGCGGTAGTCCACATGTCCACAAATGACATTATCATTTTTTCAAGTGAGTGAATAGGTAAAAATAAAATGATATATTTTATTTCCTTAATTATAGATATTCCAAAATAATCCTAAATATTTCATGAATATCACATATATTTATTATGTTTACCTTTACTTCCTTCTACGTAATGTGTTAGTGAAAATTAATCATATAGATTCATGTGGTTGTAATCATCCATACGCACAAGTGATGATTTCAAATCCCTTAAGGAATAGAAATAAAATGGTTATATATACGATATAATGAAATTATAAATATAATTATTCTATAAATATCATATATAATGTTTGTACCCCTCATTATATCCAACCATGATAGGTGGTAATGGAAAAATGAATGATAATGTTCCACAAGGTGGTATTCTATTGTAAACACCAATGATGATTTTGTAACCAATTTTATGGAAGTTTTTGTGGTTTAAGGTCATATAATTAACATAAAAACATCTCATTATATTGATGATATGGAGGATATTATATAACATTGTATAAGAATAAATGAATAATGTAGAGAATAAAATAATGATTCTCATTGAAGAATGTTACCACTTCTTTGATTATCCTCTATAGGTTTACACAAATGTCATTTATAGGTTGTATTTATTCAAATATAAGGATTCTAAGATTATATGAGTAATTTTGGGAATTTATTTGGATAGGGTTTGGATGAGAATAATGGCCTGAGAGGTATAAAGAAGTGAGAGGAGTTAGAACCCTTTTATAGTTGAGGAGGAGCTGTACATTTTAGAATACTCAAAATAATTCAATATTGGGATGTAAATATTATCTGAATTTGTTCCAATATTTATAATTAATGAGGTGTAGGGATGAAATAGAAGAACCACCCATCCACCATATAAAAAAACACATTTTTTAATCCTTTTTCCCTTACCTTCTATGTTTCATTATTTTTTCTATTTTGGTTTTTTCAATAAGTTAACATGTTTTTTTAAAATGATAATATATAAATTAAGAATAACTAATTTATAAAATATAATTCTTGTTTTTGTAGGAAATTAACTTTAAAATAAGCACATGTAATGTTAAAAAACATTTCCTTAACATTAAACACGCTAACAAAGGATTTACTATTTACGAGTCAATATATTTATTATAAAATATAAATTTTTTTGTGTATAAAACATAGTTAATATTTATTATCCTTTAAAAATATATTGGAAAAATATTTTATTTATAGTAATTTTATATCATTTAATAAAATATTATTTATCATAAAATAACCATAATTTTAATTTTGAAATTATTCATTTAAATTGAATTTAAAAATATCCACACAATGATGTAATTTGAATTTTTTTTGTTCATACTCAAGAAACATGATATATTCATATAAAATTATAAATTAACACCATAATTCATTAAATTTAAATCAATTCAATTATTTTTTACTTTAAATTATTATAATTTTTTTACTAACTAAATTATTAATGCATTGAAATTTCTTAATTATTATATGTTACTAATTCATTTCTAAAAATTACAAATAAATTATTATGATAAGAAAAAATCATTGATCATTAAAAATAATCTATAAAACTAATTAATTTTATTTTTTACCTTTCCCAAAATAATTATAGATATTAAAAGGAATAAATTTATCTTTTTGTGTTCTCTTTTTCTTTACATAAATTTTTATATGGGTCTTATTTAAATTGAAGTGGTAATTAATTTTCATATTTCAGATATTTTTATGTAAAAGGTATAAATAAACACATTCAATATAATTTAGATAATATTTTTGTGCATGATCACTCTTATAATTCAATTTTTACCCTAGATAAATGCCTTTTTACAATAACTATGGTAATTAATATTGACTAAATTCACTATTACCTTTGGTAAAAAATTATGTTTAAATTTTAAAAAATTATAAATTATAACTATTCAAAATATTTAATCAATTTTTCAAAATTCAATTCACTTAAGTTGAAAATTTAATTTAATATCAATCCCATAGACATGATGATAATAAGGATTTTTATGTGAAAATGTTCCAAGGATTACAATGTTTTATCTCTAAATTCAAAAAGAAAATGATTCCAATAATCTAATTTGTATTATTTGATTTTTTATTTTAAATATTTTTACTTTAAAGAAAATTAAAAATATAATTTAACCTTATAAATTATTTATATAACATTTAATCTCAATTAAAATCTTATATATTCACTATTCATCAAAAGAAATGATTTTTTTTTGAAAAATTAAAAAATTTATCCTCAATGTAATATTTATATTTTGACGTAAAAAATTAATTCTATTTTTTGAATAACTTTTCTAAAATTTATAAAAAAACAATTTTAAATTATATGTACAATGGTTGATTTAAATGTCTTTTTGAAAAAAATGACTATTTTTTAGAAAAAAATATTTATTTTCTTCTAAAAGATTCTTATTTTATTTATAAACAATATATTTATATATATAATAAAAATTTTTTTAAAATATATTATAAAAAGTTTGTTAATCAAATTTATGCACTTCAATTTAATTTCGAGGTTATAACTATTATACCAAAATTTTAATAATATATTGTTGTTTTTTAAAACTAGGTCTTATGTGTAATAGAAGATAAACTTAGTGTTTCATGTCATTGATGATATAAAACATGATTTTTTTTCATTTCAAATATTATATTGTTATAAAAATAGATATTTTTCAAGAGAATAATGGTATATGGTTTCCCCAAAGGAATGTTGAACATAAAAAATCTCAAAAATAAATGAGATTATAACATAAGGCTTTTACTGATATGGTACCCTTTGAATAAAATCCACTTGGATGAAGTAAAATAAATTGTAACCTAAAATACCCTAAATTATAAAGGATTAATAATACAATTTTTAAAAGGGTAATCATATAAACTATATAAAATTAATTATAATCATAATTTTAAAATATTCCTCAATAAATGGAAATTGAGAATAAACCATTACCACATGTTTGACTCATCACGTACGTACATTAACATCATTAATAATAAAAATATTCTAATTACTTAGTTTCATAATACCCTATTTCATGTTTTTTATTCCATTTATTTTATTTATTAACATGTAATATTTATTTTTTTAGTCAATTATTTTCACATCGATTGTTTTGATGAGATTCATTTCATATATCCCAAATGACGTTGTTAGGTAAAATAGTGTAAAATAAGTCATTGATCCATTATCCCCATAATAAAAATCAGGAGATAATTATATTTTTAATAAATCAATTATTATTTTAAAATCAATAATGAATGATAGTTATTTGAAATTAACTATGTTACAACTATGGACATGGTAGGTCATACGTACACTTGGGAAATGTTTCCATTTTTTAATTATAATTATGGAAAGAAGTAATGTATTATTTTATCATTATATAATTATTATAATATCAGAAATATCATACTATTTATTTAAAGACACATATATTGTAACATACATGTTCCTGAATCCTCCTAGAGATGCCCTGTACCCAGTTGGTCACATGGCCTCAAGTGCATTTCCCCAAACCCCAGAGGCTGTCGACTAGTAGTGAGGGCTTTGGGTGTGACAGTGGGGAAGCTATGCCCTCATTGGCAGAGTAACACAGTGGAAGTAAAACACAAAGCAATTACAGAAGCAGTAATATTACCATACAAAAAGAAACAGTGGAAGACTGTAGAAATAAACAGCTAGTGAAAATATATAATGATTCATGATACATATCTCTAGGAAATCAGCCAAACAAGTCACAATGCAGAAATATAGTACCAAACCAAAGTACAAGAAAAATAGTAAACAACTCTACAACATCTCAAGCCAATGCATGGTCCCATTCTCTCCACCTCTATAGCAGTGATGTACATGTAGTATAAGGGTGCTTTACATTATCTATACCTGTAACAATATAATCTATTTGGGCCCAAAAGCATGGCCCAAACATGGTGTGCGACTAAATACCAGTAGGCAACAACCAAGATATCTGTTCCTAACAGTCAGTGAATATATATGGCAGGAAATAAACAAAAGAAGATGTAAATAAAGAAGCACTCAACAATAAACATTCTTATAGTTTCAAATCATTCAATACCACATATCAATTAAGCAGATAATCACAAACAAGTAACCCTTTGGGAAGTACTCAGAGCCTATCCCCTCTGGTCCTACCTAGAATACCCAAGCAACCCTCTTGGAAGTACACACAGTCTCACCATTCTGGTTCTGGTTTATAATATAATATTTGAGGAATCACTCATAACCAATTCCCCCTATAGTCAAGTGTGATCAAAGACTCTATAAGGAATCAATCAATTCCAATTCTCCTACAGTTTTGTAAAGGTAACCTATAGACACTCTATGGAACCACTCAACGTCAATTCCCCCTATGGCCTCGTAACATAAGTATATACCCTTTAAAGGAGAACTCAAAATCAATCCCCCCTATAGTCTCACTTTATGATAATAATTAGAGACTCTCTGGAGAAGGACTTACGTCTATTCTCCCTATGATCTACTACAAAAAGTTCTCACAGTCCTGTGTAAGTCAAACAAGCATAGAAATGTAAAGAAACCAATGTAAACCTCAAGAACTAGTTGGATAACCAGTCAACATCATCACAACAATTCAGATAACAATCACTCCATCCTAACACTAATAGGCATGAAAAAAATAGCATCCTAACAGGCAAGCAGGACCAAACAATCATAAAAAAACATGCATGGGAAAACACATCCAAAGTATATAAATTAACCCCTTTCACATTCAGTTAACCTCTACTCAAGCATACAAACAGGGCTAAAATCATAGTTCGCAATACCTTGTTCAAGGGTATTGGGAAAATTTTCACATATAACTCAAAGACAATCAACAGAAAGGCACAAACCACCTATCTCGTTGTTATTGAATTGTTATACGTGAACCTCAAGCCTTGAATCATCCAATAACACCATAGATCTATAAAAATGATCAAAATGATCAACTAAAGATAACTTGAGAAAGAGGAGGAATCAAAAAATGAATCTTTATGAGAAGGAGGAGATTAGTGAGGTGATACCAATGAAATGGACAACAGTCGATTCAGAGAACTAGTGCTCGATCGGGGGATCAGAGAGGTTTCATAGCCGCACAGTCCCTCTCGGTCGAACCGGATCTTGAAGGAGATGGTTCTTTCCATCAGTTGCGACCCTAATACATTTAATGAAAAAAATTAAATTACACTTCATGTACTTTCAAAGTACACAGCATGTACTTTCCTTCACCATCTCCCACATTATGCATTCTCCATCACATGACACATGGCTGTGGGAATGGCCGTGACACGACCAACACCCAAATACCCATTTACTTTCGAAGTACATAGCGTGTACTTGCCTTAATCGGCCCCGTATTAGGCAGAATTTAAGTCACCACACACGGCTGTGTGCATGGACATAAAACAACCAACACCCGGCTACCTGCGGTAACCAAGTACATGAAATGTACTCATAAAGTACAGGTCGTGTACTTATAAAATTTTCAGTAAAACCTCTTTTCCTCAAAAATGACTAGAAAATAAAAACATACCTGAAAATGATATCCGGGTTCTTACAATCTTTTCCCCTTAAAAAAATTTGTCCCTAAATTTCCCAAGCAAGGCGACATAGAAGAAGAATCTCAATCAACTCTGGCCACTGCGATCGTACATCGGTCTCCCTCTCCCAAGTCTCGTCTTGTACTCGCCCATTCCTCCATAGCACTCGTACCAGAGGAATAGAATCTCTACGAATAACCTTCATACTATGATGAAAAATCTGGATTGGATGCACCTAAAATGAGGAATCCACCTCCAACTCAACCTCTTCGGGTTAAAGGACATGAGACGGGTCTGAGAAGCAACATCGAAGGTGAGAAAGGTGAAAGATGTCATGAATAGCCTAGTACCTCTAAGGTAATTGCAACCAATAGGCATCCGGCCCGACACTCTCCAAAAACCATAAATGGTCTGATGTACCTCGGTGAAAGCTTACCTTATCTCCTAATCATCTTGTGCCCCATCCTCAGTGTGACACACAGGAAAACCAGATCCTCAACCTCGAACACCAGAGGCCATATCTGTTGATCAACATAAGACTTATATCAAGACTTTGCGGTAGACATCCTCTTATTAATTAACAATATCTGCTCTGTGGTATCCTTGACCAGACGAGGTCCCAATATAGCTGCCTCTCATATCACTATCCAATATAAGGGAGATCAATATGGCCTATCGTACAAATCCTAAAAAGGTTCCATCTGAATATTTTCTTGAAAACAATTATTGTAGGCAAACTCCACAAGAGGTATGTGCTTCTCCCATGAACCTCCAAAATCAAGGAAGTCATGCTCATAGTATATCCTCAATCACCTGAATCATACACTCGGATTAGCCATATATTTGAGGGTGGAAAGCTATACTCAAATGTACCTATGTACCCAATGCCTTCTATAGCCCCTTCCAGACCCAAGAAGTAAAATAGGCATCCCTGTCTAAATCAATAGAGTGTGGAACACCCTGAAAACGTAAAATCTCACGGATGTACAACCATCCCAGCCCATCAACACTAAAGGCCTCCTTGATTATAAAGAAGTGAGAAACCTTCAAGTGTCTATAAATGAAAACCCAAACATCAGCATTCCCTCAAGTCGACCTCGGTAAACCTATCACGATTTCCATCATGACAACATTCCACTTCTACTCAGAAATGTGTTACTACTGAAAAAAGCCTCGTGGGTCACTGATGCTCCAACTTCACCTGCTGATAGGTGCAACCCCTCATAACGAACCCAATAAAATCATTCATCATACCTGGCCACCAATACTGATGGTGTAGATCAAGATACGTCTTAGTAACACCAGGAGGAAATGCCCAAACTGAGGAATGAATGTCCGACATCAACTGATCATGTATGTCTGCTGACACCCATACGTGCCCCTAGAAACAAAAGATCTCATCCTTTCCTATTGTCGATCCAGGATTAGGTTCCTCTCCTGAAACACTCTCTCATAGGACTAGGCCTTAAAATCTGATAGTTGCCTCATTCGCAATAGATCAATAATAGTAGAGGTAAAAGATACAAAAGAGAGAAACATTTTCCCCTGACTATCATGCACCTACAAATGCATCTGAGAGAGCAGAGCCATAAGCTACCACTCACTACTAGTCTTCTGAACTGCCTATACTTGAGTCCTTTTTCTCAACGCATCAACCATAGTGTTTTCGTTTCCTGGCATATAGGAAAGCTCAATGTCAAAGGACTAAAGGTACTCAACCCACCATCGCTGTCTCAAATTTAGGTAATGCTGAGTGGAGATATACTTGATACTTTTCTGGATGGCGAAAACCCCAAAATTATGTCCTAGAAGATAATGTATCCAAAAGAATAAGGCATGAACAACTTATGCCAACTCAAGATCATGCTTCAGGTAATTCAACTCTTGTAGCCTCAAATACTGAGACCCATACACAACGACTCCTTCTCCCTGCATAAGAACTACTCCCAGCCTGATACCTGATGCATCAAAATAAATAGTCTATCTCTTTCCCGGCTCTAGAAATACTGGTATCGGTGCCAATTTCAACCTCCCTTTCAGCTCTTAAAAGACCGACTCACAGGAATCTGACCACAAGTACTTCACACCCTTCTTAGTCAGGCCCGTCAGTGGCGCTGCTAAGTGTGAAAAGTCTTGTATGAAAAGTGTGTAGTATCCAGATGACATTAGAAAAATCTATAACTAAAATATGTTTTTTTATATTCCTAGGAAACTACATCTCTCAATTTCCATGGGTCTACTAATACTCCTGTCTCAGAGAAAACATGACTCAAGAAGTGAATCGTGTCCATCAAAAAGTGTCATTTTTAGATCTTAGAATATAACTGATCCTCTCTCCGTGTACTTATAATGATATCACGATGGATATCATGTTCGTGTCGAGTGTGAGAGTACACCAAGATATCTTCTATAAATACCACCATGAAGGAATCCATGTATGGGTGGAAAACTCGGTTCATCAATGACATGAAGACTGCAATCACGTTCGAGAGACTAAACGGCATAACCAAGTACTCAGATAGAGCATACCTACTCCAAAAGGATGTAAGAGGTATATAAGATGATCTTACATGAAACTCATGGTAATGGGATCTCATTTAAATCTTTAATAACACCTGGGATCCATGATGTTGATCAAAGAGATAATGAATCATCGACAAGGGATATCAGTTCTTGACTGTCAACTAGTTCAGCTTCCGATAATCCATGAAATGTCAAAGGGTACCATCTGCCTTCATCAAAAACAGGACAGGAAAACCCTAAGGAGAAGTATTGGGTCAGATGAAACCCTTTTCCTTCAACTCCTCTAACTACTTCTTGAGATTTTTCAACTCTGGTGTATCTATAAAATAAGGAGGAATCGACACTAGTTCTACTCCTGGAATGGGCTCAACAAAAAATTCTACCTATCACTCCAGAGTTAAACCTGAAAAGTATTCTGGAAATACATCCCTGAAATGATCTACCACTTGAGGAAAGTCCTACTGTGAAGTCCCTTGGACATCTGGATATAGACTAGAAATCTGGGTTGTAACTCCTCCCAACCCATGATGCTTGGGTCCCGCTTTACTCGCATGGACATCCCATTCACCCTTATAAAGAAACAATATGCCTTCTAGTGATGTGAAACTCACTCTACGGTGATAGAAATCAACAACTGCATGGAAGGTAACTAACCAAGCCATTTTTAGTATAACGTCAGAGTCTATCATCTTTAGGATATGAAGGTACCAAAAGAAGTGAAACCCATATACCTCAAGAGGGAACTTCTAGTACGGACGTACACCAGCCATTCTATCCCCCAACGGAGTGTCTAACATCATGATATCATTAGAAGAAAAGATACAGAGCACAAGGATATCCACAAAAGAAACCAATATAATGAAATGGGAAGCCCCTGTATCGAAAAGATAATAAGCTAAAAAAAGGAAACTAGGATTGTACCTCAAACTGTAGAGGGTCAGGGATCCTGATCCAACTAGGTCTATTCCACTAGAAAAGTCTGACCTACACTGTGGCCCTGTGACCCTGCCTCACCACATTGAGTTGACCCACCCTTTTGTTGCTAAAATCCTAGAGAATGGCTACCTTAGCCATGATATCCACCTTGGCCTGAAATGGATAGAAGAACTCCAGTTCCCAGACCAAGGAGAAACTGGTGGTGCATCTCCTGAACGAGAAGTCATAGAAAAACCCATGTCACCAACTTATGGTGAGAAGATCTGATAGAAGCACTGAAGAAGACCTATCTTGCCAAAAAAAATTGGCACTCCAATGGGTCTCTCGGGCGAAGTGGTCTCGTATCTATGACCTTCCCACACTGGTAGTATACCACCTGGCTACCTGAAGGTGCGTTCCACCTACTCGGATCTCCATCTACAGTCTCCCTGTAGTGCTTCATACTATCAACTTATGAAGCACCAACTTTGGATACTATATCGCCTTGGCTCACAGCTAAGAATCCCTCAAATTACGCTATGTGATTACTGCCTGGTTGACTATAGAAGTTATTGAAGTCAACCTGAAGATGTTCACCTGAGCCCGAATGTCCTATCTGAGACCATCCTTAAACATCCTTTCTTGGAACAACCCAGATTCCCCTAGAAAGGGTGTAAATCACTGTAGCTCAGTGAAGAGAAATTAGTACTCCCTAACAGAAAGTGTACTCTGCTCCAAACTCATGAACTTTCTGGATCGATTGGCCCTCAAGGTCTCCAGATTGAAGTAATCATAGAAGGTACTCTGAATCTTATCCCAAGCCATATACTTTTGGTGTCCCGCCTGCAAGATCACATCCCACTATCTGTTGGAGGAATCCCAAATCATAAATGTAGTGAGCTTGACCCACCTCTCCAGAGGCATCTCCAGGTGCTCGAAGATCATCAGTGTGGCCCCAAACCATGACTATGTAGCCTGCGGTCCTCCTTCCCCCGAGAAAGTGGGAGGATGCTACTGCTGGAAAACTCGTGTCAGCTCTTCCATAGACAGAGCAGGGTGCGGTACTCCTCGGAAGGTCTGCATGAAACTCATAAGGCCTTCTCGAAACTGTGTGTCAACACATGTGTCTAGAATGACGGCTGGTTCCAAGACTAGAATAATTGGAGGATTTGCTGAAAGTCCTTGATTAGACATTCCTCGTGTCTGATCGTTGCCCTGTAACTATCATACAATCGAAGAAAATCTCAGTGGCATGAATCTAAAAGGTCAAACACACACCTTTGATCACGATTATCAAGAACTGAAAACCGGAAGGGTATGAAGGAAACAAGACAAAGAAAACATTCATGTTTTACAAATCATGGATACAAGGCATGTATACTTAACAACATTGTGTGTTCCCTTATTACTTTCACATGGGTGTGTACTTCTTCCAAAACTGGCAGTGTAACACCACAAACACACGTCGTGTTGTCCTAACACACAACATGTACTTGAATACTCTCCCCCTTTCAGAGTCCTTCTACATGACTAAGCTACATAGTTCTCCAAGAACAAGACTACAAAACATGTTCAAGACCGAAACAACATGTATTGATTATGTTTTTATCCATCCGTGTCATTAGTCACATGGGCGTACACATGGTCTAAACACAAAGTTTGTATGTCCGGTACACAGCGTGTCCTAATGAATTTTCCCAACCCTGTTCCTCTGCCCACACAGCCAACGACATAGTTAGAGGCTACATGACATGTACATAGAGTACACGACATGTACTTAAGAAAAGTAGTTTCTTCTTGAACAGAAGAACACGTGAAATGTATTAAAAATGACACGACATTTATTCTATGTTTTTCCAGACAGTAAGCCTCAAAAAGTACACCATAGCCTATTAAAACACTGAAATGAACATTAAAGTGCCAAATTCCAATCTTTGAGGGCCCATACTCCCCACAAATCAAAAAATGGAATATCTTACATGTCATATACAAGAAAAACAAGGCAATGGTCAACCAAATTCTGATCCATGAGGGCCCATAACACATCAAGAACCAAATTTTGGCGTTCATTAAAAAAACCTTACACAAATCAATACCCTATAAAAAAATAGTTTCTTAATCAAGGAATCTATCACAACAACATGCATATCCAGCACAATATATATCACAAAAATCTGCAATCGATAATTCACCCTAAATGTCATGGCAAGAATTCATGACATATGATTCCTAGAAAGTGCCTATATAATGAATGTGATGACATAACCTCATCTCATCAGGTTGAAATAGAAATTGAACATCAATAATATCAACAATAACATCACAAACCATGTGAATAACCCAATGATGAAATCAATCAATTGTAAAATTGCAAAACCAGAAAATTTCAATAAATGACGTAAATTAGTATTTCCCTATACGTGGGTTAGATACTCCCAAGAACAGCTTACTACCAAGTACCTATTTTCACTATATCCCTGACTATAATCTCAAAACAGTAAGACATGAAAAAATGAATTACTCTAATACCACTTTGTAATGCCCTGGTTCCAGAACCCACCCAGAGATGCCCCGTACCTAGTTGGTCACATGGCCTCACATTCAATTCACCAAATGTTAGAGGCTACCACCTAGTAGCGACGACGTTGGGTGTGATAGTAGGGAAACTATTCCCTCATTGGCAGAGCAATACAGCGGAAGTGAAACACAAAGAAATAGTGGAAGCAATAATATTACCATACAAAAACAAATAGAGGAAGACTATACAAATAAACAGTTAGAGCACATATATAATGATGCATGATACATATCTCTAGGAAAGTTTTCAAACAAGTCACACTGCTGAAATACAATACCAAACCAATGTACATGAAAAACATTAAACAGCTCCATAACATCATAATCCAAATCTTGGTCCCATGCTCTCCACCTCCAAAGCAGTCAAGTACCTATAGTAGATAGGAAATTACAATTATCTATACCTGAAACAATATAATCTGTTTGGTCCCAAAAGCATGGACCAAATAACAAGTGAGGGTAAATATTAGTAGGAAACCATCAAGATATTTGTGCCTAATAGTCAGTGAATATATATGGAAGACAATTAATAAAAGAAGCAGAAAACAAGGAATACAGAATAGTAAACATTCCTACAGTTTCAAAGCATTCAATACCATATATCAAGTAACCAGATAATCAAAAATAGGTAACCCTTTAGGAAGTACTCATAGCTTATCTCCTCTAGTCCTACCTAGTAAACACAACCAACCCTCTGTGAAGTACACACAGTCTCACCCCTCTGGTTCAGCATTAGAATAGACACTATGAAGAAGCACTCATCGTCAATTTCATCAATAGTAAAGTGTGATCAAATACTCTCTGAGGAAGAACTCACCATAAATTCCTCTTATAGATTTTTAACGGCAACCTACATGCACTCTGAGGAAGCATTCAACATCAATTCCCCTTGTGGCCTCATAATGTAAGTATAGACCCTCTGAGGGAGCACTCAACGTCAATCACCAAATAGTCTCACAACATGATAATAATTAAATAATCTATGGAGAAGCCCTTACATCCATTCTCCCAATGGTCCACTACACCAGGATTTCATGGCCCTGTGTAAGTCAAATAAGCTTTGAAATGAAAAACATCCATTGTAAACCTCATGATGTACTTGGTTAACCAATCTTCAAAATAACAACATGTAAAATAAAAATTAGTCCATCCTAACAGTACTAGGTATAAGAAAAAAACAACAGCCTAACATGAAAGAAAGACCAAATAGTAAAAAAAATATGGATGAGAAAACACTACTAAAGCATAGAAATTAACCATATTCACATTCAATTAACCTATACTTAAGAATTCAAGCATAGTAGGAAATTAACAATGCTAAAATCATAGCACGCAATACCCCGTTCAAGTGTATTGGGAAAAGTTTCACATATATCTCAATGACATTCAACATAAAGATACAAACCACTTACCTTGGTGTTATAGGATCATTATACGTGAACCTCAAGCCTTGAATCACCCAAGAACACTATAGATCTACAAAAATTCTCAAAACGCTCAACTGAAGATAACTTGAGAAAGAGGAGGAATCCGGACATGAATCTCTCGGAGAAGGAAGAGGCTATCAAGGTGATCCCAATGCAATCGACGATGGTCGATTTAGAGAACGGGTACTCAATCGGGGGCTCAGAGAAGTTCCGCGACCGTACGGTCTCTCTCAGTCGAATGAGACCTAGAAGTAGACGGTTCTATCTATTAGACGCAAATCCAATATGTTTAATGAAAAAAATGAAAGTACATGGTGTGTACATGCCTTAACTGGCCCCCAAATTTGGCGGCCTCTAGGTCACCACTCACGGCAGTGTGCACGACCGTGACACGACCAACACCCGGCTACCCGTGTACATTCAAAGTAGACGGTGTGTATTTTCTGGAATCGGCCCTCATATAAGGTAGTCTCCAGGTCACCACACATGACCGTGTTCATGGCCATGACCTGACCAGTACCCAGCTACCTACGGTAACCATGTACATAATGTGTACTCATAGAGTACACGGCTTGTACTTATGAAATTTCCAGAAAAACCTCTTTTTTCTCGAAAGTGACCAGAAAATAAAAACATACCTAAAAATTAGATCTACGTTCTTACATATATATACTATTAATTTTATGTGGTGATGAAAAGAGAATAACATCACTTCACAGAGGTGGTAATATGCACATGTCCATGAATGACATTATCATATTTTAATAAATGAAATGGAATGAAAATATAAGATATATTTATTTTATAGAATGATAAATATTTCCAGAATATTATATATACAGATTTAATCCATCATCATAAATATCCATGTTAGGTGATGATGGGAAATTAAATTATATCGGTTCGCGAGGTGGTAGTCCAGCATACACATGAATGATGATTTCATTTCCAATTTAATTGAAGAGGGGAATAATTTTGGTTATTCAATAAATATAGTGAAATATCATTATATAAGAAATAATTATGTTATTATATCATAATATCTGAATAATATTACATTGGGATTGAAAAAGAAAAAAAAAACTCTAAATCAAGAACGATACATCTTCTTCGGACATCCCTTCAGGTTTGAACCAAAATCACTCCAAGGAGGATTTTATAATAAAAAAAAAACTACTATAGGATATGTGAGTGGGATAAATGAGTTTTTTTATTTGTTATTTTCTTAATTATGATGTATTTTGTTTTTTTAAAGGAGAGTAAAGGTGGTTTCCTTTTATAAGTGAAAAGGAGTGACTTGTTTTGTAAATACCAAAAACATTTCAATAATGGGAAGTCAATCTCAATAATAGTACATAAAAAATTGATAAATTACATATTGTATGGAATATAAGGTCAATAAAAACCTCTATATTTTAATTAATAAACATATTTTAAACTTCTTTATTCCCCTTAATATTATGGTTACCTTTACTATTTTATATTTTCTCCCCTGTCACTAGTTTTTACTAAGGTAATTTATCCTATAACTGAAAAAATTATTATTAGATAATTAAGAAAAAATTATAATATTTTTGAAATAAATTTTATAAAAAAAAATCCCATGTGTGTGGAAATTTTATTTTAAGACAAGCACATGTAACACACAAAACCCCATTTTAACCTTAAAAGTGGTAATAAGTTTTCACTCTTTTTACCAAAAATTATGGAGAAAAATTATGTTGAAAATATTAAAAACTATTATAAAAAGTATTTATATTTTTTAATCCAATTTATAAAATTAAATACATATAATTCTTATTATTTAATATAAAATTAAACACCCAAATTAGGATGAAAAGCGTTTATTCATGAAAGCTCATTTTTCATACAATTAATGTTGTTTTGTTAACTCTTTGAATAGAAATAATCGCTATATGAATTTAAATTAATATATATATAATATAAATGTAATTAAAATATTTTTCTACTAGGGTTATTTTTAGTTAATTAAAATGGAAAAACATGGTGCACTTAAATTTTTTTTACAGAAAACCATATTTTTAAGAAGAAAAATAAACATATATCAGAATCATGAAAATTGAAGATTAAAATAAAATTAATAAGATTATTATAAATAATATTTTTCATAAATAAATTTAATACTAAATCCAAAATATAATGGTATGTTTAAATTACATGATTCAATTAAAATAAATGATAGTATTTAAGAAAATGATAGTTTTCACTATTTACTTAAAAATCACATATTTCAAAAAATTCTTAAAATTTCAAAATTAAATAGTTTTAAATTCTAATTTTTGAAATTATGTTCATTTTATAAAATAAATTTTCTAAAAAATATATAAATTCATTATAAATATTTTCCCACAAAATAAATTAAAATCATTTTTTTGAATAATAAAAAGTATTATTTAGAAATTGAGCATTTATTTCCTAAGAATTTATAAATAAATTTATATTTGTAAGGAATTTATAAATTTTTCATAAATTAGATAATCGTATTTTTATGTGGAAATTTAATATCTAGGGTTTAATATTAATGTTTAAATAATAATATTTAACGGTTTATTTAGGCTTAGTGTTGTATGTATTATACACTCTCGTACATTTTTTTTATTTCCAAAATATCAAGTTGTTAAATAAATACCAATAAATATTTCAATTATAATAAAATCAAATAGAAATTCCTTATTGAGGTAGTATTTTATCAAATAGATTCGTAACTAGTGTTCATATGGTTTAAAAAAATTAGGAATGTAATATCTCCATATTTTAAAAAAGAATGATCGTATATGATAGCATACATAACATGTATAACTAAGAATATAATAGAATGTAACACCACTAGAATTTATAATATATTTATTTATAAATAAATTCAATCTCTTTGATATCTTGAAATGCACGTAACACCCAGTTTGAGAAAAAATGTGATACTCTATTAAAATATTATTGTTTAAAAATGACCATTATAACCTAGTCATGAACATTGATGGTAAAAATAGTAATAAATAAAAGATGAAAATTATATGGGTTATACATATATAGAAATTATTCAATTTTTATCTACTCTATAAATAATATAAGAACCATTTGAAAGAGAAAAAAATGTTCTCTAACAAATAGTATTATTATAAAAGGTAGTTTAGTTTCTCTTTGTGCATATAATTTAAAATTTATTTTTAACCATTTAAAAAAAAAAATTATTTAAAAAATAACTTTTAAATCTAAAATTTATAATTATCTTTGAGTGATTAATTGGTTTTTTCTAAAAATAATAATTTTTTGGTGAATAATTAAAAATAACCCTTTTTATTGAAAACAATCTTTTTGTTAAAATTATATAAAATGTAAAATCAAAATTTAAAACAGTATTAAATTAAAATTAATTCAATTATATTATAATGAAACCAATTTTTTTCATTTGAATCAATTTTATTATCAATTTTGATATTAAAATATTCATACTTATGAGATTTTATTTTTGGAAACATGCTTTTCTGTTGCATCTATGGGTATAACATTAAACTGGAAATTTACAATTTTTATGAATTGTATTTAAAAACATGGATTCAATTATTGTAATCATAATAATTTATATAATAAAATAATTTAACTTAATTTTTTACCATTATGAATAGTAAAATAATTAATATTTAATTTCCACGGTTAAGTTAAAAACAGATTTATAGTGGGTTTTACTATGTTGAGAAGGGTTAAAAATAAACTAAAAGCATGTACAAAACCCATTTTATGGACATATTTAGACTTTATCACCGATTAGTGTGTATAATTATCTATTTTATAAGGTGGTTTCATGATAAAAATGTGTGTGTAATTTTTTTTGGAAATATTCTTTGTGTGTCCTCCACTATATTTATAAATGGATACCCACACTCCTACCCTATTAACACCTATAAATCCATTTGTATATATAAATAACTAACCTAATCACTTCTTTAAGCCTATAAAAACATCATAAATCCACCTTTTATTTGAAATCCATCGTAGATGTATTTTTGTGAAAAATAAATATAGTTCCGTGGAGAAGAGGAAATTTTCTTAAAAGAGTGTTTTCATTTTATTTCTTCTTCAACATCCATAAAATATTATTCAAACATGATTGTATAATAAAAAATTTATATAATATAAACTTAGATATTATTTTCTATGTTTAATAACCTATATCTATCTCAACTTCCCTCAAATGGGAAACCAAACCGTTGTTTGTGTGTACGACAAACTATCGCCTCACGAACTGATATAATTTTTCTTCCATCCCAACATTTAAATGATGGATATAATGATATATTTAACCAATTTATATGATATTTATGAAATTATTATAACTAAATAATTATATTTTCACATATACGTTCTTTATTTACACATCACATAAGATCATTTATTCAGGTATATGTAATTTCTCAAGTATATGAAATATTTTTATAATATTTTATGTGATCTAAATATCTACCTAAAAAAACTAAAAAAAAATCAAGAGGAAATTTCCTTAATGTTCTCATGAATCATAGGAATAAATCTACGTCACTATTAATGTAAAAATAAAATTATAGAATCAAAATAGGGAAAAATTAATCAAGTACCATGATTGATATACAATCCAACTTAATAAAGTAAACTTTTTCATCCAAATTTTTATTAAATGAAATTAAATATACTTTATTATTATCTTCCATGAAAAATAAAAACATGAAAATTTAATATATTGATAATTTTTTTGTCTTTTTCTTATATAATTTTTATTCTCTATTATTTTTCAAATGAAATGTTTGCATAAACAATGTTCACACCTCCAGAAGTCATGTCATGAATTGGTCCAATATTCCATACAACCTAACACCTAACTTATCCCATAGAAAGGCTTGATGTTAATTCCCATTTTACACTTTAGGGAATCAATTCCACTTCTAAATGAAGAACCCATTAGGTAATGAGAAGGGGACTAAGATAAAGATGAAAACGAGAGTGGAGAGGCTTACTTGAAGAGTTCACAATTGATCCACACCTAAACCTCCAAGGGAATGGGGTCCAAGGGGTCCAAGCAGGAGTAGGAGGCTTGCTTGGTGCTGAGAATCTATAGTAAGGTGAGTAAGGGGGACTTGGGGTTTAATTAAAAAAAGGAAAAAATAAATATTCAAGAGTTTTTAATGTTATGGGAAGGCCTCATGGGTTGGACAGATTGTTTCTAAACCATATAGAAACTATATGGCACTGATATCCAAAGGGAAAATATGTGAAATAGTTTTTAAAGGGAAGGTAATAGACCCGTGGGGCCGATCATGTGGCTCAACACATCGAATTTACCTAGGCAAATGGTTAGTCCGCACGGCCGTGTGGTAGACCATGCATCCTAGACAGTTCCTGTATCCATGGTTCATAGTTACTCTAAGCTAAAAAATGGTTTCTACTAGCTATGTTCTACCATGAACTAAACAATGTTTGTCGAAAAATCAACATTTTAAAAAAACACATGGTGAATACAAAAGATAAAAATAAGACAAAAAATAAAATAAAGAGTTCCCCAAGATGAAACTACATATGTGAAAAGTCTACCCTATATGAACCAAGATCCCCACTATAAATATTCTTCTGAAACTATTTGAAATAATTAATAAAATAAGGGGGAAGGTGTTCCTAGTCTAAGGTGAATTCATGGAATACCATTTTATAAAATTATTGATGATTTTTTTGAAAATTTAGAGGATTTCATAAATCCCATTTATAAAAAGTATTGAACATTATCAAAAATAATCAAGAGAACTGACTAAATTTATTCACCTCAATGTAATTATTTTAGTTGTTCCATAGAATCTATCAATTCTATTTTTTATCCCAATTAACATCTGGAATATATACCAATGAAATAAGGTAACGAGGAAACTTTTTCTTTAATGTATCATCTGATATGGTAAAAAAATTTATTCATGGATTATTAATGACTAAAATATAGTATAAGTTTCAAGATTAATATTTCTATATTTTATTAAATTTATGACCTTAGTTATTTTATTGTGGATAAAAATATTTATGTTTAAAGAAAATAAATAATAATGCTCATGTAGTAATCCATATTGGAAGAATCTCTGAATAACATGGCTAACATAAAGAATATTTCAAAAAAGGTTTTGAGTACCTATGAGGAATGGTAATTTAAAGAATATTAATAAATCATGTTATTGAATGAACACCAATAATTAGCGTAATAAATGAATATTTATTGAATTTTACTCAGGGATGAATATTATACCTAAAATAATTTATGATATTAATAAAATTATAATAATAAATCATATTTAAAAATCTACAACAATCTCTATTATTAATGATAATGAATAATAAAAATTGTCTATCATGTGAAAATATTTCTTATAATTAAAAATTTCTCTTAAATTAGTTAAGGGGGGAAAAATTCAAAATGTTCCCATGGATCCCTTCTCGACATATGAATTTGACATTTTCCAAAAAAATATAAAATAATGTGGATGATATGTAATCAAATTGTAGTTCAATGACATAACAGAATATAATTAAAGAAAATTAAAGAAATCAATTATTACCTCACACATGTACACTCTATTACCTCATCTTTAGATGAAATTTTTGAAAATAATACTTAAAAAAGAGTTATTGTTATAGAGAAAATAATCCAACAACTACACTCTATTCTTGGTGATATCAAGAATAAATTTTAAAATGAAGTTGCTGACGATGAGTGTGACTGAACAAAGTCTCCATGTATATAATTCAATGAATACCAATAAATATAAATAATTAAAGCATAATCAATTAAATATTAAAAAAATGGAAAATATTAAAAATGGGGTCTAATAAAAGTTCATATCATATATTGAGTGGATGGAATATCTAATATTGTTTCATGAATGTTCTTACTAATAAAAACTACATTTGATGTCCAAATATGATGATCAATATCTATAGGATGGGGATTCTCCCTAATCAAGAGTGTATCCATTTATAGAGTATAAACATCCAAAATGGGGAATCCTAGGGGCATCATTCATATTCTACTTATCCTTTCCCATGGCATCAGGTTATAAATATTTATGGGTAACATGATTAGTTAGTAACTCCATAGACTATAAAGGGGAATCTAAATAAAGTGGCTGCTAATAGGTATACTAAAAAAAGTGGGAGGGGTAATCCTCTAGGTTGAGTGTGTTGAGGGGTGGGAAGGGTAAAATTCATGCGTAGACATTAATCTAGCAGAGGGAGTCTACCTTGGATGAGCTAGTGGAGGCACCATGGAGAACCTAAATAGTGTAACCTTAAAATATTTTATCATCACCTCATTATTGTATCCTAGCATGGTTAATTGAAATTGAAATTATTTCCAAATATATTTGTTCAAATAATCCTATTTAATAACTCGATGCATTGGATAAGCTGTAGTAGGAATTGAGCATGCATGTGTAGATCTATGGTTGGAGTTGGAATGAAAAAAATTATCCTCAATATTTTCAACAGTGTAATAAATAAAATAATTTTCATCCCATATATTATGATAATATCCCATTCTCAATAGGTCTATTTTTCTTAAAAAATATTTATCAATTAGTTTAATCTTACAAAGAGAGGTATGAGGCTGACTAATAAAAAATTATTACGTTTTTGGAACAATACCTAATAATGTTACCACCCAAGTGGATTCCATACTATTTATTTCCTCATCCACCAAAAAATTGTAAAATTACTATAAATGTGTAAATTCTACTTTCTAAAAATGGAGTATTGAATTATCACATCAAGATATCTTATAGAGACATTTCATTCACCGATTTTTATCCCTATAAGGTTGATGTCTCTATGGATGATCCTTGGAAGAGATATCACTAGATGATTACACTAGGTCTTGGAAGAATCATTTTATATGGGGGATCAACATCCAAAATTTAAAAATTTTCTATACAAGATCCCTTTTAGGCTCAATATCTTCGAATTAATATTTTATTGAGACCACAAATTCAAAACTACACACACCGAGTTGGACACCAAGATCAAAGAGTTTCATTCTCCAGACTACCCAACCTAAATTTAATAAATTCCATTCATATTTTAATGATGTTTATAAACAAAAACAATAATTTTATAAATCCCTAATTCATTACCCAAATTATCCTCCCTGGATACATTACATCCAAGGATTCTAAAATATTAAAATCTATAATAATTTAACTTATAACATCTAAATCAAGTATTTTTTAGGGTAGATGGGTTTAAATTTTAATTTTTCTAGCAAAACATTATTGGGTATCATTGATGAATATACATCAAATATGGTGGAAGGATTGGCTATCTTGAGTTAATGTGGAATGTCTATGGGAATGTGATGTTGGTTGGGGCTAATAAGAGAATGGGTTAATTTTTATATTGGATTAGGTGTGGTCTTAGGGGTAGTATTTTGTATAGGAATATTCATATAGTTGGAAATTGGTATCTAGGTGCAAAGGTATTTTCATTTAGTTAGGTATTTTGGCATAGTATGATTTTTTTGGGGTGGGTTAACGGTTTTGGATTTTGGAGGAGGAGTATTCTAGTTTGTGTATGAGTATGGAGATGTTTCTCATGCATCATCAACTATAGTTAGGAATTTATTATAGTTTAAATTTTATAACACAAAACCTTAATAACTAAAACTATAAAATCATAGTAATAAAATGAGAATTATTTAAGGAAAATACTAATAAAATAGAGGATACTATCCTATAAAATCATTCACATTATTGATTAAGATATACATATTGATAAAACTAGGTAAAACAGAATATTATAAGTACATGAATGATTAATAATTTAACCAAATAAAATATAACTCTTGGTTTGATTAAAAAATCAAATGATGATAGAGATGGTAGTTTAATTTTATAGGTTTTTTTAAACAAGATTGAGAATTATTAAAATTTTTAATTAACATGGTTAATTAATTATGAGTATTCTTATAATAAATAATTGCACATTGTTTTTGAGAATTAGATATACCTAGCTCCTTTTTATTCCTATCATTAAGGTAAATAATATGTATTAAATGCATTGGTTTCTATCTCAAAAAAATGGTGAATTAATTTTATCTTTCACTCCCCCATTCCCCTCTATTAATGTAAGAACATGGATTTATTAATTAAATATTCCAGTTTTTTTAGACTATAAATAATTTTCTTACATTTCCAATGATTTTTTAGTTTTATATTTTTTGAGAGCACGATCATAACTATTACATATAAAACTCATATATATACAAGATTGGGAACTTATAATTAGTATCCACTTTACTCGAAATAAAAATATTTTAAAATGAAACTTGATTTTATTTCATGGAAAATAATCATGAATTTAAAAATTTACTACATACATTCCATTAACCATCCTTAGAGCCTAAAATAAAAATTTTTATAACATGGTATGTAAAAAAACATTTATTAATGCGAAAAATTAAATTAAACTATTATTCTATTAAAAACCTAAAAACCCATGATTTTTCCCCTTATCACAATGTTCTTTGAGTGAAAGAAATAAATCATTTTCAAATGAAAAAACATAACCTTTTTTAATGAAAATAATTAAAATAAATATCAACAAAATAAAAACCCTTTTTCGAAACATAGAGATCCGCATTGATAACCCATATTGAACACATTTAAAAAAACAAGAGTCCAATTAAATCCATTAGAGGAACACTCTAAAAACTACATCCTTCACTATTATTATGAAATTTTACATTAACTATTGATTTCAAGTGATATATATGTTCACCAATTATATTAGTTATATCGGGCCCACCCAACATGATTTGGGAAAACCCATCATATAAGATATATTGGGATTACCCGATGCTATATGGGAACACACATCATATAATCTATATTGATCTCAACCATTTCTTAAACAATTATCAAGTGACATATCATGAATAAAATATTTTATGCTTCATATTTTCATCATAAAATATTTGAGTAAATCTTTTAAAATCATATGTAAATCACTTTTTAATATAAAAATACCATTTTATTTTCAAAACTATTTTTTAAAGAAAAAATTCAATTTTATTTTAAAAATAAAATTTCAATAACAAAAATACCAGAAAAAATGGTTTTAATTTGAATAAAAAATGAAATATATTAAACAAATAAAAATTTAAATAATATTCATGATGGTAGGAAAAGCTATTTTCATTGTATATGTTAAAATAAGACATTCCTTTGGATATTTGTAATGAAAGTAAAACATTTGATACAAAGACTTCTTTTTGAATTTTTTTGAAATAAATACATAAATTTAATTTTATAAAATTCTATTGTATTAATATTATCATTATTAAAATAATTTTAGAAACATGTCCATGGAATAAAAAATGGATTATGAAGGAATACATTAAAATAATATATTTTTTTAAATAAAATCATATTACCCCTTTGAAACATTAGAATAATAATAACCATGAAATAATAATAGAAAAAAACATTAAATATTATAAAAATAGAAAAATTAATGATAAAACATGTCAATGGATCTTTATAAACACATTAAAGAGGAATATAGGTGCATAACATCCAAATATCCCCCAACGAATGGAATTAGAGATGAAATCCCTTAACATGAGTCCGACTCATAATGTACATTATTTATATTCCTGAATAATAATGTTATGTTAATTATTTAATTTAATAATAATATTTTTATGGTTTATTATTTATTTTATTTCACTTATTACCATGTTATATACAACTAAATACTCAATTATGTTTACATCATATGTTCTGATGATATTGGGATTATATGTCAAAAATGAATTCAATAGGTTGAATATGGTTAAAGAATTCATATTTCAAAATCTCTAAAAAAATTTAAATAATAATAATTTTTATAAAACAATTATTATATTAAAACCAATCATGAAATATGGTTATAAAAAATGAAGTAATTTTTAATCATGGAGATAGTATGTCGTAGGATGCCTGAATAATGCTTTCATTTCTCAAACGATCATTATAGAAAGAAGATAAGAATATTTAATCTTCATATAATGATCCAAATATAATAAATAATGTATCATGTATATATATATATATATTATCAATGTGTTTTATTTATGAAAAATGATTCATAATGCTTCGTGGAGGCGGTAGCCCACACGTACGTACGTAAAATGTTCTCATTTTTTAGTGTAAGAATTAATATGATATATTATCATTTAATAATTATAAATATTTCATAAATATAATAATTATGTCATTTATATCACATATATTAAGTTATTTTATTCTTATTACATCCATATACAATGGTAGTTGAAAAAAATCACAACTCTTTGTGAGGCGGTAGTGCGCCGGGCACATGAGAACTGTGATCGTATTTACTACAGAATGAAAATTAAGAAGTAATACATGATATAATAACTAAATCATTGTTAATATGTTTTAAATATAATATATATACTCTAAATAAATTATTAAAATATTCTATGAGTGATGATGTTGGAAAACAAATGGCATCCATTTATAAGGTGGTAGTACTATGTACATAAGAATAATGGTTTCACAGACTATTTGATTGTATAGGAAATGTATTTAGGTTATAAAATTAACATAATAACATATAAATATACTTTAGATACCATTTTTATTTTATAATAATACATGGATAATATTAGAAAGATGTGGAAGAAGAAAAAAAATTAAAGACTCTCAGTTAAGCACCATAACTCTTCATTATGAAACCTCCTTAGGTAAAGACAAAAAAGATCATTATGATATATTTTTATTAAAAAATGTTTCTAGGTAGTGAGTAGGGAAATTTAGAAGTTTTTTAGTATTTATTGGCCAAGTAAATGTTCTTTTCCGTAGTGAAGATGATATGATATGGGGTGGCCTTTTAAAAGTGACGTGAGTGGCACACTTTTAATTATTGTAATGAAAAACTTGTACCCATGTTTTTTAAATTAAAAAAGGACCCAAAATGTCCCTTATTGATTAATATAAATATAAGGTCAAAAATTACAACAAAATATATTTTAGAAATGTTTTTTTGGTCTTTTTAACCCTTATATTTTATTTTAACCCCTGATAAATCTATTTTTACATTAAACACATTAATCAATTTTTACTATTTTCACTACAATTTGTGGTTAAAAGTTAATTTTAAATTATTAGATAATATAAATTATTAGAATTCCAAATATATAATCCATTTTAAAAAATTATATTCATAAAATAGATAATATTTAATTCAAAATTATACTCTTTGACGCGATTAAAAATTGGGTTTTCAAAAAGTTTATATATCAGGAAAAATATTATTTTATATTCACTATATTAATAGTAAAACTATTTATAATAATTTAAATTCATATATATAGATATATAATATGAAAATTTAATTTAAATAATTCTTTATATGGTGTTTTTTAATTAATTAAAAAGGATAAACAATATGTATATTTAAACAATTTTTTTTAAAAACACATTATTAAACCCAAAATTAAACATATACCAAAATTAAATTTGAAGTTAATTTCAAAAATATTAAGTGGGTCAAATATTACAAAATATTACTTAAGTTACATGACATCATTTTTAAAATAGAATGTTATATTTGAATAACATAATTTATTTAATAGAAAATTCATTTCTACAAAAGAATCCGAATTTTCACTATTCATTGAAAAGTCAATATTTTTTAAAAAATCCACAATTATCAACCTTGGTTAATATTAATATGATTATTTAATTTTTTTTATTAAGATTCAAAGTATATAATTTTAAAATTTTACTTTTAAATAATACATTAAAATATAATATTTTTATTTAAAACTATTACCTTTTTTATTTAAAAAAATACATATTATTTTTATAGTGAATAAAAATAACTAATTAAAATGATTTATTCTATAATTATCTTGTTCGTAAAATTCTTCCCCACTTTTTAAAATCGCGTTCTCACAATTTTATTCACTTATTAAACAAGTGGTCATATCTTTCAACCATTTCCTTTTTAGATCCCCAGGTTTCTTAGTCAAACATATAAATTTTCCACAACAACAATAAACTAGTAAATCAAATTATTCAATAACACTTTATCTCAATAGTCAATAATATATGTGGGATATTATTTATAATAAAGGTTTTATTCTTTTTAACTACTTCAGGGAACAAAACATGAGATGAATCCGACAATACTTCCTTAAATATGAATCATGAAACACATTGTGCAACTCATATACAATCAAATGTAAGAAAACATGGTTAGAAACTAATCCAAATTTTTCGATGATTTGTTATGGTTTAATGAACCACGTGTTTAATTTCCCTATTTTACCAAAACACATAACTCTTTTCCATGGAGATTATATAAGAAAATTATGATCACCTACTTCAGAAGAAATATTTTTCCTCAGGTTATCTACATATTATTTCATCTTACTATGATCCATAACCATATGTAGAAAAATAACAAAAAAATTCATAGAAATTTACTCTACAATCTGTAGTCCCATTTACTTCCTTTCTTATTCTTTATCCAAAAAATTTGAAATCTGACACCGGTTTCCATATAATTCATCAAATATTGACATCAATATTCTGGAATGAAAACTATTATTATAAGAAATCATTACTTGATTGTGATATTAATCCAAAATTAACTGGAAATCCATTGACAAGAAAATTTAATATCTTACATGGTCTTAATTCTTCTCTTTGACTATCTATCAGATATTTGATCAAAAGATATACTGAAATGTAATTCAATACCCAATAACTTTTGAAGTCCTTTACAGAAATTATATTTGAACATAAGATCGTGATATAATACAATAGAGATAGGTAATCAAAGTAAACTATATATCTCTTTTATATACAATAGAGAAATATGATTTAAAGTCATTATATCTTAAATAGGAAGAACATTTGATTTTTTTAAATTTATCCTTAGTAATTGAAATCGAATTATTACATCACGATGTCCTTGTAAATACCACCATGAAATACATGGATTTAATTTACCATTTATACTCTAGTAATATTAATGGTTGAAGTATTTCCTTCAACAATTATCATTATTATTTATCCTATTGAAATTTATAACATTTCATGTTAAATTAATAAATATATTTTTTTAATTACAAACCACTTGCAATACACTAAAAAGTATTTATAAATCTAAGTGTTTACTTGATTAACAAAAAACAAAAAACAATGAGATTCACTCAACAGTTCTATCTTTAGCAGGGAATCTCATGAAAAACATAGTATTTTTAAGAACATGATAAAACCTTATTCATCATAATTAAATTGTTGGAACTTTCCCTTATTAAAAAAATTCTTATTTATATTACATAAAATGAACTTAATTCATAGATTTCATAATTATTTCTAATAGAGTCAATTTCTCAAAAACCAGAAACAAAATAAAAGGATGTCCTTGCATGTGGTATTGGTGTTGGTGGTATGTTTGGTTAGAGGCCCATTTAGAATATTCAATATTCCTCTATAGTTAACAACATTTATCTCCTTATTCTTTATTTTTCCTTGAATTGAGTTTCTATTATTTTGTTAATTTTAGAATACCCCTTAAAAGATTTAGTTTCAGTCATGTAGTTATATTATAGATATTCAAGTGTTTAAACTATGAAATACATATTTTCATTTACTTTGGTAATTTCAAACTTATGGATGAGTCACATTGGTCTCTTATGTAAAATTAGTCATCAATTATTATATTTATACCCCAAGGATAGGGGAATTAACATAGGGTATTAGTGTTTGTCATCTGGGAACAACGTGGGAACTCATGTCAGACATTATAAGCATGAGTATAAAGTGTAGTGTAGTGAGGTGTGTTATAGTATAGTTTAGCGTGGTGGGGTGAAGTTGATTAAAAATCTATGCAGTGTAGTGGGGTGAAGTTTAGTGAGGTGAAGTGAAGTGGGGGTTAGTGCAGTTGTGTGTAGTGCAATGCAGTGTAGTGCTGTGATGTGGGGTGGGGTGTGGTGAAGTGCTGTGGGGTTCAGTTCATTGAAAGATAGTGTAGTGGGAAGGGGAGGGGTAGTGTGTCTTTAAAGGTGCATTATGAATGATTTTCTTTATGGTAATTAGATGTTTTATACATGGTTATAAATGAAGGGAGTATACCTACTATTGTTTTTTGTTAACTGAAGCATGTATCAATGTTTGTTAACCATTGAAATAGTTATATTTAAATGGTTTGTACTATGTATATTGGAATAATTCCATAATTAAAAACCATTTCATTAAATATACATGTTATAGTCTATATCCATAATTAAAAATCATGTCCATAGAATCTCTCCATTATCTATTCCATTTGGGAACATAACCAAAGAAACCATGGCTAATACCTATATCCATGATTTTAGGGTATATTTATATGGTTGATGAAAATGGATATAGCCTAATTTTTTTAAAATTAATAGTTTCTAGTTATGGGATCCAACACCAATAAAATTTTGGATCACAACTAAACATGTGTTCACATGTCCCCCAAGCTCATAAGAAATATGAATCATCAATATCCAATCAGGGATGTTCATTCCAAACAAGGTTTTTGATGTAGTTTTATTCATTAACACAATTATAGGGAATCAACATCACATAATGATTGTCCCAAAAAACCCAATAATTAACTGAGCTTTCATGTGTTCATTTAATCAATCAATAATGGGTGAATCATTTCAAATCAGTTTAAAATAATAATTACCCATCCTTAGTTTCAGTATCCCTATTTTATTTCAAAACCAAAAAATAATTTTGTAATCATATCAATCCTTCTCAAACCAAAAAAAATTATAATTTTTTATCAATTAAATTAAATTATTTTTTCTCTGAATCAATTATAAAATCATTTTAATGTAATGTGAAATTTCAATTAACAACCCAAATTCTAGTTCTATTAGAATATGTGATTTTTTCACCAAATACATATCAATTCTATTTCAATTCCACGTCTAGTCAAATTGGGTTTTCACACATAAATTGAAAGAAATTTCAAACAATAATAAATTCGATGATAAATTAATTGTTCAATTTCCAACAGACCCACCTACCGTTTTTATGGAATCACAACACCCACAATGAGAGTCTCCCATGAAGAATAAAGGTGTAAAAGATCTATTAACTCAACCAAGAATAAATATTCATCAACATAGAGTTTATATAAATCCACCCCTAGATGATATATCAAACTGAAAGTTGGAAAAAGAAATAGGCAAAAGGACAATAATACTCCTTACATTAAGAGATACACAAAAAACTACATGATGATAAATTGCTGAATAGAGGAACTGGAATGGGAGGAGGTCCTCAAATACACCTCAGAAGAGGCTCTAGGTTGAGAGTATGTAAAACTATAGGAATAAAATAGTAATATTATCTGAACCATGTTTTTGGAATAGACAATCAGGATATTTAAAGGCATGAATCCCAATTACACATCGTGTAATTATCGAGTACCACATATATTGAAAAACCCATATAATTTTATTAAAAAAAGTATTTTTCATATTTACATGGAATGTAATATTTTCACATCATGTAACCATTCCGATTATTTTCCCATTTCATGGAATCTTCTAGGTGACGATTACAAGTAATGTAACCCCATTGCATGGCTTATAAATCACTAATAGGGTACAAAAACATATATTTTTTATGCTGAAAATTTTAGAAAATTCATAACATTACCATTACTGGTATCCTTCAAATTACTTCTTAGCATCACACAATCAATGGAGAAGGATAACTGAGACAAATTTTAAAACATAACTGATAGAAAGGTATCATAGTGTTACACTTAAGGTGGATCTATAGTTATTGAAGTTACATGATGTAATAATAGAATATCATGAGTATTATGTGATTAAGTAAAATATATTTTTATTTTTAAGACATTAGGAGTGACTGGTGTTATGTGGAGATAAGTTCACCTTGTAAGAATATGTGATTATATCCTTCTATTTTTTGGGTTTCATGCATGGTAAATAATACTGTGAAGAATTTAAAGGTTATAAATTTATGGATCAATTTTGTTTAAATATTTTTTTATTATTTAATTATGATGATTAAGAAACCATATCTTTAGATGAATATTTATTCATCTTTGGAATTATCTTACCTTGTGTAATCAATTTTTTTAGATAAGGTATATTGATAGGATGAATAACATATTATCATTTTATAGAATTTTTTTATCCACTATAAGTTGATTCTAGGGATTCATGTATGAAAATTTCATCTTGAATACTCATCGTTTGATGAAAAATATGATATTGTGGTAATAATTGATAAGATTTTAAAATTATAATTCTTAATAGAGTCTATTTCCTACTATTTTTATTCTAGATTTTAATGGAATTCATTAACTCTATGTAAAAAGGATCTTGAAACAAAAATTTTAACCTATCCCTTTCTCTTCTATGGAATCTATTTTCATTTAAGACCTATTTGGTTTATTATTTTGTGGTTTTTGAATTTCTAGAAATCATTCATTTTATTATGATTAATAGTATATATCACTCTCTATCATTATATTCAATGTATTATGTTCTTCCATGTCCAAATTTTAATTTATTAATATTTTTTTCATATTTTAAATCCTTTAATGTGTTATCCCATATGAAAATCATACTTTCCTTTTTCTCTTATTGAATATGACATTTTATTAACCTATTTTATTATATGGGATTTCAAAAAAAGAAACAAAAAATTTATACTATTTATTACTGAGATGGAATTTAGAATTTTTCTGATGTAATTTCTTAAATGTAATGGGGTAAAAGTATAATTAAATTATTTTAAAAATAATGAGTACGTTCGATAGTATAAAAATAGGCAATACTGTGCATAAAGGAACCACAAAATATTATTATTTTAATATAACCATTATAACCTAGCCATTAAATTATAGAATATGAATAGGATTAACTAATTTTAGAAATATACATTAAGGTAATAATCAATAAAAATATATTAAATAATGTTTAAGAAATTACAGTTAATTTTTTTAGTAAATCCAATTAATTCTTAAATGATTTATATTTTTAAAAAATATTTTTTATTTATTTTTATAGGAAAATATTTATAAATAATTTACTAAAAAATTTTGTAATATTATTTGATAAAAAGTGTATAATTGTTGAAATTATATTATCAAAAATTTATTTTGGTGAAAAATAATTATTTCTCTAAAAAGATAGACTTTTTAATGAATAGTGAAAAATACCATTTTATTGGATATTTTATTTTATTTTAAAATATTTAAATATAAAAATTATAGTTTGTATTATAATTAAAATTTAATTAGTTTATTTTTGATTCATATAATCAAATTATTGTTTTATGAATTCAGTAAAAAGCTTTTTATATTTAAAAGGATATTTTTCTTGAAAGAATGTGTTTCATTGCATTTTTTGGATTTATTTTAAATAAAATTATTCCTCTTATTTTTTTTAAATTTTGAAAAATTGAATTAATATATGGTATTAAGAGATGAAAATATAGAAAATATGTCCCTTTAAATTTCTGTAAATATGAATTGAATCTTTAGTAATATTTTTACCATGATAAAGGGTAAATAATATAATTAATGATAAAAATAATGTTATAAGAACTATAAAGTGACCCTAAAAATTACCTTAAAATTTTTTATGAGTCAATTTAGTCTCTAAATATCTATTATTATATTATATGGTATTTTTTAATTATATTTGATTATGAACATAATAATATTTTATGTAAAGAAATGTAAAAAAGAAAACACTCCAGTTTTTAAAAAATATAATATATCTACAATGGTAATAATTATTGGATATTTTGTTTTATAAATATTAGTTTTAAATATAATTGATTAATCCTCAATGTGTGTTGTAATAATTAATTTTTAGTAAATTAATATTTAATTTAAATTCTAACACAACACTGACACAATAATTATTCAATTAATGGGAAAATAAAATAAATTATATTAAAACTATTAAAAGTAGAATAATTTGAAACAATGTGTAATGTCCCCAACCTGGGTGAAACTAAATCGGTGCCCCAAGCTAGGTCATCACATGACCTCAAGTGTGGCTCCCCATACGCAAAAGGTTTTTGACTTGCAGTGAGGGTCTAATAGGTCACATGGGAAGACTATACACTCTTTTTCAGAGTATGATAGAATAGAACACAATATAAATAGTGTAAACAATAGAAAAAAACCAATAAAAAGCATAGTCAAACAACACTGAAATTGGGTAAAAACCACAAGAAATATTAAATATGTCATGTCATGCTATAATTGGACGTGAATAAAACCCAAAATAAAGACAAATAGTGGAATCCCTAAAATGGTCCTGACTACAAGTCTGGAATCTCTTCCATGCATGTCCCATGTCTGACTCCACTTCCTAGCATAGGGCCCTTTCCCTTTTTTGGACTTTCAATCATCAAATGTTCTTGGGTACCTAATGACAGCCCAAGAAGGGTGTGATTACAACTTAGTAGGCCACCACCAATGGTGTCTACAAATATCTAGTCAAACAGATAGTGCATGCAAGTAATAATGAATGGAATGTAAGTAAATGAAAATATAGGGTCCACAAGTTAAAAATTTCTACTTTTCTATTACTATTAGGATTATTGACATGTTCATTATGTATATAATCTCATTATGTAGTTCATCATCAACATGTACTCCAATGATTAGACATTTACCTCATTAACAAAATATTCATTGAATTTATTAGGCTACAATATTGAAAAAGTTTAGTTCCTGTCTCACTAGGGATGAGCATATCAATTAGTCACCACCCCTATCTTGGAGCCTCAGTCCCAGTATTTTCATTTCACGCAACCATAGGGGGTATACAACATCAGTACGACTCCCCAACCTGTACATTCCACCCTACCCATGAGAGAATTATGAATCCACTATCCCACCACAATGCCCTGTGCACAAGATTATTTATCCATTCACCTCATTTATCCATATCCCAACCAATATAACACATACATATAAAAATCATGATTCACAACAATCATCCTGGGATTCAATGTTATGTCGTAGCCCATTCACAACACCATTTTACATTACATAACCAAATTTCCATATTCTATTTCCCATGTTACATCCCACTAGCTGTATTCATCAATAGATGATCCATTACCAAAACCACATGATTAGAATTTCATATACACCAACCCTCTTAGGGGTTTCAACATAATGCATTAGCCACAAGGAAAAACCCCATTTAACTGATTTAACCCATTTTTATTCCATGCCAAACCATCCATTAATCCATTACTAAGAAAAGGAACAAGAAAATAATTCAATTCTACTCCCATTAAAGATGTCAACATGATTATCAAAGGTCTCTACCTTACCAAAATACAACCAATCTCAAACATAGCTAACTTCTATATCCGGAAGATATCGAAGCACCCCATGGGTTATCCTATAAAGTTCAAGTCATCCTTTATGTGTTCTATGGAGAAAATGGGGGTTTCCATCCAACATTTAAACATTCATTATATAAAATCTATTCAATGGATCAAAAACACAGTAAGGGGTAATTATTAAATAAACCCAAGCATGAAAAAATATCAAATGAAACTATGGTATATAACTTTTAGGCCACCTACCTTTCATCAGTCGATGAATCCTCCCTCAATTGAAGCATTATATCTTGATTCAACCAACACCTACAGACTAAACCAGTATCTCACAAGAAAAAGAGGGCTTCAGAGATTCATAAGGATATGAGAGAAAGATTCAAACCCTAATCGAGAAGAGAAAGCAGGGAGGATATTAGACTTACCAAAATCTTCGATCTTCAATCGACGACACTCCAAATGACCTTGTAATTATGTGTAATAAAGCATGGGAGATATTAGAAGATATGGTTTGTCACTTGGGTTTAGAGGATAAGAAAGAGGGAAAATACCAAGTGATCCTTAAAATACCAGTGTGGCAATTTTTTGAACATGTTAACTATACTTGGCTTCACGATTTACCCACACGGTTTTACAAACCATGCACAAACTGTATGAGATATGCTATTGCAAAATCCACCTCTTGCACATTTTCATGGTAATTCTACATAGTTATCTTAACTAAACAGTAACCATGTGCAACACTCTATCCAGGGAAGCATAGTTACATGGGATGCCCTGCATGGTTTTCACTTACAGTGCACAAATCATGTAACATTATTAGAAATTTATTTTGAATACTATTTTGGGTCCCAAACCCTTGGAACAGACTTGAGCCTTCTCCTGATCTTTGGGAAACACTCATTTGACCAAGAGAATGTACTTAATCTAAATAATAATCAAAATCATACCTTAAGAAAAATCATGGATCTTACAACCTCCCCACGTTTGGATAGATCATCCTCGAGCCTCTCTTCCCAAGCATCAAAGATATTACGAAGAAAAGATATCAAGCCACTGAAACCACATATCTGATTCTCTTTACCAAGTTTCTTGAAAGACATATCCATGATTCACTAAAACTAAAACAAATGAGAAACCTTTCCTCGCAAAACCAATTCTCTAGGATCCACAATATGAACCTGATACTTCTTAAAGGACATATCCTACTCAAGCTCAACATCATCAATGTTTATCACTTTATATGGATTAGGTTGATACTGCCAGAGTTGAAAGACCTGAAAAAAAACATGCATCTCACTCTACCACTATGGAAGAGAAAATTGGTAAGCCACTAGTCTGATCTTCTCCAAAATCTCAAATGGCCCCACATACCTAGGTGCCAACTTTCCCAGATTCTGAATTCGATGGTGACATAAACTTGGTGACTCTCGAATTTACACACTATTACACACCATGAAATTGAGAGGTCTACAACACCGATATAAATATTGATGATGCCCTCTCTGAGCCATTTTCATATGATTTTTAATTAACTAAACCATCTCTGATTTATCTTGCAAAAGACTCCACCCTAACATCACAAACTATCCAGTTTCTGACTAACACAATGAAGATCTACATGACCTCCCACAGAGTGCCTCAAAAGGTGCCATCTAAATTTTTGCCTAAAAACTATTATTATAACCAAACTCAACAAGAGGAAATTGTTTTCCACATAAACCATCAAAATCCAGAACACATGCTATAGACATGTCCTCCAATACCCAAACTGTATGCTCTAACTCCCCCTATGTCTGCATGAGATAATCTAAATATAAAAACACTTTGATAATAATTGCTTTCTGTATCCCCTACAAGAAGAATTATTTAAAACATGGATCAAAATCTAAAACAAAGGTTTAAAACACACCATATAGATACACTATCTCTTAAAAAAATGACCCACCCAATTGGTCGACAATATATTCTTCATGGATCAGAATGAAATGAGCCACTTTAGCCAAATAATCCACAATGACCCATATTGGATCATTATTTTGAGGAGTCTTCAAATTAATCACTAAAAAGTCCAACATTACATCATTGCACATCCTATCTGAAAAGGTAATTGACTGTTACAACCCACCTGGAAGCTGGTGCTCGACCTTCACCTGTAGAAAAGTAAGGCATCGTGCGAGAAAACTTGCAACTTATTTCTTCATCCATAGCCATTGATACTGCCCATGAAGAACATGATGCATCTTAGTCAAGCCAGGATGCACTTTCCAATATGATTTAATGAACTCACACATCCACTCATTGTGAAAACAGGCTATTATGACAATACGCCATGAAAATAGATGACTCTATCAGTACCAACAACCCAACTAGAAGATGACTCCCAAAAATTAGGATATTGGTTCAAGGACAAACATTTCAAATCTTGTTAATGAATTTACTTGACCCAGCTCAAAAGTGTAGACTCGATCTCTATAGAAAAAATGGTCATTTGTCTGTTTCCATCCTGCATCAGCAGGTGCATCTCTACAAAAATAATCCATCATTTTACATTCATATTTGGATTCCTGTACCACCTGATTTCGAGTCTTATGTCTTAGAGCATAAACAATACTATTTTATTTTCTTGGTGTGTAAGCGAACTGAAAATAAAAAAATCGTAGGTATTCAACCCACCTTATCTACTGAATATTCCAATCCCATTGAGAGAAAATGTAATTAAGGATTCTATGATTAGTAAACACCATGATCCACTCTACCAAAAAGTAATGCCTCCAAATATTAAATCCATGAACCACAATTTCTAGCTCAAGATTGTGGGTATGATAATTTATTTCATGAGGGGTAAACTTCCAAGACCTATAGCCACTACCCCGTCATTGTGCATCAACACAGCCAAGAGTCCCACACTAGATGCATCATAGAAAATGGTGTAATCATAACTATGTTCAGGTAGGATCTGAATCAGTTAAATAGTAAACTGCTACTTCAATTCTTGAAAAGAAGTCTTGAATGACTCCAACCACTCAATCATAACTTGTTTCCAATGTAAGAATTAGATTGGTGCATCCAAATGATATAACCCACTAATGAACCTCTAATAATAATAGGCTGAAACAAAAAAAATATGATCATTTGAATCATTCTTATGCTTCCCAAAGACACCACATCCTAAACCTTATCTGGATCCACTGACACACCTGACTCATAAATGATGTGTCCCATGAAAGGAAATTAATCATTCCAGAACTGGAATTTTTATAGCATGGCATAAAGACTATTCTCTCTTAGAGTACTCAAGACGTTTCCAAGACGTTTTCAATACATTTGGCATGATTGTCAAGAGTTCGTGAGTACACCAAGATGCCATCAACAAAGAAAAAAAATAACTAATCAAGATAAGGGTAAAATATTCGGTTACATAGTGAAATAAACACATCTGGTGAATTGGTCAATCCAAAATGCATCACCAAAAATTAGTACAATCCATACCTACTCTGAAATTCTATCCAAGTTATATTAGATAGTATAACACTCAACTGATGGTATCCTGATCTCAAATTAATATTGGAGAACACTAAGGCACTCCTCAATTGGTCAAATAGGTCATCAATCCTAGTAATGGGGTATTGTTTCTTAACTGTCATCTGAATGAACTTCCAATAATAGACACAAAACCTTATCAACCAATCAGACTTCATAGAAAACACAATTGGTGTTCCCCATAGTGATATACTAGGTTAAATGAATCAATTTTTATCCAACTATTTCAGCTAAACCTTCAATTTTTGGTGTTATTCCATTTCCATTTTATTTGGCAGAATAGAAACATGTTTTTCCCTTAAAAGAAACTCAAATGTCAACTCCACATCCCTTTTAAGAGGAATTCATGAGAAATCCTTAAAAAATGAATCCTGAAAAAGATCCACCACAAAAGGAAAGACATTTTTCTCCACCCCTCCATTATCAAGAATAAGTCATTTCATGTTGGCTATTAAGAGCTCCCAACTACTGAAAAAATGGCCATGTATGGCCTACTAGAACATCTTACTCAACACGAAGGAAATAAGTATCTCCATAGAAATATGCAAGCATTAACCAACATTAACGACAATCGATATGGGCTTGATACACCACTATCTAATCATTACCAAATATAAAGTCAAAACTTGAATGATATAGAACAAAAAGCTTCCATAGAAAATGATAACCACCAACCTCTAGAGAAAAACCACTATACTGGCTGATATCCTCAACTTTCTCCCCAATGGAGTATGACGTGACAAAATCTTATACACACATTCTATAGTTAGGCCCAATATTACTAAGAATTATTCCAAAATAAAAGAATGTGTGGAAATTATGTCAAAAAAGAACTAGTGAAAGTAGAAGTTACTAGAATCATACATCGAATGGTAGTTGGTTCATATTTTCCTCCTCCAGGTGTAGACTAAATTGTGTGAATATGGTGTATCCCTCTACACTGGGATCCATCCAGAGTGCCCTACACTACAATACCTTGATGGTGCGGTTGGTCTCGTCCAAGAGTTCCACATCTACCAACCCGTCCTATACGACTAGTGAAGCTACAACTACCTTCATGATAAGTGGTGATTGACCCCATTCCTGCACTCTACACTGGTCTATATAATCCAATGTTTTTTTATTTCCATTGGTTCCTACAGAACCACTACACGTGGACCATTCTGCTACATTTTCTACACTCAATAGGTGGTCGGGAACACTGAATTCGCCCATGCCTTGACCTAACACACTAACAGACAAAAACTCGATCACTAACCTGAGAGACCAGTTTATTTTTATAGCTATGCAATCCACCTCTACTATTGGGAAATTTATCAAAGGAATACTTTACTAATATTTTATGTTTCACTAATGGTTGACCCAACTGAAACCATATGTCTGCTTCCAGGGTACTCTTTGAGGTTTTCATCTAATATGAGGGAATTTTCCATAACTTCTACAAACATATCCAGCTGAAATATATTTATCTAGGATCTGACCTATAGCCAATGTCCACCCTGAAAATACCCTACCTTCACTACCTCATCACCCACCAATGCAGGAACAAAATGTTGAAAGTCCTTGAACTGACCTGCATATTCCATTATGGACATCATCCCATTTATCACTCTAAAAAAATCAATAGAATTTTCCTAACTTAAGGTTTCTATATATTAATTATTCATAAAATGTTCTTGAAAACTTTTCCATGTTATTCCCTCTACATGTTCAGACTGAACTATGATATCCCACTGTTGCTTTTCTTATAATCATAACATATAGGTCGATAACATAACTTAATTATAAAAAGGCATCTCTAGATGATCAAGAACTTTTTATAAATACTCTATCTAGATCTTAGATACCTCTAGTCCACCCTCTATAGTAAATTTCAAGGGGTTCTACGGTTGAAACATTATGGTGAACTCAAACAGACCCGATGTGACCTTCCCTATGTCCCATTCCATCATTTGCAAAAATCATAAAAATTTATAAAGAAACTACTCTTCCGTATCACCCAAAACCACTAGATATTCTTGATTCACTACTAGAGGACCATTATCGACAACATCCTTATGTCACCTAACTAGAACACTTCTTCTTGGAGGAATTTCTATACAATGCCAAACATAAAATTTAGGAAAAAAACCACAAATATTTCTCAATTTAAAAGAAGACTCTTCATTTTTCACCAAAAAACGATTTCACATACACCACCAAAACATGTATGATCACTCATGACACATTACCCTCAACCATCCCTACCAAGGTCATGGCTAACACGAGGTAACTAACTCACATGAATACAAGCCTTATATTTTCCACTATTTCAGAACAGTTCTCAAATGAATACTTGCTCCAATTTTTTTTATTTCACATTCCACCTATTATCATGTATAAGACCATAATTATCATTCATCATTCATCCCCTTTTAACCCATTTGTATTGTTTTATTTGGAAAAGTGTTCACCATTATTAAGAAATTCAAACTCATTTTACCCTATATGTCACAGACACTCGTCCCATATGTGTGTGCCTACTTTGATGCATGTTTCTTATATGCATATGTTCCTAGAATGACACATGAATGCTTAACCTCCTAGAATTTTGGCCATCAGAAAACTATCATAAATCTACCACATCAATGCAAATGTGAACCTCCCACAGGTAAAATATCATCAAATATATCAACACAAAACATGAAAAACAAACCCATTCCCGGGTGACTTGGCTTTCCACCTGTAATTAGAATAGATTCTCCCAGGCATGAACTCATTACCACAGCACGCCAATGTCCAAATATATTATCTACCATACGTAAATATTAAGAAAAAGAAAAGAAACTTTCTCTGATACCACATTGTAATGTCCCTAACCTGGGTTGTCACGACCCATCCTCAGACTCATGTCGTGACTACCCCAAGCCCTCCTTCCATAGGCCGGGGGATGGTGACTAGCACTGAAGGTATAAATCCCTAAGATGGGAAGGCATTGGCTATATAAAAAGTAAACATACACAATAATATCACACAACTGCAAGAAAAACATGATGCAATACTATATACATAAGAAGTGATGGAAAGTAAAAGGGGCTGAAAATACAAGCCCAACAGTAAAGTACAAGTAAAACTGAAAGAAAGTACAATTGAAAAAGGACAAACAACTGAAAGGTAAATAGCATCTCCTAGATCGTCCTCCGGGGTTCCTACATAAATGGTAGGTACATATGGCCACCTCAGCACTCCACATCCGTCAGAATCCTCTGTATACCGACTCGTTGTAAGGTCCACCTCCAGGTACTGTCTAGTCCTGGTGCTCTCAGCCTCTGTCAGCATTGTCCGTCATCTGCATCCAACACAACAAGGTGTGAGCATAACCCACGCAGGGGTGAGTATAAAGATACTCAGAAGGGACACCGAGAATCTCAAGGTCTAACAATGATATCCAAAAAGTAAATATTCAATGAAAAACCCTTACTTAGGTATATTCCCATACATATACCTAAGTTATCTAGTAACCCATCTCAATCATGAGGTAAACACAAAAGTCACTAACTTATCTCAAAACCAGGATTTTATTCTAGGGGTGATGACAAGTAACACTCTTAGTCACACTGTCGAAACCTCGACTTCTAGTGTACTCCTCCTCTATAGAGTACTATTGGACTACCATGTCCCACATAGGCTCTTCCCACTTTCTGGGACTGCTATGGTACTCCTCCTGTCGAGTACCGTGGGTCTGCTGCTTCACACTGCGGCTCTCCCCACTGTGGGTTTGTTGTGCTCACACAAAGGCACTCCACCTCAAAGCCTGCTGAGGTACTCCTCCTGTCAAGTACCATGGGTCTGCTGTGTCACACAGAGGCGCTCCACACTATGGGTCTACTGTGTCACATAGAGGCACTCCCCACTGGGCTAGTCAAAACACTCTGAGTCGAAAGGTCAGTAGTCATCAAGTATCACCCAGCTACTAGGTCTCCGTACTCCGCTCGCTCGTCTCTAAGAGGATCTGCTCCATGAGATACTAGTCGATAATCCAACATTCACTAAGTCCCAAGTATAAGTATATCAATGGTCCATATCATCATATGGATCTCAACGCAACAGATGGAATGTCAATCGGACGCCTGGTCTGTGAGTTATTGGCATTTCCGTTCGAGGGGCCCGATTGGGTTTTAGGTTCAAACCAACCAAACTATACCCCAACTATGTCCAAACCTCAATTAGTGTATTCCAAAAGTACCATCTTGTTCTAATCTTTCCGTCACCGTAGAATATTCGTCAATCGGTTACCCGTAGCCCAAGATATTAGCCAAATGGTGTAATATGGTCAAACGGGTCCCGGTCCGGTCCAACCCAGTCAGACAGAGGCGAACCGAGTCGGGTTTGGACCAGGGCCCGACTAGGACCATGAGTCCGACTCGGCTAGAGGTTCCGGACTGGCCTGAGGGGGTGGCCCGACCTAGGTGGGTGGCCCGGCTCGAGGGGGCGGTCGGGCCCGAAGGCGGCCCGACCCAAGGGGGGGCCTGACCCAGCGGCCCGTGTGGCCCGGCTAGCTGGCTGCGTGACCCAGCTAGTAGGCAGCCATCATGGCCTGGTTGGCCATGCGCGGGGGGGGGGGGGTTGGTGTATCTCCCCCCATTTCTTTGCGAATAGAACCATCGCTAGGCGTCGGTTCAGTCTCCTACGGGACCCGAAGGGTCCCTCCTTGTCCGCCTAGCCGAGCGGCCAGCCGGTTCTACACCACCGGCGTGGCGTGATGGCGCCACACCCATGTTCCTCTATCTTGGCCTACCCTGTCCGTGGTTTCTGTCTTCCGCAGGGCGCGACAGCGCCGCGCCTCTCCGTCCGACCGCCGCGGCCCGCCTGGCCAGGACCCCTTGCTCTGCATGGCGCGACAGCGCCGCGTCCCTCCGCTGCGGCCCAGTCTGTTCATGGTCCTCACCTCCACCGTGTGGCGTGATGACACCGCGACCTTCCAGAAACCCGGTGGCCTGGCACTGCCGATTTTCTTCATGGCCGTCCCGACACAGGCCACCGTTTCTCTGCCTCCGTCGTCAACAACCAAGGATAATAAAAGGTGGAGGGTAGGGCCGTGTTCATGCGGTCTGATCCCTCCTCATTACGGTGTTATCATTCGATTCTCAAACCATAAATTCAACGAAAAATAAGGGGAATAAGTTCATCTCAAATCCCCCTATATTCTTTTGTCGTTGATCATTGACGAAGTCACTGGATGGCGACATCAATTCGTCGATGTCGGAAAATGAAGTGGATAACAATCGCTGGCGGATGAGCATTCAGTGGGGTAAAAGTTAAAGATGACATTCTTCATGGTCGTCTCCTTCTCTTTTGGCATGATTGGCGATCAATGAAGGAGTTTGATGATCTTTGATGAATGATGAAGAGGAGTTCTTTGCGTTCTTCGTTGAGAGGATGAATTTCTCCAAATTCTTCCAAGTCCTCTATGAAAGTCCCACCCAAATGAATATTTACAACCAAAAGAAAATAATAGGTTTGTCTATTATTTAATTGTTAGAAAGAAGTCAAAAGTTTTTGAAAGGTGGAGTTTAATTAATTTGTGAAACATAACCAAATAAATGTAGTGGGTTGGCTCAAATAAATGGTGGAGGAAGGTGAAGAGGCTCGCCACTTAATTTGGGGTTCTAAGGGGTTACAACCCCCAGGTGGTCCCCACCATGGAATATCCTTCCAAGGGAGGTTATGTGTGGGTGGGCCTCACCTCCATAACGTATCATGGGAGGTTATGGTGTGGTGGGCCCCACAACTAACCTCCTCTTGGAGCTTTTAGCCACCACTAATAAAAAAAATTTAACACTTCATTTTTATTCAATTTAATTAAAATCCCCAAAATCTAACATCCATTTTCGACCATTTTCTGTCGAGGAAAAAGTAATCATAAGCAAATACTGGTGTTTCGAGCTCAACGATGCCTTCATATTTCAATTCCAAGCACCGGTTCAAAGGATATAAAATCCAAGTCATACGTTTACTAAACATACACAAACAAAACTTCAGAAATTGATTTCAGGAACACGGGGCCTGAGAATCAAGTGCTGTAAATTTTCATGGACTCGTAGAACTCCCATGTATTTATAAAAAACAAATTCCATGGAAACTATGGGTATTTACATTCTCTCTACCTCAAGGCTTTACATCCTCGTAAGCTACAACTCAAACTAAGGGAACATATGTGGGTACTGAGAACACATCTAAGCCTCCCACTACAATGTTCTCTTCTGGAAGTTCCCGTAATGCCAGCGAAGGTGCACCAGAGGTATCGACCATCCATGTAGGACCCACTCCTGTCAATCCTCAATCTCCACTGGAACCTCTGTGAAAGACTCCCCATCATCGATATCCAGCTCCCCATGTTCGATCATGTGGGATGGGTCGTGCACGTATCTCCTTAGTGGAGATACGTGGAAGAATTCGTGCACCCGGTGTAATTGTGGTGGAAGAGCTAAGTGGTAAGCCACATCTCCTACTCTGTTGAGGACCTAAAAGGTCTGAGGAATCTCAGAGATAACTTTCCACCTCGACCAAATCTTCATAGACCTTGTCGTGTTGAGACCCGTAGAAAAATGTGGTTGCCATCCTCAAACTCTAGAGGTATCTATCACCTATATGCATACGAATTCTATCTGCAATGTGTAGTCTTCATCCGCTACTGGATGATATGTACCTTCTCTGAGGTAGAACATACCATCGTTGGTCCCACTAGTGCTGACTCCCCTGGGTCTTTCCAGCACAGTGGTGATCTGCAAGGTCGACCATACAAGGCCTCAAAAAGTGCCATACCGATGGTGGAGTGATAGTTGCTGTTGTAGGAGAACTCCACCGAAGGTAATTGGTCCTCCCAACTTTGACCAAAGTCAAGAATGCATGCACGGAGCATGTTCGTGATGGTATGAATGGTCCTCTTGGTCTGACCATCTGTCTGAGGATGGAAGGCGGTGCTCAAGCGAAGCTGCGTCCCAAAAGCCTCCTGCAACCCCTTCCATAACCGAGAAGTAAAACATGCATCATAGTAGGAGACAATAGAATAAGGTACTCCATGTAAATTCACAATCTCCTGCACATAATGGAATTCCACGAACTCTACTAAACCTTTCTCTCTGATTGGTAAGAAGTGGTCCAACTTGGTGATTCAGTCGATGTTCACCCAAATCGAATCATGACTCCTAGATGTACGTGGAGGACCCATCACAATGTCCATGGATATCCCATCCTACTTCCACTTTGGGACCTCTAAGGGCTGTACCAAGCCTGCGGGTACCTGGTGCTCAGCCCTCACTTGCTGATAAGTGTGGCATCATGAGAAAAACTCTGCTACTGCCTTCTTCATTCCTGGCCACCAGTGCTGTCGTCGGAGGTCCTAGTATATCTTCGCCACTCCTTGATGTACTACTAGAGGGGAATTGTGGAACCCCCTCAAAAATTCCTCCTGAAGTGAAAATGGTACCAAGGTACGTTCTCTGATGAGGATGGCATGCTCCCCACCTTCATAAAATCCATTAGGTGCCTGCCCTGTGGATATCTGAGCATGTCGCATCTCATAGTCAGCGTCTCCACGTTGAGCCTCCCTAACTCGCTAAAGAAGTGGAGGTGTGATAGTGAGAGACTATAGATTGGATGCTCCATCCCTATCCATAAAGGATATCTGTATGGAAGCCATCTGCTCTATCGCCTATCATAGAAGCTGAATACCAGATCTCCTACTGAGAGAATCTGCAACAACGTTCCCCTTCCTAGGAGTATATACTATCTCAAAGTCATGTTTCTAGAGGAACTCAATCCAATTCCGTTATCTCAAGTTCAGGTGCTTCTGAGAGATGATATACCTGAGACTCTTGTGATTAGAGTACATGGTAAAATGTTCAACCATCAGATAGTGCTGCCACATCTTCAAGGTGAAGACCACTACTGCTAACTCCAGGTCATGGGTAGCGTAGTTCTACTTATACTGTCTCAGCTGCCGAGAAACACAAAAGATCATAGCTTGCTCTTGTATCAGGACACACCCATGTCCAGTCCCTGATGAATCATTGTATACTACGTACCCTATGCCCTCCTTGGGAAGCCTCATGATGGGGGCACTAGTCAAACTTTGCCTCAGCTCCTGAAAGCTCTAATGACATCTCTCCAACCACATGAAGGGTTGCCCCTTATTTATCATGGCTGATAGTGGTGCTGCAACTCTGGTGAATTCTGGAATGAATCTCCGATAATATCCAGCCAAGCCCAGGAAACTCAGTACTTCCGTCACACTCCTGGGTGGCTCCCAAGCAAGTAATGCTTCAATATTCACTGGATCCACTCCAACTCCAGCCTTTGAGATGACGTGTCCCAATAAGTGGACCTCTCAAATCCAAAAATGTCACTTCGAGAGCTTACCATAAAGCTGGTTCTCTCAAAGTGTGTATAGTACCACCTGCAAATGGTAGGCATGCTCCTCCTCAGTAGTCAAGTAGATCAAAATGTCGTCAATGAAGACCACGATAAAGTGATCAAGTCAAGGCTAGAAGATCCTATTCATGAGCCACATGAACACTGCTGGAGGGTTGGTTATGATGAAGGGAATAACCAAGATCTCGTAGTGGTCGTACCGACACCTGAAGTCCATCTTATGCACATCCTCATCTTGAACTCTGAGCTGGTGATAGCCTGATCTAAGGTCTATCTTCGAGAACCATCGATCTCCCTTGAGCTGCTCAAAGAGGTCGCCAATCCTCAAGAGTGGGTACATGTTCTTCACGGTCACCTGATTCAGGCGATGGTAGTCAACATAGTGCCTCAAGATCCCATCCTCCTTCTTGGGGAATAGAATTGGGGCTGCCAAGGGAGAAACACTAGGCCTGATGGATCCCTTCGCTTTCAAGTCCCCAAGTTGTACCCACAACTCTTGAAGCTCAGTGGGAGCCATCCAATATGATGGAGTGGATATCAGTGTCATCCTGGGGTATAGGTAAATGTAGAAGTCCACCTCTCTGTGAGGAGGTAGTCCTGAAACATCGTCAGGGAAAACATCCGTGTACTGGTCCACCACTACAGGATAAGTCAAATTCTCCACATCAACTACTCTGAGGGTATGGTAAGCCAACTGATGAGTGATCAGCTGCAACCTCCTCTGAGTAAGTACATCATGCGCTACAAAGGTTCCCTTCTCATTGGTGAAGGCTACACTGGTCCCATCCGTGCCAACACACCGCACTGTGCACCCAATACAGTCAATCCGAGCATGTACATCAGATAAACAGTCCATACTCAAGATTACATCGTAAGGCCTCGACACTGCTACGAGGAGATCATAGCTGATGCTCTCACCTCCTAGAGTGAGCTCGCACTACCGCCACCAGTGAATAATCATTGAGCCTGCTCCCGTAGGAGTCTCTAGCCGTAAGGGTCGATCCAACGGCTCCGTCGGAATCTCTAGGATTTGAAAGAGGGAAGTGGCAAAGGAAGAATGAGTGGAACCTGTGTCTATAAGAACTGAAGCATAGGTGGAGTAGCCACAAATCATACCTAGAATCATCTATGGAGTTCCATGGTCATAATCCTCAGCTGCCTAAAGTTGAGCTCTCCCCTTTCCACTTACTCCATGCAGTCGGGGAATACCTCCTGGTGGTGGTGGTGGCAACACCTCAAAACGTCTTCCTCCACCAGCTACTCAACCATCTCCTCTTCCATGTCCGCCTGAGCCCTGAGGACCTCCTTGATCGAACCTCTGCCTCTGCCTCGGAGGTCTCTCAATTGTCTGTTGATCATCTAAATGGCGGGTCGGACTGTCACGAGCCATTTGACCCTGCCCGCTGTAAGAGTAACACTGCCTGCCCCTGGTAGGTAAGTCACTACCTCGGGTACCCCGCACAATAGATCCTGAGTCCAGCGGTCATCCACCCATGGGTCTGGTCCTCTTGGACCTCTGCGTCATCTCTCTACTTCCAACTGTAGAAGACTCCACTACATGTCGACTAGTAGTGGGACTCGATGCTGGTGACTACTCATCAAGGAAACTCTCCACTAGGAGGGCTCTCTTTAACAACCCTGCCTACATCGGAATGCTAAGGGAGATCATCGAAGCCCTAATCTCTCACCTGAGCCCCAGCTCGAAGGTATGGTCCCTGAAGAATGGGTCTTGTACCATATCTGTGGAGTAGCACAAGAGCTTGATGAACCTTGATGAGTACAGATCTATGGTCATGCTACCCTGCTCTAGATATAGTATATCCTATATCCGCACCACTCGAAAGGTGGCTGGTACAAACTCTACACGAAACAGGCTCTCGATGTCTGTCCAAAGAAGTGTCTCCTCGACATGCACCTATAGCATCAGGCTCCACCATCTTCTTGTTGGTGCCTAAAGGAGACTGGCAGCAAGGATCACCATGTAGTCTGATGGTGTCCCTACTAGCCTGAAAAATCTACCCATAGACTCTAGAAAATCCTCAGCCGCCTATGGGTCCTTCACTTCCCGAAACCTGGGTGGCCTCTAACACTGGAACTCATGAAAAGATCTTAAGAAGCGTGCATCATTTGTTGTGGGGGATGGTGGTATCGGTGGACCAACGGGAAGTGGTACCGCTGGTGCCTCTGTTGGTGCCTCAACTGAAAAGGGGCCCGACACAAATTCCTTATCGTTCGGCGGGCTGTCAGTTCATATGAATATCAGGGCTCTGTAGGGAGACATCCTGAAAGAAATAGATGTGACACGGTCAAAAGATTATACTTGGTGAGCAGACCTGGTTGAGCTGACTTAAGGAAACTTTTGAAAACTCACACACGATCAGTGTTTTTGGGTACTAAGTAGGAAATCATTAGTTAATGTCCTGTTGTATGGATATTTCAACCGACCACACCAACACTGGACTCCCTGAACTGAAAACCACACTCAGTACCCTTAACACTATTGCTTCACATAAACGAATGATCGGAGTCCTATGTTCTTCGGTAGAACTGACTCCTCTAATACCAATTTGTCACGACCCATCCCCGGACCCGTGTCGTGACTACCCCAAGCCCGCCTTCCACAGGCCAGGGGATGGAGACATACATCGAAGGAATAAATTCCTAAGCTGGGAAGGCATTGCCTTTATAAAAAGTAAACACACACTATTAGAGCCCACAACTGGAAGCAAAACACTAAGCAATACTGTAAAAAAAAGAAGTGTTGGAAAGTAAAAGGGGCCGGAAAAAAAATCCCAACAATAAAGTATAGGTACAACTGAAAGAAAGTACAACTAAAAAACGGGAAAACAGCTAAAAGGTGAAGAGCAGCTCATGGATCGTCCTCCAGGGTTCCTACCTAAAGGGTAGGTATAGGTGGACACCTCAACACTCCACGTCTGTCAGACTCCTCTATGTATCGACTCGTCGTAAGGTCCACCTCTGGGTACCATCCAGTCCTAGAGCTGTCAGCCTCCTTCAGCGATGTCCGTCGTCTGCATCCAACACAACAAGGTGCAGGCATAACCCTCATGGGTTAGTATAACGATACTTAGTAGGGACCTCAAGACTCTCAAGGTCTCACAATATCCAACAAGGTTTTACACAAATTAAATATTCAACAGATAACCCTTACTTAGGTATATTCCTAGACATATACATATGTTATCTAGTAACCCATCTCAATCATGAGGTATACACTAAAGTCACCGACTAAGCTCAAAACTAGGATTTTATTCTAGGGGTGGTAACATGTAACACCCCCAGTCACACATTCCAAACCTCAGATGCTGGTGTACTGCTCCTCTATAGAGTAATATTGGCCTGGCACGTAAAATAGAGGTGCTTCCCACTTTCTTGGACTACTTTGGTACTCCTCCTGTCGAGTACTGTGGCTCTTCTACGTCACATAGAGGCGCTCCCCACTATGGGTCTGCCGTGCTCACACAGAGCCCCCCCCCCCCTCGAGGCCTGCTGAGGTAATCCTCATGTTGAGTACCATGGGTCTTCCGCGTCACACAGAGGTCCTCCCCACTGTGGTTCTATTGCGTCACATAGAGGCGCTCCCCACTGGGCTAGTGGAAACACTCTGAGTCGAAGGGTCAACAGTCCTCAGGTATCAACCAACTTCCAGGTCTCCTTAATCCGCTTGATTGTCTCCAGGATGATCCGCTCCATGAGCTACTGGATGATACTCCAACTATCACGAAGTCCCAAGTAGAAGTATCTCAAAGGTCTGCCTCATCATAGGGATCTCAACGCAATAGATGGCGTGCCAATTAAACGCTCGATCTGTGGATTATTAGCATTTCTGTTCCAGGACCCGGTTGGTTTTTAGGTTCAAACTAACCCGACCATACCCCAACTGTGTCCAAAACTCATGTAGGGTATGCCAAAAGTACAATATCTTTATAATCATTCAGTCACCATAGACGGTTCGTCAATCAGACACCCGTAGCCCAAGATATGGGCAAAAGGGAGTAATCAGGTCAAACGGGTCCGGGTCCAGTCCGACCCAGTCGGACCGACCTAACCCGACTCGAGTCGGGATCGAGGTCTGACCCTGTATGCGATTCAATCCCGATCCAAGTGTCTGGACCAGCTTAAGGGGATAACCCGGCTTAAAGGCGGCCTAACACAAGGGGGCGGCCCGACCCAAGGGGGCGGCCCAGCCTGGTGGCCCACGTAGCCTGGATGGCCGTCTGCGTGGCCCGACTGGCTGGTTGTGGGGATCGGCTGGATGGCTTTCGGCGTGGCTCGGCTGGCCACGCCCGGGGGGGGGGGGGGGGTGTCATGCCCCCCTTCTTTGCTAATCGAACATGTACAAGGCATCAGTTCAGTCTCTTGCGGGACTCGAAGGGTACCCCCTTGTCTGGATGGTCGAGCGGACAGCTGGTTCCACACCACTAACGCGACGCGATGGCTCCGCGCACCTGATCCTCTACATAGGCCCACCCTAGCTACGATTTCGGTCATCTGCACGGCGCAATGTCATCGTGCCCCTCCGTCTGGCCGCCGCGGCCCGCCAGGCCGCATCCCCTTGCTCCGCGTGGCGCGCCGACATTCCCTCCCTCCACTGCGGCCCAATCTGGACATGGTCCTCACCTCCTCCATGGGGCGAGATGACGCCGCACCCTTCCGGCGACCCGACGGCCTTGCACAACCAGTTTTCTTCTCGGTCGGCCTGACTCCAGCTGTCGTTGCTCCGCCACCGTCATCAACAAACAAGGATAATCAAAGGTGGAGGGTCATGCCATATTCATGTGGTCTGAGCCCTCCTCTTGATGGTGTTATCATTTGGTTCTAAACCGACAAATTGAACGATGAAGTTTGGGAATAAGTTCAACTCAAATCCCCCTAAATTCTTTTGTCGATGATTGTTGACGAAGTCGCGGGAAGGTGGTGTTGATTCGTCGATTTCAGAAAAAGAAGTGGATAACTGTCGTTGGTGGATGGGTGTTTGGAGGGGACGAAGTCAAATACATCATTCTTCATGGTCGTCTCCTTCTCTATTTGGCATGATTGAAGATATATGAAGGAGTTCAACGATCTTCAGTGAATGATGAAGAGACTTTCTTTGCGTTCTTCGTTGAGTGGATGATGTTCTCTAAATTATTCAAAGTCCTCTCTCGAAGTCCCACCCAAATGAATGTTTCCAACCAAAATAAAATAACAGGTTTGTCTATTATTTAGTTGTTTTAAAGAATTCAAATGATTTCAAAAGGTGGAGTTTAATTAATTGGTAAAACTTAACCAAATAAATGAAGTGGGTTGGCTCAAATAAATAGTGGAGGAAGGTGAAGAGGCTCTCCACTTAATTGGGGGTTCCAAGGGGTTACAACCCCTGGGTGGTCCCCGCCATGGAATATCCACCCAAGGGAGGTTATGTGTGGGTGTGCCCCACCTCCATAACCTCTCATAGGTGGTTATGGTGTGGTTTCCCCCACCACTAACCTACTCTTGGTGTTTCTAACAACCACAAATAAAAAAAAGTTTAGACTTCATTTTTATTCAATTTAATTATAATCCCCAAAATATAACTTCCATTATTGACCATCTACCTTCAAGGAGAAAGTCTTCTTGATAGAATATCGGCGTTATGAGCTCAATAGTTCCATAATATTTGAATTCCGAGCACCGGTTAAAAAGATATAAAATCATGCTCATATGTTTACTAAACCTACCTGAAAAAAACATCAGAAATTGATTCCGGGCACACCGGGCCACGGAATAAAGAGCCGTAAATTTTCACAAACTTGTATAATTCTCATGTATTTATGAAAAAAAATTTACATGGAAATTCCAGGTCTTTACATGAGTTATACTAAATCGGTGCATAGAGATAGGTCATCACATGACCTCAGGCATGCCACCCCATATGCCAGAGGTTGGAGACTAATAGTGAGGGTCTAATATTTAATTTGGGGAGAATATACCCTCTTTACCAAAGTAATCCATATTAGAACACAATAAAAATAGATAAGAACAATAGGAAACAAAAAATAACATGCATAGTCTAACATCTCCCAAATTGAGTACAAAATAGAAGAATGAGTAAATATGAAATGTCATGAAACAATGCTAAGGGAACAAAACCTAAAATAAAGTCCAACAACAGAATATCCAAAATGGTCCTAACTCGATGTTTGGTTCCTATTCCATGCATGTCCCATGTATGAATCAAATCCCTAATATAGGGACCTTTCCCTTATCGTAACCTACAAGCATGAAATATTCTTGGGTACCCATCAACGACCCAAGTTGGATGTGAGTAAAACTCAATAGGCCACCACCAATAGTGTATAACAATATCTAGTCCAACATATAGTTCATATAGGTAATAACGAATGGAATATAAGTGAATGAAAAGATAAGGGCCAATAGTTAATAATCTATACTTTTCAATTACTATAAGTTTTATTCCATGTTCAATATGGAAATCATATCATCATTTGGTTCCTCATCAATATGAAATACATGGGTTAGACATTTTCCTCATTCACACAATATTCATTGCATTTATCATGCTACATAAGAGAACAAATCAAGTCCCTATCTCACTAGGGATGAGTATATCGTTTAATCACTATATATCCATTGGAGTATTAGTATAGGTATTTTCATTGAATGAATCCATTGGGGGAATATGGAATCAGTCTGACTTCCCAACCTATGCATTCGTGGGTAGGATATATAATCAATCCTCCCGATCCGTGGGAGCATCATCAGTCCTCTATCCCACCACCAATCCCTGTTCACATGATTATTTATCTATTCACCACATTTATCCACATAACAACTAATAAAACCCATACATATAACACAAATGATTCACAAAAATCAACCTAAGATTTAATGATATGACCTAACCCGTTCACATTTCCATTTAAAAATAAATAACCCATTAGCCCAATTCTCTTTACCCAATCCCATACCATTATCCAAATTCATAAATTGAAAATCCATTACCAATCCCATGTGTTTAACATTTCATATACACAAACCCTATTAGGGTTTTCAACATAATTCATTAGCCACAAGGCACAATCCCCATTTAACTAATTTAAACAATTCTTATTTCATTCCAAACAATCATTTAAGCTATTACAAAGAAAAGGAACATTCCAATAATTCATTTTTCTCTCCTATTAAACTTGTTAACATTCTTATCAAGGGCTCTACATTGTCATAAGACAACCTAGCTCTAACATTACTAACATCTAAGTCTGGAAGATATCAGTGCACCCAATGGGTGGTCCAACAAATGCCAAGTCATCCTCTATATCTTCCATGGGAACCATGAGGGTTTCCATTCATCATTTATACATTCATTATATGAAATATCATCAAGGGGTAAAAAACAAAAATGGGTAACCAATAAATAAACCCAAACATTAAAAAATATCAATCGAACCTATGGTATATTAATTATAGACCACCTAACTTGAATCCTTTGATGAATTCTACCTAATTCAAAGTCTTAGATCCAGATTAATCCTTCTATTTAACCATAACCTAGATATCTCTAGAAAAAAGGGTTTTAGAAATTAGGAAGAAGATGAGAGAAATATTCAAACCATAATCAAGAAGATGAAGCAAGGATGAGATTAGATATACCGAGAGCATTGATCTGCCACCGACAAAACAAAAAATGATCTAGGAATGAAGGAGAATCACTATTGGGAGCCCTTGTAAGATTTTTTTCATCACTAGGTTTTAGGGGAGAGAAAAGGAGGGAAATACTATGTGAGCCTTAAATTCTCATCGTGGGAATTTCTTAAAATTTTCTACCTTACTAGGCTACACAGTTTTCAAAATATAGAAAAACATGCGATATATACTTTCCCAAAATCCCCGTTTTAAACAGTTTCATGTGAAGTATACCTTTTTAGCTTAACAATGTGGTACCCATGTGTAAGTATCAGTCCCAGGCTACATAGTTACATGGGATTCCCCTCACGGTTTTCACTAACCATGCACAAAACATGCAACATGCAATGAAATTCCTTTTGCCTCTTATTTCAAACCACAAACATCCAAAACATCCTTGACCCTTCTCATTTTCTTTAGGAAACACTGATGTGACCAAAATAATGTACTTAAACTGAATGATGAAAAAAAACATACCATAATAAAAATCCCTGATCGTACATAATGAATTTGAAAAAAATATATTTTCTACATATAAAGATCATTTTTTGGATTTATTAAAATATTTTAAAATATTTTTTTATTTTGGTTTTTTTAAATGTAAAAGTAAATGACTTGTTCAGAAATTGACATTTTTTCATGAAAATAAAATTTTATTAAATGATATAAAATTCATAATAATAATATACTCGTACAGGTGATGATGATATGATTAAAATTATATTAAATCTTCTTACTGGGTGTTTTTCAATGTACAATGACTATCATTACACTAAAAGATTGAAAAAAATTATTTTTGTAGTAAGTGAGAAAAAGGGTTAACAAGGATTTCAATCCAAAATATAAGGGAACACATAGAGAATAATTGACCAATCATAACTTACTGAGATTATTTGGACTCATAATTATATAATCCATTAATATTATCAATTTGAATCGATTTTTAAATCTATTTTTATTTTTTTTATTTTTAACATCTTAAGAAATTCTACGAGTTACCATCCCCTCTATTATAAAAGGGAACCTCTTATTCTCATTTCATCAAACATAAATAATTTTTTTATTATATAATGAAAATAAAAATCCATTCATAACAATCTTACGTACATTTTAGTTGTCTTAGTTTGTAAATAATAACATCCATAGAGTGATTAATGTGTAATGAAAATAATGTTTTCCAAATATGATGTAAGGTTATTAACCAAGTGTTTACAGTATATTTATTCTTTCTCCTCAATAAAATATTCTACAACCATGATGAGATAATAAAATAAATTTAAAAAATATACTTATAATTTTTTTCTTTTAATTTCTTATTTTCATCTCCTACATCCGTCAAATATAAACAAATCCCTCATTCGTGTGTACGAAAGTTGACCACCTCACACACTGTTGTAATTAGATTTCCATTGACACCTCTCACAAATGGTTATGATGGTGGAATTAATGTTTATAAATTATAATCATGAAATATTTATAATTTTATAAAGAAAATATGTCATTTTATTTATTACCTTTCTATTCATGGGAAAATGATAATGCCATCCCTGTGTGTGTGTGGAATACTAACTCCATGAAGGGATGTTATTCATTTTTAACCAAAAAATCTCAGATAATATATATATAAGAATAGATTTTTAAAAAATATGTTATTAATGAAATAATTATCATTCTACAAATAATATAAAAGAACATAAATTATTTTTACAGTGATCGTTTAAAATAGAAATGTTACTCATGAATTGTTACAACCAATAATCTCCAAGATTGTAACATATAAAATTTTTCATAACCAAAACACATGGTTTGTGTTAAATGTATAATTTAAATTTAAAATAATATTTATTTCATGATTATTATTCTGTATCTAATGTACAGAGAACCCCTTTTTACAAAATTTAACACAATGAAGTTATTTTGAAATTATGGACCTAATGTTCTCGAAGAACATGATGTGGAATTAACTGATTAAGTAACTAACTATGTCAATAAGATAAATGAAATAATTTTTAAGGAAATTTTTTTAAACCAATATATTTTCCTTAATGAATAAAATTATTTATATAATCATATTATATTGGATTTAAAGGGCGTACAAGGAATTACATGACTCAAAGTAAGGGATTTCATCTAAATGTTCTTTCAGTGGGGAATATTTTTTTTATTATGAAACAAATTTCATTTATATGGTGTATATAAATACAATATTACACATTGTATCATTAATACATTTATAATTTATTTAATTTTAGTTTTAAATATGAATTTTTTCATCCAAGGTTACATGAATGTTACTGTAGGATCGAAATATAATATGAAATGCTCAATATACAAGAGGGGGGGTGAATTGTATACTTTAAAAATTCCTTTGGAACCTTTAAAGTTAGTTATGAACAACTAAAGTTTCCTTAAGAAAAGGAAAGGACTAAGTTTAACAAAGTTAAACTAAGTAGATTCACAACACCTCTAACACCGAACTAAACTTGGAAAGAGATTCCAAAAGCAGATTCCGGAAATATGGTTCCGGAAATTGAAACTTAACAAAAGTTACAATATAAGATTCTACCTTAAAGCGTATAGAATCTAAACTAATCAGAGTAAGTAAGGAAGTATAAGAAAGTTATACTTTCCTTAAGATACAAATTGCAGCTGAATAAAGACAAGTAGTAAAACTACTAGTAACAAGATAATAGTCTTTTAACCGAAAGAGAAGGGTATCCAACAACCTTGGATAAAGGTCCCTTGATTTATACTTTCAAGAAAGTCTGTCTTACCCACACCAGGGTAAGCCCTCGATTCGAAGATCGGAGTCTCTGTCTTGCTATCCCCGCAAGTCCTCAACTTCAAGGTAGTTGGCAACCTCTGTCTTCCTCAGCAAGGAAGTCCTCGATCTTTAAGGTAGTCGGCAACCTCTGTCTTTCTCAGCAAGAAAGCCCTCGATCTTTAAGGTAGTCGGCACCTCTGTCTTCCTATCCCCGGAAGCCCTCGAATGTAATCACCAACATTCGGAGTCGCACGAAGCTTTGAGAGTTAATAAGAGACTCTCTCTCTAGAAATCACTTCAACAGCATGTATGCACAAAATCCAAATTGTTCATCCATCCGTTGCGAGCTTTTTCAAATGAGCTCCTATTTATAGGTAAGGTCGGCTCCTCTCCAACGGTCATATTTTCCTTAAAGTTCGGAGGGACCTGTACAAGTGTCACTTAGACAACGGTTAGTTTTTAACAAAATGGACGACATCGTTTTATAACAAAACAAGTGTAACAGAAAGTACGACATCGTTTTAAACTCTAACATAAAAGTTCGGAATAGAAATTTCGGAGTGAAGGTTCGGAGTGAATAAATTCAGAGTGTATAAAACAATGATAATCAGATTCTTCTAAAGTTTGTGATCCTTGTCAATATGGAAAGCAACATAAATCTAGTTTTAAGTCGATCGGTGAAGTATCAACAACCGATGCATTACTGTTAGTGCACATGGATCTTTTTGGTCCAACACAAACTGGAAGCATTGGAGGCAAATACTATGTGTTTGTTCTTGTTGATGATTACACTAGATTTACATGGGTCTATTTTCTAGCAAGGAAATCTGAAGCTTTTTCTTATTTCAAAAGTTTTAGAGCCCAAGTTAAAAATGAGAAAAACCTTCCATTGAAAACTATTCATAGTGATCATGGAGGAGAATTTCAAAATTCTGATTTTGAAACATTTTGTAGTAAGAAAGGTATTACTCACAACTTTTCAGAACCTAGAACTCCTCAACAGAATGGTGTAGTTGAAAGAAGAAATAGAATTCTTCAAGAGATAACTAGAACCATGTTGAGTGAATATTCTATTGCTAGACATTTCTGGGCTGAAGCTGTAAGTACTGCTTGTTATACTATAAATCGAGTTTTGATTAGACCTTTTCTTAATAAAACTCCTTATGAGTTATGGAATGGTAGAAAACCAAGACTTTCCTACTTCAAGGTTTTTGGTTGCAAAGTATTCATTTTGAATACTAAAGATAACTTACATAATTTCACACCAAAGTCTGATGAAGGAATTTTCTTAGGTTATTCCACAACCTCTAAGGCTTATAGAGTTTTTAATAAAAATACTTGTACTGTTGAGGAAACAGTACATGTAAAATTTGATGAATAAGACCCTTTTGTTTTTAAAACCTCCCAACCTACATCCTCGGATGTGTTTTCAAAAACTGATTATCAACCGTTGATAGAAGAACCTTCTGACAAGGAAATTGTTCTAGAAGATACTTCTGAAACATTTACCCCAGAAGACTTTCTACCTTATGTTGATGAACAGGTTTTACAAAACCCAAATCAGGTGTTTCTTAAGAATCATCCCAGTGATAGTATCATTGGTGATGTAAATCAACCTGTAAGGACTAGAAGTTCCTTAAGAAATGAAGTAGAACATCTAGCATTTCTTTCCCAATTAGAGCCTAAAAGCACTGATGAAGCTTTAGGAGATGATGATTGGATCAAAGCAATGCAAGATGAACTAAATGAATTCGAAAGGAATAAAGTCTGGACCTTGGTTGAGAGACCTAAGGAAACTTCTGTTATTGGAGTAAAATGGGTTTTCAGGAATAAATGTGATGAAAATGGAGTCATTGTTAGAAATAAAGCTAGACTTGTTGCTAAAGGCTATAATCAGCAAGAAGGAATAGACTATGAAGAAACCTATGCTCCAGTAGCTAGACTTGAATCTATCCGTATTCTACTTGCCTTTGCAGCATTCTTTAATTTCAAACTATTTCAAATGGATGTGAAATGTGCTTTTCATAACGGTTATGTTCAAGAGGAAGTTTTTGTTGAACAACCTCCTGGCTTTGAAGATACAAAACATCCTGATCATGTTTTTAGACTTACCAAAGCTTTATATGGTCTTAAACAAGCCCCACAAGCATGGTATGATAGACTTACTGGATTTTTGCTTCAAAATAACTATGTTAAGGGAAATGCAGATCCAACCCTTTTTATAAAGAAAGATAAGAAAAATGTTTTGATTGTTCAAATTTATGTTGATGACATTATATTTGGTTCAACTCAGCAATCTTTGACTGACTCTTTTTCTAGTCTAATGAAATCTGAGTTTGAAATGAGTATTATGGGTGAGTTAACATTTTTTCTTGGTTTTCAAATTTCTCAAAAACCAGAAGGAACCTACATATCCCAACATAAGTATATTAAAGATCTTCTTAAAAAGTATGGTTATGACAACACTAAGAGTATAAGTACTCCCATTGGTACCTCAAACTCTTTAGATCTTGATGAAGCTGGGAAACCAGTAGATCAAACATCTTTTAGAGGTATGATTGGAAGTTTACTTTACTTAACAACTAGTCGACCAGACTTAATGTTTTCTGTATGCTTATGTGCAAGATATCAATCCAATCCTAAGGAATCTCACTTAAAGGCAGTAAAAAGAATTTTTCGCTACCTTAAGGGAACCATGGATCTAGGATTATTTTATACTTCTGGAAATGATTTTGTTCTAAAAAGCTTTTCTGATGCTGACTTTGGTGGATGTAGAATGGATAGGAAAAGTACATCCGGAACTTGTCATTTCTTAGGAGATTCATTAGTTTCTTGGTCATGCAAGAAGCAACATTCTGTTGCACTCTCCACTGCTGAAGCTGAATATGTAGCAGCTGGAAGTTGTTGTGCACAAGTGTTGTGGATGCAACACACACTCACAGACTATGGCTTGAGTTTTACTAAAACTCAAATTTTGTGTGATAACACAAGTGCCATTGCCCTAAGTAAAAACCCTGCACATCACTCTCGTGCAAAACACATAGATATTAGGCATCACTTTCTTAGGGATCACACACTCAAAGGAGACATTATTCTTCAGTTTATCGGAACGCAAGATCAACTTGCTGATATTTTCACAAAATCTTTACCTTCTGATAGATTTGAATATATTAAACAGAAGTTAGGAATGATAACCGTAAGGTAATCTACCTTAATTAACTTTCTGTTGGAAAAATCTCCTTACAGTAATAAACTCCTTTTCATAGGGGGAGTACATTTGTTTGTTTATTTAACAAATTTTTTCAAAATTTATTTTCAAACTTTTCGGAACGAAAATTTCCGGAATGGAACTTCCGGAACTACAATTTTCCAGAATGGATATTTTCGTACAGAATACTTCTGGAATGAAAGTATTCGTATTGAAAATTTCCGGAATGGACAACTTTCGTACTAGGACTTTCATAACCAAATTTTCGTACCAAGTTAAGTTTTTCGTATTAAGTTTTTCGTATTAAGTTTTTCGTATTGACTTTTTCGTATTTACCTTTTTCGTATTTACTTTTTCGTATTGACTTTTCGTATTAAGTTTTTCGTATTAAGTTTATCGTATTGACTTTTCGTATTTACTTTTTCGTATTGAGTTTTTTCGTAGTCGTCTTTATATTACCCATTACGAACAACTTTCCTAAGCTAATCTGAAAGGTATGATTTTCCTTACTGAAGTTTTCGTAATCATATTTTACTTGCTGGAAATTTCTTATAGTTTGTTTTTGGTTTTTGGATTTCTTAATTCTTTACTTTAATAAAACCTCAAAAAGATCGGATTCAAGCTTTCAACCGTTAGATCTGATCTCAGATCGTTCTAAACCGTTAGATCAACCGAGGAAGTTGAACCGTCATTCCATTGCCTATATAAAGGGGACCCTATTTTCTCGTCCCACATCGATTTCAAGCCTTTGCGTGCTGAAGCTCTGACTCTCCGATTTAAGGCCGTTCCGAACCACAGTTTTCTCAGTTCCGAACTTCAGTCTTCTCTGTTCCGAATTTCTCAAAGGACTTCTAATCCGAATGTCTGCAGAGTTAGCTTCTCAAGAAATGTCTTCAACCAAGCCCATTTCTCAGTGGTTAGTCTACAGAGAGAGATTAGTTCATCCGAATTTCTTCAGCAACTACGATTCTATTATTTCAAAGAATATCAAGCTGAATGGCTGGGAAGGTGTTGCGGTATCAAAAACCGGCAACCAAGATGAAGTCTTCTCTGATTTGCTTGTCGAGTTTTATGAGTCGGTTGCTTTCTTCGAGGAAGATAATAGAGAAAAATTTTCTTTCAAATCGTATGGAAAGACATATAAGCTATCTTACACTAAGGCTGCAAGCTTGGTAGGGTTGAGTTATGAAGGTGAAGCTGAGTTTATCTCACACGTTCTACCAGACTCCTTGGGTAGTTTCAACAAGGAGAAAGCCTTAGAAATTCTCGGATTGGATGATGACAAGGCTCCGAAAATTGCAAGTCTTTCTACAAACTTCCGGATTCTGGAGTTATGGGTGCAAGGGCTTATTGTACCGAGAAAAGTAGATAAGGATAGCTTGAAGAAGAGTGAGATATACATCTTGGATTTCCTAATAAATCTAAGAAAGTTCAACCTGATGAAGCATATTCTTCTCAACATTGATAATTTGAAGAAGTGGAATCTGAGAGCTCAGATAGTGATGTACCCAGCAATATTGTCAAATCTCATAGTTCGGTGCCTAGAATCCTTCAAGGTTGCTTGCAGTTCTAAGCCGAAAGTTTGTAAGATCATGTTGCTCAGTGATGCCACTCTTAAAAGGATGAATATAGCTTTTAACAAGGAGTCAGGGAAGTTCATTGATCTACCTCCTCAAGTAGAAGTGACTCCGAAAGTGGCTGATCCGGAATCATCCAAGCCGGTAAGGAAGAGGAAGCTGAAAGAAGTGGTTGTCGATGCTGAGGAACCTAAGTCTAGGGAAGTCCATTCCGCACCTCCTAAGTCTAAGAAGAAGAAGACATATACTGATGAGGTTGCAGCGAAGTGGAGAGATGACAAGGAAAAGAGGAAGGAAGGAGATCCGCAGTTCGGATTGGATCCTGCAGAGGCTAAAGCTCTGAAAGAGAAGGCTGCTGATAAGCTCGAGAAACAAGCAAAGGAAAAGAAGCTGAAGAAGAAGTTGTCAGAAGCTGAGGCTGTGCAAGCGTTGTTGAAATTTAATGAAATGGTTTCAGCAACCATTCCCGTTCCGAGATCTTTTTCTCTGGAATCTCTACCTGAGACTCCAGGAAGAAATCTTGCTACTCCGGAAGAGGCTGTTGCTACTGAGGAAGTAGAGCTAGTGGAAGAGGTTGAAGAAGCTTCTGAAGGAAGTGGTGAGACAGGAGATGTGCTCAAACAAGTAGATGAATATAAGGGAACTCCTTCGGATCACCTCTCGCTCCGAACATCTGAAGCTCAATCTTCAAAGCTTGCTACTCCTGCAATGGAAAAAGAAAAGGGAGAAGAAGAAGTTACTTGTCAAGAACATATTTTACTTGATGCTGCTCAGATGGGAAACGTAGAAGCCAATGTTCAAGAAGTTCCTGATGAGGAAGATAAAATTTTTCAAGTCTCTGATAGTGAGAACAGATCTCCGGAATAGGTTTCTATTCCGGAAAAAGATAAGGGAAAGCAAATTCTTGCTGATACCCCGAGTTCAGAAAAAAGTATGAGGAAGGAAGCTGGTAGCTCTTCTAAGAGGAAGTTGGAGCTTATTGAGGAAGAAAATTCTCCTAGCAAGATTTCTGATTCGGAGTCATCATCGTTGGGGCACGATTTTGTTGTTCAGTCCTTGAAGAAGTTGGTGGGAACCATTCCGACCTTCTCCAGTATAGACTCTAGATGCCAGATGCTTCAACATACGATGAATCAGAAAACCGACTCCGTATCCATGGTTATGGATAAATGTGTTGAGATAGAAGCCCAATTAAAAAATTTCTTTATTGGTTACGAAGCACATAAAAGATCTTGCAAAAGGATGACTAGCTGGTCAAAGAAGAATGTGGAAGAGATGAGGTTGCTGGATGAGTTTCAGGAGAATGTTAAGGATGATTTTCAAACTGAGGACAAGAAGTTTCATGAGATGACTGCATCATTCGATGAGAAATTGACAGAGGAAAAGAACATTCGGAGTCAGGAAGTAAGAGATCTGAATGGAAAGCTCAATTCTGTTTCTCAGAATTGGAAATCTGAAAGAGATCATCGGATCAATTTTCTAGAAAGGATAAAGTCTCAGGAAGAGAAAATGGAAGCTCAGGAAGAAAAGTTGAAGGCTCAAGAAGAAATCATTGAAGCCCAGTCAGCAAGAATAGTTGCCTTAGAGAAGAAAGCAGAGGAAGATCATAAGGACCTCAAGAAGATCAAGACAATTCTTAAGGGGCTCATGTCGAAGGAGAAAGATCCGAAATAACCAATCCGATCTTTTTGTTGTAATCTGTTTTTGCTGCTGACATTTCAAATATAATGAAAATTATGCTTGTTGTTTCTATTGCTGTCATTACTAATCTTTTCAGGTACTTTGTTATTTTTTTCCATTCCCTCCAATTCTTTTTGAAAATCACAAAGGGGGAGAAGGAAAAGATCCTTAAGAAAAAGAGGAAATCTAATAAGAGTTTTTCAAAGGGGGAGAAAGGAAAATACCCAAGGAAAAAGAACTCTAATAAGAGTTTGTTTAAGGGGGAGTTTTTATTAAAGAAACATCACTCCGGAAATATGAATACGATCCTTTGAGTTTCAAAGCCTAAGGGGGAGTTAGTCGTATTCATCTATATTCTTAAACCAAGGGAGATAAGCTTTAATGTGTTTCTTTCTTCTTAGAATAGCTTTTTCGTATGGATGTTTGTGCTTTCCAAAAAGGGGGAGATTGTTGAGTCAATAAGGTTTTCCTTATGACTTTTCCATTCCTTCTTGTTTTGAAAATCACAAACACCTTATCTTTAAAGAAAATCGCTTTTGTAAGGAAAAATGCTTTCTTTAAGGAAAATCGCTTTTGTAAGGAAAAATGCTTTCTTAAGGAAAATTGCTTTTATAAGGAAAAATGCTTTCTTAAGGAAAATCGCTTTTATAAGAAAAATTTATCCTTATCATATTTTCATTAATATTTTTCTTAAGTATGAAATTCGGATTCACTTTCTTGGAATCATTAAAACTGATAAAAAGCATTCTGTTTTTAGGATTCGGTTCTGGACAAGAACTATAAGGAAGTTTCATTCCGAATTCCGGATATGAATTCTGACTTAGTTCTATTCCAGATTCAGGATACAAATTCTGAAGAAGAATTCTCATTACGAATTCTCATAAAGAATTCTCATTATGAATTCTGAAGAAGAATTCTCATTACGAATTCCAATAAAGAATTCTCATTACGAATTCCAATTAAGAATTCTCATTACGAATTCTAATGAAGAAATCTCATTCCGAATTTTCATTATGAATTCTTATAAAAAATTCTTATTACGAATTCTGATGACGAATTCTCATTACGAATTCTGATGATAAATTCTCATTACGAATTCTGATGATAAATTCTCATTACGAATTCTGATGATGAATTCTCATTACGATTTCTGATGACGAATTCCTATTCCGAATTCCTATTCCGAATTCTCATTCCGAATTCACCTATTAAACAGAATCCGATTATCATTGTTTTAATGATTCTGAGAAAGTGAATCCGAATTTCATACTTAAGAAAAATATTAACGAAAATATGATAAGGATAAATTTTTCTTATAAAAGCGATTTTCCTTAAGAAAGCATTTTTCCTTATAAAAGCAATTTTCCTTAAGAAAGCATTTTTCCTTACAAAAGCGATATTCCTTAAAGAAAGCATTTTTCCTTACAAAAGCGATTTTCTTTAAAGATAAGGTGTTTGTGATTTTCAAAACAAGAAGGAATGGAAAAGTCATAAGGAAAACCTTATTGACTCAACAGTTACTAAGTTGTAAGGGTTTTGTAACTCAATTTTCATTCATTGGGTTATAAATATCCCTCCTTGATTTTTCTATGAAATTATTATGTGTGAATTGATATCTAATTTTTTATTATATATTTAACCTTTTTTTTGTAGATTTACATTTGTCAAAGATAATATATATACTACTTAATTCTAGATTCAATTATATAATCTATATAAGAGAAATTAGTATCAAAATCTCTTTATTTGGGATATATGATTATGATATACACATATATTATTTTATATGGTGTATATATTTACCATATTACAGAATATATCATGAATATACTTATATTAATGATATTTAATATTTATTTTGATATTATTTTTTCATGGGGTCATTATTAAAAAGTTACCAATGTGGCAATGGATTTATGTTACAATATACTTTATGTATAAGAATTGCTTATATTAAAGTTAATTTTGGAAGAAATAATATGATAATATTTTTTTAAACAAACTATACATTATTTAACTATAGTTATGGATTAGGTATCTATGTTTAATTTTAATTTCCACCCTTATTGATTGAATAAACATCAAAAACGTTTTCTGTAAGTGACACCGATTATATATATTCTTTTTTATTTAGAATATTTCTATTCTATATCAATGATTTATAATTTTTTTTTAAATATAATATTTTATAAAAATAAATTCTTTCTTAAATCTATTTTGAATGATATTTTAACTTCATTTAACATGATTTATATTAAAATGTCCTATCATTTTATGAATGGGTCATTTTTAATTCAATTTTTCCAAATATTTGAAAAGGAAAACTGTTTTTAACATCTATGAAATGAGAATATTTTACCAAAATAATTATCATTAATATTCTTTAAACTACCTTTATATGATTCCATGTTTATTTTAAAAGAAAAAAATTTCCTGATTTTTTTTATAAATATGTATAAAATTTTCCCAAATAGGGTATTATCCCTTATTTTCGATGAAATGATTTTAATATTGTTTTAAATTAATTTTAATTTATGACACCATCCTAAAATTATTCCACCATTTAATTTAGATTATGATATTATGATACTATCTATATTATTTATCAGGATATCTTATGATAATTCTTTTAAAGAGGTTGTCCAGAGACCCATTTCTGTTTTCAATAGTTAAGTAAGTATTGATGGTTTTTATCAAGGGTATTATATTTAAATGAACACGTTTTAAAAATATTTAATCATTTTATGGTTATTATAACGGTTTTATGACGTTTTGGGCCACCTTATCTCTCATAAGTTATCCTCATACAACATATTTGAATGGTTGATCCCAATTATAGCTTACATGTGAGCCTGATAGAGATTATATGATGGGTGCACCCATATAGTTATCTTATGATTCTGGAAATTATTATGATCTCAGAATAATTAGATTGGATGTTGGGCATGTAGTCATTATAATTTCAGGGGTTCTATGAAGATAATTTTTGAATACACTAACACATTTTCGTTATTCTCTCTATGAGTTCTTAATGATTACTTTGATCAATATTGATTTCATGTGGATCCTGATTATTGAATCAAATGACTCTTTACTTTGATAATCATGTATTCCATGATTTGTGATATAGATATTGATGGTTTTTAATTCCATTATCTTATGAACATGGACAATAATTATGTCATCATACCCTTATTCTCATCTTACTCTCACTGATGATACTCAGTTATTTATGATTATATTTACCCTTACCAAACTTTTCACGTCACCCTTTTTGTGATAAATTTTTCCTAGGTTATGAAGAATGATTCTAAATTATTTTAGAATAGAGATGTTTCATATGTGATGAAATTTTATGTAATATACAAATGATTTAAAATGAAATACAAAACTAATGTTATATTGGGAGATGATATTGATATTTATGACCCAACTTCTTATGAACATGAGTTGGTAAGAGTTTTGTATAAGTCTCTAAAACAATAAACCTATTATTTCTTGAGTGTGTATGTGATCCAATAAATTATTTTGATGTTTTATGTTTGGGTGATTTTTTTCAAATTTATAAGTATCAAATCTAGAAAGGTAATGTTTATATTTTTAGCACATGATCTGGGATTTTGGGTTTGTGCTAATTACAAATGTGATGAGAAATACATATTGTGTATGATTTATAAATCAAATCTATAATGTATGTTATACTATATAGTAGAATCAATTTATTTATTCTTTTATCGTAGTTGACAAATATTAATAAAATCTAGTAAAGATTCATTAGGTAATATTTAAAACCATATTAATGTAATTAATATTAATGGGATATATAGATTATTAAATTTAATTATATCATGATGATCTAAATTCATTTTTATGGTATATTTTCAACCTAAATTGTGGCATTTTATGGAGAAGAAGATAAAAGTAAACTATTTCCACCAATTATATAACAATGTATGAGTACATTGCGGCTTCTATAATTATAGATCATATCATTGTTTACTATCATAAAAAACTATAATCTATTCTTTTTAATGATCCTTGATCACATAAATATTCAAAATATATAATTTAGAAGTATTATCACTTGATAAATTTTAATCTGTGAGTCAATGTCATAGTAGTTGAATTTTTATACTAAAAAACCAATTAAAACCATTGACTAAATAAATTTCTCACGAGAAGAATCAGTACCATGTGAGAGATAACATGTTAGGGATTTTTTATAGTTAGATCCATTATAATTTTGATATTTTTAGAGTTGGTGTGATAGAACCAGATTTAATTTATTTAATTTTTATTATCTATCCTTATATTATTCTAGATATATTTTCATTTTTTCATATTAGAAATCAATAATTTTTCTATAAGATTTATTTGATAATATCCTTATATTTCTCATACTATGGATAAGTTATATAAGTTAATAATATAATAAAAATTAGTAATTACCATGAAAATATTGTTAACGATGTATCTTACAGTCCATGAACAATAGTAAAAAAACATATAAAATATTTAATTATTAGGTTTTAGGGAAAATATATATGGTTTGGAGATCATGGGGACATACCTGCCAATAATAATTTTACATACTATGTTTTTTATTGCATATTATTATATACAATCATTTTTATTTGTGATAAGGGTTGAGATAATTATAAATGTATATCACAAAACATATATTTTGATACCTGATAAAAAGAATTATTTATTTTCAAATGGTATAGTTGTTTTGTTTGGTATATCATGAATGAAATGGTATTAATTAAAATATTAAGAAAGGATTAATTCATTTCCTGTTATATAAGATGATATATTTGTAAAATTGATTGATATATAAGAATATGAGAATAATTTATTTCCATGGTATTTATATGAAATTTATTATCTGTAAGTTATAGAAAATTAAATCAATAATTAAAGACTAATGACATAAATATGCATTCACCTTGATGAGATATTTTTTTTATAGTGGAAATATATTACATTTTACATATTAATAACATGTTTTTAATTTATATATATTATAAATTTATCTCTAGAGTCCATGTCATATCTTTAAATATATATCCCTTATTAAGGGATATATACACATAGATATTTAGAAATTAATCTTAAATGTAACAAAAAACACATACATAAAATCTCATTATATTTATTTGAATTTTATTTTTTAGTATCAAAGTGATCTCCATTAGTCGATCTATATCTATTCAAAAATTTGAAATCATACCTCAATCCCATGTAATTCTGTCATCAGAATATCCAATATAAATTTATATTTCACATAATATTGAGAAGTATTATTTGAATTATTAGTTGATTATATAGTTATTGAGAGAGGTTTCGAATTGGGAAATTCATCTAAGTTAATATAATTATAAATTAGATTAATTATTACATCGAATTTTTCTAATTTTATTAGTTAAATATTTTACTATTTACGATGAAATAAATTAAATATTTATATATTAACCCAAAAATTATGTAAATGTAATTAATATACTATTTATTATTGTTTAATGTAAAATTAAAATGTTTATAAAATGTGGGGTTTAATATTGAAATAAGAAAAAGGGTATGGACATTTATTGTAGTTTATTATTTCTAATATGTAGATATATTATGTCATTAAAAAAGGGGTAAATGATGTTTATCCACCAATAAATCTCGTTCTTTAATGGAATATTTGAGAGAAATCTATTAATTCTTCTCTATAATATGGAAAAAATAGAGAGAAAATCATTTTTAATAAGAACATGGACAATAAAAAAATATCATCCCATAATTGTATCACTAAATGAATCAACACTTGGTTCTAGATAATTATGAATCGTGGTTATAAATATCTTAAGGGATTATTTTTTGGATCAAAGATGGAGAAAAATTAATGAAATAGATTGAGGATTTGATATTCAAAGATTGCATGAGTCATTTAGGTTTACCTACCCCATCTAATGGAAACACGATATGTTAATAAGTAGAAATCCAAGATGATGGATTGTGAGCATAAGAAACCTTTTATATCTATTTAGGATAGCGATGAGGTTCATGGGGGGTGGGGGGTTCCCCAAGGATGCTCTAACTAGTCCGTAGCGAGATTGAAGTGTATATCCTGATCAACCTATTGAACAACACATGCACTCGGAAGAAGAAATGGTAGAATCGTGTGTATAGATTAGTGCTACTACGGATGAAGATGAAAGAATGATGGTTAGGTGTTTAAGAGTGATTACCAATATTTATAATATTACTTGGATTGAAAATATTGAACTTATTTTGATAAGGGGATTCAATGAAGGGAAGATCAATCAATATGAGTACATACATACATGGGATAAGCTGGAGTATCTATTTTAAGTCTTTTTAAAAGACAATATAGATATTCATGTTAGTACTATATCTGAGAAAATATATAGGGAAATCAGTTCTTATGGATTGATGTATTTTCCAATAGATTTTTTATATCCTTTAGTTCAGGAACATTGTGGTTTCTCACATTTCCCCTAAAAGTTTTTTGATAATAAAAATCTAATTTTCAGGTCATATAGTGAATTTAGGTTGTTTATAAAATATATAACATAACATCATATAATTTATTTTAATTTCATTCCTCTCCCACCTCTTCCGATATATAATTAATAAGTATCCTAAAAGGATATAAGTGTTATAATTTTTATTTATTATAATCATATAAAACAATATTTAATCCTTTTTATCTTATATATACATTTCAAATAATATTTATTCCATTGATATTTTATAGAACCAATATAGACAATGTTTTCTCATATATAGTGATAGTTTCAATGGAAATATTATAGTTCCAAACTTATCATACATAAATATTACATGCAAATAGGCTAATATTCATTAAAAAAATATAACGATAAACACCAAAATCATTTAGCTATAGTGCCTTGAGAAACATTGACACATAAACAATTAGTTTATAAGTGATTTATATATCTTCCACTATATTCATCATAATTATCACCATTATTATACATATCATACATAATACCTGTCATAATTACAAAGGGAAATTACAAATAAGAATGGGTGATCTTAGATGCTCAGTAAGGGTAAACAAGGGATATATCAACATATCATTAGCATAAGGGTATGAGAACATGTTAATAATTATTTGAAACCATACCCTACATGTCCTAGATCATATTAATGATTCATAGAATAAATCACAAAATGTAATAAGACATGATTCCTAAAAGAATAAAATAAAATGATCATTGGGATCATAACATTGGAATAAGGAATAAATTTTTGGTATACACAAAAGAATAAAAAACAATTTCCTTAGTAGTTCAAGGATAATTTCCTAGAATAAAATAATTTAATGTGTTCACTCCCCACACCATTTTAGTATTAAAGGTTCAATACCAATATTGTAATTGTGGAATGAGTTCCTTAATGGACTAGGTTAACTCTCCATTCCAGTCCAATATATCTTATGATTTATCAATAATTACACAATTCATTGGATGGAGATATAGGTAACATAGATCATATAATGATATATATATATATATATATATTCCAAAATATCATAATTAAATTATCGCAATAAAACCCATAAAAATAATTGGGGTTTGTAAACATTTCCTAATAACATTACATGTGGAAAAGAAATTGGATTTATAATAATTTTATCATTTCATCAAATTATAACCCATTGAAAAAGAAGTAGGTTTAATAATAATTTTATCATGGTATAGACCATGGAAGATAAATGGGTTTCTTAAATATATTCTCATCATAATTATAGAGTATACATTGAATGGACCAAGTTGGTATCATTGTATGATAACCCTTGTTATGATTAAGTAACATTTAATGATTTAATTATCTTTGGAAAATTATTTTGGAAAACATATCCCTTGGAATGCTTCTTGAGGAAAATATACATTCAAAGAAAATCACCTCTTTAAAAATTAAAATTACTTCTATTTTGGAGAAAAAATTTATTTGAAAAAAATCCTTGAGGACATTTAAATGAGGATACAAATAAAATAAAGGTCATGATATCGGGAAATTATGTTCATACTGTACACATTAAAATAATGATTCCATTCACATTATTATTTAATGTCAAAAGGGCCTTGTTTGAAAAAAGAACAGCCAATTCCTTTAATTTTTTTAAAATCGCTTCAACCATGAGAATTTTTTTTCCTGACAAATAATTTTGGGAATGTTAAAAACATTTCGGAAAACATTTTTAGAAAACATTGTTTTGTATGATCAAGGGGTTTTAACCAAAGAGAGAAATAAAGAAAATTTTTCGTAAAATCATTATTTTGACCTATTGAGTATACAAAGTGAAGAGAGTGATGGGAAAAAATTTATAATAATTATATAAAAATATTAAAAGAAAATTCATGAAATTATTGAGATATGGATCATAACACTTCATGATTAGAAGAATAATTATAAACAATATCAATAAATGGAAAGATTGTATCATAAAACCCTTAGAGATTTGGTATCATTGAATCATAAGATCCAATGAAATAATAAAAATAAATAAAAAATTACACAACATTAGAATACATAAATTTAATGTATTAAATGTAAATTTATATTTATATAAACTTCATAGATAAATTTAGGTGTATAACATAACATATGTCTCAATAAAAGAAAATTTGGACAAAATCCCTTACCGCTTCGGTAATTATTGATCAATAAACACCATGAAAGAGATATAAAAATGGTTTTGTAAATAAAACAAAATTTATTTTAAGAGTAATAAAATACATTCAAGGGAAGTATATAAACCACATAAAAAAAATAGTTGGGGAATATGGCATGTGCCTCGCACCAGTAAAAAGTTAAATGTAAATACCTTACCATATGTCTGAAATTTCTTCATACACATTAAAAACTCATGTTTAATAAAAAAACTTATAATAAATATATTAAACAAATATTAATTTATATAACATAATATATATGATTTAATTATAACCTTTTATTACCTATTTCTGTACAATTTCATGTTGAAGTCATGTATTGGGAAATAATGGATTTGATTTTTTTGAATGTTTTGATTTATTATTTTTGGTCCCGAAACACTAATAGTGGCTCCATAATATCATTAATTTTAATAGTGATATAAATATCACATATATTGGTATATATTTATTTATAGTAATCTGTAAAATTTAGAGATAGAAAATGAAATACTTCATTCTTGGAGATAGTAGAATGTAAATACGCATGACCAATGTTCCCATTTTCTAAATGGATTGAATGAAATAAATTTAAATAATATAATACAATTATAAATAATTTTTATTTAATATTCATAGTATATATTCATTAAAACCATCATTATTACCATCTGTGTAGAATTTGAAGGAATCACATCGCTTTGTGAGTCGGTAGTTCGTTGTAGACATGAGCGACATTATCATATTCCTACAGAATGGAAATAAAGAATGTATATGTGAAATAATAACAACATACGTAAAATAATATAATATATATAATATATAAACATATAATACCTCATTATTTTCAATTTTTAGAGGTGGTGATGGGAAATAAATAACAACGGTCTCTGATGTGGCAGTACGCCATACAAAAAAATGATTATTTAATATCTCATTTGATGTAAGTTGGGTAGTTGTAGGTAATTAACTTAACATAAAAAAATATTGTTATATTTAATATAGTTATTTATTTATATCACAAAGTTTGAATAATAATTGAACAGGGAGGATGAAGAAATAATATAAAATGATCAGTTGGGGACGTTTCCTATTGATCATTCCTCTATTTTAGTTTATCCAAAAGCCTTCTTAGTTTGGATTTATAATCCTACTAAAGATTATATAATGAGATGTGGGAGGTAAGTAAGATTTAAGTTTATTAATTTCCCACACAAAATTGGTTTTAATATGTGAATAGGATAGGATAAGTTGTGGCCTTTTATAAGTTAGGTGAGTGGCACACTAGTAATATTTTGAAAAGAAAAAGGTGTAACCATATTTTTCACATGACACAAGGCATCAAAATGGACCATTATCAATAATTGAAAAAAAGGTACAAAGGTGACCATAAAATATGTTTTGGACATGTTTTGGGAAAATTTGAAACTTATATGTTTATCCTAACTCGAGGTAATCTAAATTTTAACATAATCATGGTAAATAATTTTTTATTATTTTTTACAATTCATTACGTTGAAAATTTATTTTCACCATATCATATAATATAAATTATTATGATTAAAAATATGGAAAATATTTTTTGAAATTTAACCCAAATAAGTGTAACAATATAATATAAAATTAAACCCATTGGCATGATGAAAAAGCGGTTTTCCAAAGAGAAAATGAATAGAAGTTTAAAATTTTTTTATACAAAAAGGTAAACATTAAAATGAATCCAATAAACTATATTGTATTAATTGATATGTAATTGAACTAATTTTACATTAAAAACAATTTTTAAAAAAATTTCCTTATAAATTCTTTAAACGAAAAGATAGTTTTGAATATAAATCATTATTGTTCACTATTCATCATTTTTTTTGAAAAATCCAAAATATTCACCCTAAGACAATGCTGACACACTTATTTAAAAAAGAATTTTATTTTATGAAATTAATTATCTAAAAGATTGAAATTTAATTTTATTATTATTCACAATAATAAATAAAAATTATTTTTATTTTGAATATAATATTTTAAAAGCATATAAATACAATACTAAAAATTAATTAAATATTTTATAAATATATTTTATTTATATAAATATATGATATATAATAGTTGAAATGTTTTTATTACTATTTATTCCTATAATTTTAATGTATAGGTAATGATGGTTGTATTTAAATAATAAAATTAATTATAAATCAAAAATTATTGAAACTTAGTGCTCTGTGTAATAGAAGATATTGAAAAAATTAAATTTACATGAATAATATTTCATAAAATAATATGTTTTCTCATTATAAATCCAATAAATTGAGTTTATCTACATAAATTTTTCACTTTTGTGTAAACACATGATGATACGTCTGCCTCATCATATCCTTATGTTCTAACATAGATTCCTGAAACTAGAGGTTTCATCACAAAATTTTGAGAGGGTGAGTTGTCTTGTTTCATATAACTTTTCATTTAATAACATGAATCTCTATTTCATATATATCGAAAGAATTATTTTTATCTAATGGTATGAAATCTGAGTTCAGTTTTTGTAATGTTTAAGGTATTTACATTCTCATTAGAGATACATGGAACACTTCATAAACACGATGGAGATTTGGTGGAACCACCAAATAATAGGCTAAAATCCCAATACAGTAACTAATTTCAAAGGGACCAATATAATGATGGATTATAATTCCCCTCTTTCCAAATATCAGTACCTTTTATGTTTAGAAATTATTAGAAACCCCTTTCCAGAAATATCAAATTCTAGATCACACTGTCGATTGTCAACATAACTGTTTATCCGACTATGGGCTTCCCTAATGTGTTAATGAATATATCTTAAATTATTTTCCATTTATTCAAAAATCTCAGGTCCAAATGTATTTCTTTGAATAAATTCATTCTGTCATCTTGTTGCTCTATATTTATTTCCATTTGGGGGATCAAAAGGAGACATATGGATGTTTGAGTGAAAGATATTGTTATACGGAAACTTAACTATAGGAATGTGTTGATTCCAACCACCATTGAAATTAATTGAAAAATATTTCAACATATCCTCTTGGGGTTTCATTATTCTCTTAGATTAAACATTTTTCTATGTATGATAAGTACAATAGAAACTAAACTCCATTTCAAGATCTTGCTGAAGACTTCTCCAGAAAATTTAGATAAACCTTAGATCCCGATGAGATAAAATTGAATGTGGTAATCCATGTAATGTTATAAATTAATTAATATATATATTATAAAGGTAATTCAGAGATAAATGATCATTTATATAGATGAAATGTCCCAACTTTTTAAGGGTCTTAAATACAACCCATATAGAATTATTCCCACTAGATGGTTTTGGGGAGTCTGATGAGAAAATACATGGTGATGTTTTCCCATTTCAATTATTATATGGGTAATGCATGTAACATGACCATATAATTTTATCACAGAAAATTAAATTTATGACATACGAAGCACTAAGATATAAATTCTGTGATATCTCTCTTCATTCCATCCCACTAGAAATACTTTCTCGAATCTCTATAAATCTTCATACATCCAAAATGAATAAAGAATGAAGAACATTGAGATTCCTATAAAAACACTATATTAAAATATGTTATGTAGGGAACAAGTACACAGTTCTTTAACCTTATCATTCCATCATGATTATGGTTAATCTCATGAACATTTATGACCTACTTTTATAGCTATACTTCATCAATTTACAACACTTTAATCATAACATTGATATATGGTAGATCTTTTAATTGGGAAATATAATATTTCTCATATTCCTTCAGGATATCTATATCCATCCTTTGTAAATAAAAAATACAAGGTCTTTTTTATCCTCATCATAAATACTAAAGCATGATCCTTTAAATTCAAATCAATAACCACTATTTTTTTCCATGTGTTGTAATGTATTGAAAAGTTATTAAATTTAATATGCTCTAAACATCTTCTCTTGAAGAAATTAAAATCCATAAATGTGAATATATAATTTATATTTTTTTTGATTATTATATATATCACACTTTTCACCATAAATATAATACTTTTATATCATTAATGATGATATCAAAACATCTAACTCTAAATCTCAAGATGGGTATTTTTTCACACGATCCTTAAATTTTCATGTTGAATAACCTATAACAACTTAATTTTGAATAATAATGCATCCCAATAGCTTATTGGATTCAAAAATATTTGTTATAAACCCTTCACTACTGTATGGTATTGTAAGAAAAGGTGCAATACATAATGTTCAATTTTGTTTTGTGAAATTTTCATCACACTCATATTTCCAAATGAACTTTGATCCCTTAAGAGTAAAAATATTGAGTAGACTAGATAGTCCCAAGAAATTATCTATAAACCATTGGTAATATTTAGAAAATCCATGAATAGTATTGATTTAAATCATCATGGTTTTTCTAGGAAAACATTAAAAAACCTCTATCTATGATGGATCTACCAATATACCCTCTATGGTGATTATGTGACACAAAAACTAAACGTTTTGCAGCCAAATTCGACACATTGTAAATTTATAAAATAGGTTCTCCTTCATTAATTCCATTATTATAAATCTCATTTGAAATTAATGCTCTATATTTCCCTCTGAGTAAATATGATAATCATCTATAAATACTACCACTAACTGATTGAAGAAATATCTAAAGAATATTTTTATTAAATCGATGAAGATAAAAGTGGAATTAATGTGACCTAATGGAATCACTTTATATTCACTATGTCCATACCTCTTATATATTTTATTTTAAGGTATATCCTACTTATTGAACCTAAATTAATGATATCTTGAACAAATTGTAATATTTTTGAGCTCCCAATAATCAATGAAGAGTCTCATAACTCAATGTTTATTTTTTAAGAATAAAATATGTGAACCCCAATGTGACACCATTTTTCAATTGAATCCATTATTGAGGATCTCCGAGAGTTTCTTTATCAATTTCATTAACTCAGTCATGGATATTTTATAGAGCATATTTAAAATATTGGTGGTACCAGGTATGAGTTTTATTAGGAACTAAACATTATATTTTTGTGGAGGGATTAGAAACGATTCAAGAAATATATAAATATATTATGCAAAAAATGAATATCATATATATATATATTGATTTTATCCTCAACATTATGAGATAAACACTCATCATGAATATGAATAAAAACCTAAACAATTGATGTGACATCTATCTGAATTTCATTTTCATCACCACATTGATAGAAAAAGATAGGTTATATTGAAATATAAAATGAAACTACCCTTAGTCAAATATTATTATGGGATTTATATAGAGAAATCCAATACATTATAAATATGACATTGAATTTAACTAGAGGAAGAATCATATGATTTTCAGGAATCACAGTCTCACAATTGTTCAACTAGAGAGGAATCATATAATTTAGATGAGATCATCCTACCATTCGGGGGTTTCACTTAAAATCATACACCTAATAATTTGTGAGGAAACATGATACCCTTATAAAATTTTTCATATATGAAACAATGGTTAGATATATAATCAAATAATATGATATTAGAAATTTTATAGTGGATAGTAAGTGTACCTATCAGTGCATATCTATCCCAAGCATCATAAAAAAAGTGATCACAAGAAATATTTATTTATCTCTTAGAATAAGATATTACGGATTCCAATAATCATAAATAACCTTTAGATTTTGTAATTGGTTAGAATAATGACTATACTACTTAAATTTGAAACACTAACATTTTTTTAGTTCATTCTGTGTGGGCTTCACTCTATTTTCATCATTAGCTGACATTTTCCCATCACATCAGCATTCGATTTCTCAATAACCATCCCTTATATAACTAAAACATTTATGAGTCCCCTTAAGATAATTTCTTCCATGTTTCCTTTAACAGTTTATAATTGAATGAAAGCTCATCTTCTTCTCTCCATGGTTATAAAAGGATCCATTAAACTGAATATTTCATTTATTTTCAAAATAATGTTATTGATGGGTAATTATGATTTCTATTCCCACATGGAGAGTACATAAAATTATTTATTCATATAAATTGAAGTCCCTTATTGTTAAAACCCATCAAAGGCTTGGTTTAATTCCACTAAAGAAAAAATCAACATTATTTTTAGGTTAGATGATGAGTACCTTAGAAATATTGTAAAACTTACATCATAGCTACCCAGATATTCATCATAATTTCTCTTTAGCTTCTGTGAGTCCTTATCCATTTTTGTATGAATAATATTTGGTATGTAATTTTTGAAAAATAATCTCTTAAACACATCCCACTAATTAGAGTCAAATTCAACTTTTTTCCATTGTATTCTTGATTAGAGTCCACCATTAATATTACACTACTTCCAAATGATAGATAAAAAAATTATTTTTTCTTCTCATAAACATTGGATAGTGGAAAATATATTTTACGTTTTACTAATCCATTTCATAGGAAAGACTGGATCAACATAAAATGTATATTATGGAGGATGTGGCCTAATGAGGGGATCAATAGAATGTTGTTCCCTTCATCAGTCATTTTGATGTTCTGTATGATATATTCCTTGAGAAATTTGTGTGATCATTTCAATGATACTTTGAATTATAAGCCGCATAATGTTTGGAAATATAAAAGGAAAATAATTGAATTTTCTTCCACACTCATCATTAACATGGTTCCTTCAGGTTCCAACCATTTAATAAAACAAAAAATCACAGTTCAAGCAAAAATAATCAATGTTTGAAATAACATAACCATGAAAATTGAATTATAAAATGTCTATATCATGAAACCTTATTTTTAATCTATACAATTTTATGTTTATCCTAGGTTATTCATAGACATAATCTATTTAAATAATTCATGATGGTTCGAAATGAGTTTGTGAATTTCTATAGAATATCCCCTAAGAGTGTCAATCCAGGTGTAAAGTAATGTCTATTTTCACAATCTAGGTGATGACCAAGTCTAACTAAATACACCCTTTTCGGAGTTATTACCCCTAGGTACCTCTATGCTAGAGCCACATCCACTCATATTATCTAAATAGGGATGTAATTTCATTGAAGCCACTCCCTATATCATTTACCAAAATTCCAGTGCATTTTATTCTATATTAACTTATCCTTAGACTTATATATAGAGATATTACAATTATTTATTATCCTAGATTCCAATGGTTAACTACCCAAATCTATGATATGAACTTGTAAAGAACCACACATCTCATACATAATTTTTATATCTTAATAGAATAATTTTTATTAAATAACATAATAATCTATTCAAAAATCATTTACGTATAGTACCTTTGGAATCATGGGTGTATAAAAACTAGTCTATAAGTCAATTATTCCATAAAACACTATGTTTTAAAACCATCTTGTAAAAATCATACATAATACCTTTTATAAAAAACTGGGGGAATGACACATAATAAAGGGTGAGCTCAAATCCTTAAAAGGGTAATAATTAGAGATATCAATATTTCATTTGAATAAGGGTATGAGAACATGAGAATAATATTTTAAAAACACACCCTTTATATAATAGATTATAAACCTGATTCATGGAATAAACCCTTAAATTTCATAACACAAGAATCATAATGGAATCAATGAATATGAAAAATAAGAACATAATATTGGTATAAGGGATATATTTTCATCACACATATAATAATAAAAAATCATTTCCTTTTTATTTCAAGGCTCATTTACTGGACTATCATAGTGGAATGGGTTCACTTACAAAACCATCATAGTAGGCAAAATTCTATTCTAATAATACCAGAGTGGGAATTATAACCTACTGAACTAAGTTCAATCCCCATTCCAGTCTAATAAATATCATGAGATATCAATGTTTACACAATACATTAACGGGAGATATAGGTCTTACCCAAGACATATTTAAAATCATTCATATGTACCACATAAGATCATAAATAATTTATCATATTAGAACTCAGGAAAAGAAATGGGTTTTATTAAAATTTAATCATTAAATAACATATGAAAAAGAAACAGGTCACATAATCATTTGATAATTTCAATAATGCATTACCTAGGGAAAACCTGGTTTTTTTAATAAGAATTTTATCATGGTTTAGCCCATGGAAGAGGCATGGGGTTCATAAAAATAATTTTATTTTAAAATATAGACCATAATGAGAAAGAATACCGATAATATCATTGGATAATATTCATAGTAATGAATAAGTAATATCAATGGATCACATCTTAGAAGGAAAATGATTTTGAAAGACATATCAGAAAGAACATTTCAGGAATAAAATATCATTTCTTTATAAATTACATATTTAAAATAAAAAATTCATAAATTTTTTTTGATATCTTTTTATGTGAAAAACATGAAATAAAATAAATAATGATTTAAATAATGTAATGTTCATGAAATCAAAAAAATATGACCATGTCATACCCAGTAAAATAAATATTCCATTCACATTTTAATTAAAAGCCATAAGGGAATTTTTCGGAAAACAACAAAACTATTACTTTCTAAAATATTCGATAAAAAGTAAAATATGGTCAAAAAATTATGTAAAAAATTATTTTGAGAATTTTGAAAACATTTTTAATAAAATGGTATTTAAGGAAAAAGGGATTTCCATAGAAGAGAGAAACAAAGATGATTTTTGTGAAATAATTATTTTGACATTTTTAGAACATAAAAATGGGGAAAATAATTGAAAACATATATTACATTAACCTAACTATATAATAATTATATTCCTGAATTTGATAAGATATGGATTGTGATGATCTACCCAAAATACCTTCTCAAATTGAAACCCAATCCAATCGTACACATAACCACGGGTTTTCCCTATCCCCATGGACTGGCGACTAGCACTTGGGAATCAAAAAGTAATAAGAGGAAATGATTTATCCCAAACTGATGTAATGAAGTGGAGTATATAAATAGAACAAAAAACAATAGAATAGATAAATATATTATATAACTGAAAAAAATATAGGAAACCAAACAACTCAATAGTATAAATAATCTCTACATTTAGGGCCAACCCCAATAGACTACCAAAATAAGAAATCTAACTACTTCATGTGATATCAAGTTCAAAATCCCACCGTCTCTTCATCAACTACCCAACTCAGTATATATAAAATCTGACTGCCACACTACATTGCCTTACAATTCCATATAGTGAAAACATAACCAAGTCAACACATTACTAAAGGGATGTGTAAGGTGTAATCTAATAAGAAGAGTGGGGTCCAAAACAGGTGTTCCATATCTAGTCAATGAAAAATAATCAATTCATGGTCACCATTAATAAATACATGGTATTTTAACATTTCAATAGTTTTTATATCAAATGAATATAAAACCTGTTAAATTTTCCATTTATCCAAATTTCCAAATAAATTTGAAAATATATTTCAAATAATTTCATATCCATATATCATAATAGATATACCATTTCAAAACAAACCAAATAATTCATCACATATCACATCAAATCCATGGATTTACAATAAAAAAACTAAATGCATCCCAAATCGGCAAAGAGAACATGTCATATCACACCAAGGATCGAACTCGGTCATGATAACAAGGAAACTCATACATAAAAAATAAAATCACATAAACATCAATCTAGTATAAATATACACTATGAATATAGAGAAGTTGAACACTATAGCAAGTTAACCCTAATAGGTTGAACATATCCCTAGAACAACAGACATAGGGAGAAGATTAAATATCCATGTGAAAACCCCCTGAATGTGGATGGTACTGATTACTATACATTCCGACTAATTATCTAAGGATATCCATGTGGTCTATTTTACAAAAAAGTTTATCAAAGCATTTATATCAAACCATTCTTTGAAAACCATTTCACAAAGTAATTTCACAATGTGTTGAAAACCCTTTTCCATTTACCAAACCAAGGAAAAAAACATTTTATAAAAACCCAATTCCTAAAAAAAAATAGTTATATCAATCCATATCATTAAATAAAAAAATTAGCAAAAAAATGTGCAATGAAGGTATCCAACATATATTTGAGATAGATAAACCAGCATGAAAACTCAGGATGCACATTCCAATAAACAAATCCACCCCACAGAAGAAGACACAATGAGAACGGTGTCCCTAGAACTAGTACTTACAACTTATAATTGTTTCAATTTATAAAATGGGTTAGAGGATAAGAGGATAGAATCCATAAATCAAAAAACCACCACACAAAAAAACAAGGAAACAACCCTAGAACAATATCATACAATAGATCTTGATAGAAACAATATGAATCTTCACCCGGGGTCAATGGATATTATAACATAATGAAATAGAACTACCATGATAAATGAAATGAATAAGTAGAATGGTTTAAAAATATGAAGAGACAATACCCAACCAAAACTGTGATCAAACACTAAAATAATCAATCATAATCAAACATAGGTTCCCAAAATCATCGGATAAGGCATTCAAGTTGTGTGAAAGGAGGGATGTCGAATAATGAATGAAAAATAATTTAATACAACACCATAAAAGATGATCTATTGACAATTACATGACATGTAACCCCTATAAACATATTTTAATCCATGTGTCTCAAGTATGATGAAAAACCAGATGAATTTTTATTAAAACCGGATATGTTTTCATTACACAGAGTGTAAAATTTTGATGTTGTATACTCCATTCATGTTGTGTACATGGTTCATGACATAATCCCTCTAGAGATGACAAATTGTTTATTCTAATTAAAAGATGTGTATTTCTCTATTTGAATACTAAAACACACTATTTATTGAGAAAAACATCAAACCCACTCAGGAATTCACTATAGTTGGGGAAAACACCACAAATCCATTGAATTTTTTTTACTTAAACACTATTAATTAATGAAAATACACATCCACAAAAATTAGATCAATTTTTCTATTAATGGTTATCCATTCTCATGAGCCACAAGATGCATCCAATTTACATGGAAAATAGAAAATAAAAGGAAATTACCTGATAGTGGGTAAAAATATGTTACAAAATACCTAAAATAATACATTCCATCCCTAAGAATTTATGTTAAAGTATTAATTATAGTAAATATTTTAGAACACTTCTCCCTCATCAAAAAATCATGCTCCCATATCTGAACAGAATCCATTTCATGTAGCCATAACACTTTGAAAAATAGAATCAACTTCCCAAGAAAATATTTCACTTGAGAGGAAAAAATATAAACTATATTCTCAACAACAGAAATATATGGCTTTAACTCAATCTCCCCCAAACTCCAATCATGGGAGTGATCAGGATGATATTTACTATGTTTTGATTTGTGGAAAACATCAATAATTACATTCAATTAAGAAAATAATTCCAATAAATAAGATAACATCCCAATCATCCCAACGACCTCAAATTGTCTAACATATGTTGGAGCCAAATTTATGTGTTATCCATGATAATGGTAACCCATCCAAGGAAAAACATTATGGGATATATGGTCACATATAGAAAACTCTAATGGAATAATTTTTTTATAGTAAAAATAATTCTACCAAAACTATGCTACAACTAGATACCGACATATATCCTAAATCCACACAGACATATACGGAACCAAACTCAGTTATAGTAAAGAAGGTTATCCCATATCTTCCCAATAAAGAGGTGACCCACATGGGCGACTATAAAAATAATAAAAAAGAGTCATTATAATTGATGAATGATAAATATTTTTAAAATAATATTATACTAGTCTAAGATGGAAATCCCAATATCCATATATATCCATGACACAAGAACATAACATACCCTTGAGGATATAAATTGAATGCTAAATCTGACCATCTGTCTATGGATGATAAGATATACACAACCTAACATGATTCCCCATCAAATATTAGAGACTCCTTTAAACCTTTATGTAACCCTAGGATCCCCATTTGAGACAACGATAGAAGAAATTCCATTTAACCTTCTTATTTTCTACACATATAGATTTCCCAGATCATCATCATTATTAGTGTCTTAGATTCTTATGAAATGTGTTGTTCTTGTTAACCGATAAATCACCACATATATAGTATTCCATCCAAAAGGAGTCCATTTTAATCAATCAAAAAACTAGATGGATTTCTCACCCCATTTCAAAATCAGTACCATAATAGTCAGGATAAAACTAAAAGGTTTCAAATTCTCAACATTTATCTGTTTGCTGGTGTAATAGTGGGAAACATAATAAAAAATGTCAGGCTTCAAACCCAGCCACCAAAAGAATAATTTAATGTCCAACTACCTCTTCTTAGTCCCATATGAATATATCTTGATGACCCATTAAAATAAAATAAAAAATTTATCCTCACAGACGCCGGGACAAAAAATTGAACCCCAAACCAATTACTACATTATGAAAGGAGAGACCTACCTGAAATGATCTCCCTAAAATAAATAGTTTCACCAATTACTCTAATCTCAAAATAATTCCAATGAATATATAAAATAGACACAGGAATATATGATGATAATTTAATAAAGGTTATAATGATTCCAAAAAATACTCATAAGAATCCTAGTGAAACTGAGAGAGAGTCCCATAAAGTTACACCCTTCTCTTGATCCCTGAATATCCTGTAATGATAAAATCTGACTAAGGGTGTCTTCGACAACATTCCCCATCCCTAGGGTGAAAGAAAGGTCAATTTAAAACTTTTAAAGATATTATACCCACCATATATCTCTAATATTCAATTTTTTTGATAAAATATATAACTCACAATTTTATGGTCAGAGAAGACTATGAACCTCTCCCCATAAGATAATGAATCCAATAGTTAAAAACATGCATACATAAGAAATTCAATAAATCATTAGTGTGGTAATTATTCTCATTATTTCAAACCATATCAGAGAAATGATCCACCACATGATCTACCTAGATAATGACACATCCAAAACTAATGTGATATGAATCACATAAAACCACATGCCCCTTATCAGGGTTAGGTAAAATCAGAATAGGTGATGATATCTGAATTCATATAGACTCATCAATATAGAGCTTACACTTTCCATACCACAGGAATTTCACCCCATTCCTGGCGAGAGTATTAAATAATGATTCAAAGTTAGTGAAATCCTTGTAAAACCATTTATGTTAGACAATTAGTCCATGGAATCTCTGAATTTGAAAAACATTTCATGGTTCTTCATATGAATAAACATTCTCTACCTTCATCGGATCAATTGAAGAGCCATTTTCAGAAATATAATGACCCATGAAATTCACTTCTTTGATCTAGAAATATAATCTCAGAAGATTTCCATACATTTTGTGACTCCTCATGATTCCAAAAACCAAACTAAAAATCTGTTTATGCTCTTGGTTGACTCTCAAATATGCCAAAATATTATCCATAAACCCTATATTAAAATTGTAATGATACTTATGGAATATAAAATTAATCAAATCCATGGAAATTTCAGAGTGTATGTTAAACGAAACTACATACCAAGATATTCTTAATGGAAATACCTTCTCCTAATGTCCATATTTATTATATCAAACTCCCATATCATGAGCTGATGATAAACTGATTGATGTTCAATTTATCAAAACCACATTTATCCCATGAACTAATAAAACAAATAATCAACATGAGGAAATAGATATTTGTTTCTAACTATCACATTTCTGAAATTTTGATAGTTTATAAATAATCATAGCACAACATATGACTTCATATAAAATATAAATAGGGATTCCTAAGGTGAAACGCATGGGTGAAAAAAATCCTCTACCACCAGATCTTCCAAATGAATCATGAGTCAGTTTTACTCCCCTGGTTCCATTCAATAAGAGTGTATTGATATATACTGTTTACCTAGAAACTATACAATCATAAACTCTATCTCCCTCTCTATTGGAATCATTAATAAATATTCTAGGAAAATGTTTTGAAAATATCATAAAATATCATGGAGATCAAAAAATGTAGAGAATTCATTGGGAAGAATTGCTACAATAGACAGTAAACTTCTGGTCTATGGGAGGGAAGTTCTGAAATAAATGAATTTTGAATACACCTTTTCCTGAAATGCACATATGATTCTATTGGCCGCCAGAAACAATATGTGATGATGATAATAAAAAAACTCATCATGATGGAAAATATGATAATCCATCCCGATGATGACGTCATAAAATTCCATACTGATAATGAGAAAATCATAATGTAACACTATATAAATTATCAACAACACAGAAGAAGGTCACCAAAACTGCTTGTCTTTCCTCTTCCCAAGATGTGTCACTAAATCCATATCAAAGTACATGTGATCCATTGGATGGTTAATCATATCAACAGTAAAAGAAGATATGAACATAGGGGAAACAACTGGTTCAAATAAAGAAATTCCTACCAATGATGCAATGAACATGATATATATCACTATAAATGGACCGAAATATACCTCTTATAGAACCCCATATTCTATGGGAAGGTGAAATAATATTTATCCCTATGGATGGATATTTTTAATCTTTAAAGAATCTATCATTCCCACAATAGCCATTAGATCCAACAATCCTTTACCATATATGGGTGTAGACATAGCCTGACTAAAAATGCTATGGATGAATATAATTTCCCTGACTATTACAAATTAGTGTAGGTGATGAACTTGAATGTCTTGTTTGTCTAACCTTTCCAAACTAATAGAAGATCAGATTCACACCATAAGTTGTAACTGAAGTCAATGACAATTATTTCTTTCAAGAACCACCCCAAAAACTAATGTGACAATCCTATCGTGTCGACTTTTCTGTATAATTACACTGAAGTTGTAAATAGGTAGAAGAAAAGTGGTAAAACATCCGACATTTCTTACCATATTCTGTTCTTCTGCCATTTCCCTATCGAAGGAAATCACAAAGGTTGAATGATTCAGTATAAAAATATAAGATCTGGTATCTATTTTCCAACACTATAGTTAATTCTGAGAATTCATCAGGTCATTCATCCCAACCACTAGTTCTAAATGAACCCACACATCAAATTAATTTTTGTACAGATTCACTGAATTTCTGTTATAATAGAAACAAAGTAACACTTGAGTCATCACCATTATTAATGACTCTGGATAAAACCACTGGAATAAGAGAGTTTTAAACTCATTCAAATCCAAGACCATGTGCTTATCCTCAAATACCATGGAATCCCACCATGGATTAATGGTAACATTATTTCTGAACACCAAACACTTTATCTTGATACACTTGGGTGTATCTTGGATGTCTATGATCTAATCAATTTTTTCAAGCAAGTACTCCACATCATGGGGTTCATTTTTAACTTTAATGGATAGTGGAACTATTAATAGGAACAACCAGATTAATTAATTTTTCCTACATCTCTAGCCCATACCTCATCAATTACATTATGGGATTACAATACATTATGGTTGAGACAACAAACATCCATCATGATAGCCACAATAATGTTATGATCTACTATAGGATTCTCATAAGGAAAATCAATGTAACCATCCAAAGATACTTGTAAAACATGTCTATGAGGAATACTGCTATGTAGAAAAACAAAAGAAATGATCATAGAACAAAATCATCTCAGTTCAAACTAGAAAACTCATAAGAATAATTATTATTTACATCAAGAATCCAAAATACTAAACACACATCTAACATCCCATGAAAAATCTTGTTTCATCATGACAAGATCTATCCAAACACTCACAATAGTATACCTCTCATGTCCCAATAGTCCAATATCTAGACTTCCAAACATCCCATGATAAGTAATATTAAGGAAAAACCTTCCTCTGATTCCAAATTATAATAAAAAAACCTGAATAACCTCTCAAACTGGAACCTAAATATATCTTCCACATAGTTGAACTATTTTCCCAATCCCCACTGGATGGTGAATAGCTCCCAAGAATCAAACAACAACCATATGGAATTATTTTTCACAACACAAAGAAAAAATTTGGAATATATATATATAACATAAAAAATGATAGAAAATATATATATATCCCATAACAAGAAAGTGAACAGTGGAAAAAACCACTGAAGACAAGAAATAGTCAACATGAACATGTCCAACCACAAATGAATGAAAAAATTAGAAACCCCAAAACTCACTGTGATAGGATGGGAAGAAACCAACTACCTCAACACCAAACACCCAACACAACTAATAGAAAACCTCCCCACCTCACTATTATGGATTTCTTTTCCCTACATTGAAAGTCATAACCAGGTATATGCATTTCTAAATGTTAATGGAGGTTTTGACCTCGCAGGATCAATAGGGTACCAACCAGGTGTTCCATATCAATTATCTGAAAAATAATAGAATCATTATCAACCATAAAGAAAAAATTTATTGATAATAGTTTAATAGTTTATATATCAAAAGAAATAAAAAATAGTGTAATTCCCCCTTTTTACACTTTTCCAAAAAAAAGGTGAGTATGTTTCAATGAATTTCATATCCACATACCATAATAGATATATCCTGTCAAAAAAACTAAATAACACGTCACATATCATATTAAATCCATGGAAGTACATTCAAAATAGTACAAACCCAAAACAACCCAAACCATCCAAAATAAAAGGTCAAATCGTGCAAAGAATCACACTAGGTCAGGTTAGCTTAGAAAATCATACGTAACATAGAAAATCACATATGTATCAATCCACTATACATTTTCAACATGTCAAGGGAGAATAAGAACACCCCATAATGTGAACCCTTTAATAGGTCTAATAAGCCCTACAAACAAAAGACCTAGGGAGAAGAGGAAAGCCCCATGAGTAAACCACAAAATATTGGATGAGAAATATTACCATACCTTACAAAAATGTACACAAGGATACACATTTCTATATTTTACTAACTATTTAATGAATTGAATTCCATTAAATAATTATTTGAAAATAATTTAACAAATCTATTTCACAATTCTTTGAAAACCTGTTTATACTTACCAAAATTGGTAGAAAACCATCTTCATTAAAAAAGTAGTTCTAGAAATGAAAAAAGTAGTCATATCATCCCATTTCATATAATAAAAATATTAATTAAAAAATGAGCTATGTATTTCACCAAACTAGTCCAGATACGGAACCACTGACCTCAAAACATGAGACGGACACACCGTAGTAGTGTCCAAAAAATGAATGAAACCAACAATGAAAAAAATACCTATAACGAATCCTCAAATCTTATAATTTATTTAATGGGTTGGTTTATTAGAGGATAAAACACACACCTCAAGAGTATAACACCACTACATCACAACCAATAGGGAATCCATTTCTAAAAAACAATCACATAATGAATTTTGAGTGAAAACAAATGAAACATCATTATATGGTATAGTATCTGATAACTCAACACAATTACACAACCACAATTGAAGAAACAAAAAAGAAAAAATATTTACTCACCTTGAGAGATTAAACAATACTAATTTGGTGATAAAAATATCAACTAATTAATTAATATTGAATATAGGCTCTAAAAATCATCATAAAAGGGATCAAGTTGAACAACAAGGATGGATTCATAATAGTGAATAAAAAATCAATCAATGTAGCACCCTAAAATCCAGATCCTTATTAGTTAAATAATGTGTGACCCATTTACAAATCATACCTTGGGGCTCATATACATCGAAAAACCCAACACCATTTGATTAAGACATGATATTTTTACATTACACAACTCTTATCATTTTCAATGTGTGAACTCCCGTCAATTTGTGTCCCGGTTTCATGATATCTTCCCTATAGAGGTTAAACACCATGTATTCCCATTACCCAACATGTATTTCACTAGAAGAATAAAAAACACAAGATTCATTAAAAAAAACTTAAAACCAACTCAAGAATTATCTAAACATACACATAACCCTAAAAATATGTTGATACATTTATACCTATAAACCATTAATTAAAATGGACAAACATACCCAAACAATATTTCATTTTTCTGAGAAAAATGTTCTCCATCCTTGGGAGTCCCAAGGTACATCCAATTCAAGAATAAAACATTAAAAGAGGAGGAGAATACTTGATTTTAGATAACAACATGCTACAAGGATCTGAATATTTCATCCTCTGAAACATAACCATAAAAAATATTAATATAAAATGAGATTGTATCATAAAACACATATGAATTTGGTTTCATTTAATCATAAGAGCCAATGAAATAATAAAATTAAATGAGAATTAAAATAGAATGAGAATGAATAAATTCATGGAAATAAATTTAAATGGGTCTGTATACACACCAAATAAAAGAAGATAGGTTTATAACATAACATATGTATTAAATATGGAATCTTGAGAAAAAATATCCATTACTGCATTGGTAAAATTGTTGGAATAAACCCCATGAAAGGGATATCCAAAAATACATTTATAAATCCAAAGAATTTTTGGGTAAATAATCCTAGAATACATTAATGTTATATATATAGAACATATAAAATAAATATGTGTTGAATCTGTAATGTGTCTCATATAAGTAAAATGTGAGGTGGAAATCACATACCTTAGGTCTATAATTCATTCATGCACATTCAAAAATCCAGTATAATTAATATATGTTTATTATATATCTATTAAATATCCTTTTTTATATATTATACTATATATGATTTACTTATAATCTTTTAATACCGTTTTTTAACAATTCCATGGTAAATCCACATTTCAAGCAATAACTACATTGCTTTCCATGTATATTTTTATTTTTTATTTTTAATCCAATTACATTGATCATGTTTCCATAATCATGATAACATTAAATATGGAATAAATATCATATATATTCAGTAAATATGTATTTATATTAATATATAAATGTTAGAGATAGAAAATAAAATACAACATTCATATAGATGGTATACCATACATATGCATGAATGATGTTTCCATTTACCCAATGGAATGAATTAAATAAAGAAAAATAATATATTACCATTATATAATAATTTTTATTTAATATATATATCTCATATTTTTATTAAACCCATCCCTATTACCTTCAATGTAAAGTGTGAATAAATCACATTTCTTCATGCGGTGGGAGTCTGACATACAAATCAGTGATGTTATCATTTTCCAGTAAATTTGAAAGTAAAAATACATATGTGTCATAATAATTAATAATTAATAAAAATACAATATGAATATTATATAAAAATTTAATCTGTCATTATATGCAAACATCAGAGGTGGTTATGAAATATTAATTACATCGGTTCATAAGGTGCTTATCCATCATACAGATGAATAATGGTTCGGTATCCTATTTTATGGAATTGGATAGATTTTAGGTCTGGAACATAACATAAAAACATGTATGTATGAATATATAATATTGTTATTTTACATTTATTTTTTATTAATAATTTAATTATGTTGAGAAAGAAATAAAATAAAATGCTCACTTTGGGACGTTACCTCTTCTTTAAGAAACTTGTTAGTGATTGTACCAAAGCCTTTTAGGTTGGATTTATGAACAAAATAAGGATACTAAAATGTGTTTATTAAATTAAGGAAGATATTTGTGTATTTTTTTGGCCAAAAAGGGTGTTTAATGTGTGAGGAAAGAGGAGAAGTGGTGGCCTTTTATAAGTGACATGAGTCTACACATAAAATTTTTTGAAAAGAAAATGGTGTAACCTTGTTTTACAACTTGTAAATGGGTGAAAATTGAACATTATAATAGTTTTATACATTATAAGTACTATATATGGAAATGGTTTTTGGAAATGTTTTTGGTAATTTTTAGCCCTTAAGTTCTTTGTTTAAACCCTGATAAATACCTTTTACATATGCCATGATAAATAATTTTTTTTATTTTTCAATTATTTATTGAAAAAATTAAGCGGAATTATTAGGAAATAAAAATTATAATTTATCAAAATATTTAATCTATTTCTACATGTTCAAATCATAGGAGTGAGAAATTTAATTTTAAAATTAAACCCTATAGGAAGAACAAGAAGTCAGTTTTCTAATGAGAAAGTGTTTTTATATCCAAATTCTATAATAAATTATTTAAAAAGATTTATATTTTACTAATAGATATAAAATTAAAATAATTTTACTGTTAAACATATTTTGACTTTTAAAAATATTGTTAAATAAAATGGATCCTTACTAATTTTATAAATGAAAATGTAGTGTTCATTAAAAACCAGTATTTATCGATATTCCATGAAAGAATAATCAATTTAGAAAAATACTTAAAAAAATTCCCAATATAATTATGATATAATTACTTCCAATATTATTTTTATTTTATAAATTAATATTATGAAAATTTTAAAAAATAATTTTATCATTGTTCATAAGAGGAAATAAAAAAATTGTTTTGAATAAAATGTTTTTTCAAAACATATATAGAATTTATCGAAAAAAAAGAATTTTTTTAACAATATGTTATCATTATATAAATCCCTTATAAATAATATTAAAAACGTGGTTATTTATATTCATGTCACCATGTTTAATTTCTATGTAATAACGATCAATCATAAATAGTTATATTAATTATATATCCTAGTATGATAAAACTCACTACTGTGTGTAACACAATCTATTGAAGAAATTTAATTTATTCAAAAAATATATTTTATAAAATCTCAAGTGTTACATTTTATCAATGATATATTTAATTACACCATTAAAATTATTCACTATGATATAAACATATTTAGTCACTTCTACATCATCACATCATTATGTTCCCCAACACCTTCCTCAAATTGATAGTTTCACCATAAAATTTTGACTGGGTGAGTGGCCATGTTTGATAGGAAATTATTTAGCTTATCTAGAATAACCAATATTTTTTCCACATAAGATATATATTTTTCAATTAGTATGAACTCTGAGTTCAGTACATATTTAGGATTAGGAGTTTACATCATTAGGAGGGATACATGCAACACATCATAAACTCGAGAGATGGTTGTTGGAAGTTCCATCCAATAGGCTAACATCCCAATATGGTCAATAATTTCAAAGGATCAAATATAAATAGGGACTTGTTTTAACATATTTCCAATATATCATTTTCTTATTTCATGGATAAATTCATATAAAAACATTTTTTCCAATTTTATATTCGCGATCATGCGATTGATTATCAACAAAACAATTTTTTCCAATTTTGAGCTACCTTGATGTGTTACTAAATGGCTCAAAACATCACCTCCATTTATTCACATACCTAAATTCCCAATATATTTCTTTATCTGACTTCATTACATCACATTGAATCTTTAAATCTCTTTTTGTAGAGGGAATAAAGGTGAGATATCTGATTTCCCGTGTTAATGATATTGTTATAGGAAACTCAACAAGAGTAAGGTGGTTCTCCAAACCACATTTGAAAATTAAATAAAATATATCAACATATACGCTATGATTTGAACTATTCTCTCAAAATAAAAATCTTTCTTAGGATGACACAATGTTCTAAAACTCAACTCTGTATCAAGATGTTTCGAACGAATTTTCTATAACTTCAAGGTAAACATCAGAATAAAATAAGATACAATAGAATGTGGTACTACCTAAAAAAAACTAGTTTTCTAATTTATATCTTGTAAATATGATATATAGGTAAATATTCTCAAATATAAATGTATTGTGTTGACATTTTATAGATATTACCTACCAACCATATTGAATTATTCTCTTTATAAATTTTGTTTATTTTACGAAAACATTAATTGTTATTTATTCCCATTTCCATTATGTTATGGTTAATTAATTTAATATAACCTAGTACTTTGGTCTCTCAACCATAACTATCTAAAAATACATGAATAAAGATGAAAAATCTACAAAATCTCTCTTTATTCCATCACACCAATAATACTATTTATATCTCTATGCATCTTCATACATCCTGGATGAAAAGGGACTGAAGAACTCTAATCCTTTTGTAACAACTCATTTTTCAAATATAATATGTATGAAACACAAACATGTTTACTGATACTTATAATTCACCTTGATCAATGATAAATTCAGGATCATTTGTAATCTTCTATTATAGACTTACATCTTCCTTTTTCACCTCTTTAATATTGACATGGATAGGTAATTGAACATTCAATTGGGAATGATATGATTTTGAAATTAAATATGGATTCATGATCTACGCTTTTCAAATAAATTTTTTTGTATCTTTTCTGATCCACATCATGTATATTCTATTATGATATTTTAGAATCAATGAAAAAATACACCATTTTCTCTTTCCAAGAGTTGTAATGTATTGAGTAGTCATAATTTTAAATAAAATATGAATATCTTCTCTCACACATATTACACTCATTAGTGTGAATATATTCTTTAATAATATTTGATGATTATATATGAAGGTATTTTATCCATTATGACAATTCATGCATATCTTTAATGAAAAAGTACTATAAATAGCATAAAATCATTATTTGGGAAATTATTCTCATAAAACATGAATTTTCATGATGCATAAGTTATAACCATGTAATTATTCATAAAAACACTTCCTAATTTTTTTTGGATGAATCACTATAGATTACTAACCCTTATCATCTATAGGGTAGTTTCATCCCATTGGTGCTTATTAATCTTTTCTTTAGTTTCATTCAATTTAACTCACAGTCATATATCTAGAGGAACATTAATCTATTTTGATTAAACATGGTGTGTCGATTAAATAGTTGAAAAATTTTCTCTATAAACCATCGATAATGTCCTACTAAACAAAGAATACTATCGATCTCATCCACTTTGGTCAGTTTTGGATGACATTCAATAGTCTACATATTGGATGGATCTAACTATTTACCCTCTACTGAGATTATATGCACCAAAAATGAAACATTTTTCATAAAAAATAAAACCATTTAAAATTTTTCATAATTTTTATCTTCTTTAGTGTCTCAAAAAATATTCTAAAGAAATCTTCATGCTCATCCTTTCTCTTTGATTGGATAAGAATATCATATGTAAAGACTATAATAAAATGATCAATGTAATTTATAACTAATTTACTTATTAAAACCATGTAGATAATAGGATAAATAGTTAGTCCAAATAGAATTAAAAAAATTCATAGTGTCCATACCTTTTATTGAATGTTGTACTGGGTATATCCTTCTTCGTGACCCTTAATTGATGATATCCAAAATTAAGGTCATTCTTGGAAAATAATTGAAATCCACGCATTTGATCAAATATGCCATCAATATGTGGTAGAGGATACTGATTCTTGATTGGGATCTTGTTTATCTCTTAAAAATCAATTCAAATTCACATTAATACATATTTTTTCCAAACTAAAATAACTTATACACCCCCAAGGTAACACACTTATCCAAATGAGTCCCTTTTTAGGATTATCCTGGATCTTCTTTTTTTAATTTCTCTAACTCAATCAGGACCATTATAAAAGTATTTAATGAAATATACATGGTTCTAGGTATGAGTATTATTGATAACTGAACATTATGTTTTGTTGGAAGGCTTGGAAACTCTCGAGAAAATCTTATAAAAAACTACCGCAGAATATAAACATCATTGATGTTGATTTTATACCCAACTATCGATGAAAAAATGATCCTATTTAATATGAATAGAAACCCAAAATGTTGATGTTATTTCCATTAGATGTTCATATTTATCATGCACTAATAGATAATAATAGGTTGTCTTGAAATATCAAACTTGAATTCCCTTCTTCTAAAATTATTTTGGGATTTATATAGGGAAATATAATTAATTCCTAATACAACATAAGATTTAACCTAGGGAAGAATGAAAATATTTTTTTGAATAACATTCTCAAAAACATCAACCATAGAGGTATCATATACTTGATATGTGGCCATCAAAGTGGATGGTAATTTTACCTTTCCTTGTGGTGTATCACAAACATCATCATATATAGCGGTCACATGATATTTAACCTTTTCTCTATGAACAAGTGGTTGGTCACATCAATTATCACCATTAAACATCAATTATGAAAATTTTCATCATTATTTTTATACTCCATGAATTTGAAACACTGGAGTGTGGGTTGTTTATTCTATTAATATTTAAATGTTTGCACAATTATCAATATTCTTCGTGTTAAATTTTCATTATATTTCCTGATTACTATCCCTTACATAGTTGAAATATTTACCAATCCACTTAAGATAATTTACTCCATGATTCCTTCCAAACCTTGGTTATCAAGGAAATCCCATCATTTTCTCAATTTAGTTTTATGAGTTTTTTTTAAACTCCATCTTTATTTCCTTTTTGAAACTATGAAATTAGTGGGATAATATGATCCCCACCTACACCTTGAGATGACATAAATTTAGTTTTTCATAGATACTAATGTATCTTATGGATATGTCTCTTCGGATACTAGTTTTTATCAATTGAATAATCGATTAACCTTACATTCATATTGAATGATAAAATCATAAGTTTACCTTTAATTTATTGTAATGTATTCCTCATAATTACAAAATGATTCCCCATACTTCTAATTTAGTGTAAGGAATTACTTACCGATTTTTCAATGAATAATATGTGGATTGTACTTATTAAAAAATTGGCTCTTAAAATAAAACTACTCAATGAATTAAATTCAATCATGTTCAGTAGTATTCATGACGAGAGTTCACTGATGATTTATTTGAATTCCAAAAAATATATATCCCAAATGAAATTTCATGTTACGAACACTAGAGAGCGAAATATATATTTCCAATGGTACTCCACCATTTCTCAACAACTATTGGGTCAGTGGATGAACTAAATTAAGGTGGTAGTTTTTAAAAAAAGGACTCAATAGAATATTCATACCACCTTTCGGAGTAAGTTTAGTATAATTCATTGCTTGAGAAATTTGTGTGAAAAATGAAATGAGATTTTGACATTTATCACCCATATTGTTTGGTTGTTCCGGGGGAAAATCCTTACATTTTCCATTATGATCACCATTAACACTACTGCTTCTGTTACAACCATTTTCTAAAACTAAAAAGAATAGTGTAAGCAACAACAATTATAATAAGGAAGCACATAATCATGAAACACTACATTTGTGATGTCCAAATCATATAACCTTCATTTTAATACATGAAACATATGGTTTTCCAAGGTCATTCATTATAATAATCTATTTAATTCCCTCAAAATGGTTCATAATGAGATTTTGAATTTCAAAATTATATAAACCTAGACTACCAAAATAAATTTGTAAAAATTATCATTATCATGCACTTAGTGATTATCATGTCCATTTCAATGTGGTCTTTTAGATTTATTACCCCATATCACCTTTATTCTAGAGACACATCCACTTTTCATATCTATACTAGGAAGAAATTTCTTAGAAATAACTCATATTATAAATTAATAATATTTTTGGATATTTTTCTAGACTTTGACATATCCAATGACATTTCCTTAGAGACCTCACTACTACTTTTGTAATTATGTTTCTGGTGGTTAAATATAGCTTGCTCTAATATTAGTTGTAATCACCCAGACATCTCATACATAAATATTACATCTTAATAAAAGAACATTCAGTACATAACATAAAAATATGTGCTAGAATTGTTTACGTATAGTGCCTTTAGAATATTGGGTACATAAATAACTAGTAAATAAGTGAGAAACGTCATCTCCCACTATGTTATTAATAAATATAACCTTTCTTAAATATATAATTAAAATTATATTTTATAATAACTAGGGAAAAGACAAATAATAAAGGGTGATATTATATTCTCAATAATGGTACAAAATGGAGATATCAATATATGATGAAAATAAATGTAAAATAACATGAGAATAAACATTAAACACCATACATTGTATTTCATTGATCATGAACATAAGTCATGAAATAATTAATGGAAGTTTATATGAAACTAATTATAATGGAATCATGGAACATGGACAAAGAGAAAAAAAAATGAAAAACTCCACAGATTTGTGGGTTATAAATAAGAATAGAATATTATTTCTTTAGTAGTTCATGTATAATTTACAATATAATCACAGTGTAATGGATTTACTCAAGAAAAAATAATAATAGTCAAGGTTCACACCCAAGACTATCATAGTGGACATATTCCCTAATATAACTTTGTTCAATCCAAATTCTTATCCTATTTAACTCATGAGATATCAATAATTACCCAATGAATTGGTGGGAGATATTAGTCCCACCCATCACATTATGACAATAAAACATATGTGTGAAAAAAGACCATTAAGAATTCCTAATATAAGAACCCCTAGAAATAAATGGGATTCACATAAATTTAATTATAACATAATATTTGGAATATAAATAGGTTTTATAATCATTTAATTAATTCTTCAAATCATAAATTGTATAAAAAGAAGTAGGGTTCAAAATAATTTTATTCTAGTATAACCCATGGAAGAGAAATAAGACTCATAAACATATTTTCTTCACAAAAATTATCTATCCAAATAAATAATAAAGTTGTTATCATTGGATTATATCATCAGTAAATATTATGTAACATGGAAAGAAGTTATTTTAGATGGGAATTTATTTATAAATAAAGATCTCTTAAAATTTTTAATTTAGAAAATATACTTTATTTGAAAATAAAAATTTTAAAATTTAAAATTAACAAAATATTGTTGAAAAACATTTCATTGAAACTAGAATTGTAAAATTATAAGTAATCTTCAATGAAAATAATTTTCATTTGGTTGGGAAATTGCTTTCATTCCATACACATTAAAACAAATATTATTTCACATTTTTTATAAAATCTAAATGGGAGTTATTTGGAAAATGATATGTGTCTTACTACAAATTGATATTGTAAAAAAAAATTTAAAAATATTACATTAATAAATATTTTATATAATGTTAATTTTTTGGAAACATTTTTTGAAGACTTGGTTTGGGAAGAAAAATGGTTTTTGTTCCAAGATAAAAATAATGATTTTTTTTTATAAAATTTTCATTTGACCTCTTCAGTAACAATCAAGTAAAAAATAAAGGCAACTGTGTATTCGAATAAAATAATAAAAGGATAATAATATTCATGAATTTAATATGGTATGGATCATAATACTTCATCATCAGAAACATATTCATAAATGATCTCAATAAACAATGATATTGTATCACAAAACCCATACAACTTTTGTAACATAGAATCCAAAGAAAAAAATGAAATAAAAACATTAAATGAACCATAAAATATCATGATAATAAAGAAATTCATGATATTACTTATCAATGGGGATTTATATAGGACTTATAAAATAAGATAGGTGTATTCTATAACATATTTCTAAAAGAAGGAAAATTGAGAAAAAATATCCTTTACCACATTCCTAACTTTTTAATGGTAAACCCCATTAATTATAGATAATAAAATGGATATTTAAATCAGAAATAATTTTTATGTTAAAAATAATAAAATATATTAATGGGTATTACATACACCATATAAAATAAATATATGGAGTATATTGAGTGTGTCCACCAAAAGTAAAAAGTGAGACTAAAATCATTTACTTTAAGTCTCAACATTATTTGTATGAATTTAAAAATAATTTATAATAAAAATAATAATATTATAAATATATTAAAAACCAATTACATGTATATAATATCACATATGACTAATTTGTGACCTTTTATTACATGTTTATTAACAATTCCATGTTAATGTCACATTTTGAGAAATAACTTTTTTTCCCTATAGGTTTTGATTTCATATTTTTATAGTATTACTTTGATTATTTTTTAATAATGTAAATAATTTTAACCATTATATTAATATAAATTATATTATGTATATATTTATTTATAGTTTTCTATACCATATAGTTATAGAAAATAAAATACACAATTCCTGAAGACGGTAGGCTGTATGTACACATGAACATTGCCTCCCATTTATAAAATAAATGAAATAAATAATTCTCAAAATATATTACCATTTAAAAAAAACATTTACATAATATATATAAAATATTCCCATTTAAACCATCCTTATTACCATATATGTAAACTATTATTGAATTACATGTTTGGTGAGGCATTCGTCCCTTGTACACATGAGAAATGTTATCATATTACCACTGAATGTAAATTTACATAGTATATATGTTATATGAGATTTAATAAAGTATAATAATACAATATAAAACAAATATAAATATTTAATACATAATTATTTTCTTGTTGGGATAGGTGGGGATAGAAAATGAATGACATCGGTTTAGAATGTTGTAGTCTACCGTACACAATATTGATAATTCCATATACCATTTGATAGAAGTGGTGCTGGATTTTGGTAGTTACCTTAAAATAAAAAAATATCATTATATTAAAGATACATAATCTATTATTTTATAATGTTTAAATAATAAGTGAAAGACGTGGAGGCAGAAATAAAATAAAATGCTTGGTTAGGGACGTACTATCTTCTTCATGAAATTTTTATTTTTTTCACAAAAATCCTTAGTAGGTTTGATTTATAACTGAAATAAGGATTATATAATGATATTAGGGATTTAATAAAGATATTTGACCAGGTATTCGCTGAAACGAAATATTTTGGAAGTGTGAGAAGGAGAGGAGAAGGGATGACTGTTTATAAGTGAGGTGAGTGACACACCTGTAATGTTTTGAAAATAAAATGGTATAACCATGTTTTTAACATGAAAAAATAATACAATATTTAATATAATTGACCCATGTACAATATAAGGAATAAATATTTTCATTAATTTGGTTTTTGATAAGTTTTATATCATTTATAACCTTTCTTTTTATAGTTTAACCCCTATTAAACACATTTTAACATAACTGTGGTAAATATTTTGTTTTCTTATTTTAACAATTAATAATGGTTAAAATTTCTATTTAAAATATTATATAATATAAAATATTCGTATTGAAAATATGGAATCCATATTTTTAAATTCAACTCACATAATTATAAAATGATAATTTAAAATTAAAGTTGCAGGCACGATATGAAAACAGTTTTCCAAAGAGAATATCTTCAAATGATTAAATAATTTTTATATAAAAAATAACTCAGAAATAATTACATTTACATAAATTGGATTTATATGTACATATATTTTATCGAATTTTAATTTTAAATCTATTTTAAAATAAAAATTATCATTATAAATTATTTAAATGAAAATCCACTTTAAAATAAATTTAAGTATTTTCCATTATTCATTAAAAAATTAATCTTTTAAAAAATATCTTTCTAATTCCCCATAATATATTTCTGAAATGATTATATCAATAATTTAGTTAATTTTATAAAATTAATTTTTTAAAAGTTTCAAAAAATAAATTTATTATTTTTTATAATAGGAAATAAAAAATAATCTTTTTTGAGAAAATAGAACTTTTTAAACATATTAAGAATTTACCAAAAATTGTGTTATTTTTTATCAACATGATTAATTTTTATAAAACCATTATAATTAATATTTTAAATGTTATTGTTTATGTTCATGAAAAAATTTAATGGCTAGGTAATAATTTTCATATTTGGATAATAAAAGTAATAAAATATCATGGTTACTAAAACTCAATGTTACATGTAACAGAAGTTAGAGATGAAGTTAAATTTATTTTGAAATATAAATATCTAATAAAATATCAAAGTCTTACATAAAATTATAGTTATATTATTTAATTATAAATATTATATTCATATTTAATTAATATCATGATCAATATTTTATAATTGAAAAATTAAAATGGAAATAAATATATATAAATTAAATAGTATAGCTATTAGGACAACGTAAATAGGTAAACCATATAACACATTGATTATGAATTTTAACACTACTTTTTATAAATAATATAATCAACTATTTTATCCTTGTAATTTTATTAAAATTTTATTTTAGCACTAAAAGAGTTGATGAACTCTTAGATGAATGATATATACTAATATCTCCAAACTAATGTAATGTTGTAACAGATAGAAAAGACACCGTAAAAACTTATGGAAAAAATACTATCAAATGAATAATAACTAGATATAACCAAAAAATAATATTTAAAATTAACAAGATCAAGTATTCCAAATAATTAATTAAAAAAAATTATTTTTAAAATGTTATCATGTGTTTGATAAGTGAGTAATAATTAATGCAAGGAAATGTACTTCTTAATCATCTAAATTTTTTTCTAATATTTAAAAAATATATATATATATATATACATTATTTTATTATTACTAAATAACTTAATTTCAAATTATAGTATACCATTTTTTGTTATTTTAGATATTTATAACACTCATCATAATCCTTTAGTTGATCAATGACTAGTTAATACAGTATGATGTTGTTATCTTGTTTTTGGTAATCATATCCACGATTCCTTTTTTATATTATTTATTACTCTTATTTCAATATTTTTATATGATTTTTATACAATTATTTAAATTTATATAATTATTCACTCCAATCATATTTTAGGGACTTTTATTATTCTTTCATTGAATTTTTATCCAATTAGTTTCAATTAAATTGATATGAAACCTATTTATTCTTCTTGGATTATCATGTTATACCTTCATGTCTGATGTATGATCAGTTGAATTTCATTTATATTCACATGACAAAACAATTAATGTAGATATTATAATTGGATAAGTGTATCCTAGTCACACATCCCCATAATCAATTTAGTGGTTATTAAATCTCATTAGTTGGTATATATGGAGTCTAAACTATGAGTTCTACATATTACATTTTTTACCTTGGTAATAATACTCTACTAATTCGTGTAAAGAACTCTAATATGTCTATTCCACATTTCAATTCTCTCTTTATTCTTATATATGTATTATTTAATTTTTCATAGGCCCCATTATGTTATTATTTCATGATGTATATGTTTGTCACATGGTTTCTATTATTGACTATATTCCACATGTTAATTTTAGATTATCCACTTATTACTCTATTATAAAACACACTTATTTTGATACATATATTTAAGGAATCACAAATAGTGATTGGAGTTTGAAATATTCTATGAAGAATAATATAAATAGTTAAATAAATTTATATTTTATCATATTATTTATTATATATAAAATATACAAAGATGCATTACCTATATATTTTTTGGGTATTTAATTTAATGGATTTATTAAGTTTTTATTTGAAAATGTTATAAATTTATGTTTAGTAGTTATAAATTTTTATAATACCTTATAAAAGAAAATAAAATCCATTCCCCAAGTAGCAACACCATCCCTATACATCTTAGGGGTCAAGATCATAATCAATGGCCATTAATATTCCTATGGAAAAAAGCTCAATTCTCCACCCATCAATTGGAGAATTGAGAATAATAACACATGTTATAAATATTGTAAATAAATTTATTTTGAGTTATTTCTTAAATATATTATATCCTATAATAGAATTTTACTTGGTATCATTAAATAATAATTAAAAAAATCATCCACTATTCATCCAAAAAAGTAAAAATCTATGAGAATCTAGGGTGTGGGAATATGGTAAAAAATTTATCGCATAAAATGTCACTACCAATGAAAAAACCCCCAAATATTATCATTGGACCTTTATTAGTTGTTTTCTAACAACTAATAATCTTTTTTATACACCAATTCCATGATTTTATACTAATAATATACCCATGAATCATTAATGAACAACCCGTAATCAATTGAATAATACATTGAATAGATTGAAATTACTAAACCGTAGAGGATTAACATGTGACCATAGTTACACATCCCTATATGCCAATGGTTTCTTATTATATGTGAGTACTAAAATCAATCAAGGAGAGACTATTTTATCATGGATAAACAATCACATAAAAAAATATAATATCATAATTATGTTATGGAATCATATAGATATCTCTATCATATTTCACCAACATATGAAATAATAATAGTAATAATACTAAATATATTAATTATTTAATATATTTTAAATACTAAAAAAACGTACTTTGGGATAGAGAATAAAATACATAAAATTATAAATAAATAACAATATTAGTTGATCCGCAACCCTCTTCATATATCAGGTAACAAAAATCTATTGAACCTAATTTTGTCCTAGGAAACCATTAAACCTCTATTATCTTCTCCCAAAACAACTGTAAAATACATAAGAGAAAAAAATATATATATGTTGCTTATGAGTATTAGATTTATGGTAAGAATTAAATGAAGTAGAAGTAACCACCAAATGTATTTAATTGTTTTTAGTGATATTGACATGTAGGGATGCAATTTTCAATGTGAAATAATAATTAATGACCCCATGCACACCATATTCCACATATCAGTAATAATTCAATATTTATAAATGATTTAATTTAATATCAATTTACTAGGAAACAATGGTATTTGGCCATACCTTATTTGGAAAATGGAATAAGAAAACCACTTCATCCAAATCTAGATCATATGATGTATCATAGAAAATTATTAATGTCACACTTACTATATATGTTATCTTATATCGGTGTTCCACTGGATACACATTTAATCTAAACCTATGGTCATACTAACAAAATATTTCTTATAAATATGAACATTAGTAATTGTACTCACAACCTTTGACAACATTATCATTAAATAATGGGTTCTAGTATATCATTTCCATAACATGACCATGTAACTACTTTTGATCCCCTCATGAACCACCAACTGAATACATGGTTATGTGTAATACATTCTTCCCTCATTAATTTATATGGGTTATATACACCCATTAAATATTTTCTAAGTAATGGTTCATGAAATAAATTTCCCATCCAAAGACATAACATTTGGATTATATCCACTCATAGACTATTACTGAGTAAATGGTCACTGTATAGAATAACCATCAATTGAATGAGTATATTTGTCTCATACAATCCCCTAATAGTCATCATGTAAAGGGATATGGAATATAATTTTCTACAAGTGACTAATAATTGGGTTTCCATCTCTTTTAGACCACTTATAATGATCTACATCTCATACAATTAATATTACATCAATTTTTAGATAAAACACTACAAAATATACTCAAAAAATCCATATGTGTTATACCATTGGAATATCAAATACACACCTCTTTAAAATAATATATATAGTATTTTATTCCATATTAATTCTATACTTTCTGATATTTTTGAATTCTTAATGTCGTATGTGATACCCTAGGTGCATACACAGAAGAAAGCGGTGTGCTGACAATCTAAGTAATGGGATAATCACAATAATCACGAGAATAGGTTATCATGAATGTCAATAAAAATAATAATGGTTTAATAACATTTTTAAGTCATAAATAATAATATAGAAACATGTAATAAGGTATATGATACAATATTATTGTGGTAGTTGTTATGTTCTTATGAATGTGGACCAAACATAAAATATGTCACCATAATATTAAGTTTTGGTTAAGTACAAAGTCATTAAAACCTAATGTCATAATCTTACTTTTGTTTCACCATACATAGTATCACTTGATACATTTTAATTTTTACATCTTGAACCACCATGAGGGTGGGGGTGAATCATTAGGTAGAATATTTTGATCTTTACCTTCTTTTCTTGTGAAACACTTTTATGATATTATTCCCATGTTGGAAGGAACTATGTTAAACATATAAAGATAGATAAATAAAAACCAAAATATATATGAATATGTTATAACATAAACAATTTAGGGAAAAATGTTTTAATTGATTCACCGACACTATGTTACATATAAGGAGAACAAATCGAAGATGTGTTAACGTTCAAAAATACACTAAGATTAAATATTTATGTAGATAATTTTTTATTTGAAATTTTCATTTTATTCTAGGATCACTAAATTATCATGGGTTTCAAACGAGGGGGTAAAACAATACTTAAATGTAAACCTTACCCTTCAAGAAATTTATCATGCTGCAGTACACTTTTGAAAAATGTGTCTTGCATAATACCAAAACTTATTAATCTGCATATAACACCTCTTTTGTTCTATATTCACATTATTACACTTACATATAAGACATATTATCTAGAATTAATTGATATATTTGTCACAGATTGTGCCTTTATGTGTTTCGATAACCTATCTTGGAATGAAGCTCAACCAAACATGTATGGAACTCCTTAACTGGCCTAAAAAACATTTACAAGAATTTAATATCCTCAAGTCCCATCCGCTTCAAGATTTTTAATGTTAATAAAATTTAAAATCAAACTCCCAAAATGACATATAAAATTTCCCCCAAAAAATTTGGTAAAAACTAGAAACCATTTATAATTTTGAAAATAAAACTCCATTCATGACATAAAACATTTTTTTATTCCATGGTAATTCTTTAATTCTTTTCTACTGTATATGAAATGTACTAGATATGTTATAATATCAATTTTTTTCTTCAACCCTGACTAGCTATTAAAAAACCATTGTGGATAGATTTTGAGAATTAAGTCATTCGGCTCCCATGAAAACTTTTGAATTACCTCAAAAATTATAACTCTCTCAATGACATCATAGATAAAACATCAAGTATCGATCTACCCGATACAAAATTTAAACAATAAAATACCGACCAAATATCTATTCTCTATCCATATCTAACATGGGTAAACTACCACAACTGATATAGTATAATTTTTTAGAGATTTCATTCGACAAAAACTCATAAACATCAATCCATAACTCTAAATGAAGTGAATTATGTATATGGTGACCAAAAACTCAATCATTATTACATGTATACTCACTCAAAATTATGCAATTTTCAATAACTCTATGTAGGAACAACCTTGACAACATCACATCAATACCCCCATAAAATATTTTCCAAAAATATGATAGAAAACCACATGGTTGTGAAATTAATTATCCAATGAATTGGATGACGTGGTATAATTATTGGCCAAAAAATAAAATCATAAGGAATAATTATTATATATAACCCATAGAAAAGAAATATAATTCAACGTTGAACATTAAATAACCCAAGGGAATGAAATTAGGTATGTAATACCATAAAAATCATATAAGATCGAGTAACAATTAGTGTTCTAATAAAAACAATTCATTAATTAATACTGAAAGTTTATTAGTGAATAAATAAGAATATGTTCAAAATATGGATATTATGGTGAATGAATAACAATGAAAATGGATTAATAAGAATTTATGGAACTCAAAACATTTATTTTAATTTAAATAGATTATTAAAATAAAATTCAAAGAAAATAAATCCATAAAATTACATAAGTATATAAACTACTACAAAAACGGGCAAGGGAAGCACAACCGTTTTATCAGTGCTAAAAAAAGCACTGATAAATGGGGCCTTTATCAGCACTAAAAAAAGTGATGTTAAAGGCCCACCTTTATCAGTTCTTTTTTAGTGCTGATAAAGGCCCCCCATTTATCAGCACTTTTTTAGCGCTATTAAAGGGGACACATTTATCAGCTCTTTTTTAGTAGTGCTAATAAATGGGGGCTTTATCAGTGCTTTTTCATAGAACTGATAAATTTTATGTTTCTAAAAAAATAATTTTTCATGAAAAATAATATATTATTATATAAAAATATTTATATTTATATAAATATAATATATATTTTTTAAATATACGTATAAATATACTATTACATTTAATATATAATAAAATAAGTGAAAATGGATTTAAAATATTTTAAAAAATATAATTAATTAATAATTTCATAATTATTATCGATTAAAAATCATTTAATAACATTTTGAGGACACAAAAAATGAAAAAAATTAATAAAAGATCCAAAATAAGATGAAAATGTAACTCAAACTTCAAACGGACATAACATTTGTTCCGGGTGTCTGTTTGAGCTCTACAGCATATCAAATCAAAGCCTATGATGAGCACTACGGGCCTGTGACTAAAGTAAACTTCTATTATATTTTTCGAGGCCAAAAGGCCCATAATCCCTCCCAAACTGACTTTTTGGTCAGGATACCCTGATTTGTTAACATTCAAACATGTATAAATTCTAATCCTGATGTATGTTAGGCCTGTACAACATATCATATCGAATATTGTTTCATTTTCTTCGATTTTACTGGTTTGGAGTTGAAATGAGATTTTATATTATAAGTTATGGTGTTTTTAACATTATATGGATTTTCAAATACAATCATATATATGTATTTATCCATAAATAATTGTGTGTGTGTGTGTTGTATATATGTATGTATGTATTTATTTATTTATAAACACAAATAAAAACATATTTTATAAATGTATTTAAAACTATTATTATAAATATATTTTAATATACAGATAAATATAGGGATAAAATATTGTAACTACAAATATATATATATATATAGATATAGATATAAATATATATTAATATAAGAATTAATATATATATACTAATATATGAATAAACATATATGTATAAATATAACTAAATATATTTATATTAATATGAATCTATATTAATATACAAATATATATATATATATATAAATAGATATATCATCAAATAAAAAAATGAAATGGCTTAGTGGTAAAGGTGGAGGCGTGCAAGGGGGAGGTCACAGGTTCGAGTTCGGGTGGAAGCAAGGAAGTGCGTGCGCATGTCTGGAATGTGCGGGCAAGGGTAGCGTGATGGATTGGGAGGGGCCGCCTAAAACTGATAAAGGGGGATCAAAGCGCTGTTAAAAGGTCCCCCCTGAATATAAATTATTATTTTATTACTATTATTTTTTTTATTTTTTTTCTTTTACAAGTGCTTGTAAAAAGCGCTAATAAAACACCTCTTTTATCAGTGCTAAAAAAAGCATTGATAAAAGGGGTGTTTTATCAGCTCTTTTTTTAGCATTGATAAAAGGGATCTTTTATCAGTGCTTTTTTAGCGCTGTTAAAATGGGTCTTTATAAGCAGTTTTCTAAGTGCTGATAAAATGGAACCCCCTTTATCATCACCTCGATTAATAGTGATTTTTAGTGCTGTTAATGCACTTTTCTAGTGCTGATAAAAGCCATATTTTTAGTAGTGATATAAAATAACAATAATATTAGATGTACATTTTTATGGATTTTAAAATCATAGGTGTGAATAATGATTTTTGGAAGGATAAATAAAAAAGTAGATGAGATGGAAACATTTCCAATATATACATTCAAATGGTTTGAAAAAATTAATTAATTATTATGTATGTATAAAAATATTCTAACACATATATAAATAAATAAATGTGAGATAAATAAATTATGGAAGGGATATAAATAGAATATATATGATTTATAAGTGTATGAGAGTTAAATAATGAGCATAAAAAATAATGGGGGAGTAGAAGGTGTTTTATTACCCTGAAACCTGACTCGCTTGGATACTCTTTGAACCAACTAAATAGTTGGATTAAATATGTTTAATTTCATACACTAGAAACATTTTAATATTTATTTTTTCTTTTAAAATTAATTTGTTGCTTTATAGTTTCAATTTTTTTATTGTTGTTTCTCGTGCCAATCTTATGGGGTGGTTTGGTCTACTATTCTAAAACTACTACAATATAATAATAATAATAATACAAGGTTTGGTAATATAAATAAATAATTTACAAAAGTGCATACGAATAATTTATTTATCATTCATTTATCATAGATGTTTCAAAATATAGAAGGTATTATATAATTCATTCAAATCATGAAATTAATCATGGTACACTAATTTTAGACCGTTTAGATGCCAAATATTGTTTATTTTATATATTTTTATTATGATGATAAATAATTATTCATTAACGTTAAAAATTATTTAAATTTATTATTAATATTATAATTATACATTACATATATTTTAGTAACCATTTAAAAAATATGGGAATATAAACTTCATCACCCACATAGGTGGTATGAACTTACCATAGTGCATACAATATTTTTTAAAATGATTAAAATTGATAAAAGGTAATAAATATTTGGATATAATAATTACAAAAAAAATCGTATATTACTAATTATTTGATGGAATTATATTTAGAACTTATATATATACAGGGTAAGAGGGGGATGAAAATTAAAGTATAATGATGACACATTGTTATATTCTTATTGGGATCCCTTCATTAGAGAACCCCTTTAGGAATTGAAGGATGAAATTTTGATTATTCTAAAGCATCTAAAGTGTGGTAAAGATGTATGAGGGATAATTTTTTCTATATTTTTTGTATGTAAGTGAGTTTTGTAAGTGAAGTGATGTGGGGAAAGGATGGGTGTATTTATAGGTTAATTAGAGGGTTTTTTGAATAAAATATTGATAATTTTTTTTCAATGTTATGAATAACATGAATTCTTATGAATAATTATAATTATTTGTTCATGTTAGGATTATCTAAATATTAGTTACATTATTTTGGATTTAGTTAACTATTTATTAAACTTATAATAAATATACAAGAATTTTTTATTCACTTTCATATTTCACTATTTCTTAAAATTTCTAAGATTTCACCATAACCTAACATAGAATTTTTTTTTTCAATTTTATTTGTTAAGGAGAAACAAACAAATCCACATAGATATGAAGGGATAAAATGAAAAAAAAGGAGTTAGGGAGGTCTGAATTAGTGGAGACCAAGGGAATCTGTGGGAACAAGGTTGAATCCCTTATAAAGCACAAGCTGAAACAGGCAAAATCAAAGGATATTACTTGAATGCTACTGCAGATACATGTGATGAAATTATAAAAAGTACTTTTTTTTCAGAGAATTAGGAGTTCCAATAGTCATGCACGACTATTTAACAGTTGGATTAACTGCAAATACTAGCTTGGCTCATTATTGTCGTGATAATGTCCTACTTTATGGGAAAAATTCCCATGACAAGAAAAACATTACATGAAAACTCCATGGGGTGACTTGGGAGCCAGAAAATAAACCACCATTTTCCCTTAGTCCACATATGGTAAACTTCCATGTTGTTCCTCAAAATTTCCTTGCACCTTTAAATGATGTAAACAACATTCCAAGGGATAGATCCAATACCACATAATGCATTATACATATCAAGAGTGTTAGTTCCAAAGCTGCAAGATGTAAATTATTTTGGCTACATAGTAACAAAAAATGAGCATAATAAGAAGCCTAGGATTGTAGAGCATTGCCTCATCCAAAAGAAGCCCAAATGAAAGGACAACTTAGCCCCTTGTGTTCCGAATTTCCCCACCTCCTCACATCATTCCCATGATGCGTGAGCCATCTGTATTCATTTTCAGGACTGTCTAATCATAAATACTATGGACCCATCTTACCTACCCAGCACTATGTGAGTTGCTAGATATTAAGGATCCCATAAGAATATGCATGATAGAGTGGGTTCCCTAGAAAAACCCACATAGACGAATTAGATCATCAGGCATGTAACTGGTTTTCAGAGTGAGTCCCACTCAAGAGCTTGTGACACCCTCATGACATGCCTCATTCTATTTCTTCCAAATCCCCCAGAAGCAATCCACCACGACGATCGTTCTTGCAACTCTCACTAACTCACAGTTATCTATCCCCTATAACAACTTCTCATAGAAGGGGGTGCACAAGTCCACCTGAATGTCCATTCCCATGAACTATGAAATCTCTTTACATATAATGAATTCCTGGTAACTTCTAAAAAATAGGTGGTTGATAAATTCTGTTTTTGGAAAACAATTGGAGAGGTATATAGAGGTTATGTTCACTAACAACCTTTTAATATTATCCACAGTTTGATGTGACTTGATCCAGATTCTTGATATTAGAAATTTTAACTTCTTAGGGACCTCTCTTCACTATAAAACATTTCCCCACGCATCGTGGTCTTAATTTAGAAAGAGAACTCTGATGGAGTATTTATAATAGAAGACACTGGATGAGGATCACGTAAAAACAAACATTTCAGAATCCAAATTAGTAACAATTTTATCATAGTTAATCTACTATTCCTCATCTAAAATAGTGTCGGTAAAGATTAGTAAAGCATTGGATTTTTGAAAGGGTAATGTAGAAGAGAAAGCATCCTAGATATATGAGACTAACCCCTAACCAATTGTGGTTTTAGAGGCAAATATCCCCTCTACCCATAGTATAACGAGTATCTTTTTTAATATTTGACATATAAAGATTAATCAGAAAAACAAGATAAAAAAAGTTTCCTCTACTTCTATCCACATTACTCCCATACCTATCCTACATAAACTTTCATAAAAAATTACCACCATCGGGAACCTCCCATGTGAACTTAGACTGAAGACCCTGTATTGTGGTAGAGACACTCCTAACATCGATCTCCATTCACCCAAAGCACTGGTTATCCTGTATTATTCCCAATAGTGCTTCCCATAAAATTGTGTATCCTATAAGAAGGAGGCCATTATGTTGACCAATATAGACATAACCCCTTTTGGAACCTTTATGGAGGAGTGGAAATGCATGTGGAAAGAGGAATTCCTAATTTATATCAGTGTTATTATACATCCAAATGATAAAAATTGTTCCTCCAATTCAATATTTTCTTAATGATTTTATCCACCACCTTGTAAAAAGAGTCGTTGAAAATTTTTCTAGGAGAGGATAGGTCACCTAGGTACCCTATTGGGAAAAATACTCTTTTTCATACCCAAGATTATATTCAAAAAATCATCCCTTCTAACCAACCAGTTGTTCAAAATGAAGATACTTCTTTTATCCATATTTATCACTTGACCACTCCATTTAGAGTAGTCTGCAAGGACCACATTGATTCCTACGAGACAGACTAATACATTTCAAAATGTTCATTTTATCATCAAAAAACATAAGATGAAAAATTCTTTGGTCATTGTACCTAGAAAATTAGGGGTTAATACTTCCAATGTTGAGGTCTTTATTGATGTTCTAGATAAGGGAGTCTAGGGATAGGATAAATCATTTAGAAATATATAAAAATTACGATAAATTGATTATGTAATTATTTATTCATATTTTGATACTTATTTTTAATTAATTTTATTCTCATTAAATACTTCTTATAAGATTCAATCATTAGTTATAATAATATACATTTTTCAATTCCTTTGACCAAGTCAATATTCCAATGATAATATTTCCAATGGACATAAAATATTTACGTATCCTATAAATTACTATTATCTCCATCATTATTAATTTTCTCAATTCTAAAAATAGGTTATCTATAATTGATTTCCAATATTAAAATTTTATTTTTAATGTTTCTTCTTTTTATAGTGTTGTTCACAACTGTGGTTTTTCTAAGTGATGATGAATAATTGTAACTTGAAATTCTACCAATTTTATCCACATGTTTTTATTATCCCAATATACTTATATTAATGTAATAAAATGTATTTATTTATTTTTTATAATATTATTTTATGATATAAATTGATATTTACTTTATTTATTGGTTTATAATGATTATTTATACATTAATTTTTTTAATGAAACAATATTATTTCATAGAGTAGATTTTAATATAATAAAGCGGATATTACATTCTGTTTAACTAAGAACTTCACCATTTTAACTTTTACTCTAACTATAAGTCAAAAATATATGAGGTTTATTTTTATTAAACAAATCTTTAGGTCCCCATGTTTTCTCTTTATACTCATGATTTTACAAAGTACTTTGACAACCTGAGTTGTATTTTTTCATTACACATTATCTATATAATCCATGATATTGAAAATATTTTATTATAAGAGAGGAAATTATCTAATAACATGACCTCTAGATATAGTAAATGTGAAGGATTAGTTATCTACTTCCACAGGTGGGATATATATAACACATTATATACTAGATATAGGTTTGCTATGAGTTTTGGTTTATAGGTGAATGCTCTAAATTAATAAAAAATCTAAATGATTTTGATGTATCTTGGATATAGATTTCACTACTTCTGAAGCCTCAGTGCTCACATATGTAGATATATATAATGGAAAAATATATCTCCAACCAATCTATATAGGTATCTTTGATTATTTTTGTGCGCATATTTTATACCAAAATTTTTCTACACAAAGGTGTTTCTTAATAACTAGACATCACATTAATTTCATTAACTAGTTATTGTACAAAAATATTATGATCACTAAATTTATCCCCATATATTATAGTTCAACACTACTACCTATAATTGTATTGATATGATTTCATTTTATTTATTTAATAGAATATATTATCATATGTGAAATCTAGTTGAAAAATAGATTTATCATAACATCTTTTTATTTCTATAGTAATATATTTGAGTATTTATTATAGAGTTTGAATGATTATTTTATTTTGACCATATGTTTTAGGGTTTTGTTCCCTAAAAAGTTAATATTTAAGTTCAATTCATAAAGAGGACTCCTCAAAAAATTTTATGTTAACCTTAATTTTTTATTTTATATAATAGATTTTGGTTTTCCATGTTGACACACCTGTTATCAAATATATATCCAAGATAGTTATTTGAGGGATAAGTATTTTTTAATAACAATGAAGTGACAAATAATTATAATATTGATCCACCAAAACTGATATTTCCTTATTTACTTTACTTTTTATTATAAGTCCCATGAATAAATCCTCGGTGATGTTATCCTATTTCTATGATGGTATAGTTCCCTTAGACATCAATTATTTTTCCTCAACATAATGAAAAAATCAATCCATTGATGTATATTAAATAATTTTCTTATTTATATCATCAAACTATAAGTACCCTATATGATAAACATACACATTTTTCTCTATAGGAGGATAGATAATGTTATTCTATGAGAATATTCTAAAATAACCCTCTTTATCTTAGGATATGATGGTTTCTCTAATCATTTCCAAAATCCATAAACTCAATTTTTTTTTTTGTATTTTGATAATGGATTTTTTTGAATTCTTTATTTCTTCCACAATAATTTTAATATCTATATCAAACCATTTAACTACTTTAATATTATCTAATATATATTTTTTATCAATATTTTCATTAATTTAGGATGTATTTTATACATATATTATAGCCATTTTATCTTTTTCATGTTGTAGAATATTTAAAAACATTCAATTATCATCATAGATAAATATGTAATATATTATCTACCTAGAGAATATTTTACTTTGATAACCATATCCACTTAATGATAGTATGATTATAGGTATAGTTAATTGACACTCTTTTAAATATGTCAAAAACTATTCAAATTCTTATTTCTAGACAAAATTTGATCTATTTCAAGTTATCTTGGATAGTTGGACTTTAAATCTTTCTTAGTGTCTACAAAACCATTAATAATACCCAACCAACCTAAGAAAACTATAGATATACATTTAAGATATTGGTCTAGTCCAATCATCAATTACCTCAGTCATTGAAGGATTAAAAGATATTCAATTTATTGTGATCACATGCCCTCCTAAATATGACGTTCTATATCAAAATGTCACATTTAATATATTATTTATATATCCCCTACTTTCAATAAGTCATAAGCATATTACTTAATGATCATATTGTTCTGCCTTTATTTTTGAATATATGAAAATTTCATCAATAGAGAACCCCAAAAATCTACATAGGAAATCACTAAAAACATTATTCATTGAGTCAGAAAATAATGGTATAATATTTGTGAGTATAAATGTAACAAATATTATATAATTTTCTTTATATCTTGTATAAAATTTATTCATTAGAGTATCCTCTATATTCAACATGAAGTGATGATATCCTAATCAATGGCTCTCCTTTGGGAAATATTTATTTTGACATGGTTGATCGAATAAGAAATCAATATATGGAAGATGATACTTGTTTTTTTCATGATATTATTAAGTATATTATATTAAAAGAAGAGTGAAATTGTTTTATACATATTACTAAAAAATAGGAATACATAACCACTAGGGTTTATAAATAAATTGTTAAAATTGCATTTTTCTTATTTATTATTCAACTTCCCCAGATGAATGGGATATTTTTTTGGGATTCCACGCTATTTGAATTGTTTTGGATATATGATAAATTTGGTACTCAAATTATCAATAAAAATGAAAAAAATGAAACTAATTAAGGAATATATTAGTATATTACCTCACAATGGGAATGACTTCAAGTATGATCCCTTCCATCATATAAATTAATTGTTCTAGATATTCTTTCCCATGAAGAAATAATATATATATTAGAGAAGTAATTCCCAATGGAGATTCATAATTCTACATTAATATTTATGGAATGATATTATGGTTAGGGATATGGAATGATATTTTCCTCCCAGGTTAGTTACTATTGGTTCCACATAATGTTACCCAATCCATACCTAGTATATATTTTAATTCTTCCAAAGCAAAAATATCTATTTTCTATGGTGTTCTTCCAAAAAATGTTTATTGGAAAATAATTATACACTTGAGAAGAAATGATTTCACCCCTTGGTGTTTTCACCAATAAATAAACCTCCATTACATAATATTTTGTTTGAATACATGTTCTAAATTGGCATAATATGAAAGAACATGTTAAAAAAGAATCAAAAAATTAATTTGAAATTACTGAATGAATTATAAGTGTAAATCTTAACACTCAATTTTCATGATCTACCTCAATGTTCATGATTCCCAACATTCATAATTATTATATTAGATTTAATACTCTATCTTTTTTGATAATCCCCAATAACCATTATCTTGGCACATTGACATTAATTGTTTTTAAGATTTTTTCAGTTGAAATATTGAACTAGAGAATACGATTTCATGAAACCTTTCACTATTCATTTATATTTATTTTATTCATCATATATTCAAAATTCATGAGAATTAATCCCACCTCGCCCAAGCTTTAACCTCTCCCCTTTTCCTTTAAGGATGATTTCATATTTCTTCTTCCAACACTTTTAACATAATGATAATAAAATATTATATCCTTTATAACCCTTTTCATATTGTAATCAATAATTATACTCTATTATTGTAATTTCTTATAGTTTTATTAGTGAATTCATATTCATAAAAGACTATATAAAATATAAAAAAAAATCTATAAGTGGGATGTTGTGCAAAAAATGAATTTTAAATAAACTATATAAACTTTTTAAATATTTATAAAATGAACTTATATATCATTATAATATTATCTATAACAGTAATAATTTTAGATGACCATAGAATAAAGGTGTCTTAAATAAATCCCAATAACGGGATCATTGGTCTAAATCTAAGAATGAAATAACATATGTTTCAAGAAGCATAATTATAGATTCCTAAAAGGATAACATCATAAATCAACACATGGAAACATAGAATAAGGGAAATTAAATGATAAGATGATGATAACAAATATATTTATAATTATTTAAAATAATCATAAAAACATTCCATCATAAATATTAGTTGAAGATTTCTACCAATTAATTATAAAATTTTGGGCTAGGTTCCCTTCCCATGAACTATAAATTGTGTCGCATGAGATGTATGAATTACCCAACCAATTTGGGAGTGGGGGTTATTGAAAGGACCATTTTGGTAAATAACTAACACTAAGAAGGCGTGAATCAATGTTAGGAAATTTTTCAATCCAATTACAATTTTTTATCCATTTACCTCTTTGAACTATTAGGATCATGATTCACTTATTCTATTTTACATGCAACATGTATCTATATGAAAGTTGTAAAGGATATAACAAGATATTTTTACAAGTTTAAATAATTAATGTGAGTAGCAAGTTCTTCTCTTGTAAGGTTATGACCAGTACTTGTATTATATATTTTAATGTGTTATCAATTTATTCTGTTTTGGATTGGAGGAAATATTTTATCCAGTATGGGTCGCTACACTCTAGGATGGGGGAATGGGGACAACCCTTATTTCTTGAACTAGTGATAACATGGTCCAATTTTATTCTCCCAAACGGTTCTTTATATAGTCCCTAATGAAAGTATCCAAATTTTGGTTAAGGTTCTTTATAAAAAATGTTGTTTTTCAACTAGATGTTACTTCTATTGAATGTCAAAGTGTTTCTTTTTTATTCCAGTATATTATCCAATTAAATACAAAACAACATGAAGCCAACTATTCTTCTTCACAAAATCAAAAAATAAAAAGCTCTACATCTTCATAATACATGAGTCAGAATGATATAAATATGGAGTGTACTAATAAAAATAGATTTTTTATCAAACCAAATGATAATCAACTAAATATAATATTTTCATTCACTTATTCTTACACCTCATATCTATGAAAAAAATTATATGAAATAGTGAATGGTAATTTCTTGAAATCATTCTAATTCAGTGGAAAATAGACTACACAGACATTTATTCTTCTTCTTTCTAAAATCACAAACATTCTTTTTGATTATTTGAATAATAAAATATAATGTTATCTTAGTATAATCACAATTATGTTGGCATGAATAAAAATAAATTTATAGATTATCCAATTTCTTATTCTTCCCTATTTTCTTCACATAAGTGAAAATAATCAATGTAACTTCTTATTGAATAAGAAAACCATAAAATATGTAAAAAATATTATTCTTAATATTTTATGTTCTTATCACCATTGATTTTTGTTAATCATAATGATTTTACAAGTGTATGATGATCACATTCTTGTTCTCAATTATTATTCATGAACAGAGACCTATATGGGCTTGCAACGATTAATATTTCATCATTGTTTATATACACAAACACATTTTATGTATATGTTCACATAATAATTTTGGAAGATTTAAGTAAAGTGTCATATAATCACATGTTAATTCTGTATCCTTCTCTCAATGATCACACTATCCACATTTTATTTTCACTACCTCTTATGAGAAGAAGTACACACCTCCTTTCCTTCATGAAATTATTATGTTGTTATGAGAACTATTTCTGGAAGTATTATCCATCATGAAAATGTTTGGCATGGATGTTTAAAAATTCACAAAATCTATATGTCCTCTACATTTAACATATATAATAATGTATTCGGGTATATAAAAAAATATGTATTGATTCTTCTTCACATAACTCATTTGGAAGTATGAAACTCACCATTTTCTTGTTGAACTCGTGGTCTCTGAGAAGCAAGATGATGGTGTATAAACACAATTCATGTGTTTGTGACACTTAATTATGAAGGATGTGTGTGGTTCTACTTAACCAACCAAGAATTTATAGGGTTCTTTTTGAAAGAGATGATAAGGAATGGACTCCCCTTCATTGCATAGCCTTTTAGGATCATAGATCTTAATGTTTCGTCACATGAGTGTTGTCCATAGATGATATTTTTTTTCAAAAGAAAAAGAGGGCTTGTTGAAAAATACAGAAATGACAACCTCATATGAAATTTATCCCTCTCTAATTATAGGCGAGTATTAGAAAAACATTTATGTTCCCCTAATCTTATTTTCAAGGAATGTCAATGACCCATTCCGGAGCTGGAAGACACTATCATTGAATTCCTTGAAAGTGTGTTTAAATACTGCCTCAAATCATATCATCCCTTTTTATGAAAATATGTTTTATTCCACCAAAAATAAGTACATCTACATGAATTATTATTCTCTTTATAGTGGAATGATTATATAACATGCACATCATATGCATGAATCAACCGCTACAAATAAATTTTCTTTTAGTTGAACCAAAATTCCTTTTTAAAAAACATGCATGTACATCATACAATTTGTTTATAGATATTTGTGGAATAAACTATTCATAGTCCCATAAATTCATGATTAGATTGATGATGATAGTTAAAACCTGTAAATACTTCAGTGTAAAGATAACTAATGAAGCTGGAGGAAGATGATGATTGAAGGATTCAATCATGTGGAAGAGATTAAAAAAATTGGGTAGTTATGTTTACATGTATATCTTTTTAAATATACAAGAATCACCTCTAAAATCCCATACAACATTGAAATCAATATTCTTCAATCCACAATATATCAAAGATCTCACTACCACATTCAATATGAGACGAAATAAGGGTCAGTACCCAGATACCTAGAAAAACACTACAACATGGACGACACCACACTACACAGTCCATTGGCTTCCTTACAAGACCAATCTATCCTAGCCTATCTGTGTGACTTCAGGAATTCAATATATGATACTTATAAGTGGTACCACCTACATCATGTGGGCACATTTCCTCTACCACCCACAGGCTTACATGGGAAGCTCACTTGTGTGTGGATGAACTCATTGTCTCCCATCTTACCTAGAATGAATGTTCGAGGTAGCTTAGTGGGTGGCCTATATTTTTATTAAAAATTAGAATAATATAAGAGAAAATTTAAATCATAAAAAATTAGTGGACCACAAATCTTCATAAAATTATCTTATTCCAAATAGTCATTCTCATTATCAACATTATTTTATCATGTTCAACTATTTTTGGAATACACATTCAAAAGACCTCAATAAGAATTCATCACATCATTTAATTTCTATTAAATTTGTAACATCCTAGTCATATTTCCATCAATGAAATATATTACCATTTCATTGAATTCCTTTGAAAACTATTAATGATATTTGAAATCAAATAAAAAACATACACAATGTGGGATCTTCAATCTCCAAATGTTTATTTTTTGGAAATACATTCAATGTTCATTCCCATTTAATTTTTAAATTGGTAAATAAATAGATTCTCTACCCCCATTAATTTTCCATCATTCCTTTCACATTATCATCCACTTATTGTCATGAAATACAATGTTCATGGGAAAAGGGTATCATTCCATACTTACAAAATGTTTTAACAATAATTTCACTCTATGATTACTTATTCTATTATTGGTTTAGGAAAAAGGGGATTTTATTTAGACAAAAAGTTACCTATTACCAAATGATATTGAAACATCTTGAAATGAGAACTCAAATATATTTATTAAAGAGGTACTGACTTTAATTCCTAGCTGAAGATCATCAATTGAGATATGAAACATTTTTAATAAAATCAACCTGAAACACTGGCACTCACATCAATGAATAGATATAAATACATTAATGTGACACTAGAAGGAAAATTAGTAGTTATGACTTTAAATTATTCTTACGATATTGATTAAATCAATTACTCCCCTTTTGTAAAATTGTATTTGTCCTTAATAAAAATGGATGAGAGATTAATAATAAACTATCCATTTTTAATAACATGATATTTAAAAAATATCTTGAATAATAATATTTTTTCCAATTGAAAGAATTATTTGGGTATATTATTCATCTTTTTTCTTTTTTATCTCCTCAAGGTAAATACTTTTAAAAATATTCACACTGGAAGATCTCTTCAAGAATAATTTTCAAGATGTTACAGTATGAGGAATTCAACAAAATTTATTTTCAACTCGTGATGATCCTTGGTAACAACTTTTACAACATACCCAAGGATGATATACTAAAATACATGTTTTTTAGAATATAAAATATAAGATCTGAGAAATATGATTTATTATTTTTCTTATTTTTAAATGGAATGAAAGAAAATTATTCATCATCCTTAAATATGATCAGGTATTATATTTTTATTTGATTACCAAATTGGTGAATCATTAAAGGATGGATACTTCTTTAAATTTGTTACCAAGAATTGAAAACACTGACAACATCTCATTTTACTCATTTTAGAAACTGGTTTATTTTAAATTAACTGAATTATAAGAGAAAATAAAAACAGAATGATTAAGGGAATAAGGTTATCCCTCCATTATTCATTAGTGGGAACAACAAGGTTGAGAAAATTTTATCAACCATGTTTCTTCATTTCATTCACTATTCAAATTAACAAATTTAATAACCAATTATATTTGAGGTTTTGTGGATGACATCAATACTTCAATGTCTTTTCATGTGAGACTTATTTCCTCAATGACTTATAAATATCGTTGCTCTTTCGATGGAAATTTAATCATCTTAAAGAATTTTTATTGTGTAGGAAAAATTAAAATCATTTTCTAACAGAATGAATAGTCATGTTTCACCTCAAAGACATAAATTATTTATCTTGATTTTGAATCTTTTAAATAACTTTTTCAGTAGCATTGGATTTTAAATTTTTAATTTTACTCATTATTTATATATATTCTGGAAAAATAATTAACACATAATTATAAAATATGGAATAATTTTTGGATACTCCACACAACTACTTATGAGAATCATCTATCTTATTAATTTTATGGGATATAGTTTTTTTCAACCTCTTGGACTTGGAATAAATTTTTTTCTTAGATTTATTTCATGGAACCTTCTTGGGAGATTTTTTTTCCATATTTTCCTAATTTATTAACAAGGATACATATTATTTATTATCTATATTATGTGATCTTATTTTCACATCAAAATTAGGTATATGATTAGAATAAAATATACCATCGTTTTGACCCCCAACATTTCATATATAATATATATTTACAGTAATTCAAACTCTGTTTGAAGTTAGTTGATTTTTTTCTTCAATAGATGTATCTTATCCATCTAGGGATTTATCCACCTTAAAATAGACATCTATTGTTAATTTTCATTTAGGTTATTGTACCAACAATCTAATTCATAATAAAAAATAATTTCCAAAAATAAAATTTACCTAAATAATCTTATCTTTGGGATATCTTCTATATAAGGTTTTGGGTCTCCTTCATAGAGTTTTTCTTTTTGTAGTGGAATATCTTCAATATATATTTTCTAATCCAACCTATTCATGGTGGTAGGTTTCTAATCACCATTTTTCCTATATAATTGTTCAAATAAAAAAATTCAAGCCTAAATTATTCATGAAAATATATATAGAACAATTTATTCAAGTAGGAATGGATGGTACCAATTTCTTGACAATTCTTGAGATAAATCATCAAATGATGTCTTGATATTCTTATCACATGTTATAGTTGTTTAACATTAGAATCATGTAGTGAACACGGCATACCAAAAAAAATTATCTGTTTATTTTGGGAAGAATCCATATGTTTCATCTCAATATTTGAATCATAAACATCCAATTATAGAAAAATAATATCGAGGGTGATTTTGTAATCTATAGTCATACTAATATTAAATTCATAATATTTTTTTATTCATTTTACCTTATCTTCAACCAGCTTAACTTTTTCTAAATCATAGAGTTATGTTCATTGCTATTCATAGATGTTACTTCATGTTTTTAATCCTTGACATCTATGTGGTGTTTCAATGTTTCTATACATTAATGTATATTTTCGTTAAAATTATTCCAAAGTCCCTTTTTTCTCTTCAAATTGATTTAGTGATTTTGGGGAACTAATTTCTATTTTCCTCATAGTTACATCAAAGGATCCAATATGTCTGTAGAGATTTAAAAATTACACAATTTTTACATACAAGGACTTCTCCAAAAACATCAGTTCATTGACTATGGTTCTTTCCTTTTAAAAGATTTGAATATTTCCAAACCTAGGTGCTGAGTTATATTAGGAATCCGAGGTCCGGTGAAACTGGATGTAGCGATATTAAAAAAATATTAAATATTTTTTTATCGTAAAAGGTTTTTTTTAAGAAACGTGAGTACATCATGAGTGGAGTCATGGATCAGATTTTAATTACCATGGTTGAGTTTTGGACACTACTTTTTCCATTGGTGTAACATAATCTTTTTCAGCACAAGGTTTTGTGTCAAAGGTGAGTCGGGATTGGAATGTTTAGTGGAGGGGAGGATTTAAATAAAAATTAAATCCGTATCCCCTCTCCTCATCCTTGTGCACACATAAGAGACCAAATACCCCTCTACTCCACTTCCTCTCCCTTCGACTAGCAGATGAACTATTGTGATGATGTGTCACCAGATACAATTTTCATACAGATAATTGACAGATTGAGAATTTGTGCATCCCAGCCATGGTTCTACACTTTATGATTTGGAGTTTTACCTAAATGGTATTTTTTATACCAGATACCTATTTTTATTCATTATTTCTTGGTTAGATAACCCTTAGAAAACATCTAGGGATTCCTCGTTGGTCAAACTCTGTGTTTTGGGGTGAATTGGGGTGATTCGGGCCATTTGTAGAATTTTTAAGATGGATTTTCCCATATACAAGGCATAAAAATTAGTCCCACAAGCTAGGTGTTCTAGCTATTCAGGGAATATGAAGATTCAAGGTCTGAATGAAATGTATCATGGGATACATTCCGTGGAGGTACCCTCATCTTGTGTCTGGTGGAAATAGATTGCACATCAAGGTAATATTACATGGCCATGTAAAATAACACAACCAAAGTACATTGAAACAGGTTCCAATACATGAGATCTGTTAAAACACAAAACCTGGAGGCCATATAATCTGAACACTCCCTGTAGTACAATGTATACCACATGTAATTGATATGGTTGGATGAGCTATGTGAAGAAGAAACATGTCCAGTGGCTAGGTAAAGTGGGACACAATGTGTACTACCATTACACATTGTGTACTTATAGAAGGGATTGAAATCCATGTAGCAAGGGTACACTTATAGGTGTCTGGGAGGGCTCACACACTATGTGAACCCCTTTACACATAGTGTATTCCTTTAGGATCTTCTTGAGATCTTCTACCTCCCATTACTCCTCCTTCATAGCTTGGATTCCAGCATGTGAGTAGCCTATCCTGAGTAATTTTCTACGTTGAATGAGATGGTGGACACAGTTTGGTCTTTTAGGCGGTAGTTTGTAGGCATTGTTGTGCGGGACATTTGGGTTAGTAACACCATCACTGATAGGGTTGAGTGGCTCCCCATATGCCTTTTCATTGATGATTAGACAAGTAGGGTTAGTGGTCCCCAAGGTTTTTTTCTCAATGTTTAGGATAACAGGGTTTAGTGGTTCCCCTTATTCCTTTTCCTTTGGGGGTTTTTGGTATCATGTCATCTTCACTAAACTATATTCCATCTTTAGCTGCATTATGTACATGCAGCGTGGGTGTTTCCAGCATTCTGGAGAGAGTTTTTTCAATCTGCATCGACAGTGTAATCAACAGATTTGGAGCATCTGTCACCTCAAGAGAACCGAAAATGATCGTAACATCCATTTTTTTCCAAGTACGGTTCGTAGAAGAGGTGTGGCCAATATTTTCCTAGGCATCGATTGTCTACCTAAGATATTGTCCTAGTAGGGGACAGAGCCCCCAATGATCCTTGGGTGCAGAACCTCAATCTGTGTATCATGATCTGAATCTTCCTTCTCTGATCTACAATGATATTTTCTCAGTAGGGTTCTTGGAATCTGTGTGAACAACTCTACCTGCATTTCGATCATTTTCTAACCGAGTTATACAAGATTTGGGTTGCTACCCGATACCGCTTTCAATGTTAGGTGTTTCCATCTACGGTTCATAGTTTCCCCCAGCAGACTCTGGGTGGGATTACCAACCTATGGAGATGAAGTTGGTTTAACCACTATGTGACTTCTTTTTTGGAGGTATCTTTTGAGAGTGACCTTGTGGATAGGTACCACATGAGTTGGCTGGGTTGCAGTGTTAGTTTTTTTATGAAAGAGTGACATCTCTCGGTTTAGTTCCATCTAGGATGATGAGGATTACTCATCGACTATGAGTTATTGATTTTTTTCCCACTCTTTTTCTTTGTTCTATCAGCAATGGGTATGTCCTTTTCTTGTTTGTTCTAAGGTAGTAATTCTACCTTCGATCCTAGAGTAGTACCCTAGTGATGGCTATACAGTCGTAACCTCATGAAACCATTGTGATTGTTTCATTGGAACCTTTATTTGGGTGTTATGAGAAATCCATGGTATGGACCATGTGACTTGGAGTAATAGTTGAGTGAATCCAGGTATATTTTTGGAGTCCAGGTGGAGTGTTTTATTTCATTGACTGGCTAGGGTTGTTCATCTAACTAGCTGTTTTTAGCCATGGATGGTCTCGAGAGGGATTTTCTCTCTCATTTATGTCCCCTATTTCTAGTCCAGGTTAACTAATTCCTTTCAGTTTCTCTCTTTGGGTTTGGGTTTTTTGGTAGCTTAATTAGTATTCTTACACTCACCAGTGCATGAGATTTTTTCGCATGTGTTTTGTCTTTTTCAGACCACATGTCCTTCAATGGAGTCCCAATTAGACCTAGAGCATGCAAACTATAATAATTGGAATGATCCGGGTTTTTTCTAAAGTCATTCTATAGAGTGTACCTATGGGAGTTTGAAAGTGATCCCCTCATTTAGAGAAGGTTGGATGCTTTTTCATTTTTCTTTTGTTGGTCCCTGTATTTTCCATTTTTGTAGATATATATTTACTTTGGTTGGGATCGATTTATGAATGTACATTATTTTATTGTTTATATATATATATATGTATATATGTATCATAACTGTATCATGATGGTTTCTGAGGGTTTGTGAATAAATTACCATAGGCTAAGGCCTCCCATTTTGTGATATCCTACTCAATACTAGTCTCTACCCCCTGGCATATTAGAGGTGGGATTGGGGAGTCGAAGCTCGATCCCTGTTTGGTCATGTCAAGACAATGAGGTATCAAAAAAGATTCAACTTTTGGATAAGGGATGTTATCTTGGAATGGCATGCATTGTAATAATGTTTGGATGTTTCGAGTTAGTCTTTCAGGCTAGGGAATTTAGTACTAGTATGGGTGGCCGATGTAACCATTCACTAGGACTTTGTTAACTACCCTTTAAAATTGGTACATTAAGAAATTGGTTGTAAGAAAAAAAAAATTACATACATCATAGGTTTTGGGGTTTTTCCTATCCTTCTTGAGTCAGATCCCTAGATATACAATTTGACCTTGGTGTATCATGAATTATTTTGGATGTTTCCACTATGACATCCTTCGAGGTTCACATTGATGGGTTTTTAGTATGACTCGATGAGTGATGAGGTCACCATGCAGGGGCCTGTTCATGAAAATTTTTCGTATTTGGTTAGGTAGTTGGTAGAGACACCACCCATCGGGCATCACATTGACCCACCTAAGACAGTTCAGCTGAATGAGGCATGTCAGAATGAGCCATGGATGACTCTGTTGGTATTTCACACTGACTCCCTAGTGTCGAACATGAACTCCGAGCTATAGAGACAATGTTCTCTTGAGGTCCTGGTCAAGAAGGACCCATAATAGCCTGCATGCAACACATGAAGAACCACCATTTTTTGAGGCATACCCATTCCTACACTCAGGATCTTCGATAGTGTTTTGGTCAGAATAGGGAATGGTACTTCAATGCTTTTGATGACTAGGGATATCTTTAGAGAGATTGTACGACATGCCATGATACTGTGGGAGGGACGGTTAATGCGCCTCCTTGGAAATGAAATTTGTTTAATTGAGGTTCTTTGAATAGAGAATGACACATTGGAGATGGTGTTCCAAGAGGTGGTTGGTGAATTGAGATGTTTCTTACACCACCTCCCTTATGTTGTCTTGGCCATGCTCAGGGATTTGGTGGAAGGAACATGGGCGGTTGCAGACGCTGGATGGTGTTGACCTCGAGGCTCTAGATGAATATAGGTACACCCTGTTTCCTTTCTATTTTTAGAGTACGATTATTATATACGAATTTTTCATACTTTTTCTTTTTTGATACTATCTTGTGGTTTTTATTCGGGAAGACATGGCGTATCAGTGGAGCCCTATGTCATTGATGATATATTTCCCTTCGAATGCAAAAGGAAGAGGGATCCTTCCATCGTTGAGATGTGTTTTTTTGACATGATAATAACTATTCCAAAAAGTTAGTCCCTCCCAAAGAAAATAGTATCGAGGTGTGGGGGATGAGACTCTTAGAGTTGTCTGTTTGGATCATTTTAATGAGGGTGGTTGGTAGCTACAATGCTGGGAAGGAACCAGTTTGAGCATATGAGAATAACATTGTTGTTCATGAGTACCCTCATGTGCTCAATGTAATCTTTCATGTGGGACACACATAGAGGTTTTATTTTGGTTTGTCATGGATTTGAATTAAATGGATGGAGGAAAACGTCTCCCACTAAGACGTATCCTTGATAGGTTATATTAAACCATACATGTGAGTCAGTCCCACCCAAAGAGGATAATATTGATGTGTGGTGGATGAGATCCTTACACCTATGTGTTTGAGGTTGGAGTCACGTGTTGGAGGTTGTTTGGGAAGGGCTTGTAAGACCAAATGTGGGCACTATGGAAACCCTATTTGTTATCAAGTTGGAGAATAATTTTCATGACTTTTTGGGATTTAGTTATGATTTCTCCTGTGACTGGATATCCATTGGGACTATTATCAATAGATTTTCCATAATGTAGAGAGTGAGTCAACATTATGAGGTTTTTGGTTGGAAGATTCCATGTGGTGAGATGAGGTTATGAGTTGGTCCTTTCACTTTTCAATGTGTTGGTGTTGAAAAATAATGTTTGTAGATATTGGATGTCTTTTGGGGCATGTTTAGGGTAGTTTTATACCAATGAATGGGGACTTACGTGTTTGATGTTGAGGTATTCAGTTTTGATGGATCTCATTGAGGTTTCAGAGTGTTATATGGGGAGATAGTCTATCTTTGAGGTAGGTAAACCCTCTCTTTTGTTGATAGTGTTTAGGTACACTTGAAGGTTGACCTGACTCAGTGCATTTACAAGCCATGAAAACTCTTTGTGGACTTTGTGGTGTAATATGGTGTTTTGGTTTCTCTTGGGATGTTTTTGTTACAACACAAGAAGAACCAATGATCTTACTGGCATGTGAGTTTTAGTGAATATTTTTAAAACCATTCCAATGTTACTAGGATTTCTATTTTTGGAGAAAAAAACATTTCGGTGGGTAGGATTTAGAGACCCAGGTTTTACCCTATCATACTTTGCAATATTTCTAATAATATTTCTGAATCCATGCACAATGTTGGTGCAAGAATCTAGGGGCCTGTGAGCCTCAATGTAGTGATATTAAAAAAAAGAATTAAATATATTTTATCAATGCACATAGTTTCTTTTCAAACATATGTATCTTATGAGAATTTTAATAGAATGAATTTCTGAGAGGGTGGTTGAGTTTATAATGTCACATTTACACTAGTTATGACATAAAATTTTTCAATGAAAAGTGTCGGGTTGGAGGTGAGTAAAGGATGCGACATTAAACATAGGGAAGGATTTAATAAAAAATTAAATCCATCTCCCCTATACTCTCCATTGTGTGAACCTAAGAGGACAAATCCCACTACTCCGATTCCTCTCCCTTCGACCTGTAGATGAACCACGGTGAGGAGGTTCCACCCGATCCCATTTTTGATGCGAATCATCACTAGATTGAGGAATAACATATCCAAGGCTTCATTCTGTACACAAAGCATAAGCATTTCATCCCTGAGTTATGAAGTTTTTGGATTATATCTAACTCAATTTTTATAAACTTTTAGGGTTTTAGAGCCATTAGACAACTGCTAGGGACCTCTTGTGGGTTGATCTATGTGTTTTGGGATGAACCGGGGATATCTAGTCCGTTTGCATGATTTTTTTGATGGATTTTACCATAAACACTATGTGTAATCCCAACCTAGTTTCTGTATATTCTCCCTATTCAGGGATGAAAATATTTAAATTTCTAAACATTGTGTATCAAGGGTTATATGACATATAGGTACCCTCGTCTTGTGGCTGGAGGAAATAACCAATGTAGCAGTGCAGTCCTACATTGCTGGGTAAAAGAACACAACCAATGTTCCTAAAAATAGGATTTGATACAATATATTGGGTAAACCACATATCTAGATGGATGTATTACCTGAACATTCCATGTATTATGGGATTCATGACATATTTGTGACATGGATGTCTGGACCGTGTGAAGGAGAAACTTGGCCAGAGGACAAGTGAAGTAGGACATGGTGTGTACTTCCATTTTACATTATGTACTCCTACATGGGTTTGAAAACCATGTATAAAGGATAAAAAACTAGGTGTTTGGGTAGGTTCACAAACCGTGTCTTCCTTGATGATTGTCTTGAGATCTTCTGCCTCCTATAACACTTCCTTCTCATCTTGGATTTCAGACCGTGAGTTTTCTATCATATGTAGTTTTTCGTGTAGAACGTGATTGTGGCAGCATTTTGGTCTTAAAATAGGTTATGATTATGAGTCATTGTGTGGATAATTTGGGTTATAAATACCTTTACACTCATGGTTTAGTGGTTCTCCCTAGTCCTTTTTATTTAGTTTTAGAGTAAAAAGGTTGAGTCAGTCCCCCTGATCCTTATTCATGATGTTTTGGATGGATGGTTGATTGGGACCCCCTTTTACTTTTTCATTAAGGGTTTTCAATATCACATCATTTTTTTGGACTATGACCCGTCCTTGTCTACATTTCCTATCTGTAGTGTGGGTGTTACCTGCTTTCTGGGGTGAGTGGTCGCAATCCACTTTGATAAAAAAATCATTAGATTTGGAGAGTGTGTAACCCTGAGAGGCCCAGCGTAATCCTCACATCCTCTCATTTCCCTGATAGGGGTGTAGTAATTAGGGTAACCAATATTTACCCAGGAATCGATCCTCTACCTAAGATGTTGTTCAAGTAGGGGGAAGATCCCCTTGTGAGCCATGAGAGAAAACCCTCTATTTGTGTATCGAGATCTGATTCTTTTGTATGTATTATACTGTTACATTTTCCCAGTGGAGTTCCTAGAATCGGTGTGACCAACTCTACATGTGCATTGATCATCTTCTAGAATGTTATACCTGGTTCAGGTTATTGCATGATATCACTTTTGGTATTTTATGCTTCCAACTGGTGTTCTTTGTGTTTCCCAGTAGAACATGGGTGGGATCCTTTACCTGAGGAGTTGGAGTTGTTTTAGTCACTATGAGAATTATTTCATGGTGTTTTCTATCTAGAGTGGCCTCATGGATAAGTACCATGATGGTTGGTACTGTGGTTACATTAGTTAATTTTCCATAAAGAGTGACATCTATGGGTTGAGTTCCATATGGGATGGCGATGTTGGCTCATCAACTATGAGTTTTCAATGTTTTCCTCCTTCCATTATGCATGCCGTCAAGAATGGCTCGGCTTTTGGTGTGTGTGTTTTGAGGAAATAATTCTACCTTCAAGCCCCTATTATTATCATGTTGATGTTCATTTGATTCGAACCTCATGGGACCATTACTTGTGTTGTGGTGGAACCTCGAGTTGGTTGTTTCGAGAAGACCACAGTTGGGACAATGAGACTTGGTGTCAGAGTTGAGTATATCAGGGTATTTTCAAGGAGTACCTGTCATATGTGTTGTTCCATTTTAATACCAAGGGAGTTTAGAAGACTAGTCATTTTTAGTAGAGGATTGTCTCAAGATGGTGTTTCTGTCAAAATTGGTTTCCCTATAACTAGATCTAGTTAATTGATGCCTACCATTTTCTAAATTTGTGTTTGGGTTTTTGGGGTGCCTATTGGGTATTCGTATACTCACCCTGTATTGTATTTTCCAGCACCTATCATGTCTTGTGTAGGACTTATGTCCTTCAATAGTGTCCCAGTTGGACCCGGAGCAGGAAGAGCATAATAACTAGACTAAACAAGGTATTACCAGTTCCTTACCATGGAAACTACTAATAAGAGTATGATAGCGATCCACTCATTCAGAGGAGGTTGGACACTATTGTCGTTTTCTTTTGGTGGGATTATATTTTCTATTTTTTTACATATTTTTTACACTAGTTTTGATATATTTACACATTCATTTTTGTTTTTAGTTTTTATATATATCTCTCCACTAATTTGTAGAGTTTTATGTGGGTTTTTGTGTGTGTGTGTGTGTAGGTATCTTTAGATAAGGCCTCCCATGTGTGTGATAGAACACTCAACACTAATCACCAACCCTTGGTCTATTGGAGGCAGGCTGGGGGAGTCATAGTTAAAGCCCTATTGGGTCAGTTTGTGACAATAAAATTCTCCTTCCAACTGTGTGATATCTTTATGCATAGATTAAAATATTCCATAAAAAAGGCATCCAGTTTCATTAGGAATACCATGTATAATATCTATTATATGTCAAATATTATTGCTTTTAAAGTTGTAGATTTATCACCACTAATTTCACATTAATCTTCATATTGAGGAAAAACATTAAACATTCTAATATATATATCGTTATCACTAAAAATATATTTATTTTTTTGAGGTTGGACGTTTGTACTTATCCTTGATAGATACCTAAGATACATGTCAATTACCTTCAAAGGAAAAATGACCTAACTATTTTCAAGGCACAAAGAAACCAATACTTCATCCTCTTTAGATTAAAAGGTCTCAATCCCTTGTATTATTTACACTTTCTTTCTTCTATTCATCAAGGTATTGGTAGAAATAGACATCTGTTTTGAGTTAAATGAATCTTCACCAAATTTAAAATTCATTGTAAGTAAAGGAATGGAACTAAAATATTCAAAAGATAATATCTTCAACATATAGATTACTATAAATTTGAACCAAAACTATAATACCACCTAAAAGGTTCATATTGGATATGCATAACACTGTGCGGGGTCACCACCCATCCACATGGGGGTCGTGTGGTGAATACCCAGGACTGCCACCAATAGACTAGGGGATATTGACTAGCACCGAGGTAATAATATCACTAACATGGGTAGAATTCCCTAAGAACATGTACACACCCACATATATCTAATCCCACAAAACTATGAAATTTTATAAAAAACTGATCAACTAATGAATGCATACATCTATGTTCCCAAAATAGATTACAACAGAAAGTAAAGAAACTAAACATGGATAAATAAAAACCCGCCACAAAAATATCTATAACAAAAGTACAACCTGAAAGTAAATGTACTGGGACTACTATATGAATGTTATAGGGACACACCTCGGGGTTTCTAGTCTCACAAATCACTGTCTGGTCCTGTTTTTCCAAAGAATCATTCAAAAGAATGATCGTCTACAATAGACACGACTCTTGTTGGAAAATCCCTTGTATGGGTGAGTATGACAACACCTAGTAGGACTCCCTGAAATAAAAAATCATACATCATGAAAATTAAATAATATATAAAAAGGTTTAATTTTATGGAACATATAACAAGAATATCTAGATATTCTCAATCCAAGACAAATTTTTAGAGGTATTCCATACATGTAGTATACCAGCCTAGGATGATAGCTTGAAGATTCCATGAAGCACTCATATAGTAGAACACACTCCTTAGTCTAATAGCACTGGTGAAATCTATCTGAAAGTTATTTCTCATCAGATATTGTCATAAACGAAAATTCATGCTAAAAAATATGAGGAGAATTTGATACATAGATGAGGATCAAAGACAAGGTGATGGGGGATACCAACAACTCAATATGGATAAAACCCATATGTTGAGGATCTACGACTAGTAGGATTGATCAACTCTATACCTATAGAACTACTATGGGAATGTAGATGAATAGTGTAACCCACTCTGTGCCTCTTGGGGGTGGGGGGGTTCTAACTACTATATCCAGGAAGTCCCACTGAAGGTATCATAGTCATAGGAGTAGGAAAAAATTTGTACCAAACTTCCGGTAAATTTTAAGGGGAACAAACCCTAACCTAGCTTTTCCAAGATATAAATGTCAAGAGTTCTAATTCATGTATGAAAACATAAACAATGTTGTATGGTTACACACTGTGTCCCTTTACCCCATCTTTCGACCATGTAAATGGATCATGTCAATCAAAAAATGTACATGTGGAATATTAAATGCCATGCATGCATCCCTTGTAATCTTACCATGTTCCATTACGTTACTCAGCCCGTGTACTCGGCCAACTTGTATTAGTGTGGGGGAGTACACGCCATGTAGGCTTCCCATTTTCTAAATCCCATCTTCATTTACATCCCAAGGTACAAATAGATAATCTGGTGAGGGACCAAACACTGTGTGATAGGGTTCACATTCCCTAGGATTATTAAATTACTCTAAAACCATAGGTACTACTTTGGGGACCCACATGGTGTGTAGATATAGTTTACATACAATGTTCTATAATATTTAATTGAATCCTAGATTCTTCCTTCTTGCATCCGACTGATGCTTCACCCATAAATTTCATCATTAGCTTCCAAAAAAATATAGATAGAGCCTCATTGAGTCATAAAAACACAAAATAAATATGATTTAGGTTTTTTATTGACACAAAAAATGAGACTATTTCCATTATTCACTACACACTGAAGAAAAAAAAAATTGGGTATCAACCATCATTATATTTTCTCGGTCTCAATCATTGAACTTCCTTCGTGTTGTGGTAATCCAGGATTAACCATTTAAAATAATTTCAATAAGAAATATGTTCCAAATGACCAATAAATCTTTATTTGATGAGCCATAGGCTAGAAAAAAAACACCTGTGATGAATGATGAATGTATGAGGGAGAAAAGAAAAAATAAATCATGAGGAATGGACCTATATTGATGTAATTGTCGATCTTAGTTCAATTTCATTAGATCAGAAATAAAATAATGCAATAATTAAGATATAAATTCTCTCAGAAAAACCCCACAAATATAATCCCATTTTATAATACATGCGATCCATAAATCAATAAGTTCATAGGTTGACTCACATTCATTGTATAAATATGGAATGGGGGAAAGATCAGATTCCCTACCTTGATTTGTTTTCATCATTGATGAAGAATAAGGTGACGTCATCTTTTTTGGAAAGATCTATCGAATATTATATTTTTCAATCTTTGATTCTCAAATCTATCATCATTAACCAAGGAGGAATCTATAAGTCTCTATAAAATGATCTTCCAAAGTCTCAAGGGTTATGTGATTAACCAAGGAGATTCTACAGAAGCATATATTTAATGACCTAATAAGCACTGTTTAAAAAAACAATTTTATTTAATTATTTTATTCACTTCCAAACTCCCAGTGAATCTTCTATAAACAACCTGCGCTGACTAATGTTATGTCATGATAATTGTAAAATCCACATTATGAACTCAGTGGTGCCCTCAGATTTTAGATCTATGCATCTATTTAGAGTTTATTATACATTTTTATGAAAAAAATATGCACATTCTATTTAATATAATTCATTTATAATACAAAAATTTATTCTGGGCATACCGGGCCTTGGAATTTCATTTCGTCTAAATGATGCATAACAAAAATAATCCATAAAATACAAAAATAATAATACTTTGAAAATACAAGACATTAAATTCTCCCTACCTTGAGGATTTACATCCAAAAATTCCAAAACTATGGATACTAAAAAACATGAGGGTATTATGCACATATCTACAACTCCCACTACAAAGTTCTCTCTTGGAGATTATCATGCTTCCACTAAACATGCACCAAAGGAATCGATAACCCACATAGGATGCTCTCTTGATGATCCTCAATATCTATTTGGTACTTAGAATAGGTCCCTCCATCATCGATGCCCTACTCATGATAGTAAATAACGTGTGATGGGTCATGCACTTACCACATCATTTGTGACATGTGGAAGACTTCATTTACCCAGTCTCTCTACGGAGGTAGAGCTATGTGGTATGCAACATTGTCAACTCAATGCATTATCTGGAAAGGTCCAATGAGTAAATTATGATATATTTCCACCCAATCCAAAATATCCATTATCCACATTGAGGTTAAACCTATAGGAACACATGGTCTCATTCCTCAAACTCCAAAGGCCTTCATCGCTTGCTCGAACAAAAATTATAATGGTTTTGGGGATTCTTCATCCACTCTAGGATGATCTGATCATTCACTATTGTACTTCATACTATCTATGGGTCCATGAGTTCTAACTGTCCTTGGGTAATCCCATAAAGTGGGGAACTATAGGGTCACCCATACAAAACCTAGAAGGGTGCCATATAGATGGTGGAATGGTAGCTGTTGTTGTAAACAAACTCCACCAGTGGTAGATGTTTCTGCCTACTACGACCAACATCAAAAATGAAATATCACAACTTTTCCTCTAAAAAAATTATCCCCTAAGTATTTCCATCAGTTTAGTGGTGAAATTCTATGATCAAGCGTAATTGGGTCATAAACCCCTCATGTAATCCCTTCCACAAATGGGATGTAATGTGAGAATCATGATTAGAGACAATCATTGATGGAACTACATGTTGTTCGACTGTCTCCTTCAGGTAGAGGTGTACCAGTATCTCTACTAAACTTTGGTCTTATATAGCTAGTAACTGGGTCAACTGGGTGAGCCACTCTACAATCAACCATATGAAATTATGTTCCATAGAATTTCATGTTAATCCCATCATGAAGTCCATAGATTTCCTATTCTACTTCCATTATGAAAATTCAATGTGTTGGATAAACCAGCTAGAATAAGGTGGCCAACATTCACCTGATGATAAGTAAGTTTCCATGATCTGAATTATACAACACCTTTCATCATCTCTAGCCACAAAAATAGACATCGAAGGTCCTTATATATATTTTCTACACCTGTACATACCACCAAAAGAGATTTTTTAATATCTTGCTGGACCTCTTCAAGGAATGTTACTGGTACCATCACACATCCATTGAAAAAAATGATGGGATCCATAAATTTTGAAAATCCATCAAGAGTATGCCCTATAGATATCTGAGAATGAATAGACTCATAGTGATATCCCATAGATATGACTCTCTGACTTCTTGTAAGAGATGTAGGGTGAGAAACATCAAATGGATGTAAGCTAATCCATCTTCAGCCGTAAATGATAATTATAACAAGGGAAACAACTCTAACACCTCATTCAAAAAATGTGAACAAGATCCAATGATAAGAAAATCTACAGCCATCTTCCCCTTCATAGGAGTGTAAAAAATCATGAATTCATAATCCTAGAGGAACGGTATCCATCAACTTTTTCATAATTTGAGATCATTTTGAGAGAAAATATACTTGGGACTCTTGTTTTTGGAGTAGATGATAAAACAATTTACCATTAGGTAGTGTTTCTACATCTTCATATAGAATAATAATGATTCTAACTCAATATAATATGTCACTTAGTTCTGCTCTTATTGTATCAACTAGAAAGAACCATAGGTAGTGACTGCATGCCTATGCATCAGAACACAACCAAGTCCAGTTCTTGGTGGATATTTGAACACATTATACTGGACAACCTCCTCTAGAAATATCTTGACTTGAGGGATCTTCAATCTATGCATAAACTACTGAAAATCATATTGGCATCTTTCTGTTCACATGGAAGGCTTCCCCATTCGAGCCAAAGTTGTCATGGATGGTGATATTATGGAAGAATTAGGAATGAATCAGCGATAACAGTCTAACAACCCATGGAGTCTCCACACCTCTATCACACTCATATGTCAATCCCATTTTAAAAATGCCTCATCCTTGGCTGTATCCACTACCACACTATCTACTAAGATAACATGTCCTTGAAATTGGAATGCATGTATTTAGAACTGACACTTTGAGAGATTTTCTAAATTCAAGTGCTCTCGGAGTACAAAAAGAACTATCATAAAGTGTCTTGCATGCTAATCCTAGAACACTGAATACACAAGGACATCGTCAATGAATAATATCATGAACCAGTCTAAGAAAGGCTAGATGATGCATTTCTTGAGTCCCATAAACACTGCTAGGGAATTCATCATGCCAAAGTGAATCCCCAAATACTCATAGTGACCATAGTGCTGTCTAAATGCCTTCTTCGGTATCTCTTATGTCATACACATATATGGTGATATCAGGAACAAATCGCATCCTTCCAGAACCAATGTGACCCTCTCAACTGATCAAATAAATAATTGATCCTTGGTAGTGGATACATTTTCATCATGGGCACCTAGTTTTAGTGTCGATAGTCCACACACAACCTCAAACTCTAGTATGCCTTCTTGAGAAACAAAACTAGTGAAACCCATGGTGAAACACTAGTCTAAAATATACTTTCCCCTACAAGTCCTCCAACTCTAACCTCATATTGTGAAGATCTATAGGGGACATCTGATATGATGGTACAAATATAACTGTTTTCCCATGATCTAGATCAATTGAGAAATCTATCTTTCAGTGGAGAGTTTTACATAGAACTTCTTTTAGGAAGATGTCCTCATACACCACCACCACATTAGGAAAATGGAAACTCATAACATCCACTACACCAAGGGTTATATAGCCAATTGTTGAGTAATCAAATTCACCTTTGTATGAATGAGTCCATCCTATACATCATGAGTTTTCTATTCACTGATAACGGAAAAATTGTTCTGTCACAATAGACACACAACACCATTAATAAAAAGAATATTCTATCTAGGCATGAAGAATAGATATCCATCAATTCAATAATGACCTCATAAGGAATCGATGCTACTAGCAATAGATTCCAATTGAATCTCTCACCACCAAGGATCTTGACACATTATTGATAAAAGTGGTTGATAAACGAGTCCCCTATAGTATGTGTCTCTAAGAAGAATGATCGTGTCAATTGTTAAAATAGAATATCTAACTCTCAAAAAAGATATGTGGCCATAAATGAATAACTATAATCTGTGTCTATTCGTAAAACAACTGAGTAAGATAAAACACAGATCATACCTTGATTCATTAATGGAGATCCTAGGTTGTAAGCCTTGACCACCTATATATCTCCCCACCCCTATCCTCTGTCTCTCTGATCCTAGTGTGGGATACCTAGGGGCGGTGGAGGTAGTAAGTAAAACCCTTGACCACTTCCTACTTCACTCCTCGACCATCTTCCATGTCTACCACCCTAGAATCTTACCTTATCTTGCCTTCGTATCTATATCAATGGACCATCCATAGTTTCTTGATCATATATATTTGGGGTCAGATTTCTTGTGAGAGATGTCCCCTATCATCACAAGTGTATAACCACCTTTATATGGGATGACCAGACCCACCATGTGATCCCTTTACTAAAGATTATCAGTCATGAAACTTCCTCCTCAAATTTCTCCCATATCCAGGTCTCTGAGACTGATGTTGGCTCCCTATTCCATAGGTCTCTACTCATTCTTTCCCATTACTAAAAAACATTGAATGTATCTACTCATCCAAGAAACTCTCAACCACCAAATCATGATCTAACACCCCATCATAGGTATGAATTCATATAGGGATAACACTTTCAAATAATTCTCTACGTAGACCAAACTCTATGGTCCAATACCTGATGAAAAAATAGAGAATCAGATCCATAATGTACCTAGATAGGTTGGTAAATATCAATGAATACTATGCAACTATCAGGATGAACTGATAGTACTAAATAAGCTCATATATATATTCACATCCCCCAACATAGATGAATATTACTCCTCTCTTAATAGACCCTGAAAATATATCCAATAAGGAGTCACCCCATCATAAGAAAGAGTAAATAAACACCACCATCACCCTCCTGATCCAAGAATAAGGTTTTTTCTAGAACCACCACATGACCTCCATATTTCTGGACAAGATGGAAAACATGGGTCACTCCCTCAAGCTAGTCCTTAGCCACAAATGTGTCGTGATCTTCTTGGAACCTTATGGGAATTTTATATTGAAACTCATAAACTGTGCTCGTCCTATACTCCAAATCTACTGGTAATACGAATAAAATGTGCTAATCTATAGGTTGTGGTATAGATAGTGGAAAACCTAGAGGTAACCTCTCCAGAACTGGTCCTTGTATCGAAGCCTCGTCACATTGGGGATCATTCACATGATTGTCATGATGAATCATAGATGGCCTACATCATGGATACATCATGAAATTGAAAATATGTACCATGATCAAGGACTATATCTTGTGAGATTAATAAAGAAGGACATGTAATAAGAATCCATTATTTATGATGAATATACCATTGTTTTCCATGAAACTATTGTTCTCATGTAATGAATCAAAACCAGGTTATCAGAGTCCTACTGTGTGGATACATCAGTTGTCTCGCAAACACATGAGTGCCTAATTTGAAAGCCAAACTCAAACCAATTAACAAATTTTCTCCAATGAAATATCATAGACTCTCAGTACTATGGTAGAACTGACCACCCCAATTCAACTCCATCATGACCCGTACCTGTGGGGTCCATGATGTGACTCCCCAAGCCACCTTCAATAGGCTAGGGGCTGGTGACTACCACTAAGGTGGTATATCATTAACATCAGCGACATTGACAAAGTACCTTTACACACACACACACATATCCACACCCATAAAATGATGAAATAAAAAATCAACTAAACATAAAATGCATGAATACATCTGTATCCTACAACCAAAGTGAGAAAAGAAATAAAAAAAGTAAACAAGACCAAATGAAATCCCAATATAAAGAATTCTATAACATATGTCAAACATGAATGTAATTGTACTAGGAGTACTATTTTCAAGACACATGAACAGACTTCCGTCTGTCCAGTTTTACAAAGCACCCTCTGGTCATAGTCTACATAATAATATGTCAAATAGTAAATATTCTACATAGGACATGACATGTGTAGGAATATCCCGTATAAGGGTGATAATTATAATACCCAGTAGGACACCATGTTCCCACAAAGCATACAAATGGAAATACAATTAGCTTTATAAAAGAATATGTATTGAACACATATAATACGAATATCTAGATATACTCAATTCAATACACACAATATAGAGGTAATCCGCACTTTTAATACAATATCATTGATTCTAGCATGAATATTGAACAATGAAAGCATCCAGGAGAACACACTCCTGGGTTTGATAACAACGATTAAGTCTATATGAAAGGAATTTCTTGTCATGTATCATCATGATAGAGAATTCATGTGGAAAGAACTAAATAGAATACGATAATCAGATGAAGATCATAGCCAAGGCCAGGGGTGGTGCCGAAAAGTTACTCAAGATTAACCTACCATGTTTAGGATTAGATACATGTTGGATTTGTCACATCGATACCCAGAACTCTACCTAAGTCATCATGATGAGTGGGGGATCCCAGTCCAGGCCTCTCAGGGGAGGGGGGGATTCCATAACTCTACCATGGAAGTCCTGCTAAAGGGATCATAGTCAAAGGAGTGGGAAATGATTCATACAAACCATTAGTGAAACAATAGCGGGAATGAAAACTAAGGAGGCTTTTCAATGATACATAGTACATGATATATAAACTATACATGAATATGTACACAACTGGTAGCTGGGATTCCCACCCTTTCCCATGACCATGGGTTCTTCCAGTTTAAATAGACTATTACATTAGAACCATGTCTATGGAGAATAGTACATGTCATATAGGCATCTAGTGTACTCAATACATGTTCCAATTATCAGCTCAGCCCTTGTACCCATACAACTTATGTTTTTGTGGGGGAGTACATGCTGTGTAGGTAGTCCATGTACTCCACCCCATATCCATTTACTTCTAATGTATAGGCTGAGTATCTAGTAGGGAACACATTCCATTTTATAGGGGTTAGACGTCGTTTGATGTTTTGTATCCTCTGAAACCCTAGCCACCACCAAGGGGACCCCACATGGAGTGTAGATAGAGTTTACATTCCATGTATGGAATGATTTCACAGAATCTTAGATTCTTACTCTATTCATATAATTAATGTTATAGACTTCTATCCAGTCATCAAATTTATAAAAAACTATAGATCAGGCCTCATCGATTCATTGTAACATCGAATCAACAAGATTCAGGACATTGATCTTCTTGGAAAATGAGATCATCATTTATCATCACTTCATGCTAATGAACCCAATAACAGGAATCAATCCTCATCTGATTCTCCCATTCCCCATTGTCAAACCTTCATCATGTCATAAAGATCCCAAATCTATTATTTTTTATGGTTACTCCAAGAATTATGTTAACAAAGATCGATCGATTGAGATCTCTTGATATGTGGTCCAAATGAAAAACACCCACGATGAACGATGAATGGTGGGAGGGGGAGAAAAGAAAAAATAAATCAATATGAATAAACCTTGATCGATGTTCAGGTGTATCTTAGTTTATTTTAATTATAATAAAAATATAATTAATAAATAATCAAGATATAAATTCTCCCATGAAAAACCTATAAAAATAATCATATACAGCAAAACACCCAATACATGAATCAATCCATTCATCAATTGATTCACGTTCGTCATAGAAATAAGTCAAGTGAAAAAATTAAATTATTTCACAAACCCTACCTCAATATTTTTTGATCTTTGATGAATAAATAGGAATCTTCATCATCATTAGATTGATCCATCAAATCTAAGTTTCTTCAATCATTGATTCAAAAATTTATCATTGTTCGGCTGAGAGGATTCTCCAGGGCTATCTCCAATAATCATTCAATGGATCCAATTTTATGTCGATATCCCTAGGGATTATACATAATTAAATATTTAATTAAATAAAAATTGATTCATTAAAAAAATAAAATAACAATTTTATTTAATTAGTGTATTCATTTCCACACTCATGATAATTTTTCCATAAAAGGCTCATGCCTACTATTGTAAACTCACACCTAGGGTAAAACCCACATTATAAACTCTAGTGTACCTTGAAATTTCTGATATGATAATATGTATAGATGTTATTATACAATTTTAGGAAAACTGTGTCCGCATTATATGTAATATAGTTAATATATTTCAGACATTTACTTCGGGAACATAATTCCTTAGAATCAAAAATCATCTCAAATCCTATTCTAAAAGATAACCTATATAATATCAAAAAATAATATATGGGAAATCCCTTACCTTACAGGGGTGAATCAGTGTTGGGTAATATTTTAATTTAATCAAAACTTTTTATCCCTTTACCTCTTTAACCTATTTAGATCTTGGTTCTGTTATTTTCTTCTCCCTATTGCATGAAAGTATATGGAATTAGTAAAAAATAACATAAGAACTTTGGTAAGGTTTACAACTTAATGATAGTAGCAAATCCATTCCATGTATTGTTATGGAAAATACACAGGTTATCCAACATAATGAGGTAATATGCTATAATGAATTTGAAAGAGAAAATCCAATAGCAAGTGTGGGTCCCTACACATTTGACGTAGGGGATGGGGAAAATCCTTCTTCTATAGACTTATGATGACCTGTTTTAACTTTTTATTTCTTTTTGGACCTTTATAATACCTCAAAGACATTCTTCACCTTCTTTTTAAGGTTCTTTATAACACTAAGAAATTATTATACCAAATTAGACTTATATTGATTGTTATAGTACATTTTTTTTCTTCCACTAGCTTACCTTTTTACCTAAATTGCAATATTAATGAATTACTTATTTTTATTCACATTAGTAAATTAATGCTTCACTTATTATTTAGACCTTAGTCACAATGATATAAATTCAGAGTGGAATGATATTTATAGAATTATTAAATACCTAAATGATATTAAACTGAATATAAATTGGTCACTGACTTTATCTTTTACCTCTTATATTTGACAAATAATAAAATGATATTTTTTATGATAGTGTCTTGTTCTATTTTTTATTTAGTGGAAATATTTATGAACTAAAAACTATGCATTTTTTTTTGAAATGAAAACGTTATTTGTGATTTTTTTAAAATGTAAAAGTCCATCTTAACATAGAATTATCAAATTTTCATTATTTAGACTAGTAGTCAAATTATATATTTTCCACATTCATCTTCTTCTCTCTTATCTTCACCCAAGTGAAAATGAACAAAATCACTTATTCTAGTATCAAAAAACCCATCCACATGTATAAAATGTAATTATTAATATTTTATGCGCTAATCACAATTGGGTTTTGGGATTGTTAATAATTTTATATGTGTATGATGATCAGATACATGTGCTCATTTAGAAGGAATGAACGTAGACATGTATGGGATTTCATGTACTCTTCTTTCATAATTATTTGTATTCATAAAAATAGTATATGTTTATGTCCAATATATTCTTAACATATGATTCATGTGTTATATAAGTGAAGTTCACTTTCTTTACATGTTCACGATATATACTTCACTCATGGCACACAATGACCACATTGTATGTTCATCACCTCATGTGAACATAAGTACACACATCTTGTCCTTTATCCATATATGGTGTTGTTATGAACATTGTGTTTTGATATAGTATCCCTAGTTAAAATTTATTTTGTGCTTATATCATCCTATATTAAAACTATAAGGCTTGTATGTGGAACATAGATAATATTGTCCTTTTGTGTATACATAGAAGACTTATTTTTTCTTCATCACATAACTCTGTTGTAGTATGATACATAGCACTAGATCATGGAACTAGTCTTCTTTTCAAAGTACATAAAGGGTTTATACAAACTAGTTTCATGATCAAATCACTTCTTCATTAGGATATGCATGGTTTCACTTCATAGAACCCAGAATATTTATTGTTCTTTATCTTGAAAAAGATTATAATTTTACTCCCCTTCTTCACATAGCCTCATAGGCTTATGGATCTCAATGATTCGTTGTGTAATTTTTGTTTTAAGATGATCTATTTTCCAAAAAAACAATATCTCTCATTTAAAACATGAGAAATAGAATCCTCATCTCGGATTTATACCTATCCTTTTATTGGTGAGTATTACCAAATCTTTTCACAAACTCAACCATGATTTTGAAGCCATGTTGATGACCCATTGAGGATCCAAATATAATAACTTTTATTATTCAAAAATGGGCCAAAATGATACCACAAATCAGGTCATATCTTCTTATGAAAAGTTGATTTCTTCCTTCAAGACTATGTACACGTGCATGCATGCTTCATCTCATTTTAAAAGCATGACCGCAAAATATTCACATCAGATGAAATAATCAGTCTCTCCAAATACCTTTTCATTTAGACACACAATATTTTTGTTGTGGAAACACCTGAATTTAATTCATACCATGTCTTCATGAAGATTCATGGGCTCCACTTCTCATAGTCTCAACCATTCAAACGTATATTGTTGAAAAAAGTCACAAAATGAATGTATTACAGCATACAAATCTTCAATGAGGATAGAGGAAGATGAATATTCAAGGATAAGATCACGTGGATTAGATAAAATGAAACCTACTTTTATGATTATATGTATATCTCTTTAAATTCATGAAAAATGAATCCTAAATCCCACCCTCCATTGAACTCCATCTTGGTTTAGTCATACAATATCAAAGATCTCATTCCTACTTTTGGTTTGAGCTAGCACAAGTTTCAACACCAATATACACATTGAAGAACACCCACACTTGATGTGTATCACTACATGGTCCATGAAATTCTTTATGAGAATAGTCTATCATATCTTATGTGTGTACCTCAGGGCGTTCACTTTTCATGACTTATACATTGTCTAACCTACCTCTTGTGGGTACTATACCATCTACATCCCACTATCTTTCTAGGTATACTCCCTTGGGTTGGGTTGACCTTGTAGTCATGCATGTTCCCTGGGTTGAGTGGCCTAGCCAGCTTATTAGGTTGGACATTATTATATATTAACTCTTATAATAATAGAAGATAAAATATCCATCATATAAATGCAAATTCCAACACAACATATTCAGAGTATCTTCATGAAAACAGTCATTATCATGATCATCTTGAATTCCCCTTCTTCATCTCTTTTTGGAATACACATTACAATGAACACTATCAAGTATTAGAACTTCAACTATCCGCAATAAACATTGTATCTTCTTCTTTATATTAAAATTTTAATTAGATTAATATTTAATAGTAAACCATTGACAACCAATGATGATATTAGAAAACAAATAAAAAACATAAAAATGTGGGATCTTAAGATATGAAATTCTTAATCGAACAGTCACATTATAACATTAAATAAATATTTATTCCACATTGTAATGTAATGTACATCAATAATAAATATGGACTTACACACAAAATGAAAATGGGTCATAGAATAGTTAAAAAATAATAAAACATAATGGTATAATGTATGTTTAAAATTAAAGAACGAATACTGTCATATTTGATATTAATATGTAAATAAGAAGTATATGTCTTGAATATTTTCTATAATGGGAAGGAAAATTCTTGAGAAACGATGGATAAAATGTTATGGAAATGAAAAATTTTATCATAATTGTAAATTTTTTGTAAAACATGTTTTTAATGAAATAAAAGAATATGGTTTTCCAAAAAACAACAAAAAAAATAAAATATTTGATCTATAATACCAGGGTTTTTAAAATTAGATATGAAAATTATAATCATTTGAATGATACAAGATAAAGAAGAATAGGAAAAAAATTCCCATATATACTTGGAAAAGACATTATTTATAAAAACTATTTTAAAGGGAAGTATAAAATTATTCATATTATTATAGAAAATAAATTATAAAATTAAATAAATGTTTTTAGATAGGGATATATATAGAATATTTATAAATAATATGTGGAAGGGAAAAGACTATGTGCGTAAATAAAAATAGAGAGATAGAGTGGAAGGTGTCCCCTTTCCTTGAGTTTTGACTCACTTGAATGATTCACTAATTTTTTGAGTAGTAGAAATAAATATGTTAATTAAATAATCATATACCATAGTAAATATTATTCCATCTTTTATAATCATTTTATAACCATATTCTATTAATTTATTTCATTCATGTAGTTTAAATAAATTTAATGAGGGGGTACAATTAACTTCTCAAAAACTACATTATTATAGCCAAAATTGGTAATGGTTTTGTAAAATGGAATAAAAATATTCCAATACACAATGGTATATTTTTTTATCATTAAACATGTATAAATGTTTCTCAATCCAATATATTTCCTAAAATGGTTAGAAATATGTAATGTTGTCTCAATTTTCTCGTTTGAGGTTTTTTTTTAATTTTGAATATTATTTATTTTTAGTTTATTTAATATAATTTTATATTATCAATAATTAAAAATAAATGTGATTTAAATTTTTTTAATAAAATAATTATATATTTATTACTTTTGAAACACATTTAAGTATGATTCTAATGAAAATTACAATGCTCATAGAGGTTCTATGATCTTTCTATAGTGTGGATAGTGTTTTTCATAATGGGTAAAAAATATGTAAAGTAATAAATATTTGGATTTCATAATTATATATTACTTGAATTATTCTATATATTTAACTATTTATGAATTATAACATAGATATATATGGTGTATGATATGGATGGAAATGAAAAATTTTAGGATGAGATATTATTACCTTCTCTTTGAGATGACTCATTTTATACCCCCATTAAGGATTTCAAGGGTATAATTTTTGTTATAATTGATCTTACCAAACATTGTAAGGATGATTTAGGGAGATAATTTGGTAGAGTTTTGGAAATGAAGCGGTTTTGTAAGTGAATATAAATCGGTGGAGGAGGGGTGTATTTATAGGATATGTGAAGGGTATTAATTTGAATAAAATATTTATTAATTTTTCTCCAAAGACATTGAATAATATAAATTATCAGGGATATTTATTTTTAATTTACTCATGTTAGAAGAAAAAAAAGGATGGAAACGTCATTTGAGACATAATTAAACATTTATTTCACATATAATTCAAATTATTGTATTTTTCAATAAACTATATTCACTTATGTATTTAAATATTTCACAAAAATATAATAATTACCCCCATACCTAATTTATACATTCGTTCATTATAAATTATATCAATTTTCAAACATTAAATATATAAATAGAAAATTCTCTTATTTAATTATAGTATTAAAATCAGTAATTTATTAACTAATAAATAGTGTTTTGCTAAAAAATAATATTTATGACATTTTATGTAACATTGAGTGAGTTTATATATTATTTTATTTTTAATATTACTTTTACAAAATATTGTCTTGGTAAAAATTACTTATATGTTTATGTCATTAGTTACACTAATTGTTGTTCCACATTTTGGATGACCATAAAAATATTTTAACAAGAATATTTCAAATGATTATTTAATATTTACACATCATATGATAACCTTTTTCTTATATAATCATTTATTTCGTCAATGTCTCTCCAAGGTTTCATCATTAATTTATAATATTTTAATATGCCTTATAATGCTTTTTCTTCTTATTATATAGTTTTCCACTGTGGCATTTACAAGAAACAAGGACCCATATAATTTATAAAATATTCTAATATTTTTAACATGTTTTTATCCAATTATACATGTTTTGATCCTATGTAATTTATTTAACATTCTTTAATACTGATATATTATGAAATAAAAATTTCTTTACTTTATTTCTTAGTTTATAATGATTATTTATAGAAACAAATTTAGGGAAACAATATGAGTTTCAGGGAATGATGTTTCATATAATAACATGGTATGTGGAAGCACAGATTGAGGAGTGGCTTATAACATAGTATTTATCACTCACCCATATAACTGGGTAATAATGTATCATATTATAAATATAAAATATATTCCATATTACTATTATTTAATGACATTGTGAATAATAATCCCATCACATTATCTAATTAACCTAAAAATATCTCGACCCAGCCATGTTGACCAACCTACCTAGTGGATCGCTAGATCACAAACATATTACATCAATATTATACCCTGAATTCATGGTAATTAAAATCTAATGTTGTGAAGAAATTAATCATCAATCTAAAAAACCTCAAATCAATACTTGTTGATTGAGGCCAATCACTCTATCTATAATATGTGTTAAAATCCTATGGTCGATTATGAAACACAGAAATCCTTCTAGACATGGTTAAAAAACAAACACAAAAATTATTTCCCTTATATAGAAATACTCAAATTCTAATGGAATCATATTACATGAATGAATAAAATTGGGGAAATAAAATAATAAGAAACTAATAAATGAAAATTTTGGTATCATACCAAAACATTTCTACATTACCATTGATATTTACTTAATATACAACCCTCCTATACTTTTATTTTATTTCTTTATCATGAATCACACATGAGCATGATACAAAACATATTAATAAAATAAGTGAATCAATATTAAATATGATTCATAAACCTTATCATCAATATGTACATAACGTATAAATCAATTATTAGGATGCTAAAAAACATCATATCACCCTGGAATAGATCATTGAGTTTGAGATGTAATGGAACATTAAAATTTTCTATTATTCCCAAAGATAAGATGGATTTTACTAGAAGAAACAGAATAAAATATATTCCATTTATATTAGAACACCATAAATAATATAATAAGTGAATGTATAAATATGAATTAAAAGAAAATATTGAATCTTAATGACAAAATAACCATCAAAATGACCTCAAAAATAAAACCATAATGACATATTTTTATCTTACATTATATCAAAATATCTTCCCTATAAGAAGTGGATCCATACATGTGATACAATGAAAGAGAAAAAAATACCCAAGAGGAAATATTACAAAATGATCCTAGAATATCACACAGTATTTCCTCTTTCCATATTTAGATCATCCTACTTATGTTCTCAAAATAGAATCATTAACCTTATATAGATCTATGCTAATAAATTCTACACATTCAATGGAGTGTCTATATAGGATGTGAGTATGAAAGCAAGATGGATACGACCAACATGTTCCTAACATATATTCCATAAATATATGTGAGTATATGTACTAACATGATGTAAATGGACACAATTAAGAAATATATAATTTTTTGGGACATTTTGTGATAAAATATTATCCAAAAACCTTGACCATACCAGATATGATAAATTTTATCCTCTCAAACCAAGAACCCATCACCAATATCACAGTATATGATATGTAAAGGGAACAATGTAATCTATAACATACACTGAACAATAAAGACAGTCCATATATGGTCCCATATTTAAATCTTGTATCCAGAAGCCATATAAGAATCTACATAATGATGTAGTAATATAGAAAGCCTCCAATGTAATTATGACCAGATTCTCATAAAAGGAATTCCCATGGATCAGTCACACATCTTCAGAGATTCATAAGAAACAATACGAGGAGGCTCTATCAATACCAAAAATTAATGAATGATGAACCAATACCATATTGTATTGAATAAAATTAAACCACCATTGTTAAAGCATTACGAATTGAAACAGTGCATCTTGTGTTGTCGTTCACAACTCGATGGATGGATTTTCTTCACTCACTCGGGGAGATAAATCATATCATTACACATGCATTTAATGAACCATACAATGAATTATATGGGCTTGACAATTAGGGGGTTAGATATGACATCATGTAGCGTCCCTACCCTAGTTAACCAGAGTCGGTGCATTATTAGATAACATTTTCATGATCACAAAAGATCAAGTCTCGATAGACCGATTAGTTTAGTAGCCTTGGAATCACTAGATACATTCATAAAGATTAAATTACATCATAAAATGAAAACAACAACAAAATAGTCTCCATAGTCCACACTCATATCCCCTCATTCTATCCCGGTAGGTCATTCATAAAATACTTCTTCACATCCTGGGAAAAATAAAACATAGAAAGGGGTGACCTCAGATGCCCAGTAAGGATAACAATATAATAGAAACATTAATAAATAATCATAACCATTTAAGGAAATGTATAACTAAAAAAAATTCTTTTAATCTTGAACATAAACATAATATGGAAGAAATAAAATGAAATAATGAAATTTACTTATTCCCATAGATAATCTACTAGTCGAATAATCACATGAAATATCAATAACCACTTTCATAATGATGGAATGCATAATGTCAGACTATCATAACCACATAGTCAAGGATTTGTGCTAAGACTACAAATACGATTTTGTAATGTCCTTGTGCCAAGACACTAGTTTGTCTCATGAGACCTACCTATGCGTCAAGGAGCTATAGTGGGCTCCACCCGTTACTTATTAAGTCCAATACATTCCTCATATGAACAGGTTTAAACATAACATAAAAATTCGTATTAAAACTAGCATAAATAATGTTGATACATTATCCATAAACCATGAATTGTATAAAAATAACATATCCACGGACAAAAATATCACAAAAACCATCAACACTATATGGATGTTTTGTATCGTAATAAATCAACTTCAAATAGGCTTAAAATCCATCAAAGGATGTTGACATAAATAAAATCAAAACTATTTGAGAGAAATATATCTTATTTTGATATCATTTAAAAGTTGCATAATTATAAAATAAAAAATTTACTTTGAAATTATTCTGATAAGATTGTAAGGGAAGCATCGATGATTTTATAATGGTGGAAAATAGCCGCACCTGCTGTATAAGTAAAAAAAGAATTTCTTACCTTAATTCCGTCAAAAAGGTTTAAAAAGAACCTTATTTGGAAAACGGCGGAATGATTCCTTTATAAACATCATATAAAAAGTCAAAAAGGGTATAAATGACTTTAACCCATAGTCTATAAAATAGTAAGAATGATTTGGAATATATTTTTAAGAAACATGGATGTGGATGATAAAGAGGTCCCAGTAGATAATTGCGTATAAACAACCTCATATAATAAAGAGATTGTGAAGTTAACCCTTACCTTGTACATTTACTTGGTGTATTGTAGGTTAACCTATTCTATAATGGTGAAATAATTGTTATTAAATTATACAAGAATCATATAAATTAATATGATATTATATATGATCTTTTAACATTTATTTGTTAATAATATCTTAGTATTATCATCGTTTCGGGTGTTAATGGATTCGTTTTTCTTTATATTCATTGTTATGTGAGCCATATTTTTTATGGATGGGGTGTATTTTATTCACATCCAGAATGATATCATGTCTCTAAAAATTATTTTTAATCATCAAATGAAATTTAGTCTTGAATGGATACGATGGGGAATAAAACTCATCGTGTTCGTGGAGATGGTAATCCGTACATACGCACGGTGAAAATATCATTCTTTTGATATTAAAATAAAATATAATTTGATGGTATATCATATATACATAATCATTACCATGTTATATTTATTATTTACATGAATTACACATCATTATAATACCAATCCAAATAATAATGTATTGAGTAACAATTACACCACGACGTGGACATGGTAGGCCGTACGTACGCACGTATGGTGACATGTCATTCAATGGATGTATATAATAATGAATATGGTTGTAAAATACTTATAATAACATAAAAATATATAAATGATACTGGTGTTATTATTTTATAATGGAAATAACAAAAAAGAAGAAGTTGAAGAAGAAAGGAACTTGAAAGAGGGTGGTGAAAACATTACCTCTTCTTCGGGTTCTTCCTTTTGATATGATCAAAAGGGATCCTTAGGTTCACTTTCTGATCGAAATAAGGCCTATAGGTTGAATTGAGGGAATTTGAGAGAATATTTGGGCAGGGGTTGGCCGAGCTAAAAGTCTTTGAATGTGTGAATTGGAGAGAAGGCAGAGTTCCCTTTTATAAGAGGGGTGAGGGGAACCTTTGGAAGAGCTTGAAATGTTATTTTATAATAAATTTATATTCGGTTTCTAATGGCTCCAAAGTGTATTATTTAAAGGTTAGGGTGGGGATGGGTCGAAATAATTTCAACCAATACATTCTAGACAGGTTTGGGTCACAATATTAACCTTATCATTTATATTTAACTCTTAGTTAAATAGTTTGACATTTACCATGTCTCCTTGTATTTTTATATTATATAGTTAATAAACATACTATATACCTCCAAGAGACCCCCAAGTAGTCCATTAATGATACACCTATCATTATATATGTCCTCTTTCTGATCCTTATATTTTTATGAATATAATATCAATTAATAATATAATATTTGTATTAAATACTTTTTTAGGTCATTTTTGACACTATTGAGTATTTTGTTTTTGATAATTTTATAATAACATTATTACATCGAAAAAAATTTATATAACCAATAATAATATTTCATATTAACCTATAAAATATTTAAATTCATAAAAAGTCCCGTGTTACATTTCTTTTTATATTTATAATATCAATTATTTTAATATTTCATTAATTAGGTAATTACTGCATCACTATTGTGTCATAAATAAATTATATTATCTAATTTATAAAAATTATAAATAAAATATCATTATGTAGGAAATATGTTTATATTTCTAATGAATATTTATAATCCAATTTATCTTGTGTATAACCCTATATTAAAAATATTTTAGTTATTAAACATTGATTTTAACTCTTTTAACTCTTCTTTGAATTAAATATTAATCAATGTCCTAATCTAATCCATGTGGACCTAAATGATAATATTTTTTTCCTAAGGTTGTTTTTTGTCGAGATACACTAGTACAATAGAATTATTATATGTGTTAGGATAATATTAATATCATTTTTACCTTTAATTACCCTATTTAATTTTAATTGTGGTAAATAAAAGAAAAAAGTTACTATTCACCAAAAATTATTTTTATCTTATTGAAGTACATTTTACTCCTTGATATTAACCGAGTCTCTCGGATTTTCAAAATTCCACTCACAGAAGTGGTAGAATTAAGTTTTATATGAATTTCCAAATTTTTCTAGGAGGTGGGTAAAAGACGGTGAAAAGTTCCATAAAAGTTTTATATATCTAAAATTATTCTAAACTAACTCCAATTAATTACATTGAAAATATATAGGTATTATGTATCTATATTGAAATTATTAAATTAAAAAAAATGAACAATTATTAAAATAAAAATTCGGTTTTAAACTACAACTCAGTGTTTTTTCACTATTCATAAAAAATTGAATGTTTTCAGAAAAATACCAAAAATTAACCCTACGTTAATTTTGATATTACAAATCCAACAAACAAATCCATTTTGAAAGATAAAATTTATAAAATTTCAAAAAGTGGTTATTAATATTCATAACAACTAGTTTTTTTGGTTGTGGTGTGTGTTAGAACTCAAGGTTGCATACAACACACGCTACTGTATTATTCAAAGAGAAGCGTACCGTGGAAGCATGGGGTGTTACATTCTCCCCTCCTTCAAATAATTTCATCCTCGAAATTTCAAGAATATTACTTCAGAAAAAGTCTTGGGTGGTTCTTCATAATAAGTTCCTCAGGTTCTCACGTTGCCTCTTCCATATTATGGTTTCTCCATAAAAATTTTCCCAGACGAGTCGTCCGGTTTCTCATCACTTGTTTTCTTGCATCAAGAATCCTGACGGGCTCTTCGCAATAAGTCTGATCGGGTTCTAGTTCTAATTCCTCATAAGTAAGTACATGTGTTGGGTCAAGAATATATTTTCTCAACTATGATATGTGGAACACATCATGAACTTTGGAGAGACTTGGCGGCATTGCCAAATGGTAATCTACAACCCCAATTCGTTCTAGAATTTCGAAAGGTCCTATATACCTGGGACTCAATTTACCTTTCTTACCGAAACATATAACTCTCTTCCATGGAGATACCTTCAAGAAAACATGATCTTCTACCTGAAATTCCAAATCCTTCCTTCGGTTGTCAGCATATCCCTTGTGCCTACATTGAGCTGCTTTGATGTGGTTTTGGATTACCATTACCTTTTCCATAATTACCTCCACCAGTTCTGGGCCTACGTGTTTTCTTTCCCCAACATCATCCCAATAGGTTGGTGTGCGACATCTCTTTCTGTATAACACTTCATATGGTGCCATCTGAAAACTTGAATGGAAGCTATTGTTATAGGAAAATTCTCCCAGAGGTAAATATTGATCCCACATACCCTAAAAGTCAAGTGAGCAGGATCTCAACATGTCTTCTAAGGTTTGAATAGTCTGTTCTGATTGTCCATCTGTTTGATGGTGGTAGGAAGTTCTCAAACAAAGTTTAGAATCCAAGGCCTTCTGAAGACTCTTCTAGAATTTTGAAGTAAAATGGGGATCATGATCAGAAACAATCGATAAGTGTACACCATGAAGTCTCACAACATCATTAATATATAGCCTTTCTAGACTTTCAAGTTGTAGATCTTCTCTTATAGCATGAAAATGTGCTGAATTTTGGTAAGATTATCAACAATGGTCCATATTGCATCGTTCCTTATAGGAGTCGTTGGTAGTCCAATGACAAAGGCTGTCCAGATATTATCCCATTTCCACTCAGGTATGGGAAGAGGTTGCATGACACCTCCAGGATGTTGCCTTCCAGCTTTCACTTGTTGACAAACCATACATATTGACACAAAATCAGAAAATCTCCCTCTTCATGTCATCCCACCAAAAATGTTCCTTTAAATATATATACATTTTTGTGCTCCCATGGTGTATAGAGAATCTGAAACTATGAGCATCGTCCAACAATTCCCTTTTTAGATCAGGTATATTGGGAAAACAAAGTCTCCTCCCAAATTTCAAAATTCCATCTTCATACAAAAAGTCACTCAATATCCCATAATTGATAGCTTTAATCCTATTTTTAAAAACTTTATCATCAGTCTTATAACTCTTTATCATTTCTATTAATGATGGTTTGGAAACCATTTGAAAAATCATTCATGTTTCACCTTCCACGGTGATTCCCATATCCATATTTACTAGATCCATGTCTATAGGATATTTTTCAACTCTCATCTTGTTCAAAACTCCATGATCCTCTCTACTCAAAGCATCTTCCACCTTATTTTCCTTCCCCAAGTGGTAGTGTATCATGCAATCATAATCTTTGAATAGTTCAATCCATCTCCTTTGCCTCATGTTGAGTTATTTATAAGAGAAAATATACTTCAAAATATTATAATCAGTATAAATCTCACATTTTTTTCTATAAAGATAATTTCTCCATATCTTCAAATCAATGATTACATCAGCTAACTGAAGATCATTAGTAGGATAGTTTTTCTCATGAAATTTCAGCTATCATGATGCATAAGCAATAACTCTATCATTCTGCATAAGGACACAACCAAGTCCTTTATTTGATGTGTCACTATAAATAACGAACCCATAATTTCCCAATGGTAGAGTCAATATAGAATCATTGACTAATATTCTCTTCAGTTCTTCAAAACATTATTCATAATCTTTTGTCCAAAAAAATTTATCCCCTTTGCATGTGATCTTCCATAATGGGTTTTCCAATCAGAAAAAATTCTGGATGAAACACCGATAATAACCTGCTAAACCAATAAAACTACGTACCTCAATTATACTCGTCAGTGCTGGCCATTCTTGGATTGCCTTGGTCTTAGAAGGATCAATATAGATTCCATCATTGGAGACAATATGGCCACAAAAAGGGATATCCTGAAGCTATAATTCACACTTGCTAAACTTCCCATATAATTCATGTCTTCTAAGAGTCTTTAGGATAATACGCAAGTGTTTTTCATGGTATTCGTATCTTTTGGAATATACTAAGATATCATCAATAAATACCACTAAAAAATCATCGAGATATTCATGGAAAACAATGTTCATTAGATCCATGAAAACAGAGGGTGAATTAGTCACCCCAAAAGGCATTACTATAAACTCGTAATGCTCGTACCTAGTTCAAAATGCTGTTTTCGAAATGTCTTCCTTCTTCACACACAACTGATGGTATCCATTTCGAAGGTCAATCTTTGAAACATATTGAGCTCCATGCAGTTGGTAAAATAAATCATCATTGCGAGGTAGGGGATACTTGTTCTTTATTTTTATAGCATTGATCTCCCTGTAGCCGATACATAACCTCATAGATCCATCTTTCTTCATAAAAAAGGACCTTGGCTCTCCATAGAGAAACACTAGGCCGAATAAATCCTTTATTACTAAATTACTCTAGTTGTTTCTTTAGTTCCACTAATTCCACAGTGTCCATTCTATAAGGGGTCTTTGATATGGGCCTTGAACCATGAATTAAATCAATTGAAAACTCAATTTCTCATTCTAGAGGTTGTCTAGGTAAATCTTCTGAAAACACATCAATTTATTCTCTCACAATAGTTATGTCCTCTATTTTGAATATTTATTTTCTTACACATAGTTATTTCATTTTCTTCTTCCCCAATAATTTAATATAGTTGAGCTACTGGGGGTAGATCTAGGTAAGAATCATGTGGTGATGATTCTGCTCTAAAGATAAGGTGTTCCTTATCATCATCATAAAAAATCGAAACATCCTTCTCCTTACAAGAAATCTTCGCATAGTGGTAAGAAAGACAATACATACCAAGGATTATATCAAATTCAATCATGGGTATAACGATGATATCAGTAGATAAATAACATTTATATTCCCTAATGGGGGCAGATCCCCAGAACATTGTAGTAGTGATACTTCCCTTAGGAGTTTTAACTGATAACTCCCATGTTAAATCAAATTGGAAATATCTAATTTTCTTAGAAAACTAGGAAGATATAAAACAATGTGATGATCCAGAATCAATTAATTCATTTTCTAAACATGAGGACACTGTTAAATTACCTTCCACCACATCTTTCGATGCTTCAACCTCAGCAGTAGTGATAGAAAAATCTTGGCCTTTTCTGAGGTAAGTTCCTCTGATGCTTAGAACATTCATTTACATAATGTCCCATCTCCCTGTAGTTGTAGCGTTGAACATCGGTAACTTCTTTCTTCCCCTTTCAATCATGAGCTTGGTGGCCTTTTTCACCACACTTTTAACAGATTCCCATTCCTTTCAAGAAAGTATTGTGGTGTTTCTTCCCACATTTAATGTAGGATGGATAATCAACTTTTCCCTTCTTCCCTTTATTTCCATTTCCAGAGTGATCAAAAGATATCTTCTTCTCTTGCTTTGCTTTAAAGTTGTAAGACTTAGAGAATTCTATTTCTGTCTTGATAGCACACGAGACAATATATTCGTACGACGAGAAGGATTGCGAAACTAATGCTCGATGAAGAAATGGTTTTAAACCATCAAAGAAATGATCAATCTTACCTCATGGGTTACATATATAATCTCCAGCATACCATTCTAACCTTTTAAAGTTAGCCTCATATTTTGCGACATTCTCATCCTTATTTTGTCTCAGACTCAGAAATTTCCTTTCCATATATGCTTGATGGTCACGAGGAAAGTATTTTTCTATGAAAAGCTCTTTGAACTCCCTCCATTCCATATTTGATACATCATAATCTTCCTTTGTGTTTTGAATCAATGACCACCATTGATTAACATCTCCAGTGAGGCGGTAAACTGCCATGATAACTTTTTCCCTTTCAATACTCCCCAAGGCATGGAATATTTTCTCTAAGGAATTTATCCATTGCTCAGCTACTAAGGGATTTTTACTCCCATTGAATGTTGGTGTTTTTTTCTCATGAAGTGTTCTAACATTGACCCTCCACACTACGGATCAGGGTGCTCCATATGGGTATGGTTATTATTCATAACCTGAGTGAGTTGTCCCAGTATGGTAATTAGCTGATCAGAAACAGTTGCATCACCAACGCCACTATAATAATCTTAAGTTGGATGGAAATACCTACATGGAGTGTGTTCCTTGATACAGTTTCCATTTATTCCACTAGGTTCCATTTCTAAATAATGGCATACACTAGATTAGTTTATGAATCACAATACATAAATCAAAACTTGTAAAACACTTAACATAAATTGAACAGTTTATTGATATAACCCATAACCATAAAAAAAATTTCATTGAGAATGTATATACTCATAAAACCTTCATAATGGTTTGTAAAGAAAATGAGAATTATCCTAATCATATCCCCCAGGAGTGTCGTAACCAAGAGTGCAGCAAGGCCTGTTTTGGTGAACCGGTTCTCGTTTGAGTCTACCTCAAAGCGGTGTTTTCATATTTTACCCCTAGGTACATCTGTCCCAGAGCCGCCTCTACCTGCTCGTATCCATTCAGGGATTTATTTCTCGGAAAACTCAGAAAATATCTACAATACCAAAATTCTAGGAAGTTTTTCTATACTAATCTTCAAAGTCAATCTTAGGTCTATGTGCTCTAATGAGAGTTTATCTAAATCTAGTTTCCAAGGTTTGTACTAAACTTCCTTTTTTACCAAATGTAACCCCCCGAACCCAGTTACCCAGAGTCGGTGCATTATTACATAACATTGGCATGATAAAAAAAGATCAAGTCTCTAAAGGCTGATTATTTTATTAGCCTTGGAATCACTAGATACATTAATAATGTTTACATTACATCATAAAATGAAAACTACATCAACATAGTCTCCATAGTCCACAATCATATCCCCTCATATTATCCCTACAGGACATTCATAAAATACTTCTTCACATCCTAGGAAAAATAAAACAAAGAAAGGGGTGAGCTCAAATGCCCAGAAAAGATAACAATATAGCAGAACCTTTCATAAATAAGCATAACATTTAAGAAAATTTATAACTAAAACAAAAGCCTTTTAAACTTGAACTTCTGCATAATATGGAAGAAATAAAATGTAATAATTCCATTTACTTAATCACATTGATATTCTACTAGTCTAATAATCAAATGAAATAACAATAACCACTTTCATAATGATGGAATGCATAATGCCAGACTATCATAACAACATAGTCAGGGCCTTGTTCTAAGAATACAAATAAGATTTTTTCAAGTCCTTTTTCTAGGACACTAGTTTGTCTCATGAGACCTACTAATGCATTGAGGAGCTATAGAGGGCTCCACCCATCACATATTAAGTCCAATTCATTCCTTATATGAACAGGTTTAAACATAACATAAACATTCATATTAAAACTAGAATAAGAAATATCGATACTTTATCCACAAACCATGAATGGTAAAAAATAACACATCCATAGACAAACATATCACATAAACTTTCAATACTATATGGAAGTTTTGTATCATAATAAATCAAATTCAAATAAGCTTAAAATCCAACAAAGGATGTTGACATAAATGAAATCAAAACTATTTGAGAGAAATATATCTTTTTTGAAATCATTTAAAAGTCACATAATTATAAAATAAAAAATTTACTTTGAAAATATTTATATAATCTTGTAATGTATGCTTCAATGATTTTATAATGGTGTAAAATAGTTTCACCCTCCGTATAAGTTAAAAAAGACATTATTACCTTAATTCGGTCGAAAAGGTTAAAAAGAACCTTGTATGGAAAACGACGGAAATATTCCTTTATAAAAATATTATAAAAAGTCAACAAGGGTATAAATAACATTAACCCATAGTCTATAAAATATTAAGAATGATTTGAAATACATTTTTAAGAAACATGGATGTGGTTGATAAAGAGGTCCCAATAGATAGTTACGTATAAACAATCTCAGATAATAAAGAGATTATGAAATTAACCCTTACCTTGTACTTTTCCTTTGTTAAGGGTTGGTTAACCTCATGTATAATGGTGAAATAATTGTTATTAAATTATACAAGAATAATATACATTAATATGATATCATATATGATCTTATAAAATTTATTTGTTAACAATATCTTAGTATTATCATCGTTTCAGGTGTTAATGGATTCATTTTCCTATATATTATTTATTATGTGAGCCATATTTGTTATGGATGGGATGTATATTATTCATATCCGGAATTATATCATGTCTCTAAAATTTATTTTTAATCATCAAATGTAATTTATTCATGAATGGATAAGATGGGGAATGAATCTTATCGCGTTCGTGGAGACAGTAATCCATACGTACGGACGAGCGACAATATAATTATTTTGATATAAAAATAATATATAATTGGATGTTATATCATATTTACAGAATCATTATAATTTTATATTTATTATTTAAATGAATTACAAATCATTATTATACCCATCCAAATAATAATGTATTGAGTAACAATTACACCACGACGTGGAGTCGTTAGGCTGTACGTACGCACCTATGGTGACATGTCATTCAAAGGATGGATAGAATAATGAATATGGTTGTAACATATTTATAATAACATCACAATATATACAAGATACTGGATTTAAAATTTTATAATGGAAATAACAAAGAAAGAAGAAGTTGAAGAAGAAAGGAACTGGAAAGAGGATGGTGAAAACATTACCTCTTCTTTGGGTTATTTCTTTTTATTTGATAAAAAGGGATACTTAGGATGGATTTATGATCCAAATAAGGCCTCTAGGTTGAATTTAGGGAACTTGAGATAATATTTGGGCAGGGGTTGGCTGAGTTAAAAGGCTCTAAAGGTGTGAATTAGAGAGAAGGGGGAGTGCCCTTTTATATGAGGGGTGAGGGGCACCTTTGGAAAATCTAGAAATATTATTTTATAAGAAATTAATATTCAGTTTCTAATGGATCAAAAGTTTAATATTTAAAGGTTAAGGTGGGGATGGGTCTAAATCCTTTCAACCAACATATTTTAGATAGGTTTGGGTCACTATATTAACCTTATCATTTATATTTAACTCTTAGTTAAATAGTTTGACATTTACCATGTCTCTTTGTATTTTTATATTTTATAGTTAATAAACATAGTATATACCTCAAAGAGACCCCAAATTGGTCCATTAATGATACAACTATAATTATATAATTCCTTTGGCTGATTCTTAGATTTTTAGGAAAAGAATATTAATTTATAATATAATATTTGTTTTAAAAACTCTTTTATGTAAATTTTGACACTATTGGGTATTTTGTTTTTTCTAATTTTATAACAGCATTATTACATAGAAAAAAATTTATATAACCAATCCTAATATGTCATATTAACCTAGAAAATTAGTGGAATTCGTAAAATGTCTCAAGTTACATTTATTTTGATATTTATAATATCAAATATTTTAATATTTCATTAATTAGGTAATTACTTTATCACAATTATGTCATAAATAAATTATATTATTTAATGTCTAAAAATTATAAATAAAACACCATTATGTAGGAAATATTTTTATATTTCTAATGAATATTTATAATCGAATTTATCTTGTGTATAACCCTATATTAAAAATGTATTAGTTATTAAACTTTGATTTTAACTCATTTGACACATCATTGAATTAAATAATAATAAATGCCCTAATCTAATCCAAGTTGACCAAAATGATAATATTTTATTCTTAAGGTTGTTTTTAGTTGGGATAAACTTGTCCAATAGAATTAGGAAATGTGTTAGGGTAACATTAATATCATTTTTACCCTTAATTACCCAATTTACTTTTAACCGTGGTAAATAAAAGTAAAAAGTTACTATTCACCAAAAAATATTTTTATCTTATTGAACCACATTTTACTCCTTGATATTAACCGTGTGTCTCGGATTTTCAAAATTTCACTCACAGAAGCATTAAAATTAAGTTTTATGCGAATTTCCAAATTCTTCTAGGAGGTGGGTAAAAGACGATGAAAAGTTCCATAAAATTTTTATATATCTAAAATTATTCTAAACTAACTCCAATGAATTAAATTGAACTTATATAGGTATTACGAATCTATTTTTACCTTAATTAAATTTAAATAAAATAAATAATTATTGAAATAAAAATTCAGTTTTAAACTATAACTCAGTGTTTTTCACTATTCATCAAAAAATTGGATGTTTTCAAAAAAATTCCAAAAATTCACCCTATGTTAATTTCAATATTCTGAATCCAAAAATAAAGTCCATTTTGAATGATAAAATTTATAAAATTTTAAAAAGTGGGTATTAATATTCGTAACTGCTAGTTTGTTTGGTTGTGCTGTGTGTTAGAACTCGAAGTTACGTACAATACACGCTACTGTATTATTCAAAGAGAAGCGTACCATGGAAGCTTAGGGTGATACACATCACCTGGTTGGATGAACTCCATATTGATTGGACTCCCTTTCATAAAAAATATTGTAAAACAATTCCTTATTTTAGACATTTTTAACCATTATTTTAATTAATTCAATAAATGTCCCTTGGTTTATTGACCAAGGATCCACCTTAAAAAATAAAATCCCATTATAAAGGTAATTTATCTTATATTTAATACATCATATATATAGTATCTAGTAGGATCACTAAACCTAACATCCCAAACATCTAGAGCACTCCAGTATTGCATGGGAATCATCTCTATCACATTCCCCAAGGAGTTATCCACCTAAATATTTTTTTATCTAAACCCATTCCATCCATTCAAATTATCAATTTCAAAACCCTATCCCATTCCAAAATAATGGAATTAATATTTAATTCTCTTTTTTGTAGTTACAAATCATTAAATGCGGAAAATGACCTTTGAAACCACACATATTACCTAGTTATCCAAGCTCCATAACCCAACATTAACATACTATAATTTCAAGGGATAGGTACTTCACATTAAATATGCACATATCTATATCCCATAGGGACAATACCAATCACTCGAACATAACTATACACATTGATATCCAATTTAGATTAATTTCAAGAGTACTCACACACCCACAAGAATGAATTTCCTTGATGGTACATACAAACATCATAATGTAGTAATTGGTTCCTACCACATCACTTAAAGAAACAAATACCCAGGAGACACATTATAATTTAATATATATGAACAAGAATCTATAATATCGAAGAAGATCTTAAACGTAGGTGATATAACTCATATGAGGATGAAAAAGTGAGAGAAAAATGGTCTCAAGATTTTAGGGAGTTAGAATCAATTTATGTTGGTGAATATAGTAGATGGAACATCAAAAGATTAGGATTTTAGGATAAAATATTTTTTACAATCATGGAGGGTAGATAATAGGGTTTTGGTTTAGGGTTTTATGGGGGGGGATATATTTAAAATATCCCATACATTTAATCAATTTAAAAAATATTATAGAAAAATCACCTAGGAGGTAGATTGTGGCATGGATATGATGGTCACGATAAAATTCGTTCACCCACAGATACATTGTGGAGTTACCCTACATAAAAACACAATAAAACCCTTTTTACTATAGGGATAAATTCCCCTTGGACATCAAATATATTGTGACCTATGGCCCTATGTTAGTAATTATCTAAATCATGGACCAACCACCATCGTGGAAGTGTGACTCACCTTGACTCTAAAATATTACATTAGGTTAGACGATAGTGAATTTAAAACACCATTTCTATTCCATAATCCCATTCCACTTACATAATATTAGCCATGCAACATTTCTAACTCCTCAATAACAAACCTAAATCCTTTGTAATACCTCTAACATTTTAAAAATAATTAAAAAACACATGATCCAGGAAAAGTAAAATTAAACATAACTCAAAATTCAAGGTCCATTTCAAATGTTTTGGTAATCATATGATTAAAAAACTTTCTCACATATATAATTATAATCAATAAAAAATACCATGTAAATAACTAAATTAGCCTTAATATGTGATAATGTTATCAGGTGACCCAATAGTCAACCTGCTTAGAATACTATGATTACTCAAGACCAATTAGATGACAAGAATTTATTTATAGGATTATAGGTTGTCAGACTACCACATTGATAACAGTTCTCATAAATAATATTGAACCACCATTTTTTGTGAAACTAATGTTTAAAATCATAAAAAACATTCCACCCATTGAGTAAAATCAATTACCATAATCATAATAAAGATAATGTGTTCTAATATTTTATAAATACCTAAAGTATCTACACACATAAAACTTTAAATTATTTTTTTTATTGATTTCATATGTTTAATTATTTTTGGATAGTCTAAATATTATTCATTCTTTAGCAGAGTGACTATATTAGTCCTATCAAGTCCCATGAATTTTTATTATAATCTATTAACACATGATATTAACTATTCATGATATATTTCCCAAAATATAATTGGTGGATGTAATGAAAGACCCAATTTTTAGGCCAAAAAAATTATATTTCGTTAGTAGAATATGATTAATCAAAGTCATATTAGAGAATATAAAATATTTAATAATTTTATAGAAAAATTTGGTTTCAACGAGGATATATTTCCCTTTATTTCTGAATTATCATTTCAAAGATATTTCATTGCATGAATGTTTGAAAATTTCCCATTCATGTTATGGAAACCACATTAGTCCTCTTAGATCCCATAAATTTAATTAAATTTATCAGGAAACTAAGGGAACCCATTTGTGTTACCATTTCCTATTTCTATACGTGATTATTTACAAACTCATGTGGAAAGTAAAAACTACGATTAATGGCTATTTCTACCCACCTCAGACTCTAATTTTAGTGTATATATAAAATAAATTTTCTTAAAACCACTGAATTCATCCTGATTAGATTAATTATATAATTCCCTAGAAATAATTCATTAAGAAACTAAAAAATAAAAAAATTGAGAAACAGTCCTTGAAATTATGGGTATTAACATTTTCCGTACTGTATGAACACAATTATATAATGGAATCATCAATCAAGAAAAAGTTACTCCATCAATATGAAGGATAAAGAGGGGTAGAAGAGAGAGATAAGAAAAATTACTCACCCATTATTCTATGGTTGATCCCCAACCATAACCTCATATTAGTTTACTATTGAAGACATATTTATTTAATAATAATAGTAAAAATAAAAATAAAAAACAATTAAGACATAACATCAATGAAAATAAAGATTTATTAAACAATCCAAAATTTTATAAATTAAAATTTTTATTATCCAACTAATCTAGCTCTAAATAATCTAAAATATTAAATTTATTAAATATTTATAATTAATAATGTTGAAATAATTTGTGAAAAAAATTATTGTTTAAAAAAATACATAGTTTTTGTGTATGGTAAATTATATTTGATCAAATAGAATATTTTCCATATCCATTGAGGCAAAAAAAATTCATGTTTATTTAATCATGAAACCAATAATGGAATACTCTTCTTCCATGAATTTATGGTCATTTTTCCATACACCAACTATGTTAGTAGTCTAGTCAAACCAAATATCATACAAAAAATAATCTGTTTAAATAAAATTTTAATGATTAACACCTAAAAATCCCTAGAAACTCTTTAAATGGATAAATTAAAATAAATTAAAAATTAATAAAATTTGTATCAATCCATTAAAAAACCAATTTTTCTTATTTTTATTAATGGGTCTACTTTTTATAACTATGAAAATTCTCTCTGGACTGATGAGATAACCTCAAGAAAAGTCTCAAATGAATTCTTAAATAATCTCCCTTATAATGAAAAATATTAAAAATGACAACATATAAATTTTAATAGAAAAATATTAGAAAAAAATATCAAAAGATATTATTATATTTAAATGTAAATTTTATTTACATAGAAATAAAAAAAATCAACAATTTTATATAAAGAGGATCATTAAAAATGGCCAAACATTAGGGTTCTCCTTAATGAGAATAATTATCAAGAATATCCCATGACACAACTAACATAGGAAACATGACTTCACTTCTTCAATCATATTAACACAGACAAAATCCCATAGGAAAACATATTCCAAAACTACTAGTCATCATTCTCCAATTACCAATTTTGTAAAATTCCATCAGCAATGTTCCAAAAAAATCCTTTTTCAATTACCAAACACACATTAGTGTATTCTAATACTCATAGATAGTAAATCCACTATTCAAAATATTTATTTTATCACATTAGATTGACTATATAAAAATTATCCTTTTAGTGGAATATTTACTTTTATAAGAGAGGATAATATCTATACAATTCAAAGACACAATTTTTTCCCATTATATTTTTACCACATTATGATACAGTCACCTTTTAACACTACTTCTCATGCTAAACTCATTCATGGCCTGATTTTCCTAATAATGGTTGAAACATGTACCTATAATCAAATGTATCCATTTTCATCTAATATTAAAAACAAAATGTAAATCACTAAAGGGAACCTTAAATATATTGTAGTTCATATATTAATTCCCAGTTATTTTAAACCCTTATATGATTTCACATATTCCATTTTTATTATATTATTTATAATCTTATATACATAATAATATAAATTATCCTTTAACATATCACCCTTAATCACATAATATAATCTAAAACATTTCACATTTTACTAGTGATATCCATTTGTTGGGTTATAATTATATTTCCAAACATTCAACCACCAATTTTTAGTATAGTTATTTTAATTATACACCCATTTATATTTATATTTCAATTTAAAACCTAAAATATATATATATACCACACTACACACATTATCCTAAAAAATAATGTGTAATTCTAAATTCATGTTGTTTCCTTGAACTTATCTAATGTTTTAACTCTTAGTAAAAATTAAGTTATATAATTTTCATAAGATATAAATATTTCTGAAAATTATTTTCCATGAAAATTATTTATTTAAATTATTTCTATATTACCAAGGTATAATTTATGAGTGGCTTCCATATTGACATAGATTTCCCAATCTAAAAAGAAAAAACACAATTGAATGAACTTTTAGATCATTCTATAACTCTCCAAATATTAATAATTGTTGAAATCAAATCCCATACTATTATTAACAAGTGTAGATCGAATATTTTAATAATACAATTACATTAATTTAGTAGTCCATTACTCGTAAAGGTCACAAACTAAATCATTCATAATAATACAAACATCGATATTCAAAACTCTATATTTCACTAGATCAAAATTTTACCATTCTCAGAGATCTAGAAATATTTACAAAAATAAAATAAAATTTAATTATCAATATATTTTATTATATAATTATGTGAATTCCCATACGATTAATTTTCATGGTCCATGTGCTTTAATTATAATTATTATGGACTATTTATTATATTATTGATGAATTTAGATAGGTAAATATTTTATGACATTTTTAAATCATCCCACATTAAATGTGGATTTGATATAATTTTGTTTTATCCAATTATACACCATGATTCTCATCGTATGATTACTATCCCAACATTACATACAAACTATGTTAAGTTGCCTAGTTAAATATATTTCTTATGAGGATAAAACGAAATTGAAAATCCCTTATAATGTATCACATATCAACTTATCTATCAAAACATTAGCCTTGATAATAGATACTTATAAGTCATATTCTTAATAAGGTGTTTCTGTTTCATCCAAATCAGAGAAAATTAGTTCATTTTCTTAATTGTAATATAGAATCCATGAAAACCAATAGTAGGTTTAAGAATAACTAATACTAGACATCTCTCCAACCAATGATCATATAAAAAATTATCACACCTTTGGAAATTCTAAACCCAACATCACAATTCCACCCTAATTAATTCACTACAATTTTAACATCTTAATTACTTGTTATGTGATTAAAGGTGGGGGTTTTCTATATTAAAATGGTTATACATTATAATATCTATATGAAAGAATCAATAATGAACGATGGATTTTTTTCAATAACATTTATTCCATAATATAGTCAAGGTGAAATATGTATTCTAAATATCACATAGTAGATTCGCTATTTACAATAATAATTACTTTTACAAAAAAAATTCTATCAGAAAATAAGTTTATATATAATTTATAAAATTTTTATCACTTTCAAAAAATTATAATTTAAAACATTATCTATTTATAATAAAAATATCTTGAAAAAATCTTCTAAATATGCTTTTAATTGAAATACTTCTCAAAAGAAGTATAACCATATCAAATGTATAATGACATACAAATAATGAAATAATATGACTAAATATTTTCCATAGTAACACATATCACATGTCAATCATGGAAGTATACCAAAGAATATAATAAAATATAATATTTATTTTTAGTTGAATAGAATATGGAAATATATAATATCTCCTCTTTTATAGACAATTATATCCTTACAAACATGGTTTTGAGTAATCATAGGTCATTTAATTGTGACATTTTAAATGACTTTTACCTTTTGATATTTTCATTACAATTGAAAATAGATGTTATAACAAATAATATCAATCTAACTCACAATTATATTCTACAATTCACACACACCTATCCATGAGACATGAGACTCAGCCACACTCCCAACATAATCAATATAGAGTTAAATAAAATTAAAACTAAATATATAACAGAACGGTTACAACCACATCACATCCCCAATAAAAACATATAAATATGAGTTTACATTGTAAATTAGTTGATTAGTTTTATTTTAAATTGGATCATATTTTCCAAGAACATCCACAGTTTTATCATTATATATAAATTACAAAAATCAAGATTTCTCTATTCTATATTGGTAATAAGTGTAACTAGAATTGGATTTTATATCTAAAATCAGATGACAATAAAAACCTAAAAACCCTTACTATATGAGTTAAAATGGATACTAGTGATGAGGGACTACATTAGTCTTATGGAGACTGTTCAAGCATGAATAATTGATTACATGAAATAAAAAAGACATGTAATTATAATATGGAATCCATTATATGTCTCCATAAAATATTGGAACCAAATATAACATCTAAAAAAACATAAAGAAATAAATGATTCCAGAGATATGAAATTCACAAATGGTTCAACCACATATTAAGAAATATAAAATTTAAATTATTTCAAAAAAGAGCAATGTAATGTGTGACCCTCTATCCATATTAAAAAAATTTATCCTAAACCTACAATATTCCCAAATACCCCTGTAAAATATATTATTTCCGTAGAACACAATTTTAATAACTATGAAAAAAATAAATTAGTTTCAAGTATATTGTGATTCACATGTAGGTTGTGAGTACACTGACTCATTAGTAACCATGAAAATACATAAATATATATGGTGATATCCATATATCTTATTCCGATTGTGTTATAAGAACACATTTTGTAACAAGTCTAATGTACCTAAGATTACTTATAGTAGGATAAATAATGTAAAAAATATAAATTGTGTGACATCCCATTTCCCTCTTTCAGGTATTTTTCTTCGCTCTCTAACTATTTTCCTCTTTATTTTGGTGTTTCATTGGACTCACAAGTATGGTGATCTTTTTTAGAGAAAAATGATGAAATTTTTAGGTATTTATGTTTTTTAGTATTAAAGTAATGTGGGTATAAACATGTAATGTCTTGGTGGGTTCTCCCTATGTTTTGATAACACAGGGGTTGGATTATGATTTTGTGAAAGAACCGGCTATTTCTATAGTCCAAAGAAGAAATACAAGCTATGTAATGGGATGACACAATAGTTAGGTTCAACTAAGAAGGTTCAATGATCCTATCACATAACATGAAATAAGTTCATGTCTTGTAATAGTTACATGTAGTGTAATGATAAAAGATCAATCTTTAAAAAAAAGATGTTGTGTTTTTCCATGTATCTGAATCCCATGAATTACATGATGTGTAATGGGATTACATGCCATGTAAATGTCTCAATGTTGTATTTTAGGGTTCCAATAGGGTAAAAGGTTTAGTCATTCATCCACAGATACCTTGGATCTCAACCAATATCCATTCTATAGTGATTTTTAGAGCTTCTATTAAATTTAGATTGCTTTATTTGGTGATTATCCACAACTGCAATCGTATTTCATCTCTATCTGTCAGTGATACTTCTTACTTATTCATTTACATGATCACTTTTGCACTACGACATTGTATTATTGGATTTGTGGATATGTGGTTATGGTTCCTCTTGATTCCTTAAAGATCTATTGTGTGATACTATTTCAGGGGGTAATTCTTGTTGGTTATGGTGTTGTGGGTGTGTGTTCTTGAGGGATGTGTTGTTTTATCTTAGATTTCAACCCTTTTGTTGAATTAAATAAATTATGATATGTTTAGGTTGATTCTAGGGACTCCATTTTGATTATTTTTTATATATGTTTGGGGATCCCTTTTTGGGTATGTGTGACTCTCCGATTTGAGTTATGTTGTTCCATCTCTATCATGTGTTGGTGAACTACATTGCTCCTATTTTTTGTAATATGTTCAATTAAATGAAATTTCAGGATATGACTGAATTTATTTTTATTTTCGGAAATGGGTTTTTATAAAATATTCATTTCCCCTAAATTTGGTAAATTTATTTTTTAAAAGCATTGTGAAATGGTTTCCATGAATGATTTTAGGAAAATGGATTTATGAATTGATTTGGGAAATATAGTTCATGGGTACTCAGGGGTACTTTGGTTGATGGTATATTAATATGTATCATACACTGTTTGGGGGGTTTTTCATGGGGATTTACATTTCATTATAGGACTTTTATTCTAGGTAATTTTCTGGCCTATTAGGGGTCTCACAAGTTAAGACATTCCTCTTCCATCTAGACTCGATGCATATATCAATTGTTATGATGTGTATGAGATTGTCTATGTTAGGTAAAAATTTTCTTGATATCATAACCTTGTATTCTCTATAACATGACATTACCTATGCTTATACTTTTAGCTAGTTCTATTTTAATATTCTGCAATGTATTTGAAATAATATGTGATACTTCCACTATTTTGACATGATATATCTGCTATGATATATATAGTTATGAAATGATATAAAACTAATTTACCTACATTATTTGGACATGTTGAACGAATTGAAATTAAATGAAGTCATTTTTCCTGATTTTGATATACAACATGTAACACCCGAGACTTTTATGTTATATAAATCATCAAAGGAATCTTTTTCTACACACAACACTTCCTTGGCTTGCTTTACACAAAATTACGACCTTCCTCGATAGATTGTGCCGTACGCAATACCGAGTTTCACTAAACAACGATATACAATTAAAATATTATTAAAACTACCCGTTATGAATAGTAATAACCACTTTTTGAAATTTTATAAATTTTATTTTTCAAAATGGAATTCATTTTTCGATTCGGAATATCGAAATTATCCTAGGGTGAAATTTTGGTATTTTTCTGAAAACATTCAATTTTTGATGAATAGTGAAACCACTAAGTGGTAGTTAAAAAACTGAATTTTTCATAAAAATTAATTTTACCGCTTCTATGAGTGGAATTTCAAAAATCAGAGAGACAAGGTTGATGTCAGTAAGTAAATGTGGTTCAATGAGATGAAAATAATTTTTGGTGAATAGTAACTTTTTACTTTTATTTACCACGGTTAAAAGTAAATAGGGTAACTAAGGGTAAAAATGATATTACTATTACCCTAACACATGTCCTAATTCTATTGGATAAGTGTAATTCAACCAAAAACAACCTTATGAATAAAATATGACCATTTAGGCCCACATGGATTAGATTAGGACATTTATTATTAATTTATTTAAAGAAGGGTTAAAATAGATAAAATCAAAGTTTAATAAGAACATCATTTTTAATATAGGTTTATACATAAGATAAATTCTACTATAAATATTCATTAGAAATCTAAAAATATTTCCTACATAATGATATTTTATGTGTAATTTTTAGACTTTATATAAGTTAATTTATTTATGACACAAAGATGATGTAGTAATTATCTTATTAATGAAATATTGAAATAATTCATGTTATAAATACCCATATAAATTTAATTTCAGTCTTTTTAGAATTCAACTAATTTTCTAGGTTAATATTACATGTTATTATTGATTTAATTAACTTTTTTCGAACTAATAATTCTGTTATGAGTTTCACAAAAATAAATTACTAAATAGTGTCAAAATTGACATAAAATAGTTTTTAAAACAAATATTATATTATTAATTGTTATTTTATTCATAAAAATCTAAGGTTCGGCCAAATGACTTAGATAAGGTTATATATATTAAAAATAAACAACATGGGGTTCGTTTGGCATGTTATAGGGAGTTTATTAATGTAACACCCCAGGTAATAAAGAATATGACATTTCATATTTATCCATATTTGTGAATAAATTATTGAAATGACTTTAAATGGGACGTTATGCTCGATGGCGTACCCAACACGCAACAACGAGTTTCTTGGGAATCTTACATTGCACTCTAATAATAAAATAATATTATTTTAAATGGTAGTTAACATGTAGCCATTGTATTGGCGAGAATGGATAGAAATAACTAAAATATGATTATATATGTTTTTAAATGTTTTTACATTTATCCAATAAAAGGTAAAGGCTTAAAATACAGAAAGAATTCAGTTTTAGGCGTATATGCCCTAGTTTTCACTAAAAGATCACTTATCGCCCTTTAATGGAGAACTGTCATTAAATATAGTTTTTATCACTCTTATACATTATTTTGGACCAAATAAAACCTTATTAAGAATCGGGACATCAAATTTTACTTTGTGAAATTTTTTGGTATTTTTCCGATAAAGTTCATTTTTTAATGAATAGTGTAAAATGTTGTGTTTTAATTCAAAACCTCTTTTTAATATAATTTATTTATATTATTAGATAATATTTTGAATTGTTTTTAAAGTGAAATTAGAAAATATTTTTACCATTAAATCCAATAGTGGTCGTTGGAATTAATTTCACTTTGAAATCACACTTAAACTAGTGTCAATCTTTTGATACTTATTGTTTTATAAAAACACGCTATTTGCTCTGACAGTGGGAATTAATTGTTAAATTAATTAATGTGACTAATATGTTTTGAATTTTGTAAAACGTACTTCATTTTTGAATTCGGAATATCAAATATAGCTTAGGGTGAAGTTTTGGTATTTTTCTGAAAAACTCCAATTTTTGATGAATAGTGAAACCACTAAGTGGTAATCAAGCAAACTGATTTTTCAGTTAAATGAAATATTACCACTAATGTGTATTGAATTTTAAAAATCCTACATACATGGTTGTCATTAGTATGTAAAATGTGGTTCAATGGGATGAAAATAATTTTTTGGTGAATAGTAACTTTTTTTTCATTAATCGCGATTAGAGGTAATTAGTGTAATTTAAGGTAAAAATGATATTATAAGAATGTGAAAACACCATGACACTTGTCCTACACCTATTGGGTGAGTGATGGACGACCAAGACAAGTAATGGGCCAACTTGGGGATCCCATGGAGCCACTTTAGTTGGAAAATGACAATAATATATTTTTATTTAATGTTAAAATTAAATTGACACAAACATGAGTTGTTTTACTAAAAGAGTTTTTAGGTAGGGTTACACAAGTCCAAATTTTTATTATAAATAGTAATTGGAAAGATAAAAAGATTTACTACATCATAGTAATTTTTTTATAATTTTTAGACATTAAATAAATTAAATTATTTATGACATCATAATGATGCAGCGATGACATCATTATCTGACGATTTAAATAAAATGAGAAGATAATGTAAACTCTATGACCTAGACATGTCCAAAACATCTTGGATGGGTGTATTTGGAACCCTTATCACCTTATCCACGAATCATATCAATGTGGGACCTTTTAAAACCGAAACACATTTTCAAATAAAGTAATATTTCTTACTTTCCAAAAGTGCCCCTCCTCTCCTCTTATAAAAGGCCCCCACCTCTACCTCATTTCACACACTCCTCAAGCCTTTGTCTCGGCAAAAACCTTCCCATTTACTCTCTCCACATCCCTCTCCTTATCCTAGAGGATTCCCTTTGGGCAGAATCCTTTTAAATGAAGCCTTTAGGCTCAAATCAAAAGGAGTTACACTTTTAAAGGTAATTCATTCTCTAATGTTCATTTGTTTTATTTTGCTTATCCAACCACCTAAACTCTTTGTATTTACTTATTTTGTACAACAACAGTATCTTAAATATACTAGGATGTTGTTATAAGATTTATTCGAGCTACACTCTCACACAACTACATCAAATGGTTAAAGAACATACGGTTTCCGTGGATGGCGAAATTCTGCCTCCCGAAACGATGATTGTTCAATACTCATTTAACACCTTCAAAGGTGTCCATTATGATGTCACTATTTTTATATATGATATATAATATGTTTATGTTTTACTTATGCTTCTGTATTTTTCATTTGTGTCTTACCTTTATGGATTCCATTATGGGTATACGCGATATCTTCATTTTAGGAAGTGCGGACTACCGCCCCCTCAAAGTGATGTGATTCGTTAATGCCATACGTGGGACATATAAAGGATGGATTTAATGTTATTATATATTATGTTATACTGGAATTATTATTTTCCTCTATATAATTATTATTTCTTTCCATTAAAGTATGAGATAGAAATGAAAGTAGCGTTCATGCGTACGTACGGCTTACCGTCTCCATGAACGGTTCATGTCATTTCTTATCCCCAAATGTAATGTACTATTATAAGTACATATATATAATGGATATATATTATGTATGATACATCTAAATGATTAATATAATTCTGGAATTAATATATACATACCTCTCATATAGTTTTAATTCCATTAATACGACATAGAAATGAAAGTAGCGTTCATGCGTACGTACGGCTTACCGTCTCCATGAATGGTGCATTTCATTTCTTTCCTCTAAATGATTATTTGATTTTATAAATACATTTATATTATGGATATATATGATATATATGATATCCAAATCATGAATGTCATTTTGGATATAAATAACCTTTGACCACACGAACAACATGTAATTGTATGAAGTCCACTTTCGACTTAAGAATCAAATATCGACAAAACAATCATTATTAACTTAATGATTACATAATGTTTATAACATTTAAATAAGTGATATAAAAGGAATAATAAGCTTGAAAAATGTTCTTAATCAAGTATAAATTAACTCAAGTTTATTATCCAGGACGTTAAAGAACGATTGAGTCAAGTCGGACCCGAGGTAAGGGATCCCACTCCTCTCTTTCTTTTTAAGTACACACTATTATGTAATTACTTTTAAAGCTCATATTTCTTGTTATTGCGATGATCTTTTATATTAAACATACTTTAAATTTTATGTTCATGTGATGAGAGACCCTATTCTCTCTCATAAATCCATTTTGGATGTTTTCTGTGGCACCGTTAGGCTGCCGAACTTTTGTAAGAGATTTAACCTCTCTCTTTCTTTTTAAGTACTCTCCTTTATGTCACTTCTTTTAAGATCCTATTTGTAATGTTGGGGGATGTTCTTTTATATTCCTCTTGCTGTACATTTTATTGTAATGTGATGAGATACCCTATTTGATCTCATCAATCCATATTCGGAAGTTTTATGTGGCGCCGTTAGGCTGCCAAGTTTTTGTAAGTGATTTTTCATCTCACTGTTATTCCCGTGAGATTTATGCTACATTTGCCACAAATTCCATTGAGTGGTGTATGTACTTACCATTATTATACTATTTGTGTAATATAATTTCGTTTATGAGTATTTACATCAATTATCTATTGTCCTTCTTTATTGGGGTGTATGTTTTGAAAGATACCCAAGTCGGTAAGGGAACCTTTCACCCTCCTCTTTTTTAAAAGACTTATTTTGTTGGGTCTTTTAATTTACATATTGTTATGTTGGGATATGTTCTCATATATCCTTATTGATTTAAATTTTAAGTCCAAGTGATGAGATACACTTTTTATCTCTCATCAACTCATTTTGATGTGATGCCATTAGGCTATCAAGGGAACCTTTTTTACCCAATTTCGATTTCTTTGGGTTCAACATGTAGTCATTGAATATGTCATACATTGAATATTTGTGAATGACCTATTATTATTTTACACTTAATATCCACTTATATTGGGTGTATTTATATTTTTCACACATATTTTTCAGATTGATTTGTCCTTAAATAAAGGATACCTTCTTTATAAGGGATTTCATCACATTTGACATTTCTATTGGGGGTTCATTGTTGTTATGAACCAATTCACTCTTATATGGTGTATATACTGTCCTTTGGAGTATTATATCATAAATCCATTTATTCTAATGATATTATAAAGTTCTGACTAAATGATATTCCTCAATTATTGTATTCAAGTGTCTCTAATTTTGGTAAAACCCCTTTAACCAAAATATCGTTTTAAATGTTTTAATTATTTGTTCTTATTAATATCCATGTTTTCGAAATGGTTTTAAGGATTTATTTATATGGATATTAATGGTTTAAAATTTTAAGCTTCAAGGTGGTATGGGACACTTTGATTCAAAAATCTCTTTATTAAATGTTTTAGATGGTTTTGGAAATGGTTTCTTTTTGAATGGATTCATTATTTCAATATACTAAAATGTTATATTGTGATTGAAATGTGGAAATGTTATGTTTCCTTTATGCATGTTTTAGGTGATACATTTATGTTATGGTTCTTGGGAATTTTTATGAAAACGGGTGGTTCCGTGATAAACTAAGGGCGGGTGAGCCCGATATAGCTCTCCAATGCATTGGGTAACGCGAAGGAGTGAAACCTTAAGGTTTCTCCGAAGAGATTTAGGGAATATATTGTGATGGGTATTCCAAACATAACCAAGAGGGTTACTCCCTACGTAAGAATGTTATGAATGCCTCAAGTTACCTTTATGTCTTATGATTTCTATGCTTTATTCATGGTTTTAAGGGGTATGTTAAAGTTCCTTTGTTTTATGGGTAAAGTATTATTTCATTCTTATGTATATATGAACTCATGTTTCCTTTCCATATTTTTTATATCCCTTACTGATCTTTTTATGCTCATCCCAAGTTTTTGAAATGTTTTTCACAGGTCAAGGGAAGGGTACATGATGTGATGATAGTGTCAAGGATGTGTCAAGAAAGAATCCATGTTTTATTTTAAATTTGTTTCCGTTGATGGGAAGAATGAATACTGTCTTTTATGTAACCACTTTGTCTAAATGTGGAATGTAATGCAAGTTTCATGATCTAATTATCTAAAATTCTAAACCTAAAAAGATCCTCAATGTGTAATCTTGTAATAACTCAAGATTAAGTAAGGTTTAAGGCTGGGGCCTTATAGTTGGTATCAAAGGTCGGTTTAGATAACTTTAGAGGTTAGGGTATTATTTAAGCATAAGTGACATTACCATAATGGTTAGGATTTCAGAAAGAGTCCTTGTTTTAGATAAAGTGAACGAGTAAGTGTATCTTAGTGTTTACCTTCCTCATTAGTACATGATGGTTTTGTTGATATACTCACACTGACATTTCTATTTTTAGTGAATGGATGGATCTAGCAGGCACCAAAGAGACAACAGGTTTGAAGGAAACTGTAGTGGTTCTCTGATTAAGATACTAGATAAAATGGAGGATTCAACGAGGAAACTCATGGTTGTTCTAAACCAAATATCAAGGAGTCATGATCAACCACTTGAACATTGGTATGTTCTGTAATGCATCATGTACGAGATGACTAATCCATGTGGAAGTTCAGGTAATAATTATAAAGGTAACCATTAGAGTTTATATGATCCTTACTTTTGAGGTAATTATGGGTTATTATATGATATGCTGGAAAATGAAAGGCATGAGATAAACTTGAGGTTAAAATATGTTATGATCATTTTTGATTATTTTATCTCTTTTTGGGGAATGATTTTAGAATTATAGAGTTTTGGAAAAAGGACAACACGCAGACCGTGTGACAACCCGTCTCGTCGGACAAAGCTGCGGGAATCGAACCCACAACCAAAGTACAACTGGTATTTATCGCCTACCACTGGACTACGTGAAGTCCCTGGTTAGTTTGACCGATTCTTTTTTAGTTATATGATTTTATGAATTAAGAGTAAGTTGATTTTGGATTATTTATGAAAATGATTAACCTATCATGGAGGATATGTGAATAGGTTAATTACTTTTCAAAACGAGACTTTAGGAGCAACTGATATTTTTTGGAGATAAATGTTACGATTTATCTTGGAAGACTATGCGACTAAATCCTTAAAATATTTGGGTTTCAATCTTATATTGGTTTACTTTGAATAATTTTATGGACAAATTGATTATAGAATGGTCCTCATTGAACTTTGGGTTTTGTTGGACAAATTTTGGAGATTAAAAATAGATTTTCTTTTTAATGGGTTATCCTTTTCTGGATTATCTGACCTTGTACTATCCTTTTTGGTTTTGGTTTTGGTTAAAGACTAAAGACATGGGATGTATATAGTTAACTTTTGTGGATTAGGTGATTCTCTAGAAGTTGATTATACTACTCTTAATGCGAACAAGTCTCCCTAAATACTCGTCTTTTGAAAAAAAATATGAGTTTGATTAAGGAATCTAGTAAAAGTTTAAAGTCAACATGATAAGTGATTATGTTTCCTTATGAATAAATTCCTCAATAAAAAGTAACTTAAAACAAAAATGTTGTCTATTAACTTTTCCTACTGGGGAACCCAACACCGTTTAACCCATCACAAGTTTGTGATTTTCTTATTGTTAACTTTCTCCTAAACATGTTTTCTATCACTCTCCATCAGAACATGACCCTATGTTTTCTCCTCCATGTCCATGTTTTCCTACATGGAGTCCTAGTATGGGTTAACTTGGGTGACCTCTGTACCTATCTTTCTTTATTTTAAAGTGATTGTTTTACCGACTCTTGTTCTGATGTGGGACTTTCAAGGATGTTTCCAAGCGCAATTTTAAAATTGCGAGGACGCAATTCCCAAAAAGGGGGAAGGATGTAACACCCAAGGTAAATAAAGAATATGAAATTTCATATTTATCCATATTTGTGAATAAAATATTGAAATGACTTTAAAGGGGACTCTATGCTCGATGGCATACCCAACACCCAACAATGAGTTTCTTGGGAATCTTACGTTGCACTCTAATAATAAAATAATATTATTTTAAATGGTAGTTAACATGTAGCCGTTGTATTGGCGGGAATGGATAGAAATAACTAATATATGATTATATATGTTTTTAAATGTTTTTACATTTATCCAAATAAAAGCTAAAGGCTTAAAATACGGAAAGAATTCAATTTTAGGCGTATATAACCTAGTTTTCACTAAAGGTTCACTTATCGCCTTTTAATGGAGAACTGTCATTAAATATAGTTTTGATCACTCTTATACATTCTTTTGGACCAAATAAAACTCTTATTAAGAATCGGGATATGAAATTTTACTTTGTGTAATTTTTTGGTATTTTTCCGATAAAGTTCATTTTTTAATGAATAGTGTAAAATGTTGTGTTTTAATTCAAAACCTCTTTTTAATATAATTTATTTATATGATTAGATAATATTTTTAATTGGTTTTAAAGTGAAATTAGAAAATATTTTTACCATTAAATCCAATAGTGGTCGTTGGAATTAATTTAACTTTGAAATCAGACTTAAACTAGTGTCAATCTTTTGATACTTATTATTTTATAAAAACACGCTATTTGCTCTGACAGTGGGAATTAATTATTAAATTAATTAATGTGACTAATATGTTTTGAATTTTGTAAAACGGAATTCATTTTTGAATTCGGAATATCAAATATAGCTTAGGGTGAAGTTTTGGTATTTTTCTGAAAAACTCCAATTTTTGATGAATAGTGAAACCACTATGTGGTAATCAAGCAAACAGATTTTTCAGTTAAATTAAATATTACCACTAATGTGTATTGAATTTTGAAAATCCAACATACATGGTTGTAATTATTATGTAAAATGTGGTTCAATGGGATGAAAATAATTTTTTGGTGAATAGTAACTTTTTTTTCATTAATCGCGATTAGAGGTAATTAATGTAATTTAAGGTAAAAATGATATTATAAGAATGTGAAAACACCATGACACTTGTCCTACACCTATTGGGTGAGTCATGGCGGACCACTACAAGCCATGGGCCAACTTGGGGACCCCATGGATCCACTTTAGTTGGAAAATGACAATAATATATTTTTATTTAATGTTAAAATTAAATTGACACAAACATGAGTTGTTTTACTAAAACAGTTTTTAAGTAGGGTTAAAAAAGTCCAAATTTTGATTATAAATAGTCATTGTAAAGATAAATAGATTTATGACATCATAGTATTTTTTTATATAATTTTTAGACATTAAATAAATTAAATTATTTATGACATCATAATGATGCAGCGATGACATCATTATCTGACGATTTAAATAAAATGAGAAGATAATGTAAACTGTATGACCTACACATGTCCAAAACTTATTGGATGGGTAGATTTCGAACCATTATCACCTTATCCACGAATTATATCATTGTGGGACCTTTTAAAACCGAAACACATTTTCAAATAAAGTAATATTTCTTACTTTCCAAAAGTGCCCCTCCTCTCCTCTTATAAAAGGCCCCCATCTCCACCTCATTTCACACACTCCTCAAGCCTTTTTCTCGGCCAAAACCTTCCCATTTACTCTCTCAACATACCTCTACTCATCCTAGAGGATTCCCTTTGGGCATAATCCTTCCAAATGAAGCCTTTAGGCTCAAATCAAAAGGAGTTACACTTTTAAAGGTAATTCATTCTCTCATGTTCATTTGTTTTATTTTGCTTATCCAACCCCCTAAACTCTTTTTATTTACTTCTTTTGTACAACAAAAATATATTCAATATACTAGGATGTTTTTATAAGATTTATTCGAGCTACACTCTCACACAACTACATCAAATGGTTAAAGAACTTACGGTTTCCGTGGATGGCGAAATTATGCCTCCTGAAACGATGATCGTTCAATACTCATTTAACACCTTCAAAGGTGTCCATTATGATGTCACTATTTTTATATATGATATATAATATGTTTATGTTTTACTTATGCTTCTGTATTTTTCATTTGTGTCTTACCTTTATGGCTTCCATTATGGGTATACGCGATATCTTCATTTTAGGAAGTGCGGACTACCGCCCCCTCAAAGTGATGTGATTTGTTAATGCCATACGTGGGACGTATAAAGGATGGATTTAATGTTATTATATATGATGTTATATTGGAATTATTATTTACCTCTATATCATTATTATTTCTTTCCATTAAAGTATGAGATAGAAATGAAAGTAGCGTTCATGCGTACGTACGGCTTACCGTCTCCATGAACGGTGCATTTCATTTCTTATCCCCAAATGTAATGTACTATTATAAGTACATATATATAATGGATATATATGATGTATGATACATCTAAATGATTAATATAATTCTGGAATTAAAATATACATACCGCTCATATAGTTTTAATTCCATTAATACGACATAGAAATGAAAGTAGCGTTCATGCGTACGTACGGCTTACCGTCTCAATGAATGGTGCATTTCATTTATTTCCTCTAAATGATTATGTGATTTTATAAATACATGTATATTCTGGATATATATGATATATATGATATCCAAATCAGGAATGTCATTTTGGATATAAAGAACCTTTGACCACACGAACAACATGTAATTGTATGAAGTCCACTTTCGACTTAAGAACCAAATATCGACAAAACAATCATTATTAACTTAATGATTACATAATGTTTATAACATGGAAATAAGTGATATAAAAGGAATAAAAATATTGAAAAAGGTTCTTAATCAAGTAGAAATTAACTCAATTTTATTATCCAGGACGTTAAAGAACGATCGAGTCAAGTCGGACCCGAGGTAAGGGATCCTACTCCTCTCTTTCTTTTTAAGTACACACTTTTATGTAATTCCTTTTAAAAATCATATTTCTTGTTATTGGGATGATATTTTATATTAAACTTACTTTAATTTTTATGTTCATGTGATGAGAGACCCTATTCTTTCTCATCAATCCATTTTGGATGTTTTGTGTGGCGCCATTAGGCTGCCGAACTTTCGTAAGAGATTTAACCTCTCTCTTTCTTTTTAAGTACTCTCCTTTATGTCACTTCTTTTAAGCTCCTCTTTGTAATGTAGGGGGATGTTATTTTATATTCCTCTTTCTGTACATTTTATTGTAATGTGATGAGATAACCTATTTGATCTCATCAATCCGTATTCGGACGTTTTATGTGGCGCCGTTAGGCTGCCGAGTTTTTGTAAGGGATTTTTCACCTCACTTTTATTCCCGTGAGATTTATGCTACATTTGCCACAAATTCCATTGAGTGGTGTATGCAATTACCATTATTATACTCTTTGTGTAATATAATTTCGTTTATGAGTATTTACATCAATGATCTATTGTCCTTCTTTCATGGGGTGTACGTTTTGAAAGATACCCAAGTCGGTAAGGGAACCTTTCACCCTCCTCTTTTTTAAAAGACTTCATTTGTTGGGTCTTTTAATTTACATATTGTTATGTTGGGATATGTTCTCATATATCCTTATTGATGTAAATTTTATGTCCAAGTGATGATATACACTTTTTATCTCTCATCAACTCATTTTGATGTGATGCCGTTAGGCTATCAAGGGAACTTTTTAACCCAATTTCGATTTCTTTGGGTTCAACGTGTAGTCATTGAATATGTCATCCATTGAATATGTGTGAATGACCTATTATTGTTTTAAACTTAATATCCACTTATATTGGGTGTATTTATATTTGTCACACATATTTTTGAGATTTATTTGTCCTTAAATTAAGGATACCTTCTTTATAAGGGATTTCATCACATTTGACATTTCTATTGAGGGTTCATTGTTGTTATGAACCAATTCACTCTTATATGGTGTATATACCGTCCTTTGGAGTATTATATCATGAATACATTTATTCTCCTGATATTATAAAGTTCTGACTAAATGTTATTCCTCAATTATTGTATTCAAGTGTCTCTAATTTTGGTAAAACCCCTTTAACCAAAATATCGTTTTAAATGTTTTAATTATTTGTTCTTATTAATATCCATGTTTTCGAAATGGTTTTAAGTATTTATTTATATGGATATTAATGGTTTAAAATTTTAAGCTTCAAGGTGGTATGGGACACTTTTATTCAAAAATCTCTTTATTAAATGTTTTAGATGGTTTGGGAAATGGTTTCTTTTTGAATGGATTCATTATTTCAATATACTAAAATATTATATTGTGATTGAAATGTGGAAATGTTATGTTTCCTTTATTCATATTTTATGTGATAAATTTATGTTATGGTTCTTGGGCATTGTTATGAAAACGGGTGGTTCCGTGATAAACTAAGGGCGGGTGAGCCCGATATAGCTCTCCAATGCATTGGTTAACGCGAAGGAGTGAAACATTAAGGTTTCTCCGAAGAGATTTAGGGAATATACTATGATGGGTATTCCAAACGTAACCAAGAGGGTTACTGCCTACGTAAGAATGTTATGAATGCCTCAAGTTACCTTTATGTCTTATTATTTCTTTGATTTATTCATGGTTTGAAGGGGTATGTTTAAGTTCCTTTGTTTTATGGGTAAAGTATGATTTCATTCTTATGTATATATGAACTCATGTTTCCTTTCCATATTTTTTATATCCCTTACTGAGATTTTTATGCTCATCCCAAGTTTTTGAAATGTTTTTCACAGGTCAAGGGAAGGGTACATGATGTGATGATAGTGTCAAGGATGTGTAAAGAAATAATCCATGTTTTATTTTAAATTTGTTTCTGTTGATGGGAAGAATGAATACTGTCTTTTATGTAACCACTTTGTCTAAATGTGGAATGTAATGCAAGTTTCGTGATCTAATTCTCTAAAATTCTAAACCTAAAAAGATCCTCAATGTTTAATCTTGTAATAAATCAAAATTAAGTAAGGTTTAAGGCTATTGCCTTATAATTAACCTTATAGTATAAGGACACAAGAAGACACGGTAAAAGTAAAATTATTTAACTTAATGTTAAATCTAAATGATAAGGTAAAAATAGGAACCTAAACTTGTCTAAATTCTATTGTATGAGAGGATTTCAACCCATCCCAACCTTAGATTAGAAATATATCAATTTGGAGCTATTAAAAACTGAATTTGACTTTATAATAAAATAATAGTTTTAGTTATTCCAAAGGTGGCCCTCTCCTCCCTTATAAAAGGGCACCTCCTCCCTCTCCTCCTCACACCAATTTGAGCCTTCAAGCTCGTCCAACCCCTATCAATTTATCCTCTCCACTTACCTAGAAAAATCCTAGAGGTCTTGGTCTTCTTAAAAGACCAATTTTAGTGCCCTAAAAGGAGGTCTCAAAGAAGCACTTCAAAGAAGAGGTAATGTCCATTACCGATTCTTTCAACATTATTTCTTCTTCCACTTATTCTTATTTAGTTGTTTCATTATGAAGTAATAAAATCAGTATCACTCATATACTGATATGTTATTATAAGTATGAAACAACCCTATTTCACCATCTATCCATCCTACGGAAAACGAAATCACCGCGCGTGCGTACGTACAGAATACCATCTCCACGCCGCGGTGTAATCTATTTTCCACCACCACCTTACTTGGATGGGTATAATGGTGTAAATAATGACTATATATGAATATTTTAAAGTTATATTGATTCTGTAATAGTATACATACACTCCAATACAATTAAACGATCATGAGAACGATATCATCGCTCGTGCGTACGTACGGACTACCGTCTCCACGATGCGATGAGATTCATTCTCCACGTTAACCATTCATGAATGATTATAAAGTATATATAATAAGTAATCATGAAATATATGACATAATAATACTACTGGATTTTTGTATATATATATTTATGTCATCTACTTAATTCCACTCAATTCAATAAGGAAACGAAAACAGCGTTCATGCGTACGTACGGCCTACCTTCTCCATGAACGGTGTATTTAATTCCATTTATCGATCTATTTTATATGTTTATATTCTGAATATATATTATATTTAAATATTGTTTTACATTTTGGATTTAAGTAATCATGATGTAAGTAATCATATGAATAATTACAAGTTAAAACACGAACGACAAATGAGACGATTTTACTCAAAACACTAATTTAACATTAATTTACAAAAGAACGGGTAATATAAATTCATAAGGGAACCATATATGATATAATAACAATGAATATGATTCTGGAATAAGTCAATAACATTATTTAAATCATTATACAGGAGGTTCGAACACTTACGAAGAAAATCAGACCTAAGGTAAGGGAAATATCACAATCTCATTTTTATCCGAGATTGTTTATACTTTGGTAATTACTGGGGTGTATTTTATCATCCAAATACTTGTTTCCTCAATATGTAATATTATTTCCATCCACCTAAAATTGGTTAAATCCAATTTTACCCTTTGGTGAGTTTTTAGTAAAATATATGAAAGGAATCTTTTGTCGTTTTTTGTACAAGGTACTTTTTTGACTTTTCCGGAAGAAGTATGAGAAGAATTTTTTTTAACTTATACGGCATGAATGGATTTTTAAAACATTATTTCCAAGAAGCTTCCTTTACAAGTTTTAAAGTTTATTTTTAATAAACTTCTTTTAGTTTTAAATTGTATGACATGTTAATATTGGAAAATATTTTTGAAGTAGAAAGGATATTTTCCTCAAGAATGGAGTTCAAGTGTTTTATCAAAATTATTTTCCATATAAGATAATAAAAGGTTATATTTCTATCCCTATTATTAAATTTATTTGATTATGTTGTGATGGAATTATATTTATGAATTCCTTTATCTTATATGAATTGTTTTATGATGTCATGGTGTTTAAGATTCTCATTTTTATTACATGGGTTATGCAATGATGTATGATTTATGATTTTGTGGCACACATAAGAATGGTATCATTATGAGATTGGTGGGACCTATATCTCCCTCCAATTCATTGGGTAATGATTTTATATCTCATGATATAGACATGGCCGGAACGGCAGGTTAAACCAGTTTAGTGAAACAGGACTGAAACGAGGAGTGAACTCGGTTTAGAAATGGACTTTGTCCACTAAGATAGTCATGGAAATGAGTCTTGACTAATGAGAAATATTTCTCAATGATTATGTGTGTATGCCAAAAAGTTTTATGTTTTAAGTTATGATTATTGGGATTACGTTTCAGTACTATGATTTATCCCATGTTATGAAATTATGATTTCTTTTGCAGGTTAAGATTTCCAAGAGTTATGTTCTTATGTATATGATGTGATTGATATTTCTTTTGTTTACCCTTTCTGACTATTTGAGCTCACCATTTTGTATGTTTTATTTCCCTAGGTCAGGAAGAAGGTTATTAAGTAGGATATTCCAAAAAGCGACTCTAGATATGATGAAATAAATGGGAGGCAATGTAGATGCTTTATGAACCAGTTGTTTATGTTTCCCAGTTTCTAAAGACTCTATACCTATACGGTCCTTTCCTGGTTTTGTTATATGTTGTAATAAGTGTGATTAAATTCTGAAGTAATGACAATGTATGTAAAGTATGGGTCATTATAGTTGGTATCAGAGGAAAGGTATAGTCAACCATTGGAAACTAGGATGTGAAATCCTTAGTAAGAACCCTAAGGATAAGTCTAAGAATAGAACACAATATTAGTGTTTTAGAAATGGCCATGAATAACCTAGGATAAGACCTTAAGTGTAAAATTTTATTCTTGATTATGTGGTTTTACTATTATAATTAGTGTTGCTCACACTATTCTTCTTGGTTTTAGTCAATGGATGGAACCCGAAGGAACCGTGTTAATGCGGAATGCGACGAGCAATGAAATGATTGTCCACCTGAGCAACCAAACATTATGGGAGATGGAATGAAAAATCTTGTAGCCATGCTCACACAACTTTCTCAAGCTAGGAATCATGCAGGACTTCCAAACGAGCAAAGGAAGGAGCAACATTCTGTTGAATCCTTCATGAGGCAGTGCCCACCTTCATTCAGCGGGTCTACTGATCCATTAGTTGCTGAATAATGGATTAGTACTACTGAAAAGATATTTTCAGTACTTCAATGTTATGAACATGATAAAGTCAGCTTAGTAGTGTATCGTTTGGAAGGTGATGCTGATCAATGGTGGAATCTTATCCAGAATATGAGGCAAATAGATGAAATTGAGTCCATGGAATGGGTTGAGTTCAAGAACTTATTTTTCAATAAGTACTTCCTTTGTATTCTCCGAACAAAGATGGAGAAAGAGTTTCTTGAACTGAAGGAAAAGGATGATGAATCTGTTGGTACCTATGAAGCAAATTTTACAAGACTTGCAAGGTATGCTTCTGGTATTATTATCCAACCTGAGAGTAAAATCGATCGATTCTTTAGTGGCATAAGACCAAGTCTTCGAAGGGCATTATCCATAAGGGACTTCAATAGCTATGACGAAATCATTTGATGTGCTCTCAAATTTGAGATGGAGATTGGAGTAACCCATCAGTCATATGGGTTTGATAAGAAGAGGAAAATGGAATTCAAAGGAAAATCTAAAGAGCACACTGAAAAGAAGATGAGCTTTCCCTTATGATCAATGTGTGGAAAGAAACATGGAGGGAGTTGTATTAAAGGGAAAAGTAAATGTTTCAAATGTGGAAAGAAAGGTCATAGAGCATTTGAATGCTGCAATGATGGGAAGAAGATGTCTAGTGATTCAAACAAAGGAAGGGATACACAAAATGAACATACTACACTTCAATGTTTCAAGTGGAAGGAGATGGGGAATTATGCCAATCAATGCCCAAATCCAAGGGTTGATGATGATGGTTGACGTCAACAAACTCTTAAGGCTAAAGACAAAGGAATGTCACATACAATTTCTATCAGCGATGTGGAGTACGATAACGATGTTGTGAAAGGTATACTTACCATCCACTCTAAAGTAGAAAATGTTTTATTTGATTCTGGATCCACCCACTCCTTTATTTCTGATGAATTTTCTAAGGATATCACCATATTACCTCAACAATTAGACATTGAGTTAGCCGTGAAAACCCCTAATGGCACAACAGTCGCATCAAAAGATTATAATTCTTCTCCGATTGAAGTTTGTGGGAAAGTGATTCCTGCAAATCTTGTGATCCTTCCTATAGTGGAATTTGATGTGATTCTTGGAATGGATTGGCTTTCTCTACATGGAACTCATATCAATTTCCAAAGAAGGGAAGTCACATTTCATATTCCAGATCAATCTATGATCGTCTATCGATGAAAGAATGAACATAACCTTCTAGTGGAAATTTTTTCCATCTTATGGGTCTTGATTCCACTAAATGAAGGTTATTTATCTCAAATGGTTGGTGAGAAACTCATGATTAAGAATATTCCCATTGTACGGGAGTTTGACAATGTCTTTCCGGAGGAATTGCCGGGTCTTCCACAAAATCGTGAAGTTGAGTTTTTAATAGAACTCGTACCGGGTGCTTTGCCTATTTCAAAGACACCTTATATAATGGCCCCAATTGAGATGCAGGAATTGAAGAAGCAACTCCAAGAGAATCTTGATAAGGGGTTCATACACCCTAGTGTGTCACCTTGGGGAGCACCTGTTCTGTTTGTTAAGAAGAAAGATGGATCAATGAGACTCTGCATTGATTATCGAGAACTTAACAAGATCAATATCAAGAAAAAAATATCCTCTCCCACGCATTGATGACTTATTTGACCGACTATGAGGAGCTCAATACTTTTCCAAGATTGATCTTCATTCAGGGTATCATCAATTAAGGTTAAAAAGGGAGGATATACCCAATACGGATTTCCGTACGAGGTATGGACACTATGAATTTATAGTGATTCCATTTTGTCTTACTAATTCCCCTTATGTCTTCATGGATCTGATGAATATAGTCTTTAGAGACTATCTTGATCTGTTTGTGGTAGTCTTTATAGATGATATTCTTGTCTATTCAAAGAGCAAGTAAGAACATGAAGATCACTTGAGAATTATATTTAAGACCTTGAGAAAAGAGAAGCTTTATGCCAAATTTACCAAGTGTGAATTTTGGATTCAAAAAGTTTCATTTTTGGGTCACATAATCTCAAAAGAGGGGATATCTGTGGATCCAGAAAAAACAGAGGTCATCGAAAGATGGTCGAGACCAACAATAGTAATTGAGATCCGATGTTTTCTTGGTTTGGCTGGATATTATCGACGTTTTGTGAAAGATGTTTCACGATTATCTAATCCACTCACCAAGTTGACTTGGAAAGGAGTTATGTTTGTCTTGATGGAGGAATGTGAAGAGAATTTCAAGGAGTTGAAAAGAAGGTTATCCAGTGCACCTGTGCTCACACTGCCTTGTAGTGGAGAAAGGTTTGTGATATACAGTGATGCATCCAAGAAGGTATTGGGGTGTTTTCTTATGCAAAATGATATGGTGATAGCTTATGCCTCATGACAGTTGAAAATACATGAGAAAAATTACCGAAATCATGATTTGGAGTTAGCTGTGGTAATCTTTGCATTAAAGATTTGGAGGCATTATCTTTATGGAGAAAGGTGTGACATTTATACTGATCATAAAAGTATAATGTATATTTTTGCACAAAAGGAGATGAATATGCGCCAAAGAAGATGGTTGGGGCTGATTAATGATTACAACTGCTCAATTCATTACCACCTTGGGAAAGAAAACAAGGTGGCAGATGCATTAAGTCGACAAGACCATGCCAGTTTATCCATGATGAGGATCAAAAAAGATCCAATATTTATGGATTTAAAAAGGATGGATCATGGAATTATAATAAATGGGGAAAAATAGTATCTTTCTCAAATTAATGGTCAACCATCTATACATGTGAAGATTAAAGAGGCGCAGAAAGAAGATGTTGAGTTACAAAAGAGGGTGAGAAATGTTCCTGAATTCAACCTTGATTGTGATGGGATAATAAAGTTCTGGAATTGGGTTTTTGTTCCTCCCATCTCAGAAATAAAGAAGGAGCTGCTGGATGAGGCTCATAGTTCTTCATTCTCTATTCATCCTGGAAGCACGAAGATGTATAGGGACCTGAAAGAGTACTTCTGGTGGGATGGCATGAAAAGAGATGTTGCTGAATATGTCTCTCGATGCTTGGTTTTCCAGCAATTTAAAGCTGAGAGAGAGAAGTATAAGGGAATGTTACAACGATTACCCATACCCGAATGGAAATGGGAAAACATAACTATGGACTTTGTCACCGGACTTCCTAAAACATACAAAGGCAATAATGATATCTGGGTCATAGTTGATCGTCTTACAAAGTCTGCACACTTCATCGCTATTAGAGAGGATTTCTCTCTGGATCATATTGCCATGATAGATGTAAAGGAAGTGGAAATATTGCATGGAGTACCACTTTCTATTATATCTGATCGGGATCCAAGGTTTACCTCAATGTTCTGGAGAAGTCTTCAGCACACTCTGGATATAGAGTTAAGTTTCAGCAATGCTTATCATCCTCAGATAGACAGTCAGTCTGAGAGAACAATTCAAAATCTAGAAGATATGTTGAGAGCTTGCTCTATGGATTTTAAAGGTGGTTGGGATCAACACCTATCTTTGGTGGAATTTTCTTATAATAATAGCTTTCACTCTAGTATTTAGATGGCTCATTATGAAGCTCTCTATGGAAAGAAATGTAGGACTTCAACTTGCTGGGATAAAGTTGGGGAAAGAAAGCTATTAGGACCTGATCTTGTTGATGAGATGGTAGAAAAAGGTACGATCTATTCAACAACACATAATATCAGCTCAGAGTCGACAGAAAAGTTATGCTGACAACCGAAGAAAATACCTAGAGTTTGAAGTGGGTGATAATGTGTTCTTACGAATATCTCCCTAGAAGAGGGTCATGAGATTTTGAAAAGAAGGGGAAGTTGAGCCCTAGATATATCAGTCCTTTCGAAATACTGGATCGTGTTGGGAAGGTAGCTTACTGATTGGCACTTCCACCGAATCACTCTCAAGTTCACGATGTGTTCCATGTATCTCTCCTGAGAAAGTACATACCTGATCCTTCACATGTACTCAGCTCAGAAGTTGTACCGCTGGAGCAAGATCTTTCTTATGAAGAACAACCGATAGTGATTCTAGATCGTAGCGAAAAAGTCCTACGAAACAAGACCACTTGATTGGTGAAAGTTTTATAGAGGAACCACCAATTAGAAGAAGCTACATGGGAGCTTGAGGATATGATGAGGGAGAGGTATCCTCATCTTTTTGTTACAAAGTGACGAATTTTGAGGGCGAAATTCATTTTAAGGGGGGTAGAATGTAACACCCAAGAATTTTATGTTATATAAATCATAAAATGAATCTTTTTCTACACACAACACTTGCTTGGCTTTCTTTACACGAAATCGCGACCTTCTTCGATATCTTGCGTCGTACGTAATACCGAGTTTCACTAAACAACGATATACTATTACAATATTATTAAAACTAGCCGTTATGAATATTAATAACCACTTTTTGAAATTTTTTAAATTTTATTTTTCAAAATGGACTTAATTTTTGGATTCAGAATATCGAAATTAGCCTAGGGTGAAATTTTGGTATTTTTCTGAAAACTTTCAATTTTTGATGAATAGTGAAACAACTAAGTGGTAGTTAAAAAACTGAATTTTTCATAAAACTTAATTTTACCGCTTCTGTGAGTGGAATTTCAAAAATCCGAGAGACACGATTGATGTCAGTAAGTAAAATGTGGTTCAATGAGATGAAAATAATTTTTGGTGAATAGTAACTTTTTACTTTTATTTACCACGGTTAAAAGTAAATAGGGTAACTAAGGGTAAAAATGATATTATTATTACCCAAACTCATTTCCTAATTCTATTGGATAAGTGTAATTCGACCAAAAACAACCTTAGGAATAAAATATGACCATTTAGGCCCACTTGGATTAGATTAGGACATTTATTATTAATTTATTTAAAGAAGGGTTAAAATAGTTAAAATCAAAGTTTAATAAGAAAATAAATTTTAATATAGGGTTATACATGAGATAAATATGACTATAATTATTCATTAGAAATCTAAAAGGATTTCCTACATAATGATATTTTATTTGTAATTTTTAGACTTTAAATAAGTTAATTTATTTACGACACAAAGATGATGTAATAATTATCTTATTAATGAAATATTAACATAATTGATGTTATAAATACCCAAATAAATGTAATTTGAGACTTTTTTATGAATTCCACTAATTTTATAGGTTAATGGGACATGTTATTATTAATTTAATTAACTATATTCGAACTAATAATTCTGTTATGATTTTCACAAAAATCAATTACGAAATAGTGTCAAAATTGACATAAAATAGTTTTTAAAACAAATATTATATTATTAATTGTTATTTTATTAATAAAAATCTATGGTTCGGCCAAATGAGTTAGATATGGTTATATAAATTAATAATAAACAACGTGGGGTTCGTTTGGATTGTTATAGTGAGATTATTAACCATATAGTATAAGAACACAAGAAGACACGGTAAAAGTAAAAATATTTAACTCAATGTTAAATCTAAATGATAAGGTTAAAATAGCAACCTAAACTTGTCTAAATTATATTGGATGAGAGGATTTCGACCCATCCCCACCTTAGATTCTAAATATATCAATTTGGAGCTATTAAAAACCGAATTTAACTTTATAATAAAATAATAGTTTTAGTTATTCCAAAGGTGCCCCTCTCCTCCCTTATAAAAGGGAACCTCCTCCCTCTCCTCCTCACACCAATTTGAGCCTTCAAGCTCGGCCAAAACCTGAAAATTTCTCCTCTCCACTTCCCTAGAAACATCTTAGAGGTCCTGGTCTTCTTAAAAGACCAATTTTAGTTCCCTAAAAGGAGGTCTCAAAGAAGCACTTCAAAGAAGAGGTAATGTCCGTTGCCGATTCTTTCAACTTTATTTCTTCTTCCACTAATTATTCTTTAGTTGTTTAATTATGAAGTAATAACATAAGTATAACGCATATACTGATATGTTATTATAAGTATGAAAAAACCCTATTTCACCATCTATCCATCCTACGAAAAATGAAATCAATGCGCGTGCGTACGTACGAAATACCGTCTCCACGCTGTGGGGTAATCTATTTTCCACTACCACCTTACTTGGATGGGTATAATGGTGTAAATAATTACTATATATGACTATTGTAAAGTGATATTGATTCTGTAAGAGTATACATACATTCCAATACAACTCAACGATCATGAGAACGATATCATCGCACGTGCGTACGTACGGACTAAGGTCTCCACGACGCGATGTGATTCATTCTCGACGTTAACCATTCATGAATGATTATAAAGTATATATAATAAGTAATCATGAAATATTTGACATAATAATACTACTGGATTTATGTATATATATATTTATGTCATCTACTTAATTCCACTCAATTCAATAAGGAAACGAAAACATCATTCATGCGTACGTACGGCCTACCGTCTCCATGAATGGTTTATTTATTTCCATTTATCGATCCATTATATATATGTATATTATGAATATATATTATATATAAATAATGTTTTACATTTTGGATTTCAGTAATCATGATCTAAGTAATCATATGAATAATTACAAGTTAAAACATGAACGACAAATGAGACGATTTTACCCAAAATGCTACTTTAACATGAATTTACAAAATAACGGGTAATATAAAGTCATAAGTGAACCATATATGATATAATAACAATGAATATGATTCTGTAATAAGTAAATAACATTATTTAAATCATTATACAAGAGTCTCAGTACCTTACGAAGCAAATCAGACCTAAGGTAAGTGAAATATCACAATCTCATTTTTATCCGAGATTGTTTATACTTTTGTAATTACTGGGGCGTATTTTATCATCCACATCCATGTTTCATAAATATGTAATATTATTTCCATCCACCAAAAATTTTTTAAATCCAATTTTACCCTTCGGTGAGTTTTTAGTAAAAGATATGAAATGAATCTTTTGTTGTTTTTCGTACAAGGTACTTTTTTGACTTTTCCGACAAAAGTATGAGAAGAATGTTTTTTAACTTATACGGGATGAATGGTTTTTTAAAACATTATTTACCAGAAGCTTCATATACAAGTTTTCATGTTTATTTTTAATCAACTTATTTTAGTTTTAAATTGTATGACATGTTAATAAAGGAAAATGTTTTTGAAGTAGAAAGGATATTTTCCTCAAGAATGGAGTTCAAGTGTTTTATCAAAATTATTTTCCATCTAAGATAATAAAGGGTTATATTTATATCCCTATTATTACATTGATTTGATTATGTGGTGATGGAATTATATTTATGAATTCCTTTATCTTATATGAATTGTTTTATGAAGTCACGATGTTTAAGATTCCCATTTTTTTTACATGGGTCATGCAATGATGTATGATTTATGATTTTGTGGCACACATAAGAATGGTATCATTATGAGATGGGTGGGACATATATCTCCATCCAATGGATTGGGTAAAGATTTTATATCTCATGAGATAGACATGGCTAGAACGGCAGGTTAAACTGGTTCAGTGAAACAGGACTGAAACGAGGAGTGAACTCGGTTCAGAAATTGACGTTTTCCACTAAGATAGTCTTGGAAATGAGTATTGACTAATAAGAAATGATTCTCTATGATTATGTGTGTATTCCACAAAGTTTCATGTTTTATGTTATGATTATTGGGATTACATTTCACTACTATTATTTATCCCATGTTATGAAATTATGATTTCTTTTGCAGGTTAAGATTTCCAAAAGTTATGTTCTTATGTATATGATGTGATTGATATTTCTTTTGTTTACCCTTACTGAGCATTTGAGCTCACCCTTTTGTATGTTTTATTTCCCCAGGTCAGGAATATGGTTATTAAGTAGGATATTCCAAAAAGGGACTCTAGATATTATGAAATAAATGAGAGGAAAAGTAGATGTTTATGAACCAGATGTTTATGTTTCCCAGTTTCTAAAGACTCTATACCTATATGGTCCTTTCCTGGTTTTGTTATATATTGTAATAAGTGTGCTTAAATTCTAAAGTAATGACAATGTATGTAAAGTATGGGTCATTATACAACATTTAAATAGTTATCATGCCATTTATATTTAAAGCTTATAATTATTTGATTAATATTCAGAGGAATTGTATGAAACCCCTAGGTGAGAACCTACTAAGCATGTTAGCTCACACCCTATGAACCACATTGGTAGTGTCCTGAAATGGTTATGTATGTTGATACAGGTAAAGTAATGGTGCCACAGATATTTGGAATGATTTTTTGTGAACTGGGTTTTTGGTAGATAGGGGTGAAATAGTGGGAGGTTTCCTACACAATCGCATTGAGATTTTTCTGTAGCTAAATTTTTTGTCCTTTTTTATTGGAATTGTTAGTTGATGATTTTTTACCTTTTTTGTTATATCACTTATGTTGTTGTTTTTATGCTATGAAATATATCATTATCTTCCAATGTTTCATTCAATTCTTTGTGTATATTACATGCTTTTTTGAGTTCTAATTGGGAGAAATAATTCCATTAGTTTCTTATTTGATTCTTATGTGCTAGTTTACTTCTCTTAGGGATGAAGAATTCCCTTTGGGAATGTGGTGGATTGGGTAGGGTACCAGTTTGGGGGGGGGGGTATTTGGGTAAGTTCATTATATTTTGTTATCTGAGGCTAGTCTATCCTCAGGACCTCATATCTGGGAAATTTGGTAGACATGAGATATGATTGTTGGGACTTAAGAGGTTTTTTGTGGTGAGTGGTTAGACAGATCATACCATGATCAGAATCAAGATACCATGGGTTTTTAGGAAGTGGGTCTCATGTCTTGAGTTTATAATGATAATCTGAGTTTTTTCTTATCTATTTTCTAGTTTCAACTAATATTTTAATATTGTTTGATAATTTTTTTTGTTTCATTGTGTAACTGTATGACTTCATGAAATTTTATGTGAATTTCATATGGGGGTTTAAATGATTCTACCCATGGGAATCATCCAATAGACAATAATTTTATTTAGTATATTGTCCAAGTAGTTCCTGATGTTAACTATAATGTGATAAAAGATTAGAATTTTTTTTGATGTAAAGCAATGTGCTATTAGAGAAACAGATCAATCATGGGAGTCCTTATGCGAGAAACCACTAAACTGTGATGGTTTGAATTCACCTGGATAGGTGGAGGATATGATAGAAAAAATCGATCGTATCATTGACTTCATATATTCATTTGAGAGTACCACTGTGATGTTCAGAATGTTCATACTTGTGGATCTAAACAAGAAATGGTTGAATTATATAAGATAGGAGGATATAAATGTGGGTTTAGACTAAAAGTGTTTTAGGAGTCTCTTCTTCTTGCAGTTTTATCCAGATTCACTATTGATTGAAATTTTCAAGTGTTCCTCTCCTTGAATCAGGGAGAGAATTTAGTGTCAACATACCCCATTTCTTTAGCTGAGTAAAATTGTTTTTCAGTAGAGGTTGTGATGAATGACTAGAAAAAAGCACACAAGTATCTATAGGGTTTGCGATTGGATATCCGATGACATGTATTTATATTGAATATTTTGACCTATGAGGAGATAGTTTATAGGGTCATGATGGAAGAAATGAATAAGAAAATAGAGGATGGATATTATTCAACTTGTCTTCCGCCTAGTGGTAGATTCAGTGATGAACCAGTGAAAATATGAAAGGAATGATCACCGAATGAGTAGTGGAGGTGGTTCTCCACTACATTCCAATTCATCTCATCTAGTGATAGCTAGTGGTGTTCTTGTGAATTTATATTAGTGTTGAAAGGATAGACGTTGAAGAAATTATTTTTCTCCACCTATAAATATTTGTAACCATTTTTCCTTTATGGTTATTTGCTGCATTTCTATCAGGCTATATCTACTCCTCAATATGGTTAAGTATCATCAGCTCAAAAAGGATATTATAGATATGTAATATTTACCAAATAATACAAGGATCCAACCACAAGTCTCAAGATCATGTCATATTCATGTAGTAGATTTGTTTCCAATGGAGGTAGATGTAGGTCTAGTGAGAGAGAGAGGTATTGTCTTTATTTCATCACCAGTAGTGATTACTTTATTAGAATATAGTTCTTTCCAGTTGTCTATATATTTCCATTTTTTATATTATCGAACATAATATTAAACTCATTTTATTTTTAATGGAGTTAGAAAGACATATTAAGAAGAGGAAAGAGTAGAGGTTTCAATTTCTATCTTGTCCACTATTGATAGCTGATGTGGAGTTAGTCTGTGATTTTCTTATTCTCTATCAATATCTACTTGACGTCATCATGGAGATAAATGGGATTTTTACGTAACAGGCTATGGTTTATTTTTTATCATGGTTATGTCCCATTCCGTATGGATGATGGGATATCATGGGTTCTTTAGTTAAAGAGGGATCTAAGTTCTGGTCACAAATGAAACTCCCAACCAGCGATTAGAAGGTCATCATCTGCTGTAACAATTCTGGGTGATATCATTTATTCTTTTAGTCATCTTACCTCCATTATTTGGGGTTTTAATAATTTTTTCTAGATTATTTATCTTGGATTCCTCTAGGGAGAGAGGTATAGTTCATCATTGACTTGATTTTAGGGATGCAACCAATATTGATATCTTCATATCATATGGAATCTTTATAGCTACAAGAGATGAAAATTTAATTACATGACTTGGTGGTGAAGGGTTTATTCACCCTAGTACTTCCCCTTGGGTAGCCCTAGTTATATTATCTATGAAGGTAGAAAGTTACTCCGATTTTTCATGAACTAGGAATGTGAAATTGTGTAATAGTTAAAAAAGTATCATTTTCCTCACGTGGATGATGTATTTGACAATTTAAAAGGGAGAAAATAGTTTTTAGATATTGATCTATATTCATGTTATTATCGTCTTAGGGCTTGAGAGTGTGATATATGAAAGATAAATTTCAGGAGTACGTATTTCCATCATGAATACCTTTTATTGAAATTTGGTTGGAAGAATGCTCCTATTGTTTTCATGAAAATATTGAATAAAACATTCTAAAAATATCTAGAATCTTTTGTGACAGTGTTGATAGATGACATTTTATTTAACATGAGATCCAAGAATGAGAACGAGAACCATCTAAATTTGTTTTTGTAAATCCCGATGATTCGCCTTTTGTATGGAATGATTTCAAAATTCAAAATGTGGATTCAGGATGTGATGTTCCATTGGCATGTAATTTCAGGGCATTGATTGTCAGTTGATCCTAAGAAGGTAATTGATTACTATCCAAAAATGACCGTTTGAATTTATTTGATATTCATAGTTTCCTTGGTCTTTCTGGATATAATGGACGGTTCATCAATGATTTCTCTAATTTTTTCCACATTTGATTGATCTTCCCAGGAAAAGGGTAAAATTAAAATGGGATTCAAGGTGCCTTGCATATTTGAAAAATTTGAGAATATTTCAAACATCAAATATTAGTTTGATGTTTCCTTAACCAAGTAAGGGATATGCAGTTTCTTGTGATGCCTCTAGCACTATTTTGGGAGGTTTGATCATGAATAATAATCATGTGGTGCCTTATGGTTCTTTACATATAATAACACCTTAGAAGAATTACCCCAGTAGTGATTTTGATCTTGTTGTAGTTATACATGTGCTTAAGTGTTGGTGATATTATCTTTTTGGGGAATGGTTTACAATCTTTTATTACTGTAAGTCTTTGAGAAATGTATTTTATCAAAAATGAAATGAATCTTACATTGAGGTGGTTGGTGGAATACAATCCCCCATTTGACATCAATATCACTTACACCTCGTGGAATTAGAATGTTGTTGTAGATGTTCTTAAAAGAAAAAATCCATCAAAATGTTTTTGGAATATAATGAGGAGTGGATCCTTTTGGGAATATTTTCTCAGTTTATTTAAGAAGTTCCTAAGGATGTTTCAGAAATGTTATGACTTTTCTCTCTCTTAAAATCATCCCTCCTTGAGTATATTCTATATTGTTAGTTGAATGATGTTGTGCTCATTATAATGAGAGAAATTCAATATAGCGGGGAGACCATTTCTAGTTCGTCTCTCACTTTAATGGATGTTATAACCTTTATAGATAACTTTATCTTCCCAATTTATATGAAGATACTAGTTTTGTTTGAATGTTATCAATCTGTATGTGAAAATAATCTAGTTTCTATAAAGATTCATTATGAAATCTGAATAATATTCCGATGACTGGGTATAAATCCTGACATTACTAATTTTGTGTCTTGTTGTTACACCTTCCAATAGATACATGTAGAGTAAATGAAACCTTCTAGTTTTCATCAGCCTCTTATGGATCCAGTTTGGTAATGGAACATGGATTCCATGTATTTTGTTTGTAAAATTACCATAAACCCCCAAGGGAGGAATGATATTTGGGTAGCTATTGATCAGTTAAAAAATTCATCATATTGCCTTAACATTAGGGACACCACAATAGTTCAAGATCTAGTTATGATGTAAGTGAAGGAAACTAAGAGGATATATGGGTTTCCTTTTTCCATTGTTTCAGACAAGGATCATAGGATTACTTTTAGGTTCTAGAGGATTCTCCATGATGAGATGGGAAATCATGTTTGGTTAAATACTCATTCAAAGATATATGGTCTAACATAGAATTCTATGCATATCATATAGAATATGCTACATGAATAATTATTTAATTTTTTTGGATCTTGGGTTATCCATTTTGAATTGGTTTTGTTTTCTTATGATAATATTTTTCAGTTTTCAATACAAATTTCTATTTTTGAGGCTGCATATGGTAACCCATGAAGATCACCTCTTTGTTGGGTCGAGGTGGGAGAATATAATTTAGTTGGATTGAGTGTGTCTATGGAGATGTCCATGATTATTGAATATATACACCATTTTTTTGTTACAGATAAGAGTCAAAAAAATATTATATGGATCTAGTATGTCTTCCTTTGGTGTTTTTTGTAGGTGAATATGTTTTCTTGAATGTTTATCATCAGTTGGGTCACCATCATCTTGGAAAATTAGGAAATTTGGTTTTAATATTTATTAGAACATTTTAAGTCAATGATAGGATTAGTATAATATCTTATCGACTGGAATATCTGGATCAATTATCAGAAACTCTTGATAATTTCAAAACATGAAAAATTAGGAAATATTATATTGAAACCTATCATGTTTTGACTTGGGAAGAGATTAATTTTGAGGTAGAAGATTTAGTTGTTGATAATCCAGTTGGGATCATTTACTCTCAAGTTAAACACATGAATAAGGAATCTATTTCATTGCTCATAATGTTATGGTTTAATTAAATATATTTTCATGATACTTGTTTCCATGAGTTTTTGATGTGGGAGAAGTTTCCTCACCTCTTTACAGGTCTTCATTCTTCCACATGACTTCTCAGGGAAGAAAAGTCTTATACTTCAGAGTTTGTAACATCTCACAACCCACATTGAGGTATTTTTCCTTTCTCTTGGATTTTTTTCATCTTTAATTGGGTGCATGTCTAGAATCCTGACGATGAAGAACATTTTATGAGAAAAATGACCTAATGTTAAGAGATTAATGTTTTTTTTATTTAAATGAATCTTGGTACAAATGGGTAATGACTTGTCATGGTATCCTTTAGTTCATAGAATGTCTGAGTTGGTTTGTGATTTTTGTAATAACCTACCGTTTTTGTAGTGTGTATGAAAAATAAATTCCATTTAATAGGATCACACAATGTGTATGTTTTATAGGGTAGATCACATGAAGCTAGTAAAAATAATGAATTTAGTACACTTTTTGTAAGGGTTAAACATTGTGTAATGTTAAAAGATCCAGTTATAATAAAAAAGGAAGAGTTTTTCTTTATATCTCAGCCTTGAGGATTATATGATGTGTAAAGGGATCAGATGAAATTTAAATTCTGTGGTATGGGATTTAAGGGTTCCGTTAGGATGATATTTTCATTATTTCATTATTATATCCCTAGTATTTTAACATATATCTCTTCTCTGGTAATTTATAGAGTCTCTCTTTGACCTATATTTATGCATACGGTTATTGATAACTTTTGGTGGTTGGATTTCATCTCTTCCATCAACTGATCCCATCATATTATCCGTTTCATTGATCATGTAATTTCCTTTACATTTTTATTAATGATTTATTTATCTTTTGTGGTGTTTCATCTTGCTTCCTTATAGATCCATTGAGAGATCTTGTTATGGGTACCAATTCCTTTGTGTTGTGGTGTAGATGTTGTGCATTATTTTAGTATGTTTTGTTTCATCTTCTCCTCCAAACCTTTTTCTTGAATTGAATCAATTCACATATGTGTTTTTTATTTTAGGACCTCCTTTATTATTTATGTATTCTTCTTATAGAGGATCACGTCGTGGGCATATGTGGACCCATGTTTTGAGGTAGGTGGTTCCATCTCTAGCCAGTGTTGGTGAATTGTAGTATTCCTATTTTTATTCAACTATTTTGTTTAATGAAATTTAATGGTATCATTGATTTTATTTGTGTGTGTATTGAAATGAGATTTAAAAAAAATATTGGTTTTCTTTAGTGTTGAAAAATGAGATGCTTTTTTGAAAGCATTGTAAATGGGTTTCCAATAATGATTTGGTCAAAATGGATTGATGAATTGATTTAGGAAATAGATCATATGGGAAGCTTTGGGTTCTTATATATAAAGTATAATAATATGTCTTCTGTACTTTTTGGGGTTTTACTCATGGTAATTTCCTCTCTTTTTTAATGCTATTGTTCTAGATACCTGTTAAAACTATTTGGGACTCACTTTCTAGGGTGTTTATCTACACTGTCATCTCGATGCATATATCTAGTGTCCTGGAGAATATATGATTATGTATTTTAGGTATGACTGTCCAAGCTATCCTAATATATTGTGATCACTGACATGATTTTACCTACAATTAATTTTTGACTTATAATATTTTGTTGTACTTCCTTGAATTGGATATGATATGTGATGCATGATTTGTTTAGACCATTATATATGAAGTTATATGTATATTTTTTAAATGATTTCAAATTTATTTACCTAATTTATTTAGAAATGTGAGAAAATTTTAAATTAAATAATAGGATTTTTTATTATTAAAAAAACAATTATAACTTAATCATGTCTTATTTTTTAGAAAATTTATCATTTGTAGATTATTTTTAGAGACATGATATGGAACCCCTGGGTGAGATCCTAGTATGTCTGGTTTCTCATACACTATGAACCTATTCGGTGGCGTATTGAACTGGTAAAGTCTTTAGATATTAGGAAAGGAAATTCAATATGGTGGGGAGGTGAGGTTTTCTATCAGTAGGTTTTTGGGTTGATGTTGGAGATATTGTGGGAGTTTTCCCATACTAACACATAGAGAAATTGGATTAACTATTTATTTTCATATTACTCTATATATTGACATGTCCCTTAGAGGTTTTTTGATATTTCATTTAGTTTTATCAATTCAATTTTTTTTGTTATGGAATATATCTTTATCTTTCACTTTTTTGTTTCAATTTTGTGTATATATTTCATGTTGTTTTTTCTTTAGATTGGGAGAAAGTGCTCCTTCATGTTTTTTAGATTCCTGAGTTCTAGTCCCCAGCCCTGTGGGGTTATGAAATGCATTCATGTTTGTGAAATATTGTTTAGGGTACTGATTTGAGAGGGTATTAAGTTTGGTTCATTAATGAAATTGTTAGTTTTATATTATTTTACAAGGAAACCAAGATTTCAAACCAAATATATATTAAAAATATAAAAATAACATACATCAAAAAATACATAATTGTATGATGAATCTGATAAATGATTATACATTTCTCTAACAATACCAATCATATCATTTATATATCTCACGAGATGTGAGTGTAATACAATATTAACATCATAGTTACCATGAATGTCTTAAAAATAGAATTTTATTTAACAATCTAATAACCTATCACAAGCCTCCACTCAAATAATGGGTAATAATGCACAATTTCTATCCCTACGCCATATATGTAGAAACCCCAACCCTAGTTTCCTGAATCTGATTCCCACCATCATATAATAGTAGAATACACACAGAATCATATCTGAAAGTACCAAATAGTTTAGTATTCATGATAGACTAGATACAAAAATTATTAGAATATTTCACTTAAAAACAAAAATTAAAACATAATATTTTTTTGAGAATTACATTGTTCCCTCTAACATATATTAGAATAAAAATAATATTACACTTCATGGATTCCACATGAAATAAAAAAATAAAGGTGTGATCAAATTCTCAGAAAGGGTTAAGTATAGTGGATGCTATCATGAATCAATAAGTATAATACACATGGAAAGGTAAATAAATAAACATAAATTATTTTCAAATAAATTGATTATCATGATAAGACAATACATTATCAATATTGGATGGTAAATAAGTGAAAACACTATCCATTTAAAGAACTAAATAATTCAAAATCAATATCGAAATTTTAGTAACTGAAAACACATTCCTTTTAATCAATAAAATAAAAATAAAATGCATCTAGATATAATATCATTGGAAAATTATCATGGATGATAATAATAATATAATTCTTAATGAAGATCATTCTTAATTATTGGATTCCTCTATTAGGAAAATGAAAACCACTACTATCAATATCTATACACTAGATAGTTTATAACGATAGGTTGAAACCCATTTAATTATTTTAAATTGATTTTTATAATGAGGAATGTTAATACATTGATGGTATATATAAGGTTTGGAACCCACATATCATCACATTTCCAAAGAATTCCTTATATATATTGAATAATTGATTTAATTAATGAATTATTATTCCTTATAATGAAATATCCATATTTAGTAAATGATACCAATTTATCAATACATTCAATATTAATCAAATTACATTAAATGTAAAATCCATTTCTATTAATGGTAAATAGTTTTGTAAATAATCATATACATGATAAATAATATTGATAATTATGGGAAACATAATGTTTAATGATCATAGGAATGTGAAAATTTAAAGTAAAAGCTAATGACAAAAAACAAGGCAAGGAAGTTAATTTCAATACAATACTTGGTTAATATAATAATAAACAATTCAGAGGATTAATAAAGATGGTGTAAATAAAACATATTCCCATTGGAGTAATAATAATGGATTTTTTCAATTATTAATATAAATACAATAAAAATGTCATTAAAAAAATTATTAAAGAATATATCCATTTTATTTTTTAAAAATTTGAAAAAAATTTCTTTCCAAATTACTAATACAAAAATTTGTATAAAAATAAAACAATTACATTATAAATTAAGATTCAATTAAACGATATTCAAGAAAACATGTAATTATTTACATGTTATATATGTTAAAAAAATATTCTTTTTTCATTGTAGAAAATGTTCGTAGTGTTCCTTATTTGGAAAAGTATGATAATTTTTTTTACATTTTTTATAAATGAAACACAACAATTATTTTAAAAATTAAAAATGAATCAATAAAAAAGAATAAGGGTAAAATTGGGTAAAATGTAATTTGATAAATAATTTTGAAATTGTAAAATAAAAATAGAAATTCATATTTAGAGATATTTTTTCGGGATGAAAACAAATTTCCAACCAAGATAGAAAAAAATTTATTTTCTATGAAAATTTTATAAATTATTTTAGTTACCAATGAGTGGAATAATTTTACTATTATTTTTAGATATCATGACTACCTAGTGGTAAAAAAATGAAATGTTTTTATTAGGAAATTTTGGATTAATATTATTCAACTAAAATTCATGAACAAAAAATCTTGATTAAAATGCGATTTTGAAATAAAACATTATAATGATCATAATGCTGAAGTGAGAATTAACAAATGATTATATTATGAATTTAAAATATAAATCTATAGAAAAAATTGGAAATAAAATATAATGATATAAAAATTTATTATGCATAAAATCTTTGAATGATATAATCAATTAAGTATAAGTTTAACCGAGTGAATGAAAATTGAGTTATGCGAACCTTTATCTCAAACATTAAATTGGTGGAATTTTATTTAATCGCATGTATTTTTGTTTCAGATATTTTATTAATTATATAAGAACCATACTAATATTTATAATATCAAAAATGATTCTTTTATAACATCTATTCACCCATTTGATAATAATAACTCATTATTTTCATTATTTTTGGTGTTAGATGACTTCTTTTCTTATTCCATCTTAATAATAGAAGATCTGGTTATTTGGAAAATTATATTTACTCATAAAGAAATTAACAATAATAATTGCTTAATTATTATATATATACATAAATTTTAATTATAAAAAATAACATTAAATAAATATATATATATATATATATATAAGAAAAATGAATTATGTTATGATCATAGAGATGATAAGACGTACTTAAAAATGTGTAATGTTTTCATTTCTCAATGATCATTATGGAATGAAGGTATGTAATATATTTTCTATACAGAATAATAATAATATAATATATACCAAATTATCCATTTAAAAATAATTATATATCATCCATGTTGTGTGGTGATGAAAAGACAGTCACAACGCTTCATGTAGATGACAGTCCACACGTAAAAAAATGATGTCATCATTTTTATGTCATCAAAAAGGTAAAAAATATTATTTTCTCATAATCATAAATTATTTCATAATATAATAATTATTTCAATTATATCACTTATATTTATTAACTTTAAACTTATTACATTACATATAAATAATAGAGATAGATGAGTCACATCTCTTCACGAGGCAGTCGTCCTCTTTACTCATGAGCGACGTTTTTGTATCTCATACATGATGGAAAGTAAAAAAAGATATATGTCATATAAAGAATCCAAAGGTATAAATTTTTTATAAATATAATATATATCTTCTTTATGAATCATCATACCCTATTGTGAATGTTGGTAATGGAAGATCACATGAAATCAGTTTGGTCTGCAATTGTCCATTGTACACACAAATGATGACTTCATAACCCATTTGATATATGTGGAGATGGTTGTAGGTCATGAAATTTAAAAAAAACTCTTAATTTATTAAAAATACTGAGTTTATTATATCATAATGGTTAAATAAGAAAATAATCATGAGGGGAAATAAATAAAATAAAAATGCTCACTGAAGAACATTAACTCTTCTTTCGATATCCTCCTTAGGTTTGTAGAAAAATCCTTCCTCGGTTGGATTTCTACCCAAAATAAGGACTGTTGAATTAAAGGAGGGTTGTTGGGAAGTTATTTGGGAAGTAAATTACCTATCCATTTTGGTTATATGTTATAGAGAATATATGAGTGGTGGTGACTATTTATAATAGAGGCGAGTGGCACACATGTAATTTTTTTAAAAGAATCAATTATACCCCTGTTTTTTTGGGAAAAAATAATAAAACTTGGGTTATTTTAAGAAATAGAATATATAAGGTATAAAAATGTCCATAAAATCTATTTTTTCATGTTTATTGGTCATTTTATTCATTTATTTTTAGTTTAAGCCTAGTAAATCAATTTTTACCTTAACTATGATATTTTTTCCCCTTTTCACTATTTAGTTTTGTGAGACATTATTATAAGAATATTAATAATTTTAAATTATTCTAATAAAAATACGAATTCCATTTTTAAAATAAAATTCAGATAAGGGGGTAAATTTGAAATTAATATTAGTCTCACATACGTGACAATAAAACATGTTTTTAAATAGAAAATGTCTAAATGTCTGTATTGATTTTAATTATAAATTTTAAAAGAAAATTAATCCAATTAAATATATTATATTAATTGATATAAAACTGAACTAATTTTACTTTAAAAATAATTGAAAAAAAATTATCAATATATAATATTTTAATGAAAATCCAGTTTTCAATTAAAATTAATGATTTTTAAGTATTTATCAAAAATAAAATTTTTCAGAAAAATAAAAAAAATTAACCCTGAGATAATTTCGGAGTTATGAGTTAAAAAATTAAATTTATTTTTTCAAATTAATTTCCTTGAATTGTTAGAAATTAAATTTATTTTATAATCCAAAAGTATGATTAATCCATCTTTTAGAAAAATAATATCATTCTGAATATAAAAAAGTTTCTTTTAAATAATTATATTTTTATTTCTAAAAAATATATTAAAAATATATGTCTGTAAAATATATATTTCCATAATTTATTTACCCATATTCAAGCCTATAATCTTAAAGGATACCTGATGACTATTATATTAAATAATAATATTTATTTAATATGTCTCTTTTCATCTAAACTCAGTGTTGCGTGTAATGAAAGCTCAATATAATGTAGAGTGTAAGGAAATCTAAAATAAATGTTGTTAATAAATTAATATAAACTCAGTGATTAAGGTAATTAACTATATTTAATAGATTGAAATTATTTAAATATAAATACATCATAATGTATCAGGGTGTTGTATTTTCTTCTAAGCTTGATGTGGCACGTCGCATATGCTCTCAAATACATGGTTATTATTTTAAAATTTTAAGGTGTTACATTCTCCCCAATATAATTAAGTTGTGTACTCATAAGTTAAAATAGATCTTAGTAATCATGAGATTGATATTTCAAAATTATTTTTTTGAAAACCCACCTCATAGAAATGTGGTAATGAAACATCAAATTAAAAAATGATGGGGAGTACAAAGATAACATGCATTAACACATAACATGGTTTTTGTGTAGGAGTAAATTTGTATAAAGTGATGGTATATAACTAGAAAAAAAATACATAATTATAGATTTTGATTTTGATCATTGGACACAATAAAGCAAATGATCAATGGAATGTTAGGGGCCTCAAAACCTTAAATTTAATATTTTTATAAGAACATAAGATTTATCCGATATAAACGAAATATGACAAAAAAAAGTATGAATATTATTTTTCTAAAGTATATAATTTCTTTTACAATCTAAGAATATAACTAAATAAACATACATGATATGTTCATATTTTATAAGAATAATTTAATCATTTGGTATTTCTTTGATAAATTTCAATTTTAACCCTTACTCTAAGAAATGAATATAAAAAATAATGTTTTTATTCCTAAATAGCAAAAAAATAATATTTGAGGCATTGTAAGGTCCATGTAAGTGGGGAATGTATTTCAGTTTTCCTCTAACTACTTTCCCAAACCAATATGGTTAGGATAGGTTTTTATATATAATAAATTAATCTATATATGTCAATGAAACCCAAAAAGTTCATCATTAATATTTATTTTCAATATTGTTTAACTAAAAAAATGAAATATTTACCTTGATTTTATGTATAATTGTGGGAGGTTATAAACCCTTATCATCCTTTAGTCACAGGTACAACCACTGAAACCTTTCCAGATGTCACAGGTTTTTACCCATCATGCAATTTTTCCTTTTTAGAAATAATATTGTTAAAATTCCTATAACATTCCCGAAAAAAATAGGATTCACTTACATGAAATAATATTAATCATTAAATAAAAGTTTTTAATATTATTTTAAATACTATTTATTTTTTACAGTGTCTAATAATCTGATTTGAAGATTATTTAAATGTAATTAATTATCAAATCAACAATAAAGGTTATAGATACCATTAAACTTATGTCCATAAAATGGAATGACATCATTCATCAAATAACTTTTTTTTAAAAGTAAATCTCACAGTAAATTTCTCCCAAAATATCCTTATTCGTAGTAGTATCCCATTACATAAAATATAAATAGAGATTTTATATGAATTAAATATTATAATAAATCTTAAAATCATAATCCCGTGATGGTGTCCATATATATTATGTTAATCAACACATAACTGATTTTAAAATTTAACAATATCTATATATTTTTCGTGATTCTTATAACCAATATACCATTGGTAAAATACTTATACATTTTAATTCATAAACCATAATACATAAATACTTCAACCATTTTATTTCCATATAGGCCCTTCCTTGTTCTAGGTTTTAACCATTATATGTGTGAATTGACTTGTATAATGCCGTGTTTATCCACACATAAAACAAAAAAATGGATCCCAAGGATGATATTTATTTCATCCCATTGTACAGATAAATTTTCCATAATAATTAATTTCATTAAGCCTTTATTTTACACAGATAAAAACTATTACCATACCTTTCTGGAAACATCTTTTCAATATAATAAACTTGAGGCTTAACTGAGCTCATTCTTTGTCATTATATATTTTAATCAGTCCTATGGATTGTAATGAAAATGTGAATTATCCATAGAATATCCCATGGGTGTGTCAAACCATGTGCATAGTAATACCTATTGTCATGCACTAGGTAATTATTAGGTTTAGACCAATGCAACTTTTTTGAATTTATTACCCCTAGGTACATCTGTTCAAACCCCACACCCACTTTTAGAATCCTAACATTGATATATTATATGTAAATACAAAATAATGTCTACCTTACTAAATCATTTGGATATTATTTAATAATTATCCTCAACTTATATCATTGGGTTATGGACCGTAATCTATTATTTCCTTAATCTAGTTCTCCTGGTTTCTACTATACCTCCTTTCACACTCATCATAATAACAGTATCTGGGAGCCAGTCCCTACTTTAATACATTCGAATAAGTTATAACGACTCTCATCCTGAAGGTCTAAATAGTTTAGTAGTCTTGTTAAACTAGATATATATATGATTCCCATATTTCACTTGAAAAAAAGTTATAATATAATTTTTTTTCAAGAATAACAATATTCACCTTAGGATATCCTCATACGACCGGCAAATAACAGTTCTTGGATTTCATGGAAAAAGAAACAATATAAGGGGGAGAAGAAATTATCATTAATTTTAATGTAATATATAAGCTATTATGTATCAATAAGTATAATAAACATGTAAAGGTAAATAGATGAACACACATTTCATTTAAATTGATTTAATATCATGAAATACTTGAGATAATCAATATAGAAAGGTAAATGACTAAAAAATCATTCCATTTAAATAACAAGATAATACATAATCAATATAAAAAGGTTAATAACTAAAAATAAATTCTATTTAATTAATAAAATGAAAGTTAAATGCATCCAGATATAATATAAATGAAAAAATGTCATGGGTCATAACAGTAAATGAATTCTCAATGAAGGTAATAATTAATTATTGGGGGTTTGGTATTTGGAACATGATAAACTCTACTATTAAGATATATCCTCAAATAAATTAAGACTATATGTAGAAAACCATTTTACATTGGCCTAAAAAAATTTCTCATGAGACTTTTCGAGGGATTGAGGGGCTATATAATGTCCAGGATCCACCTATCACTACTTCTCCAACTAATTCCTCAAATATTGAGTAATATATTTAATACATGAATCACTTTTCCTTTTCATTAAATATACTTATTGAGTGAAAGATTTTGATTTATCCATATCTATAATGTTAATAAAATAAATTTGGAAGTATACATAACATGTAAAAATGGTAAAAGGTTTAATAAATAATCCTAAACATAAAAAATAATGTTGATATTTTGTGGTAATCTAATCTATAATGATCACATAAAAGTTAATATTTCATGTTCATGTTAGTGAATACATAAATGAATCATGGGAGTAAATGTCAATACTATCATAGTTTAAAATAATCATATACAATCTAGAGGAATAATAATAATGGTATCACTAAAAAATTATAACCGTTAGAGTATGAATAATTTTTTTTTCATTGATGAATAAAAATAACATAAAAATATCCTTAATAAAATAATGATGAAAATATAATTTTATTTTTTATTCTTTTAAAATCATTTTATTGGAAAATCACATTTAATAACATTTATTTAATAATATCATTGTAAAAATGAATAATAATTCAATGAAATTTTTATCATGATGGTATCTAATTTCATAAATTTTATACAGGATAAAAAGAACATTCAGTTTTTAGTGTAAAAGGTTAGGAATTATCATTTTATAAAAAACTATTAGAAAATTCATTTTAAATCTCCTCAAAAAGACAAAAGGGAATATTTTTGAAAGGTAATATTATTCATTTGATATTTTATAAATAATAAATGTGTAAAAATTACATTAATAAAAAAAATTAAAAGGTAAAAAACATTTTTGAAAACATAATTTTAGAAGAAAAAATTTTCGGACTAAAGAGTGATGTGTTGCAGATTTTATTAAACCATTTTATTAATTAATTTGAAGAAAAAATTATGGGAAAATATAATAATTACTTGAAATTATCATGAATTTCTATAAAGGAAGAATGTTAAATGGGATTATTTAAAAATGTTCAAATAATTTTTTCAACTGAAATAAAATAACAAACACTATCTATTAGGATGGGATTGTGATGAAACAATATACAATGAACATAATGTTAAAGTGTGAATTAATGAAGGAATCAAATACGTGTTCAACTATAAATCAACATTATATAAGGGTAAATAAAACATTACGTAATAAAATGTCATTATACACATAATCATAGAATAAAGTATTTAACGATGTTATGGTATAACCAAATTAACCTATGATAAGTTATGAAATCCCTTACATTACACTGACTTTTGGTTAAATTTTATTTAAACATCTATAATTTTGTTTTAAAGTTTTCATTAAAATTATTCCCAAACTTTATTAACAATTATTAAATCATATATGATCCTTTAATAATATATCATCACATGTTCATTAATCATATTTCATTATTTTCATTATTTTGGGTGTCAATTTCCTTATTTTGTGATTCATTATTTATCCTAGAACTTATAGTTATTTCTCATATTATATAGTATAATAACATTAATAATAAAAATAATGAAATAATTATCATATTTATATGTCAATTTTACTGTTAAAACCATCCCTAAATGATGGTTATGAAAAATGATATATGTTATGATAAAGAAGACGGTATGCCATATAAATGCGTGAGTAACATTTCAATTTTACAAAGATCATTAGAGAAACAAGGTAAGTAATATATCATATCAAAATAATTATGATAATATAATATATACCATATTTTATAGTTAAATATACTTATATATATCATTCATGTGGTGTGGTGGTGAAAAGAGGGTCACATCTCATCGTGAAGGCGATGACCCACACATACACGAATGATGGTATCATCAAGAAGTGAGTGAATAGGTGCGAAATAATATTATATTTAAAAAATGATAAATATCATAATTATTTAACTTATTTCACATTTATTTGTTACATTATACCTTATTAAATATTTAGTAATGGATTAGTGAATTATGAATCTCATATCTTCGCATAATGGTAGTCTGTTGTACACTTGAGAAACGTTATCATATCCCCCAAAGAATAGAATTTAAATATATTAATATTATATTATTCCTAAAAAGTTATAAATATGTTATGCATACCATATATATACTGTATATACAACATCATACCCAACAGTTAGTGGTGGTAATGGCACAATGAATGATATAGGATGGCGAGTCGATAATACGCCATACACGACAATGATGATTTAAGAGCCCATATTATGAATGTGAAGATAGTTGACAGTCAATAAATTAATATAAATAAATTACAATAATATTTAATATAATTATTTTATTATATAATAATGGTTTAACAATAAATCATGGATGTGGAGAAAGATATACTTTAAAAACCCACATTAAAGAACATTACATCTTCCTCGGGTATGCATCTTAGCATTGAACCTAAATCCTAATTAGGACATCTTTATGCACAAAATAAGGATTATAGGAATATAAAATGGATGTTTCATACTTATTTGGGATTTTATTTTATGAACCAAAAATGTTTTATGGGGTAGAGATAATGAAGTGGTGGTGGCCTTTTATAAAATATGTGAGGGGCACACTTGGATTTTTTTTTTAAAATATTCAATCATAACCATAATTTTATTATTAAAAAAAATATAAAGTAGATTATAATAGATCCCAAAAGATATAATTTCGAAATATGTACATGAAATTAATGTTTGTAAAGTTTTTAGGCCATTTTTAACCCCTGCCTTCTTAGTATAACTCTAAAACAAATCCATTTTTATTGTAACTGGGATAATTAGTTTTTTCTATTTTCACTACTAATTTTGGAAAATAATTAACATTAACTTATTATAGAATAGTAATCATTTTTATTATAAATATGGAATAAAAATTTTCAAATTAAATTCACATAATTGGAAAATTTTAAACTAAAAGTAATCCTGAAAATGTGACCTAAAATCTTTTTATAAAAAGAATCTTTCTAAAAGTTTTCAAAGATTTTAAATAAAATTTCAACAAGAAAATTAATCCAATGAATGAAATTGGATTTAATAATATAAAAATGAAGTGATATACTTTAATATAAATTCAAATTATAATTTATCATTATAAATTATTTAATTAAATAGTCCGTTTTGAATTAAAATTTAGTATTTTTTACTATTAATTAAATATGAAACATTTCATAAAAATACCAATCACTCACCTTAATTTAATTTTGGTATTCCAATTTCAAAATCTAATTTTAAACTTTAAATTAAATTTTATAAAATTAGAAAAAAAAACCATTTTAAATTATGCATTCAAAGTGCAGTTAAACTATATTTAAAAAATATTGTTTTTTAGATTTTTTTATTTTAAGAATTTTTGTTTTCTTTTTAATAAATAAGTAATAGATGAATGGTTGTAAAATATATGTTTTCACAATTTCTTAATTCCTATACACACATTATAATATACGGTCTAGGTTATATGTACTATATTAAATAGTAATATGTTAATAGCTTGTCGTGTTTTGGCTAAACATTGTATTGTTTGTAAAGCATGATAAACTCTGTGTCGGGTGTAATGAAGTATAAATGAATTGTTGAATTTAATGAAAAATAAACATAGTGTTTCCAGTAATGAAATATTTTTGAGTGATGAAATTTATTTAAAAATAAATATATCTTAAAGTCTTGGGGTGTTATATTTTCTTCTAAGCTTGGTGTTGCGTGTCACATATGATCATGAATAAATGGTTCTTATTTTAAATTTTTTGTGTGTTACAATATATATCAGTAATTATTATCATATTAATCCTATTAAATTATGATCCATTTCATAAAAAAGAATCCCTTTACAAGGTATCTAGGTTGTTACCTCTCATGAAGTCTACACAGATTTATGGGTAGTGGAATAACATACATAGACCATGACATTGTAATTGGGTTACAACATATCATAGAATATCCTCAATTAAATGTGTTGTATCATAAATTATAAACCCCATAGATATTAATAAGGTCACTGATACCTAGATCCTACTTACCGAGTAATGGGTTATTATATAATAAAAAACCCTGGAGTGTGAAATTGGGTCACAATATAAAAAAATAAAATTATTCAACAATAATCACTTTAATACCAATACATAAATTTACTGAATAGTAATAACATCACACTCAATAGTTTCTATAGAACCATTACAACAAAATTATACTATCCCACCACCCTAGAAATTTGTAAGGTCATGTTGAGAATGAATACATCTTCCTCATCGAATGCACTATAACTCACACCACAATTTGAAAAGGAATCCAAAATGTGATATAAATAGCAGCATCAATATTATATACTCACATTGATACTCTAAAATTACCTTGGATAATCACATCCGTAGAACATAAATAAGTCATATTTAATAAAATTATGAGTTAAATACTCAAAATGAAATTTTTTCATCCCATGAAATTTAATACATCAATGTAGAATTCTCTTAAATAAAAAAATGAAAAAGGTAAATTAAAGGGGATGTAATAAATAAAATCATTGTTGAAATTAAGAGAAAAAATAATGAGTTTATCTAATGTAAGTTTTTCTGAAACTTTCATTTTCCCCTTCCATTTTATTTCCTTATGATTTATTTCACACGAGATATAAAAAAATTATATATCTATATAAAGGGTTCAATATTATGTCAAATGCATATAGATTATCACGATAAGAATCATGTAATATATAATATTGATTAACATCCTTGATATAATAATGGAAATTATAAACACAAATATAATTCCCATTGGTAAAAATAAAAAAATACAAAACTCTATAGTAAAGAAATATATTATATTTAATTGGATACCACATCAATTGAGATACCAAATGGTTACCCCAATTACTATATAATGACTTCCTTAGTCCCATTGAGTAATATAAAATTATATATAGAAATATTATCTATTTAAGTAAAAGTTAATTAACATTTCCTATAAACTTACAAGGAATCTTATAGTGTGAAATACCCTAATAAAAAAACCTAAAAATTAATCCTCCTACGGGAAAAAATATCTCCCACCCATCTTTCCACATGAGATTTTTTTTCAAATTTTATCAATATATAATGTACCGACATCAATCTATTTTGAATTAACTTTTTAATAAAATCCATATGCCAATAAAATTATAAAAAATAGAAAAATTAATCAATATTAAAAGTGTGACCACATTATTTATCTCATTCCTCATCGATTAAATAATTAAATTCCATATAACTGAAATTTAAGTTCATGATATGTGTTTTCCAAATCCCAAAATTTATCTAATGTGAAAAATTATTATTCAGCTTCCTTAATTGAATTCTAAAAATTCAATACAAAAATCTATTTTATATTATCAATTTTAAATTATTTAATTAATTTATAGAAAAAAAATTGTAGGAATATATATTTTTTGTTAGTATTCCTAGGTGATTTCACCAAAAGTTCATCTAAAAATGTCACCATCACAGCATTGTGACCACATTTTTCCCTTTAGAAAATATAATTTTAATTATAAAATTTTTTATAGTAGGTGTAACCATTTGTGTATCCTTTATCTGTTATCATGAAAAATCATACCTGAACACAAATTTAATGAAACAACCATTATAAATTTTTTGGAACAACAATATTATACAACAATAATAAATGTTACTTTTAATATCATTACTTAAAACTGATCAATTATGTAAGATATAATTAATACAAATAGAATTATTGAAATTATCTATCAACCCTAATAATATTAAATTAGAGACAAATACTAGACTAAAATATTTAAATTCCCTTTATCTCACTTCATTAAACCAATTTTAAATGAATAATATCAATTCCAATAGCCAATGATCTCTCACTAGAAGTGGGGAAGATAGGATATGATAGACATGAGAGTAATTGAATCAAATATTCTAATTTGGTTTACCCCCACACCAAAACCTTTCAATTTCTCTTTTATAAACAAATATATTTAATAGTAATAAACAAAAAATATATCTTATTTAGATAATAACTCAAACAATTTATACCTATTCCAATAATTGTCTTACCCCATAGGGCACCCATTAATATTTTCCTATAATTCAAATAATTATTTGGTACACAGTTCAGGGCATTCGAATGGAAAATAATTATAAAACGTTTTTCAAAAAATAATGGCCTTTGTAGATGAATATTTAATTATGAACCAATGAAATATTTTCCCATATTCAGATATTCACGGTTGGTTTGGATTATTATTTTATCATGAAATTACCTTGGTAACACTCAATATATTTAAATTATATAAAAATAAATTCTGAATCATCCATGTAACCAATGAATTCAAACAACACATCTACCCAAAAACCATTGTTCAAATATAATTTCCAAAATTAACAATTATAAGTCATCACAAACTATTATAATAAATAAATAAACAAAAAAGAAAAATTAAACCACATATTACTAGATATAAACTCACCCAAATATTTCATTACATATATTTTAAACTTATTAGGGCCTCATATTCTAAAATAGAGGTATTTACCTCAAAACTAATTTTCAAATAATTGAAAACCCCCTGAATTAGTTCTTTAATCATCTATATAAAAAATTCAATATTTTAAATGTGTGAAATAAAAATTTACCACCCAAATCACACCAATAAAATTTGACTAGAATGTTAAAAAACATTAGTCAAGAAACATTTACCAAAAAACATTATAAAAATAATTCATAAATTTTACCAGCAAGAGGATCAATATTTAAAACACCTCTGATATTTTTTTACAAACCCACTTCATGAAGATCTAGATATTGATCTTGTTAACACAAAAGAATTAATTGATACATAACTATCACAATTTTAAATAAATATATTTTTATAATTATTAATAAATGATATCAAATGATATATTAATCCTAAAATATCATATTTAACTAATGAATGGTGAAGGTGGAAGAAACCAAAACATGGGATTGATGAATGATCTGATCATTAAATTACATGAGATTATGGATTTAAAAACTCACAAAGCTAAAATTAGTTTTTATGAATATATTATGAATCATATTGAATTTGTTTTTTAAAAAATATAGTTTTTATTTGGATGAAAATTATTTCACAAATGATGAATATAAAAATACATATGATTCTCAAAATTTTAGTAAATTAATAATCAAATAATTGATCTATGAATTTTAATTACGCATTTATAGAGTTTTTTTAATAAATATTCATCATGTATTTACATGAATTGAATAAAATATCATCTAGAAATATAAAACTTTAATTATTTTTCATTGAATAAAAAAATTTAATTTCCCCATCCTCAGTTAAGCCATTGATGATCAATCACTATTACATTGAGAATAAAATTCAATATCATTGGACTAGGAAATTATTTTTATATAAAATTATATAATTGACCATTAAATTGGAATTGAGTAAAAATTTATAATCCCAATACACAAAATATCTCCATAATAGTTGATTTATCCAAAAAATCAACTATTATGAACAGAAAAAGTTGTATTTTCCCAATAAAAACATAATATATGAATATTAATTTGTTTGTAATTTTTTTTTAAATTTGAAAATGCGGTATATATGGTTATTTTTTCATCAATATTTAAAATAACTAAAATACACCAATTTAATTTCCAAAACTATTATAAAGAAAATTCTAGGACTGTTGAAGTGTTGTACATGAATATATGATAAAAAAGGATCAAGAAATAATCTACGTATATAGGGTATCCAATTATCATATGCATTATATTTTATCATCTATTTACCTTTGTTAGTAAATAAAATTGTGGTGTGAACATTTCCATAATGACCTTGAAATGTCTTAACTAGGATGAAATGAAAATGAAGGTTTAACTGACACGATGAATAAGTCATAGATATTATCTCCATGTACAACACGATATTTCAATACTCAAGTGATAAAGGTCCTCGAAAAATGTTTCCCACTCTGTTGAGGTAGTGACGCGAACCACAACATCATATTTGGGCATGAATTTTATCCGTTATTACATAAAATATATCCAGAATATTCATTTTCATCTTTTGAGAAAATGTGGACATTTCTTTTTCACTAAAATCACCATTTATAGAAAGAACCTATTTGGAGGGAAATATATTATTTTTAATTCATAGATTTGTCATATTATAGAGAATGAAAATAAAATTAGTTAAAAATTTATTGTTTTATAAAAATTGGATATTTTTAAGACAGTAAATAAATATTGGAAAAAATTCTACCATGTGTGGCAACGGACACCACTTCCCTGATTTACACACCCACAAACCTCTCAACAGTTGTTATCATTACTAAATATCCCTCTTTATTATGTTATTTCACAAAAAACCTTGGTTCAATAGATTATGTTATTAGATAATTCCTTTTAGTAGGTTATATGGACACACAACACCCTATATGGACATATGTGACCTAATTTTAGAATAAATACAAAAAGAAAACATTCATTTTTAAAACTCATTTAAATTTGTGTGTTATCAAAGTCAATTCATGGAACTGTAAACTATAATTTCTTAAAGGGTATCCAAAAAACCATAGAACACCAAAATGGAATTCCAAGACGATACACATTCATCTATTTTCCTATAAATACATAATGTATTCTATCATTTTGAGGATAACTTTTTTTTTCATATTGGTCAATGTAACATAGAGATTCTATAAATCACATACCTCTATATGATTATCATATAATCCATTAGGAATATTAATAAGATATTATTTATGGATATATGGGCTATTATCACAGCCCGTTTTCGTATTTAACATCTATAACCTATGGTCCTCATGAGGGGAACTTATGTCGAGTTTACCTAATAATTCTAGACAAATAACTATCCTAAATGGACTAAGAACAAAATATTCCCCTTTTTTATGGTTGATAAATAATTTGATTAAGGAATTATATCTCCACCATGTACTTACTTAAGTGATCATCCATTATAATGCCCATCCATGATCATGCATCCTTCTGCATAACCCTTTATAATTTTGCATCTTAATATATGACAATCTATGGACATGTATCTCATAATGATGTAATTATTTCCCATTAGACATAAGAAGAGAACATATATGAACATTTATCATATATATTTTAGTATTTCGATTGGATGCACTAAGGGATGGGGGAATCAGTGTAGATTTCTTTTTACAATTTATTCCTTTAAATTTGATCAATGTGATCAATTCTGATATGGTTCTATTAATTGAATTATTACAACCAATATCATATGATATATATTTAAATTAATGAAAATAAAGGAACACCAATTTTTCTACAATGTTGAACTCAATGTGAGAGCATACTCTTTTATGATGTTGGTTGTTATTCTGGTCCATACTTTTTTCGCTAGATTATTTTGATCAATTATTTGTAGTTGGGTCAAATATCATCTTATAACCCAAAATTCACAGAAACTAAACTACTTATTAAAGGTTATATCATATACCAATAGTTCTAATCAGAAAAACCTCCACCAGAGAAAGACATTAAAACATACAATTTTCATTGAAAATAGATGAAAAATATTCCTCTACAAGATAGAGAATAAAACCCCCAATAATTACATCTCACTAATTTACTAAAAAACCTATAAATTTTATATTGTGAATAAAGGATGAAGGGTGATGGAATACTATTTTTTTCTATATGAAAGCCCTTCTGGGGCCTGCTTTTTTTCTCCTCATATACTCAACAGTATAGGATTTTTATGCAGTTTTTGAGATAATGATCCACCTAGACTTTATGATCTCCTTCTTCTTTATCTCCTACAATGATTTACTCACATTTAGAATTGTAAAGAATTTTTGACATTCTTTTCATTATTATCTATAGTCTTTATAGTTTTTATATTTGATGCACTATTCTATAAATGTTGTGGAATTAATATTTCAAGGACATTAAATATAATACAAATGTAAATATTTCATGAATAGAGGCTCCCAATAGAAATAATAATGATCTAATTTTAATTATTAACACCATAATATTTCAGGAATGTTTCTCCAAATAATACCATATTGATCTTTTAGCTATGTCCACTCATGAAGACACCATATATTCCATTTTATTCATTCCATAGTAATATATAAATACATGATCTTTAGGATACAATAGCTTTATGATATATTTAAACATTAAAAAAAATTCATCAAATACACTAATTACAAGTAGTAGTTTCCTCTTATTTTCCCTAATGCATCCTCGATTCATCATTTCAACATTTCATCAACCTTATTAATGTATGAAAGAAGCATCATTACACAAAAACACTAGATATCGTAGCCTATTTAAAACATATACATTTGAAACATTATCTTGGATCATGATTATAAGATCATGTGATTAGGAAAATTGTGATTAGTAATGGATCCTAAGAGTTTTATCTAAATTATTTTTTTAAAAAATAAAGTTAATTTATTTTTTCACCCATAATGGTATTCTCATGGGTCTTCTAATTATACATGGTGTGAGGGTCATTGTTTTTTAAAACATATTTAATCTAAATAGTATTATTTGGTTTTAAACAATGAAGATCAGTTGTATCATCATTTTGTTTTATTTTTTCATAAATTTATAAATTGCAGAAAATTATTTGACTTTTATTATGTCTTCAATTATATTCTAATCATGTATATTAAGAAAATATATCTTATGAGACCTATAAATTGTACTGACTAACACATTTCAACATCTTGCTTAAATCATATCTTATACGAGTCATCTATCTTCTAAAAATGGACCATCTTGTGAAAAAATGTATTACATGTAATAGGAATTGAATTATATGAGGTCATTGTATTTTATGATGTTTACTTTCATACAAAGTAATATAGAATACAAAACCTCATCATACTAATTTTATATATCATATAAAATTTTGTTCCATATTGTACCCCAGGTTATCTTACAATATTCCATACCATATATTTTTTGTCTATCTTATGAAATTCATAGGACATATGATTTTTTCATTATCCATGATTGAACATGAAATTAAAATTATAACACTTAAATAATGAACCACTTCAGAAGAGCGTACAACCTCATCCACTCATTTGTTCCCCATTTCAAACACCTCAAAAACATTGTAAATAGCTCCAAAAGTGTTTCAACAGCTAGAAAAAACCACCAACCAAAATCAAATGCTAAAAAAACATTAACATGCATGGTTAAAAAAATATACATTTTTTAATATTATGAGGGATAAATCCGTCCCTTGTTTCTTTTTTTCTTCAACATAATAAAAATATTTCAAACCATTTGAAATTATAGAAACTTTACTCATATCCAATCAGATTAAATAATAGTTCATAATAATATTTAAATCAAAACCATTTTTAATAAAGCGATATAATAATAACACACTACCAAAAAAGGTAATATTTGTGACATAATTACATATGTCAATGGAAATAAATTATAGAAAGGTGACTACAATTATTTATACATATACAAATCATTTATTTATCTCCCCTTTTAAACTACCATATCTCCACAAACATTACACACTCCATTGATAATAATCCCCCTTAAAAAAATATGTTAAATAATTATATATCTTTTTCCACCCTTTGAAAAAAATTATTCAATTACTTTGGGGGGGTGTTCAATTCATTTTCAAATAATTGGATAAGGATGAAATGAAGTTTAAACCTTAATAAAAATAACACCTTCTTTGTAAATTATTTTGTTAAAATATTTTAATCTGTTACTTAGTGAATAAAACTCATGATTCAGAACAACTTATTCCACATTATATTTGATAAAATGAAATCTACTGTATTGGAAAAAATCCTTGGAAATATTAATAACACTTTCATTTTCACATGAAATATATACTATATTATTAACATCAACAGTAATTTCTGGTAGCGGTATAAATATGCATATTACTTGTATATAATCATGTGTGGATGTTATATACATAGAATCATCCAATATCAGTTCCACTAAAACATTCTTCATTCAATTCCATTCTACAAAAATTTCACAAAGAAATAATTACCCAGTTAAAGTGAAAGAGATTTTGATATAATATTCTCCCTAGTTATCATTTGTGAAGCCCTAACAAGTCTAATATGCACTATTATTATACAATATGATGAAATTAAATGTACTCTTGATAAATTATCGGATTCTATTTGATAATAATATTTTAAATTCCTTAAAATTACATTGAAATTGATCACCTAGTTTTATTGAAAATACTATGTAATTTTTATATGTTGTTAGGTAGAAAATTCTATCAAGAATATTTCTATATTCCATTTGATTTAAACAATTTTTATCCTCATCATTTTCTCATTTTAGTTCCAATAACTATAGGAGTGGAAATAATTTTGCATTCCTCCATTTCAAATATATTCAATATTTTTAATAACTATTTTTATTAAGATAAGAATATATGATCAACCCATTTTCTGATTTATAACCCATTGAAATACGACTTTTCAACTAGTATAGACATCTTAAATTCCTCTTCATTCCCTTATAAATTCTTTAACATAAATACACTTAATCACTTAAAAAGGTAATTTCATTAATATATTATATAATAAAAATAGTATCTATGGAAAATAATTCACATATATATTATTTTCAATCATTCCTTTTGTACATTCCATACATTAATGCACTCCCTCAAATAAAACACAAAAAATTCTCAATATGAAAATTAAATTTTGTTTCTACTAATTCGTGAGTATTTTACCTTTTTATAAAATTTACATACCTTATTTGAGGTAAATTTTCTATTTTATTATGTTTTATTCGGTTATATAATTGTTGGGCCAGATCATTGGAAGTGTTCAATGGAGGATATAAAATTGGAGTTTGGGTCTGGTTGTAGGAGGGGGTTCATGTCATGAATTCATATTCAAGTGGTGAACTATAATTTATATAGTGAAAGGGTTTTAGTGATTTTATGCTAAGGTGACAAAATTTTTTGATCCTGTGAGAGTATTTTATATTTATGATCTGAACACTTAATTTATGATGTTATTTCATATAATTCCATTAATGACTTTTCATTCATACACTACATCAAGTCTCATTAGTCTTCTTTCATTCTCTTGATCCTTAGGATCTCTCTAGTAGATTTTGGTAATCCTATTCATTTATGATATGTATTTCAATGAATATTCCATAATTATACCTAGGGAATCAAAGGAAAGTATTCCACTTTTTCTTCTCCTCTATAATTACCTTTTTCTTTTTATAGATACACCCTTGACTAGGGATGTTATTGCTTGATCTTTATCCAAAATTCCATTTTGAAAGATATTATTTTGGATTCATTATACTAAATAAAAGAGAGACCATAATTATGAATTGTGGAATGATTCTTCATGTTGAACACATTAATGGTAGATGGATTCTATACCTCTCAAATGATTCCTCAAACATGAAGTCTTAGTTTAAAAAAACAGTTATAGTTTTCCTATAAAAACCAATGATAATTATCATGTTTAATAAATTTTTTAGTCAATAAGGGGGACTTCTCCCAGAATTTTTTTGGATAAAATTATTGAATTTTAAATTTATTTAAAAGAACTATATTTTGTGTGGGAACTCACAAAAACAAGATTGGTTTGTGTACAAATGTATATTTGAGAATTATTGGTTATAAAATTGGATGACACGCTAATTTTTGTGCATAATGTAATATAATTCCCTAAGATGAATTTAGCTTGATGAAATGAATTACATTCATGAGTGTTGAATTTTTAGTGGATATATAGGATGGAATCCCATGGGCTGAGGCATATAATTAGGTATGGGCATGCATGGAAATAGTGACCTTCAAGGTTTGAGTATTCATCGCAATTTTTTTACTACATACTCATGATTTATATATCTTACTCTTAACATATAATAAATGATAAATAACTTATTTTTATTATAGAGGAATGCATATATAGCCTTCAGTATTTTCAATTGAGTTAATATAATCACCCATATATATATATATATGAATCTTTGTGTATATGAATTTTTTTACCATAATATATTTAAGGTGTAGGTATAACACATTACTTAGAGATAATATTGATGTTTTAATCTCTTATTTGGGAGTTATAGATTGGTGATGTATTGTACTAGATTTAGTCATAGTTACACAATAATGCCATGGTTTCCCTTAGTGTCTTGGGATTTTTTATCAATAATTATTAATATCCATATTACATCTCAGAATATTATAACATTTCTAGATTATTATATCATTGGATTATTATTGGTTTTCATATCATCAACTATAATTATTTTACATCATTTTTCTCTATTTATAATAGTTTTTTAAAATAATTTCAAATCAGCAAATGATTTATTAAATTAACTTTGAATATATTTCTAGCCATTAATTTCTAGGTGATGTTACCTATTCTATATGGAATTCCTATATTTTACAAGATAATGTGCTAGGTATGAGTGTCATAAGTTGTAATGAACTAAACTAGGTCAACTCGATAAGCCACCCAAACCAGTCCATCACGTAATAAAGGTAAAATTGGAAAACTAAATCTAGTATAGAATACAATTAAAAGAACAATAAACTAGTGTATGAATGGGGAGAGACATGATACCAAAAAATAAATACAATCAAAGACCAAAAATGATATACTAGAAAGTATATAATTTCCCCACCTGACCAATAGTAACCTCTAGGGAAACCTGAACTAAACGAATCAGCAATATGAGAAGCCTGGAAGCTAAAAGATTATCTTCCCATGACCTAAATCCTATAATATAACATCTAAAAATTCCCCAAAAAACTATTAAGGTGTGACCTGAATCCTAATAGGATACCACCAAATATTCTATACAAGGTAAAATATCAATATAGAAACAATTTTAATATTTAGAAAAAAATAGATTTGAAAAGAATTATCATAAATAAAAACAGATTATAAATCACATTACCTATTTCTCCATTAGTATTCATAAAATCCATTTATATTCTCAATCCTAAATTATGAAAAGTTGAGGTGAAAAAATAGTAAATAATATCCACACATTAAGATGTAAAAAGGTAAAAACATATCCCTAAAACAACATAATGTGTGAATCGATATGATAAAACATAATTTTAAAACCTTTGATACAAAATCCATGATAAAAATGATCACAGGTTAAATAGACATAAATGAAAAAGACCCTCACTAATAAAATTTGTCCTATAGGAAACTGAAAAATAATGATTAAAAAATCCCAAACATGAATAAAATTAGATAAAATTGATATTGAGTCCAACTACTATATATCACAATTGATATTGAGTCAACCAAGTCGATATCATAAATGGTTACCACCAAGTGGTTCCATACACACACTAAGGCTACCCATGTCTCCTTCCCAATGCACCCATGGTTCTAAATTTCAATTGGAACGAATTTCATTTCAAATTGATTCTCACAGTTTCATAAAACATTTTCAATGCTAATTTGATATGCTTCGAAGCCTAAAAACCCCTATCCATATGAAGAAAATTAATTTCAAAGGAGAAAACCATTATGGAAATGAATTTTAGTTTCCATGAGATAAATTTTAACCACATATCAATAATAATCAAAGTAAAATGAAATTATATTATTAATAAAGGCATGAAATTCATCGAATTAAGAATTTTTATAGAATCACCTACCTCAAAATTGAATAATCCTAGGATATTTCAATGAAGGTGTCTAGAAACCATGAGAACATCATTTGAATGAAAATCAATTAGAAGTAAATGAAAAGGATCTATAGAAAACTCTATCCAATCACAAATATAAACATATTTGTAATCAAAACCCACAACTTTAACAAAAAATAATGAAAAACTAGAAGGATTACCATCCTAAAGAAAAGAAATCAAACCCTAATGGGGATCAATCGCTGAACGAATTGATTTGGATGGAAAGGAGATACCCAAAATAGCCTAGGTTGAGATACTAGTTGAAAGAGGTAAGGAAAAATGTGGATTGAAATTAAAATCAGCAATGTACAACCATAAAATCATAACTCCTAAAATTTATATAGTGTGTAATCCCATTACGAGGCATGTAATTCATGAAGGCTAGAATAACTACTAAAAGTGTCACTATATTTAAAAAAAATATTTTATATTAATATACATGAACCATATACAGAACATGTAAACCTATCACATTGTGTATCTAGTTCATGAATTCTTCATGGAAGCCATAACATGTCATGTACTATAATTACACATCATGTAAGTGCCTAGTGAACTACAAAAAATGGAGGTAAAATTGTAAAATTAAAAAAATACCTTACATTACCATTATATGTATCCTTTGAATTTTTTTCATTAAACTCCCATGAAAAATTATTCTATGAAATAATTTGAAACACACCTGATAGAATGTTAAGAGGGTATTACAATATCCCCACCATAAATTATTTCTTCTCGATGAAAGACCACAATATCATAGATTAGAAACAAGAGAAGACCATTTCCACCTCATCAACAAATCTAACTACCACATCTCATCGATATCTTATCCTCACAGACTCTGTAACGCCCCGACACTAGTTACCCAGAGTCGGTGCATTATTACATAACATTGGAATGATAACAAAAGATCAAGTCTCGAATGACCGATTAGTTTAGTAGCCTTGGAAACACTAGATACATTCATAAATGTTACATTACATCATTAAGTGAAAAATCACAATAACATAGTATCCATAGTCTACACTCATATCCCCTTCAAAACATCCCTATGGGACAGTCATAAAATATTTCTTCACATCCTAGGAAAATGAAACATAGAAAGGGGTGATCTCAGATGCTCAGTAAGAATAACAATACAATGGAAATTTTCATAAATAAATATAAACTTTTAAGGCGATGTATATATAAAACAAAAGCCTTTTAAACTTGAAATTCAGCATAATATGACAAATATAAAATGAAATAATTCAATTTAATTATTCACATTGATATTCTATTAGTTGAATAATCACATGAAATATCAATAACCACATTCATAACGATGGAATGAATAATGCCAGACTATCATAACCACGTAGTAAAGGCCTTATTCCAAGACTACAAAAAATATTTTTTCAAGGCCTCGTGACAAGACACTAGTTTTTCTCACGAGACCTTCCAATGCATCAATAATCTATAGAGGGCTCCACCCGTCACTTATTATGTCCAATTATTTCCTCATACGAATAGGTTTAAACATATCATAAACCATAACATAATCGTATCACATAAAACATGCATAATAGATACATAACATTTCCACATTTAAATCACAAGATATCAATACAACACATTGATATAATAAAAAAACATTCAAAACTATTTTAAATATCAAAATAAAATAAAATTAAAACTTGGTATTTATTTTTCATTTAAAAAAGTTATGGCTTTTAGAGGATGCTGAAACTCAAATAATGGTCACGGCGGAAGAGAAGTCGTTGTCGCCGCATACGTACGACAAAAAAATCATTCCTTTTGTTTTTTAGTAAAAATATTTGTATAAAAAAATATTCCTTTTGAATAGATGTAAAAGTCAAAGGGGTTTATACACAGTATAAAAGAATGTTGTGTATAAAACAAAATATGCCTCAATGAAAGGAGATTGAGACGAATTCCCTTACCTCATGTCCGACTTGACTCGACCATTCTTTAACCTCCTGAATAATAAACCGGAGTTAATTTCTAATTTCTTACGAACCTTTTTAAAGTTCATTATTCCTTTTATATCACTTATCACCATGTTATGAACATTATGTAATTATTTATGTTAATAACAGTTGTTTTGTCGGTCTTTGGTACTTGAGTCAAAAATAAACTTCTTATAATTACAAGTTGTTCACGTGGTAAAATATCCACTATATCCAGAATTATATTCATGATTTAGATATCATATATATCCAGTATATATATGCATTTATAATATTACATAACATTTAGAGGTAAGAAATTAAATGCACCGTTCATGAAGACGGTAAGCCGTACGTACACATGAACACTAATTTCATTTCTATTTCATACTTAATGGAATGAAATAATAATTATATAAAGGTGTATTATAATTCCAGTATAATATCATATATAATATCATTTACTCCATCCTTTACACATCCCACATATGGCATTAATGATTCAAATCACTTTGAGGGGGAGGTAGTCTACACTTCCTAAAATGAAATTATTGCGTTTACCCGTAATGGAAATCATAAAGGCATTCCATAAATGAAAACTAAATAATAATAATGAAAACATAAAAATAATATACATCATATATAAAAATAGTGTCATCATAATGGCCACCATTAGAGGTGTTAAAAGAATATTGAACAATCATCGTTTCGTGAGGCAGTAATTCGCCACCCACGGAAACAGTATGTTCTTTAACCATTAGACGAAGGTGTGTGTTAGTGTAAATTAAATACTTCTCATAACAACATCCTAGAATATTGAAGATACTGGTTTTGTTACAAAATAAAGGAATAAAAAGATTTTAAGGGGTTGGAGAAGCAAAATAATACAAAAGAACATAAGAGAAGACATTACCTTAAAATCTGGTAACTCTTTTTGATTTGAGCCAAAGGCTTCCTTGGGAAGACCTCTGCCTAAAGTGAGGCTTCTAGAAATAATAGAAGGAAGTTGAGAGAGTATTGTGGGAGAGTTTGGCCGAGCCGAATGGATTTTATGGTGTGAATAAGGTTGTAGAGGTGGGGGCCTTTTATAAGAGGACAAGAGGGGCACTCTTGTAAAGTCATGAAATGTTACATTATTATGAAATGATTTTCAGATTTTAAAGATCCCAAAATGAAATATTTCTAGGATAAGGTTATAAGGGTTCTAAATAGACTCATATAATAGGTTTTTGACTAGTGTAAGTCTTATATTTTACATTATCTTTTCATTTTATTTAAATCTTTAATTAATGAGGTAATCGCTGCATCATCATGGTGTCATAAAAAATTGAATTTATTTAATTTTTAAAAATTATAAAATAAATATCATAATGTAGGAAATCTTATTATCTTTCCAATGAATATTTATAGTCGAAAATTTAACATATATAACCCCATGTAATAATTGTATTAGTAAAACGACACATGTTTCTAACAATTTTATTTTTACTTTAAATAAAAAGTTATTAATGTCATTTTCTTACCCAAGTGGCTCCATGGTGTCCCCAAGTTGACCCATGGATTTTATTGGTCGTCCATGAATCATCCAGTAAGGTCAGGACATGTCTAAAGGTAATTTCATAATATTATAACATTATATTTACCTTAAATTACACTAATTACCTTTAATCGCAATTAATAAAACATAAAAGTTACTATTCACCAAAAAATATTTTCATCCCATTGAACCACAATTTACTTCCTAATTAAAAAATTGTATGTTGGATTTTTGAAATTCAATTCACAGAAGTGGTAAAATTTCATTTAAACGAAAAATTAGTTTTTTTAACTACCACTTAGTGGTTTCACTATTCATCAAAAATTAAAGTTTCTCAGAACAATACCAGAAAATCATCCTAAGATATAATTGATATTCCAAATTCAAAAATGATGTCTATTTTAAAAATTTCCAAACATATAAGTTTCATTAATTAATTTTATAATTAATTTCCATTGTCAAAACAAATAGCGTGTTTTTAAAAAACTATATTTATCAAAAGATTGACAGTTGTTTATGTCCAATTTCAAAGTGAAATTAATTCTAATTAACACCATTGAATAAAATGGTAAAATAATATTCTATTTATACTTTAAACCCAATAAATAGTATAATTTATCAATATTAATTATTTTGATTAAAAATGTTGTTTTTAAGTATTTTTCACTATTCATCGAAAATTGGAATTTCTCGGAAAAATACCAAAAATTCAAAATAGGATAATTTCGATATTCCGAATCCAAAAATGAAGTCCATTTTGAAATATAAAATTTATATAATTTCAAAAAGTGTGTATTACTATTCATAACAGCTACTTTGATTGGTCACAGTGTGTTAGAATCTCAAACATGCGTACAATGCAAGCTAATGAATTATTTAAAGAGAAGCGTACTGTTGAAGCATGGGGTGTTACATTCTCCTCTTCTTCAATAAATTGTGTCCTCGCAATTTTAAAATGTTCTTATAAATTAAAAGGTTCGATGTAGAAAATACCTTTTTGGAAAACCCATATCGGAAATAGGGTTAATAAAAATATAAATTTAAAAGAAAGAAATATAAGTACAAAGGTCACCCTAGACAGCCCATACTAGGATTATATGAAAACATGGATATGGAGGAGAAACAAACCATCATGTTCTGAGGGAGAGTTATAGAAAATAGGATTAGGAGAAAGTTAACAATAAGAAAATCACAAACTTTTGATTGGTTAAATGGCCTTCGATTCCGTAGTAGGAAAAGTTAATCGACATCATTTTTGTTTTAATTTACCTTTCATAAAGTTGAGTTATTCGTTTTCTAGATTTACTAATAACATAAGGAAATATACTTACTTTTCATGTAGACTTTAATTATTTAATAAATTTTTACCACAAACCCATATTTCACTCAAGAAGATAATATAACTCAAAAATATTCTATTTATCCTAACCGTATAGGGTTCTAAATATTAACACATACCATTTAGATTAGGAAAACTATTTTGTAATAACCAAGGACTGCCTGTAGGCTAATGGTAGGTAATAAAGGCCTCTAGCACTATGGGTGTGGGTACAATTCCTGAAGCTTTGTCCAACGTGACAGGTTATCCCTCGACCTGCATGTTGTCCTTTTCCTAAAACTATAGTATTATAATATTCGAAAAATAATCATAAGAAATGTTTTAACCTTAAATAATAATATCCAAAGTTAACCTTAATCCATTCCAACCTTTATAGTTATCCAAAATACCTTTGTCCAAACATTCTCTAAAAGGTCTCTAAATTCCAAAATCAATTCATCAGATTCCCCAAACAAAGAAAAGTTTCTCTTATTGTCACATACTAAAAATATGACTACCTTCATCATATTAAAACATTAATGAAAACAAAAATAACTACAGTATAATCCTTATATATATTTTACATTATTCTTATAACCATAATATAGTTCTTGAGTCCAAAAAAAAAAAATATAATAATTATTCAACTTCATCTATAGTAACATCACAAGCTTTTCCTTGATCCCTTTTCCATTTCCGAGGTAATTTTCCATGGCGATTAGGGAATTCATTTGCATAATGCCCCATTTCTCTACAATTGTAGCATTCACTATTGACAACCTCTTTATTTCCCTTGCAATCATGAGCCTGGTGACCTTTTTCTCCATATTTGTAACAAACTCTCATTCCTTTGAGAAAAGTATCAGGGTGATTCTTCCCAAAATTATCACATAATGTAAAATCCTTATTTCCCTTTTTCCATTTATCTGAATCTTGTTCCATCGTTCTCTTCTTCTCTTGCCTTACTTTATTGTCATAAGATTTAGAGAATTCCTTTTCTGTGTTGATAGAACACGAGACTATATATTCATACGTTGAGAGAGATTGTGATACTAAATCTCGACGGAGAAATGGTTTTAACCCATCAAAGAAACAATCAATCTTACTTATTGGGTTAATTATATAATCTTCAGCATACCTCGCTAACCTTGTAAAGTTAGCCTCATACTTTGCAACATTCTCATCCTCCTTTTGTCTTAACTCAGAAATTGCCTTTCCATATCTGATCGATGGTCACGAGGATAGTATTTTTCTATGAAAAGAACTTTGAACTCCCTCCATTCCATATTTGATACTTCATCATCTTCCTTTGTGTTTTGAATCAATGACCACCATTGATCAGAATCTCTAGTGAGGCGGTAAACATCCATGATAACGTTTTCCCCTTTACTACTCCCTAAGGCACGAAATATATTCCCTAACAAATTTATCCATTGATAAGCTACTAAGGGATTTGTACTCCCATTAAATGTTGGTGGTTGTTTCCTCATGAAGAGATCTAACATTGATCCTCCACGTTGCGAATCAGGGTGCTCCATACGAGTAAGGTTATTATTTATATCCTGAGTGAGTTGTCCCAGTATGGTGATAAGTTTATTGGCACTAGTTGTATCACCAGAACCACCATAATTATCTTGAGCAGGAGGGAAATCCCTACATGGAGTGTGTGCATTAATACGATTTCCATTCCTTCCACTAGGCGCCATTTCTAAATAATGTCATAAACTAGATTAGTTTATGAATAGAAATACATAATTCCATACTTATAAAACACTTAACATAAATTGAACTATTTATGGATATAATCCATAAAAAATGTTTTATATGAGGAAGTATATACTCATAAACCCTTAATAATGGTTTGTAATGAAATCGTGAATTATCCTAAGCATATCACCCGGGAGTGTCGTAACCAAGAGTGTAGCAAGGCCCGTTGTCGTGCACTGGTTCCCATTCGAGTCTAGCTCAAAGCGGTGTTTTTAGGATTTACCCCTAGGTACATCTGTGCCATAGCCGCCTCTACCTGCTTGTATCCAGACAGAGATTTATTGCTTGGAAAACTCACAAAATATCTACAATACCAAAATTTTAGTAAGTTCTTATATACTAATCCTCAAAGTCTATCTTAGGGCTATGTGCTCTAATCAGAGTTTATCTAAATCTATCTTCCAATGTTAGTACTAAAATTTCTCTGGTACCAACTATAGCACCCCGAACCCAGTTACCCAGAGTCGGTGCATTATTATGTAACATTGGCATGATCACAAAAGATCAGGTCTCGAACGACCGATTAGTTTAGTAGCCTTGGAAACAATAGATACATTCATAAATGTTACATTACATCATAAAGTGAAAAATCACAATAACATAGTCCCCATAGTCCACACTCCAATCCCTTTCAGACCATCCCTGTGGGTCAGTCATAAAATATTTCTTCACATCCTGGGAAAATAAACCATAGAAAGGGGTGAGCTCAGATGCTCAGTAAGGATAACAACACAGCAAAAACTTTCACAAATAATCATAAACATTTAAGGAAATGTATAAATATAACAAAAGCCTTTTAAAATTGAAATTCAGCATAATATGGAAAATATAAAATGAAATAATTCCATTTACTTATTCACATGGATATTCTATTAGTCGAATAATCACATGAAATATCAATAACTACTTTCATAATGATGGAATGCATAATGCCAGACTCTCATACCCACGTAGCCAAGGCCTCGTGCCAAGACTACAAATAAGATTTTCTCAAGGCCTCGTTCCAAGACACTAGTTTGTCTCATGAGACCTGCTGATGCATCAAGGAGCTATTTCGGGCTCCACAGGTCACTTATTAAGTCCATTTCATTCCTTATATGAACATGGTTAAACATATCATAGACAATAACATAATCGTATCACATAAAACATGCATAAAAGAAACATAACATTTCTACATTTAAATCACAAGATATCAATACATGTCATTGATATAATAAAAACACTTTAAAAACCATTTTCAATACCAAAATAAAATAAAATTAAAACTTGGTATTTATTTTTCATTTAAAAAAAGTTATGGCTTGTAGAGGAAGTTGAAACTCAAATAATGGTCACGGCGGTGGAGAAGTCATTGTTGCCGCATACATACAGAAAAAAATTACTTTTGTCGTTTAGTAAAACGCTTCGTATACAAAAACAATTCCTTTTGAATAGACGTAAAATTAAAAGGGGTTTATACACCGTATAAAATAATGTTTTGTATAAAAAAAATATGCCTCAATGAAAGGAGTTTGAGACGAAGTCCTTTACCTCGTGTCCGACTTGACTCGAACGTTCTTTAACCTCATGAATAATAAACTAGAGTTAATTTCTAATTGCATAAGAACCTTTTTAAAGTTTATTATTCGATTTATATCACTTATTACCATGTTATGAACATTATGTAATTATTTATGTTAATAACGGTCGTTCTGTCGATCTTTGGAACTTGAGTCAAAAATAAAATACTTATAATTACAAGTTGTTCATGTGGTAAAATATCCATTACATCCAGAATTATATTCATGATTTAGAAATCATATATATCATATATATCCAGTATATATATGCATTTACAATATTACATAACATTTAGAGGTAATAAATTAAATGCACCGTTCATGGAGACGGTAAGTTGTATGTACACATGAACGCTAATTTCATTTCTATTTCGTATTTAATAGAATTAAATCATAATGATATAAAGGTGTATTATAATTACAGTATAATATCATATATACTATCATTTACTCTATCCTTTAAACGTCCCACATATGGCATTAATGATTCAAATCACTTTGAGGGGGCGGTAGTCTGTACTTTCTAAAATTAAATTATTGTGTTTACCCATAATGGAAATCATAAAGGCATGAAAAAAATGAAAAATAAATAAGTATAAATAAAACATAAAAATAATATATATCATATATAAAAATAGTGTCATCATAATGGCTACCATGAGAGGTGTTAAAAGAAGATTGAACAATCATCGTTTCGTGAGGCTGTAATTCACCACCCACAAAAATAGAATGTTCTTTAACCGTTAGACGAAGGTGTGTGTAAGTGTAAATCAAATACTTCTCATAAAAACATCCAAGAATATTGAATATACTGGTGTTTTTACAAAATAAGTGAATAAAAATAGTTTAAGGTGTTGGAGAAGAAAAATAAAACAAAAGACCATAAGAGAAGACATTACCTTAAAATCGGGTAAATCTTTTTGATTTGAGCCAAAGGATCCCTTGGGAAGACATATACCCAAAGTGATGCTTCTAGAAGTAATAGAGGAAAGTTGAGAGAGTATTGTGGCAGAGTTTGGCCAAGGAAAATGGCTTTTATGGTGTGAATAAGGTGGTACAGTTGGGGGACTTTTATAAGAGGAGAGGAGGGGCACTCTTGTGAAGTCATGAAATGTTACATTATTATGAAATTATTTTCTGATTTTAAAGATCCCACAATGATATATTTATAGGATAATGTGATAAGGGTTCTAAATATACTCATCCAATAGGTTTTTGACAAGTTTAAGTCTTATCTTTTACATTATCGTTTCATTTTATTTAAATCGTTAATTAATGAGGTAATCCCTGCATCATCATGGTGTCATAAAAAATTGAATTTATTTAATGTATAAAAATTATAAAACAAATATCATGATGTAGGAAATCATTTTATATTTCCAATTTATATTTATATTCTAAATGTTAACTTATATAACCCCATGTAATAATTGTTTTAGTAAAACAACAATTGTTTCTGACAATTTTATTTTTTCTTTAAATTAAAAGTAATTAATGTCATTTTCTTACCCAAGTGGCTCCATGGGGTCCCCAAGATGACCCATGGATTTTCTTGGTCGGCCATGACTCATCAAATAAGGGTAAGACAAGTGTAATGGTAATTTCATAATATTATAACATTATATTTACCTTAAATTACACTAATTACCTTTAATCGCGATTAATAAAACATAAAAGTTACTTTTCACCAAAAATTAGTTTCATCCCATTGAACCACATTTTACTTCCTAATTAAAACCATTTATGTCGGATTTTTTAAATTCAATTCAAAGGAGTGGTAAAGTTTAATTTAAATGAAAAATTAGTTTTTTTTAACTACCACTTAGTGGTTTCACTATTCATAAAAAATTTAAGTTTTTCAAAACAATACCAAAAATTTACCCTAAGCTATAATTGATATTAAAAAATAAAAAAATGATGTCTATTTTACAAAATTCGATACATATAAGATTCATGAATTAATTTTATAATTAATTCCTGTTGTCAAAACAAATAGCGTGTTTTTAAAAAACAATATTAATCAAAAGATTGACAATTGTTTATGTCCAATTTCAAAGTGAAATTAATTCTAATGACCACCATTGAAGTAAATTGTAAAATTATATTCTAATTATACTTTAAAACCACTAAATAGTATAATTTATCACTATAATTTTTTTATATTAAAAATGTTGTTTTCAAGTCTTTTTCAGTATTCATCGAAAATTGGAAGATCCCAGAAAAATACCAAAAATTCAAAATAAGCTAATTTCGATATTCTGAATCCAAAAATGAAGTCCATTTTGAAATATAAAATTTATATAATTTCAAAAAGTGGGTATTACTATTCATAAAAGCTACTTTGATTGGTCACGGTGTGATAGAATCTCAAACTTGCGTACAATGTAAGCTATTGCATTATTGAAAGAGAAGCGTACTATGGAAGCTTGGGGTGTTACAGTCACAATACCCAATATTTGGGTATTGTTTTACGGTGTAGTAACTTAACCTGACAATCCATAATCTGATCTGTATACTCAATTATAGTGGTACTGGGTTCAAGATCAATATTCTCAATTCTAGACACATGGGTTGGATCTGGTATATTCCTCCCCATATGTGAAGTAAGAAACTAGTATTAGATAGATGTCAAACCATAAGGAATGTGCAACTGATATGTCACCTTCTTTAGTCATCCAATGATCTCAAAGGGACTTACAATCCTTTATGTTGGGATACCCTAATTACCCAAATGATGATGTCCCAATCATGGTGAAACAATGAGAATGATTTGATCCCAAACCTCAAAGTCTATTGGTCCTTCGGGATGTTACATATATGATTTTTGATGACTTTATACTATGATCAACTGCATTCATATCAACTTAAGCATCTTCAATCTTTCATGAACAACACTTGGTTCAACCATAGATTTCTCTACCAACAGATCCCAGAACAAGGGGGATCTACATGGATACCCATACAAATCTTCAATGGGAATCACATTTATCAATTAATGATAACTTTTCTTCTAGGAAAATTCAATAAAATGAAAATAAATTTCCCAAGATCCTCTGAAATCATGCACAGAATCCCAGAGCTTATCTCTTAGAACTTTGATTTCCCTCTCCGTTTGTACTTATGTATGTGGATGATAATATGTGATTAATTTAAAATCGGAACCTACAACCTCTTGAAAACGTCTCTAATACATTAATTTTAACCTCAAATACCTTTCTGAAACATATATATAGGGAACCCCAAGATTTCTCACAATTTTTCTGGCATACAAGTCCCCATGGTATTGCACTCTTTTTCTCTCATTGATAGGTAATAAATAAATTGATTTTATGAGTCGATCAATGATCACCCAAATCTCTTATTTCCCACTAGTATTCTATGAAGAAATTAAATCCATTTAAATATCATCTAAATTTTATAGAGGAATTGTTATGGGCTATAAAAATATTGGCAGACTTTATTGTCTTATATTAATTCATTAAGAAGTAAGGCACTACAAAAAAATATTATTGATTGTCTCATACCATGACATAAATACTGATACCTCAAGCCATGATACATGTATGTATCCCCAGGGTTCATGGATGAATGATAATAGTTTCCACAACCCAACAACTCCTACCTTAGGAAAATGTAATAACCAACCTCTTATGGAAGAAAAAATCTCCATCGAGAGACTAAGACCACTCACTTGAGGTCTCCCAACCATAATGAATTTCAATATTGCATTGGAACTTAGAGTCTCCCCCATTCTCAAGAAAAAATTAAACATTAAAATAAGATTAATCTTTCATAAAATACAAGAACAACTATCCACCAAGCACTTCCACAAGGAAGTTCATCGAAAAAAAAAAGTCATCATAGACTAATACTCAAATTATTCTTTCACAACTTGTGTTAGAAATTTTCTACTCAATTCATAAATATCCACATTTCTATTACATAGGATAAAAGAAATATCTAAATTAAAATTCTGAAAATACTCAACCCTGAATCTCAATAAAAAATTCTGATATCTCTGAGTAGAAATATATTTGAGGCTCTTATGACATGAATATAACATAAACTACTCCCCAAAGAGAGAGAGACACTATGTTTTGAGTGCATTCATAATTGATCTGAACTCAAGGTCAAGGATTGTGTAGTTTTTATTAGTATGGTTTAACTGGAATGATCTATATTACATAACCTATTTCCCCTACATCATGAAAATCCAAAAAACTATACCAAAAACATAGTAAAAACAGTGCATCATGATCATTCTTCTGAAAGAATCAAAACCATTGATAAATTCAACCTTACCTTTAGATCCCCCAAATAAAACAAAAAATTTTCATTCCATTCAAACATTACACCTTTTTGGGTCAAATAAGTTATTGGAAATATGGTCTTTGAGAATGTGTCTACCATGATGATGAAATGTTTATGGGTCCCTCGAGTATTTATCACTATTGTATTAGATAGAGCATAACTCCATTTGGTTGAATCTATCTCAATCCTAGGATCTTCAATGTTGCATGTGAAATTATATTTACACTATCACCTAAATCACACAAATCACCACCAAAATCATTAGTACCATTTTTAATCAGAAAGGAAAAACTACACGGATCACTCGGTTTCATTATTAGGATGTTAAATACTACTACGGATCTTTATCCTATTAGTGAAATGGTAGATAATTCGTCAAGATAATTTTTTTCATCACCAACTCCTTCATCAACATTACATAGAATTTATTATTTCTAATTTCCAACGAAATGGGATGTTAATTTGTATCTTCTTGAACATCTCCATGAATGTTTGTTTTCTAGAAAAAATCATTACCTTCAAAACCCAATCCAAGTATGATAGTGATGGTTAGTATAGTGGTTGTGCTTCTTCTTCATTATGTTCCTCACCTTCTTCATGTTTTTATTTACATTCTTCAATTGGTTGTGATCCATTATATGTTAAAAATACTATGATAGTATCAATTATCTTCTTCCCACTTATAAGAAATATTTCATTCACATTAGTATGGGGATTCTATTCTTATCATCTTAGAAGCTCCCCTTTTTTAGTTTATCTATGGTGCTCTGCTATATGGATGACATTACCTTCCCTATTCCTAATTGAAGCATATTGGTTGTATGTGTCATTTCGTAAATAATCTATTTCTAGTTCCATGAACCCCTGAGTATACAGAAAACACTTTTAGTGTATCTCTTGTTGTGGTCATGAATGATGTTATGGTTTCCTCCAATTAATTGTTTTTACTCTTTAGTGTTGGCCCTTGGTGTTGAGCTTGAAAACCTTGTTTTCCTAGCTAAAATCCTTGGTATTAATTCTGATTTTTCTTATTTGGTTGTTGTGACCAACATTCATATGTATATTTTTATTGATTATTATCTAAATAATTAAAATCTTCACAATACATACCTTGTGGTTTCTATTGGAAATCATCGCATCTAATTTATTTTACATCACATTCATTTGTGTGGAAACCCAACTAGTATATATCATGTGAACTCCATGGTTTCTCTTTTCTAATGAATACCATTTAAAACCATTTCTATATATCTTATATAATAACTCATAGCTTTATTTTGGTGACTTTATCATTTATGAACCTCCTGCAGAAGAATAAATAGTCGAATTATTTTTCATTAATAATCCTTTATATAATATTTCATTTAATAAAAAAATTAATGTTCTATGATTATGATATAATCTCATTAAACCATTAAATATTCCCTATATACTATATAATGTTTTTTCATTTAATTTCTCAAAATTTAAAACCCATACGTATAAATCCATTGACATTAAGGGGGAGAATCCTTATTAATATTTTTATTACCAGATCCTCCCAGGTGATGTCTGAGTGTAGGTTTATAATTTTAATCCAATATCATACATTTTCCTTCAATGACAATCTGAAAAATCATAATCGTATAGTGTCATTTTTTATGTACTAAAATTGGAAAGTTTCACAAATTTCGATGAATCTTCCAATGCAAAAGTTTTTGTCTTTATGAGGTAGCGTGGAAGATTCCAGTGAATGCGTGATCATCGAGATGACTACCAACTTTATATAAAAATGTTGAGTACTTGTGGGGGTATGAGAATGCTTGTATTGACCCCCAGGTTCTATGGTCTTCATATTTGATCAACTCTTGCCCTTGGATTCCTTCCTTGATGCTATGGTCTGGCTCTCTAGGACAACTCATGATTTGATCCTTAAAATTGGAATCTTCCTTCCATTACATCCTATTCTTTCATGGAAAAATATTCATCTTTCCATTGCTTGTGTAGTGTATTTTCCAACACCACTTCAAATTAAAGATCATCAATATTATCTTTCACAAGATTGGAGTAGCCAAGAAATGGATTGGTACCCTAAACATTGATTGAACGAGACCAAGTGAAAAAATTAATTAAAATAAAAAAATTATCATTATTCCAAATTAATTTAATCAAAAAAATCATCCCCGATAATGGATCCAATAATATCATATCCTACGATGGACATTAATTTGTACAGGGCTAAAAAAATTAATAATTTTTATAAACTCATACATACTAACTAAAAATCTTGTATCTAGCTTGTCATATTGACGAAACCCCAAGGATAGATCATATATTCTAAATTAATTAATTAAAATGAAATTACAATTAATTTTATTTTTGAATAAAATAAAAAATAGTAGAAATGATTTAGTTTTGAAATCATGATATAGACACATCATGTTCAGTTATTTTTTAGATCGTGTTCTTGGGATTTAATTGATAATATATCTATTTAGGATTATTGATAGAAGTAGGTCTGTAGGGATCCTTGGTCTAGGTACCCTACACAAATTCTCTTATTGAACCATTCAAATTTTCATCTACTAAATAAAATAACAAAAGTAGGAAACCCAAAAGCTTATTTAAACACAACCATCCAAAATTTCATACTGGTTATTTGAAAATAAATGCAATTAATTGATGTAATAAAATAAAAAACATCAAATAAAAATAAATGGTCATGAAAGTACAAAATTATTACTAACTGGGATTGAATTTGTTGAGTTGAAGTAATCAAAAACATGAATAATTAAAATAAATTAATCCCTAGAAACAAATTACCCTATAATCATATCACATGACACACATACAACTACTCGCTCAAGTTATGAATGTTAATAAAGATTAGCGTGGATCCCCAATGTGGAAAATCGGTGAAGAACGATGAAAAAGTTGGGATCTGGATCATCACTCTGTCATCTAGTTGTCCTCTGTTAGTATTGATTAGCCTCCTATAGTCTTAGAGTCCTCCTCAAGGTGCTGCTGAGGGGAATTTTTATAGGAATAAGAATAAATCCATTTGTTGTGAATCATCTATTTTTCTATATCCTACAGTCATCATGGCGTGTAATCCTCTAATTCTCAGGATTCATGAATATTATTGTAACTTTTCTAAAAAAATTATTCAAAAAAAACTCTTGTCATGTAATTTGTATACATAAAGTGTAATGATCATTCATAGTGTGTAATATTATCATGAATTGTTCTTTAATGAATTTTATCATGATGAATTCATGGAAGGTAATTGAATTACACAATGCGAAATCATTCTACTCTAGTTTTCTAACTCTGATTTTTTATAAAAAATCCAGTGTTCTGGTGTTTCACTTCGCTCGTGGCACGAAGTGTCTTTTAGCTCAAAAAATATGCTATTTTCATCCGTTTGTCATAAATCTAATATTTCCTACAATAAAAAATAAAACAATTCAATACATTCAATAATGGGAAAGATTAATAATTTAAATTTAGAATCCAAAAATAAAAATTCCATAAAATATATACATGAAGTACACTTATCGGTTCCCTATACTCTAGAGTCTTACTACTATCAGCGGGGTTCTACGTTGTTACTATAGAGAGAATATAACCCATATCAGAGTACACAAAAACATAAAAAATAAATAAATATCCCTGAATAAGGTAAATTATATTATTTATAATCCATTAAATACATCCATCAATAACAATAGTCAACGTGGATGTATATTGTGATAAAAACTCAAATTCATGCTAGTATAAAACATAGACCAACCACTAGGTTGACCATTTATATAGATAAATAAAAAAATAAAAATAAATAGAGGATATAATTCCATCCCTAAGCCTCACATCATCTCCCCCACCAGATTCCATTAGAGTTTACATTCTCAATCATGAAACTCTAGGCCTCTACCCAACCTAAACCTACCACCAGTGAGGTCTCCTCAAGTACCTCGGTGTCATTGCCTCCCGAGATGTGTGTGAGTACAATTATGTTGAGAACCACCAACACAGTATCATACATAACTATTGAATACATTTTTCACATCTGATAAGCTCATAATCATATGAAATTCCACCATGGACGAGTAAATAAATAATCTCAAATTCTCTAAGGCTTTGAACATGAATATCAGGACTGACCCCAACTTTAGTAGAACTATGTAATTGTTTCTATGATCATGTCACATAATTATTAATAAAATATTATCCTCATTTAATATTATTCAGATCATGTACTATGAAATCTAGTACTGTATTCCGCATTGAACAATTCCTATGAACATATATTTGGTAAAATAAATTAATCAACCATGAGATGAAACCAAGTAGTGTTTCCATAAAATTCAAACCTATATAGGCATGATTCAATCCACGGGATTGTTTGGAAGAAAATAATATTCAAATGACCATGATCTAAATTTAGGGATCATTTCAATGGAATTCTAACCTGAATAACTATGACCAGATTCCAAAGAGGGTTTTCATGGTATTCCAACTCCAATATAGAAGTTTCAAATCACGGGAGCATGTCCAAGGCATTCCATCCCCATAAAATGATCCCAAAACATGGATTTATTCTATGGAATTGAACCCTAAATAATATGAAGATAAATCAATGGTCAATATACAAGTATTTACAATCTCATTCCTATATAAAAATTGGGAGGGCATACCCCTATCCCAAATTCCAATGAATAAGTTCATGGAAATATAAACCAATATCCTGAACAAAGGCTATATCCAATAATATCATCCATATAATCCCATGTTGGTCAATTGTTATTAGTTTCTATTATTTTACACTTGAATAATCTAATCATACGCAATTATTGTGTTTCTCATCTACCCAAACCCATCACAGTAGGTTGAGGCTAGTCTATGAAGTGAAGGGCACACAATTGTCATAGCATACAACTCATTTAGAGTAAAAATAACTCTAGGGTGATCAATGTGGTCTCTAATGTGAAATAACCCAATATTTTAGATTATATTTGGTTTTAAAAGATCATTTTGTTTGATAGTTTACACCACACACAACCCTAAACTAAAATGAATAGGGAAATACTAATATTTTAATATGACTATTATAACAAATCATTGGGTTGGTGGGTATTAATTAGAACACTTGAAGTATGAAATATTTTATATAAAATTTAATTAATAATTAAATATAATTAATCCAAAAATTTTAACATTCATCTCATTGTTCTTACTAATAAGAGTTTAATAATAAATTCATTTTATTCTATGAAAATACTTTTACTCTAAAATTGGATTTAAAGAGTTTTATATGTGGATAATTATAATAAATTTCTTCTAATTTTTAAAATTCTATATTAAAAAACTGAACATATTTTTTGAAATCATTACATCAATAGTATATTATTGGGTATTTTAGTAATCTTTACCAAAATATCGAATTTTATGTGACTAGATAAAAATAATAATTTTTTAGAAAACCATAACTTATTTAACATTAATTAAAAAATTACATCCTATTATAGATTTTATTAGAATTAAAATTTTTATATTTTGATTAAAAGTAATATAATTAATTCTATATTATTGAGAAATACATTTGATATTGGGCTATGTTTCTTTTTATTTATTAAAAAGTATTTTTTTGGAAATGGTTGTTGAGATTTTTTCACAATTATATTAAAAAATATTATGAAAATAATTTGTATTGAATATTAAAATATACATTTATTATTTATATTTTGTATTTTTTTAATTTTTCGAATATGTATATTGATATCTATTCATAATAAATGATAACAATGGTAAATGTTTATAACCATAGTAATGGGTAAACTCGTAAATTAAGGTAAAACAATGGGATACAGTCTCCAAATAATCCCAAAAATTAATATTATTTTATGTTATGTGTTTAATTTGATGATTGAAATACTAACATATAAAATGTGAATTTTTGTTCTATGTGAATTGGATTATGAAATTTATATTATTTAACATTCAAGAAAATAACTCAATGTCACCAAATTTCTTATAATACCTACAATATATTATTATATGGATAATAATAATATATTAATGGTTATAAATGATTATTTTAAAATTAATATGTTATCCTTGTGATTTAAATTTAGTTTTATGAATTATATATATTATAATTTACTTTAATGTATATGAAAAGCTGATGCAAAGCTTGTGCAAGAAGAATGAAAAAAATAAATGATTTTAAAAACATTAAAAGTAATATATATAAGGTTTATTATGGTTAACCAAGAACTTAATTTATAATTATATTGTATAAGTGAGATTTTAAGTATTTATATTCTCATTTTGTAGTTATATTGATGCCTCTAAAGTAATCATATGTGAATATTCTAAAAAATTGAATAAATGTGTGTTCAATGATTATTATTTTTTAAATCATTATATAATTATAAAAATACTATGAATAATAACATTACTTGGAAATTTTCTAGTATATTATTCATTGTTCACTTTTGTTCCACTTTTCATATTTAAAATAAATTTCACGACTCTTAAATAATGAATATTTTGATACAAAGGGGTTAAACCATTGATGTAAGTTTACAATACAACTTAATTTTGTGTAAATTATATCATTTGATGTTATTTAGAATATAGAACAATTATCTTAGATTATATAGAAATTTATATAAGTTTTACATGAGTTAGAATCATAATATTTATTAATAACTCATGTATTTAAAATATTTTCATGCACCCCACTTATAATATGGAACTTGTCAACTCTTATTCACAAAATTTTATCTAATTAGTTCTGAACATTCCTACCAAAATACCATATTAAATTAATTATCAACTTAAAATATCTATTTTTATTCCACTAATATCACCCAAATATGTACTATGTCATAATCCAAAGGACAATATCCAAAGAATATGTATAACAATTAACCAAGATCATTCATTTAAATTAATCAATTATATTTTTCTATTATATTTTAACCATAATGATTTAATAACATAGGTATATTCCATATACTAAAATTTTACAATGTTTATAGAAAACACTTATTCATCTCTTTTTCTATCCAATGAATAATGAAAGCGCTACTCGTGCCTGCATACATACTATTGTCTCCACTTAGTGATGTAGTTCATTTTCCATCACCACATTTCATGGATGAATATAATAATGGAATATTAATATATATGATATATATGATATTATTATGATTCATTAAATATTATGTATTACATATCTTTAAAACCCTCCATCCATTGGAAAATGATAATTTCATTCATTCGTATGTGTATAATACCACCTTCATGAAGTGATGTGATTCCTTTTTAATACCCTACATTGAAAGATGATTATAAATTTTAATTTAATGTATAAAAAATTAAATTATTTATGATTAATATTTTGGAGTTGATGAAATCATGACTAATATGTAAGGACAAAAATTACCAAAGCATGAAACATATGAAAAACTAAACAATTAACATCCGTGATAATGATATTAGTAAATAATTTTTAATAAATAGGTGATGTAATTTTATAATATAATCAAATATTTTATGATTATTTTGAATATGGTTCTCTTATATATTTAAAATAATTCTAAATTTATTATATTTCACTATAAGATTTCTTAAGTACCATGATAGACTTAAGGTAAGGGTAATTTTGTATCATTTCCACTTCAATGAGATGTGTTTATATTATGAAACTAATTTAATTTTTATGGTGTATATACTGCCCCATTGACAAGTTATATCATTTAATCCTCTTTATTAATGGTATGAAATGTTTGAATTTGGGTTTTTATTAAAATTTTAAAAATGTCGTAAATGATTATTTCAAAATATCACTCTTATTAATGTGGGTTAATGTTAATGTTTACATTTGATGAATTTAAATCCATCACTCTTCTTAATCTAAAAATTTTTTTTTAAATTATGTTTAATTATTTTTTAAGTGTTTTTAATATATTATATATCTTTTATACTAAAATTTCGAAATGTATTTTTAAATAAATATCGGCCTAAATTCTTCTCTTAGGTTGGAAGTACTTTTCTAACATGGTGAGATTATCAAAAATGAATATTTAATGTTTTTATACACTCTAATGATTTTGAAAAATTCATTTTCAAAAATATTAGAATTTAATTTCATGGTTTAAATAAGTTATTTTTTTAAATTATTCTAAATGTTTTTTCTCTATCCATCATTATAAAAGTGTGAAAGGAATGTTCTTTTTAACAATTATGGCATTCATGGATTTTCCGACAGTCATAGTTATTATATTTAGGTAGCCTAATTAGGTTATATTTAACATCCTTCCCTATATAGAGAAACAAAACATGCGTGAAACTAGAGTAAACAATATTATAATTACATGCAACCATTTATATTGTGTTACGCCTAACAATTAAAACATAACTGAACTTATTAATGAATTAAATATGAAAAAATAGATTTTCATCTATGTTTTCTAATTAATACAATGTAATAAAAAACATTCAACAATCCATATGTCATGAATGTAACAATAATAACATTAGTATTTGATTAAAGGAAATTTAATTTTGTTATAAGTGTGGAGAAAAGGCCACCATGATCATAATTATAATGAAAATAAATAATCAACAGATATCCAATAATGTAACAATAAGGATATGGGGAATTATGAAAAATAATACATTAAGCACAATGATTATACTTGATAATTTATTTAAATTATTTATTCATGATATCTTGAGAAACTACGAGAATTATACTGATTATGTGTATCAAATGAAAAGCATTTATGATTATTTTATAGGAAAAGGTTTTTGATTTGAAAATTTCTATGTGTGAATATTGATATCATGATGTTTAATTTCATGGATATGTTGTCTCTATGGAAGGATTATTGGTAGATCTTTCCAATTCAAGAGGATATAAAATAGTCCCCCTAATAGATGATTATAACCTTTAAGGATTTTAATTGATGTAAATTTTACTTAATATAGAGAATATATTATTGTGATAATTTACTATTTATCAATATAGGGTATGTTGGTTAGAAAAAAATATCCAAGGATTTTTCATAAAATATTTATTTGTATGGAAAATTTAGAAATCTTTAGTTTTGGAAGTATACATTGAATGGTATTGGTCACCTTTTTAATGATTTTTTTATGAAAATGTGATATTTCAAGAATAATGGTTAGATTAAATATAAAATTATTGTGTGATATTACATTGTGATTCATGGGGTTGTTTACTATATTGTTTGTAGTTTATATTGTTTTAATTCTTGTTATTTGAGAATAATTATATTTTTTAATTCTTTATTAGGTAATATATATATTTGAGAATGTGATAGTTCATGTGAGAATGGTTTTATGTGGATTAAATATAAAATAAGTGATCAATGATTTTAAATGTTGGGTTTAAATTAAATCAAGTATAATTATGATTTTTAAATTTGATCATTATAGTCATTATTCTATATTTTTCTAACCATTTTATTTTTAGATAAAAGGAATAACATTTTATCATTTTATGCATAATATATTGGATTAAAAGATGATTTTTTTAATTAAGGCCTGAAAAATTCATCATGAACATAGTGAAGTAGTTTGAAAGATGAATTAATTTTGATTGAATTTGAATAAATCAGGTAAGTAATGTTTTTCTTATTTTCAATCCTAGTGGAGAAATGGTTTCTCAACTGATGGAAACTAAGGGTAATTCTATATATTCTTATGAGGAATGGAAGAATTATATACTAAGGTGTGTTTTTGGAAACTCATTTTCAAGTATGAGTCTTATTGTGGTACGTTCGTAATAAGTTTCTTTATTATAACCTAGGAATTAAGTTTCATGACAAAATCAATATCCAATTTTAATAAAATACTATGATATATTATATTTTTAAAAATTAATTACATTTATGAGGATAAAATTTTTGTAAGGAAGGGAGAATTTGACAAAAAAATTGTTTATTTTTTATTTTGAAACAATAATACTTTAATCTGTACAACAAACACAGACCCAATTGTAAAACAACCCCGAAATAATATTATTTTAATATGACTGTAAAAACATAGCCTTTAGGTTCGAAATTATGAATATGAATAAAAGTATATGAAATATTCGTTGAAAGGATTTACATAATAAAAATATTAATTCCAAAAAAATATTTAACATTCACAAAAATTTTTAATAACTAAATAACAAGGATAAATTAATTTTATACTTTAAAAAAACATATCTCCAAATAATTTCTTTTATATATTTTATAAATGGAAAAATAAAAATAATATCTTATATTTTTAGAAAATTTATGTTCAATGTATAACATCATTTATTAAATCATCATATAAAAATTAACATATGGAATACATTTTGAATATTTTAGAAAAGAATGATTTTAGGTGAATACTAAATAATACAATTTTGAGCTAAAAATGTCATTTATATTCATTTAATTAAAAAACTATATTCTATTATAAGTTTTTTTGTATGTAATACAAGTATAAATTGATAAAAATAATATGACTAATTTTATCTAAAGAGTTATTATATTTCCTTTTTTATATGTTAATTTTTTTTTCTAAATAAACATTTTCTAGAAATCAATTTTTATATATTTTTTCATACCAATATTAAAATCAATTTATATCAATTCTGAGAAAGTAATATAAAAAATTTGACATCATATTTATAATTATTATTTTCAATTTTTTATATATTTTCCAATTTGAAATTTAATCATAATAAATAATACTCACTGTAGATGTTGATCCCCAGGGTAATGGAATCAATTTGTTAATTAATGTCTTAAAATCTACCCCAAAATTTTCTTTGTTTTACAAGATAAATGAAATTTATATATAACCCTAAAATCTTATAAAATATGGAATTCTATTTCCCCATTACTTTTATTAAGATCTTGATATAATTTTAATTTATGATAAATTACCAAATGTCACTCTCTTTAATTTAATAACTCTAATTTTTTATATTAGTGATAATAAGAAAATTTGAATGTTTATAAATGGTTTTTTAAATGAATAAATTATTTTTATTATTTTTAATTTTTAGATATTTTATAATTTCCTTGAACGCTAACATAACATCAATGTAATTGTAGTACAAGCAATAGAGATATTAAACAAATGGGTTCAAAAACATTAAAAGTAACATAATTTTGTTGAGTTATGGATACCTAATAATTTTAGGTATACTTATACTATATAATTTATTTTTAAAATATTTATATTCTTATTCCATTATTACCTTAATTTCATTGAAGTAAATATATATTAATAGTCTAGAAAATATACTTTAATGGTATTTAATAATTAAAAATATGTTAATATCATTATGATATTATAAAAATTCTATCATACTATGATGTCCTAGCCCCAAATGCCACTTAATATTTTCCCTGAGCTCGGTGGGTGATATGGCCTCAAGCGCATATCACCAAATTCTAGAGGTTGTCGACTAGTAGCAAGGGCCTAGGGTGTGTATGTTGGGAGACAGTTCCCTCATTACAAATGTGTAGCGTAGTGGATAAATATAAAAAGTGTAAATATAAGAAGAAATACATGTAAACAGAAAGAATAATTGTAAATAGAGATAAAAATAATGATTACTGAAATAACTAGAGTAATGTATAAGAATACAACAACTGATGATGATATGTCATGTCACAAGGAAACTTGAAAACCTAGATATAAGACAACAGACATAACATGTTCTCCACAATTATAAATGAAATCAAAAGGTTATCCAAAGAATATTGAGATCTGGCTCGGTCATCTGATATCAACCCCCATCCTAAATAGTAAGAACTTAGATTTTCAAAGTTGTATTCTTCACTTTATCAAAACCTTAATTCATGGAATCTACTCTAAGTACCAAATAACACACAGAGAGAGTGTGATATAAAACTCATTGGGCCACGAACAACGGTGTCTTTAACAACCATCTCATGTAATAGAAATTTAATAGTGATCAATATGAAAATATAAAGTAAAGAATTAAAATGCATCTAAATAACCAAGGATATGCTTCATGCCTCAGTTTTCATCTAAACGTAACTAATCCATTAATTTATCATTAGCGGTTTATAAACGAGTAACATGCTAAAAATTGTGAAGTTTCCAGGTTGTGATAAGGATACCAATAATGAAATTTTGCAATGAATATACAAGGTAATAACCAAGGAAACATAGATCTCAAGGGTCTCCAACTCATTAATAACTTTACCCTAGATAAGGGTAAGAGTGTAATCCATGGATGATATTCCAAGGCATTCCACAATAAGATGCATTCCGAAGCCAAGGATATTGTCCATGGTGAAAAAAGGATAAGTAGAGATAAGTCCTTATGGAATGTAACCATGGCACCAATATATCAATTCCAGATCCAAGGAGTGTATCAGAGGCATCCTTTAAAACTACGTGAGAGATCATATGGTATCATACTAGAAATCCAAGAATAAAGAAGTATCATGATCTCGGAGGATCACAACCTAAGCAACGCATATCATTGAATCATAATGGGGTTCTTGAGTGCTCATGGAATTCCCTAATAAGAATCCTATGTGATCATAAGTCAAGACACTCCTATTTAATTATGAATTAATGTAATATTTAATTTTGATGAATCCTTTAATTTTATTAGTGTGATAATTTAAAGTAGCATGCAACATTTTAATCATGTCAGAATTAATCAATATTTCCATTTGGTTAAATCCCTGACTTTCATTAGTGTGATAAGGACGAGTATCATGAAACATTTATTAACTACATTTAAGGAATCTTCATTATTTAATGTTTATTACATTACCATTTATTAACGTGGTAAGTGTTTCTATAGAAATGTAACATATTAATCATACACATTTAATCCGGAAAAGTCATATAATTATTATACTTGCCAATTCCCTTTAAAATTTAATTATCCATTTGACACACTTACCTTATGCAGGCCAACTGGATCGGTCATGGTACATTTAATTCATTATTACATGATACAATGAGCATTTATGGTAAGGATTCATACCCTTAGATTGGTAAATCTCGAGAAGATCCAAAGAATGTCTCAAATGTGTCAAAACAATAAAAAATCTTCTATTGAATATCATCTTTCTTGGGATAGATTTAGTTGTGGGCGTAACATACAAAAACTAATCACATATATGGAAATATAATAATCATACAATATTTATAATTATTAGAAAGACATATAAATTCAATTAATGGTAGTCAATAAAATCAGTGGTCCCCATATGACAATTCCAAATTCAACGAACATGAGGGATGAGTTATAGACCACCCACCTTAGGGTTGAACAATCCTTCTCCACTGATATCAGAGAATATTTTTTTCGAACAGATTAGATATGTGAAAAATGGAAAATGTCACACCTCAATAACTAGGTTAAGAGCCAGAGAGGTGGAGAATAGCTAAAAAGGACTTGAGTTCTTACCGTTTAACATCTAACATGACGAATCGAAGCCCATTCAGATCCTGCATGATAGAGATATTCCAATCCCTATATTTGTCTATCAAATTTATCCATATGGGAAGAAAATAAGGTCAATCAAACCTAAACTTGGATTATGATGAATGAGTAGAATTAATTATATGATTAAGGTAAAAAAGTAAAATTACCCAATATTTATCCTGTGCAGGGTTTGTTCGCACAATTTGAAAAACCATGTGCAAAACATGGACAGGTACATGGGGAAGAGGGTAACTCATGTGTTTAGATAAATTTTTCATGAAGTGTGAGATACAACTTTTTCCAAAAACATTCCACATGTATAGTTTTTCCTAACCTTTAGCCTTCTCGCATGGTTTAATATAAACCATGCACTAGAACTGTTTTCCCAAAAATTCTGGTTATGGGATCAAAAAAATATTCGAATACCCTCAAGACCTCCACTAATAAATTAGGCATCCAACATAAGTCCAAAATAATGAATTAGGCTGAAATTTAAAGGATCCATACCTAAGTGAAAAACCAGGTTCATACTGTATTTACCTCTTAAAATAACTTGACCCTGAGTTTATCTTCTAAGGATGTAGAAGCACAATCTATGAATAATTAAAGCCACTGAGCATGTGTTCCAGCCTCCCGCTCCCAAGTATCATCCTGTATAAGACCATGATTCCATAACAACCACATTAGATGGGACATACCGGGCTCAAGAAACTTCATGATCAAGTCAATGATTTATATTGGATACTCCTAAAAGGATGAATCAACATCTTTCTCCACTTCCTCAGACCAAATGAATGAGATGGGTCAACTTGTTAATGGTGATTTAGTAAAACATGGAAGACATCATGCATGGAATGGTACATATGAGGTAGTATCAACCAATAAGTTATTGGTCTGACTCTATCTAGGATATCAAAGGGACGTACATAATGTGGTGACAACTTTCCATGATTCCATAAACATATATGCCCTATCCAGGGTTATACCTGAAGGAAAACATGATCCCTAGCCTCAAACTCTAGGATTCATCAATGATAATTGGAAAAATATTTTTGTTTAGCCTGGGATATAGTCAAACAATTTCTAATCAACTGAACCTACTCCCATGTCTCTTGAACAAGATGATGACATAATAGGGATACCTTACCTTCCATTAGCTAGTATAGGGGTGAATGGAATGACCTACCATATATGGCCACCAAATGGGCCAGCTAATTTGTCTCCTGGAAGCTGTTATTATAGGAGAACACAATGAGAGGGATATGTTTTTCCCAAGAACAATTAAAATCGTTGACACATTCTTGAAGCATATCCTCTATAACCGGTATTTTACATTCTTGTTTTCCATCAGTATGAGGGCGAAATTATGTTCTTAGAAGCACCTATATTCCCATAGCCTTCTGCAATCCTTTCCAAAAACCATGATGTGAAATTAGAAACCCTACAAAGAAAAATTGTATGAGGGATCCCATGGAGTTATATGATCTCATGAACAATCAATTTTCCAAGGTCATCAACTGATAAAGTATACAAAATATTAATGAATTGGGTCGATTATATTAGTTAGTCAATAACTACCCATGTAGACTCAATACACCTTGAAGACCTATGTATTCCAACTATGAAATCCATAGCAGCATCATCACATTTCCATTTCAGATTTGGAATGAGCTATAACGAGCTTACAGGTCTCTAGTGCTCTTCATTCTTCTACTAAAAGATGTAAAACCTAGTGATAAAGACTTCTATTTGACATTTCATCCATGTTCACCAATATTGGTGTTTCATGTCTCGATATATCTTTGAGATGCCTAGATGAACTACCCATTGAGAGGCATGGGAATCATTCATCCACTCTGCTCTCATATATAAAGGAACCTAGACACATGCGTGAATATGAAGTATGACCTCTCTATCTACATACCAATTCGGAGGTGGGTTATCTTCTAATATTCTCTAATGTATTTCCACTTATTTAAGATTTGAAAAGAGTCAACCCTTCAACTTCTCAAGGAGGGAAGATTTTACTTCCAAATACAAGAGATGAGACGTCTCATTACAGTCATGAAACTCTATATGCATCATAGAAAATATGTACATTAACTTCCATAAATCATTATATTCTCGTATGGCCTATGATTGAGTTTTTGAACTCAGCGCATCTGTAACTACTTTTCCCTTCACATGGGTATGGGAAAGCTCAAAATTAAATTATTGATCATATTCAACCCATATCCACTATCTAAGGTTCATGTTACATTGAAAAAAGATATATTTGAGGTTCTTGTGTTCTGTGAATAGCACAAAGAGCTCACCTAACAGATAGTGTCTCCAACAATATAAGGCATGGAAAACATCTTATATCTTAAATGTGTGCATGATGTAACTTCATTCATGAGGCCTCAAGTACTGAGATCCATATTCAATGACTCTATCATCCTATATTATCACTTCTCCTTAGTGTATCACTTATTAATCATAGAAGATGGTATAACATACACCTAGATCAGGAAGAATAAGAATAGTTGCTAATAAAATATTCTCTTTCAGCTTCTAAAAGGATTTCTTGAACGGTTATAACCAAAGGAACTTGAAACCAATCTTTTTATGGATAGTGAGAGGTGAAGAAAGGTGTGATAAATCATGTATGAAATGCCTGCAATATCTAGCATGGTCCATAAATCCCCATATATCAAACACATTTTTAGGCTGTGACAAGAAGACTACCATACTAACCTTTTTAGGGTACAACGATACTCTTGATTCTGATATGATAGGACCTAAGATGTGGACTTTTTCGATCCATAAGTGGAACTTATATAGATCGACATAATGATGATGCTCTCTCAGTGTACTCAAAATGATCTCATGGTGTTTAGCATGGTCTTTATGAGAATGAGAATACACCAAAATGTCATCCAAAAACACCATCAGAAAAGAATCCAAATAGGGGTGGAACACCCTATTCATCAGAGCCATGAAAATGGTAGACATGTTCATAATACTGGACAACATTAAAATAACTCATACAGACCATACCTATTATGAATTGTTGTATGTGCTATGTATGATGGATAACTCACACCTAATGGTAACCTGATCTTTGGTCAACCATAGAGAGTACCCTATCTCCTCAAACATGGTCAAAGTGATTAGTTATTAGAGATAGTGTATATCAGTTCTTGATCATAAGTTATTTTAACCTTCTTTTATCCATGAATATATAGATTTTTCTATCCACCTTATTAATGAAAATCACAGGTCAACCCCAATAGGTTGTACTGGGGATATAAAACCATTGGCCTCTAAATCCCTTTACTACCATGTTATCTCCTGAATCTCTATAGGTTCTATCTTGTATGGTGGAATGGAAATTGGAGATGCTTCTAGAGCAAGATGAGTTTTAAAATCTACCACTCTCTTAGGAGGTAATCTGAAAAAATCATTGTAAAAGACATCCCGAAAATTATCTACTACTAGAGGGAAATCAACTTGTCGTTAACCATGATCCTCGATGATGTGATTTTCAATCTAGGTGGTCACTCCACATATCCTTGTAGCTCTGGTCCAGCTCTACTAGCTTGGAAAACCCACTCTCCTTTAAGTATATTAATATTTACCTTGGGTGAGGTAAAAATTACCCTGCAGTTATAATAGTTTAAGAAATCATGATATTGAACCAACCATTCCATCTCGAGAATGAATTCAAATCCCATCATCTCTTGAAATAATTTTTTCTACATGTAAGGGTAATTTCCTACCACAGTGGTAAAATACCTACACTGGTGTATACCCACTGTTTGTACCCTTAATGACTTATCTAGGTTCATTAATCCATAGTAGTACTACATCTATAGTCCCTGAATTTCCATGAATGATACAAAGATAAAAGATTTTTAAGCACCTATATCAAATAGTGCAGATACTATAGTAGATGCCCTGATAATAGTTCCTCGTACTGTAGATGGTCCTATAGCCTGATCCTCTGGTATCGACTGTAGTTCATGAAATTGACCCGATCCAAATCATTGCACAATAGATGGACTACCACAATCATAACTAATCCGTTGGATTTATTGGTGATCAGGCGTCTGGAATCCATGACCACGCCCTCATCCTCTTCATGTCCTACTGAGTCTATTTCATGTTCTCACTTGACATGGTGCAAAAGAGCCCCCTTCTAATGGTGGTGTTTTCACAGATTTTTTTCCACACGAAGCTGGTGGAACGGTCCTATAGAAACATTGTAGATTCCCCACACATCTGCAAGACCGACGCTCCATTGGGTCTCTATCATAGTTTGGCTTTAGTTTCCCCTATATTCCACACTAATGACTCACATAAGAGCTATAAAAACATACACTTTGGTTGTCACTATCCTGATGGGAACACTTGAGGGAATGCTTCCATCTTCCAGAAGAACTATTGGCATAACGTGGCACTAGTCTTCTATGACAAGTAATATTTTTTCCCACAGGATACACTCAGTGATAAGATCCTAATTGACTATTGAATAAATGATAGACCTGGGAAACAAATTCTCCTACATATGGATGGCATACTAGAGCCCATCCTCAAAACATATATCACGGGAAAGCTCATCTCCAACTAGAAGCGATGAAAAGAGCTTCTACATCATGAAATGTGTTAAATACTCCAAAAATTACATAGAACCCCACTTGATATGCACGAAATCTCAAGTTATATTAGCTTTCAATGTCTGAGGAAAGAACTGATCATGGAAGGAAATATGAAAATCAACCCATAACATGCCCTAATGATGACGGGATTAGGTAATCACATCCCCTTGGCACTCAGACGAATCCCAAAGATTGTATGTGTTAAGCATGAAACTACCCTATAAAAGTGTGTCCATCAGATCCAATATAGAAATAATATAATATATCCTAAACTCCACACACTATGGACCACAATCCCTTGATAATGTAGTAGGATTATACAGATGAAACTCATGAGTCATTTCATCCATTGTAGGTGAAAGCTGTGGAGCACCATGCATGAAATACATTTGAAGTATGAAATGATAAAAAACATGGGAATATTTTCCCTGATCAGGTACAACATGTGGTTCATCCAGAGGCACACTTGAAGGTATACATGGTGTCTCAGCCCCCCCATGATTTGAGGGTGGTTGCTGCCACCTTCTCAGTGTTTGATACAAGCACGTCCTCGCAGATTTGGCCTATAAATTCCAAGAATACTCCTTAGAACATGAATATGGAGAAATATAGCATCAAAATAAAAATATAAATGTTGGAAATCTCACTACCCAATTCATAATACAAGAACTACCCACTTTGGTAGCTAGGTATCAATAGGATATCAAGTATATGGTTCATTTCATTTCAAATTTAGTTTATAGGTTCACTCCTTTTCCTCTCATGAACATGACAAGGTGATATAATGATGTATAACCAATTCATTTTAGATGTCATGATATAATTTCTAAGGGATATCAATTTTAGGTGAATTAGTTCCCATACACCTTATATCTAGACACCACACCCATTTATTTATAGCATAATGGCTAGACACGGTAAATTACACATCCCAACCCATGACGGACAATACACCTCATGAATTGAGATAAGAAATCATTTAATAGAAACCAAAAGTAACACATAAATAAGATAACTACCATAAAATCACTCAACAATCACATAAATATTATGTAACACTAGAAGGGAAATGAACCTATATGGCATAAAAATATACATGACATGTGAATTTTAGGGGCCTATAATGAAGCATGTAACATTGTTTATTTCCCTCATATCATCTGGATAAGGATGGAAAAAATCCTAAATAGATTAAAAATCTACAACACCACAAAGCATGTTCAACAACCAATAGTGAAATAATGTCAACTGTAATAAGAAAATTTGAACAAAATATACATTTTCGATAATGTGGCTTCTACCCTGAACATGGGTTCATGATGCCAAATCACAGAGTATGGACAATTTACCATCATTCCTAAGGTCTAGTATATTGTTTTCAAATAGTAAAGTGAGTAAGGAAACCCTCGGATACCACTTCGTGATGTCTGAGACTTGGATTCCACCTCATAGGTTCCCAGAGACTGGTGGGCCAAATGGACTCAAGGGATTCTCCACAAATTCCAGAGGTTTCTGACAAGCTACAAGGGATGAGGTTGTGTCTATGGGGAGACTATTAAATAATTACCAAATATTACAATACTGGATAAATATAATATGAGGTAAATATAATAAAAAATAAAAGTAAACATAAGGCACATCAGAAAAAGAGTCAATAGTAACAATTACTAAAATAACTGGAATGACATACAAGCACACTGTAATTGATGATGATATGTCATGTCACAAAAAAATATGAAAACATGGATACAAGATTGTAAGAATGACATGTTCCAAAAATATATAAATTAAATCAAGAGACTATCCCAGGAATCCCGACATGCATCTCAATTATCTTTTATAAAGATCTATACTAAAAAAAGAAATCAAGTGTTCGAAGTCAAATATTTCCCAACATAAAAACCTACTTAAATGTAATCTAATTCGGGTAGCAAACAATTCTTAGAGAGGGTGAGAGATAAATCTCAGTGGGACACCACCAATGGTGTCTATAACATCCACCCCATGTAATAGAAATGTAATAGTGTGCAAGAATGTATATATAATGTAATGTAGTGCAATGTATCTAAACACCCACATACCTGGGTCAGACCTTAGCTAACATTTTTACAATATTATTCCATTAATTTATTATTACTAAATTATAAATTATTCACATCATAACAATAGGGAAGATTCTATTTTGTGATAAGAAAAACTGTGATTACATTTAGAAATGAAGTTTCAAGACATCAACCATCAAAATTTAGAACTCAAAGTCCTCCAACATAGTAATAACTATAACCTATGTAATCTTAAGAGTATAATCTAATGTGAATATTAAAAGGCATTCCATAATAATATTCCTACTAAATCCAAGCTTATTTTCCATGGCAAAGCGGGTCTATGCCGAGATATGACCCCTTAGGATGTAACCATGGAACCTACTTATCATTTCCAAATATAATGAGTGTATCCAAATAATCCTTTAATATAATGTGATGGAATCTACAGTGTCATATCAAGCATCCATGAATAGACTAGGATCATAATCTAGGTGTATCCCAACCAAATAAAGCTCTATCCTTGAATTGGAAAGGGGTTCCTGAGTGCTGATGGCATTTTTTCCATAAGAATCCAAGGAGATATTGAATCAGGGCACTCCATTTTAATTATTTAGTCATGTAATATTTCATTTGGTTCAATCCTTGCCTTTCATTAGTGTGATAAGGTCATATGGAATAAAAAATTTTAATCATGTCATAATTAATCAATAAGTCTATCTAGTATAAGTATTTCTTTCATTAGTGTTACAATTCCAGGTAGAATGTAACCTTTATTGAATACATTTAAGACATATTCAATAATGAAGGGTCATTCCCTATCATTCCATTAATGTGGTAAGGGGTGATATATATATCAAACCTATTAACTATTCACATTTAATCTGGTCAAGTCAAGTAATTAGTGTACATTCAAATTTTCCTTTAATATTTAATTATATATTTGAATCACATAACTTATCTAGGACAAGTGTAAGTGAAACAGTACTTACCATTCACCATTATATTATATGATAATAATATATGATAAGGAGGCCAAACATTAGTGTGGTGAACCTTGAGCACATCCCCACAATGCATCAAATGTGTCAAAACTATAAAAACACAACTATGACATATCACCCTACAGAGGATGGATGGAGTTGTGGGAATGACCACAAAAAATAATAACATATATGGAAAGATAATAATCAAACTGTTCTAATGATCATAATCATTACATATAAATTCAATAAATAACACCTGATGAAATCGGTGGTCCCTACATGACAATTCCAAAATCTACGTACTAGAGGGATTGGTTATAGACCACCCACCTTACGATTTTATGATCTTTATCCTCTAATACTGGCCTATGATTTGTCTTGTAATGTATTTGATCTAAGAAAAATCGGGTAAACACTCACACCTTGATAATTAGGTCAAGAAAAACCGAGGATAATAATTACTAAAAATGACCCGAGTACTTTATTATTTCCCATCCAACATGATGAACATAAGCCCGGTCGGATCCCAGAAGAAAAAGATTCACCGTTAGCTACCATTGGCCTTCAAATATATCTAAATTGTAACAAATATAAGTCAATCTTGCATATAATATGATTATGAGGAAGGAGGAGGCTTAGTTATATTATTAAGGGAAAAATGGTAAAATTACACAATATTTAGCATGTGAATCGTTTGAAAAACTGTGCACAAACCATGCATGGGTACCTCGGGAAGAGGGGAAAACACATGGTTAGGTCACACAGTTAGGTTAACCATGTGAAAACTGTGCGGTAAGGCTCTATCCCAAAACTGGCCACCACAACATTTTGGTGTAACTGTGTGACCATCCCACACTATTTACTATAAATCGTGCACCATTCATGTTTTAACAAAAAACTAGCTTCTAGGCTCTGAATAAGCACAATACACCCTCATGACCTTTACTATGTTAGTAGGCCTCCAAAACATGTCTAAATATAGAATTAGACCAAAATATAAAGGTTCCATTCTTAAGTGACAAACCAGTATCTTACACTTAACTTGTGTGGAAAAGAAATTGGATATCATATTTCTCAGTTTTATTTTTTAGTCCAATTTTTAGTTTTAAAATTACTATCCTAACTATTTAAGAGTTAAAAATTTGTTACAATTGTAATGGTTAAACATGGTTAACAAATTCGTTAAACCAAAAGATATGATTTTAAATGTCACTTAAGCTTTACAAACTTATATTAGTTTATAATATTTATAACATATCTTCATTGTCATAAATATATGTTATAGTAAATCCATTTTAAATAATTTAGTCCCATGTTATATACTAATATTTCGTGTATTTACACGAATTCCCCCCACCGTTGTTGTAAAAGTAAACCCCCGCTCTATTATTATTCACAAAATTTGGTAAAATTACCTCATACAAGACCTTATAAATTTCCATCATAGATTCATCCAACACATTCCAGAACTTATATTATTCCTATAGGATATCCTATAAAGGATTAATCTATAATCCAAAAGATGTTTTCCAAATAAGTGGTACAACTCATTATCATGTTCATTAATTATATTTCTTATTCTACATAATTTGATACTATTTTAAAAAGTTGATATTATAACCTCAATATATTCCCTATAATTTTTTTATAATTTTTATTTCAAAACCCATGTTCAACTCCTTTTCCATCTAATAAAAAATTAAGGTGTCGTGGGTGTATACATACATATTTCCATATCCATGTTGTGATGTGGTTCATTTTCCATCACCGCCTCTCCAATATGGAAATAATTATAGATAAAATAATTATATAAGATATATATGAGAATATTATGATTCTTTAATGTTTATATATTACTTACTTTAATACCCTTCCATATGTAGGAAAATGATAATGTCTTTCATGCATACGTGTGGACTACCATGTCCATGAATCAGTTTTCATATATGTATTTCGTGGATGATTATAAATTGGAATTAAATTCATATAAATGATATTTAGGAAATTATTAATATTTGTAAGTTGATTAAATGAAGAAAAATAATCAAGTATCAGAACTAAAAAACTAAATAATGCATGAAAATGAAAAAAAGTTAACTCCTGAGATAATGATGTCAATAATGATTATCTTTAAATGGGTGATATAATATTATAAGTGAATAATAAATTATATGATAAATATTAATATGATTCTATTATAGATTTATATTAAATATAAATATATAATATCAGATATTAAGAGCTTATATAAAGCAAGTTGGACTTGAGGAAAGGATAATTTTGATTTGAATTTCAATTCAATTAGAACTGATTATATTATGACCCTAAATTAATTTATATGGTGTATATACAACCAATTTGAACTATTATATCAAAAGTTTCTCTTTATTCATTAAATTTAATGATTTAATTCATGTATAATAAATTATGTGATTTTTATTCAAATGTTATTAAAGATGTAACAGTTTATTTTAAAATCACAATCTTCTTCAAGATTGTACATGTTAAAATTCACATTTAAATAATTATATGATATTTCTGTTCATAAATACAAAATAATTTCTTAATTTCTAGTTATATATGGTATTTATATGTTTACATACAACTTCCCCTCTATATTATTCTCAATTATGGAACGAATATTTTTTATAACAATCTAGTCTTATGTCTTCTCTTAGTCTGAGATTATTTTTTGGTAATGTTAATATTATCTAAAATAAATATAGAATGTTATTTTATACTATCTAATGATTTTTAAAATTCATCTTCACCATTATATTAATTTTTCATCATAGATGTATAGTGGAAAATTCTTATAGTTTTTTAAATGAGATTCCTTTTACATTCTATATAAATATATGAATGGAATGTTCATTTTAACTTAAACTGAATGGAAGAATTTTCCCTATATCATAACTATTATTCCATATCATGATTCATTAAATAGTTTCCATTTTTATTTTTAATGAAAATATTTTTCTCAATATTCATTGAATTTATTATTTAAAATGTTAAAAAAAATTAATTATTATATTGAGTTAATTAAGATATATAAAATCATTCTTACACAGTGTTACAAGGATGTTAATTACAATGTTTTCCTTCTATTTTCATATTTATTCTATAATGTATATATTTAACTATTTTCTTTCTAATGAATTGATGTTAGTGTTTCATCCTTTATCAATTCCTGGTTTTTTAGAAACTAACATTTTCATGATAAAATTCAATATCACACACTATCAATTCATTGGACAATATTCCATTCTCCACAACATATTTTAAGTATAATGTATTTATACAGTATGATTTTCTGTACTCTGAAATTCTATATGTAGTATAAAATATCAATATACAATTTTAGATGAAGAAATCATTGTAAAAAATTTATTTCATTGTACATAAAAATATTCTCTAATCATGATTCAATGTGGAGAAATTTTGAATTATAAGGAATTTTGATAATTAATTGTATTGATAATTCAATAAATGTGGTATGAATATTATGTGAAGTTGATGGGTGTTCATTGGTTGTACATATTCCCTTGATACATAACCAAATGTCATTTGGTAAAAGTATTTCCCATGATTTATATGGTGAGGCTGTAATATAGTTCCATATTTGTTTGATTTTTGGTGTATAACTTTCCTATTTATATATGTTATCACAGTTGAAAGGCCATTGAAATATGAAAGATCTATTGGATCTATACTTTATTGTATGATTTAGGATATCATGGTCAATTCCTTGATGTTATGATAAAAAATTTATCGAATTTTTAATTTCTATTATTGAGAATTTAGTTTCCATTATACATGAGATTTATATATTGTTGTTAGACAAGGATATACATTAGACTCATGATGACGATTGAATGGAATTTAATTTTTTTCAATCTACAATATTAATTATGATTTATTCAGTAATATGAAATTCCACTATATGTAACACATACTGAGTATCTAGGTTTCAGCATTTTTTCACATCCCATGGATATTATTAAGGAATATCTATATAACATTCATGGAATAAAAAATTTATTTCATGATATTTTTTTAATTAATAATGTAATATAGAAGTTTCATATACCTAATTTTATAGGACTACTAAAACAATCAGTCCTTGATGGTTCAATACATTGTCTATTGTACAGATATAATAAGTAGGTACTAACTTTGGGTTACTCGATTCGGTGCCACTACACTATGTATAATCATGAAAAGACACTGAACATGGGTGGCTAAAATAAAATCTCAAAAACATCTCTCTGGACCAATCCCACCACTATGAGGATGATTTATCCCTTAATTCCATTATAATTATCTAAATTCCACCATGTACTCTAAAAAACACATACATTCACTTCTCTAGAGAGAAATATCAAATCCCATATCAATTCAAAATTCATCCCAATCTCAGTTTGAATGCTCAATATATCAATCAATCTCCATGGGGTCAATTCATCGAGGTAATTACATATCAGGGGGGTATGAACTCTCAACACATGGTAATATCACAACCCCGAAGGGTATAAGGAATCTCAAGGAACTATCATGGATTACATGTGAATATTAAATCTAAATTCTCTACGTATACTTATTTATAGATTATAAGGCATCTATATAGTTCTACTATGATCCCTAAAATCATATAAGTACCTCCCCTCATGGAATGTATTCCAAAAATTATTCAATCATAGTCAATTCCTCTACCATAACTGGATGAGGAAATAAACCAATTCTTATGTTCCTTTATGTGCTTAAATATTTTCCCATTTATTGGAAATTCATTTAAATAAAACAATTCATAATTTTTTAAAGGGTCTATTATCCTTAGTATCGAGTCTACATACCACATACTATGTAAATAAGATGCATAAAACCAATGTGAATTTTTGAATGAAGAAATACCTTGTAATATAGCTATTCCATTTTTAAATCACTGCTCAAAAGATCTATCCCAACATATACAAGTTCTTCCAGCTATGTTTCTCCCATACAAGGCCCTAGCTTACATCTGAATAACCAATTTAATTAATTATAATCAAGATACAAATAATAATAAAATTTTCAATTAATTTTTAAATTTTAGTAACATAATAATATATTCATTATTATTCACATGGAACTCCTATCACATATAAGCTTCATCCAAACACCCTCAGAAGGTCCATGATGTACTCTCGACATCATCTTAAGAAAAATAATTAACACAGAATACTAATTCAATAGGTATTTTTTTATTATTGATATGAAGATCCGGAATAATATCACATGATTATATACCTATAAAAAAGTATTTTTGATTGCATATATATATAGATAAATATAGATAAATATAAATATATATATATATATATTAATTCTTCGGATTTCCATTAGCTACACTATGAAAAATCTCCATCATCCAAACATGATTCAACCATGCTCTTGTGAAATTGTCACTGAAAACCAAATCTATATCATTAAAAAATCAAAGGTAATAGAGAGGAAAAATATAGAAGGAAGTTTAATTAATGAAATTACCTAAATATCACTTTTAAATGAACATATAACATTCCCAACTAGATGGGAAATAATAGTGGTTGGGATTGGGTGGGATGAGATCTAGCCAAAAGGGAAGCTCCCAATAGCCATGTTCAACTAAAAACAAAGCGCCAATGCCTAGGTAAAATTATATGAATTCCACCACTAAAACTAAAACACAAGGAAAAAATTGATGGCCTGAAAATGGGTACATAGTATGATCCCTCCTATTGGATGGGTGATATCACCTATTCCCAATACAGTCATGGTTCAACCCTCACGGTCATAATGTGAATGGCCTACATTTGCATTTTTCAGTACCCCAACCACTCTAAACCTATCCGATAATTTTCAAGAACAATATATAGACCACCCAATACATAAGAAACATCCAGAAACATAATTTTAAGTCATTAAAACTCCAATATTTCCATTCCATGGCCTAGTTCTCCAAAACCACTCCCCAAATGAAAAAAATAAAATTCCAATAAGAATTATGATGTTGAAAATTTTATGAAGTTTTAAAACCTCTTCAATATATCACATATCATCCAAAAGAAGTATTTATAACCATTTAATGTAAAATACCATCCTAGTCAACATTTTAATCCTTTATCAATATACAATGTTTGAATTCAAAATGACAAATTTTTTTCTAATGTGAAACTCCAAGAATGAGGCACATTATTTATAAAAAACATGGAACTAATCGATATCACAATTTAATCACTAACATGGTTCTTACCAACACATTTTTATCCTGAGACGCCATAATAAAAAAAATAACATCATACCACTTATGCATAACCGCACCATAAGACTCAACTTATAATTCATGATATAGATCTAGAGTAACTGCGACATTGGAATCAATTTTTGAATATGTATTCTCAATGTTTCGACAAGTCACTCAGTGTGGTTACCATATAATAACACCAAATTATACCTGAACACAATCTTCATCTGTCATATATGCTGGAATTATGTTCCTTAGTAGAATATGTTGAGTATAGGATATATAATTTTTCTTCAGTGGTGTGATGAAACTACATCCTCCCCAGCGATTCGATACCTTGTATAGGTCTGAGGTTCTTTCATTAAGATTTTAAACCATAATATTTTAACATAGGATAACCTTGTACAGATCGAATACAAGTTCTGCAGTTTCACATTGATGTTGAATATTTCTTGATGGATCCATGATCAAGTACCTATATATCATCCATACATTCATAAAGAGTCTAAATAAATGTTATTCAGGGAATTCTAGGTTCTAGTGTGGAGCTTCGATATTTGATTTAGTGTTACGGTGAGAACCAAAAATCCATTCCTATGATTTGTGTAGATGTCCTTCTACGGATTTCTTGGATCATGTATTTCTCTCTGTAGAATATATTATAGGGGAATGGAATCTCTAAATCCATTGTAATGAACCATAAATATAGTGATATCTCGTGTCTAATTATAACGACCCATACATTACATACATTGTTAATACTTCAAAATTGAATCACACTTATTACAACATATGACCAAACCACAAAGGACCGTGTAGGTATAGTGTCTTTAGAAACTGGGAAACATAAACAACTGGTTCATAAATCTTCTACAGTGTCTCCCATTTATTTCATCATATCTAGGGTCCCTTTTAGCATATTCTACTTAATATCCATCTTTCTGACATGGGGAAAAGAAAACATACAAAGAACGGTGAGCTCAAATGCTCAACAAGGGAAAATAAAGGAAATAAAAATCATATCGTATCTTTTTGAAAATCATAACCTGCAAAAGAGATCATAATATCTTAACATGGAATAAATCATTGAAGTGAAAATGAGATCCCCATACTCATAACATAAAACTTGAAACTTTGTGGAATGCACACATAATCATGGAAAATCATTTCTTGTTAGTCATGACTCATTGCCAAGTCTATCTTAGCGGACAAAGTCCATTTCTGAACCGAGTTCACTCCTCGTTTCAGTCCTGTATCACTGAACCGAAATAACCTTCCATTCCAGCCATGTCTATCTCATGAGATATAAATCTTTACCCAATGAATTGGAGGGAGATATAGGTCCCACCCATCTTATAATGAATCCTTTCTTATGTGTGCCACATAATCACAAATCATACAGCATCACATAACACATGTAACAAAAATGGGATTCTTGAAACATCATGGCATCATAAAACAAATCATATAAGGTAAATGACTTCATAAAAATAATTCCCTCAAAACATAATCAAATCATTCTAATAATAGGGATAAAAACAGAACCCTATATTATCTTAGATGGAAAATAATTTTGATAAAACATTTGAACTACATTCTTGAGGAAAATATCCTTTCTACTTCAAAAACACTTTTCTTTTCTTAACATGTCATACAATTATAAAATAAAAGAATTTGATTAAAAATAAACTTGAAAACTTATAAAGGAAGATTCTTGGAAATAATGTTTTAAAAATCCATTCTTGCCGTATAAGTTAAAGAAAAACATTCTTCGTACTTTTGTCGGAAAAGTCAAAAAGTACCTCGTACGAAAAACGACAAAAGATTCCTTTCATATTATTTACTAAAAACTCACCGAAGGGTAAAATTGGATTTAAACTATTGTAAGTGGATGGAAACAATATTACATATTTAGGGAACATGGATGTGGATGATAAAATAAACCCCAGTAAATGCCAAAGTAAAAACAATCTCGGATAAAAATGAGATTGTGATATTTTCCCTTACCTTAGGTCCGATTTGATTTGTACATGTCCGAAGCTCCTGTATAATGGTTTAAATAATGTTATTCACTTATTCCAGAATAATAAATATTGTTATGATATCATATATGGTCATATTCTTAGCTTCTTATTAGTAATATTTCAATGTTAATTGTTACTAGGGTCTTTATTGCCTTTTGTTCTTATGCGTGTTTTGCCAAATAAATTTTTATTCTTCTTTTAAGGTTATAGATACCTTATATCCAGAATGGTATTAGTTTAACATATATCTTATTTATTCATTTAATTCATTTATATAATTACTATGTAATGATGATCATGTAGAATGAGTCGCATCACATCGTGGAGACGGTATTCCGTACGTACGCACGAGCGATGATATTGTTCCCATGATCGTGGAATTGTATTGAATTGTATTTATACTATTTCAGTATCAATATAACTTTATAATAATCATATATAGTTACTCATTACACCATTATAACCATCCTTGTAAGGTGATGGTTGAAAATAGATTACACCACGGCGTGGAGACGGTATTCCGTACGTACGCACGCGCGGTGATTTCATTTTTTCGTAGGATGGATAGAAGGTGAATTAGGGTTGTTTCATATTTATAATAAAATATCAATATGTAATTAATACTTATGTTATTACTTTATCATGAAACAACTAAAGAAGATGATGTTGAAGAAGAAAGAAACTGAAAAGATCGGTAATGGATATTACCTCTTCTTTGAAACGCCTCTTTGAATCCTCCACTTAGGGAACTAAGATTGGTCTTTGAAGAAGACCAGGACCTCTAGGATTATTCTAGGGAAGTGGAGAAGGAATTTTGGCAGGGGTTGGCCGAGCTTGAGTGCTAAAATTTGTGTGAGGAGGAGGGGGAGGAGGTTCCCTTTTATAAGGGAGGAGAGGGGCACCTTAGGAATATCTCAAAATATTATTTTATATTAAAATAAAAATCGGTTTATAATGGTTCCAAAGTGTCTTATTTCGAAGATAAATTGTGGATGGGTAGAAATCCTATCAAACAATAGGATTTAGAAATGTTTTGGTTATTATGTTAACCTTATAAATTAGATTTAACTCTAAGTTAAATAATTTAACTTTTACCGTGTCTTTTTGTTTTCTTACACTATATGGTTAATACACTTACTATAAAATGCCAAACGAACCCCAAATTGTTTATTATTAATATATATATCCTTATATAAGTCATGTGGCCGAACCTTAGATTTTTAGGAATAAAATAACAATTAATAATATAATATTTGATTTAAAAACTATTTTGTGTCAATATTGACACTATTTGATATATGATTTTTGTGAAAGTCATAACAGAATTATATGTTCTAACCAAGTTGATTAAATCAACACTAATATATCATAGTAACCTATAAAATTAGTGGGATTCATAAAAATTCTCAAATTACATTTATTTTGGTGTTTATAACATCAATTATGTCAATATTTCATTAATAAGATAATTGCTGCATCATCATTGTGTCATAAATAAATTAAATTATATAAAGTCTAAAAATTATAAATAAAATATCATTATGTAGGAAATCTTTTTTATCAATCTAATGAATATTTATAATAGAATTTATCTTCTGTATAAACCCATATTAAAAATGTTTTAATTATTAAACTTTGATTTTAACTATTTTAACTATTCATTAAATAAAAAAATATTAAATGTCATAATCTAATCCAAGTGGACCTAAATGTTCATATTATATTCATAAGGTTGTTTTTGGTCGAATTAAACTTATCCAATAGAATTAGGACATGTGTTAGGGTAATAGTAATATCATATTTACCCTTAGTTACCCTATTTACTATTAACCGCGGTAAAAAAAAGTAAAAAGTTATTATTCACCAAAAAATTATTTTTATCTCATTGAACCACATTTTACATACTGATATCAACCGTGTCTGTCGGATTTTCGAAATTCCATTCACAGAAGTGGTAAATTTAAGTTTTATGCAAAATTCAGTTTTTAACCTACCACTTAGTGGTTTCACTATTCATCAAAATTTGAAAGTTTTCAGAAAAATGCCAAAATTTCACCCTAGGCTAATTTCGGTATTCCGAATCCAAAAATGAAGTCCAAGATAAAATTTCAAAAAGTGGTTATTACTATTCATAATGGCTATTTTAAATAATATTTTAATAGCATATCGTCGTTTAGTGAAACTCGGTATTGCGTACAACGCAAGCTATCGAGGAAGGTCGCGATTGCGTGTAAAGTAAGCCAAACTAGTGTGTAGTGAAAGATTTCTTTGATGATATATATAAAAACAAAATATTACTCATAAAAATCTCGGTTGTTACATTCTACCCCCTTAAAAAGAATTTCGCCCTCGAAATTCGTCACTTTGTAACAAACAGATGAGGGTACCTCTCCCTCATCATATCCTCAAGATCCCATGTAGCTTCTTCTAATTGGTGGTTCCTCTATAAAACTTTCACCAATCAAGTGGTCTTGTTTCGTAGGACTTTTTCGCTACGATCCAGAATCCCTATCGGTTGTTCTTCATAAGAAAGATCTTGCTCCAGCGGTACAACTTCTGAGCTGAGTAAATTTGAAGGATCAGGTATGTACTTTCTCAGGAGAGATACATGGAACACATCGTGAACTTGAGAAAGATTCGATGGAAGCGCCAATCGGTAAGCTACCTTCCCAACACGATCTAGTATTTCAAAAGGACCGATATATCTATGGCTCAACTTACCCTTCTTTCCAAATCTCATGACTCTCTTCCAGGGAGATATCCGTAAGAACACTTTATCGCCCACTTCAAACTCTAGGTCTTTTCTTCGGTTGTTGGCATAACTTTTCTGTCGACTCTGAGATGCTCTTATGTGTTGTGGAATAGATCTGACCTTTTCTTCCATTTCATCGACGAGATCAGGTCCTAATAGCTTTCTTTCCCCAACTTCATCCCAGCAAGTTGGAGTCCTTCATTTCTTTCCATAGAGAGCTTCATAAGGAGACATCTGAATACTGGAGTGAAAGTTATTATTATAAGAAAATTCCACCAAAGGTAGGTGTTGATCCCAACCTCCTTTGAAATCCATAGAGCAAGCTCTCAACATATATTCTAGGGTTTGAATTGTTCTCCCAGACTGACCGTCTGTCTGAGGATGATAAGTAGTGCTGAAACTCAACTCTGTATCCAGAGTATGCTGAAGACTTCGCCAGAACTTCGAGGTAAATCTTGGATCCCGATCAGATATAATAGAATGTGGTACTCCATGCAATCTTACCACTTCCTTTACATATATCCTGGCAAGCTGATCTAGAGAGAAATACTCTCTAAAAGCAATGAAGTGTGCAGACTTTGTAAGACGATCAACTATGACCCAGATAGCATTATTGCCTTTAGATGTTTTAGGAATTCCTGTGACAAAGTCCATAGTGATGTTTTCCCATATCCATTCGGGTATGGGTAATAGTTGTAACATCCCCTTAGACTTCTGTCTCTCAGCTTTAACTTGCTGACAAACCAAGCATCGATAGACATATTCAGCAACATCTCTTTTCATGCCATCCCACCAGAAGTACTCTTTCAGGTCCCTAACAATCTTCGTGCTTCCAGGATGAATAGAGAATGAAGAACTATGAGCCTCATCCAGTAGTTCCTTCTTTAATTCAGGGATGGGAGGAACAAAAACCTAATTCTTGAACTTTATTATCCCATCACAATCAGGGTTGAATTCAGGAACATTTCTCACCTTCTTTTGTAACTCGACATCTTCTTTCTGTGCCTCTTTAATCTTCACATGTATAGATGGTTGAACATTCATTTGAGAAAGATAAGATTTTTCCCCTTCCATTATAATTCCAAGATCCATTCTTTGTAAATCCATAAATATTGGATCTTTTGTGATCCTCATCATTGATAAACTGGCATGGTCTTGTCGAGTTAATTCATCTGCCACCTTGTTTGCTTTCCCAAGGTGGTAATGGATTGAACAGTCATAATCCTTAATCATCTCCAACCATCTTTTTTGACGCATATTTAGATCCTTTTGTGTGAAAATATACTTTAAACTTTTATGTTCAGTATAAATATCACACCTTTCACCATAAAAGTAATGCCTCCAAATCTTTAATGCAAAGATTACCACATCTAACTCCAAATCATGTGTTGGGTAATTTTTCTCATGGATTTTCAACTATCGTGAGGCATAAGCTATCACCATATCATTTTGCATAAGAAGACACCCCAATCCCTTCTTGGATGCATCACTATAGATCACAAACCTTTCTCCACTACAAGGCAGTGTGAGCACAGGTGCACTGGATAACCTTCTTATCAACTCCTTGAAATTCTCTTCACATTCCTCCATCAAGACAAACATAACTCCTTTCCAAGTCAACTTGGTGAGTGGATTAGATAATCGTGAAAAATCTTTTACAAAACATCAATAATATCCCACCAAACCAAGAAAACTTTGGATCTCAGTTACTGTTGTTGGTCTCGACCATCTTTCGATAACCTCTATTTTTGCTGGATCCACAAATATGCCCTATTTTGAGATTATGTGACCCAAAAATGCAACTCTTTGAAGCCAAAATTCACACTTAGTAAATTTGTCATAAAGATTCTCCTTTCTCAGTGTCTTCAATATAATTCTCCAGTGATCTTCATGATCTTCCTTTCTCTTTGAATAGACAAGAATATTGTCTATAATGACTACTAAAAATTGATCAAGATAGTCTCTAAAGACTCTATTCATTAGATCTATGAAGATAGCAGGGGAATTAGTAAGAGCAAATGGCATCACTATAAATTTATAGTGTCCATACCTTGTACGGAAAGCCGTCTTTGGTATATCCTCCCTTTTGACCCTTAATTGATGATACCCTGAACGAAGATCAATCTTGGAAAAGTATTGAGCTCCGTGTAGTTGGTCAAATAAGTCATCAATGCGTGGGAGAGGATATTTGTTCTGGATAGTGATCTTGTTAAGTTCTCGATAATCAATGCAGAGTCTCATTGATCTATCTTTCTTCTTAACAAATAGAACAGGTTCTCCCCAAGGAGATGCACTAGGGCATATGAATCCCTTATCAAGATTCTCTTGGAGTTTCTTCTTTAATTCCTACAACTCAATTGGGGCCATTCTATAAGGTGTCTTTGAAATAGGCAAAGCACCCGATACGAGTTCTATTGAAAACTCAACTTCACAATTTGGTGGAAGACCCGGTAATTCCTCCGGAAAGGCATCATCAAACTCCCGTACGATGGGCCTATTCTTAATCGCGAGTTTCTCACCAATCATTTGAGATAAATAACCTTCATTTAGTGGAATCAATACCCATAAAATGGAAGAAATTTCCACTGGAAGGTTATGTTCATCCTTTCATTGATAGACGATCATAGATTGATCTGGAATATGAAATGTGACTTCCCTTCGTTGGAAATTGATATGAGCTCCGTATAAAGAAAGCCAATCCATGCCAAGAATCACATCGAATTCCACTAAAGGAAGAATCACAAGATTTGTAGGAAGCACTTTCCCACAAATGTCAATTGGAGAAGAATTATAAACTTTTGATGCGATTGATGTGCCATTATGTGTTGTCACAACTAACTCAACATCTAATTGTTGAGGTAATACGGTGATACCCATAGAAAATTCTTCAAAAATAAAAGAGTGGGTGGATCCAGAATCAAATAAAACATTTTCTACTTTAGAGTGGATGGTAAGTGTACCTTTCACCACTTTGTTATCGTACTCCACATCGCTGATAGAAATTTCATGTGACATTCCTTTGTCTTTAGCCTTAAGAGTTTGTTGACGTCGACCATCATCATCCACCCTTGGATTTGGGCATTGATTGGCATAATTCCCCATCTACTTTCACTTGAAACATTGAAGTGTAGTAGGTTCATTCTGTGTATCCCTTCCTTTATTTTCATCATTAGACATCTTCTTCCCATTATCGCAGCATTCAAATGCACGATGACCTTCCTTTCCACATTTGAAACATTTACTTGTCCCTTTAAGACAACTCCCTCCATGTTTCTTTCCACACTTTGAGCATAAGGGAAAGCTCGTCTTCATTTCAGTGTGCTCTTTAGATTTTCCTTTGAATTCCATTTTCCTCTTCTTATCAAACCCATATGACTGATGGGTTACTCCAATCTCCATCTCGACTTTGAGAGCACATCGAACGATTTCCTCATAGCTATTGAAGTCCCTTATGGCTAACGCCCTTCGAAGACTTGGTTTTAAGCCACTAAAGAATCGATCGATCTTACTCTTAGTTTGGATAATAATACCAGAAGCGTAACTTGCAAGTCTTGTAAAATTTTCTTCATAGGTACCAACAGATTCATCATCCCTTTGCTTCAGTTCAAGAAACTCCTTCTCCATCTTTGTTCGGAGAATACGAGGGAAGTACTTACTGAAAAATATGTTCTTGAACTCGTCCCATTACATGGACTCAATTTCATCTATTTTCCTCGTATTCTTAATAAGATTCCACCATTGATCAGCATCTCCTTCCAATCGACACACTGGTAGGACGACTTTATCATGTTCAGAACATTGAAGAACTGAAAATATCTTTTCAGTGGTACTAATCCATTGTTCAGCCACTAATGGATCAGTTGAACCGCTGAAAGAAGGTGGACGCTGCCTCATGAAGGATTCAACAGAATGTTGCTCCTTCCTTTGTTCGTTTGGAAGTCCTGCATGATTCATATCTTGAGAAAGTTGTGTGAGCATGGCTACAAGATTTTGCATTCCAGCTCCCATATTGTTTGGTTGGTCAGGGGGACAATCATTGCATTCCCCATCACATTCTGCATTAACACGATTCCTTCGGGTTCAGCCATTGACTAGAACCAAGAAGAATAGTGTGAGCAACACTAATTATAATAGGAAAACCACATAATTCAAGAATAAAATTTTCACGCTTAAGGTCTTATCCTAGGTTATTCATGGCCATTTCAAAAACAGTAAGATTGTGTTCTATGCTTAGACATATCCTTAGGGTTCTTACTAAGGCTTTCACATCCTAGTTTCCAAAGGTTGACTATACCTTTCCTCTGATACCAACTATAATGACCCATACATTACATACATTGTTAATACTTCAAAATTGAAGCACACTTATTACAACATATGACAAAACCACAAAGGACTGTGTAGGTATAGTGTCATTAGAAACTGGGAAACATAAAAAACTGGTTCATAAATCTTCTACAGTGTCTCCCATTTATTTCATCATATCTAGGGTCCCTTTTAGCATATTCTACTTAATATCCATCTTCCTGACCTGGGGAAAAGAAAACATACAAATAAGGGTGAGCTCAAATGCTCAGCAAGGGCAAATAATGGAAATAAAAATCATATCATATCTTTTTGAAAATCATAACCTGCAAAAGAGATCATAATATCTTAACATGGAATAAATCATAGAAGTAAAAATGAGATCCCCATAATCATAACATAAAACTTGAAACTTTGTGGCATGCACACATAATCACGGAAAATCATTTCTTGTTAGTAATGACTCATTGCCAAGACTATCTTAGCGGACAAAGTCCATTTCTGAACCGAGTTCACTCCTCGTTTCAGTCCTGTATCACTGAACCGAAATAACCTTCCGTTCCAGCCATGTATATCTCATGAGATATAAATCATTACCCAATGGATTGGAGGGAGATATAGGTCCCACCCATCTTATAATGAATCCATTCTTATGTGTTCCACATAATCACAAATCATACATCATCACATAACACATGTAACAAAAATGGGATTCTTGAAACATCATGACATCATAAAACAAATCATATAAGGTAAATGACTTCATAAAAATAATTCCCTCAAAACATAATCAAATCAATGTAAAAATAGGGATAAAAACAGAACCCCATATTATCTTAGATGGAAAATAATTTTGATAAAACATTTGAACTCCATTCTTGAGGAAAATATCCTTTCTACTTCAAAAACACTTTTCTTTTCTTAAAATGTCATACAATTATAAACTAAAACAAGTTGATTAAAATTAAACTTGAAAACATATAAAGGAATATTCTTGTAAATAATGTTTTAAAAATCCATTCTTGCCGTATAAGTTAAAGAAAAAAATTCTTCGTACTTTTGTCAGAAAAGTCAAAAAGTACCTCGTACGAAAAATGACAAAAGATTCCTTTCATATTCTTTACTAAAAACTCACCGAAGGGTAAAATTGGATTTAAACTATTGTAAGTGGATGGAAACAATATTACATATTGAGGGAACATGGATGTGGATGATAAAATAAACCCCAGTAAATACCAAAGTAAAAACAATCTCGGATAAAAATGAGATTGTGATATATTCCCTTACCTTAGGTCTGATTTGCTTTGTACGTGTCCGAAGATCCTATATAATGGTTTAAATAATGTTATTGACTTATTCCAGAATCATAAATATTGATATGATATCATATATGGTCATATTCTTAGCTTCTTATTAGTAATATTTCATTGTTACTTGTTACTCGGGTCTTTATTGCCTTTTGTTCTTATGCGTGTTTTGCCGAATAAATTCTTATTCTTCTTTTAAGGTTATAGATACCTTATAACCAGAATGGTATTAGTTTAACATATATCATATTTATTCATTCAATTCATTTATATAATTACTATGTAATGATGATCATGTAGAACGAGTCGCATCACATCGTGGAGACGGTATTCCGTACGTACGCACGAGCGATGATATTGTTTTCATGATCGTGGAACTGTATTTAAGTGTATTTATAATATTTAAGTATCAATATAACTTTATAATAATCATATATAGTTACTCATTACACCATTATACCCATCCTTGTAAGGTGATGGTGGAAAATAGATTACACCACGGCGTGGAGACGGTATTCCGTACGTACGCACGCGCGGTGATATCATTTTTCCATAGGATGGATAGAAGGTGAATTAGGGTTGTTTCATATTTATAATAACATATCAGTATGTAATTAATACTGATGTTATTACTTTATCATGAAACAACTAAAGAAGAAGAAGTTGAAGAAGAAAGAAATTGAAAAGATCGGTAATGGATATTACCTCTTCTTTGAAACGCCTCTTTGAATCCTCCACTTAGGGAACTATGATTGGCCTCTGAAGAAGACCAGGACCTCTAGGATAATTCTAGGGAAGTGGATAAGGGATTTTGGCAGAGGTTGGCCGAGCTTGAGTGCTAAAATTGGTGTGAGGAGGAGGGGGAGGAGGTGACCTTTTATAAGGGAGGAGAGGGGCACCTTAGGAATATCTCAAAATATTATTTTGTATTAAAATCAAAATCGGTTTATAATGGTTCCAAAGGGTCGTATTTCGAATCTAAATTGGGGATGGGTCGAAATAATATCATCCAATAGGATTTAGACAAGTTTATGTTATTATTTTAACCTTATCAATTAGATTTAACTCTAAGTTAAATAATTTAACTTTTACCGTGTCTTTTTGTTTTCTTACACTATATGGTTAATACACTTACTATAACATGCCAAACGAACCCCAAATTGTTTATTATTAATATATATATCCTTATCTAAGTCATTTGGCAGAACCTTAGATTTTTAGGAATAAAATATCAATTAATAATATAATATTTTATTAAAAAACAATTTTGTGTCAATTTTGACACTATTTGATATATGATTTTTGTGAAAGTCATAACAGAATTATATGTTCAAACCAAGTTGATTAAATCAACACTAATATATCATAGTAACCTAGAAAATTTGTTGGATTCATAAAAAGTCTCAAATTACGTTTATTTTGGTGTTTATAACATCAATTATGTCAATATTTCATTAATAAGATAATTGCTGCATCATCATTGTGTCATAAATAAATTAAATTATTTAAAGTCTAAAAATTATAAATAAAATATAATTATGTAGGAAATCTTTTTATCTTTTTAATGAATATTTATAATAGAATTTATCTTATGTATAAACCCATATTAAAAATGATTTAGTTATTAAACATTGATTTTAACTATTTTAACTATTCATTAAATAAAATAATATTAAATGTCATAATCTAATCCAAGTGGACCTAAATGGTCATATTATATTGATAAGGTTGTTTTTGGTCGAATTAAACTTATCCAATAGAATTAGGACATGTGTTAGGGTAATAGTAATATCATATTTACCCTTAGTTACCCTATTTACTATTAACCGCGGTAAAAAAAAGAAAAAAGTTACTAATCACCAAAAAATTATTTTTATCTCATGGAACCACATTTTACTTACTAATATCAACCGTGTCTGTCGGATTTTCAAAATTCCTTTCACAGAAGTGGTAAAATTATGTTTTATGCAAAATTCAGTTTTTAACCTACCACTTAGTGGTTTCACTATTCATCAAAAATTGAAAGTTTTTAGAAAAATACCATAATTTCACCCTAGGATAATTTCGGTATTCCGAATCCAAAAATGAAGTCCAAGATAAAATTTCAGAAAGTGGTTATTACTATTCATAACAGCTATTTTAAATAATATTTTAATAGCATATTGTCGTTTAGTGAAACTCAGTATTGCGTACAACGCAAGCTATCGAGGAAGGTCGCGATTGCGTGTAATGTAAGCCAAACTAGTGTGTAGTTAAAGATTCCTTTGATGATATATATAAAAACAAAATATTACTCATAAAAATCTCGGGTGTTACACTAATGATATAGTTGATGCATAAATTCCAAAAAAGGGTTCACCAACCCCGGTATAAAAAATACATCTAAATAAGCAGTAAATCACTTGTAAAAAAAACTAATTTCATAATAATGTCATTTATATTTTAACCACTTTCATTTAATATATTATAAATTTTTTTCATAATAGAATAGAGACATTAAATTGACTCATAATTCCTGAAATATTAAACAAACCATGAATATTAAAATAATATTCTATTTTATAACATTTTCCATGTATCTACTCAATACCTTAGAAAAAATTTTAAAAAATTAAGTCAACTAATTATTAGATATTTCAATTTTAATAAATTTATTTATTCATTGGAAATTGATTATCACTTGGAAAAATATTAGACCATATATTGGGGCCCACATTTTCATATGTTTATATTCACTGGAATAGGGAAGACTGTTGAATACACAATTAAATATGACCCTCTAGGCCATTAACATGATAACATGGAAAATTATATAATGTCCAAGAGTGGGGTATAACATACCATCAAGGAACCAAAAGATATAAGGACTATTAATAGAGGGAACTACTATCATAAAAACACACACTATGTAATATAATCTATTTGTCACACGATATATCATAAATATGGTTTCATATATTGTGGAATCATCCATTCGTGCTAGATAATTCATGGATGTACCTATATAGACTTACAATAAACTCACATAGCAATGAATTTTTTATTTTAATACCATCTGGATCAACTAGGTCTTAGTTATCACTTATTAAGCTCTAATTTGGAAAATTATCAATTGATTGATCAAAAAATTATATACCCCCAATGACTCACCCAACACAAGCTACCTAACCCAGACTTCAATGTAATTGATTTTCCGAGCATCAAAGTATGGGAAAAAAATAAAAAGTTTATAATAATCAAAATTCAAGAGACCAATACAAAAATTTTACTATAGGAACTAATCATAACATCTGAATCATGTGGTGGCTCTATTGGTATATATGTCCACATGATCTCATCTATAAAAGATCACCAAGTGATTACTTCATGAGAGTAAGTCTCAATGCAAATGAGACTCAATCAATTAATGGTCACACATCGTCAGGGTCATGTTATTATGATGTATCATTACTAGAGTAAAAATAATTTTGATTTGTGTTATAGTATATCTAGTATCTCATTATAGCATGATAATTGATATAACCCTTCAAAAAGTCATTTAATCTATGGAAATTTCCATAAATATATTGTATTTAAAAGAATCAACTGAATTATTGTATGTTAAACACATTTATATATAAAACTATATATATGTAATGGTAACCAATGTACATGCATATTTTGGGTATAGGGAACCCACTTACAACACTCCCAATTTCAATATAGCTAATTACTATCAAGCCTCAAACAACTAGATCACACATGATAATAAAGCTTCTTCTAAGATAAGTATTTTTCAAGACTTATTCCCCATTAACATATGAGGGTATTATACTAACTACAAATTCACTCGTATGTGTAAAATAAATTAATATAAAAAACTTCGGAAGTATATTATTTTTACTCTGGTGTGATATAGGATCGTTGGCACGCATCAATACCACAATATAATAAAAATAAAACTAGAAAATGGTATGTATTTCAAGGTATAAAAATAATGATTGAGATAATTTTTGTATCAATAATTATTCCTTTTTTACATTGAAATCTGTTATATACAAAGATCCTCCTGTAGAGTTGGTGACCACTAGTTGTTTTTAACATCTATATCTCACTACCCTACCATTCATGAAAATGATATAGTTAGACAGTGACTTCATATCATTATAATAATATTGGAAACTATTTAAACTATATATTCCCACTACTAGTTCCTCAAATCATCCATTCATATTGAATATATCTTTTAGATGCCTCATGTACTTTATTATAGTTTTTACATCTTTCTAATATAGATATCCGAAATTTTCCTAGTATCTATCCACAATTCTTAATGAAATTTAAACATAAAAAATATTACATATCATGGAGCACTTGATATATCGAACTACTAATGTGTAACCTTTTAATCACATTTTCTAAATCTACATCCACATTTGTGGACACATTTTATTTGAGATATTGATAACATGTGACATTTTATGTAACCCACCCATCAATTATTCTATATTTTACATTTTGAATACATTGAATATATATATACTTTTAAATAGGAAATAATCCTGTAAGATCTACCTTAATAGAAAATTATCAAAAAAATGTAGGTTACATGAAATATGACATTCATATAGAAGCATAAATTTAACAAAGTATCAACTGACTATAATAAATGTAATTCATTTACTATAATTAATATTCCATCAAAATATACTACTATGAAAATGATGAAATTATCACTAACCTTCTTATATACACATATATTTCTTTTGTTCATGAGGAAACTATATTATCCCTCTACCTCATCAAAACAAACATTCCATGATCATGATTCCCACTTCATTCCATAAATGGATATATACATCATTCATACATTTTTGTAATTTTTACACCAAAATAACCCTTAGAGTCAAGTCATATATACTTATTCAACCAAATTCCCATTTAGAAAAGAAATTTTGTAATACATTTTCCAAATATCATAATAATGGAGGGATGATATTGCAAGAAATATTATAATGTTTTCAATCATCGCTACTTGTGAGAATGATTCATCATAGTCTATGATGTGATGTTTTCTAAAACCCATCATAACCATTCATGATTTATAGGCATTAAATTTACAATCAATGCCATTATTTTTATTGATTACCCATTTTTAGCCAATGGGTTTTAAATCAGTAGGATGGTCTTTAAAAATAATTTTTTTTGGTATGTAGTACCCTTATTATAATTAATAGAATCATACCATTTAAAAGTGAAATTTCTTCATACATATTATTTATATGATAGAGGATAATCATTATATATGAGTAATGTGTCACCTAACATGGTGATATGAAAACCATATCTCTCTGGTTCTCTATAATCTCACATTGACCGATGTAGTAATTCTATCTCAGAAAAATATTCATCTCCTAGAGTCTCTTTTGGAGATTCTTCTCGTACAAACTCTGGGGAAACTAAAACATCATATTCATCAAAGATAATCATTATACCTCTATTTCCAATGGAAATGAGTTTCCTTTCATGAAATATGGCATTTCATACCACAATAACTCTTTTATATGATGTGTTACATAAGTTATATTATTTACCTAATTTAGGATAAGCTATAAAGATTCACTTCATGCATCGAGATGTGGATTTTTCCCAATGTATAGTTTTGAAAAAATCCTAAAAAAACCATACCCATACGGGTGGAATACTGGTTTTATTTCCATACCAAAAATCATATGGAATCTCATTGGATTATTAAGGTTGTGATGAGTTAATTTTATATGTTAATGTGTACAATAAATATCCCCAAAAGGATAATGCCAAATTTTCCTCACTCATCATTGATCAGACTAGGTAAGAAAAGGTTATATTACTCCTTCGATTAACACAATTTCTCTATATAATATAAGTACCACTGAGTTGGGATACTTTACCACACTATTTCATGTGATTAATGAATACTTGGTTAAGATACTCTCCACCTTAGTCTATGTGAAGTTCCATAATCATCATTTAGTTCCGGTTTTCTTTTTTTATGTTTGTGTTCACTAAATATTTAAATGCAATATGAGTTATTCATCTTTTTTTGGATATAGAAATACCAACTCAATCATCGATTAATGTATTTAATTATGAAATCTCATGACTTTCCTCTAATGTAAATAGAATAGATATGTCAATATGAACCAATTCCAGTAATTCAATACATCTTACTCCCTACTTAGAGAAGGGTGGTTTGGTAATATTCTATTTTAAAAAAGAATGGATTAAATATAAGAGGTTTAACATAGCTGAGTCCAAAAAACCCAACATGATAAAATTTATATAAATGATTCAAATTTATCTAACAAAAATAGATGTTCCATAGGTGGGTGTTATATGAAACAATTTCATATGTTTTCCATTGATTTCAAATACCAGGCTCTCATGGTCATGTATATAAAATCCATTTTTAAAATGAGCTATACCATAACCTATGTTTTCCTTATAAAAGAGAAATCATTTATTTCCAAAATTCAAAAAAAAATTAATAGTTTTAAAACATTAAACTGAGATTATGTTTCATGTAATTAATGAAACATACTAATAATTAGTTAATATAAGGACCAACCAAGTATAAACTTTTTGGTGATAATATCCCACTCGCAAGGCTACTAGTTTCACACAATTTATAGACTTTAGACCCACCATTTCCTTTTTAATATTTTGGACTCAACAAGGTTCTTGTATATTAATAAAAACGTGTGATCCACATGCTGTATCAAATACACAACTTATAAATTATCACATATTATAATCAATGAAAAAAATACCATAAATACACATTTCACCTTGCTTCTTTTTCTATGCTCTTAAACTCATCAACTAGTGGCCTTTACTACCACATGAATATAAAACATACTCTTTCTAATTTTCCTCCCTCATTATCATTATATTTTTTTGGGAAAATAAACTATTGTCTTCAGGATAAACCTATCCATAGAACCATATGCCATTCTATTACTCCTCGTGATCACCATAAGGATTGATGAATTTTTATTCATCATATTCACATCATCTCAGAAAACATAATGAATAATTTCTGGGACTGAATTTTACATTTTATTCATATTATAATTAAAAATTAATGTAATTAATATATCTAGTAAATAGTAAGGAATGATATTAATCACAAGTAATTGGTTCAACATGAACATAAGGGCTTCATGTCTCTCAATGTACCTGATAATCTTGAGTACATAAGGTCATGCTTTATTACATTTTTATTGGTTAAACCTACACATTCCACTCAATATGTCATACCATTCATTCCTAGATCTCCTATGATATAATAATTAGAGATGAGTAATAATATTGTTGGAATATTCAACCTCATGTATTTTATATAGTTTATTGGACTTTGATGAAAAAATGATAAACTATACATATTGTGAACCATCCATATTTTTTTACAGTTGATTTTATCCAGATTTCATTCTCATTAAGGAGGTTCAGTAGTTAGTGAGGACTCTATAATACAAATCTCGAATTCATGGAATAGTAATATGTGCCAATTCTAGTATCAGTCCTGGAAGTTATGAATGATCATGATATTTTCATTATGTTTTATCAAGTGAATTGATAATGTTCTATTGGTGTTGGTGATTTTATGATTTTATACTGTAAATAAATTTAGTATTATATAATTTATCTTGAATACCTTAATAAATTAATGACTAATTAATTAATTAACTGTATCCTACTATTTAATAAAACTCTATTATTCTTTACTACTGGATTCAAAATAACCAATCACTTGAGTTTTCTATGGTTAAAGAACCATGAAACCTAAAATTTTATCCTATAAGATATAGATATTCTACCACTAAGAGAGATTAAAGGATGGTACTAACCTGGAAAATTACATTGAATCATAGTTCCATGATATTTTGAGTGAATCCAAGATTATTAGAATCTTAATATTGATTCCATAAATTCTATTCCTCTAAAGGGATAGAAATAAAGAAATTAATTCATCATTTCTAAAAAATTATTTATGTTGATCCATCATTTTTTTTAAAAAATACATGGTATTAAGAGGCTCCCTCAACTAGGGTAGATGAGCACCCAAGACACTAGATTGTATTAAAATCTAAATAATGGATGGCATTCATGACTTAATATTACTTTGAGTGTTTGTAATTTTTATAAAAATTTTTAATCAATTTATATTAATAACATTCATACTTTGTGGTCACGGTCATAATTGAGCATGAATTAATAGAATACATTCATCATTTATTAAATAATTTTTTTGTTTAATATTTCATGTGTTTCCTACTAAGAAGAAAATGAATAATGTAACAAACAATTCTAATGGAACTAAATTACTTTACTATTGTAGAGAATATAATATTGATTGATCCATTTAAACTCGATAGATCCACCTTGAACTATGGGTATCATGCAAGATTTGTGTCATGAAACATAATGTATATTGCCCCGAGTCTAGTGTTTTCACTTCTCATCATGGATGCTGCCTCATTTTGGAAAGGTCTACATCTAACAACATTTTCATCAATAATAAAAAATACTAACACATAGGTGAGAGGGCATCAAGAAGTGTAATATAAATATATAATTACTGATTCACATGCATTCCCTTAAACATATTATAATTAATGAGACAATGGAAAGGCCTCCAAAAACCTAATCAAATATTACAATTATCACGCATGGTTGTGTTATTTGAATAAACAAAATAACCCCAAAAAATAAAGGGTTGGTCACTGCTTATGACCAGTTGGAGAGATAGATAAACATTAAATAAAATTAATATGAAATAAATTTAAATTCATTATAATTTCAATAAATTAAATTAAAATATTTAAATTCAAATAAGTAAATTTAATTGTGTCCCTTTATTAATTAAAATTTATATCAATGTTAAATTACGTTTAATTTATATTAAAAAACATTTCTTGTCTCGAACACCAATCATGATCATTATTGGTCAGAATGAACCATGTAGGCCCATTCCAGGTTGGTTAAATCCCACCCAAGGCCATTGTGGTTTGGGATGAACCCTTTTAGGGGAGTTTAGAGATGGGAAGATCCAGCTTGACCCATTTTGGGTTAGGATGGCTATCGAATCACATTATGGTGAGGTTTTGTCCCACCCCTACCTATGATATTATTTTATTTTAATTCTTTTTCTACCTTTAAATATTTTTTTGGGGTCCGGGGTGAGTCCCTGACTAAATTTCTGAGACTTTGAGAAAAAGTGTGTGTCCTGGGTTCGACGTTGTTGAGCACATAGAGGGAGCACGAATTTGGAAGTTGTGTGGCTTTGCCAAAGCAACTCTGTGATCGTCCACTCTCAAAAAATGAATGTAACTGAATATTTTAATTAAAATAAACATTAATTGTGTTATTTAATTTTTTTTATGGTTATTAAGAATGTTAATATTTTTATTTAGGTGAAAACAGAAATTGCTAATTTTATTATTATGCATTATTATTAATGTAATTATATTAATTAAATAAATTGTTAGAAATTAATTTATTGTTGAATTATTATCATTATTATTATTATTATTAAACCTTTATTTATTATTATTATTATTGGTCAGTGCGCGAGCACCGTAAGACTACTCATTTTTAGATTGTTTTTAATGTCATTCTTAATAAATTTATTTGTATTATTTTTTTTTAAAATTTTGAAATTATTAATTTAATTATTATTTTTAATATTTATGTTATTATTATTACTATTATTATTTTCACTCCTAATATTTTTAATATTATTAATTGTGGTTTATTATATTTTTAATTTGTTTTTACAAGAGAGATTTACTGTATATATAAATACATATGTATATATTTTTCATTTTTTTATTATGTTTATACCTTTTTCTTTATGGTTTCCTCTATTTGTGTGTACGGCTTGAGAACGTCTCATCCCAGCTGCCTCCTCCATTCAAGAGAGATAAGCCCCATCACCTTCCTCCTATCTAGCACGCCCGACCTCTTTCTCCCAACAGCAGAGCTCTAGTTCCCTACCTCCACAACTCCTAGAAGGTGCACACCCCTCTTCTCCTTAGCCATCCCTACATGTGGCTTGTTTTCCCTGTAGTGCCATAGTTTCCTTGGTTCGTCTCCCTCCTGTACCGCCTCACATCCTGACTCGCTCTCCTTTGTCTACTGCTACACACAGTATCCTGCCACTGCTCCCTCTCCTCTGTATGCCACCGCCTAGCCAGCCCGCTTGGCCTACCTCCTCTCCTCGTCCCCTTTGCACTATCGTACACAACAACCCCTAGCCAGAACCCCACTCGGACTCATCTCCTCCTCCACTTTGCAGCAACCCGCATAACAACCACTAGCCAGAACCCTGCTCGACCTCCTCTCCTCCTCGCACAGCCGCTGTCCGGTGGCCCTCACCGCAACCCTCGGTTGGACTGCATCTAGCCACATGGACCACCCCCCCCGATGGTCCGACACTTTTTCCCCTGCTGGCGCATCCACTGCTCATGAGCGCAGTGACCCACCTTGTCGCCAATGCCCTATTTTGATGCCCACACCCTGCTGGCACTGCCTGACCAGCCCTCCTGCGGTCTGTTTCCAGTCATGACCCCCCTGTTGGAACCCATTTGTTTTATGCTCTAATGATATTTTTATTATGTGTGTGTGTTTGTGTGTGTTATGTTGGGATGATTATAGGTTTAGTAATTAAATAGTTTTTGTTCAGTTTGACATTTAGGACCTTCGCGGGGCATTTCCGAGTAAACACAATCATCACGCTTTGTTTCTGAGCTTGCACCATCATCGTGATTTGGTCTTGAGGTATGTTCCAATTGAACAACTTTTAAAATCTATGTTACATTAATTCCTATTATTTTCACCCTATATAAATATTTGTGCTGAATATTATTATGCAACATAGAATTAATTCATTTATTATGAAAATTTATAATTCAATTCTTGTGGTGTGCAAATGGTGTCGTTTTTTCTATTTTCACATGATAATTTTTCAATTAAATATTTCGTTAATTTTAATAAATTTGAAATTGTATTAGATAATTAATTTGTGAATAACTAATCGATGTAAAAAGTGATGTTTATTTTATACATGAAACTTGAAATATATTCTTTATGAATGGATTCACAATAGAGAAAGAATGCTTGTTTGGCATTTAAAATTAATTCACGGAATATCAAATGTAGTTCTGGTTTAATAATAAATGATTTCTTCGAAAGCATGAACAAGTATTCTGGTTCTCTTGAGAAATTTCCCAGTTGGATCTTATGGTGTATTTGGAAAAATAAAATTTTTTGGTTTGGTTTTATATAAATATTGGTAGCATATGAAGTAGCATTTTGGGGCTCCTTAAATTGTTTCAAACTGGTTTTGGTCTTATTAAGAAGTTTTACTTTTTTAAAATTGGTTATTGTGAAAGGTATTTCATGCCCGTTTGGAACTTTATGGAAAATGATATAATTGTTTTAATGAAAACCATCCTAGGATAACTCTCATTCCTTGGTTGATACTGATAGTTTAGGAGCCCATGCATAGAGGCTCCCAAGTGCTCGAATGGTTTTGTGGCAAGAGGCTGTCCCATCGAGTGGCTTGGGATGATGCCTGTTGTATAGTATATATATATATATATGTGTGTGTGTGTGTGTGTGTGTGTGTGTGTGTGTGATTGGATGCTCGACTAGCATCGGTTGGCTCACCCCCTTTTCTAAATACATGAGACATGGGAATCTGGTATATTGAGAGAATATTCGAAGAATGATTGCTGCACTAGTAGGTCATGGTACTAACCTGTGGCCCATATTATGTGGATATATTGGGTTTATTACAATGTGAATTTCCCTCGGCCTTCCTGAGAAATGATGGTTGAGGGTATTAGGAATTTTGATTTCACCTTCTATGACATGTCAACAAGGATAATATCCCATGTCTTAGTGTCTTCTAGTTTATTCTTGATCTCCTAGGTTCACCCATGTTTGTGACTTTTCAGTTACATGCAGTGATGACTAGGTGCTTGTATGTATTTATACATTGTACTTGTTGTATACATACTTTTGTGCATTTTTGTATATTGTTTTCCTTAGAGTGTGATAAATTGGTTTTTACTTGTTTTCTAGAAATGGTTTTCAAATGAAAGTGTTTAATCCTCTGTGTACAAATTTGATAATGTAAACATCACTTTCCCTTTGTAAAAATTCATTGACACTAAAGATATGAACCCAAATTTGGAAAAGGTTAGGGACAATGATTTGTACTTTGCTTCTAATAAAAATTCTTATAAAAACATAATTTTATAAATTGTAGTTCAAACTTGAAATGATTTTTCTTTTCTTATAAAGGTAGTGCATTGGGAATAGATATCGGGCTAGCCTACTGAGTTTTAATACTCATGCATATATCACTTTTTTTAGTATTTGTGCAGGCTACAGTTTGAGTGCACTCTCCTAGGGGACACTACTTTGTTGAGTCAGAGAGTGACCTGGGAGGTCACACAGAGTTAGTTTGTACATCATGTTTGGTTAGTTTTATTATTCTTTTGTTCCTATTTAGTCATTTTGTTCGGTTTACTTATTCTGCATTACTCTGTATTATTTCTACCTCTCTATTTATTTATATTTGGATAAATCATTCCCATATCCTCTATTGAGGCCCTGGTGCTTGTCGCAAGCTCGTGAGTATCATGAACGCCTCTCGGGCCATGTCGTGGATCGTCTTGGGTGATCTGTTCAGGGTCGACCTTTGTTGGTCCATGATGAAATGGTATCAGAGCAGGTAAACTCTTAGCTGTCCTTGCTTTTCAGAGCACCCTTTGTTATTTGGGATGTCAAGTTTGACAGATTGTGAATTTCGGGACTCGAAGGGTAGAAGCGGGAAGAGCATCGCAAACTCTTTCTCATTATGATCCTTGGGTTTCCATGGGAAGATCAGTTTAATTAGTTACTTTGGGTTTTTATGAAACGTTATGTTATTGGGATACAACAAAGGGAGTTGGGCTAATAGTTCTAAGCCGCATGGCCTGGCCAGCCATGTGGGGCTAGGGGAATGGTCCAAAAAGACTTTCTATGTCGGTGATGTGAATGACATATGGCAACCATCCATATGGTAAAGTCACTCACTGACACTAGTTCCATGTTTGAGATATTTAGGGTCTCCTGGGACTTCTGATGGTGGTTCTAATTTGAAAAAAAAACCGGTTTGGAAAAAAAATGGTTTTTTGAAATGACATGATTAATTTGTGGATTGTTTTAAAAGAAGTGGTATGAATGATTTGTTTTTGGAAAATGAAGTTACTTTATTTTGGCATTGGTGTTCCTATGGCTGCTCACATGATTAGTGGTATGTTGGAAATGTGGATGTATTTCTGGTATGGTGGATGGATTCCTAGAGGGGCAAGGATACATGCATGTGAGGGAGACTCTAAAGAATACCAATGGTGGGGGATTAACCCCCCAAAATTGTTTTCAATTAAATATGTTTTTAAAATAAATTTTTTTATTTTATGATGAGTTATTCTCTTGTTTTTAGAGCCTTTCATATATGTAGTACTTTTTTGAGGATTTTTATTTATTGATTTAGTTTTGATTAGTTTCATAAATCTTCTTTTCCAGTGGCTATTCCCTCGAAGTTTCGATGGGTGATCGTAGTACAATTGATCAACCTATGGATTTTATTATTGAGTTTTAGAAAATAGGTCCACATATCTATTATGGTCAAGCAGAAACTTCTATAGTAGAGGAGTGGATGCGGAAGATTGGAAAGGACTTTAACCTTTTTGAGTTTCCTGAGTCGTTGATGGTCATGTTTGCGACCTTCATGCTTGAGGGTTCACCAGGGATGTGGTGGAAGTTGGTGTCTCAGAACAAGCCTTGTCAAGAGCTTACTTTGGAGTTTTTCAAGGATTTTTTCATTCATCAGTATTTCTCTGAGGAAGAAAGGGTGATAAAGGCGATGGAGATTTGTTGTCTACAGAAGGGTGACAGATCAGTGTTGGAATATTTCCAGCACTCTGTAGAGATAGTACATTATGATTCAGGGTATGCCACGAATGACCCCCTGAAGGATCTATGCTTTGTGGTGGGTCTCCACCCAGATCTATTGTCTATGTTGTAAGAGTCTAACCTAACTTCTTTTGTCGATGTGGTAAGACAAGCTTTTCATGTCGAAGTCGTGATGGCAGGAGTGCTCTAAGTATTTCTCCCTCTTTCGATCCCTATGAGCAGTGGTGAAGATTATGGAATGGAGATGAGTAAGAAAATGAAAGTGGATGGAGTAGGTAAGGGAATCAAGAGGCATTGGGATCTATCATCAACCTCTTCGAAAAGAGAGATCCTCATGTGTTATTAGTGTGGAAAGCTGGGTCACAAGAATCTGTCATGCCCAAGCGCTCCGACGCCCTTCCAGTTATGTAGACGCCTAGGTCACCTGCGACGATTGTATCAGGGCATTGCTAGAAAGCGTCACGGAAGAAGTTCTCAGAATTGATGTGATGTTGGGTTTTTGTTAAAGTTTCTGATGTGTGCTTCCTTTCAGTGTATGGGATATTTTATCATTCAATTGTATTGATAGTGTTTTGGGTTTTGACATGTATGGGATTTCATGGGTCTTTTGATGTACTCTCATTTTCAATTCCAGTGAGATTTTTATTTTACAATCTGGTCCATTTTTTGTCAAATCAAAAGATATATGATTCTTATTGAAATTATGAGAACCTAACTACGAGGCAGGAGATGCTTCAACCACCAGTGCTCTATCCAAAAGGCTTCTTAGTGAATATAGTGCTTAGTCAGGAACCCCTGGGGAATTTTAAGGAGTCTGGATAAAGTTTTTCCTCTACCGTGTGGTGTGACAGTTTTGGTGTTGTTGCTTGGGTTTCTCTATCGTTGTAATTTTCCACTTGTCGCAAAGTGCGTAATGGACTTATCCCTCACGCAATTTTGGGGAGTGTGCCTTTTGGATGCAAGTTGTTGATCAGTGACCTTGTGTGGGTCACCCTTGTGAATCAGTTGCGATTTTGGTTTGTGTTCATCCCTATGTGATGGTTCATTAGTAGTCGTCCATCGTGGTATTAGTGATCCAATCCTTGGGCCATCCCTCCACGCCCATGGGGTAGAGGTTTTGGGTTTGTGCAGACTTTCTGAATCAACTCATGTCCCTTTTTGATGGGGGTGAGTGGTTTAAATGTTTTTTTTGTGATTTTTATAGCTTAAGTAAGGCCCGATTATGGCCAATGTTGGGTTTCCATTTGGTCACTATTTGGTTGGGCCATTATGGTGGGGATACCCACCGTCTCTTTGGGTTTTCTATAAGTACTTTATTGAATGCTAGTTGAGTTATTATGGTGGGAAGTCCCGTCATACCTCCCCTATGCTGGTGATTTATTTCGGGTAATGAGGTTGAGTACTTTAGTGTTCGATCGAATGTCCATGAGTAAAGAGGATGGATCATGTTGTGTGGAATCCTTAAGTGTTAATCGATCGGCTGTATAATGTGGTGGAATTACGGGGGAGAAAAGAGTTATGGTGGGGAGAATGGTCACACCCTGACCTATGATATTACTTTATTTTAATTGTTTTTGTACCTTTAAATATTTTTACTAGGGTCCGGGTTGAGTCTTGAACTAAATTTCTGAGTCTTTGAATGAAAGTGTGTGTCATTGGTTCAACTTCGTCGGGCGCATAGGCGGATCAAGAATTTGGAAGCCGCGCGGCTTTTCCAAAGTAACTGTGTGACAGTCCGCTCTCGAAAAATGAATGTAAATGAATATTGTAATTAACATAAACATTAATTGCGCCATTTAATTTTTTTTATGGTTAATAAGAAAGATAATATTTCTATTTAGATGAAAACATAAATTGATAATTTTATTATTATGCATTATTATTAATGAAATTATATTAATTAAATCAATTGTTATAAATTATTTTATTGTTTAATTGTTAATATTATTACTATTATTACTATTATTATTATTATTATTACAGGTCGGTGCACATGCCCTGCACGACTAGTCATTTTTAGACTATTATTAATGTTTTTCTTATTATCATTTTGTGTATTATTGTTATTATTATTTATATTATTATTTTTATTATTATCATTCATATTTTTGTTGTTATTATTATTATTATTATTTTCTTTCATAATATTATTAATATTATTAATTTTGGGTTATTATATTTTTAAGTTGTTATTATAAGAGAGATTTAATGTATATATAAATACATATGTATATCTTTTTTCTTTTTTTTATTATCATGTTTATACCCTTTTTCTTTAGGGTTTTCTCTCTTTGTGTGTGCGGCATGAGAAGGCATCCTCCCATCCACATCCTCCATTTGTGAGAGCTGATCCCCATCGCTTTCTTCTGGTCTAGCGTTCCTCAACCTCCTTCTCCAAGTGGTAGAGCTCCGATTCCCAACCTCCGCGACTCCTTGCAGGCATGCACCCCTCTCCCCCTTACCCATCCCTGCATGCGTCATGTTTTCCTTGTAGCATCGCCGCTTCCGTGGTTCAACTACCTCCTGTACCGCCTCATAGCCCGACTCCCTCTCCACTGTCTGCTGCCACACATAGCAGCTCGCCGCTGCTCCCTCACCTCTGTCTGCCACAACACACAAAAACTCGCCGCTACTCCCTCTCCTTTGTTTGTCGTAGCACATCCATCCTGCTTGGCCTCCCTCCTCTCCTCCTCCCCTTTGTAGTAGCCTGCACAGCAACCCCCAGCTGGAACCCTTCTTGGACTCCTCTCCTCCTCCCCTTTGCAGCTTCCCGCATAGAAACCCCCAGCCGGAACCCTGGTCAGCCTCTTCTCTCCTCGCACAACCGCTATCAGGCAGCCCTCACCGTATCCCCCAGTCGGACTGCATCTGGCCACACCAACCCCCCCTCTACTGGTCCAACACTTTTCCCCCTACCGTTGTACCCTCTGCTCATGAGTACAACGACCTGCCTTGCCGGTGCTGCCCTGTTTTGACGCCTGCACCCTACCGGCACTGCCCGACCAGCCCTCTGGTGGTCTGTTTCCAGTCATGACCCGCCATTGGTACCCATTTGATTTGTGCTCCTATGATATTATTATTTGATATATATATATGTGTGTGTGTGAGTTTTTTTGTGCTTGTATTACCTTGGGTTTATTAGAGGTTTATTAATTAAATGTTTTTTGGTTCATTTTGACCTTTATAACCCGTGCATGGCATTTCCGAGTAAGCGCTATCGTCACGCTTTGTTTATGAGCTTTCACCGTCATCGTACCTTGGTCTTGTGGTAGGTTCCCATAGCACTACTTTTAAAATTTATGTTACAGTTATTCCATCTGATTGTTCCAATATATATATATGTGCTAAATATTATTGGGAAACTTAGAATAAAATCATTTATTATGAAAATTTAAAATTCAATACTTGTTTTTTGAAAATAGTGTCATTTTTTATGTTTGTGCATGCTAATTTTACAATTAAATATTTCATTAATTTTAATAAATATGAAAGAGTAATAGATATTTAATTTTTAAATAATTACTCGATGTAAAAAGTGTTGTTTATTTTATACATGACACTTGAAATATTTTCTTGATGAATGGACGCACAATAGTGAATGAATGCTTGTTTGTGTTTTAAACACAATTCATGAAATATCAAATTTAGTTCTGGTTTAAGGATAAATGATTTCTTCTGAAGTGTGAACAAGTATTCTGGTTCTCTTGAGAAATTTCCCAGTTAGCTCTTACGGTTTATATGGAAAAATAAAATGTTTTGGTCTGGTTTTATAGAAATATTGGAATCCTATGAAGTAGTGTTTTGGGGATCCTTAAATGGTTCCAAACTGGTTTTAGTCTTATAAATAAGTTGTACTTTTTTTAAGGTGGTGATTGTGAAAGGTGTTTAATGCTCTTTTGGCACTTTATGGAAAATGATGTAATTGTTTTGATGAATACCCTCTGAGGATAACTCTCATGCCTTGGTTGCGACTGATTGTTTGGGAGCCCATGCTTAGAGGCTCTTGAGTGCTCAAATGGTTTATATGAAAGTGTTTGTCCCATGGAGTGGCTCATGGTGATGTCTTTTGTTCATTATTGTTAAATATATATATATATATGTGTGTGTGATTTTATGCTCGGCTGGCATCAGTTGGCTCACCACCATTTTTAAATACTAGAGACATGGGAATCTAGCATATTGAGAGAATATTCTATGATTGATTTTTGCACTAGTAGGTAATGGTACTTACCATTGGCCCATAATAGGTCGATATATTTGGTTTATTACTATGGGATTTTCCCTTGGCCTACCTGAGAAAGCATGGTCGAGCGTATTGGGTGTTTTGATTTAACTGTGTATAACATGTCAATGAGGATGATATCTCATGTATTGTTGTATTCTAGTTAATTCTTGATCTCCTAGGTTCACCCATGTATGTGACATTTCCGTTACTTTCAGTGATGATTTGGTACTTGTATTTAGTTCTACATTTTTTTTATTGTGTACTTACTTTTGTGCATTTTTGTATATTGTTTTCCTTGGAATGTGATAAATTGGTTTTAACTTGTTTTCTAGAAATGGTTTTCAAATGAAAGTGTTTAATTCTCTATGTACAAATTTGAAAATGTATACATCACATTCCATTTCTAAAAAGACATTGACACTAACATAATGAACCCAAATTTGGAAAAGGTTAGGGTAATGGTTCATACATTTATTTTAAGAAAAATAATTAGAAAATTTACTTTTATAAATTGTAGTTCAAACATGAAATGATGTTTCTTATATTTTAAAGGTATTTCATTGGGAATAGATATCGGGCTATCCTACTGAGTTTTAATACTCACACCTATATCTCTTTTCTGTTTTAATTTTTTGTGCAGGATACAACTTGAGTGTGCTTTCCTTGGGCGACACTTGATTGTTGAGTCAGAGAGTGACCCGTGAGGTCGCACAGAGTTAGTTCGGACGTCGTGTTTGGTTAGTTTTCTTTTTCTTTTGTTCCTATTTAGTTATTTTATTCGGTTTACTTATTCTGCATTGCCCTGTATTATTTCATCCACATTATTTATTTATATTGGGTGAAATCGTTCCCACAGCCTCTGTTGATGCCCTAGCACTTTTTTCCAGCCCAAGAGGATCGAGAACACATCTCAGGCTATGTCGAGGACCGTCTCGAGTGACCAGTTCGAGGTCATCCTGGGTTGGTTTATGATAGGTTGAAGTATGAAAATTCCAATATGAAAGTTATAAAGTAGCCTAATCAGGTATGTGTTTTATATTAAAGGTTCCCCACATAGTGTGTAATGGTATATAGTTTCAATCGAACTGGTTGGGTGGTGATAAAAAGATTGTGAGGGTACTATGAATCATACATGAGGATGTCAGTTAGGGTGGATTCTAGAAATGGGTGAAAAAATATGATACTGGTAGGGTCATCAGTAGCACATGATTGTATAATGGTGGGATTAATATGTAGGAGAAAAGGCTATTGAACTGGTTATGCTAGTTGATGGAGTGATTTTGGGGTGGAGACTATAAAAAAGGGATAGAATATGCATAGGATGGTGCATCTGGGATGGTTGGATCCTAAAGAAGATACAATTTTTTTGTTACATAAAATAGAAAACCATCCCCAAAATTCTTTCGATTTTTTTAATTAATTGGTTTAATGTTTTTTTTCTTAACATGACCCTTTAAACTAAAAGAATTTATTTCTTCTTCTATATGTATGAAGTTCATTCCTCTCCCCATTGAAATATTTATTAACATTTTTCATTTAAATTATCTAATTCCTAGTTTCCTAGGAATTCTAAAAAAATCATCATTGATATGAACTGTATTTCTTGAACTATTTTGGTGACCAAAATTCAGTTAGACCATGGATTGAATTTTTTAGGGACAATAGATTTCAATAAAGAAAAAATTCAGGTTATAATAACACATATAAGATATTTTCTTTAATTTTAACACCTAAAAAAATTATTGATATTATTTTTCATGGATGGTCGTAACATGGCCCTCTGAAATCGGATCAATTTGCAGTTTATTCTATTGTGAAAAAATTATATCATCTACATAATTTAAAACAAATTATTTTTTACTCTCAAAAAATTAACTTTAACGCTTTCATACCAATATATTGTACTATAGAACATAGTATAAGTCTTTGGGTCATGGATTTATTATTTTTCATCACTATGGAAATCAAATATCAACATCTCTAGTAAACCAGTACTGAATATCAGTATATGGTTCGCATGTTAATATTTGAATGCATAGAAATTAAACATATGAGTAACTCATTCTGATTGAACATGTGTTCATTAGATTTATTTCACAAGTGACTATTTCATGAGGGATATTAGATTGAATCCATCAAGAACATACATACATGCTTCAAGATTTCACATGAATTCCATTCATTGAATTTTGATTCCTATTATGGAGGTACAATGAATCCTTTGACATCGTGACGATCAACATGAATTTGTACCTATGATCCATGAATATTTTCTTATATCTATTTAATGGAATTTTTATTTCTATCCCTCTACAATATGGAAAGAATGGGAGGCTAGATCTCAATCTATTAGAATAATAATGATACAATATTAGATCCATTGTCTTCTTATATATTGGATTCTCAAATACCTAGAATGAGTTCTCCAACCCTCGTATATAAAATTCCCACTAATTAATAATTAAAATTCACATTCTGATGAACTATCGACATGATAATTTAGTTTATATTTTTTTTAAGTTACATAAAATATATAATATTTATATTATGTGATAATAAATATTCATTAACTCAAATAAAATTTCCTGAAATTTTAAATAACTCTTGAATATTAAGATATTAAATTTTCATATAATATTTTCTATATATTTACCTAATACATTATGAATACATTAAATAAATAAATTGAACTACATTTATCTATACTAAAATATTAATTATCTAATTAAATATTTGGTGATCATTTGTTACATAAAAAACTTTAATACCATATGGTGGATCCCATGATGTCCTATATTCATATTTATTAGAATAGGGAAGAATCTTGAATACACTCTTATGTCTTACACTATAGGCACTTATCCTGATAGTAGTAAATACAATTCACAAAATAAGGGTGATCTCTAGAAAACCATCATGACCCTTAAATAGATAGGGAATAGTCATTGAAATAATATCCTTCCTATGAACACACACTATGTAATATAATATCTTTGTATAGTTATATATTATAAAGAGTGATGCACAACTTGTGTTATCATCCATTTTGGATTTATTATTGTTGATATAAAAAGATAGAGTTTCCTTGAACTATAATCGACATATTCTTATAATGGAACTTCCTTCCTGATCAACTAGGCCCCATATATCACTTCCTTAACTCAAAAGAGACAAATTCTATCTTGAATATCAAACCAATGACATACCATCAACGACACTACCATCACAATCCAAAACTACATGAATTCCATGTAATTCATTTTTTACATCCATAAAAGTATGAGATCAAATAGAACATATTGATAAAAATAAAATTTTTGGAGAGAAATAGACATGTTCATCGATGGGAATAACCAATGACATATGAAACATGTGGGGTTCCTATTGGCGGTCTATTCCTCATGATATAATCTACTCTAGATCACTAATTGTGAACTTCATGAGAAGATGTATCATTGCTAATGATCCCACAAAACATAATGGTAACACATTATCTGTTTCCTGTTAGTATGATGTATTGATACCGGTGTACATAACATTTAGATCACTATCATGGTATCTCTATGTTTTAATTATAGTTTTGGAACCTAAATAACCCGTTTCTGGAAAATGTAATCTATGGAAATGACAATAAATATTGTGGATTCAGAGATACAAACAATATTATAGTCAGAAAAACACTTTTATATATAAAATGGTATAAATGTAATAGTAAAAAATTTTCATATATTGGAAGGATATTTGGCACACACTTACAAAAATATGGTCAAAAAATTATAAAAACACTCTGCTATAGAGGCCACTAGAATATCACATCACTCAAACCCGATGAATAAACATTCTAAGGTATATGAATACCATCTAAACAGCCTAACCCAATGCTTGATAAATTTATTTATTATAAAATTTTATTGTTGGATGATGATCAATCCTTACCGGCCATCATGATCACACCCGATCACTAATTCACCGTCAATTGAAATCCCAATTGTATTGCATCCAAACCATCAAAATCTGGACGATAATGCACAAAATATGCCAAACATCACATTTGAGTCCAATATTAAGTATTTATCCCATAAAGAGATAAAATAAGATTCACTTTTCACCAATAATCAAATACCACCTCAACCATCCAATGATTGGTCTCATCAAACCAATGAATATACTATGATAAAGTTCATTAACCCATGGATCACACACAATCTATTACTACATGTAACAATGTGATGCTAACATCCTACTCATGACTGTGCTCCAACATAAAACATCGAACACTGCCACTTATCAACTCACATAAAAAAAATGATAGCCACTCCATCTTACAAAAAATCGTATAATACATATAATATGAATTTCATCGTACTTTTCCTCAAGTGTAACCTAAAAAGATTCTATCATAAAAAACATATGACCCCTCTCGGTTGACCCTCACTAATATGAACAATACCATACTAGGATGAAGTAGATTTTGTATCCCACTTCTCTAATAAATTTCGAATATCTCCTCTAATATGGAAGAAAATTTCCCTTTTCTATAAACAACCCATGAAAATAAGCCCGCAACCTTCCATCAAAACCATTGGTCCATGGTCTACACACGACAACAATCCAACACATATTTTAAATGAGAATCACTTGTAATGAATGTGTTCCATTTCATTTTGTCCAAAATATATTAGTTCACACTCCCATACAACCCATTCATAGAACCCAACTAAATATCTGACGAGTCGTACATCACCCCAAATGGGCTCACATGAATAAATAAAAGTTCTATATCCACAAAATTTGAATCACATATATCTACCAGCATACTGAGTAGTTATCTTCACATTAAGTCATCTATCCATTCCATGGTTTATTGTAGGAATTATCATCAACCAACATAATTACTAAAACAAAAAAATACACCCATGATCTCACTGTACACCATAAACTATATCCAAAAAATATAGGGTTAGGTATCCACCAATCATACCCTATAAAACTAAACACTGAAACCATATCATAGACATTAGAGGTTCATTCATTATGAAAATCCATGACATTACCAAACCCATAAAACATACATAGTAGAACATCTCAGGTGTCATATCATTACTATAGAATCTATCCATTCTCATTTCCTCAAAGGAAGCCACTAAACTGACTTAAACCATTACTTGAGTTACCCACATACTACTCAACACATTTCATTTATAATACCCAACTCACAAGTAAAAAATGTATCGTCTCGCCAACACGAGTCCCAACCACCTTGACCATAGGTCATCATATCACACATAAATAATAACTCATTATAATCACCTCTCTGATCACATATTACCATCACCAAAAAACCTATATGCCTAACTCCCATCTCTAGGGTCTAGAAAAACAATATAAAATAGGACATTCTAACTCAACATCCCCGCTGGTCACTGATTTTTACTAGGCAATCCAAAATAAGGCTTCCTTTTGATAATAAAAATATAAGGCTTACCATCAATAGGTATTCACAAACCTAAGTCACCCATCAATGATAAAATTTCATCCATATACAAATATGTATAACGAAATAAACTTATAAATATATAGATTAATTATATTATATGTAGATAACTTTTTTAAGCAGAATTATAGAAATAGTCATTAGGGAAAAAACCATATTAATTTTTATTATCACTTTAAATAACTGTAACAATTTTTTCAATAACCCAAAGGGGTTCATAAAAATTAATTAAATTCTTGTAACATTGTACTACGGTCACTATAAACCCATTACAACAGGGACATTAATGCCTTTATCAAGGGTCATATAACCATAGCTACATATGATCTATCATTAGTAGAAAATATACTTTGATTCACCTGATTGGAATGACACCAAAAAGTTATATGGAAACACCATTTAGTTTGTTACCAACACATTAAAAATGAAACCATATTTGAGTTGTGATAAAAATAAAAAAATTATTCATATTCCATGTGAATCCTGTAGGAAATAGAATATATGAACACCAAACTCTTTCCTATAGTATTAGATAAAAAACACATAAATAATAATTCCAATACTTCTTGTGCATAATCATAGGTAAAATAAAAAAAGTAGATAATTATAATCTATGAAAAGTAATACATTTCCATGGTAAAATGGACATACTACTAGAAATTGTTTTCCACAAGGAAATATAATGATAACCATCAAAATCTCAAATAGATTTGAAGGTCACCAATAAAAAACATCCACAATTATAAATAAAATTTAAAATGTTTAAAACATCTTCACATGTCAATCACATAAGATCTATGATACCATTTCATATTTCCCTCCCCTAGTCTGTGACCAATGAATAGTGAAAACTAATGGAGTGATCTTGGGAATTTAGGGATTCCTCCCTATATTTGAGGGGGGATTTCATGAAGAATATACGGTGTGTCCATGTGGAAACTATACACCATTATCTATATGCTCAAAAATAAAAAAAACATACATCATCCATTAGAAATAGAAATTAGAGTACACAAAAAATCATTAAAAACTATAAATAGTAATAATTTATAATATCCCATGCATTAAATATATATGTTACTACTTTTATATGAGTATTAACTAAATAAAAGAAATATATGCCTTAGGAAAAATTGAATTATTTCATTGGAAAGAGGAAACCATATGAAAAGGTTCATAAGATTTCAACCTCATCTCTCACTTCGTTCCTCAAAACAAAAACCCTTCATAGAAATATCACACAATATACCAATAATTATAATATAGGGAAATAAAACATAATATAGGATGAGTTAATATGATCCGTAAGGGAAAATAAGGGAAATGTGTTTGCATAACACGAGAATAAGGGTAGAATAAAGTGATCATAATATTTGAAAAACATACAGTACAAATAGAAACAGTAAATCCTTAGTCATGAAATAAATATTGGTATATCATAATACATGAATAAAAATGACTTCAAATAATAAATGACATGATAACATAACACTTTCATAAGACATAGAATTTTGGAATATACATAATCATAGAAAATAATTTCCGTAGCAGACAAAGAACATTTAAAAAACAATCAAAGTTGAATGGGTTACCGTCCCAATCCAACATAATGGTCAAGGTTCACTCCCAAGTCTATAATAGTAAACAATGTACCTTAATTATCTCTACTCACTCTAAATTATAGTCATGTTTATCAAATGATATATCAATAATTACCCAATTCATTGAAGGGAGATATAGGTCCCAGACATATTGGTTATAATGTAACCACAATGAAATAATGAAAATGAGTCATAATTATTCTGTAAGATCATAAAAAAATTCATAATATCATAACCCATGAATAGAAATGGGATTTATAACACATTAATAATATTAATAACAATAAAAATAACTAGCCTTTTAGACAATTAATTATATCAATCCCTATGAAACCAAATGGGTTTCATAAAAAATTTCATCATCGAGTAACTCATGGTAAATTAATTAGTTTCATAGACATACCTTCAATATAAAAATATCCATCCATATAAATAATAAGAATTTTATCCATAGATTATATTTCATGTAAAGCATATGTAACATCAGAGTATTTCAACTTAGAGTAAAAATGATTTTGAATGATCATATGGATTTTTTTAATGAAAATAATCTTTCCACATTGAAAAAAATGTTTTACAACATAAAAATTTATCAAATATTTTTATTTTAAAAAAAATTGAATCATATAAAAGAATCTTTAAGAATTAGTTATAATATTTAATGGGGAAAATAAAATTTTTATATTTAAAACACTTTTAAAAAATAAAATATTTTCAAAAAAAATTTCATTTAAAATAACATTATAAGAATAAACATTATTCATTAAAACAATTATTGGTAATAAGGGTGTAGAGGACCCTTTATTCTATACATATTAAAACAAGTATTCAATTATCATTTTCAGAAAAATTACATACAAGAATTGTTTGAAAAAAATGAATAATATTTCCCAAACATTTTTATAAAAATTAAAACATCGGTAAAAATGAATTTATAAACCCTTTATTGAATGTTATAAATATTATTTAATTTTTTTAGAAAATATTATTTACGAAGAAAGGTTTTTGTTTGAAAATAATAAATAATATTGTTAGTCTAAAAACATGATTTTGAACTTGTGAGTACATAATGAGTTAAAAATTAGGTGAAAAATGTATTCTAATTAAACAAATAGTGATAAATTTATTTCATGAGTCACTTGAGATATAGATTATACTATTTCCTTATCAGAACTATAAACAAAAAATATCCCAATAACTGATGTGATTCTATCCAAAAAAACCTTACAACTTTGGTAACATTAAATCATAAGCCCCACAAATGAATAAAAATAAATAAATATTACAATATCCTGAGAATAAATAAATTCATTATATTTATTTCAAATGGTATCTATATAAACCTCATATAATATGAATGTTTTATAATATAACATATATATGAAATATGGAAAATAGAGACAAAAATCTATTTCCGCTTTAGAATCTTTTGGAACATGATCTCCATGATAGAGAGATCCTAAAATGGATATTTAAATCATCATAATTTTCAGGATAATAATATTAAAATACATTCTTGGTTATTATATACACCACAAAAACTAAATATATGGTGAATGTGGAATGTATCTCATATAAGTAAAAAGATAGATAGAAATTAGTTACCTTGAGTTTAAAATTCGTTCATACACATTAAAGACTATTTTATATTAAATATAGGTTTATTATAAATATATTTAATAAAAAATATTATATATATATATCATACCATATATTGTAAAATTATGACCTTTTAAAACCAGTTTAACAATAATATCTTCTTAAAATCACATTTTGGGTAATAGCTAATTTTTTTAAATGAATGTTTTGATTTGATATTTATGGTCATATTAATTTAATCCTGGATTCATCATATCAAGAATACTAACCATGATATAAAAATAATATACATTTAATATAGTTTTAATTATTGAAATCCATGGAAGAATGTAATATAAAATTAAATACACCATTCATGGAGGTGATAAGTAATATGTACGCATGACCACCTTTTCCATTTTTTCTATATAATGAAAGATATTATATTAAATTGTATATTAAAATTAAATCATAATTTTTTTTCATATACAGATATATATCATAATGTTATTTTAACCTACTATTTTTATATTCTAGTTAAAGTTTACATGAAAAATGAATCACATCACTTCCCACGAGAGTAGTTCACCGTACACATGAATGACATTATAGTATCCCCCAGAGAATAGAATTTATGATGGTATATGTGAATAAATAATTAAATTTGTGTAAATAAACAAAAATTATCATATTTATTAATTTAATCTATCCTTATTACAATCCCAATAAAACAAAAACGAAAAAATCACATCCGTTGGTGAGGCGGTATTTCACCATACACACAATAGACATTATTTTTTCCCAAACGGATAGGAGTTATGAAGTTAGATGTGGTATTATTGTAACACCCCAAGCTTCAACGGTTTGCTTCTCTTTGAATAATACAATTGCGTGTGTTGTATGCTACTTCGAGATCTAATACACCAAAAGCAATCAAATGAGGAGCTATTAATAGTGAAACTAACTTTTTATAATTGTATAAATTTTATCTTTCAAAATTGACTTCATTTTTGGATTTGGAATATCGATATTAGCTTAGGGTGAATTTTTGGTATTTTTATGAATACTTTCAATTTTTTATGAATTGTGAAAAACACTGAGTTATAGTTTAAAACATAAATTTTATTTAAATAATTATTTATTTTATTTAAAATAGATACACAATACCTATATAAGTTCAATGTAATTCATTGAAGTCATTTTATAATAATTTTATATATATAAAACTTTTATTGAACTTTTTACCGTCCTTTACCCACCTCCTAGGTGTATTTTCAAATTTACATAAAACATAATTTTACCACTTCTATGATTTTAATTTCAAAACTCCAAGAGACAAGGTTTATATAATTATGTAAAATTTGGTTCAATAAGTTGAAAATAAGTTTTGGTAAATAGTATCTTTTTACTTATATTTACCACTGTTAAAAGTAAATAGGGTAATTAAGGGTAAAAATGATATTATATTTTACCTTAACACATGTCATAATTCTATTGGACAAGTATAATTCATCAAAAAACAATATTAGGAATAAAATATTAACCTCTTTGGTCCACTTAGATTAGATTAGGACATTTATTATTATTTAATTCAAAGAAGAGTTAAAAGAGTTAAAATCAAAGTTTAATAACTAAATTTTTTTAATATTGGGTTAAATATAGGTTAAATTTGACAATAAATATTCACTATAAATATAAACATATTTCCTAGATAATGGTATTTTATTTTATTTTATTTATCCACAAAATAAGTTAATTTATTTATGACACAATGATGAGGCAGTAATTACTTAATTAATCAAATATAAAAATAATTTATATTATAAATATCCAAATAAATTTAATTTGTGACTTCATATGAATTACACTAATTTTATAGGTTAATATTACATATTAATGTTGGTTAAATTCATTTTTTTATGTAATAATGCTCTTATGAATTTAGAAAATACAAAATACCAAATAGTGTCAAAATTGTCAAAAAGGAGTTTTTAAAACAAATATTATATTATTAATTGATATTATATTCCTAAAAAAATATATGGTTCAAGAAAAAGTCTTATAAAAAGATATATGTATCATTAATGAACCACTTCTGTTTCTCTTGGATGTATATATTATGTTTATTACCCATATAATATAAAAATACAAATAGACATGATAAATGTCAAACTATTTAATTAAGAGTAAAATCTAAAGGATAAGGTTAATATAGTGACAAAATCCTATCTAAAACCTATTGGTTGAGTGGTTTGAAACCCAAACCCACCATATCCTTCAAATAATAAATTTTGGAGCAATTATAAACCCAATATGAATTTATTATAAAATAATATTCCTAGCTTTTCCTAAGGCACCCCTCACCCCTCTTATAAAAGGGCACTCCACCTTCACTCTAATTAACACCTTTAAAACCAATTGTCTCAGACAAAACCTTCCCAAATACCCTCTCAAATTTCATACCTTCATCCTAGAGGCATTAATTTAGTCCTAAGGACATCCTATGGGTCCCTTTTGATCAAATCAAAAGGAAGAACCCGACGAAGAGGTAAATATTTCATCACCTCTTTCAAGTTCCTTTCTTCTTCCACTTCCTGTTTCTTTGTTGTTTAAATTCTAAAATAATAACTCCAGTATCATATATATAATTTTATTTTATTATAAATATGGTAAAACCATGTTCATTATTCTATCCATCCATTGAATGACATGTCACCATACGTGCGTAGGTACGTCTTACCGTCTCCACGTCGTGGTGTAATTTTTATTCAATATATTATTATTTGGATGGGTAAAATAATGATATGTAATTGATGTAAATATTAAATATAACATAAAAATGATTCTTTAAATATTATATAACATTAAATTATATATTATTTTAATATCAAAAGAATGATATTATCGCTCGTGCATATGTACGGATTACCGTCTCCACGAACGCGATGAGATTCATTTCCCATCGTATCCATCCAAGACTAATTATCATTAGACGATTAAAAATAATTTTTAATGAGTTAATATCATTCTGGATATGAATAAGATGCATCCTATCCATAAAAAACATTACTTAAATAAAAATTCATATAAAGGAAAATGAATCATTTGGCACTTAAAATGACGATAATACTAAGATATTATTAACAAAGCAATGTTAAAAGATAATATATGATATCATATTAATGTATATTATTCTTGTATAATTTAATAACAATTATTTCACCATTATACAAGAGGTTAATCTTCCATCAACTAAGGAAAATTACAAGGTAAGGGTTAATTTCCCAATCTCTTTGTTATCTGAGGTTGTTTATATGTAATTAACTACTAGGACCTCTTTATCATCCACATCCATGTTTCTTAAAAATTAATTTAAAAAAATTAATTTTATTTTATAGACTATGGGTTAAATTCATTTATACCATTGTTTGACTTTTATAATATTTTTATAGAGGAATATTTCCATCATTTTCCAAACAAGGTACATTATGACCTTTTCGACAAGATTAAGGTAAGAATGTTTTTTAACTAATATGGTGGGTGTGGCTATTTTCCACTTTTATAACATTGTTGAATCTTCCCTTACATGATTATAAAAATATTTTCAAATATAAATTTTTTCATTTATAATTACGTGAGATTTAAATGATTTCAATATAGAAAGAGATATTTCTCTAAAAAGGTTTTGATTTCATCTATATCCAAATCCATTGATGGATTTCAAGACTATTTGAAGTTTATTTATTATGATACAAAACATCCATATTGTATTTAAGGTTTTGTGATATGTTTGACTATGGTTGTGTTATTTTTACACCATTAATGGTTTATTGATAAAGTATTGACATTTCATATTCTAGTTTTAATACGAATGATTATGTTATGTTTAATCCTTTTCATATGAGGTATGAATTTGACTTATTAAGTGACGAGTGGATCCCACTATAGCTCATCGATGAATTGGTAGGTCCCATGAGACAAAATAGTGTCTTGGAATAAGTCCTTGATAAATTCTTATTTGTAGTCTTAGCAAAAGGCCTTGACTATGTTGTTATGAAAGTCTTTCATTACGAATTCAATCATTATTAAAGTGGCTATTGATATTGCATGTGATTATTCAAATAGTAGAATATCCATGTGAGTATGTAAATAGAATTATTTTGATTAATATTTACCATATTATTATGAAGTTTATGTTGAAAAGGATTTGGTTTTAGTTTTATACATTGAATTAAATGTTTATTACTATTTATGAAAGTTTCCTATATACTGTTATCCTTACAGAGAATTTGAGCCCACCCCTTTCTATGTTTTATTTTTCCCAAGACGTGAATATGTATATTAAGACTAACCTTCATGGATAATCTATGGGATCTCAGTGTTGTCTATGGAAACAGTGTTGTCGCAGTTTTCTATTTTATGATGTAATGTAAACCATATGAATGTATCTAGTATTTCCAAGGCTACTAAACTAATCGGTCTTTCAAGACATTATCTTTTATGATCATGCTAATGATATATAATAATGCACCGACTCTAGGATTCTGGGGTTGGGGTGTTACAATTATAATTAAAAAATCATATTGATATAATAATGAAAATATATAAAATATCAAATCCGCCATTATTTTCATCCATGATATATGGTGATGGGAAAACAATAACATCTATTTGTAAGGCAATATTCAACCGTACACACAAATGATGGTTTTTTATAATATTTGATGAAATAGGTTAATGATTTTAATTATACCATTAAAATATTAAAATATCATTATATTTAATGTAATTATATTATTATATCATCATTATTTAATGAAAATTTAAGGATTTTTTGGGTAAATAAAATAAAATACTCGGTTAGGGACGTTACCACTTATTTAGACAACATGTTTTAGTTTTCTCCAAAATGCATCATTGGTGGGGTTAATGAAAAAACTATGGCTTTGTGGATTATAATAGGTAATTAGTGATGTTACTTGGGATGGGTTAGTCCTAATAAATTTATTTTAGAATAAATAATATGATAAGATATAGAGTTTCCTTTTATAAGTGAGGTGAGTGGTATAGTTATAGTCTTTGAAAAGGAAATGGTGTACCCAGATTTTTTACATGTCACATGGATCCAAAATGGGCCATTCCCAAAACATATAGATTATAATGTAAAAATATTTTCATAAATTGGGTTTTTTATTGGATATATTTAATTTTATTATTTATATTTTTAGTTTAACCCATGATATGCTAGTTTTCTCTTTAATCGTGATTATTACCTTTGGGACATCATTTAGTATTAATAATAGTAAAAAATTCAGTCAACATTAATTGAGAAAATAAATTTTTCACATTTAAAATATTTATTCCACTTTTCCGAATTCTATTCTCATAAAAATAAATTTTCATTTAAATTAATCTCACTAGTGATATGAAATATATGATTTTAAAAAAAATATTTCAAAAGATTAAATAGTTATTATTTCAAATTTTAGTATGAAGTTTATTTAAATGAAAAAAATGAAATAAATTAGACTAACATATATATAATTTCACAAATTTTACTTTTAGTAAAATATTAAAATAAATGTTATTTTTTGAATTCATTGAATGAAAGAGAAATTATTTTATTAAAAAAACATTATTATTCACTATTCAAAGAATTTTTTTTTTTGAAAATTATCAGAAAATAATGGAACAATAATTTTCTAAATGATGATTTAAAAAATGTATTTGATTTTTAATATCCATTTAATTAAAAATAAAAAATAGATTTAAAATAAGTGTATAAAATGCGACAAAACTTATTTTTTGAAAAATGTTATTTTTAAGCATAAAGTTTAATTTATTATTATAAATTTTATACAAACAACATAATATTAATTTTAAACATTTTAATGAATAATATATATATATATATATATATCACTTATATTATTCTAAAAAGTTATATGTTTATTAAAGTCAAATATTTTTGTGTGCATAAGAATAGTTTCCAAGAAAAATATCACTTTTGTTTTCTAATGGGTTTTATTTTAATTTATAATTAACTAGCCACTGAAAAATTCATTTTATATAGTTACAGAAACCTAATATTTTGAAAATATATTGTTTCCTATTAATTATTTCCATTTTCTAATGGAATGTGATGACTATTATATTAAATAAAAAATCATTAATGGTGTACCACATTTTGTTTAAATTTGGTGTTTCATGTATCACAAGATAAACTCAATGTTGTGTGCAACGCATGCTAATGTCAATATTTCCTGAAATGGTAAATATCATAAATATAATATTTATATCAAAACAATATTTCACATAATCATGAGTTGTTACATACTGCCCCCATACAAAAACTGCATCCTTAAAATTCAAGATTCTGCTTAGTAAATAAGGTATTAACAATAGCAATTACCATTATAGGAAAACTGCATAATCAAAAGGGTTAATAAAAATTCCAATCAAAAATTGATAAGGTGATGTGAATGGGTTATCAAGAATAACACATACTAGGTTTCCAAAATTATTACCATATTTGGGAAGTGATGATTTTGAAATGAAATAAAAGAGTAATGTCTAAAAAATGATTGATAATATCATATATAACAAATAATAAAAATTGAATAATCATGTGAAAATAAAAAACCAACAAACCATAAAACAAATAGGTTTAAATAAGGACATGTCTATAATTATAAATGAAAGAAATTGGATAAAATTTTATTTTAAGATATTTCTCTTAAATTTATCAAATTTCTTGAAAATATATAATTAATTTTTTTCATTCCATTACATAAGAACATCTCATTATTTTTTTGTGACACTATAAATTAAAAACTTTTATCTTACTCTACAAGATGAATTTTTCATGTATGAAGCACTAACATGAAATTAGATTCATAAAATAATGACAACCTATTCCATTTATCTATAATTATTATAAAAAACAATATAGTTAGCATAGTTTATACGCAAATCATCATATAGTGAAAAAATACATTAATCTATAAAACCACATCCATTGATTGAAATATACCATTCTATAAATGTTCAACCTTATTACCATTCAAAAAAATTTATAGATTTGTTCACCAAAAGTTTTTAAAAAATAAAATTTATACCAATCCCCTAAATATCATAAATTAGATCTTTATTATCACATTCAAAACTCATCAATACCCTGGTCATATTTTTTTAAACATGGTAATAAAAATATTTTCCCTAAAACCATAATGAAGATATACATACTTATTCATTTATTGAATAAAACCATGTATTATTGGATATGTTCCTTAAATCAGGAAAAATGCTGTAAACTCCACCAACGATAGCATAAAACACGAGGTCATCAAATTATTTATTAGTTCCAATTTAATAATTACTATCGCATTTAATTTATACATATTAATAATCTATTTAACACAACATCGTTATCCATAAGTCTAGAACATATAAAGGGTTTCCATTCCCTTAATCATATATTTTCTATGAAATGTAACGCTTCCATTAAATAAATTTTATATTTCATTAAAAATATCCAAAATATTCTTGAAAAAATGTTACAAAAAAATTATAATAAAATAACCATATCTACTTCTTGATTCGTTAATATAATTTATAAATTCTATATACATAATATATTTAATCATTTAAATTAATTCTTAAACCATTAACATATATTTTCAATTTTATTCATTAATATCTCCTCCCTTTCAGTTTTCATTTGAAAATTATTCATCCACAAAAAATGAAGTATTTACATGTACCACCTTATTGATAATCTTATTGAGATTACCCTCCATGACATCGAATGTCATAAGTATAAGAAATTCCACAATTAAAAAATTCATATGTTGATAATACATTCCGGAGAACAATATTCCCATGCATTTTGTTAACTGAAATATTCATTTTCTCTTTAGAAATTAAATTCCCTATGACCTAATTATACCCACACAAAACATCTTCTCATTCCGTTGATACATTCCCTAATGTGCTTCTTCCAATATTGTCAACATTCATGGAACATAATCTTCCTTCATCCATGGTCTCCACCACCCAAACATTCCAATAACTCAATATATCTCTTCTTTTGAGAGTCTTATAGTTGGTGAATGTGGATATTTTTAATCATATATCATGATAAAATATTATGAATAATAATGGTATGCATTTCTCTCGTTATGATACCATTTGGTTCTTCCTAAACACATTTTCCATAACATTCAATGTTAAACCATTTTATTCATGTTTAATCCCTTTAATAAAAGAAAATGTCATATTTTAAGCCAAAATAATTAAATTGGGAAACCAAATAATTATAATGATTCATTTTTATGGTTTCTAATTAATGAATTTTTTTCAATCATTGAAAATTTATATATAACCTAGCTTATTCATGGTGTTTATCTATTAAAATAATTCATGACGGTTTGTAAATTGATTGTTAATTTCTGAAGAATGTTCATTATGAGTATAAAACAAGGTGTCCATAAAGGCATTTTTTCAGGCACTAGGTGACAATGGAGTCCATCTGAATGTGACATTTTTAGGGTTTATACCCTTCGGTACCACTTTTCTAGAGTCACATCCACTTATTGAATCCTGATATGGATTCAATTTTAGGGAATCCACTCATTCATTCATTTAATAAAATCCCATGTTATTTTCTTATACATACACTAATTTTTAGACATACCATTAGGCATACCCATAGTCATACCCTTATACATATCCATAGGGATCTCACTATTGTTTTCTCATTGTTGTTTCCAAATTATAACTAAACATTTCATCTAATACTAACTATAGAGGAACTAGAACTAAATACATAAAAATTACATCTTTTAGATTAATATTCAACAATGTACATAAATACAATCTATGGGATCATTATGTTATAACACCTATGGAAACCTAGAAATATTAACAGATAGTTCATACTAGTTATACAAAATATCCACCACAGTTCCTCATAACTAGGAACCTTCTCATAAATATCACACTTAATACGTTTCATCATAACATTTTGGAAATAAATATAATAAATGGTTAGTTAAAAATCCCAATAAGGGTAAAACAGTGAAATATGTAAATATAATGTGATCATAAGTATATGAGAACATGAAAATAACATATTAAAACCTTACCTTATATATAAAAAAACAAAATACTGAGTCATGAAATAAATATTAAAATATAATTATATATGATTCATAAATAAATCAATGAACAAAATCCCTGAGAGAATAACATTGACATAAGACACGGAATATTTGAATACACATAAGAAAAAAATGACCTCATTAGTAGTCAAGGTTAATTTCCAAAAAATTCATATTGGAATGGGTTTACTCACCAAACCATTATAGTGGTCATGGTTATATCCCATGAAAATCATATTTGAAATAGAAAATTACTTAACATGGTGAACTACCCCTTCTAGTCTTAGTTTTTTCACTGGATATATTTTTTACCAAATTATTTGGATAGTGATATAAGATGAACCCATATTTGGTTATAATGTAACCACTATTAGAGAATGGAAAACAAACATATGTGTTTCAAAAGATCATAAAACACTCATCATATAACACCTAATGAAACAAAATCGGTTTCATATCAAATTTTTTGTATTGGAAACCATGAAAACAAAAAGTCTTTAAAAATAAATCATCGTGAAAAAACCCATTAATAAATGGGGTTCACAGAAAACTTCATCATTGAATAACTTGAGGAAAATAAATATGTTTTATAAAAATCCATTCAATATAAATATAAACCATCTATAGAATGAATAACAATGTTCTCCTTAGGTCATATCCCAAGACAAAAATTTATAACATTAAAAGATATATTATTAAAAAGAAAATAAGTTCAAAAGATCAATAAGATTTTTTTAGGAAAATAATATTACCATATTTAAAAACACATTGTAAAACATAAAAAATTATCGAAACCCCTTTCTTATAAAATTACTATGAAAATAAATAAAGGAAGCTTAATGAGTCAGTTAAATCATTTCATTACGAAAATAGTAAATTCACTTAATTTTTTTAAAGTTAAAAAATTTACAATATTATTTTATTTAAAAATAACATTGAAAACAAAAAAAACAAAGTCTTAAAACAACGAGTGGCCATGATGGTAGAAAATATCATTCATTTTATAGACTATAAAAATATACTACTTTTAAAATTTTGTTAAAATAAAAAATTGGTAATTTTTTTTTAAAATAATAATACATTGAAATGGTATTTTTAAAAGTAAAACAAGGTTAAACTATATTTAATAATTCATTTAATAATATTAATTTTATGAGAAGAACTATTTTATAAAAATAATTGTTTCATAAAAAATATTTTTTGACTAGAGATAAAAATAAACTCAATTATTTTAAAAATACTTTTTTTGAACAAATGAGTATATAAATAAAATAAAATGAAGATAAAACTTGTATTTTCATGGAATAAATAGAGTACATTAACATTCATGAGTTTGATGATAGATTAAACATATGATTTGAAAATTGGAATCATAAATATAAACAATACAGATAAATGATGAGATTGTGTCATAATACCCTTACCACTCGTATCTTTTAATCAAAATATCAATGAAAAAATAAAATTCAATTAAAAATAAAATATCAATAGAATAAAAAATAATTATGATATCCCATGTCCATGGGGTTGTATATACACTTCATAAATGATGATAGGTGTATAATATTACATATATCTCAAAGAAGAAAAACAGAGACAAAATTCCTCTACTTATTTGGAAACATTCGAACCTAAAACCATATCAAATTGAGATACTAAAATGGATATGTAATTCCATATAAGTATTAGCATAAAAATAATACAATACATTCATGGGTAGTATATTCAACACATAATATAATTATTTTTGAATATGTCTTGACTATCACATAATTAAAATGTGAAATAGAATGCCATACCTAAAGTCACAAATTAATTCAAAAAATTTTGATCCTAAATTATGAAAATGTTAATTTATCTAACAAATAATACATAAACATTATTATATATATCATACCATATACAATTTACATATGACATTTTATTATTCTTTTCTCAATAATTGATTCTTAACATCACGTTTAAGATAATAACAACTCGGTTTTCTGTGTATGTGTTTATTTTTTATTTTTTATTATTGATATAGAATTGGTCATATACTATTTAGAATTTTGAACATGATATTAATATCAAATATATTTAGTATATATGTATTTATCATAATCATTAAAAATTAGACAGAGTAAATGCACCACACTATTCATGGAGACAGTAGTCTGTAAGTATGCATGGATGTTGTTTCTTTTTTCATGATTAAATGAAATAAATATGAGTTAGTAATATATTACAATTAAATAATTATGGTTATTTCTTATATATCACATTTCAATATTTAAGCCTATTATTACTACCTTCCATGTAAAACACATGTTGAAAACAAATCACATTACTTTGTGAGGTGGTAGTCCACCATACACATGAACAATGATATTATATCTCCCACATAATGGAAAGTAATAAGGTATATGTGATTTCATAATTATTGAATTATAATTATGTTAAAAATATAATATGTATCCATTTAATAAATCTTTCTTACAATCCAATTAAAAAATGAAAAATACATCACATTGGTATGTTAGTCATTAGTCCTCTATACACATGGGCGGCATTATTGATTTCTAATTGGTTAGAAGGTAATAAAATTGTTATTTTATTATAATTAAATTGGCATAATAATATCATAAATATCATATATAATCATTAAATTCATCATTATATCCTTCCACGATAGGGGTGGTAGAAAACAAATAATAATGGCTTGTGAGGTGGTAGTTCAACGCACATAATAAAAACGATTTTTTTGATTTTAACAATATAGGAGAAGAATTTATGTTATGAAAATAAAAAATTAATATCAAAATAAATTTAGAATACATAGATTATTACAACGGTGTAATTTAATAACAATTTAAGTAGTTGAAGGAAAAAATAAAATAAAACGATCTGTTAGTGATTTAATAAATAAGTCTTATAAGATGAGTGGTTACAAGTGAGGAGGTGATTCAGGAATGCATTTTTTGAAACAATATTTTTAAAAACTATGGTGTGGATAAGATATAGGTTGTACTTTTAAAAGATACGTAATGGTAAAACGTGTAATTTTTTCAATGAAGATGGTGTGACCATGATTTACTCATTCCAAGAGGAACCTAATGGGTCAATTAAAATACATTATATGTGATAATGTTGAAATATTTCTATAAAATTGGTGTTGGTTGGGTTATATGGTCACTTTACCCCTTATATTTGTATTTTAACCACTGGTAAACCCATTTTCACTAAAACCATGTTAATTAATGATTTAGTGTTCATAAAATTCATCATGGTCAAAAATCTATGTTGGCCACTTTAGAAAATATAAATTATATTCAATCAAATTTTTGAATACATTTTAAAAATTACATTCATTGATGTTGAAAATTATAATTTAAAAATAATCCCATAAACGTGATGAAAAAGTGTTTTTCTAATGATAATAGTTTAAAATGACTAAAAAGTTTATTTTAAAAAATAAATATTAATTGATTCAAATGAACTAAATTATATTAATAGATATTCAATTTAAAAAATTCTCATTTTAAAATTATAATAATATAAAATTTTGATAGTAAATATTTTTAATGATAATGAAATTGTTTATAAAAAAACCTCTATTTTTTAATATTCATTAAAATTTTATCATTTTAGAAAATTATCAAAAATTTAATCCACGATAATTTGAAAATTATGATTTAAAAAATAAACATCAGTTTTTCAAATTAATTTTAAAAAAGTATCAAAAATTAATTTTACATTAGTGGTAAAAAAGGCAATAAACCTGATTTTTCATAACATTTTAGTTTGTAACTATAAAATTGGATTTTTTATTTCCTCTTGACTGTAAAAAACATAATATTAATGTTAAAAATTTTATTGAATATATTTTATTGAAATTTCGTTAAAATTATTCTCCAAATTTTATTTGTTTAATTTATTGAGGTAAAACGCATTTGTGTTCATAAGAATGGGTTTTGAGAAGATTATTTCCTTAGTTTTGAAATGGTTTTTATTTTCATTTCTATTTAATTGGTCAAAAGAGAATTAATTTTAAGTCTATCTCTTAATATAATATATTTTTTATTTAGACAATCTTATTCATATCCTCTATTATAATGAATATGTGATTATTATCATATAAATACAAATATTATAAAATTTTGTAACATTTCATATAAACTCGATGTTGCATATAACTAATGTTAAATTATTTATTTTGTGTGATAAAAAAATATAAAAAATGTTAAATTTATTTCAGAAAAACATATTCCATAAATATCAGGGTGTTATATAAAGAATGAAGAAGCATGTTGTCAAATAGATTGACAATCATGGCATTATATTTCATTAATCACCCATTGGACTGATCACATATAAAGATAAATAAATTAATTAAAATACATTTAGGATATACTAACATATTTGAGCCTCAAATAATTCATGTCACTAATGTCCATCTCATCTGTACTACTCGATCATGTAACTATGGGCCTTTTCCAAACCTAAACTGGAAACCAATGATATGTTTTGGTGTACCCAGGTTCCATGGTAACCTAAGAAGGGTATGTCTACAACTTACTAGGTAACCATCAATGTTTTCCCATAAATAATAAGTAAATGTTGTGTAAACAAGTTATATTCACGAAATGATTAAATTATAATCCTATGGGTGTGTAACTAAATAACAACTTGTATTCATTGGGTTTTATCATGAAACCGATGATTGAACCTGATCTACACTACCTTTTTAAAAACTGTCTCTAAGAATGTCATGTAATCATGCAATCTAATATCTAGACCATGGATGATTTATATGATAGGTTACTAGTTAATTTTGTATAAACATGACCAATGATAAATTGTTAGGAGTATGTATGGGGAAATCCGAATTAAGAAACCATGAACTAAGTACAAGGAGTGTGTCCAAGGTAATCAAACATGAATACCTATGATCAGAACCCAATGATAATATACATTTAATTCCTAACAAAATATCCAAGATTAATTTATAGGGATGATGTCCGAAGTATTCTAACCTAATAAAACTCAAGATTAATTCAAGTAGATTTTCCATGTCTTTCCAACCTGAATACCCATGAGTTGAATTAAATGATAACTACCAAGGAATTAAAACCTAAATAATGTCATACTGAATCCATGGAGTGTGTTAATGGATGTAAAACAAAAATAACCATGGTCCCAATACAAGGATCATGTCAAATGGATTCTAGACTCACTCCCACATGCCAACTGGGAGGTTTGAATCCCATATACCTAATACCAATGACCACATGCAACGAAATTGAATCAAATATTATTTATAAAGGTCAAATATAAAGAGATCATCAACTACAGAACATATATCTAAATAAATCATGGAGTGCAATGCATCTCCCACACATTGTCTCATTATACACATCTTATATGGGTTATAAATCTACCCTAACCCATCATACATGTTATAGGTCGTCCTCTAAAGATAAAAATGAATCACTTTTACCACACACAATCTCTTTAGGGTCAAAATCTCACCAGGGACACCACCAGGGGACCATTATTCAAATCATGTAAAGACATCCTTCTTGGGTTTCTACAAATAATCTCCAGAACATATATTGGTTTGAAATCCCTCATTCAATGGCCATAAAGAACATCAAAATCATCACACCCATCCCATGTTCGTGATGGTGTCCTAGTAAAATACATACAAGAACATATCTAGAGAAAATTAATAATTCTTATCTCAATACCCATGTCACCCCATAGTGGATCTAAACACCCAACATGTCCATTAATATCCATGTGGGTTTCCCACCACCGTAATCACATCATTGTGGGACAGGAACCCCCACCCCACTTTCATCACTCTACTCTAAGGTCAATATGGAATATTATGTTCATGGAGGGCATACATGTGTTATTGGAATCCGAATTCACCACTTATCCATACTCAAGGGATCCAAGAAACTATCTAGGTATTCTATGATCCATAATTTCTTCAATATCTCACACATAAATATCAATATACTATAAGATAATCAATCAGATTTTTGTCCTCATCCATCCGTGGACATGCATCGCTCCAATTCCCAATGACCCTTATGGCATGACACATTGATCAATTACAAATAATTCATTTAAATAAAAAATTACATTAATTTAATAATGGGTTTATCTCCCTTAGTGGAAAGACTTCACATCACATTACATATAAACAGAATGCATAATACAAATGGCCAAGCATTTGGTAACAGGTATGTCATAATTAATTTATTACTTTTTTAATTCACCTTTCAAAAACTACTTCCCAACCTGTCAACCTTATTATATCCATCATATTCCCAAAAGAGGCCTTGAATCACAACCAAATAACCAAATTTTATTTAACATACTAAAATTATAATCAAATAGAAAATTTTGAATTAATTAATCAATTTAATTCACATGGGTAAAAATTCATATTTACTCACTAGTTGATCCTATTAAGAAACATTAAACAAAAACATGAGGAATGTCTACATTATGGTCCAAATATCATCTTGGGTGAAATAACTAACAAGTGATACTAATCCCTTTGAAAATTTGACATAATATAGGAATCAAACCCAAATAAAATCACTCAAAAACATATATCGATGAAAGAAACATGTGAATACATACAAATACCATCTTCGAATGTTTAATAACTATGTCAAGAAAAAGCATCATCATCCTTAACTGATTCCACCATATATGGGGGAATAGAAAACATAAACCCTAATATAAATCTTCCAAAATTAGAAGGGATAAAGGGTAACTAGAAAATATAATAGGAATAAAATATCATATATATTGTAACATTGAAAATACACCTGAATTTACCCAAAACAAAGGGGATCAATGAGTGGGGGCATTAAATCTAACCCAAAATGGTGCCTTTTAACTCCCTGTTTTTTTTTTGAAAAGGAGTAGGGGAACACCAGAATTAAAAGATATATATTTTCCATAATAAAAAAACCCCACATGGAAACAATATTTATATAACAATGTGTTTATTCTAGGAATATGGGATCATTCTAGGATCCCTTATAAAAGAAGGTGGTATGTATTATACATTATACATTCCCATCATGACCCTCATGGCCCCACATTTAATGTCGTTCAGTTTCTATTTTATGTAGCCTAACCACTCTATTCCTTTGCTAAAATCATACAAAACACAAACTACGCCACCCAAGGCATATAAGTATTATAAAAACACAATTCAATGTCAAATAATCTCCTAGAATCTAATTTTGATTCCTTGTTAATCAGAAATTTAAATTCTCTTATGAATTTCCAACTGAAAATGGGTTGGATGTTTTACATGCAAGCCTCGGTCTGTGATACCACTTTATTGGATATATTCAAGTGTCATTTTTCAATCCACTATTGATACTATAATCAATGTCTAGGCTATCATAAAATTTATTTTTAATACCCTCATTTCTATTCAAAATCATTTGAGATATTGATAGGGGAACCTTCAGTCATGTATAGACCATCATTGGAGGAATTTTCATGTGTTTTAGGGAGTAAATAGATTAAAAAGTTGAAAAAATGATTTCTCATTTATTAGAATATTTGGGTATGGAATTTTCAAGAATTAGTATATAACGTGATCCTAGGAGAAACCAACCCACATATGATGAAAGGTATGTCTTTCTTGGGATTGGATTTTTATTTTGGGTTAACTATTTTATAGTTAATTTATTTTACTTAATGTGATGAACAAGATTTTGGATTTATTATTTATGGGATTTAAACTCTGGACCTAAAATGAAAAGATGGTGTGAGTTGATTCATCATATTAATAATGTATGATAAATTTTTCATTTTAATGATATCCTATGATTGGTTACATTCTTTATGACAAATATTCTATTATTTAAAGTGTTATTTGAGAATTATACTTTTCGTTCCTATGTAAATTTATATTTTAATATTACTGAACTAATTATTAAGGTAGTTTAATGATCATTAATCAATTTTATATTATTATTATTATGTGGTGTCAGTCAAATAAAATTAAAATTAAAAGGTATAAAGTGTTTTCCTGGTGACCAAGTAACGGATATTTCATTTAATCCAGCCTCAATTATGAAAACATTGGTTAAATTGATGAAGGAAAAGCATGATAACATGGATCCTATTTTCATGATGTGGTCCCGATGTGTATATGGAGATGATGATGTGTTTTTGAAGATGAGGCTAGGGGGATTTATTGAGTAATATAATTCCAATGATAAGAGATACAGGTAATGGTGAGGAATTTTGAATTTTATCAAATTATTTATAATTTTTAAACATGATCCACTATAGTGATGTGATTTTATGTGTGTATTGAAAAATACTGTAAAATTATTCCACAACATCCTCTAGAAAGAGATTTAGGAAAGAAATGATGATAATTACCAGCACGTGCATGGGATATATCATTATACTTTGTTGGGTTTAGAAATGGATTTTCTAGTATGAGAGAACATTATATGAGTTTTGAAGTCTAAGGAGAGAGAGGCTTAATGAGTTTTGTTAGTGATGATTGAGATAAAAATGGATTTTTACCTATAGCATTATTTATTTTATAATATGTAAGATGGTCCCAAGTTCCTCTATTGTTTATTAATTTCAATTTAGAAATTTTTTATCACTATGACATACCCATATTGAGAAGGGAGAATCATGTATTGTATACTATTTGGGGTTGTGTAAAGAAATGGTGGGAAATCATAATTTTGCAAGACCATTTTATGTGAATGTCTAGGACGTAATTTTAAAAAATATATTTTTTATTAGCTTTATATAGATATATAACGAGATGATAAGATCCTAGAGTTCGTTCATTTGACACTGAGTGAGTATGTTTTTAATAGTATTTTTCGTTTTATAAATTTATATTATTTCACATTGATGCTTATTAGGGATAAGATAAAAAAGAATATAAGTTTCTAGGATGTCTTGAGGTATGACATATAAGTCTAGTTGAATGTTTTTCATATTCCATTATTTCTAGATTTCAATAATCTGACCTTAATTATAAATAGGAACCCAAGGGAGGTAAGAGGATTAGGGTATTCATATTTAATTATGGGATTAAATAGATGATTTTTTTATAAGATGTTCCATTTTGAGGGTTCATCCTATTTTGTGGTGTCTAGATAAAAAATAGAAGTGGTTTGTATTTACCATTATAGGGATACCATTCTATAGAGTGATACATGCGTGGTAGGAGGGTCCATTATCTTTCCCAGTGTAGTTTACTACAACATGAGTGCTCATTTTTTGGTATTTTGGGAAACCTATAGTGGGTTTCTAGGAGGGTTTATGGGTTAACAAGTGTCTATGTGTATTAACAAGTGCGGGGCTGGGGGTTGGTCCATCTACTCTAGGAAATGTCGGTAATTGGATTTCCAATAAACATAATGACTGAGGAAAAGTATTTGGTACCCCAACATATGGTAATTAGAACCTTAATGGTGGTTATTTATAGGTAATACATGCATGGGACGATGGACTCGAGTTATAATTCTTGATAATTGAATATCATATGTACCATACTAGTATCTTGTACAAAATATTATGCATTATTTGTCACAAAGATATCATATTCATTCTAATTAGATCATTTTATAGAGGGATTAGGTATGGTTTTTTAATAAATATATTGATTGATGCTAATTTACACTAATATTGTGGAGCGCTCCAAGGGAATTCACCACTATAGGGAATGGTCCCTCAAAATTGGTGGCCATAAATTTTTATGTGATATATTCTGATTAATCATGATTATTTTTCAAAATAAATCCTAAAATGGACTAATTATTACCACATCGAGTACACATTAATTAATACCATTGTAGGGTGTCTTCTAGGTCCCTCTATGGTGTTATTTGTGTTCATGTTATAGAGTGATATTTTTAGGTTGTCCATGCATGGTATAATGAACAATTGTAGTGAATGATTATAGCCAGATATTTCTAGTCCTATGATGGGTTTGCGGAGAATTCATCATGAATGTTTCTTAAAAATTGGATCAGATCCAAGATGTCTTACCTAAATGGTTCTCAGGGTTTCTAATAGAGATATTAGGTGAGTTTTTAATTTATATAATACCATGTTTGAATTATATATATATATTACTTTATTAGATAAATCCTATGAATCTAAAATATTATAATTCTTATATGGAGGAACTAGAGGCCAAAAGGTTCATATTGATGAATACATTACCTTTGAGTTCTACAATGAATTTATTTAAGAAGGTATATGGATCCAAATGACTATAAATTAACTATATGGAATTAAACCATGTGATAGTTAAGAAATAAAATATAATTTCTCTTATTTAGAACAATTTTTACTATCAGATAGGTGATGAATCTTTCTCTAAGATAGCTTGACATCATGTTATCACCAATTGAGAGTGTGACCTTTAGATATAACATGAACTACCATTTAGGACTTTATATAGTCTCTATTAGTATTTGGTGGTGATTATAGAACTAAAAAAATGTTCTGATAGTGTCCATAGTTTCGATGAATTGGGTTTTAACCCATATATATACACCATTTTATGATTTTTTTGATGATAATATTCACATGTACTCCACGATGAGTGATAAAAAACATAGAATCTAGAAGTTATTTTTGGTAGACATAAAAATAATGGATTGATGGAAATATTTCAATGTCAATTTTTAGTGTTGACCTAGGGAACTTCTTGAACCACATGATATCAGTTGTGTGAGTATTAGTAGAGAATTTTAAGGATAGATTGGTTTATCATAGGAACAACCCCAGAATAGTTTTTGTATACGAATATTTTCTTGGCTTGGAAATGTATTACTAAAAGTATATCGATGTTTTATCCCTTTTGGAAATGTAAATTCTAGGTTTGAGATTGATCAAAGTGATGTTTTCTTGGACATATTATTATGATAGTACTTTTCAAGAGCTAAATTTGAGATTTACTATAGCAATGATTTTTACTATAGCTGAGATGGTTAATGAGTACACCAAGTATTCTAACACCCTGAAATTCTAAAATAAGAAAATTATATTAGATAGAGTGTAAGAAATTCAACCCGAAGAGCTTAAGGGACAATAATATCCTAATATATTAAACTATATTTAATATTTACATAAATTCAATATATGATATAGCTTTTCATGCCCGTGATACTGAGTTTGCATGCATCACACATGATAATGAGTATCTTCAATGGCTAGCATTACATGTATGACCGATTTTTACTGAACAGAAATATATTATTAAAATATAATTATTTAAAAAGGTATAACCATTCAATTAAATTAGATATTCTCAGTAGGATTAACTTTCTTATGAAAATATATTATTAAATTAATTTTAAATGAATATAATAACAAATTGAATATAATGAGAATGTTTTTATAAAAACCCAATTTTATGCTCATAACATTGTTTTATCCTAATAAAATAAAATTATTGAGTGATATTAAGGAAATATATTTATTTAATATTAAAAAAATTATTTTTTAATTCATATAATATATATTATTGAAATTTTATAAGAATAGTCCCAAATTTACGCATAAAAACTTATATTTTTTCTAAATGGGATCTTACCTCCTTTTAAGGGAGAGCTAATTTTAAATCCAATTTTGCGAACATTTATAAATTTTATATGTAGAAATAATTTATGAAACCATAAAAATTAGGTTTGGGTGAAATTTTTGTATTTTTATGTGATGTTTCATTTTTTATAAATAGTAAAAAATATTAAATTTAACTTCAAAATAGTTATTTCATATGATTTATTTATAAAGGTAAATTATATTATTAATTTTATTTAATGTTTAATTGGATTTTGTTTCGTTATTCCAATTTAGGTCACCAGATTTAATTTTAATTTAAATTTGTATATAAAAACTTAGCATACTTGTTTTTATTTTTACATTAAAAACATGCATTGTCGTCCTGTATGCGTGATTAAATTTAAATTAACTTCTACCAGTTATGTGATTATTAATTATGAAAAATATGTTCAATATTTTTAGAGTCATAATAATTTATAATTTATAATATGTTCAACATTATTTTTTGTCATAAATAATTATGAATTTAATTAAAAATAATTAAAAAAATTAAGAGGGAATTTACTTATACAAGGGAATAAACTGTAAAACCTGTAGAACAAAATTTACTAGAAACATTTACAAAATAAATTGGAATACCACATTCCTACCATATCCTATATTTTATATAATTTTTTCAATTATGGGTACCACTTTTCAAAGTAAACACTTTTCTAGAAATCCTATTCCAAAAATTTATAAGAATACCAATCATCCTCCCCAATAAAAAGGCACTAAACCCTCCCTCTTCCTCACAACTCTCAAGAAATTTTCATAAATCATGATCTACCCAAATATATCCTAAACATAACTCCCCTCATTATATAATCCTCACATTGTTATGAAATCCATCCAAGAAAGACTTTTGGGGAAATCAAAATGAGTTACCCAAACAAGACGTAACATCCTTCCTCGAGCTATTTTATTTTAATTTCATTATCCACTCCTTAAATTCTCTGTGTTCCCTAATTATAAATTTACATAAATATCAAAAATATACTAATTTATTTTAATTTCAATGGTTCTATCTACACCTACAAAAACTACCATCTAATGGATAATGAACATACAGTTCATGTATGATGAACTCCCCCTCAAAAACTTTTGATTGATTGTTTTTTCATAACCACCATTAATGGTCGGTAATTATGATAAAGAAAGTATTTTAATATTATATATAATATATTTATAACATATTTATGTTTTTTAATACTTTTATAACACATAATTTTATGGTTTACATTTTTTGTAAATACTATAACATCGTCTATAGAAGTGTGTACTTCCGCCTCCACAAAGAGATATGATTTGTTCATACTATACATGGAATGCATAAATTAATGGTTTAAAAAATATTCACTAATATTACATAGATTTTATACTATAATTATAGTATAAATTAAAATATGTTTCATTTAAATTTCATTCTTTTAAAAATGAGAATGAAATGAATTTAGCGTTGAAGCACATGTACGACCAACCGTCTCCATAAAATGTGAATTTCATATTATATCTAAAAATATAATGGAATATTTAAAACACTTATATGAAGAAAATATATGATATTTAAATAATGGTTTAAATTCTGGTTATGATTAAACCATGATATAATTAATTGTAACAACATGTATCAATCCAAAATGTACTCAAAAAACTAGTAAATTAACAACTAAAATATTGAAAATTTTAATTATTATTAACGAAATTGTAATGATATATTTTAAGAAGATGATAAATGAAATTATAAATATTAAAATGGTTCTAATATAAATTATTAACATTTTTATAAAAATTATACAAGATGTTAAATGATTTTCTCCCAAAAGGAAAAGAATGGTCTGGTATTTTCAATTCACCTTTTACATTTGTGTGATAAATGTCAAATTCACCACTTACATCTTTTATTTGTTGTATATAATGATAATTTTTAAATATAATATCATTATTAATTTATTATTATGGAAATTTTTAGTTTTAATTTTAATTATTTCATGAAATTGTATTTTATTTAAGCATTATGACATGGTAAACTAAATTCATAACACTACTCATCTTCATTGGGTTTTACCACATCATTATTGTGTTTAATATTATATTGTTTTGTGTATACTAAATTTTAATATATATTGATGTATATACACATATTTATGTGTATTTACAATGTTTACACATAATTTTCTCATTGATTTATTCTCACTTCAATGTTATAATCTTTTCAAGGGTTCACATCGCAGTCTCATTTTCTTCGAGATTTTGTACATATGAATTTCCTTGAGAGGAAACTTTTTATTCATTGTATATTTGAACCATTAAATTTATTCTCATCTTTCTATTCAATACCTTTCTCAGGAAATAGTAAAATGTTTACACTCTTTAGTATATAAAATATTTTCGGTTATGTCTTTAAAAAAAGCTGACCTCATTTCTCTCTTTGGTCGCACTACTGGAAATTAAGCCTTTACCAATAGTTTCAAACCATTGGTAAATACTACCAAACCATTGGTATATAGTGTACCAACAGTTTGGTAAACCATTGGAAATTAAGGTGTGGAAGTATCCCATTACCAATGGTGTTTGTGTAACTGTTGGGAAAGGTAGTGTAATTGGAGTATTTCCAATGGTTTTACAAACTGTTGGAAATACTGGTAGTGTAAATTTTTTTACCAACGGTTTCCAGATTGGTATATATTGTATACTACACACTATACCAACGGTCCTAAACCATTGGTATAGTTTTTAAATTTTTATTTCTAGAACTATTATACCAACGATTTTAAACTGTTGGTAATGTGTTTTTTCAGAACTATTATACAAATGGTTTAAAACCGTTGGTAATGTGTTTTTCCAGAACTATTTCATAGTAGCCCTCTAGTAGACCCTCCAGTATACACATTCCTAAAAAATATCACAAAAACCACATACAGACATAAAACAACATAAAAACTCCTAAAATAGCACAAAAAACACATAAAACCATCAAACTCTTCCAACCATGTCATGTACTACAATTCCCTATTTCAATATTCATATGACTACAATCATCCAGTAGATTTAATAATAGTTTCCATAACTCAAACATTATTTAAACCCATTTCTATCTTCCAATGACAACCACTCTTCCAGTAGTAATTCACCCCACCCCTGCACAACCCCCCCAAATAGCACAGCCCCCCCCCCCCCCCGACGTCCCCATCAAATTATAATAGGAACAATAATCTAACAAATACTTGTTAGAGTTGAATAAGATTTTGAAATTGGATCAAAACTCATTTTTTATGATCCTAGATTTGGGTATGTAATGATTTGTGATGCATATTGCATTGAACTTTTATTTTTTATAATATATGGTGAAAAGGTATTTTCTTAGGAGTCTCTTCACTTATGACCCCATGAGTGAATCTACACAACTCATCAAAAAGACTTTGCGACTATTGTTGATGAGTGTAAATTTCAGCTGTTGTATTCACTTAAAATGATGTCCTTTTGAAACAAAAGAGAGATACTTTGAGTGGTGTCAGCCACACCGCACCTCAGATTGAGGTGGGATTGACTCCTACACTCCACAAATGAACCATGGATCATTTTCATAAAGTATCAACACAATCCGAATGTGTTTGGCCAGTTTTCTGTATGCTGGTTGTTTTTACATAAAATCATATCCATTTTAAACAAAATAAAGACACTTTGAGTGGTACCGGCCACATTGTTCCTCGAATTGAGGTGGGGTTGACTCATACACGTCAAAAATGAGCCTTGGATAATTTTCCTAAAGTATCAATAGAATCTGAATGCATTTGGTCTGTTCTCCATATGTCAGTTGTTGTTTTCACATAAAATGGTGTCCATTTAAAAGAAACATGTGACACTTTGAGTGGTGCCAGCCACACCACACCTCTAATTGAGACTGGGTTGACACTTACACATCAATAAAGTCCCATGGATTGTTGTCATAATGTTTCAACAGAATCCGAATGCATTTGTTTGGTTTTTCGTATGTCAGTTGATGTTTTCACATAAATTCATGTCCATTTTAAACAAAAGAGAGTCATTTTGAGTGGTTGCGGCCACACCGTGCCTCAGATTGAGGCAAGGTTGACTCGTACACGTCAAAAATGACCCATGGATTGTTGTCCAAAAAAATCAACACAACTTGCATGAGTTTGGTGTAACGACCCAAATTCATTCAAAGGAAATTACCCTTCTAATAATTATGTCATAAAATCACAATAAAACACAAAATAATGAACTACTAAGTGATATGTGACCTTTAAAAATAATTTTTTCACTTTTATATTAGGAATTTGGAAAATCTGACATACACGGTTTTGTTCAAGATGTTTTTAGAGTCTAATAAAATAATAATAGATTTTGGTGAATAGTAACATACCCTTATGAATAGTAACATACCCTTATGAATAGTATTATGAATCTTATGCATAGAAAATAATACAACATAAGATTAACATTACCTTTGAATAATTAAATAAAATTTATACATCTTAGAAAGTGACAAATTGACCTTAGTAAACGTTTTGGTATTTTGTGAGTCATAAATAAATAATTATAATTAATTAATAAATTTAAAAGAAAATTTATTTCCCCAAAATTTATTCATAAATTATTGCATCAATTTCATATAGATTTTAGATAATTTTATAAGACCCTACGTAATTTTTGAAAGCATTATAAAATCAGTTTAATCTTAAATTTTTTTTCTAATAGTATATTATGATTTTAATTAAATAGTAAATTAATTATATTTAGAAAATTATTTTTGAAAAATGAATTTCATTATTTTATTCTACATGTCAAAAAATGTTTGGGGAAAATTTTTGGGATTTTTCTGAAATACTTAAATTTTTGATGAATAGTAGGATCCGATAATTCACAATAAATGCTAAATAATGGATTAATTGAGCCATAGATGATGCTCGGTTAATGTAATCCCACTTGGTTCGGGATCACATTATAAAATTACTATTCTTTTTCATTCAAGACTCACTATTCCTTGTCTTAGGAGAATTTAATAAACTAATGAATTTTATATTAAGGAAACCCCTCTCCCCTCCACTATACAAGCCACTCTTCACACCCTCATTTCCTCACACCTCTCAAGCTCCAAGCATTATCTAAACACTTCCCAAACCTCTTACTTAGCCCCTCTCCCACATACATGAACTTCTGGTCCCATTAAAAGACCAAGCATAGGCCCTTAAAGAGGATCTCAAGAGGAGGACTCAGGAGGTAATTTCTCTTCTTCTTCTCCTTTAATTTCCTTTCAAGTTCAAGTTCATTTCTTGATCTCTCCCCACCTATCTTCTTCCAAATTGTATTGTAACTCTATTATTATAAATATAATTTAAATATATGATTCTAATGGTATATTATATCATCCAACCCCCTTTCCATCTTTCTTTTATTTTATTAAAGAGAACGCTGTTCGTGAGGTGTTAATTTATCACCTTCAAGAACGACATGCTTTCTTCTTTCATTTCTACCTTCAGATATGGTCATGAAACCATTTTTATGGTTGAATTATAACATTTTATATGTATTATGTTCTATTTAAAGTTCTGTAAATAACATATGGCCATATTACTAAGTGATAAGTTAAAAAAAGTTCGTTGTGATCAAAAAACTGCCCAAATTGACCCAAACAACCGTCATTTAATTATTATCTAATAGTTCATTCACATGGATATAATATAATTCATTTTAAGATCATTAAAACTCCTTTAATATCATTAGTTACATGTAATATGATTTCTGGACGTTTACCCATGTTCTACCTGAACTTCAATTGATGAATACAATTAAACCACCCAAGAAAAACCATAAAAATGAATATCCCCAAAAAATGTTTTTAAACTCTATAAGTTATACAAAGGAACATTAAATGACATAATGAAACCATAATTAACCCTATTAATTTACACATGGTTCTTTATTTATAATTAATGAATATAATGTCATTATACAAGACATTAAAAAGAATGAAGCAATCAGATACAAGGTAAGGGGAAATCTCGAACCCAATTTTCTTCCTTCAGGTCTCCTTCATTCACTCCATTTTTGATATGGTTACTCCTTAAAAATAATATGTTCATCATTTCCTTTATGTTTCTAGGATATACATGTTTGTCATTGGTTTTTATGTCAAAAAAAAGTTTTCCAAAAGAACTCCTCTTTTAAGAACACCCCTTTTACTTCTCACTCAAAGTGGACGGTTCTTGTAACATGTATGTTTTTTCCTCTTTCTTTTGGGAACTCAAAGCATTAAAATGTTTAATTATGAGATTAATCCCATTCGATTCCATGGTTTAGTTATATACATTTTTTATATGTGTTCCATGTGGCAAGCATGATGATGATAATGTTATGATGTGACGGGTGCATCCAGAATTATATAGCACAATATGAATGTTTCAATTTGACGGGTGCGCCCGGAATTATACAGCACTCCAATGCATTGGTTCAAGTGGTGAATCTCATGAGTAAATGTGGAATTATGTTTGAACTAGATTCTATCTTGGTTCACAAGTATGTGTGGTAGGTAACCACTAAGACATGATGTTTCATTTTTATGCATTGCCACATTTCAAGTCTTTTATTTATGCTCCTCTCATGTTTATGATATTTTTCCCATGTTATGATTATAATCATCTCATGCTATATTGTTCTTATCTATCCTCTTATTGGGCTTCTAGATCCCCCCTTTTCATGTATATGCTCAGGTGGCTACATGTACTAAGGAGAGGACAAGTGCCAATAAGAAGCTAGAGAATATGAAATTAAAAAAATGTTTATGATTGATTATGTAATTGTTATGTATGGTCCTAGTTATCCTAAGACACTAAACCTTTGGATCCTCTATTTGTACTGATATTATGTTTTTTATCTTTAAAATTATGTAATAGTAAAGTAAAAAAATGTTGGGTCGCTATAGTTTGTATCAGAGGAATGGTTTAGTTAATTTGGGAATTAGTATTACTGAACCCCAGAGAAAACCTATAGCGTGAGACTAAGTAAAAATATGCACACAATAATATTTACATAGGGATACCATATGTTTTGTTTTTGGTAGAAATTCTTGAAACGAATAAGTTATCCAGGACTTTTTTACTTATGTTTTGTTCTAACCTTTTCAATTTTAGAAAATTGTGGGAACCATGAGAAATCAGGAAAAGAACTCGTGTGAGGGCCAATGCAATGATTGCCCGAACGAAATCACCAATGATTTGGGAGGTGGAGTTCAAAACATCATGGAGATTCTTACCCAATGATCTCAGGTTATGAATAATAACCACAATAATGGGGAACATCCTCCTTCAACAAAGAGGGAGCAACTGGACATCGAATGTTTTATGCAGCAACGACCACCGACATTTTGTGGATCTTCCGATCCACTAGTTTTGGAACAGTGGGTCAACTCCATGGAGAAGAAATTTTCAGTGATTCACTGTTCTAAGATGGAGAAGGTGACTCTAGCCTTTTATCTTCTAGATGGAGAAGCTGATCAACGGTGGGATTTGATTAAGAACACCATGCCAAGAATAGAAATTGAAGAGAAGGAATGTGAAGACTTTAAGTTAATGTTTCTTAATAAGTATTTCCCATGAACTCTTCACACGAAGATTGAGAGAGAACTCATAGAGCTCAAGAAAAAAGAAGGAGAATCTGTCACAACCTATGAAGCTAATTTCACAAGGCTCGCAAGGTATGCTTCGGGTTTTTTTATCTACAATGATAGCAAAAATTGATAGATTATTTAGTTGCTTAAAGCCACACCTTCGAAAGGATCTTGCAATTCAAGAATTTGGGAGTTATGTAGAGGTTTTTTGATGTGCTCTCAAAGTGGAGATGGAGTTTGGATAATGGTCCCACTGCTATAGTGATAAGAAAAGAAAGATGGAGTTTTAAGATGGTGGATCTAATGACAATGGTGGTAAGAAAAATCAACGACCCACATGCCAAAAATGTGGGAAGTTGCACCATGATAATTTCCTCAAATGGATGGGAAAATGCTTCAAGTGTGGGAAAGAAGGAAAATATGCTCAAGAGTGTCGAAAAGACATGAAATGGAAGGAAAATGGAGCCAATAAAAGGAGAGAACCACTCATGGTTCAATTCTACAACTGTAGGGAGATAGGGCACTATGCAAACTAGTGCACCAAAAATCGTGTTCTTGAGGGTAATCAGCATCAGCAGCCACCAAATCCAAAGGAAAAAGGGAAGGCTTATGCCATTACTACTACAGAGGTGGATCATGATAATGAAGTTGTACACGGTACACTTCCTATTCACTCAAGAATGACAGAAGTCTTATTTTATTCTGGTTCTACGGATTCCTGTATATCGTGCAAGTTTTCTAGAACTATAGAATCGATGCCTCGAAACCTTGAAGTATAGATATCTGTAAAAACAACTAGTGGTGCAATCCTTGAAACCCAGGAGTTTTTCTCTTATCCTATTGGCGTATGTGGGAAGATTCTTCCTACAAATCTCGTAATACATCCCTTGATGTAATTCAACGATATAATGGGAATGGACTGGCTCTCGTTATATAGAGTGCATATCATCTATTTGGAAAAGGAAATATCTTTTCATATTCCGAACCATCCCAAGATCTTCTACAAATGAAAGGAGGGTCATTAATCTCCTTTGAAAAATCCTTCAATGGTGTGATTGTTGATTCCCTATGAAGAAGCATACCTCGCCCAAATGGTTGAGTCGAAGGAAAGTTCCAACATTGAGGAAATTCCCATCGTGAGGGAATACAGTGATGTATTTCACGAATAGTTACACAGAATTCCCCCAGATCGTGAGGTATAGTTATCAATTGAACTCATACCCAGAGCTACTCCTATCTCGAGGTGCCCCTATAGGATGGCTCCTATCGAACTGGAGGAGTTAAAGAAGCAGCTGCAATAGCATCTAGACAAAGGGTTCATACGCCCCACTATATCAACTTGGGGTGCACCGATGCTCTTTGTGATGAAGAAGGATGGAGCAATGCGGCTGTGTATCGATTATCAGGAACTCAAAAAGATCACCATAAAGAACAAGTATCCTCTCCCAACGATTGATGTCTTTTTCGACCAGTTAAGATGATCTCAATACTTCTGAAAGGTGGAACTTCATTTTGGATATCATCAGGTAAAGGTGAAGAAAGAAGAAATTCAGAAAACTACCTTATGTACAAGGTATAGGCACTATGAGTTTTTGGTGATGCCCTTTGGACTTACTATTGCCCCTTCAATATTCATGGATTTGATGAATAGAGTCTTTAGAAATTACCTCAACAAATTTTCGGTAGTGTTTATCGATGATATTCTAATCTACTCCAAGAGCAAGGAGGAACATAAAGAACATATAAGACTTGTGTTGGTGACATTGAGAAAAGTTAAGTTGTATGCCATGTTCTGCAAGTGTGACTTCTGGATGAAACAAGTCACATTCTTGGGACATGTGATCACAAGTGAGGGAATTTCTATGGATCCTTCAAAAACAAAGGCGATCGAGGAATGGCCCATGCCCTCTAGTGTCACATAAATCCGTAGTTTTCTTAGATTAGATGGGTACTACCGATGTTTTGTGAGAAACTTCTCACGATTGTCAAGCCCTCTAACTAAGTTTACAAGGAAAGGGGTAAAGTATGTCTGGATAGAAGAATGTGAGGGAAGCATCAAGGAGCTAAAGATAGGGATGATCATTGAACCTGTACTCACACTACTGAAAAGTGGATAATGTTTTGTGATATACAATGATTATTTAAAGAAATTATTGGGTTGTTTAATCATGAAAAATTTCAATGTGATAGCCTACACTTCACGACAGTTGAAGATCCATGAGCAGAACTACCCGATGCATGATCTAGAGCTGGCAGCCGTGATTTTTTCCCTGAAAATCTATTGGCACTAACTTTATGGTGAGAAGTGTGATATATACACTGGACATAAGAGCCTAATGTATATATTCACACAAAAGGATCTCAACATGCGTCAATGGAGATGGTTAGAGCTAATCAAGGATTACGATTTCTCTATTCACTATCATCCTGGAAAGGAGAACAAGGTAGATGATGCTCTAAGCATAAAAGAACCTGCTACTCTATCCATGTTGCGGATTGAGAAAGACCCTATCTTCTTGGATATGAAATAAATGGATTTGGAAATCATAAGGGAAAGGGATACATCCTACCTTTCCCAAATGATCGCACAACCATCCATCCAAGAGAAGATTAAGGAAGCACAAAGGGATGGTGTGGAGATACAAAAGAGGGTGAATGCAGAAAAAGAAGGTAATCTGAAAGAGTTCCATATCGATGATGATGGTGTGATTTCGTTTGGAACGTGGCATTGTGTGCCTTCATCACCCGGGATAAAGAAGGAGCTATTGGAAAATGCACATAGCTCAACTTTCTCTATCCATCCTAGGAGTACCAAGATGTACTGTGATCTCTGGGAACACTTCTGCTGGGATAACATGAAGATGGAGATTACCGAATATATATCAAGGTTCTTGGTATGTCAGCAAGTTGATGTTGAGGGACAAAAGTCCAAGGGTATGATGAACCAATTTCCTATACCCATGTAGAAATGGGAAAATGTTACTATGGACTTTTTCACGGGTCTCCCGAAGACGTCAAAGGGAAATAATGCTATATGGGTTGTGGTTTACCGACTCAGAAAGACTGCCCATTTTATGTCTATTCGAGAAGATCTCTTTCTTGAACAACATGCAATGATATATGTGAAGGAAGTGGTGAGATTTCATGGTGTTACACTCTCGATTGTCTTTGACCATGATCCATGGTTCACATCTAAATTCTGGAGAAGCCTTCAATATTCTTTGAGTACTGAATTAAATATTAGCATGGCCTATCACTCCCAAACTGATGGCCAGTCTAAAAGGACTATTCAGACGCTTGATGATATTCTAAGAGCCTGATCTCTTGAATTCAATGGTGGTTGGGATCATCATCTCACATTGGTTGAGTTCTCATACAACAATAGATTCCACTCGAGTATCCAGATGGCTCCATATGAAGCTCTGTATGGAAAGCAATGTAGAACTCCAACCGGTTAAGATGAAGTTGGAGAAATGAAGCTACTTGGACCCGATCTTGTTCAAGAGATGACAAAGAAGGAACAAGTCATCCAGAAACACATAAAAGCTGCTCAAAGTCGGCAAAAGAGCTATGCTGACAACTTTCAAGGGGACTTGGAGATCAAATTTAGAGATAAAGTCTTCCTTCGAATATATCCATGGAAGAGAGTCATGCGATTCGGGTTGAAAGGGAAGCTATGACCAAGGTATATTAGCCCCTTTGAGATCCTTGACTGCATAGGAGCCATGGACTATCATCTTGCACTTACACTGAATATGGATCAAGATCATGATGTGTTTCAGGTATCACTACTAAGGATGTGCATACCGGACCCCTCACATGTACTAAACTCAGAGGTGGTACAGCTTGAAGTTGATATCTCCTATGATGAGCTTCCAGTAAAGATTCTGGATCGGAGAGATAAGGTTCTACGAAACAAGACAACCCATCTTGTCAAATTGTTGTGGAGTAACCATATGTTTGAGGAAGAAACTTGGGAACCCGAAAAGGAAACGAAGGAGAAGAACCCTCACCTATTTGTGTAATGTGAAATTTTGAGGACGAAATTTTTTAATGGGGGAAGAATGTAACGACCCAATGTTTTTAAAAGGAAATTTCCCTTCTTATAAGTATTCCATACAATCACATGAAAACAGAACAAAATGAACTACTTAGTGAAATGTGACCTCTAAACCTAAGTTTGTCACTTCTGTATTAGGAATTTAGAAAATATGACATACACGGTTTTGTTCAAGATGTTTTTTGCAGTCTAATAAAATAGTAATAATTTTTTCTAATTACTAACCTACCCTTATGAGTAGTAACATACCCTTATGAATAGTATTATGACCCTTATGAGTATTAAATCATCCAACATAAAGGTAACATTAGCTATGAATAATTAAATAAAATTTAGACATCTTAGAAAGTGACAAATTGACCTTAGTAAACGTTTTGGTATTTTGTGAGTCATAAATAAATAATTATAATTAATTAATTAATTTAAAAGAAAATTTATTTCCGTAAAATGTATTCATAAATTATTTAATCAATATCTTACAGTTTTTAGATAATTTTATAAGACCCTACATGATTTTTGAAAGCACTATAAAATCAGTTTTAATCTTAAAAACTATTTTTTAATGTAAATTATGAATTTAATTAAAGAGTAAATTAATAATATTTATAAAATTATTTTTGAAAAATTGACTTCATTTTTTTATTCTACATGTCCAAAAAATTGTTGGGGTAAATTTTCGGGATTTTTCTGAAATACTTGAATTTTTGATGAATAGTAGAATCCGATAATTCACAATAAATGCTACATAATGGATTAATTGAGTCATTGATGATGCTCTTCTAATGCAATCCCACTTGGTTCAGGATCACATGATAAAATTACTATTCTAGGTCATTCAAGACTCATTATTCCTTGTTGTAGGGTAAATTAATAAACTAATGAATTTTATATTAAGGAAACCCCACTCCCCTCCACTATAAAAGCCACCCTTCAAACCCTCATTTACTCACACATCTCAAGATCCAAGACTTCTCTAAACTCTACTCAAACCTATTCTCTAGCCCCTCTCCCACTTCCAAGAGCTTCTGGTCCCATAAAAAGACCATTCATAGGCCCTTAAGGAGGATCACAAGAGGAGGACCAAAGAGGTAATTTCTCTCCCTCTTCTCCTTTAATTTCCTTTCAAGTTCAAGTTCATTTCTTGATCTCTCCCCACATATCCCCTTCAAAATGGTATTGTAACTCCATTATTATACATATAAATTAATTTTATGATTCTAATGGGGTATTATATCATCCAACCCCCTTTCCCTTTTCCTTTTATTTTAATAAAGAGAATGTTGCTCGTGAGGTGTTGATTTATCACCTTCAAGAACGACATGTTTTATTCTTCCATTTCTACCTTCATATCTGGTCATGAAACCATTTTTATGGTTGAAACATAATATTTTATATGTATTATGTTCTATTTAAATTTCTGGAAAAAACCTATGGCCATATTACAAAGTGATAAGTTAAAACAAGTTCGTTGTGATCCAAAAACCGCCCAAATTGACCCAAATAACCATAATTTAATTCTTATCTAATGATTCATCCACATGGATCTAATATAATTCATTATAAGATAATTAAAACTCCTTTAATATCATTAGTGACCTATCATTTCTGTATGTTTACCCATGATCTACCCGAACTTCAATTTATGAATACAAGTGAACCACCCAAGAAAAACCATAAAAACGAACATCCCCGAACGATGTTTTTAAACTCTATAAGTCATCCAAAGTAACATAATATTACATAATGAAACCATAATTAACCATATTAATTTACCCATGGTTTTGGATTTCTAATTAATGAATATAATGTCATTGTACAGGACATTAAATAGAAGGAAGCATTCAGAAACAAGGTAAGGGGAAATTGTGAACCTAATTTTCTTCCTTCGAGCTCTCCTTCTTTCAGGCCATTTTTGACATGGTTACTCCTTAAAGATCATATGTTCATCATTATCTTTACTTTTATAGGATATACATGTCTTTCACTAGTTTTTATGTCAAAAAAATGTTTTCCAAAAGAACCCCTCTTTTAAGAACACCCCTTTTACTTCTCACTCAAAGTGGACGGTTCTTGTAACATGTATGTTATTCCCTCTTTATTCTGGGAACCCAAAGCTTATGAATGTGTTATTATGAGATGAAACCCATTCCATTCCATGGTCAAGTTATTTACATTTTTTATATGTGTTCTATGTGGAAATCATGATGATGATAATGTTATGATGTGACGGGTGCGCCCGGAATTATATAGCGCAATATGAATGTTTCAATGTGCCAGGTGCGCCCGAAATTATACAACGCCCCAATGAATTGGGTAAAGTGATTAATCTCATTAGTAAATGTAAAATGATTTTTGAACTAGATGCTATCTTAGTTCACAAGTATCTATGGTAGTTAACCACTAAGACATGATGTTTCATTTTTATGCATTGCCACATTTCAAGTCTTTTATTTATTCTCCTCTCAAATTCATGATCTTTTCCCCATGTAATGATTATACTCACCCCATGCTATATTGTTCATATATATCCTATTATTTGGATTCTAGATCACCCCTTTTGAAGTATATCCTCAGGTGGCTACATGTATTAAGGAGAGTACATGTGTCAATAAGAAGCTAGAGAAGAAGAAATTAAATAAATGTTTATGCTTGATGTAGTAATTGTTATGTATGGTAAAAGTATTCCCAAGACACAAAACCTTTGGATACTCTATGTTTAATGATATTATGTTGTTTATATTTTAAATAATGAAATATTAAAGTAAAAAAGGGTGGGTCTCTATATTTGGTCCATTTTAATAATGACAATTGTTGTTTTCACTTAACATCTTGTCCATTTAAAACAAAAGGGAAACACTTTGAGTGGTGTCTGCCACACTGGCCCACTGATTGAGGTGAGGTTGACTCATACACGTCACATATGACCCATGGATAATTTTCCAAAAGTTTCAACAGAATCAGAATGCATTTGGTTGGTTTTCCATATGTCAGTTGTAGTATTCACTTAAAATGATGTCCTTTTGAAACAAAAGAGAGACACTTTGAGTGGTCCCGGCCACACAGCGCCTCAGATTGAGGCAGAGTTGACTCATACACGTCAAAAATGTCCCATGGATCATTTTCCTAAAGTATCAACACAATATGAATGTGTTCGGCCAGTTTCGACTACCCCACACATGCTTTTCAAACGCGCCAAACACCTAAAAACACATATTCAGACGTGCCGCGCAAACCGTGAATCCTAATGACCTGTCGTCTCCTCATACACCTCATGAATAATAATTAGGGTGTTTTTGGGTGATTTTAAGCCATTCAGATGTCATTTGGCATGAATTTGACCATTAAACGCATGTTTTGGCCATTTCAGACATGTGGAGTGCGTTTTTGTCCATTACAGTCACACGACACCTCCGATTGATGGGCCGTTTGGCCAAACATTTCACAATTTACCCTCCCTTTGTTGTCGTCCTATTTTATGGAATTCCAAGGTCGTTCAGCCGGTTTCGACCACCCAACGCGCGCTTTTCAAGCCCGCCAAACACCTAAAAAACATATTCAGCTATGCCACGCAAACCGTGTGTCCGAATGATGTGTCGTCTCCTCGTACAACTCACGAATAATAATTGGGGTTTTGTGTGTGATTTCAAGTCATTCTGATGTTGTTTGGAATGCATTTGACCGTTAAAAGCATGTTTTGGCCACTTACAACATGCGGAGTGCATTTTCGGCCAGCGCGGTCACATGACACCTCTGATTGACGTGACGACTAGCCAACCATTTCACAATTCACCCAACCTTTATTGTCATACGATTTCATGGTATTCTGAGTTCATTTGGCTGGTTTCAACCACCCCATGCGCTCCTTTCAAGCACACCAAACACCTAAAAAACACTTATTCAGTCATGTCGCCCAAACCTTGCATCCGAATTACATTTCGTCTCCTCGTACACCTCAAGAATAGTAATTAGGGTGTTTTCCTATGATTTCAAGTCATTCTGATGTCGTTCGGCATGCATTTGACCGTTAAATGCATGTTTTGGCCATTTACGACACGCGGAGTGCATTTTTGGCCAGCGCGGTTACACGGCACCTCCAATTGACATGCTGTCTGGCCGACCATTTCACAATTCACCAACCCTTTTTTTCCTCCAAATTCATGGCATTCTGAGGTCGTTCTGCCGATTTCGACCACCCCACGCGCACTTTTCAAGCGCTACAAACACCTAACAAACAAATATTCAGCCATGTCGCACAAACCGTGTTTCCGAATGATATGGTGTCTCCTCATACAGCTCATGAATAATAATTAGGGCGTTTTAATGTTATTTCAAGTCATTCTGATGTCGTCCGACATGAATTTGACCATTAAACGCATGTTTTGGCCATTTACGACACGAGGAGTGCATTTTCGGCAAGAGCGGTCACACGACACCTCCGATTGACTTTTCGTATGTCCGACCATTTCAAAAATCACCCACCCTTTGTTTTCATCTGATTTCATGGGATTCCAAGGTCGTTCGGCCAATTTCAACCACCCCACGAGCACTTTTCAAGCGCGCCAAACACCTAAAAACACATATTCATCCATGTCACGTAAAACACACATCTAAATGATGTTTCCTCTCCTCGTCCACCTCATGAATAATAATTAGGGTGTTTTTGTGTTATTTCAAGTCATTAAATTGTCGTTCGGCATGCATTTGACCATTAAACACATGTTTTGGCCATTTACGACACGCGGAGTGCATTTTCGGCCAGCACGGTCACACGACACCCCCGATTGATGTTCCGTCTAGCTGACCATTTCAAAATTCACCCACTCTTAGTTTTCATCCAATTTCATGGAATTCCGAGTTCGTTCAGCCGGTTTTTACCACCCCATGTGCGCTTTTCAAGCGCCCCAAGCACCTAAAAAACACATATTCAGCCGTGTCGCGCAAACTGCTTGTATGAATGAAATTTTTTCTTCTCATCCACCTCACGAATTATAATTAGGGTGTTTTCGTGTGATTTTAAGTCATTCTGATGTCGTTCAGAATGCATTTGACCTTTAAATGCATGTTTTGTCCATTTACGACACACAAAGTGCGTTTTCAGCCAGCGCATTCACACGACACTTCCAATTAATGTGCCGTCTAGCCGAGCATTTCACAATTCACCCAACCTTTATTGTCATCTGATTTCATGGAATTATGAGGTCGTTTGGCCGGTTTTGACCACCCCACGCATGCTTTTCAACTGCGCCAAACACCTAATGAACACATATTCAGCCGTGCCACACAAACCGCGTGTCCGAATAACATGACGTCTCCTCGTAAAGCTCACAAATAATAATTAGGGAGTTTTCGTGTTATTTCAAGTCATTATTATGTCGTTCGGTATGCATTTGACCGTTAAATTCAAGTTTTGGCCATTTACAACACGTGGAGTGCGTTTTCGGCCAGCACGGTCACAAGACTCTTCCTATTGAAGTGACATCTGGCCGACCATTTCACAATTTACCCACCCTTTGTTTTTGTCCGATTTCATGGCATTTAGAGGTCGTTCAACCGGTTTCGACAACCCCACACGCTCTTTTCAAGCGCGCCAAACACCAAAAAAACATATTCAGTCGTGTCGCGCAAACCACGCGACCGAATGATTTGATGTCTCCTCGTACACCTCAAAAATAATTATTAGGGTGTTTTCATGTGATTTCATGTCATTCTGATGTCGTTCGGCATGAATTTGACCATTAAACGCATGTTTTTCCAATTTACGACATGCAGTGTGTGTTTTCGGCCAGCACGGTCACACGACACATCCGATTAACGTGCTGTCTGGCGGACCATTTCAAAATTCAGCCACCCTTTGTGGTCGTCTGATTTCATGAAATTTCGAGGTCGTTCGGACGGTTTCGACCACCCACACGGGCTTTTCAAGCACTCCAAACACCTAAAAAACACATATTCAACCATGTCGTGAAAACCACATGTCTGAATGACGTGTCGTCTCCTTGTACACCTCAGGAATAATAATTAGGGTTCTTTCATGTGATTTCAAGTCATTCTGATGTCGTTCTGCATACATTTGACCGTTAAATGCATGTTTTGGCCATTTATGACACATGGAGTGCATTTTCGGCCAGCGTGGTCACAGTACACCTCATATTGACGTGTCGTCTGGTTGACCATTTCAAAATTCACCCACCCTTTTTTTCGTCCAATTTCATGGCATTACGAGGTCATTCGGCTGGTTTCGACCACCCCATGTGTGCTTTTCAAGCACGCCCAACACCTATAAAAAACATATTCAACTGTGCCGCATAAACTGCACGTCCAAATGACGTTCTGTCTCCTCGTACAGCTCTAGACTAATAATTAGGGTGTTTTTGTGTTATTTCATGTAATTCTGACGTCGTTCGGAATTCACATGACCGTTAAACGCATGTTTTGGCCATTTACGACACGCGGGGTGCATTTTCGTCCAGAGCGGACACACGACACCTCCAATTGACGTGCCGTCTAGCCGAACATTTTACAATTCACCAAATCTTTATTTTCGGCCAATTTCATGGCATTCCGAGGTCATTCGGCTTGTTTCGACCACCACACGCACGCTTTTCAAGCGTACCAAACACCTAAAAAAACATATTCAGTTGTGCTTCACAAACCGCACGTCCGAATGATGTGTAATCTCCTTGAACACCTCAAAAATAATAATTAGGGTGTTTTCGTGTTATTTCAAGACATTCTGATGTCTTTCGGCATGCATTTGACCGTTAAATGCATATTTTTTCCATTTAGTACACACGGAGTTCATTTTCGTCCAGTGCAGTCACACGATACCTCCAATTGACATTCCGTCTGGTCGAACATTTCACAATTCTCCCAAAATTTCTAGTCATCCAATTTCATGGCATTCTGAGGTCATTTGGTCAGTTTCAACCACCCCACGCATGCTTTTTAAGCACGCCAAACACCTAAGAAACACATATTCAGCCGTTCCGTGAAAACCGCACGTCCAAATGATTTAGCGTCTCCTCGTACAACTCAAGAATAATAATTATGGTGGTTTCGTGTGATTTAAAGTCATTATGATGTCGTTCAGCACGCATTTGACCGTTAAACGCACGTTTTGGCCATTTACAACACGTGAAGTGCGTTATCGGCCATCACAGTCACACAACACCTCCGATTGACGTGCTGTCTGGATGACCATTTCACAATTCACCCACCATTTGTTTTCGTCGGATTTCATGGAATTCCAAAGTCATTCGGCCGGTTTCCACCACCCCACGAGTGCTTTTCAAGTGCACCAAACACCTTAAAAACACATATTCAGTCATGTCGCGCAAAACGCACGTCCGAATGAAATGTAGTCTCCTAGTACACCTCAAAAATAATAATTAGGGTATTTTTGTCTGATTTCAAGTCATTCTGATGTCGTTGGGTATGCATTTGACCGTTAAACACATGTTTTGGCCATTTATGACACGCGGAGTGCATTTTCGGCCAACGCGGTCACACGACACCTCCAATTGACATTCCGTCTAGCCGACCATTTCAAAATTCACCCACCCTTTGTTTTCGTCCGATTTCAACGCATTCTGAGTTCGTTCGGCCGGTCTCGACCACCCCACGCTCGCTTTTCAAGCGTGTTAAACACCTAAAAACACATATTCAGCTGTGTCGTGCAAACTGTGCGTCCGAATGATGTTACGTCTCCTCGTACACCTCTCTAATAATAATTAAGCTGTTTTAGTGTGATTTCAAGTCATTCAGATGTCCTTCAGAATGAATTTGACCGTTAAACGCATGTTTTGGCCATTTAGGACACACAAAGTGCGTTTTCGGGCAACACAGTCACACGACACCTCCGATTGATGTGCTGTCTAGCCAAAGATTTCACAATTCACCCACCCATTATTGTCGTCTGATTTCGGGGTATTCTAAGGTCGTTCGGCCGGTTTCAACCACCCCACACGTGCTTTTCAAGCGCGCCAAACACCTAAAAAACACATATTCAGCCCTTCCGCACAAACCGCCTGTCCGAATGATGTGTCGTCTCCTCTTACAGCTCAAAAATAATAATTAGGGTGTTTTCATGTGATTTCAAGTCATTCATGATGTGGTTCGGCATGCATTTTACCGTTAAATGCATATTTTCGCCATTTACAACATGTGGAGTGCGTTTTCGGCTAGCGCGGTCACACGACACCTCTGATTGACGTTCCGTCAGGCTGAACAATTCACAAATCATCTACACTTTTATTTCGTCCAATTTCATGAAATTTTGAGGTCCTTCGGCCAGTTTCGACCACCCCACATGTGCTTTTTAAGCGTGCCAAACACCTAAAAAAAACATATTCAGTCATGCCATGCAAACTGTGAGTCCGAATGATGTAATGTCTCCTCGTACACCACATGAATAATAATTAGGGTGTTTTCCTGTGATTTCAAGTCATTATGATGTCGTTCGGCATGCATTTGACATTTAAATGCAGGTTTTGGCCATTTACGACATACAGAGTGCGTTTTCGGCCAGTGTGGTCACACGACACCTCCAATTGACGTTCCTCAGATTGAGGCGGGTGGGGGATGTCTAGGAAGGAGGGTGGGTAATGTATCTAAAACTCTATATAGGTATCATACATTGAATTCTGACAGGACTACGAACTGCAGCAGGGTGTCGTCCTGGAGCAGGGCCAAATCAAGGTGTTACCGCGGCGTGACAGCGGCCCGGTCCAGCGACATTCGCGGGGAAGCATCTTCCAGCCATGATTCTGAATATATCCTATGTAGTTTTCCTTCACATTATAGAAACTGATCTTATGTTTTAAAAACAGACTCTTGATTCAGGATTGTGGTATGATAAAGATATATATTTTATATTCATTGTTTTTAAAAGTGGTACTAGGTTGTTGAAACTACTAACTGAGAGTCAAATTATCACCCCCTAAACTATCACTATGAGTTTTTGCAGATAGCACCCCTCCATTGGTGGGGTTTTGTTATAAAAACAAGACTTTATATATCAAATGAAACAATTATATTAAAGAAAACTTATTCAAGATATGAAAATCAATATAATTAAGAAGAATTAATTAAGAAGCTAAATTCAATTAAAAGAATTCTTAAATTAAAGAGGCGTCCATATTTGGTCGAAAATAATGATTTATACTGAATTCAAAAATATCCATACCATAGTGAAAAACCAGGTTCAAAAATAAAGACTTATAATGAATTAAAAAATATAATGGATCAATCTTCCCCTGATCACCATCACCATCACTATTTTCATCATCGACCTCATCCATGCCACCATATATATCCTCATCATCGTCATCATCATCTTCCCCATGCTCATAATTGGCCCCATCCTCACCCTTGGCTCCATCCATTCCCTCAGTCCCATCCTCTCCCTCTTCCTCATCCTCATCCTCATTCTCACCCTCATCCTCTTCAGCAAACCTTGTCATCACCAGGAATGTCATCATCTTGACCGCCACTAGAACTTCCACCTGGTGCATTGGATAATGCACCCATTGATGACATAAATGTCAGACAAGTCGTGCTGGCCTCTAGTGGATATGATGATGATAAAGCTTTCATCAGTGTTATAAATTCTTTGTCCCTCGTTTGAACATGTACTTATAACTCTATAAACCTTTTATCAGAATGTCTTGCATGCTCCATGACCTGTTCCAACACGGTGGTACTAGAATGGATTCCTGGAGAGGACCAATACCTCATCGAAACTATATTATTTCCAGGTCGGCAGCGTACTCGACGAGAGTGCTCCTCTCCCAAAACTTGATATAAATGATCATGTGGAACTAAATTTTAATGATCTTGGGAATCAGGGGCCTCTAAAGTATCCTGTTAAAAATATAAATTGATTATTAAATTTTAAAATAGATATTAAACTTTTAAATAAACAAATTAAAACTTACAATCTTTTCTTTTGTCGGTTCATTAACCGCAGTTTCATCTTTTTTCCTTCTACTCAAGCAAAAAAAATATTCTCGAGGGATACATCCTTCAATATTCAATTTGTGCTTCTGTAATGACATTGAAACAATATAAAGTGAAAGTATAATCATATATTCAATATTAAATAAATCACATAATTTAAGTAGGAAACAATAAAAAGGGAAAGTCCTAAGGAAAAATTATAAACAACTATATCATACCAGCTGCCTCTCATGATGTGAAATAGTCATTCGCCCTAAAGTGTGGAGGTATTTTTTTGAATTTATGTTTTCTTATTGTTTTTTAGAAGATTCCTAAATAATTTTTAATAATAAATTAGATAATATAAATGAAAAATATGAAACACTAATTTAAATACATCAAATGGGATTAATACCTTAAATTTGGCAGTCTCCCAACGGGTAATCATTTGGTGATATTGCTCTATCTGGAAGTCATCCACGATAGTTAATGTATCCAACTCCATTCCCACTCTATCATAGTAGCCAACATATAGCTCATGTTTATAAGCTCTCTAAAGCTCTCCTATCTCCTTTAAACACTCCAATCGTGCACCTTCACTAGATGGGAAGTTATACCGAAGCTCACACCCAATAGATTAATTCATATAAATACAAAAAAATACTAAATTAAATCCAATAGAGTTTTTACCCATATTTGTTCCCACACATTATCCTTGACTTCATGTGGCAGATGTCTCCAAGAGAGAGGGCTAACTGGAATGATGTCAGAGTATTTGGCTAGCGTTTCCAAAAAACCCGACATTCCTGCCCAGATTAACCAATCATCTGTCCATAATCATTGTATTCAACCATCAAATGTGTCTGGAGGTTCCATACTGCATGCAAGAGAGTACGCACCATCCCCTACCTTCTATCAGTAGATGAATCTGTTATTAATGAAAAAATATCAGTACAATTTATAATAAAAATTAATTTTGGTATAAATTTTTTTAGAGTTATAGAAATATACCTGTGGTAGTCGGATCAATGGACGTCACTGGATGTGCAGAAGAAGAAGGAATATCCTATATGGGTGGAGTGTCCCTCAGTGTACACTCCTCAACCACATACTATGTCGGAGCAGGAGTCGAAGAAGGTGGAATATAATAGCCCAGAGATAATGAACCAGAAGAAAACGATGATGGCACAGACGTGTGGCCAACTTGAAGTGTAAACATCAGAGGCCTAAATATCTCATGTGTCCTTAAAGACACACCATATTCAAAATGGGGCATAAAAGATACGTCTGTGTTAGGGGAATAATCTAATCGGGTATGACCAGTGGATCGTCTAACTCTCTCTCCACGAGCCCTCGTACCACCAGCCTCAGTACCGAGACCACCAGATGGTCATCTAACTCTGACACCACCCCCTCCTACCACAAGCCTCTATACTGGGATCAATATCAGGCTCCTCATCAGATATCTCCCATCTAGGGGTGGATCCTGAAAAAAAGTTTAACAAAAAACTAAACACATGATATTATTAGTTATTGAAATATATATATTTGAAATAAAATACTCACAATAGATATGAGTGGAGGAATTCCAATATGTGTTATGCGAAGATTAATTTCTATCATCTTTTTGTACCACCTCTTTTCAATGGGTGTCATTTAGTACAATGAAACAAATATGGAAGTAATTAGAAATAGATAACAAATGTGTAACCCAAATAACAAAATATAGAAAAACCATTCTGAAAAATAAACATAAAAAACAGAAGATTTATTGTGATTTGAAGGTAAGTACTAGGATACAGGCTCTGAATGATGTAGGTGAAACATGTAGGTGAGAACATGACTATATGATTCTATATATTTCCCACCACAACTTCGGGTTCATAATCAACTCTGACAATTGATCTATTGGAGTCATCATAAGTAATAAACAGATTGATTCCAATTGTAGTAGGGATAGTGTCAACTTCATCATCGCCATTATCAAAAACATGTTTGGGATTTACTTCATTTTTTTTGAAAGGTAATGATTTGGTCAAAGAACAAAGCACAAATTATTAATAAAAAAGCAAGAAAGTTACAAGAGTCTGAAATAGGGGATTTTTTTACAGTCTCTATCAAAAAGCTCAAATAAATCAGCCGGTAGGGAGTCCATCCAAGTCATGCGCTGGTGAACGCCTTTGTTGGCAAGAGCATCAGTGATGGAGTTCGTTCACGGTAGGTATGGGTGGTGATGAAATCAATCCCGTGGAGCGAGTTAAGGCAGTTTATCCAAAGAGAAGTATGCTTCCAGGCTAGATGAATGATGCCATTCCAGATGGAATGAATGATGGTGGATGAATCACTCTCAATCCATAGCTTCCTCCAAACTCTTTGAAGAGAAAAATCAACAGCATGGATGACACCCAACAGTTCCGCCTCCAGCAATGACGAGTGTCCACATCCAACGAAGAAACAGCCCTGACACTGACCAGCAAAAATCTCTGAAGATAGCACCGCAACTGGTAGGACCTGGATTTCCTTTGGAAGAACCGTCAACATTAAATTTAATCCATCCCGGCATTGGAACCTACAGGAGTGTGAGGTGTCCACGGGATGGGGGGCTGTCTATGGTGGCCGGGGTGTCCAGGTGGTCGGGCTGTCCGTGGGGGTGGTCAGGCTGTCCAGGGGGTAGGGGGAGTCCAGGGGGTGGGCGGGCTGTCTAAGGAGGTGAGAAGGGTGTCCAGGGGTGGGTGGGGCAGTTCGGGGGCTACGGGGTGTCCAGGGGGTGTAATGGCTGCCCTTCAGGGGTGGTGGGGCTGTCCAGGGGGGTCTGGGGTGTCCAGGGGTGGCCAGGCTGTCCAGGGGGGTGGGAGGGCTGTCCATAAGGGGTGGTCGGGCAGTCCACGGGGGTGGAGGCGTTGTCCAGTGGGGTCAGGGGTGTCAAGGGGGGGGGGGGGTTCCAGGGGGTGGGGCGTCCGGGGGGATGGGTGGTGTCCGTGGGGTGGTGGGTAGGGGTGGGGTGGGCGGGTTGTCAATAAGGGTGGGGGCTGTCCAGGGGACACGAGCTATCCAGGGGGTGGGTGGGCTGTCCACAAGGGTGGTGGGGCTGTCCATCGGGGACGGGGTGTCCAGGGGGAGGGGTGGATTTCCAGAGGTGGTGGTTATCCATGGGGTACGAGTTGTCCATGGGGTGGGTGGAGTGTCTAGGTGGTGGCGGGGGTGGCAGGGATGGTGGGGCTACCCAGGGAGTACAGGGTGTCCATGGCGTGGTTGGGCTATCCCTAGGGGTGGGGGTAGTCCACGGGGGGGAGCAGGTGTCTTGGGGGTGGGTGGGGCTATTCAGGGGGTACTATAACTAATTCCAAATCATGCATTGGACAATAAAAAAAAATTGACTAATAGCACCTACTTTTTCTTTTTGAGTTTGTGGTAGTTTAAATCGCTTCTATATAGTTCTACGGTGGTTTCCAAAAATCCCTGCAAAAAATTGGCATCAGCATCAAACGCATGTATGTTCGATAAATTTAGCTGCAGCTTCGGGGAGTCATCACAGAATGCTTTTTAGTGGAATTGTTTGTTTTAGTGACGGTTTCACCTAACAAAAAATGGAAAGGATATATTAGTGGTTTCAACAGCCATTATATCATCATCATTTTTTGTCATGGAAATCAACTGCTGAAACAAAAAAATGGTAAAAAAATATTGACCACAAATAGTGGTGGTTTAAACCACTACTAGACAACCATTAGGCATATATAGAAGTCATTTATAACGTTTCTATATATCGCTTTAAAAAAACCCAACTACAGAATTTCCAACACTAGAAGATAAAAACAAAAATTAATACATATGTTTAAAATTATTTCCATATTCACCACACCCACCTATGAGATTATTGAATCAAGAAGGTTATCAACATGGTTTACTAGAATGTAAAAATTATTTGACTATTCCAGGAATACATTACAATATTCAAGAATGAAAAAACATTCAAGTGGCTATTATATTTATAAGACATCCTTGGAAGACATTAATGAAGGATGAAGTGAACTCATTAAAATATCTATTTAGATGTACAAAATATAAAAATGGTATTATGATATGGGATATTAGTGGTAATGCTAAAAAATGGATCCAAAATTATAAAGGATTCACTAAGTATAAATATGTTTAATGAGATTTTAGAAAACAATAAAAATGGGATCTGTCTTTGCACAGTTCCAAATAAAACACTTAGAAAAAATTTTACCTATTTTATAAACATATATTTAGAAACCACTCATTTATATCATTAAAATATAAATAGGTTTCATTATTTAAAAAAATATAACATTGACATCATAAAAACATAACCAAATAGTCACTCAGTGAGTCTAGACCACCTACAAAATAATAGGCACACTTTATGAATACGATGATCTCTAAGAAGAACATAAGAATAACTCACCCAAAATTCATGACCAAAGGAACCCAATACTTAATCACTATAAATCCATAATAAAATAAAATACATTAAAAACCAATAATACAAACTCTATAGAACAAAGGAAGAGGAAGCCCCATGATCCTAAGAAAATTCTACCATTCTTAGGTGGAATCACCATATTTGTGGTCGTATGTCATATGTTTATGTATAAATGATATATGAAACCAATGTCAACCCTATTCACAGACATCTACCAATCATATATTAGTCATTGATTCAATATCAAATAGTGTGAATCATAAAATTTTCCAAAATCCCAAAAATAGGAAAAAATGACGTGATTTTGCTAGATATTGAAATAAATGTAGAAATCAGAGGAAGAGGGATTCTATGCTTGTATTTGGGAAGAATTTTAAAGTGTCTAACCTAGATGGGGGAGTTGCAGCCGATCGGATGGAAGAACTCGGGGTGGGGTAGGGTTCACCTCCATGCCAAGGCTTCTGGAAATTTGGGGAATCTATTTTTTTGTGTTGTGGGGGGGGGGATACTAGAAATATAGATATTTGGGGTGATAATTACCAAAAGTTTGTAAAAAACATTGGAAAAAAATGTCCTTTACCAACAGTTTGTATCAATCCTTTGGTAAAGGCCCACGAAACTAAGATTTACCAACGGTTTGTAAAAACCTTGGGTATGAAACACTTATACCAATGGTTCTCTAGAACCATTGGTATGCAAGTGTTGGGAAAAGTCTAATTTCTAGTAGTGTCGGAGAACCAGTTTTCATCTAAAAACCTAGATTTCTAAAAAAAATTAAAAAATAGTTTTTCCATTTCCTAAATAATTTGTTAAAAATGTGTTTACCTTATTATCTTTTACAATTTTTCTCAAGGGAACATTATTTTCTCTTCCCTAAAAATGAATTTTTATCCTTTTAACGTGAGAGAGGAATGAGTTTCTTATCATTTAAGACATGTATGGATTTATCCACCACAATTTATTTGAAGCGTATAATACTAGTTTAAAAATTAATTTTTGAATAATTTTTTTTCAAAAGTTATTTTTAGAGAAAAATATTTTCAGTTTTTTGTCAAAATAAAAATGATATTTTCCCCAATAATGTGTTTAATGTAACCCTTTAAATTATTTTAATTAATTGATGACCAAAACCCTTTATCCTTACTTCACATGGGATATTTTTTATCGATGTCATCCTTATTCTTTCTATGGATGTTTTATGATTCCTTTGACCAAGTATAGTATTTTCATTCACTAACTTCACTCATTTTTTAGTCCCCCTGAAAAAATAAATTTCACATTATCATCAAACATTGAATTTCTTCTAATTATCTAAATAATTTAACATGAATATTATTTTTTCTTAAACTATATACACTTTTACATATGGGGTGTAGTTGAATGTTCTTTGATTAAATGGATAAATACTGATAATTTCATATCTTTTAATTATATGATTATCTTATAATTCACATTGGTAAATCAATTATTCTATATATGATTAATGATTTATACATGTCTGAAACATGTGAGGCCCGATTATAGATAGCTCTTTGAGGAATCAGAAGTCTTAAGGGATGATATCAGTTGTCTATCCTAAGCTAATGGGGTTTTCAAATAGTATGTTATAGACCATATTATGAATAGTATTTATGGTAATGGTTCCTTGTATATAAGAAACATGAAATCCAATAATTAAAAATATCTTTCATTTGGATGTGGTTATTTTTTATCCCTGATATTTTGTGTCCACATATATATGGACACATTTCATTCTTAGTTATTTGGTTAAATGGAATGTGTTTCATTTATATCCCCTTCCATATTGATCACTCCTTACTTCTTTATTTGAATATCATTTGTTTATAGTTATTACCTATCTATATTATTTATCAATTAAGATTATTGACTATATGGAATGTGTGTCTAGTTATTTATATTGCATATTTATTATTATCAAAGATCCATTGTCTCTTTTGTTTAGATTAACCGCTACATAGAATTTTATCTCTGCATTTTTTTCCACCCCTAGCAGTCCAAAAGTTGTACTAAGAAAGGTATAAAATGATATTATAGATGGAATAATTTTATCCTTATTATAAAAAACTATGTTAAAATTAGAGTATTAATATATAAAACATGACTCACGTATGTATATGGTTCACCAAGACTACTAATCTCTAAAATCATTTGGGATTTAATTCAATGTAATCATGATAATTTAATAGTAGTATACACTGACTCTATGATTTTGGGGGTATGTCATTATAGTTGGTATCTGAGAATGTTTAGTAGAAACATTGAGAACTAGATTTAGGAAAACATTGTTTAGAGAGGATATTTATATGATAGAAATTTAGGATATGTATTAAAGAACATCCTAGAATTTTGGTATGGTAGAGATTATGTTGGAATTCATAAAAATAAATCTCTATCTATATACTAAATATAGATGTGGTTTTGGCACATATGTACCTAGAGGAAAAACACTGACAAGCTGCATCTTACTTGACTCGAGAATAACCAGGTAAAACAAACTAGTCCATGCTACTTACCTAGATTGAATCTCCTGGGGAACATTCATAGAATAATATATATTTTCTTTACAAACCATTATTAAGTATTTGAAATGATACTAATAATTAAAGATATAGGATAAACCTTATACCATGTAAGGACATAGGTTGGAATAAATGGTTGAAGTATCTATGTATTGGGGTTATAATGAATACAATGGTTAGAAAGATATTTAGTGATTAACCTTATTTCCAGGATTTCAATCATATTTATTTATGAAATTATATGGTTTTAAAATAGGATAACCTATTTTCATAGTGATAAACCATCATGTCGGGAAAGGTCATAGCTCTCAACTCCATAACCAAAGGATGATGAGAGTTTAATACCAACCCCTGATCTACAAAATGTCCTTGTTTATATATAATTTTTTAGTCAAATAAATATGATGAGTAAATTCTAATAATGAAATAATAGTATTACTTTTTAGGTTTATATATTAATGTATAAACCATATTTCCTTTTGAGAGTAGTTTAAGATTGTAATGGCCCAGGTTTTTTGGGTCCATTACTTTGTGAAAATCCCAAATTGGGTTTTCTGGTCTAGGAATCTCGGCGGAGTTTATCCTAACGATAGGCCTACCGGTAGCCTTAGCCTACCGGTAGCAGGCCTACGGGTAGCTCGGTCTACAGGTAGCCGCAGCCTACCGATAGCTCTGTCTACCGGTAGCTCGGTCTTTTGGTATCTATAGCTACATGTAGCTCTATCTACAGGTAGCTCGGTCTACCAGTGGCTACAGCCTACCGGTAGCTCAGTCTACCAGTAGTTCCCAGCTACCAGTGGCTCTCGCCTACCCCCAGAGGTTTTTTTCAATCGCGTTCATTTTTGCGCAAATTGTGTTTTAAACCCTGTTTTGACATGTTTTAAGCTCAGTAACCATAAATTTCATTTAATTTAATATTTAATGAATTAACCTGGTGTGTGGGTTGGTTTAAACCTCCCAATCCTTAATGACATGTGGGGTTGCGTGGTCAACCCATGACCCCCACTCCATACGTTGTTTCACATTCTTATCTCAACCGTCCTCGACCCTTATAAACTAAAGGGTTCCCCATAGGTTTCCTTTTTTCTCGATCACCCTGTTCTAGGAGTACCTTTCGAACCGCTTTTCGTTCAGGTGAGCCGCATCACTATCCGTGGAATTCCGCTCCCAGGCACAGCGTCGATCGTTGATCAACAAGTATGGAGTTTCTCCTTCGTCTCTCCCTTTTGTGTATTATGTAGGGTGGGAATGCTTTTGATTCTGTAGAACTAGATAAACCAAAACTTTAATGAAGATAATGAATGGACTCTTAATAATTAGGGGGGGGGGTTTGATTGATGATTCTACCATGATTTATGATCTTCCATAATTCTTTATGATTTCGGAATTGTGCGGGCTTATGCCTTCTGAAAATCATTGCCGTTTGTGGTCTTTCTCTATGTACTAACGAACCCTTTCCTCTGGTGATGTTAAATGGATTGTTTTTGTGGTTGTGAACCCTTACTGTTATAAGTAAATCAGTTAATTACTTATATTCGGTTAAAAAAATTGAAAGCCCCAAGATAAACTCCTTTCTATGATAACCCCAGTTATAGTGTAGAGAATTTGAAAATCATGGAGTGTGTTAAATCTTATAAATCTGAAAACACTGGCATGGGTCTACATAGTGGTGGTGGATTGGTTGTTTTCCTTCATGGGCCGTTTACTGGGTGATGTGGGTGGGGATGGGATCCCCTGTTGTTATGGATTTAGTGGTTGTGAATTTTAAGACTGGGTGGTTACCTTGTTTATATCACGAAATGGGGTGGGATCCTCTGTTGTTGAGGAACCTTTTGGCTCCTGGATATTGGGCATGGGGCTGTATCTTGGGGTCTCCTTTGGTTGTTGTGGATTTACGAGAGAACTGGGTGTGGATGTTGTAGTTAATGCTTGACTGTTTGCTTTCTTGGGACTGTGCCTATGCTTACTAGTTTCCCAAGTAGGTGTAGAACTTAATTAAACATTACTACTGAACATAAAAACGAATAGGAAAAATGGGTTTTGTTGGCGAGAGTTGTGACTCAGACATGAGTGATGTTTGTGTTCCTTAGGCTGGCTGAAAAACCTAAACATGGGACAATGCTTGTTACCTATATATATACTTATAGTTTTGTGTTTCTTATTCGTGCCCCACCCAAGTTGAGCACAAAGTTCCGAAAACCCCCATTTCATGGGGGAGGGTGTTTTTCCCAACACTGTTATTAGTGGCTGGTTATTAGCTCCTTTTCTGCTCTCTTTCCCGGATAGCCCAAGTATCTTCGGGTAGGTTTTGATGGCCTGATGTCCATAATTGGCCCAAGCACCTTCAGGCGGGGTGGTGTGGTGGTTATGGCCTAGGTGTGTGCGGGCAGGTAGTTTCCCAATTATCTTTGGGATGAGTCCCAGGTGTCTTCGGGCATGGCGATGGTTGTTCTGGCCTAGGTGTCTGCAGGTGTGGTTACGTGTGAGAGTAATGGCCCAGGTGTGTGCAGGTAGGGTTTGGCAGTGGGACTATGTGAGGTTGTGGCCCAGGTGTGTGCGTGCGGGGTGTGGCAGTGGGAATGCTATGAGAATGGCAGGATTGGTTCGATGCGTAGGGTATCTTCAATAACTAGTGGGAAAGTGGCTTGGGGTACCCAAACATCATTGTGCTCTTATTATATATATTACTTGCTTGCATTATTTTGTGAGTGTGGCCGGTGAGTGGGATGGATGAACACCTTGATAGTGTTGGTTGTCTACTTCTCACAGAACATTAGCACGTTTCCCCACTTGTGCATGAGAGTCTTTGGTTTTCCATACTGAGTATATATGTATGCTCACCCTACGTATATAAAGCTGCTTTAAGGTTTCCAGGAGGATATTGGGGATCACGCGTGACCATACTAGCTTGGACCTTTGGGGCAGTTGCAGTTGCTATTTTTCTTTCTTTGGAACTTTACCCTTGTAGTCACTTTGTACTTTGTGGATTTTTACTTTTGTAACATACATTGGGAATGGTTCTTGGATTTAATTTTACTTTCCGCTTTTGGTGTTTTTGGGATTTACCATTCTATCTCCCGATCCTATTAAAAGAAAAAAGGGAAATGCCTTCCATTTAGTGTGTGATTCTATACCCTTGGTGCAAGTCGCCACTCTGGGACCTATTGAAGGTGGGTCTTGGGGGTCATTATCTCTCATTCAACTTAAAGAATGAAGGGCCTAGAAATCTGCTAACCCTTCCCTCTATTTGGTAAATGCGGGTCATGACAGAATGGTATCGGAGGAAGGTTTGAGAGATAGGATGGAGTCTGGAGATAGGCACAGTGAGGATTGTATGGGATGGTAGAGGAACAGTGTTGGGTGACCTTGGTGCGTGAATTAGGCCAGGGAATACCGGCTAGGATGCGGGATTTTAGGTCCCCCTGTGATCCGATGCAAGGAATTTGGATCTATCGAACGACCAAGTAAGGCCACACTGATTTCAGGGTAGAGATACCCTTGGAAAGGTAAATGCATCATAATGACTTGCGTTCTCGTGTTTTTGGGGAATTTTTAGATTTGGAATCAATAAAAATATAATGAAATTTTAAGAACAATATTCTACAATACTTGTGCTTAGTCATTCCTTGTTTACCTTGCTGTTATGGCACTTGGGAGGTGACCACGTTTGGTGTGGGTGATCGAGGCCATAGAGACTACCTTGGCCTTCCAGTGATAGACCCTCGAGAAGTATGAGGGCAGCACCTCTGACATGAAGACGGACAGCTGGCTAGAGGACCTGGTGATAGCCTTCAGCTTGATCCAGGCTCCGACAGAGTACCGAGTTCCCCTAAACGTCAGCCAGATGTGGGGAGCGGCGTGTCAGTGGTGGACGCTTTACCTGGTGGAGAGGAGAGGGGATGAGGTGGCATGGGCTGATTTCGAGAAGGAGTTTCGGGTGGAATTCTTCTCTTCGACGATGAAGGCAGAGAAGAGGTAGGAGCTACTCTCCCTCCAGCAAGAGAGTATGTTAGTAAGGGAGATGAGGATCAAGTTCAAGGATCTCATCCTCTTTTCTCCGGACCTCTTTCCCGACAAGGAGTCTCAGGAAAGACATTTAGAGGAGGCGCTCCGACCCTCCCTCTAGTATGTTGTTACCCCCTTTACCCTGTCGACGTACATGGAGGTCCAGAAGATGGAGAAAGTAGTGGAGAGGATACATTCTCTAGGAGGTGTGACACGAGAGGGGATCCAGCTGGGGTCATCAAAGGGGAAGGCTGTCAGCACCAGGCCTCCAGCGTCAGGACCCTCTAGGTTTCGGCCAGTAGGGAGCAGGCCGTAGCAGTTTCAGTTCCGGTCCCCTGGTCCTCACCCTTTTCCTTCGGGCCCAGGACCCTGGTGCTTCGTCTGTGGGAGCTATGGACATCTCCGGAGTCAGTTCCCAGACCGATTACAGTACGGCGGTGGCAAACAGCCCCATCACCCGCCCCAGCAGCAGCTTCCAGCCAGGCCTTTCCAGCAGCAGCAGTAGGGGCAGCGAGCTCCCGCTCCTCCGAGGGTAGACATTGCAGAAGGAGGCCGACCTCAGGGTGCTCCTCAGGGACCTCAACTGGGGAGTGGTTAGGGAGGTGGCCGACAGCCGAGGGGGGAGGATATGGGTGTGGACATTTACACGCCACGGAGGTAGTAGTTCCAGCAGGTTCGGAGGTTGTTCGAGGTACGGTCAGTTTTTTAACACTCTTGCTTATGCCTTGTTCGATACCGGAGCTTCGCACTCCTTCACTGCACCCAGTCTAGCCCGTGCATTGGGCCTAGACCCTAAGAGAATTCTAGTGCCCTTGGTTCTGAGAACAACAGTCGGAGGTCAGACCGACTTGTTATTTGTTTGTTAAGGATGCAGACTGATGATAGGGCCACATCAGTCGGTTAAAGATCTTCTTCAAATATAGATACAACCATACGATGTTATCCTAGGAATCAACTAGCTGTTCTCTGTGTGTGCCGTCATCGACTACTTATGAGGAAGGGTTGTGTTCTCAGACATGGGTGGCCGGTGTGTTACCTTCACCGGCAAGCGGACCAGTCAGAAGGGCGGTAGGCGAGAGGAACCCCTCCACTCCTTGTTAGCTGAGCTATCAGTAGAGTTATTAGTTGCTGAAATGGTGGAGGTTCCAGAGATCGTCCGTGAGTTTATGGAAGTCTTTCCTGAGGAGGTGGCGACTCTACCCCATTGACGGAATATCGAGTTTGGGATAGACTTGCAGCCTGGTGCTCATCCAATCTAGATGGCTCTTTACCAGATGGCACCTTCAGAGCTACAGGATTTGTAGATTCAGATTGACGATCTGATGAAGATAGGTTATGTTCGACCAAGTGTGTCACCGTGGGCTGATCCAGTCTTGTTTGCAAAGAAGGAAGATAGTGGTATCAGGTTGTTCATAGACTACAGGAGGCTGAATTAGGTAACAATCAAGAATCACTACCCTCTTCCGAGGATAGAAGATCTTTTCAACCAGCTGAAAGGGGCAGGGTGGTTCTCGAAGATTGACCTGCAGCCTGGGTATCACCAGTTGAGAGTAAAAGAGGGCGGCATCCTCAAGACGGCGTTCAGGTGCAGATATGGACATTTCGAGTTCTTAGTCATGCCTTTCGGTGTTACGAACGCCCCAGCTGTTTTCATGGGGATTATGAACTCCATCTTCTTGGAGTACCTGGATCGGTTGGTAGTCGTGTTCATCAACGATATCCTGATCTATTCAAGATCATTGGAGGATCACCAGGAGGACCTAAGGACGGTTTTGGAGGTCCTATGATAGCACCAGATCTATGGTAAGTTGTCGAAATGCAAGTTCTAGACACGAGAAGTGCACTTCCTTGGGCACGTAGTGTCCAAGAAAGGGGTAGTGGTGGAACCATCAAAGGTTGAGGCAGTTGTTTCTTGGGCAGCACCCAAGAATGTGGAAGAGGGTCGTAGTTTCCTTGGGCTGGCAGGTTACTATTGGAGGTTCGTACCCAACTTCTCCCGTGTTGCAGCCCCGTTGACAACCTTGATCCAGAAGGATCAGGTTTTCGTGTGGAGTGAGCAGTTCGAGGCATCCTTCAGCTATCTGAAGGAGAAGTTGGTTAGTGCCCCAGTACTGAGGCTATAGGAAGAAGGGGCGGCATATGAGGTGTTCTGTGATGCTTTAGGACGGGGCTTGGGATGTGTGTTGATGCAACGACGAGGGGTGATCTATTATGGGTCTCGGCAGCTACGCCCCCATGAGCGTAATTATGCCACCCACAACCTGGATCTTGCAGGGGTCGTTTTTTCACTAAGGTTATGGAGGAACTACCTCATCGGAGAACGCTTTGTGGTCTTCAAAGATCACAAAATATTGAGGTATATCTTCTCCCAGTGGGACCTAAACATGTGGTAGCAGAGGTGGATGGAGTTCCTCCAGGATTAAAACATTGAGGTTTCCTACACTTCAGGGAAGGGGAATGTAGTGGTTGATGCCTCGAGCAGGATATCATGGAAGGATGCAGTCCGAGAGTCGGCAGACACCTGGAAGTCGATGGAGGAGTTGGCTGCCTTACACCTAAATGCGAGGATGGATAGCGGTAGAGGTTGACTATATCAGATGACAGTGTAGTCTTTTCTGTTGTAGCAAGTGGAGGAGTCTCAGTGGGGAGACCCAGAGTGCAAAGTGATGCATGACCGAGTTGACTAGAGGAATGCTCCAGAAGGTTGGACGGAGGATGGTCAGAACCAGATGCTTTTCCAGGGAAGGTTGTTTGTTCCAGAAGTGATGTGCAGCAAGGTTCTCAGTGAGTTCCACAACTCACCCCTAGAGGTCCACCGAAGATATTCCAAGATGCACCAAGGACTGAAGAGACAGTTTTGGTGGCCCGGAGTGAAGCGAGTAGTGGCAGAGTTTGTGGCCAAGTTCTTAGTGTGACAGTAAGTGAAGGATGAACACCGAGTTCTAGGCGGCCTACTGCAGTCTCTAGATGTCCCTGAGTGGAAGTGGGACGACATCTCGATGGATATCGTCATGGGATTACACAAGGTCCAAGGGGGATACGACGCCATCTGGGTGGTAGTGGACCAGTTGATGAAATCGGCTCACTTTCTAGCGATCAGGGATTCAGGTGCATTGGATTCTTTGGCATGAATTTGTGTGGATGATATGGTGTGATTGCATGGAGTTCTGAGGTCTATAGTCTCGAATAGGGATGCATGGTTTACCTCGCGAGTCTGGAGAGGATTTCAGCATGATTTTGGCACCCAACTTCATCTTAGCACTGCTTTCCATCCCCAGACAGATGGACAGACAGAGCGCACCAGCCAGACCTTGGAGGATTTGTTGCGGGAATGTGTTCTAGACTTAGGAGGATCATGGGTGCGATACTTGCCTCTGGTAGAGTTCACCTAAAATAATAACCATCACTCTACCAATGGCATGGACCCATTTTAATCCTCGTAAAGGAGGCTATGCCGCTCACCTGTGTGTTGGACCGAAGTCAGAGAGGCGGGAATCCATGGTCTGGAGGTGGTGCAGAGCACAATGGAGAAATTTCAGCTTATACGGGGAAGGATGAAGGCATCCCAACACCGACAGAAGTTGTATGCTGATACCAGGAGAAGGCCCTTGGAGTTTGAGGTTGGAGACCATGTGTTCTTGAAGGTCTCCCCTAGGTGTGGACAACAGAGGTTCAGAAAGGGGAGTAAGCTTTCTCCAAGGTTCATGGAACCCTTCCAAGTGTTGCGGTGGGTTGGTGAAGTGACTTATCAGCTAGCGCTACCACCTCCACTACTGAGGATACATGATGTATTCCATTTATCCCAGCTTCATAGTTACATGCACAATGATTCACACGTCCTTGATTGGGGAGATCTGGACATCGAGGATGATGTGACTTTTGTGGAAAGACAGTGATGATCGAGGATCATGATGAGAAGTTTCTCTGTGGGTGAACCATCTCCTTGGTTCGTGTGATATGGAGACATGGTGGGTTTGAGGAGCGTACGTGGGAGAGGGAAGCACAGATGTGTTCCCAGTACCCAGAGTTGTTTTGAGTTTTATACTATTCGATTTTTACCTATTGTGGTAGAACGTTTTATCTTGATGGCTTTGAAGTATGTAGTTTTCTTTCCTCTGAATGTGTGTGAAAAGTCCAGGCTACGGAGAGGGGAGGACCCGACCCCTAATCAAGACGCATTAAGGTGGATGCGATTAAACCCGTGCGGTCGAGTCAGTGATGCCCAAAGCCGATAATATCTTGTCATGGGGAAGGTGACTCCCCAACCCACATGGATGGGTAGTTGGCATGGTATATTTCCTAGTTCTTGACAGGGAGGTGTTATTAGTTAACAGTGAGGTTCACTCGTGAGAGGTATCATTCGAGGTGGTTGTTCGGACCCTCTATTTCCTTCTGAGTTGTTTTGATTCTCCAGGATGAGAATCATTTAAGAGGTATCTGATGTAATGGCCCAAGTTTTTAGGGTCCATTACATTGTGAAAATCTCAAATTGGGTTTTCTGGTCTGGGAATCTCGGTGGAGTTTGGCCTAACGGTAGGCCTACCGGTAGCCTTAGCCTACTGGTAGTAGGCCTACCGGTAGATCGGTCTACCAGTAGCTGCAGAATACCTGTGGCTCTATCTACCGGTAGCTCGGTCTACTAATAGCTCTCGGCTACTGGTAGTTGTCAGCCAGAGGTAGCTCCTAGCTACCGGTGGCTCTCGCCTACCCCCCATGGGTTTTTTTCCAGTCGCACTCCTTTTATCACAAATTAGGTTTTAAACCCTATTTTGACTTGTTTTAAGCCCAGTAACCATAAATGTCATTTAATTAAATATTTAATGAATTAACCTGGTGTGTGGGTTGGTTTAAACCACCTGACCCTTAATGATGTGTGGGGCCGCGTGGTCAACCCACTACCCCAGCTCCTTATACAGTTTCACGTTCTTATCTAAACTATCCAGGGCCCTTATAAACTAAAGGGTTACCCATGGGTTTCCTTTTTTTCCCGATCACCCTGTCCTTAGAGTGCCTTTTGAGCCACTTTTCTTTCAGGAGAGTCACATCGCTATCTGTGGAATTCTTCACCCAGGCTCAGTTTCGATCATTGATCAACAAGTAGGGAATTTCGCCTTCGTCTCTCCCTTTTGTGTATCATGCGGGGTGGGCATGGTTTTGATTTTTTAGAGTTGGATAAACCTGAACCTTAATGAAGATAATGAATTTACTCTTAATAATTAAGGGGGGGGGGCTGTGATCGATGATTCTTCCTTGATTTATGATCTTCCATAATTCGTTATGATTTATGAATTGTTCGGGTTTACGCCGTCTAAAAATCATGGCCGTTGGTGGGTTTTCTCTATGTACTAACAATCCCTTGCCTCTGGTGATGTTAAATGGATTGTTTTTGTGGTTGTGAACCCTTACTATGAGAAGTAAATTAGTTAATTACTTATATTCGGTTAAACAAATTGAAAGCACCAGGATCAACTCCTTTCTGTGGTAACCCCGGTTAATGTGCAGCGAATTTGAAAATAATAGAGTGTGTTAAATCTTATAAATTTGAAAATACCGGAATGGGCCAGCATAGTGGTGGTGGTTTGGATATTTTCTTTCATGGTCTTTTTATTGGGTGATGTGGGTGGGGATGTGATCCCCTATTGTTATAGATTCAGTGGTTGTGAATTTTAAGATGGGGTGGTCATGTTGTTTATATCACGAACTGGGGTGGGATCCTCTGTTGTTGAGAAACCTTTTGACTCCTGGATATTGGACATGGGGCTGTATCTTGGGGTCTCCATTGGTTGTTGTGGATTTATGAGAGAATCGAGTGTGGATATTGTAGTTAATGCTTTACTATTTTCTTTCCTGGACTTGTGCCTTTGCTTACTAGTTGCCCAAGTAGATGTAGAACTTAATTAAAAATCACTACTGTACATGAAAACGAATGGGACAAATGGGTTGTGTTGGCGAGAGTTGTGACTCGGACTTGAGTGTTGTTTGTGTTCCTTAGGCTGTATGAAAAACATAAACATTGGAGAGTGTTTGTTACCTATATATATACTTGTAGTAGTGTGCTTCTTATTCGCTCCCCACCCAAGTTGAGAACTTAGTTCCGAACACCCCCATTTCATGGGGGAGGGTGTTTTTTCCAACACTATTATTAGTGGCTAGTTATTACATCCTTTTCTGCTCCCCTTTCCGGATAGCATAAGTATCTTCGGGTAGGCTGTGATGGCCTGAGGTCCATTATTTTCCCAAGAACCTTCGGGTGGGGTAGTATGGTGGTTATATCCCATGTGTGTGCAGGAAGGTAGTTTGCCAAGTATCTTTTCGATGATGCCCAGGTGTCTTCGGGCGTGGCAGTGGATCTTCTAGCCCAGGTTTCTTCAGGCGTGGTGGTGGTTTTTATAGTCTAGGTGTTTGCATGCATGATTACATGTTATAGTAATGGACCAGGTGTGTGCGGGCGGGGTTTGGTAGTGGGACTGCGTGAGGTTGTGTCCCAGGTGTGTGCGGGTGGGGAGTGGTAGTGGGACTGCAGTGAGAATGGAGGGATTGTTTCGATCCGTAGGGTGTCTTCAATAACCAGTGGGAAAGTGGTGCGGGGTACCCAAACATAGATGTGATCTTATTATATATGCTACTTTCTTGCATTATTTGGTGAGTGGGATGGATGAACTCCATGATAGTGTTGGTTGTCTGATTCTCACGAGACTTTAGCACGTTCCCCCACTTGTGCATGAGAGTGTTTGGTTTTCCCTACTGAGTATACCTATATCCTCACCGAATGTATATAAAACTGTTTTCAGGCTTCCAGGAGGACTTCGGGGATCGCGCGGGACCATACTAGCTCGGACCTTTGGGGAAGTTGCAGTTTCTTCTTTTCATTCTTTAGTAATTTACCCTTGTAGTCACTTTGTACTTTGTGGATTTTTACTTTTGTAACATGCATTGGGAAAGGTTCCTAGCTTTACTTTAACTTTCTGCTTTTGGTGTTGTTGGGATTTACCATTTTATCTCCCGATCCTATTAATAGAAAAAGGGTAATTCCATCCATTTAGTGTGTGATTCTATACCCTTGTTGCTAGTCGCCACTGCGGGATCAACAGAAGGCGGGTCTCGGGGGTCATTATCTCTCCTTCAACTTATATATGGAAGGGCCTGGCAATCTGCTAACCCGTTCCACCTTTTGGTGAAGGAGGGTCATAATAAAGACAGATAATTATACGTTTCTCTCTTTATGGGATTTATGATCAATTAAAAAAAATTGAAGTGATTTAGGAATAGAAATTCATTTTGGGTTATTCATTTCATGGAGTAATTTTACTGATTTGAAATTGATCGATAAACAATAATAGGATGAATTTTCTTTCAATAAATATATTATGTAACAATATTTTCCGATATTTTCGGTAGTAAAATAATTAATAATTTTTAGGAAAATGGAATTTTAATAAATTATTATTATAACAAATAATTTTTCGTTGAACCGAAGGACTATTAAATCATTAAAAATTTACGGTTTTGTGGCACTCAACATTCCATAAATTGTTTTCATGTTGGTGATTTATGACCTCAATCACTACTTATAAATATTCACTCTTTTTCTATATGTACATATATCTACATTCCACTATTGTTATTTAACTTAGAGACCTATTTATATGTTTTTCTACTTAAATTTTGAACATCTCATTATCTCTTATATATTGGATTTTTTACAAAACATCCTCCCAATGTGATATTTAAAACTAATAAAAATCCTTCAATATATTACCAAGATCAAGTTCAAATTTTAAAGTCTCACATTAATTACGACAGGGAGAATATAATGCCCTCAAATTCTTAAACACGAAAATTAGATTCAACGATGTCTATCACAAAAAACACCAAGTGAGTAATGAAATATAATTTCCCAAAACATTAAAATATATTTAATATTTTATATAAATTAAATATATGATATATCTTAAAATTCATGATATATAAAGCTATCATGTGTCACACACGACAATGAGTTCCCTTAACGGAAAATTTTACATGCAAGACTGAGTGTTACCAAACAAAAATATATTATTAAGAAATTATTATTTAATAAGATATAACATATCCATTAAAACAGTTGTTATAAATAGGAATATATAATAAAAGAAAAATATGGATGAATTAATTAGAAATTAATATAAAAACCAATTTAATATAAAGAGAATGATTTTATAAATAACTATTTTAATGATAACAACGTCATTTTGTCCTAAAAAATAAAATTATTTAGTGATATTAATGTAATATATACACTAATCATTCAATAAAATATTTTTCACATTCATACAATATTTTTTATTGGCATAAGATAAGAAAAATTAGCAATGTATGCATAAAAACAAATATTTTTTCGAATTAAAATATTACAAAAATTTAATGGAGAACCTATTTTAAATCCTTTTTTTAACATTTAATTTTTTTTATTTCTAAATAAACAAATTTCTCTAACGATAAACATCCATATTATTTTTGGAGGAGTTTTTCAAATATTTATATGAAGATTCATTTGTTGATTAATAGTAAAATAATAATAATTTTTTTTTCAAAAATTATTTTCAACTAATTTATTTATAAGAAAAAATTATATTATTAATTTATTTTAATGTTTAAATAGTTAATTTTTTATTAATCTAAATTAGGTCATTAGAATAAATTTTACTTTGATTTTGGATATAAAAGAAAATTAATCTTGTGAATTTTTTTTTATAAAAAACCTGCATTATTGTCCCATCTAGTAGATTAAATTTAAATTAATTTCTTCCACATATATCATTTTAATGTGTATAAATGGATTCCATATTTGGAATCAACATAGTGTATAATTTCTATTAATATTAACTTATTTTTTCCAATAATAGTTTTGAATATAATTAAAATTAATTACCATGATTAAGAGGAAAATTACCTACAAATGATTCCAAAATTAATCTTGTTGACGTAGTTATACCCCATTGACATTTAGATACTATTTTTCTCTTATTTAAACCACAAGAAATAAGAAATATTTTGGTGGACTTCCCTTTACAAAAATTTACAAGGACACTCCTCTTTCACTATAAATAGGAACTCAAACCTCCCACATCCTCACACATATCAAGTATATTATATTGACCCATATCTACACAAAAAATATCCTAAATATCCCTACTATAATCATAGAAGCCTCACCATTGGCATAAATCCTTCCAAGTATTCCTTTTTATGAAAACCAAACGGAGTTAACTGAATAAGAGGTAACACCCTTTCTCAACATATTTTGTTTCATTTCCATTTTCTACACCATGAATTATCCTTATTCCATTGTTAAATAATAAAATTAGTATCCTATATATATTATTTTGATGCTATGAAAATGGTTATAGCTAAAACTACATGCACATCCCTCTATTTAGCAATGAACCTACCATTCCAGTTTAGTGAACTACTACCTCACAAAACAATGACTTTTCATTTTTTCCCTTCACCACCTTTAATAGTTGTCCGTTATGATGGAAACACTATTTTTATGACATATATCATATTAATAATTTATTTTTTTATTACCTTAAATTATATACATTTATTCTTTTAATTTTTTGTTAATACAACAACATCGTTTCTGAAAGTGTGGACTGCCGAATCCCCAATGAATTGTGATTCATTAATGCTATACGTGGAATATATAAAGGATGGTTTTATTAATATTATATGAAATATATGAAATATATGTGATACTAGAATTATAATATAAATATACATATATTTTATTTACTTTTCATTCTTTTAAAATATGATAATGAAATAGAGACAATGTTCATACGTACGTACAACCTACCATCTCCATGAATGATGAATTTAATTTCTTTTATCCAAATACTATGTATTATTATAAATATATATATAATGAATATAATTGATAATTAAAGAATTTTATAAATTCTGGAGATCAGAAAACCATGATCTAATTAATTGAAACAATATTTAACAAGTCAAAACATATTAAAAAATTAATTAATTAACACTCGAAATAAAGAAAATAATGGTTGATTATTAACAAACAGGTAAATTGTTTTTTTATAAAGAAAATATACGAAATTACATATATTATTATTGTTTTTTTATTATATAGTGACATTTTATAAACCATTATTAATGAATTTAAATGACTTTCAACCAAAAGGAAGTGGATGGTAATAAATTTCATGTCACTTTTTACATTTGTGAGATAAATATCATATTCACCACTCAATTATTTTGAATGGTGTATATAATTCCCATATATATATAATATATTTATTTATTATTAATGAAATTTTGAGTTTTAGTTTGATTTTTTTCTTCTAAGGGAATTTGGTTTAAGCGCTTCAAAGTGGAAAAGTAATTTCACAACCCGACTCCTTTCCGATGGGTTATAATTCATCCTCATTGTCATTAATATTATATGATTATGTATATAGAGAAGATGAAAATAGAATTATGTATTTAAATTTAAGTATGTGGAATTATAGTTGATACACATAATCTATGCATTCATTTATTCTTATATCAATATTATATTCTTTTTAAGGGTTTACATTACAATATCATTTTCATCAATATTTTTAACACTTTAACTTCTACTGAAAAAAGTTATTTGATCATTGACTATTAATATATTAATTTTTATTCTCATATGGTTATTCATGACCTTTATTATTTAATAGTATAATATTATCACTCATTAATACATAAAATGAATTATAGTTTTTTTAAAGAAATAAATACTTCATTTCTTTTTTTGTTTAGTGAAGAAGTTTTCTTCTAAGAACCCAGTTCTCTAAAAAGGTTTTGAAAAATTAATTTCCCATTCCAAAATAAGTTATTAATGAATATTTTCCTGTTATTTCCTTTAAATTTTTTTTCAATGGAAGCTTTTTTTTTGTTTCTGAATGATTCATTTTATAACCTTTTACCATGAAAAATGAATTCTCTTTTTACATTTTATGACATGTATGGATTTACCTAACATCATTTCATATAATCTTCCATTGAATTTTTAAAAGGCTATTTTTATGGAAGATGTGATCAAAATTTATTTTTAATTTTTTTTTTTAATTTTTTCCAAAACTAAATGATATTTTCTTCAACATTTTTTGAAAGATCCATTTTATATATTTTCAACAATCAATGACAAAAACTCACTATACATACTCCACATCGAATATTTTTGTATTGATACCATCCATATTCTTCTTTCTGATGTTTTATGAATCCATAGACCATGAATGTATTTTTGTTAACTACATGGACTCCTCTATTAGTCCCCTTGAAGTAATCAATTTTCTATGATCAATGAATATTAATTTTATCCAAATTATATATATCATTTATCATGGATATGTTTGTTTCCTGAACCATATATAATTTTTAAATATATTGTGTTCTTGAATGTTATTTCATTAAATGTGTAAATATTGATATATCCATATCTTCTACTATATACGAATATTTGATAATTCACATTGTTAAATCTATTATTTGATATATGGATAATTATTTGGACATTTATAATATTGTTGGGGCTCGGTTATAGATATCCCCTTGACGAATCGATAATCTCATGGGACAAAATCTATTGTCTATCCCATGTTAATGTTTTTTTCACATTGTATGTTACAAACTCTCTTATAAAGCGTCTTGATGGTAAATGTACCATGTCCCTAGTAAACAAGACATCCAATAATTAAGAATTTATGTCATTAAATTTTTTTTATTATTTATCCATGCAATTTTTCATCGACATATATACGGATGAATTTCATTCATTGTTCATAAATAAAATGACATGTGTTTGAGATATTTTCCGTACTATATTGATTATTCCTTGCCTATTTATTTCAATGTAGTGTTTATTAGTTATTCCCATTACATATTTTTTATTCATTAAAAATATTTACTATATTCCATGTGTGTTTAGTTTTCACCTTTCCATATTTATTATGATCATTGGTTCAATATTACTCCCTCTATGTTAAACCCATAACAATCATTTGAGATCACCCTTATTTTAAATCCCTTCCCTAAAAGTCTAAATAGTGACAATGAAATATATGCAAGGATACACAAGATGGAAAAAATTTATCCTCAAATGAAAAAAATGGTGTAATTAGTGTATTCATTTTTAATACAAGGGTAATGTATTTATATGGTTTACCACGTCTATAAAAGACATCGATCCTTCATGATTTGGTTCTTAGTAATCATTCCATTTTAAAGGTAGTTAAAACTAGATATAGGCTTCTGCAGTAGGGTCGGTAGAATTATTTTGACACATCTGAGGATAGGTTGGGAGTTATATTGAGACAATTAATTTGGGTGTTCATGTATGACTTTATAAATATTAATCCATATAAGTGAAATTACCCACCACATGAAGATGATATATAAGTAGGTGTTAATTCCCTCTGATTTTGGAGGCGTTACACACTGGGAGATAAATTTATGGTGTTTCTGACCACAAGATCCTATAATATAAACACTCAAAATGGGACCTAAAAAATTGGTAGGGAATAATGGTTATGTATTTTTACACCATTGATTTTGAGTTGGAACATACACCTTGTAATGGTAATATGGTTGTATAGTTAATAAAATATAAGATACAGACTCATGTTTCCCTAAGAGTCAAAATGTGGGTTCAAGATGATTATTAAATTTGATGATATTCATTTAGAAATTTTGGAGTTATATGGATAAGTAACCCTCACATACGTATCAAGTTTTTTATTCACTTATCAATAGAATAAAGGGAATGAAATTATCAAATATAGAGTGTTTGGTCTTGAGAGACATCATACATGGGAGTGAGACAACACCATAATGGACCCTTGATGATGAAATTATTCTTTATTCCATAGTAGTTTCTTATTTACGATGTTCATGCATGGGGAGATGATGAGGGACTCATGTGACTCGAAGTGAGTGGTACAACTAATGTTGAACAAGATGTACCATTACATGCACTTAAAATACTAGTGGTCAGGGATAAATAACGATGTCACAGGCTTTATTAAATAGTGGTGCACCTATCAATAGTTAAATATTGATAACTAAAACCAATTGGTCTCATATATTCATTATCCTTATGGAGTATAAATCAGAATAAATCAACATATTTTTCCTGACTGGGTTTCCAAGGAATGTTATTGTCAGTTACTCTATCTGGGTAATCACAGATTAATTAACAAATTTTGATCATTTTCTACTGACCAAGGATAGTTTTTAGTGGATGAGCAACAAAAACACTCTGTCTGAGAGATTTTATTCTTAAATAGAGTATATTGTATTGTAATTTTATATATGGATTCACATTTCCCATTTCATTTATGGTATGGATGGAGAAAAGGAACATTTACATTGGTTTTTATGCACAATAAGTCATCCACATACCGATAGATGGCTGAGTAGACTATTCAAATTCTAAAGGAAATATTGAGATCATGCATCCAAGAGATGGTTTTTTCCTAGGGGATCTAATTTTCCTTGGAAGAGTTCACATATATAATTAGATATCATGTGTATATTTACATTTCACATTTTGAGTCTTTTTATGGATGAACATTCTATTCAATTATGTGTGAGATAAAGGCTGATGAGTATGAACTTATTAGGATGATTATCATAATATATATGATTTATTTTACCCAATTGACTTAAAAGTGGATTAAAACATCCTTGAGTAATAAGAGGGAATATTTTAATCAACGATACCATACTTTTGAGTTTGAGGTTTGTGACCATTTTTATGACATTCACCATGGATAGATTTTAATCATGTTTTCTGAAAGGGGATGTTGATGCCCATGTATGTAGTAAAATTTGAGACAGCATTAAAGATCAGTGTTCTTGAATATTAACTATATCTCCCTTATTTTCTTGTGATATGGAAAATTTATCCCTTGTAAAATAGATTTGATGAAACTATCCCAATCAAAATCATGTAATCTAGACTGATAATATCATTCTTGGGGATGCAACATATTTTGAATAGATTCTTATGAGTGTGGTGGATTAGAGAAGGAAACTCTATTTGGGAAGATAGTTCTTTAGGGAGTGAGTGTAGTAAAATCATAGTCATATTTTGAAGGATTCTAGATTGTGAAGTATGATATGAAGGCTTAGTGGATAAAATTATTCACTAATGAGGCTGGTTGATGTTGGGAGTGTATATCAAGTACAAACTGCAATATTGAGTGGAGGTTGTAAAACCCAACCCCTTCTCAAGGTGTGAAATCAATTATTTATTTCATTTTAAACCTTGTATATTTTCTAGTTTTTTTGCGATCTAGAAATTATATGAGAGTTAATGAATTAGAATAGATTAAACTATAATTTGAATAAATATAGACCTTAGGTGGTCACAATGTGATTTATGGGAATTACAAAAAAGTGTATTATTGAAGGGAAATGACCTATAACTAATTTATTCCATTATATGATATACTGGGTCATATAATTACATATTCAGGTAGCTGGGTGGGTCTTTGTCTGGGTATGGTCTCATATTGACAAACATGGTTACATCATGAATAATTTATATGGAATTTTTTTATCTTTAAAAACATAATTAATGGGGGTTGAAATTATAAGATTATTTTTATTATCCCACATGTATGACCCTCTCAATGAATCTCCTTGAGTTATTCCCCTTCCCTGTGAAATATCTCTTATTCCTTCACATAATCTCACAGTGCTTAATGTAGGAGATATATAGAGTTTAGTTTGTCACTAATTTTCTATCATTTCATTAATTTATGTATTTGTTTTTGGTATACCCCAGTATTGATTATTTATTCTATATTGAAGGGATCTCATTTATTAGTTCATTATATATCATTTTAACCCAAACCAGTGAACAATAGTTAAAGAATATAAATCTATAAACCCAATGTAGGTGGTCTTTAAATAATACATAATTAATTCTTGGTTTTTAATTACATGGGTGTTGTGGTTACAAATACCTACTATGTGTTAGAAAGGGTGTTTAGTTTTATGTTATTATTCATGATATTTCTATTTAATAGAGTTCCCTTGAGACGTTAATCACCCTTAAATGAAATTTTAATTATGTGGATACATAGGAATTGGTTTTGGTTAAAAATGTGATAAATAATTTTATGAAAATGGAGGTCAATGGATTGAATACTAAATGTGAAATGGTTAACGGTTAATGATTCCATTTTAACATAGTTAATTTCGGTAATAATGACATTTAAAAATGATATTTTGGTAATTTTCTACATAATGGGTAATGAATTGGTAAGTGATGCCCTATACTGAAGGGTGGAACTTGGAAGGGTTATTCATTAAAGGAAATACTGAATGATGAAAGGATAATAATGCTTTATGGAATAGTGTTGAATAATTAAAAGTGGTGAAAATAAATTTTTATTAGGATGGTGTTTCCCTATGGGTGGTTGTCCAATTTTTCCATATATGGTGTTTCCTTTGTGATGATATTTCTCACATAGGATGGGTATATTTGACTAAGATATATTTATATTCTAGGATTGGTATATTTCCACAGATGATATTTATATTATATAATGGGTATATTTCCTGAGGTGGTTTTGAAATTTTGAGGATGGGAATATTTTATAAAGACAAATACTCATGTTCATAGAAATATATAATTTTATAAAGAATGTATAGTCAACCATGAGTGTCAACAAGGAACTGATCGATAATGTTGGTTATGCATTTATTTGGATCTACATTTGTTGTTATTTTATTATATCCCTGTAAACTTTGTAAGACATGATATGTTTATAGATACCATTGGTTATATCCTACAAATTAATACACAAAACATTATTAGTACACCATTGTTACCTAAGAATAATTCAAGGCGTTAGGAAATGACCAGGGAAATATGAATGTGATTGATGCATGATTTAGACTACTAGGGAAGAGTAAAAAAAATTAGACCCTGATAGTACATCAGAGAAATTATGTGGATTATTTTAAATTTAATAGTTTATTTGGTAAAATTGCCATATATGATCCACTGTAGATGAAATGTTTTATTCAAGCTAGACATGACATTGTCATTATTACTCTCATTTTGTTATATCATGTGATGTTAGTAATAATAAATTGGTTCTATCCATTATCTGTAAAATATATTGGTTTGAAATATTTTATTATTAATTTTTATAATACTATTGATACATTAATATAATTTTATATTCTTCTTAAGGTATTTCTTCAAAAGTTCACTATTATTTGGAGACCATTAGTTTACATGGAGGCTTTCCTCAGGTTAAAAAGTGACCATAAGATTAGTCCTTATTGAGTGGTTCATGTTTATAGGAATTTACACATTTATCTTGGTATACCGGGAAATATGAAATATCTATAAAAAAATATAAATCTTTCATAATCCTAAACAATAAGTTTTAATCATCATTAGATGAAAACCCTTATGTTTTCAGTGAAAACCTCTTCACCAAGATCCCCATTTAGGAAGGTAGAATTTTCTTCCATTTGAAAAATATTTTAATTTCTGCGAGCTTCCACTACCAAGAATATTATTATGGTATTATGTATTTCCATTACTAATTTTTTTTCTTCAATTTACACTAATTATATCTTTGAGTACACATTAAAACTAGATTTACATTATTTATTATAAAATCACATTTTTCATTTAGTTTATTTTTGAAAACCCACAAAAAGACAATTATGATTTGGTTTTTCGGTCATGGAATTTTATACAAATTTGAGTTATTATTAATTTTATTAATTTACTCAAATATACTATTAATAAATTCTCAGTTTTGAACTAACTCAAAAACAGTTTACTGATCAACTAGAGAGATAAGAATTGTTTGGTTCTCAAGTCTTAACATATTTGTACTTAGTGTAGTAGTATCTTGTTTGATAATAATATTATCTGAATTCAAATATTTAATCAAAAATAGAATACTCATAAAGCGATTTAAAATACATTATTCATCCCTTATATCATATCAATCTAAATCATCCACAAGTAAATCATTTCCATATTTCTCAAAAATATATTTTTTAGAGAGATTTATATTTTCATCTTGTAAAATTTCATCGTTAGGGTTAATAAACACAAATTTATTATTATAATTTCTAAAGATTTAGATATATATTCATTCTAATATATTTTTTATCTGGAATTTATAGCCTCGTCCATTTAATATATATCACATGAATATCAATTGTTCTAGTTATTATTCAAAATTACTAATATTTTTGTTCATTATCTTTTTGTAATAAGGGATACCAAATACATTAAATTATTTTATATTTTTTATCAATGATATCACTTATCATATAGAGTATTTTTGAGTCTGATGTCTCAAAAATTAACATTTTTGAATGTTCATTGTAATGTAAAAAACCACTATCTAAAATAAATTCAATACATTTTTTATCACTATAAGGGTTTCCCTTATCTCCAAAATGATTCTATTTTTCTATTAAACAAAACAGTTTTATTTTAGGGGTGTATCATGTGTTATATTGAATTTTATACTATTATATGGAATATAGTTGTCAATAGCATTGAATGTGGACTCTACCCCATCATTAGGACTCACATATATTATGTACATACTACAAACCATCTGAGATTATCTTTTATGGATTTTAAACATTTGAATATCTTGTTATTTGATATTCATAAATAGAAAATGGATCATCGTTTTGTATTAATTAGTCAATGTAGTGGAATTAAGGATATCCCATGTTTGAATTCAATCTTATAGGACCACAAAAAATGAATATATAAGTTCCAATTGATTGGTGGACTGAACATCCAACATTTTGTATGTCATAAGCATTATTTTAATGTTTCATAATATTTCATAAATAACTACACATTCAATTTTGTTTTGTATGGGGGTCTCTCACTATGTCCTTTTAGAAATATAAATCATTATGTTACATCATGATAATGGTTTTGGTTACTCTTTAACCCCTATTTTGATCAATCATTGGATGGGTTTTGTTTAGGGGTTATTAGGGTGACATATTGGATAATTCTAATGGATATCGGGTTGTGCGTGGTAGGAACATGGTCTTCTCATATTGTACACCCTAATAGTGAAAACCATATAAACCCGTGCAATGGGGGTTCACATAGATGGAAGATAGACTGAATTACTATGCACCCACCAATGATAAACCATGAAACCCCATATGTAGGGTTGCAACATTTGTCTAACCATGTGGTCCTACCCATGAAACTATGAACATTAATTATAGTTAAAAAATCATTATAAATTCTCAAATACCCCATTTAGACACCTTATGAGGTCTAAATCATATGTGAACATTTTCCTTGGACATTAATGCTCTCAAGGATAAATTTTCGCACCTCCAAACCCCTTATCAGGAAGATCGAATCTAGGAGGTCATCATATGGTACTTTCTTGGTATGTTACCTCACCATATTTATTCTCTCCCCCTATTATTGCACTCTTAGGGACTTTCAAATCTCTATATTGTTGGATGATCTAATATATGTTTTCTATATCTTGAATCAAGGTTTGATGCTCCGATATTCATTCTTGATGATCTTAATTGGAGTGTCTCAATCATGGTTTTTTGTTTCGTGATCCCATGAACCTCCTATAGGTGGTTTGTCACGAACCAAATCTGGTCGCCGCCCAAACTGGCACCAAACCCAGCCCGTGACATGACCCGAAGGGAGTTCCCTATCCCCACGGGCTGGCACAAGTCCCAGGTATCATTTATTTAGGTTTGGGAACGATTTACCCGAATATGAAATCATAAACCATTAAAAACAATCAATAAACTGAATCTGAAAATTTACACCAAATGATGTTTAAACAAAAACCAGAACTGAATACATAGGTTTAGAGTCTATACAAAAGGTCCAAAGACACAATTGAACAGAAACAAAACATCCCCATGGACTCCACATGACAAGGGGTCATCACCCCCAAGTCGTCTCTACTACTCCGCCCCAAGGATGAGGACTAACACCCTGAACCGCCATCACCCTTAGCCTTTCCTTTACCTGGGTCAAAAAAAAAAGGTCTACTTACACCCAAGGGGTGTAAGTAGGGTGTGAGCCTAAGCCCAATAGGATACCACCCTATGATTCCAAGGTGCATGCAATACAAGGTGAAAAAGCAAGCAGTTTTAATATGCAATTAAAAGCGGTGAAAAATTCCACAAAATGAAACTTTTAATTGAAAACTTTTTTCAAGATAAAAATTTCAGAATGTTAACACATTTAAATAGGAATATTAGATACTGCATTATAATTCCGAAGACACCCAAAAACAAGGGCAAATACCACAAATCCACTGAGCAACAAAGCCGGGAACACCCCTATGCACTATATAGTCTCAGGCCCCATGTACCTCGTACCTCAGTGTAATGTAGCCATAGTAAAATCCTTTCTCGTGCACGATCCACTAGTAGGGAACATACCCATAACCTAGTGGTCCCCAATCATCATCCACATAGTTTAGTTAGAGTTGTCGTTATCCAAATTCTAAGTGAAACAGGGACAAAACCAATCCGGTCCATTAGCCGTACTAGTACAAATCCGCCCCACCTAGGTACCCGGGCTTCCCCCTTTGTGCTTAAACAATTTCAGGATTTAACACACATCCATTTTAATGTAAAACACCACTACTGGTCACATACACAAAATACAGTAGCTATCTCATTTTCTACCACTTAAAACACACAACAAACTCTTTGAATTTGAATAAATCAATTTCACAAAATCTTGTGTAGTTTTGCACACAAAACCCCTTAAGAAACCCACTTGTACACGATGTTCACAATTTTAAGTTACCAAAATAGTAAATTCAGACCAATAAATATCAATTAAAACAACAAATCAATTTTTGGGCATCCTCATGTTAAACAAGAAGTGTTCTCTTTGTAAAACCTTCATTTTCACACAAAAGTGCAACCAAAACTTCACTTTCTTTTCAAGCACAATTAAAACTCATTATTTGCAGCAATTACCAGAGGGGATAAACATTATAAACAGTATTTTATGCCTTATTACAGATCAATAAAAACAACTAAGTATTTATAGGTCATCCCCAAATAAACAAACAAAACACTTCCTTGGAAAACCCCCAATTTCACACCAAATTGGCATTTTAAATTCAATTGCAATGGAAACATCATTAGAACCAATTTTTGTAGCAAAAATAAAATTATATAAATATGAAAATATGATAAATACAGCATGCTAATACACAAAGATTGCATCAACATTGGAATCACCTACCAAATCATATGAAACCATTGAATCCTTTGTGCGAAAACACAAACGCACCACCGCCGCACCTCAAGAAGGGTAGATCAAACCTAAAAATAGAAAATTGGACCAATAAAACCCAAGGTTAAACCTTAGGTTCGAACCCCTACCCACTGGTCATAGTTAACTTCAATAAAAAGGGAGAAAACCCTAAAAAATAGAATAAAACCCTAATCAATTTGAAAGGGGAAAAGAAATGGACAAACTTACTTGAGAAATCTAGAATGAATCTCCCCAAAACACTAGTATATGAAATTTAAAACGGCCAAAACTCAGGGGATGGTCTCAAAAGAATTATTAGGTAATTTAGGAATTGGAATGGAGGGAAAATATTAAGAATAGAAGGAGTTATGAAAGGATCAATTTACCTCTCCAAAATCTGGACGATTTCTGAAAGCCAGAAAGTTTCGACTATTTTCGAGACTCTATCGAGCTCCAAATTGTGGGAGGAGGGCATGGGGTCGCGCCTGGGCTTCTTAGGGTCGATAGGGAGGTGGAAGCACCGAAAAATCCATTTTAATGAATAAGATATTAATAAATTAATGAAACAATTTAAAACTGGAAAATGGGCCTTCGGGTTGGCCCAATTCTCAAATAAAAACAAAATTCCCCATGCTTATGGATTTATAAAGGCCCAAAATTTAAATTTGGGGTTAATATATCAGGGGAGAACAATTAGGAGTTGTAATGAGTCAAAAATATTAAAAATTGAAAAAGTTATAAATGAAACAAAATTTATTTTTAAATCTGGAATTGGGCTCGCAGTTTGGCCCAATTCATGAAAACTCACCTATTCTCAATAAAACCTTTGGAAACCACCAAAAAAAATCATGAGTGGAAAATAAATTTAAAATAACCCTAAAATAGGTTACGTACGTGACAATTCTCCCCACCTTGAAAACTTTCCACCCCGGAAAGTCACATCAAGGTCAAAGCAACAACCAAACCCAACTGAGAAACCAATAGGTACACCCTTGCCAGGTTTCACCCCCAAAGGTCAAAACACCTCCAGTGATCAATGATGGAAGGAATACTGTCACAAACCAAAATTACACCACTTTCCTGAAACAATAAATTACATTCAGGATTTATCCCAAATGAAAACTCCTCAAATACAATCTGAACAATACTCAATCAATTTACCCAAAAAAAACAACAACATTGAACAAAGTTACACTTCCCTACTATAACTAAACCATTGGAAACTCTCCAATATCAATGTTTACCCAATGAATGTGTAGGTAGTTATATATCTTCGAATGATAATACCTACTTCCCAGACAAGTCTAAATAAAAAAAATATGAGTTACTCGTATGAAGAGACACAAATGGGCTCCCCACCATAAGAGACAACTTAAATTGTTTTCCCGAGACAGAATCAAGACACTAATAGTGGGAGGACCAAACATACTCTCTAGTAAAAGGGATATACTTCCATTAAATTTTTATGAAGGAATATTCATGAGAATCATAGTGGGTCTCCCCACCCTAAGAACTGACCATCTTAACCGACCAGCATGGGCCGACACAGAAAGACCCAAAAAGAAATCAAAGATTTAGGAAGGGCGTAGGATTAGTCTGCATGGTTTGGGAAACTGTGCACTAATTATAAATATAATTATTTCTACGTGGATTCCTAGCACACGACCACTACTAAACGTGCACAAACTATGTGCTCAACCATGACGAAACCATAGGTTTGAACTATTCCCATCTTTCATACTAAGGATATGACTTTGTACACGGGTTTAAATGGCCCTGTGATTTTCCCTGACTACGAGCCAGCTTCTCTCCGAGACCTATGGCTGGAGCTCAAATGATTGAAGCATCTTCGGCCTCGTAGTTAATATTTGGAAACCCAATGAATGAGAATTCTTCTTTTTGGTGCCACCAAAAACTACACCGCAGTCCCAAATAAGTTTTCTAGACATAACACATTCCAAACTCACTTTACCTTATCCCGATATTTCACTGAAACAAGGGCTGAGAAGATACACACACATCACAACTTGTTTCTTCAGGTGAGAAACAATAGAAGTAAAGAACACCTACACTCACATTCCTCTAAAACAGATGATTTTGAAGTTTTTCCAAGGGAGACATTTGCCCAACATAACAGGGACTCTCAGAGGATTTCACTACTTTCACCTATACAGTCAATCGAGTACATGACATCATAAGGAATCACCAAACATGACCATTTCAACTGATATAAACAATTCATGGAGAGGGACCTTATACAACATCCCCAAACAACACACAATTCTAGAAAGTGGCCACAATATCCTATCGTGAACATATTTCCCACACCGGTGGTTTAACATGAATTAATGCATCAAAGAAACTTTGAAGAACCCAAGGGTCCTCTTATACACCATCGAGACACTCATCCACACTTACAACCAAAGAACACTTCCACCTTCGACGAATCATGAAACTTTAGAAACTAAGGTTTCTTTCAACCTTCCACAATAACTTTACCACTACAAAAGGATCCAAAAATCAACGAAATGAATGGGTGTAGACTCAATCAACAATGATCGATAAAATATTCCTTATATTGATCAACTGGAGGATTTTCAAATGGCGAAACAATATGGATTGCACTCCAGCTGTGAATTAACCCTTAATGGGGGCATACCTTATCCAATGAGAGAACCCAAGGACCCAACCAAGCTGGTACATTAGTAAAAACATGCCTCAAACCAGATCCAAACACATAAAGGGACCCACCGTAAAGGCATCCCAAAACATTTTTCAAAAGAGACCACTAATCGTCCCTACAACACAACTCACCGACCAAACACAAACCCAAAACACAGTTCAAACAGGAGGGGTTCTTGGACTCAAAACATCCCACAACATCAACATTATAAAAAACCCATAATAAAAACTATACCAAACTACTCATCAATACATCATGTTTTTCTTTAAAACTATTTCTTTGAAAACAAACAGTTTTGCAGTAAGCGTATCCACCAATGGTACCCCATGGGCCTCACACATGCATGTTTTTGTGTCACACCAGGCACCCTCCTCATAACCATCCCAGCACTCATCCAGTCATGCCATCAACCATCCATCATCCCATATAACCCCATGCATGTGGTCACTCATGGAAATACCAAAGGGTAAAACAAAAATTCCTTCCACATTTCAAAAACAAAATGCTCAACCAACCCAACCTTTTTCTCAAAACTGCTAACAATTAGATCAAAATCCCAATTCACATATTACAAAACGTTTCATAAAGACACAACAATTTGGAAAAGAACCCACATTCAAGATATTCATATCAATATCAAAACATCTCATCCCATTAAAACACCGTTTTATTATTTAGAAAACTCTATTGGAAACACTTTTCAAAACCAACTTTAATATAGATCCTTCTTTCAAAAGAGGTGTAAGCACACCATTTTACATTTCAAAACAATTCTGAAAATTGAATTCCTCAATTTCATAAACCAAACCATTCCCTCTTTATTTGAAAATCATTTCATAAAAACTTTACACTTATTAAAACCATGTCACCAGAAAACCAAAGTGCCAGGATTTCAAAACTAAAGCACAAAACAATCCGAGAGGAAACTAGTTTCAATGGGTGACTTGGAAATATTGTTGGCAGCCATATTCCAATCACTTCACTGTCACAAAAAGTGTTTTAGGGAATATCCCCAGCTTCACATGGCTTGCCAGGCCCTGCGAGCTCACTTAGACCATTATCCCAACTCTCTTTTCATTTCCCCTAATCATCATCAAACCAAGAAAACCAAAGGAATTAGATAAATCCCGACTTCCCATGGCGACTCGAATCCTGTCATGCGGTGTGGTGATCAGGCACACTACCCATAACTGAACTACCAAGTCCCAACAATCGTAACATTATACTATCCCGACTGTTCCCCAAATAACGTGACCCAAAGAGTTTACCAGAACCACCTCTGATACCATTTTGTCACGAACCAAATCTGGTCGCCACCCAAACCGGCACCAAACCCAGACCGTGACATGACCCGAAGGGCGTTCCTTATCCCCACGGGCTGGCACAAGTTCCCGGGTATCATTTATTTAGGTTTGGGAATGATTTACCCGAATATGAAATCATAAACCATTAAAAACAATCAATAAACTGAATCTGAAAATTTACACTAAATGATGTTTAAACAAAAACCAGAACTGAATACATAGGTTTAGAGTCAATACAAAAGGTCCAAAGACACAATTTTACAGAAACAAAAAAGCCCCATGGACTCCACATGACAAGGGGTCATCACCCCCAAGTCGTCTCCACTACTCCGCCCCAAGGATGAGGACTAACACCCTGAACCGCCATCACCATTAGCCTTTCCTTTACCTGGGTCAAAAAAAGGTCTACTTACACCCAAGGGGTGTAAGTAGGGTGTTAGACTAAGACCAATAGGATACCACCCTATGATTCCAAGGTGCATCCAATACAAGGTGAAAAAGCAAGCAGTTTTAATATGCAATTAAAAGCGGTGAAAAATTCCACAAAATGAAACTTTTAATTGAAAACATTTTTCAAGATAAAACTTTCAGAATGTTAACCAATTTAAATAGGAATATTAGATACTGCATTATAATTCCGAAGACACCCAAAAATAAGGGAAAATACCACAAATCCACTGAGCAACAAAGCCGGGAACACCCCTAGGCACTAGATAGTCTCAGGCCCCATTTACCTCGTACCTCAGTGTAATGTAACCATAGTAAACTCCTTTCTCGTGCACGAGCCACTAGTAGGGAACATAACCATAACCTAGCGGTCCCCAATCATCATCCACATAGTTTAGTTAGAGTTTTCGTTATCCAAATGCTAAGTGAAACAGGGACAAAACCCATCCGGTCCACTAGCCGTACTAGTACAAATCCGCCCCACCTAGGTACCCGGGCTTCCCCCTTTGTGCTCAAACAATTTCAGGATTTAACACACATCCATTATAATGTAAAACACCACTACTGGTCACATAAACCAAATACAGTAGCTATCTCATTTTCTACCACTTAAAACACACAAAAAACTCTTTGAATTTGAATAAATCAATTTCACAAAATCTTGTGTAGTTTTGCACACAAAACCCCTTAAGAAACCCACTTGTACACGATGTTCACATTTTTAAGTTACCAAAATAGTAAATTCAGCCCAATAAATATCAATTAAAACAACAAATCAATTTTTGGGCATCCTCATGTTAAACAAGAAGTGTTCTCTTTGTAAAACCTTCATTTTCACACAAAAGTGCAACCAAAACTTCACTTTCTTTACAAGCACAATTAAAACTCATTATTTGCAGCAATTACCAGAGGGGATAAACATTATAAAAAGTATTTTATGCCTTATTACAGATAAATAAAAACAACTAAGTATTTATAGGGCATCCCCAAATAAACAAACAAAACACTTCCTTTGAAAACCCCCAATTTCACACCAAATTGGCATTTTAAATTCAATTGCAATGGAAACATAATTAGAACCAATTTTTGTAGCAATAATAAAATTATATAAATATGAAAATATGATAAATACAGCATGCTAATACACAAAGATTGCATCAACATTGGAATCACCTACCAAATCAAATGAAACCATTGAATCCTTTGTGTGAAAACACAAACGCACCACCGCCGCACCTCAAGAAGGGTAGATCAAACCTAAAAATATAAAATTGGACAAATAAAACCCAAGGTTAAACCTTAGGTTCGAACCCCTACCCACTGGTCATAGTTAACTTCAATAAAAAGGGAGGAAACCCCAAAAAATAGAATAAAACCCTAATCAATTTGAAAGGGGAAAAGAAATGGACAAACTTACTTGAGAAATCTAGAATGAATCTCCCCAAAACACTAGTATCTGAAATTTAAAACGGCCAAAACTCAGGGGATGGTCTCACAAGAATTATTAGGTCATTTAGGAATTGTAATGGAGGGAAAATATTAAGAATAGAAGGAGTTATGAAAGGATCTATTTACCTCTCCAAAATCTGGACGATTTCTGAAAGCCAGAAAGCTTCGACTATTTTCGCGACTCTATCGAGCTCAAAATTGTGGGAGGAGGGCATGGGGTCTCTCCTGGGCTTCTTAGGGTCGATAGGGATGTGGAATCACCGAAAAATACATTTTAATGAATAAGATATTAATAAATTAATGAAACAATTTAAAACTGGAAAATGGGCCTTCGGGTTGGCCCAATTCTCAAATAAAAACAAAAATCCCCCATGCTTATGGATTTATAAAGGCCCCAAATTTAAATTTGGGGTTAATATATCAGGGGAGAACAATTTGGAGTTGGAATGAGTCAAAAATATTAAAAATTGAAAATGTTATAAATGAACCAAAATTTATTTTTAAATCTGGAATTGGGCTCGCAGTTTGGCCCAATTCATGAAAACTCACCTATTCTCAATAAAACCTTTGGAAACCACCAAAACAAATCATGAGTGGAAAATAAATTTAAAATAACCCTAAAATAGGTTACGTACATGACATGGTTTACATTACAATTTTTCATTTAATTAACCAAAAATGTAATGATATAAATGAAATTTATTGATATAAATGTATTTTTATTCAATCTGTTTATTAAAACACTATTTTATTGAATTGTGGGATTTGAATTGGATTTGAAAAGGGATTGGGAACCCCCCAATTACACAGAATTTTGATGAGTCTTATTAGACAGGAGTTTTGGAAATTTCGATTTTGTAATTTAAATTGTGAAATGGAATTTGGAAATTTATTTAACATTTTATTTTAGAAATATGGAATATAATTATTTTTATAGAAACATAATCGTTTTATCTTGGAAAAAGGAATGATTTTATCAAAAAACTATTTTTCTTAAATTAAAATTAGAATATTGAAATGGAAAATGGGTTATTTTATTTTTAATAGTATTAAAAATTCACATTAATTATAATTGTTTGGGAGCTAGAAATCCTATGTAGTCATTGAGTTATTTAGGAAAGACATGCTTGGGTGGAATTTCCCTAGAAATTGATTGACACCATATAACTCTAACATAAAATTATAAGAAAATATTAACCCTTATAGGATGTTTCTTTGTGTTATTTGGTTCATTTCAGAGGAATATGTGTGCATATTTCCATTATCCTTATATGAGTGTGTGAGGATCCTATGACAAGAAACTATTGTACCACTTGGTTGATGAATATTTTGTTCATTATTAATTCTTTTATATACAATCAATTGATTTTAAAATATTCTACACATGAAATATGAATTTATTAAAAAAATATTATATAAAAAATTTATTAAGACATTTGTTTGAATTATTTCAAAATTAGAAATGAAAACCATCGCTTATTTTAAAAATTATTTTTAAATTCCATGCCTATTTGTTTAAAACTTAATGTTTCGTCTGGTTAATTAAGTTTGGGTCTTATTATAGAATCCTTTTTGAGAGAATATAGTTATTTTATCTCACACCCTACATATACCTTTTGGTATGTTTAAATTGGATTTTTCTATGTTCGAGAAAGGGGAAAACACAACTTGAAGGTGGAAGTTACTCTTGATATCCAAGGGATGAGTTTTTGAGTCTATTGGGACATTGGAGGTTAAAATATTTTCTAGGACATTTGGATTGAATTTTGTGTTATTTATACCTATTTGGATTTTAGATTAGTTTTTTCTATGGTTTTTTTCTTGAAATTATACTAACTTGGAGATTTTTCATTTGTTGATTTTGTGAAAAATATTTTCCCGCTTTCTTGTGGTGTGATAGCAGGTTCTAGTAGCCAACCCATGGGGATCTATAATTCTCCTCAAGCTATGTCAGGACTGGCTTAGATAGGTATCGTAGTTGTTTCATGACATAGTGTTTTTAGATGTGCATATTTAGAATCATTCATTGAGGTTAGTATGTAGTTGTGTAAACTTGTCAGGATAGATGAAGAAGTTATGATTGATTTACTAGTTAGATCTAACCATAATGATCATTATTTCAATTGGGGTGGTTTGGAAAAGTCCTATTAAGGTTTGTTTCTAGTAATTTCCATGAATTTTATTCGGATAGGATGAAATCCAAATTATGTTTTCTATATAATGGGATTAATTTCACTTTTGTATCTATTTGATTATTAATATAATGTATTCAATATTTTCTACTAATATTGTATAGGATCATGCCTCCAAAAAGATTCGTGCATTTGATACAGGAGGATTCTATATATGAACATCCCCGAGAAAATACTCTTGGGGACCATAACATGGTTGAGGTTATTATATATGATTTCATTGTTTTGGGACAAAAAATGCACATGTTTCCATTCAGGTTACAACTGTGAAACCTCAAGGGGTTATTTTCATAAATCATAGTTAGAATTTCATTTTATATAATCCAACAACGTTCAAAGGCTCCAATTATCCTCAAGAGGAAGTTTATTGGTTGGGAGATATTGAGCATTTGTTTGAGTTCAAGGAGACACTAGATGAAATCATGGTGAAGTGCACCAAATTCTTGCTAGAGGGACCAAGTAGGATATGGTAGGACATGATGGTGATGGTGAAGAAGCACACAATCATAGATTATAAATACAATAAAGATATTTTAACCGAATATTTCTATACAGAGTTGATGATGTTGGACAAGGATATATAGTTTTTCAAACTTAATCATGATGATAGGACTGTGAATGAATATTCAAATCCCTTTACTGATATTAAGAATTTTTAACAAGATATTGTATTAATGGAGAAGATGAAAATATGATGTTTTGATATGGAAATTTGATATGGTATTTGTTATCAGGTATTCTTTCTAAAGATGAATTTATATACTGATATGTGGAATATAGAACTAATGGATGAAACTGACCTGGCTGGTAAGTAAGTATATATTTTAGTTTCTTTTTCTCCAAATGGATGGTTTGTGAGTCCTGATAAAGGGAAGGGGAAGGTATAAAATTCTCATTTTTGATCTTGTCAGCATGTGTTTTCAAGACCTCCTATAGTGATTTAATGGGGAACTTTGTTTCCATACTCGAATGGAAATCCTAGTCATTCGAAACAATTTTCTAGTGAGGAACCCGAGATATAAGGATTTTATGGATGCTTGAGAAACCTGCCTAATTTCATCCATGTCAATTCCACTTCCTGTAGTGTGAAAAATCATTAGAACCTTCAAAAACTATGGTACAATCAGTTTCATCATGAAAAAGGTGTTCCAGCCATAAGCATATGGAATAAATCATCATGACATAGTTAAAGAGACTGAAGAGGAATAAGAAACATGTCTAGTGATAATGGGAGGACCATCACTATAGATTATTCATTAGTGAATTAATTATTTAGCACTGGTGTATCTCATTCGTTTATTTTAACCCTTATGGCTAGTTTAGATAATCCTCCTATGAAGCCTTTATCTTATGTGATGGATATTACTACATCGCATGGATTAGAGAGAGGGTAGGGTTTTTATAGTGCTTCTTGTGTTTTATCATTATCAGATGTTGTGTTTTATAGGGATTTTCTAACTCTCGACATCAAATGCGTTGACATAATATTTGAGATGGATTGTCTCATTGCCAATAAATCATAGATTGAACGTTATATTTGATTATTCTCCCTTTGTAGTCAGGATCTAATGACCCATATTTTTTAAGAATAATGAGACTCTAGGTTGAGTAGATATGAACCTTCTTAAGTACAGTAGGGGAAAGTAATATCGGTTTTTTCTTTTGATCTAGAGTTAGAATCTTTGTATAGTGATCTCCCTCCAATTTTTGTTGAGATTCCCAATATTATCCCATCTGAATTCTTTGATTTTCCACCATTAAGAGTGGTGGGGTTATTTAATGACTTAGTGATGGGTACACAAATAATCTCTATTCCCTCTTAGATCATGGAACTAGCTATGATAAAAGAGCTGAAGACTCGATTATATTTTCTTATACAGAAACAATTTATATTTCTGAGTGTTTCTCCTTATCCAGTACCAGTTATCTTTTCTAAGAATGTTGATGGGTCACTTCCCCATTATGTTCATTAATAAAAAATCAATAGATTCATGGTAAATAATAAATATATATTTCTAATGATTGATTTTAAATTTTACTAGATTAAGGGGATGAAATGGTTCTCGAAGATTGATCTTGGAACTAGTTATCATTCGTTTAGAAAAAAAAAGAATATGATATTCAAAAAAAATCCTTTCAGAGATAATGTTTACATTATGAGTCCCAATTCATTCCATTTCTTCTATCCAATGGTCCCAAAATCTTTATGGATTTGATGAAAATAATTTTCCATGGGTATCTTGATAGGTTCATGGCTATTTTTGTGCATGAAATCCTTGCATACTCTATGTCCCAGGAAGATCATGTACACTAACTGATAGAAGTTATGGAATTGTTGATAAATCACACATGTTATTCCAAGATTTCGAAATGAGATTTTCTGATTGGGGAGATGATGTTATATTGAATCATGGTGTTCTGAAATGGTATTTCAGTTGATCCAAAAATGGTGAATGTTATTATGACATGGGAACTACCCTATAATGTTTTTGAGATTCAGACCTTCTTGGGTTTGGTTGGTTATTATCACTGGTTAATTTAGTATTTCTCAAAGGAATCATCTCTGATGACCAATCTCACTTTTAAGGGTGTTTAATTTGTTTTTGATGAAAAATATCATAATTATTTTGTTGATATAATATATATTTTAACAACTACAGTGATGTTGACTCTTCCAATGGTCATCTTTTGATATATGGTCTTCTTTGATGCATTAGTTTCTAGTTTTGGATATGTTCTTATGTAGGGTCATCATGTCTTTGCCTATTCCTTTTAGTAACATAGGCTACCTAAGATGAATTACCCAAAAAATTAATTAGAACATGTATATGTGATGGATAAACATAAGTGTTGGCGACATTAAATTTTTGGAAAATGTTTTACCCTACATTTTGGCCAATGAAAACATGAGTCATATTATGTCACAAAAAATATTTAAATATATTAAAATGAATTTTGGGGGAATACTTACATTATTTTCACATTGATATCACCTATACTCTGGGGAATGAGAATGTTGTCTTATATGATCATAGTAGGAAATGTCTAACCCCTGCTATGAAAGAATCAACAAAATAGTGGGATTTTTTCATATATTATTTACTATTTTGTATTAGAGTTCAGGATGCTAGGGGAAATATTTACATGGATGGTGTCTAGTTTCCTACACTTTTCCTTAGTTGATCCTTCAGTAATACCACCTTGATGATGCATTCCATATAATTATATATGCTCTTAACGATGGGAAGGTCATTGTTGACCGATCATTCTCCGTAGATGTCATTCTATCCTATGAGAATCATTTTATAGAACCATTATTTGTCTGGAATGTTATTATTTGGTATTTACATAATTACTAGTTCTTAGTGAACCTAAGAACCATGATGTTTTTCTAAAATATGAGGCAGAGATTCTAGTGACTTGGAATGAGATAGGGCATTTCTTATTTGGTCACTCAGTGATATACTTTCAAACATGTCATGGATTAACACTGGGGAACGTTGTATTTTCATCATCCACATATAGTTCCCATATTGAAGTGGAATGAGAACTCTATGTACATTGTGGATGGGTTTTGGAATAACTAAAATAATAATAATATGATATGGGTGAAGATAGATACAATGACTAAATCATCTCACATTATAACCATTTGTGAGGTATCCAATGTTATCGAGTTGGGAAATATCTATGTGAAATATATTGTCGGTTAGTATAGAGTTCTATGGTATTATAGTTTCTAATTGAGATCCATGATTTAGCTCTTACTTTTGGAGTGTCAATTAGGAGCCCCTGGGATCTTAGGATTGTTTGAGCATAATATATCAGCTGTAGTCTGATTGGTGGAGATTTGGATGATCATTTATAGATAGTTGCCTTTTGTGATAATAATAGTTACTAGTCCACAATTATAATTTATCATTTTATAGCATTATGTGGATCACATTGTAAATCACTATTTTGTTTCTCAATGATAAAGGATTGTTCCTTTAATGGATAGAGTTTGGTTCCATTGAAGAAATTAAGGATTCATCTGATTCTTCAGAGTATTTTGATGGCGTAGAGTTTATATAAGTCTTATTATGATCACCATCATAGATCATTGTAGTTTTTTGTGGCTGACCAATTGTTCTTGAATGTTCACCCTGTTTAGGTCATCAATGAATTGGGATAAAAGGGATTCTGTCTCCAAATTTTTGGGATGTTTTTAGGTTTTTGAGAAGGGGAATGTTTGTTTCCTTTTATCACTTCCTACATAGTTTATGTCGATAGATAATGTGTTTCGCATTTTTATCAAGGCAAGTATCATTATGAACCATCAATTATTTTGATTTAGAGGGATCTTTATGTTGATCTTTATTTATCAACGATTAAGCATCCATGCAAGATAATTCACTCTAAAACTAAAGAATTTCAAAGGAGGAAGATACCATTTTTAGAGTTAAGTTGAAGCATGGTTCTAATTCTCATGATACATGGGGAGGGATTCTTTTATGAGATATTAGTATCCACACATATTTGGTGTGAAATCTTATTAATAGGCTTTCTCAAGAATGAATATTTTCTTAGTGGGGAGGATATAACATCTTGTTACTATTTAAAGGTACTAAAAAACCACTCTATTAATCATAATTTGGTCAGGTATCATTTATGGGTAATATAGGAGTAATTTTGGAAATTTTGAATGGATCTTGGGTTGTGCACGGTTTTTACAAACTGTGCATCTTTCTAGTAAAAATTGTTAAAACCCTGGAAGCGGGGGTTTGTACAGTTGGTGATCGGTTTGGAAAAAATGTGCATCTTTATAGTAATTTTTTTGAAAACCCTAGAAGCGGGGGTTTGTACAGTTGGTGATTGGTTTGGAAAAATGTGTTACTACAATGTAGATACCTTGAAACCCAATCAACAAGGGTGGATGACTAGGGCACATGTTTTATCAAATTTTTCGATCCTACCTTGAATACCAAGTGTGCATATTTTAATTAATCCAATAATTCATTAAAAATTCCAAAACACCCCATTTAGCCCCATCTTAGGCCTAAATAAACATAGATAATTTTTGTTAATTATTGGAGCTCTCAAGGATATATTTGTAGGATTGTAAACCCATTCTAAGGCGGTTTAAATAAAGGCTATATTTCTTAGGCCCTTTCTAAGTAAGATTCCTCCCACGGTTCGTTCTCTCCCATTATCTTCTCCTCTCTTCCTTTGGCTTTGATAGATTTATTTTTGTTTTAGAGGTTCTAATCTACATTATTCTAGATCATGAATATGTATTGGATTATTGGAACAGTATTTATGTTTTTCTTATATGTAATTTCCCTTTTAGGACATTCAGATTCATTAACCCATGATCTTAGGGTATGTGGTTTCCGTTTAAGATTTTCCATTTTATTAGCCTTGAATAACAAAACATAAATTAAATTGATTGATTTAAATGTTATTTCATTAAATTGGTTTGTTAGAAATCTAATTATATTGAATTATTGTATTTGAATTAGATTTGGCATGACATTAGGAAAATCCCCAATTCCATTAAATTGTGTAGAAATTTTTATTTGATGCGAAAGTGTAGAAATTATAAATATCGAATTTAAATTTATAAATTAAATTATGTGATTGATTTTAATTTTATATTTGATAAAAATAAATTAACTTTTTTTGATAGAAACTCATTGGTGTTATCATGTAAAAGGGAATGATATAATTTAAAAATTGTATTAGTTTTTAAATTGTAATTGGTTTCATTAAATGAAAAAATGGGTTAATTGTATTTTTAATAGTTTGAAAATAAATTTACAATAACTTATTATTGTTTGAGAACATTTAATCCGAGGTAGTTAGTGTATTATTTGGGAAAAAATTTTTGGTTTTAATTTCCATTTTAATAAATTGAAAATTTACCACTCTAACATAACCATTTATGTATATCTTATCCCAAGTGGTATATTGGTTAGTCTTCATCGTCTAGTGTCGGAGGGATGTGTCTTCCCATTTTCAACATCATTATATGAGTGTTAGAGGATACCATAACCTAGAACTATCACTCATCTTGGAAGATGATCATGTTTCTATTTATTAATTCTTTGAGATATATATATATATATTCTATTGATTATAAAATTTTTTCACATTCCTTATGAATTCAGATAAACTATTTTATATATAAAATTTATTTGTACATTTGTTTAAATTATTTTCAACATTTAGAATTCAAAGAATGAATTTTTTTAAATATTATTTTCCAATTCCATGCCTATTTATTTAAAATATAAATATATATCTAGTTAATTATGTTGAAATATAATTATGGACTATTTTTTGAAACCCTATTGTGAAGTTAGATCACACTATACCTATGCTTTTTAGTGTTTCTATATTTCATACTATCTAATTTAAGGAAAGGGATACCACCATGTAGAGGTGGAAGTTAATGTTGATCTTTGGGGATTGAGTTGATGTTTCTACATTGGGTTTTCTATACCTTTTTCAATTCGGGTATAGTACTCAAATTTGATGTTTTTCTTGTGTGCATATTGACTTGTATCTCTTCCTTCTATTGTGTTTGTGGAAAATACATTCTCAATTTATTGTTGTCTGATTCTAGGTTCTAGTTTCAATCCCATGGGGATTAGGAAAGCCCTACAGGCTATTTCGGGACTGGCTCAATTATCTAGTTAATATAGAATCCAGGATAGTTGAGGACACGTTCATTTTTGGAAAAGATGAAAAAGTATCATACTCTATAGAATGTTCTCATCCTTGGAACTCAAGTATTATTATTTTAATGGATCATAAATTTTATATATGTTCAAACTTGTTGTTTTACATTTTATAATAACTATTATCTATTTTGAAATTTTTATGATGTATGTATTTTTAAAAAAACTTAAATTATTCCCTTACATAATTGGATATCAACTGTTAAAATAAGTTTCAACCCTTCTAAAAATAACAGTTTTAATGGGGTATTTTTAAATTAGTGTTAGTATTTCATGTAACATGGATTATTCTGGATATATAATTTCAAAATGTAATTTATCCTCAACCAAATTCATCCATATTTTTACTAATTTTGGTTTCTCCAGTCATGTTTGGAGAACATATATTGTCAAGGCTCAATGGTTTTCCTCTCTTTATTGTCACCAATTACAACTACATTATGAATTAATTCTCTCATTGAATATTATTTTTATCTTCTTTCACATTTTCCTAGGGGAGATTTTCATTCATATTTCAGTGTAATACACTAGTTTAGAACATCTACAAAACAAATCATTCAAACATTCATTCATATTTTTGTGTTGTTTTGATTGATATATAATTACTAAAAACCTTATTATTTATCATATATTCGTTATTTTTTCGATATGGTATACTCGACAATGATTATTGTCACATTCCTAGTGGAGAATTGTTTTACTAACTGGTTTATACATTTTGGTGTAACATTACATAGCACCAATAATAGCCACTAAATCTAAATGATCTATTACAACTATAGTTCCCTTTAGGAAACTATATTCTAGATTCATTTACTTACATCACAGGTCATTATTGACTTAGATATTTCATCAGGGAGGGAGAAATATATTATATTATTTCCCCTTTTATGCATATAGAAGATTCATATCATCATGTAATCTCTATAAAACATGTCCTAATTTTTGAGTTATGACCTACATTTATAGTCATAATAGAATAATATTTTTTTAAAATTTAATGTATAATTAGAAATTTTTATAATTACTTATCAGTATAAAATATTACATATTATCCATTCCTGACTTGAATAGAATTTTTTGATGTCACATTTCTCTTTTCTAATTCATATTTATCATGAATAACATTTTATTCCATATTAATTCTTTTATAATCACTAATTATAAGATTATATTGAAGATAAATATTGATCATTACATTCTATCAATCATTCAAATTGAATTTATGGATTTGTTAAATGAGATCAATATGTATTTTGATATGGTCATCATTTGTTTAAACTTTATCCCCATTATGATTATTTTGAAAATCAATCTCTTTCTGGATGATTGAATTTTTCTCAATAGATGATTCTAATATTGATCAAGCACAAACTCAAAATATATTTATTCACATTATTAAAAACAAATTACATAAGATGAATCATTATTCTCTACATGAGATACAGAGTGATTGAATTTTTATGTTAATCCTCCTCTGATTGGTTTCTAAAATAATTATCTATCTGATTTTATATTTACCCTTACAAATTATTATTTTTTCATATTGGGAACATATTCATTATTTTAATATGTTTGTATAAATATTTATAGTTTCTACCCAATCTATTATTTTTACTTCATTTAAATAACATCTATCCCCATAAAATTTCTTCTTTATAATGTTGACCACATTGTTTCTAATGCTTCCCTATTTTATGATGTTTAAGGATAATTACCCTTTAGATTTACTATTCCCTTTCATGAAATTTTATATGTTAGATAAATGATTCTCTTACTTTCTTTATCCATCTCCTCATTATCATCAGAATCAATAGTGTATTGGAATTTATATTCTTTGAAAATGAGATTTATCAATGCATTAAAATTCACCTCTTCATTCACATTCAATTTAAATGTCTGTTCTATTCTAATTTATTATGAAATAAGGATATTATAAAGCTCATAAAGTGATTGATCCAACATATCATATAGGGTAGAATTATTAAAAAATTCATATAAGTTCCTTATGATTTTCTTCATAGTAGTTATGTTATAACAATTTTCACCAAAACCACTATATGTTTCTCACAATATCATTACCTATAATAATGTTATCAAAAATAGATTCTCCCCCATTCATCATGAAAAATAATTCTCCAAATATATTATATTTCCTCTATTAATTTAAAATTTCCATTATATGAAACTTCTTGTCTATCCCATACATCTTTAGTCGTTTTTAGTCTCATCAATTGGATAAAAAAAATTAGAAAGGGGCCTAGGAATATGATTCCCAGCCAAACCATTAATATAATGATTTCATTTATAAAAAAATTCATATATTTAACACTTTTCAAGAGAGTAAATATCATTAAAACTAACTCATGAAATGTATTATAAAATGATAAAAAGAAAAGAAACTCATTAGTTTGAAAACTATGGAAATTATTTCTATAAGACCCCATGTTTTTAGAAGTTGAAAATCAAAAAAGGTTCTTAAATTTTCAATTATTGAACATGTTAAATATTAATCAGTTGTCTAGAATGGAATAATGAGGCTTTTAAACCTATAAATGAACTAATTTAGATGTGTAATGAAATTAATTAGAGCTTCCTTATTTTATGATAGTATACCATGGGTTTAGGGTCTCATAGTTTTAGATTTTGGTAAGGAATCATAGAGTGAATGGATATGTACATACCTATAATTCCCGTAATTGTTTTTAAATACATTTTAATTTCACGATTCTGCATTTTCAGACGGCGCTTGATTCTGAGGCCCGATGTGTCCGGAATCAATTTCTGGAGTTTTGTTTGGGTACGTTCAGTAAACGTACGAGCGGGTTTTTATAACTTTTGAACTGATGCTCAGAACTAAAATCTGAGGGCACCATTGAACTCGCAACACCAGTTATTGCATATCAAGACCTTCACCATAGTTACGTTTTATCGAGTTTGGAAGTTAGATTTTGTGGTTTCTAATTTAATTAAATAAAAATATTATGTTAGACCTATTTTTATTTAGTGGTAGCTAGAACCTCCAAACGAAGTTAGTGGTGGGGGCCACCACACCATAACCTCCCATGTGAGGTTAAGGTGGTGGGGCCCACCCGATTTCCACCACCCATGTGAGAATAAATAAGGTGGGGAACACACAGGGCCTAACCCCCAAATAATCGGAGGAGAGGAAAACCTCCCCAACTCCCCTCATCAATGAGGGGGATCCCTCTTGTTTTCCTCAACTCTCCATTAAATGAGGAGAAACTCGCTGACCACTTTCCCCACCTTAATGTGCCAAACCCCACCCCCACCCTAATTAATTGTTGCGCCAACTCTTGTGTTTTATTAAGGAAGCCTCTTGGCATCCTCCTAAATTTAATACAACACCTCTCATGTTTTAATTAGGGGTGTCGGGTTATTAATTATTCTTTTTGAATTATGTGCCAATGTTATAATAGAAAAAACCCACCTATTATTTTTTGTGGGCATAATTCACTTTTTGGTGGAGGATTGGATATAAATGCTAGGATAAAAATCTCCCAAAAAAGTACCTAATGAATGCGAAGAATGCTGGTGGAGTCTTCCTCCTTCGACTTCCTCGCTCAGATCCTACTGACGTGGAACATCTTATCTCATCATCGTCGTCATCGAACTGGCACATGAGCTTGGAACAGAAGTGTGTAGCGAACGCAACGAATGAGGACATTCTTTATCTCCTTCCGCGATGCAGTCAGCGAACGTCGAACGACGCCCGAAAATCAAAAGGTAGTGGGTTTAATTTTTTTGTTGATATTGTACTCTTTTTCTTACATTTTTCAAAGGATATAAAGGTATTGATGAGGATATTTTTTATGATTATCTTCTACTAATGTTGAGCCTTTTTTATCCTCCTAAATGTAGAGGGTTCGGGCCGACCTGACATGGCATGACACCCTCTATCGAATTTTTATTTGTGATGTTCTTCAAAGTGTCAACACGTCATGGAAAGGAGGCGATGACAATGAAGACAATAAACATGGGTCGTGCTACCTGCAATCTCTGCGAACAGTGATGTCCCCGCAGTGCCCCGGCGTGCCCCGCACACTACCCGGATTCACCTTCGCACCTCCGACGCGCTGCCCAGCGCCCCTGTGCCACACCGACATGATGCCCGGAGCCCCACCTGTGGCCTACCCGGTGCCCTCATGCCCTTCTGGCGGCCTGCACGGCACCCCCGCTCCCTACCGGCGACTTTCCCTGCGCCCCACCGACGACCTGCCTGGTGACCTCGCGCCTTGCCAGTGGCCTTCCCGGCCCCAGCCGGCAGACTTCTCGGCACCTTGGGGCCCTTCCCAGTGCACCCGCGGCCTGTCGGTGACCCGCCAGCCTGCTCGCGCCCTGCGCGGCCTCCCTGCTCGCCTCCCGGCAACCAACCTCTCGAGCCAACGCATAGAACCCCTTGCGGTGTCACTGGCTGAATAGGCCTAGTCTCCCAGGCCGAGTTACTGAGCCACCTATGTGGCGATTATCAGGCCAAACCGCCCTTGCAGTCTGCTCGACCGGGCCCCGCGAACTGGGTCAAAACATATTGGGATGACCTGCCCAAAGGGCCAGTTCAGACCTAGCGAGTCTGACCGGGTCGACCCAGACTGGGTCGGTACAGATTGGGTCGGGCCGAGTCGGTCCGACCAGGTTCGACTGGACCTGGGCCCATTACTGATCCATTACCTTATTGGGCCATATCATTGGCACCAGACTTCCGTTTGACGAACCTTCAGTGGCGCCAGTATTCATGGAGAAAATTCGTCCCTTTTAGTATACCCCACTGGAGTTCAGGGTATAGTTGAGTCACAGTCAGGTTGGTTCGTACACGAATCCAATTGCCCCCTGGACTACAATGATAATAACTAATAGACCGGGTGTCCGATTGATGCACCATCTATTATGTTGAGACCCCGATGACGTGGAAGTCCTTTTAGATACTTCTACGCAAGAATTAGCCTTCCAGTAACGAGAACACAGAGTGAAGAGACCTAGTAGCTGTAGACCCGATGACTGCTTGACCGATTCGACTTAGAGTGACTTGACTATCCCAGTGGGGAGTGCCCGGTATTTTGCGGTAGACCCTTGGCAGATGGAGCGCCTGGTAGTTTGAAGTAGACCTGTGTTACTCGATAGGATGATACCTCTGTAGGCTATTAGGGGGAGCGCCCGGTATTTGGCGGAAGACCCACAGTGGATGGAGTTCCTGTTATTTGGCTGTAGACCCACGATACACGACAGGAGGAGTACCTCAGCATTCCAAGTTTACTGAGAAGTGCCATGGTGTCAGGATAGTCACACTGTTCTCAACAGAGGAGGAGTTCTCCAGCTGCCATGGTTTCGATAATGAAAATCCTAGTTTGAGCTGAGTCAATGACCTTTGTGTTTTCCTCATGATTGAGATGGGTTGTTTGATAACTTAGTTATATGTCTGGGCATATACATAAGTAATGGTTACCTGTTGAAATCATAATTTTTGGTTTATCCTTTTTGGATTTTGATAGACCTTGAGGGTCTCGGGGTCCTTACTGAGTATCGGTATAATCACCCCTACACGGGCATTGCCCACACCTCATTGTGTTGGATGCAGATGACGGACAACGTTGACTGTGGAAGAGTGTACGAGGACTGGACTGTACTCAGAGGCGGACCTCACGACGAGTCGGTACCCAGAGGAGACAGACAGATGTGGAGCACTGAGGAGGCTATCTGTACCTACCCTTCAGGTATGATCCATGGTGGACGATCTAGGATATTCTAGATACCTTCCATCTATTTTCCTTTTTAGTTGTAGATGGTTGTCCTTTCCTTGTACTTTACTGTTGGGCTTGTATTTCCGTCCCCTTTACATTTAATACACGTTTTATACAACTTTTACTTAGTGTATGTTTCAGCATGTACTCTAGTTGTGTGATTTTACGTTTTATAAAAGCAATGCCTTCCTAGTTTAGGGGATTTATACATTTGGTGCTAGTTGTTAGCCCCTGGCCTATGGAAGGAGGGATTGGGGTAGTCACGATATGGGCTCTGGGGGACGGGTCGTGACAAATTGGTATTAGATGACGTTGGTTCTACCTCAAAACATAGGACTCTGATATTTATTTTCTGTGAAGAAATAGTGGTATGGGTACTATGTGTGGTTTTTAGTTTAGGGAGTCATGTGTTGGTATAGGCAGATGATGTATCCATACACTAGGACCCTGACTTCTGATTTCGAACTCAGTGCACGAAAACACTGATTGTGTGTGTGTTGTCAAAATTTTTCTTTAAGTCAGATCAAACCAGGTCAGCTCACCAGGTATAGTCTTTGACCGTGTCACATCTATTTCTTTCAGGATGGCTCCTCTCGGACGATCATCTAGATCCCTAAGAGCTGTACATACTCACAGCCCACTGAGCGACGAGGCCTCAGTACATGGACCTCTTCCAATTGAGACACCAGCAGAGGCACCAGCGGTACCACTCCCTATGGGGCCACCGATGCCACCATCCCCAGAAGCAGAAGATGCATGCCTCTTGAGCTCGTTTCATGAGTTACAGCACTAGAGGACACCCAGGTTCGGGGGAGTGACGGACCCGCAGGCAGTTGAGGATTGGCTAGAGGCTGTGGTGAGAGTGTTCAGACTAGTAGGGAAACTAGCTGACTTCATGGTGATCCTTACTGTCGCCCTCCTTCAGGTAGAAACAGGAAGATGGTGGAGCCTGATGCTCCAGATGCGTGACGAGGTGTCACATCTATGGGAAGACTTTGAGAACCAGTTTTGGGCAGAGTTTGTACTAGCCACCCTTCGAGTGGTGTGGATACAGGAGCTACTTCATCTGCAACAGGGTAGCATGAGGGTAGCTCAGTACTAAGTGAGGTTCATAGACCACTCACGCTACTCTACTGATATGGTACGAGACCCAATATTCAGGGATCAAACCTTTGAGCAAGGGCTCATGCGAGAGATTAGAGCTTCAGTTATCTCCTACATCATCCAGACACAGACGGGGGTGTTGGAGTGAGCCCTCCTAGTGGATAGTTTTCTTGCTGAGCAGTCTCCAGCAGTGAGACCCTCCACTAGCCGACATGCGGCAGATTATTCTACAGCTGGTTGTAGATATAAGACACATAGGTCCAAGAGGACCAAACCTACAGGACGTAGACCGCAAAACTCAGGATTGGTTGTGTGGGGGCACCCCGAGTGGAGACAGAGCCTGTCATGCCAAGAGAAAACATTGTTACTCCTATGACGGGCTTGGTCACATGGCTCGTGACTATCCGAACCATTGTTCCGATGATCATCATACAGTTGAGGGACCTTCCAGGTAGAGGTAGAAGTACGATCTACGCAGTCCGCAGGGCGGAGTCCGACGTGGTAGAGGAACTGGCTGTGCAACTCAAAGTGGACGACGTTACGAGGTGCTACCGCCGCCACCACTAGGAAGTCCACCCCGACCAAAGTGAGTAGGTGGACAGGGAAGTGCATAGCTTCAGGCAGCTGAGGTCTATGATCAAGGCACTCCAGAGATGATACGAGGTACGATATGTGTCTACTCCACCATTGCTGTAATTCTTATAGACATAAGTGTCGACCACTCTTTCATTTCCACTTCCCTCATTCGGTGTTCAGAGATTACAAAGTATCCATTGGTTAGGTCCTTATGCTTATAGACTTCTACGAGAGCTGATTCGACAATTACACACTAGTACCGGCAGTGCGAGCTTACTCTAAAAAGCAAGATCTTTAGTTGGGATCTTCTAGTAGTGGCGCCGAGGCCTTACGATGTCATCTTGGGTATGGACTAGTTATCTACAGTCCATGCTCAGATTGACTGTATTAGGCCAAAATTGTGGTGTGTCCACATGGATGGGACCAGGTTCACCTTCACCAGTGAGAAGGGAACCTTTATAGCAAAGGCCAGACATACATGGAGGAGGGTTGAGCTGATCACTCACCATTGGGATTTCTTTACCCTCGAAACAGTTGATGTGTAGAGTCTGACATATCATGTAGTGGTGGACGAGTAGGCAGATGTTTTCACTGACATTGTTATAGGACTACCTCCTTGCAGAGTGTTGGACTTCTATATTGACATGTACCCCGGGTTGGAACAGATATCTACTCCAGCATAACAAATGGCTCCCACAGAGCATCTACAGTTGCGGGTACAGCTAGAGAACTTGCAGGGAAAGGGATTCATCCGGACCAGTGTTTCTCTATGGGAAGCCCCGATTCTATTCATAAAAAAGGTGGATGGAAGCTTGAGGCTCTGTGTCGATTATCGTCGCCTGAACCAGGTGACCGTGAAGAACAAGTACCCACTCTTGAAAATTGACAACACCTTTGATTAGCTCAAGGGAGCATGATGGTTCTCCAAGATAGACCTAAGAACAGGCTATCACCTATTCAGAGTTCGAGACAAGAATGTGCTCATGACGACCTTCAGGTGTTGGTACAAACACTACAAGTTCTTGGTTATGCCCTTCGGCGTAACAAACGGTCCAGTAGTGTTCATGAGTCTCATGAACAGGATATTCCCACCTTACCTCGATCGTTTTGTCGTAGTCTTCATCGACGACATACTGATCTTCTCAACTACTAAGGAGGAGCATGCCTACCATTTTCAGGTATTACTGGACACACACCGAGAGCACCAACTATATGGTAATCTCTCAAAGTTCCAGTTTTGGATTCGAGAGGTTCACTTTTTGGGGCATGTCATATCAGAGGCTAGAGTTGCAGTGGATCCAGCGAAGATTGAAGTGGTACTTTCTTGGGAGCCATCCAGGAGCGTGATGGAGTTACGGAGATTATTGGTCTTGGCTAGACACTACCAGAGATTCGTTGCAGATTTCCCCAGAGTTGTTGCACTGCTATCAGCCTTGATGAAGAAGGGGAAACCCTTCGTGTGGTCAGAAATATGATAACATAGTTTTCAAGATCTGAGGATGAGGCTGACTAGTGCTTCATCTTGAGGCTTCCAGAGGAAGGCATAGGGTATGTAGTCTACTGTAATGCATCAGGGACTGGACTCGGCTGTGTCCTGATGTTAGAGCGAGCAGTGATCATGCATGGTTCTCGGGAGTTGAGACAGCATGAGTAGAACTACGCTACCCATGACATGGAGTTATCATTAGTGGTCTTCGCCTTGAAGATGTGTTGGCACTATCTGATGGGTGAACGTTTTACCATGTACTCTGATCACAAGATTCTTAGGTATATCTTCTCTCAGAAGGACCTGAACCTAATACAGTGGTGATGGAATTTGTTCCTCCAGGACTATGACTTCGAGATAGTCTATACTCCTAGGAAGTGGAACATTGTTGCCGATGCGCTCAGTAGGAGGACTGGTATTCAGCTGTTAGGATAGGCGACAGAGAAACTGGCTTACTTATAGATATCCTTTGTGGATAGAGATGGAGCATCATATCTACAGTCTCTAACAGTCACACATCCACTTTTTCAGCGAGTTAAGGAGGCACTTCATGGGGATTCTGACTGCAAGACGCGACGTGCTCAGATATCCATAGGGCAAACACCTGATGGATTTTAGAAAGGTGGGGAGCACGTTATCCTCTTCACAAGACTTACCATGGTACCAGTTTCACTTCAGGAGGAAATGTTGAGGGAGTTCCACACTTCCCCTTTATAGGTACATCTAGGAGTGGCGAAGATGTACCAGGACCTTCTATGACAGCATTGATGGCCACGTATAAAGAAGGTGGTAGCAGACATTGTCACATGATGCCTCACTTTTTATAAAGTGAATGCGAAGCACCAGGTACCCATATGCTTGGTACAACCTTTAGAGGTCCCATAGTGGATTTTTTATGGGATATACATGTAATTTTTGATGGGTCTTCCACGTACATCCAGGAGTCACGACTCGATTTGGGTGATCGTCGATATACTCACCAAGTTGGTCCACTTTCTGCCGATCAGATTGAAGGGCTCAATTGAGAGATTGGGAAGCCTCTATGTGTAAGATATATTTCATTTTCATGGATTACCTTCTTCTATTTTCTCCAACCATGATGCACGCTTTACTTCCAGGAAATGGAAGGGGTTGCTGGAAGCTTTTAAGACAATGCTTCGCTTGATCACTGCCTTCCATCCTCAGAAAGATGGTCTGGCCGAGAGAACCATATAGACCCTTGAGCACATGCTCTGTGCATGTGTCTATGAATTCAGTCATAGTTGGGAGGATCACCTACCTTTGGTAGAGTTTTCCTACAACAACAGTTATCACTCCACCATCGGTATGTCTCCTTTTGAGATCTTATATGGACGACCTTGCATATCACCACTGTGCTGGGCAGACCCAAGGGAGTAAGAACTAGTGAGACCAGAGATGGTATGGGCTACCATAGAGAGGGTGTAGATCATCTAGGAGTATTTGAAGTCTGCACATAGTTGGAAAAAGTCTTATGATGACAGTAGACAGAGCCCTATGGAGTTCGAGGATGGCGACCAAATCTTCCTATGGGTCTCACCTCGACGAGGTTGGCAGAGATTTGACCGAGGTGGAAAGTTAATCCTTTATTAATTGGACCCTTCTAGTTCCTCAGCAGAGTAGGCGATGTGTCTTACCACTTGTCTCTTCCACCTCAGTTGCACCGGGTTCACGATGTCTTCCACGTCTCTCAGCTGAGGAGATAAGTGCATGACCCATCCCATATCATCGACCATGGGGAGATGGACATAGATGGCATGGAGACTTTCACGGAGGTTCCAGTGGAGATTGAGTATCGACATGAGTCTATCATATGTGGATGGTCGATACCTCTGGTTCGCATTCACTGGCAGCACAAGAACCTCCAAAAGAGCACATGGCAGCGGGAGGCTCAGATGCGTGCTCAGTACCCTCATTTGTTCCCTTAGTTTGACTTGTAGCTTCTGGGGACATAAAGCCCTGAGGTGGGGATAATGTAAAGACCTGTAATTCCTATGATTTTTTTGAAATACATGGAAATTTTATGACACACTTTTTCTGAAGGCGCTTGATTTCGAGGCTGGGTGTGTCCGAAATCAATTTCTGAAGTGTTTTTTGGGTACGTTCAGTAAATGTATGAGTGGGTTTTTATAAAATTTGAACCGGTTCTCAGATGTGAAATCCAAGAGCAACGCTGAACTCGTAACATCGGTGATTTATTAGAAAGAGCTTCACCACAGTTTCATTTTATCGAGTTTGGAATATACTTTTTGGGGTTTCTAATTTATGTAAATAAAAATATCATGTTAGCCATATTTTTATTTAGTTGTACTTAGAACCGCAAAAGGGAAGTTAGTGGAGGGGGCCACCACACCATAACCTCCCATGTGAGGATAAGGTGGTGGGGGCCACCCAATTTCAACAACCCATGGGAGAATAAATAAGGTGGGGACCACACGGGGCCGTACCCCTTAATAATGGGAGGAGAGGAAAACTTCCCCAACGCCCCTCACTAATGAGGGGGAGCCCTCTTGATTTTATGAACTCCCCATTAAATGGGGAGAAACTCCATGACCACTTTCCCCACCTTAATGTTCCAATCTCCCCCCTCCCCCCAATTAATTATTGCGCCAACACTTGTGTTTTATTAAGGAAGCCTCTTTGAATTCTCCAATATTTAATTTGACACCTCTCATGTTTTAATTAGGGATGTCGGGTTATTAATTCTTCTTTTTGAATTACATGACAAATTAATAATAGACAAACCCACCAATTCTTTTTCGTTGGAATAATTCACTTTTTGGTGGAGGCTTTGAGAGAAAAGCTAGGGAGAAAAGCTCCCAACCAAGAACGCGAAGAATACGAAGAATGCCTGCGACATATTCCTCCTTCGATTTCCTCACTCGGATCCTACGGACATGGAACATCTTCCCTCCTCACTGTCATCATCGAACTGATGGATGAGCTTGGAATGGATTTGTGTAGTGGACGCAATGAACGACACAATTATTCATCTCCTTCTATGATTCCGTCAACGAACATCGAACGACGCCCGATAATCAAAAGGTAGGGGTTTTAATTTTCGTGTTGATATTGTACTCCTTTTCTTAACTTCTTCAAAGGATATAAAGGGATTGATGCGGAAATTTTTTATGGTCATCTTCTAATGATGTTGAGTCTTTTGTTATCCACAAATACATAAGGGATTCAGGAGACCTCACACGGCCCGACACCCTCATAAAAGTTTTCTTTGTGATGTTCTTCGAAGTGGCCTCACGACATTGTAAAGAGGTGACGGTGACGAAGACGGCGAACAAGGGCCGCGCTACCCATGTAATCCGCGAACCGCGCCGCCCATGCGGCGCCCCGGCGTGCTTCCTGAACCCTTATACGCTGCCCCAAAACGCTACTCGCGTGCCCCGCGCACTGCCCGATGCCCCCACACCCAGCCGGTGCGCTGCCCGGTGCCCTCGTGCCCCACCGACGTGATGCACAGAGCCCGTGAGCCCTGCCAGCGCACGGCCCAGCGCCCCCGCGCGCTGTAGGCGCTCTGCCCGGTTCCCCTGCGCCGCACGGACACACTGCTCGGCGCCAATGCACCCTGTCGATGGCTTTCCGAGCGCCCCCACACCTCGCCGGAAGCCTGCCCGGTGCACTCGCGCCCTACCGATGGCCTGCCCGGCACCCCAGTGCCCTTCTGGTAGCTTCCCAGTTCCTACCGGTGGCCTGCTCGGCTCCCCGGCGCCATGCCTAGTGCACCCGCGACCTGCCGGTGACTGGCCGGCTTGCCCGCACCCCACACGGCCTTCTTGCCACCTTCCTCCTAAGCCGACCCGTGGCACCCCCTCGGTGTCGCTAGCCGAACTGGTCTGGTCTTTTGGGCTGAGTTACTATGCCGCCAACGTGGCGACTATGGGTCCGAACCACCCTCGCGGTCCGCTTGGCCATGTCCACCGGATCGGGTCAAAACATAGCTTGCTGACATGCCTAATGGGCTGGTTCAGACCCATCGAGTTTGACCAGGTCGACCCAGACCAGGTCGGCCCAGACTGGGTGGGGCCGGGTCGGTCCGACTGAGTCGGACCGGACAAGCGTCCGTTATTGACCCATTACCTTCTTGGGTCATATCATCAGCACAGGACGTCCATTTGACAAACTGTCAGTGACGCCGGTATTCTTGGAGCATAACCGTCCCTTTCAGTACACACCAATAGAGTTCGGGGTATAGTTGTTTCACAGTCTGGTAGGTTCGTACACGAATCCAACCAGGCCCCAATAATTAAAATGCTAATAACTCACAAACCGGGCGTCTGATTGACGCGTCGTCTGTTGCGTTAAGACCCCTATGACGTGGAGGTCCTTCGAGATACATCTATGTGAGACTTACTGACACATGGAGTATCGACAAGTAGCTCATGGAGTGGATCCTTCTAGTGATGAGAAGACAGAGTGCAGAGACCTAGTAGCTATAGACACGATGACTACATGACTGATTCAACTCTGAGTGAATCGACTAGCCCAGTGGGGAGAGCCCGGTATTTGGTGGAAGACCCATGGTGGATGAAGTTCCTGGTTGTTGGAAGTAGACCTGTGGTACTCGACAGGAGGAGTACCTCTGTAGGCTATTAGGGGGAGCGCCCAGTATTTGGTGACAGACCCATAGAGAATGGAGCACCTGGTAGTTGGTTGCAAACCCGCAGTACTCGACAGAGGGAGTACCTCAACAGTCCAAGGTTAGTGAGAAGCGCCTTGGTGTCATGACATGTCCACTGTTCTTGAAAGAGGAGGAGTTCTCTAGCAGTCGTAGTTTCGATAATGAAAATCTTGGTTTGATTTGATTCAATGACCTTTGTGTTTTCCTCATGATTGAGATGAGTTACTTGATAACTTAGGTATATGTATTGGAATATTCCAATGTAATGGTTATCCGTTGAAGTCATACTATGTGGTTTATCCTTGTTGGATTTTGTGAGTCCTTGAGGGACTCGAGGTCCCTAATGAGTATCCTTATACTCACCCCTGCACGGGTTATGCCTGAACCTCATTGTGTTGGATGTAGACGACGAACAACGCTGATTGAGGTGGAGTGTAAGAGGACTGGATGGTACCCAGTGGTGTACCTCACGATGAGTCAGTACCAGGAGGAGATGGACGGACGTGGAGCACTGAGGAGGCTATCTGTACCTACCCTTCAAGTAGGATCCATGGTGGATGATATAGGAGCTACTAGACACCTTCCAGCTGTTTTTAGTTGTACTTGTTTGTCCTTTCCTTGTACTTTATTGTTGGTCTTGTATGTCCGGCCCCATTACTTTCAGTACACTTTTTATACAGCTTTTACTTATTTTATGCTTCATCTTGTACTGTGGTTGTCTGATTTTACATTTTATAAAGGCAATTCCTTCCCAGTTATATGGATTTAAGCCTTTTTTTCTAGTCTCCAGCCCCTGGCCTATGGATGGATGGCATGGGGTAGTCACGATACGGGCCTTGGGGGATGAGTCGTGATAGGATGACACATGGTTTGTTCTATACAAATTCCACAATAATGAACCCCTCAATTCATATGTTCAGGTTTTCAAAAACCATGTGGCAGTATTTGGGAAAAGATGTTGAAGTCTATAGTAAATTATCTACATGTCACATTGTTTGTATACAATCATTGTAACTATTAACTATGATAATATGATATATGATGTCATGGACAATGTGGGGGAACAGTTGGATCATGGTTTTCCAACTGTTTGGGAAAACCATGTGAATCATTTATTGATTCCAAATTACCATTTTCAGTCTCAGTCATTTCGAAGGGAAAAACACTATTTGCATTATTTCATCCCCGCATTGTAGTTGGACCCCTCCTTCTTCTCGTTCTATAATCTATTTCATGAGGTTATTTTTGATGGATTACCCTGATTATTTAATATACATTTCACCATTAATTGGCCTTCACATGTCTCTTCATTAATTATCCCATAATTTTAGTTTCCCAAGTATAGTTTATTTGATAAGATTCCACTTGAGAATAGTGGTATCAATCGAACAAGTTAGTGATTTTTATTCTCCTATGTTGTGACTATATAAGGATTCCATGTTCACATTGTTGCACACCACTTCATTAAGGTACATTTCTATGGTAAATATTGAAAGGCACAATACATAAATTAAAATAAAATTAATATTTTTTTGAAATCATTAGTTATGTATATCTCTGTGTTATTGGTTAAGGGTATGCCATATATTTTTGGTTATTTATTGGTTTTGATTTTCACTTAAAAACTTCTAATAATAAGAATTTTGGAATTATACATATTAAAGTGTTGTTTTTTTATTAAAAAAAAGAAGATATTAAATAAATAATTTTAATTTTGTATAAATAAATTATTATTTTCTATTCTTGTGAATAAATTCCTTCAATATATTTGGTGGGATTGAATAGTCCATAGTAGTTACTTAAAAACCCTTAGAAAGTGTGGTCAAAAGCATTTATAAGGTAGGCAGTTGGTCTTAATTTCTCCTTAACAAAATTGCTTATGATGATGTATTGTATGATATGATCATGTGATATTTTGTAACAACCTAGAAGTATCTTAATGATTAATAAATGATAAATAAATTTATTATTTTTTATAACTATGTGATCAAAATAACATTTTTTTTATTTTATATTGTAATTTTTTAAATATCACCATTATTATTCAAAATGAAATATTAAATAATTTAATTATTATTTTTTGGAAAAATGAATACAATTTTCATGTAGTTAAATAATTTATTTAGTTTAAGAACTAATATTGTATTTTTAATATAATAAATGAGGTATTATTTTAAATTTTTATATTGTTTTAAATAATTAGGTTTAGATACATGATATGTTAAAAGCAATAAAATATGTTTTAAATAAAATTATTTTGGACATGATTTATATTAATGAGTGTTATGTGATGTTTTGTAGTTGAAGGAAATTTTTTATTAATTTCATTTTTATTAACTGATTTTTCAGAAATATTATTTTATAAAATAAGTATTATTTTAATAATTCATGGTAATATATAAATTAAGATATGATAGTAAATATAACTATTTAAAAAAAATTATATTTTGGAACTATTAATTATGATTAGATTATTTTTATAAAATTAATATGAATATAATTTTTTTGAAACTATTAATTGGGATTATATATTATAACAATAAAATGGTGAAATTGTACACATATTATTTGAAATTATACATATATTATATTATGAAAATTTTAGTTTTAAAAAATGGAATTTCATTGGTTTTAAAATTATAAATTAAATAATAAAATAAAAAATTTCATAAAATGTATATAATAATAAAAATAAAATAATAAGAAATCAATATAAGGGTGTCCTTTTGGGTGATGGATGTAGAGTGGTGGGGGTGTCACTCTCGGATGAGCCAAATATGAGGATGTCAAAGCCGAGCGAGGAACATAGTGCGATCACTGGTATGGCTTCATCTAGAGTGGATACCGGAGACCAGTATGTGAGATCTAATAATTGCATAATGTATTTATTTGTGGTTAGGGTTTCATTTCTAAGAAATATCTGATTTGATAAAGCTTTGAGCTACCTTATCCAATGCATGGTAGGGATGCTTTTTTATCTGTTTAAATCTAGTGATGGGAATATTTTTATTATATCAGTGATATGTTCAATATTTTCTTTTGTTTTCTTCATCGTCCAGTGTCGATTATCTCTTGTTGCCAACAATAAGAATTCTTTTTTATTCATAATACATTGTTTTCAGTTATAGATCTAACTATGAATGGATTGAATTTTGATTGTGTTCCATTAATTTATTTTCATCTGTTTAAAGTGTACATATTTATATCTCTTTTTCTATACAAATTTATTATCTATTGTGTACTAATCTATGTTTATTTCATTCATTGGATTGATTTTTCCCAACTTTTTTTAAAATATATATATTAAACACCATTCCTTCTTAACAGGTGATACATCCATATATTTTTTTTAAGTCTAGGTTTATTTCCATCGTTAATATTTTTTGTGAATATCTTTCATCACTATATACAAATAGAAATTAATTAAGATATAAAAGAATTATTATAGTTTGAAAATGAGAATGTCTAAAACAATTTCTAGTCATGTGGGAGTGTATGTGTGTGTTCCATGTAGTAGTAGAAGAAGGTCTTCACCTTTTTTCTGCCAGCCATGTTAAGGATCAATTTAATTATATGTTTTTATTAATGTATTTATTTTTTTCTTTATATATAACATGTTGTATTTACATTAATTATATTATGTTGTGATAATATTGTGTAAGTGATGTTTATTTATTGATCATAATTTTGTTTTATTTGAATTTTAGACTATTCAATTTTGTGAGAATATTTGTCTTGTCTTCAAATTTGGTTTAATTCAGAAAACTTAATATATATATATATATTAAAAAATTATTTTTGAAAACAATATTCATGATTTTTATAATATTTACTCATTAATTAATAAGGAAGTCAATTTTCATATCAAACCATCTTATGATTTTATGTTTTATATAATTTAAGCTCATGAACATAGATTTATATCCTTTTTTAAGGATAAGAATATTTTATTGTTCAATTATTATTATTATTATTAAAAAAATTGTTTCAAATTTATAAATTATTATTTTATTTATAATTTAGTAAAATCGATATATAAAAAAATAACAATAATAATTGTATTAATATGTTTTTTTTAAATATTACATCATGTGGAAGAATTATTTCTAAAATTGTGAACATAGAATACTAAGAAAATATCAAGACATATGAATTGAAAGCATGGATGTTTGTTTTTCATGTAGTCATGGCAATGCATGATGCTTGACATTGAAATTCTATTCATTTATAATTGACTTCTGAATATAATTTAAATTTTAAGTCATACTTCCAAAATTATTATAAACATGGAAATCTCCATGCCGTATAATGTATTATGGTTAGTTGAATGCTGAAAAGGTTTTTTGTGCATAAAACTATTTACATCTTCAAAATTTATTCAAGTTAATTATAAAAGGCTTTTAGTTATTTTAATGGAATAATTTTTTGAAAATAAATAGATATTTATAAAAATAATTTCGTAAAAATATAAATTGGCAAGTTCATGTCAAGGAAATGGTATGGGGTCAGGAGTGAATCTAGTGCCTTGAGGGGATTTTGTCTAACAAGTGATACTGATTAGTGGCCACATGGGTTTTATAAGACCTTTTGAGTATCTTTTTAATTCGTATAAGTAATTTTATTTTTAGAAGACAACCAATGATAAATCCAATTAATTTTAAATGAATAGATTTAATAATATATGATAATTATTAACTCAAATTATTTTAAAAAGAATTTATATATTAATATTAAATAGACATATATATTTTATATAAGAATATTTTATTAATTTTTAAAATAAATATTTATTAATGTGTTATATCCTTGTTTTAAAACCCATTACTATGAAAATTTACTCTCACAATATGCCTTTAATTTATTTTTCCCTAGTTTAGATGATTTTTAGAAAGAATTTACTTTGCTTATTGAGTTTCCGCACATATATAAGCTTACATATATTAATATTTTGGTACAAATTTGATAAAATTTATTGTATTTGTCTAAATCTCAAAACCATTGACCTGAAAATTTTCTGGAGTATAACATTCATTGTGTATTTTTAGTTGTCTTTTATAAAAAATATGTATTATTTTTAGTAATGATTATGGAAGAGCGGGTTTAGGTATTCACAGCTGGTATTAGAGTGACAGTTTTGATAACATTAAATATTAGATGTTTCTTTAGAGTATAGGTGTTTAGTAGTTCTTGATCATTACTATTTTAAAGATAAAAATTAACAATTATTTTATCTTTGGAGAACAAATTGTGAGGACACACATATTTCAATGGTGGAATAATGTAAGATCTTATAAATTTTAATTTGATAAATAAATGAATGTATAACGTAATTATTTTTAAAAAAAATTATTGGATAAAAAAATTCTTTATATTATATTTTGTTATTATATTTATTTTTAAATATCATGTTTTTTATATTAAATGAAATACTAAACTATTTACTTATTCTTTTATGAAAAAAGAAACAAAATTTTCAAAATTTCATGTGATAATGATTTTCAAAAAATTATTGAGTTTAAGTAATAATATTTTATTTTCATAATTATTATGGAGGTAATATTTTGAATTATAATGTTATTTCAAATAATTAGGTTGATATTCATGTTATGTTTATATAAATAATTTATGTTTTTAAATAAAATCATTTTTGACATGATTTTAATTAGAGAGTTCAAAGTGGTGTTTACAAGATGATGTGTGAAAATTAAAAAATGATATTTTATTGACTATTCCTTACAAAATAATATTTTGTAAAATAAAATTGTTCTAATAGATGATGGTATTATTAAAAGTATTATATAATTTTAAAACTAACTATTCCAAATTATATAAACTTTTAAACTATAAATTGCAATTATATTATTTGTATAAATTATTAGGATTATATTTTTTCATTAAACTATGAATTATTATTATATACTATAAAAATGAAAATTTGAAATTTTAGATACTTTAGTTATAATTAAGCATATTATATATTATGATTATGTTTTAAAAAATCTCACACATCATATGTGTAAAAAAAAGTAATAAATAAGAAAAAAAAATTATAAAACATGATAAAACATTTCAACAAAAAAGAAATATGTGGATAAGGGTCTCGTTTTTGGTTATGGAAGTTGAGCAGCGAGGGCGTTAAACATGGAGGATTGAAATTCAAGGATGTAGAAGTTGAGTGTGGAAGTAGGTGCGGTCACCAGTAAGGTGTTTTCTGGAATGTAGACAAGCTTCCATGGATTGAGATTTGAGCATTGCCTTATGGATTCCTTTTTAATTAGGGTTTTTCCAATGAGATATGATCAGATGAAAATTTTATCTAACTTAACCTAACCGAGGTAGGTGTCTTTTTTTTATTTTATGGGCCCAAATCATTTTCTGTAAATCAATTTTGGGTAATAAATATTTGTTCGTAATTTTATTTTTTATTTCTCCATCAAATATTATCAAGTATCTCTTGTTTTCAACAATATGAATCTTTTTCTATTCATCATACAATAATTTTAGTTATAGGTTTTACTTTTCATAGATTTAATTTTGATTCTGGTATATTTATTTAGATTCAAATATTTTAAATATGAATATTTATATATCGTTTTCGCTATACTTTTTTTATCTAGAGTCTACTAATCTCTGTTTCTTTTGGAATTTGTCATGTTCTTTAAACCCAACATGGTGCAATATATATATATATATATATATATATATATTAAACACCATGATTTCTATACCAGTATTTCAACCCGATCATTTTTTGAAAATTTGGTTTATTTCCCTTTTTAATATATTATATATGTATATTTCATAATTTTATAATAATAGTGATCATTTTTATATAAAATACTCATTTCAGTATAAAAATAATATTTACTAATATAATTATTTTTCTGATGTGTGAGTATGTGTGTTTGAGATGTAGTAGTAGTAGAAGGTCCTCAACATTTGTCTACAAACCATGTAAGGGATGAATTAACTAATTTAATTATATTAAATTATATATTTTCTATTTTCTATTTATATATAGGGGGTTGTATTTATATTATCTATATTATATTTTGATAATCTAGTGTGTAGGATGCATATTTATTTATCAAAATAATGTTTTAATTGAATATATGTCTTTTATTCTTTAGGATAATATATTTTAGGTCTTTAATTTTGGTTTAATTCATAAAACTCAATATATTTAAATATATATAATGCTAATTTTTAGTACTGAATTCTAGGTTTTTTATTTTTTCATAGATGTTCCTTAATTTTTAAAGAAATAATATATATTTATATAAAGATCTTATGATATTATGTTATATAGAATTTAATCATATAATCTCCAATTAATATCATAATTTAAGATTAGAATATTTCTATGCTCACAAAATATTGTTATTATTATCAATGAAAATTGTGTTTTCAATTTTAAACATAGTATTTTATGTATAATTTAGTAAAAACAATATAAAAATGTAATAATAATTATATTATTATTATAATATCATCTTCTTAAATATTACTTTAATTCAAAGTATTATTTCTAAAAAATATGAATAAAAATAAAATAAAATTTCACGATATGTGAATAAAAATCATGGATGTTTCATTTTCATAGAGGCATGACCATGACCTATTCAAAAAAATTAAATTCCAAGATTTTATAATAGATCATGGATTGGATTTTAAATTTTAATTCATGATTATGAACATATTAAATACATGAATTTTTCCAAGAATTAAAATGTTTTATGATAAGTTGGTTATTGAAAAAGTGTTTTGTGCTTAAAATTATTTTTATATTTGAAAGTAAGTCAAGTTAATTATAAATGGCTTTTAATTTTTAATGGATTATTTACAACAATGATAGAGATTTATAAAAAAAAGTCATACAGAAAATTAAAATCGGCACTTACATGTAAATGGAAAGGTAAAAGAGAAGGGAGTTAACCCACTACCTCAAGGTGATGTTGTCAAAATAGTGACATTGATATGTAGCCCCATGGGTTTTATAATATCAATTTATTATAGTTTTAATCTATAAAAGTATTAACTTTTTCAAAAGTCATTCAAGGAGAAATCAAATTAATTTTCATAGAATAGTTTTTAATATATATGTTATGTATTTTCTTTAAATATTTCAAAAAACACTATTTATATAATATATAATTATATTTGATCTAAAATTATTTAAATAATATAAAAAATAAATATTTATGAATTTATTATTTCTTGGATTTAAAACCCAAAACATGGAAAATGAATTATCACACCATGTTTTAAATTTATTTTTCATAGTTTTAGTAGATTTTTTTAAGGTATTCACATTGCTTATAGTGTTAGTGAACACATAGTAATTTAGTTATTTTTTTCTTGAATCATTGATATTGTGTAAATTTTATTTATTATTCTCCAATGACTAGATCAAAAAATGTCATAGACTTTAAAATACTCTAGGAATTTATGTGCCTTTTATAAACAAATACACATCATTTTTATTACTCAGTCTAGAAGCATGTGTTCGGGTCTTCCCATACCACATATGATGTAGAACTTATATTTAAATTTATTATTGACATAAAATAAATTATTTAATTAAATCAAAAGACTAAATGGTTTAAAATAAATCATGTGGATTACCCTATATATATTTTAATTTTTTAATGTCCACCTTTTCTTCGTGGGATCCTAAATGATTCTTCATCCACATTTAGATGTGACCTTAGCATAAAACTTTTCATTAGTTTTAAATGGACCCTTGAGGGGGATCCCTATTTGGAAATGGGATAGAGACAAACATGACCAAGAACATTAAATTCATGAACTCTTTTAAGAGTGAGGTGCTTTTAAACTAGTAATATTATCCTTTAAATTTCATCATGGCCCAAAGAAATTCCACATTTATTTATTTATGCCTTAAAAGTCCTCATTTGTTATAGGTTATGTCTTAGTAGAGTTAATACTCTTAGATATGGGATTAATCCATGAGATTGGAAATAGAGGGAACCATATGTAGGGAGCCTAAATTATGTTAATACACTGGTAATATAGAATAATTAATTTTTATTTATAACCTAGTGTATCACTCTATAGATTGAATTAACCAGTGTGACCACTATGTCTAGTGATCGAATAAGATGGGTATGGGTGTTCGACCATCACATTTGCTTCTAGATCAACTAAAAATTCATATTTTAGTAAATATTAATTATCCCGATATAGTTGATTATAACTATAATTTTATTTAATGATGGATGTCCCACAATCATATACTTGTATGGTTGGATTCTAAGGACACATTTGATCAGACCCTAACAATATATTACACATAAGGTTGGATCTGCCAAAATCCCTAAAATGATAAAATCCATATGATTTATATGAGTATAAGAATATATATATTATTATTATTTTATTTAGATGTAACATATAATGTAAATATTAATTGGATGATGAATAAATTAGGATCCACCTCTTGATTCAAAGAGGTTGTGTTTTTAACATAGTTTATTATTTGATTAAAAGTAATTAACAATGGTGAATACAAAGATTCATTGTGATATCATGGTCCTATATTTGATTATTCCTATATATGAATTTATAGGGTCTATATAATAATTCTATGAATCATGAAATAGAATAGGTTTTCAAATGAATCCTAGAAACCGCTCTTAGTTAGTGTATCAACCAAGATTCTAAGAACACTAATATGATGGTGATGATAGAGGATAGAAGCTGGATTCAATTACCCAAACCATAAATTTTTTATTAAATCCCCACGGTTGATGATAATTTAGTCAATTAATTATTAGAGTACTCTTTTAATCAGGTCGAGCCACCATGATGTTATTGACAACAGATTTTTAAGAATATGTTATAGAGATGATGATTGATGGATTCCATGTGACCTTCTCAATTATGGAGAATATACATTATATATGAATATATATTTGATAATTCAAATCCCCTTACGAAATAATTTTAGTTTCAAAATTTTTTACCCCTCATAAATGAGGACCTCATAATCTAACATTGTTCTATAATAATGAATGTGCAGTAATCATTTTGGTTCCACAAGTTATAAACAAATTTATTCGTGTACTTATGATTCCTAGGATCTGACTTGATCCCTTACTTATATGATGTCCATATTATACATGAAATCATATATTATATTTAATAAATTATATTATGGGTGATCCTAGGTTTGTGAATCCTCTTCTATTATGGTGATGCACCTTTCTCAGAAATATCTATGGTCATGGATAGAGTAGGTACAATTGTCATGGGTTGCCAATATTCCCTAGGTATCCATTATTTATTCAATTATATTTTTAAATTAGTAGTATTATTATTGTCATATTTATTAATAACCATGCACATAGAATAAATTTACTAGTTATGTACAGGACCACGTTGGTGGTTCCCTATTGAGTTTTGTACCCGCACTATGCATGGGAATCTATTTTACATGGGGAACCATGAGTTAATTCACATTATTGAAATCATATGTTTATGGTTGTGGCTGAAGATAGAATGTCCAAGTATGGATGAATAGATGAAATTTTAATTTGGGGTGTGATTAATCATAGGATGTTTTGAAGAAAAAAAATGTTATTTTCATTCATTCATTTTTATATATGTAATGAGGCCAATGGGTTGTTAGTATATGTATAACAAGGTATTTCATGCCTTTAGTAAATTTATGTTATTATAATAATTTTTAATATTAATTTCCTTCACAATCTAATTAGATATTATTCTATATCATGTTTTTTTATTTCTATGATTTCTCTTACTCCGATACGAGATCATTGTCTCCCCATGGTAACACCCTTGGCCCTTTCTACTAGTCAGCCACCTCTAAAATATGGTGAGGGTAACATGGGCCTATATTAGGACATAAAAAAACTATTTTTCTTCATATTGAGGGAGGGTAGTGACCAAGAGGTATCAAAGTAGTAATTTTTTTTAATATCATACAAATTTGGGACATTGTAGATAAGTTTTTTTGGAATGTGTTGGTGCTTGTGATAGATATTAGATGGGTGTGTTTATAGAACATAATATTGAAAGAATTATAGGTTACTAGGGATATTATATTGGTTTTCTTGGTTTATGATGTTATGTGTTTTTATGATTTTCCCTTCGAGATACTCTAATATAGTTTTTATTTTTATTAATTATTATTGACCTCTAGTTCTTGGTCTATTTGTGAGAGGACAATGATTTATTTATGATCATAGCTTTATAAGAAAGAGGTATCTACTCATTAATTAGTTTAGGTATGTAGGATCACATGAAATATTAATATTTCAATGTGACTTATATAACTAATGATATGAAAAATAATATATATATATAATGACAAGACAATTGGGTGCATCCCACAAAGTTTAATGGTGGAATTATGCTCATATGGAATTCCTTGTTAACATTATACAGTGGAAGGACATGTATACTGTGCCAGGATTCACCTTGCTGATGATGAATCTAAGAAAACTCCATTTGAAATAGAGGTTATTTGGCCCATGTAATGTTGAAATAGGTACTAAGTGTTTCGATACTAACATCAGAAAGTCACTAAGGGGTTGTGTTGTCTTATATATGGATCGTTAGGAGATACCAATTGGGAACTTAGTCCTAATTTATTGTCTCTAGTGGTATGAAATTGGTAATGAATTATTTTATATAGAACCTTGTAAGTTGATATTTGAATACAACTCCTATTTAGTACACCCTTCATTGGTGTATCCATTTCATGTATGGTTAACTAAAAATTCATAAAAAACTACATGGTTCTTATAGATGAAAATTCTTATGGAATATTACATAACTAACCAATATTTATTTGTATCTTGTCACATCTTATGATTCGATTCCAATATGTATTTGATCTATCCATGCAGATATATAACTTTAAGGGGTTATTAACATATACATATATAAAAGGTGAGGGTCAGTTCATTATTCTTCCAACATTAACATCATGAACACTAAAGAGTATCCCCATATGAGGGTGGCTATAGAGGATCTAGTTCTGGTAGAATTATTCTTGGAAGGTTATTACATAAATGATTAATGAATTTGAATAAGCCTTTAATATTTTATTAATTACTCATGGGATTCACATAGGTGGTCTTCCCATTACAACTTAAGGGATGTTCTCCTCTAAAATTGAATTGAAAAGTGGTATAATTGAACTAATGCACACATGTTTTAACCATTATAGGGTGATCTTATCCTTATATATATATTCAAAATTACCAATTTTAGAGTGTGTTTTTGTGTGTGTAAAATTTCATGTAGTAGTTAGTTAGGAAATTTGAATTTTCTCGAGTTTTATAATTAAAATAATATAGGGCTATATATGTGTGCCCTCACTATGTGAATTAATTAGTGTCTGATGTCATCATGAATGAGACAAAATGAGAGGTTATTTGTGAAGGTTTATTCTATGAGTTAATAGGGGAGAGTATTTTTAAATATATGAGATGCGGCATTGGTGAGAGGTTTGAACAGGCTTGTTGGATGGAATTAGTTCCACTGATATCAAACATGATAGGTGTGTATGGGTGGTTGACCCATACACACTTATTATTATACGTAACATAGTGATTCAATGTTTGGTTTTATATGGGGAACAATGTGAGGTGGGTAATATTGGGTCATTTATTCCCATAAGGTGAAGAAAAGGAAATCTATTTGGCCAATGAGATGAATGCCTGAGAGGTTCTATGGTTTTTTGGAATATGTATGATGATGTATTTCGATTCATAGGGAAAAACTATAGTGATTAGTTATCAAAAATGAATACAAAAGAAATGATTTTTCTTGTGGGTAGACCTGTTGACTATAGGTTAGGTTATTATAAATAGGGTCATAGTTTGGGTGGACTCTCATGAATTGAATTCATATAGGTGGTCTCTAAGTGTTTGTGTGTGATTTTGACATGCTATTAATTCAGTATAATAACCTATGGTCCCAAAATCCTTGGATGAGGATGATAGTATTTTTATGATTCATGGAATATGTGACATGACAATTTTTAAAGAGTTGTCCCTAGTGAGCTAGTGTCTTAATGGGACAGATATGATGTGGAGAATAGTTATCTTGGCCTAGTACGAACTTCAATTGAGAGTGAGTTAGGCTCTATTTTTGGGTAGTATGAGGGACTTCAATAGTTTCATTTTGGTGTCGAACATGACAAACATTTATTATGCATGATTCCATTTAGTTATGAAATCATAAATTACTATAAGAAGCCCAAGGGACCATAGTAATTATAATGTTTCGTTTGGGGAGATGTGGGGTTTGGGGTTGTTAAAAAAAATTAATCTTAGATGATATGATGGTATAATTTGATTATAAGAAGATTGTTGTAGGTATCATAATTCAAGGAATGGTTTGTAGGTGGTGAATTCCTTATAAATTGAATTTGGAGAATTCTACTTACATAATTCTAAAATGGGTGATATGTCCCTTTTAAAATGATTCTCAAGAAATAATGGATTTCATCAATTCTAGTGGTTGTTTTCATTAATGAATGGAGAATGGGTTGTGAAGATAGAGAACTTGACACTTGGGTTCAGCAATGTGGATTAACCTAAGGTGGGGAGAAGAATTTCCACCATCTGTGTGGGATCCTCATGTTATAAGTGCAATGGATGTTGATACTAGTTGATGGGAAATCATTTTAGCATTATATTGTTGGGGGAAAGTGGATCTGTTTTCCATTGGATTAATACGTTAATTCCATACTCATGTTTACATACTATTCATATAGAGTACTGGCATGGGTGTTAGGATTATGTTGTCTTATGAAATTCAAAATATGTGAATCAAATTAAATTTCCACCACTTCTCATAGAATATATCAATGGTGGAAGTAGATTTTGGATTGTTTTATTTCCATTTAATGTCACCTAAATTAATTTAGAGTCATTAGTGACCATTCTTTGATGACAATACGTTGCTTATGGAAAAAATGGTATCATGGTTGGGGATAAGCCAAGAATTTCGTTTAAGTGTCGATCAAGGAGTTTTGTCTAATGTTTTAGTGTATGGTGGGATTTAGTGTTCTGAGAAATGAATCTAACATGCCATATGGGATACAGAAAGAGTATTTTATGTATCAAAATTTGATTTTAATAGAATATATTGTGTGATCTGGTGTTGATCTTGGTCATGAAGGTTTCGACCATTTCTAAATAGAATTGAGGAACTAGAGAATCTTCCTCACCTATGACTGAGTGATGATAGTTGAGAACCATGCCAATATTACAGTAAGAATTCTAGGATCATGTTTTGGTAGTAAGTTCCAAATGTGGATGCACTCTGTCTCAAAATTGGATTTTGAAAGAAAGAACTTATCGGGAAGAGCACCATAGGCTTGGTGATGTACTGGATAATGAAACAACCGTGTATTATATTTGATGATCATGGGTATGTGATTTCATGATTTTTCAAAAGTGGATAGGAGTGTTGGTTTAGGATTTGGTTGATTTATCCCCATTATTGTAAAACTGTTCTTAGGGATCCCAGAAGGCATTTCAGGATGGAACGTAGATGTTAGAACATGATGTCATGAGCTAGGTAGTTATAGATTTCTAGTTGGATGTTCAAGAAGGATTCTTAGTGATGGTATGTATAATAGTAGGGAGGTTTAAATATCCCATGACTTCCTTAGTCTAAAATTTAAAAGGATTTCTGATATCAATTTCATGATGGGGAAAATATTGACCAAATGTCCAGAAAAAAATATAAAGGGTTGGAACCCTTTAAATTAACACAATATGAACATGGAATGATTTTACGTAGAGGGTTCATAGGTTTCTATATCATTCTATGAGTTCAGGGTCTCTCAGATCGAGTTTTTGGAAAGTTATCATTGTGTACATGGATAGAACACAATTAGTGATCATAATGACCTAATCCATGGGGCTTATAATGAATAGGTGAACGGTCTAAGAAAATTTGTGACATGAACTCATAAACTATTTCTATTTCTATAATAACTTGAATAAAAAATTTATACCAGGAAAATGGCCTATATAACTATGATCTATACTTATGTAAGGTTTGATGTCTTAGAAAGTGGGGAGGATGTTTTTCACATGATTTCTCAAACCATTCATAAAAATAACGCAAGACATTTAAGGGGATAAAGTAACCACTTTTCGACATGTTCTTTTTAAAATGAAGACCCTTATTTCTCCGATTTTCCTCCCCCATATGATCCAGCTATCCCCCTTCATTTTTGTCATCAAACACATTCAATAGGATTCTACTGATGGCTTATATTTCTAAATTAGTAAAAATTTTACCTTACATCGGTCTCCTATATCATCTTTCTTTATTCATATCTAATTTTGTTTTTTCTGATATAGGTGTTTGTTTATGATACCCCTAGGGAAGGGTGAAATTCATTGAGGAGATAATGTATTTTTTATAACATAGGAAGATGATGTACATTGATTCAATCTGCATATAACCACTTTTGGATTTTCAAATAATAATGTTTAAATTAAAATAATAAATACATTTTGTTTTGACACTCTTGTTTGGGGATTTTTTCTACTTCGTGGTCGGGGGTGTGACATGTGTTTTTAGTGAGTGTTTGTTCATGATTGTACTATGATGATATCGGTTGGTAATAAGTTGTGAATTATTCCTATTTAGGTACATTATTTTTTAATTATAAATGTTGATATTAATTGATTATTTATTTATGTGGTTATAATTAATTATTTATGGTTATTTTGTACGAGTTAGGGACATATATGTCATACACTGATGTGGAAAATCAATGGTAGCTACCATCCTCCCCATGGATATAAAAGTGGAACCATCCTTATTGGTATTGGATTTTTCATACTTTCCGCGGATAGAAAGTTTTTATGCCTATGTGTTGTATGATATTCCCAGGATCCATTACTAATAGTGTGGATTACATATATAAATTTTATATTCCTGTAAAATAAGTTAACTTTTAAATGACTAGATTTTGTTGTTTAAAATAAATTAGTTTCCGTAACATATATGTAGATCAAGGTGCAAAGGGGTAATTCAGTCCTTTAGAAAATGAAAAGATTTGTTCCCTAATTTTGTTCACGACCAAAGTGTAAAATATTTCCATAGTAGGAAATCGACCCCCAATAGGGATCCCAAATTAAAAAAAGGATTAAATACCTACATGACCAAGATGAGGTACTTAATTACCACCATTAATAGGTTGGTGCCTTTAAACGAGTATGGTCGTTCTTGGGATCTATTTACGACTTGATGAACAAATACATAATTTCGTCAAGTTCAAAAAGGTCTTAATATCTTAAAGGTTGTGTATTAGGGGAATTCTTACTCTTTTTGATGAGATTTGGTCCTGAGAAAAAAATGATGGAAACCCTGAGTAAGGTGTCACATTTACATTAATACCCTTGTATGAGATCATAGGGAAAAATTAGTGATGATAAATGGTATCCCCCTAAAGAATGAATCAACCGACATAACCACTAAATCAAGCGACAAAAAATAAGGTTTCAGATATTTGGTAAACCCTCAAGATTCAGGTTTAAATATCAATTCATCTATCACATAAATTATATTTAAATATATTTAGGTTATTATAAAAAAAATTAGTATTTATGAGGGATATTCCTCCAATAATTATTTGTACCTCTTTGTGCACAGGATAACTAGGATATAGCCCTACCTATCTATTACATTATATGTCTGTTTCACCTGAATTGTAACAATGAAAAACAACATATGGCTTATATGGTTGTAAAGTAATATATATTATTAAATGGTTATTTAGACGTAATACATAAGTTAATTATTAATTACACTCCTTATATATTGGGATCCACCTCTTTATCATCAATGTAATAATTTTTATTATAAATTAATAATTTGAAAAATATTAATTAACATTTATAAATACATGGATTCTTAATGAGGTTGGGATTTAGTATTAGATGTTAACTATACTGGGATACCTAGTTTCCCTTAAATTGCTACCAAAATTATGAAATAGAGGAAGTTTTCATTCTTATTTTATAAACCCCTCTTAGTGAGGGAATCACCCATGACTCCTAGCTCCCCGTGATCTAGAATAATCTATTGTTATTTAGGTGTCCACATTTCACTCGAGCACTAGATTCTTTTGAAATATTTGATGTTGATGATAGTTTACTCAATTGAGGACTCGGATACTCCCTATGACTGGGTGGACAAAACATGAATTCATAGCCTAGAGGTGTCTTCAAATATAATATAGAGTCAATGATTGAGGGGAAAAGAGGGATCTACTCGAATCGAGATGGTCATGACCCACTCCCCACAATGTGTACCCCTCCTGGGCTGGCAATGGGAGAAGAAGGATAGGGACTCCCAAGTCCTGCCACCAGTAGGCCCCAAGTTGGCGACTCGCATCAAGGGTATAATAATCACACAGAAGGGAGGAATTACCCTCTAAGAGAGCACACACTAAAGATAAGGATAATATAGAGACCAACCAACTCCATATCATACAGAAATATAAAAATAAACCCAAGTAATGATATGGAATTTCATGATATGAATACTACAATATAACATAAACACGAGTACATAATTTTAGTCTCATTGAAGTACTATGAAAACTGAAATGGAAAACTACAAGTACCCAGATAAAGTGAAACGATAGAGACAACAAAGCCCAGACTACTCTTGAAAACCCACAGGCTAACCATCTTGATCTTTATCCTACTCCATGAGTCCTGAAAAAATGTTTTACAAATGTAGTGTGAGTATAACAGTATACTCAGTAGGATCCTCCCTAGATCTTATCATACAAATGTAATGAAGGCATGCTAAGGAACAGAAAACAACAAGTGAAACTAACTCACCACCTAAATATGTTACTAGGTTCACATCCTCACCATGGATACTATCACAAGGTATCACATTCAAAAGTATATAATAAAATAAAGAATATCACGAGTAATTTCTTATACTTATTCAATGGTTTTCCACTTTTCACCAACGTCCCATGTCAAAAAGCATCTCTATCCAAAAGGTCTTTCCTATAGAAACCTAGGCATGACACCATGATATGTAGCTCAAAAAACACCACCACTATATATACGTATAAAAAATTACCTTGTAGTTTCTGGATGCCCACACATATCACATAACATGTATCATACGTCTGGCATTATACCTCAAGACATTATAGCCCATACAGTAAGTAAGGATCCTCAATACATCAGAACATATACCTATTACACCAATAGTATTCCATAGGAAACTATATTTAGAATATTTTTGTGTGAATAAACCGAAGCCATCACAACCCTCTACACACTTATATGGGGAAAACTATCCATTGTGCCTACCAGAAAATGTAATTTCCAAGTGAAGAGAGTGGGTTCAAAGGGGTTAGTTAGTCATCCATCCTCTGATCAAAATGTAGGGGAAAACACACCCCCAAGGGCTCAAGATCCCCATGGTTCCAGTTTCACTAACAGACAGGATGGATTATCATATTGAAAAAAACATGTATAGATTATAATATAGTTAACATTTACACTTTGAGTAAAATATTATCTTAGACTCAACTACAACAAACTTCTCTCAGACTCCGGGCTGTTAATACTAAGAGTAGATATCTTATAAGCATATAACCATTTAAAGAAAGATATTAAGTTACAAATACATTTTTATCAGATTAATTTTACATAATTAATTATTTAACAATTGATTAACTGATATTAATTCCACATTACATTTCATTAGCATCACACTAAGTCCCTTACCCTCCAGGCATAACCAAACCAAATCAACACATTCTCATAAATACAACCTTAGCAATGCATCCCATCATGCTCTAACCACAGGGATTAACATCATTTATTCAATCATTTATTAATAGAATTATTAAATTTTCATAATTCCAGGAAAATTAGAAAATCAAAACTAAGCTACCAAACACATGTTTCCTAACACAATGAGTAAATGGACTCCTTGTTGAGCCTCTGCCAACTATAGATGGAGTATAGACTCATCCATCCTCAAGAAACTAAACAAAGAAAGCATGTGGCATACCCCACTTGTCTTCTCCACCTTTATAATGTGGGTAAGAAATATTATATTCCTTATGTTGTAGGGAAAGTAAAGAATATAAATTACCAAGAAGATTTTATAAGAATCCAACATTCATAACTGACCCATTTCATAATCTTCGGCATCGTACCTGAAAGCCACATATATAAACCAATGCATCTCAACACTCTAGGAATCAAGAGCTACCCCAACCCCTGGGCCTCCCTTCCCCACATACCACAACAACCTCTCAGGATCAGACATCACAGTCTCCAAAAAAACCCAATTAGTAGAAAAATAATCAATAAGAAACTCGGAACTTGGCCCCTAGATTGGCATCTAGCCTTCACAGACAATGAGCACTCACGACTCCAAACATAAGGCTCTTATACTTTACATGAAACATGGTAACTCATAACCCTAATTGGTATTATCTTTTATAAATACATCAATTATTTAATCCATCTTAAATTAGCTAGGTCATTTAAACATACATAATTCCATCAATTTGATTATCTACAGTGTGCCATAGCAACAAACAGATTAAAAAACATGCCTCTTTATCATTATCTAGTTAATTTAAAATTAATCCTGACTTTATGTTCATTACCAATTTCCATCAAGAATGACATGTAGAACTTTTAAAACATATATATCACACCATGTAACAAAAACAAGATTCAACACCATACGATCGATACCAATTTATTTATCTGTGTTATTATTTTTTAAAATTTTATTATTATCCAGTGGGTTAAAACAATATAACTCCACAGTTGCACATAAAATAATAGAGAATTCATGAATCATCTACCTTAAATGGTTTTAGATATTATTTTCATGATAATGGCCATCTTAACATATCATGATCACCTCTCCTCGAATTCTGCACCCACCTGAAGATGCAAAGACACCACCACACCAACCAACCCAAGGAAAAATCCATTAGAAACATGGATATCACATGCCATAACCTGGAATGGAGGAATATAAGGAGGGAAATCTAGAAGAATGGTGAAAAAACATACCTTATATCAAAGACAGATCGACATGTCCTAGTTTCACCAAAACTAGTGGTGTTCATGGAGAAATAAGAAACTCCAAGGAAGAAACAAGACAAGGATACAACACTACACCAGACTCCAATAGGAAGGATGTAAAGGATCGAGCATCTCAAATTGAAGAACAAAAAAGAAGAAAAATAGAGGATGATATCTCATCACTTTAGAAGATTTAATGGATCCATGATTTATGTTATGTTGGATTTTCAATTAAGATCAGATCTATAAAAGGTCATGTGTTTTGATTGGGTAAAGGCATACTGACTAATAGGAAAAAATTAATATTGGAGTTATGGGCATTGAATCAACCTCAAATCCTGAAAAACAAGGACTTCATTGCATTTATTGTCAAAGTAAACGTCTAATAGTAAAAACTATAGGTAATATGTTTTTTTGGAAATTTGACAATGTAAATGAAATTTTTCTTGAAACATTTTTTATGACACCGTTTTGGTGCCACAATTTTGGTGGCACAGTTTCTGTGCCACCATTTATGTGCCATTGTTTTGGTGTGCCACTATTTCGATGCCACCATTTCGGTGTGCCACTATTACGGTGCCTCCATTTCAATGGCCCACAATTACAATGCCACTGTATCAGTGTTCCACTATCACAGTGCCACCATTTTGGTGAAAATGATTGGTGAAACATGATTTTTTGAAACATCTCGAAACAAACCACTACAACCCCCAAGAACACCAAAATCACTGGATTTTCAAAATGAAATGGTCCAGGAAATTTGGGTCATTAAATAAAATTCCTCTCAAAATATTATCATCCCCAAGAATCCAAAACCAACCCATATATGAAATAGAAAAATGGGTCCATGCAACAACTCTATGAGAAACCACTCAATTATCCTGCCACCAAATGAGCTCAACTGCTTGAAAAGAAACATTTGAAACCACACAACTCCAACAACTAGCTTTTAAACACTCTCTTGGTGGATATACCTCTCATAAGAGAGAAATCCGCATAAAAAACAGCTAAAGAAAACTCATAACCTAGAATGATATAAAACCATGAACCAAACATCATTAAAAAAAGAGCTAAACCTCAATCATCTTAGGGTACTGAGTTCACATATGCGAATCACATTCCCAAGTACTCTCCTCCCCACCACTGTTCCACATCAAGATATGGACCAAGGGAATTAAACACCCACGCAACACCTTCTCCTTGCAGTCATGTATCTCTACAGGTTGGTCCTTGAAGGTCGTATCATCCTCAACATTGATCTCACCCCAATTGATGACGTGAGAGTCTTCATGAAGATAACGATGAAGCTAAAACTCATAAAAAATTTGTATCCAGATAATCTATTGGGAAAGTGATATCCAATACACCATGACCCCAACAAAAGAAAACCCCTCCAAGGGCCCACAAAACCATGGAGAAAGCTTACTCCACTGACCAAACCTTCACTACCCACATCGAGGTGTCACCTTCAGAAAAAGATGACCCCCAAGGTCAAACTATAGAGGTCACACCCTATGATTAAAAAAGAATTTATTATGATCTTTTGTTACCATAATACTCTCAAAAATCACCTGAACTATCTATATCATATTCTTTACCAGTTTCAGTAGGAGAATTGTTTACTCTCCAACCCCAATCATGAACAGTAGAGAACAAAAATGTCAGATATACAAGGCTTCAAACAGTTCCATAATGATGGTGGAGTTGAAACTTTATCTATAATTTAACTTTACCAAGGGAATGTTCTTTATCCAAGAGCCTCCAAAATACTAGAATCAAGAGAATAACAATTATTCAAGATTTTCAATGGTCCACTTTGTCTGACCATACATTTCCAAATGAAGATCAATGCTATCACCTATATAGCATCATATCCTCCATGATCTTGTGGTAACCCATTAAAAAGGTCCATTAAGTTGTGCTACCACTTCCACTATGGAACATCCAATCACTAGAAAACTAATGGAACATAGTGCTTTGCCTTCACCTTCTCGTAGACCAAATATTGAGACACAAACTCTGCAACCGCATGTTTCAACACAGGACCGCCAAACTAACTCCTCAAAGCCCGATACATCTTATTCACTCTAGGATGTACCAAAAAGGGTGAACTATAGAACTATATGAGAAACATATCATGAAACACCAAAGAAAAAAAGGCATACCTGTAACAACACCCATTGTTTTTCATCCTCAGAACAACCATTAGGGGCCTCACTGCAAACAACTCGGTCTCTTTAAACCTCCACATCAAGATCCCCCAATTGGGACACTTAATGTTTCTACACAAGAGATGACTATAACATCATCTAAAAAAGACAACCTATTCTACAAACTTCTCCCATATTCACATGTAATTATAAATGTTCTTCCATCACCCTACATGAATAACCATCTTCATGCACTACATCACTACGTGACTTCCTGCTAAACAAATTAGATACTTCATTCCCTCGGCTAGGTGTATTCAGATTTTTGAAGTCATGGTCATGAATTAACTCCACCCACTGATGTCGCTGCATGTTCAAGTGATGCGTAAAGAAAACATACTTCATGATCTTATGATCGGTGAAAACTATAATGTGGTCACTGGTGAGGTAATGCATCTACAACATGAGATTGAACACCACTTCCTCCACCTCGAGATCGTGTGTGGAATATCTATATTCATTGGGATGTAAATTAGGAGACCCATAAGAAACTACAAATATATGATCCATGAGAACACATCCTAACCAATGACACAAATCAACATCGAAAACATCAAACTAGACTACCTTTGCTAGAAGAAAATGAACCGGATCACTGTCAATCTTCTCCTTCAGATACTCAAAAGATTCCTGACAGTGATTGGTCCACAGGAATGCTTGATCCTTCCTAGTGAATGCTTTTAAAGGAGTCAAAACATGAGGTAAATCCACCATGAATCTCCTATAATATCATGCCTGACCATGTAGGTTCACACCACCACCATTATCTTTGTAACGACCCAAATTTTTTTTATGAAAATTCCTCTTGATCTAATTAAATTCTTTATTATGGTTAGATAAAATGTGAACTTCATTGGTTTTATGTTTCACGATTTTAAAATACCATTATTAATTTTGATCATTGTAAATATAGTTGTTGAACACTGATTACATGATTAGTATAAATATATGGATTTAACAAATCCAATTTAATCCGAAAAAGGAAGTGATGGCCTCATCCAGTATAGTTTCCCGATAAAAAGCCCATTTTTTGGATCTAGGAAATGAGGTGGTGTCATTAGGCTTCTCTCTTGACCAAGCCCAAGATGAGCTTGAACACATTACGCATGAGCGGAACTAACAATGGGAGAAGTGGAAGTTAGTAGAGATTACCACCCGAGCAATGTTATCCTAGCCACCCCAAGAGTCTTTCACCATCGCAGACCTTACCCTTCGGACATATGCGGGTGTTATAAGGGGTAATGTAACAATCCCCTAGAACTATTACTATTTACATTATTTTTGTATTAATAATTTACATTCATTTTATTATTGTTACTTTGTAAATAGTATTTCAAAAAGAAACAATATTTTTAGTTAATATTAAACTATGAAATATATTTTGGAGAATTAATGGATTTTATAATTAAATAATATCTTAAAAAATATTATTAATAAATTAAATTTTATTAAATATAATAGATCATACTATATATATAAATACAATTATAATTTTTATTAAGGTTTGAAAGCTGTTTTTTTCAAAACCCATGAATTTTTTATAAATGTGGGTTTTTATTTTAAAAGTAAAAATTAACATATTTGGAAAATTATTTAGATAAAATTATTATTATTATTGGAATCATGATGTGGAAATTATCCAATTGTTAATTTTTCATAATATTTTGAGATAATTGAATTTTTGGGTAAAAGTTAAATACCGTTTTAATATATAATGTGTTTTATGACATCATAATGACTCAATAGTGGTGTAATAAAATACTATATAATTTATGTTCGGCCAATATATGTTTTAACATTAAAATAATGTGATTTTATATTTTTTAGATTTATTTAACAAATGATTATTAGACCCTCCAAGACTTATAAAACATTCTGTCTTTTAAAATTGTTTTTAATGAGAGAGTGACTCACCTCCACAAAAGAAAACCTATTATTTTAAGAATTTATGACATTGTCCTCATAAAATATTGTTCTCCACTACCCTTTGGAAAAAACCATGGGAAAAAACCATTGGCTGGATTATGGTTTTGATTAGTTTAATGTGTGGTTTCCCAAACCTAAATAATAAAGAATTCTCTCTCCTTTCCTATATAAACCCACCCATTCTCCCACTTCCTCTTCACTAAAAGTACTTGGAGTTCTCCCAAAATCTTCCCTCCTCTATATAGAATCCTCCCAAGGCACTCCAAGCTCCTAATAAGCTTCCATAAATCCTCTCCCAAGCCTTTGGAAGCACACTTCCATGTCAGGGATTTCACCATTTCTCATTTTTGTCCAATTTTCATTAAGTTGTTATTCAATTTTGTTTTCAATTAAAGATTCAGGGGTATTATTTCAGTCCTCTCCCATACTGACATATATTTTTAATGATGAAAGACCCCTTTCTATCTCTTTAAATGTGTCCCAGGTACACCCATTACAATGCTGAAATTTCGAAAGAAATTTTCCTCTCTCCATTTAAATTCAAGAAATTATTTTGAATCATAAATCAAAATTACATTAAAATTGAAGGTACATGTATCTATATGACACCCTTAATTTCCAATTAAGGTACATATGATGAGACATCTCTTTCTCTCTCATAATCAGTTTTATGAATTCTTATCTCACGCCGTTATGCTGCCGAAATTGCACAACGTTTTTCAAAGCCAATGTCATTGTGTAGTTAATACCAAGACCATTTCTATATCAAGGGTATTAACCTATATGATCATTTACTTATTGATTATAGAGATTCATTTATGAATTCCACATTCCATTATCATGGAATAAATTATGTTTTGTAATGAATCCATGTTTAATGATCAATGTAGCACACATATTCATAAAATGAAATGCTGAAAGAGGGGGCGCCCTGATAGTGCTCGAATGTGTTGGGTAAAGTATAGTGTCATGATACATCATGTGAAATTGGTATTGAATCTTGATTATTCATGTGCAATGAGAGTTTACTCATGCTTCAGGTTCAATGAGAGTTTACTCATGCTCCATGTGCAATGAGCCCTAGCTCATGCTATTTCTATGTTATGTGTTTATTCCACATCTCCATGTTATGATTATCATGATTTATAATACCTTTATGTTCATGTTTCTCTTGTTCTCCATTGATATGAATATTGACTAAAATGTATTTTATTCATCGTGTTACTCCTTGTTTATTCCATTATTGGGTTTTATAACTTACCATTTTCTTATGCATGTCCTCAGGTTATCCCATGCAATGATATATATAAGGGAATGTAGTGGTAAGGTAAATGATGTTTTCAATAAGATGTTGTGTTCTATGTTTTATATTATTATGTAATGTTACTAATCCCCAAAGACACTAGAAACCTTGCTCTTTTATGTTTTATCAAGTCAAGAGTTTATGTAATTAATCATGTTTAAGTGTATAATAAAAGAACATGGTTGTTATATTTAGTACCAAAGGATAGGTTTAGTTATTTTTAGGAATAGGATTATAAAACCCTAGTGAATAATTAGAGACAAGATTAATTATAATATAACTATCCCTATGTTTAAGTGGGTATTGAGTATGTGGTTTATCATGCAAATACATCCCTCTCTAGATACTAGTAGGTAGAGGATACATTGGTACAGATGTACCTAGGGGTGAAAACCCCAACAAGGAGTTTTGGGATTGACCTAGGGTATCCTAGTACATGAAAATGGGCCTTCATACACTCTTGGTTACAACACTCTCATGGGATATGCATTGTTAAATTCACAAGATTCGTATGAACAATTATTAATGGAATAAAAAATGTCCCCTAAGAATATATGATTGAATGTAGATCATGGATAACATATATTGAAGACTATAGATTCATAAGTAAAGGAAATAAAAGATATTTATAATTCATTGGATTTGTCCTTGGATTACCCTTTATGTGTTACCCCGAACATTCCATTCATTCGATCAAATGGACGATAATAGGAGGACTCTAGGTAACAACCAATGTGAAGACCAATGTGATGATAGTTTTAATGAGATGCCCAACTCGATGGGTGCGGGAATCACAAACTTTTTCACAATACTCTCTAAATTAAATCATTATTTGATTAGAAACATGGGTCGAGAAGAATGTTCAACCCCCCCCCCAAAGAAAGAACATGTCGCTATTGAGAGCTTCATGAGACAAAGGCATCCTACTTTTAATGGATCATCTAATTCCTAAATCTCCGAATAATGGATCAACCCCATTGAAATGATATTATCCATCCTTTAATGTTCCAAACAAGAGTAATTTATCCAAGATGCTTATCGTATAGAGGGTGAAGCTGATCAAAGGTGGAAATTGATAAAAAATACGAATCTTGAGGATGAGATAAAGGCGTTGGGATGGATGGATTTCCAGAAGATGTTTTTCAAAAAATATTTCCAGCACACCCTCCGACATAAGATCGAAAGAGGCTTCTTTGATCTCAAGAAAAAAGAAAACTAATCTATCATAGTGCATGATGAATACTTTATAAGGCTTGAAATATACACCTCTGGATTTTTTGTTAACCCTGAATTCAAGGTTGGCCACTTATTTGGTGGGATGAAACCTAGCCTAAGAAAAGCCCTGGAGATCCGTGACTTTGACATCTATGAGAAAATTATCCATTGTTCTCTTAAGGATGAAATGGGGATCAAAGAATCTCAAGGATATCATGGGGATAAGATGTGTATGGTCAATTTCAATTCTGGCGGTCCGATGGATAATACCAACTATGCGAAGTATATCCATCACCCCACTTGCCAAAGGTTCAGAAAGAATCACCACAAAAATTTCTTAAAGAGGACAAGGAAATGATTTAAGTGTGGAAGAGATGGTACCATTGCTATTAATTATCGACACAAAAAACCCACGGTTGTGACATAGGAGAGGAATTATTTGTTTGACTCTCAATGCATTGTTCATTTCTTAAAATGCAATGAAGCAGGGCATCTTGAAAATCAGTGCCCAAAGCCATGGGTTTTTTGAGGCAACCAATAACCTCCATGGAAACTCGGGAATGTTTTTAACATCACTACTGCCGAAGTGAACCACGTCAATGAAGTGGTGACAGGTATGCTAGTTATTCATTAAATAATAGAAAACATACTTTTTGATTTAGGTTCAACACCTTCTTTTATATCTCTAATTTTTAGTAGAACAATCCCAACACCACCAGAAATCATGGATGTATAGATGTCAGTGAGTACGGAAAATGGGGAAATCATTATATCCTATGAATATAACTCATCCCCTATCATTATTTGTGGATTCAACTTCCTGAGGAACCTCTTCATACTCCCTCTAGTGGAATTTGATTCAATTCTTCGCATGGATTGGATTTCCTTATATAGAGCCAACATAAATTTCCATGAGAGGGAAATAAATCTCCATGTGGAGAATCAACCCCTGATTCTATACAAGTGAAAGGAGGAAGATGAATCTTCTTTAGATCCATCATCTCACACGTGGATATTACTACCCTATAATAATGCATACCTAGATCTGATGAGTGATTCTAAGGAGGCATCAATCATGGAAGACATGCCTATTGAGAGGGAATTTTTTGAAGTGTTTCCTAAGGAATTGAAAATTCTTCCTCCTAGAAGAGTTGTTGAATTTTCAATTGATCTTATACCTGGAGAGATTCCAATATCCAAGACTCTATATAGAAAGGCTCATGTGTATCTTGAGGAGTTTAAGATACAACTACAAGAGAATCTGAATAAAGGGTTTATACTCTCATGTGATTCACCATGGGGTGAACCGGTCCTCTTCATTAATAAAAATGATGGGTCAATGCACATTTGCATCGATTATCAAGAGCTTAACAAAAAAATGATAAAAGAACAAGTATACTCTCCCACGAATTGATGACTTGTTCGATCAGCTATGTGAATCACAATACATCTCAAAGGTAGATTCATTGTCAGGATATTATCAAGAAAGGGTGAATAAGGAAGATATATCGAAGACTGCTTTTCGTACAACATACGGGCACTAGGAATTCATATTAATGCCTTTCAGACTCAATAATGATCCAGCAATTTTCATGGACTTTATGAATAGATTATTTAGAGACTACCTAGAAATATTTGTGGTAGTCTTTATAGATGATATTCTAATATATTCCATAACCAAGGAGGATCATGAAAATCGTCAAAGAACTATATTAGAGACCTTCCAAAAGGAGAAGATCTATGAATAGTATAGAAAGTGTGAGTTCTTGTTCAAGGAGGTCTCATTAATGGGTCATATCATCAATAGCAATGAGATATCTATGGACAAATGTAATAGAGGAATGTTTTAGGCCCACATTGGCAACAGATATCTGTAGCTTGTTGGGGTTAGATGGATATTATCAACGATTTGTGAAAACTTTCGCACGATTGTCCAACCCTCTTACCAAGATTACTCAGAAGGTAGTAACGTTTTATTAGAGTGATTAATGTGAAGAAATATTCACATAGTTTAAAAAGAGTGTTATCACTACGCCCATGCTCACTTTACCCATAAGTATAGAATGTTTTGTGGAATTTAGTGATGCTTAGAAGTAGGGCATGGGATGTGTGTTGATTCAAAATGACAACGTCAATTCCTATGCTTCAAGGCAATTGAATTTCCATGAGCATATTTATCCAACACATGATCTGGAGATGGATGTAGTGATCATCGCTTTAAAAATTTAGTAGCATTATATATTTGGGGAGAAGTGTGAAATATATACAGGACAAATAAGCCTCAAGTATATATTCACACAGAAAGAGTGGAACATGCGCCAACAATGATGGTTAGAGTTGATCAAAGAATATAACTGCTCAATCAATTACCACCCTGGGAAAGCGAACAAGGTGGCAGATGCTCTGTATAGATAGGACCTTGCAATTCTGTCAATGATGGGAATTGAAAATGATCCAATCGTCTTAGATTTGATGAATATGGACACGGGAATCATAAATAAGGGAACATCATCAATCCTTTCACAAATTATTGCTCAACTGCCTCTTTTGGATAGGTTAAAGGGTGCTCAAAAAGATAATGTGGGAATTCAAAAGAATGTGGAAGCTATTAGAAAAGGTAAATCCTCGGAGTTAAATGTTAAGGAAGAAGGAATTGTGAAATTTGGGAAAATACTATTTGTTCCATCAAGTCCGGAGCTGAAGAAGGATATTTTGGATGATACACATAGTTTGAACTTCTCTATTCAGCCCGAAAACACAAATATGTATCGAGATATCTGAGAGCATAATTTATTATATAATATGAAGAAGGATATTGATGAGTATACATCAATGTGCCTGCTGTGTCAGCAAGTGAAGGAAGAGAGGTAGATGTCTAAGGGGATGATGCAACCATTTCCCATACCAACATGGAAATGGAATAACATCACCATGGACTTTGTCACTAGACTTCCGAAGACATCTAGAGGCAACAATGCAATTTGGCTTTTTGTGGATCTTCTTACAAAGTCTGCACACTTCATTGAAATTCAGGAGGATTTTTCATTGGATCAACTAGTATAGATATATATCATGTAAGTGGTAAAGTTTCATGGAGTACCACTATCTATTGTATTTTAGCGTAATCCCAGATTCACCTATATGTTTTGGAAGAGTCTTTAACATGCTCTGGATACTGAACAGAACTTCGGTACAACCTAACATTCTCAAACTGATGGCCAATCTGAGTGAACTATTCAGACACTGGAAGATATGTTATGATCATGTTCAATGGACTTTAATGGAGGATGGGATCAACATCTTCCTCAGTTTAAATTCTCCGATAATAACAGTTTCCACTTGAGCATCCCAATAGCACCTTATGAAGACCTATATGAGAAGAGGTTCAAAACATCAGGATGTTGAGATGAAGTCGGTGAGTGTAAGCTACTAGGACCTGAAATGGTCGAAGAAATGGTGGAGAGGTTAAAACCATTTTGGATCATATCAAGGTATCCCAAAGACAAAAGAAGAGTTATGATGATAACCGTTGATGAGACCATTAGTTTAAAGTTGGAGACATGGTGTTTCTATGCATATCTCCATGGAATAAGGTCATGAGGTTTGGAATGAAGGGGAATTTAAGTCCAAGGTACGTCGTCCCTATGAGATTATTGACCGTATCGGGGATGTGGCCTATCGACTAGCACTTCCACCAACCATGGACAATGTACATGATGTCATTCATGTGTCCCAGTTAAGGAAGTACATACCAGACCCTTCACTTGTACTCTCTTCAGAGTTAGTACAACTAGAGTATGATTTTTCTTATGAGGATAATTGAGTAATGATCTTATATCATAGAAAAAATGTTTTACGAAATAAGACAATTCCCCTCATGTAAGAGTTGTGGAGAAACCACAAGTTTTATGACATGATGTGGGAATCAGAGGAAATGATGAAGCAGAGTTACCCACATCTGTTTTAGTATGGGAAAAGGAAATTTGGAGGGTGATATCTCTTAAGGTGGGAATATTTTAATGACCCAAACTTTCATTAATGAAAATTCATCATGATCTAATTAAATGTATTATAATGTTTATTTAAAATGTAAACTTAAAAAGTTTTATGTTTCTTGATTTTAAAATACAGTTAAGAATTGTGACCATTTCTAATATTGTCATTGAAATGTGATCACATCATTAGTATAAATATTGGGCTTTAACAAATCCAATTTACAAAAAAAAGAAGCAATTGACATATCTAGTAGACTTTCCCAGTACGAAGCCCATTTTTGGGAGAGTGAAAAGGTGGTGGCGTCATTGGGATTTGCTCTTGACCAAGCCTAAGTCAGGCTTGAACATGTTAAGCTTGAGCAGAACCGACCGCGGGGGATGTGGATGTTAAAAGAGATTACCCCCGAGCGACATTATCCCAGCCACCCCAAGAGTTTGTCCCCATCACACTCCTTACCCTACGGTCTTATGCGGGTGTTATAAGATGTTGTGTAAAAATACCCTACCACTATGACTATGTACATTTTTTTTGTATAAATAATGTGCATTCATTTTATTATTGTTATTTTGTAAATAGTTTTAAAAGCACAAATAGTATTTTTTGATAATATTCAACTAAGAAATTTATTTTTATTAATTAATTTATTTTTATATTAAATAATATTTTAATTAAATATTATTAATAAATTAATTTTTATTAAATATAAATTATCGTAAAATTTTTATGACAAAATTATAATTTTTATTATGGTTTGAAAGTTGTTTTTGTCAAAACCCATGCTTTTTTGATAAATTTCGGTTATTTTTGAACATAAAAAAAAATATCTAGAAAATTATTTAGATAAAATGAATATTATTTTTGGAATCAGAATGAAAAAATTATCCAATGGTGAATTTTTCAAAATTTTCTAAGGAAGTCGAATTTTTGGTCAAAAGTTAAATACCGTATAAATATATAATGCATTTTATGACATCATAGTGACCCAATAGTGATGTCATAAAATACTATAAACATTATGTTTGGCCAATATATTTTTTACCATTAAAATAATGTGATTATAAATTTTTTTTACATATTTAAAAAGTTTACGTGGACCCTCCGAGACTTATAAATTTGTTTTCTTTTTAAAATTGTCTTCCTTGAGAGTGTGACTCACCTCTTCAAAAGAAACCCTATTATTTTAATAAGTTAGGCCATTGGCCTCATAAAATCCTTTTTCTTACACCCATTTGGTAATAAACATGGGAAAAAACCTTGGGATGGTTTGTGGTTTTGATTAGTTTAATGTGCGTTGTCCCAAACCTAAATAATAATGAATTCTCTCTCCTTTCCTATACAAACCCACCCATGCTCCCACTTCCTCTTAACTTAATTCTATTGGAGTTCATATAAAATCTGCCCTCATCTCTCTATTATCCTACCATGGTTCCCTAAGCTCTCATGAAGCCTCTCTGAAGCCTCTCCCAATCCTTTGGAAGCACACTTCCATGTAAGGGATTTCATCCATTCTCATTTTTGTCCATTTGTCTTTAAGTTATTATGCCCTTTTTTCCATTACAAATGTTGGGTTATGATTTCAAACCTCCTCTCTATTTCCCTCTATGTATGTTTGAATGATGAGAGACCACTTTCTCTCCTATTAAATTCCTCCCATGTACACCTATTACTATGCCAAAATTCTGAAGGAAATTTCTCGCTCCTCATTTACATTAAAGCAATTATTTTGAATCATGAATCTAAATTCCATTACAACTGTTGAGACATGTATCTATATAACCCCTTACTATCCATTTCATGTACATATGATGATACACCCCTTTCTATCTCATCAACAATTTTATGAATTCTTATGTCACGCCGTTATGCTACCGAAATTGCCCAATGTTTTTTCAAGCCAAAGTCATTGTGTAGTGAATACCATACCCACTTCTCAATCAATGGTATTCACCTTTATTCACAATTATATATATATTATATATCTTCATGTATGAATTCCATATTCTTTTATCGTGGGATAAATAATTATTTTTAATGAATCCATGTTTGATGAACATTGTGGCACACTTATGCATGAAATGAACTGTTTAAAGAGGGTGCACGTTGATAGCCATCCAATTCATTTGATATAGTATAGTATCATGAGACATCATGTTCCATGGGTGATGACTCATGATAATTCAACATCAATGTGGGTTTAATCGTGGTTCATGTGCAACGAGGGTTTACTCATGCTTCATGTGCAATGTGGGTTTACTCAAGCTCTATGTGCAATGAGCCTTCGATCATGCTAATTCCATGTTATGTACTGTTTCCATATCTCCATGTTATGATTATTAAGATTTATCATGACATTATGTTCATGTTTCTATTACGAGCCATTGATATTCCTATTTACTAACATGTATTGTATTCCTCATGTTATTCCATGTTTATTCCCTTACTGGACTTTATAGATCACCCTTTTCTTATGCATGTCCTCATGTTATCCCATGCAATGATAAGTATGATGGAATGTTGTGTTAATGTAAATAATGTTTTCAATAAGATGTTTCATTATATGTTTTATGTTTTTATGTAATTTTCCAAAGCCCCAAAGACACTAGACCTCTCGATCTTCTGTCTGGTATCAAGTGAAGAGTTTATTTATAAATCATGTTTATGTGTGTAATAAAAGAACATGGTTGTTATAATCTTGGGGGATACCCAAGACAAAAATGATTCAATTATTTATGGATACACAGATACTCCTGACTAGGAATCATCATGTCCCAAAAACCAAAATTCTTATTAAAAAACTCACACTTCGACAACTTCCCAAATAGTTATTGTCGACGAAGTATTCCGAAAATGAAAAGTAGATGATATGCAAGATCCTCCTCTGACATTGAGTTCACGAGGATGTCATTAATGAAAACCACCATGAACATATCCAAGAATTGATAGAACATAGTGTTCATCAACTCCATGAAAACTATGGTTGAACTTGTCACACTGGAATACATCACTAAGAACACGTAATTCCCATGATGAAAACATAAATTGATCTTTGGAATAACATCATTCTATAATCACATATGATGATACCCAGACCGAAAATCAATCTTCAAGAAAATTTTTTATCACATCTGTTGATCAAATAAATGATAAATCCATAGAAGAGGATAGAAATTATTCACATTCACTTTGTTCAAGAGATAATAATCGATACACAACCGTAAACTGTCATCATCCTTCTTCGTAAAATAACAAATGATCCCCACAATGAAACAATTATTTAAACAATCCCATCTATAACAGGACATAAAGATATATTAGCATCTCTAGTAACTCAAAAGGGGTCATCCTATATGAAGACATTGATATAGAAGACGCTCCTGGTTGTATCTCTATCTGAAACATGATATCTAAGCAAGGGGTTAATGCAACAAACTCCTCGGGAAATAGATTAGGGTACTCTTCAACGACCTGGGTAACACTGACTATTGAGCCTCTGATGAAGTCAACATCAAATCATCCATCAAGGATGATAATTAATGAACATTCCTTTGACCCCTTTGAGGGTCTCACTCTCTAACAAACACTGATGGCTCTCCGTATGCATCGGAGAAAAGAACCTCCCTCTTGATAAAACCCACAATAAACTACTTAGAATATAAACAATCTATGATGATGATTACATCGTATGGCTGAATCCATCATCATAAGTATATCCCCAATATCAGTGCTTCCCCAGAACTTTCTCACGGTCTTTACAAACATCTAACAAGTCAGGTCAACCTACAACTGGCGTAGTGATTTTCAGGGGCACTGGAAGCCACTCTACCTCACGTCGAAAATAATAGAAAAGGGTATGTGGTATGAAGAAGTGTGTGTATCCTCAGTCAAATATGGGATACACCCAAGTGGGAAACAAGAAATGGTACCTTTAATGATACCAGGCTTTCCTAGTGTTGGCAACTCTAATGCAAAAACTGACCATGAAGTTCTCCCCAACCCCTTTGTCCCTGATGAAGACCACTACCACAATCGTGAACTGCTCTTAGAGGATGGGGAGAGTTCTAAGGATATCCTATGCCTTCCATGCTTTCTCTCTATTGATCCAAATTGGGTGAAACCTGCTGCTATTACCATTCCTGGAACTGCCTCCATGGAGAAACCTGTAGTGGAATGCCTAGTTCACACTGACTGCTCTGAATGGTCAGACACTCTCTCTTCATATAACCCTAGTGTCTATAAGATAAACAAGTTCATAATCCCATTTAATGGTATTGAGAGCTATTTCCCCTAGATAAACGAGATACAGAGGGTTTGGACCTTCTCCTTCTGTACAAAAACTATTCTTCCCCGAAAACTAGGAAGCCCATACCATAGATCTACTTCATGAGGAATCATAATGAATCCCTTATTGTTAATATCTGGTTCTAGATAACATTTTCTTTATGACATTTTCCCTCTACAACAACTCACGATATGTTATCTACATAGATTGGGTGACCTAGCATAGGATATATGGATGTAAACCCCCTCAAAATGTCCTACCATGTCCTCCCCATATGGAAATATGTATGAAGAATATCATAATTTGTTCATGAAAAGAATTAAAAAATCATTCACATTGAACATCCCATGTCGAAGGGTAAGAAACTCCTAGTGAATGGATTCCTTTTCATTCGATGAAACAAACTAACTCCGAACAAGTATCAAAACTCCTACAACGAGATCACTAACTCCTCATTATCCCCAAGGAACAAGAATAACTGCTGCCTTGATTCCCTGTGAAGCATAGTCATAGCCAACAACACCTAGTGTTCTTGGAAGGAACATATAAAACTAAAATATATCAAAACCTCCTCCAACCAGTCTTCTGTGACTTCATCTGAAACAGATCCCTCATACTTCTATTAAATCTGGGGCTATCACTCTTGAAGTGTGCTCCTCCATGTGTTATCATCTTTAACCTCCCAAATGTGGTGATCAACTAGCATCGCCTAGTAGACATATTCTACATGAACCTCATAAGGATGTAGAATAGGATCCATAAATGAAAAATAATAAATTGTTGAGATCATAAGTATAGAATATTGAAGACTCGACATTAATTAATTGTTTTCTTTTAGTCAAATTAGGATAACATAACCCAATGTATTCCCATTCAAACATAGGTGAAAAGAATAATTATTCATGATACTTCCCTAAGTCTCTACCCAACAACCATCATCACGTAGTTTTGTATCCACTGTAAACTTAATGGTCCATGCTTCAAATCACAATGAGACATAAATATATCTGTCTCATTTGGGGTCCAGTGTTTACAATGATTTCTAAACATTGATGAAACCATTAGCTGACCATCCCATGAAACCACACCTATTAGTAACTCCAAACTTGATTGAATCCCTTAACCAATGCTCAGATACCACTCAGTCCCAACCACCTCCACAGAATGTGTACCCCTCCAGGGTCGGTAATGTGAGATGGGAGATAGTGACACCCGAGTCCTGCATCTAGTAGGTATTGGGTTAGCAACACGCACCAAGGTTATAATAATCAATCATATGAGAGGCATTACCTTCTAAAAGAACACAAGAAAAAGAGAGATATGCCAGACACCAACCAACTCTAGCTCATATATCTATATAAATAGAAACCCAAGTAAACATATGTAATTTCATGAATACACTTGATGTAATGACCCATATTTCACTAAAACTGTGGTAATAAGATGGTGGTACACTGATATGGTGGAATAATAACGGTGGAACCAAAATGGTCGCACACCAAAATGGTGGCACTATAATGATGGAACTGTGATGGCGTCACTCAGAAATTGTGGCATCGACTTGGGTGCTTAGGTATAGTGTAATTGACATGGTGGCACCAAAAAGATGGAATACTGATATGGTGGCGCTGGAACAATTACAGCTAAATAGTGGCATTGAAATAGTGGCACTGAATTGGTGGCACCAAAATGATGTCCTGCACAGTGGTTCCATAACGTTGTCATTTCCTTTTTCAAATTTCTATATTTTTTTCCACATTTCCTACTGTTTCATCTTTATGAAGTTTCTATTGACCTAAAATGAATTCTGGTCCTTGTTTAAAGGTATTTATTCCCATTTCAAATCCCATAACTCCAATATTATTTTTTCATAATAGTCATGAAGGATTTACTCGTTCAAAACTTGTGAGCTTTAATAGATCTGATCTTAATTGAAAACCCAACATATCATAAACCACTACTTCATTAAATCATCTAAAGGGATGTGATATATTCTTTCCTTGTTCTTCCTTATTTTTCCCTGATACGAGAGCCACAAAGATTTCCTTCCTTCTTATAGGAGTCATGTGTAGTGCTATAGTTTTGGATATTTTATTCACTGAAGTTTCTTTTAGTAGCATGCACACCCCCTATTTTGGTGAAACAAAGATGTGTCAATCCATATTCAATATAAAGTATTTTCTACTACCATTATTTTGGGTTCCTCTCCATAAGTTCCTCTCTTCCATGATATGGCATGGGATCTCCATTTTTCTGGTGATGTTTTCTTGGGTGTTAGTTGTTGTGGTGGTGTATCTACATCCTTAGGTGGGTGTAGTCTTCTAGGAGTGGTGATCGTGATCTGTTGTGTGTCCAGTACTCATGCAAGGAAAATTTAAATACTTTTAAAGTATGGGATTTATGGATTTTATATTTATTTATTTTCAACTATAGAGTTATCATGTTTTATCCCTTTAGATCACAATGGAATTGATATAATAAATATTTGAACTTGATAAATAAATTTATATCGATTTTATATTATTGCCTCTAGTTTTTTCAAGATAGTGTGATATTTATGATTTTATTATTTAAAATTCCATTCTTGATCAATATTTTATAAAAATGTACTGATGGGATTAATTGTAAATTAATTAGATAAAGATAAAGAGGCCTCATTTTTGTTCCAGTTATTGTTGTGGTAAACTGTTGATTATCAAATGGATGGAATTATGAATTACTAAATAAATAAGATAATACAAGATGGATTAATTAACTAGATGTCTAATAAAATTTAATGCATGGAAGGGTTCTGAGTGACACTCTTTGTTGTAAAAGGTCAGAAGCATTATGATTGGAGTGGTGAGTTCTTGTTGTGTGTAAAGGCTAGAAGCCTTGCTTGGGGCCGAGATCCTGGTTGCTTGTTTATTTTTTTCCTACTATTTTTATTGTTGTGTGAGCTTGGTATGGATAATCCTCTGAGGCTATTAGGGTATGTGGGGTAGGGAGGAAAATGGGTTGGGGAAGAAATTGATTCCTAGTGTGTTGAGATACATTGGTTTATGCCAATGGGTGTTGAGGAGGATTCCATATATGATGAAAAAGTTCGTTTAAGAATGTTGGATGCTTGTTTAATGCTATTGGTTGTTTTTCGTGTTTAATTTCTCTAATTCTTACCGGAGTTGGTCTAGCTTTTCCTCATTACAAGGGAGGCAAGGACCCAAAGGGTTTTCGAAATTATTTCTATTTTTAGATTCTCAAGGCTTGATGGGTCTATGATAATCTTATAGGTGGTAAAGGCTAGATGGGTAGCCCATCTATTCCCTGTGTTGAGCCCCTTGGGTATGGAAGCTCAGTTTTTCATTTCTAGAATGTATGGAATTATGAAAAATTAATAATGATGTCAATAAATTATTGAATAAATTATGTAAACATATTGGGTTGGATGTTCCTGGGATGCAATGCTGAGGTAAAATTTGTAAGAAGTTGTGGGCAATGTTTGGTTATACCTAGAGGGCATGGAACATGGTGCGATTCAAATGAAATATAATGTAGAATTAATAAAATTTATTTAATGGAAAAATAATTAGTAACATAATGTAAAACAAATAAAAAGGGCTAAGTAACTTAATATTGTTCTTTAAATAGTTATATACTTATAGGATATCTAGTCTTAGTAGTGGAAGCTGGGAGTCCGAGAGACATTATCTGTAGTTGAGTCTTATAAAAGTTTTTTCTCATAGTTTGGAATTGAGATATATTATATTATGTACCTTTTGTGAATCTACATGCTACTCCACCCTATCCGTTAGGGTAACTGATACCTCAGGGTTTCTGAGCCCTGGGGGGGGGGTGGTTTTTTCCACAACATTCTAGTGGGAGGAAGGATGACTGACTAACCCCTTTGGTTTGGCTCACTTCTCATGGTAGTCACATGTAATGGTAGGAACGATGGTCAGTTTTACCCATATATGTGTGTAGAGGGATGTAATGTCTTGTCGTTATTTACACACATATATTGACAAAATAGTTTTCCATGGAGTATTATAGGTGTAACATGTATAGGTTGTGTCGGAATGAGGATCATTACTCTGTGTATGGGCCGTAATGGAATGAGGTATAATTCCCAATGTAAGATACATGTTATGTGAGCTGTAGTGTCTTTTGAAAACTACCTGGTCACATTGGTTATTTGGACATAGTAGTGGTGTTTCATGAGGTTCAAGTTGTGGTTCTACGCCCAAGAATCTCCGGGTAAGCCCTTTTAGAGAGGGATGCTTAGGGTGTGTGACATTTGGATAAACCAGAAAACTAGTAGGGATATGGTAGTGGTGTAACCTTTATATTATTTGTTATATAATATATTGTTTTAAGCGATACATGGTGAGAGTATCCATGATGAGGCTGGGAGATTAGTATACTTGTTTAGGTAGATGTTAGTTTCACCTGTTGTTCGCTACGCTTTAGCATGAATCGTCACTTTTGTATGAGAGGATCTCCGGAGGATCCTATTGAGTATACTATTATTCTCACCCAACATAGGTATAATTATTTTCCCAGTCACTTATACCTTGTTGAAGATCAATGTGGTTACTATTAGCTTAGGGTTCTTCTGGAGCTTTTTGGGCTTCGTGGTCGATGTTGTTTTACTTCCTTTGGGTACTTTTTGTTTTCCATTTTAGTTGTAGTATTTCATACATGACAATAGATTTATTTTATGGAATTTAATTTATATTATTGTAGTATATTCATGACATTACATATGTTTACTTGGGTTTCTTTTTATATTGATGAATAAGAAGGATTTGGTTGGTGTATGTCTTATCCCTCACTTATGAATGTGTTCTCTTATAGGGTAATTCCTCCCATATGTGGGATTATTATACCTTCAATTCTTGTCGCCATCCTAGGTCCTGCTGGTGGTGGTAAATGGGTGTCACTGTCTCCCTTTTCACATTTTCGGCCTAGGAGGGTTTGACATTGTGGGGAGGGGGTCATGAAAAAGTGATATCAGAGCTCTTGTTGAAGGATAATATGAAGTGTGGAGTAAGGAATAGGTGAGGTTTCATGGGATGGTTCAAAAAAGTATTCATAAAACATTATAAAGAACTGTAAACAATAGAGACTAGCTGAGACACGGGTATTTGGGGACCCCTATGATATGATGCACATACATTTATGTATACAGTGGATTATAGATGAAGTGATATTAGTTACCGGGTAGAGGCTTAAGAAAGGGTCATGGATCATTCTTTTTTGAGCTTATGAATGATTGGGTAGACCTTGGGATAGGTTAACATAAATTTAATAAAATAAATTAATTAATTATTTTTGAATCTTCTATATTCTAGGATTATGAGCTCTAAAAGTTTTTTATTTTTCAGGTATGGCTCTAGGTTGACGTCCTTTTCATGTTCATGTAGAATATGACCAATAGGTTGCGCCATCAGATTTATGGAAAGTGGAGTTCGATGATAATTAAACTTGGAGGAGGATAGTCTGAGAGTTTTAGCTCCAGACTCTATAGAAGTACAAGGGCACTATTTCATTTGTTGTCAAAGAAGACAGCTAGAAGGAGTTTGAGATAGCCTTTTGTTTGATCTATTCATGGAAGGATCATTGGGTGTAGTTGGTTGGGACGATGATACATGGGGTAGTGAGGCAGTGGTGGTTCATGTTCCTAAGGGATTGTGAGGAGTCAGTGATCTCATGTGAGGAGTTCTCAGACAAGTTTATAGGCAAGCTTATTTCTCCAACCACGAAGGTGTCCAATCATCAGGAGCTTCATACCCTTTTACAAGGGAGCTCCATTGTTCATGATTATGTAATGAATTTTAGGAAACTTTTATGATATTCTTTGAACTTGTTTCTATATGATGAGGCTAGATCAAGTAATTTCATGGAGGATTAGATTCTGGATATCTAGAACTAGGTCACCCCATTTATGATGAAGATATATATTGTGCGGATGAAAAGGGTAGATTTCATCAATATAACGTTAACCAGAACTAGATCATCATCATAAGAGAGTCTTCAGGATTATTCATGATGTGGAGATGTGGTTTGAGGTTTCTGGTTTTTAGGAATGAAGAATTTCTATTTGGACGGGGGTAGGTCCCAGCCTTTAGTATCTTGTTTATCTGGGGGAGGTGGCTCTTAAGCCTATGATATGAGATCGCGCACCTATTTTTCCTGTGGAGGCCAAGATCATTAGTATAGAGAGTGTGTGAAACCTTTTTGAGTGGTCAACGAGCACTAGGTGTTCCACATCAGTTACCTTTATTAAGTCAATTCTTTCCAAGGCAGCAGCAGCAGGTTGCATCATCTTTGGATTAGTAGAGAGTAGATTGGGAAGTCAGATGAAATACCTAGGATGCTTCATGTACTCTAAGAGTAATGTTAAACCGTGGTGGTGGTCATAATTAGGGTTAGAGAGGCCATAGAGCATGTCGTGGTCAGCTTCATGCTTTAGCATTGTATGTTCCGGGTGAGCCAGATGTCATTCAAGGTACACTTTTCTTGTTTTCTACATGGGTGTATTATTTGTTTGACTCAAGATCCACACAATAGTTTATATCACCTACCATTGAGCATGCTTTGGTACTTGAGGTAGGGAGGCTTCCAGTGGCCTTGGTGTTCACTACGCCAGTTGGAGGTTGAGCTGACTTGTTTGATGTATGTAGAGACTATGAGCTAGTGCTGGGGAAACACCACTATGGGTGAGATTTACTATGTTTATGGATACAACTATATTTTTTCATCCTCAACAGGGATTGGTTGTATGCAGTGTAGGGTAATATGTAATTCTTCTGGAGGCAATTGGTGTTCTTCGATGCTGATGGAAATACAGTAATGTTTTTTGGTGAGTGAGACCCTTGAATGGGTTAGAGGCATGTTCCATCTATGTCATCCTTGATGGTTGAACTAATGTTTTGATCATCAAATGTTCAACAATTGGTGTTTCCAATGTTCATTTAATAGTACCATGAGGTCATTATAGATGTAGATGTATCATTACCCCATTCAACAAGAGATCGATTTCAGGGTCAAGCTCTAGCCCGGAGTGTCTCCTATCTGTATGTCCCCATATAGGATGGCACTGTATGAGTAAAAGGAGTTGTGTATATATTTCAATGGTCTATTGTAGGGTGGTTTTCTCAGTCATGGGTGTCACCATGTGGCACACCAATTTTGTTTAGGAAGAAGGCTAACAAAAGTTTGTGGTTATGTATTGACTATCATCGTATGAACAAAGTGGAAGAGAAGAATAACTATCTTTCTATATAGATTGATGATTAATGAAATGAAATGAACTCTGTGACATGGTTCTTAAAGATTATTTTGCAGTTCAGGTATTATCAGATGCGAGTGAAGGATGGGGATATTCCAATGACCAATTTCTATTGTCTTAATGGTATCTTCAAGCTCATAGTGATTCCATTCAGGGTAAAAATGATATACATGTGTTCATGGGGATAATGAAAACTATGTTTCATGAGTTCATGGATATTTTCATGGTGGTATTCATCGATGACATCCTTGTGTACTCTGCATCTGAGGAGGAGCGTTCAGAGAATATTCATCCCATTTTTGAGTTCATCATTGATAGTTACTATTTAGGAAGTTGTTGAAGTGTGAATTTTGGGATTGAGAAGTCCATTTATTGGGTCATGTTTTATCCCATCAATGAGTAGCTGAGGATCCGTCAATGATAGTATAATTTTTGTCTTGGGAAGTCCCCTTGATAGTGGTAGAGGTGTAGAGTTTACTTGTTCTAGTAGGTTGTTACAGAAGGTTCGTCGATGATTTCTCTTCGGCTGTGACTCCTTTGAGAGAATTAGAATGGAAGGATCATGCATTTGTGTGGATTGATCAGTGTCATGTAGCTTTTTAGTATCTGAAGGATAAGTTGGTCAGTGCTATGATTCTTTTACTTCCAATAGAAGGAGTCTAGTTTGATGTTTAATTTGACGCTTCACATCTTGGGTTAGGTTGAGTTCTGATGTAGTAGAGATCAGTAATTTCTTATGGGTCATAGTAGTTGTGTCCCCATGAACATAACTATTCCACACATGATCTCAAGATTGAGGAAGTGGTGTTCACTCTGAATTTATGGAGATATTACCTCACCAGTGAGTGATTTGTGGTTATCACAGATCATAAGATCTTGAGGTATGTTTTTCTCCCTGCGTGAGTTGAACTTGTGGAAGCATTGGTGGATGGAGTATGTAAAGGATTATTACATCATAACTTCTTATACACCAAGTGAAGGGAATGTTGTAGCCCATGCGTTGAGTAGGATGTCACATTGTGATTCAGTACATGAATCCGGTGATTCCAATAGAGTGATGGAAGAACATTCAACATTACATCTAAATATGGGAGAAGAGTCCTAGTTGGGGGTTCTTGAGGTGGAGGTCTAGAGAGACTGATTGGTTTGTGGTGAGGCTCCCAATGGTGGGTCTATGGATGATCAACATTGAGTGTTGTTTCAGGGAAGGATTTTCCTTCAATTGGAGTTTCATGAGATAGCTGTCATAGAAATCCATAGTTTTCCTACAATGTTACATATTTACATGAAAAATATGTACAAAGCAATGAGGAGAAAATTTTGGTGTCTTGGAAAGAATCTTGCAATTTCAGTGTTTCTGTCTTGATTCTTGGTCTTCCAGAAGGTGGAGGTTGAGCACTGTGTTCCTGGTGGTTTGCTCAATTTATTGAATCTTCCTTACTTGACGAGTGAGGGCATCTCAATGAACGTTTTTATCAATTTAACTCAAGATCTGGTAGTCAATGAAGCTATATGGGTGGTTGTGGATCTCTTTACAAAATCATCCCTCATCATAGATATCAAATAGTCAAGGTCAGTGGATGTTTTTTGAAGACATTATTTGGAGTAGTCTGTGAAACTCCATAGATTCTTGAGGATGATAATATCTTATCGAAACCCCTATTTTTCCTCCAGGGTGTGGATATGTCTCCTCATGCTTTCAGTTCTTAGAAAATCATTAGCACTTAATTTCGTCCATAGATGGAGTTTTAGACCGAGTAGACCATCTAGCCCTGGAAGACATGTTGGGCTCTTTTTTCATGGATTTTGGACGTTCATGGATGAGAGAGCTTCCCTTGGTAGAGTTATCTTACAAAAATTTCTTCCACTCCCACATCATTATGGTGTCTTTTGAAGTCTTGTATGGCCGACCATGCCATTATACTTTGCATTGGACTGGGATCCGAGAGTCAACAGCTCTCGGGCTGGAACTGGTACAGAATAAGACAGAGATGGTTCATGTGATTCACGATAGGATGAAGGTAGCCCATGATCACCATAAATCCTATTGTGATCATAAGAGGAGATCTCAAGTGATTGACGTTGGGGATCAGGTTTTTTTGAAGGTTATACCCTGTCATGGGAAACAATTCTTTGTTCGTGGTAGTAATCTTTATCTCTGGTTTTTCAGGACTTTCGAGTTATTGGTTCATATTGGAGCTGTGGCATATCGTGTTTCACTTCCCCCACAGATGATTTGGATACATGTTGTTTTTTATGAGTCGTAGCTTTGTCTTTATCTTCATCACAACTCTTATATCATTGACTCAGGTGATATCAATATTTATGATGATACATCCTTATAGGAGTGTTCTATAGAGATCTATGAATTCATGGAGAAGGTGTTTCAAGAGCATGTTATTCCATAGGTTCATATCTTGTAGAGACACGGTGGCATGGAGGAGAGTACTTGGGAATGTTATTTTCATATACATGATAAATACCCCGATCTATTTAATGATTAAATATATGTTTTTAATGATTTTTGGTTTTTTGTTATGCACCTTTCATTGTTATGAGATTTCTTTTTCTTGTTGCTCATGTGGATTTCTCTTTTTGAGAGGTATCTCCCCTGAGAGAGTAATAAAAGCTTATTGCGGCAGTCGTGGTGTTTCACATGTTCCTTTTTGAAGTAGTTGATCTCCGTTGGTGGTGAAACCCTTGAAATGATTCTCTAAGACTAGTTTATCATACCAATTTTTCTATTTACTATACGGTTATTTTGGAATCTTAGGGATGAGAATCATTTGAGACGTATATGATGTAATGACTCAGATTTCCCCGTGCCATTTCATAGTGAAAATCCAGTGTTTGTGGTGTTATTGGGGGTCGTATTGTTTTGTTTTTGGAGGTTTATAAAAATCATGTTTCACCAAAAGTTAAAAAAACGGTGGCACTGTGATAGTGGTACACCTATATGGGGGCATCATATTAGTGGCATATTCAAATGGTGGAACACCGAGATGGTGGCACACCATAATGGTGATACTGTGATGTTGGCACTGAAATTGTGGCACACCAGAAAATTGTCACTAAAATAGTGGCACTGAAATAGAGTCATTGAAGTGGTGGCATAGGAACATTTTCATGAACAATGTTTCTAGAACTGTGTCATTTCCTTGGTAAAATTTCCATATTTTTTTTCCATTTTTCCTACAGTTTTACCCGTTTGACATTTTTTTGACATAAAATATACTCAAGGACTAGTTTTAAAGTATTTAAGGCTGATTAAAACCCCATCTCTCTTTTCATAATTGTTTATAATAGTTGAGAAGCATTTACTTGATCAAAACGTGTGATCTTTGATAGATCTGATCTTAATGGAAAATCTATCGTATCTTAAACCACTAATCCGTTAAATATTCAAAAGGGTCAATATATATTCCTATATTGTTCTTATTTATTGTTCCCAAATACGAGATGCTCGAATCTTTCCACTCTTCCCATTGGAGTCATGCATTGTGTTATTGCCTTGGATTGTGTCTTCCCTGGAGTTTCTTCCCGCTACATGAGAACCCCCTATTTTTGTACAACCAAGAAGTGTCAATCCAAGTTCGATATGAGGTATTTTATATCACCATTTTTTGGGTTACTCTCCTTCCATTCTTCCTTTCCATGTTATGGAATGTGATATTCATTTTTCTAATGGAGTTTTCTTGGGTGTTGGTGTGAGTGGTGATGTCTTTTTGTCCTCAGGTGGGTGTATTTTTTTCCGAAGAGGTTATTGTGATCTATTGGGTTCTCCATTATCATTAAAAGAAAATTTGAATAATTTTGAAGTAGGGGTTTGTGGAATCTCTATTATTTTACATGAATCTGTATAGTTATCATGTTTTAGTTCTTTTAATCACAATGTAATTAACATAATAAATATTCAAAATGGACAAATAAATTGTTATTAATCATACGTTGTTGTCTCTTAATTTTTCTAGATAATGTGATATCTATGATATGTTTGATTAACATGTCATTCTTGATGGAAATTTTTAATCTACGTAATGATGGGATTAATAGTAAATTAATTGGACAAAGAAAAAGAGGGATGCTTTTTAATATGGTTGTTGTTGTGGTAATCATTTGTTAAATTAAATGATACAGTTATTCATATTTATGTGAACTGTTTAATTTAATATGGATTAAATAACAGGTTTTTTGATAACAGATAATCTTTGGTAGTTTTCTAAGTTACCCTCTTTCTTGTAAAATCCAATAGCCTTATTCTTGGAGTCATTACTGATCATTGTATGTGAAAGATATATACCTTGCTTGGTTCCTAGAGACCAGTTCCATGTTGATTGTTTTTCTGCTACCTGTATTGTGGTGTGAGCCTAGGATGGCTGATCATGGGAGGATATTATGGTATGTGGGGTAAAGAGGCCTAGGGGTTTGGGTAGTAGTTGATTCCTATTGTGGAGATATGAATTTGTTTATGTATGTGGGTGTTAAGGAGGAAACTATAGATGATGAAACATGTCAGTTACGAATATTGGATGCTTTTTTGAATCTTATAGGTTGTTTATATTCTTTACTTTCTCCAATAATTAATGTAACTATTCTTGATTACCCCCTTCCAAAAAAGATGATAACATGTGGGTATGCCACATTCATTGTTTGTTTAGATTCTTGATTATGGATGGGTCTATGCCCCTTCTATAGGTTGCAATGGCTCAATGGGTAGTCCATCTAATCGCCATGATTATCCCCTTATGTTAGGTATATTATATTTTCTTTTCACGATAGTATGGAATTTTGGGAAAGTAGTAATCATGTCAATAAATGATTTAATAAATGGTGTTAACCTATGGGGTTGGAGCTTGTTGGGAGGCAATGTTGAGGTAATATTTCTAAGAAGGTGTGGACTTAGTTTGGTTAGGCCTGGAAGGCATGGAAGTTAGTGTGATCTAAATGAAATGTAATGTGGAACTAATAAAGGTTAATTAATTGTTAAATAATTTATTATGTAAATTGAAACTGATAAAAAGAGATATGTAACTTAATATCACTCATTAAATGGTTATATGCCAACACTATATCTTGTCTTAGTTGTGGCAGCAGTGAGTCTAAGAGACATTAGATGTAGTTGAGTCTAAGACTAGGTTTTCCCATATTATGGTTATGAGTTTTATTATATTCTGTAATTTTTATATTTCTATGTTCCACAACACATTATATGTTAGGAAAACTAACACCCTAGTTATTCTAAGCTCTGGGGGGTGTTTTCCCAGAAATTTCTTCTGGAGGATGGATGACTGACTACCTCTATTGGCCTTTCTCTTTTCTCTTTGTAGTTACATGGGCTGGTAGGCACGTCAGATAGTTTTACACATATATTTTTGTAGTGGTCTATAATGTCTTGTGTTTATTCGAACATATAAATTAAAGATATAATTTCTTATGGACTACTATAGGAGTAACATGTATAGGCTATGATGGCTTGAGGATCCTTACACAACGTAAGAGCTATAATGGCTTGAGGTATAATTCCCAACGTATGAAACATATTATGAGAGTTGTGGTGGCTTCCGAAAACTACTTGGTTACTTTGGATATGTGTAAAAAGTGTTGGTGTTTCATGAGGTTCATGTTTTAGTGCTACACCAAGGGGTCTACAAGAATTTCCTTTTGGAGAGAAATTCTTAAGATGTGTTCCATTATAAAAAAGGGGGAAACTGGTGGGGATGTGGTAGCAAGGTAGCCCTAGTATTCTTTATAATATTATTTCCTATTTTACGAAATACATGGTGAGAGTATCCTTGGTGAGATTGGGGACATAGTATACATGTATTGGGGGAGATTTAGTTTCAATCATTGTTCATTGTGCTTCAATATGCTTTCATTACATTTTCACAAGAGGCTCCGGGGAGGATCCTAATGAAAATACTTTTATACCCACTATACGTATGTACAAAATTTTTTAGAATGCTTGTAGTAGGATCCAGATTAGGCTGGTTACTATTAGCTTGGGGATTTGCAGGATCTGTATGGGCTTTGTGGTCACTACCGTTTAACATTCTTTGGGAACTTGTAGTTTTACCTTTTAGTTGTAGTATTTATTGCATGATATTACATTTATGTAATTATGTTTATTTTATATTATAATAGTCATTTATTTAAATTACACATGTGTACATGGAGTTATTTTTATATTGTAGTATGAGATAGAGTTAGGTGGTGTTTGTCTTATCACTCTCTTTCGCATGTGTTCTCTTAGAGGGTAATTCCTCCCATATGTGTGATCATTAAAAGAAACCCATGTACACATATTTAATGTCATGAAATCCCTACTAAAATATAAACAAAAACCATGAACCTAAATTTAATTTCATTCCTGAACTACTACAACTGAATGGGAAATATGAAACTACCCAAAAAATGTAAAATGAAAAAGACCATGAATCCCAAATAGCTCTTTCAAAACCGCAAGCTAATAGTAACCAACCTGATCTCCAACCTGCCCCATTTAACTTGAAAAATAGCTTTACGTTTGTAGGGTGAGTATAAATGTATACATAGTAGGATCCACCGCAAAGGAACTCGTGAAAAATTAATGAAAGCAAGAAAAAGCTCAGTGAACAAAAAGTGAAACTAAATCACCACCTAAACAGGTATACTGTGTTCCCTTCCTCACCATGGATACTATCACCAAGCATTGCATAAAATATTATACAATATAATAATTAATATCAAGGGTACCTCACTACCACTTCCCCAATGGTTTTCCACATTGCCCTAATGTCGCATGTCCTAAGCATCTCTCTTCTAAAGGGTTTGCCCGCAGAAACCTAGGCGTAGCACCAAAACATGAACCTTGTGCAACAAACCACTGTGTTCACATTACCAAAGTAACCAGGATGTTTCTTGAAGTCACCATATCTTGAATTTCATATATCATACGTCGAGAATTATATCTCAAGACATTACAACCAATACACCTAGTAAGCATCCTCAATCCATCCTAACCTATACACATTACACCTATAGTAGTCCATAGGGAACTATATCCAGAATATATGTATGTGAATTTCCGAAGTCCATTATATACATCTACAAAAATATATGGGGAAAACTAACTGTCATTCCTACTAGTATATATAACCACTAAGAGAAGAGAGTGGGGCCAAAGGGGATAGTAACTCTTCGATAATCCTACTAAAAAGTTGGGGAAAACACCCCAAGGGCTCAAAATACATTGGTGTCCGTATACCAAACCGAAAAGGTGGATTGGTGTATAGAAACAAAAAATTATAGTATATAATATAACTAAAATCCACATTATGGAAATAACCTAGTCTTAGACTCAAATACAGATAACTTCTCTGGGAATCCCAGCTTCCACTGCTAAGACTAGATATCCTATAAGCTATAAATATTTAAAGTGTGATATTATGGTTCTTATCCCTTTTTATCATTTTCTCTTTATGTAATAAATTATTTAACCAATTATAAATCGCTGTTAATTCCATAGTACATTTAATTTGCATCAAACCATGTTCTAAGTCCCCCTGACATGACGGAACAATGTCCACTACTTCTCAAAAATATTACCTCAACATTACATCCCAATGAGCTCCAACCCCATGGGTTAATATTATATATTCAATCAACTATTAACACTATTATTATTTTCCCCTAATTCCAATCATTATAGAAAATCGAAACTAATCTACCGAACACAACGATCATAACTTGGTGATTAAATGGACTACCCATCAATCTTTTTATACATATAGCAGAATCGTAGACCCATTAGTCATCGAGAAGCTATATAAGAAAAGCATGTGTCATACCCCATGCATCTTCAGCTGCTTTAGAAGGAGGGTATGAAAGTATAGCTACCTTAATATATGGGAAAATTAAAGAATATAAACCACCAACATGATTCAACGAGCATCTAACATTCATTATAGACATGTTCCATCATCTCTGGAATCCTCCATGACACCCACACGCATAAACCAATGCATCTTCGCACTCTAAGCATCAACTGCTAACCCAACCCATGGGACTCCTACCCCACATACCACAACTTCATTATAGGCTCAGCCATATCATTCTCAAACCAAAACATAGGCACTAGGTAAACAATCAACAAGAATCTCAGCTACCATATCTCAGCCCCAAGAAAGGCATCTAGACTTCACACACAACGTGCACTCACTGGTCCAAGCATAAGGATCCCAGACTTTAAAAGCAAGAGTGTAAATGGTAAACTTTCCATACATTATCTTTTTTCAAACAAATGGTTATTTAATCCATCTTGAATTAGCCAGTTCATTTAAACTTTTATAACTACATCTATTCGATTATCAATAGTTTATCACAATAACAACTGGATTAAAAAACATGCCTATTTATCTTTATCCAATTGATTTACAATTAATTCTAGATTTATATTGTTTACCAATTTCCATCCTCCCAGTAGTTATATTTTCTCATAATATGTATAATGAAAAAACACCATATCCTAATAAAAACATTCAATAGAAACATTTTTCTTCATAAAATATTGAGAGACCATACTATTTTATATATTTGATAAAAACAAGAAAAACTAATACTTTCTTATTCAAGAAATGAAACTCTAAAATTATACATGTTATGTAGACAATAAGGGACTTTAGACTACTCTTTCTCATAATATGAAAACCCTTTAGTGACTTATTTATTCTTATTCTCCCATAATCTTATCTTCAATCCATTGTAATTAGGTATCTTAGATCACACACTAACATGAATTTAGGATATTCTCATACTCATTCCAATATTTAGTGGTTTACACACTGAGTAGCCTCTTTATATTTTAATGTTATATTCTTCTTTCTTCATAGACTCAATACTCTATCTATTAATTGATGTTTTCCGTACAAGAGGCTATAATAATTTATCAGGAATATTCCTTGTATAATAAATAGTATTATAGTATGTATCATGTTTCTCAATAGATATCATAAGGATCATATGACAAATTTTAGCTCCTTGATCTTTCATTGAACTTTCATAATATTCTACCATGTGGATTGATCATCCACATCCACTAATAAAAATATTATGAGATACAATTTGTTCTTTCCAAATTTATAAATTATAAAAGGTACTGGGAAAATAGTAGCATGGAAATAAATTCTGAAATAATCAATAAAATATGGTTATAAACTCCAAAGTTACCTATATTTAGTTTCAATTTTCACTTCATTGGCCCATACCCATGTATCCGTTTCTTAAACCAGCTTCTACCATAAATGAAACCTCAATAAAAAACCACAATAGATAAAAAATTATAGAAACCAAATATCTTATCGTAGCATGAATTTCATGTTATTATTGAAATTGGGGTCATAAAAGAGAATAACCACAGTTATATATATATATTATTAATGAAATGAGATTAAATCAATATATTTTCTCCTTAAATAAATTGTTCTCATGGGGTTTCCTATACTTTATATAATGAGATCTATTCTAAAGAAATATACATGAATAAAAAAATAATTTTGAATTTTTATGCACTAAATAATATCTCTAATATCATCTGGTTTTATTTTTTTACTTTGAAAGTAAATTTTGAAAAGTTATTAAATTTATACAATGTATTATATCATATAATGATCACGTGTCTTTTGAAAAAATATATTATCTGATATATCATGAATAATGACTTGGAAGATTATTCATATTATCATATTATACGTCTCATTTAATACATGTGTATTCTAACTTAAAAGAATGAAATATCTTGTTAAAATAGATTCCAAAATGAAAAACTTCTTTTTGGTACATGCCTATATTTTGGGATCTATGTTTCATACAGAGTGGACTTTCATGTTATGTCAAATTTCATATTAAAACACATTCTACACATTTGAGATATCATAAAAAATAATATATCATATGTTTTGCATTTCTATCTTACATGATTCTAAATATTATAGTATAGTTCAATCTTATGATATTCATAGAAATCATAATATGTGATTATCTGAGCTAGAACATGAATTCTATATTCTCTAAGTAATTTAAAAAATCAGTTCAAATGGAAATAGTACAAATTCCACTAATTTATTCTCGACTCTAAATACATCAAAACTATTCTAAATATGACCTGAAATTATTAAATAGCCTCCCATAATTAATATTAATAAAAAATACATAAATAATATTTACATGCAAGGTTTTACAAAAATACAACCTGTCAATAATTATAATGTATACTTCACCAAAATTAGTGAGATCATCCAAGTAAGAACACCCAAAATTTGGGATATCCATGAATTATACCTTTTTATGGGAGTACCTCTCAGAGGTCATCAAAGACTAATATGATTGATCACCACATTGATAATGGGTTTTTTCATATATTATGGAAGGCCTACCCCATGAAATGATGATTTTTCTCATTGCATCCTTAGTTGTGTTTAATAATATTCCACATAGTAATGATGTTTTTTCTTTAAAAATCATTTAATGTATCGTTTATTTATGATCTTGAATGGGTTTTCAGGAGGCAATCTCCACTATGGCGTTATTGTTCTTGTATAATCCCTATAATATTTCACAAATTCTAGACAATTACCCTTAATGCACATCCATTTTAAATAACCTTTCATTAATAAAATTATATCTTTTTTATTATTTTTTGAGTCTCCCTTCATAGAACAGAAATTGATTTTAATCTTATTGGTCATTAGGTTTCATGTAAATGGATTTCTCCATAGAATATGAATAAAATTAATCTAAATTATTCCCACCATGGTGCCTTTATTATACCCTCCCCCATCCTTTCATCAATGGGATGGAGGTCATTTTAAAAGGTCTTCCATTCTAGGGAAATCCTTTCATACCCTTCTCGATCAAATTTTTGTAAATGAGACTTTAGTAACATAGATATAGTGTAATACCCATACGTCCACCTAACGGATCTGTTAAGGTAAATCATTAAAGGGAATCATATTCATAATCCCCACATCAAAAAATTGATATGAATCATTCACTTAAGGGACCTAGTCATATGAATTTAAACTATAGTATATTATAGACATATTTACAAAAGACTAAATAGAACTTCCGCATACCTTTTCATGAAACCCAAAAGCTATGGAACTCTTCATCATAAAGATATGAAACTCTTACCTTGATCAATGTAGGTTTTTATTCCCCTCAAAATGGTTTTCATAGATCCCATTTCATGTTAGGAATTCGATCATCCTTATACATTTCAGCCATTCAGAACCCATTAATCATTTTTATATATCCTGAAACTATATCATAACATAAATTTATCGATATATACCTTAAAACCAATGTATAAATTATTCCTTTTTTCGATGGATCAATGATCCATTATAAACAGGATTCCTCTTGGTATTCCTTATACCTTAACATACTGTCTTGAACTTCATAGATGGCATGAAACACAAGTGTAACCGTAATCCATATTATGAAACCATATTCCCAATAATACCCATTATGTGTTCCTTAATGGTGGTAAACTCTATTGTATTCTTATGTCATCTTTAAACATTAATTTTCCCTTCAAGACTACATGCATTTCACTAAAAACTAGTATAACCCTATGTCCTCCTGAAAAAATATATACTAAATCCTAAAAAATAATCGAACTAAGATGAAAAAACAAGTATTACCTAAATTCATCTTAGGATATCATAAACTATATAATACATATTATAAAATATTATATAAAAAGAAAAACAACAGATAATTTTGTACATTGAAGATATATTAATCTGCAAAATGAAATTTAATCCATATAATATGGTATTAAATTTTATAATAACCTTGAATAAACGGTTTCTCGTAGGATGGATAAAATTTCTAAGCCCATGGTGATGAAAAAATAAGATGAATCATACGGTGAGGATATAATAATCCAATATTTATTTTCCCATCACAACCATAAAAATAAAATATTTTCCCCATTCCATTTATAAGGGAATTAAATTATAGAATTGCTTACTAAATAACATTAAGTTATAGATAAAACCTATATACCATCATGTGTACAACATGTTGATTATATATTCAAAAAATATTAGAATATTTTGATACTAACACCATCCTTTTTAAATCCACACACATTTAGTAAATTCATTTTCAAAAATGTATTTTTAAATTTTTTAAATATTATATACTAGAAAAAAACCTCCCTTATGAGATTAATTGAACTCACATTTTCAATGATTAAACATGTATAGTGCATAATGACGATTTTTTATTGACTATTATATGTTGATGAATTGTAAATAATATGTTCAACTAAATGAAAATATATTTTATTTGGGTAGATTTCAAGTATTAAAGTTTATTGATATATTTTGGGAATAAATTATATTTTTATAGGTGATAAAAAGGTGAAAAATTGTGTGGTAAAGGTTAATTAAGTACTCTAAATAGGTATAATGAATGGAAAATATTATTATGTAAGGTTTAATTTCATGTACATATAATAGAATAAAGTAAATTTGATTTGGTTTAGCTTTTTTGATTTATTTTGTATATTTATTTAGTATATTATATGTAATGGAAGAAGAAATAACTTGTCTAAGGGCTTTAATTTAGGAAAAGAATAGTGTGAGGATTTTAGTTAAGAGACTTATTTTTATATATAAACTCAATTTCCAATGGAAATAAATTATTTAAAACCCCTCTCCTTTAGGATCCTATAATATTTTTTCTATTGTATTACTCATAATGTTATGTGATCTGATAAGGTTGAACCAACCACAATCGAAAAATGGTTGTGTTCATTTTATTTGATTGGGTAACTATTTATCTTCTTAAACACACATTATTATGTAGAAAATAATCATATAAATTTAAACAAGGGACATGCTTCAAATATAATTTTCTTATCTTTAATCTCAATGAAACTATCAAATGGATAACCCATTAAAATTATTAAAATGAAAAGCATGAATAATCTTAAATATGGGTTTCAAATGAAATAAAACATTAGAACATGTAAACATTCCATTATCCACCACATATAACATACTATTGCATTCTATTATATTAGAAAATATGAAAAATATAAGATATCTCCATCAATAATTGGGATCGTCTTGTTATCTCCCTAATATGATGTTTCCACACCATTAATAGTGGTGGATAATCCAATATTGGAGGATTAGAGAATATGGGAAAGTTGATAGCATGGATATTTTTATATAACAATGGAATTATGTAGAATCTTCCCACATTGAAAATATTTAATAGATAATAAAATTGTGATTGAATGGATTAAAGATCCACTATGATGTCAATTCACTCAAAAATCCAAATTCATAATACGGAATCCCATGGAATGGTATCCTCTAATTCCAAATGGTTTTAGGTGCTTATAAATTTCATATACATCATAAAAAGGTTAGTGATATTTATAGTAATCCCTTTTACAAAGAAAAATTGGGTCCCACGTGCATTATTAAAAAAAGATTACCTAATTTATGAAAAAAATGTATTGAGATTATTTACCCCTTTCATGATTTCTACGTGTATTCTAGATTAAATACATGTAATGATTTGTGTTATATGGGAACTAATAAATTTGAATTAATCCTATACTTCATCAAATTAATATTATTTGGCAAGGAATAAATTTGGAAATTCTCAACACTATATTGGATCCCCACCTATCATTTTGATTATATAAGGAATAAATGGAACTTGGGAATAACTTGACTAAGATGGAGGTTTTATCAGATCCCATGACTATATTGGGATACTATTATAATGCTTTCTTGATAAATAATTTATTCATATATAAGTTACCCTTATAACCTTAGAATTATGAGTATTGAGCTACTTTAATCTTAAATTGGTTCCACATATTCATACATATACCATTGAAATATTAATTTAATCATACACAACTATAATTTACTGTGCCATTTATTGATGAATAATTCTGGAATTATTAACAATCATTATAAGAAACTAATTTAACACGAGGATTCATTTCAATGAAAAAATATCTTGGTAAATTTTTTTCTAATGACCTTGGTTGTGTTCTATTGGATTAAAGAAAAAAATAAATTTGTTGGGTATGATATACATTACATTGGACCCCATAAATCTGTTAAATTTTTTTATCAATTGTCTGGGAAGTAGAGACACCACTACCCCATATTTTCTTATTGATGACCTAACATATCCCGCTTGGAGCACTGGGTTATACATACATACAGGGGAGTAATTATTATGGATAGTTTTCTTGGTTTTGTTCAACATGAAACATATTATTAGATCATCCCACTCCATATCTTTAATATCCTAATTTTAATTCCTTAAAATCACATATTCACATTTAAGTGTCGCATATACCTATTTTGGGAAATATATTTTAAAAAAATATCAAATTTTTAGGACCTTAATATAAATAATGTGTAATTTTTTATTATTATTAATAGATAGAATAAAAACTCCAAATACATTATACTAATACAAATTAAAAAATATAATTAAAACTCATGCCTATGAAAAATTTAATAAAACATCATTTAAGCTAAATGAGAAATGCCCCAACCAAATCCCCCATAATAGAGGCTTTATTTTCTAAAATTTAGTTGTCTCAATAATAAACTCACAATGAAATCATATTCTGTCAATTTCAATCCACTATTAATCTAATTTAAATTTACAAGCACTTATTTGAATCTAAATGCAAAAATGAATCACCATTTCATTTCCCCCTAACTCTAGGTCATCATCTCACTTCAAAATTTTACCTTATAAATGATTCATCACTATACACTAACTTGATAACTTCATTTTGATATTTTTTACATGGGTTATATACACAACTTCCCTAAAACCCTCTTAACATATTTTTACATTTCTACAACCTTTCTAGAAATGATATATAAAATATATTTATTCATGAATTGAATTAGGCTGATTAAGTACCTATAAATCCCAGGTAGTAGGAATCCCTCAAGACTAATTAAATGAGTCAAGACATGGATGTAGGGTTAGGTTGATGAACATATCATTGTCATTTAATCATATTAAGGAATATTTTTTTTCAGACACTCAAACTTATTCCAATACATTTCATGAAAATCGATTCTAGTTCCTTTATTATTATATATTTCAAATTCTAATGATTTATCTAGTTGTTTATTAGATTATCCATTGATTTTTGACTAACGTTTTTCAAAAATAAATCACTCAATCTATAGTTCATAAATCCAATACATGAATCCCAAATTTTTATTCATCTTTTTGGTATCATACTTAAAATAAATTACCAATTTCATTTATAAGTGTTTCATTATTTCAAGGTAATTTTGTCCCCTTCACAATTTGTAGACATATTTATCATATTAATTAAACATTTATACACATCGTATGACACAAATTTCATTTCCCAACACATTTTTTTGAATTTATGATCAACAAATGAATAATTATAGGGATAAAATAATGAAATATAAAATTAATTTAGGAATTTATAGAAACAATTATGGTAAGTTGAAAAATCCCCCTGCATAGTTTCAATTTTTCTTAGTAATGTTTGTGGATTGTTTTCTCAAAATTTTTATCCTTATTTAAAAATTATTCCCCTTAAAAATACATAAATAATTAATATGATGGATATATAATTATCATAATGAAATTAAAAATATCAATGGAATGAAAAAATCTGTAATATTGGGTTTCATATCAAGAAGTGGATTTGTTATTATAATACCCCAAATTTTCATTCCCTAAATATTTTGAAGACCACATTTCAAAAGAAATAAAAAACTAAATGGAAAAATGTTATTATTTTATTATAATAAAATAAGAAAATATAAAAAAATGACATATTATTAGAAATATATAAGAACCATCATTATAATAATTTCTATAGGAACAAAATCATATGTAAACATAAAGACAACAAAAATGAAAAATTCACCCATATGGATTTCCTTAAAGATTATCACACTGATTATTGCTATTAAAAAATGTTAATCATTAGAAATATTGTGGATATATTGAATGATAAATAATAAAAGGGTATAAAAGTATTTTATCAAAGAATGTTAGGTTATATATATGAATATAATACAACTATTATAGAGTTGGGTGCCTTATATATAGTCATAGGATATATGTTTGTTGGATTTATGATCATCGAATATGCATTCATTGGGTCTACATGTATTCAATAGGTATAACGAGTGTTATATTTTTAGTTGTAAATAAAGTGTTAAGAATAAAAAACCTGACATGTAATTTATATAAATAAATAATAGTAGAATAAAACAGAAATATATAAAAGCTTTTAAAAAATATGAACTATTTAAAAAAATTATGATATACATTAAATTTAAAATTATATTTATCAATTTTATTATATAATATTCAATAAATAGATTGAGATAATTCAATGAATGACTTTTAAAATTAATAATCAGTATCCAATAAATAATTAATGAGATATAATAAATTGGAATTTAATAATTTATTTTTAATTGATAATGTTATAATCGAAACAATTATTTTTACAATAAATTATAAGATTGTTTAAAAAGTTATCTTTTGTCTATTTGGAGTATATAATTTAATTTAATTTAATTTATTATATATATATAATTTATATTGTGATTATTACTTTTTATGAAATAAAAATAAAAAAACATTAATCCTATAAATAATGTTATTTAAACATTATAATAATGTGTTTTGATTTTTTCATTTTAAAATTTTTAGAAATGGTTTTTCTTAAAAAGTTTATTAATAAAATTTATTTCTATTTTATAATATGTGAATTAAAATTGTGTATGAGGTTCCGTTTCATTTATGATAAATAATTCAATAGAGGTTAAAATGAGTTACCATAGTAAATGCAAAACGAGGAAAATATAGAAAAAATAATTAGTAAATGCATAATATATATCTAACCATGGCTCTATATTACGTTGATTTTTGAATACATGAGCCATGTATTTTTTTCTTCTTTATATCAAGTTTATAGGTAAAATTAAATTCTTGAGACATTAAGGGATGAGTAGTTATGGAAACTCCACTCAAACTCACCTATAAAAAACCCCTCCTCTACCCACATAAAAAACAATGTTACATCATTTTTTTGTTTATTGATTTTAAACATTAATTGTCTCAATGTATTCATACATATTCATTATATTTTCCCCATGATAATTCTTAAACCCTTTATTTGAATATACCCATTTCGATAAAGAGGGAAATCATCAAATTAAGTATCTAGTTCTCCTCTAAACATTCCAATTACATTCTCATATAATCTCTGTAAAAATTTCATTTTCTAATGAAAGGATGAATTATTAATATAATATTATTTTTAATAATTATATTATTGAAATATAGAATTATACTCGTATTCGTTATTTATTATAACTATTTTTTTTGTCTAGGTTGGTTCACGACACTTTATTAATGTTGAAATACTATCATAACCATTACAAAAATTAATGAGTATCAAGAAAGTAATAAAATAAATATGTGATATTATATTGTGTGTAACATTTTTAACATCATTTTTGAAGGGTGATAGAAATGTGTGGTCATTATTAGGTAACTCAATGTTACCTGTAAATTACTCGAATAAAGATCATCATGAATTACATTCTCATAAACTCTTCCCATACCCACCATCAAATGAACATGGGACTGTAAAAATGATTTTAAAAATTAAAAAATAGTGAAAAATTGGTTAACTTTACCAACTATTAGATTAGTTATTAATATTTTATTTAAGAATTAATATTGACATTTTCTTTATGAATCATGTATGAAATATTCAAAATTATAATCATTTGTATGATGAAAATAAAAAATAACTAACCACTATATGAGAATTAAATTATTATAATTGAATATAATAAAAATAAATATATTTGATTATGGTTTTTAAATAATTTATTTAGATGGATATTATTATTATAAAGGATGTTGAAGACCTTTTTTGGGAGTTAGGGGTAATGGTAAGGGTTTCTGTCATAACCTTTATTCTTATTTCAAATTATTATATCCAAATATTTTATATGGATAATATTTAAGTAAATTCCATCAAATACCATGTCATTACTATCAATTTTTTTTTTATTTCGGTTTAAATTTCATATTACCTTTTACTCTAATTTATTCATAGTTCACCCAAATTGATTCTTGTTTGTGGAATTGTCATTATATATATTTTTTGGTTGGAATAGTTTTTTCCATGCATAGGATTTCAATTTAATGTAATGATTATATTATCTATACATATGTATACCTCTATGATTTCTTATGGTATCACTCCAATGTTGCTAAATAAATTAAAAATATTTTGTAAAATTTATATTTGTAGGTCTCTTACAACATGATTATCGCTACGATGTTTGGTTTAACCATTTCACTAAAAATTCATTAGGAATATTCCTTTTTAATTTATTATTATTATTCTATGTAGAATTTATTTTAAATTCCACTCATTATAAAAAAATTATTTATATGTTTTGTATTTATAAAATCATTTAATAACTAAAGGATATAATTTTTATTTTTTAAATTTTTTTATGAGATTGTTTGATTGCATTTTTCATAAATACTAATGACCTTTAATGATCCTATTGTTTCACTAGAAATGCATTTTAATGAAATCATCCATTTTATTCGTCTACATTATTCAATTATGCTCGGATGAATATTATTTAAATCATTGCATTCTTAGATATTATTATGGATACGATTGATTTACGAATGTTATCATATTCATGTGGCACATGTCTGTATAATTTATCATTATGTGATTGGAAGGACCAAATTTTTATATCCATGAAATGTATTATATAAATATTTATATAAAATGAAATTATATATTATGGGACCTAGGATGTTATATGAGTCTATTTTATTTTGGGAGAAGTTTTTTATTATGTGATGAAGCACTTAGTAGTGATCTTTGATATATGATATTTGTTTCATTTATCATGATTGTGCCACAATTTCACATAATGCTACATACTTATATTATGTCAAATCATTATATTATAATTTATTTTATAACCATGTTTCTTACTCCATTGTGTTTGATTTTATATTTGTGTTATGATACCCACATGTTGATTTTATGATCATTTGTGATCATCATTTTGATTATCTATGTTGTTTTTTTGATATATCATATATTGCACCTCATAATAGGTGTCTTATATCACCCATTTTCTGATTTTTACATTCCCTATGTAATAATGAATAGTAATATATATTAAATGTCTTGAAGGGTATCATTAGTGGAGATGTTTTTGGGGATATATTGATGAATTTTTGTGAAATCAGATGGTTATGTACCTAATCTCCAAATACAGTAAACCGACATTACTCTAGCATGATTTATTATGATATGTATTGTATATTCATGTAAAATTTTTATTATGTAACACCACAAAATTCTATAGTATGAATAATGTATTATATTGATTATATGACATGGAACACCAAGAACATAAGGGTGTATAATACCATGTTACTTTAAAATATATGTACTGCATTAAATGGATTTAATAAATTTTATATTTTTTTCATTCATGCAACACTGTGTTAGCTCACATTTCACGCAAGAGAAACCTTTTTTGATCGCATGGGTTACACGCAAGACCGAGTTTTGTAGAACAATAATATAATACTAAAATATTAATACTTAATATAATAAGATATAAAATAACCATTAAGAAGATTAATAACTATGTAATGTAAATAAATTGATGACAAAACTAATTCAATGGTTATAAATTAATTATAAATTAATATAAGAACCAATTTAATATAAAGTGAATATTTTTATAGAAACCTATTTTAATGATGAAAATTATGGTTTTCCCTAATAAATTAAATTAATTAATATTTTTCAGTGATATTAATTATTTATATATATACTATTAAATATAATATTTTTGATATTAATCCAATATATTTGGAAATCATAACAGATGAATAAACCCAATGTTATTCACAAAAAGATTAATTATATTATAAATATTTTACTGCCTTTTAATGGAGATACCATTTTAAATCTTATTTTTACCCTTTTATAAATTAAATATCTAAAAATAAACTTCATATTTTGAATAGAAACATAGAAATTTTCTTAGGTTTCATTTTTGGTATTTTCTGTGAGGATTCATTTTTAATGAGTATTACAAAATACTAAATTTATTTCGAAACAAATTTTTCATGTAATTTATTTATAATGTTAAATAATGTTTTAGATTTGTTTTAATGTATAATTAGATCATATTTTTTTTAAATTAAACAAATTAAGGTAATTGGAATAAATTTCACTTTAAAATTGACTATAAGCACATAACAATCTTTTTGGTGTTTTTTAATTTAAAAAACTGCATTTCTGTCCCCTCCACATGATTAAATTTACATTATTTTCATAAAATTATGTGATTGGATTTTGTAAAAATGGATTAAGTATTTTGAATCATAATTATACATAATTTAATGTAATTTCAACATAGGTTTTGAATAAAAATATTTTAAAAAGTAATTAAAATTAATTACAACAATTAATGTGAAATTCAGATTAATAAAGGACTAAACCCCATTATTTATGGCCCAAATGACCGATAAACTTGTCTAAGATCATTTTAAATCCATATTTAGAGACCATAAACCCTTTTATATAATTTTATACATTATTTTATCCATTTTAATTGTAAAAAACGTCTATGGAATTCTATTGTCACAATATTACAAGAGTGTCAGTCCACCTCCTCTATAGAATGCCTCCTCTCCTCCCACTTACTCACACCACTAAATCCACTTCAGATCGACCATGATCTACCACAATTGTTCATAAAAATACCTCAACTCATCCTTCATTAATTCCTTTTTTCAGAAGTCCATCCCTGGAATCTTTTTGGTATAAACCAAAGATGTTACCATGTTAGGAGATAACATCTTTCCTTACGCTCTTTAGTGTCCTTTCCATTATCCATCCCCTAAACTATTCCTATTATATTCCTATATAAAAACACCATAATAATCTATGTACTTGGTTGTTTTCATACTAAGGGTTCTACCTACACATACACACAATCTTATATAATGGGTAACAGAAATATTATTCTTGTGTGTGTCAAACTACTGCCTCACGAAATGATGATTGTAAATTTTTTTCCTTTATCACATCTCAAGGTAGATATTATGATGAAAAAATGTTTATATAATATATATATGATATTTAAAATGGAAATATTCATCTAAAAATTTTATTTAGGAAAAAAAATTATGGTTTCCAACTCGTTTAAATATTTTAATTTTGTTTGAGGGAGTGTGAACTGCAACTCCCTCAAAGCGATGTGACTCATTCATCCCATACATAAAATTTATATAGGATAATATTATTAAAACTGTTTAACTTTTATACCATATAATGAATCTATAATTATAATATACCTACGTATTATTTACTATAAATTATTTTTCTATAACATTGAAATGAATGTTGTGGTCATGCATACGTACGACCAACCGTCTCCATGAAAGAAGCATTCCATTTTTAATATCCAATCATTATAGATTATTATAAATATATATAAATTGAATTAATATGATAATTAATTAAGGGTTATTATTATATAGATTATTAATTCAAGATCTATATGATAGGAAGAAAAATTTACACGTCAAAAGCATACTTGAGAAAACAAGGACAATAAAACTTGAAAGAGTAAAAATAATGAATGAGTGTTAACAATCAGGTAATAAAATTTTATAAGAAATTAATATATGATATTATAAATAGTATTAATGTTATCTTATAATTTAGTAGCATGTATTAAACAATTATATATGAGGATAAGGACCACACAACAAAAATTAATGTAATGGGAAGGGATTTTTGTATTATTTGTCATTATGTCAATCATACACCATGTACACCACTTAATCATTTTGTGTCATATATCTAAGGAACCTTTTGATACATTATTTCAGGAATTATTTATATTCATGGTATTACAAAATCCCCTCATGAGGAATATTTTTTAAATTTTCCATGTGGTACAGGTCACTTTGGGTTGTTTTAAGATTATTTTCCTAAAAAAGGACCTTAATGATTATCTTTGATATATAAATTCCTCTGTAGATTATTAATTTTATTTTGAAAGAGTCATTTTATTGTAACAAATTATCATTTTAAATTACCTAGAATATTTTTAACCTCACAAAATTTATAATATTACTTCCTAGATCATATATCATTCTATATACATTGTACACTTTGATAGTTATTTGAGTAACTGGGGACATATTGATAAATTTGTATATTCTATTGAATATAGATATTTGATAACATCTTTTTATTATTTTAATTTATTATTAGATATGAGGAAATATTTGGATATATTTTACATGTTTGGGGCCCATTAATAGATATCCCCTTGATGCATTGGTATTTTATTGAGATGAAATAGTTGGCCAAAATAGATGCATTTCACCCAGTAATCAAATCATATTATGAGAGGTCTTGACGGTACTGGTTCTATGTGTTTTCTATTCTTTACATTTACCTGTTAATTTATTCCTATTTATTCATCATTACTTCCTTTTTAATTACCCTTACTGAGATTTTGATTCCACCCTTACCGGGATTCATTTTTCTAGGTTATGAAGAATAAATACTTGAATAAGAATTCAAGGATGAATTTTTTTCTTTTTATTAAGTATCATGTTTATATTTTATATTCCCAATGTGTGATGGGTATCATTTATTTAATATATATTTCAATGAATGATAATCTAAAAGTTACTTTATGGTTTTATTCCCTGTAATCATGGAATTTTAATAAAATAATTCACATGTACTAGACTTTTAGGGTCGGAGCATTGCTGTTTGTATCAAAAAATGTTTAGCATCAACCTTGGAAACTAGAATTAAAAAAACTAGATTAGGGAAAAAAACTAAAACTCAAATGGAGGGAAATTATAGAAGAAATTCATATTTTTTTTTAATATAGAGACTATATGGGTATTCCTAGTAATACTACACTATCTGAAAACTAGATGTGGACGTATCTATAGAAGAGAAGTACCTAGGAGTAACAAGTCAGTTAAGGTGTACTGAATATGACTCAGTTTAATCTGGAAAATGAAAAGTGCCTTCAAGATAAGAAACTTTTACACTCTCAAGGTATAAAGTTAGGATAATTCTTATTTTCATTACATACCATTATGAATGATTTTAAAGAAATGATTTCCCCAATGTAGAAAAGTTTTATGATTCAAGTATTCACAATGCATGATTTTATGTTATGTGATATATCATATTTAGAATTATAAAATGTCCATATTTTTATGAGCTAATATATTATAATCTATTTTTTATAAATGGTTCATCGAAGTTGAAATGTGGTTAAACTTGTGGAAAATGTAGATATTCCTCAACTGAGGAAACCAATACGACTAGAATTTGAATCGAAAATATTATAGAAATATTAGAGAAACATAATCTAGTAATGAAATATAATCTTACCCCTATGGAGAAACCTGTTCAATAGTGATAATCTCCTTTGTTGGATCTATTTATGTGATGGAATCAATAATTATTTAGTGGGACTAATAATCTGATGGTAGGTGATAAAAGGAATATGTATTTGAAGAAGATATTCATTGAATTTGGATGTGGTGAAATAGTAAAGGTTAAACATTCTATCTATTGTCTCCAAGGTGATGAAGATCAGTGGTGGTATTTGATCAAGAATATAAGGGGGGAAAATGATATTGAACTTATGAAATATATTACTTTTAAGGAGAAATTATTAGATAAATACTCCCCTCGTGATCAACCAATTAGGATAAGGAGACACTTCTTTAGGTTAAATAAAAATAAATAAGAGTGTATTTTAGAATATAAAGCTACCTTTACAGGGTTATTCAGGTATTCTATAGATTATATATGAAAACTGGAGTGAAAAATTAACCACTTATTTAATGGTATTAAGAAAAATATAATAAAATAACTAGTTTCTCATACATTTTCATCATATAAAGAAATTGTTTTATATACCATGAAGAAAAAGATTGAATTCCCAAGATCCTATGAATTTAACAGAATCTTGGATTAGATGAGGTCTTTTGTGTAACAGGAAAAGGTGAGTGCATCAAATAAGAAGAAAAAGTTTGAGAAATTTCTTTTTATTGGGAACTGTAAATTGAATCAACCATTGAAATGAAATAATGGAATGAGAGTTTGTTGTAAGTGTGAAGAAAAGGGTGACCAGGAAAATGAATTCTAATGGAATAATTAAAATTCATCTAATCAGTGTTACAACTAGAAGGAGTTGGGATACTATGAAAATAAATGGACCAAATATAGAATATACATATGAAGAATCTAATGGATCACGATTAAGCATGTTTTATTCACACAACTGAAGTGGAAATATTAATATACTTTTTATACATGGATATAATAAATATGTTGTAAAATTATTTTTTTACGATGATCTCATCATATTATTTATGATATATGTATGGATTTTACTACAATAGTTTCTTGATAAGGATTTTAGATCTTATGTAGAATGCTACCAAGAATCATTACTACCTAGAAAGAGAAAATTTTTAAAATACACAGGATTGATGGAATGAAAAAACTTATTATGTTCATGATATTGAGATAATGATGCAGAAATTATTGATTTGAATAAGTGATAACTACTATATAAATTATTAATTACATTTAAAAATGTATTCAATGCTATCATTAATGGATTATACAACACTTTTGAAATTAAGTAATATACCTAAAACAATGTGTCTTACTTCAGAAATAAGGAAAAATTCTTGTTTCCAATAAGGTTTTATGGTGATTTGATTTATTACCAAATTTCAAGAGGATACATGATGATGTTATTAACATGTTTGGAATTTGAAAATTTAGAGATACTTCTTGTTGAGTGAAGGATAATGATAAATTCATTTCATAAATTCAGTGACCAACTTTCTATAGTGTTGGATTATAATATTTCGGAAAAGATAACCATTTATGAAATGGTTTATGTTTAGGATTGGACAAGGTTTTATATATTTTCATATTACATCACCATGTGCTGCACCATATGCTTAAAAAATATATAGAAATAGTCCAAGTCACAAACATAGGATAATATTTTGTTTGTGAAACAATAAATGTATAATTACTTATAAAGAGTGAAATAATTACTCAACTCTGATGAAATTGAACCTAAAAAAATGTTGTCCTAGTGGCATCATTTCTGATGAATCAAATGGACCAGAACATAGTCATTTATTTTCGTCCTTATTATTTATTACATCATTATAACCATTTTATCATACACTCTCCATCAGAAATTTATTTTTATATTTTTCTTCTGAATTATAGTTTTTATTTGCCACATATGTTCTCCTACTAGGGAACCTAGTAACATTACCATTGTTATCCCCTTTCTATCTAATTTAGAAGTAGTTTTATTAAACCTAGGTTCTTCATCAATAATTTATTTTAGATCCCTAGATTATTGAGATCATGTTATACATTGTGAAGACACATTTTAATTACTGCATGCATAATTTAACAGCCCAAAATTCAGTGTATGAATATTATATTTGATAGAGTGTATGAAACATGACACTAAGTGCCTAATAGAATATTATACACTGATAATTTAAAATATATTTACTATTTTAAATTGAAGTGATATATTCCCTATTTTTTAATTCATGAAACACCGTGTTAGCATACATTACATGCACAATCAACCATCTTTGATAGCTTGTGGTGCAGACAAGACCGAGTTTTACCGAACAGTAATATTATATTAAAATATTATTATTTAAGGAAATTAAGATATAAACTAGATATTATGAATCATATTAAATATATAATGATAATATACAGTTTACACTACTAATTCATTTGATACAAATTAATTGAAAATGATTATAAGAACCAATTTAATATAAAGGGAATATATTTATAGAAATTTAATTTTATGCTTAAAATATGTTTTACCCAAATAAATTAAATTAACTTAAATTAGTGATTTATTATAATTTAATATATACATATTATATATTCAATATAATATTACTTATATAAAACCAATATATTTATTAAAAATCAGATAAGAACATACCCAATTGTATTCATAAAATACTAAATTTTTTTTAAGGAATTATTAATGCTATTTCATTAAGAACTCATTTAAAATAAAATTTTTGATATTTTAAAATTAAATATACAAGAATAAAATTTATATTATAATTTTAAATAAATAATAATAATTTTGGTTGAAATTTTGGTATTTTTCTTTGAAGATTAATTTTAAAATGAATTGTGAAAAATATTAAATTTTAGTGCAAAATTGATTATTCAGCTAATTTATTTACGAGGATTAATTATGTTTATGATTGTTTTTAATGTTTAATTATATTATATTTTTTTCTTAATATTTTACTATTTATTTTATTCTAATCAATTTCACTATGAAATTTACTATTAGAACATAGTATACATTTGGACGATTTCACTTTAAAACCCCACACTATCGTCCCATCCACAGGGTAAAATTAAACTCAATTTATTCCAAATATGTGATTGTAATTTGGAAAAGGTATTCCATATTTATTATAAGAATAAATTATATTTTATAATTAGTTTAAATTATTTTTTTACCAAAAATATTAGTGAATTTAATTATAATTATGTACAACAATTAAGGTGTAATTAAGCTTAATAACAGACTAAACCCCAATCATAAGGAAACAAATTACCTAAAAACGAGTTCAAAAAAAATTCGAAATATTTTTACCCTATAATAAATTTAATATAATTGGTTCCATTATTGGATCCACAGGCATTGTGAAAAACATGTATGGAATTATTTTTTTAAAATATTACATGAGTGTCGCTCCACCCCCACTATAAAAGGCATCATATCCTACCACATCCTCAGACCCCTCAAGACTCATTTGATTGACCAAAATATACTAAAATATCTCATAAAACCAATAAATGTATCTTATAAGCCTTCACTTGGTAATTAGGCCATCTAATGAATATTTTTCGTACAAACTTAAAGAAGTAACCCGATTATGAGGTAACATCATTCCATAAAACATTTTTTTAAATATAAATCCCCTAACCTTTTCTAATTATATTATTGAATGAAAAACCAGTATAATATATTTTCATGGATGTTTTAATGATAAGGTTGATACCTACACTTACACACAATTCCATCTAATGGGCACCAAACATATTGTTTATGTGTTTGATAAACTACTTTCTCACAAAACAATGATTGCTCATTTTTTCTTTATAACCACTCACGGTGTCCATTAAGATGGGCACTATGTTTATATATGATATATATGATATTTATAATTTATATACTCCAACATAATTTTTTTAGAAAAATAATTTATTCTTCCTTTATTTTTAAAATGGAATAATTTTGTTTGAGAAAGTGTTGATTAACACCCCCTCAAAGCGATGTGACTTGTTCATTCCATACATGAAATGTATAAAGAAGGTTATTAATAAAAATATGTAACATATATAAAATATAAATTATTCTTGAATTATAATACACATATATATAGTTTAATTTTAATTATTTTAATACGAAAAATAAATTAATTTAATGTTTATGTGTATGTATGGCCTACCGTCTCCAGGAACGATGAATTAATTTTTTTTAAAAAAAATTTATAGATTGTAATAAATTCATATATCATGAATATAGATGGTAATAAATTAATGGTTTAAATTTTTTAGATATCTAAATCATGATCATATTCATTTTAACAATAATTGAATATTCAAAAACATACTAGAGAAAACTACAAAAATAACAACCGAAATTGAAAAAATAATGAATGAGTTTTAAAAAACAGGTAATAAAATATTATAAAAAGTTAATATATGATATTAAAAACATTATTATGGTTCTTTTATAAGTTATTAATGTATTTAAACCCTCTATATAGAAAGATAAATTGGGAAAAACAAAAAATGAAGGTTACGGTATGAGATTCTTGTCTCACTTTTCATTTGATGAGGCATACGCTATATACACCACATAGTCCCTTTGTGTAGTGTATCTATTAAAAAATTTGTTAAATTATCTCATGAGTCATTTTTCATATTAGTATGGAAAATATTCCTCCATGTTTAATATTATTTACATGTTTTATGTGTTATGGGACAATTTGGGAAGTTCAATTATTATTTTCCTAAAAAATATTCTTAAAAATCCGAATTGAAATCTCACTTCCTTTTTAAATTTGTCACATTCACTTGAAATAATATTTTTTTATAAAGATTTTTCATTTTAAATTAACATTAATGTTAATATCATTATGCAAATTACATTTTTATTTCCATGACCGTATATCATTTTACATATGGTGTTCAATTTTACAATTTTATTATTAACTGGTGAATTTTTAATAAATCTGTATCTTCTATTCCTTATTGATATTTTTTAAAGAATATTGATTATTATTTAAATTGATTATTATATATGAGTAATGATTTTTAATGGTATGAAATGGGAGGTTCCAAATAATAGACATCCCAACAATGCATCAGTATTCTTATGAGATGTAATAGTTAGCCAAAATAGATGGGTTTTTACCCAATAGTTAAACCATATTATAAAAGGTCCCAATGGTAATTGTTCTATGTTCCTAAGAAAAGTGGAATCCATTAATTAATCATTTCCTTCATTTATATTTAGTTGTTATTCAAACATGATATTTTGTGTTGACATATCTATGGATACATTTCATTCCCAGTTTATGGAATTAGATGTCGGGAGTTTCAGTTAGTTACCTTTCAATATTAATATCTCCTTATATAGTTTTTCAAATGGAAAGATTTATCATTTATTTACCTTTACATGTTAATTTATTTCTATTGATTCATTATTCAATACTCTTTACATAACCTTACTGATCATTTGAGATCACCCTTTTTCTGTTTTTTCCTAAGGATATGAAGAAGAAATATATGAATAATCATTTAATGATATATTTTATTTAATTTCATTATGTATCATGTTTGTAAATTATATTTACCAAAGTCCTATGTTTATAATTTCTATAATATTTACATCAAAAACTACTAAACTGATTAGTCCTTCAATATTTGATTCTTTATAGTTATCCTGATGTAATGAAATAATGTACTTACTATGGGCTTCTGGGGTTGGGAGTCATGTATTATATGTAAATGTAATTTCCATGTCATGTTATATGTTATCATAGAATGATATTGTAATTATTGAGGATTAGGAATAGATAAATAAGAAGATAAATTTTAAATCACAATGGAATTAATCAAAATAATAATTAATTCCACCAAAACATTGATTATTAGAACTCATCTAATATAGGATGAACAATAATTAATATAAAAATGTATTTTATTTTCGAGAATATTTAGACTGTAAAGACTAGGTGTGGCTTCCCCTCTCCTATCTTGGTTCCTGCTATATTTTGGTATGGGTTTGGGTTCCACATGTTAGCAACTCTTGGTATGTTCTTCTTATGAAGACTTATATCCTCCTCCCCATATATCTATAATTATTCAAATATAGTTTCAATATTTGGGTGTTAATTCCCTCCAATAATTGTGGAATCATCTAATGTTGATTGGGATTCCATTATACATTTCTAGAGTATGTCCTAATAATTATTATGTATTAAAACACCCTTCTATTTTTTTATAGTAATGGGTTTACTTGAGTAATCAATGGGGTTTGAGATGAATTAAATTCAAACTATAATGGTTTTTAGCCTTTTGGGATTTAACCAAGTTTTGTTCTAGGAACATGAAAGAGACCATGTTTGGTCACCTTTTTTATGAAAAAAAGCACTAAATGAGTTGATTGAATGAACCGACCATACCATACCAAAATATTATGTTGTGAATGGGGAAGTTGGAAGTGTTTATAGGAGGCCTAGAGGGATCAATGGGGTTGGAGATATATTGGTTATGTAGGTGGTGGTTCAGGATGTGGACTGGGTTCATGTTGTGAATTGATGTTTCAAATATTGTTTAGCCGATTAGATTTATCGCTTGTTTGTGGGATATGGTTAATCCAGTGAAATTAATTCTCCTCATGAATGTGAATCATGATGTGTAAAAAATTTCAGATGAAGTTATGTGAAATTTAGATGATGTTTTAATTTTGGTGAATTCACATCGAATACACATCAAGAATTCAGTTCAATATATAAAAGAGATGAGATATTATTGTTAAATTTCTTTTTTGGATGATCCTTTTATTTCAGCTATATCCATCCCTATTTCATTTTTTGAGAAACCATAGGTGATTTTGAAAACTCTTCCTCCACAAATTCACTCAGATTTTTTTGTGAGTTCCAATGGAATGACATTAGAGATAAATGGTGAGTTATTATAATTTTCTTGGTAATTTTATCTTATACATTCTATATATATCTACTATGATGGTTTCATTTTGGTTTTGGGTGTGAGTTGGATTTTTATGATACTTGATCCTGGTGTAGGTTGATTCATGTGTTTTTTGTGCAGTCGTAGTATGTATGTGATTTCTCTTTTCCCTATGGATCACAATTAGTTGGGAAAGACTATTTAAGGGATGGAATCCTTTGTTTCAAACTTTTTCAAATCATACAAGAGTGGATTACTATGAATTATCTATCAGTGATGGTTTATGCTGGACTAAACAAGATAAATTAATTAGTTAATTGAAATTGATGGGAAAGGGGAATGATCCAAATTATTTAAAGATTTAATATTATTATGATTTTATGATTTTATGTATTAATTGACACAATAAAAATCATTTCTATTTGGTTATTTGATTTTGTAGAGTGTTTTTTGAATATGGAACATTGTTTTGATTGTTTAGAATCATCCTAAAATTGAAAGTATCTACCACTTATAATTGTTCAATACCATGGTTTCCCCAAAATCTATGGCATGTGGTATAATTCCCATAAAATAATATATTAGAATGGATAAAATGTATTTTTTTAAAATATAAATGAATGTGTTGTTATGTTTTTTTTGGAATGAAGCTATGATAAGTTTTCATGGTTGTACTGTGGGGTGGTGATTTTTGGTACGATTTGTGGCCGTGTTGTGGGGATGCGATATGTAGTTTGAAAGAATTATGGTACAATGATTGGTTAATATGAGGCTGGGTTTTGGGAAAGAAATTTGTGTTTTTTATTTTTCCATGTCATGGGGTGAAAATGGGTTCTTATGTTATGTGGTGCATGAGACAATAATGGTTGTGTTGTGCTATAATCTTAGGTAGTGATGGAATAAGTGGTTAATAATGTTTCAAATGGCATGGGATGGTTTGGTTAAAGCGATGGAAATGGTTAATGAATTAATTAAAAATGATGTTTTTGGTAAAATTTGGTTTATATATAATATATAAATGACTATGATGAATAAAATATAGAGAAATATGAAATGTGTCTTCTGGATTGTGTAGTGTTATACATTTATTAATGAAACTGAAAGTGGTAGAGTCAGGAGTTGGTTAGTGATTTGTTGTGAACCCATAGGATTATCTTGTGGGTGGAATATATATATATATATATATATATTTTTATGTTCCTTTGGATTTTTAGTTTCAACTTCACCCATGTAAAAAACTATGTGATGAAACCTATATATATATATATATATGGGGTGTTTCTATATTGTGGGTGTTGAGGATTTATAGCTAGCTACCTTCTCTTTCACACTCTATTTTCTAGGTGAGTAGGTATTCACAGTCTATAATTGAAGTCAGTCTAATACTTCACTAGATCATGCCACATGTGTCATCGAGTGGGATGATATAGGACAATGCTATGGGGTGGTGGACCTGGTGTCTTTGGGAGATTTTTGAAAACACAGTTCAGTGGGGAGGTGGAGCAGTTGTGTTTGGGTGATATATGATATGACTGTGCTACAGAGTGTATTATGGGATGTTTTATCCACTATAGGAGGAGGGAGAAATTATTATTTTCTTCATGTTCATGATACTATAATACTCTTGTTATGATTTTCATGTGATGACCTAGGTGTTTTTGGATGGGATGAGATATGAAGGTGCAATGGGGTGGTGGATGATGTTTCTTGTGGTCATTATAATATGTAACAATATTGTGGGTTAGTGATATATGTTATATAGAAGATATAAAAGATCCAGAACATAAGATTTTGGGGTGTGAATGAGAAAAACTAGTGGTAAAGTAGTGAAGGGTACCTTTTTTATCAATATTCTCTTATTATGTTATCATAGATTGCTTTTATTATTTGATGAGAATACATTGGTGAGGTTTGGGTTATATAGCTATCTTGTTTTGGAATTTTGGGATCTTTGGTTTTTTTATGGGTGAATTATTATTATTCCATCACATGTTAATTGAAGACATTAGTTTTCCTTCTGAGTTTAAATGTATTCTCATTATATGTATATGAACATATTTTTATGTTTCGAGGAGGACAACATGAAACATGTGGTACTTTACTAGCTCAAAACTATTGAATGTTTTTGTGTCGCTGTGTTCGATTTTCATTTGGGTATTTATCTTAGATACTTCTATCTATACATATTTTATTTAACATGCATTTTGGTATTTTATTGGATTTATTTTAATATTATTTAATTTATTTTATTATAGTTTAATCATTATATCTCAAAATATAGTATTATCTTACAGTGTAATGACTCTCATTTCATGATATTTCTATGCCATTAGTGCTAGTTTCCAACACAAGGCCTACTAGTGGCGGGACGCTATGGCCATTATCTCTCTCCATTCATTAATTTATATTTTGTGGGTTGGGTTATGATAGAGTAGAATCAAAGATGATGATTAAGAGATAGGATGGTGTTAGTAATTAGTCATAGTGAACATTACATTAAATGGCTGGTCAACAATGTGAGTTTTCAATAGTGTTTGACATAACTTTGGGAAACTAGTCAGGAAATTTGATTTTTGGGCCCCCATGATGTAGTACAAAGAATCTTATCTTATTGAATTTCCATGATAGGTGTATCTATTTTTTGAGTGGGGACCAGGAAGAGTTACATGAATCATGATGACTTGTGTTCTTGTTTGAATTAAGTGGTATTTGTTTAGGAAAATATGATTATAGTTAAAATTGAATCAATGAATTTCCAAAAAAATTATATACTCCTTGGGATTTGGAAAATATAATTTTCTTTTTTTCTATGGATCTTGGATGTTGTCCAGATTCAGTTCATTTAGTAGAGGTTTAGCATGATATTTTATTTGATCATCGAAGGGTTGATCTGTTTGACTTGGATGATCAGTGGCATAGGTTATTGTATTTATTCAGTTGTAGGCATTGCGGAAGTACAAGGGAATTGTTTCAGATGTGAATAGAGTGAGATCATTAGTGGATATTTATATTGATTTTAGATTTGATATGGGAACATTGTTGGCACTTGGTCTCATTGGTTTCTTTTCGTAAATAAATAGATCATTATTAGTGGTGGATGCTCTTTATGGGTGAGGGGAAGGAGGAAAATGTTTCATGAATTGACAATTTGAAATTGTTATGAGAAGAGTCCCTTTCATCAACCAAGAATGAAGTGGAGAGGTAGTATTTTATTTCAATTCTGCCTGAGGTTTTTCTAGTGTGTGAGATGGGAATCATGTTCAAGGATGATCTGAATTTTCCACAAATATTTTTTCTAACGAGGAGTCTCGTTCAAGAGGTCTTGAGGAGGACCTCCATCCATTGATCTTGGATGTGGTTAAAAATATTATAATATAAATATATATCAATTATTCATTGAATGAGTAAGTGGATGAGTGGATTCACTCTTGATGACATTATACATTAGAGGTAATCCATTAGGGTTCCACATGGATAAGAGAGTTTGGTGGTTGTTCACAAGCATGAAGATCATTTATTTCTTGATTAGTAGGGGTTGACAATAGAAAAATTCTTTTAATCCTTCTGTGTATATTGGTTTACATGATCTTCGTGAGTCTTCAACCCATTTTTTTTATATAGTGTTCATGTACATCATTATAACCATTTCTTTATGGTTCATTGTTCTATATTTAGTATAGGTAGTTAATGTTAGAGTCATCCTTGGAAGAAGTTTCTAGTAAAGGTTTAACTATTGTAGGGGAATCATGATTATACTCCACTAAGGAGATAAAGGGAATTTTGAGGAAAACCTTAGGAAATAACTCATTATAAGGGACCCTGAATATAGAAAGACCATGGTGGTGTTAATATGACGATAAGTAGAGGAGTTGGGAGTGGGAAGTTGGGGCCGGTTGAGGTGGAAATGCTTAAGGGGCCAGAGATCATTCAAGGTATGGAAAAATTTTCTTATAAACACATTTTTTCTATCGTTGATTCATGATAGTCAGGAAAAAAGTTCACTTGATATATTTTGTTTCTCTGGGACTAGATGTTTAGAGGCTTACCATGCTCTTCGGGTAGAGTACACCAGTTAGAGGCTACCCCAAATTGTTTGATGTGTGCCGATATTTTAAACTAATTCTAGGTTAAAATCAATCCCATGGGGATTTATTCATACCAAAATTTCATTTTTACACTATAATTTTGGTAATTGTATAGTTTAAATCTATCTATTCATTATCAACTACTTCTAAAGGATAGTGATTTTTTAAAATGTCAATATCCAACATATGGTCTTCTTTAGTGACATAATTTTTTAGATGGGATGTCATTGAATAAAAAAACATCATTCTATAATATCCTAGTTATCATGGAAAATAAATGGTCTACTAGATAGTGGAGGTTACTATGGTATTTGGGTAGTTTCTATATGTTTTTATAAGGAGATTGTAATCATACCTCACTAACCTGACATTATGTTTGGGATAGAATTCTATCATTGTGTTTATCTAATATCAACGGATCATTATCAGATGAAACCATAAATGTTGTGGTATTTGAGGATTTAGGTATATGATAAATTTTTGAAGGGGTTCATCCAACCTAGTGTGTCTCTAAGGCAAGGCCCTGTGTTATTCTCCAATAACATGGATTGTAATTTGAGGTTTTTCATAGACCTCCTAATGTTGAATCAGGTGACAGTCAGTAATCATTACACCATTTCAACGATTGATGATTTTTTTCAATAATTGGTATTGTAAAGTTTATTTGGTATGATTTTTCAATAGTCTTGGAATCACCTATTTTTGGTGGAGGAGGGTGATATCCTAAATAATTATATCTTATGTTGGAATGAGAAATTTTAGTTTCTTATCAAGTGATTCAGGTTTATGGAATAAATCATATGTTATCTTGATGATTTTGATCTATATGTTCCATCAATCCCTAGGATAAGTTTTAGTTGTGATCACAAAAAATATATTGATATACATGAAGTATTATGAGGAGCCAGAAATGAATTTGGAATTTCTGCTACAGGTTCTTCGACACCACCATCCCTATGGAATTTTTTCCAGGAATATGTTCTAGAAATTAGAGTTTCATTTCCTTGGGAATGTGGAATATCATTAGGTTATTGTTGTTGACTTGCTTAAGGTCATGATAAATTTATCTTTGTCATAAATTAAGAATGTGTTAGAGGTTCATAGTTTCCTTGGTCCCATATTCTCTTATCACTGGATTATGCCCTATTTCACTCACATTATATCCCCACAATACACATTGAGGCAGAATGACTATGAATTTTTGGGGTGTAAATAGTATTAGGTAGTGTTCGGTTACCTAACGATATATTTATTCTGTTATTTGTTACTTTTTTTCAGACGAAGATGTGATTCTTGATGTATATTCTATGATTCTTTTCTGGTATTAGGATACATTTTGGTGAATTTATGATTCAAAATATCTTATGGGTCTTAGATGTTACACCACTAATAATGTCAAAATTTTCCTTATTCGAATGATAGTAGAGGATATTTTAGCATTGATGTTTTGGTGGAATTACATCACAGGGGGGAATTTTTTGGTCTTTCCCAATCATAATATATTGAGGTATATATATTCTGATTAAGATTTGAATATGATACATTGAAGGAGGGTGGAGATTCATTATTATTAATTTTTTTCATATCATCTAAATATTAGTAATGTGGAATGTTTACAATGAATATTTTATAAAGATGTTGTAAAAGGGTGTCGTTATAGTGTTTAGAGAAACATGTAAGGAAATGGAGGGGTTTGAAACCCCAAACTCAAATGAAATGGTGGTATATGTTATATGATGTATGATTCTTAGGATAGTGTAGTATTCTATTATGTATTCGGTGGAGGAGCATTAGTGGGGATAGAAAGAGTTAATGGTGTTACATGATCATATTGACCATTGTAATGTTTGAGTCGGATTATCAGAGGGTAGTTTGAAGCCAATGATGTTTTAGGGGAGAATATTTATTCATGTAGTAATTCTGGATTGCAACTTTCATGAGTCTCATATCTCACCTCCTGAAGTACATTCATAAATGAGGAATATGCTTCAGGTATGGAGGATGTATCTTTTGTTGGCCCAAGATAAAATGGGTTGTGGAAGATTTTGTGGCAATGAGTTTGGTATTATTGATGTTTAATATTGATTTTATGTTCTAAATGTTTTTTCAGCATTTGGATTCTCCAGTGTTGAAGTTTGATGAAATATCAGTGGATTTCACAAATTGGTACCCAAAGATTATATATTTTTTAATCTACATTGGTAATTGTGACTTTTTTTATTAAATCATCCCAATTATCTGAGATTAATGAGTTTTTTTATAGGGGATGTTTTTTTGGAGGTGTATATAGATGATTCAGTGAAGTTAAATATATTTATAAAGTGAATTGACTGAAAATATAATGAAAATTTTATCTCATGAGGAAATAATGGATTGCTGCATGATTCTATATCATCAATTCAATTTAGTACGTCATTCTTCCATTAGAAGGATAGATAGACACGACGAACCATCTAAAAGCCGTATGAAACTATGTGTGTGCATCTTAGACTATATAAAATAATGGGGATGAAAATTTTCATTGGATGAGTTTTTATATAGAAAAATTCATCACATTTCCATTGTCTTGAACATATTTTTTGATTTATACCAGTTACCATGGCATTTTACATTTTCCTGGATGTAGGTTGGGGAAGTAGTAGTTGTTGGCTCTGATGTGGTGTAGACCATTATAAAAAGGGTTCATCTTGTTTATAGGATGATTAAAGTATCAAATCACCTATATAATCCATATGCAGATCATAATAGGAGACCATCAGTGTTAGAGGTTGTGAACAACATTATTTTAATGGTTTCCACTTGATAAAGGAAGTGTTGGTTTATTAGGGTGAGTAATATATTGACCTAAATTTTGATACATTTGAGGTCTTAAAGTTAGTTAGTGAGGCAGTTTATCTATTGGAAGTATCAACATAGCTGTAGAGGATCCACTAAATCTTCCACATCTCTTAGAACCATCACTATCTTAATGATGACCCAAAAATCATTGACTAGGGAGAGTTTGATATCAAGGAAAACACAACATTTTGGGAGTGGCCACTAGATATGTAGGATTATCAATAGAAGGTACTGGAAGGGAATACCATTACGTTGTTTTATGTGTGGTGGAGGAATTATTTCCTAGAAGAGAATACATGGGAGAGAGAGATGTGGATGCATGCCAAGTACCCAAATCAATATTGAGATTTTCTTTTTTTGGGTTTTTATAGATAATGTGATGTTAGGATCATAATGTTTTCTAATAGTCGATTTGATTTTGATGTTGAATTTTATTTTTTTTTGTTATAGGTGATAGATTTATTACATGTGAAATGGGTATGACCTAATTCAAAATAGAGAACCATTAAAATACGATGTGACTAAACCCATGTCGGTTAGTCAGTGCCACCCAAAGAGAAAATTATCATGACATTGAGAATGAAATTACAAGATTTATATGTCCGGGGAAGATGGGTTTTTTGTATATAGTGGTTGCTAGTTTTTTCTATGTGGATGATAATGTGTTTGTGATTATAATAGTTTATATGTGTGAAATTAGGTGGTTTTAGGATTTCTAAATATGTTTGGTTGTTGTGATTAGTGATCAGAGGTAGTGTGGTTTTTTTGTGATGAAATTTCATTTATGGTTTTTTTATGTTTGGTTTTCATGTTTATATGGTGGTAGCGTATTAGTTATTATGAGTTCCTTAATAGGTATCACACATTTTTGTTGTTCTTACCCCTTTTATTTTATTCAGTTTCAGTTTTGAGTCTCGAATCTGGGAATCATTTGAGTCATATTTGATGTGAGGGACAATGCCTTCTTTGAATTTTAATTTTTTGATTGGGTAGTAAGAGGAATTAACATGAGGTTTTTGGGGAATTATGGGGAAGGAGCTGTAGGAGTAATAGAGGCGTTGGTTCATGACATGAGCTTGTTTCATATAATGAATTGATGTTTCATTGATTTTTTATCTGGATGGATTCAAGGATTACATATGAGAGATGGGGGAGACTGTGAAAAAAATGTCATGAATATGATTAATGACGTGTCATTAATTTCATCCGAGGTGATGTGAAATTTAGAAGAATATATAATTTTGATGAATTCACAAGGACTTCACTTCATAAATTTAGTTCACTATGTGAATGTAGCAGAATAATTTTTTTTAAATCTTTTTTGTTCAGCATATCCTTTGAATTCAGACATATCCTTCCAACATATTTTTTAAAGAACCATAGGTGATTTTGATTGATCTTATAGACATCCTTACATATACATGATTTGTTGGTTATGGGGGATTACCATTAAAAATTAGTGTTATGTTATTATCCTTTTCATTATGGGATTATAATTTTCATATTACGGTGATACATTGTGGTGGAAATATTTGGTTTTGTGGTGCGATTTTTATGAGTATTTATGATCATTGGGTTCTATGTTAGTTGATCTAAATAGTATTCATATCGGTTTAGAGTACATTTTATTATTATACACTATGCACTGTACAATTTGTTGGTAATGATTTTTTGGGAGGGGAATCCATTGTTTCTCACTTTTTTGTATCATGTGATAGGGAATTAATATTTTTTTTCTATTGGGGATTATTTTCATTGGCCTAATCATTAATGTTTTTCATTTAAATTAAATTAATGGGCAAGTGTAATCATTATCAATGTTTTATAACTTTTATATAATTTTGATATTGTGATTTTATAGGTAACCCCCCCCCCCCCCCGCCACTAAAAATCATAGGCATTGGGGAATTATTTTGACAATGATTATAGTGATTATAAAGCCGTGTAGTGATTTTTTAGAAGGAGAGTAAAATGAGAACTGTCTATCCATATATACTTATTTAATAAAATGGATTGTTGATGTGGCAGGAGGTCATCATAGCCCTAAATATATTATTTACAACTCTTACACTAGAATAGTGGAGTGGGGTTAAACCCAAAGGAAGGCTGGTGAAAATCTATGGTTATATTCAAAATAAACTCTACTGTTGTTAGTAGTGGAAGGAGTGAACATTGTTTATATTTATTAATTTTTAATATTTATTAATATTATTTTTAAAACATTAATGAATCATGTCTCATGATTTTCTATTTACAAAACTGGGGAATGAAATATAAAAATGTAAACGTGTTATATAAAGATAATAGAAAAAGTAAACAATAATGCCAAGAGTTGATCAAATGGTATGATCAGGTGAATATGAATTTACCAGTTATAAAAATGAATCATCATTAGAATGAATTCACACCTTGAAAATTAGTTGTTAATTCTTCCATTCCATAAGAAATCACACTCTGTATTATAATTATGGAGGTTCAAAACATCAAAAACCACATACAAAAAATTGATTTAACGATGTTAATAGAAAAATATCTCACCGAAAGTCTCTGTAATTTGAATATAAAAGTACGGATTAAAAGAATCCATTATTAATATCAACCAAAGTATCTATGATTGAATACTTGATTGCATAAAGGTGCAGATTAAATTTTATATTTTATAATCGGAATCAATCTCACCGAAAGAATCAGATCCTCATTGAAATAAATTTAATAAAGAAGAAGAAAATATAAGCCAATAGAAATTACAATTCCCTAAATAGAAAATTAATATAACACCATTATCAATTCAAAACCATTAAATTCAATGTAAATAAAATAGAGAATAGAAAGAAGAATACTCCCTCTGTGAATGATGGTCATGATTTGCGGCCCTCCTCCTGCAAATCCAGTCTCCTGCTACTCCACCTTCTGTTGATCGAGAGTCTTCTCTCTCAAATGGTGTGGTCTTTCGATTTAGAATTAGTGTCTATTCAAATTTCTTTTGTTGAACTACATTTAATATCCACTATCATTTTCCATACATCACCCCCTCTTTTCCACCGACATCAAGTTTCCTTCACTTATGCACCACAGACGTGCAATTTTTCATGACTGACACATTACACTAGTTTTTTCCTTGTAACTAACTACCACTGTGTCGATTGATTGTATTTTGGCATGTTTTTAGAACTTGTTTAAACCAATAATGTTTGTACAAAAAATGAATAAATGAATCAATGTTTAAATGTTAACTTTTTATAAATAAATAAAAGTTTCATTAAAGAATGATTAAATGTTATTATATATAAAATAATAATTATTAGTTATTATTTAATTTGTTAACTAACATATTTTATTTAATTATGTTACATGTAATTATTTCTATTTATTTAATTATGAAGGTTACTAATTAATAATTATATTAAATTGAAATTTTAGTATTTATTAACTTATTAAAATAATAATATTAGTATTTAGTTTTTGAATATTTATGTTTTTAATATTATTGTTTAATTTTATCATAATAAATAGTTTTATTTAAATAATTTAAATTTATAAAATTTTATATAGTTATAATAATTTATAATTATTTTATTAAAAAAGGAAATTATAATTATTATATCTGTTAAAGTATTTAATTTTTATCTTTATTTTATTAATATGTTTAACAGTTGAGTTTAATTTAATTAATTAGTTTTATATTATATTCAATTATTATTAACTTATTTATATTATTAATACAATATTAATTTATTATAGTTGATTATTATTAATTTAGTTTTATGATAGATTGTTTTTTCACAAGTTTTTAGTTTTTTTTTGTTAAATTTCATTTAAGTTATCCTTCCTTTATCTCCCTCGCACAACAACACAAGGGTGGGGGGTTCAACCTATACATCCTCTCCGAGGAAGAAGAAGCACCATCACCCTAGGTATTCTCTAGTGACAGATAGGGGTTTGCATCCTGGATGGCTCAACGATGATTAGATCCTGCTCCTCGTGTGGCATTGGATTGAGGATCATCATTAGTGGAACATGGCTTAGATATTCTCCCAATAACTTCAATCCCAAACTAGTAAGGTGGTTGTAGTCTATTCATCTTCACATGACACAATATCACAGTTAGACTCCTCATGTCACACCAACCATCCAAGATGAGCGGTGTACACTTTAGCAGATTCTAGTGAACTCCTCAAGCTTCACAACTGACGACAACTCGATTCCTCATTCACAGATTAGTTGTAGTGGATCTATTGGGAATAGGCGTCGCAGCTCCCCTCTAGCAGTGGTCGGATGTAGAAACAAATTTGGTGGGATCCTCTTTAGTGATTCACTGTCGAGGGACAATAACATGAGCTCTTCCTCGAAAAACAGCCTCATTTCCTTCTCCTATATGGTGCAGGGGTGATGCAGATTCCTTCATGAGGACTCAGATTTGGATTTTGGTATCTTTTACATCGGGACATCCCTTCATTAAAGATCTCAGTGTAGAAATTTTGGTACCCTTCGATCGAAATCGGATGGTTGATGAGGTTAAATGGTAGATTGATTATTCCATGATTTTGGTTCTTTAGGGAAATAGTGTTGCAAATTACATTTCCAATTAGAAGAGGGATTGAACCGGTACCATGATATATGAGGTGAAACGGTACTAAGAAATTCGTTGTGGTGTGAATATGAAATGGTACAAGTGGAATTTGTAGTGAAGGAGAATGAGAACATGAGTGAGTTACGCTAGAACCATGAGAAAAAATGGAAACAATTTGATGATGAACTATGCCAAAGGAAGAATTTTTGTCGGTGAAATAGCGATGCGGTACAGTGCCAAGAAAGTTCAGATGTGGAAACGGTGAGACAGTGAAGTTGAATTGATGGTGGCACCGTGTATGAAATAGTGTGAGGAGTTAGTTGTGCCATCGGTACACTTCAAATCAACTATAAAATATATATATTAAAACTAAAATTAAATCTAAAAAAATAAATAATTTAAAGTAATAATTAACTAAATAAATAAAAACTAACTAATTAATAAATTTAAAAAAATTTATTAAACACACAAAACATAATTTAATTATAAAATACATCAAATTATAAAAATAAATTAAAAATAAACATATAATTAAATTAAGAATCATTAAAGTTAATATAATAAGAAAGTGAATTTAAAATTTACAATTATATGTTGAAATTAATTAATAGTTAATAATTTGAATTATAAGTATAAAATTTAAGAAAATTGATTTAAATTTATTAACAGAGTTATTAGAGGTTAAAAAAATAATGTTAAAATAATGAAAATTAAAGTAATGATTAATTATTTAAATTAAAATATTTTGCTTAATTGACAAAAAAATAATAAATTTAAATCTTAATAAAGAAGATATACTTATAAACTAAATAATAATTTATAAAACATGTTAAATTAAACAAAGTCATTAATTAATTAATTTAAACTACAAAAATCACACAATTAGTTATAAAAATTGATTAGTTAACAAATTTAGTTATAAAAATTCCAATGTATGATTATATAATAAAAATTTTAAAAATAGATAATTAAATCCTAAAAAATTAAATAAAATTATGTTGCTAGACTACATAATAATAGGGCCACATAAAATTCCCCCGCACAAAATAATTGTTTTTCCTCAAACAATCCCATGTTTTATTATCATTGAGAATCCAAAAAAATGTTTTATGATTCAGTAAAAGTAGTAACAACTACATAAATTTAAAACAAAGTCATAAACATGTCAATAGGCTTTATAAATTGAATTGTTCAAATGAATCTTACAAATAATCAAATTTTCACTGGTCGTTAAGAGAGAAATGAATCATCATGTATTGAAAGTGTGCTTCCTCACTTTTGAACTTGCCTAGGGACTCATTTCCATCCATACTCATATTATAATTCCAAGAGTGAAAAAAGGTAAAATTTATTTGGAATTAAAAACATAACGATAGGAACATTGTACTTTGACTCAATCCTAGGTTCCAAAAATAATTTTTTTGTGAATCACTCTAATGATACATCGTAAATGATTCCCATATAAACGATTTTCCCCTTATTCATTTGGCGCTCATCATTCCCCTCATCTTAATGAACTAATTTTTGACACAAAACACTTTATTTTATTTTCCACATGACGCGTATCATGTGCTAATAACTATGAATATGCTATTATTCAAAGTGTACAGTGGGCTTATATTAAATTGAAACACAACCAACATCTAGGGTCTCAGAGACTCACCATGGGATCTTAGATTCCCAAAATACTTCAATTTCAAAAGTTTAATATGAAAACCATTTTAATTGGTTCAGTAAGGTAATTACTTTAATAATTTAAGAAGAATTAATCCCCTAGGATCAAATCTATCTTCCAGTTCCAAGGGTTAAGATCATAACCCCACTAACATGTTACCCAAATAACTCTCAAAAGAAGTTCCTAAAAATATATTCCCTCAAATTACTATGTTTACTCAGTAAGCATCCACCCACATTTATTTCAGATTCAATGCAGTTCTTAACTACCAGCAAGGTACTGACCTTAGGAAAGACTCATTTGAGATCTACATAGAGCATAAATATGTGCATGAATTTTCAAAAATGTTACCCATTTTTAACAATAACATTGAAATTGAAGTGGGTATTGATGAACTTACAATTAATCATAGTTTAGCAATGTCAATAATTGTTCCCTCCACCAAACTTAAAACCCAACATTTTTCCCAAAGTTTACTTTTAATGTGAAGAAAAACAATTAAAAATTAAAGGTTCAAAATTGATTTTGTATTTCAGTTGATCTATGACATGTATAAAGGGTTTCTTTAATGTTCAAAAATATTGTTTTCCATCAAGATTAATTTAAAGAAGGTTATAAAACAAGTACATGAATTATCAATTAAGTCTAATGAAACATATTTTCCATTAAAGTACAAACATGGCATGAATCTTGTGGTTGCAGAGTGAATTGGGTGTAAGGAAATTCAGAAAATAAGCTTCAATTGGATGTTCAATTGAGTATTGATCAAGCCTTTCTAACACCCCTTAGTAAAGTCAATTCAAAAAACACACGAACCTACCTACATGTACCCCCCCAACCGTAATTCAAGCAGTGAGTGATTTTAATAGCAACGAAATTCAGTTTTCAGTAGTGATGTACATGCAGAATTTCTTTTACATTATGGCATATAATAGACATACCTTGTAATACGAGAAGAATTTTAGAAATATAAAAAAATATTTTTTCAGTAGCAAGACATGAAACATAATTTTATACATTTCAAGTCATGCAATAGAATTTTCAGTAAACATGTAACAGAATTTTCTAAAACAAGTAGAATCATTAACACTAGCAACAAAAAATTTACAAAGTAATAGCCACTGACTCACTGAAAGCAGTAACAACAACATATCTATGATTTTTTTACAAAAATGAATAGGAGATAAAAATGAATATAAGAATTAAGACACATCCTGTATAGGTTTTTCATTAGTCATTGTCTTTGGAATTCTACTCCATTATTGGTGTAGCAGTATCGTGAAAAAACAGATCATGTAAACTAAGAACAAATATCCAACAGAGACTAAGAATACATGTGGAGTAGTAATAATGTATCTTATTTAGTCAAACTAGGAACAGAACAAAAGTGAAAACAAAAGAAAGAACATGGGTGGACTCTTATGAAGCACTAAATTTATAGTCTTCATTTATACTTTATTTAATCAGATTTTTTTTATTTATTTAGACAACAAAAACCATGGGTTGCCTCCCATGTAGTGCTAGGTTTATAGTCCCCAGCCAGACTCACCTAGAACTAACCAAAGTCACTATTTGGGTGTGGTTTACTTAATAGAACCACCACATGTGTTTGGGCCACTGATTTTTAATATTGAATCAAAATTTATGGTCACATAATCTTAAGAAAACTGAAACAAAACTCTCATATCTAGAAATAACCACTATGAGACACCCCTTGATAGTGGTAAGAAATGTGTCGTCTACTTCTATATTATGCTCACATTTTTAATGATTGGAATTTAGATGAAGGGAAAAAAATTATACTATGAGATCCTTGGGGACTTGCCTTATTCTCTAGGATATCATTCTCTACTTCATATTCAACAAATTCAAATTCAAGGGTGCATGTGGGTGAATTCATATTAGCAGGTTTATAAAGGAGATCTATAAAGTGATGAATAGAATTAGAGAGACTAGAACTCAATTGTGTATCCCCTACTAAACTACTATCATTATCATGGGAAGGTTCATCACCCTTCACAATTAAGGATGACAGTTAAAGATATTGACGAGAATTTATTTTATCACAGACAAATTCATGTCTAACCATGTCTTAAATCACTTCCAGAAGATCCTCATCTTTTAACTGACAGTAAACATTTTTTGATTCTATAAAATCAATTCTTCCTAACTGAATTGTGCGCTCAACCTCTTCATCCAACTCATTTTCAAAAAGACCACTTTCCAAGAAAAATTCTGTAGTGTATTCCAAAAAGTTCAAATCAGGGGGAGTAATTTTCAATTCATCCTCAATAAATATAAATTATAGATTGTTCAAATTCAAATTTATTTCCCTAGATATGAAAACACTACTTTCCATTTAATACACGATGTTTTGGAAAAGTGATTACTATAAGAATAGGGAAAGTAAAGCTCATTAATAAAATTATCTTCAAAACTCACTACCTCATCTTCTTCATCGAACAATATTTCAGAATTTATGGGGTTTATAGTTTCAAAACATGGAAGAGTTGTATTTTATTCTGGTTTAATAATATCAAATTACATGTTATCCAGTTTAAAATACTCTTCCAAAGTGTTTCCCATTTCAATTTTTGGTTCAGTATTCACAATGTCAGAAAAATTAAATAAAGATATTTTATTCATTAAGTTATCTAATTCAATAATGTCTTCAAGACTAGTGATTTGAAATTACAAAACTTTTAAAGCAATGACTTTTCTCAAAAGAAGGAATTATGAAAATAACTAGGAAATATTTTTCAAACTTTTTTAGTTCATTTTCAAAATAGTCCAACTCAATAGGATAAAAAAATTTATGGTGTTATCTGTATTGCCTTCTTGATTCTGTGAGTTAGTTATTTCCAATTTTAGTTCCAAGGAATCAGATTTTTCAAAGTAAAAAAGTTTTTTGTTGTGTTTTACTGTCACTATCTTCTTTAAATTGATTTTCAAATCTTTTATAAACATTTTTATTTTCATTTTAATCAAATTCATCTTGTTTTTAACCATTTTTTGAAATCCCAAGAGCATTCCTTCTAATCATTTCATTCATTGTTCTTGCTCATGAGAATATATAATTTGAATTTCAAGGGTTTGATTAAACCCGGAATTCCCAAAATTCTCTCTAAAATTCAAATTAGTTTCAATTAATTCATGTTTAGAAAGTAATTCAGTTCTAGACTCTTATTGTTCATCTTGTTCAATGTAAACATCCTGTTGGGGTTGGTTATAAATACACTACCAGGAATTGTGCCCATAATAGTCACAACATACACAGTGAGGCCCACATTGATTCTAGTTCTCCTGAACATCCGTTTTTCAAACTAAAACAGATTAATCACTCCAAAATTGTGAAGAAGTTAATGAAGAATCATGGAATCAAAATAGCAGTGAATGTCCACAGTGAAACAGATTTTTTATATGGGGTTTTATGTTTTTTTTCTAACCCTAGACTCTCAATGTGTGTCTTCCCCAGAAACAGTGCCACATTTTGATAATTCTGGAGGTCATCGCAGCCCTGAAAATATTATTTATTACTCCTGCACTAGCTTAGTGGTGTAGGGTTTAACCAAAATGAAGTAAGGTGAAAAGTATAATGACTTATTCAAAATAAACTCCACTGTTGTTTGTAGTTGATAGAGTGCGTATTGTTTGTATTTAATAGTTTATAATATTTTTATATTTATTTTTATAAAACACTAATGAATCATGTCTGAGAATTTTCTATTTACTAAAGCATAGAATGAAACATCAAAAAGTAATAGTGCTAACTAAAGATAATAGAAAAAGTAAACAGTGGTTTTATGAGTTGATCAAATGGTAATCTCATGTGAATTGAAATTTACGAGTTATAAAAATGAATCAATATTAGATTGAATTCACACCTTCAAAATTAGTTGTTATTCTTCCTCCCTTGAAGAAATAACACTCTGTATTATTGTTATTGTTGATCGCCACTTCAAAAACCACATACAACTAATTGTTTTAACGATGTTTATAGAAAACAACCTCGTTGAATGTTTCTATAATTTTAAATTGAAAGATTTGATAAAAAGAATCCATGATCAGTCTCAACAAAAGATCAAGGATTGAATCCTTGATTTTTTGAAGGTGCAAATTCCAATTTTAGATTTGAGAATTTGATTCAATCTCACCAAAAGAATGAGATTCTTATTGGAAGAAATTTAATGAAGAAGAAGAAAATATGAACCAAAAGAAATTCCAATTTTCGGTACAAGAAATTATGCTAATATAATTTTTAATTAAAAAGTAGAAAATAAAATGAAAATAAAATAGAGTAGAGGAAGATGAATCTTCCCTCTTTGAATGATGGTCATGATTTGATGCCCTACTCCGGGAACAAAAGTCTCAATATACACACCTTGGTGTCTCACATGAGTGTTCATTCTCAAATGGTGTGGTCGTTTGAGTCAGAATGGGAGTCTCTTAAAATTCGGTTGTTTGCCCTAATTATAATATCCACTATCATTTGAGGCACATCACCCCATATTTTCCACCAAATTTAAGTGTCCTTCACTTATGCACCGCACACGTGCATTTTTTCCTGACTGAAACGTCGTGCTAGGTGTTCCTTTGTAACTAACTCCGGGTGAGTTAGTTGAATGGATTTAGGAGTTTTTCCTACTCCTATGTGAACATTCAACGTTAAAACAGAAAAATGAATATATGAATCAACATTTAAGTGTTAAATTTTTATAAATAAATAAATGTGTTATTAACGAATGCTTAAATGTTATTAAATTTAAATTAATAATTATTAGTTATTATTTTATTAGATAACTAACATATGTTATTTAATGTTTTTACATCTTATTATTTATATTTAAATAATTATGAAGGTTATTAACTAATAAACAGATTAAATTAAATGTTTTGTATTTATTAAATTATTAAATTAATAATATTCGTATTTAGTTTTTGAAAATTTCAGTTTTTAAAATTATTATTTAAGTTTATCATAATAAATTATTTTATTTTGATTATTACAATTTATAAAATTCTATATAGTTATTATAATTTATTATTATTTTATTAAAGAAGAATCCAATTATCATTACTGTATTAATTAATGTATTTAATTTTTATTTTATTTTTATTAATAAGTTTAACATTTGAGATTATTTAATTAATTAGTTTCATATTTTATTTCATTATTTTAAATTTATTAATATTATTAAAACTATATTTATTTATTATTAATTTAGTATTAGGTTAGATTTTTATTAGTTTTTAGTTTTTTTTAATTTCATTTACCCCTATTTATCTCCCTCACTACGCAACACGAGGGGGGTTTCTGCCTATACATCCCCTCTAAGGAAGAATAAGCACCGACCCCTTAGGTATTCCCCAATGGCTGATAATGGTTTTCATCCCAGATGACTCAATAGTGGTCGACTCGTTCTCCTCGTGCGGCATAACATCAAGGTTCATCCTCAGCGGTGCACATATCAGATCTACTCGAGATAGCTTCAATCCAGATCTAGAAACCCAACTGCAGTATGTTCTTCTTCAAGTGACATAGTATCTCAGTCGGACTCCTCACACAACACCAGACACCCATGGTGAGCGACAAACCCTTGAGTAGACGATGGATAACTCCTCGAGCTTCACAACTGAAGGCAACTTGATTCCTCATTCCCAGCTTAGTTGCAGTGGATATCTTGGTAACCGGTGGCACAACTACCATCTAGCAGCATTCAGATGTAGAAACAAATTGTTGGCTCCTCTTAAGATATTCACGGTCGAGCAGCAACAACGAGATCCCTCCAACGAATAGTGGCCTCAGTTATTTCTCCTCTATGGAGAGATGATGATGTGGAATTCTCTATGAGGACTTTGATTTGGATTTAGATGTCATCAAATGTGGGCCATCCCTTCAACAATGAGCTCATGTTTGAAATTTTTTTACCCTTCGATCGAAATCGGGTGGTTGATGAGGAGTACAAGGAGGAATTTCCAGTGACGTAGAATGATACAGAGAGCGAGTTAGACCAGAACCATGAGAAAAATGGATACAGTTTTGTGATGAACACTGCCAAAGGAAGGACGACTTGTTGTGGGCGAAACTATGACAATGCATGGTTCCATGGAAGTTCCGAAGTGGAAAAAGTGAGATAGTGAAGCGGAATTGATGGTGGCACCATGTATGAAACGATGTGAGGAGTTAGCTATTCCACCGGTACAATGCAAAACAAAGAAAAATAAAAAAATTAAAATATTATATTAAAATGAAAATTAAATCAAAAAATACTAATTTAAAGTATGAATTAACTAAACAATTAAAAACTAAATAACTTATAAAATTAAATAAATTTATATAAAAAAAAGAAAACATAAATTAATCATTAAAAACCTTATATTATAAAACATAAAATAAAACTAAAGATACACTTAAATTTAGAATCATTAAAGTTAATAAAGTAAGAATGTGAATTTAAATTTAACAATTATATATCAAAATTAATTAATAAATAATAAATTTAAGAAAGGTGATTGAAATTAATTAATATAGTTCTTACATATTAAAAAGAAAAAGATAAAATATTTAAAATTGAAGTAGTGAATTAATTATTTAAATGAAAAAATTTAGGTTAATTGATTAAAAAATAATGAAGTCAAATTTTTATAAACAGTTATACTTCAAAACTAAATAATAATTTATAAAACTTATTAAATTAAATAAAGTCATAAATTTATTACTTTAAACACTAAAATCACACAATTAATTATAAAAATTTATTAGTTAACAAATTTAGTTATAAAAATGGCAAATTATGAAAATTTAATAAAAAGTGTAAAAATGGTTAATTAAATCCTTAAAAATGAAATAAATTTATGTGAAAAAAACTATGTAAAAATAAGGTCACGTCATATCCTTGGGATCTATATATTGTGTGATTATAGAAACCTAAGATTCTAATTCATGGATAATACATATTTTCGATGAATATTCATTTCATTATAATAAAACATGCATATGTACAATAATAGTATCTTTACATTAGAAACATATAAAAAAATATTCTTAATTCATAAAATATCTTAACGTATCCTATAAACATCTCCCTATTTAGTACACCTACATAAAACCTTTCTTCTTAACCTGGAGAAAGGAAAATAATAATTCGAGATGTCAGATGATCAGTAATGAAATGCAAGGAATATAAATAATCATAACATGATCAAAACATTTTAAATCCATACCTTAAAAAATATAATGGTCCTTAGTCATAGAATAAATATTGGAAGATCATAAGATAAGAATCACAATGGAATTAATGATCATGGGAAACGAGTGTATAAAATTGGAATAGGAAACATAATTGTGGAATACAAATAATCATATAAAAACTTCTGTAAAGGATACACATCAATAGATTCCAAATATGTAAGGCTTGGGTTATCCACCTAGGAACCTACTTTGGGCATGGGATGAACTCCTAAGTACCCTCTTTCGTTATTGGTTAACCTCTTGTGTACCCTCTTTCAAGATTGGGATAATCTCATATGTACCCAATATTGGTATTTGGATCACATCCCATGTACCCTTCGAGATCTTATAGTATTAATAATTACCCAATGCACTGTAGGGAGATATAAGTCACTTCTATCTTATAATGAAAAGAATACAGATTTATCACAAATGATTGAAAAACATTCATCACATCATTTCCCATGAAATGAAATGGGTTATATAAATATTCAACCATATTGTAACATATGGAAATGTGACAGGTTTTATAATCCTTAAATCATTTCATCGTAGCATAACACATTCAAGAATAATTGAGATTTCTAATAACATTATCATAGAATAACCTATGGAATAGAAATATTTTCCATAAACATTTTTTCAACATAAAACATTCATATGAAGAATATGAATTGTATCTTAGGTTTTTATCTCCTTTAAAGAATAAGATACATCAAAAAATTTCATCTTATATGGAAAACTATTTTGAGTGATCACATGGAGAATTTACAGAGATAGATAAATTTAATATTAAAATTATTATTCAAAAAATTAAACCATATTTAAAAAAATTTCCTTTGAAAATAAAATTGATATCTTGTATGAGATGATTTAATCATTGTTTGGTCATGATAATGAGAAATAATGTTCATGTTATGCATGTTAGAAAAAGATTCTTTTCACAATTTTTGTAAAATAAAAATTGATATTGTTTGGAAAATGACATGATTATTTTTTTCAAAACATTTTTTCCATTTTCAAACAAGTGTAAACATGTCATTACTGAACCATTTGATTAATTTTTATACTATTTTGGAAAACATTATTATAAAACATTTTTTTTGAATAAAAAGGGGTTACAACCAAATGGATGATTTTACTAAGAAGAATAATTTGATGTTTTGAGTACATAAATGGAGGGAAATAAATTGAAAACATGTATTCTCATGAAATAAAAATAGGAGAAGAAAATTCATTTGTATCTTAAGAAATGTAACATAATACTGTATCCCAAAAAATATCGATTAACAATGACATTATAGAAAAATGAATAACCACATTAGTAACATTGAATTGTTAGTCCAATTAAATAATAATGTTCAATTAAATAGGGAATATCATGAGAATAAAAGAATTCATGATATTACATGTTATAGGAGATATATATACTTCTCATAAAATAAATTATGTTCAAAACATAGCATATGACTCAAAATGGAAAATCACGACAAAAATATCCAACTACATTGGAAAATTTCACACCATACACCACACGAATGGGAGGTAAAAATTTGATATTAAAATTCCAATAATTTTTATATAATCATCATAAAATATATTCATGGTAATTATATACACCCATAAAAGAAAAAAATGATGAATATGGTGCGGGTCTCATAAAATATAAAAGTCCAATGGAAATCTCATTATGGCATTAGTAATCATTTGAATTGTGATCTCAAATAAATAATAACATCAAATAAATCTTAAATCATAATTAAATGAATTATATTTATTATATATCATGAAAATGGGTAGTATACACACCACTCAAATGAAACTATTTTTGAATCTTAATATGTCCTCTAAAACGAAAATAGAGATTGGATATCCCATAATTCAAGTCTCCAATTCATTGATATAAATTAAAACCAATTAATTAATAAATTCAATTTTAATATAAATTTATTGTTGAATAATTTTTATATAAAAAATATAATGTTTACTTATAAACATTTATTACCCATTAATCAATAATTCCTTGTTATAAACTTGTTTATCTTAATAACTGCTTTGTTTTACGTCTTTGTTTTGATTATTAATTTATTATCCTCCTAATTTGATAATTTTTCCAAAATATAAAAAATAGTAATCATGAAATATGTATCATATTTATACATCAATTATAGTTATATGTATCATCATGAATGATTGTTTTGATAAATGATGTACATTATGATCATTCTGAGGGTAGGTTGTACAAATGCAAAAGTAACATTTACATTTTTCAACGACCATTATGGAATGGAAGTGGGTAAAATTTTATCTCTCCAGAATGAAAATAATATAATATTATCTACCTAATTATACATATACATATATATATATATATATATTATCCATGTGGGTTGGGGATGAAAGGAGAGAGTCACATCACTTCATGAAGGTGGTAGTCCACACCTACACAAACGATCTTACTATCGTTCAATGAGAAAAAGGTATGAAATAAAATGATATATATTATTTTGATAATTAAAAATATTTCATTAATATAAAAATTATGTCATTTATATTACATTTATTTATGTTTATTCTATTCTATATAAATAATTATTGAAAAATGAATCACATCACTTCATGAGAAGGTTGTCCGTCTTGTACACGGGAAGCTTTATCACATGTTCAATGGAATGGGAAGTAAAAAGGTATATAGGATCTAATAAATCCATAGATATATTAATTTTATAAATATAATATATATTATTTAGATACATAATAATAACCAATCATTATAAGTGGAAATTGATAAACGAATGACATTGGTTCGTGAGGCGATAGTCCACTGTACACATGAAGGATGACATCATAACCCATTAGATAGAAGAGGAGTTCGTTGTAAGTAATTAAATTAACATAAAAAATTATAATTATAGATTATATAATGAGTTTTTAATATTATAATTTTTTATTAATAATTTTATTGTGTGTAGTAAGGAATAAAACAACAAATGATTGTTGAATTATGATACCTCTTCTTTGGGAAACCTTCTTTGGTTTTCACAAATAGACTTCCTAGGTTGTATTTTGGCCCAAACTAGGGATTATTGAATTTGTTGAAGGAATTTTTGAGGTTATATGGTTAGTTAATTTCCATGAATAAAATGATTCGAATTAGTGAGAAAGAGAAGATATTGGCTGTCCTTTTACAAGTGAGGTGAGTGGAACACATGTAATTTTGAAAATAAAAAGGTGTAAAAACATTTTTCAACGAAACCAGGGTCCAAAATATTGTATTATAGAGACATATTAATTATTTGGTTAATATATGTAAATAACTAATTTAATACATGTTTTTATTTATTTAACCCTTAAACATTTTGTCTGTCCCTTGGTGAATCGATTTTTACATTCACCATAGTAATTTAATTTTACTGTCTCCATTAATAATTTTAGACAAAAATGAAGTTGAAATTATTAAATAATAAAAAAATAAATTTATTAAAAATATTTAATCTATTTTTCCTAAATCAATTCACATATATATAAATTTTAATTTAAAATTAATCTGACAAACGTGATGAGAATGTGGATTTCCGTAGTGAAAATATTCAAAAGTTTATAATTTTTTTATATCAAATTTAAATAAAAAATTAACTAAAATGACCAAAACTGATTTAATTGATATATAGTAGTACTAATGATAATTTAATTTTATTATATATAATTTACCTTTTGAAATTTTTTTAACAAAAAAATAGTTTAACAAAAATCAATATTTTTTACTTTTCATAAGAAAATTAATTGTTTTATAAAATTGTTGAATATTCCCGCAAAAATAATTTTGAAATGTTGATTAAAAAAATAAATTTTTTTTATCACATTGATATTCTAAAAGATTCATAAATTTATTTTATTTTACAAAAAATTTATTAAAATCCTTATTTATTGAAATTTATTTTTTGAAACATATAATGACTTTAACAAAAAACTATTTGAATTTTTATCAATATGAGTTGTTTATATATAACTATGATTAATTATATATAATAATGTTTTTATTACTATTTATATCACTATGTTTAACTAAATGTTTATAATTTTCAGGTTAGAATTAATAATTTAAATAACAAATTGCGGTTTTATTAAAACTCTATGTTTTGTGTAAAACAAGCTAAAAAGGTGTTACTTGTGACAAAAGTAGAACATAATATTGAGGGTAATTCAATAAAACTTTGAAATTTAATTTATTTTAAATAATTAATTTATAAAACATAGTGTGTTACATTCTACCCAACATATAATGAATTTATCCCTCGAAATTTGTCACATCCATATAGTGAAATATTGACACATCTACTTTATAAATTACTTAGTTTTCTATATAGAATCCTCAAAATAGTGGTTTTTCCAAGGAACATTGACTAGGTCTATTTAATTATTCATAGAACATTCTCTTTATGATAAAAAAATCTCTTCCTATTGTCCCACAAAAGAAAGAAATTAATCAAATGATCTGACCAATCTGTTCAATATATGTGAATGTTCAGGTATGAACTCCCTCATGAGAGATACATGAAACACATCATGTTATTAATGTAGGATCAGTGAATGTTCCAAAAAATAATATACTATCCTTTTACGATCATTTATATCAAATTAATTTATATACCTTGGGATTAGTTTTCCATTATTTATTTATTTGGGAAAATCATAGAAAGACCTTATCACCATCATTATATTCAAGATCACATCAATGATTATCTGTATAAATTATTGTAACATTTTTGTTGTTCATACATGTTCATGAACTGATATAACCATCCTTACAATCTCATTAGCTTTTCATGTCCCAATATCTTTCATTATGAAGCATCATATATGTACAAGTGATCTATAAACTTCGTCACATATAGGGTTGGGTAAGGATTTTTCTAAACACTGAATTGAATTCAATTTTCAAATGAATGTAAATGTATGGGAGTCTACTTATTAAAAAAATGTAAATATAATTAAAAAGATCTCATCATATCCTCCCAGGTTTTAATTTATCACTCGGACTGAAAATTCATGTTTTTATCTCCCTCAACATAAATTCTAGAAAAATCACAAAATAGAAATATTCCCTGATAATAATAAATTCTGATACCTTCATAAGGTGATCAAATATAACCCATATTTATCTCAACGTCATTGATAAGATAAAACCTAATAGTTTTCTATACCTTGAATCATATGTACACAATTTGTAATGGATTTACTCCTCAAATAACATTGTCTCTATTTAAAAAACCAAAGGGATTTATTTTCCATAAATGTCTCTTAAAATATCTTTAATTTTGATAAACCCCAATCACACAATACCTCAATGAGAGTTACAATGATGTTTAACTTCATAATCAACCTAATACTCATAAACCCATTGTAGAATCCATAACTATTAAATTAATATTACAAGGGGACATATACTCTTCAAAAAATTATTTCACACATTATTCCCCTTATAAGATCTTATCTTATTCAATAACATTTTCTTAAGATGATTTCATTTATCATTATACCAATAGAATATAAAATATTATTTAATTACTCTAGACATCTTGTCGAGGGACATAATGACATGAAACATCAATAAAGTGTTAATAATAATATTTTTATAGGTCTAATTCAAACAAAACTAGATATGAAATTCAAATAAATAGAGGGGAGTATAAGTGTTCCACAATTATTGTTATCCAATTCAGCTATTGTGATTTCATATTAATTCCCTTTTTTATCTTCGATAAGCGATTTCATTGTATAATCATCCATAATAACCATTTTAATGGGGAATTGATTTAAAAAATTCTCAGTCACCATTCCCCAGATACACTGGAGTGGGGGTGGTGCATTCTATACTGATTTCTATGTATTTGTATCAATAACTAACATATTACCATCACTTTAGCATTTTAATTCTCAATGACCCTCCCTTTAAAATATGAACCATTTAATAATACCCTTAATAAAATTTTCACCACGTTTCTTCCCACACATTGAGTATAATGTAATTTTTATCTTCTCCTCTCCATGGTTCATAGACATTGCATTGAAATAAATTTTTATATTCTTATAAAAACGATGTAATTTATACATAACTCCAATCTCTATTTATACACTGATCGCACATTGAAAAGAATCTTCAAAGAAACTAAAATCTTTTATTAAAAAAATACATTAGAAATATAGTTATAAGAAAAAAATATCTAACAAACATTTTATAGGTTGTATGATAACACTATAAGCACACCTCACATGTCTTGTAAAAGTTTACTCATAGGTACCAAAGGATTCATCATCATTATTTATTAATATCAACTAACCCCTTATCCATCTTCATATAAAGAATATGAGGAATTTACTTATTGAAAAATAAGATCATGATCTCATCCCAATGTTTAGATTAAATTTTTTATTGTTCACTATATTCTAGATAAGATCCCTCCATTTATCTATTTTACCATACGAATGGAAGATATCCGAAATTAATTTCTCAAACTAAAAACAATAGAGGATGGAAAATAATATTTCAGTGGTACTAATCCATTTCTCAACAACTACTAGTTTAGAATACCCACAAATAGAAGGTCGAATTTGTCTCATAATGGATTCAATAAAATTTTGTTCAATGTTTTACTCATTTAGAATTATAGAAAGATTTGTAGATTGATAATGTTATGTGAGCATAGGAATGTGATTTTTCATTCTATATCTTATATTAGTCATTTTATCCCTGAGGATAATCATTCCATAGTCCATAAAATTCATCAATAACATGATTTCATAGAGTTCAATCCATCAACATAAACTAAAATCGTTTATTGATAAAACATAATAATATTTGGGAACCACATAAATATGAAAAATCACATATAGGATTCTTAAATCATGAAAATCTATTTTCAATTCATGAATACTTTGAATAATCATATTTAATTAAGAGGCTTCATATATTCAAATCCATCATGGTGGTTAGTGATGGTTTTGGGAATTTACAAGGAATATAATCTGGGAGTGTAAAATTAGTAGTGAAATTAGTATTATCCTCACGCACTAGGTGATTTTAAAGTCCACCACAATGATCCCTTTTCAGATTTTATACCTTTAGGTAAATCTATCCTTGATCCACAAGAACTTCTAGTGTCTAGTTATGGATGAAATTTATTCGACCCCACATTCTCTATCATTTATAAAAATTCTAGTCAGTTTTTATTCACATTTGATCATCCTTAGAATCATATTCAGATTCATTTGAATACATATCTTTAGAAATATCCATGGGGATCTTGCTAGATTTTTTCTCATCATAGTTTTAAATGGCTCACTAAAACATTCCTTTGATACCATCTATAGATACCATTATTCTCATACAGGGATATTAAATATTTTTATATGAATATTAATTACATTACCGAAACATACTCATGAGGACTGTACTAATTTAGTGTATTTTGAAACATGTAGTACAATATTCATACTTTATAAAAGATCTTCAATTTCTCCCATAAAGGTCTTACCCTTAATTACATAGATATAAAACCATTCTTCATAACTCGGTGAAAGGAATCATAAGAAGGCGTGATATTAGATTCTCAATAAGGGTTAATGATTGAGATATGTAATCTAACAAGAGAATAATTGTTTGATAACATGATCATAACATTTGAGAACCATGCCTTGCAAATTAAATATCATAATATTGTGTCATGGAATAAATTTTGGTATTTCATAAGACATTAATCATAAATGAATAAATTAACATGTTTCATGGGTTATGATATGATGAATGATTTATGATATTTTGGAACATATATCTACATTTTTCGTAATGAGACTAGTGGGATAGATTGAAGAGAAATGGGATTCATAATAATACTGCAATCATAAAAAAATTATCTAAAGATTAATATTGGTATCCTTGGTTTACATCCCTAAAAATGAATATGTTATATCAAATGATGACATATTACAAGGATAATTATTTAAAACGATTGCATAGAACATTTCACGAGGATAATAAAATTACTTAAAAAATCAATTTTTTTAAATTTTAAAAAATTTAAAAATTATTTCAAATAAAAATAACCTTGATAACATGTAATTTAATATTGAAATATTTGAGAATTCCTGATAGTGATAAATATAGTTAATAATTTGTATTTAAAAAAAGATTCCCATCACAATATTGGTAAATGTAAAATAGGTCTTCTTTAGAAAATGACTTGTATATTTATTTAATATTACTTTTTAAAAATTTAAAACATGGGGAAATGTTTTATTATTAAACCATTTTTATAATGTTAAAAAAATATTTATTTTTTTAGAAATCATTCATTTGGATGAAAATGGGATTTTGAACAAGAAAACATTTCTATAAAAACATTCTATTGAACTACTGAGTACATATAGCTAAAAAATAATTAGAATAATTTATTATTATGATATAAAAATAGGTTAAAATTAATAAGTTTCTAAAGGAATGAATCATATGAAATCACAATGAGATTAACAATCCTGATGAAACATGATATTGTAACAAAAAAAATCATTACCACATTTGTAACTTTTAATTTTGAGTCACATAAAAGAATAATATTAAATTGAACATATAATATAATGACAAAAAATAAATTCATGTTATTTTATGTCAATGGGGATGTATATAAACCTCATAAGAGAAGATAGATGCACAACATAATATATGTCTCAATGTAGGAAAATTTAGACTAAAACCCCTTACCAAATTGGTAACATTCAAACTATATACCCCATTTAAGGGAGATAATAAAATGGATATGTAAATCACCATAATTTGAATGAAAGTAATCATAAAATACATTCATGTGCAGTATATTCTCCACATAAAATAATCATGTGATAAATATAGATTAGGTCTCAAAGAAAATAAAAGTTATATGGAATTATCTTATTGCATTAGTAATTATTTGATTTGAAATCCCCAATAAATAAAATAGAAAATGAAACTATAAATTTCAAGAAATGAAAAAGATTTATTATATAACATTTCAAAGGGTTTTTATATACAATATAAAAATAAATGAGTTGTAAATTTTCACGACTTCTAGAAATAAAGGAGAGAATAAAAATCACATTACATAACTATCGACTTCCATCAAATACATTGGAAACTATTTTATAATAAATATAATTTTATTATAAATATATTATATACCCATACTTATACATATAATATATTATTTACATCTGACCATTCATTACCAATTTATTATAAATTTCTTGTTAAAACCATGTTTCACATAATAACCTTTTTCTTTTTAAAATATTATTTGATTTATTATTTAAATTCATATTCCGTTAATCATGGTTCAATCATATCGAATATAAAAATAATGAAATAATTATCATATTTATGAAAAAATTATACATTTAATATAATTATTGAATTATGGTTTTGAGAAATGAATAATGTTGTGATCTTAGATATGGTATGTTGTATAAACACTGACATTTCCATTTCTCAATGATAATTATTGAATGGAAGGAAGCAAAATTTAATATTTATATATTTAAAATTATATCATATTATTTATTTTAATATAATTATATGTTTCATCCAATTGGAATGGTGATTAAAAGAGAGAGTCATATCATTTTGTGAAGATGACATCACACACATACCGGAATAATGATATCATCATTCAGTGAGTGAAAATGAAAGAATGAAAATGATATATTATATTTCAAGAATAATATATAGGTCAAGAATATCATAATAATTTAATTTATATCACATATATTTATCATTATTATCTTCCATATACATGGTTAGTGAAAAATGAATCACATCGATTTGGTAGGTAGTAGTGTGCCGTACACACGAACGACAATATCATATACCATATGTAATTGTAATAAAATATTAATATATTATATAAGTATTATAGAGGTATAATGATGTTATGAATATAATATATATATACCTTATAAACATTATCATAACCAACTGTGATATATTTTAATGAAAAAATGAATGATATCGGTTCTCAAGATGGTAGTCTTCCGTACTCATGAACAATGATTTTATAACCCATTTTATGGAAGTATAGATGGTTGTAGCTTATTAAAATAACATATAAACATATAATTTTATTTAATATACATATTATTTTATATCAACATCTTTTAATAATAGGTTAATTATGTGGAAGAAGAAATATAATAAAATTTCTTGTTGAAGAATGTAACATCTTCTTCTAGTAACTTCCTTAGGTTTACACTGTAATCATTCATGGGATGATTTTATATGAAAAATGATTATATGTTTAGAGGATGGATGTTGGGATTATTTTTATGGATAATTTAGAGGAACCAAAATTGAATTAATTTTTTATTAAAAGATTCTATGGGTGGCCTTTTCTGTTTGAGGTGAGTGATTCACAAGTATTTATTGAAAGGAAATAGGTGTACACACGTTTTTCTCATGAAAAAAGATTCCAAAATGGATTAATATCAATAATTAGACATTATAGGGTCTAAATATATATATAAAGTATATTTTTACACATTTTTATTTCATTTCACCCTTATCAATTTAGTTGATTCTCCAATAAAACCATGTTTACCTAAAGAATGATAATTAATTCTTTCACTATTCACTTTGGTAATAAAATCAGAACATATAATAAAATATAAATTTTTATTATTAAAAATAAGATATCAATTTTTACAAATACAAATAATATATGTGGGAAAACTGAATTTAAAATTAATCTCATTGATGTGATGAGAAAGTAAGTTTTCAAAGAGAGAATGATCAAAATATTACAATTCTTTATATCCAATTTTAATATGGAATTGATTCCAATGACATAAATTGTATTAATATATATAATTTAACTACTTTTTCATCAAAATAGATTTAAAATAGAATTTATATTTATAAATATTATAAATGTAAAGTTAGTTTCTAATAAAAATTTTGTACTTTCCCCAATTTATCAAAAAATTAATATTTTCAAAAAAAAAATCGAACATTAACCAGAAAATAATTTTGAAATTATGATTTAAAAAATGAATTTTATATTATAAAATTCATTTTATAAAAGTTTTATAAAATTACCTATATTATTATTTACAAATAGAAGTAAAAAACATATTTTTAGAAAATAATATTTGCGAAACTTATAAAGACTATTAAAAAATATGAATTATTTCATTGAAATGATTTTATTGTAAAAAATAATTATAAATACTGTTAAAATGTTAATTATTAATATTTGTATCTCTATATTTAATGGGTTTTTCATAATGGTCATATTTGAATAATATTAATAATACATCGCCGTTTTTTGAATATTCATTATCGTGTGTAACATAAGCATACCTAGAGGTGGATGAGACACAAGATTAACATCTAATTATGTGAAATATGAGATATATATTTAAGATAATTTTTTTAAAAAATAATACATAAATTTTTTGGGGTTTACATTTTTAATTTCCCATAAATAATGTAGTATAATTGATAAAAGGTCCATTTTTTGAATATTCTAAAAGAATGTGTTGTGATATTATTGTGGAATATAGGGATGTTGGGGTTTTTTTACTATGATTTAGGGTTTGAGGACTTTTATGATATGAGGTTGTGTTTTGGGGTGATTATTTCTTGTTATGATGCAGTGTGAGGAAATGTGTGGTTGGTGTGAGTTCATGTTATAGGGCATCAACATTTGTTGTGTATGAGGCAATGTTAAGGGTAATCGATGTGTGGTTTTGTTACATGTATGGTGAGAAAAAATGGTTGTGTTATGCTAGATTCCAAATTAGTGATGGAATAACCAGTTAATATTGTTTTTATTTTCTTAGAATGGTTTTGTAATGGGATGAAAATGTTTTAGGAATGAATTAAAACCATGATGTTCGGTAAAATGTTACTCAGGATTAATCATGACTAATGTGAAAAATAATGTAATTTTTTGGAAATGTGATGTTTGGATTGTGGGTTGTGTGGTGTTATGAATTTATTGGTAGTAATTATTTTGTCAATGTTATTAGTCAGTTAGTGATATATTATAAACCAATAGGTTTGGATATTTTGTTGTTTATATTCATTCCTTGTGATTTTATATCACACCATCTATGTTGAGAACCCTAACTAACACACATATATTTTTATTGATGGTGTTTTTCCAAATATTTGAGTGATGAAGATGGATGGATGAATACCTACACATTCCCAATCCCGCTTTAATGTGATTTGATGTGAACATGCTAGGATGGATAGTGGGATGATAGTGAACTATGTGAAGGCCCATGTTTTTTAGGTGAGATTTGATATGACTGTGGCATGGGTGGTGTCCTATGTGTCTTCGATTGAGATAGGACATGGCCTTGCTATAGAAAAGTAGAATAGTGGTCTTCATGTGAGATGTGATATTTATGTGATGTCGGGGGTATGGTGGGGTTGATTCATGATATCATGAGGGTTCAAGGTTTATGCCTTTCATGTTCACGATATCCTACAACTCTGTTTATGGTTGTGATGAGATGGACCAGATGTTTTAAGCCTAAATGAGATCTGATCGTGTTGTGGGGCAGTGGCCTAAGTTTCTACTTTCATACTATTATGTTATTGTTCTGTTGGTAAGTGGTATATGTTATATGAGAGATTTATAAGTTATATGACATAATATTTTTGGGTGTGAGAGTTTAAAATAATTTGGAAAGGGGTGCATCATACAATTTTATCATTATGATACTTATTATGTAATTATACAAGGTTTTTGTTATTTAGTGGGGTTTCCTTGGTTAGGTTTCAGTTAGACAGTTCACCATTTTAGGTTCTCTTGGTTCAATTGTTTTTCCATGGGTTCACTAATAATATTCCTTCACATGTTCATGAGAGACATATATTTTCCTACTAATTATACTAGTATGCTCACCCTACATATATGAATTAATTTCATATTTCTTGGATGATTATGTGGATATTGCTATAAATTACTAGCATAGACATTTTTACATTCGTTATTCCACTTTGTTAGCATTTATATTGGTTATTTACTTTGAGGATTTTTAACTACATCTATTTAATTTATTCATTCATTGTAGGATGATTTTTTTAATTCCTTTTTTTGTTTTGTAATGGAGTTTCGTGAGTTTGATTTTTCCTATCTCCCAATAATATATTATTATATTAGGTAATACATCCCATTTAAGTAGATGTTACAACCCTCAATTCTAATTGTGAACCTGTATCCTACTAGATGAGGGACTCATGGGTCATTATCTCTATCCCTTCACTACAGTATCATTATTGGGAGGGGTTACGATAAGATCCATTTATGACTATGTGAATAAGGTTTTCTAATTAATTAATTAATTTCATTTAATTATGATATTATTATAATTAATTATTTTTAGTCATTGGATGTATGATACGATATTGGAAGTGTTTAGCTTTGGTTGTCAATCCTAAATGAACCTTGATTGATAGTTTTCAGGCTAGTATTTTGTGAGATGTGAATTAAAATAAGTTAGATTATCCTTAGCCTAACCTATGGTATCCACTAATTTTTTTAAGTAGTGTACATTTATGTCATAACATTTCAGAGAATTGACATCGATAAGAAAATATTTAAGGTGGGATTGCCACCTTAATTTATATTTACATTAATTTGAATGGTTCTAAGGAAGAATTTAATTCCAATTAGAATTTCGTAGTTATGAATTTGGTATTGATTTATAATGATATGATCAAAGGTTACATTATTGTAAAATGGTTTAAAAGAGGGAATAGGGATATTAATTGATGAATGTAATATGGAATTTCATAATCTTTATAATTCTAAAGGGACTAGAACATTGAATATTATATAATTGAATTAAAAATGAAAAATTAAATTTTTATATCCAAGGGTAAATATTAAAAAAAAACAATTTAAGCATAAAATGTTAGACTATATAATGTTTTTTTAATTATTAATTTAAATGTATAAATTTTTTTGGAAGACTTATAGAATAAATGTATTTTTATTATGGAATTGAAACACACTTGGGCTAGTTTTTTTAAAGTAAATAAACATGCCCTGTCAATGTGGTTTTGTTTCTATGGTTATATAAAACAAATTGATTTGGTTTTACTTTTAAAATCTCATAGAAATTCCTTGATGTTATTTTTGATGTTATATAGAAAAAAAAATATTTATGGGAGGACCATTTTAATTTTGGGATAATTCCCTAGGGTGTAAAAACTCATGTATGCAAGGTTCGTATTTCTTTTGGGAAAATTCCCTAGGATGGGAAATCTCTAATACCGGAGTTCCATATTATTTTTAAGACTATTACCTTGGATGAAAATAATACTGGAGGGGTGGTCCTTGTTACTTATGTCCTTTATCCTATAAATGGGAAAAATCACATAGGTGATGTCGATGATACATATTCCATATATCGAGAATAAAAAATTCCATTATATAGGTTAGTATACTTTTCATGAAATTCCTATGGACATTCAAACACTAGATGAATTTGTAAAGACCCGGAAATTTCAAGGGAATTTGTTTCTTAATTTTCTTTGGAATTTTACAAGAACGTAGTTTCTGACAGCGCCTGATTCCGAGGCCCGGTGTGCCCGGAATCATTTTCTGAAGTTTAGCTTGGGTACCTTCAGTGAACGAACTAGCGAGAATTTCTAACTTTGGAACCGGTGCTCAGAGTCAAATTCCGAGGGCACCGATGGAACCGTAGAGCCGGTAATTGCTTAGGAACTCCTTTCCTGGAGTTGTGTTTGCTTGTTATGAGTAGTTTTAATTTGTGGATTAAGTGTTAGTGAAATAAAATTTTCGTTAAGAATTTTATATCCCCTTCCATGAGTTAGAACCTAAGTGTTGGAGTTAGGGTGGGACCCACTGTTTGTTAGTTTTTCTTGAGTGGATTAAAGGTGAGGTGGGTCCAACACGAGCCCCCACCTTTTCAAATCCCTTAACTCCCTAACTCCTCTTAACCCCCCCTGCCAACGGCTTAGCCGTTGGCCGAGTTGGCCAGCACGCTGTGCCCAGGACGGACCGGCCGCCTGGATGGTCTGCAAGGCCGGGCCGACCCGGACGCGGGGCGGGTCGACCCAGTTCGGGCTGATAGGGGGGTCTCAGGCCGGGTAGGTCCGGGCCCGAAACCCTCATTTTCGGACCGTTTTCGGTATTTTTTCCATAACATGGGCTACAGACCTCTGATCGATGCACCGTCAGTTACGTAGCGATCTTTGGAATGAAACGGTCGTTTCGATATATCGCACTCATTGTTTCAGATCACTTTGAGTTCGGCCGAGTTGGTTCGTACACAAAACCAGTCGGGCCCTCGGAGCGGAAACGCTTATATCTTGAGCTCCGGACATCCGATTGACGTGCCGTCGACTTTGATGGATTCCTATAAGTGAGAAGGAACTTTTGGCTTACTCCGCTCGAGTTTTGGATGCCGTTGGGGTGTGGTTGGGTTGGTTCGCTCATGAATCCAACCGAGCCCCTGGAACGAAAAAGCCAATAACTCACAGACCGGGCGTCCGATTGACGTGCCGTCTGTCTCGTTGAATTCTTCTTGATGAGATGAAAATTTTGGCATACTTCGCACGAGTTTGGGTTGCTGTTGGATAGTGGCAGGGTGGGATTGTACCCGAAATCCAACCGGGCCCTTGGAACGGAAAAGCTATTATCTTTCAGACCAGACGTCCGATTGACGAACCGTCAGCGGCATTGGTGATCACGTTGAGAAATGGTCCCTATGAGTATACCCTATGAGAGTTCAGGGTATAGTTGAGATACGGCCGGTTTGGTTCGCACACAAAACCAAACGGGCCCCGAGGACAAAAAGTCGAATAACTCACAGACCGGGCGTCAGATTGATGCGCCGTCTGTTGCGTTGAGACCCCTATGACGAGGAGGTCCTTTGAGATACTTCTTCGTGGTACTTTGAGATACTTGGAGTATCTAAATTTAGCTCGTATAGAGGACACTCCTGGAGATGAGCGTGCGGAGTACGGAGACCGTGTAGCCGACTGAGACCTGACGACTTCATGACCGACTCGACTTGGAGTGAGTCGACTAGCCCAGTGGACAGAGCAATACTTTGTTTGGATGCAGAACCATGGATGACGGAGCACTACCTCTGTGACAGTGAAGACCCGCGGTACTCGTCCGGAGAGTACCTCAGCAGGTCACTAGGGGGTGTGCACTACTGTGTTTGGGTGACATACCTCGGCGGGAAGCACTACTGTGTCTGGGTGGCTGACCCGCAGTACTCGACAGGAGGAGTACCTCAGCAGTCTTAGGTTAGTGAGTAGTACCTCGGAGTCGTGACAGGACCACTGTACACTCCGGAGACGGAGCTCTTCTGTAGTTACGGTTTCGATAATGAAAATCCTGGTTTGAGCTGAGACTTTTGACCTTTGTGTTTACCTCTTTATTGAGATGGGTCACATGATAACTTAGATATATGTATGGGCATATACCTAGGTAGTTCTTATCCGTTGATTTCATGATCTTGGTGTTTTCCTCATGATTGAGATGAGTTACATGATAACTTATGTATATGCATGGGCATATACCTAAGTAGAGGTTATCTGTTGAGATCTTATTTGTGGTTATCCTTGTTGGTTTTTAGTGAGACCATGAGGGTCTCAGGGTCTCTACTGAGTATCGTTATACACACCCCTGCACAGGATATGGCCACACCTCGTTGTGTTGGTTGCAGACGACGGACAGTGTTGACGGAGGTCGAGTGTTCGAGGATTGGATGGTACCCAGAGGTGGACTACATGACGAGTCCATACCCGGAGGTGGACTACACAACGAGTCAGTATCCGGAGGTGGACTTCACGACGAGACGACAGACGGAGGAGGTTGACGGGCAAGAGCGTTGTGGAGGCTATCTCTACTACCCTTCAGGTAGGATCCGTGGTGGACGATCCAGGAGCTGTGCCATCTGTAACTACCCTTCAGGTAGGATCCGAGGAGTACGAACCCGGAGCCGCCTCCGTTATTCCAGCTGTTGTCTTTTTCTATTGTACTTTGTTTAGTTGTAGTTGTACTTGCATTTGGATTTGTATTCTGGCCCATTTACATTTCACCACTTCTCTTTGTACTTAGTGTTTTGCTTCCTCTTGTACTCTGTGGTGATTTTTTTACTTTTATAAAGGAAATACCTTCCCATTTATCGGGATTTACACATTTGGTGTTAGTCACCAGCCCCTGGCCTATGGAAGGCGGGCTTGGGGTAGTCACGGAATGAGCCCCGAGGACGGGTCGTGAAAAATTGGTATCAGATGAGTCGGTTCTACCGAAGAACTTATAACCTTGATATTTTCTTTCTGTGAAGCAATAGTGTTAAGAGTACCGAGTGTGGGTTTCAGTTCAGGGAGTCCAGTGTTGGTGCGGGCGGCCGACATATCCATACCCCAGGACCCTAACAACTGAATTCCGACTTTGTGCATGAAAAAACTGATTGTATGTGTGTTTCCAGAAGTTTTTTTTAAATATCAGCTCAAACCAGGTCAGCTCACCAGGTATAATCATTTGACCGTGTCACGTTGTTTCTTTCAGGATGCCTTTTCTCAGACGACTAGCTAGAGCCTAGAGGGATGTGTGTACTGACAGCCTGCCGAGTGACGAGGCTTCAGTACAGGGCCCTCTTGTAGTTGAGGCACCAGCGGAGGCACCAGTGGTACTACCATACGTTGGGCCACCGATGCCACCAACCCCAGCAGTAGGCGATGCACGCAACTTGAGCGCGCTGCACGAGTTCCAGTGCCAGAGGCCACCCAGCTTCCGGGGAGAGACGGACCCGCAGGCGGCTGAGGTTTGGCTGGAGGCTATGGTGAGAGTCTTCAGGCTAGTGGGGAAGCCTGCAGACTTCATGGTGATCTTTGCTTCCAGCCTTCTTTAGGCAGCAGCAGGCAGGTGGTGGAGCCACTTGTTCCAGTTTTGTGACGGGATAACCCTCGCATGGGAAGACTTCGAGACCTTCTTCAGGGTGGAGTTTTTGCCAGTAGCTCTACACCCCGAGCGTGTTCAGGAGCTGCTGCCTTTGCCGCGTGTTATTCGATTAGTAGCCGAGTCATCTGTGGGATGTAGACAGATTATGCAGAGGTCCAGGAGGACTAGACCAGCAGTTGGCCGATCTCGGGTTTTAGGACCGGTGGTGCGGGGCACCCGGGGTGGGGACAGGGCTAGGCGTGCCAGAAACAGACAGTGTTACTCATGCTGCGGGAAGGGTCACCTGGCACATGACTATCCGACTCCGCATACAGTTGATCCACAGGCATTGGAGGAGCCACCGAGACAGAAGCCGGGATGAGTGATTGAGAAACAGCCGAGCAGTGGACAAGGCAGTAGAGCCCCGGGAGCAGGTGGACAGGAGCCGAACTAGTGGATACGTCCCTTGTACTTCTAGTTCCATGTTGTTTTTGTATTCGTGTCTTTATACTATGAGCAGCAATAATAAAAAGACACTTATCTTTGTTTGCTTTCTTGTCCTTTTGTTTGGCTGATATCGAGTGGTCTCAGTTAAAACTGTTGAGTTGACCCTCACATTCATGATTTCTAATGTAGGAGACCCAGTGACCTCACACTGATGCCGAAAGTGTGACTCGACCCTTGGAGGCGAGAGTGATAGTTGGATCTCTTGGTAGTTACGTCGAGGCCTTACGACGTCATCCATGGCATGAATACATCATTCATGTCCGGATTGACTGTATTAGGCAATGGGCGTGGTTCATCCAAGGGATGAGACTGGGTTTCTCTTTTCAGCAAAGGAGAAATTTTAGCAGCTTTTTCAGATCGTTGTCAATGATGGTGCAGATCATTCAGGAGTGGTTGAAGACTGCACAGTGCAGTAAGAAACAGGAAACCGGCACCAGTCATAGAGACTCGGACATGTTAAATGTTTCCATAAGAGGAAGCTTAAAGGAGATATGAGTCTGCAAAGCAGTAGATGTGGAGGTAGAGCTAGGAGAGCAGCATGAGGTGGTGTACATCTTAACATTCTACAACCACCCGCCTTAGTTATCCCCACCAGGCTCAGGGAGCTGGAGGGCGGAGGAAGAGATTAGCTGCATGCGGTCAGGGATAGTGACCCAATGGCTCTAAAAATGATTAAAGGTACAGTCTGTGTCCACTACTAGCTGTTGTAGTAATGGACGTCGATATGAATCATTCCTTGCTTTCACAAATCTCGTTCCAGACCTAGAGTTTCTGGAATCGGTGGACATGACCCTAACGTCTGGAGATACCTTGAGAGGAGACTCGATAAGCACACTTACGCCGACGGTGTGGTCAGACCCTTGAGGGGAGAGTTTCGGTTGGAATCTCTTGGTGGCAGCGTCGAGGCCTTACGACATTGATTTGAGTATGGACTGGGCAATCACAGTTCATACAAAAATTGATGGTATTAGGCAAAAAGGTTGTGGTTTAACTACGACGTCGGGATGGGTTTTCCTTGGTCGGCGAAAAGGAAACCCCAGGCAGCGCAGGGTAACTCTTGCATAGGAGGGTGCAGCCGATCATTCTTGAGTCGGTCAACCTTACCCTCGTGGTAGCAGTCGTTTAAGTTTCTTTTCTAAACAGGAGTTTGAGACCTCTGAGTTTGAGAATATCGATCACGTCCTTATACGGGTCTCACCTCGACAAGGTTTACGGAAATGTAGCCGAGGCGGCGAGATATCTTCGAGGTTCAATAGACCTTTCAAGGTCCCCAGCAGGGTAGGCGAGGTGGTTTACCGCTTCACCCATCCACCTCAGTTGCACCGGGTGCACGACGTCTTCCACGTATCTTAGCTGAGGAGATACGTGCTCGACCCTTCGCATATCATCAACCATGAGAAGCTGGATGATGGAAATGGGGTTTCTTTCACGGAGGTTCCAGTGGGAATCATGGATCGACAGGAGCTGATCCTATGAGGATGGATGATTCCTCGGGTGCGCTTTCTCTATCACTACGGGAACCTCTAGGTAAGCACATTGGAGCGGAAGGCTCAGATGCGTGCTCAATACCGCTTTTGTGACCCCAGTTTGTGATGAAGATTTTCGGGGATGTAATGCCCTGAGGTGGGAGTAATGTAAAGACCCGGAAATTTCAAGGAAAATTTTTCTTAATTTTCTTTGGAATTTTACAAGAACACAGTTTATGACGGCGCCGGATTCCGAGGCTCGGTGTGCCCGGAATCATTTTCTAATGTTTAGCTCGGGTACGTTCAGTGAACGAACGAGCGGGAATTTCTAACTTTTGAACCGGTCCTCAGAATCAAATTCTGAGGGCACCGATGGAACCGTAGCGCCGGTAATTTCTTAGGAACGCCTTCCCTGGAGTTGTGTTTGCTCGTTATGAGTTGTTTTAATTTTTGGATTATGTGATAGTGAAATAAAATTTTCGTGAAGAATTTTATTTCCCCTTCCATGAGTTAGAACCTAAGTGTTGGAGTTAGGGTGGGACCCACTGTTTGTTAGTTTTTCTTGAGTGGATTAAAGGTGAGGTGGGGCCCACACGAGCCCCCACCTTTTCAAATCTCTTAACTCCCTAACTCTTCTAAACCCCCCCCCCTTGCCAACGGCTCAGCCGTTGGCCGAGCTGGCCAGTGCCCTGGGCGCGCTGTGCCCAGGCCGGGCCGACCCGGACCCGGGGCGGGTTGACCCAGTTCGGGCCGACCGGGGGGTCTCGGGCCGGGTCGGTCCGGGCCCGAAACCCCCATTTTTGGGCCATTTTCAGTATTTTGCCCATAACATGGGATATAGACCTCCGATCGACGCACAGTCAGTTGCGTAACGATCCTTGGAAAGAAACGGTCGTTTCGGTATATCGCACTGAAGGTTTCGGATCACTTTGAGTTTGGACGGGTTGGTTCTTACACAAAACCAACCGGGCCCTCGGAGCGGAAACACTTATATCTTGAGCTCCGGATGTCCGATTGATGTGCCGTCAACATTAATGGATTCCTCTAAGTGAGACGGATCTTTTGGCTTACTCCGCTCGAGGTTTGGATGCCGTCGAGGTGTGGTCGGGTTGGTTTTCTCACGAATCCAACCGGGCCCCTGAAACGAACAAACCAATAACTCACAGACCGAGCGTCCAATTGACGCGCCATCTGTCTCGATTAATTCTTCTTGATTAGACGGAACTTATGGAATACTTCGCATGAGTTTCGGTTGCTGTTGGATAGTGGCCGGGCTGGATTGTACCCGAAATCCAACCGGGCCCTTGGAACAGAAAAGTCGTTATCTTTCAGATCAGACGTCCGATTGACGAACCGTCAGCGGCGTTGGTGATCACGTTGAGAAACGGTCCCTATGAGTATACCCTAAGAGAGTTTGGGGTACAGTTGAGATATAGCCGGTTTGGTTCGCACACAAAACCAACCGGGCCCTGGGGACGAAAAGGCTTATAACTCACAGACCGGGCGTCCGATTGACGCGCCGTCTATTGCGTTGAGACCCCTATGACGAGGAGGTCCTTTGAGATACTTCTTCGTGGGACATTGAGATACATGGAGTATCAACCTTTAGCTCATGGAACGGACCCTCCTGGAGACGAGCGTGCGGAGTACAGAGACCGTGTAGCCGACTGAGACCTGGCGACTGCTTCACCGACTCGACCTGGAGTGAGTTGACTAGCCCAGTGGATGGAGCACTACTTTGTTTGGGTGTAGACCCATGGCGGACGAAGCACTACCCGTGTGACAGTGTAGTCCCGCGTTACTCGTCCGGAGAGTACCTCAGCAGGCTACTAGGGGGTGTGGACTACTGTGTTTGGGTGACATACCTCGGTGGGAAGCACTACTATGTCTGGGTGGCTAACTCGTGGTACTCGACAGGAGGAGTACCTCAGCATTCATATGTTAGTGAGCAGTACCTCGGAGTCGTGACAGGACCACTGTACACTCTAGAGACGGAGCTCTTCAGCAGTTACGATTTCGATAATGAAAATTATCTTTTGAGATGAGACTTTTGACCTTTGTGTTTACCTCTTGATTGAGATGGGTCACTTGATAACTTAGGTATATGTATGGGCATATACCTGGGTAGTGGTTATCTGTTGATTTCATGATCTTGGTTTTTTCATCATGATTGAGATGGGTTACTTGATAACTTAGGTATATGCATGGGCATATACCTAAGTAGAGTTTATCTGTTGAGATATTATTTGTGGTTATCCTTGTTGGTTTTTAGTGAGACCTTGAGGGTCTTGGGGTCCTTACCGAGTATCGTTATACTCACCCCTGGACGGGTTATTCCCGCACCTCGTTGTGTTGGTTTCAGATGACGGGCAGTGCTGACGGAGGCCGAGTGTTTGAGGATTGGACGATACCCGGAGGTGGACTACACGACGAGTCAGTACCCGGAGGTGGACTACACGACGAGTCAGTATCCGGAGATGGAATTCGCGACGAGACGACACACGGAGGAGGTTGACGGGAAAGAGCATTATGGAGGCTATCTGTACCTACCCTTCAGGTAGGATCTGTGGTGGACGATCCAGGATCTGCGCCATCTATACCTACCCTTCAGGTAGGATCTAAGGAGGACGACCCAGGAGTCGCCTCCGTTCTTCCAGCTGTTGTCTTTTTCTGTTGTACTTTGTTCAGTTGTAGTTGTACTTTCATTTGGGTTTGTATTCTGGCCCATTTACCTTTCAGCACTTCTCTTTGTACTTAGTGTTTTACTTCCGCTTGTACTCTTTGGTGATTTGTTTACTTTTATAAAGGCAATGCCTTCCCAGTTATCAGGATTTTCGCCTTTGGTGCTAGTCTCCATCCCTTGTCCTGTGGAAGTCGGGCTTGGGGTAGTCACGGCACGGGCCCCGAGGACGGTTCATGACAGAATTTGGTATGGTTTATTCAGGTCATAGATATATGGATCGACGTTGGTATAAAATGATATATATTGTCTCTATAGAACTCATGCATCATTCTTTGTTTAACATTTTTCTAAATTAATTTAATTTGTTAAAAATTTTATTGTATAGATATTCTAAATGTACTTATTATTAGAATAGTTATATTTAGGTTCTTAATTGGTGTTGTACTACTTATTTGAACTCATTACCTACTCAGGCCACAGTGATATTTCAGTGCATGAGAAAATACTACATGGGTGTTGGTCACTATTATGGAAAGGATTCATTCTTGATGTTTTTAATTTACTAGGATAAATCATGCGATTCAAATCTAGGATAAGACTCAATTTCTTTTTAGTTATTTCTTGATTTTTTATTTATGTCCTGGGAGATTTTTTATATATGAATTTTTTCTTGCGTATGTATTTCATGGAATGTAATGTAAAATTCATTTGATAGAACACGTTTATTTTGATTATTATTGAAACATTAATGTATGTTGTTTCATTTCATTATTTATAAAGATGGGTATGATTTCATTCATTTATAGTGTTTGTAATCTAATATGGGGATACAGTCTCCCAAAAATAACATATTACACCCACTCTTCTATTGGGCCTCCTCGAGAGTATGGGGATGCACACCTATGGTATATAAGTGGCCATGAGTTTGAGAACCGATTAGTGGCATGAGGTGATGGGAAATTTCAAATTGGTATTAAAGAATAATTTGGTTTTCCTATTAGGTATTGGAAGATAGAAGAATATTATTTTGTTAGGAAATGGTGTGAATTTTATGCACGAGACTTTCCAACCATTGTATATGGTAAGTCCATGTTTCCAAGGATGGAATTATTATTCAAGTTGTTCATTATTAAATTTGATAATATTTCACATTGAGGGATGAACTTGATTATCATGTTATTTATTTTTGGAATTTGATATATTGAAATTGTATGGAATGAGTGTGTGTGGCCACATATCATATCTAGAATATATGACCCACATTTCTTTAGCGAGACTACCTTTGAAGGATCACCTGTACTATGAATCATGTCATCAATTTAAAGTTTCAACATCAATTTATATAATGTTTTCCAAAATTTTGTATGGGGGTATCATAATTATTCAACCTTATAAAAATTTAAATTCATGTAATGAGTTTTATTTCCATGATTATTACAAATACACTCATAATTAAAATTAGAATAGTTACATACATTACATTTTCGTCAATAACACGAAACTGATACTACATTTAACATAGTATACATTATAAAACACATTTGATTAATGTCAATGAATTAATTTATATTATTTGGTCCCCATTATCGTTTGTTAACAATGTTTTATATAATTAAAAACTCATGTATAATAAATAAATACATTTCCTCTATAACATGTACATTACATTTCATTCATCAAAACCACATTCAACGAAGTACCATCTCATGTAAATTTGAAAAGATATACATTTTGAATAATTTTTATATGTGTGATGTGAAATTTTTCCTGGTTTATGCATAACCCTTGTATGGTAGTTGGGGACGTTGAGAGTGCTAGTGTTTTTTGATATCTCTTTCATCTTGAGCACTTAAAGAAGAAATTTAGTTTTATATAACAATTTTTGTGTGTGAACTAGACATGGTATTTTAAAAGGGGATAAAGATATATCCTAGTTTGTATGACAATTATTAAAGTGAATTTTATCTCATTTAAAATATCATTGAAATCTTCTCTTCATTTAGTAGACTTTAATTGAGGTTGGTATTAATCTTGAGCACTAGTCACTCTATTAATTGTGCTTAAACTGACGAAGGTTATAATGATTTTGGCTCTAGATACTTGGTGAGAATTTGTTAAAGATCCAGGTGTGAGATCCCATTATACATGAGATATGACCCTATCCGGGTAGTCTATTTTTTTTGTTATGATCAAGGGTCACCAAATATCGGGTTTTTATTAGGTATGTATGTGTCATTAGATATGAGGAGCGTACACGAATTCACTCATATAAGACTTTTGTATTGATGTATCTGAATGTGTTAATTAGAGGATGGTGAGACTCCTTAGAATATTTTTTCTCCTATTATAACATGTATATAATCATGTTCAAAATATAGGTTTGAGGAAGAGAATTTGTATACTTCGGCGTGTTTTTGTTTTATACCATTTTTTGATGGAAATTTTTTTTAAATACTAATCCTCACCATTTAATAGTGATGTAATATCCAAATGGTTGGTGATAACCTATGTGGTTGAATCTAGGATTATTAGAGTGTGGACATACAATTCAGGTATTGGAATTATCCTCATGTTATGTGTGGTCATGAGAGAGATTTAAGGATTTTCCCGATTCCTCATGTTCTGAAGATCACAAATGACACTCTTTACATGCTATATATGGAATGTTGGAGAGGCGTGTCTAGTGGAATAGATTTTATTTCTGAATTTTGGTGAGACATAAATTATTATAGTTGATTCATTCCATTTTGATTAAGTAGAATGGGTGTGATATATAGTTGATATTTGATGGAATCATGGAGTAAATAGAATACTAGAGAATTGGTGTGTTGTTTTTGATTAAGGATTGAGATTTGTGGGAACATACACTTTTGATTCTTAAATTACAAGGAAACTATATTTGTAGGATGGGGAATATTGTTGGTGTGATGTGAGACTTGTGGTCACGGTGAACCAAGTATATCATTTAAGAATTTTCATATTACAACTATATTATTGATAATTTAGACATGATAAGGTGTGGTGGCATGGTTGATGTAATGGCCCGGACCTCTCCGGTCCATTCCCTTGTGAAAATGTGGTTCTGGATGTGTTCCGGGAGGTCAAGGTGACTTAGGGGTGCGTTTGGGTGGAATTTTAAAGAAAAATGAAGGGTAATAGCCTTTACAAGGGAGGCACACGATTTTTCTAAACCGTGTGGTCGAACTGTGCAAGGCTGGTCTTGGAGGCAGTGGCTAATGCACGGTTAGCGCACGGTTTAACTAACCGTGTGGACTAACCATGCGAGGGGTGTTTGACAAGCAGAAGCTAATGCACGGTTAGTGCACATTTTGTTAAACCGTGCAGACTAACCGTGAGGGCACTAAAAGTTAGATCCTAAAATTTAGGATCTTGACCATTTAGACTTTATCATGCTCATTTAAGCCCCTAATTGGCCATAAGTCGGGATTACCCTTCCTTGGATACAGAAGAACCTCTTCGAAGTGTTTTGGAGGCGATCCGGAGGTTTCTATTCACTAATTGAAGCCGGTTTCTTGAGGTATGTCCTCATTCTTGTTTGGTTTCTTAGATTTTCTAAGATTTACTCTTCCTCTTCTCTCATCTTCATATATCTATGCCTGTTATGGGTAGATCTTGGTATGTGGATGTCGAAAATGATGAGCTTTGGTCTTGGATGTGATAGGAGAGGATATCTAAGGAGGATTTGTGGAGAATCGACCCGGTTTCATGAGTGTTCCTCAACCGTTGAGGTAGGGGATTTGTGGATTCTATAATTGTTATGTGCAATCGTAGAGTTAGCTTGATTTAGCCCTTTTTATCATAATGGAATTGACCTAATTAAATATTTTAACCAGATTATTAAATTGCATTGAATATATGTTGTTGACTCATGTTCGCTAGATAATGTGATATATATGCCTTGCTTGTTAGCGTGTTGTTCTTGATGAATTGATAAAGAACATAAATCCGAAATTAATTGATAATTAATTGTCTAGAAATAAAGTGGCATGAAAAAGAATCTGGTTCTTGTGGTAATTTGTTGTTGATTATGTTGGCATAGTAATCATGTTTAATCCTTCTGATAACATATTGTTTTGGTTCATGATATTGGAACCAACGAATTGAATTGTTAATTCAAGATTTATTAAATAACTTGATTGAATTTCCTGAAGGGTTCAGAGTTACACTCTTATTGTGAATTAAGGCTAAAAGCCCATTTGATGTGATGATTGTTTTCCCTGCTGCTTGTGATGTGCTGTGACCCTGGAGGGGCGTTAAGATATCTTGTGTTGTGATGTGACCCTGGAGGTGTGTTGTGTTTTGTGGTGGCGGGGAGGCCTTGTGGATGTGGCAGCGGATGATGCCTAGAGTGGCGAGATGCATCGGTTTATGCATGTGGGTGTCGGGGAGGACACCGGGGATGATGGTATGGAATGGATGTGTTGGCTGGACGTTTGGTAGATTGATTTGTTGTTATCTGCTTTACTTTTCCCCACTGCTCAAGGAATCTGGTTTTTCTTACCCTTCTTCCGAAAGGGGCGAAGACGCGTGGGGTATGCCATGTGATTTTTGTGTTTAGCCTCTCGAGGGAGAATGGGCCTACGCTCTTACTATAGGCGGAAAGACTCGACAGGTAGTATATATAGTCACCGTGTTGAGCCCCTTATGTTTAGTTTCATGTGATGCTTTTCTAGAATGCATGGGAATATGGGAAAGTAATTCTGAAATTAATGTTTAATTAAATGTTGATAATCCACAGGGTTGGAGATGCTAGTATTTAATGGTGATGTTGTAACATTAAAGGAATAGTAAATTTTGAATGTTATGCCAATAAAGTTAATGTGGGTTGTTCGTGGTTACTTAATGATGGAAGAATTAATTAACGTAAAGTGGAATTGATGAAAAATGTAATGAAGTAACCTAATGAAGTTCTTTAATTGGTTGTGTGATTATAGGATTCCTAGTCTTAGAAATAGCAGCCCGTAGTCCGAGAGATGTTAGCTATAGTTGAGGCTAATACTAGGTTATGCCCATAGTGTGGTTGTGAGTTATATATATTTTGTACTCTTTGTGTTTCTATATGCTACTCCACCCTGTCGGTAAGGGTAACTGACACCCCGGGGATTCTAAGCCCTGGGGGGGGGGGGTGTCTTCCCCAACATTCAGGTGGGAGGATGAATGACTGACTACCCCCTTTGACCCCGCTCTCTTCTCTTGGTAGATACTAGTGCCGTTGGCACAACAGTTAGTTTCCACATATATGTGTGTAAAGGGCTGTAATGGTTTGTGGTTATTTCCACACATATATTCTGGATATAGTATCCTATGGAATACTATAGGTGTAATGTGTATAGGTTGTGATGTCTTGAGGATCTTTACGCGGTGTATGGACGGTACTGGCTTGAGGTACAATACCCGACGTATGATACACATTATGTGGGCTGGTGTGGCTCTTGGAAACTACCTCTTTACTTTTGGTTGTGATGATGTTGTGGTGATTAGCCCAGGTGTCTGCGGGCAAGCCTTTGTGGTTCACGTGGTGCAGATTGTGTAGCTTAGCCCAAGTTTATATGGGAAAGCCTTTGGAGAGAGATGCACAAGACGTATGTCATTGGGGAAAAGCGAAAAAGTAGTGGGGAAGTAGTAGCGGGGTACCCTTGATATTATTTACTATATACTATATTCTTATATGCGTTATTTGGTGAGAGTAGCCATGGTGAGGTTGGGAACTTAGTATACCTGTTTAGGTGATGAGTTAGTTTCACTTTCTTTTCACTATGCTTTAGCATGCTTTCTTTACTTTTTCACGAGAGGCTTCAGGGAGGATCCTACTGAGTATACTGTTATACTCACCCTACGTATATATAAACTGTTTTCAGGTCACTTGGAGTAGGTTGGAGTTCAGGTTGGTCACTACTAGCTTGTGGTTACAGGAGCTATTTGAGCTTGTGGTTGCTGCTGTTTTACTTTCTTTTGGGTACTTATAGTTCCCCATTTTCTGTTTTTCTACTTTTTGCATTAAATTACATATATGCACTAGGGTTTTATTTTACATTTTAGTTCTGAGTTGGAGTTGTTTGGTGTCTGTCGTATCTCTCTCTTCTGCATGTTTTCTCTTAGAGGGTAATGACTCCCATTTGTGTGTTTACTATATCCTCTGTGCTAGTCGCCAACCCGGGGCCTGCTGGAGGTGAGACTCAGGGGTCATTATCTCCCTTCTCACATTTCCGGCCCAGGATGGGTACACTTTTTGGGGAGGGGGTCGTGACAGAGTGGTATTAGAGGTCAGGTTAAGGGATAAGATGGAGTTTGGAGCTAGGCATATGTAAGGATGCATGGGTTGGTAGGGAAACATTGTCATTCATGTTTAGCAAGTGGGGTAAACACTAGAGATCAGCAGAGATATTGGTGTTTAGGGCCCCCTATGGTCTTTTTCATGGACCTTTAAGTTTACAATGGCTACTAAACAACGTGATACTAGATCCAGGGTAGAGACCTAGGAAAGGATCATGCATCATTCTTCTTTGTGCCTGTTTTTGAATTGGTAGACCTTGGGATATGTTAACCTAAAATGAATGAAAGGAAACAATAAACTAATTAATGTTGAGTCTTCCATATTCCAGGCGTAGGAGCTCTAACGGTTTGTTCTTTTGCAGGTATGGATTCAGGTCGACGTCCTCATCAGGTTTGTGTAGAAGATGTACATCAGGCTGTCCCAGCAGATCGCCGTAGGGTTGAGGTCGACGATGAAGACACATGGAGGAAGAAACTCCGAGAGTTTTAGCGCCAGAGTCTACATAAGTATGGGAGCTCCGTTTCAGATGCAGTAACAGAAGACTGGTTAGAGGATGTCGAGATAGGATTCAGTTCGATCCGTGCTCGAACGGATCACTATGTGTCCTTGGTTGTGACGATGCTACGTGGAGGAGTGAGGCAGTGGTGGTTGTTATTCCTCAGGGATCATGGGGAGTCAACGATATCATGAGAGGAGTTCCGAGCCAAGTTTATATTTGTGTTCCTTTCATTTACTGCAAAGGGGTCCAGTCGTCAGGAGCTTCTTACGCTTAAGCAGGGGGGCTCTAGTGTTTGAGAGTTTGGAATCCGTTTCAGAAACCTTCTACGATATGCTTCGGACATATTACTATATTAGGAGGCCAGGGCGAGGCATTTCGAGGAGGCTTTGCATCCAGAGATCCAGCTCCAGGACACCCCTTTTATGATGAAGACATATCTTGAGGTGCTGGTGAGGGAGGAGGTTGTTGAGAGGACATTGACCAGGACCAAATTGTCACGAGAGGGTAATCAGCACGATTCCTCAGGGAGCAGAGTTGTGGTCCAGGGTTCCCATTTTTTGGGGAAGAAGAGTTTCCGTTCACCTGGGGGTAGGTCCCATCCCTTCCCATCTCGTTTCATTAGAGGAACAAAATCTCAGGCCTTTTCCAAGGTATCCGGCGCATGTTTATCTTATGGTAGTCATGGCCATCAGCATCGGGAGTGCCTGAACTTTCAGAGAATTCATCGTGTACCGGGAACTCTGCTCCAGGTTCCTCCTTTGAGACCATTTCATCCAAGGAAACAACAGCAGTTTTCACCAGATTTAGATCACCAGAGCGTATATGGGGTCGTCGTCAGCTTGTCCATGCCTTGGAAAAAGGGAATTTTGTAGCTAATAAGTTGAGCCAAAAATCACTTAGTGATGCTGTGCATAAATCCAGTGATTCCTGGAGAGTAATGGAGGAACTGTCAGCTTTGCATCTTCACAAGGGAGAATTTGGGGGTAGAGGTTGTCTTTTTCTGATGATGGTGAAGTCATCCCTAGTGCAGAAGGTGGAAGAGTCCCAGTTCTGTGATCTTGAGGTGGAGGTCTGGAGATACCAAGTTGTTTGTGGTGAGGCCCCGGACGGTTGGTCTGAGGATGAACAACACAGAGTGTTGTGTTAAGGAAGGATTTTTGTTCCCTTGGCGATGCAAGATATGGTTCTCAGAGAGTTCCATAGTTCACCTCTTGCAGTACATCCTGGCATGACAAAGATGTACCGAGCTTTGAGGAGTCAGTTTTGGTGGCCTGGGCTGAAGCGCGTGGTTGCGGAGTTTGTGTCTCGATGTTTAGTCTGTCAAAAGGTGAAGGCTGAACACAATGTTCCTGGTGGTCTTCTCCTACCATTAGAGATTCCTCAGTGGAAGTGGGAGGATATCTCAATGGGCTTTGTTACTAGTTTACCTCTAGCTCCGGGAGGACACGATGGTATTTTTGTGGTAGTGGATCGTTTAACAAAATCAGCCCACTTCATAGTGATCAAGCAGTCGAGCTCACTGGATGTTTTGTCGAGGAAGTTTCTGGAGGAGGTGGTGAGACTTCATGCTATCCCAAGGATGATCATTTCTGATCGAGATCCTTGTTTTTTACCTCTAGGGTGTGGAAAGGTCTCCAACATGCTTTCGGTTCTCAGCTATGCCTTAACACTGCTTTTCATCCTCAAACAGATGGTCATACGGAGTGAACAATCCAGACTCTTGAAGACATGTTACGCTCTTGTGTTCTTTATTTTGGAGGCTCATGGGTGAGGCACATACCCTTGGTAGAGTTCGCTTACAATAACAGTTTTCCCTCCATCACCGGTAAGTCTCCGTTTGAAGCCTTGTATGTCCGACCTTTCCATTCTCCGTTGTGCTGGACTGGGGTTGGAGAGTCAGTAATTCCTGGACCAGAACTAGTGCAGAATACAACAGAGATGGTTCAGGTGATTCGTGGGAGGATGAAGATAGCGTAAGATCGTCACAAATCATATTCCGATCAAAGATGGAGACCCTTAGAGTTTGATGTTGGGGATCATGTGTTTCTGAAGGCGACTCCCCGTCATGGGCAGCGAAGGTTTGGTCGTGGAAGTAAGCTTTCTCCTCGGTTTGTTGGGACTTTTCTCATGTTGTAGTTATGGCCTTTCAAGTAGCACATCCCCCACAGATGAGTCAGATACATGATTTTTTCCATTTTTCAAAGCTCCGTCGTTATATTCATGATGACTCTCACATCATTGATTGGGGAGAGATCATTGTTGATGATGATGCAACTTTTGAGGAGAAACCTATGGAGATCCGTGACCGCAAGGAGAATGTGTTTTGCAGGCATTCTATTCCTTTAGTTCGTGTCTTGTGGTGACACGGTGGCCTGGAGGAGAGTACCTGGGAACGTGTGTCATAGATACATCCCCAGTACCCAGAGCTGTTTGATGTTTAACTCTTTTCATGTATCATTTAACTTATGTGGTTATGGGACTTTCATGTTTATGAGATCGCTCTCTTTGATGCTTTGGTGGCTTCCTCTCTTTTGAGAGGTATCTCGGTGGGTGGTTGTTCAGAACCTGTTTCATTTTTTTTTCTCTTTATGTGGGTTTTGGATTCTCTAGTATGAGAATTTTTTGAGAGGAATCTGATGTAATGGCTCAGACCTCTCCGGTCTATTCCCTTGTGAAAATGTGGCAATGGAGGTGTTTTGGGAGGTCAATATGACTTGGGGGTGCATTTGGGTGGACTTTTATGGCAACCTGAAGGGTAATATCCTTCACATGGGAGGCGAACGGTTTGACTAAACCATGTCGCCAAACCGTGCAAGGATGGTCTTGGAGGCATTGGCTAACACACAGTTAGCACACAATTTTTCTTACCATGCGGAATAACCGTGCGAGGGGTGTTTGACAAGCAGAATATAATGCACGGTTAGCACAAGGATTGTTAAACCGTGCAGACTAACCATGCAGGAACTTAAAGTAAGATCCTAAAATTTAGGATCTTGACCGTTTAGCCTTTATCTTGCTCATTTAAGCCCCTAATCGGCCATAACTCTGGATTACCCTTCCCTGGAAATAGAAGAACCTCTCCCAAGCATTTTTAAGGCGATACAGAGGCTTCTATTCACAAATTGAAGCCGGTTTCTTGAGTTATGTCATCGTTCTTGTTTGGTTTCTTAGATCTACTTAGATCTACTCCTCCTCTTTTCTCGTCTTCTTAGATCTATGCCCGTTATGGGTAGATCTATGTATGTGGTTGTCGAAAATGATGATATTTGGTCTTTGTTGTGATATTAGAGGACATCTAAGGAGGATTCGTGGAGAATAAACCTGGTTTTATGAGTTTTCCTTGACCGTTGAGGTAGGGGATTTTTTGATTCTCTAATTGTTATGTGCAATCGTAGAGTTATCATGATTTAGACCTTTGGATCACAATGGAATTGACCTAATTAAATATTTGAACCGGATTAAGAAATTGCATTGAACGTATGTTGTTGACTCATGTTTTCTAGATAGTGTGATATATATGCCTTTCTTGTTAGCATGTTGTTCTTGATGAATTGATAAAGAACGTAAAGCTGGAATTAATTGATAATTAATTTGCTAAGAATAAAGAGGCATGAAAAAGAATCTGGTTCTTGTGGTAATTTTTTGTTGATTAAGTTGGCATTGTAAGCATGTTTAATCCTTGTGATAGCTTACTATTTTGTTTCATGACGTTGGAACCAACGAATTTAATTGTTAATTCAATATGGATTGAATAACATGATTGAATTTCCTGAAGGGTTCTGAGTTACCCTCTTGTTGTGAATTAGGGGTAAAAGCCCATTTGATGTGATGATTGTTTTCCCTACTACTTGTGATGTGCTGTGACCCTAGAGGGCGTTGAGATATCTTGTGTTGTGATGTGACCCTGAAGGGGTGGTGTGTTATGTGGAGGCGGGGAGGTCTTGTGGTTGTGGCAGCGGATGATGCCTAGAGTGGTGAGATGCATCAATTTATGCATGTAGGTGTCGGGGAGGACACCATGGATGATGGTATGGAATGGATGTGTTGGCTAGACATTTGGTGGTTTGATTAGTTGTTATCTCATTTACTTTTCCCCATTGATCAAGGTGGGTAGTTTTTCTTACCCTTCTTCCGAAAGGGGTGAAGACGTGCGGGGTATGCCACATGCATTATGTGTTTAGCCTATCGAGGGAGAATGGGCATACGCTCTTGCTATAAGTAGAAAAGACTCGACGGGTAGTATATCTACTCACCGTGTTGAGCCCCTTGTGTTTAGTAGCATATTATTCTTTTATAGAATGCCTGGGAATATGGGAAAGTAATTCTGAAATGAACGTTTGATTAAATGGTGATAATCCATGGGGATGGAGATACTGGTATTTAATGGTGATGTTGTAACTTTAAAGGAACAGTAAATTTTGAATTTGATGCCAAGAATGTTAATGTGGGTTGTTCATGGTTACTTAATGATGGAAGAATTAATTAATGTAAAGTGGAATTGATGAAAAAGGGAATGAAGTAACCTATTGACGTCCTTTAATTGGTTGTGTGCTTATAGGATTCCTAGACATAAAAATAGCAGCCCGGAGTCTGAGAGACGTTAGCTGTAGTTGAGGCTTAGACTAGGTTATGCCCATAGTATGGTTTTGAGTTATATATATTCTATACTTTTTGTGTTTCTATACGCTAATCCACCCTTTCGGTAAGGTATACTAACACCCCGGGGATTCTGAGCCCTGGGGGGGGGGGGGTGTGTTCCCCAACATTCCAGTGGGAGGATGAATGCCTGACTACCCCCTTTGACCCCGCTCTCTTATCTTGGTAGATACTAGTGTCGTTGGAACAATGGTCAGTTTCCCCACATATGTGTGTAGAGGGTTGTAATGGCTTGTGGTTATTTCCTCACATATATTCTGGATAGAGTATCTTATGGACTACTGTAGGTGTAATGTGTATAGGCCGTGATGGCTTGAGGATCCTTACTTGGTGTATGGGATGTAATGGCTTGAAGTACAATAACTGATGTATGATACACATTATGCGGGTTGTGGTGGCTCCCAGAAAGTACCTGGTGACTTTTGGCTGTGAGGATGGTGTGGTTCTTAGCCCAGTTGTCTGCGGGAAAGCCTTTATGGTGCACATGGTGTAGATTGTGGAGCTTAGACCATGTTTATACGGGCATGCCTTTGGAGAGAGGTGCAGCGGATATATGTCGTTGGGGAAAACCGACAAACTATTGGGGAAGTAGTAGCGGGGTACCCTTGATATTATTTACTATATACTATATTCTTGTATGTGTTATTTGGTGAGAGTATCCATAGTGAGGTTGGGGACATAGTATAATGGTTTAGGTGACGAGTTAGTCTCACTTGTTGTTCACTGTGCTTTAGCATGCTTTCTTTACATTTTCACGAGAGGCTTCAGGGACGATCCTACTGAGTATACTGTTATACTCACCCTACGTAAATATAAACTGTTTTTCAGGTCACATAGAGCAGGTTGGAGATCAGGCTGGTTACTACTAGCTTGTGGTTGCAGGAGCTGTTCAGGCTTGTGGTTGTTATTGTTTTACTTTCTTTTGGGTACTTGTAGTTTCCCCTTTTCAGTTGTTGTACTTTTTTCATGACATTACATATATGCACTTGGGTTTTCTTTTACATTTCAGTTCTGAGTTGGAGTTGGTTGGTGTCTATCTTATCTCTCTATTCTGCATGTGTTCTCTTAGAGGGTAATGCCTCCCATTTGTCAGTTTACTATACCCTCGGTGCTAGTCGCCAGCTCAAGGCCTACTGGAGGTGAGACTTGGGGTGTCATTATCTCACTTCTCACATTTCCGACCAAGGAGGGGTACACTTTTTGGGGAGGGGGTCATGACAGTTGATCTATTATTGACCCATATTATGGGTTATCACAATAGATTATTATGTCTTAGAAGGAGACAAACACACTCCCTGGAGATGGAACACATCAAGATCATGCGTGATGAGTAGTATATGTCAGACCATATGGCATGGAGTTAAACATTGGATGGATTTGGGAGAGATAGTTATTTTAATTTTAGATTGATGGTTGATACTCATTTTTATCGAAGAGTATGTGAATGTCAATGTTATTTTTCATTCATGTATGAAGAGGATAGTCACATCTAATCTTGGAATGTGGTGATGGATGAAGGATGATATATGGAGATTATATTTAATTTATTGTAGTGATGATGGGTATACATAAATAATTGTGACAATTAAGTCATTCATGGAAGTTTGGATTTGTTTGGGTCATAGTTTGGGTTATGTGTGACCAATTGATGATGAAGGATGTTACTATTGGATGCATATGTGAGGATGAACATGGATTTTTCTTGTTTTTTGGGAAGTATTAGAGTTTGAGTTCAAATGAACTGTTTCTGTTTGTCTAAATGTTAGATTCAAAATTTGGGTATTTTTCATCATTTTGAGAATGATTCAAATCAATGGAATATTATTAGATAGGTTTATATGGTTTCAATATATCTCACTTTTTATATGTTTTTAAGTTTAAAAACCCAATATTTTTATTCTAATGTGTTTATTTTATATGTTTCAGATTATATTTTCCAATGAATTTATCTTATCATGATTTTATAACTGATTATCTTATCACATGTGAAGTATTAATTATATAACAATGTGATTTATCATATAAGAATCGATGTTATGATAAAATATTCTTCATCAAATCAAAACCAGAGAACATTTTTTTTATGTTTATCATACTATTTATGATATTATCTTATGAAGTGAATGATTGAGTTTCCACATATTTAAAGTAATATATCTTAGAGAGAATGATGTTATTATAAGTATTGAACATATGAAAATGGTATTTGTAAAATATTTTCCTACTAATGTTATAAGACATTTTGAAATCATTGTATATCACCTAAAAAAATATTTATCACATGATATATATTTACCATATGAAATGATTTAATTTAGTTTATCTTACACCTTAAATAATATAATGATATTATTTATCTTTCAATGTCTTTGAGATTTTTTTCTAATTGGAATTGTAATGCATGTTGAATATCTTTTGAAGAACTAGCAATTATGAAAAATGAAATTATTAATTTACTAATACCCAGATTAGTCATTTAATTATTTTATAGAGTATCAATGAAGTATTTTCTTTATAAGGAATGATCGATTTGTATGTGTTGTGTGTCCTGGAGTGGAATGATCTAACAAATAAGATATCTATTAGTGATATATTATATGTTCATTCCATATCTGGAAATAATGGACACATGCCACCATTGGGCAATCATATCAATGTTTTCAACAGATTAACAACTGAACATTATTATCTCATTTATTAAGATCGATATTAAATTGGATATACACTAGAATGATTTAAATTCTACTGAAATTTTGGGGTTATAAGATTGTATAGAACACATGTTGAAATGAATACATTGCTAATGGTATCAAAGAACTCTTGTACATTGAAAAGATTAGACATAAAAACTCATATTTTTATTTTATGTTTATTTAGGGAACTGATGTTCATTCTGAACAACACCTTGGATACTATAATATTATTAGGATTTAACTTTTACTATTATAATTTTCATCTTGAAACTATGTTCTAAAATTATTTTCCAAAAATATTATTCATTCTATTTATTATAATCATTATAAGTGTTTTTTATACTTTCGATAGGTCTTGTAATGGTAGTGCCTATTGGAAATCTCTCAGACCATTGTTTCAAATAATAACTGCTTGTACTCATCTAAGATCCTCCATAAAAAAGGATTTTATAGTGAATATCACCGAACTCAAGGTGTAGAGTGTTGGTGTATTGGACTAGGAAATTTCAATTCCATGAACCTCTATAAATATCTTGTGGAAAACCTATTTCCATTAATTTTTTATATTCCAAATTATTATTTAAACTAATGAATATATTTTAACTATCATACATGAAGATATAGTTTTTATGAAAATGAAATTCTTTGAACTCAATTAACCCCTCTTGAGTTTTTAGTTATCCATTATCTAGGAAAAAAATTAGTATCTGAGGAAGTGACTCTTGAGTTCAAATCAATCAATGTTTGATATCCAAATATCTAATTTAAAATGGATGCTATGGATGATAACCGAGAAGGTATATCAATGGTTATAGATCTTTAGTTTCATAGAAAAATTAGGTTTGTTAGAATGATCACATGAATATATATATGATTAATCTTTGATTGAATGTTTATCTGAAATTAGTAAAGCCCTATTATATTGTTATGAAATAAATCTAAACCTGGGATACTACAAATGAAGAAAACTTTCACCTAATTCCAAAAGATATAAATTCTTTTGTTTTTGGATTATGAATAAATGAGTTTAATATACTTTCTCTCTATCAAAAATCAAATGAAATGCAGTCTACTATAGTTGTTTCTTATTAATGAACATACAATGTGAAGTCTCTTAGATACGATATAGACGATCTCTAGTTTGATACATTCAAAATGGTTATAATAGAAATATATACTAATTTCAATGCAATAATTAATGAGATTTATAATAATATTCCACTTCTAGGGGCATCTCTCACGGAGCCGAAACAAGAATTTAATGGTCACAGAGTCTTACCAACCATGTGGAGTAGAATATAATATGCTATCCAAAAATCTACATAGGTCAAATTCATCATGATATTGGATCTAATTGGAACTCATATGGTGTTTGAATCTGAAATAAATGTTGAATATAGTGTCTAAAAATGACAAGGAATGAAAATCATTTCTTTAAGGTTCTTACTTCTAAGGATTACATGAAGAACAAATGTGTATGAATATCTATATAATTTGAAGGAGAATACTAATCAAACATTTCAGGGTCAAATTATGATCACCAACAGTTTTATAAAATGTTTAATTAATTACAAAAAATGAGAAGTGGTATCAGAAGACCTTTAAAAAATTACATGAATCATGGTGACAACTCTGTGTAATTATAATAATAAGAGTAAGAATTTGGGACACATCAATATTAATTTTCCATAACATAGGGATGATTAAAATGTAGAACAAAAATTATTCAAGAAAGATGGGTTTAATAATATTGATACAAAATTAATTAAGTCCACTTGGAATGATTTTGAAGATTCTAGTAGGAAAACATCTTCAAAATCACAAGATAATTCAATAAATCAAAAGTCCGATAGAAGATTTATTGAAAATATGGATGGGTTAAATTCTTATTAATACTCTAGACAAGATCGTTGATCAATATTTTTTGTCCATATGATGAATTAAATGAATACTATACCATGTTATAAAGTAAGTATGAAAGCATAAAGAAGAAGTGAAGTCTCTCTATAACTTTTATAATAATATTTTTATTATATAGGGGGATATAAACAAATAAATTAATATCTGAAAAATATATTTGAAAATTATGTGGAATTATATTCTTAACATGTTATGAAAAAATAGAATCTAAAAAAGGAGGTTCAAAAAATTAATTTTGATGATAAAAGTGTTTTTAATAACGGGTATGACTATCAAAATAAAATTATTTGTTATAATTCACTTTAGAATGAAAATTTTAGAATATGAAGTCAAGGAGGAAGGAAAAAATTATAAATGAATTATTTTGTGCCATGTTCTAAAAAACTTCTCAAAGGATACTTGATTTCATTGTCTAGAAGAAGAAAATTATGAAACCATCTATTAAGTGAAAAGGAATCAATTTGATGCAATAGAAAATAATTTTCACCCAAATATTTTTTGATATGTGTTTTTATACTTTTATTATAATAAATAATGTTATGATCCTAATTATCTTATAGCAATCATTCCAGGACCAAAATAGTTTGGTTACCAAGTAGTTCTATTGTTTTATTTTTCTTTTTAGGGAAGAACAACATGAAAAAAATCAAAATGTTTTATGGATAGTTGTTGTTGAAGATATTGGTACAGATATTTCTTAAATATTCATTATATATCTAAGATAAAAGGATGCAATGTCACATTTGGTTAAAATAGAAAAAACATTATTTGTATTTGATATGTTGAAAATACTTAATATATTCTAAGGAAAAAATTTATATATGTTAATGGTTTGAAGGACAACCTAATAAGTTACTCTAATATTTATGATGGTTAAATTTAATTTCATTTCTCTATAAAAAAATGTTTATTATTTGAACAAAAATATCTGAAGTTAAAAAAAAAATATAACTAATAATGTATATACAATAGATATAAATTATTTTTCTTTAAAAAATGTAAATTTTTTGAATACAGAAATTAATGAATCATGAATTTAGCATATAGGATATGTAAATTTTTTTTATCAGTCCATGAAAAAATAAGGTATAAATCAATATATTTATGAATTTCATGATCATAAATTATACAAAGAAAAGTTTTTTGAAACATTCCAAATGTTAATCAACCCAATTCATATTTTAAAGTAACTAAATATGATTCAAAATATAGTCCTCTAGTGATTTTCAATATGTATATTTTAGATGAAATAAAAATGAATATCTTGAGGGTAAATCCTTTTTTATGTGTTGGTTATGGATTTTTCAAGATTTAAAAAGGTTTAATTTTTAATACATAAAATAGAATCATTTTTAGTGTTGATTAAAATTTTAATAAATTTTAAGTAAGAAAATATTGCTAATATTGTGACGTTGAGATGTTATCATGGAGGTGAATTGGAGAATCCATAATTTTTTATCTTAATGTATGTAAATAAACATACATTATCTACCCCAATGACTCCATAATAAAATGAGTTTTTATTAAAGGTATAAGAATTTGAAAAAAATCATAGATCCATATTTTGTGAATACATAATTCCCAATAATTTTCGAGATATGAACAATAAATATTAAATTCCAATAAATGGGTTTTCTCACTCAAATTATCATTTAATTAATAGTGAACTAAAAAATATAGCATCTGGAAATTTTTCTCCACTAATGTTTTTATGGGTCTAAATAGTTTCATAGACCAAACATCAATGAAAATTCCATGGAAGGAAAAACTATCCTAAATATCAATGCCTTCAAAAGATAAGATAAATCCATAAAATATTATAACATAAAAACATTAACTGGAATTCTACTTGATTTTCTTATTGAACCTTGGCTAGTTTTTATGCCCACACTTTTTATCCTTATAGTTAACATCACTAGGGGTGCATGCGAGTATAAAAGTGATGGTAATTTTATTATCCTGGTTATATTTATGAGCCAATCGATCAGAAATGGATTGAAGTTCCCACCACGATGTGGTAGAACAAAATTGGAAATTGATTCCTTCAAAATATTTTATTCATCCATGGTATGACAATCCCCTATTAACTTTCTCGTGAAGATATGACACTTCTAATTTAGTAAAATTATTTCCTTATCCTGAATCATTGCCTTCACATTTTATATTGTGTCATGAGATTCATCCTCAACGTTCAAGTTCATAGAGGTTAGGGTTTTCATAAATATTTTCACGTTTTTATCATGGAGACTCACTAATTTCAAGGATTTTACTATTAATTATACTTGTTTTATAAATAGTAGAGTTGTAATAAGGAATATCTTAAAGAGAACACCATCTGAGTTGTAGAATAATACAAATCCAAAGTGGAATACTTCATTATATCTAGATTCAATGTTTATATCCTAAATTTAAATCATAGTATTGGTATGATAGATCCAGATTAGATAAATGTATATTCCTACATTATTCAACTTATTTCTATTCTTATAGAGTTTTTTCCAAAAGATAAAAGATCATAAAAGAATCAATTAAAGTGGATTTTGATGAAATTGATCATTTTGATTAAAAAATAAATCAATATCATGTGTTTAATGATTCTATCACGTACACGAGACATGAATATATCATTATCAACAACAAGGATGATGATTCATAACTTCATTATCTTAAAAAAAATCCAATAAGGGTTGATACTGGTGGAACAAAAATTGTGCTCCATAAAATACCAAGAATGATTAAAGGTAATCCTTTTGATATAGTTATAGGTAACATGGATAAAGGAGTTAGAATGAGAAGAAAAATATAATACATAGTAGAATTCTCTTCCTTTATATCACAACCTGAATATAAATCTATATTTGAATCTTTATATATTTTATGTTGGTTCTTATCAATGCAAGAAGATTTAAATCAGTTCAAAGGGAATAATGTATGGTAATTATACTATAGACTCTATGGTTATCCTATAATTTAATGTAAATGGGTTTTTGGAAACAAAAAAATGATATTGTGGTAGTTTGTAAAAAAAATCACGATTAGTAGAAAATGGTTGTAATCCAGAAGATGTAATAGTCTATCAAGATACCATTACACCTTTAGAAAGATTAAATAAAATTTAAATTCATTTAGAATATGAAATTTTAATTGTATAATATAGATATAAAATATTATTTATTAAATTGATTTGAGGGTAGAAGTATTTGGTTAACAACCTCGTGGTTTTAAAGACCTTAACTTTCAAAAGTATATTTTTATATATAAAAAATTTCTACATGGAATTAAACAATCATGAAGATCATGGCATGAAATATTGAGCTATTTTCTTTTATGAAATGTTTTTAGAGATGCAATGGAGGATCCTATATAATTAATGGAAACTTCATCTGGGGATTTTATTCCATTTCAAATATATGTTGATGATGTTATTTTTGGATCAAAAAATAATAATTTATGAAATTATTTTTCAAACAATATGAATAATGAATTTGTAATATTTATGATTAATGATTTAAAATATTATATAGGAATTTTAAAAATAGAAAAAATATTTTGGAAATATATTAAACAAAATAAAACACACATTATTTACTTCAGATGTATGGAATTGAAAATAGTGACACTTATTCAACACTTATGATCTCCAATATTAAACTTTATATGGATGAAACTAGGATTCCAATTGAAAATGTTATATAGAGGAAACATTATAATATTATTGTATCTTACTGCAACTAGACAAAACATTTTTTTTAAATTTTTTTAATTTTTTTTTAAAAATTCAAATGAGTTTTATTTAATTGTAGCTAAAAGAATATTATGATATTTTAAAGTAAATTATATCTCTTTCTTATCATTTTCATAAAACATATGTTTTTAATATAATTTCAAATTTAAATTTGGATTTTTCTAGATATAGATTAGATCAGAAGAGAACATTAGGAAGCTTCCATTTTAATAGAAAATATCATATATTGTGGTGAAGTAAGAAACAAAACTCTATGGAATTATCAACTACAAAATAATAATATATTATAGTAGGAAGTTGTTATACACAAGCATTGTGGATAAAATAAAACATATGGGCTTTTGGATTTGATTTTAATTGTGTTCAAGTAAAATGTGATAACACTAGTGTGCTCCATATTTCTAGAAATCCAATTATCCATTCAGTAAATACGTATATAAATTTAAGACATCATTTATTAAGAGATCATTAAAAATAAGTTGATACATTTTTTGGACATTATTTTTATAGAAAATCAATTATCAGATATCATAAATAAATTTTTTCCTCTGGAATGATTAGAATTTATTAAATTAGAAATAGTTTTTATTAATTTTACTTCATATTATATAGAATTATTCTTAATAGTGTGTATTATTATTTGAGAAAATACAATAATTTAATTAATTTTATAAGTTTTAGTGTCCAAAATTCGACCATTAGTCAGATAAAATAATACACGTCAACTGTATTTTTAAATAATTACCTTTCGTATCACTGTATGACCCATAGATTTCTAAAAAAAATTATATGAAGTGTTTCATATTTATAAATTTAATGATTAAGAATCATATAATGATCAATTTCCCTCTAATGACCTAAAACATGTTCCCCTAACCATCCAATATTCCAAAATCATTTCAATAGTTGGAGAACCAAAGAGAAAAGATAGTGAATATTGAACATGATGATGTAGGAAAGAACAAAAAAGAATGTTCTATGTGGATGTAGTAAATATTTTTCCCTTCATGATGGATGTGAAATGTTTCTCAAGAAATATATTTACTATGAAGTATGAGAAAATGAATAAAAAAACAGGAATCATTTTTTTGAACGGGAAATTCGTGAGTTCTACAAAATATTGTTTTTCATTTTGAGGATAATGACTACAGGGTCATTACAACAGTAAATTATAAAAATAGCTGTTCAACCACATTGGTAATGAATGCAGTGTTCATGTTCCATAATGAAGGATATGTAGATTTCAGTGCTTCATTTTGTTCCTTATATGGTGTTAGTCCATCTAATATCATGATGTCCCTATTAGAAATTGTTTATACATAGAAGAATCCTTTTAGGGACCCTGAATGGGAGAGAATATTTCTAATAATTTTTATCTAATCTTATATCTCATAGTATAAGGATGAGTTTGGAAAAGTTTAACTTCATTATGTTACTTTCATATATTTGTTTATTATTAAAAAGATCATTAATCTAGAATGTTATGTTATAAGGTTTATGCGGAGTGTCTAGCATATGTATTAAAATTCCAATCATTTGGGAATAATGTCAATGTTAGTGTTTAAAAAAGTGTGTATTGTTGGAATTATAACATAAAAAAAATTCACATGTAATTTAAAAATTTTAGCGAAATTATTTTGAGATGAAGTGTTTTTTGTTTGAATTATTCTTCAAATATTTTGGTGTTTTTTTCATAAGTGGACTTTTTAATACACTATAAATCAAATTAGGTTGGGTCGTCTAATATGGGTTTTTTTCAATGGTGTTGAAGTCCATATAGTTATTCTTTATTTTTTATATATGACAAATCCAATATGTTTATATAAAATATTTTATTGATAATGAGAATCTCATTGAAATAAAAAGATGTGATAGAATAGTTTATTAATCTAGAGGAGACTATTATCATGAACCCAGCTCATCACATTCTCCTACATTAATAGTACCTGATGTTATAATAGTTTCATCCAATAGATGTGATCCATCCTTTAGAATCTCATTATTAGTAATTATTGGTCATGTAAAGACCCTATCGATGGTATTGAGTGAAATTCCCTTATATGAAATATCTCCATCTAGTGAGATGTGTGTGAGAATTTGACATAAAACTATTGAATTATTTTGTTAATATTTTACATGTGAAGGGGAAGAAAAATATGGAAGAAAATTAAATTAATATACATTAAAGTGTAAATGTGATATATGATAAAGAGAATCATAAAAATAGTACATAACCATTTATGATAGATTTAAACAAGTGGATGAACTATGAAGCACACATGTTCTTCAAGAAACATTCCATCCTATTAGTGATTAGCATACTAAATAAGTAATTACTACAATCGAGTTGGATAAAACTATATAAAGAATAAGAGAAAGCTATTACAAGTTGATTTTAGATGTTTAATACTTAAAATTTAATTTTGGTAAGTCTATTAGTTCAATTTAAATATCCGTGATAAGGTTGTTTCATGAGATGATTTTATAGAATTTTGTTTTCTACTTCATTCAGTTTTTTAGAATATGTACGTGTAACCCTCTGTGGAATCCTCAAATCAATATTATGTTTTAATGAGATAAGGGAGAGTGAATATAGTGATAAATAAAATTATGTTTTCAATATCTTTAATGCATTAGGACATGATCCCTAAGATGTAATTCCGGATCTTGAAAGGTTCATAATAAATGAAATCCTAAGGATTCCTACATTTCCAAAATAACCCCCTATGTTATTTGACTAGTATAACAAGGAAATAAACTTTTTATTGAATGCGAATATTACATAAGCACAAAATTTTATCTATAACTGAAAAATTATTTTTCATGATCTCCGGTTCATAAAGATGGATTCATCTCTTGAAAATACATTTGAGGGTATAGAAAAGATATTTTAATATGTTCACTAAACTGTTCTTTGTTGTAAAAAGATAAAATGGACATAATATGAAGAAAATAACAATGATGATGATTCTTTTTTTTTCTATTGGATCATTTATTTCCAAGGATTATAAAAGAAACAACTTCAGATGATCATTTTATATGTATGTCAAATAATTATTGTGATGCTTTGAAGAATTTAATATTTTATTATGTGAAGAGGGGAGATTATTAAAATCTATTTGGTAGTTTCTACCGGTGGTTATAAAATATAATTACAATGAATTTAGAAAATTATATGAATGATATGGTAAAAAGGATCAATTTGATTGTTGATTCATTTTTTATATTTGAGGGAGTTGTCTACCTGGACCATCCCTCAGAAATCCTCATGAATAATCTTCTCAAGGGATATTTTTTTTCGAACATATTAATATTTATCAAAGGTAATATCTCAAATTTTCTGACAAATTCAGTTCCCATATACCCAATCCTTTTTCATAACATTCATTCATACATACAGATAACATTGACATGGAGATATCCAAATAATATTCTTTCAACATCGAATCCCCTTCTATAAGGATCGATCAGATTGATCAAGGAGGACATAGAGTATCATCAATATTGTTGGGTGATGTTTCTATAGAAACATATGATTCTCATATACCATCTTATTATTTACTATATATCAATTTTCAATCATTTAAGAATCCACATAAAAACAATTGTTTCATGTTCCATAGTTGATATACCGTTCGTAGTTTACATAGTATCCCCAATGTATAGGATAATTAGATTCATTTAAAACATAATATATTGAATTTTGTCCTTTAAAAATTTTATATATTATTTAAAAATATTTTAATGTTTTTATTCTCTAGTTTAAATATTTCAATATGTTTATATTTTATATTGAAGTATTTTTTTCAATATTCTTTTTTCTTATTTTTATAAATTATTCACTATTCTGGTCTTATTATTTATTTTTCAATTTGATTTATATTTTTTTACTATTAGTATATATATGGTGAATATAATTCTATTCAAAGTATATATTACTTATTCATGTTTATATTTAAGTATCCATATTTCTTTAATGATCTAAACTCTGTATTGTTTTTAACACAACTTATTTCCAAATTCTCTTCATAATCAGTATCATTATCTATTTACTATATTTTATATGGAATAAATTTTAATTATTTAGATATATTTTTTTGGTATCAAAAATTGGGGAATAAGGAATTACATAATACAATAATTAATTTTTTTAAAATTCATATATTTGTTAAAGGAAAATGAGAATACAAAAACATAAATTTTTTATTATCCAAAAATATTATTTTTTAAAATCTATATGGTAAAAAATAAAAAGGTGGAATGTGGAATTTGAAAATCTAACATTTTTTTTAAAAGGGTAGAAGAAATCAGAAGAATACATTGTTTATAATTATTATTCAAAATTAAAAATATGTCATTAAATATACCTTTTATGAATTATTGTATTGAGTGTGATTTTTTATTATTCCAAATGGGATATAATTGGACAAAAATATGTCATTCAAAAATATTTCATTTATTATGTCTTTGGAAAATTACAAAAAAACAAATTATTAATTTTAATGAGTATATATTATGTTTCTTAGATAATTTTTATCAAAATCATTTTAATTATGCTGATTATATAAAAGATCATATTATGCAAAGTGATGTATTCATTTTAGGAAAATGATTTTTAAATTATGAGGAATAGATTTTTTAAAATAATATCCTCTATATACATAGAATTAGAAAGCTCCATATTGGATTTTTTATCTTAGAAATTAAGATATTATCTTATGAAGAGACTGATTGTGTTTTTTCATATTCAATGTATTATATTTCAAACTGAATGAAGTTATGCGAAGTATTTATACTTGAAAAAGGGTATTCATAATATATTATGATATAAATAAAAGAAAAATTTGATAAAGATAAGTATCTAACCTCAATAACATATTTATCAGTTTCATAAAAATTATCATATGAAATGATTGAATTCAGTTTATCATACACCACAAAGAAGAAAAAGATATGTTTTATCTTATGAATTCTCTCAGTAGTTAATCTAATTATAATAGTATAACTAGTTGAAAATATTTCAAAGTAAGAACTATTATGAATGATTTTATGATTACATTCCTAATATATTAATAGTTTATTACTTTAATTTAGAGAGTATCATAAATGAAATTTCCATTTTAACAAATGAACTATTTGTACAATGTGTCATGTTTCCAAGATTGGGATTATCTTAATAAAAATATCGCAAACATTGATATTGATATATATGATTCCATATTTGAAAATAATGAAAAAATGTAATTAATGTACAGTCATATAATTATTTAATATATATTATCAACTTATGCATTTTAATTATCTCACATCCTATGTTAAAAACTATATATGTGATATAAATGGAAGAGTTATACACTCTAGGGAAGGGGTTGATTAGATGAATAGAAATAACCCACATTAATATGAATACTATGATAATCTTACCTATGAAAAATTTCATATAGATTAGAAAAAAAATAACTTATATTGTGATTACTAGTTTATCAATTGAATTGAATATCATTTTGGGATAAACCTTGAAGACTATTATATTCCCCAAAAGTATCTTTGAATACTGCAAGTTTCTTATTGAAACTATGTTCTGTAATTAATCATTGAAATGTTGATTAATTCTACTTTGTTTACACTCATTGTAAGGGTGTGTGTTGAGACCACAAATAGATATTGTATTGGGAGATCTTAGATGAATTAAGATGTATTTTTGTATAATGTGTTATCTTATTATACACACATGGGAGTCCCTATAAAAATAAATTTTGTAGTAAAAATCACCATACTCATAGAGTAGATTGTTGGTTGGGTGGACTGGGGGATTTATATTCCTCAGGCCATTATAAAACTACTATGTCCCAACCTATTGTATTACATTTTTAAATTTATTCATAAAACTCATATTAACGAAATAATTTAACCTATCATACTAGAAGAGTGAGGTTTTTTTGAAAAGGAAATATTTAGGAACTCATTTCACCCCTATTGTGTTTTTAGATATACATTATCTGGGACAACACACATTAGATATCATAGAAAAAAATGATGATAAATCAGGTTAGATAAGGATTTATTCATGTAATTGAATAAAGAGAATGTTTTGAACGATGATGTGAAAACATTGAAAATTACGATATTTCTCTAGGAGTGAAGTAATAATGGTATTGTGGTTAATTTCATTTAGAAAGGTAAAGTATTCATATATTTGGATGGTTGGCGAAATTACGTATGACTGATGGATTTTAGAATCATTATATGAGATGTGGATGTTGTGTTTTGTGATAAACCACATATTTCATGATAAAATGGGTTTCTTGTGTTATTATTGGTCATTATGGAACATCAGTTTTTCTCGAAAATAAGATATGATATTTCACACCAGCATTAAACTGATGGTTTTAATTGTGTGTAGCTAAGAGTGTTGTAAACTGAATCAGCAGCATAGTAGGAAAACAAATTCCATGTTTTAGTGGGTGATTATGTTGGTGGGAAGTGTCACAACATGGAATTTACTGATATAAACTAATTCCTATAGTGGGGTGAGCCATAGGATAATAAATAAAGGGGATACATATGCTTTGGTTAAACTAGAAAAGAAAATATTAGGTATGTTTAGTCATATTTTTTAAGTGACAACCACATTTTCAAACTTGGGTTTTGGGTTGTTGAGTTCCTAAAATTGAGAATGGTGCATTGGGATCCTGAATAGAATTCAATAATGGAAGGCGATATTTTATACTAGATTTTGTGACTAACATATTTCAAAAGATAAAATTAGATAATCACTATGAATTCATGGGGAAAAAATGTGTTATGGTTGATGTTTTTAATAACATATGTGTAAATATGTTTTTTTATTTTATAGGGATATTTAGATATTCTTTTAGAGGATGAGTCATTTTATGAAATGGAATTAAAAATAATGTTCCAAATTTTTTGACTCCATAAAATAATATTTTTTCATAAATCATGTTTAAAGAGTGTCTGAATTTGGTATAAATGAATATATAGAAATCAAAATATACGGGGTTATTGCTTATATCCACTGAGCAGGTGAGGACCAAGATAGTAACCCTATACCGGCTTGTGGGTGGTGTATTTTGGGTGCATAGTTATAATTATTCTTCGTTGAATTTTTATACTAGTGTCCCCTCTTATCCCCTGCTGATAATTTCATATTGAAAAAAGAGGTTCCCCCTTACATATGATGTTTTGCCTACACAGTGGGATGGTTTTGGGAATTGTTTCTTAGTTAATATTGGTTTTTTCTTCCACAAAGGACCTCCAAACTCCTCCTAATCATTAATTATTACTATTTGGATATCATGATTAGGGTTCTAAGATTTTATTCAATCGTATCATGGTGGATTGTGCTTGTGTTGATAGGAATTCTATGATTCCATTCTATAGGTTATCTTAATGAAACACATGTATACCATATTCCATTGTATTGGTGGGAACATAAATAATTTTTTAAATTTTCTAGGGATTTGAGAAAAATTAAATTTCCTCTTTTTTGGTTTTGGTTTTAGTATTTAGGTATTTATCCTATATTTGTGCTAAATTCTGACATCATACCTCATGAGGATGGTTTATCATGGTTTTGTTGTGGCATGAGAACTTTATGAGTAGATATAATTTTATTCCTAAGTGAACTTGATTAAATAATTAATTGAATGTTTTAAATTAAATATAATTTTATTATAATTAATTATTTTTAAAAATTTGATGTGATATAGGTCAATAGTGTATTTTAGTTTTGTCTACTAGTCTCAGAAGAGATTGCCCAGCATGTTTTTATGATCGGAATTTATGAGATGTGACTTCAAAATAGGATGGTGTTCTATAGAATTAATACAAATTCTAATTTTATTTTTAAATGAGGTGAAATGTGTAATCATTCCAGAAATTTTTTTCAATGTCCTTATTGAACCAAATGTTTTAAAGGGGAATCTCACCATATTTTATGTTCTCATTAATAAGATATTATCCTATAATGTATGAAATTTTAATCATAATTCTCTATTCCAGAATTTGTTCTTGATTTTCCTTAATTACATTAAATTGATTAAAAGGTTTTAATGATCTTTGAATCAATTATTACGAAATATAATTTCATAATCCTTGAAATTTTTAATGTGATTGTACTTTTTAATTGGGAGCAAGGTAATTCAAAACATTGAATTTCAAAATTAAAATTCTTGGGTGGATATGGTGTTTTATAACATAAATGGTTATGGTTAAGATGTGATTTTATGATATTGTTTGGAAAAATTAATAATGGAAATGCGTGAAACCGGTTTGAAGCCTTACTGAATATAACGGTTTTTGTTATTTAAAGGAAAAAAACTTGGGGTGATCTTTTTTTGGAAGTAAATGAAACATCCCCTTTTGGGATGTATTATATTAAATAAAATAAATCAATATGAGGATTGTTTTTTAAAATATATTTTTAATGAATTGGGTATATATTTTTTGAAGATAAATGAAACTCCCAAGGGGGTGGCTTATTTTACTTTTGGTCGTAAGGCCTAAGAAAAGATAAATCCCATAGGGGAGGTCTCTGTTACTTTTAGGATTATTCCCAAGGATGAACATACTCTTATTGGGGGTGCCTATATGAACAATTGGATTATAACCATGGATGAGAAAGGCTCCACAGGGAAGGATTGAGATATATATTCCATATGTTGAGGACACCAGGTACTATTATTCTAATTGGAATTATCATCATGAAATTCAAAAATACACCCAAACATTATATTATGATGGTATATAATATTTGGGTGACATATTAATAAATTGATGATGGTATATAATTGATATAAGTGTCACTAGAAAACCTAAAAATTAGTGGTGTTTAATTTATTCATAAATTAATTTAAATATTAAAATATTCTCACAGATTTTTTACTTGTAATCCTTATAAAATTGTTTATATTTTGTGGTTCATTTGTTTGGGGCCTATTTCATTGTACTCATAGCATTCTCAGGTAAAGATATGACTAATGACCCTTTTTAGAGATTTTATTTGTTTTAACCTATTTTTTTGGTGATGTTTTATATGAGACATTATATCATTGTATGTATTTCCGAACAAGTAGTGAATAGTTAATTTCTTAAATTAATTAATTTATTATTTGTGGAACATGCATTTCTATGATTTTATTAATATATTTATCTAGATATGAATAATTTTCTTCATTTCTATGTTGTTTTACATTGATATATTTGTAATGTATCACCCCTTACCACCTTAAACCCATGCTTCTACTCGCTGACCTATCATGTATGGGTATCCTTAAGGGAGGAACCTTAGGAACCGCCGGTCCAGGTTTCAATTTGGGGTCGGTGGAGCTAGGAAATTATAGAGGCACATACCCTCAATTGAATCATCCATATTTTAATTTTCAATTTCATGAAAGAAAAAATCTATAAATTCTTCCCCAAACTATACTAAATTTGATTTTATTTCATTTGAATTATCTTCAAAAAAATTTGTATGGAAGTATTATTCATAAAATTATTTTAATATTTTATTAACTGTTTATACCATAATAGAATTGGATTATACTGGAAAATACCATCATATAATTTTTTATCAAATCATCCCAGTGGGAATTTAGTATTAAGTATAAAATAATTGCAACCGAAAACCCTAAAATAACTATTTTTATTCTTCGTTCAGTTCAATATTTTATATGATCTTTTATACGGATATTATATGAAATATTTTATTAGAATCATGAAATGATGTAATAACATCTTCTTACTATATGATGTTTGGAAAATTATACACATTTATCATTTTCTTATCCATCTCTTATCAGGTTTTATTTTTACATTCTACCATATCATTTTATTTTGGTGTCCTAGGAGTTGAAAATTGATTATTATATCAAAAATATTTCTAGAATTTATTAAATTATTTATATAAAGATACATATCATATTCTCCCCTTTATTTATAATATTAGATATCCAATTTCATTTTTAAATGATTTTCAAACAATGAAAAATTATATAAAGGATCATATTTATGTGATAGAAAATAAATACTTATAAATATGATAATATTATTTATAATAAAAAATAAAAACATGTTTTCTCTAAGGAATATAATTTTGATGGTGCTAAATAGATCCATATATTAGAGCTGATGTGAAATAGAAGTTCTCACCTGATGAACTAATTTAAATGACTCCCAACAATAAAAACCTTTCAAGAATGAATGAAAAACATTTATGATCTCTTGATATAACTAAAGATGATTCAGTACCTTTTTTAGTTCATTTAAAACAACGAGAAATTTTAATGAATGAATATTCTACACAATTATCGTATTTCTCTGATTTTATAGAATTCTTACTTTTAAAATTCTGATCATTTAATTATATAAATTTGATTGAATAAATCTTTCATTTTCTAGTTGAATAAAATTAGACATATTGGTTTTTAAAAATAATGCACTTATTATTCTCAAAAATTACATTCAAATTATCATTATAAATATGTGATATACTAATCAAATTATATTTTTAACCATCAGTCAATAAAAAATTTGAAAGGATAAAAGAAATTGAACTTCTATCTTATCCAAAATATTTTTTATTTTTTAGTTATCAAAAAATGTATGCATAAAAATATCAAACTAATTAATATATTTATATTTAGATATATCTTTTATCATATATAAAGTACCCCAACTAGAAATATTCCAGTTGACATTTTTATACATCCATGACATAATTTTCATAAAAATATATTTTTGAACAATTTGTAACCCATTAAAATGATGGAAAAATTGTGTAAGAAAATGAATTTTTACGAATAAAATTTTATTGAAAGTATATATTTATATTTAATCATAATGAAAATGATTTTGAGATTATAACCTAGGTGGAAACAATATATAGTGAAAATCTCATGGAATATTATTTTTGCATAATGTCCCTTTATATGTCATATAAACCTTGTAACTGTTGAGAAATTTCCACATAAAACATTAACAATGAAAATATTATAAATTATTGGTAAAATGACATGATAACCAATAACATTTTTCTTTTAATATTTCAATAAAATTCATAATATTATATGATCTTTTTCTACCTTGAACAAAAGATGACAAATCTACTTTCAATGTTTAGATTTCATCAGAAATAATATCATTTTCTTACAAAATAACACAAAACATAACTTTACAAGCATAATAAAGTTTATAATGGTTATCATTATGTTTAATATTTTCATGGTAAACACTTAAAATAACATGTTAATTTAAAAATAGAGCTCAAAGGATTATATCTCAATTAATTATTTCAAATAATAACAAACTCATGTTAACTATTAATATTCATAAATAATATTATTATATTATTAATATTTTTATTGAGAATTTGCATATAATAATAAATATTATTTAATGTGAGATTAAAATATGATTTTGACGAGGTAGAACACTCAAATTCACTTACCTTTTTTAGTGAATCCATTAAACACGGGGGTTTTGATTCTTTATCTACACCATATTTATTTAATAAATGTTATTCAGATGTGTATCACCAATTTGATTCTATTTATATAATTTCAATTTTTTAATATTTTAATATTTTTCAATCTTTATCATTTGATAATTATGAATGATGTGACCACTTTCTTATAATCATAACAAATAACATCAAAATCATTACTGAAAACTGAATACCTTTTATATTTTCCCAATATAAATAATTATGATTATTATTATTGAATACATGAGTGTATCCTCTCCTATATCACTGTATTTCTATTTATAAATAATTAAAATAAATCTCCATCACTTTAATATATCTTAGATTTAGAAGAGAAAAAAAATGAATTTGTTTTAAAATCAATTCCATTCGTATGGAAATTATATTGTTTTGAAATGTCTTTTATTTATAAGTCATATTTTTATAAATATAAAATAGGACAATCTAATGTATATTACTTGAAATGTATCCCTTTATCCAATGCTTCTTTATAGTATCCAAATGATCTGGTAATGATTTTAATACCATCCAAATGAAAATAAAACTATATTGTGTTTTATGAAAGGCACTCATCACATTTTCTATATAGAAAAATCAATGTTACATTTGATTTGTATTTTCTTATTACCAAACTTAAATAATTTATAGTCAACAATTAACTTTAATAATGTAGTTATTACAAACTTATCCAAACTCAGTTGAGTGACATGTATTATTTTTCATGTTTTATTGGTTTTTTTACATATAGATATATGACTATATATATTTATATTAATTTAACAGTAATGAATATTCATCACATTGTAATTAAACCTATACTTTACAAAAAATTACCCACTAGTGAATTAGTATCATATTTTGGATGTTTGTACGAATTTACCATGAAAAAAACTATCAACTCTTAGGTACTGAAGAAAAGATTCCAGACAATAATTTCAATATCCATAGTCAGTTCTATTGATGAGTGGAGTCCTTTAATGAGTCTATATGTCATTTGAACATTTTTGTGAAATATATAAGAAAAACTTTTACCCATGAGTATTAAATCAAAATTTGAATATAAAAAAATTAATGAATATTATAATTCTAGGGGGTCAAAAATTAACATAAATTTTTAGATCCCAATAAGATGATTAATGAATGGATAGAGAGGGGTTTAAATAGGCATTTATAAATATTTTTTTTAAATTATATGTAATTTATATTTTATTGTGGAAATGTAAATGAAATGAACCTAATTATTTTCATTGTTTTTGGACATAAATGATCCAATATATACTCTTAATGACACTCAATTAAAGAGTGAAATGTCTCCCACTCTATTGAAATCATTAAAATTTGGTGGGGATTCACAACCCATTACAATTATATTTTAATCCCTAAATGAACAAGATGAAGTTTAATTTTTCTCACATGTAGTCACAAACCCTCATGATTCAATTCTAGGTGGATAAGAAAAAAATATACCTTTATCTAGACCAGTGAATAAGAGATTTATCCATGGCGTTTAGCACCTAGGCACAAACAGGACATATATTTTTTATGGGGTGGTATTACCCTAAAATCCAAACATTTATGGGAATAAAAATCCAATATAAATATTAATAAATAGAATAATAGAATTATGTAATAATAAAATAAACTAGATGATTGAATACATATTTAATATTGATTCATTAGCACTATATACAATATCTATGGATAAAAAAGATAAAATTACTTCTAAGAGAGTTTCAGAAGTTTATAAAAACAATTTCTTAAGGTATAGACTATAAATATCCTCATCCTTTTTTTTGAACTGGATCTATCAATCTCTTTCATTCCATGTTCTATTATTCCTAGAAGAATAAAAATATGAAATCTGAATACATTGATTATTTTCTAATGTTTCATGCACATGAATCATTAGTGTATATTACCTAACAATAGATCTATGTGAATTATTCATTTATGAAACATATAAAATAGACACATGTTATTTCACCTCAATATTATGTTGAAATTAAAGAGTGAGTATAAAAATGAAACACAATAGAAATATATTCTCATAATAATGATAAATAATGTTCTTGTAATACTAACAAAGTTTATGAATGATAAAATCATCAAGGTAAACAATTTTAATTTTGGAACTTGTTATTTTCTATGAGACTAGCTTGATAATTCATCCCAAATGATAAACATTTGAACCAGTAAAAAATTATAAAAAAATCACTTTTCATTCAAATTGTAATGCCCCGACCCCAGTTACCTAGAGTCGGTGCATTATTACATAACATTGGCATGATCACAAGAAAGATAAAATCTCGAATGACCGATTAGTTTAGTAGCCTTAAAAACATTAGATATATTCATAAGTCTTACATTACATCATAAAAATGAAAACTACAACAACAACTTTTATCCATAGTCTTCACTCATATCCCCACATACTATCCCTGGAGGTCATTCATAAATTACATCTTCACATCCTGGGAAAAATAAAACATTGAAAGGGGTGAGCTCAGATGCTCAGTAAGGATAACAATATAGCTGAAATTTTCATAAATAAGCATAAACATTTAAGTCAATGTATAACTAAAACAAAATACATTTAAACTTGGACCTCAACATAACATTGAAAAAATAAAATTAAATAATTCCACTTACTTATTCACATGGATATTCTACTAATCGAATAATCACATGCAATATCAATAACTACATTAATAATGATGGAATGCATAATGCCAGACTATCATAACCACATAGCCAAGGCCTCGTTCCAATTCTACAAATAATATTTTTTCAAGGACTTGTGCCAAGACACTAGTTTGTCTCATGAGACCTACCGATGCATCGAGTAGCTATAGCGGGCTCCACCCATCACATATTATGTCCAATGCATTCCTATATGAAAAGGTTTAAACATAACACAAACATTCGTATTAAAACTAGCATACGAAATGTAAATACTTCATCCATAATCCAAGAATGGTATAAAAATAACACATCTGCATTCAAACATATCATAAAACCTTCAATACAATATAGATGTTTTGTATCATAACAAATCAACTTCAAATAATCTTAAAATCCATTAAAGGATGTTGACATCGATGAAATCAAAACTATTTGAGAGAAATATCCATTTTTTGAAATCATTTAAAAGTCACATAATTATAAAATAAAACATTAACTTTGAAAATTTTCTTATAAGGTTGTAAGGGAAGCTTTGAAGATTTTATAAAGGAAAAAAATAGCCACACCCGCCGTATAAGTTAAAAAAACATTCTTACCTTAATTTTGTCCAAAAGGTTAAAAAGCACCTTATTTGGAAAACGACGGAAATATTCCTTTATAAACCGCTTATAAAAAGTAAATCAAGGTTATAAATGAATTTGACCCATATTATGGTAAATATTAATAATTTTTTAAAATACATCTTTAAGAAACATGGATGTGGATGATAAAGAGGTCCCAGCAGATAATTAAGTTTAAACATCCTCGAGTAATGAAGAGATTGTGAAATAAACCCTTACCTTGTACTTTTCCTTGGTTGAGGGTAAGTTAAACTCCAGTATAATGGTGAAATAATTGTTATTAAATTATACATGAATCATATACATTAATATAATAACATATATAATCTTTTAACATTGATTTGTTAATAATATCTTAGTATTATCGTTGTTTCGGGTGTTAACTAACTCGTTTTCTTTTATATGTTTTGTTATGTAAGTTGTGTTTGTCATGGATAGGTTGTATCTTAATCATATCCAGAATTATATCACGTCCCTAGATACTATTATTAATCATCAAATGAGAATTTTACTTGAATGGATGCGATGGAGAATGAATCTCATCGCGTTCGTGGAGACGGTAGTCCGTATGTACGCACAAGCGACGATATAATTCTTTTGATATTAAAATAATATATAATTGGATGGTATATCATATATACAGAATCATTATAATGTTATATTTATTATTTAAATGAATTAAAAATCATTATTATACCCATCGAAATAATAATTTATTTAATAACAATTACACCACGACGTGGAGACGGTAAGCTGTACGTACGCACGTATGGTGACATGTTATTAAAAGGATGGATAGAATACTGAAATATGGTTGTACCATGTTTATAATAACATAAAAGTACATATATAATATACTGTAGTTATTATTTTAGAATGGTAATAACAAATAAAGAAGAAGTAGAAGAAGAAAGGAATGTGAAAAAATTGGTGGTGAAATCATTACCTCTTCTTCAGGTTCTTCCTTTCGATTTGATCAAAATGGATCCTTAAGTTGGATTTATGACTAAAGTAAGGCCTCTAGGATGAAGTGTGGGATGTTTAGAGAATAGTTTGGAAGCGGTTGGCCTATCCCAAAGGCTTTGAAGGTGTGAGTTAATGAGAAGGGAGAGTGCCCTTTTAAAAGAGGGGTGAGGGGCACCTTTGGAAAAGCGTGAAATATTATTTTATAATAAATTCATATTCGGTTTCTAATGGCTCCAAAGTGGATTATTGGATGTTTATGGTGGGTATGGGTCGAAAAACACTCAACCAATAGAATTTAGAGAGTTTTGGGTCATTATATTAACCTTATCGTTTGGTTTTAACTCTTAGTTAATTAGTTTGGCACTTACCATGTCACTATGTATTTTTATATTATATAGTTAATAAACATACTATATACCTCCAAGAGACCCCAAAGTGGAACATAAATGATACAAATATCATGATATAAGTATCTTGGCCGAACCTTATATTTTTGGGAATTTAATATCAATTAATAATATAATATTTGTTTTAAAAACTCTATTATGTCAATTTTGACACTATTCAATAATTGATTTTTGTAAAATTCATACCAGAATGATTACTTCTAAAAAAGTTAATTAAATAAATCCTAACATGTTATATTATCTAGAAAATTATTGGTATTTACAAAAAGTCTCAATTTACATTTATTTGGGTATTTATAATATCAATTATTCTAATTTATCATTAATTTATTAATTACTGCATCATTATTGTGTCATAAATAAATTAAATTATATAATTTCTAAAAATTATAAATAAAATATCATTATGTAGTAAATCGTTTTATCTTTCTAATGAATATTTATAGTCAAAAATAAAACATATATAACCCTATGTAAAATTGTTTTTCTAAAAGATATATGCTTATGTCATTTTTGTATTTATTTTAACTTAATTAATATAAAGTGTCATTATCACTTAAATGTGGCCCCATAGGGTCCAAAAATCGACCCAAATATGCCCCTGGTCGGATATGTATCAACCAATAAAGTTAGGACACGTTTTAGGGTAATTTTTTATTATTATAATATTATTTCTATAACCCTTATTTACCGGATTTACCCTTTAACCATGGTAAATAAAATATTTACCGAAGTAATTATTCAAAATGTCTCAAAATAAAAGTTATCTATTTACACAATTTGAACATCCTGATTCCAAATATGGAATCCATTTTTCCAAATTCAAAACACAGAAGTGACATAAATTAATTTAAAATTAAATCCCGTTGTTAAAACAAAAAGCGTGTTTTTAAGAGATAATAACTATCAAAAGATTGACACTTGTTTATGTCCGGTTTAATTGTAAAATTATGTACAATGAACAACATTTTATTAAATGGTAAAAATATATTCTAAATATACTTTAAAACAACCCGAATTCATAATTTATCAATATAAATTATTTCGATTAAAAAAGTTGTTTTTAATTAAAATTTAGTAATTTTCACTATTCATCAAAATATAATTGTTATCTGAAAAGTTCCAAAATTTCACCCTAGGATAAATTCAATATTCTGAATCCAAAAATTCAGTCCATTTTGAGAGATAAAATTTATAAAATTTCAAAAAGTAGGTATTACTATTCATAACGGCTATTTTGATTGGTTGTGGTGTGTTAGAACTCGATGTTGCACACAACACACGCTATCTCATTATTCAAAGAGAAGAATACTGTAGAAGCTTGGGGTGTTACATTCTACCCTCTTTCAAATAATTTTGTCCTTGAAATTTATAGAATACTACCACATGAAAAGACTTGGGTTGTTCTTCATCATAAGTTCCTCGGGTTCCCACGTTGCCTCTTCCATCTTATGGTTTCTCCACAAGACTTTTACCAGACGAGTCATCCGGTTTCTCAATACCTGTTCTCTCATATCAAGAATCCTGATAGGCTCTTCGCAATAAGATAGATTGGGTTCGAGCTCTAATTCCTCATAGGTGAGTACATGCGTTGGGTCAGGCATGTATTTTCTCAATAGAGATACGTGGAACACATCGTGAACTTTGTAGAGACTTGGCGGCATTGCCAATCGGTAAGCTACGACCTCAATTCGTTCTAGAATTTCGAAAGGTCCGATGTACCTGGGACTCAATTTACCTTTCTTACCAAAACATATGACTCCCTTCCATGGAGATACCTTTAAGAAAACATGATCATCTACTTGAATTTCCAAATCATTTCTTCGATTATCAGAATAACTCTTCTTCCTACTTTGAGCCTCTTTGATGTGATTTTGGATTACCTTCACCTTTTCCATCGTTTCATTAACTAGTTCTGGACCTACATGTTTTCTTTCACCAATGTCATCCTAACAGGTTGGTGTGCGATATCTCTTTCCGTATAACACTTCATATGGTGCCATCTGAATACTCTAATGGAAGCTATTGTTATATGAAAATTCTACTAGAGGTAAATATTGATCCCACATACCCTGAAAGTCAAGTGAGAAGGATCTCAACATGTCTTATAAGGTTTGAATAGTTTATTCTGATTTTCCATATGTTTGAGGGTGGTAGGCAGTGCTCAAATGAAGTTCAGTATCCAAGGCTTTCTGAAGTCTTTTCCAGAATCTTGAAGTAAAACAGGGATCACGATCAGAAACAATCTATAGGGGTACTCCATGAAGTCTCACAACTTCATCAATATATAGTCTTGCTAGACGTTCCAGTGGTAGATCTTCTCTTATAGAAATAAAATGTGCTGACTTGGTAAGACGATCAATAATGACCCATATTGCATCGTTCCTTCTAGGAGTCTTTGGTATCCCCATGACAAAGTACATCGTAATATTGTCCCATTTCCACTCAAGTATGGGAAGAGGTTTCATGACTCCTCCAGGTTATTGCCTTCTAACTTTCACTTGTTGACAAACCATACATCTTGACACAAAATCATCAATCTCTCTCTTGATGTTGTCCCACCAAAAATGTTCCTTCAAATCTGTATACATTTTGGTGCTCCCAGGGTGTATAGAGAAATTGGAACTATGAGAATCATCCAACAGTTCCCTTTTTAGATCAGTTATATCGTGAACACAAAGTCTCTTCCCGAATTTCAAAATTCCTTCTTCATACACAAAGTCTCTCAATCTCTCATCATTCACAGCTTTAATCTTCATTTTAAATTCGTCATCATCTGTATGAGAACTCTTAATCCTTTCTAGTAAATATGGTTTGGCAACCATTTTAAAAAGCATTGATGTTTCACCTTCCCTGGTTATTCCCATGTACATCTTCAATAGATCCATGAAAACTGGACCCCTTTCAATTCTCATATTGTTCAAAACTCTATGATATTTTCTGCTCAAAGCATCTTCCACATTGTTTTGTTTCCCTGGGTGGTAGTGTATCGTACAATCATAATCCTTGAGTAATTCAAGACATCTCCTTTGCCTCATGTTGAGTTCTTTTTGTGAGAGAATATAATTCAAACTCTTGTGATTAGTATAAATCTCACATTTTTCACGATAGAGGTAGTGCCTCCATATCTTCAAAGAAAAGATCACAGCTACTAACTCGAGATCATGAGTAGGATAGTTTTGTTCATGAATTTTCAACTGTCATGATGCATAGGCAATAACCCTATCATTCTTCATAAGGACACAAACAAGTCCTTTCTTTGATGCATCACTATAGATAATGAACCCATAATTCCCTGATGGTAGAGTCAATATAGGATCATTGACTATTATTCTCTTCAGTTCTTCGAAACATTCTTCACACTCTTTTGTCCAAACAAATTTAACCCCTTTACGTGTGAGATTTGTTAATGGGTTTTCCAACTCGGAAAAATTCTGGACGAAATGTCGATAATATCCTTCTAAACCAATAAAACTACATACCTCAGTTATACTCGTTGGTGCAGCCCATTCTTGGATTGCCATGGTATTAGAAGGATCACCAGAGATTCCATCTTTAGAGACAATATGTCCAAGAAATGAAATCTCCTGAAGCCATAATTCACACTTTCTAAAATTCCCATATAATTCATGTCTTCTCAGAGTCTTCAGGATAATGCGAAAGTTATTTTCATGATCTTCGTAACTTTTGGAGTATACCAAGATATCATCAATAAATACCACCATAAAATCATCGAGATATTCTTTGAAAACTCTATTCATCAGATCAATGAATACAGAGGGTTCATTAGTCAATCCAAAAGGCATTACTGTAAACTCGTAATGCTTGTACCTGGTTCGAAATGCTGTCTTCGAAATGTCTTCCTTCTTCACACACAACTGATGGTATCCATATCGAAGGTCAATCTTTGAAATGTTTTGAGCTCCATGTAGTTGGTCAAATAAATCCTCAATGCGAGGTAGGGGATACTTGTTCTTTATTGTTATATAATTGATCTCCATGTAGTCGATACATATCCTCATAGATCTGTCTTACTTTTTAACAAAATGAAAAGGGGCTCCCCATGGAGAAACAGTAGGGCGAATAAATCCCTTATTACTCAATTAATCTAGTTGTTTCTTTAGTTCGAATAATTCCACAGTGGACATTCTATAAGGGGTCTTCGATATAGGCCTTGATCCAGGAATTAAATCAATGGAAAACTGAACTTCTCGTTTTGGAGGATGTCTAGGTAAATCTTCTTGAAATACATCTACATATTATTTTACAACAGGTACATCCTCTATTTGGACATTTCTTTCCTCATCCACAGTCATTTAATTCACTTCCTTCCCAATAATTGAATTTAGTTGAGCTACTAGTGGTTGATCTAGATAAGAATTAGGTGGTGACGATTCTGCTCTAAAGATAAGGTGTTTCTTATCATCATCATCAAAAATTGTAACCTCCTTCTTCTTACAATAAATATTCGCATCATGGTCTGAATGCCAGTCCATACCGAGGATTATATCAAACTCAATCATAGGTATGATAATGAGATCAGCAGATAAATAACATTTATGTGCTCTAATGGGGACTAATTCACAAAACATTGTTGCAATGATACTTCCCTTAGCAGTTTTAACTGACAACTCCATTGTTAAATCAAATTGGAAATATCAAATTTTCTAAGAAAACTGGGAAGATATGAAACAATGCGATGATCCAGAATCAAATAATTCATTTTCTAAACTTGAGGAAACCATTAAATTACCTGCCACCACGTATTTTGGAGCTTCTACCTCAGTAGTAGTGATAACATAAGCTTGTCCTTGATCCCTTGTTATTTTCTGAGGTAAGTTCCCCTGACGCTTAGGGCATTCATTTGCATAATTTCCCATCTCCCTGAAATTGTAGCATTGGACATCAGTAGCTTCCTTCTTCCCCATGCAATCACGAGCTTGGTGGCCTTTTTCAGCACACTTGTAACAGACTCTCATTCCTTTTAAGCAAGTACCAGGGTGTTTCTTCCCACATTTATCACAGGATGGATATTCAAACATTCCCTTCATCCCCTTATTTCTATTCCCAAATTGATCAGCAGATCTCTTCTTCTCTTTCTTTGCTTTAAAGTCATAAGACTTATAGAATTCTTTTTTGGTCTTGATAGCACATGAGACAATGTCTTCGTACGATGAGAAGGATTGTGAGACTAATGCTCGATAGAGAAATGGTTTTAACCCATAAAATAAATGGTCAATCTTACTTCTTGGGTTACGTATATAATCTCCAACATACCATGCTAACCTTGTAAAGTTAGCCTCATACTTTGTGAAATTCTCATCCTCCTTTTGTCTTAGACTCAGAAATTTCCTTTCCATAGCTGCTCCATGGTCGCTAGGAAAGTATTTTTCTAAAAACAGATCTTTGAACTCCATCCATTCCATATTTGATACATCATTATCTTCCTTCATGTTTTGAATCAACGACCACCATTGATCAACATCTCCAGTGAGGCGGTAAACTGCCATGATAACTTTTTCACTTTCACTACTCCCCAAAGCTAGATATATTTTCTCTAGGGAATTTATCCATTACTCAGATACTAAGATATTTGTACTCCCATTTAACATTGGTGGTTTTTTCCTCATTATGTGATCTAACATTGATCCTCCACACTGCGGATTAGGGTGCTCCATACGGGTAAGGTTATTATTCATAACCTGAGTGAGTTGTCCCAGTATGGTGATTAGCTGATCGGAACCAGTTGCATCACCAACTCCACTATAATTATCTTGAGCAGGAGGGAAATCCCTACATGGAGTGCGTGTATTGATACAGTTTACATTTCTTCCACTAGGCACCATTTCTAAACAATGGCATAAACTAGATCAGTTTATGAATCAAAATACATAATCCCATACGTATAAAACACTTAACATATATTGAACTATTTATGGATATAATCCATAATAATGAAAATTTTTTCTTTGAGGATTTATATATTTGTAAAGAAATTGAGATTTATCCTAAGCATATCACTCGGGAGTGTCGTAACCAAGAGTGTAGCAAGGCCCTTTGTCGTTCACCAGTTCCCATTCGAGTCTAGCTCAAAACGGTGTTTTCGGGTTTTACCCCTAGGTACATCTATGCCAAAGACGCCTCTACCTTCTCGTATCCAGACATGGATGTATTTCTTGGAAGACGCACAAAATCTCTACAATACCAAAATTCTAGGAAGTTCATTTATACTAATCCTCAATGTCCATCTTAAATCTATGTGCTCTAATCAGAGTTTATCTAAATATAGCTTCCAAGGTTTGTACTAAACTTCCTCTTATACCAACTGTAATGCCCCGACCCCAGTTACCCAGAGTCGGTGCATTATTACATAACATTGAAATGATCACAAGAAAGATCAATTCTCGAAATACCGATTAGTTTAGTAGCCTTGGAAACACTAGATATATTCATAAGTCTTACATTACATCATAAAAATGAAAACTACAACAACATCTTTTCTTCATAGTCCACACACATATCCCCACATACTATCCCTGTAGGTCATTCATAAATTAATTCTTCACATCCTGGGAATAATAAAACATTGAAAGGGGTGATCTCAGATGCTCAGTAAGGATAACAATATAGTAAAAACTTTCATAAATAATCATAAACATTTAAGGCAATGTATAACTAAAACAAAAGCCTTTTAAACTTGGACTTCAACATAGCATGGAAAAAATAAAATTAAATAATGCCATTTAATTATTCACATGGATATTCTACTAATTGAGTAATCACATGCAATATCAATAACCACTTTCATAATGATGGAATGCATAATGCCAGACTATCATAAACACATAGCCAAGGTCTCGTGCCAAGACTACAAATAAGATTTTGTCAAGGCCTTGTTCCAAGACACTAGTTTGTCTAATGAGACCTACCGATGCATCGAGGAGCTATAGCGGGCTCCACCCATCACATATTAAGTCCAATTCATTCCCATATGAAAAGGATTAAACATAACATAAACATTCGTATTAAAACTAGCATACGAAATGTAAATAATTCATTCATAAACCATGAATGGTATAAAAATAACACATCCAGAGTCAAAAATAACACAAAACCTTCAATACAATATAGAAGTTTTGTATCATAATAAATCAACTTCAAATAATCTTAAAATCTATCAAAGGATGTTGACATAGATGAAATCAAAACTATTTAAGAGAAATATCCATTTTTTAAAATCATTTAAAAGTCACATAATTATAAAATAAAACATTTAGTTCAAAAATTTTCTTATAAGCTTGTAAGGAAAGCTTCGAAGATTTTATAAAGGCAGAAAATAGCCGCACCCTCCGTATAAGTTAAAAAAACATTCTTATCTTAATTTTTTCGAAAAGGTTAAAAAGCACCTTGTTTGGAAAACGACGGAAAAATTCATTTATAAACCTCTTATAAAAAGTACAAAAAGTGTATAAATGACTTTAAACCATATTCTTGTAAATATTAAGAATGTTTTGAAATACATTTTTAATAAACATGGATGTGGATGATAAAGAGGTCCCAGTAGATAATTACGTATAAACAACCTCGAGTAATGAAGAGATTGTAAAATAAACCCTTACCTTGTACTTTTACTTGGTTGAGGGTAGGTTAAACTCTTGTATAATGGTGAAATAATTGTTTTTAAATTATACAAGAATCATATACATTAATATGATATCATATATGATCTTTTAACATTGATTTGTTAATAATATCTTAGTATTATCGTTGTTTCGGGTGTTATCTTACTCGTTTTCTTTTATGTGTTTTGTTACGTAAGCCGTGTTTGTCATGGATAGGTTGTATCTTAATAATATACAGATTGATATAAAGTCTTTAGATACTATTATTAACCATCAAATGAGAATTATACCTGAATGGATACGATGGTGAATGAATCTCATCGTGTTCGTGGAGACGGTAGTCCGTACGTACGCACGAGCGACAATATCATTATTTTGATATTAAAATAATATATAATTGGATGGTATATCATATATAAAGATTAATTATCATGTGATATTTATTATTTAAAAGAATTAAAAATCATTATTATACCCATCCAAATAATAATTTATTAAATATCAATTACACCACGACGTGGAGACGATAAGCCGTACATAAGCACGTCTGGTGACATGTTATTCAAAGGATGGATAGAATACTGAAATATGGTTGTACCATGTTTATAATAACATAAAAATATAATAATATACTGGAGTTATTATTTTATAATGGTAATAACAAAGAAAGAAGAAGTGGAAGAAGAAAGGAACTTGAAAAAATGGGTGGTGAAATCATTACCTCTTCTTCAGGTTCTTCCTTTTGATTTGATCAAAAGGGCTCCTTATGTTGGATTTCTGACTAAAGTAAGACCTCTAGGATGAAGAGAGGGAATTTTATAGAGTATTTGGTCAGGGGTTGGCCGAACCAAAAGGCTTTGAAGGTGTGATTTAATGAGAAGGAAGAGTGCCCTTTTATAAGAGGGGTGAGCTGCACCTTTGGAAAAGATAGAAATATTATTTTAAAATAAATTCATATTCGGTTTTTAATGGCTAAAAGGTGGATTATTTAAAGTTTAAGGTGGGTATGGGTCGAAAAAAACTCAACCAGTAGAATATATAAAGGTTTGGGTCATTATATTAACCTCGTCCTTTAGTTTTAACTCTTAGTTAATTAGTTTGACCCTTACCATGTCACTTTGTATGTTTTTTTATATAGTTAATAAGCGTACTATATATCTCCAAGAGACCCCCAAGTGGTCCATTAATGATACACCTATCATGATATAAGTATCTTGGCCGAACCATATATTTTTATAAATTTAATATCAATTAATAATATAATATTGTTTTAAAAAACTCTTTTATGTCAATTTTGACACTATTCAATAATTTATTTTTGTAAAAATTATAACAGAATGATTACTTCTAAGAATGTTAATTAAATCAATACTAACATGTCATATTATCATATAAAATTATTTTTATTTATAAAAAGTCTCAAATTACATTAATTTGGGTATTTATAATATCAATTATTCTAATTTTTCATTAATTTAGTAATTACTGCATCACCATAGTGTCATAAATAAATTAAATTATATAATGTCTAAAAATTATAAATAAAATATAATTATGTATGAAATATTTTTATCTTTCTAATTAATATTTATAGTAAAAAATCCAACATATATTACTCTACGTAAAAATTGGTTTTCTAAAAGATATATGTTTATGTCATTTTTGTATTTATTTTAACTTAATTAATATAAAGTGTCATTATCACTTACAAGAGGCTCCATGGGGTACAAAAATCGACCCAAAGATTACCATGGTCGTAAATATATCAAACAATAAGGTTAGGACACGTTTTAAGGTAATTTTGTATTATTATAATAATATTTTTAACCCTTATTTACCAGATTTACCCTTTAACCATGGTAAATAAAATATTTACCGAAGTAATTATTCAAAATGTCTAAAAATAAAAGTTATCCATTTACACAATTTGAACATCCTGATTCCAAATATGGAATCCATTTTTCCAAATTCAAAACACAGAAGTGGAACAAATTAATTTAAAATTAATCCCCGTTGTTAAAACAAAAAGTGTGTTTTAAGAGATAATAACTATCAAAAGATTGACACTTGTTTATGTTCAGTTTAATTGTAAAATTATGTACAATGACCAAAATTGTATTAAATGGTAAAAATTTATTCTAAATATACTTTAAAACCACTCAAATTCATAATTTATCAATATAATGTATTTTGAATAAAAAAGTTGTTTTTAATTAAAATTTAGTAATCTTCACTATTCATCAAAATATAAATGTTATCCGAAAAGTTCCAAAATTTCACCCTAGGATAAATTCGATATTATGAATCCAAAAATGAAGTCCATTTTGAGAGATAAAATTTATAACAATTCAAAAAGTAGGTATTACTATTCATAACGGCCAGTTTGATTGGTTGTGGTGTGTTAGAACTCGATGTTGCGTACAACACACGCTATCACATTATTCAAAGAGAAGCGTACCGTAAAAGCTTGGGGTGTTACACAAATAATTACCTAATATTTAAAAAACAATAATATCATGGAAATAGATTATGAAAACCTCATAAATAAAAATATATTAGGATATAAAAAATATGAAAAATATAAAATCAAAGAATATGTATGATTTATTTGGTAGATAAGACAGGTTTCATACAATAAGTGTGAACATAGGATAAATTATTGGTTGGGTCATGTCCTTATGGTTGTATCTAAATCCATGATTTTGGCTAGGTATTTCTTAATATTATTGATTGGTTGAACACGCAGTCAATTGGTATTCAATGTGAGGTCAACAGAACAAACAGACAAAATTTCATACAATGTTGATTAGCCAGTCTTCAATCTAAACAGGAAGTCCTTTGGTAATGTAGATAACACATACGGATGGTCAAAATGGACATGCAGTTGATTCATGACGTTAAAAATCATCATCCTCTATCATTTGTTTCTTTATTGAATCTATGTATTGTATATGTGTTCGATGCATTTTTTTCCTTATTGTCAACGAGTTTTCAAGAGTCACAGTAACTTAACATCCAATATAAATGACATAATTTAGACTATTTTTTATAAAATAATAACAAAAAATATTTATAATATGATACAACAATTTATATAGTGGTGGATTTGACTTTTAAATTAGTTTAAGTAGTACATGAAAAAAATATCAAAATAATAATTTTATTAAGAATGTTTATAATGTATTTTCTGTTAGGAGTATCGAAAAAATAAAAAAATAATAACGAATATTATAGAGAATAATGTATTATATTTTTAATAAATAAAAATAATAAAAAATAGTATTCATGGATCAATTTAAATATATTCTACCTTTCTTAATATTTTAAACCACATGTATCGACACTATTATAAAAATAGTTTCTTTAAAATGACCTCAATAATATGTAATTTAATATTGTTATTTCTAACATTCAATGAATAATTTTTTTTATTTCCCACCATCCCACATCACTCTTTCCTGTTACTATGTTTCTATATTTTATTCTATTGCAAAAAAATTACACTTATACACTTTTTATCCCAATTAGTTATCTTTATTTCTAGATTGTTGATTTCAATTTGAATTCAAAATCATAAAATTGGCAAACTTGAACTTACATTAATTTAGATTCACCTTTCATATCTACATCCCACATCATATACCTATTGTTAAATCATAAGTTAATTAATAATAGAATATCGACAATAGATCTTTTATAAGATAGATAATGGAAATATACAAAAGATATTCCCTCTACCAAATTTAAATTCATACAATCCATTTAAATCATTTTGTTTCTAGATATCATAGTGTGGTGATTTTAATAATGGTATGAATGGTTAGTTCTTACTTTTATATTATAAAATAGAAAGTTATATTTATATGATATTTATATATTCATTTTGGATGTTGATAAATTTTTCTAAACCACCTAAATCTAAATAATCATTAAATTTCATCATTCTTCATGATTTAAACATCATCGAATTGATCTTTTAATAGTGGAAAAAAATTATCCATCTTGGAATGAAAATAATATATATCTATTAGAAATTATCAATCATGTTATATTATATGTGAATTTTAATAAATATCTATATGATAAAATATCAAATAATATTACCCATTAATGTCATTGGTTAGATTTCAGGTTTTCCAATTTTCCACTCATTTTGTAAATGTTACGCTGATATGTCAATCAAAAAAGAGTTACATATTATCCAGAATGTTTTCTCATTATGTAATTTCTGAAACAATGACCCTAATATATTATATATTCCCCTTAATTTTTTAGGGATCCTTATTACTTTTCTATTTTCAAAATAAAAAATGTATTACTTTAACATATCAGTCCTAATGACAATTAAATAACATCAGGATACCATTATGAATCAATATTAATGTTATGAATTTTCCATATATCAAAATTTTAAAGATATTGAATTGATATAGTGGAATATCTATATTTTTATTCTCTTGTTATAAATAATATTAGGAATTATATTTCTGTATGTTATATCCTTTTCCAAATTTCAATATCTATAAGACATTTTTATTCAAACATTTTCTTGATAAACAATCTTTCTACTAACATATCTTTCAATGATAGAATTCAACTTATAGAATATATTTACTTTTTTAATATACATCACTTTTAGGGAAATATTTATAAAACCTTTTCATCAAATTCTAAAACACAACCATTACTTTATAAAAACTTCTAATATCTGAATCATATAACCTTCATTACTAATAAAAGATACATTCAAAAAAATCCAAAAAAAATCTAGAAAAAATATTGAAATCCAAATTCCATTCCCCTAAATATAAAACTTCCATAGCATACAAACTCCATTACTTCAAGAACATAAAAATTGAGTGACTGTTAAACATCCATCATGCAACCTTCTTTTTTTAATATTCTTCCTTTAGATTTCATTATGAATGATTCAATAAAATCCATTACAAATTAAGTGATTAAGATTAATCTATATCTCTCTCTCTATCCATTTAAATTCAACTGTAAACATATTGGTTTAATGGACTTATTTCACCCCTGTTTTATAATATAATTCAATGGGATTATATTTATTGGAGAAATAATTTATTTTTACCTATTTTCGTAATTGGTTTTTGGATATTTTTACCAATTTCAATCCCCCTTTATTCATAATCATATTTTTCCATATTTTGATAAATGATCACAATATTTTGACTAATACTAGGACCTCCATACTTAGGGAGACTATTCACCCCCTTTATATTAACATAAATGATCTATATGATTCTATATCAATGAATATTTATTACTTTTTATCACATAAAAATATAGTTCATATTTATAGATCTATAATTCTCTTCTTTATTAAACCATACATTCCTTGATTTCATCAAATTTCATTTTTTATAAAACATATTTGGATCTTTAAACACTATGTTGGAAAATACCAGATGCTTGACCTTATAGAAACATTGATTATAAATTGTGCTTCATACAACTTAAAAAATATACTAAATTCATATCAATTAATTTTTCTTAATAAATTCAAATTAGGAAAAGGAATCATCAAAAAAATTTAAAATACCACTTTAATAGAAATTGATGTTTGGAAAAATAATTTTAATTCAATAACATAAAATATTTCCATGTCACTTCTATATTTCCATAAACCATTTTAAAGTTATCTTTCATCTTATATATATATATTTATATTTGTGTTCTTAATTAAACATTCACAATACTATCAGTGTATATGGAATAAATAATAAAATGTGTGATTCATAAAACATGTTGAACCAATTGATAACACATTTTTTTGATAAATTACTCATACAAATTGATATCCAACAATATTATTTATTTATATAGCTTCATCATTTCAATATATGGATAATTTTCCATTAAATTATCAACTATAAATAACATTAAATGTTTATGTTTTGTAGACATAATATTGTGATAATCATTATTATGGGGAAAAACATCTTGTTCCTAAAAAATTTCTCTAGTCCTTTTTTATTTTTCTAAAATCAATACTGATGATATTACATTGGTAGTTAAAAAAATCAAAAGTTCTATTCCTTCAAGAACTAAACTAATATTCAATCAAGTTGTATTCCATGAAATTCATGGTCTACCATCACTTGATAAAAGGACTGATATCTCATTTTTGGGATTCATAACTAGATTTAAAACACTTGGAAAATATTTATATAATATTGAGACCAATGTTACTCATATGTTCTCTCCATAACTTCTTCATATTATAATCTCAACCAATATAAACTGATAGAACATTTATTTCTCCTGGTACTTCCTCAATATCACTTTTTGATCATGATTTTCTTGAAATCATGTTAATTTCTCCACCATTTTTATGTGTCACGGGATTTAAAAATATTATATTTTCAATCACTCACAACCAAACTATTTTCTATTATTTTCCCTTTTAAATCCATTGTGGCTACTTCAAACACCACCTTTATTTTATCAAATCTCAATTTAATCAGTCCATCAGAAATAATTCAACCTCTTTTTATGCATTCACTTCTTATAAATTCCAAAAAATGAATTATTTCAACCCCTTAAACCAACATTCCACCAAACATTAGATAAAAATATTAAGTTCATTTGGAGAGGTGTACTTCATCAGGAAAACATTGAGTAATTTGGTTGGACTATCTAAACAAACCTATTTCTCCCATCATTGTTTAAATCATTTTTAGTGGTACTTATTTAAATGTTTCCTAAAATGAATTCTTCTTCATGACTTAATTCATTATCACCCTCCTCGTCATTCAAATTAATTTAAATTCCCATTTTGAAAAATATATTTTATGGGATTAGTTGGGTTAGATTCTATTATTTTTTAAAAAATCAATAACATTATACAAGTACATGTCTCCTCATTTCCTTTCATTTCTAAATTATAAAATTTGGATTCCTATTTATATCTTAGTTAATAGATATGATGATAGATTTTAAATTCTTATTAGTTATATAAAGATTCATGTTTTTCATTAATAAATTTTTTTTACTGTAAAAGAATTTGGTGTTTGATACACATACCATTTATTGTCTATCTCTTCACTCCACTAGCATAAGAAGAAATTATTTAATATAAGTTATTTAATTTTTTATACTAGATATATATATATATTGGATACAATATTAATATATTTCTATATCATACCTTCTCCAATTCTAAAACTAAAATATCATAAAATATATAAATTTTACCCTAATTAATAACATCATCTACTATAATGATCAATTATTCTTCTTCTCATCCCTAGATTCATAACCATAAATGAAATTTAACAGTTAATAATAATGACAAAAATCTATTAATAGTAAAAAAATATCACTCCCAAGATTTAGTTCAGATTATTTAATATGGACTAAAAATTTCTTCTTGATTTTTCATATATTATTTACTTTCTTAAAACCATAATTACAATAATGATAATAATAATTATGAGTGTTATACATTATCTCTTATGGAATGGTTGACCTTAATATTAATTTATTTACACAATATAAAATAATCCAAATTGTATATTGATAAAAATGTTTGGTTTCACCAAGATTTCAATAGAAAAAAAACATATTATAATATTTAATTATTTAGATCCATTTATTAAATTTAACTTCTCGATTTCTATATTTATTTCTTTGATCTGTTATTATGAACTCCTATTATCTCACTTTTATAATTCACTACAGGTATCTTCATTTATTTTGATGCTAATGTATTTATCCTCAGATATTCATTCACATAATATTTATCCTTTGGAAATCGTGTTAATATATAGTATTACATGAATACTCAACAAATCTATATAGAATTTTATCATTTTCTATAACATTAAAATAATTATTTTCATGTTTACCATTATACTAATGAAAATCAAGTAATTTAAATCTATTTTATATAAAAAATCATTTGACTTACACTAATATTCCTTCTTGATCATATTAATTTGATATTTTTCCATTTCCTATAATGATAATACAAACAATTCATGCTTTTTAAATATTACCCAGTTATTTCTATCTGAGAGTTCATAATTATTATTTCAAATTTTAATTCTCATTAAAATAATTTCATTTTTTATTCTAGACTATTGTTCTATTAATTTTCTCCAATTATACTCTTCTCATATATTGAATTATCAATTAGAAATATTCATTGAACTATGTGCTCACTGAGATATTTATATATCAAAATTATTATAACATCAAAACCATTTGATGGTTTCTCTAAATATTTATTTATTTCTAATGTTCTTCATAACTAACATCCATTGAATCCATTAACAAAAATTCATCACCAATAATCTCATTATATATGTTTTAATAATTTTATTCAGTAAAAAAAATTATTTTAAAAAAATATTTTTAGAGGGATCCATGTAGTTTCAACATCTAAACATTGCAAATTATTCCTCAAGACACAAAATTAACCCTTTAGATCTTCAACAGAAGAACCAAGAAATTTGATCACCTAGGCTTATTCCTCTTCCTTTTTATTGAAATAATGATATGTTTTCTATTATATATGCATTATAATATGATACTAATTTTCATTAATTTTTTTATTTTTGAACCTCTATTTATTCAATATACATAAATCTATTTCAATAGTCCTAAAATGTCCCCTCTCGTCTTTATTTGAATATCAGATTCTTCAAGAGCCGCGATATGATCTACATCATGATCAATAAATTATTATATAATTCTGTCATATTAAACAATCATAATATTATATTGATATATATGAATTATATAATGATAATAATAGATTCTCATGATTGAACTCTAAATAAAAAACCATTAGACTCGAATAGAACATTTTTATAACCCAGTACACCGTATGAGTGGGGGCGGGTGTGATTCTAGGACATTGTTGATATAAAATTTCATAACCCTTAAATTTCCCTTCTGAAAATGTTTAATTTTTTAGTGTTATAATGATAAAAATTTTGTTTCTTTTTATATATAAAATAACCTCTCAAAAGGGTTACTCCATTATATTCCATAATGAACTGATCGAGAAGATATTTTCCTATAAACCGGTAATCATCTTCTCTTTTTTTGGAAACAAGGTCACTCATTGTTCAAAAGCTGTAATATACATTGTATTTCCAAAAGGTTATTATCGAATTAGTATGATTTTATTCTCTCAAGCCTATTACTAAACAGAATCAACTAATTTTGAGATGTGTTGAATCATAGATCCTCAAAAATTCATTTCACAATATCAAATAATGTTGTATAGAGTAAATAATTCTAGTATAAGAATTATCTAGAATATATTATTTCTTCCCTTTTTCAGCAAAAAATATATATCCATATCATTTGAAAAATATAATCATCAAAAAATTCATATTCATAAAAAATTTGTTAATTATGATATTGAAATAATCAATTGTTACAGACCACTATTAAAATTTTTCTTTCCTTATCTTATCACATCTATCTATTTCTTATCTTATTAGAAAATAAGTCTTCTCTATTTTTATTATTGGACACTTTCTCCATTTCTAGTTATTGGATATGAATTTAAATTTAAAATGTAAATAATTAAATGAAATCAAACATAATTTATTTAAAAATTATATGTTGGATCAAAATTTATCATCCTAAACATAAAATATACCCACTGGTTAATTACCAAGGGAACATCCCTTCATATAACTTCATATATGTTTCTAATGGGTGGTAAAAAACATCCACACTTACTTCAGATATCCATGTCAACAAAATTATTCAAATTCACAATATTTCAAAATTACCTTTATGATAATATTAATCATTCTGTCACAGTTCAATTCCTTCTCTAATTATTATTCAACTAATAATAATATCGGGGAGTCACATAGAGCATGTTGTGATAATCTTGAATTATGTTGTTAAATATCCTAAATCTTATGAATTGTTTCTTGACATTTTTCCTCGTGGTCTAACCATCATAGTGTGATTTTTTAATCATATCATAAACATATATACTATGGAATGATAATCATCAATTAATAGATTAAATAATCAATTAAATTTTATGATTTATAATTGGTATTATGACCCATGACAGTAATATCTCTTATCAATGTATATGAACTCTACATATTAATGGATATTTAATCACTTTTACATTTCTCCACTAATTCTATTAATGTTTCCTTTACATATTTATCTTATCAATGTTATAAATTTTTATAGTGTTTTATATTAGTAATAAATCCATAATATTAACCTTTTGTAATGGTATTCTCATTTATAATTTTAGTAAATTTTTTACCTTAAATAATTTATGAGTACAAGAAATGTTAATTTTATAAATTATTCATAATGAAATTTATGTTTCACTAAATTTCCATTATTCCCCATGAGAATATTATACCTTTACCTAATTTTAATATTTCAGATGATATTACCTTCACATATAGAAATTTAAATTTTTTCTTAATCTATCCCACATCATATTAATTCATATAAAGAATAATATTTTTAATCATTTGATTAATTTATTCACATACAAGACTTAGTTATAAAATCTTTCGATTAAAAAACAGTTCAACTCATATCTCTCTCATAAAAATAATAAAGCAAACATAATATATTTTCTCCAAAAATATAAATCACATTCATTATAATATTTAGAAAACATCAATACCAACTTCTTTAATTCCAAAATAAATTTTCTAATAAATTATATTCCATGAAACATAAAACTTTCACTAAATCTCAATCATAATATAAAGAAAAAATCTATAAAATTATTATAATAACTTATGGACATCCAAACTCACATTCTCCCGACCAATAACTCCTAAAATATTTAAAGTTCCCCGCTTCTTAAAATTAATCCATTAAAAACATTCAATAAATGCAAATCACAACATATTATTTGGGATTTTATAAATGACTCTATTTTTTCATTTTCATCTCTTACTCTTTGTTAAATAAAATTTTAGTTCAGGGATCAAAAATCCCATAAAAACAGTGTCATTTTTTTTAAAATTAAAATATTATCATATAAACTGATTATTACTCCAATAGTGGAAACAAATATCTTACTAAAATTATCGTTTCATAATTATAAAAATTCTATATTATTAACATGTTTAACTTGTTGTAATTATCTATATTACATACTAATTATATAATTTTTATTCACATTGATATAATTACCCTCCCCCCAATATGTGTTAACTCACTTACCCCCCACATTGGATGGATTATAATTAGTAATGTTTCATTCATTAATTGATTAATTTTTAGTATAACCTAATAGAATATGGACTTCTTCCTCAAAATAAGTTGTGAATTTCATACAAAATATTGTGTTTCTATTCTCAAATTTGAGATATTATTGATTTGGTGAATTCAAAGTAACCTCATATGAATTTTTCATCAATTTGGGGTGTCAAAGTGTCTACAATAGTAAAATTTTATATGTCAAATAAGATATTAACAAGGTATTTAATGGATAAATAGTATTTAGTTTTCTTCACATAATATTTTGACATGAATAAAACCAATTTCTCTAGAAGTTAATAAATATAAAAATGTACATTTTTATGGGAAGTGGTAGATTTTCTATCCTTCAATTTTCATATTACTTCCTAATCATTTAAACTCGGTTCCAAATTCATTAGGTTTTTTATAACAACCCTACTATTTATTTCACACTTAAAAGTTATTTATTACATAAAATTATAACATGTTACAATAGAGATGATAGAGAGGTCTCATGTCTTTGGGGCTTAGGATCATTACATGAAAACATAAGACATAAAAATACTACATCTTTACTAAAAACTTATTTTACATGACCAAACATATTCCTACATACTAAGCATTGTATGGGATAACATGTGAACATGAATAAAAAGGGTGATCTATAAACCCCATTAAGTTAGTAAACAATTAATAATATAATGAATATAGTACACGTTATGAAATAGGCATATCAATGGAGAATAAGAGAAACAAGAACATAATGGCATGATATATCATGGTTATCGTAACATGGAAATGTGGGAACAACATTTAACAAAATATTAACATGAGAAAATACACATTTAATATGGAGAATTAGTAAGCCCTCATTTCACTTAACATATCACAATTCTAATCTTTACCTAATGCATTGGATTTCTATTAGGGTGCACTATTCTTAATTATTTTATTTCATGCATAATTGGGCCACATAGATCATATAACATTGATTTATTTAACATCATCATTTATTCAATGATAATTTAATGTGAAATTCATACATGAAACACTATAATAAATAATTAAATGTGAATAAGGGTAATTACACTTGATAGAGAAAGGGGTGTGGTATTCACAACACAATAACTTTGGTTTCGAAAATCGTAGTTCAATTTTGACAACATAACAACATGACATAAGAATTCATCAAAATGGTTGATGAGATATTGTAACATCCCAGGTAAATAAAGAATAAATAATTTTCATATTTATTAATATTTATGAATTAAATATTAATTTTAATTAAAAGGGGTTTCTACGTTCCATAGCGTACTCAGTACGCAACGATGAGTTTCTTGGAAAACTTACGTTGCACACAAGTAATAAAATAATATTATTTTAAATGTTAGTTAATGAGTAGCCGTTGTACTAGCGGGAATGGATATAAATAACTAAAATATGATTATATATGTTTTTAAATGTTTTTACATTTGCCCAATAAAAGATAAAGGCTTAAAATACGGAAAGAGTTCAATTTTAGGCATTTATACCCTAATTTTCACGAATGGTCCACTTATCACCTTTTAACGGAGAACTGTCATTAAATATAGTTTTGATCGATCTTATAAATTCTATTGGACCAAATATAACTCTTCTTTAGAATCGGGACATCAAAATTTACTTTGTGTAAATTTTTGGTACCTTTCTGATAAAGTTCATTTTTTTAATGAATAGTGTAAAATGTTGTATTTTAATTCAAAACCTCTTTTTAATCTAATTTATTTATATGATTAGATTATATTTTGAATTGGTTTTAAAGTGAATTTAGAAAATATTTTTACCATTAAATCCAATAGTGGTCTTTGGAATTAATTTCACTTTGAAATCGGACTTAAACTAGTGTCAATCTTTTGATACTTATTGTTTCATAAAAACATGCTACTTTCTCTGACAGCGGGAATTAATTATTAAATTAATTAATGTGACTTATATGTTTTGAATTTTTTAAAATATACTTCATTTTTTAATTTGTAATATCAAATATATCATAGGGTGAAATTTTGGTAATTTTCTGAAAAACTTCAATTTTTGATGAATAGTGAAACCACTAAGTGGTACTTATAAAGACTGATTTTTCGTTTAAATGAAATTTTTCCATCATTGTGATTTGAATTTCAAAAATCCGACATACATGCTTGTCATTAAGAAGTAAAATGTTGTTCAATGAGATTATAATAAATTTTTTGGTGAATAGTAACTTATTAAGTTCTTAATCACGATTTGTGGTAATTAGTGTAGTTTAAGGTAAAAATAATGCTTTAATAAAATAAGATGAGCTTGACACATGTCCTACCATTATTGGTTGTGTCATGGCCGACCAAGAAAAGCCATGGGTCAACTTGGGGACCCCATGGAGACACTTTGGTTGGGAAATGACATAAATAACTTTTTATTTAATGTAAAAGTAAAAATGACACAAACATAATATGTTTTACGAAAACAATTTTTACATGGGGTTATAAATAGCAGATTTTTGATTATAAATAGTAATTGGAAATCTAAAAAGATTTCATACATCATAGTATTTTTTTTTATAATTTTTAGACATTAAATAAATTAAATTATTTATGACATAATAATGATGCAGCGATGACATCATTATTTGACGATTTAAATAAAATGGAATGATAATGTAAAATCTATGAACTAAAAATGTATAAAACCAATTGGATGAGTGGATTACAAAACCTTATCACCTTATCCACGAATTATATCAATGTGGGACCTTTTAAAACCGAAACACATTTTCAAATAAAGTAATATTTCCTTACTTTCCAAAAGTGCCCCTCCTCTCCTCTTATAAAAGGCCCCAACCTCTACCTCATTTCACACACTCCTCAAGCCTTTGTCTCGGCCAACCCCTTCCCTTTTACTCTCTTCACATACCTCTCCTAATCCTAGAGGATTCCCTTTGGGCAGAATCCTTTCAAAGGAAGCCTTTAGGCTCAAATCAAAAGGAGTTACACTTTTAAAGGGAATTCATTCTCTCTTGTTCATTTGTTTTATTTTTCTTCTCCAACCCTCTAAAATCTTTTTATTTACTTCTTTTGTAACAACACCAGTATCTTCAATATACTATGATGTTGTCATAAGATTTATTCGAGCTACACTCTCACACAGCTACATCAAATGGTTAAAGAACATACGTTTTCTTTGGATGGCGAAATTCTGCCTCCCGAAACGATGATTGTTCAATACTCATTTAACACCTTCAAAGGTGGCCATTATGATGTCACCATTTTTATATATGATATATAATATGTTTATTTTTTTCTTTAAGCTTCTGTATTTGTCATTTTTGGCATACCTTTATGGTTTACCATTATGGGTAAACACGATATCTTCATTTAAGGAAGTGTGGACTACCGCCCCCTCAAAGTGATGTGATTCATTAATGCCATATGTGGGACGTGTAAAGGATGGATTTAAAGTTATTATATATGATGTTATACTGGAATTATAATATACCTCTATATCATTATTATTTATTTCCATTAAAGTATGAGATAGAAATGAAAGTAGCGTTAATGCGTACGTACGGCTTACCGTCTCCATGAACGGTGCATTTCATTTCTTATCCCCAAATGTAATATACTATTAAAAGTACATGTATATAATGGATATATATAATTAATGATATATCTAAATGATGAATATAATTCTGGAATTAAAATATACATACCTCTCATTTAGTTTTAATTCCATTAATATGACAAAGAAATGAAAGTAGTGTTCATGCGTACGTACGGATTACCGTCTCCATGAACGGTGGATTTCATTTCTTACCCCTATATGATTATGTAATATTATAAATACATGTATATTCTGGATATATATGATACATATTATATCCAAATCGGGAATTTCATTCTGGATATAAAGAACCTTTGACCACACGAACAACATGTAATTATAAGAAGTCCACTTTCGACTTAAGAACCAAATATTGAGAAAACAAAAATTATTTACATAAATGGTTACATAATGTTTATAAAATGTCAATAAGTTATATAAAAGGAATAATTAACTTCAAAAAGGTTCTTAATCAAGTATAAATTAACTCAAGTTTATTATTCAGGACGTTAAAGAACGATCGAGTGAAGTCGGACCCGAGGTAAGGGACTTCGTCTCAATCTCCTTTCATTGAGGCATATTTCGTTTTATACACAACTTTCTTTTATATGGGGTATAAACACCTTTGACTTTTACATTTATACAAAAGGAATCTTTTTCTATGAAGCGTTTTACAAAATGAGAAAAAGGAATGTTTCTTTTAACGTACGCGGCGACAACGACCTTTTCCGCCGCTGAGAGTATTATTTGGCCTTTGGCTTTCTTAACAAGCCGTAATGTTTTTAGAATAAAATAAATACCATATACTCTTTTATGTATTTTGGTATTGAAAATGGTTTTGAAAAAGGATTCTATTATGTCAATATATTTATGATATATTGTGATTGAAATGTGGAAATGTTATCATTCCTTTATATTGGTTTTATGTTTTATGATTTTATACTGGTACTTGGACATTTTAACGGGTGGTTACGTTATAAACCATATGACGGGTGGTGCCGTGAATACCAGGACGGGTGGTTACGTTATAACCTCCAATGCATTGGGTATGGAAGTTGGCCGTATGGCTATTCCAATAAGTATGTATGGAAATTGGCCGTATGGCTATTCCATTAAGTGATATGTGTGGAAGTCGACCGTATGGTTATTCCACTTAAGTATGTTTATGTCCCAAGTTACCTTTATATATGTTATGTGTTCTTTTTATGGATTTTATGGTAATCCTTTGGTTACAAAAAGGTAAGTAATGGTACTTTATTCAGTGAAGAGTTTTTACTACATCATGAAGGTGAAGGTATTACTTTGATAGAGTATATATGGTTTATTTGATGTTTGAAAAACTAACAGTTTTCATTCTTTCTGTATCCCTTACTGGCCTTTTTATGCTCACCCCTGGTTTTTTATTAAAATTTTTTCACAGGACTTAATGTGGAATAAGGTCAAGGATGGGATCAAGGGAATGTCATCCTATATAAAACATGGAACTAGACACGTTTCTTTTTAAGAGTTTTTTTATTATGGAAACTTAGTAGAAGTGACTACTTTGTAATCTTTTGAGATGTAATAGTTATGTTCTAATTCTCTACAACTCTAAACCTGAAATGATCCTCGACGTGAATTATTCATTTAATTCAATATTAAGTAAGGTTTAAGGCTGGGGCCTTATAGTTGGTATCAAAGGTCGGTTTAGACAACCTTAGGAGTTAGAAAAGTGTTAAATTATAATATGATTGAAATGATATAGCATTTACAGATTACCATGTTGCTTCATCTAAGATATGTTTGTTCAGAATGGTTTTCCGAAGAGGAAACAGGGAAGCAGTGCTAGGAAGGCATTCAAAAGGAAATAACCTTCCGAATCAGCATCCAGAAATGGTCAGAATTGGAACTGAACAGTTTGTTGCAGTAATGGCGCAGTTGACTCAGGCTATAAATGGTGGTGGTATCCATGCACGAGATCAGCCAGATCAACCGCAGAGGAACTTGTCAGTGGTGGAACATTTCATGAGGCAACATCCACCATCATTTAGAGGATCATCTGACCCGGTGCTAGCTGAAGGGTGGATTAAAGCACTGGAGAAGATTTTTGATGTCATGGGGTGTTTAGACAATCAAAAGGTTAGTCTTTCTATTTACCGTTTGGAGGGTGAAGCAGATCAGTGGTGGTCTATGGTTAAAAATATCAGGGACACCGATGAGATTGATGCTCTTGACTGGGATGAATTCAAAGGTATGTTTCTTGAGAAGTATTTCCCTAATGCTGTTCGACTTAGGATGGAAAATAAATTCTTGGAATTGAGGCAAGAGAAAGACTCAGTGGCAGCCTATGAAGAAAGGTTCACTCGATTGGCAAGGTATTCTCCAAATTTTATCCGAGACCTTGATAGTAAAATCAATCGTTTTTACTCAGGATTAAAGCCAAAATATCAAAGGGAATTAGCTTTTCGTGAGTTTAAAAGTTATGAAAAGCTTGTTCGATGTGCTGAGAAGGTGGAAATGGAGTTTTTTGATGACCAAGTGTTCTATAACAACCAGCAGAAGAAGAGACCGAGGTGGCAGGAGAAAGGTAAGAATTCTTCAAAAAATTCTGATGGTATGAAAACTAAATTTCCAGTTTGTGATAAATGTGTCAAAAGGCATGCTGGGGAATGTCTTCTAAATTCTGGAAAGTGCTACCGATGTGGTAAGATGGGACATATGGCTCGTGATTGCACTGAAAAGGATCAAGGTGAAGGTAAGACCAAATTTGATTTACAGTTAGTGAAATGTTATAAGTGCAATGAGTTGGAAATACTGTTGATCCTGCAAAAAAAAAAGTTGTGGAAGAATGGCCGAGACCCACAAATGTAACCGAGATTTGTAGATTCCTTGGTTTGGCGGGCTATTACTTAAGGTTTGTTAGAAATTTTTCACGGTTATCTAGTCCAATGACTAAGCAAACTCGGAAGGGTGTTAAGTTTATCTGGACAAAATAATGTGATGACTGTTTTCAGGAATTGAAAAGAAGATTGGTGAATGCTTCAGTTTTGGCACTACCTTCCAGGAATGGTGAGTTTGTTATATACAGTGATGCTTCATTGAAAGGACTTGGTTGCGTCCTAATGCAGAATGATCAGGTAATTGCTTATGCTTCACGACAATTGAAAACTCATGAGGTAAATTACCCTACACATGATTTGGAATTAGCTGCTGTTGTTTTTGCTTTAAAAATTTGGAGGCATCATTTGTATGGAGTAAAGTGTGAAATATATACCGATCACAAAAGTTTAAAGTATATATTCACTCAGAAAGAGTTAAACATGAGATAGAGGATATGGCTAGAATTAATCAAGGATTATTATTGTACAATTCATTACCATCCAGGAAAAGCAAATAAAGTGGCTGATGCTTTGATTCGAAAAAGTAATGCTTCATTAACAATGTTGCGTTTGGAACGTGATCCTTTGGTTAAGGATTTGATGAACGTTGGCATAGAAGTTGTTGGTGCAGGAAGTCCTTCTATTTTGTTTCTGGTATCAGTGAGATCTTCTCTATCAGATAGAATCAAGAAAGCATAGAAGCGAGATAGTGAGTTGCAGAAAAAGGTAGAGCTGGTTCAGAAAGGTATGTTGCCTGAATTCAACATTGATAATGATTGTGTTTTGAGATTTGGGAAGAGATTGTGTGTGCCTTGTGATTCACAGTTGAAGAGAGAGTTGTTATGTGATGCTCATAGTTCTCCGTTTTTAGTTCATCCAGGCAGTACTAAGATGTATAGAGATCTGCAGGAGTATTACTGGTGGGATGGAATGAAAAGAGATATTGCTGATTTTACTGTGAAGTGTTTGACTTGTCAGCAGGTTAAAGTAGAGCGGAAGCTACTGAAAGGGATGATTCATCCTTTACCAGTCCTAGAGTGGAAATGGGAGAATATATCCATGGACTTTGTTGTTGGATTACTGAAGACATATCGAGGTAATAATGCAATCTGGGTTATTGTTGATCGCTTGGCCAAATCTGATCATTTCCTTGCTATACGAGATACTTTCTCTCTTGATCAACTTTCCTATTTGTATCTTAATGTGATAGTCTGGTTACATGGAGTTCCTCTCTCCATTGTATCATATCGTGATCCCAGGTTTACTTCTAACTTTTGGAAAGGCCTTCAGAAGTCGTTGGGTACTAAATTAAATTTTAGTACAGCTTTTCATCCTCAATCAGATGGGCAGTCAGAACAAACAATCCAGACATTGGAGGATATGCTACGATCTTGTTCTATGGATTATCAGGGAAGTTGGGACCAACATCTTTCTTTGGTTGAGTTTTCTTATAATAACAGATTTCATTCCAGTATACAGATTGAACCATTTGAGGCATTATATGGGAAGTGGTGTCGAACTCCAGCATTTTGGAATGAAGTGGGTGAAAGGAAGCTGATGGGACAAGAATTGGTAGAAGAGATGGCAGAAAAAGTTCAGTTGATTCAGAATCACATGAGAACAGCTCAGAGGAGGCAGAAGAGTTATGCGGATAACCGGAGGAAGGATCTATCTTTTGAGGCAGGTGATCATGTTTTTCTCAAGGTTTCTCCTTGGAAAAGTGGGATGAGATTTGGTAAGAAAGAAAAGCTGAGTCCATGGTTTATTGGACCATATGAAATTCTGGAGAGATTTGGATTAGTTGCATACCGTGTGGCTTTACCTCCAAGTTTATCTCAGGTACACAATGTTTTTCATGATTCAATGTTGATAAAGTATATGCCAGATCCATCTCATGTTTTGAGTCCAGAGGTAGTTCAGCTGGAAGAGAACCTATCTTATGAGGAACAAACGGTCCAGATTCTTGACCACATGGATCAGGTGTTACGGAATAAGGTGATTCATCGGGTAAAGGTTTTGTGGAAAAACCATTTGATTGAAGATGCAACGTGGGAATCTGAAAATGCTATGAGGGATAAATACCCCCACTTATTTTGATAAGTGAATAAAATTGCGAGGACGCAATTCCCAAAAGGGGGGAAGGATGTAACATCCCAGGTAAATAAAGAATAAAGAATTTTTATATTTATTAATATTTACGAATTAAATATTAATTTTAATTAAAATGGGTTTCTACGTTCGATAGCGTACTCGGTACGCAACGATGAGTTTCTTTGAAAACTTACGTTGCGCACAAGTAATAAAATAATATTATTTTAAATGTTAGTTAACGAGTAGTCGTTGTACTGGCGGGAATGGATAGAAATAACTAAAATATGATTATATATGTTTTTAAATGTTTTTACATTTACCCAATAAAAGATAAAGGCTTAAAATACGGAAAGAGTTCAATTTTAGGCATTAATACCCTAATTTTCACGAATGGTCCACTTATCACCTTTTGACGGAGAACTGTCATTAAATATTTTTTTGATCGATCTTATAAATTATATTGGACCAAATATAACTCTTCTTTAGAATCGGGACATCAAAATTTACTTTATGTAAATTTTTAGTAGCTTTCTGATAAAGTTCATTTTTTTAATGAATAGTGTAAAATGTTGTATTTTAATTCAAAACCTCTTTTTAATATAATTTATTTAGATGATTATATTATCTTTTGAATTGGTTTTAATGTGAAATTAGAAAATATGTTTACCATTAAATCCAATAGTGGTCATTGGAATTAATTTCACTTTGAAATCGGACTTAAACTAGTGTCAATCTTTTGATACTTATTGTTTCATAAAAACATGCTATTTGCTCTGACAGCGGGAATTAAATATTAAATTAATTAATGTGACTTATATGTTTTGAATTTTGTAAAATATACTTCATTTTTTAATTCATAATATCAAATATAGCTTAGGTTGAATTTTTGGTAATTTTCTGAAAAACTTTAATTTTTGATGAATAGTGAAACCACTAAGTGGTACTTATAAAGACTGATTTTCCATTTAAATGAAATTTTTCCATCATTTTGTTTTGAATTTCAAAAATCCGACATACATTCTTGTCATTAAGAAGTAAAATGTGGTTCAATGAGATTATAACAATTTTTTGGTGAACAGTAACTTATTCAGTTCTTAATCGCGATTAGTGGTAATTAGTGTAGTTTAAGGTAAAAATAATGATTTAATAAAATAATATGAGATTGAAACATGTCCTACCCTCATTGTTTGTGTCATGGACGACCAATACAAGCCATGGGTCAACTTGGGGACCCCATGGAGACAATTTGGTTAGGAAATGGCATAAATAACTTTTTATTTAATGTAAAAGTAAAAATGACACAAACATAATATGTTTTACGAAAACAATTTTTACATGGGGTTATAAAGATCAGATTTTTGATTATAAATATTAATTGGAAATCTAAAAAGATTTCATACATCATAGTATTTTTTTCATAATTTTTAGACATTAAATATATTAAATTATTTATGACATAATAATGATGCAGCGATGACATCGTTATTTGACGATTTAAATAAAATGGAAAGATAATGTAAAATCTATGAACTACACATGTCCAAAACCAATTGGATGAGTGGATTTCGAACCCTTATCCCCATATCCACTAATTATATATATGTGGGACCTTTTAAAACCTAAACACATTTTCAAATAAAGTAATATTTCCTTACTTTCCAAAAGTGCCCCTCCTCTCCTCTTATAAAAGGCCCCCACCTATACCTCATTTCACACACACCTCAAGCCTTTGGATCATCCAACCCCTGCCCATTTACTCTCTCCACATACCTCTCCTCATCCTAGAGTATTCCATTTGGGCATAATCATTTCAAAGGAAGCCTTTAGGCTCAAATCAAATGGAGTTACACTTTTAAAGGTAATTCATTCTCTCTTGTTCATTTGTTTTATTTTTCTTCTCCAACCCTCTAAAATCTTTTTATTTACTTCTTTTGTAACAACAACAGTATCTTCAATATACTAGGATGTTGTTATAATATTTATTCGAGCTACACTCTCACACAACTACATCAAATGGTTAAAGAACATACGGTTTCCGTGGATGGCGAAATTATGCCTCCTGAAACGATGATTGTTCAATACTCATTTAACACCTTCAAAGGTGTCCATTATGATGTCACTATTTTTATATATGATATATAATATGTTTATTTTTTTTAAGATTCTGTATTTTTCATTTTGGGCATACCTTTATGGTTTCCATTATGGGTAAACACGATATCTTCATTTAAGGAAGTGCGGACTACCGCCCCCTCAAAGTGATGTGATTCGTTAATGCCATATGTGGGACGTGTAAAGGATGGATTTAGAGTTATTATATATGATGTTATACTGGAATTATAATATACCTCTATATCATTATTATTTCTTTCCATTAAAGTATGAGATAGAAATGAAAGTAGCATTCATGCGTACGTTCGGCTTACCGTCTCCATGAACGGTGCATTTCATTTCTTATCCCCAAATGTAATGTACTATTAAAAGTACATGTATATAATGGATATATATAATTAATGATATATCTAAATGATGAATATAATTCTGGAATTAAAATATACATACCTCTCATTTAGTATTAATTCCATTAATATGACAAAGAAATGAAAGTAGCGTTCATGCGTACGTACGGCTTACCGTCTCCATGAATGGTGCATTTCATTTCTTACCCCTAAATGATTATGTAATATTATAAATACATGTATATGCTGGATATATATGATACATATTATATCAAAATCGGGAATTTCATTCTGGATATAAAGAACCTTTGACCACACGAACAACATGTAATTGTAAGAAGTCCACTTTCGACTTAAGAACCAAATATTGAGAAAACAAACATTATTAACATAAATGGTTACATAATGTTTATAACATGGAATTAAGTGATATAAAAGGAATAATGAACTTTAAAAAGGTTCTTAATCAAGTATAAATTAGCTCAAGTTTATTATTCAGGACGTTAAAGAACGATCGAGTCAAGTCGGACCCGAGGTAAGGGACTTCGTCTCAATCTCCATTCATTGAGGAATATTTCGTTTTATACACAACTTTCTTTTATACGGTGTATAAACCACTTTGAATTTTACATTTATACAAAAGGAATATTTTTCTACAAAGCGTTTTACAAAACGACAAAAAGGAATGTTTCTTTTAACGTACGCGGCGACAATGACCTTTTCCGCCGCCGCGAGTATTATTTGGTCTTTGGCTTTCTTAACAAGTCGTAATGTTTTTAGAATAAAATAAATATCATATAATCTTTTATTTATTTTGGTATTGAAAATGGTTTTGAAAAAGGATTCTATTATGTCAATATATTTATTATATATTGTGATTGAAATGTGGAAATGTTATCATTCCTTTATATTGGTTTTATGTTTTTTGATTTTATACTGGTACTTGGACATTTTAACGGGTGGTTACGTTATAAACCATATGACGGGTGGTGTCATGAATACCAGGACGGGTGGTTACGTTATAACCTCCAATGCATTGGGTAAGGAAGTCGGCCGTATGGCTATTCCATTAATTATGTATGGAAATTAGCCGTATGGATATTCCATTAAGTGATATGTGTGGAAGTTGACCGTATGGTTATTCCACTTAAGTATGTTGATGTCCCAAGATACCTTTATATATGTTATGTGTTCTTTTTATGGATTTTATGGTAATCCTTTGGTTACAAAAAGGTAAGTAATTTTACTCTATTCAGTGAAGAGTTTTTACTACTTCATGAAGGTGAAGGTTTTACATTGATAGAGTATATATGGTTTATTTGATGTTTGAAAAACTAACAGTTTTCATTCTTTCTGTATCCCTTACAGAGATTTTTATGCTCACCCCAAGTTTTTTTTGAAATGTTTTCACAGGACTTAATGTGGAATAAGGTCAAGGATGGGATCAAGGGAATTCCATCCTATATAAAACATGGAACTAGACACGTTTCTTTTTAAGAGTTTTTTTTATTATGGAAACATAGTAGAAGTGACTACTTTGTAATCTTTTGAGATGTAATAGTTATGTTCTAATTCTCTAAAACTCTAAACCTGAAAAGATCCTCGACGTGAATTATTCATTTAAATCAATATTAAGTAAGGTTTATGGCCGGGGCCTTATAGATATAACATGGTGTCTCACCATATGTATGTGATATAGATAGTAATGGGATCACATAGATAAATGTTCCAACATATTTAATGGAATTTATATTCATAATACAAAATAATTGCTTGAATGTAAATGAGGAGAGTTAAATTCCTTACGAAATTGTGACATAGTAACAGGTGTACATTGGAGGTATTAATGAGATATAATGGGTTATATAATTATTAAATCATAATGAGAGAAGTATTGGGAAGGGAAAAAATCATACTCCAACATTTCTAATTGAGAGAAAAATGGTATAATAACATAAAAAAATTATAGGAAAATGAGAAAGGATGAAATCCATTACCAGGAAGTGTGATCTAAAAGGATTGAGAGAGGCATGTGAAGGGATTATTTAGAGCTAGAGGAGCCATTTTAGGATTATAGAGAGAGTAGGAAAGAGTTTGGTCGAGCTCCAAAGGTTTTCAGTGAAGATATGTGGGAGATTGGGTGGGTTTATACATGAAAGGAGAGGTAATTCATGATTATTTAGGTTTTGGATACCTCACATTAAACTAATCAAAACAAAAAAATATCCCATGGGTTTACCCATGGTTTATGAAAAAGGGGAGTGGAAAACAATATGTTATAATGAAAATGGAAAAAAATCTTAAAATGTTAGGCTTTCTTAGGTGGAGGTGAGTCATACACTTAAAGAAATCATTTTAAAAAGTTAAAATTTTTATAATTATTGAAGGTCCACTAAAGCTTTATAAAATAAATAAAAAACCAATAATAAAATTATTTTAATGGTGAAACATATATTGGATGAACACCCTTTTTATAGTATTTTATTACATCATTATTGGGTCACTATGATTTCATAAACACATTATATATTTAAACAGTATTTTATTTTTACCCAAAAGATAGAATATCTTAGAAAATTATGAAAAATTCAACAGTGTATTATTTCAATGTACTAATTCCAAATATAATAATTATATTATCAAAATAATTTATATATTTTTTAATTGTACCTTTTATAAAAAACATTCATTTATAAAAAATTCACGGGTATTGATAAAAACAACTTTCATACATAAATAAAAATCACAATTTGTATTCATAAAAATTATACAATAATTTATAGTTAATAAAAACAAATTTAGTAATAATATTTTATAAGATATTATTTAATTCAAAATCCATCAATTCTTAAAAAGTAAATTTATTAATTGAATATTAATTTAAAAATTTATTTGTTCATTAAAAACTATTTATAAAGTAACAATAATAAAATGAATGTATATTTTTTATTCTATACCAAAATAATGCACATAATCATAGTGGTAGGGTCCTGTTACATAACCCATATAACACCCACATAATACCTAAGGGTATGTTTTGCGATGGTGAAATACTCTTTGGGTGGATCAGATAACATTTCTCAGGTGGTAATCTCTATCAACTTCCACTTCTCACGAAGGCGGTTCCATTCGAACTTAACGTATTGAAGATTGGCATGGTCATGGTCAAGAGTTAATCCAAGGGATGCCAACTCCATTTATAGATCCATTAAATCGGCTTCATACATAGAAATTCTAATATATGAGGCCATCACTTCCTTTTCTTGAGTAAATTAGATTGTTGAAGTCCGATATTTATACTAATCAAATGCTCATTGTCCAGTGGCTATATTAGCAATAGTCACAATTCTTAACGAAATTTTAAAACATAAAACAAAGGATGCTAAAATGTTATATATATCCATTTTATATAAAAATATATTTAATGAGATCAATTGTAATTTTCATTAATAAAATTTTAGGCCGTTACAATCTTCCACCATTAAGAAATTTCACCCTCGAAATTTATTTTTCCCACACTAAAATAGATGCGAGTAACTCTTCTTAATCACTTTCTCTGATTCCCACGTTGCCTATAAAACTTTTGGTTTCACCATAACACCTAGATGAGGTAAATTGTCTTATTTCATAGAAACGTTTTCCTATGATATAATATATTCACAGGCTTCCCTTTAAAAGAGAGTTCATTCTACAATGGTACTACCTCTAGATTGAGTACATGTGACGAGGGCGGTATGTTATTCCTAAGGGGCGATACATGGATTACATCATGTACTTAAGATAGGTTCAATGAGAGTTTTATTTGATCGACTATTTCTCCATTGAGATTATGGATTTTAATATGTCCCATGTACCTTAGACTAATCTTTCCATTCTTCCCAAATCTAATAACTTTCTTCCACGATGATATGTGGAGGAATACCATGTCTTAGACATCATACTCTAGGCCTCATTGAATATTATCTACATTGGAATTCTGTTCACTTTGTGTTGATTTAATGTGCTACTAGATGGTCTTGACCTTCTCCACCATTTCTTCTACCATTTCTGGACCTAGGAATTTTCACTTCCCAACTTCATCCCAAAATGATGGTGTTCTGTACCTCTTTTTATAAAGGGATTCATAAGGATCTATTTGGATTCTTGAGTGGAAATTATTTTTGTAGGAGGACTCAACTAGAGGGATATGTTGAACCTATCATCCTTTAAAGTCCATTGGTCATGATCTCAACATCTACATATGTGATTGGATAGTCTGTTCTGATTGACCATCAGTTTGAAGATGATAATTCGTTCTAAAGACTAGGTCAGTATTTAGAGCACATTGATGACTCATCTAGAACATATTGGGGAATCTGGGATCTCAATCAGATAAAATAGATAGAGAATATTCTTTTATTTATTACTATACTATTGTATAAGTTTTATATTTACTAAATTTTCTCACATTACATTTACAATTTTTTAATCATCTATCTCTCATATATTTTTGATTAATTTGTTACTAAATAAATAAGGTAAATTAAGAATAGAATATCCTTGGATTGAGTTAATATGTTCATTTATGAAATTAGACATTATATATTTGATAAATTATAACATATTAATTTATTATGTTTTATTTAAATTTTTTTTCTTGGGATCTACATTTTTATCACATGAATCTATTTTAAAATGATACTTAATTCATAAATTATGATTTATGTAAGGGTTTACCATCCCAATTTTATTTAATTGATATATATGAAATTTTTAACACATTTTTTATTTTGTATGGTCTGTATCTTCTAAATATATTTTAAGGCTATAGGGAATGTGAGATGTAAAAGGTCAAATGTTAGTACCGATGTTGAAAAGACAACTATTTATTTTTTAAACCTACCATTTTTAAACATCACAGTTAAGAATGTCTCACATAGAGTAGTGATCAAGATGGGTCACCCCATGGAATGTTTCATTGAGTGTGTGTGAGTGGGGAATAACAAACTGAAATAAATATTTTTGGCCTTTGAGGATAATAATTAGTCTGAAATGTGACCACAATGGTAAATATCCCATAGTGTGATGGAATGGAAACCAATGTATTACATGATACCCATGGGATCAGTGGAATAGTATCATGGATGGAGGTTGGTTAGGTCATGGAAAATACTTTTAGATCTAATACTGTGCCAAATGTGTAGTGGTAGTTCTTGAGTTTGAGGTGTTAGATCCTTGATGAGTGAATTGCAATTTACTGGAAAGAGATTGTAACACCACATGAAAAGTGATACTGAAAAGGATAAATTTTACTACCAAGGTCAACATGGTGTAACATTATTTCTATGAGCCTACCTACCTATAACTCCATATTTAACTATGGTTGTTCAAGAGTAGTGATCTAGAAGGGTTAACCCCTATGAAGTTTCACAAGGTGTGCGAGTGATGAGAAAACTAAAAGAAGATGTTTTTTAATAGGGACAATCAATAGTCGGATAATTGTCATAAATGTAAAAGAGTTTATGGTACTCTACGAAGGGTACTGGGATATTATTAGAGACCCATGTGGTAATTTGACTAGGTTGTTGGAATTAGATATGTTTGGCTGTGACAAATGGTATCAAAGAGGTAGTCAGGTTTTTTTCTTTATTGGAAAATAATCCATTTCATAATGTCCCATTGTTATTTGGGTTGTTGGGTAGATTAGAGATAAGATTTTATAGACTCAAGTGGAACACATGGGGAGATCTTCATGAAATATTTTTCATTGGTAACCTTGAGTCCATAGGGGATGTTTGGAATTCTATTTTGAAATTATATTTTAATGGTGAAATGGTAGTTGATATAGTGGTGCATTGTCAGCTCATACAAATTAGTAAAATTTATAGAGCCAAAATAATTAGATTAGTGCTACTATTTGTGATAGATACATGGTTAACACATGGTCCACCACATTATATTTTTATGTCATGAATGATCATTAGTAAAATTTCGTGTTTCTTTTATAGTGATTTGTTTGTCAAATTAATGTTCACTAATGTTTCATAAATAGGTTTTTATTTTCAAGTGTTTTTAATGAAAATATCAATTATTTATTTTTTAAAATGGTATCATGTGTTTAAAAGTGGTTTTAGTGGTTAAAAATTGGTTTGTGATTTATGAAAATAAGACACTAAAATAATTTTATTATACTAAAGGATTTGTTTTTGAAAAGTTCCATAGAATAAGAATTTTCAAATTATATGAAAAGTATGATTATTTTATGCTGGATTTTGATTTTGATCATTTATGTTCTCATAAATTGGTTTATTTGGAGATACATGGAATTAAAATTCATGGTAATTATCAATTTTTGATGAAATGCTTGCAGGTTTTGTTTTAAAAAACAATAATTTACTATTTTGATTCAATGTTGGGGAATTTAAAGAGAAATAATTATTTTGTAATGATGTTTCTATTATAGTGAGTTGTGTTTTTAGTTTCAGTTTTTTATTCATGTTGGGAATGTTTCAATTGTATTAGGAATCATGAATCAATTGATTTATGTTTCATGTTATTTCTGTATATTATGGAACTATCATGACAAAGAGTGGATGGTTGGTCTATAAGATATATTCCTTCTTTTCCAGCTGAGGATCCTTTTTGGAAATCAATGTTTGATTTAGTTTTGGGGTTCAGGCATGGTGAAATTGAGGCAATTTATGTCTTTGTGGATATTTTGAATTATAATTTCTTTGGGTATTCCCCTTGATAACTTCATATTATATAAATACTATTTCAGTGATAGTTGGTTCGATGAGGTTTGTGCATTGGTTTTGTACTGTTTCATTTCATGGGAAAGTCTCAAGTTTGGGGTTAACATGAAAGGGAAATATGTTTCATTTATTCAATTAGATTGGTTCACTAATGGTTTGTGTTCTGATATATGGTACTTGGATTTCATCCAATGACATGAAACTAGAGCCCACATTAGTCTATTTTATACTTGTTTTTTTGATGAACTATTTAGTAAGATTACTCTCAGACATATCATGTATTATAATTATTTTTGGTATGGATTTTTTAGACTAAATAATATGTTTTATAGGTTTTTATACAAAAATAATAAGTTCCATTGTGAGTTTACCATCTCTTAAATTTCATGAAATAGACGAATCATTATAATGTGGGTGTATCCGTAGGCCTCCAATTGAATATTTTAACCACGTTGTGGAGCTTCTGGGTGTCGGTGGGTTCTCTAGGATCCCTTTATTATATTTCCAATTTCATTTTTTCACATGGGTTACCTATGATCTCTATCAGATTTACTCCTCATGGTGGGGTTATCGATTAATTTTCCTTAATTTATAAGTTCATGTTTCAGTGGATGGATCTCTTTTTAGGAAATTCTAATTCATTGTGTTGTAATGTGGTGGTGTTCATTATTATTATCATCTATTCCCCCTACTACTCTAGCACTCCTGAAAAAGTGATAAATAAAATTTGAAAAGTTACTACCTATATGTGTGAGTTAGGAAATAACACACATGATAGAACATGTGATGGAATATGTAGAAAACCATTAGTCTGATAAGTGACCCTTGTTGTAAAGAGCCTGTGATGTAATGGGAAGAAAAAAAAGGCATTATAGGTGACCCAAGAATTTAGTTGACCGGGTTTGTGGGTCGAGGTAGGCCAGGTCATGGAAAGTGGTATTAGATTAAATATCATGTCGTAAGTGTAGAGGAAATGACATGGTTTGATGTGTGGGGCCTACAATGTGGGAATTGTTCTTTATGGTTGTTGGGGTGGGGATTGTTACACCATAATAAAAGTGATACATAAAATAATAAATGCTATCAGAAATTTCAATATGGTGAACCTTTATTTTTGAGATCCTAACTGATTAAAAAAGAAAATTTTAGAGTTCTTGGTAGTAAAAATTGATCAGGATGGGGGACCTTTTGGGAATGCTCACATGGTGTTTGTGAGTAAGGATAAAACAAAAAAAATAACATATGTTGGACTTTCGGGAATTTTGTTAGTCTAATATGTGATCTAGGATTTAAATAGCCTATGGGGTTTAAGAAGGAAACCAAGGTATTATATGAGGAAAAAACAATCAGTAAAATTGGTTGATAAAACGAGGTAGGATATGTCATGACCTGTATTACTTTAATCATACCATTTTTGAAATTAAATGTATTTATAAATATATATCATTTTATATTTTTTCATGATCTTTTTATTCAATTATTTCAAATTACATATGGTTTTTTGTTAACCCAATTCATGTTCTCAGAGTTATAATCATAATTCAAGAAATTTATTCTTATAATACGGGTCAGAAAAACATAAATATTGAATTATATTTCACATAAAATCATGTGTCTAGGTATTTACATTTCACAGTCATTAACTACTAGTTGATTGTTTTTATTCCTATTATTCTTCTTTGATAGGATTAGTTACTTTGAAAAATTATATATTTTTTAGAATAGTACTCATACAACTTGATAATCAATTATCATCCATGTATATATTAATTCATTTCAAAATGATTTCCACATTCGTTTTGAAAACAAAATATGTATTATATCACATGATATTATTATTTATTTTTACCCCATTTCAATGCAATGTTTTATTGTTCAATGTATGATGTGGGTTTTCAAAAATCATATTTTCAAAATGTTAAAAAATTTCCCTTTTAATTTGATATTTATATCTTCTAGTTCATCATTTTTCAAGATTTGCGTTATTTTTCAAGGATCAATTATTTGGTTTTATTTTAAATTTGTTTTTTTAATTTGTTTTCATGTTATATACATGAAAATTATTTATTAATGTGATTTTTAATTTTTTTCCTTTTAAACAGTGTTATGAATTGTTTTCTACAAGATCATTTTCATGGTTTCAGTCCCATTTTCATCTCTATATCGAAAATGATATATCATTTATGGATTTATGTTTATTGAATCAGCCTATAATTTATATTTTGAGATAATATTATTAAGTGAAGGCATTTTTCATATGTACTGATCTAACTCTTGAGGATAGTATATTTGATACCTTTTAAAAATATTTCAAATCACATTCTCATTCAGTGGGATTATTATGTTTTTATGTAAGATTGTTTTCATTGATAAGTCATATATTGGAATTATTATAATGGGATGAATGTGGTAATATATCATTTTAGAATTCATTCGTATGGAATTATGTATCTTGTGAAAAGATATAATTTATATGATTTTTTTATTTTTTTAAAAGATGATTCTTAGTTTGGAATTTTCCAAAACACGAGACATGGAAGTTTTTCATTTCTCACAACCATTATCATGGTATTTTTTATTTTTCCACATACTGATATTTCTATATTTTTAATTTTCACAACATAATTCTTGGGAATCACTGAGTTTTTTTCATAATGTTAATATTTCTTTTTTATAATATTTAGAATTACATCTATAATATATTCCAATAAAAATCCTATTTAATTGTATAATTATCTCATGATTCCATAGAATTGTGTCATGGTATCTGTGGATCATTTAAGAATACATGTCATTCAAATTAAATGGAAAACTATTATTGGTTTATCTTCTTTCTATAATATATTTATCCCCATCTCATTTTTCTTCTTGTCTATTGTATAAACTTTTATGAAAAATTGATAGGTTTTCTCCTTGATATTCATTTTATGTCACCACATTATTATGTTTTTCAATTAATAGGTTATGATGATTAGTATAAACTAGTATATATATAATAGGATTTAATATGGTATGATTGGGGATAAATGTTCATAATATGGGTTTTAAGTAACTAATCCAAAAAGATACAAAACATTTGGCTTTTAGGGTTGTAAAACTTTTTATGAGTTATAATGATTAATTATTTTAATTAAAATACATGCATGATTAGTTTATGTAATATCAAATATTATATATATTAGTTTTAATTTATGTCTTTTTAGCATGAAATCTAGTATTTTGTGTCTTGGGGAAAATATGTTGTTACACATTTATTTTGCTTATTTCACCAAATATGGGCTACATATATGTAGTATTAATATATAATTTTGTAGATGTAACAAATATCAACTCTAAATCACTACTATAAGGGTTAAAAGTATTGTGTGCATTCTCTATTCACCCAAAATCATAACCAATTAAATATTTTGGTGTATTCAATTCTCACTGTGGAAAAGTACCTAGGAAATGGGTTAGAGAACATTTCATTGTATCCTATGTGCCACCACCCTATCTTCCTTTATTGACACCACCATAATATATTGGATTAGTGATATGTAGGTTTTCTAATTTTTATTTACACTAAGGTCTCTACATGTTATGTATCTTGAATGTTTTGGATCTCTATTCTCAAATACACTTCTAGATATGAACATATCTTTATTAGAAGAGTTAAAAATTTTATCTTCAAAAAACTATTTCAATGTAACAATTAGTATTTAAGAGATCTAATAATATCTTTTTAATAATTACAAAAAATACATTATATATTCTATTATATAACAAATTAAATGAATCTATAATAATACAAAATTCATATTTCAATATATTCAAAATTTATAACAATAAAAACATGATATTCAATGATGTGCTAGTTGTTGAATTTCTTATTCTCCCTTATTGGAACTCACAAATCAATTTATTTTTAAACACTCTCTATATTCATATATATATATATCTATATCCAAAATTAGCAAAATAGTATCTCTTCAATATATTTATATTTTTTAAATTTCTATTTTAAAAATAAAAACCTCATAAAAACCCTATATGAAAATAAAATTGAATATTTATCAAATAATTGTATAATATATAAGTTTAAATTAGTAGTAAATAATTTTTTCTACATCATACAAACTATTATTGGATTAGAAGGTGACTATGTTTTTTTTCAACATCAATATATTTCAATAGTCATAGTGTGATAACATTCATCATAGTGTGACCAATGTTTTTCTTTCTCAAAATTTTTAAAAAACTACTTATATTGTGATGGGATTTTAAACATCACAACTCAAATTGATTTTATTTACCAAATAGAATAATTTTTATTATTCACAAATATTTTTTCTGTTCTATAGTCTATGTATTATTACACAATCATCAATTGATTTAATCATGTTTCCTTGTTATATACATGGAAACAAAATAGAAAACATATTTTTGAATTTGAATAATCAATCTTATTTTATGATTGATAACGTTCTTTACAAACTATACTTATTTCATGAAAATAGATCTTACATATATCCCTTGTAATGACTCAGGTTTTGTAATATATATATATATATATATTATTTTTCATTTGAAAAACAATATAATCATCCAAGATACAATACCTTATAATGATTTATTATAATATAATATTTTATTTATCATGATGATTTATGCTTATAAATATGTGTGTGTGTTTTAGATATTATTTGAATAATAAAAATATTTTATTAAGGTAATAGTTATTGAAATTTTGTATAAATATAATTTAAAATTTTTAATTTAACATAACATGAAATAATGAATTAGGTTACTGAAATTAATAGTAGACAATTTAGTTTATAAAAGTGATATAATTATTATTCTATATAAAAATACAATTTTTTTATAATATATATTAAATTTAAAATATTATTTGTGATATAATTATATGGAATGGAATTGTTTTATGTGCACATAATATATATATTTTTAAAGACATGATTATATATGTATAAAATTGAGAGAATAATCATATACATATATATTCACATATGTATGTGTTTATATACATATATAATTGATAGTAAAATTTAAGTTTATTTTTTACAAAATAAAAAGAGGTTAAAAATGATATTTATTAAATGTGTATATATATATATATGAATAATATTAATGTACATATATAGTTTGTATATATATATATACATAAACATATAAACATTAAATATCTTGTATAAAAAATCAAATGAATATAAAAAACATTAAAATTACAGAATATGTATATAGATGTTAAAAAATCATAAGGATAAAAAACAAAATATATAAATATGTTTATAAGTGCATGGTATGCAAGGGAATGAAAACTGAAAAAATATGATATATATGTACAGACCTGAAGTTATGAAATAAATAGGAATCAAATAAAAAATAATTTAAATATAAATAAATTTATCTAATAAATATATGAGAAAAGATATATATATATATATATATACAATTAATATATAATGACTGTTATGGGTTACAGAATGAACAAAATAAAAAAATTACAAATAATATTTGAATAAAAATAGATTTAAATTTTCTTAGAATACATGTTTTATAGGGAGAGTTTTCCCTAAACATTGGAGGGTCTCCTCAAATAGTTGAATAATAATAATAATAAAATTAATAATTTTATTTCACATTAATTTTGGATTATAAAGGATGTCATCCCCATTGAGTGTTTATCCCTACGAAGTTGTAATAATATTCCTCTGAAATTATATTTATTTTACAAATTCATAGAGTTATATTGAGTGAATATGATTTAGTATTAGGGGTTCACTTTTATGAAGGAGAATTTTAATATAGTTCTATTGCATTTTAGGTATGGGAAAAATGATTCTATTTTTTTTGGTTTTCCTCCAGCGCATTTTATGTTTTAAATTAATGTTTAATTGTTAAGATTATTTATAAAACCACTTTTATATGATTTTGTTTTTCAAAAATATCCTTTTATTTTATTTTTTAATGGTTTATAATTAAAAAACCCACTTGGGGGGTTTTTGTTTTATAAATATTATAGTTTTGAAAGCGTTTCTATGTTAGGATTTTATATGTATAAAATTTTATATAGTTTCCATGGATATTTTTTTTTATAAATTATGGTGTGGTCATGTATTATTTTTTCATTCATCATACAAGCTTGTTTTATAGAGATCTATTATCACATGTTTTTGTTTCCACATATAGAGTGATAAAATACCAGAATGTATATATATATATGTATGTATATATGTATATATGTTGTTATATATTTTTATATATTTATATCTATATTTGAATATATATATCTATATATCCACTTTCATAGTTATAAAAAAAATGATGAAAAAATACTGCGTGAAATAGAATGCTCTAAAATATTTTATGAAAATTCAGTTGTTGGACTTTTCAAACATGATAAAGAATGGTGAGTGAATCCCTATCTCAATGGTCATTTTACACCATGATATGTAGTAAATAAAAATATTAAAATGTTCAATTTTTCATCATAGTTTTGTTTTTCCAACATCTACTTTTTTTTAAAACAGTCGACTTATTTTAATGAGAAATGATTTTAATATATTCAAATATTTATTAATGATTTAATTTTAAGATATTTGCAAAGATTTATTCAATTATTGGTCTTATGAAATTGTGTTTCGTATATTAATGTGTTTATTAAAAAGTATTATTTATTGTATTTTATATTTCTTATGAATTCAATATGGCATTTGAAGGAAAAAATTATTTTTTAAACAATGATTTCCATAAAACAATGTTTTTAGTTTTGAAGGGGCTACATTAAAATATAATTTTTTGCATAATTATAAAAAAATAAAAAATTATATTCCAAAACCACTTACTTTTTTTTCTCACCCCATGTTTTAAATTTTTTTGAATGTATTAAGTTGATGAAGAGTTACTAGGGAGACATATATCGATTAGAAAAATTAGATGACATAGTATCAATGTTATCTTATAAGTATTTAGTTAAAAATTACTTTCGAGTGAGTTAGTTTTGTATGTTTTTCCTAATTTTAAAAAATATTAATCCTAATTGTTCTTCATTCTTTATATAGTTCATTTGAGGATAAATATTTTAAATACTTGAGAAAATCTATTTTGATTTTAGAACCAGATATGAGAAAAAAAGCCTAGGGTGTCAATGATGGTATTAATGAAATAAATTAAAAAAAATTGAGATTAAGATATTGAGGATAATCTTAGAGTTATAAATATTTTTTTAGGGTTTTTTTGGATTATAAATAAAGACAATTCATAAAATTAAGGTAATATGCGTTATAGAGAAACCACAAGAATTATTTCTTTATTTCCATATACCTTCTATATTTTTGGAGTCTTCGATTTAGTAATCACCAATGAGTTTTTTGAAAATAATGCTTTCAAATAGTAATTTCATATTAACTTATATAAATAGTATTATTATTATTATCTTAATTTATATGTAGTCAAATACTATTCAATCATGACAAGAAGAAAATATATTTTCCCTGTCCTATCCAAGAAGTAAAAAAAGTTTACTAAATAACTATTAATTTTAGGATACGAATTAATTAGAAATGAAGACAGTGATCACAATTTTATTATATATATATATATATCTTTAGTAAAAAAATACTATATTCATATATGAAACTACATTTTAACTGTTTTCAATAAAACATAAATTTTACTTATCTTGGTGATTAATGATAGAGTATATCATTATGTGTTTTTAAATACATGTTATGTATATAAAATAATTATTAAAGAAAGAATATTCGTAATTTATCTAATAATATATAATAATTTTTGGAAGTTAATATACCATGAATTATAGAGTCAGATTATAAATTTCAGAACTAGATAATTTAGTAAAAATACATCGTAAGTTACATGAAAATACTAAATTTGGATTAGATATATAATATTTAAAATAATATTTGATATAATAATATATTGAATGAAGTAATTTTAAATGCATGAAAATATATATAGACAAACACTCTCAAACACACACACACATACACATATATATATATTAGATATATTTAATATCATAATATATATGTGTAATAAACCAAAATAAAAAACACATATAAATATATATTTTTTATTAGTGTATATACATATATAATTCTTAATTAATTTAATAATTATATTTAAAACTGTTTTAATAAGGGGTTATAAAATGATATTTAAAAAATGTTTATATTTATATGTTTTACATAAATATATAAACATTCAACCTGTATGTATATATATTGGAAAATTATGCAGAAGAAATGATATAAGAATTATAAAAACTGTTGATATAGATAAATATATATACATATATCTATATATAGATTTTAAATAATTAAAATTAAAAAAATCATAAATATGGTCATATTTTTCTGGATAATAAGTGAATAAAGAAAAAAATAGAAAAAACAACAAACACACACAAAAACTTTGTGTTACAATTAAGAGGGAAAAAATATAATATAAATATACATATAGTTTCATAATGACTATTAGAAAAAAGTGTAATATATAATAAATATATAAAGTACTTTAAGGTTTATAGAATAAAAAAATATGGAAAATGATAAATAATAGTTGAATAAAAGGAATACATGAATTCTCATTGAAGTAAAGTTTCATCTCGAGGAAATAGAATCCATATTTGATGGCCCCCACAAATTATTAATAATAAATAATGAAAATAATGAGAATAATAATTATAATAATAATAATAATAATAATTATTATAATTACTAAAATAATTTCAATTCACATTGAAGATAGACAATAAATTACTCCCTCTTAATTGATTGTTTAACCCAATGAATCTCCATTAGGCTTCATCAAAAAATATGTGTGTTTTTCACCTTCTATGTTGTAGAGCGAGTGATAGAGAACAAGTCTTAGGGGTTTGATTTCATGAAAGAGAACTGTATTATGGTTCTGATGTAGTTTATGTAAGGGTAAAAATAATTTAATTTATGTTCTTTGATTCCTTACAAACCTTATTAATTTATAAAAAATGAAATTGCTAAATTTATTTCAAAAACTAATTTATATGCAGAATATGTTATGAAATTAATCATTTCAGGTGAAAATTATTTTTCACATTATTTCCAATCAAAGTCCCTGTTGTTGGGTCATTATTAAAAACAATATTCTATATTTAAAAGTGTTTTTATGTGAATATTTTAAATGTTTAATTTTTTTTAAATTTATTGGATATTTTATTTGTTGAATTTATTTTATAGAGAAACAGTTTTTTTATGATTCAGCATATATGAATTCTTTATCGAGTTTTATTATCACATGTTTCAGTTTCAATTTATTTAGGGAAAAGATTCCAAAAAATATATATATATATATAAATATCATTACTTATAATATATATATATATATAAGAATATATATATATAGATGAGTATGTAAATTTCCATCCATTATCATTGATTAATAAGAATAATTTAAAAAAACATCATAAAATTGCTTTATCGAAAATGTTTTAGGAAAATCCGGAACATGGGATTTGTAAACATTATATAAAATGGGAATTAAAGATAAAATTCAAGGGAAGTTATGAAAAAAGATGGGTATACACTATAAATCATAAATGATTCATGTTGTCTGATGGGGTTTTTACCCATTTTCTCATTTTTTATAAAATATCATTGGACATATTTTAAAAAGAAATTATTTTCAAGTGTTTGAATAATAAAAAATGTTTTAATTTCAATTTATTTCCATGGTTTTATTCAATGAAAGTTGATATCAAAATTATGTTTTGTACATTATTACTTTTTTAAATTTTTTATAGTTTTATTTTCTTTTTGAAATATTTTGATTTATTTTTAAGGAAAAAGAAAATTTTATGATTATAAAATTGTTTATTTAGAAAAATATTTCTTTTTTGAATAAATTTATTCCAAATAATGATTGTCTTACTTTTTAAAAAAATTACTTCAAATTGAAATCCCATTGAAAATTATCATTATCACATAATATTTTTAAGTTTTTTTAATGGGTTATTTAGTTGTGAAATATTTACTCAAGATTGATGTATTGATTATGTATATTAGAAAGAGTAGATATGATGTTGTCTTATAAGAATATAGTTCCAAGAAATATATATTTTATTGAGATAGTTTTTGTTTTTGGTTTTTTTATTATTCTCCAAAACTAGATAATTTAATTTTCATCATACTATATATTTTTTACTAATAGATAATACTATTTTTATAAAATTTGAAGTGTTTTTAGAACCAAAAATCGGACCATAGGTATGGTAATGTTCAACCATTTATTGAATAAAAGACCATTACGTATGATCCCCTACAAAATGAAATTTTACACATTTCAGTAGACTGAAGCTAAAATTCTGTATTCAGTTAATGAAACATATATATCATAATAATAGTGAAAGACTATTCCAAAATTCACCACCTAGTGACAATAATGTATTGACTCTCATGGTGTATAATCCTTTCAATGAAATGATTGATGATGAATTCGTAATAAAATTGATCGTATAAATTTTAATCATTAAGTCATTCACTATTATATATGTTATAGTTCAATTATTTCATATATTTGGAAAAAATGTTCTTCTCAGTGATGTAGTTGGATGTCTCTTTAAGATGTTCATTAACATATAAAATGAAGTACCTTCCCTTTAAGATATTTTACGTTTTTCCTCTAGAATCATTTGTATATAATGGATAATAATTATGATTAACCATTTTATTACCTCTATGCATGTCAAATTGGATTAAAATTTTCCCTCATTATCAAAAGGTATGTTCCATTTCTTATGATAAACATACCACATGAATATATTACTTATAAAAGGGAGAAAAACAGAAATTGGAAATATCTAATTCATACAGAATATATTAAACTACCAATCATCCAACATTCAGACATCCATATATTAAAAAACATCCAAATTACTACATCAATCCTTCATTAAATATGATACACAACTATAAAATCTTAACTTTCATTCTCCTACTTCAAGAACAATTATTGTAGAATAAAAACTATCATATAATTCCTGAAACACATATGAAATTCAAATTTTGTCCTTGAATATTTCAAAAAATCGCCACTTTATGAATATCTCAACCATCACAACATTAACTATTATATTCCAAAGCATACTTTTAGAGTATGAATTTTTATTTATATATCTTCTAGGAAACACGAACCCTTAAACAAACATCCATCACCCTAATCCTTCATTGTTATTCGTTATAAAAGTTTCTATTTGAAACTATATCCCCCCTTAAATAATTTTGGCGAAATTAAATAAATTACATGATCTAAAAATTGATGCATTTAGTCACTCCATTTTCCCTTTTGTTGATGAATCCTTAAAAAAAAAATTTATGAAATTTTTTCTCCCACATTTTCAATAAAATGAAAGTGGTTAATTTGTTTATACTTCATTAATTTATTTTCACTATATATACTACCCCTTTGTAAAAAATATTCTAGACATGATATTCAATAATGATCTATATCATTATTTAATTTCAATTATATTAAAATTTAAAAATTAATAATCTCAACTCTCATAATACATAATAACACAGAGTTCATCAATTATAATTCACCTTAAAAACTTTTAGGATCACTCCAAAACATTATTATTATTAATAAAAAAATTAATTTCCTAAAATTAATCATCATTATATATTTTTATTAATATCATTGTAACTATGAACTGTATATTATATATGAATCCCAAATGAATGAATTTTAAAAATGAAATGAATCATTAAAAAAATCCACCAAGATCATTAAGTGATGAAACAACGTGTGAAAAAATAATAGAAGACAATAAAATTATTAATTTCGATTATATTCGACTTCATTTAAAATAATATGTAACATGAGTAATAATGTTACTTCAACGTCAAAATCCATGTTATTTTAATCTCACACATTCAAAATTAACAACATATATAAAATAAATCACAATGTCTATGAGTCATAACAGATTTTTAACCAATTTATATCACTTATTCAACACAAAAAAATATTAATTCATGATATCTATTATATTCATTTCCTCATAGGATTTATCATACCTCAAATGAGTCTAATAATCCAATAAATGTTCATGACCAACTCTACCTTAATTAATTCGTGTTTTAAAACTAAATAACTAAATTATATTTAATATAGGGAAACTACTTGTTGTTATAATAATTTCATATCAATAGTTGATAGTATCTTGAAATGAAAAAATCTGGTACCACATTGTTAGTTAATAAAAAATAAAAATATTATTCATTCATTGATAAAACTGTTACTCATTCAAACAATCCATCTTCTTATTCAGGGAATAGATCCATACGGAAAATAAATTATAACACAGTTTATGTTCCAAATTTCGATTGATAAATTTTAAGGTAGCCTAAATATAGGGTTGAAAATTTGTTAACACCAAAATATATATTCCTATAATATATAAATTATTATTTATTAAATTAATACATGATTCATATTTGATTATTCACGTTTACTTCAATATTTAAAATATTGATGTTGTTTTCCTAAAAAATCATGAATTTCTTCATCACTACGTGTATTTATGGATTTATGATTATTCACCTCTTAGTATCTCTCATCTCACAAGTTTTCTCTAATTTTTCTGTTGATATCAATTTGAATGCTTCTAATAACATATGTTTTATACCTATCTAATTAGAACATGAAAATACCACGGATTATATATACCCCTTAAATATTAATAAACAATAAATATATATACCTCAGGTATAAGGGTACCACTAAACATCCTTTAGTAGAGGAATGTAAATTTCAATGAGTACACAGACGTTTTTATCTATTTTTCTTCCATGGTTTCATGGTTATTTACCTTTCATTATCACAAATATCACAAGCTAACTTCTATGTATTTGATTTAAAATTGCCTATATTGGTCATATGGGTATCCTATTCAATATTTTGACTTGTCGATCATTTCATTATTCATAATTTTAATTACTACTATTTCTTCTACTTTATTTATTGGAATTTTTCTTTGTGTAATTTCATTTTGTGAAACCACTAAATAATTGTTATTCGAGAGACACTCCATTATCAATATTATTCTCCTTTGAATTCATGTAAATTACTTTTATTCTTATGTTTCCTATGACTCCACTCATAGAGCAACCCATTGTTTTATTAACATGAAATCATCCAAACTTATACATTTTTGTTCATGTTATTTTATTGTTACATTATAAAGCGATTAATTTCAAATATCATATTTTTTCCAGGGGTTGAGGATAAACTGCCATTTTCTCCACAACACGTTATTTTCATTCTATAAGAGATTCCATAAAATAAACTCATTAAATTTATTCCATTCATCTATTTTATATCTATAAAACTTTCATTTAAGTGCACATATTTCTTATTTAATTTAATGGCATTTCATTTCGTAATATATATTTTTATACTAGTAAAAAGAGATATGTAATTAATTCTCATTCCATATATTATCTATATATATATATTTAAATATATTACAATATTTCCATTCAATTATCATTAATAAAATATATAATATTATTGACCACAAACACTTCTTCTCATCATTTTATTCTATCCCATATATTTCATTCTTCACTCATTCATCAAATATCATTAATATTCATTAAATATATGCATCCAAAGGTGTTTTTATTCCAATTTATAGAAGTAACCTTTCATCTATATTTCTATTTTTTGGTCCCTAACACAAAAACTGGATGAATATTAATAAAAAGTATTTTAGTTATAATATGTCACCTGTATTTTATATGACTATGATATTCAAAACCTTTCCAATTATGAAATAAAACCAATAATATCCCAAAAAATCAAATTATGTCACAAAAAATATGATATTTTCAACTAGGTATCACTTACATATTGTATTTCTAATTAATGTTTTTTCTATAAATTTTTAAAATTGAAAATTATAAAAGATGAAAACAATTTTGTGGAATCATGTCTGTAACATTTTTAGGAGTAACTATGATGAAACCATGAATCTGGAATATAGTTTTAGACATGAATTGATTTCAATATTTTTTTTATATTTTAGCTAATAATGATTCTATTTGTGTAGGTTCCCTAATAAATTGGTGGTGAACCACATAGATTTAGCATTGTTTGTAAAAATTTGTAGCCTAACAATTTATTTTTCCCAAAATTTTAAAAATATGAATTTCAATTTATTCCCTCATTAAATTTAACTATATTAATCTCCCATATCTACACCTTTCATTTTTTCCATCCCTTAATATAATATCACTGTTTTCCCATCCCCACAGTGGGTTTTATTTAAAAAGTCTTTATTTTATTCAATATATCTTCTATTAAGGCCTTAAACTTCATTCTATTCAATTCTCCAATTTTATTATAGTCTTCCCATTTTTCATTATATATGGAAGAATATGTTTTTCATTATATGAATTTAATGACATATTTTTTAGTTGATAGAGTATCATCTTCTCCAAAATTCATCAATGATTCTATTGAATAAGGTATGTCATTTTATGATATACTAATTCATGGTGAAAAAAACATGGATTCACATATTTTTATAGAAATATTTAATTTATTTATGATATAAATGTTGTTTAATGAAAAGATCATATTTATTTAGTGACATTAAATTTTGTATCAATTTTGAAAATATTGTTTTAAATGGAAATAAATTTTTTAATATTAATTATATGTGGAATTATATATCATCCCAAACTGTGATGGAACATTAGAACCTTGGGTAAACTGGTTGGATGACTTGGAAATGTGCCTTTAGTTAAGGTCTATCCTTTTTATCCACTTGATTATAAAACATTAGTAACTAATAAAATGATTGTATGGATACAGTTTCAACTGGGACATTGGCATGGTCCCCCCTAGAGGCTCATTCATAGGGGTGATTTCAAATGTTTTTATCACCATGTGTTCATAGGACCTATAATGATTACATAAATTATGTTACACTAATGATATCCAATAGTTAATTATTTTCTTATTTCTTATGCATCACCTATTTTGTTCAAATAACAAAATATGTATATATTGGAATTGTTTTGAATATTTAATATTTATGTTTTCTAACAATGATTTTTCATGTAACACTTGGTGGAATACTACTAGGGTAGATGTTCTCAGACCATACATACACCTAATGGGTGTATATCGAATTGATTTTTTCAGAATCAGGTAGTATAAAGGAATAACATAAAGATAGTGGTTACATACATTAGAGGAGTATTGGATATGGAGGTGACCTAAAGGGAGGTTGACTCTCTTGTCACATGGGGATGGCTATATTTATTTTGTTTTGTTTTCCTTATTATATAAAAATATACCTTTTTTATTATCTTTTAGCTTCCTATCCCCCCCCACACACATAGACACATAAATACATATATATATATATATATATCATTAATGAACATTTATTACTTGTTTGGATGTCTATTAGTCATATATAATGTTATGATTTATTTTTATGTATTATTTATATCATGTTGATAGACTAATTAGGGAATCCATTCTAATGGTATATTATCAATTTCCATATACAAGATTTTGGTTTTTAGGGATCAATACTTCCCTTCATGACTAACCATGGACCGGTTGGGGTTTCTGGATAAAGGTAATCCTTAGTTTGTTCATGGAAAATGGTTTTAGAACATATTTTTTATATCTATGATATTTGGGTATTTTTAATAGGCATGAGATTGTATTTTATGATATTATAAGGAAGGATGCGAGGGAGTGTTAGGAAAAAATTATCACGATGATCCTTGACACACCAAGGGGTTTTTGGATCCTATAATAATTTAATAATATTATATTGGGTTTGAATTTTCCATGTATTAGGGTGCATGTATTGTAGATTGTTCATGTGCCATCGATTGTTTAAATGATCCATGTGTTGTAAAAAATTAGTATTTGATCTATCCACTTTTTAATTTATATAAAAATATAAATTCATTTGGTATGATTCAATTTTTGGGTTAGATATTTTTATTGTATTTTGATATATTTTTATTTTTTTGGTCTATGCCTCCTTAAAGATCCCATGACAATTGAAACAAAGAGGCTGTAGGAATCATTACATGAAAAAAATCCACCATTTGATAAGAACCACATTGTGGGAGTGGTTAGAGCTATTTTACATATAGATCAATAAGGAGTTTCATGTCCTGATTCAGTTATAGAAAATGATTCAAATCTTAAAAATGATTTATATTTTTAATTCCTAAAACATAATCTACCCCCATCTTGGTAATTGATGATCCTTCAGAGGAAAAACATTAGTCCAAAAACAAAATAGATGTTAATATTTAGTAGAAATATATAACCCATTAATGTGAAGTGTTCCTCATTTCATATTAAATTTAGTAGTCAAATATTATGGGGTTCAATTGTTTTATAAAAATAAAATGATGATTTAGAGTGTAATTATTTTAAGGAAATTTTAAAAAATTTCAACCCAACACCATAAAATTATTTAAATTTTTGGAATTTGTATATATACAATAATTAATTAGTTATCTAAATAGTATACGAACTTATTTACCAAATTAATGAACTATTCTCCTAAAAAAATTTATAATGAAGATATGAAATGGTAGTTATTTAATAGGAACTATGACCCAATTTTTTCTCCCAATTTGTTTTATTAACGCTCAAGACTTATGTTGATGTTTTCAATGGAGCCTTAATGGTAGAGAGTAACCAATAAATTATATATAGACTTATTAAATTTACTTATGTTCCAATTTATGATGTGTATGGTTCCCCAGATATGGATATATTCTGGATAGAGTAATGGAAGGGAGGCGGTAGTAGTTCTAGACATCCTTGTCATTCTTCAATGCCAGAAACAACTAGTGGCTGGGCGGTAAGTTGGCACCATTGTGGTAAGGATTATATTATATGTTATTCATACCAAATGTAATCCAAGGAATGTTATTCAATCTAATATTTTGGGAATATCATGATATTCTTTTGATCTATCCCCCCTCCTCATTGTGGTGATTTCTTTTTATCCCTCATGGGCTCAATAATGTAGTCCAATGATTCTCAAGAAATGTGAAACCGTCCCCAATGTCATGTGGGTGTGAACTGTTCGTTATATTGGTTGATTCAAGTCAATTAAATTTTGTGGGGCTATGTTTATAACATAGATTCAATCAATGATAATATTGTTTCTTGCAGTGGATAAAGAGCTAGAGGAATCCGAGGTAAGGACATTGACATTGATAGTTACTATCTCTATTACAATATATATGATTACTAATTTAACAGATATAAGTTCCTATAACTATCTTTTATATTCCCATACCATTTAATTCTAGAAAATCACTACCTGGATTAGGTATTTCATTATAGAGATAGTCATGACTCTAGAAATAATTAAAGAGAAATACTTTTTGTTCCATCTTATTTTATATTTATCTCAAGATTCATACTATTATATGAATTTTTAATTCATAATAAAGGATAGTTTTGAATTAAATTATTTGATGTACTAGATGATGAACTATAAAAATCAAATTGACTATTACCATTAGTGAGTGACATTCACTATCTGTAATTAGAGGACTCAAGTATTCAAGAGATATTGGTACCCATAGTCTAGTTGGGAAGAAAAACATCTTCTGAAATTTGGTAGGCTCATCGATTAGGTGTCAATTGTTTTGTTGGTTGTTTTCAAAAATAATTCCATGAGAAAATTACCTCCTATGGTTAGGGAATTTCAAGAGGTGTTCATATATGATTTCAATGGCTTACCCCAAATAGGGAAGTGGATTTTCCATTGATCTTGTTATAGGGACTCAACCAATACATATCCCTTGATATTATACATCCATCATAGAGTAGATCTATTTAAGTATTTATTTATATAACATAGAATATAAAATATTTAATATACCTAGAGTCTTCTCAGGGTACATCCAATGATGTTATTCCAAAAAAGAGGAATCTACCCGCCATTTATTATCTGTTAACGGAATATAAAATAGGTTATTATCATAATTGAAAAAACATTCACCTTATTTATAACTATTTTCATATTTTAAATTTATAAAGGTAGTTTTAAGATATTTTCATCATTTTCGATATTAATAGCTCCATGTGACATAGGCTAATTATCATAATACTATTTTCTGAAGGATGTATAGTTATTTAATATACTTGGTTATTCTATCTAGACTAACCATTTCTCCAATATTCATCATAGTTCACATGAAACTGACATTCCACTACTACCATGAATCCTTTATTTTGATATTTCAAGATGAAATTATTGTGTTCTCTATAATGGAATAAAATAATTCATTTCATTTAAGAATCATTTTTGGATCATTTCATGATCATGAATTCTTTGATAGACTTCTATGTGTTTTTTTTGGGCCTGAGTAAAATTGGCTGGTTATTAATTATTATAATAGGATATCACTCTCATTACAGATATTTTTATTGATATTATATATTGGGAGTTTCCTAATAATATATTCAAATTCAAAATATTTTATGGTCTATAAAGACAATTTATATGGTTCATGAATTTTTTGACCATTCATCACATCTAAAAATTTCCACCAAGAATGGTGTGATTTCTTTGGAGGCTCTAGTGTCATTACACATTTGATGAGATAAAATAGTGGTTCACATATAACCCAATTATGAATTTACATGAGGATTCTCAATGTTATGAAGGTTTTTTATAATTACTCAATTATAGATATTTGGTATTTTCATATTCCTAATGATCATATGGTAGTGTATGGATATTGTTAACTATTACCATGTGGGAAGAACTAAATAACCAAGGACCTAAATTTCATATATTTTATGCTTTACCTTATGTTTTGGAAACATTATATTTTAGGGAGAGATTCATGATCTATTTAGATCAGAAATGTTTAAGCTATATCTTATTCCTGATTGAATTAAATAATTAGTAGTGGTGATGGGTGGAATATATTTAGTTTGTTGATTTCAGAATAATAAATATAATGAGGAAGGGTAATATTATTTCTGATGCACTCACCATGAAGTTTCCCACCCAGTCCCCTAGGAAGATTATTTATGAATGAGATTTTATGGTAAACATCATTGAGAAGAACATTGATCTAAAAGAGTGTGATGGGATTATGTTCCATTACTTGAATTTAGTAAACACGTTATTTTTCATGATCACATTCACCATGAGAATCATAGGCATGATGACTACAGAGGCCTCTTGGAATGTATATAAGGTTGGGATACCACCAATGAGTGGCCTCTAAAACATGAATGATCCCTTAGAGTTAAAAACCACTTCATGATTCTTCTTTGAATAAAAAGGGTTGTGATAAAAAATTTCTTTGTTTCTTCTTCGACAGATCATAATAGTCCAAAAAAGATATACTATGATATGAAATATTGGAATTAATGTCCAGGAATTCGGTTTGACATAATAGATTCAGTTTCATAGGGTTATACTTGTTAATAGACAAGGTTTGAGCACCAAAAGACATAATTATTTCTTTAGACTCTCCCTATTCCTACGTTGATGTGGGATGACGTTTTCATAGATCATTTCATTAGGATGTCTAAAACACCTCAAGGAAGGTATTATATATGGAGCATAATTTAGTATCTAACCAAGTACACTTATATAATTCTTATTAATGAAACAAATATGGACGATGATCTTTGTAATATTAGTCTATTTGAGGGCATGAGGTTAATTGGGGTATCATATACTATTATTGTTGATACATATTACAAGATTACCTCTGGAATCTAGAATTTACTCGAGGAGGAAATGTGTTCCTTTTTGATGTTTCATAAAATCTATTATTTATATAAAGATAGAAATTTTAATATAAAATCAATATATTTGAGAATATTATTCCTACATGCATGTTGGAATTTGTAGTGTCATCAGATACCCATAATACTCTGTTCGAGTTAACCTATAATAACGCTAATAAATCATAAATTATTATGGATTATTTTGAGAATTAATAAAATAAAATAATTATGAATTACATCTAATTGAAAAAGTTGGATGAGACTTATATTATAAGGTAATGTGTCATACATGATATAACTAGTCAGATTCAAACTAATTGGAAATCATCATCCATGACTTATAGTCAATATATGTATTATTCTAAAAATTTATACCATCCTTTTGAATTCAATTTTGGAGCGTACATTCTTATAAAGGGTTCAATATAGTTGGTTCGTCCTTGGAATGTGAAGTTGTGCAATCACTCTTTAATGTATTTCACACCTTTATAATTTATTTAGAGAATTGTTAATGTGGAATATCAATCAGTGATTCCTCATATACTAACATTATTTCATGAGTAAATTCACATTTCTCATCATATAATTTTTAATCCAATCATATCATCAGTATTTAATTATAAATATATTTATATATATATAAATGGAATGGTGATAGAGAAACTAATTCTAGAAACGGAAACTTTAGAGAAGTTATTATGGGGGAAATCTATCTCATTTTTCAGAGTTTAATAGAGTTGTGTGAGAGACTCTCATAATATGTGGTTGTTTGAATTATTTACAAAAGGATGTGTGGCCTCGTTTTTTTTCTATATCATGCTTTATGATCACATTCTTATGTTTGGAAGTGATTCAGTGGGATGAATATTTAAAACCATGATGTGATTTTGAAGCAACGATCACATATTTCTTGGCATTATTTTGGATTGATTAAGTTTTTAGATTAATAACATTAATAGTTTGAAATAATTGAAAAAAATTTGTTACCTCATTGTTATAACATAGTGAAATAAGTAATTATAAAAAATGATTCATCTTGTATAGGAATTTTGACATTGTGTATTTCCACATTTACTACATGGTGAGCTTAATAGTGTGGACTAAACATGTTTTGTGTGAATAACATAAAAAATAAGCATTTACATTTATTCATTCACTTTTTTATCCATATTATTATTTAACTTATTATTGATCTAAACTTTTACATCATGTTTTCATAGTATCCTCTTATAATCCCCTATTTGGGTGTACTTCATATGAGATCTTTTTAATGTTAGTTTATATTTTTTATGTGAGTCCACCAATTTCATTATCTTTCATTCCCCCTCCTTACATTAAAATTTTCCCCCATTCCTATGCATATAGAATTATATGGTTTATGTATTTAGAATGTATCCGTGAGGGTTTTGTTAGATAGAGTCACTATATATTCCTAACAATATTTCCCCTCCATTTTATATAGATTCGATACATTATTGACTAGTTATTTTGATTGATGTTTCTCTCTTCATGATAATCCATTTCTCGGTGAACTAAATATTCTTGCCTTTATTATTTAAAAGAAACTTTTAATTTGTTTATTATAAAAAGTATTTTTTTTGTGGTTATACAAATATTGTAGAATAAATTATACACCTTGTTAAAAGAGTTATTGAAATGGAATTTGTTCTTTAGGAAATCAATTAGAAGTAGAAATGGATCTCATCTAAAAGGAAAATATCACAAGGGAACCCTGGGTAACTATATTGAATGACTAGGATAAGTTCCACTTGGAATTTTAAACCCTTATTATCCATTATATAATGAATAAAAAAATAACTAACCAAATTATCTTATTTATATGGTTATCAAGTGGAATTTTAACGGTCATTTCTAAAAAGTTGGGCATGGGAACAATTGTGAATGGTTTAATACACAGGAGAATAGGATTCAATGAATGATTCCTTGACCATTATTACCATTGGGATATCCTATGGGGAAAGATATTTTAATTTTTTATTCATTTACTTTTTAATTTAATAATAAATTATTATTTTTTTATGTGGATTTTAATATAGTATATTTAGATTGTCCAAAAATTACTTTTAATGGAACATTGAGTGGGATCCTATTGTCCCAGAAGCGTTGAAACTGTATATACACTAATGAGTATATGTAGATTTTTTTAACAAACACTGGTAAAATAAAAGTAAAAATAATAGGATGTAGGATCTCATCATTTAAGAGCTTATGTGTTGAATGTTACACGGATTGAGGTTAACCATCTTGTTTCAATGAAATGTGTTTCCTAATTTTTTTCTTTAGTGTTTCAGTTAGAGAATTATAACCCTTTTTGTATAGTCTTTTTATCTCCAATGCAACCTTTTTTATATGTGTCAATGATTATATATCATGTCATGTTTAGATGTTTATTTTTCACATGGATTTTTATGACTTATAATTAGGAATTATTTAAAATATATTCATGTATTTTTTTGCAAAACTATTTAAATGGTCTGTTCATGATTCTAGGGAACTAGTTTCTATCCCATAGGGATTAAAAATTAACTATGAGCTCTTCCACAGACTCACATAGGTGAATAGGTAAGGGGTTGACCTTATTGGTTCAAAAAATATATTGAAATATGGTGTCCAAAAATAAAAACACATGATATTATATCTCACCCTTTAAAGAATACTTTTTCATTCTAAACCAATCTTCAAATTCTAACTATGTCTCCCTAAATAATCTTTCTAAAATCCAGATTTTTCACTTTATCAATTCTCTATTGTTCAATTTATTTCTTTACGTGATGAGGAATCAAACCTCAGAACTAGTTGAAACATAATAGATGATATTATGTTATCAATACTCTCATTAGTATTTATTTACAACTACGAAAATATAAACTAGGTTTTCACATTCTAACCAATTGAGTCCTCAATATTTCTCAATGTAACCCTCATATAGAAGAATTTTATGGTTAGCTAATTTAATTATTAAAAAAATGATTTTACATTTATATTCATATTAAATATTTAGATTCCTCACAGGACCTTCATTGTTTATTGAAAATATATTAAATAACCTTCATATTTCTTAATCATTTATCCTTGAAAATCTTATTTAGATTTATTGATTTCTCTGATTGATTTTAATGCCTCTTACAAAATTTTCTATTATTCATCATTATTCTTATTTAACACGTTATTTGATACTCTGTTACTCTATATAATTAAAAAATAAAGGAGAAAAATGATGTGATATTATTTCTCAATGAGAAAATTATAAGTAGTCAATGTTGTATCGTTTGATTCTTTTAAATGGTTCTATAAATAATTTTTCTAAAGGAACTCCACAATTCATTCATTGAAACCCTAGACATATCATCTTCATACATACCCTAAACATAAATATTTAACTCATAATATTTATTAATTCACCCAATAAAATTATACTCAAAAAAATCATGAACTGATAGATCATCAAAATTCATTATTTTAAAGGAATAATATTTCTTATTTGAATTCATCCCATCATTTAGTTAATCAATTAAAGAACTATGATTTTTGATCATTGTATATTATTCTTCAAAAATTATATTCCACAAAATATTTAATTTTCTTTATTTTTAATTATTTTATATTTTTCAATTACTAGTTCATGGTGGGTTTGTTCGGTCACATGTTATCCAACATAATTATTGAACTTCCACAATAGTACCAAAATTATTTGCTTCTTCTTTAATAGAATATATATTTCATGTAGACAACCAATAAAGTCCATTTTTAAGTAGAAAAATACATTTATATTAATATATTGTTGAACCATCATCCCAACCTTTTATGAATGAATAAAAATAGGGAGTCGACAATAAATCTTCAAGGTTAAATCATAAAATATAACCTATTGGTCGGATACCACTTTTTGTGACCCGTGATTCCTAGAGTGGGAAGCTAAATTGGGTGTTTAAATATTCAATCTTTTTACCTCTTCTATTTTACTTCAAATCATATTCCCCTAGGAAAAGTAAAATAACATAACCATTGATTACAATTTATTTAAAAAATAAATCCACATCAGATATCATATGTTTTTGAAAACTGTATTGTACACAATGATTCATATATTTTTCAATATTTACTCACACTAAGATAAATATAATGAATAAACACTCAACATTGTGTGGATGTACTAAAAAAATATTACTCACTATTTTTATTTTATCATATTTAGTTAAAGTCACATTCCATCGAGTCTTAATACCAGTATAATTGTTTTAGGAATAGGTCACTAGTTGAAAATAATATAAGTTTAAAGAAATTTATGTCACTTCTATATTTATTGAAGTGAAGGTCACTCCATGTTGAGTGTGGAGATCTATCAAAATTTGTATCAATATTTTTAGTTGTGATTCCTTAATGTATACATTGTTATTACTCTTATATACACTACCAGATATGAATAAATATTTTTTATAAGATTCTATAAATTGAACCTTAAAAAACATCACAATCAACAACAATTATTCTCAAGATTGAGTGATTTTAGTATAATAATTATTTAATGTATATTATTTATTCATTTCATAAAGGAATGATGTTTATATATATTATAGTAATAAGTACAATATAAAATATATTCTCAATCAGTGAAAAAAAAATCAACACATAAAAGAAATTCAACAGTTCACTTGTTACTGACTACCTTCTTATTCATTTATGGAACACAAATATCCTATTTCCAATGAAAATCCTACCTTACTCCCTTTGTATCATCAATCTATGAAATAATATAAATTAAATTTCCTAATATAATTTTAATTCAAATTCAAAAAAAAATAACAATAGTACACCTCCATATTATACAAAAAAATCCCTTGGGTAAACATCAAATATATCTACACCATTTAAGGTAAAATGTTTTGTTAATAAATATCTAAATATTCATAGAACCTTTTTTTTCTAATTCTATGCCCGCATGTCTGTTTCACTTCATTAGCTTTACCTAGTTATAATTTGATATCATTCATCATAATTAGTAAAAATATTTTATTCTTCAACATCAAAATTCATTTTGGCAAGATATAAACCTTTATAACATTATTTTATTTGAGTTTTTAAATAACCAAAATTATAATATTTTTGATTCCAACATCTTCTCAAATTTATAAGATTTGAGAAGAAACCCAAATTTGATTTAAATAGGTTGATTCATGTAGGAGTTGTACATGTCATGACAAACATGTCACAATATATGAATTATCACTCAAATTTTCTGAATAATGGTGAAAATTAGGAATCACTCAGGTGTTATGGAAATGAATAATATGTTTTCACGTGATTCAATAAAATTACATTTTCTCATTATCCACTATTTAATTGTAATTTCAACATACTCATCTTATTAATGACACACTTATGTATTAGGTAAATGAACCTAAAATTTCATAGTGAATATCTGATAATTTTCTATATTTCACACTAGGTTAACATTATGTGTGGACTATCATGGAAAAAAATCATTTCAATGAAATCAGTGTTGACTTCCTCAAAATGAAAATCATTCTTACATGCTCTCTTTTATAGATCATTTATTTTTACATATGAACTAATTATAACCATATATATATATATAGAAAATATTTTCTTAAACCTTTCTACATTTTACTACCACCTCCGTGATTTAATTTTTTATTTAGATAAGTAGGATTCATCCCTTTTCCGTAATTTAGTCTATATATCCTTACACAGATAGAAATATCTCATAAAATTACTCATTAAATTTTGAGTATCATTGTGGTGTAATATATGGATTTGATGAGCCTCATAAATAGTTGTACATTCCAATTTCATTAGATAAACATATAAAATAAATATTTTTACCTATACACGGAACCTCAATAGTAAGTCCAAATTTTTAGGATTCCAAATTATTTTCAACGTCCTAAATTAAAATGTCTTCATTTTCAAATATTTAATAAAAATATTTATCAATAATTAAACATCCACAATATTAATGAAATAATTGGAAAATATTATCTTATATTCCTCTCTATCAAAAACTAATCTTCAAGGACACAATTTCACATTGACTTCCATAATCAATTCTGTAAGATCATTTTATTTATATATTCCTTAAAAAAATATTTATAATCTATATTTAAATCCAAATCAATCACTAAATTTTTCATTTCATAAAATTTAGTATACCAGAATAAAATTCATGAAATTTAAGGAAACACATTTTCTTTATAAAAATGCATCATTCCCAATCCTCAATTATTGTTATCATAATCCATTAAAAATAATAATTTTTCAAAAAATCCCACATATAGCCATGGAGTTTTAAAAATATCAACCACTAAAACTTATGAAAAAACATCCAAAAAATTTATAAGTTGTCAATACGTAGTAGTAAAATGTCTTAGGTTCTATTTTAGTGCAAGATCCTCTAAACAAAATGATTTTATAGACTTTAGCTGTTACCCAATTTCAAAAAAAATAAAAATAGTGAATCTTTTTTGAATACTACAATTATTTATTTTTGAATTCATCTCTCCACCTTTTTTAATTCACATTATGAAATAGATATTCATGAAATATCATCGTCAATTCATAATTTCATTTTTCACTCATTAATTGAGTGACCTCATTATCGCCAGTAAAAAATGATTCTGGTGTTTTAGTATTCATTATGGTATATTGGAATTAAATTTCATTTGTATTTTCATGTGTTTTAGATCTTAATATCAACATAATTAAAATTATATTAATTATAAATAAAACTGTTATTCATTACATAATTATGGTTTGTTGTCTGTCATTGTAAATTCCAATCATATTTTGAATGAAACCAAGTAACTTCCTCATAAATCCTTATTCAATGGGAAAAAATAAAATAATAATAACAATTTTTGTCAGGTAACTCTCCTACGAACATACACAACTAACCAGTTTCTTGTCTGATGTAATCCACTAGAGATTAAACATGCCTCCCCATATTCCAAAGGATCTGGACTAGAAACATAGACATATACGATGGAAGTGGAGAGAATATACTATATGGTATGAAATAATAACAATATAATCCCAAGAAAGTGAAATGGGGTTAATTTAAAAATCATGATATGATAAATTAAAATACACATATGACCAACACCATAAATATTTACCATTTCATGGAATTTATACGGGTATAAACATTATCTCATATGGGTTAATAACATAAGTACACATAAAAAATATCCAAAAGTAACAAAAAATCAACCACTGAGGAACCACATATCTATTATTTATTATACATACTTATAGTATTTTTAATTTTTACACAAAAATATAAAACTATATATATATCATGTCATTTCCTATTTATATACCATGACCCATATATTATATATGTATCCCAGAGTTCCTTTTTAGGTGTGATTATGATAGAAATTGGCCACCACCTATAATGTCCATAACAAATACCCATAAATATATATTTATATAAAAAACATATTAGATAGAACCAAAAAAAATCATCTGACCCCCCCACTAATTCCCTATGTGCCTTGAGTGGGACTTTTAATGTATTAATAAGTAACAATGTGGAATGATAAGTCCCAAATATGTAATATTAGACAAGATCTTGAATATCCCAACAATACCATACCACATAGTGACATATTCCAACTATAAGAACCTAACCATCCAGAGTATCCATGATTCTATAAGTCTCACTCACAACCCATGTCACAAGAACCACATAATTCTATATCATTTTTCTTGTAGTTGACCCAAAAAATATGAAAACAATTAAGGAACAATGATACACACCATTTTATATTCATACGAAAATAATTATAATATAAAAAATGATCTCAAGCCCCCATGAGATGGTATTAAATACTACCATCCATGTAATTCTACATTAAGAACATTATATATACTAATTGTAAAAAAAAATATGTAAAAATTCCCAATATAAAGAGGCGTCCACCCTTAATGAGAAGAATAAACCACCTCTTGGGTTGTTCCCAGTGTTCGTATGACCCCAATGACCAAATTGGAAAACCATTGTGGGTTAAATGTCCAAGATCCCTTGACATGCCATCAATGATCATTATTTATGACGAGTGAATCACATCTCCCACCAAATGGAAATGTTCTACACTATCTGCATCATCTTAACAAACAATTTTACCCTAATTCTAGTGATTAAATCAACCAAATTCCCCTGATCCATGTATAACACATTCCAAAAACATGTCATTAGTTATCACATACCTATAACATCATCAAAAAACTGTATCATTAATCTTAATCAATCATGGGAACCAACATCACCCAAAACATTCTTTAGTAGAATCGAACACAATATATTACAAGTAATACTTCCCTATTGTATCTCCTATGATCAATCAAATCCTCATTGGTTTAATTTTAAGTATCAAAATTATTAATTAAATATTGTATATTTATTACACTATGTATGTTACATGTGTTAATGAGAAATAACAAGGGAACACTTGGTTTATTTAGTCGGACTGCACAGGATAATTGATATCAAACAGTTAATCATTAATTATATGATTCAAAAAGATCTAAAAAAACATAATTATAGGTGTTCTTAATGAAATATTTGGAAATATTGAGAAATTATGAAAATTGATTAATACATATTTTTAGCCTTACTCGTTTCTCCCTCATGGTTTTGAGGATATGAGAATCTATTAAGAAACATATATATTATCCCTTATAGAAGAAGAGAAGAATAATATAGAGGTTTATATGATTTTACAGGCATATTTAGATAACATTCCCTAAATTAATTTTTTTAGTATTTTCCTAACAGAAAAAATAATTTAAGGGATGTTTAGAAAAAACATGAAAAATTAAACATAGCCAAACATTTTGAAAATACTTGTATGTGTCTTACTCTACTAAATTGTCACAAACAATAAAATAAAAAGTAATATTTCATCTAGTAAAAGAATTTTTTAACCATAATTTTTACACCAAACTCCCCAAAACACAAAAACATAAGCATTAACATAACAAAACACGTCGTAAATCCATAAAAAATGTTCGATTTAATCTTCAAACTCCATTAAATATTTTTATTTTAATTAAACCCTTTATCCTAGGAGAAATACTAAGGATTTTTACTCAAACTATTTTAACAAATCCCAAACCTATTGGGGATCCAATGTCCCATGGTTAACCCACGACCTGGCCTAAGTCACTATTCCAAAAACATGAGACCTTACAACATCCACATTAGATGATAGGAAAACCTCTATTAATCCTAGATAATTATCAAGAAACTCTTACCAACACCCAATCATCATATTTTTAAAATTATCAAAACCAAAAAACCATACTGTATAGACTATCTCATATATATATATACAAATTACCTAGAAACCCATCCAAATAGACTAATTCTATCAATGATAATTCCACACTATATGAACCACCTACCTAGTCTCATAAAAACCCATTAATGCAATACAATGACGAAATCGCATCATTCAAGTCAGAACATAGAGAATAACCACATATAGACAATTTAAATCATCCTTTTTCCTAATTTATCATCTGTAATCCCACATCCCAACATGAAACCTATTGTGTTCCCACTTTTTTCCAAAATCCTAAAGATTAATACTTGTATCCCACATTATTCCTGACACAAACATAAATCCTTGATGCCAAAACATCCCATGTTTAATGATTATTATATTTTTTACTCACCCATTAACCACCACCTATTTAATCAATTTATCATTAACGCACTTCACATACCATAATCTCACATTATAATCCAAAAACCATAGTCACACCATAATGACATTACTTTAACTATCATTGATTCTATGACCATCTCTGAATATGGTATCTCAAGCCCTTCTATATGACACAATGACCAACTACTCGAGGCATATCCTCCTTGTAGAGCTATGATCCCTTGTAACCGCTGTCCCATAATTGAGTATTTATACCACTAACATGTCTTATATATTACGATTAATCCCTTCTATATGATTGAGTTTATTATCCAAGTCCTACCTCAAATTCATTAGTCTGGCCTAGTCTACCACTCATTACCACCTATAATTTTCTTCAACAAATTCTTTCTAAATGACAACTCAATTCACATTCCAAACACCCCATTGGATGATGATTTTATTATTCCATAATGTGTTCCAACTACCCACACATGAATGAAATCATCAATTAATCACTCAATGATGGAATTTTCCAACATATACTTCAAATTCCATACTATGTATCCTCATTACAAAACTTATGGGTACAAAGATATCTATTTCCTATCTTGAAAAATATCAACTCATTATATTGGTATAGTTCAATCATCCATGTTATTTTCTTCTCTTAAATCATGATTTTTCCATTGATAATTCTTTCAATAGGAAGATAATTTCTTCCAACTTGATATAATTTCATAAAACATCCTCAAACTATCTCACCATGACGATATCATCTCCTAAAATGTTTATAGAAATTGAAAAATATGTGGCCCCATTAAAATATTACATAATTGTGTTATAGAACTACTCTAGGTGAATAATCAACAAAATTTATCTTTCCCTATTATCGTAGGGAAATAATTCTCAATATATATCCTTAAGGTTCATCCCCAGCAATCCCTCATGTCTGGAAGACTGTACTTATATAACCGAAAATTGTTTCATCTTTACAATAAGTATATTTGTTTTAATATTAATAATTTATCCCATTTTTTTCAAAATTTTGTTAATTATCACACATATATAATCTATGAAATAGTCCTATCCCAATGGTCTTATGAAATGACTCTTTTTTATTACAGAAACTTTTCATTTATATAAGTGAAGTAAAGGATCATATAATGTTTGGTTTTATGGTTATAAGGTTAATAATATATATTAAATTAATAGATTATTCTAAATACACTTTTATAATTCCTCATGGGTTAATCCTAAGTACATATATTACATCTCATGCTCTGGGGACATAAATCAAAGGAATGGGGTGAGAAAGGATCCTAGTAATGGAAAACAATTTACAAATGACCATGAGAAATATCAATAAGAACATGATGAATTTGATTAATGAAAGGGGAATGGAAAATGAAGAATATAATAATAAATAACATATATAATAACATTATAATTTTTCTAAAACTCTTAAATTAGATATTTATAATCATATCACCATGGTTTTTCATGTAGGTGTCATAAATAAACATTACGGAGGTTACTCATTAAGGTATCATAAGAAAATTTAATCTCTAGAGAATAAACTAATGAACCCATGCATTGGAGAACATTCACGGAGAACCCATAATATTTCTTAATTAATTTTATCCAAATATATAATAATAATTTTTTATATAAATAACCTATGGAGAATAAAATATGGGCCACATAAAAATCATGGCATTTCAAAGGAGAATAAAAAACATGATCATTATATCATTCTCAACATAGAAAAATGTAATAAAGGATTCATTGAGATTAATCACTAAAAATAATTTTTAAATTTATTTGAATAAATATTGAAATATAAGAGATTTTTGTCTTCATAAGAAGAAAATAAATGATAACTTCTCGAAGAGCAGTGGGAAATTCTGAGAAGTTAATTTAGCAACATAATAGGTATAAAATGTGTTTTTAAAAAATGGTAAAATGAGAGTGGAAAAGATTATACCATTATAATAATAATATTTATACAATAAATGGGTTTAATAAACTATAAAATATAATATTTTTTGTAAATGGTATAACATACCACATAAAAATGGAACATCAATAGAAAAGAAGAGCGAAGAGTTCCCATACCATAAATAGTTACTCGTATATCTTAAGAAATCGAACCATGGTGACTTGAGGAAACCATGGGGTTTAAATTGGGTAAAAATACTATATAATGTGGTATTACGGATTATTAGATAATGGATATTCAGATATTAGTGTGTATTTATAGAAAACGTGGATGATTTGTTTAATAATTTCCATATATAGGCCTTGAAAACATAGGTTATGGAAATTGAAAACCCATGGGAATGACCATGGGTTTTTAAAATGTTTTGAATATTTGAGATGCTTTTATGATATTTTAAACCCTAGTCAGTATGATTCATTTTATATTAAATATTTTGGCGTAGAAAACTAATGTTTCCACAAAAGAATATTTTTAATGTTAAAGTTTCCATTTAAGAATTTAGAAATTAACTTATAGGTATAAATATTTATATAAATCTATTAAAATACATAAAAATAAAAAAATATCACATTTTAGGTCTTTTATTATGGTCAATTAATTATTATATTATTATTAAATAATTATGAAATTTTTAAACATACAGAAAACCAACAACTGTATTTTTATTATTCAGGGAAATATCATCTTTTTCACAAAATTCACATGAATTCACCATTAAGTAATTTTTCCCAATGATCATAAAATATTATGTTTATTTTATCATAATAGTTCACTATGTATGATATTTTATTCATTAAAATATAAAATTACTTATTTATTAGAAAAATATTCGTTTGAAAATACACATTCAAATTAATGACACTAAAAACTTTTTATGGACATAATAAAACTAATTTCAAATTTATATTTAAATAATAGTGTCATCAAAAAACTATATCTTATAAATAAATAGTATTAATACTTCTATATTTTATCATTAAAATATATTACATTTTTAAAAAGTACCATTTGTGTCTATAAAATCATTTTAGCAAATTCCATCACAATTAATCATTTTTTTTTTCAGAAAACCAATTATTAAACAAAATTTTAGAACTAAAAATATTATTTATAAAATATAAACACACACTAAAAAACCATTTCATGGAAAAATATCCACTTATTAAACAAATATATGCTCCGAGAGTAAGGTTTATAAATGAGGTAGTTTCATGGGGTGCCTTAGCTTACACCAACTGAGTGGTAATCCCCAATAACATGAACTTCTTTTGTCAGTGATTTCATCTAATCATCACTTCCTAACACATGGTTTGGCCCTGATCATGGTATAACCATAGTGATAATACCTCTATCAAATTTTTTGAATGGTGGTCTTTATATGGTACAACTCTACTAGTTGAGGCCATTGATTATTATTTCAATATCAATTATCCCTTTTCAATTTTTTTATATAAACCAAATTGTAAGGGTTTAATTATTATTATTATAGTTTCAAGTATTCATATAAACCAACAATTATATAATGGTCTAATCATAATTGTCAAATTTTCCATTATACTATATAAATACAACTTCATTATTATATATATATGTTTTTTGTTTTGTAACATATAATTTAGCTCATAATTTCTGGGAAGAAATATCATTTAAAACGTTCTGGTCATTACATTATTCCCCCCCTAAAAAATTTCATCCATGATATTTCAACCCATTATCCATGTTAAGAATTGTTGTGGGTACTTATGTCTCATTTCATCATCTAGATCCCACATCGCTTCAATATATTTATGGTTCCTCCAAAAAAAATTTTGAGGTGGGTAGTGATGTTATGTCGAACCTTTTCTCTATAGTCCATGATACCACCGAATGGTAATCATATGGTATGTCATGTTCTTGTTATAAAACCTTTGGATTTTGTACATTTTAAGGTGCATGTATGTAAATTAAAAAGAGATATATATAGAATACATTAGGAAATTAGTCTGGTTTTGGTGGAAGTAAAATCTAATAGGCTACTGATCCTATGTGATTAAGGATTTTGTAAGGGGAAAATGTACCTACAGATAAGTTTCCCTATATTCTAAAACAACAAGAAAATATTCCCTAGTGATATTCAACTGAAATATATATCTCTAAAAGAAAACTAAAAGTACATTCAAAAATTGTATACGTTGCTCTTTTACTGAATCTGAGAAGACTTTATGTGTTTATCGATATCATAAACATTTTCTGTCATCTCAGGAACATGAATAGGCCCAAATATATTTCACCCACCAACATCATCACAAAATTTATGATTTATACATCTCATCTCATATAGAGCTTTATAGGGTGATGTTTTAATACTCATGTGAATAGTGTAGTATGAGAACACAAAAAATGGGAGGTGTTGAACCCATACAACTTTAAATTCCATTTATCATGTTCTAATTTTGTTCTTGGGTTTCTAAATGGTCACTTTAGATTGGCCATCAGTTAGGGTGTTATCGGTTGTACTATGAATTATTAAATAATTCACAAAGTTTTGAATTATTTTATAAAATTTATATTTGAAACATGGATGATAGTAAATAAATAATAGAAATTGGCACCCCATCCTACCTAATCACATCCTTTACGTAAATCTACACAGTTTTCAGGAGATAAATCTTCCCATATTGCGATGTTATGGGAAATATTTCTGATTTGGTCCATTATAACCTATATTTTATTATTTCTGTTAGATATTCTTGGGAGACTATTCAGAAATCCTATAATGATATTTTCCCACTTCTATGTTGGTATGGTTAGTGGATACAACACCCATTTATGATATTTTTCCTCCTTCAATGATTGACATACAAATCACCATGAAATGTATTCATCAGTCCCCCTTTTTATGTCATCCCACCAATAATGGCCACATATATCTATATACATTTTTGTTCTTCCCAAATGTATTGAGAATATTGTGCTACAAACTTCATCAATCAGTTCCTTATTTATTTCATGAAGATATGGGACACATTGCCTTGTATGAAATTTTGGTTCGCCTGGCTGATCAATATTTAAATAAAAAACATCCCATTCATCAAATCCTTTGAAATATTTTAAAAAAAATGATTTTATCTTCGATCATTCATGGTATTATATAGTAATTATGGTTGATAAATCATTTTGAATAGGATTGATGATGTTCATTCCCACATTATAACAATATCCATCCTTACTAAGTCCTTATTCAATGGATCTTTACGAAACCTAATCTATTCCAGAATGATATTCTCTTTCATACATAATGCATTGATGAATTTTTTTTATCGTCTCGGATGATAATGAATTGAACAAGAAAAGTCATTATTAAGTTAAAAACAACTCCTTTGAATCTTGTTCAATTCCATTTGCATGAAAATATAATTAAAACATTGTTTTTTGTATATATCACATTTATCATTTTAATGAAAGTATAACCAAATCATTAGAGAAATAACAAATTTTTATAAATCTTGGTCATGCCGAGTAAAATTAAACTCATGGGGATTTAATAATTGAGATTTAGAATAAATCACCTTTTCATTTTTCATGGGGATTCACCCAATCGATTTCAGTTATTCATCACCCAAAAAAATACTTCTCTAATAGATGTTAGATTTTACCCAGGATAAATAACCAATATATTTTTTATTCTATGGAACTTTCTTCACACTCCCATGTTAAGTTAAACCTATCTCCTTTTCGAGTTAACAAGGTGTTTGGATTATAATTTCTTGAATGTTTTATCAAAATAATATGAATGTAACCTACTAAAAAAAGGAAACAAAAAATCATTTTCACTTTTGTAATATGGGGCCACTCCTCCTCAACTTTTTTCATGGCTGGGTCGAATGAGATTCTTTCATTTATTACAATGTTTCCCAAGAAAGAAACATGCTGTAAAAGAATTCAATTTTTCTAAATTTTCTAAATATATTCTCATTATTCAATGTTTCATCATAGCTATCAGATTATCCTTAATTTCCTCACAACTTTTGAAAAATACTAGATTATAATCAATAAAAACTACCAAAAATTAATCGTGGTAGTACATAATGTCTATATTAATCAAATTCCCCAGTATATGAGGATTATTAGTTAAGATGAAGGTTATAACAACAACAAAAAAATTCATGTAAATTGATTGGAATAAGGTCTTTGGAATATCATCTTTATACACCATCAATTGGTGATAACTAGATTTAAGATCAATCCTAGAGAATCATTGTAGTCTACGTAGCTAGTAAATTAAATCCTAAATCTATTGTATGGGGAATGTGTTCTTCAATATGATAATATCAAGTTATCTATATTAAATGCATATCCACCTTGATCTTTATTTATTCTTCATAAAGAGAATAAGTTCTCCCATAGGAGAATCCCGTTGTCAGATCTAACCCTTCTCCAAAATAGCGTGATGTTCTTTCTTAAAATCATCCAGTAATATATTTTCTTTTCGTTATGGGGTCTTTGACATCATCTTGGATCCATGTATGAGTTTAATGGAGACCTATTCCTCTCATTATAGTGGATGACTTTGTAAAAATTTTGGAAATAAATTCATGTATTCTTGAATAATGTGAATATTTTATATTATTTTACATTTATTTCCTTCCTCCCCTACACTAATCATATCCATGAAGAAGGCTATTAGAGGTGCTTTTAGACAATGCCCAGATCATGATATCTATCCTTTGAAAATAAATGTTTGTTTTCTATTCAAGACAACTGATATTTCATTTATTATGATGTTGATCATGAATTTATACTTTGAGAGAGAGTCTATCACTAGTATAATGCCAAAATCGACCATGGAAAATATTATATGATTTTCAATGAGACTGTGCTCACCAATGTCAATACTAGAGTACCTATAAATTTTTTATTGATGTATAATACCAATAAGATTCCTGATTGGTAAATATACTCATAAATGTTTGAGGATTTATTCTATATTATTTGAAAAACTGAAGTAAATAAAGGAATGTGTAGAACATGAATAGAAAATGCACTCATTAGATTTGAGAGAAAATGAACCAACCATCATAACATTTGGAGCTTCTACTAAAACCATTGTGATAGATAATTACCGACCTTTATCAATTTTCCTTTGTAGAAGTTAGTGCTGATTTTCATCCATTTTCATTAAATAAGTATAGTTATTTGAATAGTTCCCAAGTATTCCACACTTGAATCATTGGACAATAGGATGGGACTTCACTATCTTACCATTTAATTAATATTTTGAATTTATGGATTCCCCTCACAATAATAGTTATGAGCTATTCGGAAATATCAAAAAAGTTTTTAATATTTTCAACTCCCAAGAAATTAGTTCCATGATTACTTTTTCTTTCATTGGTTCAATGAATGATATTTATATTTATTTCCTCATCTTCTATGATAAAATTAATATCCTATGATTGTATCCAAATATATATCATATTCATTCTCTTATTGTGACCACATTATGTATCTAAACTCTTGTTCATCCTTTATATCACTCGTCACTATCTCATCAAAGTTATCATTATCTCAAATAGCTATATTACTATTTAGATGTGTTCTTAGTCCTGTAAAAAATCTATCAACCATTTAATTAGTATCCATAGAAACCATATTAGGGTAACAATAAGTCTTATAAATTATATCTCATTGCTTTTGACAGACACATTTTCCATCTTCTTTAACTCAAGGAATTCATTCTCAATTTTCATTCTTATTTAATGAGGGAAAAATTTATTGAAAAAAGGACCCAATTAACTCTGATAACTCTATATAATCAACATCTTTTTTTGAATTCTTATTTTTAATCAGTGTCTACCACTGATCATATTTTTGTTCTAAAATGTATATAGCTAGGTTGACATTCTCTTATTCCAAAAAACAATATATATAAACGATATTTTCTCTATAGATTGTCCATTGTTAAATAATCAATGAATTATTAGATGCACTGATATAAGTTGGTCATTTATACATAAAAAACCCAACCAAATCATATTCTATTCGAGGTGAATCCAGTCTCTTAACATTATTCAAGTTGCTATTAAAAACACGAGACAGTTGATTCACCAATCTAATAATGATTTTCATTACATATTCCATTAGAGGGTAGTTTGTACATGGTCAATTATGCTTTTTTATTGAGGTTCCTCCTATTTTACACAATTTTATAAATGAAGAAAATCATAGTGAGAATCATTTTTATTTTTAGAATATTATATTTCTAAACTAATTTTATTACATAAATCATCATTCCTAAATATGTTTGTTAACAACAATTACATTTTTATATATACTTCATAATGGTTCATAAATATAATATGACTAACCAAAAATATCCCCTCAGAGTGTCAACCAAGGAGGTAATCAAAGCTTATTATCACACACCAGTTTCTGTTTGATTCTATCTTAATGTGGTGTTTTCAAGTGTTACCCATAGATACATCTATTTCATAGCCCCAACTACTTTTTCATTTCAAGCCAAGTATTTATTGTAACAACATGAGATTTTATGAGGAATTTTTTATGTCATACATTATACGCAACACTAAAGGAATCTTTCACTACACACAACACTGGCTTGGCTTACATTACACTCAAGAACAACCTTTCTTGATAGCTTGCATTGTATGAAATACCGAGCTTCACTAAACAATGATATATTTCATATAATATTATGAACCTACCGTCATGAATAGTATTAACTAAATTTTGAATTTTATAACATTATCATTCATCTTACACATTTTCTAGAATGAGATATGAAAACAAAATCAATTTTTTCAGATAAAAGAAGTATTTTTAAAAAAGGTAGTTTTACTACCTTTTGATGGCGCAACCATTTTAAATATAATTTTTGACAAGTTATAAGTTCAATTTTACAAAATAAACTTCTTATTTTAAATCTATATATAAAAATTTATATTGGATAAATTTTTGTTATTTTTCTGACAATGTTCTTATTTTGATGAATAGTAAAAACATGCTAAAGTTTTCTTAAAAACAACTTTTTTCATCAAGATAATTTATATAGATATATGATAAAATTTAATAGATAATATTATTACCATTTAATATAATCTATTTCATTTCCATAATTTTTCATTGAATTCATAGTTAAAAACATTTCAATCTTTGGCAATGTTTTAACTTTTAAAACTCATTTTCTTAACAACGAGATAAATTTTAAATTAATTACTTCATCTTCTGTGTTTTGAATTTTGAAAAAATGTATTCCATATTTGGATTCAGTGGGTATAAATTTTAAAAATAGGTTACTTTTATTTTTTTGATATTATGAATAGTAACTATAGAAATTTTTATTTCTTATAGTTAAAGGTAAATCAGGTAATTAAGGGTGAACATTAGATTATAAAATTACCCAAACACCTGTCAAAATTCTATTGTTTGAATAAAAGTAGACCCATATCACCAAAGGGTCTTCATGGATTCATTTCATTGATTATTGACCATGAAAATGATATAATTATAATTTAAACCAAAGAAAGTGACAACATGTCACTCTCTTATATGTTATAAGTGTAATAATTTTAAATTAGTGATAAAATTCATAAAACATAGAACATGAATAGTCTCTATAAATATAATAAATTTATCTACATCATGTGAATTTATTTAGAATTTTTACGTATTATATAATTATCATTAATGATGACACAATAGTGATGTTTAAATTAATTTATTAATTGAAATATAAGATATATGGTTTTAATAATATTAAAATAAATATTATATGAACTATTTAACATGATCCGAAAATTTAATATATGAATATGACATGTTAGAAATATATTAAATATTTTGGTTCAAATATATCCTAAGTGTGGATTTTATTTAAATTCAAATAAATGAATAGTGTCAAAATTTACTCTATTGTTCACTTATAAAAATAACTATTATAAAATTGATTAAAAATAAAAAAATATTTAAAAATTTAAAATTTAAATTTAAATTGTCGACAATGTAATAAATTATCCAATTATGGACAATTAAAAACACATAAGAAATTATTTATAACAATTTAAAATTTAGAATATTAATACCGCAAAGAAAATTAAATAGATTAAATAAGGTTAAATATATTTGATAAGGTTTAAAATAAAATCTCAATGTGTCTAAATTTTATTGGATGATGAGATTACAACCCTATCTCATGTCATCTACGAATTGAGTCATTTTGGATGTTTTTAAGTGGAATTTGAATTTATTATAAATTAAATATTTCTTATGTTTCCAAAGGTGCCCATCTCCTCCTTTATAAAGGGAACCTCATCCCACTCTTCCTCACACGATTTTAAGCCTTAAACCTCAGAAAAACCCTACCAATTTATCTTATACACTTCCATAGAAACATACTATAGGTCCTGGTCTTCTTTAAAGACCATCTTTAGTTACCTAAGAGGAGGTTTAGAAGAGGCGCGTTGAAGAAGATGTAATATCATTTACCAATCCTTTCAAATTTATTTTTTCTTCTACTTCTTCATCATTTTTTTCTTCATAAATTAATAACATCAATATCACTAATATACTGATATGTTATTATAAATATGAAACAACCCTATTTCACCATCTATCTATCTTAAGGAAAATGAAATCACCGTGCATGCGTACATATGGAATACCGTCTCCACACCGTGGTGTAATCTGTTCTCCACCACCACCTTACTTGGATTTTTATAATGGTGTAAAGAATAACTATATATTATTATAATAACATTATAGTAATTATTAAATATTCTATCATCCACTCCAACACCATTCAATAACTATGGGAACAATATTGTTGCTCGTGTCTACGTACGACTTACGGTCTCCACGGCGCGATGTGATTCATTCTACATGATCGTCATTAAACCATGATTATATAAAGGCATTGAATGAATAAATATGATATATATTATACTCATACCATTTGGAAAATGATTTATCTATATCCTAAAAATAGGAAAAAGAATTTATTCGACAAAACACACATAAGAACATAATGCAATGAACACCGAATAACAAGTACCAATGAAATGTTACTAATAAGAAGATATGAATATGAACATATATGATATCATAAAAATGGTTATTATTATATAATAATTCAATGAAATTATTTAAATCATTATACAGGAGGTTTGTATACATACAAAGAATATCAGACCTAAGGTAAGTGAAAATCTCTAAAATCTCAATTTCTATCTGAGATTGTTTATACATCGGTATTTACTGGTACATATTTATCATCCACATCCATGTTTCCTGAATATGCAATTTTTTTTCTATCCTCCTATAATTTTTTAAATCCAATTGTACCTATTGGTGAATTTTTAGTAAAAGATATGAAATGAATCTTTTGTCGTTTTCAGTATGAGGTACTTTTTGTCTTTTCTACCCAAAGTATGAGAAGAATGTTTTTTAACTTATATGGATTGAATAGGTTTTTATGATTTCATAGAAAATTATTTCCATGAAGCTTCCTTAACATATTTTCAATTTTATTTTCAATTAAATCCTTTTATTTTATAATTTCATGACATGCTGAGAACAGAAAATGTTTTTGAAGAAGAAAGGATATCTTCCTCAAGAACTAAGTTCATGGGATTTATCAAAATTATTTTCCATCTAAGCTGATATAGGGTTTTGTTTCTATCCCTATTATTACATTTATTTAATTATGTTATAAAGGAATTATTTTTATGAAGTCCTTTTATCTTATATGGATTATGTTATAGAATCCCATTCTATTACATGGGTTATTCTATGATGTATGTTTTATGATTTTGTGGCACACATAAGAATGGTTTCATTATGAGATGGGTGGGAAAAATATCTCCCTCCAATGCATTGGGAAAAGATTTATATCTCATGAGATAGACATGACTGGAATGAAAAGGTAATCTGGTTCAGTGATACATGACTTGAACGTGGTGTGAACATGGTTTAGTAATGGACTTTGTGCGTTATAATGGTCTTGGTAGTGAGTCTTGACTAATATGAAATGATTTTCTATGATTATGTGGGTATTCCACAAAGTTTTATGTTTTATGTTATGATAATTGGGATTATATTTCACAACTATGATTTATCCCATGTCATCATATTATGATATCTTTTGTTGGATAAGATTTTCAAAATGTTATGTTCTTATGAATATGATATGATTGATTTTTCCGTTGTTTACCCTTACTGAGTATTTGAGCTCACCCATTCATATGTTTTCTTTTCCCCAGGTCATGAAGAAGGGTATTAAGTAGGATATGCCAAAAGGGACTCTAGATATGAAGAAATAAACGGGAGACAATGTAGATAATTTATGAACCAGTTTTTTATGTCTCCCAGTTTCAAAAGACATTGTACCTATATGGTCCTATAATGGCTTTGTTATATATTGTAATAAATATGCTTGAATTCTGATGTAATAACAATGTATGTAAAGTATGGGTCATTATAGTTGGTATTAGAGGAAAGGTATAGTCAACCTTTGGAAACTAGGATATGAAAGCCTTAGTAAGAACCCTAAGGATATGTCTAAGCATAGAACAAAATATTACTATTTTAGAAATGGCCAGGAATAACCTATGATAAGACCAAATGTGTGAAATTTTATTCTTGATTATGTGGTTTTCCTATTATGATTAGTGTTTCTCACACTATGCTTTTGGGTTTTAGTCAATGTCTAGAACCCCAAGGAACCATGTTAATGCAGAATGCGACGGGAAATGCAATGATTGTCTCCCTGAGCAACCAAACGTTATGGGAGCTAGAATGAAAAATCATGTATCCATGCTCACATAACTTTATCAATCTATAAATCATGCAAGAATTCCAAATGAAAAAAGGAGGGAGAAAAATTCTATTGAATCCTTCTTGAGGTAGCATCCACCTTCATTCGGCGGGTCTTCTCATCCATTAGTGGTTGAACAATGTATTAGTACCGTTGAAAAGAAATTTTTAGTTCAACAATGTTCTGAACATGATAAAGTCATCTTAGCAATATATTGTTTGGAAGGTGAAGCTAATCTATGGTGGAATATTATCAAGAATACAAGGCAAAGAGTTGAAAATGAGTCCATGGAATGGGATGAGTTCAAGAACATATTTTTTCAATAAGTACTTCCCTCGTATTCTTCAAACAAATATGGAGAAGGAGTTTTCTGAACTAAAGCAATAGGATGTTGAATTAGTTGGTACCTATGAAGCAATTTTTACAAGACTTCCTTGGTACGCTTCCGGAATTATTATCCAACATGAGATTAAAATCGATAGATTCTTTAGTGTCTTAAAACCAATTCATTGAAGGGTGTTATCCATAAGGGACTTCAATAGCTATGAGGAAAATGTTCTATGTGATTTCATGGTTGAGATGGAGATTGGGGTAACCCATCAGTCTTATGGGTTTGATAAGAAAAGGAAAATGGAATTCAAAGGAAAATCTAAAGACCACACTGAAATGAATATGAGTTTTCTCTTATACTAAAAATGTAGAAAGAAACAAGGAGATAATTGTCTTAAAAGAACAATTAAATGTTTTAAATGTGGAAAATAAGTTCATCGGGCATTTGAATTCCACAGTGATGGGAAAATGATGTCTAGTGATGTGAACAATGAAATGGCTACAAATAATGCACCTCCTACACTTTAATGTTACAAGTGAAAGGAAATGGGGCATTATGCCAATCAATTCCCTAATCCAAGGGTTTTTTATGATGATCTAAATCAACAAAATCATAAGGCCAATGACAAAGGAATGTCACATGCAATTTCTATCGGCGATGTGGAGTATGAAAACAAAGTGGTGAAAGGTACACCTACCATCCACTCTAAAGTAGAAAATGTTTTATTTGATTCTGGATCCACCCAATCATTTATTTCTGAAGAATTTTCTAAGGGTATCTCCCTACTACCCCAACGATTAGCTGTTGAGTAAGCTGTAACAAATCCTAATGGCACAACAATCACATCAAAAGTTTGCAATTATTCTCTGATTGAAGTTTGTGGGAAAGTGTTTCCTACAAATCTAGTGATCCTTCCAATAGTGGAATTTTATGTGATTCTTGGCATTGATTGGATTTCTTTGTATGGAGATCATATCAGTTTCCAAAGATGGGAATTCACATTTCATATTCCTGATCAATCTACGATCATCTATCGATTCAAGGATGGACATAACCTTCTAATGGAAATTTCTTCTATCTTATGGGTCTTGATTCGAATAAATAAAGGTTATTTATCTCAAATGGTTGGAGAGAAACTCACTATTAAGAATATTCCCATTATACGAGAGTTTCATGATGTCTTTCCAGAGGAATTTCCTGGTTGTCCACCCAATATTGAAGTTGAGTGTTCAATAGAACTCATACCGGGTGCTATGCCCATTTCAAAGACACCTTATAGAATGGCCCCAATTGAGTTGCAGGAATTGAAGAAGAAACTCTATGAGAATCTTGATAAGGTATTAATATTCCCTAGTGCATCACCTTGGGGAGAACTAGTTCTATTTGTTTAGAAGAATGATGGATCAATGAGACTCTGCATTGATTATTGAGGACTTAACAATATCACTATCAAGAACAAATATCCTCTCCCATGCATTGATGGCATAATTGAGCAACTACGCAGAGCTCAATACTTTTCCAAGATTGATCTCCATTCAGGGTATCATCAATTAATGGTCAAAAGGGAGGATATACCAAAGGCAACTTTTTGTACATGGTATGGACACTATGAATTTATAGTGATTCCATTTGGTCTTACTAATGCCCCTTCTATCTTCATGGATTTAATGAATACTGTATTTAGATACTACCATGATCAGTTTGTGGTAGTCTTTATATTTGATATTCTTGTCTATTAAAAGAGCAAGGAAGACATGAAGATCACTTGAGAATTGAATTAAAGACCCTAAGAAAGGATAAGCTTTATGCCAAATTTACCAAGTGTGAATTTTATCTTCAAAAAGATTCATTTTCGGGTCACATAATCTCAAAAGTGGGGATATCTGTGGATCCAGCAAAAGCAGAGGTTATCAAAAGATGGTTGATCCCAACAATACTAACTGAGATCTGAATTTTTCATGGTTTGGGTGGATATTATCGACAATTTTTGAAAGATGTTTCACTATTATCGAATCCACTCACTAGGTTTACTCGAAAAGGAGTTAAGTTAATTTAGACAGAGGAGTGTGAAGAGAATTTCAAGGAGTTAAAAAGAAGGTTATCCAGTGCACCCGTGCTCACACTGCCTTGTAGTGGAGAAAGGTTTGCGATCTACAGTGATGCATCCAAGAAGGGATTTGGGTGTGTTCTCAAAAAAATATATAGTGATAGCTAATTCCTCACGACTGTTGAAAATCCATGAGCAAAATTACCCAACTATTGATTTGGAGTTTGCTGCGGTAATCTTTGAAATAATGAATTGGAGGCATTATCTTTATGGTGAAAAGTGTGAAATTTATACTGATCATAAAAGTTTAAAGTATATTTTCATACAAAAGGATCTGAATATGAGCCATAGAAGATGGTTTGAGCTAATTAAGGATTAATACTGCTCAATTCATTATTACCCTGGGAAAGCTAACAAGGTTGCAGACACATTAAGTCGATAAGACCATGATATCTTATCCATGATGAGGATAAAAAATCCAATATTTATGGATTTACAAAGGATGTATCGTGGAATTATAATGGAAGGGGAAAAATATTATCTTTCTCAAATAAATGTTCAACCATCTATACATGTGAATATTAAAGAGGCACATAAAGAAGATGTAGAGTTTCAAAAGAAGATGAGAAATGTTACTTAATTCCACATTGATTGTGATGAAATAATAAGGTTCATGAATCAGGTTTGTGTTCCTCCCATCCTAGAATTAATGAATGAAATATTTGATGAGGCTCATAGTTCTTCATTCTCTATTCACCCTGGAATCACGAAGATGTTTAGGGACCTGAAAGAGTACATCTTGTGGGATGGAATGAAAAGAGATGTTGCTAAATATGTTTCTCGATGCTTGGTTTGTCAGCAAGTTAATGTTGAGAGACAGAAGTCTAAGGGGATGTTACAACCATTACCCATACCAGAATAGAAATGAGAAAACATCACTATGGACTGTGTCACTAGACTTTCTATAACATCCATAGTCAATAATGCTATATGGGTTATAGTTGATTGTCTTATGAATTCGGCACACTTCATTGCTATTGGAGTGGATTTTTCTCTTGATCAACATTCCAAGATATATATAAAGTATGTGGTAAGATTTCATGCACTACCACTTTCCATTATATCTGATCTGGATCCGAGGTTTACCTCGATGTTCTGGTGAAGTCCTCAGGATACTCTAGATACAAAGTTTAGTTTCAGCACTGCATATCATCCTCAAACCGATGGTCAGTCTGAGAGGACAATTCAAACTCTAGAAGACATGTTCGGAGTTTTCTCTCTGGATTTCAAAGGTGGTTGGGATCAAAACCTTCCTTTAGTGGAATTTTCATATAATAATATCTTTCACCCCTATATTCAGATGGCTCTTTATGAATCTCTCTATTTAAATAAATGAAAAAATTCAACTTGTTGGGATGAATTTGGGGAAGGAAAGATTTGAGGAACTGATCTTGTTGATGAGATGGCAGAAAAGGTCAGATATATTCAACAACACATAAGAGCAGCTCAGATTTGACCAAAAAGTGATGCCGACTACTGAAGAAAAGACACAGAGTTTGAAGTGGGTGATAAAGTGTTCTTACGAATATCTCCTCAGAAGAGTGTAATGAGATTTGGGAGGAAGGGAAAGATGAGACCTAGGTATATTGGTTCTTTTGAAATACTATATTGTGTTGGGAAGGTAGGTTACCGATTGGAGCTTCCACCGAATCTATCTCATGTTCATGATGTGTTCCATGTATCTCTCCTAATAAAGTACATTCTCGATCCTTCACATGTACTATGCTCATAAGTTGTACTGCTGGAGCAAGATATTTCTTATGAAGAACAACCGATAGAGATTCTGGATCTTAATGAAATGTTATTCAAAACAAGAACACTCGCTTGGTTAAATTTTTATGGAGTAACCCCTAATTTGATGAAGCTGCATGGGAAATTGGGGATATGATGAGGGAGAGGTATCCTCGTCTGTTTGTTATGATGTGACGAATTTTGAGGGTGAAATTCATTTTAAGGTGGGTAGAATGTAACACCCTGGGATTTTATGAGGAATATTTTTTATGTCTTATGTTATACACAACACCAAAGGAATCTTTCACTACACACAACACTGGTTTGGCATGTGTTACACGCAAGAACAACCTTCTTTGATAGCTTCTGTTGTACACAATACCATTTTTCACTAAACAATGATATATTTTTATAATATTATGAACTAGCCGTTATGAATGGTATTAACTAAATTTTTAATTTTATAACATTATAATTCATCTTAAACATTTTCTAGAATAAGATATGAAAACAAAATCAATTTTTTCGGATAAAAGAAGTATTTTTCAAAAAATGCAGTTTTACCACCTTTTGATGGAGCACCGATTTTAAATATATTTTTTTTCAATTTTATAAGTTCCATTTTACAATATAAACATATTATTTTGAATCAAGATACAAAAATTTAAATTGGATAAATTTTTGATATTTTTCTTACAACATTCTTATTTTGAGGAATAGTAAAAACATGCTACATTTTTCATAAAAACAACTTTTTCCATCAATATATGTTATATGGTTATATGAAAAAATTTAATAGAATATATTTTTACCATTTAATATTATTTAATTCATTACCATTAATTTTACTTTGAATTCATAGGTAAAAACAGTTCAATCTTTGGAAATGTTTTAACTATTAAAACTCATTTTCCTAACAACGAGATTAATTTTAAATTAATTACTGAAACTTTTGTGTTTTGAATTTTGAAAATATATTCCATATTTGGACTCAGTGGGTCCAAATTATGTTAATAGGTTACTTTTTTTCGATATTATGAATAGTAACTATGAAAATATTTATTTACATTAGTTAAAGGTAAATCGGATAATTAAGGGTAAAAATAATATTATAAAATTACCCTAACACCTGCCAAAATTCTATTGGATGAATAAAAGTAAACCCATATCTCTTAAGGGTCGGAATAGATTCATTTCATGAATTATTTACCATGAAAATGATATAATTATAATTGAAACCAAAGAATGTGACAACATGTCACTCTCTTATATCTTATTAGTGTAATAATTTAAATTACTAACAAACTTCATAAAACATCGAACATGAATAATATCCAGAAAGATAATAAAATTAACTACATCATGTGAATTTATTTATAATTTTTATTGATTAAATAATTATCATTAATGATGACACAATAGTGATGTTGAAATTATTTTATTTATTGAAATATAAAATAAATGGTTTTAAAAATATTAAAATAAATATTATATGAACTACTTAATGTGATCCAAGAATTTTATTGAATAATATGGAATGTTATGAATCTAGTAAATATTTTGTTTTGAATATATCCTCTGTGTGGATATTATTTAAATTAAAATAAATGAATAGTGTCAAAATTGACACTATTGTTCTTATATAAATATAACATATTATAAAATTGTTTAAAAATCAAAAAAATATTTAAAAATTAAAAATTTAAATTTAAATGGTCTAAAATGTCATAAATTATGTAATTATGGACCATTGAAAAACATAATTAACTATATATAACAATTTAATATTTAGAATATTATTACCGAAAAAAATTAAATAGATTAAATAAGGATAAATCTATTTGATAAGGTTTAAAATAAATTCCCAACATATATAAATTTTATTGGTTGATTATATTACAACCCTATCTCATCTCATCTTAGAATTGAGTCATTTTTGGAGGTTTTTATGTTCTGTATGATTTTATTATAAATTAATATTTCATATGTTTCCAAAGGTGCCCCTCTCCTCCCTTATAAAAGGGAACCTCCCCCCTCTCATCCTGACACCATTTTGAGCCTTCAAGATCAGCCAAACCCTTCCAATTTCTCTTCTACACTTCCCTAAAAACATAATATACGTCCTCATCTTCTTCAAAGACCAACTTTAGTGCCCTAAGAGGAGGTTTAGAAGAGGCGCGTCGAAGAAGAGGTAATATCCTTTAACGATATATTCAAATATATTTCTTCTTATACTTATTCTTATTTCTTTGTTTCATCATAAATTAATAACATTAGTAACACTAATATAAATATATATTATTATAAATATGAAACAACCCTATTTCACCTTCTATCCATCCTACGGAAAACAAAATCACCACACATGCGTACGTACGGAATACCGTCTCCACGCCGTGGTGTAATATGTTTTCCACCACCACATTACTTCGATGGGTATAATAGTCTAAAGAATAACTATATATGATTATTATAAAATGATACTAATTATGAGATACTCTATCATCTACTCCAACACCATTCAGTAATTATACTAACGATATCGTCGCTTGTGCGTACGTACGACTTATCGTCATCACTGAGCAATGTGATTCATTCTACACGATCTTCATTAAACCATTATTATAAAAACAAATTCAATGAATAAATATGATATATATTATACTAATACAATTATGTAAAGGATGTAGCTATAACCTAAAAATAGGAATAAGAATTTATTCGACAAATCACGCAAAAGAACCTAAAGCAATGAACACCCGAATAACATGTAGAAATGAAATATTACTAATAAGAAGATAGGAATATGACCATATATGATATCATAACAATGATTATGATTTTGGAGTAAGTCAATGACATTATTTAAATCATTATAATGGAGTTTCAGATACGTACAAAGTATATCTAACCTAAGGTAAGGGAAAAATCTTGCAAATCTTAATTTTTATCTGAGATTTTATTTAATTCGGTATTTACTGGGGCATATTTATCATCCACATCCATGTTTCCTGAATATATAATTTTATTTCTATCCTCCTAAAAAATTTTAAATCCAATTTTACCTATTGTTGAATTTTTAGTAAAATAAATGAAAGTAATCTTTTGTCGTTTTCAGTACGAGGAACTTTTTGAATTTTCCGGCCAAAGTATAAGAAGAATGTTTTTTTAACTTATACGGCATGAACGAATTTTTATGATTTCATAGAACATTATTTCCACGAAGTTTCCTTTACAATTTTTCAAGTTTATTTTCAATTAACGTTTTTTATTTTATAATTTCATGACATGTTGAGAACAGAAAATATTTTTGAAGAAGAAAGGATATTTTCCTCATGAACAATGTTCAAGTGATTTATCCATGTTATTTTCCATCTAAGACGATATAAGGATTTTTTCAATCCCTATTATTACATTTACTTTCTTATTTTATGATGGAATTATTTTTATGATGTGATATTATCTAATATGGATTATGTTATAGAATCCCATTCTATTACATGGGTTATCATATGATGTATGGTTTTTGATTTTGTGGAACACAATAAATGGTTTCATTATTAGAAGGGTGGGACCTATATATCCCTCCAATTCATTGGGTAAATATTTATATCTAATGAGATAAACATGGCTATAATGGCATGTTAATATTGTTCATTGATACAGGACTGGAACGAGCAGTGAACTCAGTTCAGTAATGGACTTTGTCCGCTATCATAGTCATGGCAATGAGTCTTGACTAATATGAAATGAGTTTCTATGATTATGTTTGTATTCCACAAAGTTTCATGTTTTACGTTATGATTATTGGGATTACATTTCACTACTATGATTTATCCCATGTCATGATATTATGATCTCTTTTACAGGTTATGATTTTCAAAATGTTATGTTATTATGAATATGATATGATTGATATTTCATTTTTTTTACCCTTACTGAGCATTTGAGCTCAAAATTTTGTATGTTTTCTTTTCCCCAAGTCAGGAAGATGGGTATTATGTTAAATATTCCAAAAGGGACACTAGATATGATGAAATAAGAGGGATACAATGTAGATGATTTATGAACCAGTTGTTTATGTTTCCTATTTTCTAAAGACATTATACCTATACTGTCCTACCATGGTATTGTTCAATGTTATAATAAGTATTCTTCAATTCTGAAGTAATAACAATGTATTTAATGTATGGGTCATTATATTTATTTTCTCAAAATCAACTTATATAATATTCACCATTATACGTGGGTTTTCTACTATATTTAATGTTTTATATAGGGTTATTCTAAATGTTTTCAAATAATAATTCCAAAAAATAACTAAACCCACCTTTATTACCAAATATTACCTCACATCTTTTCATTGTGTAAAATTTTCATTTAAATGGTACAAATAAATGATCCATTATAGTTTTTCTCTTGGAAATAATGTAACTAAAATATTAAATCTTAAAACATTCTTATAAATCCAATTTACTAAATCCTTATGGGTTATTCCATAGAAAATTGAATGCATCATATATCCAATGTACATATATTAATGGAATATGGTGAGCCTGAGGCCAAGTAAGGGAAAAAATTACATGTGATCAAGAAGAATATCAATAAGAACATGAGGAATTTACGTAAAGAATGATAAAAGAAAAAAAATGTAAATAATAATAAAAATAACTCAAATCATAACATGAATATGTTTTTACAACATTGAAGTGGGAAATTAATAATCATATCTCAATGGGTTGTCACCGAGGCCTCCTAATATAAAATTACCAAGGAAATTCAATAGGGTATCGTAAAAACTCTCATCTATTGAGATAAAAATCATTACAAAATGAATTAGAGTGATATCAGTTCCTAACCTTCATATTTATTAATTAATTTGATCCATATAGATAATAATCAAAAATTTCAAAAATAACATGTGGAAAATAAATAATGGTTTTCATATCAAAATCGTGGAATTTCCAATGTGTATAAAAAAATGATAATTTTTTCATTTTCAAACCATGTAAAGGGAAGAAAAGATAAATTTTTTTAAAATCTAGAATAAAATAAAAAATATTTTTTATCTATGAGAATAGACCTTGAAAATAATTAATCATTTCTATTCAAAATATTAAAATAATTGAGAATTTTTTGAGGAATAGATGGAAATTTTGAGAAGTGTATTCCACCGTATAACATGTATAAAATGTGGTTTAATAAATGGTTAAAATGAGTGGAAGTAATGGTATCCAATTAATTGAATTTTATTATTAAAATTTTTGGGTAAAATAAATTTTAAAATATGATTTTTGTTTGTAAATTAGAAGACATACAACAGAAAAAGGTTATATAAATGGAATAAAGAGGAAATGATTTTTCTTACCATGAAGATTTAATCCTATATATTGAGGAATGTGACCATGGTGGGACTAAATTGTAGAAAAAAACTCCATGTATTCATAGAGGATGCATTGTGAGTGAATTGAAATGGATAAATTGGTGGGTGCTTATGTAATATGTGGAGGATATGTTTAATAAGTTCAAAATACAGGGATTGGAAATCAGGGTTATAGAAAAAGAAAAACCATGGAATTTACCATGTTTTTTTCTCATTGATTTAAAAATATGGGACATATGTTTTGTTATTTTAACCCTTGTAATCAAAACATCATTTTGTATTACTTATTTTGGAATTGAAGAGTAACGTTTCCACAATATAATATATTTAATGACAATGTTTTTAGTTTAGACATTGGAATGTAACTTATAGGTTATGAAATTTATTAAATATATAAAAATTCAGGAAATTAAAATAATAACTTATTTTATGTCGTGAATATTGGTTAATTAATTAATAAATCATTATAAAATAATTATGAGGTCTTTAAGTGTACCAAAAACCTGAAACTGAATTTTTTCTATTCATAGAAAAGTAATGTAATTTAGAAAATTACCAAAAATTCACCCTAAATGAATTTTAACATTATTATTTTAAAAATGTTTTTTATTTTATCATCAAAATTTTATATGTATGATAAGTTTAAATTATAAATATAAAAATACATATTTATTTAAATATATCTGTTTGATAATGAATATTCATATTTATAACACATAAAAGTATTCAAGGACATAAAAAATTATTTTATCACTTAATTTTAAAAAAGAATATTTTTAACAGAATATTCCATTAAAGTAAATCCTATTAACAAAATAATAGTTTCTTATAAAAATTTATATCTTTTCTCAAAGAAAAAATTTTGTTTGAAAAATACATTTATCAAATTCCATATTAATTAATATATTTAATTATGAATAAATATTAGTAAAATGGAATTTTTGGAATAAAAATTTTACAATTAAAAATTTATTACTCTTTAAGTAAATAATTCATGGACACATAACCCCTTATTACACCCGCATACACCCTAAGAATAATGTCAAGAATGGTGGTTGCTTCATTTGGTGCCTAAGATATCATCGACTGGGTGGTAATATCTACTAACTTGAACTTATCCAGTAGGAAATTCGGTTCCACATTCACTTGCTAAAGCTTGGTTTGGGATTGGTCTATGGAAAAACAGGGTGATGATACTTCCCTCACATGTTCAGGCATATGGGATTCAGTTTCATAATTCTAATATTAAACTAATCAATTCTTATTTTTATATGAATTATGTTTTCTCATTATTACTTATAAGAGATTTATTATAATGCTAAAATTAATACCTACAGTATTGTATATAATGGTTCTATTGAGAGAATGTAATATTGTAATATTAGTCATATAACTGTCAAATCTTGAGGTTCATATTTCCTGTTATACTATATAAATTCTACATCATTACTAAATAAATATGGTTTTGTTTTGTATTATACAATTTAACACACATATTTAGGAATAAAATATCATTTTAAAATAATGGTTCATTACAGGTCCACCATCTTTTTGAAAGAGTGAGGTAGTTGTGACTAGAACTGTCATTTTCGGTTGGACCCTGGTTGATTGACCTCCAATTATCCTTGACCAATAATCGAAATAAAATACAATATATAGGACCATGGCTAAACATCCATCCAATTACCCTTCTTTTTGGTCCAATATTTCTTTTCAACATACCTCAAAGTATCCATTTGTGAATCATTGTCTCCCTCACTTTTTGGGGAATCATCCCTTGCATTCCAAATAAATCGATGCCTTTTATTAATAAGGGTAAAAGAGCCCAGAATCATGGGGGAAATAGAAATGGGGACAAATTTCATCCCCAATCACATGAGACAACCCCTTTGAAGGAAAGGATCTTGGAGAGAAAAATTCAATGAGAGGACATTACTTGGTAGCTAGCGAGACCATGTAGTCGGCCACATAATTCCATTCACAATAGATGTTAGTTATCTCGATATCAAAAAAAATTAATTGACCATCACTCCTGAATTAGATACATCATTTCCACCCACCAGGCACTCCATTGGAGTCCCTCCTTTTAGCATCTCATTAAGAACCAAAAATCACTATGAACACAAATATAAACTACTAAATATAAATATTCTTCAAAATAACCAACATGAAGAGAGGAACACTAACAATTACACTTCTCATGATACCCAAGGCATAGATCATTTAGAATCATGAACCCCACCAACCCATATCAGTGTTATATGCCAAATTCATCATATACATGTAGGATCAAATAATAATGATAGTAAGAGTCAAATGGTTGGGATAGATGAGTATAATTACACAAATAACTATATAGTTAATTTATATTTTGGTTGTTGCATAATATTTAAACAACCATACCCCCTTTTACTATTTTCAAATCCTATACCCATCCAAGATTATCTTTGTTGAAATTTAGCAAGAGGGAATGCATAAAATCATTTTTAATCTTATTTTTTATAGTTAAAACAGACAATAACATCAATTTTTACAAGTTACCAACCAATAATTTTATTAAACACAGATATATCATGTGATCCATAAATTCATGACCAAATATCTGGGTACCCACACATAAATTTTATTTAAAATAGTCTAATAAATAATATTTTTTTTAAATCTATACATTTTTAACTGTAACCATGAAATACACTCATCAGTTCATGTTTCCATAGTAACTTGTACATTATCATGTGATGGTTTTTCTAAAAAAACATGACATTAAATCCATAAATAGTTCTAACACATTATTAGGTGTCAATTATTCCATGGCCCATAATATACATCTTTTGAAAACATTGATTTATTATCACAATGTGATTACACATTGTTACCAACCAACAATAGAACTACATATATTGAAATAGTTCTGAAACCACTTTAGATCACTTCTCTAACCCTTAAAATTGACATATATTGAGAATGTGGTATGCCACAAGACCTTAAGTGAACACCCAATATATGTTATTGGATGCTAAAATATGAAAAAATGTTTTTTAGGGTAATAGTTTTGGGATTATAGAATTTAATGAGATATAATAATAATATTAATTCAACATAATTCAATTGATAATATTTAAAGAAAAATAAATAATATATCAATATATAAAAATTATTATTCATTAAACGTAAACCATTTAATTCTAGTCCTACTTGAGTAAATTTGATAATAGTGGGAAAATCACAGTTATATATATAAAAATAAAAAAAAGTAAATAGTAGACTGATACTGAGGAGCCACTATAACAATATATAATTTTGTTACCTCTTGATGATGAAACCTCTATGTACCCCAACCAACTAATGTTCAATAATCATGCATTTTCTCCATATATATACAATAAATCATAAGGTATACACATATCCCAAATAGCCGATGAAGGGCATGAGTGTGAACTTAGTATGAAATCACAAAAAATTTCCACAAAAAATATACATACATAAAATAGTCTATGAAAAATTTTATGATGAATAGAATCCCAATACATCTCACACACCATACCCCTTCATTAAAAATCAACCATGAGTTTTCATTTTCATACTTATGATAGTTTGAGGCTTATAAGAAACATTCAAAATAGAAAATAACAAATGAACCAATACTCATCCATTAAATATAATAAAAGATGAAATTACATTCCAACTATAACCTCTTAGCCATATAGAGTCTCAAAAAAAACTAAATTACTTACAAAACACATTCCACCAAACCCATGGCATTTCAAATCATTTATCCAATCACTACCTATGGAGTATGACAATTCTAAGGTATAATGATACCCCTCAATCAATTATCTCATACCATTATCAAAAACAGTAATGATAATATGAGAACCCCCATATAGTGGTAGGAACTACCATAAATCATGGACTTATGTGATGGGAACCTTTTCTATACATATAATCGACACAATGTATATCATTGATTCATATACAACATGCACCACCAATAATGAGTGGTTCAAAGCACCTCATGGGATATTCTAAATGTGAACATGATCATAATAGACACATCAATTAGACAAGTTGATTCGAATAACTATCATTATATGACACACTATCAATGTATCTTTTTTATCACTAATGAACCATTTCACCGACCAATGGAAATGATTAACCCTTTATGCATTATCCTAGAGAACAAATTCACCCCACTTTCAGTGATCAGTAATACCCATAGTCTAACGATCCATACCAAACTTGTTACCATAAAACAACGTTGTTCACTAATCCCTAAAACATTATCTATAACTATGGTCAACATGACCAACCAACCAAAGAACCTCATATCACATAAACCATTAAATTATAGGAGAAAAATATCTAGTTCTCTTATGATACTACCCTATCATATCACTGTAAAAAATGAGAAACACTCATTTGTTCTATTTATAGTCGCACACCCACGACCTACCTCTAATATATTATTAAAAAAAGTATAACATAAAATAAACACTAAATAAATAGGCATCACATTATATGAAAATTGAAACAATTAATATTTTTTCAAAACAATCACCAAATCAAAAAAATCATAAAAACATATGTATTTATATATATATGAATTCATAGAGTGATATAAAGTAAATGGACACATATGTAAAGTTATGTATACTTGCAGCTCACTCTTTCACCATATGATATGAGATTATAATTAGAATATAGATATTATCACTTATAAATTTATAAATGAATAATAGCGTGTTTTATAATATTTTCCTATGTTCTGATGGAATGGAATATCTAGTTTTTATCATTTAGTGTTTCCTCAACATAAATAATCATTTTTTTAATTTTTGGTAAAATAATGAGAAATCTATTTTAACAAAAAAAATTAAAATGATTAGAAGATTTTACTGAATATAAATTCTTAATCAATATAGAAATTGTCTTACTCAACCTGAAAGAAATATTATTCAATTAAAATTTCATAATAAATATAGAAAATATCATACCCATAATATAATTTATATTAAATATAGAAATTATCTTAATCATCCTAGTAAAAATCATCCTCAATGAAATTATTTTTCAATACAGACTTATTGATTTTTATAAAATATACTACAAAACCAAAACCCCAAAAACATCAAAAAGGAATTTTAATATATTACAATCATGTAAAAAAACAAAAATAATGGAATATTATTACCCATAAAAATTAAAAAAATGATCATAAAATAAAAACCCTTAATCCAAATCCAAGTTCTAAGGATCTTAATTTGTCTTATACCAATAATTTCAATACCAATATATGGTGTAAATTATCATTGTTGAGAAAATAAAAGACCCCTATAAATCAAATATATAACATGGACCATGCATATACTATATCTATTTCTAAAGCAACCAATTTTATTTAGATACATTCATCACTTTTTATCTTTCAATCCTTGACTTCCCTTTGTATAATCATCATATCTCCCTTCTGTAATTTAATATAGGTCCCAGTATTTATTTGGATGATGATGAATAAAAAATATACCCTTATTTTTTGATATTATTTTATATCGTTGAATCACGAAACTCCATACAATTTATTTATGAGTCAATATTCATATATATGTTTCTCTATTTATGCACATGTGTATTAAATAGTTCTAAACATAACTATTTTTCCAAATAACATCATGTTTAGTTGATCAATTTCTTATAAAAAAGAATTTACATTATCCTCATATTACCTTTTCTTTAGCCTCACATTATCTTCGTTCATTTCCTGTAATGATATTGATCAAGGATCAAGTTCATTAATCTATTTCCCTTTCAATCAAACTTAATATTCTACACTTCTATAATTGATTATAATATCCCTTTAATATATTATCTAAATCTCTATTAATATCATCAATTCACTATTAAAGGACTCATATACGTTGAAGTTAATTTTCCATGAAGACCATAACGAGAATTTTTATTTTATATTGAATTTTTATTGATAATTTCTATGATTATTCATTAAAATATTTATTATCTTCCACATTATCATTTATTAAAATTCTTTTAAAATATTTTTCATCAGTACTCTTATCATATGCATTTGAGTCTCATTCTACGCTAAATATCTTTAATATTTTTCTTTAATATATCCTCATTTGGTAGATCATCCAAATTATTCTATTTACGAATATAAAAAACTTTCTAAAGTGACTAAAATATCCCATTATATTTTTATATAGAAGAACTAAATTTATTTATCACAATATCATTTTATTCAATTACATTTTTCAAAAACTATCAGATTATTATTTTCAATAAATTTCGTTATGATCAAAATTAATTTTTAATTTTGGGTTAGTTCCATCTCATGTTTTTCAAAATAAAGATAATACTTCATCTGCTTTCCTATAACCACATTCATCAACATTATTAAAATATATAGTACATCAAGACCACACACAATCTCTAATTCAATATCTTGAACAATATATTTTTCATTATCTTATTGAACTGTTATCTTCAACATTAAAAATATATGAAAAATAGATGTTCAAAAATATATAATAATGGTTGATTCTAAAAGGGAACCTATTGTAAATAATACAACATGTTTTAACCTAATACACCCAGTGTCGTAGGGGTGGTAGTGGAGGGGGTGAATTCAAATTATTATTGATTTATACTATTTACCATGCCTATTTTCATTAAGATCATCTTCTCTTATTATTAGGCTATATATTTGACAATTGATTAAATTTCCTTTTAAAAAGTCATCTAAATTTTATATAGTGAATATGCAATTAATTTAAATCATATTGTGACTAGCATATTTTAATTAGTTCAAATACATTAGGATATATCCAATTAGCATACAATAAGAATAGATCAAGTGTACAAAAATACTCTATAACTCCATATATTTTGGGTAAATGGTTTAGGTGAGGTCCCTCAACATTATAGATTACTACCAATACTATTTTATGTTATATCACTCATCAGTAGTGTTAACTTCATGTGGGATTGTTTAGATAATTTCTCAATTCATTCGAAGGGTCACTTTCTTTTTTTTCTACTATAATAGATATTAGTTTATAGACATCAATTTCTCATTAAATTTTATTAACGTTAATTTAAATCCATGTTCAATGTGTATAAAATTTAGAATCAATATCAAAATTTCCTTATATTATGCCCTGATGTAGAAAAATGTGAAAATATCAAATGGAATACTATATGTATAGATAATTTTTAGAAGAGTTGAATATTTTATATTTATGTAACCATTACACATCATAAATCACTATTAATCATAATAAATAATTTATACAAAGTAATCATAGTAATCATATTGCATATATTCTCTCATAATAATATCAATAAACCTATTGTATCATTGATAATTCGAAATTATGACCTTTAATATATTATCAACCAATAATAAGAAAATACAATGAAATCATATTTTCAATAAAGTGCTGGTTATGTAATTATTTCTTCATATTTCATTGAATAAATAATTTTTTCCTATATAAATTATACATATAACTCTATATAATGTTTAATATTCATATAAATGTTTCTTATATATAACATTATTTTTTATTTTAAAAATTCAATAAAAATAATTACCTTTCCTTGTCCCTATAATGAAAAACTACCATTGGATTAACTTTAGTTTATGATCTCTATTATTGTTCAAATGGGTGTTCAATAATTATCTTAGCAACCAAAATAAATATTTTGTAAATAAAAAAATATTATTTCCCATATATTTATCTGTATTTAACTATAAATTTAATTAAAAGATTCATTTTGTTAGGAAATTTTAATTTTTTCTTCAAATTTGGTCAAACTACAAATGAATCATGGTTTGATGTAGAACATTGCGACAAGAATTTATTTGAGTTACTAAACCACTAAATGTTTAAAATTTAGGGTCCATGATTTTATCCAATGTCCAACATTATTAGGGTTGTTTTCAATTGATTTAAATATGATTTTAAAAATAAGTCATACTTCTGTTATGAAAAAAATGTCAATAGATCAGAATTATCAATCATATTTTATGATTTATAATGACCCATACATATATCCCCCAATCATGGAAAAGACTCTCACGAATCTCCCATAACATTAAAAATTTAACCTAATGTAATGAAATTTTATTTATATTATTATACTGATGATACACATAAATACCATATTAATTTCTCTTACATAACATAGTATCAGTCAAACACTTTAATATATGAAAACACATAGGTACATTTATATATGGACTATCATGACGAAACATATTTTCTGGGAAATGAATACTAACATAATCTAAAGAAAAAAACTCTTAAATATTTTACTTTTAAGATGATTTACTATTATGTGTGAAAAAGTTACATGCCTCTGTATGTAGTGAAAATATGTTCTTCCCTTTTCAACATTTCACTGACTACTCCAGGATTTAATTTTATATATAGAAGGAATGTTAATATTATCCCAGACATCACCAAAAAAATTTCCCCCACTATAATGATAAAAATTAAATAACAAAACCTCACATCCACTTGTTGAATCCATTATAAATTTAAAATTCCAACTCTTTGAAATATCGACAATCCCACAATATTTTAACTTCTACATAATTCATTATTAACTTATATAGAATATTTCTAAAGCTACCAACCCAATTTCTATAACTTCTTGGGAATACATAGTATTAATCAGACACTAATAATCATCATCATTCAATTCTTAAAATCCTTAACCATCAAATATCTTTGAATTTTAGAAATATCTAATATATGAACTCATTGTTATTAAAATATCTCCAATTTAAATTTATTGAAAATTATTATATAAAACAAATAAACAAATAAGATATGAATATACCCTCTCAAATTTAATATATTACATTAATATCAACTAAAATGGATTTTATGGACTTATTTTATTCCCATTATATCAATTAAATAAAATTTGTGAATCATTTAGTATACATTAATATTTTATTTTCATTATATTCTCTCCCCCTCTATGACACATCATATTGCACAATAGTTTCAATAAAGATCATAATTTTTTACTATTTCAATAGCAAACAGACTCAAAGCAGTCTATAATCCCCTATTATCGCCTATAAATTATTAGAATTCATCCACAAGATTTCATCTTCAAACCATTTAGGCTCTTGTAAAAACTTATTAAATATCAATGAAACCATTAAAACATATTTTAATTAATCAAAATTGTAACTTTATATTCATATCATATTAAAAACTCTAGAAAATCTAGTTTCAGAATTTTCCACGTAGAAATGAGTCATCAACAAATCATCTTGGAATATTGAGTGCAAACATGATGTATGAAGCAAGAGTTCAATTCAATGAACTTAATGATATTTATTCAACCCAATTTCTTCAATAAGAATAAATAACTCCTGTAATAATGATCTATTAATATCAAAACAATTTATGGTCTCAATCAAAATTATACAAAACATTCAGCATATTAGTAATAAATTACAATGTTTTCAGGTCATGGATCATTTTTTACCAGTTGATATCACTTTTTCATTATAAAATAATGACAAAACTAGATATCCATGATCTTTATTTCTAAAATGGATTTAATTAATCTCTTGTAAGGATAATCTGTGTCTGAATGTTCATAAACAAATCCCCCGTAATTACTATGGATATTTAAACTAAATGTTTAAATGTTATTTAGAATAATGATAATGTTATTTATCATAATAATATTATCTCAAATGTGTTTATAATCCTAAAAAAACCACTTGATGACCCATTAATAATTCATTAACAAATTGATTTATCTCATGGCCTATAAGAACCATAAAATTATTTTTCAAGGATGTCCATAACATTGAAAAAGGCCCAATACCTCATTTGGAGTTCTAAAATTGCATTAATAGAATTAAATAAAACTCAAATATTGTTTGACTAATTATTTACTCCATCTCATGCACCATAACATATGTAGTTATTAATTTAATGTGTATAAAAAGATTCAAAATTGATTCCTCATGGTTTATAACTAATATCACATTATGATCATATTTTCTTATAAATACAAGAAATTAATCATCACTACTCATTTCTCAAGGTTTAACAAGATTCTTCTATGAATTTCTATCAACCAACATGTTGTGTCAATGTTTTATTGGAAATACACATTTTTAATTCAAACTAAACCTGTATAATACCATTCTATTCAACACACTAACCTATCATCGATCATATCTCCTCATTAATCCTTCACCAAAAAATATAAACTCCTATGATATATGGGAACTAATAGACACCCCCATTTTCTGGAATGTAGTGTCCAGGATTTAGAGATAATTTTTTCATTTTTAGCAAGGATTCATGGTGATTGTCTCTTGATTGTCACTCGTTTTACAAGCTCACATAATTTTATTTTGTTTTAATATTTAAAAAAAATCATGTCACCTTTTCCCAAGAATAAATATTCCAAATTTTTCACTATTCTGAATTTTTTCTATAGATATTGGATGTTAATTTATTTTTTAAATAAATTTCAGCGGTATTTATTCTTATGATATCACTTTTGAATTATTCTATGTGAATCTGGTATTTATTAATATTTTATAACTTAAATCTTGGTACATAAAATTTTAGGTTTCTTTTAAAAAATTATAATCATACAATATATTATTATTTTCATAAAAAGACATCATCTTCTAGTGATATATGTCTATTCAAGTGCATTCCTTTTAAAATTTGAAGAGTTTTCTTTTTTTAATTTGTACATATTTTTCCTTCCATGATGATAAATTATACTTTTTTTTATTATTTTAGTCAATTTATTATTTTGCATACATTAAGGATAGTGTAAAATAATTTCACAAGATGTCTACCATAAATCACTTTTAAGGACTATATCATATTTTAACATGAACATGAAAATATTCACTAATTTAACATATAATATTTTAATAGAAACCAGATTTTATATTGACACATATACTATAGTCATCATTATCATTTCTTCTTTTCTCATCATCTTATAATATCAAACCTGATTCCCTCTTAATCTTAGTAAATAACATTTTCTTTCGTAATTATATTTGAATATTCTTTATATCTATGGATTGCAACCCCTAAATTCTATTTGGAAACCACTCATCAAATGATAATATTTTATGTAATTTATAAACTTATAGTAAAGGTGTAGTTTATATTCAATTATATTCTGATATTTTTTTTATTTATATATACAGTTGATGTCTATAACACCAAAAATAAAATAATTTTAATAATATGCATAAGATTTATACATTATCTCTTATGGTTCTCATGAGTTTGATAATATTTTAAATTCACATTTTAAAATAAAACTAATGGATTCATCAAAAAATATTATAGTCTGACAAAAATTCCAATAGTATAATCATAAAATTTTATGTCACTCTTTTTGGATGAACATACATGATTCATATATTTTCATTACAATATGACTTTCTATCCTTGATTAATATTACATACTACTCTTATTTAACTTTTTTAATACACATAAATTCACATGATTTATTTGTATTTTAATGATTCATACTTGAATACATATTTTTCACATAATATTTGGTCTTAGGGATTTAATAATTTATGTAGAAATTATTATTGTCTCGATGAAATTATATTGTGTTTTATATTTTCTATAATATCATATTTACCAATTCTTAAATTAACTTCCAAACCAAAGCACTTCAAGTAGAACCAAACTATTTCATCTAATACTTATTTAAATTTAGGTTTATATTCCATTTTATATAGCCTCCCTTGATATTCCCTCACTTATGTTAATGATAGTAAATAAAATCCATTTTTCTGTATCATGTCTCATTCTTATCTATCTATGTATTCTTGAATATTATACATAATTTTTTTCCACTTTCATTGATTTCGAATTTTTATTAACCATATTGATATTGAATTTATCTTTCACTCCATTTCACTTATCAATTTTCATATCCAGGAGATATAAACCTAGAACTTATTTCTCAATGAGATCATTATATATCCATGTTATGATTTCATAAAATTCTTTTAATAGTTTATCTAACGATTCAATAATATTTTTGTTGCTCATCTTCACTTCTATTTACTGAAACCATTCCATGATTTTATTTAGCAGATCTATTTGTATAAACATATAACTTATTTTATTTAATAAATTCAAAATATATTTTAAATTTTAATAATTAGTCAACTGATTTATTCACTAAAATTTAACAATTAAAAACCAAATATTATTTCAAAAGGTAATCAATTTTCTAATTTTATTCTTCCAAATAAGCACTTGGATTTATAATAAAACAATATTTTAAATTATAATTTATATTCAATGTAATTACAAATTAATTTTTTTATGAATTGAATACTATTATTAAATTACATGTTTATGTCAGGATTGATCTATCTTAGGGTTTTAAACATACTTATGCGACTCTTTCAATAATCCTCTTATATTCTGGTTGTTCTTTCATTGAACATATAATTATTATTTATCACAAAAAATTTCGAATTCTAGATAAAAAAATCCATATTGTTCAAAATCATCTTAAACAATCATCATGTACATTCATGTAGAATGAAAATTTAGATTCAATAATAGGTCATTATGGTTAAATTTAAAAATAGATCCTCTCGTTTTAACAACACATGTTCTAATAAAACATTACTATGAAGGGGGTGTTAATATATTTGAAATTATTACCTCTTATATTTTAATTAAAATCACGTTCTGTAGTTAAAAGTAATATTTCTCAACCATTTGTTACTTTTAATTGAAAAAATTCATCTTGATGAAATATAATTCTAATATATAGAATATAAAGTATGAAAATTTAAAATGTTTTTAATTGTTTCTCATGAACTATGATATATCCATGTAACATATATCAACATTGTTATGGTGTAAAATAAATACTAAATCTCCCGATATTGGTGGATACATGGTTTTGTTATGTGCATTCCTTTTTAATGTTCACTAACATTACATGTTTTTGGGAAATCACCCCCACCTATGAGGATCACTACCTAAAGAATGGTTCAAGCTGTAGATCAATAAATCCCTAGGATCCCCCATTCCTTAATTTTTCACACTATGAAAGAAATAAATTAGCCGGTTTATATGTCGCTTATCATTTTATTGTCCTCATGTTCAGTCTATCCTCTTAATAAATTATTTATGAATACTACATCATAAATTCTAGATGCAATGAACCAATGAATTCCATTATGTAACTTTCAAATCCACTAAATAATATATGAAAATTATAGTCATAGGTGTTTAATATTTGATCTATAAAATAGCATTACGCCATTTTTTATTCAATATATTGAATAATTATTTAGATTGAATGATCATTAATATATTAAATCTTATTTTATTCAATATTAATAATTTATATTTTATAATACACATTTTTAATCATAAACATATTCAAAATTACTAACATTATAACCCAATAAATTTAAATATTCAATATAGCTTTGGTTATTGAAAATATTCTACACCTTTCTTAAAAAAATAATTTTCTTTAAAAATATATCCATATTACTTTATATATATCATAAATTTAAAATATGTGTATCTTATATATATGGGTAATTTTCAATATCAAATTCAAAAAATAAAAATCACCAAACATCATTAATTACAAAATCATCCCGGGGATATAATTCATTTTAATCTATAAAATTGATGTCAAAATATGTATTTAATAATTATCTCAATGACCATCATTGTCTTTTGATAATTCTAATGCCCCAAATATGTTGAGTTTTTATAGATTTAACCAGTGTCATTATGGTAAAATTCCTCACTTAATGGAATATTTATTCCTTTTCAACATTATTCACTAGTATCATGCATTGAGACTTGATATTTGACTTCATGTAATTAACTCATTTGTGTAATTAAATAACCTAATTCTTAATATTCATGGCCGAATAATCTTTTCCTAGTCCAAATATCTCAATGAAATAATAGTTTTATTTGAATAATCATTTCAATATAGGACTTGGATATAAAATGGAAGAAAAGTTAGGTCATTTGTGTTATTGAAAATAGTTTTGGATTTATAATATATCATTTGAATTTATATAAATCATTTCGACGAGAATTACACATCAAAATTTGGTCAATGACTTGAATATTACATATTATTTAATATCTTAGAGAATTATCTACATTTTATCATAATTAGGTTTTTCTTACATATCAAGTGGATGACCCTTATATATAATAATTCATTTCTAGCTATTTTCATGCATGTTTACTTCTACTAACATGTGTGCTTCATGAAACATATCCTAAAATTTATGAGAAATGTCATATTGATTTTCTATGTATTCCTTCAATTCCTTATTTGGTTTCTAAACCATTAATATCGTTTTATTGAGATTCAATTTTTCTTTCACTTTAATTAGTTTATATTACACCAAAAGATAATTTTTATCACAATAGTGTTATCAAACTCCATTTGTTTTAATATATTTTCTATTATTTTGATATTTTTCCCCCAAAATATTAAATAATTTTTTTTCACAACTCATAAAAATTAGAAAAAAATTTAATAATAATATAAATCATAATAAAAATATACCTTACCCTAGGAAATGAATTATATCCCAGGATGTTCTAATTTAGTTAAGGTTTTGGAATTTATGAAATTTTTTATATTTTTATAATATAATGTGTGTAAGCTTGTGGAATCTATATAGAAGGTTCGAAACTGATGGGAATTATTTTTTTTATAAATTACCAATAAATATTTTTAATCTCTAATTCACAATAGTGATGTACCCTAGGTCAATCTCTTGAGTAGGCCACTTACATAACATTTAATTTCACTCTAACTAGTAATAAATTAATATCATCAACTAAAAAAGAAATATAATGGAATTGATGTTTTATAAAATGTATTTAATATGTATATACATATAAATTTTAATGAAAAAATAAAAAAAAATAATAATTAATTTAATGGAATTTAAAAGAATGATGATAGGATTTATTGATCATAAAAGTTCTGAGTGATATAATAACTATTATATAAAAAATATTTTCAAATTTATATTAATTTTATTTATCAAGAACTATGGACTCTTTCTCTATAAATGAAATTAGAATTTCAACACAAAATACCTCTACTAGAATGATAATTCTCTTCCACTACAATTTATAAGTCACACTCTAAAGTATAAATGACTGAATTATTAAGGGAAAGGAGTATTTGGGATAGAGAAGAAGAAATTTAATGATAAGAAAAAGTTTAAGACCCCATAGACTAACCTATATAACTACAACCAATTTATAAAAAAATAATATGATATATAAATAACAGAAAATAATAAACAAATCAAGTGTTATTCATTCTATAAATCAAGAAATAAGGGTAATTCCCTATTTTTACATAGTTGATAGAGGCATAGTGGAAGAACAAGAAAGGTAAAATAAAGTGTTCGATAAGATGAATCGTAATGTGCATTAAAAATATATAATATTATAATAGACGGAATCCTTAATATTTGGCAATGAATATTTTAGAACTCTTTTGATTATAAGTAGAGGTACACATTTTTAAGGGGGAGAGGGTTGGCTCATTTTTTCAGTAAATTTTTCTTTTATTAATTCTCAGGTGGTTTCCCAATTATATTTTTGAATTAGGAAATTATTTCTTAAAATGTATGGGTATGATACTTCGTTTATTTTTATCCCATAAAATTTGAGCAATAATGTATTTTTTAGCTAGCTATTTTACATAAATATATGAGAAAACATTTAAATCCAGACAAACTTTTCGATATATAATACACTAGGATAAAATGCCACTATTCCCATAAATGATGATAAACATCATGAATATATAATGATGTGATATATTTATTATCACATAACTAATTTTACATTAAAATTTCATCTTATTTTAAATTTTAATTATAGATATATGGGATCATTCTTTTTTATAAACAATGCATAGATTTTGAGGTGTCACATTCATGAATCATTCAAACCTATGATTATTTGATTATGAAATAGGACCATTTAAATTGAATTTATCCCATAAAACAATTAATAATTTAAAATTAATTTAATTTTTTTATTTCTATATTAAATTTAATGATTGAATTAATAAAATAATATTACATAAAAATACATAATTGGGTAATTTTTTAATCAAGTAAAACTCTTTAGAAAAAAACAATAATATGACAATTGTCCTTTAAATAATGAATTGTCAGAGATAAGTAACTTATTTATAGAATTAAATATTTAAAAAAAAATTCATTATTAATCCCCTTGCTTAATTGCTTCACACATGAACAATTGTTTATAATGAGGTTAAAACATACTTCACAAGTAATAATTGTCTGATGCATATAATTATCATATCTGAAAAGAATTTCCAACGTCCTGAATTGATATTTTCTTCACAATCTCGAAATATGTTATTAATATTCCATTAAATATAACGTTAATCTCTATATTCATATCATACATACCTCTCGAAAAAATTATTTCTTTCTCAAATCGATAATATAAATATTTTTCTGTTCTTATTCCCCAGATCTTGGGTGATATATGTTGGCTTGTAAAAATTATCATATCTCCACAAGATGAGGAATTAAAAATATATAAATAATTAGTCTTTTTCGTTGTGATTTGGAGGACATGGCTTGCTGGGTGACCATATATTGATATTAAAATTCTAATATGGGTAGTTTGAAATATTAAATACATTCACATGAATATTTAATTGAGATTAATATAATTTCACCGTTGAATTAAAAATTCAAATATAATCCACAAACTCTTTTAGTGGAACACTACATGGGTCAAACTATTTGTTATATCATCAGAATTGTCCTTTTTTTAGTTTTTCATGATCTTTTTTTTATTTTATGATTACTTAAAAAATGAATACAATACAGGAATTAAAAATAATTAATACATGAAACATTAATAAATCAATATCATCTCTATTTTTTCAATTTTTGGGGAATGTGTTGACATAAATAAATTAAAAATGATAATTAATCATGATTTTTTTTATAGATGGCCAGAATGTTGACCCACTTATCCCAAACCCCAAAGTGAGGAACACTCTAATGAATACACATGAAAGGAATTTAATCTAAATCAAACATAATATATCCATGAAAAAAATAAAATTCTGTTTTTGTAATGACATTTTTTTCATGTAATATTCCTTAGAACTATAATGAAATCAATGGAATGTATCGAATAAAAATGATTAAATTTAAATTTATAAAACATATTATCAATGTTTGTTACAAAAAAATCTTCACTCATCAAAATAGAAAATTATTAACTACAAATATTTGAATGTAGAAATATAAAAAATTATGGATCAAAAAACACTACTGAAGACAATCAAGAAAATGAAATAAATTAAAAGTAGACTTGTAAATTGTTTTTGAAATATCTTTCATGTGAAAAGGCACTAATATTTTGTAATAGTAGTTCATATGAGTTTCACAATCATTGAAACATCCTTAAATTAAATTAATTTAAATTATGACACAAAATCATAATCAATTTTTTTAAATATATAAATGCTTAAATTTATAAGTGTGATAAAAATAAAATGATTAAATTTAATTCAAGAATAATTTAATTATGCTCAATACATTCTCAAAAATAATAATACCTAAATGTATAAAAAATGTATAGAATTTTTGAAAAAAGGAAAAAGGAAAAATTACCCAAAGGTAGGTTGATTTCCGCTAAGATTTTTATTAAATTAATATGTAATTTTTCCCAATATATTCCAATTTGATGGGAAGTAAATAAAATGAGATGTAATCATGTTAAATGATATTATTTAAAGATACATGATTGGAGTTATGTTGTTTAATATATCCATAATAAATATATAATAAATCTAGTGGAAAAAATAACATAAAAAAATTCTTTATATATAAATTATTTTAAATAATTTGAAAGGTAATAATGAATGGGATAATCATGATTAGGAAACCCATTTGGGATTAGGTTTTAACATCCCCAATTTTTCATGTTTTATTGGTTTAACCAAAATATGATGTTTGATGGGGTTGTTTGATATGAAACACAAATGTATTTTCCATACATTCTACATCCCTTAACACTATCTTTAGATGAATCCCTTGATCGAGTACATCTATTCCATCATAAAATTAATATGTTATATCTTGTTAGGTTGATTAGATGAGAAATAACGTATCCTCTAATTTTTTTTTGATTATTATTGGGGATTACATTTAAATTACATATGAGGCCACCTTCATTTTTGATGTATTTATGATATTAACCAAAGAGTTGTTAGAAAACAATTATATATGAATAAGATTAAATTTTTGAAGAATAAATAAATAAATATTCTTTATTATGAAATTAATCCTAGAATATGACATCTTTTACAAATTACACTATGTAATCGGTCTTAGTAGGGGTATCTTATTCATCATTATTATCTTTTAGGTAAATCAATGTACAATGAAAATATTAATTATGAATGCAATGGATTGTAATAATAAATTATTTTTATATAAAATTAAAATTAAATTTGATCAATAATGAATCATATGATTGAATTGTTTTAGTTTTCAATTATATTCCATTTCTCAGTGCCTCTTTAATTGGGTTGGTGATTTATAGAACAATGTAGTCCATCATCTATATATAATCATAAAATTATCTCACAGGCATTTTTTATCCCCCCAATTAATGGGAGAATAAGTGTGTCAAAAAGTTTTCATTTTAAAAGATAAGAGAATCAAGTATAATTTTTATTTTATATTTTTTTAAGAAAAATTCATGAAAACATCAAGGATTTACCACATGTATATCAACTGGAATATTTAATTCTACAACATCACCAAGAAAATGATGAGAGTATTGAAATGGACACTCTATTATTGGTATTAAGTGATCATTCGTTTCATCAATTATTAATGTTTTTGGAAATGACTTCACTTATTATTTATTATTATTTTATTAATTCTACCACCATAAATAATTGTTTTCCATTATTGAAGTGGAAACAAAGATAATTTTTTATCTCTCTAAATGATTCATTTAGAAATCTTATTTAACATGAGTCTCTAAACCTCTTCTTAAGTAGAGAAATCCATTTGGAAAAAAGAAAAATAGTTATTAAAATAACCATAAAATTCCATCTTGATCAAATAAATGAATGATATGAAATGATGCATTATTTTGTTCATTTTTAGAATTTCTTATTTTCACTGGTTTTGTTAAAAAACTATGTGTAATTTTGGGGCCTACCCAAAATCTACACTATTATGATTCGATATATATTTTCATGAATCAATATCAATATTTTTTAAGTGGAAATTCACAAAAATGGTGCACCATGGTTGGATCTATCAAAGAGGCCACTCAAAAAATAGTGAATTTATTTTTTCACTTCTTATAAATAAACATATAATACTAAAACAGAATCCTAAATTATTGGTGAATTTAATCATTATATATTATATGTAAATATATGTAAATGAAATTTTATAATTAAAAATAACAATAAAATGATGTTATTATGAATGAAAAGAAATAAGAGCAGTTTTTTTTCATTGGAGGATAAATTGATGTAATAATTATTATATGAAAATAATTTCAATTACCCAAAAAAGATGGTGTACAATAACAATCAATCTAAACCCTCACAATCCTATTTAACTTACCAAAATATAATACCTACTAAATTTGTATAATACCCATCCATATCAATTACTTTTTAAAAGTACACCATATGGATAACATAAATATTAATTGGGGAATATTTGGGAATGAGGAAGTAGAAAATGGATGGAAAAGAAAAATGAGGTGCCACAAACCTTAATCATTTTAGGAATAATAAAATTCTCAGAATGGAATAATAAAAATACATTCATCTATAGAGACCATAGTGAAATATCTTCTCCAAACCTCAAACAAGAAAAATAAATTTAGTCCTTCATTTTCAAAGTGTTTGGAAGGGCCAAATGGATGAATAAAAAATTAAAAAGAAAGAATGATATATTCTGATAATTAATATATAATAAAAATAATGAACACTATTACACCAAAAAAAAATACTCAGATATAGAGAATTTTAGACTCAGTAGAAATGATGTAGATCTATATATTTATTAGGAAGAGTGTTCGATCATTTTAGATCCATTTTTTAATTTGAAATTAGACACATTGTTTTCATAAGAAATTATAAAATTATAGATTATTTTATTCTATAAATTTATTTCAATATTTCATGCCAGTAAACACCCAAAATGGAAAATTCACTGGACACATGTATCTAGTTTTACAAAAAAAAATAAGAGAGGTTTTTTTTTTCATGGAATACTATTTTGATTCTAAAAATTTGTTTTATCAGGATTATATTACCATAAAATTGGATAAATCTTGAGTATAAATAGATATTTAATCTTTTCTTATGCCTCATATATAATTCCCATATAATTGAATCTTATTTGAGTTAGTATATTTAGAGTTATTTGTTAACATATAAAACTTATCAAAATTGTTCTTAGATTTTAGGGCCGATTTTTCATAATTCTTTTCAGACACTTATTTAAATATTTATGTTTAGTTATAATTTAATGAAATATACAAAACTATAATTATAAAAAAAAAAATTTCATAAATTGGTTTTTTATGTAAAATTTTATGATAGAAATATAAAATTGATGGAAATCACATAAAACCCCAAAAATGCGACATTCTCAATATTATGATATTTTTTTCTAAAAACAAAATCCTTTTATTGTTTATATTCAATAAATTAATTTTTGGGATTAAAATAATGAATTATAGAATAAAATATATAATTTTTTTTATATATCACACACACATAAACATTAACCTCCAAAAGCATAATCTATATTGATATTAAAATCAGAAACTGATTTTATTTTTGGTCGCACCACTCTATTCTAAAATAAAAAGAAAATATAATTCATCCTTTATGGATCTGAAATCCCTATTTACCATTAACTATCCAAAAATTACATTCATTCTATTATTAATCACCATGTGATTATTGTACCGACCCCCAAGAAATGTATTTCTCTCTGAACTCAATAATTTTAATATGGATATTTTTTCTATACATGTGAACATTTACAATATTAATTGGATTTTGGAAATTATAATCTATCCACATAGTGATATATATAATAAATTTAATTAATGAGGACTTTTCAAGCTTAATTGGTGGCTATGTGTTTGTGGGGAAACATTTTGAAATTAAAATACAAAAAAGTAGAAGATAAAATAATAAATACAATCACTTAAATATTTATATGAATTTAGTGGAATTTACTAACTCAACTCCCCTTATAAATTTACCATATAACCCTCTTAATGAAATGATACATGAGTTAAATAATGAATATGTTTAATGATATCTTCATAATAAACCATTTTATTTTTCTTCTCCTTGTTTTCATAGTACAAGATATGGAAACCATGTAAAAATAATGAGTGATAAATCATGTATTTAATCATTAAGTGTAATTCAATATCATCTCTATTTTTTTATTTTTTTTCTCTCTTTGAGGTTGTTGATTTTATTTTTATATAATATGATGGTTTAATGATGAAAAATGATGAATTCCCACGCCTTACATGGGAAGAAATATGTGAAGTACCTCACATGCAACTTAATGAGATATATCCTAAATAATACACAAATTAGGGCCTTATAGAATACTTAAACATGAAATATCCTTGAAAAAAAGTTATGAATGAGGGTATGAAAGGGAAAAATCAGATATTAATATGGATTAAACACATAATTTAATTCATGGATTCTTTGGAATAAAAAATTTAAAATGAAAAATTATCTTTTTAGTTAATAAATTTTTTTTCTAAATAAATTGCTGGTATCACCCCATGATTTTGTAAATATTTTTTTTACTTAATTTAATTGTTTAGATATTTTTTATTATTCAAAATATAGAAAATTGGTTTGTTTTTATTTTATATAAATATGTTCATCATCTATTATATTAAAAACCATGCTATTTTTCACTACATGATGTTTTTTAAAATTATCTACATTAAAATACATTGTTATCTTACACTACGAACATTATTGTCCTTCCGTGATGTATTTCATAACAAGAAATACCGAGTGTTACCAAATAATAATATATTTTTTATCATGTCATTACAAGGATATATAACCTAGAACATAAGTTTATGGGTAACAATATTATTATCATCATATGAAAATATATTTTTTACACAAATAAAATATGAATTCATAATTTATTAATAAATTATAACTGTTTACGAAAACTGAATGAATATAAAATAAAATATTATTATTATAGTCACAAAGGTGTTTTACCCTAATAATTTAAATTAAGTAAAATTATTCATTGATATTATTGTAATATATATGATACATATTAACAAAAATATTTTTTATATTCAAAAAAACCTATAGAAATAAGATAAGAACAAATCCAATTTTATGCTTAAAAATATATATTTTTATTACATTTTTTTACTATATTTTAAAGAAAAATAATTTTAAATCCCACTTTTTTATGTTATACATATTTAATATGTCACAATAGACATAATATTTTAAATTGAAAAAAAAAATTTGTTTGAATAAATTTTTGGTATTTCTTTGTGAAGTGTCGTTTTTAAAGAATAAAAAAAACTATATTTTAGTTCAAAACATCCATTATATTTAATTTATTTAAAAAGGTAAAATATATATTAAATTTTCATAAAATCTATATTAGATAATATTTTTATCAATTAATCCAACTTAGTTAATTGGAAGTAATTACAAAATGAAATGAAACAGAAAAACTTATCAATTTTTTTGATCATTTTTACCTCAAAAAACCAGAGTGTCATCCCATTACTGGGAATAATTTTAATTTAATTTATGCCATATATTTTAAAGAAATTTTTAAAATTGATTTTATATTTGGAATTCAAATAACTTATAATGTATAATAAGGTAAAAATAGTTTTTTACCAAAGTAAATTAGCGAAATAATTAAAACTAATTACATTCATTATGTTATAATTAAGCTTCTCTAGGGACGAAAAAATAAATTTAAGAATTATTAAAAACTATAAACATATATAAGATCCATTGGTTGGAAATATTTCAACCCAATAATACCTATTATTGAATTTAGAACATTATATCATCCAACTGCTATGTGAAACATGTTGGTGGAATTTTCACTTCTATTATTTACAAGAGTGCCACTTCCCATCCAATATAAAAATTCCTCCTCTCCTTCCACTTTCTCACACCTCTCAAAGAACTTATCACATGCAAAATATGTAAAAATAAGATCCCAAAATACCAAAATTCCTTCTATAATCCTCCATTTTGGTGTAAATAATTCCATGTAATCCTATTGGAACAAACCAAAAGTACGTACCTCATTAAGAGGTAATATCTTCTCTCAAGATCCACTTTTTTATTTTCATTCTAACCCCTTATATTGTCTTCAACCCATGATATTATAAAAAAAGAGTATAATAAATATATAATTAAATTTTTATTCTATGGGTTTTAACTAAAATTTCACACACCTCTATCTAATGGGTAATAAACATACTATTTACTTGTAAAGTGAACTACAGCCTCACTAAACAACGATTGATCATTTTTTCTTTACAACCACTCATGGTGGAAAGTATAATGAAAACATTTTTTAGATATTTCATATATTAGACTTATTAATTATTTGAGAATATGTATTCATTCTAATACTTATACATATATATATATTTACTTTCCTTTTTGGTGTAAATATGATAATTTCTTCTGAGGTAGTGTGGACTACCGACCCCTCAATGCATTGTGATTCGTTAACACACTACATAGAATGCATTAAATATGGGGTTTGTAAACATAATATATATATATATATATATATATTTATAATTATAAATTATTTATATTATATACATATATACAAATATTTCATTTTTATTCTTTCTTTTAATGTGAAAATAAAAGTGGAAACAACGTTCATACGTACGTATGACTAACCATCTACATGAATAGTGTATTGTATTTCATATGTCTATATTATATTGATTTTTATAATACAGAGATATAGAGTTAACATGATATTTATATCAGGGTTTATGTTCATGTATCATGATATATGTTTAAGGACTCATGAAATAAAAACTTTGGATACATGAAAATAACAAAGCAGATATTACCCAACGTGAAACAGTAACATAGGATTGAAAACAAGAGGGTAGCAGATGGTCATAGAAAAACGAAATATAGTATTAGATATAATAATATGGTTTATTAAAATATGTAAAATTAAATTAAATTAATTATTATTTTTTTGTTTGAACGAGTACGATGAGGGTCAATATGCAAGGTAAGGGAAATTTCATCTCACTTTTTATTAAGTTAGATACATATATTATTATTCAATCTGATATTTTGTATGATATATGTAATGACCATGAATTTAATTTATTTCACTTATAGTTAAATTTATGGGTATTTACATATCCATTTCACGAACATTATTTCATGGTGTTTTTGAATCAAAAGTTACCAAATCAGAATGTTAGTTTTGTGAAAATTAATCTTCCATAGGACTAATGTTTTGTTATCAACCTAAATTATTTTTTGAGGTGTAAGTAATTCCATTATAAATGTTATATAATGAATATTAATCTATTAATGATATTTTATTCTTTATTTAATTTACTTTTCATACATGGAGTGGGTGATCCCATGTTATCAAGTAGTAATATTTTGTTGAAAATATTCCATGATTTCCCATGATTATTAAAGACAGTGATTCCTTTGATGAAATCGTGTGACATATCTCTCAAGAACACTCAAGAGTTACCTTATAATATGTTATTACATGATATATTCATTTTTAATGTTATTCCATTCTTTGGTAAAAAACATATTTATGAATGTGTTTTTAATAAAGCCCGACATTACCCTCTCTCCAGTCAAAAATCTATGTTCCATGAAAACAATGTTTTCTAAAAAGGATTTACAAGTATATTATACAATTCCCCTATAGTATTTAAAATACTTTTTTTTTCGTTTTTTTAATTTTTCTAATATTTATTGACAAATATTCTGGTCTCTTTCCAGTGAAAGAATTTTTCTACCCTTTTTATAGTGAAATACGAATGCTCTTTTTACCTAATACGACATGAACAAACTTACTAGCTACAATTTTTTGAATCTCCCTTTCAATATTTAAAAGGTTATTTTTTATGAAATTTTCTAAAAAGTATTTTCAATGATATGGATTTGAATAGAATTTTATGCATATTTTATAATCATTCATGAAAACAAGATTTTAAAACATATTCAAGATATCTTTATAAGTTTTCAATTTTAATTCCAAATGATATGGTTTTCAAAAAAATCTCAAAATTATTTATATTTATTCAATTTTATTTTCAAATAAATGGTTTTGAAAACATTTTCATGATTTCATTATATGTTTTAAAAATTATATCAATGAAAAAAAATTAAAATGTTTTGAATATTATTTTATAATCTCTAAAGGAAAATAAAATTTAAAAATGTTTTCAATATTCATTTAATGTTTTCAGGGAAATATGTTTTTTGAAATGATTTCAATAATTATTTATATGTTTTCAATTTATTTTATAAGAAAATTATTTCAAAAAGTTTTATTTATAAAAATCCCTCTTTAAAATATGAATATATATATTCCTCATGAAATATTTTTGAAAGATATTTCAATGTTATTTTCTTTATAACATGAAATATGTTGATGTTTCTCATTAATTTATGTGAAATTATCTAATGGTTCTGTTAATATTCTTTATCTAAATTGGTTGTGCTTATTGTCATGTTATTTATGAAGCCTATTTCCATTTTATGGTTTATATGTTTATGAAATATATTTCCCTTTAATGGGTTATATTTTTATGAAATCATTTTCATTAATGGGTTATGATTATGATGAAATGATTATGAAACATGTTTTTATTTCCACTGTTCATTATATGTTTATAAGATTATGATACCCATTTAATTTCATCAGTTAAGATTTTTTTGGCACATGTATTGATGATTTAATTATAATATTTTTAGGACCTATATCTCCCTCTAATGAATTAGGTAAATATTTATATCTTATAAGACATACTTATATGGTCTTGGCAGTGATCCTTGAATACTATGATGGAAATTTGAGTGATCTGTGACTACAAATATAGTATGAGGATTAAAATCATGCTACTAATATGGCCATGAGAGTTCACCCTAACTACTATGATTATATGGGAGGTTAACCCATATTACCAAGATGGTCTTGGTAGTGATTCATTGGATGTTATAGAAATCATATTATATGATTAGGTGTTTTCCATAATTCCATGTTTTATTCCTATGTTGTGCTTTCATGGCTCACATTATTTTTTTACTTATGATTAATGTATTATTAACTCCAAATTTTTTTCAAGAATTAATTTATATGATCTTTGATATGATGGGTTTGAAATTCTATTTTACTGATCATGTTCTCATAACCTTATGGTCATGATTATTCTTGTATATCTACCTTAACGACCCATACTAATAATTTTTTCTCAGACCTTTTATGTTTACTTATCTTGGATATGGATATATGTATCATTTTTTATGTTACTAAGAAGGGTTCTACTCATGAAGAACCTAGTGAGATATAATGTAGCACACTTATGTATTAGTGTTTATGTTTTCATGTTTCCGATGGCACTAAACTAGTATGGTATTTGGACGTCTATTTGTATATTGTATAATGTATTATGAAAATGTTATGTAATAGTAATTTTTGAGAAGAATGATTTTATATAGTTGTTATTAGTGAAAAGGTATTTCTAACCTTTTTAATATAGGATGAAAAATGTTTAGTGAGAACACTTGGTATGTTTCTATGTATATGTTTAGTGAAATCTCTAAGGAGTTGTATGAGGATAAGACCACATTTAGTAAAATGTAATGTAATTTTGTTTATCTATAGATTTAGTTGTGTACTTGAAATAAATACCTATCTAGATACTACAAATGGACGTGGATATGGAACAAATGTAGCTAGAGGTAAGTACACTTTCAATATGTTCCATGCCTAAATAGGGGCAATCTAGTACCCAATAATGGGCCTTACAACACACCTAGTTTCACTCCTAGGGGGTATTCCTTGGTAATTAAAAACTCTTAATGAAGTATCATGACATATTTAAATATATTTTGGCTATTAATAACATACAATGAACTAAGGGTGTGATAGATTAAATTTTTTTTATGATTTTTACATCTATATGTAATTATTTTCATTACTATTTTGTTTTCCACAATGATAATTAATGATCAAACTATAAATCTAGTTTTAGTCACAGGTGGGGACCATAAGAAACTAGATTAAAATTGAATGTGATGGATTATTTTTTGATGATATGTCAGGTGGAATGATCACTAGTGTAAAAGATGTTTTGATTACAGCTAATCAGTTTTCACAAAAAATGATTAACAATGTGTACCTTAACCAACTATTAGAATCCCCATGGAAGATAAAGGAAGAGTTTTCTAATATTTCAAGTATTTATTACCATGGATTATTGAATATTTGTTTTTTTTATGTCAATTATTTGGTAATAATCACCTAACTAAATTTCATAGATGAATAATAAGATGTATTGATTGTGGAAAAAACATCACAAGGAAAGTGAATTCAATGGGATAATGAAGAGATCAGTTAAAAAAATGGATTAGAAAATGGACCACCCTAATACATAATCTAAGGTTAAGTATAATATGTGTGATGTAAAAAATCATTATGTAACCTAGAGTATTGTGATGAATGGTCCTGAAAGGAACCATCATGGTGGTGTATGTAATAGATATATTACTGATGATAAAGAGACTAAAAATGATATGTGAAAGGAAATGGGTATTATGTACTAGGATGAGGTATTATTGTTAATTTAATAAGGTTTAAGTGGAATAATCAATGTTTTTGTGTGTTTAGACTAAATAATTATGTAATATTAATGTTGAAGTATACAAGGATTTTATACGTATGTTTTTTGATCTATATTTACATGTTCATGTTGAATATTCATGATATAATAGTGATGTGATTTAATGAGAAGGTGATATTTTGACTTATGGAAGGTAACCCTAAATATTTTATTTATATTGAGGTAATGTTGTTATAGTAAATTGGATAGTATAGATTACCATTGACCTACGTATGAAAATATGGATAGGTGGGTTATGCTATTATTGATAAAGTTCACATCATTTTTGGATTTAATGAATATATCCAATATATAATGTAATAATGAATCATGCATGTTTTCCAAATGGATTTATGGTTATAATGGTTATTACCATGTTTCAACAGAATATATGATAATTTTATTCACATTTTTGTAATGTGATAAAAATGTTGTACTCTAGGATATACATGGGATCAAATATACGATGAATTCATGATATTATTTCTTAAAATTATGAATTTCATATTTTCAAATTTTTATAAGGTTAACCAGTCATAAAAATTTTAAACTAAAACTTGGATGATATATCTATTTACTGAGTATGTAATTAAATCATTCAATAAAAGGCTGTTTAGTGATTAAAATTATTTCAAGTATTTCCATATTATTTATTAGGGACATTAATTTAGTTTTTTTTAAATGAAATCATGTATGTTGGGTGAAAACTAATGAAGTCCAAAAATTCCATGGGTCTTGAACCCATAGCTGATGGATGATAATAATTTCACTACAACCACTAACATACATGATGTCCATGTTTGTGTGTAATTATTTTTGTTGAATAATAATTAATGATGAACTAGTAGTTTCACTTTTTATGTTTAAATATTTATGTAATAAACATATTTATTTTGATGAATATTTTGACATAAATTGTAATAGTTTTCATTATTTTATGTGATTTATTATATTCTAAAAGTGTATTTTATCAATTGAGGCATCAATGTAAATTTATGGACATCCATTACATGATGTAATGGATCACTGAGTAAATGATAATACCATAAATAAAGAATATATTTTTTTTAATATAAATATAAAAATTAAGTATATTTCCTAATATTTATTGTCAATAAATGAATCAATAAACGTTAAAATAATGATAAAAAATATGTTGTCCTATTAAAATAATTTTTATTTAACTGTTTTTCTTTTAAATCATCATCAATTTATGACATTAAGGCCCTAAATAATTTATTGATCATTCACTAAATTTTGATTGATTACCTTAATCACTCCCAAAAAATATATACACCTTTTCTTCCATGTCCAATATTCCCTCGCGACCTATGTTCTCCTATTAGGAAACATTCTTATATGTTTCTTTTTGTAACTATTATGGTTCCAATGTTTTCATTTTTAAGGGATATTTTAGTATTATTTTTTGTAATTGAGGTTTATATGAACAAAAATTAATGTATTAAACCATTCATAACATAGACTTTTTTCCAAAGAAAAATTCATTTTAATGGGGGTAGAATGTGACACACCAATAATTTCTGGTTTTTTTTCAAATTAATTTATTCATTTGTATATTTTTAATTTAAACAAATACTAAAAATAGTTTATAATTCATATTAAATCACTTTTTTTGTATTGTTTTATACAAAAAATGAATTTATCATGGACAACATGAAACAAAAAGTGTAATAACCTCTTCATGGAACAACAAGTTTTGCATACATTACACTAAAGATTTACCATCCTTGATATCTTTCACAACACGCAAGACTGAGTGTTAGCAAACAAAAATGTTTTTTCAGAAATATTATTATAATGAGATATAAACTATAAGATATTTTAAAAATTATTAATAGTTTTAAATAAATTATTAAAATAGGTGGTTTACACAATTATAAAATGAATTCATCATTTACCAAATAATTATAAATGAATAAGAAGTACCTAGTGAGTTTGAAGGAAATATTATTATTATTTTCAAATAGATATTAAACCCTAATAAATTAAATTACATTAAATTTGTGAGTGATATTAATATAATATATTAAATATCCAATAAAATATTTTTTATATTCACCTAATTGATTCCATAGACAAAAGAAATGAAGAAAAACAACTTTATTTTTAAACCTTATATTATTTTATGGAATTTTTTCCACCTTATTATGAAGAAAACATTTAAAAAACAAAATTTTCATATTTATAGATATAATATGTCAAACAAAACTCCATATTTGAAAAAGAAACTGAAAAATTAGGTTTGGATAAATTTTTTATCTTTTGCGATGATGATTCTTTTTTTATTGAATAAAGAAAAATATTGAATTCTAATTCAAAAATAACTTTTCATATAACTTATTTATAAGGTAAAATATTTTATTAAATTGTATAAAAAAATAATTTGATACTTTTTTTATATTATTCCAATTTAGGTCATTCAAACCAATTTCATGGTGATATTGGATAAAAAAACAAAGAAAACTTTTGATTATTTTTTTACATTAAAAACCAGTAGTGTCATCTCATCAGTGGGATTAATTTTTAATTAATTTCTACCACTTATTTTATTTGAATTTATAAAAATGGCTTCCATATTTTTAATTATCTTAATTCATAATTTATAATCAGGTAAAATTATTTTTTTGACCTAAAAGACAATTGAATGTAATTAAAATTAATAACTTCTATTAGTATAGAAATGTGCTTAACTAAAGACAGAATAATAATTTTAAGACACCAAAAATAACTAGAAACATGTACATGACGAATTTTATATAAATATTTATCCTTTTTACTCCCTTTTCTATAAATTTTTCCTTTATTGGATACAATTTCAACATAAATAACGTGGGAGGAATTCTCTCGACAAATATTTACAAGGGTGTCCCTCCACCTCCACTATAAAAAGGTATCCTATCCTCTAAAATCCTAACCCCACTCAAGCCCCATTGCATGGTAGAAAATAATAAAATAAGCATAAAAAATACCTCCCTTCCTCCTATAAGCCTCTCAATTTGAAGGAAGCAATCCAAGGTATCCTTTTTGGCATAAACTAAAAGGAGTTACCCTGTTAAGAGATAATGTCCTCTCTCAAGATTCTTTTTTTATTTTCTTTCTCCACCACCTAAACTCTATTAATTTGATGATTATATAACTAAACCAGGATAATAAATATACTTTAATGTTTTTATTCAATAATTTAAATCCACACATACACAAAACACCATATAATGTGTAACAAACATACTCTTTACGTGCACAACTAACTACAACATTACTAAATGATGATTGCTCATTTGTTTCATCCCTACCTATCATTGTTGACATTATGATGGAAAATATAATTATATATGTAATATATTATATTTATTATGACTTTAATACTAATTATTATTTTTAAAACACATATATTTTATCTTTCCATTTGGTGTAAATACAAAAATTTCATTTGAGGAAGTGTGTACTACTGCACCCTCAAAACAATGTGATTTGTTCACAGACAACATAGAATGTATAATGGATGGAAGAAGTGAAATTATATGATATATATAATAATATAATTAAACTGTAATGATATTATATACAAATATACATATATTTAATTTTTATTATTCCTTTTAATACGACAACAAAAGCAGAAACAATGTTCATGTGTATGTATATCTTACCATCTCCATTAACCATGTATTACATTTCATACATCTATATTATATATATTATTAAAACAAAAAATATATTGATTTTATATTCTACTTATACCACGTTTCAAAAATTTAATCGTTATATATGTATAAGGATATAATATATAACAAATTAGGACACATGAATAAAACAAAGAGGATGTTTCCCGAAGTGAAACCTTGAAATATGATTTTTAAAAATTGGATAATATAAGGTCATCTGAAAAACATATATGGTATTATATATAATTAATTGGTTGTTTAAAAATGTATAAAAAATTTATATTTATCCTAAAGGTGGTTTGAATGACTATGATGAGAGTTAAGACACAAAGAAAGGGAGTGTTCATCTCACTTTAATTTCTATGAGATACATGCCTTATGCAGAACACATTTATTTTTTGTGGGGTATTTACTAACCATTAATGGGTTATATGGTTATTATAAATATTTTTATTTCTATTGACATATCAATTTTATGAAATTTATTTCAGGGCATTTATGTTTCCAAAGTTACAAAATCGGCAAGATAGTTTTGTCTCAATTTGTCCTATTTGAGACTCATTTTTATTATGCAAATAAATTCTTATTCTAGGTGTATGTAAGTCCATTTATATATTATTTTAAGAAAATATTCATTTTAATGGTGTTTAATGTTTCACCTAATTTAATTTTCATACAAGGATATTGTGATCCCATGTTACCAAGTAGTAATTGTTTTTTGAAATAATTTCATCATTTTTGAAGATTGTTAAGGATTATGATTAATTTGGTGAAATATTTTGATCCATATCTCAAGAAAAATAATATGTTAAAATATCAAATTTTATTAAATTGTATATTTATGTATTGGTAAAGATAAACCACTCATCGTTACATAATATAGTTAAGAATGTTTTTAATGAATTATCAACATTACCGACACTTCGGTTAGAAATATGTGTTCCAAAAAAACCTTGTTTTCATAAAATATTTTCCAATAATATTATACTATTATACTAAAATTGTTAAAATAAAATTTTTCCTTTTTTATTTTACATATATTTTCAAAGGAATCATCTTGGATCATTCTTAAAAATGAAATTTTCTAACATTTTTTTCATGAAAAATGAATGTGGGTTTTTACCTCATATGGTATGTAAAAACTTACCTTAAATAATTTATTTAAATAATCAATTTCATGTTTATATGTTTATTTTTTGATAAGGTTCTTTAAAATTATTTTCAAATAAGAATATTTTTTTAAATTTAATGTTTACTTTAGGAGTTTTCTTGTAAAATTTTTATCAAAACATTTTTAATCATTCATTATACGTTTAAAGGGTTTTTTCCAATGAAATTGTTTCCCAAAATTTTTCATGATTTAATTTTTTTTAAATTCTTGTTTTAATGAAATGGTTTTCAAATGTTTTTCACACATTCATTATAGGTTTTAAAAATTATTTTAACGAACACGATTTTTAAATTATTTTGAATCATATTTCATATTTTTTCAATTAGAAAGGGTTCCAAAATTCATAGAGGAATATTTTATATGTTTTTAGTGAAAGAAGTTTTCAAAATTTCTTCATCTATTATTTATATGTTTCGAATTTATTTTCAAGGAAAATTATTTTGAAATGATTTTTTTAATTTTAAAACATTTTTTAATGATGTAAATATATTATCCTCAAGCTATATTTTTGAAGAATATTTCAAAAAAAAATTCCATAAAATATGAAATATAATTAGGATAGTTATTATTTTCCTAGAAATGATCAAAATGTTACATTAATATTATATCTCTAAATGGGTTATTCTTAATGTCACAGTATTTATTAAAATATATTCTCTTTCATGTTTCAAATGTTTATGAAATTATTTTCACTTTATTGGGTTACATTTTTATGAAATTCATTATCATTCATGAGTTATCCTTCTAATTAAATGATTATGAAACTTGAATATTTTATAATAGGTTATTATATGATTACATTTTTATGATACCCATTTAATTTAATGGGTTAATATATTGTTGATTATAATTTTCGGTACATGAATTTATGATTTAATTATGAGATGGGTGGACCGATATCTCCCTCCAATGCATTAGGTAAATATTTTTATCTAATAGGATAAAATAAGAAGGTTTGGGAGTGAACCTTGACTTCTTATATGGCCTTGGGAGTGAACCATTACATCTAAGATGGTATGAGGATTGAACTCATGCTACAAATAATTACATGGGAGTGAACCTTGACTACCATGATGTTATGTGGAGCGAAACTATACTACAAAGATGTTCTTGTAATTGATTTGTTGGATACTATGCATATCATATTATATTCTTACGTGTCTGCCAAAATTCCATGTCTTATTCTTATGTTATTATTTAATGGATTACAATATTTATTTTCATATGATTCATTCTTTTTTGAACATCCATTATATATTCCATTATTCATGTATATGATCTTTCATTTTCAGGGTATGGTCTTCTATTTTCATGATCATGTCTTCATACCCTTATTCTCATTTTTATTCTTTCTTATCTTTATTTTTTACCCTTATGGAGAATTTTTGATCAACCATATCTATGTTTCCTTCTATAGGTTATGATAAAATGTATTATGTTTGATGTGTCAAAGAAGAGTTATTTTAAAAAAAACAGAGTTGGATATAACTTATCTCACACATATATCAGTATTCATACTTCCTTGTTCGCAAAAGCACGATACTAGTATAGTCTCTATGATTATATTTGTATAATATTTTAAGAAATCCTCAAATGTTTTGTAATGTTTATCTCCGAAATGTGAGGTCCTTTATAATCCATTATCATTTTAAAGAAAAATATGAACACAAAATCATTGAAATAAAAACAATTGAAATTTGTTGATCAAAAAATAAGAATCAAAACACTCATAGAAAAACATATACTAAAAAGGCATAAAAAAGGTTTAGAAACATCAAATATTTGGAAAGGTAATAATATTTGATAGTAATGGTTCAAATTTGTTTAAAAATAAATGATTTTTTTAAATGAATATATTTGGAAATGGGGAAACAAAATCCAAATCAATATCTATTTAGATAAATATATGATAAAATTAAACAGCGTAGAAAAAACTATGAATGTTTAAATTTAATAAATAAATCTAATAAACTAAAGAAATCCTATAAGCAATTCAATAATTAAAAATATAAATATATGATATTAATTTATTTAAATATAAATGAAACATAGAAAAATTGATAAAGACTATTGAAAACGTCTCATGAATATAGTTAAACCCCCAAATCATTTCATCAAATAAAATTAAAAAAGGATGGTAAATAAAGTGATGGAAAGATAAAATATAAATTTATTTATTCGTGGTAGCTATGAGTTTTCATCCCAGCTAGAACCGCTTTAAATTTAACAAAAGTAAAGAAAACAAATACATTATAAAATTATTGAAATCTAATTAAATATTGAAAGATAAAGGGAAGGAAGAAATGAAATATTACACTATATGGACCCCTAAGTGTGTACTGATTTTTGAGTAACCCAATTTGGAATTTTTAGTTTTTTATTCCCAATCAGATGATGAATGGGGTTTCATGCTCATGAAAAACCAAATTTTATTCCTTCTAGTGTACATATATTCCCACTAGTTGTAGAGAACCCCTTTGGTAGAGTACTTCAAGTCCATCACCAAATAAATATAGTATAGCTTGTATGGTGGGGGAAGATAAATAATGGGATGTCATTTTTTTCCACTTTTTGTCTTGATTCAACATGAATCACATCTTAGGCCCACTATATTAGTTCCCTATTATTAATCATAGTCAAGGGAATGTAAAAACAGTTGAACATAAAAATCCTTACAATATGTCGAATTAGTAAAGAAACATCCCCCTTCAGATAGGTCATATTGGAATAGGATTTCTTTAGGAAATGACACGTTGAACTATGTCTTAGATGTCTCACCACCCCCACCACTACCCTACTTAGAAATACATGTGTTATATAAATATTTAAATTTAATGAAATTTTCTGTATTAAAATATTATCATTCAATAAAATTAATATAATATAACTTGATGAAAGTATTATTAACTTGGATAGACTTGAATTTTAATTATTATTCACTATTTAGTGCTTCTTGGAGTTTGGTTTTCATTGATGCAAGCATGTTGTCAATATACCCCATTATTGCTTCAGAGTTCACTAACCTATTGTTATTTTATTCAAATAGAATATTGTATTAGATAGTTGATGATTTTTAATTATTAAATATGGGTGAATAAATTTATGTTTCAACTCTGAAAATTTCTACCAAATATTTACCCATTCCATGTTGATATCCTAAATGTACATCACAGGGAATATTTGATTCATCAACCACTTCTGGAAATGGGTTAGTATTTCTGAATCAATATTTGATGTATTCCCTGAATGATTCCTTAGTTTCTAAACTATATATGTATGTTTAAAGAGAATATTTCTTTTTCCACAATATCTTTTCACCCTTACCCCCATAGAGATTATACTATATTGATAGATGTTCCATGAATATCTATTTTCTGGATAAATTCTTCAACCATTATGAAATTATATTACAAATTAATTTTCAATGTGTCTTCTTAGATGGTATTATTCACATGTTTAATGGGTTATAAATAATAAAAATAAAAATAATTATCCATGTTGAACTATAAAATATAGGATATTAAATACATATTTATTTATATTAAAAATAATGGGTTTTTATTTATGTGGATAAAGTTCTTTTATTCTTAGGGAATCCCTTATTATATAGGAATATTGATGGCGTATATTTTTTTAGTAATCCTTATAAATATTTTAATACTATAAATTTTAAGTGGTGGTGTGACCTAGGATTATATCCCCTAGATTCTACTCACACAAAATTAAATTTATATTCTCAATATATATAAAGAAAATATTCCTCAAAAAAACCTGAAACTATTTTAGTTTTATAAGATGTATGTTATATTTAAATTTATAAAAATGATTATGCATGAAAAAAATGATTATATATAATGAAATTAATATGAAAGAAAAGGTAAAAAATAAAATAATTGATTTTCATTGGAGTTCACATTGACATCATCATTATTATATTATAATAATACCAATATTTTAATCAATTGATGATTAGGTCCTTCCACAAAAAACCATTCGGTTGGAATTGTAGTTACCTCACCATGAGACCTCTACATATGAGAGAATACTCTTATACATAAACACCTAATTCAAACTACATTATATGCATGACATAAATGTTGAAGGGTTGGAATATATTTGAAATTGGAAGAGCAAAATAGATTATAGGGTAAATGGGGTGACTAAACATGATAATTAGTTTCCATATGACTGAATCATAAGAATAGAATAATAAAAAATACATTAATGCGTATACACCTAAATGAAATCACTTCAATATGCCTTGAATAAGCAGTGAGTTTAGTTTTCAATTTTCATGGAGTTATGTATGTAATGGTGGAATTCGAAATGTTAAAAAATTATATATGAATATTAATAATATAAATTTAACATTATGAATATTTTTGTAGCAGAAAAATCCCTCCATTTAAAATGAAATGTTCAACTCCTTCTAAATGAATTGGTGGTACATATTTATTGTGATAAGGGAGGTTCAGTTTTACACTAAATTTCCCCTTTACATGATAAAAAATGGTTTCTATAGTAATAAATGAATCATTGAACACCTCATTAAATAAAAATGTGATTTTATAATATTTTTATCCACCCAAAAAAATATGAGAACAATTGGACACATGTGTATAAATTTATCACTATATTAATTTAGAAAACATTTCTGTTAAGGAAGTTTATTGAAATTATCACGAATTGGGTTACCATATATTTATGACATTAAAGAAGGATAAATCATGATTATCTTTAGTAAAAAAAACTCTTACTCATCCTCATTTAAATTTTACAATAAATTTTTATATTTTTTTGAGATATCAATTTTGAAGAAATATTATCATCATAAAAATTCATCAAACTATGCACATATTTGATGGAACCACTTTCTTGACTCATTTGTGAATATTATTTAAGATTCCCCATAAGGTAAAACATAATGATATTTAGGATGATAACCTTGTAAGACTAAATAATAATATATCATTTTGGATCAATGTATAAATTATTATAACGAAAATATTAAAATGATGAAATCACTTAAAAATCCAAAAATCAATAAATTTTCATTATTATGAAAACAAAATTAAAATAATTGTGCCAATTTTACTTAATATTTTTTTTTATTTTTAAATTTATTTATAGACTAAAATATGTGAAAAATATAATCATTATCAGTCCCACAAACATAACTAATGCACTCCTAGGATATCATTTATACATATGTCAAGAAAAAATTCCCAATGTAAAAATAGAGATACCACTCTATTATCATCTCAAAATTAAATACCAAGCCTTTTACATTAATCCAAACTGACTAATACCCATTTATGATTATAAAATTATGTATAATTTTAATCCACATGTCTATTTTGTACATAACTCCATAAAAATTTATTTCTCCATTTAATGAATTATTTTAACATGAATAATTTATCATTATCATGTACATGTGTATTATCCAAAAACATTTGAAAATTAATATCTTTCCATACACAAATACATAAGGATGATTTTAAACATGAGTAATTTTTATGGTGACATTATGAAATTGTATTGGTGGAAAAATCATTTTTAAACTCAAAATTGAAAAGACGTGGTTAAACTCATGACTATAATCGAATGAATATTTTTGATAAATCCCATGGATTCCATCACCCTATTTAAACTTAGGAATGTACAAACACCCAATTTTTTTGACTCGATCGAAGTGTAAAAAAATTAAGATTATTATTTATTTGATGGAAATTATCCTTTTTATAAATTTTTCTTTCACGGACGATGTAACGAATGTTTTATATAATAAATGAATGAAAAATATTTCAAGCAAGTATAATTAATAATTAAATATAATCTTTATATTGATTGTCCATTTTTATTTTTTTAGTTTTTGATAGGGAATGTTGATATAATCTAAATATAATGAATAATGAATCCTTATATTTCATTAAAATTATATAATGTCGGAACAGACTTTACATACCACAAAATATTATAGATATTAATGAAAAAAATTGAAATTTCCTTCACCACTCTCAAAAATGAAATATATAATAAAAATATTTATGTTTGTGTGTAGGTAATTTGTTTAATGGGATCAAGGTTCTGTCTATTTTGACCCATGACCTAATTTCAAAATAGCCTGAAGGGTGTTCTTTATCAACATGGGATGAAAAATAATTTATGGTAATACCAAGAATCTCTTTGTGAATGATTTTATCCTTATCAATTAATAATAAATAATGAAAAAACCCATATTTAAAAATATTCAAATGATGATAATGAAAAATAAACCACCAAATATTGTAAAAAACTGATATATAAATTAATTAAAAGAAAAAATAGATATAAAAAATCTATAGTAAAAAAAATAAAAAAATTCAAAGGAACTATAAAAAAATTCAAAGATGAAGGGAAGTCTAATGTATCCCCAATGAGTATCTATGTGACCTAAATTCACCATCCACCCATACATCTCTCATGGTGGGATAAACTAGAATGACCATAGACTTGTAAAGTATATTCATGTGCTAAAATATCAGTAATTCACTACATCACACCTAATATATATAGTCACATTCATATTATATCCTAAAAATATTTCATTGAAAAAAATATAAATATAATTTTTTTCATAAGGTGCTTCTGTTGAATAAACTACACATCCAATGTGTATTAAAACTATATTTATAGGATTTTAAATAGATAAAAAAATATCTTTGAATTTTTTTTCAAGAGAATACCTCTATTTCCCAAACACCACTAAATTGTATAACATTAAAAAAATTTCATAAAAACTGATTTTATATTTTCAAATACAAATTTACTAAATCAAAACTTTTTTCACATGTTTATTTTTCTGAAAAATATATTTAAAAATAAATAATTCCATTAAACTGGGCCCATTATCATAAAATTATGATTTCAAACTCCACACACAGTTATAATTTTAAAAAATATAACCAACAATGTTTTATTAAAGTTTTCCAAAACTATTTGGAAAACCAAATTTAACATTTTAATAAATTCATCATTCAAACCAATTTGATAATAGTTTGATTGAGCATGGAAACGACACATTATCTTTCATTCTTATAAAATATTTCACACTTTATTTTGAAAATTTTGAAATATAAACCACATAAAGGTGGGGAAAATCCCACCATCGGACACCACTATGTCAAGTCACACAATCAAGATAAAAAGAAGAACATATGTTAAAAAAAATAATCCAAAAAGAAGTATATACATTAAAAACACATGAGAAATCCCAAAAATATATCATGAAAAGGATATTAGTTTAGGGGGGAATGGAGTATAAGATCTAGTAATAAATGTCAAGAATTGGTGATAAGGAACCTAGGATGGAAATATTTAACCTTCCTATATCCCTATAAGTCCAATCAAAATAAAAAATAACAAATGATCCTATAAATATTTTATCCCTGGGATCAAGAAAGGAATTATCCTTTTAACTCCTTCATTTATAGAACCAAGTAATATACTATTTTTTCAAATCCATTATCCATAAGATCATAGAAGGTAATAACCTTGGAACACCTCAATCCATTGGATCAAATAAATATTTCTTGCTTAAATTCTTGATACTACTTTCATTCCAACAATCTCAAATTTTCCATAAAATTGTCTATTAACTATCCATATATCCAATTGTATTTTCCCTCAAATGGGTAATCTAATATATAACTATGGATCCCTAAACGATTCAAGAAGATGTGAGAAATAAATATTCCCAAAAATAAAATATAAATCATTTGAAAACAAATATGTCCTCACACCCACACCCTCAAAATTAGAAGACCCAAATACATATCCATTCATAATAAAAAATTATGAATTTCATTATAAAACACCCACCCATGGGATGAAAACCACAATAGGAAAAAATAATCCATTGGAACTAAATATGTTTATTAATATTTTATAAATACCCAATCTTTATAAAATTTATAAGAAACCCTCTCTTTTAGAAATAAATTCTGAATTCCAAAGAATTTGACAATTCAAAAAAATAATCTCAATCAATTATTGAGTAAAATTTTATCAAACACCATTAAAACTAATGTGGGAACTCACACACCCCCCTTTTTTTGAAAACCAATGAAAACATTGAAATACATTACCATGAATTAATATTTAAAATAAATTGGAGAACACCCCTTTTTTTCAAACCAAATATATGATTATTTCTCATGATTTATGAACATAAATACCTTGAATTAGAAATATAATACCTGTGTTAAGTTGTATCAAGCACAACACATAGAGGCAACAAAACAACCATAAAATAAAAAAAATTAAAATATGTTAATAAATTATAAAACAACCAAACAATTAGTATAAAATTCATGTAACTAATGAAAACCATTATTAAAACTTCTGTTAGTTCTCAGAATCTCTTTTAAAACCAAAGGCATTCTCTAAAATCTATTTAAGAACCCCCAAAAAAACATTTCAATGAATGAAATTCAATACATATGGAAAAAACCATTTGGAAAGAACCATTTTTCAATCATGAATACACATATATGATTAATATTAATATGTAAACACTCGAAATAATAATTCATATGAATGTATGATAATGAAATAGAATGAAACATCTCTTTGGTTTAGCTATGATAATGATAAATGTTTTCTCTAATAATTGTAAAAACTACAAAAGTCCACGACAAACACGATAAAAAACCTTTATTATAAAATCCTAATTATTTAGTCCAACCCATTATCTATAATTGGAAATCATATTTATTATGATTCATGGGAGATAAATAATAAAAGGAAAACTTGGAAAGAGATGGCAGGAAGTTGTTTAGAGTGAATTAACTCTATGCTAAGAGAATATAAAAATGAATTAGGAAGGGTGTAGAAATACCCCATGGCATCTCTAGTCCATATAATCTAGAGGGTGAGAAATGGAGTAATCTAAGATTAAAATAGAAGAGGGGAAAATTTTAATTTTCAATGTTAATGAATATTTATAAGCTAAACAACATAAAAAACAACGTGACAACAATATTATATACACTACCTATATTAAACCCACTCATATGATTTACCTATTGACAGCACATAGTTGGATAAATTTTACTCTAACAATTCTAAATGGAACTATAAAATTCCAGTTCATATTCTCATACTATTATTGTTATTTAAAAAACAACTCACATGTTGTGTGATACACACAAGTATCAACATAATTTCCATATGGTTTCTCTGAGGACTTACACTATTCTGAAAAAACCATTTACCACACATTTTAACAATCCATGTTATGAATAAAATGAACTGAAAATTTTGATGAGTAGGGGAAACCACATATTAAACTCTAATCAATCCATGAAAACTATTAATTAATGGAAGCACACATAATTTCCATTAATTAGGACAAAACACCGTGGAAAAATAAAATGACATCTAAACTAATGAGATAATATTAAATAAACACCATAATTACATAATTATTACAAAAAATTTCCCTATATTGTAATGTTTATCCCCCCAAAAGTCATAGGTCCGTATAAAAGTAAAATAAATTATATTATAAAAAAAACTCATCAAAATGTGAAACTAGGAATGTAATTCTTTATATAAAACTAAACATCATCTATAAAAACGGATCAATGAGAAACGTGTAAAAAGGGGAAAATGGGAAAATTTATCACCAAATATTGAATCAATTTATAATAGTGGGAAAACCAAAACAAAATTACGAAAACAACATGTTTTCTCAATGAAATATTATTGCTGAAATCATTATGTGAATGAAAAATACTTTGTTTGTCAAATTCCCACTACAGACAATTGGTTTAAAACCACCAAGATGTTAACACACAATGAAATATCTTAAAGGATAAAAAAATTAGAGATACACCCAACAATGAAATGACATGACTCTAACATAATAATTGTATACATCCTACAAGGGTGTTTAAATCCAAATCGTTGGAATTACATCCCTCTATGACCCAAATAGAATACATATCCTAGTGGCATCCATGAACCAACTTACAAAAAAACAATACTTCCACTTTTCTTTGTATTAACTATATGTTCTATCCATGTAAAAACCAACATTAAAAAGGCACATAGATCAGACAATATATTTGAAACAAAAAAATAATGGGGAATGAACAAAACTAAAATGACTAATTTTCATTTTGAGATTACCAAAAAAACGCCAAGAATGGTTTACAAATCCAAGAATACTTCATGAGTAATAATATCAATACCCAAAACTAGTCTCCATCCAAATTAGAATCCATCAAACCTCAGTAGTCTCCACGACCAGTCAAAACAAGATCCAAAACTAGAGCTCATAAACGTTTTCCAAAATACCAATCATCACGGATCTATTCATAAAACCTAGACTTATTTCTGTAAACTAATTTACCCATGTGATTCTAAAATAGACACTAGATAAACACTGCCCCAAATAAATCTATTCCACACCACTATTAAAATGAAAGAACACATTCCACTCCATTATATGAATAATTATTATCAAAACCTGAAAGAGGAAAACCTCTAGGAAAAACTCTATACTTCTCCACTAAAACATTATACTAGTTTTAGACTATTAAACATGAGGAATGAACCCATCATAGTCACATCTCTTAATGAATAAAAATATTTTTCCCAGACACTTCTTTTTAATGATAATGTACCCAAAATATGATATCCAAAAAACCCATTTTGAAAAAAAAAACAAACCCTTATAATTTGGTGTAATTTTCACTAAAATTAATATGATGATAATTTTAAAAAATTTCAACCCAATTCTTTAAAATTACATTCTCAATTCTAAAATGTTTCCAATATTGATTTCAAAACAAAATAAAACAATTCTAAAACCATAACATATTTTTGAAAACATGTACATGGAAATGAGTTAAAAATACCATAATATAATATTTTTAAATCACTGGTTTCGCATAAAATATGAAAATCCTTTTTAAAAGTACCTCATGTGCCTTATTAATAGAAACCAATCACACATAAAAAAAACTTTCCAAATATGACAGGAGTTGAACCTTTTCAAATAAAAATTCCTAAATAAAATTTAATATAATAAAGAAAAATTACTTTATTTAAAATTGAAATTATTTTCTCATGATAACCATTTTCACTCACAAAAATAGAATTTTAAAAAGATCAAAAAAAGTCATAACATAATAATCAACCAACAAAAATCCAAAGAATCCTATAAATCACAAGACCGATAATTATTATTTTTGAATTTCCTCAACAAATTGGGAAATCCATGTGTCAAGGTGTATATATATAAAAAATGTCCAGAAGAATCAAAACCAACAAGACTACATGGATGAAGACCACATTACAATTATGCATTGGTACCTATGACGTATGAAGTAAAATGTGTTTGGTTTTTGTATTGTTTTTCAAGCCATAAAATCCAAACACATGATTTAATTAGTTATTCTATCTACTTCCCAAAACCCAACATGATCTATCTATGAATGTAAATTTATGAAAATGATGTTCAATGATAACAAAAATAGAAAACAAACAATAATACCCAAATTCCATTAACTGTGTAACCAAAATAAATGAAAAAATACAACTAACCAAGGAGACTGAAGGATTGGGGTGAGAAATATCTCATGACACTCCCCACACCTATATCATAATCCTTTAATATTTTATATCTAAACTACCAACACATAATGTAATAATAAGTGATTAAAAAATATGAGTCACACTAAGAACAGATGTTCTTATACCACATTATAATGAGCATGCTGCAAGTTCTATTTAAAATAGCTCCTGACTTATTGTGTTGCATTGTATGATGAGAATTATTGATCCCCAAGGGCTAGAAAATAGTTTTTGAGCATAAAATAAGATACATCTAAATTATATCACCCTCATAAAATGAAATGAAACAATAATTGGAAATAAAATCAATAAACATAAAAATAGATATAAAATATTGAACATTTAAAAAATATTATGAAATTATAAAGAAATATAATAAATATCAATATAGTTATAGATAATATAGAGGATAATATAATAAAAAGTATAAATGAATACTTAAAAATATAAAATTAGAAAAAAATACCAACTATCCCTAATGAGCCTCCACATTACCAATGATCACCATCCACCCATTCATCTATAGTAATAATCAATTTAGAATGATCGTGGACCAAAAAATTATTTGTTTGATCTTAAACCGTATTATGTTACCAAAACCTATGAAATATATATAGTAACATTCACATGACTTAAAAACATTATTTTTTTAAAATAGAACACAACAATAAACATTTATCATTAATATTTTCCAAATAAATAATAACATAATGAAATTTTGTTAAAAATAATTTTCTAGGATATTAATCGAATGAAAATAATCAAATGGAAAACATTTTCCCTATCGAATACCCATTTTACAAAATAATCCATCAAGGTATCAAAATAAAAAAATTTCAAAAGAACCTATATTACTTTCAAGTAAATATTTCCAAAATCAATGTGTTTTCTAGTTTTTACAATATTTTCAAAAATATATCAAAAAATAATACATTACATAAAACTAGCCCCACATGAATAAGACTAAATTTTAGAACCCCACACACACTGACCATAGAAAAACAATCCTTGAACAATTATTCTATAAATACTTTCAAGAAAACATTATAGAAACAAATTTCTTATTTTAAATAACACATCATTCAAATAATTTTTTGAAGAATTTGAAATAAAATAAAATTATGCATACTATTCTTTTATTTTTATTATTGCATAAAATTACTATTCAGACATTTAAATTGAAAAATAGTCAAAGGAGGAGGATAGAAAATAGTCTGGAAAAACTATATAAATTCATATTACATGAATAAAAATAGAATAATATGGTTGAAAAATAAATTAATAAGAATGAGTATTTTCAACAAAAAAATGTAAACAGATTAAAATGCTCCCAAAACGCATCCTAATATCATGTGAATTATACCTAGGATATTAAAATAAATAACCAAATTATAAATAAGGAGCCTATGAAGAAACTAATTATCTTATCAATAACCCCAAAATCCCATATAGCCACCGAGATATAAATATCTCTATAATTCATTCATGATATCAATGATGGTGTTGTCCTTGTAACACCTTAGTGCATTAGATAGATGAAAATATTTTCATTATAGATCTATCATCCATGGAATCATGGAAGATAAAATATCCATAAAAACTTAACATATATGACCATATATGTTTTCTAACATGGATTCCTACTACTCCACCCTATCTAACAATCTCTATGTAATCAAACAATGCTCCCTGTTAAACCCAAACATTCCTCATAGGGTTTCCCTCAGAAAGGTAATATAATATATCCATAATACTCCAATGATAAGATAAGAAGAGGTGAGGAATCAGGAATCACATTTGTCAGATATAAATCATTTGAATGCATCATAACTGTTACCTCCCATTCCCACACTATAACAACCCTGATCGTTATTACACAATTAAACATGATTAGTTACATAAAACCCATCACCTGATACTAAATATACAATTTAAAGGTTTAGTCTCATTGGGGTTAGGAACATTAACTAATAACTTATAAAATTAAACACAAAAACTTTATTGAAAACATTCTTTGCATGACCACTACATTCTTTCATACATAGAATTGCATGGGATATACTTAGGACATGCATAAGAAAAAGGTGATCTATGAAGCCCAATAAGGGAGTAAAACATGTATAACATGAAGAATACAATACATCTTATGCATTAAACTTATCAATAGAGCATTAGAGAAAAATGTAGATGAAGGAATGATATTACATGATTATCATAATATAGAAATGTTGTAACAACATTTAACATGATAGCATGAGCCAAGGCCCATTACACATAGAGCACGAGTAAACCCTCATTGGAAATAAATTATCATTATTAAAACCTCATTTCAGTAGGCTTATCATAATACTAATCATTACCCAATTCACTAGAGTGCCATCAGGGCACACCCTTCTTAATCATTTCATGTCATGCATAAGTGTTCCACATGGATCATATAACATGGATTCAAAAAAAATCATAATTTATTAAAAGAAAAAATAATTTCGAATTACAGAATAAAACTCTATAATAAATAAGTAAATGTTTATAAATGTGAATACCCTTGATTGATTAATTGGAATGTTATTCACTACACAATGACTTTGGCATTGAAAATCGCAGTACAATTTCAGCAGCATAATGGTGTGACATTAGAATTCATAAAAGTGGTTGATTGGAGGGAAATGGGATTGTAATCATATTTTCATGAAATTAATAGTAAATAGGTCATATAGATAAATTTCCCATCATATGTAATGTAATTTAGACTCACAATAAAAATGAATTGCTTGAATGTAAATTAGGAATGTGAAATTCCTTATGGAATTTCGGCATGGTAATGGGTGTGCATGGGAGGCATTATTGAGAGAGAAAGGGCTATCTCATCATTTCAAAAATATATATGGCAGTATGTGGAAGGTGAGAAATCATGCCCTTTAATTTTTAAATAAAATTAAAAAGGCATAAAAATTTTAAGAAACATGGATAAAATGAAAATGGTGTTAATCCATTATTTGGATGTTTGATCCCAAAGGCATGGGAGAGACTTGAGAGAAGTTTCATGGGAGCATGGGGAACCTTGGAAGGATTCTATATAAAGGAGGGAAAGAGTTGGTCAATCTCCAAAGGCATTGAGTGAAGAGGATATGGGATCTTGAGTGGGATTACATAGGAAAGGAGTGGGAAATCTTTATTATTTATGATTTGTACCATACAACATAAAATAATAAAAAACTAAAAACATACCATGGATTTTCCAATTTTTTTTAAAAAAGGGGAGTGGGTAAAAATATTTAATAAGAAAAAGGGACGATCTAATTAAAATATTAGGCTGGCTTCTCTGGAGGTGCATCACACTCTCAAGGAAACCAATTTAAAAATATTAAAATTTTTATAAGTCTTGGAGGATCCACTAAAGCATTGTAAAATAAATCAAAAAATATAAAATCAAATTATTTTAATGTTATCACATATTTTTTCAAAAAAAAATATTTTTTAGCATTTTATTACATCACTATTAGGTCATTATGATGTCATCAAACACATTATATAATTAAACAGTATTTAATTTTTACCCCAAATTTGAATGTCCCAGAAAATTATGAAAAATTCACAATTGGATAATTTATATTTCTTGATTACAAAAATAATATTCATTTTATGTACATAATTTTCTAAATATGTCGAATTTTATTTTTAAAATAAAAACTAACATTTATCCAAAATTCATGCGTTTTGACAAAAACTGATTTCAAACCATAATAAAAATTATAATTGTATTAATATAAATTATATTAACATTTTTTGAAATAAAATATAATTTAATAATAACATTTTATTAAAATATTATTTAATTTGAAAATACATTAATATATCAAAATAGATTTACTAGTTGAATATTAACTAAAAGTACTATTAGTGCTTTAAAAAAATTTACAAAGATTCAATATTAAAATGAATGAATATTCTATATACAAATATAATTTACGTAGTCATTGAGCTCGGTTCTTATTATATAAACCCTTAAAACACCCATATATGTCATCAGGATAATGTGTGCGATGGTGATAGACTCTTGGGGTGGCTCAGATAACATCGCTCGAGTGGTAATCTCTATCAATGTCCAATTCTCACAGAGGTAATTCTACATGATCATAAAGTATTCATACTCGTATTAGGATTGTTCAAGAGCATGGATTAAAGATGTCACCTCCTTTTTGTGCTCTGAAAAATGGTTCTCATATTGAGCGATTCTTCTGGATAAAGCCATAACTTTGTTTCTCTGAGTAAATTAGATCTCTTAAATCAATATATTTATACTAATCACGTGATCACTATTCAACAACTAAATTTGAAATGGTAACAATTCATAATGGTATTTTGAAATCCAAAAACATAAAACAATGGAAATGAATATGTTTTATAAATATTTCATAAAATAAGACATTAAATTAGATCAAGAGTAATTTTCATTAATAAAACATTGGGTCGTTACAATATTCTCCGTTAATGATTTTTTCACTCAAAATTTCCTTTTCCCACACTAAACAGTTGTGGGTAGCCCTACTTCATCAATTCCTCTGATCCACACAATGCCTCTTCAAACATGTGGTTTGACCACATCACCTTGACGTGGGGAATTTCCATATTTTGTAGAACTTTTTTGATAAGATCAAAGACCTTCACCATCTTCTCTTCATAAGAGAGGTCATTATCTGATGATACCACCTCAGGACTATGAACATGTGATGGGTTGGGTATGTACTACCTCAAGAGTGATACATGGAACACATTGTGTAGTTGAGATAGGTTCAGTGGGAGTTCTAGTCGATTGGTCACTGCTCTAGTGGGGTCAAGGATCTCAAAAGGGCCAATATACTATGTACTATGCATTCATTTCTTCCCAAATCCCATAAATCTCTTTCACGGTGATATGTAGAGGAATAACATGTCTCTGATATTAATCTCCTGGTCACATCCACGATTATCAGCATAGAACTTTTTTCAACTCTGAGAAACATTAATATGATGTTGTACGGTCATAACCTTCTCTACAATTTCATAGACCATTTCTAGAGCTATGAGTTTTTTAACCCTTACATTATCCCAGCATACCAGTGTTCAGAACGTCTTCCCTACATGTCTTCATAAGGATTCATTTGAATGGTTGAGGGGAAAATGTTTTTATAAGAGAACTCCACCAGAGGAAGATGTTCATCCCATCCTCCTTTTAAGACCACTGAGGAAGCTCTCAACATGTCCTCATGTGTCTGGATAGTCCGCTCAGATTGGACATCAGTTTATGGATGATTACCCATACTTAAGTTCAGCTCAGTACTCAGAGTGTGTTGGTGACTCTTGAAGAACATAGAGGTTAATCTTGGATCACAATTGAATACAATTGATAGTGGTACTCCATGCTGTCTTACCACATCTATGATGTATATCTGTGTTTTTTTATCCAGTGAGAAATCCACATGTAATGCAGTGAAATGTGCAGTCTTTGTAAGATGATCCATTATAACCTACATAGAATGGTTGCCTTTAGATATCTCCAGAAGTCCGGTGACATAGTCCATGGTGATGTTATCTTATTTCCATGCTCGTATGGGTAATAGTTGCATCATTCTCTTAGACTTATGTATCTCATCCTTCACTAGATTTCATACTAGAAACATTGATGTATACTCAGAAATCTCATTCTTCATGATATTCTACCATGAATTCCCTTAGAGATCTCGGTACATCATTGTGTTTCCCAGGTGGATGGAGATATTTGAACTATGTGAATTATCCATAAGTTCTTTATTCAACTCTAGATTTGATGGAACACATAGTCTTGACCTTGATCTCACAATTCCTTCTTCATTGACATTGAACTCCAAGGATTTCCCTTTTTAGATACTTTCCACTTTCTTATGAACTCCCACCTCATCCTTTTGAGAATCCATTCAACTTTCCGAAATAGATAGTTGATCAATCATTTGTGAATGGATTGATGATGTTCCCATCTTTATGATTCCCATGTCCATATTAATCAAATATAAGAAGATTGTATTCTTTTCAATTATCATCAATGATTGAATTACTGGGTCCATTCTACATAGAGAATTTTTCAACTTGTTTTATTTCCCAGGGTTGTAATGGATGGATCAGTCATAGTCATTGATCAGATCAAACTATCTTCTATGGCTCATGCTTAACACATTCTATGTGAATATATACTTGAAGATTTTGTGCTCCGTATATATTTCACACTTCTCACCAAAGAGGAAATATCATTAAATTTTTTAAGAGAAGATCTCCACAACCAACTCTATATCATGTGTTGGAAAATTATGCTCCTGGAAAAACAATTACCTTGAATCATAAGCAATGACATTTTCATTTTTTATCAACACACATCCCAGTCAGTTCTTTAAAGCATCACTAAATTCTACAGAATGTTCTCCACTTGTGGGTATTGTGAGCATGGGCGCAATGATATGCCTTCTTTTCAACTCCATGAATAATTCATTACAATCATCACTCCAATAAAACGTAGCACCCATCCTTGTTATCTTGTTAAGAGGGGGATGAAAATCGGGATAATTTTATCACTAATCAGCGATAATATCTATCTAACCCCAAGAAGCTATGGATATCCATTACAGATGGTGACCACAACCATACCTTTATTACAACTGTCTACAAGGGATCCACATATATATCATTTCTTGTGATGATATTACCTATTAATGATACCTTCTTGAACAAGAACTCACACATTCTGTACTTTCCATCGAGCATCTTTTTTCACATGGTTTCTAGTATACTTTTTAGATACTCATCATTTTCCTCCTTGGTTTTGTAGTATATTATAATATTTTCTATTAATATTAAAAATATTTCTCGAGGAAATCTCTAAATACTCTATTCATCATGTCCATTAATATTGAAAGATAATTAGTGAGTCTAAAAGTCATTACTATGAATTATTATTGCCCGTATCTTGTACGAAAAATATTCTTGGGGATATCTTCCTTCTTCAACCTTACATGATATTATCCCAAACATAGATCCACCATAGAGTAATATTGTGCTTCTCATATCTGATAAAAAAAGTAATCAATACGGGGAAGATGATACTTGTTATTTATTGTGATTTTTTTGAGCTCACAAGAATCAATGAAAAGGTGCATTGACCCATCCTTATTCTTGACAAAGTGGATGGGTGCACTCCATGGTGAAGCACTTGGGCATATAAACCCTTTTTCCAGATTCTCATGTACTTGTTTCTTCATCTCCTTAAGCTCCAAAAAAAACCATTCTATATGAAGTCTTTGATGTTGGGAATTCCTGAAGTATAAGATCAGTTGAGAATTCAACATTTGTTCTAGGAGTGAGACCATGAAATTCCATGGGAAACAGATATGTTAATTCCATCACAATATGCATTTATTCAATGATGGTTTCTTCCATATTCTCAATAATCTGATCCAAATATACATGATCATAGTGTAGTAATATCCACGCTTATAAAAAAGATTCATCTTCCTCTTTTCACTTGTAAATAATTGGGGGTCGATTCGCCATATGGAGAGTGATTTCCCTCTCACAGCAATTTATGTTGGCTCTGCATGAGGAAATCCAATACAGTCTGATATTTTCATCAAATTCTATTTGAGGGAGTATAATGGGATTCTTCAAGAAGATTAAACCAAAAATTATGACAACGGAGGATTTATATTCATGGGATTAAATTATTGACTCATTTTCCATACTCACCAAGATCATTACTTCCAAGATTTGTGGTGGTGTTGGGATTTTTCTACTAGACCTTTGGGATATAAAATAATGTGTAGAAACAGAATAAAAAATTACATTTTTTATTATTTTATGAATAACTAGAGTACCTATCACCAATTCATTAATGGGGTTCACTTCATCCATAGTGATGAAAAAATCCGTCCCTTACTATGATGGAGGTTGATGGTAGCCTCTGAAAAAACTTATCTTAGGGAACTAATTAGCAATGTGCCATGCTTTTTTGCAGTTGAAGTAATAAAAAATGCATTGAGGTTCGATCAGAGAATTACTCTCCTCTATTGTAGTTGTGATTTTTTCTTGCCGATAGTTAATATCCAGGTTCCATTCTCTTCTACACCTAATGAATTTCCTTGTATCCTTTAGAAAAATTTTTGGGTGCTTTTTTCTGTACCTTTGGCAAGTGGGGTGTGAGATTTTCTGAGCACCATTGGATTTATCCATCAGACTGCCAAGATTGAAGTCCACCTAATACTTCTTATCCACATGATACCCCTGATATTCACAACTCTCTATTTCGACCTTAAGGGAATGTCATAAAATTTTCTCATAGCTATCAAATTCGCACATCTCCAAAGCTTTCCACATGCTAGGTTTTAGCCCACCATAGAAGAGGTCATCCCGGCATTTGAGGGTAATGACAAATCCAGAGGCTTGTCATCCATGACTTTTGATGTTTTCCTTATACGCTCTGATGGATTCATATTATTTTTGAATAAGTGATATAAAGTCCCTTTACATTTTATGTCAGAGTGTACATGGAAAATATTTATCTAAAAACATCTTCGGGATATTATTCTATTCAAATTCCTTGATCTCTTCCTCTGTCTTTATATTTTTTTATCAATTTCCACCACTGATCAACTTCACAATCCATTTGATAAGAATCCGGAATTACCATCTCTTGTTCGGAACAATAAATGATGGAGAAGATCTTCTCAATGGATTTGATCTATTGTTCAGTGATTGAAGGATCATATGATCAATTAAAAGTGGGAGGAATTTGTCTCATGAAGCTCTCGACTGCAAATTTTTCTTTCATAGGGGGGTTAATGTTCCTCTTGACCCAGGCTTCTATTCATGACTTGAGTTAAATAAGAGAATATTTTGGCAATGTTTTAGATTCCCACTCCCATCAGATTTGGAATCTCATTTGAATAGTAATCACATTGATCTTCGCATAAGTTTTTATCCCGAGTCCACCTATTACCTGACATTGGATGGAATAAAAGAATAGTTATCGGTAACACAGAAAGGGTAATCCAAAGAAAAAAAACAGATTTCTTATAAATTACTATTATTTACTCATCTTATGAATTTATAGGATTCAATCATTGTTATCCATGATCTACTTCCCAAAATATATTCTTCGGAGATTGTATTTTATTCCCTTAATAATTGTTGATACTATTCTTGTGAATTTACCAATGAATATATTCTAGGAGTTTCGTAACCAAGAGTGCAGCATGTCCTGTTGTCATATACCAGGATACCCCTATTCAATCCCGAAACTCCTTGTCATAGTTTTTACTCCTAGGTATATATGTGCCAGAGCTGCCTCTACCTGCTCATATCTAGACATGGATGTATTTTCATGATAAAAAACTTACTCAATAGTCAGAAAGACCTCTGGATTTTTTTATTATCATTATACCTAAGGCTTTTAATATGGTTTTCTAACCCTAATCCCATAAGAAACTATTCATATCCTCTGATACCAACTATAACAACCCAGATCATTATTACACACTAAAAAATGATTTATTACATATAAAACATCACCTGATACAATATATAAGATCATGAGGTTTATTGTAATTGGTACTTAGCATCATTATATATCAACATAATACATAAAACACAAAATATTTATTGAAAACGTTATTAACATGACCACTACCTTATTTCATACATAACATTGTTTGGGATTACATGAGGACATGCATAAAAAAGGGAGAGATATAAATCTTATTAAGGGAGTAAAAAAGGCATAACATGAATAATATAATACATGTTAGGAAATAGGATTATAAATATAACATAAGATAAACATGAACAAAAAGGCATGGTATGACATGATAAACATAACCTGGAAATGTGGCAAAAACATTTAAGAGGATAACATGATCCAAGGACCATTGAACATAGAGCATGAGTAAACCCACATTTAACATGAATTATCATGATTAAACCATCATTGAAAGTGATTTATCATGATACTAATATTTACCCAATGGATTGGAGTGCTATCAGGGTGCACCCTTCTTGATCATTTCATTCCATGTATAAGTGTTCCACATGGATCATATAACATGGATTCATTAATCATCATAAATTATTCCACAATAAGGGAATGTTCAATTAATATGTGAAATTCTATAATTAATATCTAAATGTTCTTAGAGGTGAATATACATGATAAGAAAATGGGCATGGTATTCACTACACTATGACTTTTTCATGGAAAATCGTCTTGCTCTTTTAGTAGCAAAACATCATGACATAAGTGTTGAAATAAATGGATGATGAGAGAGAAAGGGGTATATCATTATATTAACATTAAAAGTATTATAAATAGGTCATATATATACATCTCTAAACATATGTAATGGAATTTTGACTCATAAGACAATAGAATTGCTTGAATGTAAATGAGGAGAGAGAAATTCCTTGTAGGAATTTCAGCAAGGTAACTGGTGTACATGGGAGGCATTAATGAAGAATAAATGGGTCTCTATTCATTTAAAACATAACTAGGAAAGTATGGGGTAGGTTATAAATCATACCCCAACATTTTTAATTGAAATTAAACTTTAATAACAATATTAAAAATTTGGATAAAATGAGAATGGAAGGAATCTCTTACTTGGGTGTTTGATCCCAAAGGGTTGAGAGAGGCTTGAGAGAGTCTTATTAGGATATTGGGGCACATTGGGAGGATTTTAGAGATAGTAAGAAATGGGTTTGTTGACCTCCAAAGGCTTTGACTAAAAAGGATGTTAGAGATTGGGTGATTTTATATAGGAAATGGAGGGAATTATTTATTATTAAGGATTTGGACCCTACACCTTAAACTAATCAAAACCACAAAACCTCCCAAGGTTTTTTTTCAAAAGGGAGTCATAAGAAATATTTTATAAGGAAAATGGAAAAATATATTAAAATAATAGTCTTGCTTATGTGGAGGTGAGTAAGACCCCCAAGGAAAAAAATTTAAAAAGATAAAATGTTTTATAAGTCTGAGAGGGTCCAGTAAGGCTTTGTAAAACAAATAAAAAAATATAAAATCACATTACATTAATGTTAAAACATATATTGTATGAAAAAATCATTTAAAATATTTTATAACATCACTATTGGGTCATTTTGTTGTCATAAAACACATTATATAATTATACGGTATGTATATTTATACCCAAAATTTCGAAAGTCTCAGAAAATTATAAAAAATTCACCGTTGGATAATTTCAACATCTTGATTCCAAAAAAATCCATTTTATCTATATAATTTTCTAAATATGATAATTTTCACTTTATAAAAACTAACATTTAGCAAAAATTCATGTGTTTTGAAGACAAAAACTATCAAACTTTAATAAAATTTAAAATTTTATTCATAAAAATTATATGATCATTTATATTTAATAAAAATTAATTTATTAATAATATTTTATTAAAATATTATTTAATTAAATAATCATTTAATTCACAAAAATATATTTATTAGCTGAATATTAACTAAAAATACTATTTGGGCAATAAAAATTATTTACAAAGTAATAATAATAAAATAAACATATATTCTATATACCAAAATAATGTACATTATCATAGTGCTATTTTATTGTTACATAACCCCTTAAAACACCTTCCTTGGACCTTATGTTAAGGTGGGCGATGGTGAAAGACTATTGAGGGGGCTCAGATAACATCTCTCGAGTAGTAATCTCTATCAGCTTCCACTTCTCCCATAGGCGGTTCCACTCGAGCATAACATATTCAAGCTCAGCTTGGGCTTGACAAAGAGAAAACTCCATATATTCCCCCTCATTTCAGAGCTCTTACCAATGGAGCTCGTATGGAGAAATTCAACTGGATGAGTCCGTCACTTCTTTTTTCTATGTAAATTGGATAGGTTAAGGCCCTATATTTATACTAGTCATGTGACAAGTGTTCAACATCCATATTAGCAGTGGTAAAAATTATTAATGGTATTTTTAAATCCCAAATCATCAAACTAAGGAAGTGCATACGTTTTATAACCATTTTACATAATAATACATTTAATTAGATCAAGATGAATTTTCATTTATAAAAGTTTCAGTTGTTTCACTCAAATATAGGATCCTCAAAACATAACAATTTTTAATGAAAACTTTTTTTATATAAATATAAATCATCATCCAATGATTAATATGACACAAAAAAGAATCAAATCAGCTCAATAACATCCTTAATATTTTATGAAAATTATATATTGAAGAACTGAACAATAATCCATCTATTTTAAAAACACTCATTGAATTTGTGGTCATTTCCCTATTTACAATAACCATCTCAATATAATTTGGGGACCATTTTTATCAAAACATGTTTTAAAATCAATTGGGCACTCACACATCCCCTATTTTGAAACCTATTTATTAATGTTTACAACCGCCAATGAATTTCAAAATATAACTTATATAAAAAACCCTTTTAAGAAAACAAACAATTTAATTATTTATATATCTTAAAACACATAACTATGTATATTTATAAATAATACACAACAATAAAAAGGATTAAAACACAATGCACATAGGTTAAAACACTCTATTAGAATCAAAATATTATGGAGAATCATTTAATAATATTTCAAAACACCCACAAATTTGGTATGAAATATAAATACTATAATAACATCGTTTGAAAATTACCTCCAACCTGTTCTCTTGACCACATTTAATACTAAATGAAATATCTAAATTCAATTCTTGTATTTTCATACTCACATGGAATGGAATCAAATTCCATTCCAAGTGATAAATCAATTTCGAAGACACCATTATTTTATTATAGACAGTAATATAATCATAACATTAATAATGAAACACTCTAAAACAACAAGAATTCATGTAATATAATATAAAAACATTAATGAAATACCAACCTCAGTTTAATGATGATCTTTCCAAATGTTGTCACATGAAATTGATAACAATCATAGAAATATAGACAAGAATTATATAATACCTAAAAGAGAAATGACCCATTATTTGAATCATCCATGATCCAAAAATCATCCAACATAGAGAGTAATGTTCTGGGGATAAGTGAAATCATGGAGAAAAGAATAAATATAGAAGTAGAAGGTGTTTATAGGGACTTGCATGGGACAATTCCTCTTAAATCCAAAGAATGAGGACATAAAAATGAAGGTCAGGATGGGGAAGGAAAATCTCATCATGGGAGCCTGGTTCATTTGGGTGAGAAGGAGAAAAAATAGATTGTTGGAGTCATAAAATTTAATAGGGGAATAAATGGTATTTATACTTATAATGAATTTGAATAAATTTCATGGTTTGGGGACATAGTTTTTCAAACCATGTTTTAACCATACACAGAAACTAACTATCCAAAAAACCATGTGAACTATTTACTTAGAGAAAAAACATAGTTGGAAATACATTAACCACCCATTCCTAAGGGAAGTCCAAAAATATGTATCATATTTACATGGTTGTCTAATTATTTTCCAAACAGTGTGTTATACCATAAACTCACAGGAAATCCAAAATGTCTTATCATGGGACATGAATGGTTTGGACTGAACTATGTGCCACATGTACTGCTCATGATGTAAGAAACAAAATAAAATCAATAACCATATTAATAGGTGTAACCACATGGTTTACACTAAATCATTCTTTCAAACTATGCATGTAAGAAAAAAATTAAAATTTCAAAATTTCTAGATGAAACAACATGGGAACATAAACTAACTACAAAACCCATAAAATAATTTAAAATAATCGAGGTAGTTCCACAATGGGTATCAAATATATTTATAGAATTATCAATTTATTGGGCTCAACCCCATATGGAAATTAATTGACTCTATGTGATAAATATGGTATATTTTCTGTTAGGTCTCAAGTTAACAATATTTGATTGCTCTAGAAACAACTCAATCTTATAAAGAAACATATAATGAACTCGAAATTGTTGTAAGAGAATTAATTAAATGTTTAATAACACACAATACTATTAAACAAATCCAATAAAAAACTATTAAATTATATTCCAAATCATTTAGAATCTGTCCAATATGGGCATGATATTTATTTTGAATAGTAATTGTGGACATGAGTTTCACAATTAATCTTTTTTTTAATTTAAATAATTGGGAGAGAAGAAGAAAAATCCATACATGTAATCATTTAAATCCAAAATTTTTTTAATTATAAGTTGTTTCCAAAATACCCAGAATGTTTGAATTTTTAAAATCAGATTACTAATCTAATGATATCATAAAAATTAAAAAATTACAAAAATAAAAAAACATGTGGAATATTATAAAAAAAGAATGACGAAAATCATAAAAATGTATTGAAGTCTGAAAGAAAATATGATTTAAGAACCCCTTAAATTCAGTCTCGCATATTCAAAAGAAGTGAGAACTAAAACAAAATTGAAGGAAACTTACAATATAAATTTATTTTACAGTGTTAATTTGAGTTAAGATCATAGATTTTCATAGATTAAATCAATAATATAGAAATAACAAAATCAAAAAAAGCATTCTAACATTATTGATATAAAATTAATTAAACAAAAATATTAATGGAATTTAGGGAGGGTATGTAGTATTTTTTGGACCCCAAAGTAGGTACTTGTTTTTGAATTCTCTGTACTCGGTTGTTTTAATGGAATATATCGAATATGAAAATGGATGGTGTTTAAGATCATAAACTACAAAAACTAGTTTTTTCTACTCTGTATCCCTTAAAAATTATTTTAATGGACTATACAGATATTTTGATTAAATTTTAACCCTATAGAAATGTTTTAAAACATATAAGGAGGGGAAGGGGAGAAATAATGGATCCTTTTCTTTTTCAACCATTTATTGGGTTTATTTCTATTGAATTACTTCCATGGACTACACTATTATTATTTTATAAGAAATATTATCCATGATTTAGTTCAAAAATAAATATTAATAATATTAAAACATTGTAAATAAATAAATAAATCATCACCTTTGAGTAGTCCATCATCTAATAATATATTTCAAGAATGGACAATTGAAATAATGTCTTAGTAGGGAAATATTATTTATAATCAACAACCTCCATGGAAATATAATTTTTATCTAAATATAAATATTGATTGAAATGGAATGGAATAATCAATTAATATTATGTAAAATCATAGTGAAATTATTTGATAAAGGTATTGTCTACATGTTTTGGAAATTATTTCAATTCCTATTTATTACAAAATGTTGCTTGGTGTTATGTTTTCATTTATAGAAACAAATAGTAAATCTCATTTATCATGTCCTTCATTATAAAACATATTTTTTTTCTTTATACATATAAATATACACTAATAAATGTGTATATTATCATTATCATTGATAGGATAGTGACTTAACTTTTCATCCCCTATGTCACAACAAAATATTCTTCCTTTCATTTTCAATTTCCCACTAGTATATTTTCTAGAATTGAAACATCAAGAAAATTTTCAATTAATGGTTATAAAATTTTGAATGGTTTTTCTATATATTCCTTCATGTTATCTTCTAGACATTAAACTATGAATTTTTATGCTATTTTCTTCTATTTTTATTCAGCGTTCGATCATTTATGTTCCCATCATAAAGATTAAATTTCATTCATGGAAGTGAAAATAATATCATTTATTTGTGGGCCACTACAAAAATTGTGAAACATTTATACCCATAAATATTCAATCCATATTCACATATAGAATCATACATATTTTTTAGAGTCCAATCGAAATTAAAAACATGATACAAATAAATTTTACCCTATGAAATGAAATGATGTTCATTTTTTTGAATTATTGATATTTCCATATTTTTTTTATATTTTTGTGAAAGAATATCAATTTAATATTACAAATTCTCAGATATTTAATACAATTTTAACAGAGATGTTTTTTTGAATCCCAATTAGTAATTTTAAAACATACATCCACTTTAGTGGTCTACCCATGGTTGGACTCTGAACAGGGCCACTCATACAACACTAAATTACTATTTTCACTATTTATAAATAAAAATAACTTCTAAAAAATGAATTATTATGAAATTTATAACAATAATGTGATATATAAATATATTTTTTTAAATGTATAAATAAATAAGGTTAAATAATGAAATTAGTTTGAATGAATTTAAATAAGTGAAGAGTCCAATTTCATGGGAGTTCATAATGATTCAATAAGTGTTATGTAAAAATAATCTAAATAATTTATTTAATTAGGTTTTAATGAATGGATACAAAAATACACCAATTTTATTGTTTATTACACCAAAAAAATACCATATGATGTAGTATAATACAATTCCACATCAATACTTATGTCAAAATCCACCATATCAATGTATTAATTATTAATTTTATGAATATTTTTTAATAAGGAAGAAAAAACGGATGATAGTGAATGTGTAGATTCATAAAACCATTTAATGTTTGACTATAACATAATTATTAGAATAATAAAATTAAAATTACATTCAAATAGGAATACTATATGCAATAACATCTGCCTTCTTCGAAAAAACAATGTTGTTTGTTCTATATTATCATGTTGTTGAGAAGTGTAAAATGGAAGAACACAATAACAAAATTAAGGAATGGTATAAGAATACTATTAATATATATTAATTTTGTATAATAATGTTATGAAATAGTAACTAATTTTATCTACTGAAAATAAATAACTCATTTGAAATAATGTTGAGGTACATATTTGTAACAGTGAAATGTGGCTGTTTTGGGATTTCAATATCTTACGTTGTATATCCACACATGGTTGACATATTAAAAAGATAAAACATGTAATTTTTTATTCCACAATTAATTTATCCTTGGCTTGAATGTTAACTATAAATACCCAGAATTTCCATTGAAACATTTTTTTAAATAGATGAAAATTTTTACGAGTCCGTGAAAATTTACGCCGCTTGATTCCGAGGCCTGGTGTGCCTGGAATAAATTTCTAAAGTATTTTTTGGGTACGTTTAGTAAACGTACAAGCGTGAATTTATAACTTCTTAATCGTTGCTCGGAATTGAAATCTGATGGCAATGTTGAACTAGTAGTGCCGGTATTCTCTTAAAAATGGTTTCGCCTCGACGACAGATGGTTGAGAATGGAATTTATATTTTGCTGTTTTTAATATAGTTAAATAGGAATAAGTGTTAACTTATTATTATTTTTGAGGTGGTTAAATCCTCCAAGATGTGGTTAGTGGTGGGGGACACCACACCGTAACCTCCCATGAGAGGTTATGGTGGTGGGGCCCACCCACAAATTATCTCCCTTGGGATGATATCCTTGGTGGGGACCACACGACCTTTAAACCCCCTTAACTCCCCATAAAGGGGGAGGAAACTCTTCACCTTCCCAGCAATTTAATTGAGTCAACTCCACCCATTTAATTAAGTTTGATAACTCATTTAATTAAAACACCATTTAAATTCATTTGAATATTTTGGCCAACAAATTAAATAATGGGTTAGCTAAACCCATTATTTTTGGTTGGAAATTCATTTGGTGGACCTTTGATAAAGGGCTTGGAAGAACTTGGAGAAACTTTGGAGAAACTAATTCTCCAATGAAGAAAGATATTCAACCGTGCCAAAAGAGAAGGTGTCGACCGCGAAGAACTTCCTCCTCGACTTCGCCAACTCTGAATGTTCATCTTCTAACGACAAATATCCTCTTCCTTTTCTGTCATTGATGAATCTATGCCACCATTCTGCAACTTCCTCAATGGTCATTGATACGAGGTATGGGATTTTACATTTGAAATTGTTTCCATCATTCAACGCACAAATCATGGATTGTGTTTAGCCAATTGTTATCGACATTATGTGGAAGGCTTCGGCCACACGAATGTAGCCCGACCCTTCCCCTTCATTCCTCCTCGTTTGTTGTCGACAGCGGTGCAGAGCAGTGGCGGCCGACGTCGGGCCGTCCATGTAAGAAACCTGAGGCGCATGGCCGCCGGGTGGCCAGAAGGGTGCGACACCTTCGGGCCATGTGGAGGGGTAAGGGGCCATGGCGAAGGGGGCGTGGCACAGTCGCGATGGGCGGAGGAGCAGGGGGTTGCGGCCAGGACGGGCCGCGATGGAGGAAGTGGGGCGCTGACGCACCGCAAGGAGGAGCAGGGGGCTGTGGCCATGCCAGGCCACAACGGAGGAGGCTGGGCACCGTCACGCTGTGCGGAGGACCACATAGAGCTGCGACCAGGGCAGGCCGCGGTGGAAGAGCAGAGGAGACCGGTTGGACTGGCCACCCGCGAAGCGCGAGAGGCCGGACGCTCTGCCTGCCGGGAGGAGAAGGACCCCACTGGGTCCTGTGTGATGTGGACATGTGCCACCTGGTTTCGTTTTGTGTCCCTGCCCGAATGGCTAATCTGTTCAGGAGCCATGGGGCATGCGACTTCCCCCTGGACGCGGCTGAGGCGGACCCCCCACGGGCCGCTGGATCGGACCCGTCGCAGGCCCAGGTCTGCCCTCGGGCCGGGATACCCACTCGGACCAGGTTGGACCCGCAGACCGGGTCAGACTCCGGTCTGCACCCAGGTCGGGCCGGGTCAGTCCGACCGGGTCGGACCGGACCTGGACCCGCTTTGGAATGTTTTCACCGTTTCACCCATATCATGGGATACGAATATCTGATCGACTACCCATCTTCTGCGATGAATGTATTAGAGTGAGATTGTTCATTTGGCATACCAGACATTAGGTTTGGACATAGTTGGAATAGGTTTATGTTGGATTGAACCTAAAACCCAAACGGTCCCCTGGAACAGAAATGCCAATAACTCACAGACCGGGCGTCCGATTGATGCATCGTCTGTTGGATTTAGACCCCTATGATGAGGTAGACCTTTGAGACACTTTTACATGGGAATTCGTGATATTTATAGTATCAATCAGTAGCTTGTGGGGCGGATCCTTCCGAAGACAAGCGATTGGAGTACAGAGACCTAGTAGCTGGATGATTCCTGACGACTGGTGACCTTTCGACTCTATGTGTTTTGAAAATCCTAGTGGGGAGTGCCTTTGTGTGATGTTGTAGACACATAGTGGTGAGAGCCTCTGTGTGATGCGGAAGAACCATGATACTCGACATAAGGAGTAACTCAGCAGGATACGAGGGGGAGAGCCTCTTTGTGAGCACAGTAGACCCATAGTGGGGAGCGCCTCTGTGTGACGCAGTAGTCCCACGGTACTCGACAGGAGGAGTACCACATCAGTCTAGGAAGGTGGGAAGCATCTCTATGTGACGCGACATGCCCACTGTACTAGATAGAGGAGGAGTACACCATCAGCTGAGGTTCCAACAGTGTGACTAGGGTTGTTACATGATACTACCCTCAGGAATAAAATCCTGGTATAAGTTGAGTCAATGAATTTTGTGTTTTCCTCATGATGGAGATGACTTACTAGATAACAGGGGTACATGTATGTGCATATACCTAAGTAATGGTTATCCATTTATTTCTTCCTTTTTGGATTATCTATGTTGGATTTTGTGAGACCTTGAGTGTCTTGGGGTACCTAATGAGTATCGTTATACTCATCCATGCATGGGCTATGCCCGCACCTCGTTGTTTTGATTGCAGACAACAGACAGTGCAGACTGAGCTAGAGAGAAGAAGGACCAGATGGTAACTGGAGATGGATCACTCGGCAGGATGGTACACGGAGATGACAGACATACGTGGAGTGATGAGGAGGCCATTTGTACCAACCCTTTAGGTAGGAACCCCGGAGGATGACCCAGTAGCTGATTTACTTTTCTTCAATTGTACTTGCTTTCAATTGTACATATACTTTCCTCTTGGGATTGTATTTCCAACACACTTTACATTCATCACTACCTTTGGTATACAATTTTACTTATTTATTTGCATCCAGTTGTGTACTTTGATATGTTTTTTCACAGTTATAAAGGAAATGCCTTCCCAGTTTAGGGATATATGCCTTTGGTGCTAGTCCCCAGCCCTTGGCCTATGGAAGGCGGGTTTGGGTTAGTCACAATACTGGCCCCAGGGGACTGGTTATGAAAAAATGGCATCAGAGGAGTTGGTTCTACCATTGAACATTGGAATCTAATCAATATTTTATGTGAATCAATATTATTAAGTGTCCTAAGTGTGGTTCTCAATTCAGGGGGTCCAGTGTCGGTGCGGGCAGCCGACATATCCATACATCAGGACCCTGACTACTAGTTTCTAACATAGTGCACGAAAACACTGATCAGCACAACCAGGTCAACTCACCAGGTATAAACTTTTGACCATGTCACATCTGTTTAGTTCAGGATTCCTCCCTACAAAGCCCTAAGAGTCGTACGCTCTGACAACCCACCAAGCGATGAGGCCTCGTTGCATTGCCCTTTACCAGTGGAGGCACCAGCGGTACCACCACCCGTTGGGCCACTGAGGCCACCATCCCCAGCAGCAGACGATGGATTCCACTTGAGCATGTTGCATGAGTTACAGCACCATATACCACCCAGGTTCTGGGGATAGACGGACCCACAGATGGATAAGTATTGGCTAGAGACTGTGGTGAGAGTCTTGAAGCTAGTAGGTACACCAGCAGACTTCATGGTGATCCTTGCTACCAGCTTCCTTCTGGTAGTAGCAGGAAGATGGTGGATCCTGATTCTCTAGGTCCATGATGAGGAGACACTACTCTGGACAGACATAGAGAGCCTGTTCCAGGAATAATTTCTTCCAGCCACCCTTCGTTTGGGGTGGATATAGGAGCTACTGCACTTATTGTAGGGTAGCATGACAGTAGCGTAGTACTATGTGATGTTCACCGACCTCTCGCACTACTCCACTGATATGGTATGGGACCCATTATTCAGGGCCCAGACCTTCTATAAGGGGTTTGGGTGATAGATTTGGGCATTTATGATCTCACTTGGCATCCCAATGCTGGCAGGGGTGTTAGAGAGATCCCTTCTAATGGAGAGTTTCCCTGCTTAGAAGTCACCTGCATCGAGACCCACTACTAGTCGACATGATTTGGAGTCTTCTACAGCTAATAGTAGATAGATGACACAGAGGTCCAAGAGGACCAGACCCACAGGTGGATGACCTTCGGAATCATGATTAGTTGTTTGGGGAACCTGGGGCAGTGACTTACCAGCCAGGAGCAGGGAGTGTTACTCATGTGGCGAGTAGGGTCACATGGCTCGTGACTATCTAAACTGCCATTCAGATGATCAACAGATTGTTGAGGGACCTCACAGGCAGAGGCAGAGGTTCGATCGAGGAGGTCCGTAGGGTGAAGTTGGACGTGGCAGAGGATTTGGTCGAGTAGATGGTGGTGGAAGACGTTTCATGGAGCTACCTCCACCACCACCAAGAGGTCCACCCCGACCGTAGGGAGCTGGTGGATAGGGGAGAGCTCATCCTCAGGCAGCTGAGGAATATGACCATGGAGCTCCGAAGATGATTCAAGGTACGATCTGTGTCTACTCTAACTTACCTGAAGTAATTATATTCACAGGTTTCGGGAACTCTTTCATTTACACTGCCCTCGTTCAGAGCTCGGAGATTCCAACGGATCCGTTGGATCGATAGCTACGGCTAGATACTTCTACGAAAGCAGACTCGATGATTACGCACTAGTGATGGCAGTGTGAGATTACTCTAGGAGGCGAGAGCTTTAGATGGGATCTCCTTGTAGTGGCGTCGAGGCCTTACAACATCATCTTGGGTATGGACTATTTATCTACAGTCCATGATCAGATTGATTGTGTTAGAAAAAAATTGTGGTGTGTCCACCTGGATGGGACTAGGTTTACCTTCGCTGGCGAGAAGGGAACCATTGTAGCACAAGACGTATTTACTTGGAGGAGGGTGTAGTCGATCACTCACCAGTTGGCTTGCCTTACTCTCAGAGCATTTGATGTGGAGAGTCCGACATATCCTGTAGTGGTGGACCAGTACGTGGATGTTTCCCTTGACGATGTCCTAGGACTACCTCCTTGCAAAGAGGTGGATTTCCACATTGAACTGTTCCCCGAGACGACACTGATTTCTACTCCAGCATATCAGATGGCTCTCGCTGAGCTTCGTGAGCTGTAGGTACAGCTAGAGGACTTGAAGGTGAAGGTATTCGTCCGACCTAGTGTTTCTCCCTGGGAAGCCCCGATTTTATTCGCCAAGAAGGCGGATGGGAGCTTGCAGCTTTTTGTTGACTACCATCACCTTAACTAGGTGACTATGAAGAATAGGTACCCACTCTCAAGGATTGATGACCTCTTTGATCAGCTCAAGGGAGAAAGATGGTTCTCAAAGATAGACATCAGATCTGGCTATCATCAGCTCAGAGTTCGAGATGAGGATGTGCAGAAGATGGCCTTCAGGTGTCGGTGCGGCCACAATGTGTTCGAGGTTATGCCCTTCGGCGTAACCAATGCTCCAACTGTGTTCATGTGTCTCATGAACAGGATTTTCCAGCCATACCTCGATCAGTTTGTTATGGTCTTCATCGATCAAATTCTGATATACTCGACTACTGAGGAGGAGCATGCCTACCATTTGCAGGTAGTACTGGACACACTCTGAGAGAAACAGATTTATGGTGAGAACTCGAATTTCCAATTTTGGATTTGAGAGGTTCACTTCTTGGGACACATAATCTCGAAGGCTGGAGTTGAAGTGGATCCAGTGAAGATTGAGGAGGTACTTACTTAGGAGCTTCCCAGGAGTGTGACAGAGGTAAGGAGTTTCTGAGGCTTGGGTGGGTACTATCGGTGGTTCGTTCAAGACTTCTCCAGATTTGCAGCACCACTATCAGCCTTGAAGAAGAAGGAAAACCCTTCATGTGGTCGGAGAGATGCCAGAAGATCTTTTAAGATCATAGGCAGAGGTTGACTAGTGCCCCCATCCTAAGGCTTCCAGAGGAGTGAGTAGGGTATGTTGTTTACTACGATACATCAGGGACTGGACTCGAGTGTTTCCAGATGTAGGAGCAAGCTGTGATCGCTTATGGTTCTCGGTAGTTGAGACAACAAGAGAATAACTATGCTACCCATGATCTGGAGTTACCAGTAGTGGTCTTCCCTTGAATATGTGGAGACACTATCTTATGGAAGAATGTTATAACTTGTACTCTGTTCACAAGAGACTCAGTTATATCTTCTCTGAGAAGGACCTCAGCCCGAGACATCATCGTTGGATTTTATTTTTTCATGACTATGAATTTGGTATAGTCTATACTCCTTGGAAGGTGAACGTTGTAGGGGATTCTCTCAGCAGGAGATCTGGAATACAACTACATGGAGAGGCGACAGAGACACTGGCTTTTTATAGATATCCTTTGTGGATAGGGATGGAGCAGCCTTCCTACTGTATCTTACAGTCACTCCTCCACTTCTTTAGCCAGTCAGGGAGGAACATCCTGGAGACATTGATTGTGAGACACGACTTGCTCAGATATCCACAGGGCAGGAACCTGATAGATTTTATGAAGGTGGGGAGCATGCCATCCTCTTCAGAGGAGGTACCACGGTACCATTGGCACATCAGGAGGGAGTTTTGAGGGACTTCTACACTTCCCCTTTAGCAGGATTTCCAGGAGTGGAAAAGATGTACCAGGACCTCCGATGACAACACTGGTGTCCAGGTATGAAGAAAGTGGTATCAAACTTTGTCTCTCAGTGCCTCACTTGTCAGTAAGTGAAGTCGGATCACTAGGTACCAACAGGCTTGATTCGGACCTTAGAGTTCCAAGAATGGATGTGGTATGTGATATCCATGGACTTCGTGATGGGTCTTCCACATACATCCTGGAGTCAAGATTCAATATGGGTGATCAGTTACTGACTCACCATGTCAGCCCACTTCATACCAATCAGAGAGCATGGCTCAGTAGAGAGCGTGGGATGAATCGATGTTTAGGATATTGTGTCTTTACATGGAGTAACTTACTCTATTGTCTCTGACCATGATGCACAGTTTACTTCCTATATATAGAAGGGGTTGCATGAGGATTTCGGTACACAACTTCACTTGAGAACCACCTTACATTCTCAGACAGGGCCAGATCGTGCAGACCATTTAGACCCTCGAGGACGTGCTCCGTGCTTGTGTCCTCGTCTTTGGTCACAGCTGGGAGGATCACATACCATTGGTAGAGTTTTCCTACAACAACATCTATCACTCCACCATCTGTATGGAACCTTTTGAGGCCTTGTATGGTCGACCATGCAGATCACCACTGTGTTGAACAAGCCCAAGGGAGTCAACACTATTGGGACCAGAGATTGTATGAGCTACTACAAAGAAGGTTCAGATCATCTAGGAGTGGATGAAGACTGCACATAGTAGGCAGAATTCATATGATGACAGGAGACGGAGGCCTCTAGAGTTCGAGGATTGTGACCACTTATTTATATGAGTCTCACCCTGATGAGGACTATGGAGAGTTTTCCGTGGCAGAAAATTATCTCCGAGATTCATCGGAACTTTCTATGTCCTCAGAAGAGTAGGCGAGGTGGCTTACCGCTTAGCTCTTCCAACTCAGTTGCACCGGGTGCACGACGTCTTCCATGTATCTCAGCTAAGGAGATACATGCACGACCCATCCCACATCATATATAATGGAGATCTGGAAATCGATGATAGGGAGACTTTTACGGAGGATCCAGTGAATATTGGGGATCGACAGGAGCAGGTCCTTTGTGGATGGTCGATACCACTGGTGTGTGTTCGCTGGCAGCACAAGAACCTCCAGGAGAGCACATGGGAGAAGGAGGCTCAGTTTCATGCTCAGTAACCCCATTATTTCCCATAGTTGGAGTTAAAGATTACGGGGATGTAAATCCATAGGGTGGGGAGAATTTAAATACCCATAATTTCCATGGAATTTTTTTCAAATATATGGTAATTTTTACGAGTCCGCGAAAATTTACGGTGCTTGATTCTTAGGCCTGGTGTGCCCAGAATCAATTTATGATGTTTTGTTCAGTTACGTTCAGTAAATGTACGATCATGATTTTATAACTTTTGAACTGGTGCTCTGAAATGAAATATGAGGGCACCGTTAAACTCGCAGTGCTGGTATTCGCTTAAAAAAGATTTTGCCTAGACGACAGATGGTCGATAATGGAAGTTAGATATTGGGGTTTTTAATAAATTTAAATAAAAATAAGTGTTATATTATTTTTATTTTTGAGGTTGTTAAAACATCCAAGAGGTGGTAAGTGGTGGGGGCCACCACCCCCTAACCTCCCATGGGAGGTTATAGTGGTGGGTCCCACCCACACATAACCTCCCAAGGGAGGATATCCTTGGTGGGGACAACATCGGCTTTATACCACCTTAACTCCCCACAAAGGGGGAGACAACTCTTCACCTTCCCCACCATTTAATTGAGTCCACTCCACCCATTTAATTAAGTGTTATAACTCATTTAATTAAAACACCTTTTTAATTCTGTTGAATATATTTTCCAACAAATTAAATAATGGGTTATCTTAACCCATTATTTTTGTTTGGAAATTAATTTGGTGGAGCTTTGAGAAAGGTCTTGGAAGATCTTGGGGATCCTTTGGAGAAACTAATTCTCCAACGAAGAATGATCTTCAACCGTGCCAAAAGAAAAGGATTCTATTGCGACAAATGCTATACTCGACTTCATCACCTCTGAACGCTCATCTTCCAACGACCGTTATCCTCATCCTTTTCCGAAATTGACGAATTGATGATGCCTTACCACGACTTCTTCAACGGTCATCGATAGAAGGTATGGGATTTTAGGTTTGAAATTGTTTTCTTCCTTTAACGCACAAATCCTAGATTGTGTTTCTCCAATTGTTATCACTATAAAATGGATGGTATGGGCCATATGAAGATGGACTGACCCTCCCCTTTAGTTCCTCCTCATTTGTTGATGATCACGGTCTGGAGGAGCGGCTGTCGAAGTCAGGTCGGCTGCGAAGGAAACCGGCGGTGCAAGGCCGTCGGGTCAACAGAACCGCATGACACCGTCTTGCCGTCCAGAGGGGTAGGGTGCCGCGGCCAGTCTGGGACAAGGAAAAGGGGGCGTCGCACCGCCGCGCCATGTCGAAGATCCGAGGTCCATGGTCAGGCCGGGCTATGGTGGAGGTGGCACGACACCGGTGCTCCACGCGGAGGACAAAAGGAGCCGCGACCAAGGCATGCCACAGTGGAGGAGCAGATGCGGCAGGCCGAGCCGACTGCCGGTGGATCGCGTGCGACTGACCTCTCGAGCAGGCGTGAAGAGCGGGACCCCACTTGGTCTCGCGTGTTATGGAGTGGTTCCACCTGGCACCGGTTTGGTTCCCCACCTGAACTGCTAAGTCGTTTGGGAGCCAGGGGCATGCGGCCTCCCCCCTGGATGTGGCTGAGGCGGACCCCCCGTGGGCCACCAGGCCGCCATCAGGCCAGGCCGCAACCTCGGGCTGGTCCATACGCTCAGACCGGGTCGGACACCGGTCCGGATCCAGGTCGGGCTGGGTCAGTCGGACTGGGTCGGACCAGACCCAGACCCGCTTTGGCATGTTTTCACCTTTTCTCCCATATCATGGGCTTCGAGTGTCCGATCGATGAACTGTCTGTGGCGATGATAATATTAGAGAGAAACAGTTATTTTTGCATACCCCAAATGTGGTTTGAAAACAATTATGATATATTCAGGTTTGTTTGAACATAAAAACCAACTGGCCCCCTGGAACAGAAATGCCAATAACTCAAAGATCGGTCCTCCGATTGACGCACTGACTGTTTCGTTTAAACCCCTATGATGAGGGAGACCATTGAAATACATCTACATGGGACTTCATGACAGTTTTAGTATTGATCCGTATCTCGTTGATTGGATCCTCCTGGAGACGAGCGAGCGGAGTACGAAGACCTAGTAGCTGGCTGATACTTGACGACTACTGACCTTTCGGCTCGGAGTATTTCGAGTAGCCCAGTGAGGAGCGCCTCTCTGTGACGCTGCAAACCCACAGTGCGGAGCACCTCTGTGCGACACAGCAGACCCATGGTACTCGACAGGAGGAGTAACTCATCAGGATTCGAGGGGTAGTTCCTCTGCGTGAGTGCAGCAAACCCATAGTGGTGCGTGCCTCTGTGTGATGCAGTAGACCCACAGTACTCGACAGGAGGATTACCACATCAGTCAAGGAAGGTGGGAAGTGCCTCTGTGTGATGCGGCAGGCCCACTGTACCCGATAGAAGAGGCATACACCATCAACTGAGGTTCTGACTGTTTTACTAGGGTTGTTACTTGATACTACCCCTAGAATAAAATCTTGGTTTGAGCTTAGTGAGTGACTTATGTGTTTTCCCCATGATTGAGATGAGTTACTAGATAACTTAGCTATATGTATGAGAATATACCAAAGTAATTATTATCTATTTATTTCTTCCTTTATGGTCTATCTTTGTTGGAATTTGTGAAATCTTGAGGGTCTCAGTGTCCTTAATGAGTATCGTTATACTCACCCCTACACGGGATATGCTCGCACCTCATTGTGTTGGTTGTAGACGACGAACAACGCTAACTGAGATAGAGAGTACCAGGACTAGACAGTACCTGGAGGTGGATCACTTGGTGTGATGGTACACGGAGTGGATGGACGAACGTGGAGTGCTTAGGAGGCCATATTTATGTACCCTTCAGGGAGGAATCTCGGAGGATGACCCAGTAGCTCCTTTACTTTTATTGAGTTGTACTTGCTTTCAGTTGAATTTGTACATTCTTGTTGGGATTGTATTTCCGGCCACCTTTACTTTCAGTACTCCTGTTTGTATACAGTTTTACATAGTGATGTGCTTCCAGATGTGTACTCTGATATGTTTTTTCACAGTTATAAAGGAAATGCCTTCCCAGTTTTGGGATTTATGCCTTTGGTGCTAGTCGCTAGCCAATGGGCTATGGAAGGCGTGCTTGCGGTAGTCACAATACGATCCCTGGGGGATGGGTCATGACAATAACCCAAAATAGTTTATCTTTTTAATCAATTTTAATAGGACATATCAATATATTACATGAGAACTATCTTTGGATGGATAAACTATTGAAATTCCAATTCATCTATAACATCCTGATGTTTTTTGATATTTTTATATTACATTTACTATTTTTTTATATTTTATGTTACATGGAAGACTGATTTTATGTTCATTACATGAAATACTATTTTTATCATGGGATTATGAATAATTTCATATTTCCCACTCATTATACACACCACAAAGTTTAAAAGAAGATGACATAAAATTTAAATGATTTTATTTAATATTAATGTTATTGTCTTGTAGTTGAAATAGTGGGAATTAATTGGATTAAAAAAATTATTAAAATAAGGCTTAAATACTAATTTATAATTAATTGGTTATCAATTAATTTAAAACTAAATTTAAAACCTTATGAAAATATAAGGACATTTTTTCTGAATCATAATGTTTATGTGCAGAAGGGTTTTTAATTACAAGAAATTAGCCAAGTAAACTATGGAAGATGATTTTAATCAAATTAATATATTATGTATTAAAAATATTTCTAACATTCATATTTCATGTATTCTAGAAAATGAATATGAATAAACCTACAATTACAATTATAAATTGCATTTTCTATAAAAATTAGTTTTACCTTATTTTGTATAGAAAATATTATAAAACTAAAATTTAAAATATTTATTCAATTAGTTTTATAAAATGAAATTATTTTTTTGAAATTTTAATATGAAATTTATACTAGGGAGAAAGTTTCATATATTTTAGGAAATTTTCTTTTTTTGATAAATAATGAAAAATAAAAAAAATTATTCAAAAATGTATTTTTATTTAACTTGTTAATAAATATGTTTTATATTTGCAAATTATTTTAAATTTTCATTAAATCAATTATATATATCTCAATTTGATTTAGTTCATTGGTATCAATTTTCATATTAAATTTGGATATAGAAACCTCTCAATCTTTTGAACATTTTTCTTTTAAAAAACTGAATTTTATGTTATGTTGCGATATAAATATTAAATTAAATTATCTGATATATTAGAATGGAATAAGAAAAAATGGATTACTAATATCATATAATAATCATTTATCTTATATAATAATCTCATATTAATTTTTACCATAATTATTAGTGAAAATCGTTAAAATTAATTACCGTGATTAAGGTAAAAATGAGTTTAACTAGGTGTTAATCATAATATATAAGAATTAAAATAACCTATCATTTTTTCATAAACCATTTTGTGGAAATATTTATACCTTGACACATTTGGATCAATTATTATGGGAATAGGGGGATATGATTCCATGAAATATACCTATATAAACTATGTTATGTAATAAAAAAAATTAAAATGGAGGTTTCCTTACTTGTACTTTATATTACGATTTGGGTTATAGAAAAAACATCATATGTTTTGTTATAATTATTAATATTAAATATATTTGAGTTTTATTATTAATATTTTTTTTAAATTTTTAGATATGAAATAATTACTTTAAATTCATTGGAAAAACCAATGAAAAAATTATTTAGTAATTAATTATATTGAATAAATGATACTAAAAAATTAATCATTATGAAAATTTAATGAATTGTTGAGGTAAATTAATATTATAGATTATTATATAATTTTAGATTCGTTTTAAAATATTATATTTTAATTCTATAATTGTATTTATATTTTTAAATTCAATAAAAATGAATAATGTCTAAATTAACATTACTGTTATTTTATAGTTGATGAATTTATTAAATGATTTAACAGTTCGTAAAATAAAATATTATGGAAAGTGATTTTAAATTATAATTATATATTATATATGTTGACTTAATGGAAAAATTTTCTTTTATATTGAAAATATTGATATCTAAATAGAAAAAACAATATTAGCGTTGTTATTATTGAAATTATTTTCTTGCATATTAATTTTGTTTTTATTAAAAATTATATAACATGGAAATAATATTTTATTTAAAAAATTGGATTTAATATTTTAAAAAAGTACGGATAAATTATCTAATAAAAAAAATTAATTATTAACTACAAGAATATTTTTTCTCGGTATGTAATATGTTACTATTTAAAGTAGTAAAAACCGATAGGGTAAAATTGAGTGAACCAAAATACTGAATAATAACATGATAAAAATATTTTTCTATTTGTGCAGTGAACGTTTATATTGAAACAATAAATCATAAAATAAATTATTATTCAATTTTTGAGCAATATGAGTTATGTTAGGCATGAAAATAGTGAATACTTCTATGTTTTTACATGAATCACACTCCTCCTAAAATATAAAAGAGCACTCAGTCTCCCCACTTCTTCACACCTATAAAGTGATATTTATAGAAAACGATATACCCAAGTCTCTTCTCAACATCCCTACCCACATACCAATAGCCATATTTTATTATAAATACCACCAATTATATATTTCTTGGAATATTAAGAAGGATACCTGAGGAATAGGTAACATTCGTCTACAATCATATTCATTTCATTTCATCCTACATCACCTAAAATTATAATAATACCATTATAATATAATTACTTCAATATATTACATATAATTTATTCTGTTATGTTATTATTATGACCTAAAACCATACAAAATTTAACAAAATTTATTACAAAATCATTATGCATATGTACGGTAGACTACCACCTCGTGAATAGGTGTTGTTTGTTTTTTCATTAGCACCATTCATGTTTGAGAATAATTATGTAATTATAATTAACATATAATATATATATCTATATATTTATGATTTATGATTTTATTATGATTTATTATGAAAAATATCATAGATACCATCATAGTATTCATTTTCTGTGAATATGATAACATTTTTTGTGTGTACCATAGACTACCGCCTCACAATGCGATGCGCTTTGTTCATTCTTTACATGGAATATAAGAAATATGGGTTTATTAAAAAATTTATGGTAAATATTAAATATAAATTATTAAATAATTAATATATATATATATATTATTTCTTTGTTTCAATGGGATAAAAATTGAAGCAATGTTAATGTATATGTATGACCTACCGTGTATATTAATGGTGTATTTAATTTCAAATAACTAAATAATATTTATTAAAAAAATGAATATATAATGAATATTTTTAATTTTAGTATGATTTTTATCCATTAAAGGATGATAAAATAATTATAAATTAAACGGGACAAAAAATAAAATATCAAACCACAAATAAAAAACAGTGTTGTTTTTACCCAAGTCATAACATTAAGTTGAAATAATTTATATGCTCAGAATAAATGGTAATAAGAAAACAATATATTGTATGATATTTATTAAAATTAATATATGGAATATTTATAATAAACATGGAATCTATTTTATTCCAAAAGAATATTTTCAAAAAATGGACCTGAATTTTTTTTAAATAATATTATTTTTAAAATAAATTTATACCCATTATTTATTCATTTAGTAAATTCAATGAAATTTAACATCATGTTAATTTTAAAAAAAGATCTTTCGGCCCATATATGAAATTTCATATGACTCTTTGTTTAAAATAAGTACAACATGAACACAATTTCCAAGATAAGGATAAGTCATTGATTGGAGGATTGCAATATTTTTATTCAATGATATTTGTGAATAAATTTTATTCCAATTTTTTATGTTTTAAAAAAGGTCACTTCAATTTGCAAATGAAATTTTATTAAAGAAAAGTTTTAAATATTTTATCAATGATTATTTTATATGTTTTCAATGTTATTTTCAAACTAAAAGTATTTCAAATGGTTTTAAATTTTTATTTTTTTCAATGTTTAAAGTATATATTTATATATACACATTTTATATTTTTAATAAAATGCAATTGAATAATTTTCAGGGTTATTTTAAAATTATTTTTTTATGAAATTCTTAAAGTATTATATTTTTTTTCATAGTGAAAATGAACATTTAATAATGAAATGTTTTGACATATTTTTAGGATAATCTTTTATATGTGATGAAGGTAATTTTAAAAGAAAAATAATTTCAAAAATATTTATGATTTTATAAGTGTATTTCAATGAAAAAATGATATTTTCTTTAATAAATGATTTAAATGATTTTGAAGGATTATTTTATAAGTGTTAATGTTTTTATAAAAAAAATGGTTTGAGAAATGTGTTATATTTTAAAATAATTTTTTCAATTGGGAAAATATATTTTAATAATCAAATTATTCAGATCGATTTTCAAAATTATATTCCATATTTGATTTTATCATTCTATTTTACTCATTTCTTATCGAGGATATGATCAAAGGATACAATTCATATTTTTTTGTAGATTTTTTTATTTTTATTGCACAATTTTCCAAAATGCCATTTATCTTCCATTGGAATACCAGGAGAAAATTCTTCTGAAATATTATTATTTTATTTGTTTTTTTATTATAAAGTTATGTGTGAAACCTGTCTTTTTTTCATAGGTTATGTATTGATTGAATTTTAATCATGCCAATTTCATTCATGGGTTATGATATGTTGAACTTTTATGATCTTTTGGAAGACATATGTATGATTTAATTATGTGGACGGTGAGACCAATATCTACCTCCAATTGATTGCATAAGTATTTATATAACTCAGGAGACAAACATGGGTAGAACTATAAGTAAAACCAGTATAGTAAAACATGGCTATAATGGGGAGTGAACCCAATTTAGTAATACAACAATGGGAAATTGAGTGAACACAGTTATGTAATGGAAATTTCCACTATGATGGACTCTATTGTGAGCCTTGAACAAAATGGAAATTATATTCTTTTCTTATGTGTATGCAACAAATTCTATATATTATACCAATTTTATGATTTTATTGATCATGTGATTTAAATCCAACAGTATTCATGTCTTATGAACTAAAAATATTTATTCCATGAATTCTAATTATGATAGTTGTTTAATAGTGTATGGATTTTTAATGTTATGATCTTATTCACATCCCCATATGTTCATTTTGTACTTATGTAACTCCATTTTCCAATTAATGAGCATCTATACTCATCCATCCTTATGTATACATTCCTCATGTTTGGATGAATGGTGTTATATAGTGTATTTATATGTATAGTAATAAATTGGATTTTCTATTTGGGGAGAATTAATGATGTTTCACCATATTAGAATATTTTGATCCAAATTTCTAACTAAACTAAAAAAATACATTCCATAGGCATGTGTCTGTATAATGTATTTAATATTAATGAAATGTAATTTAATATCTCTGTATGATAATCCTAGGAATATATAGTCGGTATCAAAGGAAAGACTCAGGTTTCCTTTGGAAACAAAGATAATGAAACATTTGTGTGATAAAAAAATATAGTAATGATTTAATATAAAGGAGACGACATGATGTTTTTCCCTACGATAGAATGAGTGATCTCCCAAAAACTAAATCCTTATCTGGATAGTACAAATTTATATTCCTATATCCCAGAGTTACATATGGGTATCTTCCATGAAAATATTGTATTAATCTAGAAATGATTGGGAACTATTGAATGGAAATGAGAATTGATGCACAACTAATTATATACTCTGAGGGGATTCTTTTGAAATCAACATTATATTAACAAACCATCATGACTTATTTACGAAGTTGATGACTATAAATAAACTATGATAAAACTAAGGTGCTATATATTGAAAATAAAGTGTCTTAATTTAGAGAATTTTTTTTAAGACTATACGATTTTCAATTATGATTACTGTTGAATAAACTATGATTTATGGGTTTTATCAATGGATATAGCTAAATGGAATTAGTTAACAATGATTCTAATGGAAAAATTAGTGACTATAATAAACCAAATTAGATAAAGGTTATAGATAATGATAATGTGAATATGAATAATCAACTATCGAGACATATTCCTAACATGGTGAAAATTTCTGAGATTCCTGACACATAGATTCAGAGGAAGATGTACATTTATAAAATATCATGAGGTAAAAATTTGAGGGGAAAAATTGTAAACTTCTTACATGACTATAGGGGTGGAAGAACAACCTCATCAAATATGTCCAATGTTGGGTAATATATTATCTGTGTGGAAAAAATGTCATAGATTGAATGATTGTTAAAGAGTTTATTGTTTCTACTGGGGAGAATATGAACATTACCCAAAAAAATCCATGATAAAAGAAATAACATATTTAAAAAGGAAGGTCCAGTTACATTCCAATTATTTAAGTGGGTGGAATTATGTATTCATTTATTTTTATTCCAAAATTATAAATTGTGATATACGTAAGGATTGTTCAGTATATGTTTGTCATCATGGATTTGAAATAATATATTGAATGATGTTGATGATGTAGAGAAGTTATTAAATAGAAAAGTGGTGTTTATGGAAATACCAGATTATTGGAATGAAAACACTTAATATGTTCTTGATGTTGAGATAATTATTCTTAGATAACGAGGCAATTGATTTGGATAATTTAAATTGGATAGTATTGATGACCACATAATTGATAATGGATTTGTTGGAAAAACAGTTTATGATCTAATGATTAGATATCAAAACATTTTAGTATTTATATAATATAAACAATAATTAGTTGTCAATGTATGGATTGAATATTAATTTAGGTTTTAAATATTGTTTTACATTAATTCTTGTAATTTTCTTGATTCAACATAATACATGATGATGGTACTCATATAGATATTATTTGATTATAATGAGATATGTTATGATATATGAGGGATTCATGAAATGTTTATTTTGATAAAATTAGTAACCTTATTTATAAATTTGGAATGCTTCAAGTATTTCATGGATAACAATTTATGGGATGGTTTATGATAAAAATCATTTGAGGTTTTAGAGATTAATGTATTACTTCACCATCAGATGATTTAATCATATTTTATAACTTGTGAAACCCATTTTTCAGATGATATATATTTATTTCGAATGAATAATAATTATACATATTAGTATAATTTTACATTGGTGTTTCCATTGGAGGAAATTCACCTTTATTTTTTTAATAATGGAAGTAGTATAAATTGATCAAGGCACACATAATGGGTGATATTGTTCAAATGAAATGAAATGAAACCATGTATATAAATTTTCTTGTCAAAAATATTGATCTTTAGTATAAATATCATCAAATAAAGAAGCTCAAGAGCTGTCATCATGATATATGTTTGGGTTTGCAACTTCCATGATATCTAGTTTGGGATGATTTCCTCTAAGATCTACGGTTCATGTAATGCTTCACTAAAGGCTATGGGTGTCATGACCCGTCCCCTGGGGCTGGTGCCGTAAATACCTCATTCCCACCTTCCTTAGGCCAAGGGATAGTGACTAGCACCAAAAAGGCATATCCCTAAAATCAGGAAGGTATTGCCTTTAAAACCTATAAAATCACACAACCAAGAACACAATAAGATACGATCACAAAGTAAAATTGTATAGTAAAAAGAGTGTGTATGGTATGTAAAGGGGCCAGAATACAAGCCCAACTGGAATGTACATGTAAAACTAAAATAAATCTCCTACGAGATCCCACCACGGATCCTACCTGAAGGGTAGGTACATATCTAAAACTACTGTCTGTTCGGTACACCTCTTCTAAGGTCCACCTCCATGTAGCCTCTAGTATTGGTACCCTCAACCCCGATCAGTATTGTTCATCATCTGCACAAGACATAGCAAGGTGCGGGCATAGCCCTTGCTGGGGTGATTATAACCATGCTCAGTAGGGACCCCATGACCTCCTAAGTTCTCTTAGAATCCAAAAAGGATAAACCAAAAAGCATGGAAACTATATTCAACCCTACTTAGTTATATTACCAAACATATACCTAAGTTGTCAAGTATACCCATCTCTTTCCCGAGGAAACACAAGGCCCAACTATTTATCCAAAAGCTCAACTTTTCCATGAAGGAAAGAATACCACGAAGGTAACACCACAAAGGTAAGTACCCCAATGTAACACCACATAGAATAATACCAAAAGGTTTCACCATGAAGGAAGGACTCAGCTCACACTAGGTATAACAAAAGAATGGATGTATAGATGATTAACTATATTGTCAGATCATCTTACTTCGTCAAAAAGTTCACATGATGACCCCCACAGCATTGAATATGACCAACAAAGTATATAAAGATGACCCACATAGGATCACGAGATTACACACATAGAATTTTTATGCGATGAACCACATAGGATCGCAAAGTGTTGACCATCTATCATACACCCGATATGTATGTTATTAGTGTTTCCGTTCCGAGGGGCCGGTTGGATTCAGATTCGATCCAGCGTGACAATAATCTAACTTTATCCAAAAATAAATTAAATTTTAACAAAATGAATGTCTCAATCATATCATTCATGTGATGTAGATAGTTGTTAAACGGATGCTCAGATCTCAGGATATGGCCAAAAAGGAATATTTGGGTCTAGATGGGCCCAGGTCTGGTCCGACCAGGTTGGACCGACCCGTCCCGACCCGGACTAGGCAGAACTGACATTATTAGGGTCACCAGCCATGGTCCGGGTCAGGCTCGGTTGTCCTAGGCTGCGGCGGGCTCGGCCCACTGGGCGTCGTTTCGGACCGACCTGCGAAGGTGTGGCCCAACATGTTGGGCACAACCCTCTAGGGTGGCCTACTGGGCTCGACCCTCTAGGGCGGACCACCATGCTGGGTGCGGTCCACCAGACTGGGTGTGGTCCACTGTGGCATTTCCCTCCCTATCTACATCGGGGGGAGGCACCCCCAGATTCCCGAATAGTCCATCGGACAGTTCGGCCTACTGGCACGAAGTACCCGCCAAAGGGGTCCTGCTCGGCGTACGCGGCCAACCCGAATGACCAACCCTCCTCCAATGGCACAGAAATGCACTGATGCTCCACCACGGTCGGTTGGATGATGGCTGCCCTATGACCCACACAGTGTGCAAGCGGTCGCGGTCCCTAGCTCCGGTGATGCAGACGCACGCTGCCGCTTCACCTTGCGGCTGGTCGGCATGCCGACCGCCACCCTACTTCACCTAGGCCGACGGGTCATGGCCTCCTGCTCAACCGGCGATACAGATGCACGCCACCCTACCTCCATGTGGACAGTAGATATGTCGACCGCAGTCCTCCCATCGCCACGGTCGATGGGCCGCGACCTCTTTATCTACCAACGGCTCGAATGAGCGCCGCCCCTGGTTCCACGCGGCTGGCTGGAACAGCTGCCACCTTCCTCCACCACGTCCGACTGTCTTCGGTCTCCTTCGGTGGCATCGTTGCACCGCTGCCATCATTGGGGCCTTTCGGGGTGTCAGTCGCCCCCCACAAACAACATGTAAATCAAGGAGTGTAGAGGGATCTAGTAGTGTTTGTTTGGCCAACACCCTCCGTGTTATCCGATATCAGGCGGTTCAAGAGAATTGAATCAACATGAAATCATGAAGAACAATTTAAACAATTCCCTACTTTGATCATCCGTTGGAGGTGTCGTGAGTAGGAAGACGATGATGGTGACATCAGTGTTCGTTGCTCCAGCAAGAGGATTCCAATATGGGATTATGCCTCATCCTCATTCCATGATGGGGGAGGTTCTTCATTGGAGGATCTCCTTTATTGGAGGATCATCCTTCCAAGGCCTCTTCTACATTTCTCCAACGAAGAAACAACCCTCAATTCTCTCAAGAAGAGTTAATAAAATAAATCTTAATTAAAAAGTTGCTTCATTAATTTAGATTTAATGAACCCTATTAATTAAAGAGAGTTGATGTTACATAATTTACATAACTAGGTATTTAATGCCCAACAATAATTCATCGAACACCCTCATGTGGTCCCCACCCACACAAATCCAAAAGGAGGTTTGAAAAGAAATGAAATTTTATTTGTTTTATTTTTTATCCTGTCACTAAAAACAGAAAAACTATCTTCCACCCTCAACCTACTGTGGTGGAGTTGAAGGTATCATTAAGTGAATTTCAGATCTACAAGTTCATTAGTGTCTTCATATTTCAATTCCGATCACCGATTCAAAAGTTACAAAATGACGGTCACACTTTACTGAACCTAGAAGAAAAAATGATCAGAAATTCATTTTGTGCACACCAGGCCTCGAAATCATGCACCGTAAGTTTTTGGGGACTCATAATATTTCCATATAATTAAAAAAATTACATATAAAATCTGGGTCATTACATTCTCCCCACCTTAGGGTTTTTTATTCTCGAAATCCACAATAAAAACATGGGAAGGAAGTTGGGGTAATAAGCACGAATATAAGCCTCTCGCTCCCATGTTCTCTCCTAGAGGTTGTCGTGCTACCAAATAACGTGCACCAGAGGAATCAAACACCCAAAACGGACCATCTCTTGTTGATCCTCCATCTCTAATGGAACCTTCAAAAATGTCACCCCATCATCGATGTCCAGCTAGCCTCAGTCAATGATGTGATAGGGATCATGCACGTACCTTCTCAGCTTAGATAAGTGGAAAACATCATGCACCCAATGTAACATAGGTGGAATATCTAAGCGGAAAGACACCATTCCAACTCTACTGAGGACCCGATAGGGTCCGATGAATCTCGAAGATAACTTTTCAACCCAGAAAAATCTCCACAAACCTCATCGCAGTGGGGACCATAGAAAGACATGGTATCCATTCTCATGCTCAAGAGGTCTCCATCTACTGTCTTCATAAGACTTCATTCTACTCTGCGCTATCTTTATCAAGTCATGGATGATCTCCACCTTCTCTGTAGTATCCCAAACAATCTCTGGTTCCATGAGTGCTAACTCCCCTAGGTCAGTCTAGCATAGAGGTGATCTATATGTTCATCTGTAAAAAGCCTCGAATGGTTCCATACCGATTTTGGAGTGATAGTTGTTGTTGTAGGTGAACTCCACCAAAGGCAAGGGATCCTCCCAACGGTGACAGAAATCTAGGATGCAAGAACACTTCATGTGCTCAAGGGTCTCAATGGTCCGCTTTGTCTGACCATCCGTTAAATGATAGAAGGTGGTTCTCATCTGAAGCTATGTATCGAACCCCTACTTCAACCCCTTCCATATATGGGATGTGAAGCATGCTTCACGATCAAAGACAATCATTGATGGAACTACATGAAGCTGTACAATATCCTGCACTTAAAGGCGTCCCAATATTTTTATTGTTCCTTTCTCTTTGATTAGTAGGAAGTGGGCCGACTTGGTGAGTCGGTCAATGATCACCAAGATAGAATCATCAAACATGGTCATGCATGGATGTCCAGTCATGAATTCCATGGAAATTATATCCCACATCCAATCTGGCTCCCCTAGTGGCTGAACTAATCCCACTAGATCCTAGTGCTCTGCCTTCACTAACTGACATGTGAGGCACCGTGAGACAAACTCTGCCACTAATTTCTTCACTCATTGCCACCAGTGCTGATGCTAATGGTCTTTTTACATATTCACCACTCTATTATTTACCGTAAAAAAGGGATATATGGAATCCCTTAACACTTCCTCTCATATAATCATCGGTACCACAGTACGTCCCTTGAATATGATGACGTGTTCCTTACCTTCAAGAAATATATCAGGTGCCTATCTTGTGGATATCCGAGCACGTCAAGCCTCATAGTTAGTGTCCCCAAGCTGCACCTCCCTAAATCGCTGATGGAGTGGGGGAGTCACTGTTAGAAAATCAAGATAAGATGATCCATCCCGATCCACATAGGATATCCGCAAAGCAGATAGCTGCTTCGTCGCCTCACTCAGCAATGATATACCAGATCTCCAGATGAGTGCGTCTTCTACAATGTTTTCTTTTCAAAGATTATAGACTATATCGATGTCATAGTACTGGAGGAGCACAAGCCAACATTATTTTCTTAGGATCAGGTCCTTCTGAGAGAAGATATACTTGAGACTCTAGTGATCAGAGTAGACTGCAAAATGTTTGACCATCAAGTAATGTTTCCACATCTCTAAGGATAAGACCACTACATCTAACTCCAGGCCATGGATTATGTAGTTCTGCTAATGTTGCCTCAACTATCAAGAACCAAATGAAATCACTTCTTACTCCTGCATCTGGACACATCCGAGCCTGGTCCATGATGCGTCGTAGTAGACTATGTACCCAACGCCCTCCTCTAGTAACCAGAAGATGGGGGCACTCGTCAGTCTCCGTATCAACTCTTAGAAACTCCATTTTCATATCTCAGACCCCACAAAGGTTTTCCCCTTCATCTTCAACAATTATATGGGTGGCAAAACTCTGGAAATGTTAGGCACTAACCTCTGGTAGTAACTATCCAATCCCAAGAAACTCCTCACCTCCGTCGTACTCCTCGGTGTCTCCCAAGAAATAGAAACCTCAATCTTCATTGGATCCACCACGACTCCAACCTCCAAGATGATGTGTCCCTGAATGTGTACCTCTCGGATCCTGAACTAGCACTTTGAGAGTTTACCATAATGATGGTGCTCTCAGAGTGTGTCCAGAACTATTTGCAGATGATAGGCATGCTCCTCCTCTGTCACTGAGTATATATGGATGTCACCAATGAAGAAACTAAAAAGTGATCAAGGTATCGCTGGAAGATCCTTCTCATGAGTTCCATGGACACTTCTGGTTCATTGGTCAAGTATAATGGCATAACCGAGAACTCATAATATCCATTCTGACAACTGAAGGCCATATTCTTCACATCCTCATCTTGTACCCTGGGATGATGATACCTTCATCTGATGATTATCTTTGAAAACCATCATGATCCCTTAAACTAATAAAAAATATTGTAAATCCTCATGAGTGGGTATTTTTTCTTGATGGTCACCTGGATCAGGCCCATATAGTCCACACAGAGTCTCAAACTCCCATCTTCCTTCTTGGTGATCAAAATCATTGCTGCCCGAGGAGAAACACTGGGCCTAATGAACACCTTTCTCTACAGGTCCACCATCTATAATCGCAGCTCTCAATGCTCCACGAGAGCCTTACAATATGATTGTGTAGATATTAGTGTTTTCCCGTGGTACAAGTCGATAAAAATGTCTACCTCTCTATGAGGAGGTAGACTAGAAACATCATCAGATAAAACATCAGTGTACTGGTCCACCACTACAGGATAGCTCAGACTCTCAACATCTACTTCTCTAAGGGTAAGGATTTCCAACTGATGTGTGATTGGATGAACCATCCTCAATTTATGTCCGTACTACGCTAAAATGGTTCCCTTATCATCAGTGAAGGAAAACCTGGTCCCATCCTTATTGTCACACAACACATTTCACCTAATACAGTTGATCTGACCATATACTCTACATAACTAGTCCATACCCAAGATAACTTCATAAGGCCTCGACACCGCTACTAGAATATCCTAGTCGAATCTCTCGTATCCATGAGTAAGCTCACACTACTAGCACCAGTGTGTAATCCTTGAACTCTCTCTCGTAGGAGTCTCTAGACGTAAGGATTGAGCCAACGACTACACCAGTATCTACAATCTCCGAACAAGGGTCATGGAAATAAAAGAGTGATTGGGACATGTGTTTATATGTACTATAGATTGGGGGAGTAGACATAGATCGTAACTCATATCATCTCTGGAGTTCCATCATCGTAGGCCTCATGTGCCTGGAGCAGAGCTCGTCTCTATCCACATACTCCTTGTGGTCGGGGTGAACCACCTCGTGGTGGTGGTGGTAGAACCTCAAATAACTGCCCACCACCTACTGAACGACCTAAAACGCTGCCACGTCCTTTTGCTACTTGCGGAACTCCTCTATCAAATCTTCACCTCTTCCCAGGTGGTCCCTCGACCACCATCTGTTTTTCTGTATGGTGGGTCGGGCAATCGCGATTAAAGTGACCCTACCCGCCGCACGAGGAACACTACATGTTCCTTTCCTGTCCAACTCTGTCTTGAGAGCACCACACCACAAACCTTGTATCCATTGGTCATCCACCTATAGGTTTGGTCCAGATGGACAACTGTATCATCTGTCTGCTACCATCTGCAGATGTCTTTGCTACATAACATATGTTGGTGGGTCTCACAGCCGATGACTACTCAGTAAGAAATCCCTACACCAAGTGTTCTAACTCTAACACCCTAGCCTATGTTGGGTTGCTAAGAGAAATCATCAAATAACTAATCTCCCCATCTGAGCCTCTGATTGAAGGTTCGGTCCCTAAATAATGGGTCACACACAATGTCAGTGGAGTTGAATGAGAGGTCGGTGAACCTCGAAGAATACGGAGCCACAATCATGCTACCCTACTATAAGTGGAGAAGCTACTGTATATGCACTGAGCGTAATGTAATTGGGAATAACTCTACCCTGAAATGTCTCTCGATGCCTTGCCAGAAGAGAGTCACCTCGTCATAAACCTCAAGCATCAACTTGCACTATCTACCAGATGCTTCCTAAAAAAGACAGGCAGCAAGGATCACCATGAGACCAGCTGGTGACTCTAAAAGTCGGAAAACTCTTACCACAACCTCTAGCCTGTCCTCAAACTCCTGTTGATCCATCTCTTCCTGGATCCATGATAGAATCTACTGCCAAAACTCATCAAATTAGCTCAAGTGGAATTTATCCTCTATTGTTAGGGCTGGTGGCATCAGCTGTCCAATGGGTAGTGGTGATGATAGTACACCACCCGATGGTACAACTTCCATAAGGGGGACCTAAAATGAATCCTCATCACTCGGTGGGATGTCATTACATACTCTACCTGGAACCCTAGAGGGCTGTCAGTGTGGAGGAATCATGATAAGAAACAGGTGCACCATGGCCAATTAGTTATAGCTGGTGTGCTGACTGAAAGTGATCACAAAGAAAACTTTTCAAAAACCCAAATGCAATTAGTGTTTCTGTGCAATGAGACAGAAATCAAAATCCAAGGTCTTGGTGTATGGATTCATCAGTCACCACACCAACACTAGATTCCCCATACTGAAACCCAAACTCATCACACTTAACACCATTGCGACACAAAAAATACTAGAGTCCTCGTTCATCGGTAACATTGCACTCCTCTAATTCCAATTTGTCCTGACCTGTCACCCGAGGCACGTGCCATGACTACCTCAAGTCCTCCATCCTTAGGCCAGGGGATGGAGACTAGCACTGGGAAGGCTTATCCCAAAAACTGGGAAGGAATTTCCTTTACAACCTATAAACTCACACAACCAAGCACACAACAATATATGAAAACAAAGTAAAACTGTATTATAAAAATAGTGGGTATAGTAAGTAAATGGGATAGAATACAAGGCCAATTAGAAAGTACCAGTAAAAATAAAAAATAGATAATGAGAACACCCACCAAGGATCCTACCTAAAGGTTAGTTACAACTCTCAAATATTTGACTCTACACTACTCCTTATCTATGGTCCACCTCCGTGTAGCCTCCAATCCGAGAACCGTCGACCCCGATCAAAACTATTTGTCGTCTGAACAAGACACAACAAGGTGCAGGTGTAGCCCATGCAGTGGTGAATATAAAAATACTTAGTAGGGACCCCGAGACCCCTAAGGTCTCTCAAGATTCATTATGGATAACCCAAAAATCATGGAAACAACAGTCAACCCTACTTAGGTATATTCCCATACATATACCTATGTTATCAGGTATACCCATCTCTTTCACGAGGAAAGACATGGCCCATGTCTTTAGCCAAAAACTCAACTATTCCATGAAGGAAAGAATACCAAAATGGTAACAGCAAAAAGGTAAGTACAAAAAAGGTAATGACATGCAGAAGAATACCAAAAAGGCATCACCAAGAAGGAAAAGACACAACTCACACCAGATATAACGTAAGAGCGAATGTATAGATGATTAAATCTAATGTTAGATCATCTTAATTCATCTAGAAGCTCTACTGCTAACCCACACATGATCTAAGATGACTCATATAAGATCTGATGTGGACCCACAAAAGATATAGAGATGAACCACATAGGATCGGTAGGCACTGACCCACCAAGGATCGTTGAGCGCAGACCCACATAGTATTGGTATGCACTGACCCACATAGGATCTGTGAGCAATGACCCACACAGGATCCGGTGATGACCCACACATGATCAGTATGGGTGACACACACAGGATCGCTGAGCACTAGCCCACACAAGATTGGTATGCACTGACCGACACATGATCACTGAGCACTAACATATATAGGATATGAATATTCTTCATGTATGACTAGCCACAGGGTCCTTGCACTAAGCATGCTTGATTCTGGGAGGTTCCGCACCTCAAGCCATCAGTTGATACTTCAACTTCCACAATGTAACATGAAGCAGTATCCCAAATGTTCTTTATGAAATAATGGTACCAACGCAATATATGACACATCTATCTGACACCTGGTCTATAAGTTATTAGCATTTCTCTTCTGAGGGCCTAGCTGGATTCAGATTCGATCCAACCCGGACAAACCCCATCATTATCCAAAACTCATGTGGAGTATACTAAAAGGACCACCTCGATCCCAGGATTCTAGTTCCATAGACGGTTAATCAAAAGGATTTCCAGATCTAATGATATGGCCATAAAGGTGTATCTAGGTCTAGAGGGGCCCATGTCTGGTCTGACCTGGCCCGATCTATCCTAGGACAACCCAACCTGATTTTGGTAAACCTGACCCGGTCCGGTTCCTGCGCGGATGGCCTGATCCATGGTAGGCCCATCTTGCTGGACTGCAGTCCAGCCCGACCCGCGAAGGGGCGGCCTGGCCCATTGGGTGTGACCAGGACCATGCTAGGCGCGATCCACTGGGGCGACCTGTGGTGCGACCCGCCAACCTGGGTGCGGTCCACCCTTCTGGTTGTGGTCTGTCGTGATGGGGCCCACCCCAGCCTCCCCAGGGAGAGGTGCCCCCTTGGATTTCTGAATGGTCCATTGGATTCGGCATGCTGGCACACGATACCTTTCGGTGGGGCCCTGCTCGGCTGACACAGACGGCCGGATCAGCCGAACCTCCTCCTAGCGGCGTTGATGCGCGCCGCAGCTCCACTATAGACCACCGGATGTCGGCTTCCCTCCAACCCCCTTCGTGGCCAAGACTTAGCCCGGTGTGTTGGCTACCACGCTCCTCATCCATGGCCTCCTGTTCAACCGGTGGTGAGGATGCTTGCTTCCCTACCTCCATGCGGCTGGTTGCATACCGATTATTGTCCTTCCATCGTCGGGGGCAACATGCCGCGACCTCCTTCGCTACCTGCGGCACGAACGCCCCCCAACCCCAGTTCCATGTTGTTGGTTGGAACAGCCACAACCTTCTATCATCATGGCCAACAGATCACGGTCTCCTTCGGCGGCATGGTTGCACCGCTGCCTTCATCGCAGCCGTTCAGTGTGTCAGTTACCGCCCATGAATAACCCGTAAATAGAAAAGGATTGCAGAGGGATCAATCCATGTTTGTTTTCCCCGCACCCTCCACATTATCCGATAGTAGGTGGATCAAGAGAACTGAATCAATTTATAAACACGAAGAATGATTTGATAAATTCCCTACCTCGATCGTCTGTTAGAGGTGTCACGAGGAGGAAGATGATGATGGTGACGTCAGCGTTCGTTGCTCACGCAAGACACTTCAGATTTGGGCTCGATCTTCGTCCTCATTCTTCATTGGGGTGGTTCACCATTGGAGGATCTTCTCTGTTGGAGGATCTTCCTTCCAAGGCCTGCACTCCCTTTATCCAATAGAGAAACAACCATCAATTCTCTCAAAAGAGTTAATAAAATAACTCTTAATTAACAAGTTGTTTCATTAATTTAGATTTAATTAACCCTTTAATTAAAGAGAGTTGTGGTTACATAATTTGTTTAAAAGGGCATTTAATTCCCTACCATAATTATTTAACCACCCTCAAGTGGGCCCCAGCCCCACAATTCAAAAAGGAGGATTCAATATGATAAAATAAAATGATATTTTTTATTTTTTTTCTCCAACGAAAAAATGAAAAGTTAACTTCCACCCTCTACCTACTACGATCTTGGTGAAAGTATCGTTAAGAAAATATCAGCCTTATGATTTCATCGACGTCCTCATATTTCAATTCCGAGCACCGGTTTAAAAGTTACAAAATGCTATGCGTGCGTTTACTGAACATACCTAAAATAACGTTCATAAATTTATTCCGGTCATACTAGGTCTCAGAATCATGCACCGTCAGTTTTCACAGACTCGTAATATTAGCATATAATTTTAAAAAATTTACATGGAATATCTGGGTCTTTAAAATGGGATATGTAGGGGTTACAACACAACTTTAAAAGGGGATTGTCTAAAATAAATTAAAATTGAAGGCCTTCTAGCCATTCTAGAATTAATCATAATCAACATCTATTATTATTTATTCTTTTCTTCGATGTATAAATATTCATATCCCATCTATGTTCTCATTTTCGGAGAAAATGTTACGAGGGACTTTAGGTATACATTTTATTTCCAAAAATCTATTTTTAATGAAATATTTAGTGGTATTATTTGGGTTTCTATAAATGAATTATAAGATTATAATCCTTTTTTCAAGGATAAATTTAGAAGGATAAATTCATTTTAATGGAGGTAGAATGTTACGTCGCGATATTTGGTGAATTGTTTCAAATATATTTAATATTTCTGATATTTTAAATTACATGAAACACTGTTTTTATCATGGGTTACATGTAATCCAATGATTTTCTTTTTAACAAAAAATTCAATGTTCAGATTTATATACAAACAATAATAAATTTAATCAATAAAAGAATGAATATTTAAATAATAATATTTAGTATTATTGTTATCAGATAACAATTTTAACAGATCATGGGAATTTTATTAACTAAATTATTAAAATATGGTTTAAAAATATTTTATAATAATTTAGTGATTTATTTATTAGAAATTATAACATAACAATTTTTAATATAAAATTGAAATATTTTTCAGAAATTCTCTTTTTATGCACACAAGTGTGTCTTCTATCAATAAATTAACAAAATTAAATTTCAATAATGATTTTCGTTAAATCTATCTATTATATGCTAAAGGAAATTTATAGTATTAATTTTCAATGTTTTACTGAGAAAGGATATATATAAATACAATTTATGGTATGTAATAGTATTTCTTCTAGAAAGTAGTTTTCTCACCTTTTTATTGCATACATATTTTAAAAAATAATTTTAAACATTTAGAAAATTGATATTGAGAAATCTAGTTTTTTTGAAATCATATTATCAAAACTATATTTTGTTGTATTTTTTGGATTTTTTCTATAATGTTTCATTTTTTTGATGAACTGGGAAAAAATCTTGATTCTGATAGAAAAGTGTATTTTAATTTAATTAATTTATAATTATATATTATATGTGTAAATGGTTTTAAATCTTAATTTATAATTAATATAATATTATTTAATTTACCTCAATAGAATCTATTTCATATTGAATTTGGATATAAAAAATTTTCAATGATTTAAACTATTTTTCTTTAAAAATTGGTATTCTCATTGCCTCTATGTGTTAAAATTTATAATTAATTATTTGAATTATCTTAATAGAATATAAAATAATGTTCTTACATATATGGAATATAAATATTTTATATTATATAATATAGTCAACTAACTTTTTTACCATATTCATTATGAAAAGAAGTTAAATTTAATTAGAACTATTAATGTAAAAACAATTTTATCGATGGGTGAATATTTATAGATGTGGGTAAAATGAAAAAAAACTAGCATAAAACCCATTAGATGAAAATATTTCTTCCAATAAATCCTTATTATATAATTTTATGTGTTATTGTAGTACTATATCATGAATGTGACCTGTATAATATGTTCAGTAAAAAACTGAAATGAAATTAACCTTACCTACCTTTGATATCTATAATGATTTGGGATAGAGAAAAATGATATGTTTAGTTATAAATAACAATTTTTTTTGTAAATTTATTTTTTCTGATAGGATAAATTATTTTTTATTTTCAATAATTGAAATAATTACATAAATGCTTATGAAATCCCAACTCGAGAATTATTTATTTAATAATTAAATAGAATAAATGTTACAAAAAATATTACAAGTTATTTAAATTGATTAAATTAGGGATTAAACATAATTTATCCGATGAGTATATAAAATCAAAAAAATTTGACAAATATATATTTTTATTCCATAACTTTAATGATATTTTTATAATCATATTAAATGAATAATGTCGAAATTGACATTAATGAGAATTTATAATAAAAATTATATTATTAAATGAAGAGAACTTAATTAAAATACTATTCTCTTCAAAGTGGTTTATAATGTTAAATAAATCTAAAATATTTTAAATTAATTGACTAATTTTTCATTTATAATTTATATATTTACCCCCAAATATAAAAAAAATATGTTAGTATTGTTAGGTTTAAAATGATGTTTTTGTGCACTACATGCATTAGTATTAAAATTAATTTTACAAACACATAGTGATTTATTAAATTTGATTTAATATTTACCATATATAGGTATGAATTATCTAATAAAACACATTTTATTTTTATTCTTAATGTTTAAATTACTTTTTTAAATAAAAATATACATGTTACGTTGGTAAAAACAGAAGGGGTAAAATTGAGTAAACTGAATGACTAAAGAATAACCTGATAAAAACGTGATTCTTATTGTGTGGAACATGTGTTTATCTATCCATTAATCACACGTATACATTATTATTCATTTTTTGATGCACATGAGGTATGTTAAACCTACTAGTAGTGAATACATTTGAAAAATGATGAGAATACCAGTCGTTCTCATCCATAAATGGGCACTCACACTGCCAACTTCCTAACACATATCATGCTATTTGGATTAACCATGATAAAAAATAATCACATCAAAAAATATGTTAACTAATTCTATAATAATTAGTTTTTTTATAATTTTAATTGATAATGTCTTTACTATAATCCTATGGTGGATACCTGAAGAAGTGGTAACATTCACCAGTGAGCATTTTCATTTTATTTCAATACCCGCCCACATTAATTTTTAGTATAAGACAATTATATAATAAAATAAATATATACAATAAACTATGATGATTTTATGTTATTTTTATTACAAACAACAACAACAAAAACATTAAACTAGGTTATGAAGTAATCATTCATATGAATAGGAGAATACTGCCTCATGAACTAATGTCGTTCATTTCTTCCATTACTACCTTTAAAGGTTGGGAATAGTGATGTATTTGTAGTTTATATATAATATATATGATATATATAATTTTATTATGCTTCTTCCATAAGTATATAACACATACCTTCATTATTTCAATTTTGAGGGGAAATTATAATGTCATTCTTCTGTATGGAGGACTAGTGCCCCATGAAGCGATGCAATTTTTTCAGGAATTAAATAGAATGTTTAAATGATGTTTATAACAAAAATATTTGATATATATAACATAAAAATTTTATTTTAATTATAATATATATATATATATTATTTACTTTTCTTTCATTAAATACGATAATAAAATGGAAACCACATTCTGGAATAAGAACAACCTATCGTCTCCATGAACATTGTATTAAATTTCATATCTATAAATAATATGTATTAATAAAAATAAAAATATGACATATATATATATATATTATTATATCATTACTATTATTCATGATATGATTAAATTCTGATCAAAGTAATAGGACTTAAAATAACAAATTAAAACAAATATTAAAAACAAAGTAGTTCTTACCATAAAGGTTACTCTTACAAGAAATGGTAAGTATGAGGGTAATAAAATTTCAGAATAAAATAATATTTGGTATGATATATATAGATGTGGTAATATGATATATTTATATTAAAATAATATTTATGAGACTTCAATATTGAACGAGTATGACATGAGTCTAGAATTAACGTAAGGGATTTCGATCTCACTTGTACTTTATATGACACAAATTACATATTCACAAAAAATAAAATTATATGGTGTATATATATTCAATTAATTTATTATATGAGGAATTATGTTTATATTATTTTTATTTAAATATCTATTTGCAAAACTCCCTATCAGGGGGTTTGTAGTAATATTTTTACCAATTTAGTAAGGGATTTTTGTCAGAATTTGCCTTCTTTGAGTCTTACGTAATACTATGAACCTTAATTAATTCAAAATCTGTAAATAAATTATATTTAACATGTAATATTTTAATTTTGTCCCTATTAATAACATTTTTGATCCATTTTATGTTATTCAATCGTGGGTCATATGATTCAATATTACCAAAGTTGTAAAGATCTTATGTTATAATCTCACGATTAATAGGTATTGTTTATTATTATGTATCCAATTATGAAATATCATAGTGTAACATTGAATAATTCTTATGAAATTTATTTTCCTCTTATTATCCTTTATATAATCATTTAATCATATAAATTTCCAAGTCTTTGCAACATAATATAATTATGTGTTTTTTTATCCCTGACATTATTTATCTCTTCGGCTGAAAATATATTTTATTCCAATACCATATATCATAAATATATTTTAAAATATTTTTCACTAAAATTTTATTATTTTTAAATAGAATTAATTCCAATGATATATTTAATTACAAATGTTTTTAAAATGAATCATCAATATGTTTTCAAAAATAAATCTTGTTTGAAATTTTTTGAAAATATGAAGGGAGTATTATTTTTAAACATGTATGGCATGATTTTTTTTTCTAATATAAGTACCAATAATTGATATGAAGTATTATTTATACCCTTCTATGGTTATTTTAGATGAAAATTTATTTCCATTTTTTTATGTTTTAAGATGATATTTTTCAAATTTGAAATGTAAATTTCCCCAATAAGTGTAGTAATTTATTTTTAAAGGATTTTTAATTTTTTTTCCATATTTATCTTAATTAAATAATTCATTCAAAGGGTTTTATGATTTAAAAATATTTTTTCAATGTGGAAAGGATAATTTCTATATGAACTATTATAAATATTTCCTAAAATTTTATATAATAAAATTTCAAGAATATTTTCAATGAAAAAGGCTTTTGAAATGTTTTTTGTTTTTATAAGTGTTTTTCAAAGAAGAAATCATATTATCCTAAAGAAATTTTTAATTTTTTTAATTATTCATTTATATGTTATTGATGTTATTTTCTAATAAAATTGTTTTCAAAAATTATTTTGTTTTAAAAATTACATATAAATGTCGAATGGTTATTCTCGGTAATTAATGTTTTAATTTTTTTAAAAGTGTACTTCATATTTTATCTATGGTATTATTATTGTTAAATAATTTCAAAAATGTTATATTTTTTAAAAATTTATTTTAAAAGTGGATATTATCAATTCGTTATGAAATGTGTTATGTGGTATTTAAAAAAAATTTCCATCTAAGATATCATCAGTTGGTGTTACCTATTTCTTAATGGTGATTTGATCAAGTTATAACATTTATATTATATCTCTTAAAGTTTTATATTTTGATCATATGAAGTTTCTGAATCTCATTTCTCATCAATTATTTTATCCACAATGAAATTTATAGGAGAAGCATTTATATTAATGTGTCATTCTATGATAAAAGGTTTATGACACCAATCTATTTTCCACACTATACGATATGCTGAAATGATTATTATACACATTTTATATCCATTTTTATAAAATGATGAATACATTTGATATTATGGAACACATATGTATGAATTTTTCATGTGATAGGTTGTACCTGTATCTCCCTCCACTGTGTAGGGAAAATATTCATATATCCCATTAGATAGAAATGGATGAAACATGGAGTGATCCCACAATACTAGGACATGTTTGGAATGGGTTGAGGACCCAGTTTACTAAAAAAATTCAAGAATGGGGACAAAATACTATTTAGTGGTGGATTTTTTTTGAAAATGGTGGGCTTATATATATGCCAAATTCAATATAGAAATGACGTTCTATGATTATTCATATTTGAAAACATCCATGAATAATTCCAATGGTATGATATCATGGCCATTTTCTTACATTCCCTTCTGATTCATGTATAATGAACAACCAATATTTTTTCAATGAATTATGATTTTAATCGTTGATATATAGGGGAGGGTTTTTAAATGGTGTGCTCTTGTTTCATTCCCATTGTTTATAATCAATGTTTTTATGTATGTTATGGATATTAAGAGTACTAAATGGTAAGATAATTGTGGGAAAATTGATGATCGTTCATAAGATTGGATGAATGTGTTTAAATTTTCAAATGGAAGTAAAAAATTATGGTCCTCAGGTATGTGTTTGTATAATTTATTAAATAATAATAATAAACATTTAATATCAGTGTATGAGATGTTTTGTTGACTATAGATTCATATTACCATGTATTTTTTACCATTAAAATGTTTAATCGAATGTATAGATAGTTATAAAACTCTTCCTCATACTATTATTTTTATTTAAATAACTAATAATCTTATTTAACTAAATACACTGGGAGATATGGATGATCTTTAAAATATACCCAAATTTTACACTAATATTGAGTCCTAAGTGGATTTGGTTTCGTGAAATTTATTATTTTATTCATATTTAGTTCCATTTAAATGATATATGACATTATAAATAGGTAATCAATAAATATAAATATAAAAATTAATTTCAATATATATTTTTTTCATATACAAAAAAAGGGAAAAATCATAAAAAATTTCCAAAAATTAATCATTTTCACAATTGGGATCAAATTATTCCAAAAACTGAAAAAATATAATAATTTCCCTTAATAATTGTTTTTGTCATTAAAATATTGAATTACAAAAAAATAATGTTCGAAATTATAATATTCATTAGTATACATTGAGGAAATGGGAACCTCTAGACATCTTCATATTACGGAATGTGGTTGGTTATGACTAGCCAAACCATTTATTCAATGTTTCTCCCAAGGATTCATATAGAGTGTCAATTAATTATCATCAATTTTACCTACAAACATATATTAATATGGATATGAAGTATTTATATTGTTCAATAAAGTCACTTTTTCCAATCTGTGAATAATCCCACATATCCTTTGGTATTAATTTTATATTCCAAAAATACAACATTATTCTTTATTTCAAGTCATCTTAGTGGTATTACTTTCAGTGATACAAATATTTCATTTTAACACATGATTATTGCAACTCCCCACAAATTTGTTTAATAATTTGTAATACATTATGTTATGACATATTAATTCTTTAAAGTTTAGTGTTTTAATTAAATATATATATATTTCAAATTTATACATTTAATATTAAATTTTAAAAAAAATTACTATTTAATTGTATTATTTTAGGTTAAAGGATATTTTAATATAAAAATTAGTTTTTTATTATTATAAAATTCACTTTTATATATAGTTTATATTATATATATTTACTATTTTATTTTATTTTTGATAAATACTAAAAAAAATTATATATTCACCATTATTAAAACTCCCTAATATTTTATGTTATGCTTCATCATAAATAATTTCAATTCATCAGAAATATTATATTCTCACAACATAGAGTCTACAAAAAAACATTGTTATAGTTATACCCTAAATACAGTACATAATTTTTCCACTTCTTCTTTATGAATTTTTAAAAATAGAAATACACGGTTGCATTCAGTAGGATATTATGATTTTTATAAAATCATCATATTTTTTTGGTGAATAGTCACTTGACTTTTATGAAAAGTATTGTACCCTTATGCATAGTAAATTGATCTTTATGAATAGTAACATAACATTATGAATAGTAACATGGCCCTTTTAAAAAGTAATAAACCCTTATGAATAATAACATTATTAATATGAATAGTATGTACCCTTAATAATTGTAACCTCATTCATGTATGGATAAAAAAATTTGGGGCCTTTTAAATGAAAGTGAATATTTTGGACATTAATAATTAAGTGTTGGTATTTTTTTGAGCAATACATATTTAATTACAATTTTATTATTAATAAATTTATTTAATAATTAATTAATTTTTCATAAAATGTAATTACAAATAATTATTTAATTATCCTATGATTTGGGGATAATTTAATTAGACTGTGGTTAATTTTTCAGGGTATTATAAAAATAGTTATAGTTTTAAAAATTGAATTTTTTGAGTAAGTGGTGATACTAATAAAAAATTAAATTTCCCATACTAAGAAATTTATTTTCATAAAATTTTGTTCAAATTTGTATTCAACACATTGGAAAATAGTTTGGGTGAATTTTTGTGAATTTTCAAAAATACTTAATTTTTTTGGCAAATAGTGAAATCTGACAATTTTTAAAAAATGCGAAATAAATGAATTTAGGCATCATGATTGAGTAATAGATGATGTAAATAGAGATTTTTTAGAACTACCATGAACTTATTGTTATTATTAGTCACAAGAATCAAGATTTTTCATAGTCTTGAGATAAAATAATTAAATAATGATTAAAGTAGTGCAAAAACCATCCACTTCTCCACTATATATAGCACCCTTCACCCCTATTCCTCTCACACATCTCACGATTTTAACTTTTCCTATTTTCTAATAAATAATTCTATAATGATCCTTCCACTCATCCATCACCTCTTGTCCACATAAAGATACCAAAACCTCCCACCTAAAGAGGCTCTCAAAGTAGATAACTTTGATATGTGAATTCCTCATTTCATTTCTTTTATTTCGAGTTCCTATATTTTATTATTTATTTTCTCACCTCCTTTTATTTAAATTTATTGATATCTAAGGTAACATAAATTTGAACGAATTTTGTTATGATAATGCAATAATTTATCATCATCTCTCCTTTCTACAACTTTTATACTAGAAATGAATCCACCATCCACGATGTGATAATTTATCACATTCTAGGACATTAGGTATTTAATTTTTATTGCCATCATCAAATGTGTTGATGATAAAATATTTATATTTGAACCAAACTATAATATATGTATTCTAAATTATTTACGGTTATATATTATATTTGTATACATGATATTAATTTATAAATCCAAATGAGTTCGTTGTGATAAAAAACCACCAATTAACCCAAACACTTCTCATTAATGTTTTAAATAATGATTTATCATCACTAAAAATATCCAAAATTAATTTAATAACCATATAATATTATGTATGCTACATGATTTTCATAAATGTATACTAGAAAAACAGTCATGAATACCATGGAATAAAACGCTCCCGAACAAAAAAAATTGAACCTCTAAAACCCATCAATAATTCCAGGAAGGAACATAAAAAGGAAAAAATTAATAAATTAAATTAATAATTGGATCTAGAAATATTAATTAATGAATTAAAATTTTAAATCAGGACACTATGTTAAAATAAAGAACTCCATCAAACTTAATGTATGTGTTTTCTACCTGAAACTCCATTTCCATTCAGGTTAATATTATTCTCTACCTACCATTATTATAATCTTATTTATTATTATGTAATCCCCATATATTTTGTGTGAAAGTTATAAATATGTGTACCAACCATATTTTTAGTTTTATTTTTGGGTAGTTATATGTATTAAAAGGATCTTTACAAAAAATTTCAAGAAATACAAGCCCAATTTAATGGAATTTCTCAAATTCATACCTATTTTCAAGGGTAAATTATAATATATTTTTAGTGACCATTATTATTATAAAATTAATTTTTTTATTACGATAATAATATCATAATTAAATTCAGGTTTTATAAGAATAATTTTCCAAAAGAAATATTCTTTTAAATGTAAAAGTCTATTTTTCTTAAAAATTAATAGATGATTTTATAAGAGTATCTTCATCGATTTATACATAATTGTTAATTCTCATGTATTATTGGGATTTATATTTTTTGATATAATATACCATATTTAATTTACTTTTTTATTATTGGATTGACTGTGGATTTTCTATCTGAAAACCATTCACCAATTTACTCTGAATGGTTATTGTTTATTCATAATATTGAGGGAAAGTTATTTAAATTTCAAACTGTTTTTCGATATGAATGTATATATTATTTATTTTTATCCTAATTAATATTAGGAATGAATAAGACATAGTATGTGATGTGTGTGTCATGCCATTCCCATATATTCTTCTGTACGAATCACGACACAAAGTACGGTATTGGCACAAGGCCCTACAAATGGTTAGTTATAGTCCTGACATGAGGACTTGATGGTATGGTTATGATGTCCTACATTATGAAATCCCTAATTATTAAACTAGGTATTTAAAATTTCATGTGGTTATTTGACTAGTGGAGTACCTATGATTATTATTTATTATGGAATTATTTATTCATCACTTTTTCCTACCATAATGTGTCCAAGTTTTTTTAATGGAATGTCTTTTTAGTAATTCACCATGCCTAATGTTTATGTTTATGATATCTTATTTTGTATTTCATACCCTTAAGGAATATTTTATCTCACAACATTCTTATTTTTTTCCCAGGACACGAAGAGGTATGTTATGAATGACACGAAAGGATAACCTATGAGTTATAGATGTTGTCAAAGTAATTTCTATATTTTATTTCCTTACACATTGTAATGATGAACTTATATATGTAATATAGACATAAGATAATGCTAAATTTATCAGACGTTCAGGATTTGATACATTTTAATCATGACAATTTACTAAAATAATGAACCAGCTCTGGGTTTATAGGGTCGGGGAATTACAATTACATACTTTTTAACTCTCCTAGTTCTTTTAATTCAAGTATATGATCTGTGTGTCTATGTTTTCAAGGATTATAGTCATTCATGTTTCTATCCATTTCACTACATATCTTCCTCTACCATTGTTACATGTTTAATCATGTTCATTCATTTTAAAATGTTAAATTGATTAATTAATTATTATATATTATTTGAAGACCCAATTATAGATACATATATTGTATTAGAATTTAATAATTGTTTTCTTACATCCATGATGGTTGATGCGCCATAATATCCTTAGATGTTTGTTTCACATTCATTTTAGACTATGTCTTATGTTTAATTAAGAAAATTATTGTTTTATTTAATTTAAATGATCATCATTTCATAAAATCTTATGTTCTAAGGTAAAAATGAGAAATATACCTCCTCATATTGCATCACATTCTGTCATATTACAATATAGGGAAATTTTTCATTTAAAAATCCATTTATAACATCTTTTATTGTAATGATCACTGTATATTATTCTCATTAATGGATTATATACCACATATTTCACTAAATAATCTTTCATAAAAGGAATAAAATGACTCAAAATATATACTTTCTAATCAAATTTTTGACCATCACTATTCTTCTAGGTTTTATTCTGGTATTCAATACAAGAACACCACAATTTGAAATATAATGTTCAAATGAATAACTTGAATAAATTTTTTCTTGTGGTTTAGTGGAATTTGATTCATTTTCAATTCAGGGTCAAAAATCAACCAAATTAAATACGATTACAATATTATTAATTGAAAAAATACAACAATAAAAAAATATATTGCCATATCCTACTTTCTAAATCAACATATTCATTCAAATACATTGTCCATTTTTAAAATTTCACTCATTGTCTCATCTTTGATTTCTAACTTAAACTCTAATTTGTAAACCAATTTATGTATCATTATTTATTTGGATTATGATGAATATAATAAATAAAATTCCTATAATATTTGGTTTTTTTGATTTATGGCACCTTTCACATTATAGTGATTTCAAAATAATCCTTATTGGTATTTCGTATTTGTTGCAATTGAGTCAGAAATATTTCTCAACCAAGCTACCATAGAACTAATCATCATGTTGATCAAATATTATCCCATTCTGTGGGTAATTCTTTCCTTCTCATAAAGACATTAATGAATGTTCATTTATATTAATAATTCCCCCTTTTATATTTAACTAATGATTAACGAACTGATTTTAATAACCTTTACACCATTTAAATTTTTTTCCACAATTCTTGAACAAGAATATTTCTAAAGTTATATTCCTTTTATTCATTGACTAAACATGGAGTCATATTTCATTAAATTATCTCTCAATCATATAATCTAGATCATAGTTATAGTCACATAAATGTTTTTAATATTTTCCCTATATATCCATTATTATTTTTTAATTTCTTTCTCAAATCCCATTATAATGGTACTAGCTTGGACTTCATCATCTGTAATCTCATCATTCAAATATGACTAGACAACTAATATAGAAAACAAAAAATGAATATATTCATATAAATCATCGTATGTGAGATCTTTGAAATTCATCTACTTAGTGATAACTACTAATTTTATTAGGGACTCAATATTTTCATTTTGATAAATAATAGAATCACTCATATTTTGTGTATTCTATAAATATTATTCACAATTTTTATTTAAACAAATAAATTATTTTCTTTAATAATGAATATCATTATATTGTTTAGTTACATGTTAATCATTGGTGAGTTTAGTATTAGTCCTTATAATTTAATTTTGAAACACTATAACTATAATAAGAAAATATAGTACATTATTGAAATATTTAATTCATCAAGATAACCCCAAAAATATACTTCATGTTAAAAAACTTCATCTAGTTAATTATTATAATTTAGAATCACCAATTCATTTAAATATATATGAATAAAAATATTTTAAAATAGATCTTTATGATTAAATTAAAAAATAGAATATGATGTCCTGGGTACTTTTTTTGTCTACCAAGTCACTTTGAATTGGGGGTGGGGTGAATCAGGGTGATAATAGATTAAAAAATTCAACCACTAATTTTTTCCTTTGGATCTTGTTCCATTGATTGATAAAAAAATATTATGTTATTGACTACTCTTTATCTAAAAAATTATTCCATATTAGATATTTTACATACGATCATTATTTCAAGCATGTGTTTAAATTTATTTTGCTTTGATCACCTTCATTGGACTACATCAATGGAAAATAATCTCAAATTTATATGGGTGTAAACAAAACACTATATAACTCATAGTGTTTAGATACTATATTTAAGTGAATTAACCCCTCATAATGTATCACTATAGGTACATGTTTATGATAATTATCTTCTCACAAAAGCATAATATCTATAGAAAGGTATAACAAATATATCATTTCATCCAAGATGTCACTCCCTTCTATTTCTTTGTGCACCACTCCAAAAGATAAAATGATAAAGACTTATAAGAATTTTATTATTTTACTAATATTGATGTTAGTGTAATAATTTTCTATAGTTTATGTTGGATATAATTAATAATTTCTATATTTGATGAGCTAATGTATACTAGTGTGCTAATATAAATCCACTACTAGATATGATTATATCCATTTCAAAAGTGTTGAATCATTGATTATAATAAAACATTTAGACAACATGAATTAGTATTCTATAGATTGAATAATTAAAATACAAGAAATATATTCAATATATCCATTATTCATTTTTTATAGATTATAAATGTTTATATAATAATGAATAATTATGATCTTTAGGATATTCTCAATAAAGAACAATAATGTCCTATTAGATTTGGTATTTAATGATTTTTTTGTTGTTGACTAACTTGAACTCCCATCATAGAAGACACATTTCATTTCATTCTAATAAATTCTCTACATATTCCCCTCTAAATATATACTCTTCCAACAAAACAATCAATCATATATATCAAAATTATTTTTTATTTCTATTTGAAAAATATTTAAACCTAAAAACTTTTTCTACATAAAAAATAAAACTATAGTTGGCCTAATATAAATATCTAACAACAATGATTCAATTGGTAGTTAATAATGATCTCAAAAACAATTGAATTAAGTGAATAATGAAATATTAATAGTTTTGTTTAAAATCAGAGTGATTTCACCAATCATAGTGTGATAATATTTGTCCTATTTTGAAATAATAGTTTCTATTTCTAGATTAATCATCCACTAGATTGAATGGGGTGTGATGTATAACATCATGGAATATAGTAATTTCAGTTACAAAACATTTCAATATTTAATATTCATTGATTGGACGTCTCTATAGATCTCTCTAATATCATGATAACACATACATGGGTTTTCTCCAATGAATATGGTATCCTCCTATACCATTCCTTGGCTTCCACTAATATCATTAGTGATTTATAAAAAAAATCTCTGGGGGATTTTTCTTAATTTTACAATCTCATTAGATACGTATAATTTATTGGTTTCTTCCACATTGTTATTGGTTATATTTATTTTCTATACTTATCATTATTCTAGGAATTATTATTTTGTGGCCTCTATTGGTTTTGGGTATTGCATTTGTCTACACATATTAATCATAACCATTCCCTCCAACTCCATTCATTATACAGGTTCCATCATACTTGAATTCTCCTTTGGTATGGTATGACACATTTCTTGTTATCTTGGACTTGTTTTTACCGTGTATATAATGTATATACTTCTTTATATTTTCTTTATTTTCATAGTGAATTTATAATTTTGGGTATTACTCAATAAAAGATCATGATCACCATCTTGTCTCCCATTACTATTGTCCTACCATATGATACCCCATTCAGTATTAGTATAATGGTGGTCTAGATGTCTTTATTCTTATTCGTATAGAGTCAATAATTGATAAAGTGAGCACATGTCATGATTCCACTGTATTCATTTTAATTACGTTTCCCATTTTTATTATTGGTTTTACTACACATGTTTTTCATAACTGGTGTAACTTCTTCTCTAATCTCATGGTAGTGGTTATGAATGAACAATTATTGATTTTGAAAATGGACCCCATGTTTTAGAGTTGAGATTCATTATAATTTTTATTAGGAATATTTCTTAACAATGATAGATTTTATTTGTATTCTCATAGTAATGGTTTTTATCATGATTCAAATATATTACAATCATCTTTGGTGTTTATTTTGGTTTAAGGTGGGGGTATTATTTCTCCAATAAAGCAAAAATTATGGAACAATTTTCATTAATGTTTTCTCATAAATATTCACTTTTTGATTGAAATTGATAATGATGTAAATTAAATTATCAATGGAATAATAACTATTAATATGTGATAAAATTTATGTTAGATAGTGATACACAACATTTTCCACACTGGTCGAAGATCTTCCGAGAATGCATCTCAAGGCACAAATGATGTCACATTATTTTTTTGTTTTTATTTTTAATACTTATGTTTTATTTGTTTGATGTTTGGTATTACTAAATTCAGGTTTGGGTTTGGATTCATATAATTATTTCCCACATAACCCCAATTTGAATTCATCAAAATAACAATATGATATTGGAGTCCTCAATACAACTTCTTTTCAATTTTACTTGCGACACATCATGATCATACATTATTAAAATAGTTAGTGGAGTGTTGGATGTTGATTAGGTATAGAAATTATACCAATATGTGTTAATTTTAAATATTATTACAATAAGTATCATTAAATTTGTTAGAAAGTTTGAGGAATTTAGAATAACAAGATTTATATTTTGTGGAAATTGCAACCCCATGTTTAACAAAACTATAATATAATGTACCATCATAAACTAGAAATTAAATTAATTGAATGATTAAAAAATATAATATTATTTAAAAATTATATAATATTTTTATGTGAAGAAATTTTGTTTTGAATAATGTCATATTTTCTTTGAAAATGAATTTTTTCGCCAAAAATAGGTTTTATTGCTTATCGGATATAAATAAATTAAATAATTTTTTCCGTTTTAAAAATAAATTAATTTTAAAAAATTAATTAATTTTTTAAATAATCATGTCATTTTTATCATAGAGTGTTTCTTTGATAATTATTTGAAAATATTTAATTTTCTATGAACTATAAAAAATAATGATTTTTTATGAAATATATATTTTTTAATAGAAATTAAAATGGATAATTATATTTAAATTTTTTTAAAAATACTATTATATCATCTATTGTATTATAACTTTTCAAATGGTCATTGTAAATTATTTTATGATGGTTTTTTATATAAATTTTTTTCTACATTAGAATTAACTATTTTTTTCTAGAGAACAACATATCATAAAACGCTATAGGATTAGTGTTAAAGAAAATTATGCCATTTATGTGAATTGAATAATAAAACATAGATTTCATATTTGGAATCTAGAGTATCAATATTTCTAAAAAGGTAAATTTTATTTTTTACCATTCTGAATAGTCAACGCTAAAAATATGTTCCACCTTAGTAAGGGTAAAATGGGTGGAATAATGTTAGTACTTTGGGAGATGACATTAAATTATCTCTTACACATGACATTATACTACTGGATTCATTGAGTTTGGCCAAATATAGAACCCTTATTTTTGTACATAAGTATTATATCACTTTTTGAATATTTAAATTAGTTCACAACTTTATGCATGGAGACCATAATAATTTAGTGTCTTTAGAGACTATATACCAAATCATATTATTTTATGAAATATATATATAAAAAACAATATATATACTTCCATGTATCATTATTTGGGGGCATACAAAACTTACACCTTTCTTCATAACCTGGGGAAAAGAAATACAAGAAAGTGTGAGCTTAGATTTTCATTAAGGTTAAACATGTGAAATAACAACAGAATATTATAAGAAGGAATAAGATAAGAATATATGTATTTAATCATGAACATGGAATAATAAGGTCTGACTCAAAATATCATGGATCAAAAGCATGCTCCCTGAAGAAAAATCATCATTTCAAAACAACATAATCACAATAGTGGGAAATCACCACAAATATATAGTGAATCATATGTTCATGTCATGTATGTTTGGAACCATCTTAGGTGTTTTAAAATTTCATATATTCCTGATTACATACTAAAAAAATCAAATCATATTTTATCTTTCATCAACACATGATTAAAATATCATAATATATCAGGAATCATTACATTTTTTATATAGTGGATCAAGCATATATAATTTATTCTCATAGTGGATCAAGCACATCCACTTACATAGAATAATTATATAATGAGGTATAAAACATTACAATATTCATTGAAGTGATATATAATTCTAGTCATTTCCATCACATAATGGAAACCATATATATGTGTGTCACAAGATCATAAAATATTCATTATATCATCTAATCAAAACCCAAGAATTTAAAGAGAGTTCCATAAACATTTAATATTTTCATTTTATCATACCCCATGTAAAAAATAAATGGGTCTCAAAAAAATCACATAATTATAATAATAAAAAATCTAGATAAATATACAAATTTATTCATTTTATCATTTCCCCAGAATAAACACAGTTAACCTCAAATATGTTTTATTAGATGAAAAATATTATAAATGATTCATATGAATATATATGGGAAAGTAAGCCATTTTCACTTTGAAATATCTTCATTAAAATATAATATTTTAATAGATTTTATATAATTAATTCTCATAAAAAATTATGCTAAAATACTATATATCAAACCACAATTCCTTGATTTTCAAGGAAATTGAGAAATTCTGTTCAAGCCATATAAGATAAATTAATTTATTCCATTCACATGTTTATAAATGTTTATAAAGTAATTTATTTGGAAAATGACATGAATAATTAGTTTAAATATATTTTTAAAAATTAAATAATAGATAAAAATTAATTTAAACTATAATGGTGTAATATTATAATAATTCTAGAAATAATTATTAGAAAACATTGACATGGAATTAAAGTGTTTTCAACCGATTAGATAAATAATGTACGTTTTATGTAAATATAATGTTTCAATTTTCTCAGTAAATAAAAATATGAATGTGATACAAATAAATTATATATAAATAAAAATATAGGAATAAAAATTAATTGGGATTATTGGATAAGGATCATATAATTTCCCCAATGTAAATTCGGGCATAAACAATCCCGATTAAAAATAGGATTCAAATATAAATCCCTTATCTAAAGTCTCATATTTCATTATTCACATTTTAAACTACTACATAATTAAAATATTTAATAATAAATGTATTATAAAACCAATTTTCTAACCATAATACCACATATTATTTAACTATGACATCATATAACCCAATTGTTAATACTTTTTTTAAATTCTATTTTCTGCGTGTTAACTACATCATTTTTCATACTTGTTTTGGTTCAGTGATCTTGATCCTTTTACATTGATTATGGTTCCATGATCCCATTAAAATTAATATTGATAAATGTATTACCCCTAGTTTCTGGTATGTAAGCCTTGTTTTATGCTTTTTAAGTAAATGAAGAATAAGAGAAATGGTTGGGAATTTTTGGAGACTTTTAAAGTGTTAAAGGGAAACAATTGATGACACAAATGCTTCGAACGGGTTGTGAAAACTGTGTTGAAGCCATGCATGTGGTGGTCACTTTGGATAGAGGAGACCACACAGTGTGCGCACAGTTTGGGAAAACCGTGCGAGGAGGCCGTGCAGAGCACCCCTTCCATGCAGTGACTACCATACGTTTAGCGCACGATTTACATAACCATAAGGAATGACTGTACGCGGGGTCAACATAGATCCTATTTTTAAGGATATAATCTATTTTATCTTTAAACCCACTCGTTGTTGCTCCTAGACACCGCTAACTCATGATTTCTCTCTAGAGAAGGTGGGAGAACACTTACCAGGCGCTTTGGAGGTTATCCGGAGGTTTTCCTTGGCGCTTAAAGGCTGATTGATTGACTTAAGTCTCGTTCCCTTTAGTTTTCTTAGATATCCTTTTCCATCTTGATGGATCCATAGATATACGCCCAAGGTGGGTAGATCTATGGTAGTGGATGACTTTTATGTCGGGTTTCGGTTTGGTTGGTACTAGGGGAAGGAATCTATGGAGGTTTCGAGGAGTAGTTGACTCGGTTTTGTTGGCATTCATCATCCTTTGGTTGGTTTTGCCTAATTTGTTGATGTAGGTGGCTTCAATCCAAATTCCTCTTTCTTAGAACATAAAGGCATAGTTTCAAATTATTTTCCTTGATTGAAATGGATTGCTTATCTACTATGAAAGAATGGTTGAAACCCCTTTTTTGTAATGGGTGATGGAATTGTGTGTTTTTGGAAAGTGTTTTTTGAAGTGAATTTAAAATGGAGATTTTAAACTTGTTATGGTTTTTCTTCTTGAAATAAATGGTTTTCAATAAAATGATTGATGATTTATTGAATGGTTTTTAACACACATGGTTTTGGCATGGATTTTCATGGGTTGTGGTGTGTGTTCATATGCATTGGGATGGATAAGGGACAGAAGTACCCCCATAAAAAGGATGGGATGGATAAGGGTGAGAAGGGAGGGTTTTTTGACAGCATCGCATCAGAAGAACCATGCTCTTGCATGGAACCTTAGGTGCGGTGACGTCTCCCTCGGGAGGCGGCTATGGCTGATCCGCCCGACCCACCCTTCTCTCCAATCACATACCCTGCCTTCCTCCCTGATTTTCCCCCTATCCTCCTTTGCCTGAAAGTCCCCAACCTTTATCATGGGGCTCCATCCCTTTCCATTTGATTATAGGAGTTCACAGAGGCATCATCGCTCTATGGCCTTTCCCTAGTTGCTCGATTTGGTCATCGAAGGCTGTCACTCGATAGGTTTGATAGGTTTGTCAATGACATCTTGCCACTTCGTGGACATATCATTGTCGACCAACTAGATCCACGCCATTTTCTTCAACGTTTCTCATTTAAGCTTGATCTTAACACAACATGGTTGAAAGAGAGCATATCTTGTGATGGACTCTGCTTCTTCCTTCTTAGATGGAGCTACGAGTTTCACCGGGGACGGGATCTACCCAATGTAGTGATTTGGGTCAGCTTCCCAAGTCATCCTCTTCCTTTCCAAAACCCTTCGATTCTCCAGATGTTATGTAATCTCATCAAAAGATTCCTAGCCTTTGACGAACCCTCAAAATCCTTATCCCATTTCTCCCTGACTATATGTGGAGGTGGACATCTCGAATCCCCCGGTTGAGTATGTCTTGATAGAGGTTAGTAATGAACTTAGTTATCTTCAATCTGTGGCTTTTAAAAGTAGGTTCGATTTTTGTCTACTCTGCGGTTGTTTTGGTCAACGTTCGTCTCGCACCTCGGTTCTAACATATATTTCACTAGCCAAATCAACCAGTGCTGGTTCCCCCCGGCTGGAGGATGTGTTGCAGCAGGATGAGGAGGGGGGCCAACCGCTCGAGGTTGTTCATCCTACCTCTCCTCAGGTTCAGTCTTTGGGTCCTCAAGTTAACCCAACTGTATCTGATATTTGCAGCGATTGAAGTTTGATCATGGTGTTGCATTGGTCACTGCCTTTTCCCCTCTTCATGGGGTATGCGATCAGGAAGGGGCTGTCTAGGAAGAGAGGGGAGTCCTCTTGGACACTGCATAAGAATTTCATCTTGTGTAACAGCCCATGTAAATAAAGAATAAAGAATTTTCATATTTATTAATATTTACGAATTAAAAATTAATTTTAATTAAAAGGGGTTTCTACGTTCGATAGCGTACTCGGTACGCAACGATGAGTTTCTTTGAAAACTGACATTGCACACGAGTAATAAAATAATATTATTTTAAATGTTAGTTAACGAGTAGCCGTTGTACTGGCGGGAATGGATAGAAATAACTAAAATATGATTATATATGTTTTTAAATGTTTTTACATTTACCCAATAAATGATAAAGGTTTAAAATACGGAAAGAGTTCAATTTTAGGCATTTATACCCTAATTTTCACGAAAGGTTCACTTATCACCTTTTGATGGAGAACCATCATTAAATATAGTTTTTATTGATCTTATAAATTCTATTGGACCAAATATAACTCTTCTTTAGAATCGGGACATCAAAATTTACTTTGGGTAAATTTTTGGTACCTTTCTGATAAAGTTCATTTTTTTAATGAATAGTTAAAATGTTGTATTTTAATTCAAAACCTCTTTTTAATCTAACTTATTTATATGATTATATTATCTTTAGAATTGGATTTAAAGTGAAATTAGAAAATATTTTTACCATTAAATCCAATAGTGGTCGTTGGAATTAATTTCACTTTGAAATCGGACTTAAACTAGTGTCAATCTTATGATACTTATTATTTCATAAAAACACGCTATTTGCTCTGACAGCGGGAATTAATTATTAAATTAATTAATGTGACTTATATGTTTTGATTTTTTTAAAATAGACTTCATTTTTGAATTCATAATATCAAATATAGCTTAGGGTGAATTTTTGGTAATTTTCTGAAAAACTTCAATTTTTGATGAATAGTGAAACCACTAAGTGGTACTTATAAAAACTGATTTTCCGTTTAAATGAAATTTTTCCATCATTGTGTTTTGATTTTCAAAAATCAGACAAACATGGTTGTCATTAAGAAGTAAAATGTGGTTCAATTAGATTAAAATAATTTTTTGGTGAATAGTAACTTATTAAGTTTTTAATCGCGATTAGTGGTAATTAGTGTAGTTTAAGGTAAAAATAATGCTTTAATAAAATAAGATGAGCTTGACACATGTCCTACCCTCATTGGTTGTGTCATGGACGACCAAGACAAGCCATGGATCAACTTGGGGACCCCATGGAGCCACTTTGGTTGGGAAATGACATAAATAACTTTTTATTTAATGTAAAAGTAAAAAATGACACAAACATGATATGTTTTACAAAAACAATTTTTAAATGGGTTTATACATGTCATATTTTTGATTATAAATATTCATTGGAAATCTAAAAAGATTTACTACATCATAGTATTTTTTTTATAATTTTTAGACTTTAACTAAATTAATTTATTTATGACATCATGATGATGCAGCGATGACCTCATTATTTAACGATTTAAATAAAATGGAAAGATAATGTAAAATCTATGAACTACACATGTACAAAACTTATTGTATGGGTGGATTTAGAACCCTTACCACCTTATCCACGAATTATATCAATGTGGGACCTTTTAAAACCGAAACACATTTTCAAATAAAGTAATATTTCTTTACTTTCCAAAAGTGCCCCTCATCTCCTCTTATAAAAGGCCCCCACCTCTACCACCTTACACACACTCCTCAAGACTTTGGCTCGGCCAACCCCTGCCCATTTACTCTCTACACATCCCTCTCCTCATCCTAGAGAATTCCCATTGGGCATAATCCTTTCAATGGAAGCCTTTAGGATCAAATCGAAAGGAGTTACACTTTTAAAGGTAATTCATTCTCTCTTGTTCATTTGTTTTATTTTGCTTCTCCAACCCTCTAAACTATTTTTATTTACTTATTTTGTAACAACACCAGTATCTTAAATATACTAGGATTTTGTTATAAGATTTATTCGAGCTACACTCTCACACAACTACATCAAATGGTTAAAGAACATACGGTTTCCGTGGATGGAGAAATTCTGCCTCCCGAAACGATGATTGTTCAATACTCATTTAACACCTTAAAAGGTGGCCATTATGATGTCACTATTTTTATATATGATATATAATATGTTTATTTTTTCTTTAAGCTTCTGTATTTTTCATTTTGGGCATACCTTTATGGTTTCCATTATGGGTAAACACGATATCTTCATTTAAGGAAGTGCGGACTACCACCCCCTCAAAGTGATGTGATTCGTTAATGCCATATGTGGGACGTGTAAAGGATCGATTTAAATTTATTATATATGATGTTATACTAGAATTATAATATACCTCTATATCATTATTATTTCTTTCCATTAAAGTATGAGATAGAAATGAAAGTATCATTCGTGCGTACGTACAGCTTACCGTCTCCATGAATGGTGCATTTCATTTCTTATCCCCAAATGTAATGTAATATTAAAAGTACATGTATATAATGGATATATATAATTAATGATATATCTAAATGATGAATATAATTCTGGAATTAAAATATAAATACCTCTCATTTAGTTTTAATTCCATTAATAAGACAACGAAATGAAAGTAGCGTTCATGCGTACGTACGGCTTACCGTCTCCATGAACGTTGCATTTCATTTCTTACCTCTAAATGATTATGTAATATTATAAATACATGTATATGCTGGATATATATGATACATATTATATCCAAATTGGTAATTTCATACTGTATATAAAGAACCTTTGACCACACGAACAACATGTAATTGTAAGAAGTCCACTTTCGACTTAAGAACCAAATATTGACAAAACAAACATTATTAACTTAAATGGTTACATAATGTTTATAACATGGCAGTAAGTGATATAAAAGGAATAATAAAATTTAAAAAGGTTCTTAATCAAGTATAAATTAACTCAAGTTTATTATTCAGGATGTTAAAGAACGATCGAGTCAAGTCAGACCCGAGGTAAGGGACTTCATCTCAATATCCTTTCATTGAGGCATATTTCGTTTTATACACAACTTTCTTTTATACGGTGTATAAACCCCTTTGACTTTTACTTTTATACAAAAGGAATCTTTTTCTACGAAGCGTTTTACAAAGTGACAAAATGGAATGTTTCTTTTAACGTTCGCGGCGACAACGGCCTTTTCCGCCGCTGCGAGTATTATTTGGTCTTTGGCTTTCTCAACAAGCCGTAATGTTTTTAGAATAAAATAAATACCATATACTCTTTTATGTATTTTTGAATTGAAAATGGTTTTGAAAAAGGATTCTATTATGTCAATATATTTATGATATATTGTGATTGAAATGTGGAAAATGTTATCATTCCTTTATATCGGTTTTATGTTTTATGATTTTATATTGGTACTTGGACATTTTAACGGGTGGTTACGTTATAGACCACATGACGGGTGGTGCCGTGAATACCAGGATGGGTGGTTACGTTATAACCTCCAATGCATTGGGTATGGAAGTTGGCCGTATGGCTATTCCATTAAGTATGTATGGAAATTGGTCGTATGGCTATTCCATTAAGTGATATGTGTGGAAGTCGACTGTATGGTTATTCCACTTAAGTATGTTTATGTCCCAAGTTACCTTTATATATGTTATGTGTTATTTTTATGGGTTGTATGGTAATCCTTTCGTTACAAAAAGGTAAGTAATGATACTTTATTCAGTGAAGAGTTTTTACTACTTCATGAAGGTGAAGGTATTACTTTGATAGAGTATATATGGTTTTCTTGATGTTTGAAAAACTAACAGTTTTCATTCTTTCTGTATCCCTTACTGAGCTTTTTATGCTCACCCCAAGTTTTTGTTGAAATGTTTTCACAGGACTTAATGTGGAATAAGGTCAAGGATGGGATCAAGGGAATGTCATCCTATATAAAACATGGAACTAGACACGTTTCTTTTTAAGAGTTTTTTTATTATGGAAACTTAGTAGAAGTGACTACTTTGTAATCTTTTGAGATGTAATGGTTATGTTCTAATTCTCTAAAAACTATAAACCTGAAAAGATCCTCAACATGAATTACTCATTTAATTCAATATTAAGTAAGGTTTAAGGCCGGGGCCTTATAGTTAGTATCAGAGGTCGTTTTAGACAACTTTAGGAGTTAGAAAAGTGTTAGATTATAATATGATTGAAATGATATAGCATTTACAGATTACCATGTTGCTTCGCCTTAGATATTTCTGTGTTCAGAATGGTTTTCCGCAGAGGAAACAAAGCAGCTATGTTGGGACGACATCAGGAGGAAGATAACCTTCCAAATCAGAAACCTGAGATGGTCGGAATCGGAACTGAACAGTTTGTTGCAGTGATGGCACAATTGACTCAGGCTATAAATGGAGGTGGTATCCATGCACGAGATCAGCCAGATCAACCGTAGAGGAACATGTCAGTGGTGGAACATTTCATGAGGCAACATCCCCCATCATTCAGAGGATCATCTGACCCTGTGCAAGATGAAGGGTGGATTAAAGCACTGGAGAAGATTTTTGATGTCATGGGGTGTTCAGAACATCAAAAGGTTAGTCTTGTTGTTTACCGTTTTGAAGGAGAAGCTGATCAGTGGTGGTTGATGGTGAAAAATAAAAGGGATAGTGATGAGATTGAGGATCTTCACTGGGAAGAATTCAAAGGTATGTTTCTTGAGAAATATTTTCCTAAGGTGGTTCATCTTAGGATGGAAAAACAGTTCCTAGAATTGAGGCAGGAGGATGATTCCGTGGCTGCTTATGAAGAAAAGTTCACTCGATTGGAAAGGTATGCTCCAAACTTCATACGAGATCTTGATAGTAAAATAAACCGTTTTTACTCAGGTTTAAAGCCAAAGTATCGAAGGGCTTTAGCTTCTCGTGAGTTCAAAAGTTACGAAAAACTTGTTCAATGTGCGGATAAGGTGGAAATGGAGTTTGCCGATGATCAGGTGATCTATGACAAACAACAGAATAAGAGGTATAGTTGGTAGGCAAAGGGGAAGAATTCATCAAAGAAGCAAGGAGGTAATAAAAACAAATATCCATCCTATGAGAAGTGTAGTAAAATACATCCTGGAGAATGTTTATCCAAGTATGGTAAGTGCTTTCGGTGTGGCAAGTCTGGTCATATAGCTCGTAATTGTAAGGAAGATGATCAAGCAGGAAATGAAAAGCCAATGGTAAGATGTTTTAAGTGTAATGAAATGGGTCATTATGAAAACGAGTGTCCAACGAAGAACTCAACTGGGGGAATGCAGCCACACTACAAGTAGAATGGGGTGGTAAAATCCTTTGCAAAAACTTCAGCAGATGTTGGGTCATCGAATGAAGTGGTATCAGCTCCAGGGAGCTCAGTATTTTTTGAAGATTGACTTGAGGTCGAGGTACCATTAGTTGAAAGTAAAAGAAGGAGATGTTCCGAAGACTGCGTTCCGTACTAGATATGGCCATTATGAATTTTTGGTGATGTCTTTTGGGTTAACCAATGCACCTGCTGTATTCATGGAAATTATGAATAAAATTTTCCATGAGTTCTTGGATAAGTTTGTGTTTGTGTTTTGAGGTTTGGGAAGAGGTTATGTGTGCCTTGTGATTCACAGTTGAAGAATGAGTTTTTTTTGTGAGGCTCATAGTTCCCCATTTTCAGTTCATCCTGGCAGTACTAAGATGTACAGAGATCTGCAGATGTATTAATGGTGGGATGGAATGAAAAGAGATATTGCTGATTTTACTGTGAAGTGTTTGATATGTCAACAGGTTAAAGCAGAGCGGCAGTTACCGAAAGGGATGCTTCAGCCTTTACCAGTACCAGAGTGGAAATGGGAAAACATATCCATGGACTTTGTTGTGGGATTACCGCGGACATCTCGAGGTAATAATGCAATCTGGGTTATTGTTGATCGCTTGACCAAGTCTGCTAATTTCCTTTCTATACGAGATACTTTCTCTCTAGATCAACTTTCCCGTTTGTATCTTAATGAGATAGACAGGTTACATGGATTTCCTCTCTCCATTGTATCTGATCGTGATCCCAGGTTCACATCTAACTTTTGGAAAGGCCATCAGAAGTCGTTGGGTAAGGAATTAAATTTTAGTACAGCTTTTCATCCTCAATCAGATGGGCAGTCAGAACGAACAATTCAGACCTTGGAGGATATGCTACGAGCTTGTTCGATGGATTATCAGGGAAGTTGGGACCAACATATTTCTTTGGTTGAGTTTTCTTATAATAACATTTTTCATTCCAGTATACAGATGGCACCATTTGAGGAATTATATGGGAAGCGGTGTCGAACTCCAGCATTTTGGGATGAAGTGGGTGAAAAGAAGCTGATGGGACCAGAATTGGTAGAAGGGATGGCAGAAAAAGTTCAGTTGATTCAGAAGCACATGAGAACAGCTCAGAGCAGGCAGAAGAGTTATGCGGATAACCGGAGGAAGGATCTATCTTTCGAGGTAGGTGATCATGTTTTTCTCAAGGTTTCTCCTTGGAAAAGTGTGATGAGATTTGGTAAGAAAGGAAAGTTGAGTCCAAGGTTTATTGGACCATATGAAATTCTGGAGAGAGTTGGATCAGTTGCATACCGGGTGGCTTTACCTCCGATTTTATCTCAGGTACACAATGTTTTTCATGTTTCAATGTTGAGGAAGTATATGCCAGATCCATCTCATGTTTTGATTCCAGATGTAGTTTAGCTGGAAGAGAACCTATCTTATTAAGATCAACCAGTCCAGATTCTTGACCACAGGGAGCAGGTGTTACGGAATAAGGTGATTCATCAGGTAAAGCTTTTGTGGAAAAACCATCTGATTGAAGAGGCTATGTGGGAATCTGAAAATGCTATGAGGGATAAATACCCCCACTTATTTTGATAAGTGAATAAAATTGCGAGGATGCAATTCCGAAAAAGGGGGAAGGATGTAACATCCCAGGTAATTAAAGAATAAAGAATTCTCATATTTATTAATATTTACGAATTAATTATAAATTTTAATTAAAAGGGGTTTCTACATTCGATAGCGTACTCGGTACGCAACGATGAGTTTCTTTGAAAACTTACATTTCACAAAAGTAATAAAATAATATTATTTTAAATGTTAGTTAAAGAGTAGCCGTTGTACTGGCGGGAATGGATAGAAATAACTGAAATTTGATTATATATGTTTTTAAATGTTTTTACATTTACCCAATAAAAGATAAAGGCTTAAAATACTGAAAGAGTTCAATTTTAGGCATTTATACCCTAATTTTCACGAAAGGTCCACTTATCACCTTTTGACCGAGAATCGTCATTAAATATAGTTTTGATCAATCTTATAAATTATATTGGACCAAATATAACTCTTCTTTAGAATCGGGACATCAAAATTTACTTTGTGTAAATTTTTGGTACCTTTCTGATAAAGTTCATTTTTTTAATGAATAGTGAAAATGTTGTATTTTATTTCAAAATGTCTTTTTAATCTAATTTATTTATATGATTAGATTATCTTTTGAATTGGTTTTAAAGTGAAATTAGAGAATATTTTTACCATTAAATCCAATAGTGGTCGTTGGAATTAATTTCACTTTGAAATCAGACTTAAACTAGTGTCAATCTTTTGATACTTATTATTTCATAAAAACACGCTATTTGCTCTGACAGTGGTAATTAATTATTAAATTAATTAATGTGACTTATATGTTTTGAATTTTTTAAAATAGACTTCATTTTTGAATTCGTAATATCAAATATAGCTTAGGGTGAATTTTTGGTAATTTTCTGAAAAACTTCAATTTTTGATGAATAGTGAAACCACTAAGTGGTACTTATAAAAAATGATTTTCCGTTTAAATGAAATTTTTCCATCATTGTGTTTTGATTTTCAAAAATCCGACATACATGGTTGTCATTAAGAAGTAAAATGTGGTTCAATGAGATTAAAATAATTTTTTGGTGAATAGTAACTTATTAAGTTTTTAATCACGATTAGTGGTAATTAGTGAAGTTTAAGGTAAAAATAATGCTTTAATAAACTAAGATGAGCTTGAAACATGTCCTACCCTCATTGGTTGTGTCATGGCCGACCAAGACAAGCCATGGGTCAACATGGGGACCCCATGGAGCCACTTTGGTTGGGAAATGACATAAATAACTTTTTATTTAATGTAAAAGTAAAAAATGACACAAACATGATATGTTTTACTAAAACAATTTTTAAATGGGGTTATACAAGTCATATTTTTTATTATAAATATTAATTGGAAAGATAAAAGTATTTCCTACATCATCGTAGTTTTTTTATAGTTTTTAGACTTTAAATAATATAATTTATTTATGACATCATGATGATGCAGCGATGACCTCATTATTTAACGATTTAAATAAAATGGAAAGATAATGTAAAATCTATGAACTACACATGTCCAAAACTTATTGTATGGGTGGATATCGAACCCTTATCACCTTATCCACGAATTATATCAATGTGGGACCTTTTAAAAACGAAACACATTTTCAAATAAAGTAATATTTCTTTACTTTCAAAAAGTGCCCCTCCTCTCCTCTTATAAAAGGCCCCCACCTCTACCACCTTACACACACTCCTCAAGCCTTTGGCTCGGCCAACCCCTACCCATTTAATCTCTCCACATCCCTCTCCTCATCCTATAGGATTACCTTTGGGCAGAATCCTTTCAAAGGAAGCCTTTAGGCTCAAATCAAAATGAGTTACACTTTTAAAGGTAATTCATTCTCTTTTGTTCATTTGTTTTATTTTGCTTCTTCAACCCTCTAAACTCTTTTTATTTACTTCTTTTGTAACAACACCAGTATCGTCAATATACTAGGATGTTTTTATAAGATTTATTTGAGCTACACTCTCACACAACTACATCAAATGGTTAAAGAACATACAGTTTCTGTGGATGGTGAAATTCTGCCTCCCGAAACGATGATTGTTCAATACTCATTTAACACCTTAAAAGGTGGCCATTATGATGTCACTATTTTTATATATGATATATAATATGTTTATTTTTTCTTTAAGCTACTGTATTTTTCATTTTGGGCATACCATTATGGTTTCCATTATGGGTAAACAGGATATCTTCATTTAAGGAAGTGCGGACTACCGCCCCCTCAATGTGATGTGATTCGTTAATGCCATATGTGGGACGTGTAAAGGATGGATTTAAAGTTATTATATATGATTTTATACTGGAATTATAATATACCTCTATATCATTATTATTTCTTTCCATTAGAGTATGAGATAGAAATGAAAGTAGCATTCATGCGTACGTACGGCTTACCGTCTCCATGAACGGTGCATTTCATTTCTTATCCCCAAATGTAATGTACTATTAAAAGTACATGTATATAATCGATATATATAATTAATGATATATCTAAATGATTAATATAATTCTGGAATTAAAATATAAAAACCTCTCATTTACTTCTAATTCCATTAATATGACAAAGAAATGAAAGTAGTGTTCATGCGTACGTACGACTTACCGTCTCCACGAACGGTGCATTTCATTTCTTACCTCTAAATGATTATGTAATATTATAAATACATGTATATTCTGGATATATATGATACATATTATATCCAAATCGGGAATTTCATTCTGGATATAAAGAACCTTTGACCACACGAACAACATGTAATTGTAAGAAGTCCACTTTCGACTTAAGAACCAAATATTGACAAAACAATCATTATTAACTTAAATGGTTACATAATGTTTATAACATCACAGTAAGTGATATAAAAGGAATAATAAACATTAAAAAGGTTCATAATAAAGTATAAATTAACTCAAATTTATTATTCAGGATGTTAAAGAACGATCGAGTCAAGTCGGACCCAAGGTAAGGGACTTCGTCTCAATCTCCTTTCATTGAGGCATATTTCATTTTATACACAACTTTCTTTTATACGGTGTATAAACCCCTTTGAATTTTACTTTTATACAAAAGGAATCTTTTTCTACGAAGCATTTTACAAAGAGACAAAAAGGAATGTTTCTTTTAACGTACGCGGCGACAACGACCTTTTCCGCCACCGCGAGTATTATTTGGTCTTTGGATTTCTCAACAAGCCGTTATGTTTTTAGAATAAAATAAATACAATATACTATTTTATGTATTTTGGTATTGAAAATGGTCTTGAAAAAGGATTCTATTATGTCAATATATTTATGATATATTGTGATTGAAATGTGGAAAATGTTATCATTCCTTTATATTGGTTTTATGTTTTATGATTTTATATTGGAACTTGGACATTTTAACGGGTGGTTATGTTATAAACCATATGACGGGTGGTGCCGTGAATACCAGGATGGGTGGTTACGTCATAACCTCCAATGCATTCGGTATGGAAGTCGGCCGTATGGCTATTCCATTATGTATGTCTGGAAATTGGCCGTATGGCTATTCTATTAAGTGATATGTGTGGATGTCAACCGTATGGTTATTCCACTTAAGTATGTTTATGTCCCAAGTTAACTTTATATATGTTATGTGTTCTTTTTATGGGTTTTATGGCAATCCTTTAGTTACAAAAAGGTAAGTAATGATACTTTATTCAGTGAAGAGTTTTTACTACTTCATGAAGGTGAAGGTATTACTTTGATAGAGTATATATGGTTTACTTGATGTTTGAAAAACTAATAGTTTTCATTATTTTTGAATCCCTTACTGAGCTTTTTATGCTCACCCCATGTTTTTTTTGAAATGTTTTCATAGGACATAATGTGGAATAATTTCAAGGATGGGATCAAGGGAATGTCATCCTATATAAAACATGGAACTAGACACGTTTCTTTTTAAGAGTTTTTTTTATTATGGAAACTTAGTAGAAGTGACTACTTTGTAATATTTTGAGATGTAATAGTTATGTTCTATTTCTCCAAAAAACTCTAAACCTGAAAAGATCCTCAACGTGAAATATTCATTTAATTCAATATTAAGTAAGGTTTAAGGCCGGTGCCTTATATCTTGTCCCCTCAAATTCAACCAATGGAGATACGTTGGCTGAGGCTGTTTGCATGGATCATGATACGGGTGAGGCTTCCTAGTATCTAGCATAGGAGGACAATTCAGATGATTTCCAATTTATGTGTCAAGGTTTAGAATAGACAGGAGCCTCTGAAAATCATGATCAGGTCATGGAGGCTCGAATTTCCTATGCTGAGAAGCTTAAATCTGGGGGGTTGAGGTTGTCTTATAAAAAATGGTTTGTAGTCTTAGGGGAATAGTATTTTCATGTTAATTAGGAATTAGGAGGGATGGATAGCAGAGAGGATCCTCTGCTGGATGTGGAAGTAGCTCAAGACTAAATGGATGAGGCATCAGATTCTGTTGATTCCAAGGAACTGGTCACTGAGGAGGACTACATTAGATCCTCTCCACGGAAGGGAAAGAACAATATTACTTATTCAGACGGATTTATTTTGAAAAACTGGAGAGAATGATGTAGAAAGGATTACTCCTATATACCTTGTCCTCCAGTTACTAGTTCCGCATTTATTGGTAAGCTACCCCCGAAGGCTGCAGTTCCTATTATTCCTCCAGGTGATAAGGGGCTCCATGAATTTGGGAAGTATCAAGAGGAAGGTTCCAATGAAGACTCTCAATAATAGGTTTCATTAGTGATAGAATATATGTATCCTCTTATGCATTCAGATGAATCGATAGAGGATATTCTGGATATTAAGGCATTAAAGAAGAGGGGACTACTTCAGGTGAATACTACAAAAGAGAAAGGTACGTGGATTGAGAAGCAGGACTGCATTTTTCATAGAGGACTCAATATGAGTAAGATCAAAAAGGAAGAACACAAACTAGCTTGAGGAAACTTGGTGTAACTTTATGAAGACATTATAAAGGACAACCCGAACACCCAGGTACACTCTATCCCCTGGATACTGTTTAGGGAGATTGGTTCCAAACAACTCAAACTGTTCTTCAAAAAATATATTGTTTCATTTGGTTCGGAAACTAGTATTGAATGAGGGTTCTCACTTCCCCTTAAAAGTGTTTGGAAATTAAAAAATTAATATTGGATGGATATGGGTGAGAATTACCCCCATCAAATGGTTGCGACAGATAAGGGCGTGAAGTACCCCCGTCAAGGTAGTCCACTTAGTGATGGCTTAGTGAAAGGATATCTCACCACTCGCGAGTATATGGAGGTCCAGGTTTCATGCATGGGTGGTTGTGTGGATTTTTGAATTGGAATTAATGTGCCAAAATGGAAATGTGAATTTTATTGGAAACATTGCTTGGTTTCTTTTCTTGAGAAAGATGAGTTTTGTTGGAAAATGGTTTTGACATTGAACTTGTTATATTTTGAACTCTTTTGGAATTTTTTTTATATAAAATGTTTTATATAAATGAGCTAACATGTTTTATCTTAAAGGAATTAGTTGGGAGGTCATCAAGGAAAAACTACCGAGTTTCATTACTCACCCCTACATTGGCACGTTGGTGATTTTGCAGATGTCATATGCCGGGATGTTGGAAAAGGAAAAGTTTCACATATATATAGAACTACTACATGATACATGGGATGGTTCGTGATGTTGGAGCTTGGATCTTGAGGAGCATGGAGTTAGGTTGTCATCTTGTAGTCTTTTACTTTGTCTTTTTTCTGTTAACAATGATGTAGTGTTGGTTTCCGCTGTGGTACTCTTGGTTGGTTTATGATAAAACAAATGGTTGACATGTCTTAGATTTTATCATGCATCATTTAGTTTATTAGTTTGGGTATGGTTGTTGGTTCTATGGTATGTTCTAAAAGGGTAAATCGTCCCCTGCATGTTTGGAAACCCTTCAGCATTTATTTCTAGCCTTTGGTGCCTTGGGGATGTCGCTTAAGTCCAAGTAATGACTTGTTGTATTTTCAAGCCAATAAGGATAAGAAGGTCATTACAAATGGTATCAGTTTCTTTGGTCCTTGGGGTATAAATGAAATCAAATTGTTCCTTTCATTATGGAACAAGAAGTCATCCATTTTTGTTGGTATTGGCATTGAATTATTATGTGTATATTCTTTGGGTGGTCATCTTAGTAAGAAGTAGGATTGTCGGAACTTGGAATGTAGAGCATAAAAAGACGTAGCTAACCATTTAATGATGGGCTTCATGTTACCAGGGAGTTGGGTACATAAGTGTTTTGGAGACACTTATAGGATAAAAAATCTCATTATCAGGGGTTTATCCAATGAGATGATCATGACATGAATTGGAGGAATGACTTCCCTCTAAGAGTGTATGAATCATTTTGAGAAATGGATTATGGTTTGATGAAACAGTGTGATTTATGAAAAATTTAATCTTTTTTTCAAATGATTGATTTTGAAAAGAGAATGGTTGATGTATTTTGAAAATAGAATGATTTTCAGAAGAAAGAAATGCTTTTTTTGAAATGGGTAAATGTGGAAAATCTTTATGGTCCAAAATCAATGTTGGGATAATGATGTGATGGAAATTGAAATATCATGCCTTCAGTTGCTAGGAATTGAGACTAACAGCATGCGTTGTTTGTATAAAAAAGGGCACCCATTAGGCATCGTAGAAACCAAATAGATGAGGCTGTGGAGAATGTGGTTGCACCTGAGCCACAGGTGAACCAGCAGCTAGTCCAAAGTATAGTTCAAGCATTTCATGCGATGGAAACGATGAATTGGATGGATGAGTCAATCCATGTAGACCATTCTGTCCAGTTCCAGATGTAGAATCCACCCATCATTTAGGATGATTCTTAACCTGTAAGGGTTGAGGTATTGCTGATTAGGATGAATTTTATCATAGATTTCATCAGCACACCAACAGAACTGAATGTAATGTTGGCGACTTATATGCTGGAGGATCTTGCACAATAGTGGTGAGAGCTAGTGGTGCAGGCTAAGGTGGATCAAGGCTTTGGCTGGGATGAATTTGAGGAATTTTTCAATAAACAATTCTATCCTCACATGTTCAAGATCCAAAGGGAGACAAACTTTTTCATCCTGATCGAGGATAATCTATCTGTCATGGAGTTTTCGTCTAAATTCATGAATTTAGTACGTTTTGGACTAGAAGTTTCTACAAGTGTGTTACTGAAGGCACACATCTTTGAATCAGGGTTGCGACAAGAGATTCACTCAATGATAGTTATACTCTGTATTAAGGATTATACATAGATGGTAATCAGAGAAACAGTATCTGAAAGAGACATCTCAGGAGTTATGGGAGGATGAAGTATGATGATATCAACGGGAACGAGTGCAAACTCTAATATTGGGAATAAGCGGAAGAGGGACACCTACATCCAAGGTGGGAGTGGAAATCAGAATCAGACTGCTAGATCAGTGAATCTTCCTCCAAGACCCATGATGAAAGTTGGGTGTTTTCAATGTGGCTTGATTGATCACCTGAAATGAGAATGTATAGAACCACCGAGAGCAAGCCACAATTGCACAAGATGGGGCATCTTCAGTGATATTGTCGCTGTGCTCCATGATCTGGTGTTCGTGACACTTCTCAGGTGTCTCAAGCATCTTATACTTCGACAGGTAGAGGACAGAAAAATCAGTCTCGCCAGCAGAACAGAGCTAGCTATGGTGATTCTTGGAATACCATAACTCCTTAGGCAGGGAAATATCAACAATGCAATAAGGAGAAAAGTGCAGCAACAAAGCAATTGTAAGGAGTGGAACAGGTGATTGTGGATGAGCAGTCTAGACAGTCTACGGTGAGAGGTAGGATTATTTTAAACTCTACCCTCAAACAAGTGTTGTTCAATACTGGTACATCACATTCCTTTATTGTTTCCCATATTGCTGATTTGTTGAACTTAAAACATGAAATGATGCCTTCATTGATAAAACATCAAACTCCTCTAGGTGAAAGTAAATGTAGAGCCTTTGTGTGTAGAGCATGTTATATAACTATTGATGGAGCTGAGCTGAAATGGTATTTATCTATGCTGGAGATGGATGTCTATGATATAATCCTGGACATGGATTGGTTGACATAGTTCAGGGCTCACATCGACTGTTATAGCCAAAGAGTCTCTTTCTCAACTGAGGATGGCATTGACCATCTCTTTAGAGAAGAATGAGTGGTGAAGGTTGGTGCAACTGGCTTGTTGGCACTAGTAGTGTCAATGATCTCTTACCAGTTGGATGTGTTAAACATGGAATCGATGGACGAGATCTTGAATAGCAGTTTTTGAGTAGTCGCAGATATATTTCCTTGTGTTTTTCCTGAAAACATATCAGGGTTTCCACCTATAAGAGATGTGGAGTTTATGATTGATATCCTTTTGTGGACCAGTCCTATCTCACTTCCATCTTATTGGATGGCAGCAATGGAGTCAATTGAATTGAAAGTGTAGTTGGAAGAAATGGAAAAATTAGGTTTTATTCTCCCAAGCATGTCTCAGTGGGAACACCGGTTTTGTTTGTATAGAATGTAGATAGAACATTGATACATTGTGTAGATTATCATAAAATTAACCAAGTTAAGATAAATAATAGATATCCACGTCCACACATTGATGAAATGTCTGATCAATTGAGGGGATCTTAGTGGTTATCTAATATTGACTTGCGGTCAGGATATCACCATTTTCGTGTTCAGAAGGAGGATATTCCGAAGACAGCCTTCAGAAGTAGATATGGACACTACGAATATGTAGTTATGCCTTTTGGTCTTATAAATTCACCAGCAATCTTTATTTCATTGATGAATCAGATATTTCAGCGATATCTAGATTCTTTTGTTGTGGTGTTTGTGAATGACATATTGGTGTATCTAAGAACAAGGGATGAGCATGAGCAACAATTGGAGATAGTGTTGGAAATATCGAGAGACCATCAGTTGTATGCCAAATTATCAATGTGAGATTTTAGGGTACGATAGGTACGCTTTCTGGGCCATGTTGTTTCTGAGAAAGGTGTTTCAGTGGATCCAGAAAAGATAGAGGCTATACTTTCTTGGAAACCGCTGAAGAATGTATTTGAAATATGAATTTTTCTTGGTCTAGATGGTTATTACCGAAGATTTGTGTGTGAATTCTATGGACTAGCTTCGCCTATGACAACATTGAAAAATAACAACAGTGCATTTCAATGGAATGAGGAATGTTATAGATATTTTCATAAGTTAAAAGTTCACCTTTCATCAGCACCAATCTTGACATTTCCTGAATCAGGACAAGGGTACGTGGTGTATTGTGATTCTTTCAGGATCTGGGTTGGGATGTGTTATCATGCAAGGATACAATGTTGTTGCTTATGGATGAAGACAGTGGAGATTTCATGAAATGAAATACCCAAAACATGATTTGTAGTAAGTTTTAGTTGTCCATGCCTTGAAGACTTGGCATCATAATCTATTTTGTGATAAATTCACTATGTTTACAGATCATAAGAGTTTGAAGCATATTTTCTCACAACAAGATTTGAATCTGAGGTAGAGGAGATTGATAGAGTATTTTAAAATGTTCTACTTTCACTTGATATATACACCGGGTAAGGGAAATTCAGTGGTCGATGCCTTAAGCCGAAAGTCGTATGCTCAGTTGGTACAAGTAGATTCAAATGAGTGGAAGTTGATGTCGGTCCTAGCCGACATGCATATGGAATGTGAAGACCAAGCTGATGTTGTGGTTTTCGTTCCAGTTGTGATTCTTCCTGATTGGATGGAGATAGTAATGGAGGAACAAGTATCTTATGTAGTCTTAGTTGCAATGAGTTAAAAACTCAATGGTGGGGAGACCATTGAGGGATGGAAGCTGGATGAGAGTTTAGTTTTTCAGTTTTGAGATCGGATGGTTTTACCTTTAGCTTCTTAAGAAAAACTCCTTCATGCATACCACAATTCTAGATGGGATATTCATATAAGAGTACATAAAATGTATAAGGCAATAAAGGCACAATTTTGGTGGAGCGGAATGAAACAGAAGGTAGCTGAATTTTTTTCAAGGTGTTTAACTTGTCATCATGTTAAAGCAGAACATCAATTACCAGCGGGTATGTTGCAGGCTCTACCAATTCCAGTGTGGAAATGGGAGCATATAGCTATGGATTTCATTACTGGTCATCCAAGAACGGTCCGGAAACATGACGACATTTGGGTGATAGTGAATCATCTTACCAAGTCCGCCCATTTCATCCCTATTTGTGAACTCATACGGTGGAAGATCTTTCAAAAATATATATCCGATAAGTTGAAAAGAGACATGGAATACTAGTTTTTGTAATGCCCCGACCCTAGATAGCCAGAGTCGGTGCATTATTACATAAAATTGGCATGATCACAAGAAATATCAAGTCTCGAAAGACCGAATATTTTAGTAGCCTTGGAAACACTAGATATATTCATAAAAATTACATTACATCAATAAGTGAAAAACTACAACAACATATTGTCTTTATATCCCCGCATACTATCCCTGCAGGTCATTCATAAAATACTTATTCACATCCTGGGAAAAATACAACATTTAAAGGGGTGAGCTCAGATGCTCACTAAGGATAACAATATAGCGGAAACGTTCATAAATAAACATAAAAATTTAAGTCAATGTATAACAAAAACAAAAGCCTTTTAAAATTGAAATACAACATAATATGGCAAGGATAAAATGAAATAATTCCATTTACATATTCACATTGATATTATACTAGTAGAATAATCACATGAAAATATTAATAACCACTTTCATAATGACGTAATGCATAATCCCAGACTATCATAACCACGTAGTCAAGGCCTCGTGCCAAGAATACAAATAAGATTTGGTCAAGGCCTCGTCCCAAGACACTAGTTTGTCTCATGAGACCTACTGATGCATCGAGGAGCTATAGCGGGCTCCACCCGTCACTTACTAAGTCCAATGCATTCCTCATATGAATAGGTTTAAACATAACATAAACATTCGTATTAAAACTAGCATACGAAATGTCAATACTTTAACCACAAACCATGAATGGTATAAAAATAACACATCCACAGTCAAACATAACTCATTTGATAAAATATTGAAGATTGTATTGTATCAGATTACCCTCAATCGAGAATAATGACAGATATTGAAATAGATGGAAATAATCATCAAAACTATTAGAGAGAAATATCCCCTTTTTTTGAAATCATTTAAAATCCACACCATATTTCAAGAAGTCATTTAAAAATAGATTTTTGAATCAAAGTGTCCCATACCACTTTTAAACTTTTAAAAGGAATTTCGATTTGAAAACTTTAATGTCCATATAGATAAATCCTTAAACAATTTTTAAAACATCGACATTAATGAGAATGATTTAGAATGATAAATCTTTAAAACATTTTAAAATGATATTTTAGTTAGAGTTATTAACCAAAAGAGAGACAGTTGAATACAAATAATTGAGGTAATATTCTTCTTATATGAATTGGAAATATTTTTCATTCAAAAAGGAGTTTTTCTTCAAAACAATGACTAATATATTATTTAAAGAATCAATTAAATGTTTCCATGATTATTTTCAAAGAAATTTTTTTATCATTTTTTAATAAAATTATAAATTTTTAAAATTTAATTTCAAAATGGAAAGGGAATCTTCCTTAGAAAATAATCTAGTGATTTTAAAATGTATATTCATCATTTTAAACACAATTTGATCAAATCGTATGATTTGAAAAGGATATTATCAAATAATCGCATCCATAATATTTATATTGAGGTATAATGACCAATATATTTTCTATAAATTATTGACATTACATATTTATTTTTTCTTATATGGATTTTTTTTATTATATGGCATGTTTATTACAGCTTATTGTTTATTAATATATTTTATGCATTTGACATGTTAAGTGAGTGGTGGGGATAAGAATTTTTTACAGGTAGAGTGGTAATTTTGTTTTCCTTAATAATTATGTTTTATGGTCATAATTAGGTTTTAATAATTATTTATTTAATATTTTATATTAACATGACTCTATAAGTGTTAAATGTTACTTAACATTCTTTTTTTTCTTTCATTTAAAATATGGAAGAATTGTTCATGTATACCTACAATATATTGTCCCTATGATAGGAGTAATTAATTTTCCTCTCTCCAATATTAGTGGATGAAAATAAATTTGAATATAGTGAACATATATTATAATTACATCATGATTAAAATTCCATATATTATGGATCCTTAAAAATTCATAAAGATTAAAATTATTGAATCAAAAAATCTATGAAAAATGAAACAACAAACACCTAAAAATAATTACTTTATGAATGATTTATGAATAAATTACAATGAAAGTGTTTTAGTCAAGAAATATATGACAATATAAGTATGTAAATGACTATATTATATTAGAATAATGTAATTAAAATTATTAATTAGAAAGATATTTTTCTTTCGAAGTAATTTAAGGTTGAGTTAAGGGATTATTTGACAATGCAATCTTTATTAATTATTATTTATGTTCAAGTATCTATTAAGGGGATTATAATATATTTAAATATGAAAATAAATATATACTACTTTTTTATAGTTATATTTTGAATTTACTTGTTATTAAAAATTTCCTCTCTTAATTACTCATGATTCTAAAATAATGTTTTATGGAAAATCGATGTTTTTCTTTTGTTTGAGAATATATTTTTTCAGTGTCATTAATTTAATTAAAATATGTTGAAAAACGTTTTTATTATTATTATTTTTATTATTAAATTCATTTTTACACATGTTTTAATTTTTATAAAGTGGATTAAAATTAAAAGAATTCATTATCCAAATGGTGAACCTTTTACTGAAGGTGTGAACAGAATATGAATTATCTCATACACCACACAATTGAATATTACATTAGAGGTTACTAAAATATTGTTTGATTATTAGTTTAAATCTATTAAATTTCAAATTCTAATAAAAAAATTTCCTCAATAATTTGAATATTTTTAATTATTAAATATGTTATTTCAATATTAAAACTGTATTTTCATTAAAAAATAATCTTCAGTTATTTTAAAATTGTTATCTATATTTTCAATATCATTTAATGAATTTTATTTTATACTAAGGTTAAAATATACTGATTCAGGCCATTATATTTATTTGGATGGTTTAATATTATAATAACTAGGTAATGTTTTGGCATTACATATTTTTTACAATAGGGATAGTAATTGATTATATGGAATATCAATTATGTTGTATTAATTATTAATTTTATAAAGACATTTTACTTATTTATTGAGAAGTGGGGAAACAAATTAAACAACCCTTCAATGAATTAGTATGTCTAATGAGACATAAATGTTTGTGTATTTGACCAAGTCATAACATGCTAATGTATTATGTCTTGGAATGAGGCTTCAATGGTAAGTTTATGATTCCCATAATAATGAATTACATATTTATGAATTTTTTATTGATGTCCACTTACTTATTTGAATAGTTATGATATCCATGGATGTGTTTCATGTTCAAGTTACCATATATATGGAATTTTTTAATCAAAATTTATTATTTCTATATTATTTTTCAGGCTCAAATAATTGATAGAATAAAATTTGGTTTCAGTTCATTACCTTATCAGAGGGAGTATTCATTATACACTCGTGATGGAATTGGTTATATATTACCCTTACACAGAAATTTAACTCAACCTTATTTTTTTCTATTCCCTAACATTATTAGAAGTTTACTATGATTGATAATCAATAATATTCTATAGAGAATAATTTTATTATCATTGATTTTTTTGTATGTTATAGTTTCAAATGTGTTAATGATTCAATTATGAATACAGTTTACCATGTGAAAAAATAAGTTACTATGGAATTATATATCTTGTATGTAGTTCAAATAAAAAACTGTAACCGTATACTCTAAGAACATGGAGTCAACATACTTATAGTTACCTGATTCTTTGGATTCTTGTAAATGACTCTTATATGTAACACCCTTAAATTTTAAAGTTCAACTTTGTATTCGAGAGTGTGTATGACACACACCACCAATTTAATAAGAGAATATTATATCCCCAAAATTTATAATATATTTTAATTTTTAAATCAAATCAGTATATTGTATAGCTTACAATGAAACTGAAACTGAGTTAGTTTATGGCATATTGATCAATGAGTTTCTCTCAATGGCTTTCATTGCACAAAATAATGAGTTTTACTGAAAAATAATATATTATTAAAATATTTTTATTGCATATAAAAAAGCTATTAAATTAGTTGTTTTTAATATTATTAACTAAATTATGAAAAAATATTGTATAAAAAACTTAAAAATTGAACTAATAGGTTACCAATTAATTTGAAATTAATATACAAACCAAATGAATATAAAGGAAATATTATTATTTTTATGCTCACTAAAGTGATTCTACCATAATAAGTTAATTTAATTACTATTATTTAATTATAATAATGAAATATATATGTTATATATTCAATTAAATATTTTTTATAATCACACATCAAATTTGATAGACATATGATATGAATAAACTCAATATTATACATAAAACATATATTATTATGGTGGAAATTTTTCCAATTTTTAATAGGGAACACAATTTATTCCCAAATTTCAAAATTTTATAAATCCTAAATATCAAAATAAAACTAATTTTTGAATGAGGAACATTAAAATTAGATTATAATTAATTTTTGGTATTTGTCTATGAAGATTCATTTTTAATTAATAGCGAAAAATATTAAAATTGATTTCAAATTTCCTTTTCATATAATTTATTTTTAATGTTAAATTATAATTTTAATTTGATTTAATGTTAAATTAAGTGATATTTTTATCATTTAGTCCATTTTTTCATTTTAATAAATTTCACTATTAAATTGACTATAAAAACAAAAAAAAAACTATAGGATATTTATACATTAAAAACTAATGTTGTCATCCCATCAACGAGATTAATATAAATTTAATTTATTCCACTTCTGTGAGTTGAGTTTAGAAAAACAAATTCTATATTTGGAATAATTACAATTTATATTTTCCAATAAGGTCAACTATTTTTTTACTAAAAAATATTAGGGAAAGTAATGAAAATTATTTACAGGGAATAAGGTTTAATTAAGCATAATGAGGGACTAAACCATAACCTTATGGACCAAATTAACATATAAACCTATTAAAAAGTCATTTTTTGGGAATATTTAGAGACCATTCTCCTTAATATAGACATTGGACAATTATTAATCCACAATAAATAAAAAAATTGTGTGGGATTTGTTTCTTTAAAAATATTATAAGTATGTAACACATCTTCCATTATAAAAGGCCTCCATTCCTACCACTTCTTGAAACCACTAAATACACTTCGGTTTGGCCAAAATCTGACAATGCTTCTCCGCAAAAACCCTACCTACCTCATTGAATCCTCCCTTTTGAGAGAAATAAAAATAAGTAATAATATTGGTGAAAACCAAAAGGAGTAGCCATATTAAAAGGTAACACCCTCCCTCAAACTCATTTCTATTATTTTCATTATAAAATTCATAAAATAATCATATTACATGATCTTATAAATAAAATAGTATATTTAATATACTATTTTATTTTTATGATAAATTTGCAACCTACAGTTACACTCACTTACATCTAATGGGTAACAGATATAATGCTTACGTGTATAGCGGACTACCACCTCACTAAATGATGATTGTTCAACTTTCTCTTATACCCAATCATGGTGGCAATTATGATGGAAAATCAATTTCTATATTTTATATATAATATTTATTATTCCTTTAAGTTTCTATAATTCTATTACAAAAAATATATTTATTCTTTCCATTTACTTTAAGAATGATTACATCATTGGTTGATGTGCGGGCTGGCACCCACTCAATGTGATATGATTCATTCACACTATACATGGATTGAATAAGGGATGATTTTAATTAAAAATATGTTATATAAATGAAATAAATATTATATTAATTACATAAATATGCTTCATGAAATATAATATATGTCATTTTCTTTATTTTCCTTTCTCACATAGAAAAAGTGACAACGTCATCCGTGGATGGGTGAAATCCCACATCCTCAACATGATGTGATTATTTTTACATCATTAGAATTATATATCTATGTAAATATTGTATTTATGATATAATTATCAATATAAAGTTATATAATTCTACTAATCCTTTATAAATAATTATCTTTGAAAAAATGAGAATGTTGCTCATGCGTAAGTACGGTCTATCATCTATAAGATCTTAATGTTGGTTCATTTTTTGGTACCATATATACTTATTGTTTTTAAAAAGTATAATTAATGGATAAATATGATATTTACTTAATTATTATTATTATTTATATGTTATATAATGACCCCTCTGACCATATTTAACCTACAAATGTTAATTTTTACCCATAAAACGAATTTCGTCAAAACACCCGATATAAATATAGTTGATTTTGTAGTTGTACACAACATGGTAATAAGAATTATTAAATTAATATTAAACCTATAAAAGGTTATTAATAAATTATAAAATTCAAATTAGTTTATTATATTGGATTTAAAGGACAGTCCCCGAAAGGAAACTCAAGGAAAGAGATTTCATTCTAAATTTTTGTATCTATGATATAAATATCATTTTCACCACTTACTTGTTTTTTATGATATACCTACTTCCCCATTTGATACATTATGTCATGAATAATATTATATTCAGGGTATTTATATGTCTCATTTCATTATATTCAATTCTATTTCATTCAATTCATATTGTATGGATTCTTGCCTCATTTCTATTCCGTGAGGTATACATAATTGATGTGCACCTAATTTCTTATATATGGTGTACATACTACAACATTAACATATAATGTCTTGAATATTATTATCATCACGTTTCTAAATTTTTTATTTAATTATTATTACCTTTTGGTGTTTCAATTCTTTTTTACCTCATTGGTAAGGTATTTTTGTCTCAATTTATATTCCATTGAGTCTAAATTGTTGATATGCACCCTGTATATATTATATTTAGTATATACATACCTTTTACATGATATATAATGAATATACTTATTTTAATGATTTTATTAAAATAATTTAATTTTATATCATTATGAGGTTATGATTTAAAATGTTTCAATGTGTATTAGGACATATTTGAATGTTTAATGATTATTTACCCCAAAAATAATACAAATAATCATACAATGGTAATTCTATTTTATGAAATTAAATAACCTTTTTTTCAGTAATTAAATTTATTATCCTATTGTTATTTATGATCATTTTCACGTATTGGTAACATTTTTCAACTCTTTGGTAATCAAAATTTTTAAAAATAATTTTTTTAAAAACCCACCATTATTTTTCTCTTTAGTCAGATAACATATTTAGTTCCTAAAATAATGTTTTATTGAATTTTGTTTCAAAAATACTTTTGTAAATAAATTTTTAACCATGTTTATTTTACCTATGTATCCTAATGAATCTTCTTATCCCATTCCTGACAAGATAATTTTAAGACCCTTTTTACCCTTAAAATAGAATATTCATTTACATTGCCTGAAATGTACAGATTAACTCTCCATCATTTATTTGGAAATTCCTTTGTATTTTTAAAAAATAATTTTTGAATAAAATATTTTCAAAATTGAATTTCAATTAAAATTTCAGTCAAAAATATTTTCAAATTAAATGGATATTTTCCTCAAGAATGTTTTAATGTCCAATACCCTGGTTATTATTTATATTCCTATGGGTATAATTGATAAATCCATATTATTTAATGAGAATGGATATTTGAAAAAGAAAAATATATAGTTGATATACAAGAAATTTTTAGTAATGGTAATGATGAGTTGGGTGAGACATTATATATCCCCTTGATGCATTTATAGTTTTATGAGATGAAATAGTTGGCTATCATCTATAGATTTTTTTACCAGATAGATTAAGACATGGGTTTGGGGTTGTTTAAGGTGATCCATATAGTTTGGGTTCTACGTACTAAAATCCCATTTATGTATTGGAAGTCTAACGACACAAATATTTGGGTAGCCTCCGTAGATGGGTTTTCTCAAATAGATTAATTGTTCTTTGATAGGCCTTGATGGTGTTGGTTCCATGTACATATGAAACATGGATTCCAATAATTAAGAAGTTTTTTCATATTAGTTATAGTTATTATTCATCAATGATATCCTAAATCAACATGTTAATAGATATATATTCATTTTCATTCCATTTGTTAGATGGTATGTCTTTTAGTTTCTTACCTATACATATTTATTTATCGTTATTTAGTTATTTGGAGGCTAGGTATTTCTAATTATTACCTTTCCAAAAATTTTATTCACATCCTTCTCTGTTTGTTGATTACATTATATTTATGACTAGTTATTTTCCATGCCATAGTTATTACTCACCTCGATTCATTATTTCTTCCATTATATTTTTCCTTTACTGAGTATTTGATCTCACCCATATTATGTTTCTTTCATTGGTAATCCAAGAATTATTCCTTATATTAAATGAAGGTACTACTTGATAAATTAGATATATCATTGAATCTCATTATTTATAAAGAAGGAAAGAATTATGTTGCTATTAGTGTATTCTATTGTAATAAAATAATCAATATTATATATAGTTTACTAATTCTATAAAAACCTTAATCTTTCTGGGAATGATTCCTTTTAATCATGATAATGTAATTGACAGTAGAAATCAAATCTTGGCTATCTGGGGTCTGATTTCTACATTTGGTATCCTAGGATGTTTAGTAGAATACTTGGGATAAATATTTAAGAAAAAATTAATTATAGAAAATAAACCTACTATTTAATTTGATGATATGTATTGAATGACCATTTTGATTTTTTGTAAAGTATATATTATGTGGGTCTTCATAAAAATATGTCCATGTCTGTATAGTAAAAGTGGACGTGGTACTGCAATAGATGCACCGACGACTAAAAACTCTGAAAAGATGTTGCAGGCATGACTCGGGGTAACCTGGTACACGACAATGAGCCTTACCATGTAATTCGTTTGAATGTCCCTGGGGATATTCTTTGGATAATTCACATTTTCAATAAAAAAATTGAATGAATTATTTTGATAATTAATGACCTAGGTTAAACCAAAGGTGGCTTAGATTTAAATTTAAGGATTCATGAATTATAAATATAACAAAATATATTATGGTTATACATTAGACTAATGAATGACTAGTTTTAGTGATATATTTTTTGGATTCAATAATAAAAATTGTAGATATATTTTTTTAGTACCCCCGATTTGAGGTATGTGGCCATTGTTTATGCATTGTTATGCGTTTAAAGTGAATGGGATGAGTTGGGAAGATGTTGAGAGAGTTTGGAATGGGTTTTGATGAGTTTGGAGGATTTTAAAGTGGTGCACGGTTTGAACACGGTTAATGGAAACCGTGTGGGTTCTCTAGGAAACCGTGCAGGGGAGGCAGTAGGATTCACACGGCTAGCGCACTGTTTTCCAAATCATGCGAGGAAACCCTGCGGACATTTTCTCCCAAGGTATTAGCGTGCGCACGGTTAGAGCACGGTTTGCCAAGCCGTGCGGACTAACCGTGCGGCCACTTAAAAATAGGGTTTCAAAACCGAGGCTCACTTGGGCTTACCTCATTCTTCTCCAATCATCCTCCCACTTAAGCATCACTCGGGATTTTGGGTTCTCAGGGGTTAAGGTTCTCTCCCACTCAATTTAGAAGCGTTTCAAAGGGGTTCAAGGAAGTTTGAAGGTGTTTTATCCCGGGTAAGTCTCTCCTATTGTTTCTTTTGTTTTCCCCCTAGATCTACACCCCTCTATTTCTTTGTTTTCTATATCTACACTTTTTTTGTGTAGATATAGGTTTTTGGTTGTCTTGGATGTCAATATTAATGCTTTTAGATGTTAGGGAAAGGGATCTGGAGAGGTTTCGGTGGTGCGTTCGCCGGATTGAAGGCATGGTTGTTCGTGGGTCAATTTCATGGGAACCCTAAAGGTAGGTGGATTCTCTCTCGACTCCACATGGTTAGAGATAATGGTTTTTGTTACAATTAATTTTTTGTGCATTAAATTAATTGTGTTTTGATGTGATAAATTCCTAAGAAATCCCGTGGGTGATGTTTTGGGGATTTTTGGGAAAAGATGGTGTTGTGGTGGAATGCTATTGTTGTGGATTTTTAAATGGAGATTTTTAAATAGGATATTGTGGTTGATTTGTGAAAATGATTGATGTAATGGTTTTCAATAAAAGGGTTGTTTTATTGAAATGTTGTTTGTCAAGGAAAATGATTTTCAATAAATGGGTGATTTATTGTAGTGGATTGATATGCAATAGAATTGGTTGATTTCATGTTGTTGTGAAATTGGTAGGTTATATTTTTGGTTGTTGGTTGAACCGTTGTTTGGAAGTGGACGGGAAGTCTCACTAAAAAAATGAGATGGATAATGGTCAGAAGAACCTCCATATGAGTAGTGGTCGGAAGTTCCAATAGTTGTGAATGGGTGAACGGGTTGGGCGGAAGTCCCACCATTTTGATTGTTTTGGTGTGAATGAGTGAACGAGTTGGGAGTAAGTCCCACCATTTTGGTTTTTTGTTGTTTATTACTTGGAAAGATGGAAGTTTTTGTGATAACATGTAAATCATGGATTGGGTTGTAGTATGCTTGCTTTGGATTTCCCTTGGATTACTGGTTTTGGTGTGATGGCTTGGTAAGGGCATGTTTGGTTTTTGAAAATGTTTGCGCTTGTGATTTAATTTATATAAACAGTTTTATATAAATGTTATCATGGTTTTATCCTAGTGGCGTGTGTAAGGAAGTCATTTGGGGAAATCATACTGAGTTTTAATACTCACCCCATGCTTTAGCACTGTGGTGTCTTTACAGATGTCATGTACCATGACATGGCCAAATGTAAGGAATCGCCCTGGTTTGAGGATATGTGTTGATTGTCATAGACTTAACCAATTTACGATAAAGAATATATATCCACTTCCATGAATTGATGATTTTTTCGACCAATTGAGGGGTGGCCAGTGGTTCTCCATGATCGACCTGAGGTCGGGATATAATCAATTGCTGGTCAGAAAGGATGATATTTCTAAAACATCATTCAGAAGTAGATATGGCAATTATGAATATGGGGTTATGCCCTTTTGTCTAACTAATTCTCTAGCGGTGTTCATGACATTGATGTATCGAATATTTCATAGATATATGGATTCATTTGTGGTGGTGTTCGTAGACGATATTCGGGTGTATTCAAAGACATGGGTGGAACATGGGAAGCACTTGGCAACAGTGCTGGACATCTTGAGGGATCATTAGTTGTATGCCAAATTGTTAAAGTGTGACTTTTGGATACAAGATGTTCGTTTTCTTGGCCATTTGATTTCTTAAAGGGTTGTTTGAGTGGATCCAGAAAAGATAGAGGTTGTTATCTCATGGCTACAACCAAAGAATGTGATTGAGATACATTGTTTCCTTGGTCTAGCTAGGTATTATCGGCGTTTTGTTGGTGATTTTTCACGTTTGGCTTCACCAATGACAGCTTTGACAAGCAATAATGTTCCATTCCAGTGGAATGAATAGTGTGAGTAGTTTTTCGAAGAGCTAAAGTGTCATCCTACATCAACACCAATCATGGTTTTTCCAGAATCAGTAAAATGGTACGTGATGTATTGTGATGCATTTGGATTAGGGTTGGGGTGCATTCTCATTAAAGAAAATCATGTGGTTGCATATGGCTCACAACAGTTGAGAGTTCATGATATGAACTACCCATCTCATGATTTGGAGTTGGCAGCAGTGGTCCATGATTTGAAAGTGTGGTGTCATTATCTCTTCGGTGAGAAATTTATGGTATATATAGATCATAAGAGCTTAAAGCACATTTTCCCACAAAGGGATTTGAACTTGAGGCAAATGAGATGGAATAAATATCTCTAGATGTTTGATTTTGAATTAATATACATGCCGGGTAAGGAAAATTCGGTGGCAGATGCATTAATTAGAAAATCATATGCTCGGGTGGTAAATCAAGGATCAGACCAGTGGTATTTGATGTCGCTTATAGCTGATATGTAGTTGGAATGTGATGACCAGGGTGACAAATCGGTCTTCTTTCAAGTTTTTTTGATTCTTGACTTGGTTGTCCTAGTTAGAGAGGCAAAGATATCTGATTATGAGTGTGTGACCATTGGGTTGTCACTCAATGTTGGGGAGACCATTGAGGGCATGCAACTGAATGGAGATTCAGTTTTGTGTTTTTTGAATCAGATGGTTGTACAAGTTTCTTGTCAGGATGATATTCTCAGGGTGTATCATCATTCCAGGTGGGATTTTCATCCTGGAATTCAGAAAATGTATAAACCATTGAAAGCACATTTCTGGTTGGATTGAATAAAAAGAATAAAGGATGAGTTTGTTTCGAGATGCTTGACTTGTCAGCAGGTCAAGGCAGTGCATCAGAGGCCAGCAGGAATTTTGCAGTCTATAAAAATCCATGTTTGGACGTGGGAGAAGATAACAAGTGTTTTCGTTACATGTCTCCCAAGAACGGTCAGAAAGCATGATGTCATTTGGGAGATAGTGGATCAGCTAACAAAGTTGGCCAATTTCATCCTAATTCGTGAATCTTCTACAGTGGAGGATCTGTCCAAAATCTATATCTGGGAGGTGGTTAAGAGGCATGGTGTTCCATTTTCGATAGTATGAGATAGAGATCCGAGGTTTAAATCTCTTTTCTGGAAATCCTTGCAGCATTCCCTGGGGACACAGTTGACGATGAGTATGACGTATCACCCTCAGACGGATGGTCAATCTGAGAGGACAATACAAACTATAATGGATATGTTGTGCGCTTCTGTCATGGATTTTGGTGGCTCATGGAAGGAGAACTTGTTGTTGGTTGAGTTCTCGTACAATAACAGTTATCAGGCATCCATACAGATGGATCCGTTTGAAGCATTTTATGGGAGGCCATGTCATTATCCACTATGTTGGGTGGAAACAGGTGAGTCCTCGATGGTTGGATTGAGCCTTGTCCATGATACAATAGAGAAGATAAAGTTGATTAGGAAGAGAATGGAGACCGCTCAGAGTCGTCAGAAATCATATGCAGATCATCGTCGATGACCATTGTCGTTCGAGGTGAGTGATCATGTGTTCTTGAAGATCTCTCCTAGGTTGGGACATCATCGGTTTGGGAAGCACGAAAAGTTATCTTCAAGGTATATTAGGCCTTTTGAGTTTCTTAAGCGTGTTGGCGAGGTGGCTTATCATTTGTCTTTTCCACCTAGGTTCAGTGCGCTGCACAATGTGTTTCATGTGTCGTAGTTGAAAAAGTGTCAGCCGGATCATGACCATGTGATTCGATGGTATCATGTTGAGCTAGAACCAGATGCTTCATTGGTCCACATGCCAGTGCAGGTTCTGGATAGACAAGAGAAAGTCTTGTGATGTAAAAGCATCAGTCTAGTTCATGTTTTGTGGCAACATGGTCAGATTCAAGAGGAGACATGTGAGCAGGAGAAAGAGATGGTCAAGCAGTGGCCCGAGCTCTATCAGCAGAAGGCGGGTTCACTACATTCCGAGGATAGAAATTCCAATGGTGGGGAGAATTTGGTACCCCCAGATTGAGGTATGTGGCATTTATTTATTTATTTTTATGTGTTTAAAGTATAAGGGATGAGTTGGGAAGAGGTTGGAAGAGTTTGGAATGGTTTTGGATGAGTTTGGAGGCTTTTAAAGGGGTTCATGGTTTGTGTACGGTTAGTGGAAACTATGTGGGTTCTCCAGGAAACCATGCAGGGGAAACAGTAGGCTTTGCACGTCTGGTGCATGGTTTTCCAAATCGTGCGAGGCAATAGTGCGGACCTTTTCTCCCAAGGAAGAATTGTGCACACGGTTTTCTAAACCCTACGGACTAAATGTGCATCCATTGAAAAATAGGGTTTAAAACCCGGGCCCCATTGGGCTTGCTTCATTCCTCTCTAGTCATACTGCCAGTCGAGCCTCACTCGGGATTTTGGATTCTTAGGGGTTAAGGGTGCTCTCCCACTCTATTTTGAAGCGTTTTAAAGGGGTTTCAAGACGGTTTGAAGGTGGTTTCTCCCGAGTAAGTCTCTCATCTTGTTTCTCTTGTGTTTTCCTCTAGATCTACATCCCTCTCTTTCTTGGTTTTCTAGATCTACATCTATTGTGTGTAGATATAGGGTTTTGGTTTCCTTGTATGTTAATATAAATGCTTGTGGATGTTAGGGAAAGGGATCTAGAGAGGTTTTGGTGGTGCGTTCTCCATATTAGAGGCATGGTTGTTCATGGGTAGATTTTTTGGGAACCATAAAGGTAGATGGATTCTCTCTCAACTCCACTTGGTAAGAGATAATGGTTTTGGTTACAATTAATTTTTTTTATTGAAATTAAATGTGTTTTGATGTGTGAAATTGGTTAGAAATCCCTTGGGTGATGTTTTGTGGATTTTTGGGAAAAGCGGATTTTGTGGTGGAATGTTGTTGTTGTGGATTTTAAAATGGTGATTTTTAAATGCGATTCTATGGTTTATTTCAGAAAATTATTGATAGAATGGTTTTCAATAAAAGGGTTTTTATGGAAATGTTGTTTGGCATGGAAAATGATTTTCAATAAATGGGAGATTTATTGAAGTGGATTGATATACAATGGAATTGGTTGATTGCATGTTGTTGTGACATTGGTGGGTTATATGTTTGGTTATTGTTTTAAACGTTGTGCGGAAGTGGGCGGGAAGTCTCACTATAAAAAAAGGATGGATTGTGGTTGGAAGAACCACCACATGAGTAGTGATCAGAAGTACCGCTAGTTGTGAATGGGTGAACAGGTTGGGCGGAAGTCCCACCGTTTTGATTGTTTTGGTGTGAATGGGTGAACAGGTTGGGCGGAAGCCCCACCATTTTGGTTGTTTATTGTGTATTTTATTTCAATATGGAAGTCTTTGTTCTAACGTGTAAATGATGGAATGTTTTGTAGTATGTTTGCATTGGCATTCCCTTGGCTGCTTGGTTTTGTTGTGATGGATTGGTAATGGCATATTTTTCTTATGAAAATTGTTTCAGTTGTGATTTAATTTATATAAACTGTTTTATATAAATGTGATAATGGTTTTATCCTAGTGGCGTGTGTAGGGAAGTCATTTAGGGAAATCCTACTGAGTTATAGTACTCACCCCTACATTGGAACTGTTGTGTCTTTGAAAATGTCATGTACATGATGAGGGAAAATGTAATGCATAACCCTCCATTAGTGGAGCATTGTGATCCCTTGGTGGAGCATGAAGCTTGGAGCTTGGCGTGGAGCTGTGGTGGTGTCATGGCTTGTGGTGTTTAGTTGTTTAGATTCTGCAGTGTACTCTGATGTATTGTGGACATGTTTAGTTGTATTGGTTTTCAGTTGTGTTGTGGAACAACTTGGTTGTCTTTTGGGAATGCATGGTTGGGAAATTTAATTGACTTACATCATGTAGTGGCTGTTAGTGGATGGTTTGGTTGGTTTCTTCTTAGGGGAAAATCGATCCCCAACATGACCATGAAGCCCTCGGCATTTATAGAAAGATTTTGTCATCTTGGGAATGTTTCTTAAGGCCAAGTAGCCCTCACTGCCTCCTCAAGCCAGTGAGGATGTTACAGGGTGTTACAAGTGGTATCAGTTTGTTCGGTCTATTGGATTTGATTCTCGGGTTTGGTGTTGACATTCGTTGTGTTACATTGCTTGAGTCAGGATTGTAGCAAGGCGTAGGAATGTCAGAACGTGGATTGTTTAGCATAAAAGAATGTAGCTAACCCTTTTATGCTGAAATTCAAGTTACCGGGAAATTGGGTACATAAGTGTTTTAGAGACAATTATAGGCATTGGATATCTCATTGTTGTTGGTGTAGCCAATGAGACGAGAATGAAATACATGGTAGAAATGACATCCCACTAGGATTCATATTTCATTGGGGTATAATTATTTATGATGTGATACAAATTTGTGAAATTGGATTGTGAATAATTTGGTATTTTGAAAATGGTTTGGTTTTCAAAATTGTGAAACATGGAAGATGTGGAAAAGGGTGGAAAGTCTTGTTGTGATAGTATTGTTTGATGTGATTTGAAATGGGATTTCATGATCTCTACAGAAGTGAGAATCATGGTTGTTTGTTCTCTGTTTATAGAAATGGCATCGGGTAGGCATTGTAGAGACCAACAAGAGGAGGCTGCTATGAATGTGGTAGCACCTGAGCCTCAGGTGAACCAATAGCTAGTGCAAAGAAGAGTGCAAGCTTTCCAAGCTGTCGAAAGTGGAAATAGATTGGATGAACCAAGTAATGTGGATCATGAAGTTCAGTTTCAAAAGCAGAATCCACCCATCTTCTGGGGTGATTCAGAGCCAGAGAGGGAAGAAGCATTGTCGAAAAGAATGATCAAGATCTTATTTTTCATGGGAACACCGGTAGAGTTAAAAGTCAAGTTGGCCATGTATATTTTGGAAGATCATTCCCTTCATTGGTGGGAGTTAGTAGTACAATCGAGGACGAACCATGGAATGATGTGTGAAGGCTTTGAGGAATTTTTTAACAAATAATTCTACCCAGATAAGTTTAGAATTCAGTGTATGACTGATTTCTTCATTTTAATTCAAGAGCTTATGTCTGTGATGGAGTATGCATCTATGTTTATGAACACTGTGCAGTTTTCACCCGAGGTGGTGGGTAGCTCTTCAATGAAGGAAATGATCTTTGAAGTAGGGTTAAGGCAAGAAATCCATTCAATGATAGTGGTGTTGTGTATAGATTATTACACAGAGATGGTAAATAGATGCTCGGTTGCTGAGCAGGATATGTTGGGAGCTCCGGACGGAGGAAGCATGGTGGTACCCAGGGGGAATAGTAGGAACTCAAACACTGGGTTCAGGCGGAAGAGGGACACATATTCCCAGGGCAGGAATATGACATATTATCAGACGGCAAGATCAGTGAATCTCCCTCCGAAGCCCCAGAGCATGCTGGGATGTTTTCAGTGTGGTTCTACGAGGCACATCAAGCGGGATTGTACGACACAACCTCGGGCATGTCATAATTGTATGAAATGGGGAATATGTAGCGTTATTTTTGGAATGATCCAAGGTCGGTTTCACGTGACACTCCTCGGGGATTGCAGATGTCATATGCCTCGATGGGATGGGGACAGCAGCACACCCCTCTTCAGCAGAGTAAAGTGGTTCATGGTGATTCTTGGAATACCATGATGCCTCAACAGGGAAATAAAGAGCAGAGTGTGTCAAGAAAACATGTGTTTGGAGATGACTAGGTTATGGTGGATGATCAGTTTGGACCATCCATAGTGCAAGGTAATATTCTTTTAAATTATACCTTGATGCAAGTGTTGTTTGATAAGGGTGATTCACACTCTTTTATTGTTCCACGTTTGGTTGATTTGCTGGGATTAATGGTAGAAATTATGCCCTCAGTTTTGAAACATCAAACTCTTCTGGGTCGAAGAGAGTGTTGAACCTTCTTATGTTGATAATGATGTATCGTTGTGGGAGAGTTTGAGATAGTGTGGAATTTCTCAGTTCTTGATATGGATATGTATGATGTAACCATGGGAATGTGTTGGCTAGTGGCTTTTAAGGCCCACATCGATTGTGATGCGCGAACATTGGCTGTTACGACACTCGCTGGCGTTAGACATCTCATTATAGGAGATAATCATGAAAGTAAGGGTGCTACGAGTTTGTTGGCACCAGCAGTGGGTACGTTATCATATCAGTTGGTGGTTTTGTCGTTGTAATCGGTAGGGGGTGTTAAGCTGAGGGTTCCTCTAGCAGTAGTGGATCAGTTCACAGATGTTTTCCAGAACAATTCATCAGGTTAACTCCCGTAAGAGAAGTGGAGTTTACGATTGATATCTTTCTGGGGACCAGTCCTATCTCACTTTTGTCTAATCGGATGGAACTAGCTAAATTGCGGTAATTGAAAATCTATTTGGAAGAGTTAGAAAACAAAGGGTTTATCCGGCCTAGCACGTCTCCGTTGTCCGTTCTGGTGTTGTTTTTGAAAAAGGTGGATGGAACATTGATTTTATTTTTTGATTATCATATACATAACAAAGATACGAAAAATAATACATATCCACTTCCATGAATTGATGATTTTTTCCATTAGTTGAGGGGAGCCCAGTGGTTCTCGAAGATCAACCTGAGGTCGGGATACCATCAATTTCTGGTGAGGTAGTAGGATATTTCTAAAAAATATTTTAGAAGTAGATATGTCCATTATGAATATGTGGTTATTCCCTTTGGTCTAACGAATGCGCCAATAGTGTTCATGGCATTGACGAATCGAATATTTCAGAGATATATGGATTCATTTGTGGTCGTGTTTGTAGACGATATTCTGGTCTATTTAAAGACAAGGGTGGAACATGATAAGCACTTGGAGATAGTGCTAGGGTTCTTGAGGGATCATCGGTTGTATGACAAATTGTCAAAGTTTGACTTTTGGATATGGGAAGTTCTTTTTCTTGGCCATGTGATTTCTAAAAGGGGTGGTTCAAAGGATCTAGAAAAGATAGAGGTTGTTATCTCGTGGAAACCGCTAAATAATGTGTTTGAGATATGAATTTTTCTTGGTCTAGGTGGGTATTATTAGCGTCTTGTTCGTGATTTTTCACGTTTGGCTTCACCGATGACATCTTTGACAAGAAGTAATGTTCCATTCCAATGGAATGAACAGTGTCAATTGTGTTTTGAAGAGCTAAAGGGTTGTCCTACATCAGCACCAATCGTGGTTTTTCCAGAATCAGGAAATGTGTATGTGGTGTATTGCGATGCATCGAGATAAGGGTTGTGCTGCGTTCTAATGCAAGAGAATCATGTGGTTTCTTATGTCTCACAAAAGTTGAGAGTGTATGAGAAGAACTACCCAACTCATGATCTGGAGTTGGAAGCAGTGGTCCATACTTTGAATGTGTGGCGTCATTATCTCTTTGGTAATAAATATACGGTATATACAGATCATAAGAGCTTGAAGCACATTTTATAACAAATGGATTTGATCTTGAGGCAAAAGAGATGGATTAAATTTCTCTAGATGTTTTATTTTGACTTAATGTACACACTAGGTAAGGGAAATTCGGTGGCGGATGCATTAAGTATAAAATCATATGCTCAGGTGGTGAAACATGCATCATACTAGTGGAAGTTGATGTCGGTTATAGCTGATATGCGGTTGGAATGTGAGGACCAGGGTGATAGAGTGGTCTTCTTTCCATTTTATTTGATTCCTGACTTAGTTGGACTTGTTAGAGATGCACATATATCTGATTCTGATTGTGTGACCATGGGGTCGAGACTCAATGGTGGGGAGACCATTGAGGGATGGAAACTGAATCGAGATTCAGATTTGTGTATTCGGAATCGGATGGTTGTACCATGTTGCTTGTCAGGAGGATCTTCTCAGGGTGTATCATTATTCTAGGTGGGCTGTTCATCCTGGATTTCAGAAAATGTATAAAGCATTGAAATCCTAGTTCTGCTAGGCTGGCATGAAAAGAAGAGTCATTGAGTTTTTTTCGAGATGCTTTTCTTGACAGTAGGTCAAGGAAGAGCATCGGAGGCTAGCAGGAATGTTGCAGTCTTTACCTGTACCTATTTGGATGTGGGAGGAGATAGCGATGGATTTTTTCACAGGACTCCCAAGAACGGTCAGAAAGCACGATGCCATCTGGGTGATAGTGGATCGACTAACGAAGTTGGCCCTATTTCATCCCGATTTGTGAATCTCATACGGTGGAGGATATGTCCAAAATCTATATCCGAGAGGTGGTAAAGAGACATGGTGTTTCAGTTTAGATTGTATTATATAGAGATCTGTGGTTTACATCTTGTTTCTAGAAATCCTTGCAGCAAGCCATGGGGACACAGTTGATGATGAGTATGGCGTATCACCCTCAGACAGATGGTCAATCCGAGAGGACGATAAAAACTCTAGAGGATATGTTGCAGGCTTGTGTCATGGATTTTGGTGGCTCAAGGGAGAACTTTTCGTTTGTTGAGTTCTTGTACAATAACAGTTATCAAGAATCCATAATGATGGCTTCGTTTGATGCATTGAATGGTCGGCCATGTCGTTCTCCACAATGTTGGGTGGAAATGGGTGAGTACTCGATGGTTGGACCGAGCTTTGTCTAGGAGACGATGGATAAGATCTATTTGATCTGGAAGATAATGGAGACGACTCAGAGTTGTCAGAAATGAAATGAGGATCATCATCAATGGTCGTTGTCGTTCGAGGTGATTGATCATGTGTTCTTGAGGATCTCTACTACGTTGGGACATCGTCAGTTTGGGAATCACGAAATGTTATCTCCGAGGCATATTAGGAATTTTTTGATTCTTGAGCGGGTAGGTGAAGTGGTTTATCGGTTGGATTTTCCACCTAGGTTCAGTGCGGTTCATAATGTGTTTCATGTGTCGCAGTTGAAAAAGTATAAGCTGGATCGTGACCATATGATTCGATGGGATCATGTTGAGCTAGTACCAGATGCTTCATTGGTACACGTGCTAGTGCGGGTTGTGGATAAGAAATAGAAAGTCTTTTGTGGTAAAAGAATCAGTTTACTTCATGTTTTGTGGAAAACATAGTCAGATTCACGAGGAGACTTGGGAGTGGGAGAATTAGATGGTCGAGCAGTGTCCCGAGCTCTTTTTGCAAAGGGTGGGTTCACTACTTTCCGAGGACGGAATTTCCAATTGTGGGGATCATGTAGTACCCCTGGATTGAGGTCTGTGGCCCTTTTATGCATTTTTATGCATTTAATGAGCATGGGATGACTTGGGAAGTGGTTGGGAGAGTTTGGAATGGTTTTGGACAAGTTTGAAGGTTTTTAAAGGGGTTCACTGTTTGAGAACGATTAGTGGAAACTATGTGGGTTCTCTAGGAAACCGTGTAGGGGAGGCAGATGGCTTTGCACGGCCAGTGTATGGTTTTCCAAACCATGCAAGGTAGCCGTGCCGACCATTGCTCCCGAGGTCGTAGCATGTGCATAGTTAGCACATGGTTTTCCAAATCGTTCAGACTAACAGTGCAGCCACATAAAAATAGGGTTTTAAAACACGGCCTCACTCAATCTTGCAACATTCCTCTCCAATATTGCTCCCACTCGAGCCTCACTCGGTATTTTGGGTTCACATGGGTTAAAGGTGCTCTCCCACTCGATTTTGAAGCGTTTCAAAGGGTTTTCAAGGCGGTTTGAAGGTGGTTTCTCCCAGGTAAGTCTATCCTCTTATTTCTCTTGTGTTTTACTCTAAATCTACATCGCTCTCTTTCATGGTTTTCTAGATCTACACTTTTTGTTTATATATCTAGGTTTTGGGTTTCCTTGGATGTTAATATTAAGGCTTGTAGATGTTAGGGAATGGGATCTATAGAGGTTTTAGTGGTGATTTCATCGGGTTCGAGGTGTGGTTGTTCATGGGTTGATTTCTCAGGAACCCTAAAGTTAGGCGGCTTTTCTCTTGATGACACTTGGTTAGAGCTAATGGTTTCGGTTACAATTAATTTTTTGTGCTTGAAATTAATTGTGTTTTGAAGTGTGAAATAGGTTAGAAATCCCATAGGTTATGTTTTGGGGATTTTTGGGAAAAGTGGATTTTTTGGTGGAATGCTATTGTTGTGAATTTTAAAATGGAGATCATAAATTGGGATGCTGTTGTCGATTTGTGAAAATTATTGATGGAATTTATTTCAATAAATGGGTTGTTTTTTTTTGAAATTTTCTTTGGCATGGAAAATGATTTTCAATAAATCGGTGATTTATTGAAGTGGATTGATATGCAAATGGAATTAATTGATTGCATGTTTTTGTGACATTGGTGGGTTATATGTTTGGTTGTCGGTTGAAATGTTGTGCGGAAGTGGGAGGGATGTCTCACTATAAAAAAGGGATGGATAGTTTGTGGAAGAACCACCATATGAGTAGTGGTCAGAAGTACCGCTAGTTGTGAATGGGTGAACAGGTTGGGCATAAGTCCCACCATTTTGATTGGTTTGGTGTGAATTGGTGAACAGGTTGGGTGGAAGTCCCACCATTTTGGTTGTTGGTTGTGTATTGCTTTGATAGATGGATGTTGTTGTGCTAATGTGTAAATTATGGAATAGTTTGTGTAATGTTGTCTTTTTCTTTCCCATGGCTACTTGGTTTGGGTGTGACGGATTGGTAAGAGCTTGTTTGGATTATAAAAATGGTTTCACTATTGATTTAATTTATATAAGGTTTTATCCTAGTGGTGTGTGTAGGGAAGTCCGTTGGGGAAATCCTAATGAGTTTTAGTACTCACCCCCTACTTTGGCGCTATGGTGTCTTTGTAGATGTTGTGTACCATGATGTGGGAAAAGGTAAGGCATCACCCTCCTTTAGTGGTCCGTTGTTATCCCTTGTTCAATATTGAAGATTGGATTTTGGCGTGTAGCTGTGGTGTTGTCATGGATTGTGGTGTTTGGTTGTTTAGTTTCTGCAAGTGTACTCTGATTTTGTGTGGACATATCTCATTGTATTGGTTTTGAGTTGTGTTTTGGAACAACTTAGTTTTCTTTTGGGAATGCATGGTTGGGTAATTGAATTGACATTAATCATATAGTGGTTGTTAGTGGATGTTTGGGTTGGTTTCATCTTAAGGGAAAATCATTCGCCAACTTGATCTTGAAGCCCTCGACATTTATTTCTAGCCTTTGGCGTCATGGTAACGTCTCTTAAGGCCAAGTAGCCCTCACCGCCTCCTCAAGACAAGGAGGTAGGGTCAGGGTGTTAAATTATTAGTGGTGTTTTGGCTATAAGAATTATGAAATTTAAAAGGAATATGATTTATGTTAGAAGTATTTGTTTTAGTGGGAAAATATTTTTTGAGAAATGATACTTTTACATGTAAAATGATGATATTATAAAGGTATTGACAACCTTTAGGGATTATGATCGATAATGAAATTCGAATAACATTCAAATAAAATTTTGAGACTTTTAAAAAAATGTTTATATTGTAGAACATATTTATAATTTTATTTTTGAATTAAAATTCAAGGATTTATGTTATATTTATTTTTTTAAATAATATTTATATGGTTTTAGAGAAATTCAACATGTATGGAAAGTGATAACCAATTAAGTCTGAAAATTCCATGGTACCTCCACCTATGACAAAAGGACGATAAGGGTTTCATGCTAACCAATGACATATTTAATTTTAATTTTAATATGTTATTTTAATTGATTTAAAAATATGATGAATAAATGGTTACGATGAACCAATTGTTTCAATGTTAATGATTATAGATTAATTTATTAACCATATTGGTCTTATAAAAAAATTAAATAAAAATAGTTTTACTTGTCAGACTTTTATGGGCCTTTTGTCCCATTAAATGTTTTAGTCCTTCATAGATGAATTTTAATATTTTGATACCCAGTTCTTGATGTAATGAATGAATTATAATTTTAACATAGAAAAATAAAAAGTGAAATTGTTCTTAGAAAATTGAATTTTAGCAAGAAATTATATTTCCCTGTATTGATAGGTTGAAAAATTATGTCAAATCTTTTAGAAAATTAGAAATCAATGGGTTATCCTAAAACCATAATTTCTACTGAACTAATATTCTACTAAATCATCACAGATATGTGTATTTGACGCCTGAAACTTACAAATGAACATTCTTCAAATTTTTTATTGTTAAGATCCATTTCATAAAATAAATATTTTTTTCTTTTCCTATTAATATGTTTCTCCACTTACTACGAATGGTCTCTTTCATAGATGACTCACTATATTTTAGTCAATCTTTAATTTTCACATATCATTTTCTATTTTATAAAGGATGTTTTATGGACGCTTACCTTGATGTTTAATTTCAACATAGGAAATATGAAAAAATATATTACCAATATGAGTTTAAATTGTGAGGACACAATTTATTTAAGATAGAGAGAATGTAACACCCCTAATTTTGAAGGTACAACTTTTTATTCGAGATCATGTACAACACACCTCACCAATTACGTAAGGGATTATAATTTCCTATTGATTTATAATATATTTTAGTTTTTAAATAAATATAATATAATTTATTCATTATAATTAACATTTTACTTAGTTAGCATACTAAATAAACAACAACTAGTTTTTTTAATGACTTATGTTGCACACAAGAGCATCTTTTACCAAACACTATCATATTATCTAATATTAATTTAATAATTAAACTATAAATTTAATTATATGTTTTGAATACCATTAATAATTTTTTGAAAATATATGGTTTACACATATAAATAATTAATTAATAATATAACAATTTATTAGAAAAGATAATTTAAAGAAATAGAAATTTAATAATATATTTCTATTATTATTATCACAAAGTCTTTATTCCTTAATAAATTAAATTTATAACAATTAGTTAATGATATTAATAATATATATATATATATATATATTGTATATTCATTGATATATTTTTCATAATCATTAAATAGATTCAATAGACATATTATAATAATAAACTCAATATTATACCTAAAAAATTATATTTTTATTAAGGCATTTTTATTTCCTATTAATGGAGAACCATTTTGAAATCAAATTATTGACATTTTTTTATATAATATATGACAAAAATAAATTATTATTTGATATAGGATCATTAAAATTAGTTTATTATGTTTTTTTCTTTGAAGATTTATTTTTTAATGAATAACATAAAATATTGAAGTCTTATTAGAGACTATATTTTCATCTATTTTTTCATAAGGATAAAACATAATGTTAAATTTTTTTAATGTTTAATTACATAATATATTTATAAATTAATCCACTGTAGGTCATTGGAATCAATTTCACTTGGAAATTGACTATAAAAACATAGAAATCATTAGGATATTTTTACTTTAAAATCATTTATTGTCTTCATGTCTTCCGTATCAATTATAATTTTATTTCATCCACTTATATGATTGAAGTTTGGAAAAATGGATTCCATATTTATGAATATCATAAATTTTAATCTCTAATAATGTCATATTATTTTTTGAGATAAAATATTAGAGAATGTTATTAAAATTAATTGAAATGATTAAGGTTATATTATGGTTAATACGGGTCTAATACAAAACCATAAGGCCCAAAATGCCCTATAAAATTTTCCACAATGCATTTTTTGGTCATATTTAGACCCTATACTCTATTGTATAAATTTTTAATATTATTGATCCACTTCCAATAAAAAACATTATTAGGTCACATTTATTTAAAAATATTTCAAGTGTGCCACCCTCCTCCATTATAAAAGGCCCAATTTCCTCCCACTTCCTCACATATCTCAAGACACATAGGTTCAGTCAAAATCTGACCAACTCAATCCCAAAAATACAAACCATTTTTCTATAGGCCTCCATTTGTTCATAACACTACCGAATGAAGTATTTTGTTGAAAACCGATAGGAGTAACCCTGTTAAGAGGTTACAGAATCCATCAAACGACTGTATTTTATTTTCATTCTCCAATCAATAATATCCTCTTATTACATGATTATATAAAAAATAGTACCCTAGATGTTATAGTATTTTTATTCTAGGGGTTGTAACTACACTTACAAACACCTCAATAAAATTTGTAATGAACATACTATTTACCTGTATGCGGACTACAACATTAGAAAACAAAGATTGTTCAATTTTCCTTCACCGCCTCTCATGGTGGAAATTATGATGGAAATACAATATTTATATTTTAATTATCATATTTATTTCTTATTTAATATTAATTTATTATTTTATGAAAAATATATTTATAATATTCATTTTTTGTAAAAATTATAATATTGTTTGTGGAAGTGTGGACTACCGACCCCTCAAATCGATGTGATTCAACCACACCATACATGGAATTTATAATGGAATATTTTAATTAAAAATATTTTACATAAAATACATCTATATGATATTAGTTACATAATTATTTTTTGGTAAATATAATATATTTCATTTTTTATCCTTCCACACACTTAAAAATTGATAACGCCATTCGTGGACGTGTGGACTATCGCATCCTCGACATGATGTGATTATTTTTACATCACAATATTTATAAATTAACGTATAAAAGGAATTTATAGTGTAATTAGAATTATCTAATGATATAATTCTATATAAATTCTTTCTGTAATGATCATTTAAAAGTGATAACGTCACTTATGTGTACGTACAATCTATCGTCTCTATGGTAATAATGTTGGTTCATTTTTCATAAATATATATAATTGTTGTTTTTAAAAGTTTAATTTAAGTAATAATATGATCACTATGTAAATATTATTTTTCATGGGAAGTTATATAATTAACCATTTTTATACAGTAGACCTGAAAATGTTGTTTTTGACACATAAATGAAAATTTCAAAAACACCGGACATAAATTTAATTGATAATGAATTATGTACACAACAAGGTGATTGGGGATATAAATGTAACTATATACATGAAAAAGGACGTGAAAAATGAATAAACTCAACATATGTTTGTTATATAGGATGTAAAATGACGTTAACTGAAAGGAAAATCATGGTAATGGATTTCCATCACACTTTTTACATCAATGAGATAAATGTCAAATACACCACTTAATTATTATGTTTGTTTTAACTTATAAATTTTTTTATATATTATATCATTAACTATTTTATATTCATGTTATTTAGATTGTCCATTTTTGGATTTTAATTTTTTTGTCTTTTGATTCATATATAAGGGTCTCTTGTCTCATTTTCATTCTTTGAGGAATACATAATTACTTTGCACTGGGTTTCTTATATACGGTGTATATACTGCCACAATGAAATATAATATCATGAGTTATATTATATTTATGTTATTTAAATATTTTTATTTAATGATTATTAATTTTGTGTTTTTGAATTCATTTGTTACCACATTTGCAAGGGATTTTTGACTCAATTTACATTCCATTGAGACTAAATTTTTGGTGATGCACCAAGATTCTTCAACATAGTGTATATATTTCCATTTGACATGATATATCAAGAAACACCATGATCTCATGATATTATAACATTCATTTAAATTCAATCCTTCATGATTCGATGAATTAATATATTTCAAATTGGTATGGGATTCTTTGGAATATATAATGATAATTTCCTGAAAATATAATACAAATAATATTATAATGATATTTCCATTTATGAAAAATAAATATCAATTTTCAATAACAAATTTCACTCTACTATAGTTATTCCATACCATTTTCATGTATTTGTAACATTTTCGACTCTTTCACACACAAATTTTTTTAAAAATATTATTATTAAAACCCATATTTATTTTAATGTTTTTTAGAGAACATGTATTCATCTAAAAACCATGTTTTATTAAATTGTTTTCTTAAATAAATTGGTAAACCAATTTCTACCCATTTTGCATTTACATATTTTTTCAAAGTAATGATATTTTTACCTTCTTGAAAAGGTTCTTTTAAAATCTTTTTTACTATGAAAAAAATGTTCTTTTACCTCATTTGAAAATTATGGATTTACTCACCATCATTTCATTGAAGCATTATTTAAATATTTAAATGGTTACTATTTTAAGAAAATTATTCAAAATTGTATTTCAATGAGAAGGTTTTTTAAAAGAAAATGATATTTTCCTAAAGAATGCTTTAATGTCAGAAAACATTGTTTTTATTTATCATCCTCCATGGTATTATTGAAAAATAGATATTATTTATTCAATATAATTATTTTACAAGGTACAATATTTTGATCATATATAAAATATGATTTGTACCAGTACTGATGGGCATAGACTAGAATTTATAAATACCCTTGATGCATTTGTTGTCTCAAGAGAGAAATATTTTTCTAGAAACATTAGATGTGTTTATACCTGATAGCTTAAGACACGAGTTGGAGATTGTTTAAGGTAATAAAAATTGTTTGGGGACCAGTTAATGAAAGACCCTCGATTCTACGGTAGTATATTGAGATGAAATTTTTGGGTAGACTCTTTAGAGGAGTTTTTACCTGATATATATAATAATTATTGAATTTTCATGAGCATACTTGTTCTAGTTACCTATAAAAAAGGTAATCCAATAATTAAGAATCTCAATCTTATTAGTGTATGTTATTATTCATCCATGCAATATTTCATCGATATTACTTTGGATGCATTTCATTTTAAGATGAATGATTAAATGGAATGTTTTTTGTTTTATTTTAATTCTATTTTATTTATCCATATTTATTTACTTGAATTTCATGTACAACCAATTATTACCTTATCGTATTGTTTAATCAGTTCCTTATTAGTTTTTTATAACATGGTGTGTGTGTTCTGTCATATACCATGACATAGTTGTTACTCTCATTAATTAATTATTTATTCCACTATATTTATCCCTAAATAAGAATTTGATCTCACACTTATTATGTTTATTTCCTCTAGAATCCAATGAGTATACCATGAATGATATGTAATGAATTACTATATTCATTATAGTTATCCTTGAAGATTTTTATTTAGAAGGAAGAAAAAAATATATTCAAATTAGTGTATTAAATTTTAATACAAAACTCATTCATGTATCTTTTTTACCAAGACTACAAATCTTTATTTCCTTTAGGGATTTATTCCATGTAATCACGCTAATGTAATTGATATAATACACCGACACCATATTATCTGGGGTTAGGTCACTACATATGTATATCTTTTGTGTTTTTGAAATGACTCTTATATATTCAACCTAATGTAATGGGAATCAATACATTTATTAATGATGGATATACTCTTAAATATCATGTTGATGAACATTATATGTCACAGTGTCTGTCTAGAACATTTTCTATAATTCATCACCTGGTCAACATCTGTTATGGACAATAAAATGGGATCATCGTTATCATGGCGTGACTATATATTTAGTTCTTAGATAAATAATCCTTTATATTATCTTATATAACTTATTAACACTTACATAATATCCTCTTATATTGTTACATATATGGGAAATATTATTTTATCATTTTTTTCATGTAATTACCTCCTCTATGATTTAAATTTAGGTATTTATGGGTGGCTTTTTTCCAATTCCATATTTTATGGTTAGTTTAATATACCAAGTGTTTGAAACTAATAGACATTAAGCATTACAGTTTGATTACATCCACACATGAAATTAATGATTTCGGTTTCCCTTATATTAATATATAATTTTTTAATTCATTTGATCAGTGCTATAAAAAATTTATATTTCATATATACAGATTCTCGACAGCTATCATAATTTACGATTCATTCAAAATATCTTAAAAAATATAGGCTTAAAAAATCATTGATTTCAAATATTTTACTAATTATAAACATCAAAATTAAGTCTTCTAAAAAAATGTGACAACACAAGAATATCTAAACATATTGTATTTCACTTCAAGAACTACTCTTGAATAACACAAATTCAAATCCATTTCATGAATCACAACGGAAAATTAAATTCACTTCTTGAATCATTCAGAATGTAACCACTGTATTAAAATATTTATTTCTAAAACGTCCACACATATGATTAATAAAATAATTTCATAACAAATCAAGTTTTTAAATCTTTTATAAAACACATATCCTTTATAAAATATCTTTTATAATAAACCAGCAATGATTTACATCCTCTACCATTAAACATTATTGATTGTCAAAAAGTATAATGAAAAACATCTAATTTTAACATTATCATCATTATTAATTTCAAATTACTTATAAAAAATTTATATTCCATCGACAGATAGAGATAATAACCCATTTTTATTCTAATCCAAGATCATAAAAAAATAGATTTTTTAACCTAATATTATCCCAATTTTTCAATAAAATGAAAATGGTTAAGCATTTTAAGATACATAAATCCTTTATTTTAACCATATCTACTCTCCTTGTATTAAAATCATAGACTAGTTTTTCAAAATTAATTATATTCATTTCATAATATGAATAACCACCTAATTAAAAAAGTTATATAATTCTCGATGTAAAACCATACATTCTCAACTATAATCCACTTACTCTATAAGGAACTGTCTTTTAAATTACACATAATATTGGTAATTCCCCTATAACTCACATTTTATACATTTAAAAATAACATTTATGTTAATATTTCTAGATAATTAGTTCATAACCACATATAGAGAATCTCATATACTACTAAGTAAATACTTCTACTATATATCCATTTTTTCACAATATGAATCTTTGAAAACAAAACCTGAATTCCATGTTTAAAAGAACATCATGATTTTAAACATCTAGTATTCCATTCATTTCAACATCCATAGACTCTATGAAAAATACTTTAAAACGTTTTATGAGTAGGAAAATCAGAGTAATTGACATAGAAAGGAAGAAAAAAATCTTTATTTCATGATTCTTTTTTTATGTTATAACATTTACACATAAAACATAATCTTTTTATTGTACCTTATAAAATCATATTAATCTTATAAAAAAAATAAATAATACATAATTCATAAAATGTAACTTATGGACTAATTGACATATCCCTCTTAAATAAATTAACACTCATGGATATATAAGGAGTAGATATCATGGTTATGCATGGAATAACCATCATAATATATTCCCACAATAGATTAGAATAATCCTAATAAATTTACTCTATACATTTATCAAATTAATTTCTGAGATATAATTGGCACTCCCACATTTATTTTATCAATGGTATTTCGATCATGTATAGAATTTCGATGAACCATGTTCTGATCAAAACACATAAATATGGGTTAAAAGAATCATTCATGAGGAATTTTTTTCTATTTTGAAATCAATTTTCATATTAAGAAAATTCACACTAATAAATGAAATTATTTCAAATGAAAATTATGATTTAATCATGAAACATGAAACATTAAGTCATTAAGGAGTGATAAATGTTTAGAAATATTCTTATTTGGTATATGTAAATATACATTTCTTTGATAAAAAGTGTTCTACTATGAAAAAAGGTTTTTTAAAAAAGAAATACCCTTAAAAATAACATTTCATTGATGTGAGAAAGGATCTAATTAATGTTAAATGTGTATTCACTATAAATACACTAAATAATAAATAATAAAATAATAACTCATTTCAAAAATAAACATACTACGTCATAATAATTGATGAATATGGTTAACTAAAATAATTTTTATTTTGATAAGAATTGTCTTACCTTATATTTGACAGTGTTTTCAACTTGTATGTAATGTGTGGGTTCACCAAATTAGATTAATTAATTCATTAATTCATTAATTTTTGCATATTTTTTATTACTATTTTATAATGTTCATATATGGGAAATTGGATGAGTTATAAATATCATAATCATCATCCTAGGAGTGTTCGTTTCGCAAATTAAGGGTCGGTTCCCCTGAGTAAAATTATGGGTTTTCTTGTAAAGTGGATAAAAAACTCTATATGTTTGTGGAAATTGTATTAAAATGTTTTTTATATTTTAAGTGATACCATATAATTAATTTTCATATGAATATAATTCTTATGGTGAAACATTAATGATAAATAGTTAATTTGTTTTTGGTCATTTTTTGATCCATCAAGAATAAGTTTTATTTAAATTAAATACATATCAATTAATTGGTTCCAAAAAATATAAAATGTTATAAGGTATGTATTAAAATATTTTTTGACTATAATAATCATTTTATGACCATCCCTGAAGGAGGTAATATAAAATGAAAAATCATCTTCCATGAAGGCGGTGAATTGACACTTCATAGATAATGTTTTCATTTTTGAGAATAAGATGAAAAGAGAAGAGGTTAGATGGTGGATATTTAATTAAAATAATATTATTCTAGTATATATATGACTATAGAGTTATCATTCCTATTTCGAAAGGGTATTTGAAGAAAATGTATATATTAATAAAGAAATAAATAATTTTAAATCAGAAGGTGGATTTTACCCCTTGAATAATATCTCCTTGAGAACCTCTGTAATATACATGCTTTTTTACAATAGGTGAGAACAAAAGGTATGGGATGTGGGAGAGTATAATATTAATGGAATTGATCATATTTTATAAAATATTCATATATTAGATGCTTTTAGGGAAAAAGGTGGTGAGGGGTGGTATTTATAGGGAGAGGGGAGGCATGTTTTTTAGTTTTTATTCAATTGATTATTATGTTGGCTAAAGACTATTAGTGGTGTTGATATTTATGAATAATTTAAGTAACTAGTGAATATATTTTTGATATAATGTGTCCTTATATAAAAAATGAAAAAAAAATTCATGTATTTACATATAATGTTAAATACTTCAAATAAACGTATTTCACTATTCAATAAAACTTCTACTATTTTAGAAAATACAATATTAATTATATCCATATTATGATGTGTAGATTTAAAAAATGAATTATATTTTTCAATTTTTTTTCAAAATATTAAAAATTTAATTACAAATTAAAATCATTATTTATTCCAAAAATACCTATTTCAATATTATTTATGATTTTTTTGACACATTGAATAATTAATTAATGTGACACCAAATTATCTAATAATTTAAAAAGAAAAGTATAAATTTTTGTATAAATTTTTGGTGAAAAAAGTTTAATTAAATCATTATATTAATTAAAAAATTATATATAAAAATTTATGTCTAACAAAAATACCAACACATAATTTATAATTTGTTAAAAATTCACCTTAATATTCCCAGATATAAGTATATAATATTTTCATTCATGACATACAAAAAACATTATACATTCATTATTGAGTTTATTAACATGATGGCTAGATTATTATTCTTGAAAGTCATAATACTATTCCATTGACCAGGATACTATTCTATGGGTATAGAATCCTTAATTTCAATAAATTCCCCATATTATATTATTCATTTTAATGAATTTAACTATATTATTCGAGAGTGAAAAAAATATATTCAATATATATATAGGTTTCTACATTTTCCTCTATTTTGGAAATTTTACCCATACCATTTTGTTAACAAGCTAAATAAATCAGGATACCATTCCCACATATAAATTTTAGATACATATATTCCATATTAAACAATTTGGTTTCTCCACAAAACCATAACCTAGTGAATTACTATATTTAGCTATAATGTTTCACTTCGATCAAGAATGTAAATAGGATTTTCTTCAAATGAATGGTTTTATTCTAGCTGAAAAACATCAAGGCTGAAAAAATGACAGGAATCCAAGACAATCTTTCTAAATATTGAAACATGAAACATTTTTCAAAATTGGATAAATATAAAGGCAACGGGAATTGGTAGGAAACTAATATATCAGTATATAAGATTTTAGTTGGTCCATTTAACCATTTTATTATCATCCCCTTCTCCCAATAATTAATCACACTTCTCCATGGAAAAATATTGAGAAAGAAATGACCACGTACGTCGATAGAAATACATTTCATCATCTTATTTGTATAACTTTTATAGCTAATCTAGTTGATCCTCAAGTGTAGAAAAATCTTAAGAACGTTATCTTCCATTTCATATATCAATTATTGTCTTATCAACATTATTTGACTTACATTTTACAAAAATATGAGTGTTTGATAGAGCCTTAGATATATTACATAAAAAGGAACCATCTGTACACTAGAATGGGAACTGTTATTATTTGAAAACACAACAAAAAAATGATGTTGATCCATACCTCCCTAGAAAGACATTGAACAAGTTCAAACCATATCCTCTAATGAATGGAATATTAACTCTAACAATCCATCAGATTGAGTATGAAAATATGTGTTGAAATTTCATTCTGTTCCCAAATACTTAAGAAGACCATTCTAAGTGTTTTGATACAATTGATAGAGGAGCACTCTGTAACTTGACTATAACTTATTGATAAATTCAAGAAAGTAAATATAGATATAGAGTTTATCGAATAATAATAAAATGATCCAATTTAGTCATTTGTCCAACAATAACACCAAAAGTATATTATTACCCCAATAAAATCTTGGTAATCCAACTCTGAAATCCGTGTATATATTTTCCAAATTACATTATAGAACTAGAAAAGGTTTACACACCCACTTTGGTAATTTTTAATCTACATTTACCTATTTATAATTATAATATCTCATGGTAAATTCAGTAATATCTCTTTTTATTCCATCCCACAAGTAATAATCCCAACAGGCCTATGTACATCATATTGCCTCTAGAATAAATAGAAAATAGAGAACTGTGACGTTGATTAAATTAAGGTTTCTTTAATTATCATTCAAAAGGAACACATAATCTATTACAAAATCTCAAAACACAACTATTATCAATGTTAAATTCTTAAAAAATTCAATTTTATTTAATTAAATCATTTTCTCTAATTCAAGGTCTTCCTTTTGTAACAACTTAATTATATCTAATAGATCCATTTATGTTGATATTTGTATCAATGATGAAAACCTTCATACACCGTCAACTTATTTGCCAAAATTTATCCAATCACTAACCAAGGTGACATGTTCTAAACATAACAGGGTTAACAATGCATGATGTTTTTGAATTAATTCATCTGCCACATTTTTTTTTCTAGTATGGTAATTGATAATCAAATCATAATCATTTTTAATTTGATGACATCTTATAAGAGTCACGATCAATTCCTTCCTAGTGAATATATAATTAAAACTTTTAAAATTATCATATATTCAAAAAATTTATCTATAATGTTGATGTCTCCAAATATTTAAATAGGAAACAATATATGATAATTCTAAATCATGTTTGTGTTAAATTAAATAAATTTGTTTCGTTTATTGTATAGTGTAAAATATTACCTGATTATTTGGAACCAAATCAAAACCATGTACCTTTAAAGACACATCATTATAGATGAAAAACTCTCCAATTATGGACAACAAAGAAAAAACATGATAATTCACTAATCTTTTTTTCACTTACAGAAAAATAATCACATTATTCTGTCCAAATAAATTTTGAACCCTTCTCATATAAACTCAATTGCGGAGCTATATGACTATTCAATTTTTTAAACAAATTATTGATAACTTCCTACCTATACAAGATAACTAATAATATTAGTAACATTCACTGGAATTGGTCATTCATCAATAATGTTTACTTTTGGGATCAACTGATTTTTTAAATATATTTACAATGTAAAAATGAAAATAACTCGTTTTAAACCAAAAATCAAATTTTCTATAATTATTATATAATTTTTTTTATTTTAGTATTTGAAGAAAAATCATTATATGGTTTTCATTACCCATATATTTTTTTTGAATAAATAGAAATACGATCAATAAAAAAACTTTTCAATCAATACATGGATGATTCCATTCATAAGATACACAAATATAGCAAGAAAATTTTCCAAACCAAAGGGTGTAATACCAAATAATTGTAACGCCCCGACCCTAGTTACCCAGAGTCGGTGCATTACTTCATAACATTGGCATGATCACAAAAGATGATGTCTTGAAATAAAGATTAGTTTAGTAGCCTTGTAAACACTAGATACATTCATAAATGTTACATTACATCATAAATTGAAAATCTACAATAACAAAGTCTCCATAGTCCACACTCATATCCTCTTCTGACTATCCCTGCAGGTCATTCATAATATACTTCTTCACATCCTGGAAAAATTAAAACATTGAAAGGGGTGAGCTCAGATTCTCAGTAAGGATAACAATATAGCGGAAGCTTTCATCAATAAACATAAACATTTAGGGCAATGTATAACTAAAACAAAAGCCTTTTAAACTTGAACATCAACAAAATATGGAAAAAGTAAAATGAGATAATGCCATTTACTTCTTCACATGGATATTCTACTGGTCGAATAATCACATGCAATATCAATAACCACTTTCATAATGATAGAATGCATAATGCCAGACTATCATAACCACGTAGCCAAGGACTCGTGCCAAGACCACAAATAAACTAGAGTTAATTCCTATTTACATAAGAACCTTTTTCATGTTCATTATTCCTTTTATATCCCTTATTACCATGTTATAAACATTATGTAATTATTTAAGTTTATAACGGTCATTTTGTCGATCTTACGTACTTGAGTCAAAAATAACATTCTTATAATTACAAGTTGTTCATGTGGTGATATATCCATCATATCCAGAATTATATTAATGATATAGAAATCATATATCTCATATATATCTAGTATATACATGCATTTATATTATTACATAACATTTAGAGGTAAAAATGAAATGCACCATTCATGGAGACGGTAAGCCGTACGTACGCATGAACGCTACTTTCATTTCTATTTCATATTTAATGGAATTAAATCATAATTATATAAACGTATAATATAGTTCCAGTATAATATCATATATAATATCATTTACTCCATCCTTTATACATCCCACATATGGCATTAACGATTCACATCACTTTGAGGGGGCGGTAGTCCGCACTTCCTAAAATGAAATTATCGTGTTTACCCATAATAGAAATCATAAAGTATGCCATAAATGAGAAATACAGAATCATAAGTAAAACATAAACATATTATATATCCTATATAAATATAGTGACATCTTAATGGCCACCTTTGAAGGTGTTATATGAGTGTTGAACAATCATCGTTTCGTGAGGCAGAAATTCACCACCCACAGAAACCGTATGTTCTTTAACCATTAGATGTAGGTGTGTGTAAGTGTAGCTCGAATCCTTCTTATAACAACATCCTAGTATATTTAGGATACTGGTGTTGTTAAAAAAGAAATGAATAAAAAGAGTTTAGGGGGTTGGAGAAGAAAAATAAAACAAAACAACATTAGAGAAGACATTACCTCAAAATCAGGTAACCCTTTTGGTTTGAGCCAAAGGCTTCCTTGGGAAGAGTTCTGCCCAAAGTGAGGATTCTAGGAGTAAGAGGGAGAACTTGGGAGAGTATTTGGGAATAGTTTGGCCGAGACAAATGGTTTTAAAGTGTGAATGAGGTGGTAGAGGTGGGGGCCTTTTATAAGAGGAGAGGAGGGGCACGCTTGGAAAGTAAGGAAATTTTACATTATTATAAAATGATTTTCGGATTCTAAAGGTCCCACAATTATATAATTCGTGGCTAAGGTTATAAGGGTTCGAAATATACCCATCCAATAGTCTTTGAAAAAGTGTAAGACTTGTATTGTACATTATCTTTTCATTTTATTAAAATCTTTAAATAATGAGGTCATCGCAGCATCATAATGATGTCATAAAAAATTTAATTTATTTACTGCCTAAAAATTATAAAAAAAATACTATGATGTAGGAAATATTTTTAGCTTTCTAATGACTATTTATAGTAAAAAATATGACTTGTATAACCCCATGTAAGAATCGGTTTAGTAAAATATTTCATGTTTGTGTCATTTTTTACTTTAACATTAAATAAAAGGTATTTATGTCATTTTCTAACTAAATTGGCTCCATGGGGTCCCCAAGTTGACCCATGGATTGACTTGGTCGGACATGGCACATCCAATGAGGGTAGGAAATTTGTAAAGCTCATCTCATATTATTAAAACATTATTTTTACCTTAAACTACACTAATTACCTCTAATCACGATTAAGAACTTAAAAGTTACTATTCACCAAAAATTATTTTAATCTCATTGAACCACATTTTACTTCTTAATGAAAACCAAGTATGTCGGATTTTTGAAAATCAAATCACATAAGTGGTAATATTTCATTTAAACAAAAAATCAGTTATTTAACTACCACTTAGTGGTTTCACTATTAATCAAAAATTGAAGTTTTTCAGAACAATGCCAAAATTTCACCCTAAGCTATAATTGACATTCTGAATTCAAAAATGATGTATATTTTACAAAATTCCAAACATATAAGTTGAATTAATTAATTTTATAATTAATTCCCGCTGTCACAACAAATAGCGTGTTTTTAAGAAACAATTTATATCAAAAGATTGGCAATTGATTATGTCCAATTTCAATGTTAAATTAATTCTAATGACCACCATTGGATAAAATGGTAAAAATATATTATAATTATACTTTAAAACCACTAAATAGTATAATTTATCACTATAAATTATTTTGATTAAAAAAGTTGTTTTTAAGTATTTTTCACTATTCATAAAAAATTAGAAATTCTTAGAAAAATACCTAAAATTCAACAAAGGATAATTTCGATATTCCGAATCCAAAAATGAAGTCCATTTTGAAATATAAAATTTCTATAATTTTAAAAAGTGGTTATTACTATTCATAACGGCTACTTTGATTAGTCGCGGTGTTTTAGAACTCGAAGTTGCGTACAATGCAAGCCATTGCATTATTGAATGAGAAGCGTATCATGGAAGATCGGGGTGTTACATTCTCCCCTCCTTCAATAAATTGCTTCCTCGCAATTTGAAATTTTTTCTTTGAAAATAAAAGGTTGAAAAGAGAAAATACCTTTGTGGAAAACCCACATCGGAAATAAGATTAATAAAATTTAGCCTTAATAAGAGGGAAATGGAAATAAGAAAGTCACCACCAAATTATGATCTCGATAAGGAAAACAATGGTGGCAATTAGAGACATATAATTAGAGGAAAAATGTAAATATTTGTAGGGAGTGATTGAGGTCCTCAATCACAATCAACTGTCAAATTGAGGGCCTCAAAGCCTTCAATCTATGTTGATTTAAAATATCATCAGTTCAACAAGACATAAGGTATTAGGATAACACATTTTTTTTGTTTTAATATCCCTTTACTAAAGATTAAGAATTAATTTATTCATTGAATAAGAGATAGGTATAAATATATTTATGCTTGAAAATTAGAGTTTCAACCTTCAACTCATCTTTCACTCAAAAAGATAATAGAACTCAAAAATATTATACTTATCCTAATTGTATAAAGTTCCAAATGTTAACACATACCATTTAGATTAGTAAAATTATTTTGTAATAACCAGGGACTTCCTGTAGGCTAGTGGTAGGAAATAAAGGCCTGTCGCACTATGGTTTTGGGTTCGATTCCTGCAGCTTTGTCCGACGCGACGGGTTATGCCCCACCCTGCAGGTTGTCCTTTTCCTAAAACAATAGTATTATAATATTCCAAAAATAATCTTCATAAATTATTTAACCTTAAACAATACTATCCAAAGATCAACTTAATCCACTGCAACCTTTGTAGTTATCCAAAATACCTCTGTCCAGACATTCTCTAAAATGTCTCTTAATTCCAAAATCAATTTATCAGATTCCCCAAACAAAGTAAAGTTTCTCTTATTGTCACATACTAAAAATATGATTACCTTCATCATATTAAAACCTTACTAAAACAACAAGTACTGCAGTAAAATCCGTATATATATATCACATTATTCTAATAACCAGAATATAATCAATGAGTCCAAAAGCACCAATACATTAATTATTTCGCTTCAACTGTAGTAATAGAATAAGATTTTCCTTGATCCCATGTCCTTTTCTGAGATAAGATTCCCTAACGCTTAGGACATTAATTTTCATAATTTCCCATTTCCCTACAATTATAGCATTCAACATTGATAGCCTCTTTCTTTCCCTTGCAATCACGCGCCTGGTGACCTTTTTCTCCACATTTATAACAAACTCCCATTCCTTTTAGGCAAGTACCAGGGTGATTCTTCCCACAATTATCACATAATGGAAAATCCTTCCTTCCCTTTTTCCCTTTATCTGTCTCTTGTTACACCGTTCTCTTCTTCTATTTCTTTACTTTGTTGTCATAAGACTTAGAAAATTCATTTTCTGTCTTGATAGCACATGAGACAATATCTTCGTATGTAGAGAAAGATTGTGATACTAAAGCTCGACAGAGAAATGGTTTTAACCCATCAATGAAATGATCAATCTTACTTCTTGGGTTACGTATATAATCTGCAGCATGTCTCGCTAACCTTGTAAATTTGGCCTCATACTTTGCGACATTCTCATCCTCCTTTTGTCTCAGACACAAAAATTGTCTTTCCATATCTTCTCGATGGTCATGTGGAAATTATTTTTCTTAGAAAAGATCTTTGAACTCTCTCCATTCCATATTTGATACTTCTTCATCTTCCTTTGTGTTTTGAATCAGCGACCACCATTGATCGGCATCTCCAGTGAGGCGGTAAACTGCCATGATAACCTTTTCTCTTTCACTACTCCCCAAGGCGTGGAATATTTTCTCTAAGGAGTTTATCCATTGCTCAGATAATACTGGATTTGTACCCCCATTAAATGTTGGCGGTTTTTTCCTAATGAAGCGGTCTAACATTGATAATCCACGTTGCGGATTAGGGTGCTCCATACGAGTAAGGTTATTACTCATAACCTGAGTGAGTTTTCCCAATATGGTAATAAGTTGATCAGTACCAGTTGTATCTCAAACTCCACAATAATTATCTTGAGTAGGAGGGAAATCCCTACATGGAGTGCGTGCATTGATACAGTTTCCATTCCTTCCACTAGGGGGCATTTCTAAACAATGGCATAAACTAGATTATTTTATGAATCAAAATACATAATTCCATACTTGTAAAACACTTAACACTAATTAAACTATTTTATGGATATAATCCATTATCATAAAAAAAAGTTTTCTTTAAGGAAGTATATACTCATAACCCTTCATAGTGGTTTGTAAAGAAATGATAATTATCCTAAGCATATCCCCTGGGAGTGTCGTAACCAAGAGTGCAGCAAGGCCCGTTTTCGTGCACCAGTTCCCGTTCGAGTCTAGCTCAAAGCGTTGTTTTCGGGTTTTACCCCTAGGTACATCTGTGCCAGAGCCACCTCTACCTGCTCGTATCCAGACAGGGATGTATTTCTCGGAAAACTCACAAAATCTCAATAATACCAAAATTCTAGGAAGTTCTTCTATAATAATCCTCAAAGTCTATCTTTGGGCTATGCGCTCTAATCAGAGTTTATCTAAATTTAGCTTCCAATGTTAGTACTAAACTACCTATGATACCAACTGTAACACCCCGACCCTAGTTACCCAGAGTCGGTGCATTACTTCGTAACATTGACATGATCACAAAAGATCACGTCTCGAAAGACCGATTAGTTTAGTAGCCTTGGAAACACTAGATACATTCATAAATGTTACATTACATCATAAATTGAAAATCTACAATAACAAAGTCTCCATAGTCCAAAATCATATCCTCTTCTGACTATCCCTGCAGGTCATTCAAAATATACTCTTTCACATCCTGAAAAAATTAAAACATTGAAAGGGGTGAGCTCAAATGCTCAGTAAGGATAACAATATCACGGAAGCTTTCATCAATAAACATAAACATTTAAGGCAATGTATAACTAAAACAAAAGCCTTTTAAACTTGAACATCAACATATTATGGAAAAAGTAAAATGAGATAATGCCATTTACTTATTCACATGGATATTCTACTGGTCGAATAATCACATGCAATATCAATAACCACTTTAATAATGATGGAATACATAATTCCAGACTATCATAACCACGTAGCCAAGGCCTCGTGCCAAGACCACAAATAAGATTTTGTCAAGGCCTCGTGCCAAGACACTAGTTTGTCTCATGAGACCTGCCGATGCATCGAGGAGCTATAGCGGGCTCCACCCGTCCCTTATTAAGTCCAATGCATTCCTCATATGAATAGGTTTAAACATATCATAAACCATAACATAATCGTATCACATAAAACATGCATAAAGGAAACATAACATTTACACATTTCAATCAAAAGATATCAATACAACACATTGATATAATAAAAATGATCTCAAAACCATTTTCAATACCAAAATAAAATAAAGTTAAAACTTTTTATTTATTTTTCATTAAAAAAAACGTGATGGCTTGTAGAGGAAGCCGAAAATCAAATAATGGTCACGGCGGCGGAGAGGTCGTTGTCGCCGCATATGTACGGAAAGAAAAACATTCCCTTTTTGGCGTTTAGTAAAACTCTTCGTATAAAAAAGATTCATTTTGAATAAACGTAAAAGTTAAAGGGGTTTATACACCGTATAAAAGAAAGTTGAGTATAAAACCAAATATGCCTCAATGAAAGGAGATTGAGACAAAGTCCTTAAAAATATCATTTTTAAAATAAAATAGATCTATTATGTGTATTCACTATAGGTACACATAAATAATGTAAAAATAAAAAAGAGGACATAATAACATCATGACATAATTTGAAAGTAGGAGATTAACCCAAAGAATGGAAGTTGGGTTAAGAAGTTCCCTTACCTTGCGTCATGTCCTGACTCGACCGTTCTTTAACCTACTAAATAATAAACTAGAGTTAATTCCTATTTACTTAAGAAAATTTTTCATGTTCATTATTCCTTTTATATCCCTTATTACCATGTTATGAACATTATGTAATTATTTAAGTTTATAACGGTCATTTTGTCGATCTTAGGTACTTGAGTCAAAAATAACATTCTTATAATTAAAAGTTGTTCATGTGGTGATATATCCATTATATCTAGAATTATATTCATGATATAGATATCATATATCTCTATATATCTAGTATATACATGCATTTATATTATTACATAACATTTAGAGGTAAAAATGAAATGCACCGTTCATGGAGACGGTAAGCCGTACGTACGCATGAACGCTACTTTCATTTATATTTCATATTTAATGGATTTAAATCATAATTATATAAAGGTATAATATAGTTATAGTATAATATCATATATAATATAATTTACTCCATCCTTTATACATCCGACATATGGCATTAACGATTCACATCACTTTGAGGGGGCGGTAGTCCGCACTTCCTAAAATGAAACTATCGCGTTTACCCGTAATGGAAATCATAAAGTATGCCATAAATGAGAAATACAGAAGCATATGTAAAACATAAAAATATTATATATCCTATATATATATAGTGACATCTTAATGGACACCTTTGAAGGTGTTATATGAGTGTTGAACAATCATCGTTTCGTGAGGCAGAAATTAGCCACCCACAGAAACCGTATGTTCTTTAACCATTAGATGTAGGTATGTGTAAGTGTAGCTTGAATCCTTCTTATAACAACATACTAGTATATTTAGGATACTGGTGGTGTTACAAAAGAAATTAATAAAAAGATTTTAGGGGGTTGGGGAAGTAAAATAAAACAAAACAACATTAGAGAAGACATTACCTCAAAATCGGGTAACTCTTTTTGATTTGAGCCAAAGAATTCCTTGGGAAGCGTTCTGCCCAATGTGAGGCTTCTAGGAGTAAGAGGGGGAAGTTGGGAGAGTATTTGGGAATGGCCGACCCAAATGGTTTGAAAGTGTGAATGAGGTGGTAGAGGTGGGGGCATTTTATAAGAGGAGAGGAGGGGCACTCTTGGAAAGTAAGGAAATTTTACATTATTATGCAATGATTTTCTGATTCTAAAGGTCCCACACTTATATAATTTGTGGCTAAGGTGATAAGGGTTCGAAATATACCCATCCAATAGTCTTTGGACATGTGTAAGACTTGTATTGTACATTATATTTTCATTTTATTAAAATCGTTAAATAATGAGGTCATCACTGCATCATAATGATGTCATAAAAGAATTTAATTTATTTAATGTCTAAAAATTATTAAACAAATACTATGATGTAGGAAATCTTCTTAGCTTTCCAATGACTATTTATAGTCAAAAATATGACTTGTATAACCCCATGTAAAAATTGATTTAGTAAAAAATTTCATGTTTGTGTTATTTTTTACTTTAACATTAAATAAAAGGTATTTATGTAATTTTCTAACTAAAGTGGCTCCATGGGGTCCCAAAGTTGACCCATGGATTTTATTGGTCGGCCATGGTACATCCAATGATGGTAGGACATGTTTCAATCTCATCTCATATTATTAAAACATTATTTTTACCATAAACTACACTAATTACCTCTAATCGCGATTAAGAACTTAAAAGTTACTATTCACCGCAAATTATTTTAATCTCATTGAAAAAAATTTTACTTCTTAATTTCAAACATTTATGTTGGATTTTTGAAAATAAAATCACAGAAGTGGTAATATTTCATTTAAACGAAAAATCAGTTATTTAACTACCACTTAGTGGTTTCACTATTCATCAAAAATTGAAGTTTTTCATAACAATGCCAAAATTTCACCTTAAGCTATAATTGATATTCTGAATTCAAAAATGATGTATATTTTTAAAAATTCAAAACATATAAGTTGCATTAATTTATTTTATAATTAATTCCCGCTGTCACAACAAATAGCGTGTTTTTAAGAAACAATTTATATCAAAAGATTGACAATTGTTTATGTCCAATTTCAATGTTAAATTAATTCTAATGACCACCATTGGATAAAATGGTAAAAATATATTCTAATTATACTTTAAAACCACTAAATAGTATAATTTATCAGTATAAATTATTTTGAATAAAAACTTTTTTTTAAGTATTTTACACTATTCATAAAAAATTAGAAGTTCTCAGAAAAATACCAAAAATTCAACATAGGCTAATTTCGATATTCTTAATCCAAAAATGAAGTCTATTTTGAAATATAAAATTTCTATAATTTTAAAATGTGGTTATTACTGTTCATAAAGGCTACATTGATTAGTCGCGGTGTTTTAGAACTCGATGTTGCGTACAATGCAAGCCATTGCATTATTGAATGAGAATCGTATCGTGGAAGCTCGCGGTGTTACAATAATAATTCCAATATCTAGACTGAAATGTTGTTTTTATAATATCATCCTCTTTCAAATTCAACTGATATTACCAAGATCGAATTTCAATGATAAAAAATACTAAGCTCCATGTAGAAAATAATGTAAGTCGTTGATATGAGGAAAATGATTTGTATTCATAAAAGTGATGATATTAAGTGATCAATATTTTATGAAAATTATCATTGAAACATATTTATTTTTAACAAAACAAAATAAGGGCACCCCAATGTGAAGTACATTGATGAATGAAACCTTAATCAAGAGACTGTTCTATCTACTAATTTAATTCTAGATATTCAACTTGAGCCATATGATTACGGGGGTTTGAAATATTTTTAGGAAATAAGAATAAATTAGTAGTATTGTCCACCTTAAAATCAGGTATAATACCAGAAAAATAATATATTCAAATGTCCAAATACTAATTTACCTCATGATCATAATTTACTATAACAATTCCCTTGTTTCATCAATATATGAACGTTAACATTCATTTCTATATTTTAATAGTTTATCAGCTTTTGGATATGTTATCAATGGTTTTGGATCAATTTTATATTAAAATTGGATGTATTTTAAAAATATTATCTCTATAATAAATTATATTAGGCTCAATATAATTCCAATCCCTTCCAAAAACAAAAAAAAATTATTCAAAGGGAAATATATCATGGTTTTCAGGTAAATTCTTTCCATAAACATTGATATGAAGATTCTTATATTTATTTTCCCTAATATTCCCCCCATGTTTATTAGGATATGTTATCCAATCATTTCATGAGGTGAAATTTCCAATTTACATGTAGATTTATCATATATTAAAGAATACGTAATCCCCGAATCAAATAACCAATTAGTAAAATATTATTAAATAACAAAATACATGATACCACATAATTTTATTTCCCATCATCTACTAAATTAGTTTCAAATGATTTCAGTGAATTTGTTTTCTTACATTCTAGTTTATTCCGATCATTGAGGATTATCCTGAGACACATATTTTAAAAATGACCCACGTCATTACATTTAACTCATTATACTGTCATAATATAAAAATTGTTCACACCACTATGATGATTTTTTAATTGAAATTATGAACCATATTCCCTAACATACCAAATAAAAAAACATACATAACTTCAAAAGTTATCCCAAATGTGTTTTAATAAAATGATCACAAACTTAAAACATAATTCACTTATAGTTAAACTATTTTTATTTATTTTTCCTTTCACCTACCACCTCAAAAACTATTTCTACTGGTTTTTAAAGAACACATGACCATCGTGAAACCCCATTTCCACATTATTCCCACAAGGAAAATGATTCACTTAACATTTTTAATTAACAATATTCCAATACATTTTTTATTGGGATTTATCATATATAAAATGATTAATTTCAATATCAAGATCCCTAATAATATTTGGAGCGTACCTTGAAAATAGAGTGAATTTGTCTATTTAAGTAGCCACTAAATCCACTTCCTATCACAATTCCATGATTTTTTTCCATCCTATATTGAGTAAAATTAGGAAAATATTTTTCAAGGAAATTATGTATGAATTCATTCCATTAAAATGTATAAATCCCCTTAATATCCCAGATATTCTTGAAAATTTACCACTAGTGGCCAACATCACCTTATTAACAGTAAATATCATGACTATCCTATTGATTGCATGAATTCCCCACAGTAATGAAATTATATTCAAGGGATTTAATCCACCCATTTCTTACTACTAGTTTATAAGATCCAATAAATGAAGGTTGTTGTTACCTTATTAAATGTTAAACTACTTAAATAATACTCTTTGGTGGATCTAACTCATCTCATTGATGTATATCGCCACATTTTTTAGCTTACGTCAACAGATCCATTTGTTTCAAAAATTGATCAGTTCCAATTTAAACCACTATTTGTTACAGATTTAGAATGATATCATCCATTTGGGGAATTTTTATATTAGCTTTTGTGTTTATTTTGTAGAAAACCATTCTGAATAGTCATATCTTAGACAAAGAACCATTATAATATTTTAATTCGATATAATTTAATCTAACCATAAAATAATAATAATTTATGGTTATTGATTTAATATTATACTAACACTTGATGAAATCCTATCTTTTATCTTATATAAATTACATAAACCTGGCCTTAAACATCAATAAATATGGTCAATTCAACTAGAATCCACTTTCTTACCATCCACATGAAAAAATATGTTATGAAATATTTCAATAGTTCCTAATGGGAAGTGATCCTAGGAACCACAATGTTGTTCTTTGAAATGCCGAATCAGTTCTTTTGTACATGTATGATAAAGACATATTTTTTATATTTTTTATCACGGATATCCATGCTAGTAGGTGATGATAAACACTACAAGACATTATAGTTTCTTCAAATAATTCTACCCCATAATTATAAGGGGAAATATATCTCAATGGCCATTGTGTTTGGGTTGACATGTACTTAGAGAACGAAGAATGAGATATGAGTAAAAATCAATAAGGTGATGAAATCAATAAACATCATACACATTAATGATATAATAAAAGTTAAATAGAGGGGAAATATCTATGTGAAAGAGATAATTTATTTTCATATAGTTCCATATACTATAGTCTACTATAAAGATCCTTGGTTCACTATGAATTTTTCAAGAATCCTTCAGGAGGTACTGGGATCTCACATCCATTTTATCGTGACATTCCATCCATGTTTAGACTTCCAGACAGAAAGATCTACAAAAATTCATGAGTATATGCTTGGAACCTTTTTTCTCGACTATAGTGGATAATTTGATGATCATATGGTATTGGTTGTGTTTTCATAAGAAAAATAGTAACAAGCCTGTGATTAGGACATATCATTTTGAGGCTTTTCATGGCTAGCCTTGTAAATATATATTGTGTTGGGAGGAGGATGGTGAATGTTCCTTGGTTTGAGAAAATGTTGTCCCAGAGATGATTGTGAAGATTCAGTTGATTTTTTAGATATTGTCGATGGATGATATTTGAAATAAGTATTATTCTTTAGACTCAATAGACCTTTGGAGTTCACAGTGGGTGACTAGGTGTTCTAGAACGTTTCACATAATTTGGATCATCAACTGCATGGGACAAAAGGGAAGCTAGGCCCTCATTTTTCTCGGACATTATAGGTTTATGTGATGGTAGGGAAGGTTTCATACCCTTTGGAACTACAAATGTAACTACTATCGAAACAAAACATGTTCTATTTATTATTGATCTAAAAGTATATATATGACCCATCTCCTATTTTTGAGGTGGCGTGATATTGAGGATGAACCTAACATATGAGTTACTGAGCCGCCAATCAAGATACATGATATTGAGACCATATTACGTAATGAGAGGATGATAACCTTGGATAATATTCAATTATAGTATATTTTTAATTCTCAGGAGATGTGGGATATGGTGGCACTGATTAATGAATAGTGGCAACATTTTTTGGCAGGGAAGATTCTTCATATGATTTCTGGGGATAGAATTTTTTGATGGTGGGGAGGTTGTAACATATCATTACATACCTAATAGGTACATTTTTATCCTCTTCTTGGTTTTTCCTTTTTTTTGTTATCTAGGTAGGGTCATGAATAAATTTTTAGGATAATATAAATGGTGAAGTCAGATATGGGTTTGAATTTCCATCACTATAAATATTATTTTTTTGAAGCCCATATGGAATTTATATGTCTTAAAATGGAGTTAAACATAATTTAAATTCTAATAAAGATAAATAATCTTTTTAATAATGAGGTGATGGGTTTTTTTAATCATTCTTGAATATTTCATTTTTATGACCTATAATGGGGTTATGTATCATGTAATATCCCTAATAATCTTGTTTAAGTAGGCTGTTTGTTTAAATTTCATTTTCTCTCTTTCTAGATTTGATTTCATCAACTCTAGAGCCTCTCCCATGATATTTTTGGAGCCTTAATCCTCTTTGGTTCCTTTCATTTATTTTTTTCTCATTGTTACATTCATGGTGTGAATTTCCATGTAAGCACTTTCAATGCCTCTCCATATTATTATCTATTCCATATTTGGCGGTTGATGAATCATCTTCAGTTTTATGGAACTATGACCCATGTTTCTTAATATTGTTTCTATGTTTGTACCTAGATCATACGTGCCTTCACTCATGTTGGTACGTTTAGTTGGGGTCATTGTTCTTCTATGAAGAAGGTAGTTATTTACGTCTTTATATTCCAATTTAATTATCCCTTAAATTTCATGATTTAAATTTAGTTAGATTTAAAATTTAGTTTCAAAAAATGAATAAATTTATATCAGTTGTTTTTTGAAAATCCTAATTCTAGTGAATTGGGGTTTCACTTATCTTTGGCATGAAATTAGGAAAACACCGAGTTCTATTAAATTATTATTATTTGAATTGATACAACATTTATTGAAAAATTAAAATTTAGAATTTAATTGGGAAAATTGTTTTTATTGGAAATTGTGAAAAAGAAAAAATTCCATTAAATTGGTTGTTTTTGATGAAACAGATTAAATTGTATGAAAATTATAATATTGTATTTAATATCAAAATGTGTTTTTAAATTTCATTAATTTGTTTCAAATCCCCATATTTTCAAAAATGGATTTAAAATTGATTTCATGGAAGCCTAGGGGTTTCCCCCTTTTTGAAAAGTCATTTTTTTATTAAAAACTCAAAATGAGTTTTAAATGGTAATTTGAAATACATGAAATAGAGATTGGGGTGAGTTTTATTTTAAGATGCATTAAAATAGATTTACCACAACTTTTATTACTAGAGATGTGAAAGGACAACTTCTTTACTTAGTTTTTCAGGGGGTCAAACTTCTATTATTGGCACATCTAATTCTATAGTAGGATGTTTAGGAGATTACATTGACATGTGTTTATTGTTTTGTAAACATTTTTGTTGTTTTCTATTGATTCCATTAGCCATAAACATTCATACATTTTAGTTTTTGATTTTTTTCCCAACATTTTTGTTTTCAAATGTATATTACATTATTATAAATTATTTTAAATGCATTGAAAAAAATTTCAAACTATTTTATATAAAAGTTTCTTTTTAAACCATTTTGTGAAAACATCTATTTGTGGAAGTAACCCTTTGATTTAATTTATATTCTCTATTTTTAAATTAATTTCCATGATTGGAAAATTGAAGCATGAATTTATAATGTATCTCTATGTTTAAAATTGTAATTAATGATTTTTCAAATATGATTTTGTAAATAGAATACATATTTTTTTTGAAAATAGAAAGAAGATTATTAGTTATTCAGATATTGGCATCTTGATATGGTATCTATGGTAAATCCTACTATGTTTGTGTCAAAACCTACATCATCCTTTGGGTGTTTCTATATTATCTCCATTTGGGTTAGAGAAAGGGGAAATTATCTTATTGAGGTGGATCTTGCTATTTAATCTTGGATATGGTGATATTTTCCACAGGGATATGGGATATTTTGTATTTGGTACATGGGTTTTTATATTGTGGTCTTGTTTATGGGTTGTTTACTTCTCTAGCATTACCCTAAGTGGTATTTTATTTGATATTAATAATTTCATGTTTCAATTCCTTAAACATTGTTAGTAGATTTTTTTACACATTCATAATTTATGTTTCTCAGTGAAGCTCACTGACCATGGCCTTCGGGTCGTCAAAGGCCTTCGGGCCACTGGGCCTTCCAGTCACATAGACCATGGAGTATCCAAGTTTACACATAACATGAACTAAAAGAGGATCTGATCAACATGAGTAGATCCACCAGATATAGAGCTAACCAAATTGGAAGAAAGACAGGGTATGGCAGCCGCCATCGGAACCATGCACTGTGCAGCTTTGTAAGGGGAAATGCTACCTGATCAGCAATGCAATTTTGGGAGCTAGGTGATCAATGATGCAAGAAAGCAGGGGAGGGGCAGTTCAAGTGGGCTGGGCCTACAGGTCATGTTTGGGCATGGTATGCCTCTGGGCCTTCAGGTCATGTATTGTGGGTCTATCGGGCCTTGTGCCTTGGGCTTATGGGTCATGTACGGGTAACCCTTCAACCCTTTAAAGGGGGGTTATCCATAATTAAATAAAAAAGATGGCCTTCGGGCCATTCGGGCTAACATCAAATATATTTTCATTTCGCATGGATGGAGGTGATTTTATTATTTTCGATACATAGAATTTATCTATATCTTTGGTTCTATCATTTCATATAATTTTTTAACATACTGATTAGAAAATTCAAAGGTCTAACATTACTTTCATGTAGAACAGAGGTGTAAAATTCACAATAGTAGAAAACTTTGGTTAACCAAGAAGTAACTGGGCACTATTATCCCATGTAGGGACTGTGTATATAGCCCACATTAACAAATGATAACATCCAACATTTATATTAGGAGTCTGTGGGCATGTAGTTTAGTGATAATCTGTGATGTGTAACAAGTGATGATCCCCAATAACCATCTCAAGCCTCTAGATGCATGTCTTGAATGATAAAAAAATACGGAGTGATGGGAAAATCATTTTTTGACGTGCACCCAAGGAACACTATTAATCCAATAAAATGATGGAAATAAGATGAGACAAAGGATGTAGCCATTCTCAGATACTTGATCATGTAAGTGATGTTGTATCCTATGTTAGAACACATATGGATATTATGTGGAATGGTATCGAGACAAATACATATTCAAAATTCATATCATATTCAACGATGATAATAACTATTCAAGTTATTTAGACAGAACAAAATTCATAAATTCAATTTAAAAACATTATAAATTAAAAGAACAATCAACTATGGAAGATCAAATATTGTTTCAAGAGGTCACTTGAAAACAATTTCGCCATGGATGAGTTCATGTTTGAGAAGATGAATTGTGTGATACCCCTATTTTAATCATTTTAGACCTCTACAATGAGAAATGAAAAATATCTTGGAAATTCATCAAATACATTAATCATCCCCAATGACTCTAAATTTGAATTAGTATTCGATTTATCGTAATTATTAGATATGGAACATGGTAAAAAATTGGATCTATTATGGTGTGAGGCACTATGATTGATGCCTATAAAAGGAGAAGAACCTAAACCAAGTGTCATGATATATAACATTGAAAGGTCACCTATTTTCTATAAAACATAGTTCCCCTGAAACAACTATTTTGTGTGGTGGGGGTTCCATGGATCCATGGGTTTCATGAGCTATAAGAGGATCCCATGATCATATGAACTATGCATCACACACTAATAGTTATTCATAATGAACATGTTCAATGAAGAACCATTAGATTAAAAGATACTCATATGCGTTATTTTCTTAGATTCCACAAAGAAGATAGAGAAAAACTACGATCAACTATAATTTTTTTCATGAATCCTATTTCATGAAGTCAGTACACTTGGTTTTCCTAAACAAGTGAAATCGTTACTCCTTGATGTGTGGAAGATATAATTACACAAAGAGTGTGTGTTGTAAAAATATTTTTTTGAAAAAAAGTACAATACATTTCACAACTAAATATTGTTTCTCACATTGCGTGATGAAGGTGGGGTTTTTACACACTAATCATTTCCAGAAGGACGACCATGATGATATGAATAAAATATAAACATCAAACTAAAAATAATTTTACAGTGTCTGTTCATACATGGATGAATTGTATCTAAATATGAGAGTGTATAATATAGAAATTGAGAAAAAATGTGTATAGTGTGTGTATATTCACTATGATTGAAGAAAAAATGAAATGGTTAATGTTGGATTCATGATATTTCATGTTTGTATATAAATTCACATTGATTTAAGAAAATTCCAAAAACATAATTAAAAATAATATTTATACTATTATGAATTCCATTTAACTAATGATTGAAATGGAATTGAGTTGAGTTTGTGAAACTATTATTCACATATAAAATTAGTGGCTAATTTTTTTGAAACTCTTTCATAAGTTAATTGTGTTTTGGAAAACATTGATTGAAGTAGTATCACCCGAAGTAATTGATAAATTTTTGGATATGACAATAAACAATGATTCTCCATATTCATTAATTTGTCATTATAAAAGAATATTTAGATAAAGTTGATGTTATATGTTTTACTTATTGAAGACAAGTGGATTGATTTTTATATCATCTCGTTTATTTAGTTGTAGTTGAACACCCATATTTAAAAGAGAAGATTATTTAGTTGATTCGAAGCCATCCCATAAAATCGAAAATATCTTGTTCAGTATATTTATTTAATATATTTATGTAAATAGTTCTTCCAATAAAACACCACCATTTAAGACTCGTGGTAGGTATATAATGAACACCACATACCTAGGAAGATTTTTTACTTCCTTCCTACACATTGGGTGATAATTCAAACAATTTAAACCCCAACAATGATATATTGGTATGAGAATCCATGAAATAAACATAGTCTGATCACTATAGGAGTATATATATTTACTGATTAATGAAATAATTCTTTTCAATTTTTATCTCTTTTATTATATATACTACAAATTTTAATTTTTTTTATAGCACAGAAAATATCCATTCATCTTAACCAAGGAATTGGTTCGAGAGAAAGGGGGTCAAATTGAAAAGAATTTAAATATACTAAAATGTAGAGTACGATATTTCAACTCCCACCCCACCCTCTCTAAGTCCCTATAAAATCTATCACATATCTAAAATTGGCATTAGAGTTTATTTATTCCTCTAACTAGATTAATGTTTTTGTCTGATTTGTTTTTATAAGGTTTATATAAATATAATTTTCATTGTTTTATCCAAAGTACCTCAGGTAGAAAATTTAGTATCTACTCCTATTGGAGAACACATAAAGGTCTCTTCTATGAATATAAAAAATATTGAGAATGGAGAATAAAATTAACTGTGAAAAAATTCAACTGAAGATTAAATGGATAAATTATCTTATACTATTTATGTTAACAATGATCCTTTTGGTAGCTCATGTTGTGGAGTCATGAATATGAATCATTATGATTATTTCAAGACATCAACTCCCAATTTGAAATATATATATATATGGGAAATTTTTAGGATGACTTGATTTCATATATAATTATTTTTTCAAATGAGCATAAACAAACACACCGCTTGATGAGGAAATAAATTTATATCACGATGCACATGGTATGAAATTATATAGGTTTAATGTTGTCATAGAACTCAGAGATAAAGAGGAAAAATATGACACTATATTTAATAGAAATATTTTTTTTAATTGAACAATCATTTAAATTTATATTTTATTATATAACTATGACTAAACATGTTTTTGGTGATGTAATACAAAAACATGAATCACTGATCAATGATTCAATGAATATCAATGATATTCTGCAAAAAGAAAAAACATGGAAGCTTAATGATCCAGATATGTTAGAGGAAGAAAATTACATGATTAATGATGAGTATAAGTAGTAGATCCATGCTATGATATAATATTATAATGATACTCCCCATTTCAAGGAATCCGAATTAGATGTTACATCTAGACATATCAAAGACCATGAAAACTCTATGATTGAAGGCAATAGGGAACATTAAAACTAGATTATTAAACAAACAAGTGATTAGGAAGAAAGGATGAAATAAGTTGAAATTTATAATTATTACTCACTAATTGGTGTCTTGAACATGAGATTGAAATTCCGAATTTAAATGAGAAACATGTTGGAAATTTTCTAATTATAGAGAATATTAATTCATCCACCTAAATATATGAATGAAGTCATATTCTATGTTGGAATACTACTAATTTTTTTTAGGAAACTACTGACTATGAAGAAGCTCATATATGTAGTCAAAATGAAATGATATCATCTCTTGATCAACCTTAAGAAAAGTCATGGATGAAGGTAACCTAAAACTAGTAAACAATATTACCTCTAATGTAGTCACATCTACTAATTTAGGTTTAAAGCCAATATATATAAAAAATCAGGTTGATATAAATGCATACACATCAACTAAAAAATCATGGTTTGATATAGGCTTGATCAAGAAAATTTAATCACAAAATTATTCACTAAATATGGAATGGAAATACCAAAAAAATAAAGAACTATATATTTCATATTTATACTACATGTAAAAGAAAGTGATTTGTCCTCATTGTTGTGATGTTCAAAATTTGGGCATCATACAATTGAATTTTTGAATAATGTGTATGTATATGAAAATTATTAAAGGATAACATTCTGGGGTAGTATGTGTGTTGAAGTAAATAAACCTGAAAAACTATGGTATAAAAAATAGATGAAGTAGGATCTATCTACAAATAATAGATTTGTTTTTTCAAGAATACATATATTAATTTTATAGCATAATCTGTTAAACATTATATGAGTGCTGGTATATACCATTCATGCACTATATATATGTTTATTAGATCAAACTAAAAAGAATATGTAGAATAAAAGAGAAAAATAAAAAAAAATTAATCCTTAGAGAATATGAAAAACAAGGTAGTTTATAAATATGGGAATCAAGATACATCAACCAAAAATTATATGTTGGAGGAAAATAATTTCAGGCTAATCATTAAAAGATTTTCCAATATTGGAAGTATATTTCATACCATGAACCATGGAAAACTGGGAAATAAATTATTAGAGGGGAGATGAAATCAAAAATAGAATCTATTATAGAGAGTTAAATTAAAATATAATTGATTTAAAACATTCTTGAGTAGGACATTGATAAGTTATCCAAGAAATGTAATTAGAAAACATTGAATAAACCATTAAAATGTTCTGATAACTAATAAATTAATAAGGAATTATTAATCATATTTTCTATAAAAATGATATCATCTAGAAAAAATTGAATAAATGAAAATGAATAAGTATCTAGAAAAAAGGATAATGGAAAAAATTGGTATACATGAAGAATAATATGAATTTTAGCAGTGGTTTTGATCAACTGAATACACTAATGTCCCAAAAAAATTATGTTGACGGTGTTAGAATTATTTAAAAAATAACATCACTATATAATTATTATAATAGCTAAAAGGGAAATATTTAAGATTAAAAATCAAGGATCAGTGGAATCTACTTCACTATTTCATGAATTTAGGTTAAAAAATTCACACAAGATAAAGGATAATGGATGTATTTTGTCTATACAATAAAATAGAGATAGAAATAAAAAATTTAAATGAGAAAAAATCATGAAGAGTTCCAGAAACATTAAAGCTGTAAGGAATAGAGACTTTGGGTTTTGATGAATATTACTAGCACTATCATAGCACTTACGAATATCCAAATCATTCCCTATTATTAAATTTTTATTTTGTATAATTTGAGTATAAATTATAGGAAATTGAATTTGATGTTCATTCCCAACATGATAAATTAGTGACCACTATAGAAGATACCAAGTTGTAATGATTGTTCAACATTTTATAAAAAGATGAATTATTTTACAATGGTGGATCATAAATTAGAGCATCTTGAATACTATCTAAAGATATTATACACCTAATAAATTGGAAGAGAGTTCCCACCTGGACAGGTAGAAAATATAATTTATTAGATATCATGTATTATTTCACAAATATATATAAATTTATGTCATCTATAAAGAATTTTAAAATAGAGTTAAGACAAATAAACTTATTTACCTATTTTTAATTATATTAAATATGTAAAACATTGTGGAGTGTTCACTAAAAAGAAAAAACATAGAAAATGAGAGTAAAATATTCTTTAACTTGAAATTTCAGATTTTCTCAGTGAGTTGAGCAAGAGAATATAGTTTATGATAAATATAATTCATATAGCCCCTCATTTAGAAGAAAATAATTTATGATAATTATATCCCATGCATGATTCTTATTAAAAAACATCGATAACCAAGGTTTTATCACCCATGTTTTCTATATTAAGTTAGTACATGTAGACTTGCAGTAGGATAAATAAATGGACATTTCCTAGAAAACTATGTGGTAACAACATTATTCCATAATAAGAATAATTAATTTAAAAATATATTTAAGGTAATAATAAATCCCCTTGATTAATCCTTTTTAATTATTTTTAATAAGGGAGAGAAGATACATTGACATGATGTAAATGATATTAAGAATAATTCCAATGTGGGAGATTGAAAATCTCATGTGGATGGGTGATGATTGTGGTTTTATTTTATGTAAATATATAAGAAAAAAAACCAAAAATCAATTTTTTATTTTTTCCTCCATGGTTAGTGATTAATATGGGAAGGATTTGGAGATACGTTTTTGATGTACAATAGTGATGATGCCTAGAAAATTATTATTGAATCATTAGTTGAAATTTTATCAGAATATTCTCCATGGTTAGTGATGATGTCTGTAGAATTGTTATGGAATCATCTAATTTAATTGAATTTCAAGAATACAAAATTATCCATATTTTCTTATTAATTTTAATGTTATATTAATTATCATAGGCATGATATTAATATATTTTGAAGTGATGAACAATTCCTTCAATAATAGAATACACAATAATTATTAGTTTTCATCAAGAGAAGAAGAATTGAAGGTCGTGCATTATGAAAATTATTTCATGAGTTGTTTTTAATTTGTTCAGGACTATTAAAAAATTTATTTTCATAAGGAAATGATTTGGCACATAATGATTTTATGATAATGAAGATCATAAATTTATATAAAGAGAATAAAAATATTTATTATTTTGAATCAAAATAAATATACCACAAAAAAAATATATATAATTTTCATGATGAATATTTGAGGAATAATATTTTATGTTGAATTTTCATGAGGTTTTTTATTTTATTTTAATTAAATATAATTTTTCTAAGTATTTTAATTTTCCATTTTATTAAAAAAATTCCAATCGGCTAGCTAGCCTCCGAAAAGGTTCTTCCATAAGATCATGTGGGACTGTGGTCTACAATGTCTAATCGGAGCAGTACCTGGCTGACCAATGAGTGGATGGGCCATGTAAGAACATGGAGGGCCCATATACAAGACTTACTACGGCTGATGGGTGTATGTAACTTATCCACTAGGTGATAGTGACCAAGTATGTGAGTGTGTCTACGTGTAATGTGTGATGTATAACAAGTGTTGATCCCCAATTTCAAACTCAATATGCTAGCTACATTCCTTGATTTAAAAATCACATCAGAGCGTAATGTTAAAAGAGATGTTGGACACATACCCAATATATATTGTACCTCCCCCATTAAAACAATATAAAGAACCCATCCCACAATATTCAACAATTCTAGATTATCGGATAATGGGGGGGATGTCATCTCTTACCTTCGTCCACACGGTGACTTTTTGTGCCCTAACATTATGCTAAACACCCAATAATAACTCCAACTATTTTCTAAGATGATTAAAATGATATTAGGAATTTGGATTGATCTAAATTAATGCATGAAATATAATGTTACAAACTATTGTGAATGGTTCAATGAACATGATAAAACAATACTAAAAACATAGGTTCAAGAGGGATCACAAACAATTTTTCACCATTGAGGAGTTTGAGTTTCAAAAGATGATGGAAATGTGATCCACATCACATGAATATAAAAAATATGCGAGGACCAATGTGGAAGAGCCATGAAATATATTTTAGTCCCGAATTTTTATGAACCAAATTGGTATTTTAATTAATCATGAATAAAGAGTAATTATGAGAGTAATTATATGGCATAAAAACGAGACATAGGGTGTTTTTCATAACTATGATACTTTCCTATAAAAGAGATGGCCCATGACTAAGAGGGGCGACACATAACTCTGTAGATTTATTATTCGGTATAAACTAAATCATCCATAAGACATATTTTTTTATTATAGAATTTTCCTTAAATCTATGGATTTCATAAGTGACAATAGTATCCAATATGTACTCAACATGTGGAACACACAGTCATACTTCTTCATGATGAACTTTCGTTGTAATTCCCAATAATATGGATTGATACTCTTTTGTGTAATCTTAATAGATTTTGAAAAACTATAGAATCTCTGTGATGAACCATAATGGATTTTGAAAAACCAATTGCATGATGTCCACAGGCTTGGCATTTATGAAAAAGTGAATTAAAGATTCATTATTTCATGAAAGAATAATGTACTGATATAAATTGAGTTACAATAATTTTGTTTAAGTAGGTTTTCCTATATCATGAACAAAAAAGTCTTCAGTCACAATATTTCTGTAGAACTAAGTGTATGTCCATAACCATAATTTATTGAAGGAATATAGATGTTTATATGAATAAAACACAAACATTAATCTAAATATGGATGGTCAATTTTTCTAAATTCATGGATTCATGGTGTAAAAAGATGAAAGTAAAGAGGGGTTAATTGAGATACAAAGGCATAAAATGTTTTTGAATACTATGAGTGTGTAGACAAAAAAAATGACAACTAGGGATGAATGAAATTTCATGCATATATATAAATACACATGCATGTGATAAAATAAAAAATATATAATCATGAATAACAATAAAAAAATCTTTTGATTCCATTATAAAATTCTATGAATTGGAATTGAATTTTGACTGTCAATCTATTATTCAGGAATCAATATTGAGGAAAATTTGCGAGAAACTCTGGAACACATTAATTGAGGCTATGAAAATCCTTTATTAAAGGAGTTTCTTATTGAGTAATTGATATAATTGAAGAATAAAACATATAGTGTATTTTAAGATTTACTAGTAGGTCATTATGAAGGAATAGTTAGTTGATGTGGAAGTTATATCTTACACTTATTGATGAGTAGTGGGAAGATGTTCTTGTAATATTGTGGACTCTTTCACTGAAGAATAACCATGGTTAAAGGAAAACATTTTTCAGCTGATTCAATGTCAACCAGTGTGGTAGAAAATATCTTGTTCATATGTTTTATTGAATATATTTATTGAAATCCATGTTCCATTATAAAAAAGCAGTAGTTGAGTAGTGATTTAAGTATAAAGAACGTCATTTTCTAAGGAGCACTATTTATTTCAATCTAGAATATTTTTCCAAATTCATTGTATTTATAATCATTAAAAATATAAATTGATAAAGGAATCCGTGAAAAATACATAGGATTATCATGGAATGGAGTAGGTATTTGTAGCCAATATTGTAAAAATGCTTATGTTCTTTGCCACTTTATTATCATCAATGCATGAAAATAAAATTTTAGAGAGTACACAACATATCCATTACTCATAATAGACACAGAGGTTCAAGAGTAGGTGGGGATAGTTAAAAGTAATTTAAATTTATTAAATGGGGGGAAAAATTTTCCTGACCACCTTTAACCGTGGATAACTATCATGGTCTATAATTGAAGAATGGGAGATCCAGACCCCCATGTCCTGCTTCCAGTATACCCTGGGTTGGTGACTAGCAGCAAGGGTGTATATGACTTGCAATAATGAAGGTTTTACCATTTATAAAAAATAATATACAGATATAGAAAGATTCATCCAAAATAACTCAAGACATAACATAAATGTAACACCCCAAGCTTTCATGATATGCTTTTCTTTGAATAGTGCAATAGCTTGCGATGTACGCTACTCTGAGTTCTAACACACCATGACCAATCAAACTAGTCGTTATGAATATTAAATCCCAAATTTTGATGTTTTATAAATTTTATTTTTTAAAATGGACTTCATTTTTGGCTTCAGAATATCAAAATTAGCTTAGGGTGAATTTTTTATATTTTTTGAAAACATTCAATTTCCTATGAATAGTGAAAACCCGTAGGTTACTGTTTAAAACTGACTCTTTATTTAAATAATAAGTTATTGTAAATAAATTTATTTTAGTTCAAAACAAACAAATAATACCTATTTATGTTCAATGTAATTCATTAGAGCCATTTTATTATACTATTTGTTATATAAATTGTTTCTGATATTTTTACCATCTTTTACCCACCTTCTAGGCGCATTTATAAATTTGCATAAAAATTAATTTTACCGCTTCTGTGAATTGAATTTCTTAAATTCAGGTGAAATTGTGGATATTATTAAGTAAAATTGGGTTCAATAAGTTGATAATAATGTATGGAAAATAGTAACTTTTGACTTTTATTTACCATGGTTAAAAGTAAATAGGGTAATTAAAGGTAAAAATGATAATATTATTACCCTAACAAGTGTCCTAATTCTATTGGATAAGTGAATTTCGAAAAAAATATACATTATGAATTAAATATCATCCTTTTTTCAAACTTATATAATATTATGACATTTATTATTATTTTATTTAAACAAAAGCTAAAGGTGTTAAATTCAAATTTTCATAACTAAAACATTTTTAACATAGTGTTACACATAAGATAAATTATACTATAAATATTCATTAGAAAGATAAAATGATTTCCTATGTAATAGTTTTTTATTTATAAGGTTTATACATTAAATAATTAAATTTATTTATGACACAATGATGATCCAGTAATTACCTTATAAATGAAATGTTAAAATAATCGATATTATAAATATTCGAATAAATGTAAATGGATAATTTTGATGAATTACACCAATTTTGCAGGTTAATATGACATGTATGGTTAATATGATTAATCTCATTATTATCCCACATTTTTTATATGTATTTATTTTCTAGGAAATTTTTATTATCCATGTACATGTTTGCTAAAAGACTTTTCAAAATGATTTTTAAGGTACTCTTTAAATAAAACATCATTTTAACAGTTTTAAATATTTATTCTTCTAAATCGTTCTCATTAAGGCACATGGTATCAAAATTTTAATGGTTTTATTTATATGGAAATGAATTTTGTAATTATTAATTCCTTTCAGAAGATTCAATGTGGTATGGGATACTTGGATTCAAAAATATCTTTTAAATGAATTCCTTTATAAATGTGTGACTTTTAAATGATTTCACAAAAAGGGATATTCATCTCAAAAAGTTTTACTGATTATTTTTAACTATTTCAACAATAATTACTAGATATTATTATTTATTAAGGTTGATTTAATATAATTCAATCTTCCATATTGTATTGAATGAAATATAATATTTTTGGCTGTGGATGTGCAATTTATATTCCCCTCGTGGTTTATGGTTGAAGTGTTAAAATTTCGTTTGCTAGTTTTAATTCGAATGTCTATATTATGTTTCAACATTTTCATATGAGAAATTCTATGGACATAGTATGTGATCTGTGGGGCCTGATATATCCCCTCGATGCATCGGTAGGTCTCATGAGACAAACAAGTGTCTTGGCACAAGGCCTTCACAAAATCTTATTTGTAGTATTGGCTATTGATATTGCATGTGATTATTAGACCAGTTGAATATCCATGTGAATAAGTAAATGTAAATATTTGATTTATATTTTCCATATCATGCTAATGTTTATGTTTAAAACTATTATGATTTAGTCTTATGATTTTTCGTAAAATGTTTTTTCTTGTTTATGAAAGTTTTTTCTATATTGTTATCTTTAATAAGCATCTGAGCTCACGCATTTCTTATGTTTTATTTTTCCCAATATGAGAAGAAATAATTTACGATTATCTTACAAGAATAGGCTAAAGGAGAAGATTGTGATCCAAGGGGACACAATGATGATGTTTTTCGTTATTTGATGATGTAATGAAAAACATATAAACGTATCTACTACTTCTAAGGTTACTAAATTGGTCGGTATTTTGGGACATGATTCCTTATAAAGTGCCAATGTTATCTATTAATGCAAAGACTCTAGGTAACTGGGGTCACGGAGTAACAATAAATGAGATAATCAAACCACCCCTAATGAATGTATAAAACAAAACTAATACAGATATAGTAATCTCTCTAAAGTCAATACATAAATGTAAATCTAAACTAGAGACCAAAAAAATATATACGAATATGATACATTAAGGTCCATCAAGGTCTTTGAAATCCTCATAACAACTAAAAAATGTGTTCTAGTTGTAGGGTGATCATATAAGTATAATCAATAGAAAAAACAATGTAACTTCTGCAGATGTGAAAGAATCATAATAATGAACATGTGAGAAAATAGGAGAACCAAACACACCTAAATTTTTTTGTTACCATCCCAGCCTCACCATGGCATGACTAATAAATAATGAAAGCTAGTTAATGTGATATTAATTAAAGAACATCATTTTATATGGTACCCCACATGAATTTTCAACTAATTTTCCACTCTCACCCATCATAAAAACGTTGTGGCAGTACCACCTCTTATTAATATACCACATCACATCCTACCAGCGCACACATGTGCCTCAAAACACATAAAACCCACACCAACATGGAAATCAAAAAACATCCTATCTGTACACAACTGTTCCTCACAAAAAATCACCTCTTATCCCATTGAAACCAAGGATATCTCATCACAACTCATCCTGAAGACACATGGGAATCAAATCACCACTCATCATGAGTACACCCTGGTTACTATATCTCAACTCATACCAAGGACACCATAGATACCAAATTTTAACCACTTTATAGTGCACTAACATTCCTCCAACCATAATAGACTATTTAGTGCCTACCTTTCCTAAAAGACAGATTGAGGAATAGTGGGTGGCCATCCATTAATCCTCCCAATTGGATGTGGAGAATGACCCCCCTGTGCGATTATGAGAGTGTTCGACACATAATTATCAACAATTGTAGTGTTAATATAGAAATCAAAATAAAAATACAAGTATATACATATGTTAAGAAACACTCAAGACCAACTTAGTGGATCTCAGACTAACATACATCTCAAAACACTGTCACCTGTTCTACTACCACTCAATTAATCTTTTTTATATCTTCAATATTCACCTCAGGAGGTGAAGAGAACTAATAATCAAATACATCTCACATTTCCTCAATGTTTAACAACCATTCATTTCCTTATCTAGATTTAACCACATTTAAATCACATAACCCATCATTAAATTATTTACTTATAGTTATCATCCAAATAACCAAAACCATCCCATGTCATTTCAATCATAGTTAAACAATTATTTATTAAATAACTACTTGGGAATATAGAACAAAGAAAACACATTCCAAAAACAATTCAATATATCACCACCTTACAGCGCCAAAAGCATGATCTAAAAAACAATCAACCCCACATGACCCAACCACACATCATTGTCCCACAAGCATGAACACACAACCACATATCACACCACCCCCCCCCCAAATCATGATGTCACATCATATCGCATCGAGATAATTTTTTTTAGAATTATAAAGTGACTGTTATCGCATTATAATTTAATTTATGGGGTTTATCACACTAATCATAATAATTAAGAAACCATTTTTATTATGCATGTATATGAAATTGACCAATTACTACTTAGGGTGATATCACAATAATCACTAAGAAAGTAGAATAAATAGTAGATACAACTAGTGGAAACGAATCCACCAATGACAATAATATTCAGCAGTGAATCATGCACGAAAAATCATAACATCACAATAATAATAAATCTATAAAAAACAATAGGATCAAACCCCTTAACCCCTTTACACTTAAATTAGTAAATTATTTATCATAAATTATGTTCAAAAACCCATGATCCATCAGTATTGAAGACTAAACCCAAACCACATTATTCAACAATAAAGAGAAATTAGGGAATCCATACCTCATCCAAGCATTACAACCCACTGTGCACTGTAACTCAATGAGGAATGCCCGTGAACCACAACTACACCACTAGAACAATGTATAAACCTATTCCGCACAGAGGAACCTTAAAAATCCAAACCCAAATGCTCCCTAAACGAATGAAACACCACCAAAGTAAATACATAAATAATAATAGAAGAAAGAGAACCCTGAAAGGGAGGAGAACTCACCCAAGATTAACCACAAATAATTGATGAATAATCACTAGGATGAATAGATTAAAGAGATGTGATGAGGGATTAATGAACACCTAGTGGAACCTAGGTATAACAAAAAATGAATGGGGGGAGAAAACACATCTGAATTAATGATGATTCAATAGAAAAGAAATATAAAACTGTACTATATCATGAAATTACATGAATTGAAATCTCCCTTCACGTTGTGTAATCCTCATGGTTTAGTTTAATGTGAAAATATAATTCAATCATTATTTTATTATTAACATCACTATAAAAAATAACGAATTTTTAAACATACCTAGTCATGCCATGAAATGATGTTTCGCTACATGTAATCTACTTACACAACCTGATATTACCACAGTAGCTCTGCTGTACATCCCTCTTCTTCCAAACCTCTCAGATTCTCCCCCAACACCTCTAATAATCAAAACTGGCAACGTAAAGGACCAAGAGGGAAAGAACCATTACAATATATAACTCTAAAATTATTCTCACCCTTGAAAACCAATATCGAATTGCCAAATAAAAATGTTTCCAGACAACCACCCCTTGAGATACCCCTCAATAGTCTTGACATAACTCAAAAAATACCTCCAACTAAATAGGACAACTCAAATGGCCCTAAAACACACTGCACTACCGTAAGACACCTGCTCTCACAAAACTATAATTCCAAACATCCACATCACAACTATCTCATTCTCCTCATATCTTAAAAAATAACCACTACAACAGACAAACTACATGGTCCTGGACACCAGAATATGGGATTTACATCCTCTAGGTAATGACAATATCCACTTTAAAAAACAAATAAATTATTTTACGAGTTTAATTTCATCATAGTTAATGAATCTTTATAAATAATTAGGTCCTCAACAATTCATATGTCAGTAATTTATCACAAACCACAACCCATTAATCAATTACCAAGGAAAATAACAAATTTTATTAAACATGGATCAAACATATTATTATAAAGAACAACAGAGCATTGAAAACCATAAAACATCGATAGGTACTATCCATGCTTCTGTGTTTCTTTCTCCCAATTACTATGCTCCTAGGCACCATTCCATTACATGCTCAGAATATATGGAATGGTTCATCAATTCAATACCTTCTCTTGATGATCCTTGATTTATATAGGCTATTCCATAAATATCACATAATCCTATATATCCAACTATCCCCAGTCAATTAAATGAGATCAATCTCAAGCGTACTGACTATGGTGATAGATATTGATGAAATTGTGAAAAAATACATCTACGGTGGTAATAATATCTAATACGACACCTTTCCAACTCACCCACAACACAAAAGTCCCAACATATATTCCATAATTCTTACACCCTCTAACAAACCACCACTACTGACATCAAGGGAAAACCTTTAAGAAAACATAGTCCCCCAATTTTAGAAAAAGGTCATCCTTCTAGAAACGAAATTAGACAAATTTTTACCTTTCATAACTATCATTCTCTCTTGAATGAGGAGATAATTCTCTATCATGATTTTCACCATATCCAGACCAATAATGGTAGTCTACCCAACTTCTTTCCAGCCCAATAGTGAACAAAATGGTCTCCCATATAATTCCTCAAATGGGTCCATGCCAATTGAAGAGTGGAAAATATTATTATTTGTAAACACCACCATATTCCATGATTCATGCTCGGATCAAATCCACCAACATCTGGATATCATGTTCCATCATCCTATATATCATAGGGTGGATGGAATTGATGTGGGGTAATTGAGAGAAAAATGAAATATATAATACATTCTAGACTTGCGAGGTATTCCATGAATCCCAATTTGAGAAAATAGACCTTAGAACACAGTGAAACTACACAACTTCGTCCACCTAACTCTTAGCTAAGGAATCCATAATGCATGACTCCTTCACAACTAAGAAGTGATCTGATTTCTTCAACTGATACATGATCATACAGATAGAACACAAAACACCCAAATTTCATGGTAAGACTATGAATAAATCCACAGAGTTTTCAGCTTTGGAAAATCCATGCAGTGAAACAAATCAAAAAGAAAATGATGCATGGACATTACCTGTTGTAAAACCAAGAACATCACCATAAACACCATCACTGTATTCTTCATCCTAGTCAATCAAAATGGGAACCTCAATCTATTGTGAATCTTGAAAAACTCTTGCTTGTTCAACTAAATGTGAGTTATGAAACTCACAAAAGAGTCCATCACAATTTACAAACAAAAAACAAACTACCATGAAACAACATCCTTTTCCGACCATCCTCTGACCATGCCTCTAGATCATCATTATAACCATCATGATCATGCATTATAATATCCTATGAGTCTCTACACTATTTCTCCACCACCTGCTACATCATAGAATATTGTTCCGTCATCTAAAACAAAAATACATTACCACCATCCTAACTTGCATCTATGTTCAAGGCTTCCAAATCTTCCTTCACTCACAATGAATATATAGATTCTTGAAAAACATCCTTCGGTGACTTTCTTCTCAATGAATAATCCATATTATTTCCCATTCCTAGGGTGTAAGAGTTATCAAAATCATTTTCCTAAAGAATCTCCATCCACCTCTACTATAACATGTTAAAATCATGATCCGTAAAGATATACCTCAAAATCATACAAGCCTTGAAGACCACCAAGTATCCACCAATGAAGTATTGCCTCTGGAAAATATACATAAAAAAATCCACTAGTAGCATCAGTTCTTTGGGGACATATTTACATGCATGAGGATGTATCTTCTTATTCCCATAAAAAATCACGACTAGTTGCTGCATCAGATTGCATCTTAAGTCCAAATAGGAAGCGTCACAAAACACCTCAAACAAAATCCATTCCTTTGTTAACTAGAGCACTAGAACAGTATGAAAATTTACCTTCATGTAACTGAATGATGTTTGACCCTAATCGTCCCATAGAAATTATTGGTGATTCCCACTCAAATCTATCAAAGGGAATGAAAATCTAGAAAAATTAGACCCAAAACTATGATAATATCTATTGAGACCCATAAATATATTACCCTTTTCCACATTCTTAGGTATTTCACATGAAAAATTACTTTGACCTTCCACAAGTTTACATCAAAAATATATTTTGACACCACATGGCTGAGTAAACGCACCTCTCATGTCGAGAACTTACAATTGGACCACATTCTATATATCTAGTGGAACCGAAGAACATGAAATACAATCATGAGATGCTTGAAATTGTTCTCCTCTAACATTCATTATATTATGATATCATTGATGAATTAAATAACTAACTGATCCCTTAAATCACCGATCATGGGGATCATATGCCCCATGAAAATGGATGATGTGTCGATAACATAAAATTGAATAAATACAAACTCAATGTTCCCATACTTGCATAAGAAGGAATTATATTGGATATATCCCTCCTTCACCCTCAACTGGTGATATCCAAACCATAGATAGATATTATAAAACAAACTCGCATCTCTCCTCTTGTCTAAAAGATAATATGTCCTTTGATGAGGTAAATGAGTTTTGACCGTCACTATATTTAACCTCTAATAGTCATTACACAGCTTCATACCAGCATCCATATTCTTTGTGATCAATTATAGAGCACACCTTAATGAACAAATTCCCCTGATAAAAAACATATAAGTCAGATCATCAATAACAATCCTCAAATCCCACAACCAATAGGGTATCATCCAATAAGGATCCATAAAAATCGGAGATTTACCAAGCTGTAGGTTTATCCCAAATGCAATGTCACATTGAGGAGTAGAGTAAAAACATCATTAGGGAAAAAATACCTAAACTCCCTAACAAACCATGGAACCCTAACCATCTTAGTGTTCATATATTCTACTAAATTCTCATCAAACAGCAAACGAAAAAGCGTTACACATCGACTTCCCACCTGACAACCACTCTCACTAATGAAAACAACACATTAGCCATCCACAAACAAAAACACAACTATCCATTAGAAAGTATGTTATTATATTACTTATTGAATACAACCATTAAATTCCATGGATAACATCATATAGATGAATATGTAGCAGGAAAAGTTCCCCACAGGATATATGTAGTCCCACCACCAGTCTACACTCACGAAATGTAGTGAACAAGTTATTCTAGACTCCGACTAGTTTACTAAACAACATGGGAATGTGAAGAAACACTACATATAGTCATAGAGAATGGGATAGAGTTATCCATAAAAGGAGTGTGAATATCCTAAATAAAAATGCCACAAAAAAATGGTACTAAAAAACTAATCCAATATCAGATGATCTCTAGACCCACTAGAACTAATGCCTCCCCTGGATGAAACAGACCACGCCCAACTCTTCTAATTATCTGTAGATGACCACATCCATGACCATGGTGGGTTAAAAATCCCTATACCCAAGGAACATCCTTAAGTCGGCCAATTATTATTAGATCTCTACTTGGTAGATAAAATTCCTGCTGCCCCTATTGATGAAATTGTCTCACTGGAAATAGATTCTTGGGCATGACACTTAACTGATTCACCTCCACTAAAAGATTTTCTAGAAACTACTAGTCATAGGCTCTCATGCTGACCACAAACCCCACAACCAAAAATTATTTTCACCAAGAATCAGTGAAAATAATGGAAACCACTAGCACCAATAAGAAAGAAAGAAGGATGTTGAGGTCGACTCCCAGATAGTGTAATCCCTGATGGTCATGGAACATATGATTTTCCATTGAACACTCTTTCCCGTGAATAACTATTTGGAATCACAATTTGTGGAAAACCTTCTCTTGAGTGCATCCCCATTATCACCTCTACCATCTTCTAATCCTCCAGTTACTTCATCAATATAAAATAAGTAATTTCATATATGATAGAATGAAAATGTTCATCCTCAAAATGAATTTCATGATTCACTTCATCTGGAAAAATATTAGGGAAAAAGGTAAAATTTCCCTTGAACTTCATTACCTTCACCAACACAGACATGATCTCATACTAAAGAGAAAGAAGATCATAATTCTTTATGACCTTCGTGGTCAATGAGAGAAAGTGGACTCAGAACTCTTTCTGGAAGCCAACCCACAAAATGATTTATTCTTTCAGTTATCCAAAACATAGTTTCCACCATTGATGTGTATATACCCGGATCTGAATAACTATCAGAGGGACCCATTACTCTATTGTGGTGCTGATCAAACTGTAATCGATCTGAAGCCCCTCTTTCCATCTCTCTTTCTCAACATATCAGACACATCCCTCTTACATCCCGAAATCCTTATACTGTAAATCATGGAACTACCTCTACCAATAATCATCCTCCTCAACCAGATCAATGTTATTACATTCAATTGGATCATCCAATTAAACCTCTACTACCTAAGCCACACTCAGATAATGAATTGGATCCCAAGCTAAATGAAAAATACAGATTTCTTATTCTTGGGTATTAAGTAATTTTATTAATATTTATTTTTCTTAATTTCATTCATTTTATCCATTCAAAATAAAACCCCATTCAAACAAGAAAATAGGTCATTATGATTCATGTACTATTCCAAGGTCTCTACCCGGTAAATAGGTCCATCTCACTTGGCAGTTCAATATGCTCAAATCATGTGCACTAGATAATAGGGTGGCTAAAATTTCATGCCCAATATGGTCTCCTGTGGATTTTTCATTAACCATAGTAAACTGAAACTGTTTCCATACAATCTCATGAAATCCTCACTATGAATAACTTCAAAATCCATCGTATAACTCAATTAGTTGGCTCTAATTCCACTATTCTAAAACCCCCTCCAACTAGGGATGCCCCTCCAAGTATGGAATCAAAGAAAGGGGGATAGTGATCCATCATGTCTCACCTCCAGTAGGCCCTATGTTGTTAATCATCCCAAAGGGTGTATAGATCTCACAATAATGGAGGCATTACCCTTTACAAGAAACTAAGTCATCAAATAGAATGAATGGTCCACAAAAAATAGAAGAAATAAGATAAAATAGAAACCGAAACCATCCCACATGAATACATAAAAAACTGATATAGAAACAATAATTTCTCAAAGTAAATACCAAAAATTAATTCTAAAGTAGTAATAGAATAACTATAAAGGAGTTTATTCTAGTTATGTCCCACACAGTCTTAAAAATACTTCAGGTAACTTGAAAAAAAAATTATACATAGGGTCATCATACATCTATACTCATTAGATGAGATAAAGTATCTCATGCACATGTAAAATAAGCACACTAATTCAACTATGAGACAATAGAAGAACCAACCAACACTTAAATAGATATAGATACCATCCATAACTCACCACAGAATGCTCACTATGTATCGTAAGCCATGTAATGTAATGTAATGTAAATTCAATTGATTGACTGGTGACCCCACAACACGTTAAAACTTATTAGCCTCTCTTTCCCCAACAAAAAACTTCCTAGAACTCACACTAATATTTAATATACCAAATAAAATTCCCCCACACACACATGTTCCACACAACACAATTCAGTCGAACCCACCAGGGCCTCAGAACACATCACATCTCTTCCCGATGATATAAAGTACATCTCATAACAACTTATCCCGAAGACACCACAATCATCACATCCCCATTCATCACGAAGAAACATTTTATACCACATCTCAAATAATCCCGAAGACACATGGAATACAATATCTTAACCACCATATAATTCACTAATAGGCCTCTGGCCATCATACCTTATGCAATACCTACCCCACATGGAATAGGGTGTAGGGAAAAGCTGGTGTCCAACCATCAATCCTCCCACTAGGGTTTTAGGAAGGAAACCATTGTGTGATGATATAGGTGTTCAGAACATAGTTCTCAACATGGGTGGGGTGAATATATAAATCATATGTAATATAAAGTAATATATATATATATATATAAATATGATACCAAACTCTCAAGAGAAAACTATTAGTTCCCATAAAAACATCCAACTCACAACACTTTCACCTTTGCTGATACATCTAAATTCATTTATTAATATCTACAATAATCATTTTAGAAGGTGAATTTCCTTGATCATCTAATATGGAATCACATTTCCTCCAAGTTTCACACTCATTAATATTATTATTTAGCTTCCACCAACATTAATCCCACAACCAATCATTAAATTATTACTTAAAAGTTCTCATCCCATTTACCAAATGAACTAAATGCCATTTCAAACATTTGCATACAATTATTTAATCCATCACTGCTCAAGAATCTAGCACACCTAAATCACATTTCTAAAAATAGCTCAACAAATCACCACCTCAATACCCCAAAAGAATGCAAAAATGAACCATCATACCCGCAATCCCCAACCCCAAATCATTATCCCATAAGAATAGACACATAACCACATAACACCCCACACCCCTGAAATCATATCCAGATATCACTTCACATTAACATCATTTTTTAGAGATTTTGAAAAGGTATTTTATGAGGTTTCACCTTAATATAGGGTTGTTATAACATAAATCACTATATTGCGGAATCCATTTTTATTATTCATGTATATGTAACTAAACGATTTCCATGTAGGGTGATATCATAATAATCCAAACAAAATAAGAAAACATAAATGATATAACCAATGAAAAAAATCACCCAACCACCATAATGTTTAGCAGGGAATCTAGGCCAAACAATAAAAATAACATGATAAAAATAAATATGTAAGAAAAGTAGATCAAACCCAGTTACAATATTAAATTCCAACTGTTCAATTCATTATCATAAATTAGTCTAGAACAACCATGATTAATATGTAAAAACAATCCAACCCCTCTCGGATGATTCACAAATAACGTGAATCAAGGGAATCCCATCCTAAAAGTAACCTTCTAACTCCCTATAGAATATAGATTGAAAAACAATGCCCTTAACAAACAATCACACCATGAAAAATGAATATCAACCTATACCACACTAAAAGAAGATACAAAACTGTAAACAATCATTCCCCCCAAACCATTAAAACACCACCAATGAAAATACATGAAGAAGAACAGAAGATATATAACACTGAAAGGAAGGATAAATCACCATTGATCAACAAAAAATCATTTATCAACAACCATTGGGTTCAACAGATCAGGGATGGATGACGAGGGATTAAAGAACACCTATAAGGGGGCATATGGTTCAACCAAACGTTTTTGAAGGAAAAACCACAGATAAATGAATGTAGACTCAACCGTAATGAATTTTAAAACGCCACTTAATTTGGGAAATATAGGATGTTCAGTCCCCTTCTAAATCGTGAAATCCCTAATGTTTATTTTCTACCAAAAAATGAATTGCCACATTATTTTATTATTTATTTAACCATGAAAAAATACACTTCGTGAACCATTCCTGTTCAAGTCATGAAATGAACATTGAAGTCATGTAATCCATACACACGATGTGAAATTCATGTATTAGTTCAGTTGTACCTCCATCATCCACCATAACTCCTGAAACCTCCACTGAACACCTCCAACACTAAAAACCTTAAATGTAACGTACCATGAAAGAATTGAAAATTAAATAAACATATTCACACCCCACACACACTTAGTGTCCCTGGATTATCCATATATGAACTAAAACCATATACCATGAAATATCCATGTATATAAAAAGTATCAATAAGAAGAAAAAGGAAAGGATCTTGACATGTTTCCTTGAGATCTATCTGGAAACAAAGTGGAAGACGAAACTAGGTGTGTGTAAAACCCTATATGACACCACCAACTATTTAAAATGAAATTGGAGACTATTAGTCTAAAATTTAACACTTATTAGTTATATCGTATATAATTACCTAGTATTGACATACATTAACATTACATAGTTATTTTGGAATATGTAAAACATTAAAAAAACACCCAAGGAGATTAATATTATAGAAACATGGGAAACATGGAAACGTAAAAATGGTAAATTAATGAGCTACATCATCTCCCACTAGGTTCTTCATGTATTAATACTTTCTGAAACTCATCAAACATAATACATATCTTCATAACCTAGGTAAAGGAACCATAAAAAGCGGTGATATCACATGGTCAGTAAGGGTAATCAAGGGAGAACTGTAAGCAAAATTGTGAGCATAAGAGTATGAGAACATGACAATAATAATATAATATTATATGCTGTAAATCAAATTTAATTATCAAAAATCATGAAATAAATCATGGTAATTCATAAGACATGAATCCTAAGGAAATGAATAAAATAATCCAAGAAAGCATAAAATATGAAAAAAACCAACTAATTGTTTAAGAAACATACGAATATAATATGATTTACACAGTATATGAGGAATCACTATCCTAACCAACTTGATGGCATGGGTTCACTCCCCATACTACCTTGGTAGCTATGGTTCACCCCCATAGCCATCTTAGTAGCATGAGTTCACTCCTCATACCATATTGGTAGTTATAGTTCAGTCCCATGTCTATCTTATCAGTCAGGTATCATTTCGAAAGCCATATTAGTATATCTCATGTGATATAAATATTTTCATGATGAATTAGAGGGAGATATTCGTCCAACCCATCTCATAATAGAAATCATAAAAAATTATAAAAATGATTATAAATAATCATATCATAATCCATGAAAGGAAATGTGTATTATAAATAGGTAATCATATAATAATATATGAAAAAATAAATGTTTCACAAACATTTCTTCATAAACATATCCCATGAAAAGAAGCATCTTTCAATAGAATATCACCCATGAGAGAGAAACATGTTACATCAACATCATTCCAGGAAAACATAATCCATTTAGAGAAATAATATGAAGGAAAACATTGAAAAATTTACACATAAATTCCTCAGTAATTCCAATAGATGTGATCTTAGATGTGAAAAAAAATTGAAATAACTTTTATAAATATTTCTTGATTGAAATATCCTTTCTTCATTGAAAAATTGTTTTCAAAACATAATACTTTTTTTAAACTTTTTCATTAAAAATAGATGTTAAAAATTATTAAAGAAGCGTAGGAAACTATAAAATTTATTAAAAATCCATATTCCATTGAAATGGACGAATAATATCTATTTAATCCAGTTTTGAAAACATTTTTGATAACATGTTTTTTGAATACAATTGATTTCCGACCGAAGAGAGAGACCATCAGATTTTACCTAAAACATTATATTAACGATAAAAGAGTGAAAAATGGTACTAATACATGACGATAACATGAATTACTATAGGATAATAAAATTTAGATATTTTCATGAGATATGGATCAATAAAATCATGAATGGCTGCATACACAAAAATAGTCTTGAAAAGTGATGAGATTGTCTTAATAAACTCTTATAAATTAGTAACATGGGATCATGTTATCCATATAAGAAAATGAAATTATATAAATCTAATAATGTCATGAAAATAATTATATTCATGATATATCATTTAAAATGAATTTATATTCACCATAAAATTAATTTAGTTTCATAACAAAACATGAGTCTTAAATAAAAAAAATTGATAAAATACTATTTTTCTAATATGGTAACTTTTAAAATACAAAAACCCTGAAAAAAGATCATATAGTTGAAATTAATATAAATATAAATTTTATTATTATAATAATAGAATAAATACATGTGGAATATACACACCTCACAAAAGGAATAGGTGGTGAATAAACCATGTGTCTCATAGAAATAATATGTGAGATGATATTCCTTTCCCTAAGTCTTAACTGTCGTCATACTCATACAATCCACATGTATAATTAAGATAAATTAATTATAAATATTCTATATAACCATATTATTATATCAAATACCATATATGTTTTTATTAGGACTTTATATTACCCTCTTGTTAATAATTCCATGTTTAGGTTATGTTTCGGGTAATATTCGATTTGTTTTTCGCTAATGTCTTAATTTGTTTTATAGTTATTCCTTAAACATATATAAAGAATCCATAATATAAACCATGATAACATATAATATATATTCAGTATATGTGTATTATAATAATATATATAATATATAAATATGAAATAAAATACATCGTTCATGGAGATGATAGGGTGTAGGTATGAATTAACTCCATTAGCATTTAATTATATTGTAAAAAGAAAGAATTTAAAATACATATACATATATCTATATATATCACAATTAAATTAGTATTAATATATCATATATATCATATATATTCACTAAAACCATCATTAAGAAATTCCATGTCGTTTATAAATGAATCACATCACTTTGAGGGGCTGGTAGAACACTTTGCCTACAAATAAATTCTCTTATATTCAACAAACAAAAACTAAATGGATTACTTTTTAAAATGAATACATAATATTTGTTAAATAAGTAATATAATTTATGACATATATATATATATTTTCCATCATCATGTCTGTAATTAATAGTGGTAAAGGAAAAATGAGCAGTCATCGTTTAGTGAGGGGTAGTTCACCGTACACGTAAACAATATGTTTGTTAACCATTAGATGGAGGGTTGTGTATGTTTATGTAAAAAAGGTAGTATAATAGAATCCAATTATATTTAATATACAGGTATTATTATAAAATCATGGAATAATTAGATTGGTGGGGGTGGATAAAGAAAATAAAAGGAATGTTCCTAAGAGAAGACGTTTCCACTTAATTGGGTAACATCTTTTGGATTGTGCCAAAAGGAATCCTTGGAATGATTTATAACTGAGGAGATGAATATAGGGGGAAGGGAGGGATTATGTGTATTTTACTGGGTAGGGATTTTACGAACATACATGGTTTGAGAGGTGTGAAGAAGAAGGAGTTGTGGTAGCCATTTATAGGGAAGGGAAATGACACACTTGGACGTTCTGGAAACAAGTTTGGTGTACCATTTTTTTACCTAAAAATATTCATAATAAAACAAAAAAAATGATGAACTAAAAGGTTCATTTCATATGAATTTCCAGAAAATGGTTTTTGGAAAGGTTTCTAGGTTCTTTTGGGTTTTAAATTTATGTTTTAGTACTTTATGATCTTAATTTATCTCATAACTATTGTAATTAATTTTATTCAAGTTTACTACTATTTTTGTTCGAAATCAATTTTAACACTAATATAAATTATATATTATGATAACTAAAAATATGTAATCCATTTTTCCAAATTATATTATCATTAGTGGATGAAATTAAATATAAATTAATCCAGTAGTCAGGTCGATAATGTAGGTTTTTATAGTAAAAACAATTCAAAAGTTTTCAATATTTTATACACATTTTTGAAAATAAATTGAACTCAATGACATAAATTCTGTTAAATGATAAATATATTATATAAATAATCATTTAAACCAATGTGAAATATAATTTGACCTTATAAATAAATTATATGAAAGTATTTTTGAATTATAATTTGTTGTTTTTCAAAATTCATCAAAAAATATAGGTTCCCATAGAAATCCAAATGATTCTCTCTAAGATAATTTAGGATTTATAAATAAAAAAATTAAGTTTCTTATATCAATTTAAATTTCAAAATGTTTTAAAATTAATTTTATTAATTTTCACAAAAGGAGATTAATATTAGTTCATTTGGGAAAATGGTATTTTTAATTATATAAGGACTTTAAAAAAAATTATGTCATTCATTATAAATAGGTTTTATTTCTATAAAAATTTTAAAATAAATTTTTAAAAAGTAGTCATTACTATTAATATAAATATATTGAACAATTATGTTATAATTATCTCATTTATATAATTATAACAGTAAAATATTATTTCATAGAAACATTAGTTTTGTCTGTAATGTACACCATGTTGGTGTTGTGTGTAATATATGTCAAGTCAATGTTATGTGTAATATATTCCAAGTATATTTTTTTGTGTATCATACACTAAGTTGATTTCATGAAACATATGGGAATATGGAGTTGCGTAAAAGGAATGTTTGACTTACTGTATTTCAGGACATAGTAAAATTAATCTATTCAAGAAAAAATGTTTTATAAAAACTAAGGGTGTTACATTCAACCCCCCCTAAAAATAATTTCTCCAAAAAAATAATCACTCTAAAAAAATCAGGATAATTCTTCTTCATTATATCCTCAAGTGACCATGTATCTTCCTCAAATTGGTGATTTATACACAAAACATTAACTTGGTGAGTGGTTATGATTCACAAAATATTAAATATACAATCCATATTTTCAACAAATTTATCCTTGTCAAAATGATCATGCTCTTTTGGTATGACCTCCGAGTTTAGAACATGTGATGGTTCAGGAATGTACTTCCTCAGGAGAGATACATGGAACACACCATGGACTTGAGAAATATTTTAAGGAAGTACCAACTAATAGGCTACCGTACCGATATGATCAAGAATCTCAAAGGGGGAGATTTACATAAGGATTAGTTTCCATTTCATCAGGTATCTCATCACACTATTCCCTAGTGATATTCATAGAACTTTTTTTCGCCAACTTAAAATTCTAGATCACCCCTATAGTTATCTTTATATATTTTATGCCGATATTGTGTAGCCATGATATAATCTTGAATGTTTCCAAACTTATCTACCATTTCATCAGAAATCTGAGGTCCCAATAGCTTTCATTCTCTAACCATAGACCATCACGTTGGAGACCTACATGTCTTCAAATAGTGTTATTATTAATGTTCCATATGAATTATTGAGTGAAATATATTTTATCAATAGAATTATACTAGAGGAGGGTGTTGATCAGAACTACATTTGATATCTAGAAAAAAAGATCGCAACATATCCTCTATGGTTTTAATTGTTCGTTCTGAATGACCATCAATCTGAAGATGATAGAAATTGATGAAAATAAATTATGTATCATGTTCTTGTTGAATAATTATCTATAACAATTAGGTAAACCTCATATCCTAATTTGATACAATATAATTTTGTAATCCATGAAACCTTAAAACTTATTTAATGTATATCATCGAAATATAATATAGAGAGAAAAATTCTCTGATAGAGATAAAATGTGATGACATAGTAAGGTGATCGACTGCCACCCATATAGAATTAAACAATTTAGTTGTTGTGGGTAGTCTAATGAAAAAATCCATAGAGTTGTTCTCTAATTTCTATTCTAATATCGGTAATGGATGGAACAACCCCTTTTACATTTTTCCATTTTCCACAACTTGTGGGCATACTAAGTACCAATATAAAAACTCTATGTTATATATTTTCATTTCAATCCACCATAAATATTCATTCATGTTACCATATGTCTTAGTAATTCTTGTATGAATAGATAATTAAGAACTATCGGACTCCTATAATAGATTCTAGGTCAAATTTGGTATGGTAGGAACACAAAGTTGGTTCTTAAACCTTATGATTCCATCTAGATCAAGGTTAAACTTAGGGATTTTTATGACATTATTGATTATATTTATATCTTCCATCTACGCCCTATTAAAATTAACATGGATAGAGGGTTGAACATTCAATTTATAATATTAATATTTTCGACATTCTTTTCATATTTATAGATCCATCCTTTGAAAATATAGAAATGTTGGATCTTTTGTGATCCTCATCTGGGATAATCTATCATAACCAATCTAACACAAAGTAGAAGACACCTTATTCACTTTCCCAAGGTGTTAATATATTGAGCAGTCATATTCCTATAACAGCTCTGATCATCTTCTCTTGTCCATGTTCAGCTCCTTCTATGTGAATACATATTTGATACATTTATTATCTTTATATATATATATATATATAGAAAACTTTTATACATAAAGATAATGTCTCATTTTCTTTCAATAAAAAATGAGAACGGCTTAATCCAAATCATAAGTTGGGTAATTTTTTCAATGAATCTACAACTTTCATGAAGAAAAGGATATAACCATGTTATTATTAATTAGAATACAACCTGATCCCTTTATGAATGAAGCTATATAGGTTAAACAATGTTTCCACTATAGTTTAATGTAAGAGTGGGTGAACTAACTCACATTCTCTTCAGTCCCTTGAAATTTTCATCAAATTAATTTTTCTGGAGGAACATAACACATTCTGAGTTATCTTTTTTAGATGAGTATATATTCATGAGAAATATTCAAAAAACAATAAATAATATCTAGTTAACCCATTAATTAAATGGGTCTCATTCACCATAGTTGTTCTAGGACAACATTAAATATTCTCCATCATTTATGGATTTAATACTACATAGTATATTAAGATTATGTGACACAAAAATAAAAAAAATTCATCCAAAGATCACACTTTTTAAATTTTTCATATAGATTTTCCTTAACATGGGTATTTAATACAATTTTTAAGTTATCATCATGCTCTTAATTTTTGTTTCAATCGATAAGATTATCATTTATGAAGAATTCTAGAAACTGACCATGGAAATCATTAAAGACTATACACATTAAATTCATGAATACATAAGGGAAATTAATAAGACCAAAAGAAATCATTATATATTCATAGTGTAAATACATTTTATGGAATGTCGTCTTGGGTATACCCTTTTTATTGTCCTCAATTGATTATATCCAAAACGAAGGTAATCCATGGAAAATTATTGAGTTTCATGTAGTTAATGAAAAAAACCATAAATAAGGGGATGATGATAATTGTTCATGATTTTGATCATGTTCAAATCCCAATATCTATTTAGTTTCGCAGTTATACATCATTATTTTTCAAAAAAATGAAAATGTGCACCACAAGGGGGAACACATGGCCTAATGAATCCCTTATTCTGGTTTTCTTGGTGTCATTACTTCAATTCCTTCAGCCCAATAACATATATTCTCTATGGAGTCTTTGAAATTAGTGTAGATCCAGGTATGTGTTCTATTAATAACCCAACATTTTATTTTGGAGTATGGAAAGGAAAATCTTTCGAAAATAAATCCAAAAAAATCTATAAAAATAGGAATATCATCGATGATGATTTTCTCCCCAAGCATTTGAGAAAAACAACACTTTTTAATGGGAATTAAGACACATACAATGGATGTAATCTCGACATGAAGTCTACACATTTTACCTCATTGATGCAAAATTAAAGAAGTGTTTGAAATATAAAATTTAACATACTTTCCTTGACAATTGATTTGGTCTTTATGAAGTCAAAGAAAATCCATGCCTCTGATGACATGAAATTCCACAAAAGGAAGAATGAAATTATTTTCCAGAAGTATATTACAACAACCATAAACCAAATAGAAAACATAGCCTTAAGTTGCAATCAACATACCATTAGGACTTTTCACTGATAATTCCACATTTAAATTTTTGGTGTAATATTAACACCCTTTTAAAATTCATTAGATATGAATTAGAGGGTATATTCATAATAAAATATTGCATTAGTAATTATAGAGTGGATGGTATGTGTACCTTTCATCATTTCTTCAACACAACCATTAACATAAATAGATATTTCATGGCATTTTCCCATACACCTCGTCTTAAGAGGTTGTTGACATCGATCAATCTCATCGACGAATGGGTTTGGTTAGTGGTTTGAAAAATGAACATTATCTACACAATTGTATCACTGAAGTGTTGTAGGTGAAGTATGTTCCACCTTTCCATAATCAGCATGATATATAACTTCTTCTCATTACATCCAATATAAAATTATAGATGTCCTTCCCTTCCACAATTAAAAATTTTATTAGGACACTAAAACAAATTTCATCCATACATATTCTCACACATTGGGAACAAAGGAAATATCAAATTCATTTCTTTATGGTTGTCTATTTTTTCTTTTAAAAACATCTTTAACTTCTTGTTAAATCCCTGAGATTGATATGTGACTATAATATTCATTTCAACCTTGATTACATAATGTACAATAACATCATAGATTCTAAATTCAATTATGTAAAAAACAAATTTGAGACTTGTCTTTAATACATTGAATAACCTCTCAACATTACTTTTGGGTTGGATGGTAATGTGTGATTCTTACCCAGAAAGTCTCTTGAAATTAGCCTCGTAGGTACTAATAGATTTGAACATCCATTTGGTTCAACTCAAAGAAATATTTATCTATCTTGTTATGAATAATTCGAGGAAATTAGTTATTGATAAATATAATCTTGATCTCATCAAAATCGATAGATTCAATCTCATATGGTTTCCTCATATTCTTAATTATGGTTTACCACAAGTCTATATCGCCTTTTACCTGATACACATCTATAAAGACTTTCTCATGCTCTGAACTGTGGAGGAAAAATAATATATTTTTAGTAGTGCATATCCATAACTCCAAAATAAGTCGATCACATGATCATACTAAAGATCGTTGATGTTTCCTCATGAGTGAATCAATAGAATACGGTTCCCACTTTTTCACATATGGATGGCTAACATGATTCATAGCTTTAGAATGTTGTGTGATCCTATAAATTAGTTTTTTCTATCAAACTCTGATATAATTTAGTTGATCATGAGGGAAATTCTTGAATTTTCTATCATAATAACCATTAATGTGGTTCTTTCACGTTCTATTTATTTAATAAAACCAAAAAACATATAGTGGGAAAACCTTATCAGAATGAGGAACCAACAAATAATAAAATGTAACTTATAGGATGCCTATGTTACAACACCTTTTTTAATCTATGTCTCCTTCAGTTTATCATATTTTATTCATAGTAAACTTCTATTTGAATCCTTCATGATATTTCCTGATGTTATAGTGAATTCCAAAATCATGTTCCCTTAGAGTGTCAAACTAGGAGTATAGTAAGGACATTGATCATGTTACAGATTACCCAGAGTTATGACATGAACATCTTCTCATATTTATTACACTTAGGTACAGATGTGCCAGAGCCACATTCAATTTTAGTATGAAAACATGGTTATATTTTTAGGAAATCACTCATTGAACCCTTTTGAAAAAATCCAGGACAATTTACATTACATAGCTTATTCATAGAGTAATCCATAGACATGTCCTTGGGATTCTCACTAAAGTTTTATCATCGTAGATTCAAATTGGTAACTGAAAATTTGATCTGATAAAAACTACAGAGACCTGATCTTGACATACAGAAACATTAAAAATATTTTTCTTAATACTTAAAAATTAAAAAATAGTCCCCCAAAAACCAAAATAGTCTAGATCCATTGGGATGAAGGAATATTAAACACTGATACATAATTGACCTATATTATTTCCCACTAGGTTCTTCATGACATGAATAGTTGTTAGAATCATAAAAAATAATTTATATAATCATAACCTAGGGAAGAAAACCTATAAAAGGGGTAACCTCAGATGCTCGGGAAGGGTACAGAAGGGATATACATAAGCATAATCATGAATATAAGGGCATGCTAACATGATAATGAAAAATGAATATAATAACCTTCATATGAATGTTCATAAAAATGAATCATGGAATAAAGATTGGAAGTTATTAGGAAATTAGTCATAAGAAAATAAATACCTAAATTGAAGAGTAAATTACATAGGAACAAAAAATAAAACTATTGGAGACATATTAGCATATAATATAATTATTGTGGTAGCGAAGACATCACATCAAAGACTATATTGGTAGTATGGGTTCCCTCTTCACACCATCATGGTAGTAATGGTTCAATCCCATAGCGATATTAGTAGCGCGATTTCACTCTCTATACCATTTTTATAGTCATGGTTCACTCTCATGGCTGTAATAGATTTCAAGGATCATTCCCTAGACCATCTTAGTCTATCTCATTAGATATAAATCATTACCCAATGCATTGTAGGGAGATATTGGCCAAACCAATCTCATAATGAAATCTTAATTACATGGGCCAAAAGTTCATAAATAATAATATCACAACCCAAGAAATGAAATTGGTATCATGCACATGTAATCATATCATAAACTATGGGAAATGATAGCTTTAATTATCATTTCTGTAATAACTTAACAACTAAAAAGAACTATGTTTTAAATGCATATAAGCTCTGAAGGAGATAAAGGTTTCATATGCATCATGCCATCAAAAAATAATCCATCCAAAGAAAAAATTTGAATGGAAATATAGAATAATATTCATATAAAGGCATGAATTACACAAATGGATGTTATCTTATAAGAGAAATAATTTTGAATGATCTTTTAATAACATTTGTTGGGGAAAATATCCATTCTTCATTGAAAAACAATTTTAAAAATATAAAACCCTTTTAAAACCTCTTTCTTTTAAAATATAATTTAAAACGTATAATTAAAGAATTGAAAACTATAAGATGTTCTTTAATTATGTTTTCCTTTAAAATGGGATTCAAATATCATTTTAAAACATGTTCCAAAACATGGTTTTTAAATATAAAATATTTCTGTCCAAAGATAGAGACAAATAGATTTTACAGAAAACATTATATTACGCACAAAAGAGTGGAAAAATGGTACTAATTAACGGAGATATATTTAATAACTATAGAAGAAGAGGATTCCTGAAACATCCAGAGATATAGATTATAATGATTCATCAAAAGGAGTATGAACGTAAAAAATCATGAAAATCAATGATATTGTTGCGTTAATCAATTATAACATGGTAACATGGGATCATAATCTCCATGTAATAAAAGATAATTACACAAATATTAAAATTTCATGAAGATATGGTTATTTAATATATAACATTTTAAATGGATATATATATACACCTCTATAATAATATAGGAGAAAAACAGATCACGAGTCACAAAGAAGAAAAAATGAGACAAAACTATTTTACCGATTTGGTAACCTTTGAAATATATCCCCCTATAAAATACATATTATAGAATATAAATTATAATTACCCTTAATTTTATTATAATAATCCTAAAAAAAATCAATGGTAAGTATACTCACCTTTGGAAGGAATGGATTGTGAATAAAGTAGGTATCTCATGGAAATAAATAGTTAGATGAAATTCTTTTAACTTTTTTATTGAATCATGTTAAACAGGTACGAAAATACATCATAATAAATATATATTTTTTAAGAATATATCATAGAAATTTTCTTATATATATACATCCATATATGGTTTGATTACGACATTATATTACCCACTTATTAATAATTTCATGTTAAGGTTCTGCATTGGGTAATCTTCTCTTCGTTTTTAGCATGTGTCTCAATATATTATACGATGGTTAATTGTACTTATATCACGATTAAAGAATATAAAATGTGATACAAATATAATTTATATTCTCTATATGTGTATTATGTTAATATATATAATATTTATGTATCAAATAAAATACACCTATTATGAACACACTAGGTCGTACATACACATGAACGCTATTTCTGTTTAATTGTCATCTTTAAAGAAAGAAATTAAAGGACATATATATAAATATAATAATTAAATTTGATTTATTATATCATATATATCATATATATAGTAAATAATATCATAGTTAAAAACATTCCATGTAGTTTATAAAAGAATAAAATTTCTTTAATAGGGTGGTAGTCCACACATAGTCAGATGAAATTATCATATTTGCAAATAATGTAATGAAAAAGATATGTTTTGGAAAAGGAATAACTAATAATAATGAAATAATATATATAATATATGACATATAAAAAAATATTTTACATCATAATTTCTACCATGAAATGCGTTAAATGAAAAATGAATAATCATTTTTTAGTGAGGCATCAGTTCCCCATACACGATAACAACAAGTATGTTTCCCATTAAATTGAAGTGTGTGAAAGTATATATTGAAATCCTATTTTAAAAACTAGTATATTTAATATACAAGTGTTTATATACAACGAATGAATAAATATAGTAGATTTGAGTATAAATAAAATTAATGAATGGAGCTTGGGAAAAGATTTTACCTCTTAATCAGTTAACTCCTTTTGGTTTGTGATGAAAGGATTCATTAGAATAATTTATTCCCAATGGGAGGAATATAGTAGTAAGGGATGGATTTTGAGAAGTTTATTGAGTATATCTTGGTTAACCCTATGTGTTTTTACATATAACAACACTAATATTTATTACATATTTAAAAATTATTTATTAAAAAACCCCACAATTAAGACTACATTGAGGATTGAGAGGTCTTGTGTCTTGGGAAATTAGGAACAATACATGACAACATAAGACATAAAGTACAATATCTTTATTGAAAACATCTTTTTTCATGACCACAACAATCCTTCATAATTATCATTATATGGGATAATATAAAGATAAACATAAGATAATGGTGATATATAAATACTTTTAAGGGAGTAAAATATCATAACATTAAGAATACAATACATGTTAGGAAATAGGCATCTAAATGGAGAATAAGAGAAACATGCACATACTTGTATTATATAGAACGATTATCAAAACATAGAAATATGGAAACAAGATAAAACATGATATTATCATGACCCGAGCATAATTTCACATGTATTAGAATTAGTAATATCTCATTTCACATGAATTAGCATGAGTAAACCCTCATTACACTTGAATTATCAGGATTCAACCCTCATTGCATATGAATTAGCATGAGTAACCCTAATTGCACATGAATTATCATGAGTGAAACCTCATTACACATGAATTAAAATGATTAATACCTCATTTTATATTAATTACATTGAGAAAACCCCCATTGCACATGGAATTTCATGATACTAAACATTACTCAAAGCATTGGAGTGATACTAGGGAACACCCTTCATATAAATTTCATTTTATGCATAAGTGTGCCACATGGATCATATAACAAGGAATAATTCAACATCATATGTTATTCAATGATAAATTAATGAGGAATTCATATATGTAAGTGACATTAAATATTTATATGTACATAAATGTGAATACCCTTTATTAAGAAATGGGTATGGTACTCACTACCAGATGATTTTGGCTTGGAAAATCAAGATGTAATTTCAGCAGCATAACGTCATCATAAAAAAATTCATAACTTAGTTTGATAAGAGATAATGGTGTATCTAATAATTTATACATTATATATAAAATAATGGGTTCATTTAATATAACATCCCATCATGTGAAAGGTAATTTAGATGCATAATATGGAGAAATACATGAATGTAAATAAGAAGAGAGAAACCTCTTACAGAATTTCAGCATGGTAACAGGTGTGCTTAATGGATCATAGGGGAGATTGATGAAAGTGAAAGGAAGATAACATTATATTTACATAAAATTGACAGTATGGGTTGTTTTGGAACATTATAATAAAACATATAATTATGTAACATAAGATGAATACTGTAAAATAGTATCTTTAATGGATATGGGAAAAGTGTGAGAATTCATCATCGTAATGGGTGTACAGATGGGTTCATAATTGAGATAAATGAGAGTAAAATGGTATGTCTTTATTTATAAATCAAATATGAAGTATTAAATATAATTAATAAAATATCCCAATACATGAATTTAAAAAATTAAAATACATAACATGAAAAAAATGCTTGAAAAAAACAGGGTGGAAGATCCCTTAATGAATTTTGGAAAATTTACAACTTAGGTAAGGGTAAAAATGAGTGATGATAAATGATAAATCATTTAAATGACATAATATTTATAGTAAGTTAATTAATAAAAACTAATTTCATTACATGAAATTTGAATTAATAGAGCTACTCTAAAATAAGGTGCCTCATTTCAAAGAGGAGGAGATTAATCCCTTACATGGATGTGTGAACCAAAAGACTTGGGAGAGGCTTGAGAGAGGATTCCTGGGAGTGTGGGTCATATAGGGAGGATTATATAGAGAGGAGGTAAAATGTTTTTTGAGTTCCAAATGGTTTTGGGGAAGTGGAATGGGAGATTTAGTGGGTTTATATAGGAAATGAGAGATAATTCTTTATTATTTAGGTTTTGGAAACTACACATTAATCTAATAAAAACTACAAACCATAGCATGTTGTTTCTCATATGGTTTTGGAAAAACGGGAGGGTATAAAATATTTTATAAGGCCATTGTATAAACATAATAAAATATTATACTTTCTTATGTGGAGGTGAGTCACACTCTTATGGAAATCATTTTCAAATGTTAAAATATTTTATAAGTATTGGAGGGTAAACTAAGGCCCTCTAATATTAAAAAATTATAAAATCACAAAATTTTAAAGGTAAAACATATATATGTATTATATACCTTTTATAGTATTTTATCACATCACTATTGGGTCATTATGATGTCATAAAACAAATTAGATCTTTATTCAGTATATAATTTTTAACAAAACATCCGACGGTCTCAGAAAATTATGCAAAATTCACCATTGGATAATTTCAACTTCCAAATTCCGAATAATAATATTAATTTTAACTACATAATTTTCTAAATATGCGATTTTTCAATTTTAAATTAAAAACCAACATTTATGGGAAATTCATGGGTTTTGACAAAAATAGTTTTCAAACCTTAATAAAAATAACATTTGTATTCAAAAAAATAATATGATCTTTAATAATTAATAAAAATTAATATATTAATATTATTATTTATAAAATATTTTTTAATTAAAAAATCCATTAATTCATCAAAATAGATTTATTAATTTAATTTAAATATAAACTAAAAATACTATTTTCATTAAAAACCATTCACAAAGTAAATATAATAAAAATAAATGTATATTATTTATTATATTTAAAAATAATACACATAATAATAATACTAGAGTCTTGTTAAAAATCTCTTTTTACACCAGTATATGCCCTACGAGTATGGTGTATAATGGTTGGGAATTATTGGGGTCGTTCGATGAACAAGGTTTCAGCCATGATTTTGACGAGCTTCAAATAAACCCTTAAATGGTATTGATCATGCTTATGTTGTTGGATCTTGGCTTGGGATTGGTTTTGGGACAAGCCTTGAAATACTACCTCCCTCAAAAGATCTAATAAAGTTTCTTCAAGGGGAAAAAGCCTACTGTTTGTGGCCATCACTTCCTTTATTTGTGTCAAAATGATTTGTTAAAACCCTATACATATACTAGTCCTTTGATCACTATTCAAAAATTATATTATCAACGGTAATCATAGTTAATAATTATTTAAATCCAATTGGATAAAATAAAAAAAGTTTATGTGTTTTCTATATAAAGAAAAAATTTAATTAAATAAAATAAATGTATTTTTATTCATGGAAGTTCATGTTGTTATTTCCTCCCCACTTAAGAAACTGTTCCCTTGAAATTTATTTTTCCCACTCTAAAATAGATGAGGGTAACTTTGCCTCATCACTACATATAGTTCCCACAATTCTTCTTCAAACATATGGTTTCTCTATAATATATTGATGAGGGGAATTGTCATATTTCCTAGAAATTTTTCCCAACGATCTAGGATCTTCACCGGATTTTCCATATAGGGGAGGTCTTTTTTCCATTGGTACCCCCTCTGGATTGAGTACATGTGATTGGTTAGGTATATACATACTTAATAGTGATACATGGAAAACATCATGTACTTGAGATAGGTTATATGGGAGTTCTAGTTGAAATTCCAATGCCCAATGTGATCAAGGCTCTCAAAAGGGATGATGTACCTTCGACTAAGCTTTACCTACATCCCAATTATCATAACTTCTTCCCATGGTGATATGTGGGGAAATACCATGTCTCTAACATCAAAATATATGTCTCGTTGATAATTTTCAGCATAGCTCTATTGTTGATTCTAATCATCTTTGATGTGCTGCTAGATGGTTTTAACCTTCGCCACCATTTCTTCAACCATTTTTGGACATAGATTTTTTCCCTCCCCACCATCATCCCAATAAGATAGTGATATTAACGACTTCCCATAAAGTTCTTCATGAGGAGCCGTTTTGATGCTTGAGTGAAATTTTGGTTGTAATTGAACTCAGCCAGTTATGTTGATCCCATCCACCATTGAAGTCAATTGAGAATTCTATTTACATGTCCACATGTGTTTTGATAGTATACAGATATTGGACATTAGTATGAGGATGAGATGTCGTACTAATGTTCATCTCAGTATTAAGACCCTGCTAGAGACTCATCCAGAATATATAGGTGAATTATGGATCTCGATTAGATATAATCGATAGTGGTACTTTATGAGGAATTACCAATTATCTAAAATATATTTTTTCTAGTTGATCTAATGATAAATTATCTTGAATGAAAAGGGAGTGTGCAACATTTGTATTATGATCCAGAACAACCAGAAAGCATTGTTTCCTTTGGATATCTTCAGATTTACTCTGAAAATATCAATGTGGATGTTCTCCCACTTCAATGATGGTATGGGTAATGGTTGCATCATACCCTTAGACTTATCCCTCTATGCCTTTACATGCTGACATACCAGTCTATTTAATCTATACTCAACAATCTCATTCTGCATGTTATCCAAAAACAATTTCTCTCGATGATCTTGATACATATTTGTATTTCCTGGGTGAATGGAGAAATTCAAACTATGTGCATCATCCCAAACTTCTTTCTTTAGCTCTAGATTTGATGGAACACATAGTATTGAACTAAATGTCATAATTACATCTTCATTAACATTGAAATATTTTGATTTACCTTTTCTGATAGTTTCCACAATCATCTGCATTCCCACATCATCCTATTGAGCATCCTTTAACCCTTTTATAAGATATAGTTGAGAAATAATTTGTGAAAGAATTGATGTTGTTCTCTTCTATAGGATTCCCATGTCCATCTTCATCAAATCTAAGAAGATTGGATCATTTTGAATTATCATCAATGATAGAATCCCTGAATCCATTCAACTTAAAGAATCTTCTACCTTTTTCGCTTTCTCATTGTGGTAATGGATTCAACAGTCAAAGTCTTTGATCATATGTAACCATCTTCATTGGTTCATTTTCCAATCCTTCTGTGTGAATATATAATTAAGGATTTTAGGATCCATATATACTTCAAACTTCCCCCTAAAGAGATAATGACACCTGATTTTTAAAGCAAAGATCACTGCCGCCAACTCCAGATCATGTGTGGGATAGTTTTGGTCATGAATTTTGAACTACCTTGAGGAATATACAATGCCAATGAATTTTTTCCTCAAATTACATAAAATTGATACTTATAATATTTTCAAAAAGAACATTCTCTCAAACATAAACATGTGATACAACACTTATATAGTTTTTCCCTAATGATTTAATATCATTTCTGTTGGGGAAATATGTTCATAGAAAACATAAACGATATATAGATATGAGATGAATAGAATATATTTTGACATACAGTAAATTGAAGTAGTGGTTAAATGTGATTCATTAATAATTATAAATATTAGCATTAGGCTTCCCATGATCCCTTGGTCATGGATACGATGATGCTCAACATACTTCTCAGCCCTTGCAATAGAGTATTGTCTTGTGTAATTCCCAACTTTCGCACGACTATATCATAAAACTGTGTAAGATTCCATATATGTAACATTGTTTCCATCCATCACATTATCCATTATTTCATGGATATTAGATAAATTTTTACCTTCCATTCCGTACATAGAACATCTCCTAGTCCCTTCATGACATTTCCCATGGTGCCTCATTCCACACATGTTGCATGAATGAAATTGGGTCTTCTTAACCTTACCGAGTTTAGCAGATATACTTTCATGAGATTTCATCGTCCTCTTCCCGTATTTTTTGGGGAATTTAACAAAATTCAAATTGTTAGTAGTTATTTTTGATAGCTCGGTTGGCATAATAATGATATGTCATTCTGGAGCTCCCATTTGGTTAGGAATGTCACTAGGACATTCATTGTGTTTCCCTTTAAACTGGTTGTTAGCCATATTCCTCATATTACCGTCCAATTTAAAGAATAAAAGAAAAATTAGGTATGAGTATCATAATAATTTTATCCTAAAAATTGGAATCCATGATAAAAAAGTGATAACATATCAATTATATTTATTTCCATAACATATGAATTTATAGTCTTCAATCTATGTTATCCATGGTATAGATCCCAATAAATTTGCTTAGAGGTATTTTTTTCCATAATAAAAATTCATATAAAGCTTATGAATTTTCCAATGCATATCACCCATGAGTATCGAACCAATAGTGCAGAAAGGCCTGTTGTTGTGTACCCGTTATCATTTGATTCAATCTTAAAGCGGTGTTTTCAGGTTTTACACTAAGATACATATGTTCCAAACTAACCTATACATGTTCATATTCAGACTAGGATTTATATTCTTGATTAACCACTTACTCTATAATCAAAAAAATATAAGTATTTTTTTATACATAATCTTTTACTTAATTCTTTCAATGGGGTTTCTAGTCTTAATCCCAAAAATAACTAAACATATGAATTTATACCAACTATAAAAACCCTTCTCTTTATTACATATTTAAATAAGAATTATTACATAAAAATGTATTTAAGACAACTCCAAGGAATGATAGGTCTTCTGTATTGGGAAATTAAGAACACTACATGATATCTAAAGACATGAAATACAACATCATTATTGAAAAATTATTTTACATAACCAAAAATTCCTTCATACTTTACATTGCATGGGATGACCAGATGACATATAGAAGAAAAGGGCTATCTATAAATCCCAGTAAGGGAATACAGAAGATATAACATGAATAATACAATACATGTTAGGAAGTAGGTATATCAATGGAGCACAAGAGAAACATAAACCTAATGGCATGATATAGCATGATTATCATAACATGGAATCGTGACAACAATATAAAACATGATATTAGCATGTGAAAAGACTCATTACACATGGATTAACATGATTAAACCCTTATTTCACATGACTTATCATGTGTAGACCCTCATTGCACATAAATTAGCAAGAGTAGACCCTCATTGCACATGAATTAGCATGAGTAGAACCTCATTGAACATGAATTAGCATGAGTACACCCTCATTGCACATGAATTAGCATGACTAAACCCTCATTGGACATGAATTGTCATGATAAAATCCACATTGCAAATGGAATATCATGATACTAAACATTACTCAATGCATTTTTGCGATATCAGGGCACAAACTTAATAAAAATTTCATTTCATACCTAAGTGTGCCACATTGATCATATAATATTGAATCATTCATCATCATAAGTTATTACAAACTTATGGAATGTGGAATACATAAAAGTAAGAACCATTAAATATGTATATGTTCATAATGTTGAATAAACTTGATATAGAAATTGGTATGGTATTCACTACACTAAGACATTTTCTTGGAAAATCTCAGTGCAATTTTTATAGCATAATGTCTTCATATAAAAAATCATAAGATTTGTTGATGAGAGGGAAAGGAAAATCTCATAATTTATACATGAAATAGATAGTTTGTGGATCATGTAAAATAATATCCCCACATATGAAGTGGAATTTAGAAAAGTAATATAGGAGAAATACCAGAATTGAAATAACAAGAGAGAAATCAATTACGGAATTTCGTTATAGTAGCGAGTTTTCATAAAGTATCATAGGGGGAATTATGAGAGAGAAAGGAAGTTATCATCATATATACATAAAATTGACCATATGCTGGTTTCGTAACATCATAAACCAACATATAAATATGGAACCTATAAAGCCTAATGTAAAAGAGTATCCTGAATGAAAATGAGAAGAGTGTAATCCCTTACGAAAACTCGTCTTGGCAACTGGTGTACATAACGGTTTATAAGAGCATTAAATGAGAGTGAATAGGACTCTCCTAACTTATACATCAAATATGATGTAAGGATGATATTTAATAACATATATCAACAAAGTAATTAGTGAAATTAAAATACTTATCATTGAAATAATTCTTGATAAATGAAGAGGGTGGAAGATCCCTTGCGGATTTTCAGCATAGTAAAGGCATAGGTAAGGTTAAAAATGAGGGAGGGTAAATAATAAAAAACTTAAAAAACACAAATTTTACTTTATGTTAATGATTTTATAATAATTTTAATGAAATAAATTTTAATTAATGGAACTACTATAAAAAATGATCTTGAATTGAAAAAGGATGAGAGGAATCCCTTACATGGAAGTGTGATACCAATGACTTAGGAGACGCTTGAGCGAGGATTCATGGGAGCTTGAGGAATCTTGGGAGTATTATAGAGATAAGATGTGAGATTTTGGTAAATCATTAAATGGGTTGAGGGAAGTGGAATGGTATATTGAGTGAATGTATATAGGAAAGAATAGGTAATTATTTATTATTTAGGATTTGGACACTACACATTAAACAAATACAAACCCCAAACCATCCCATTATATTTCCCATGGTTTCTACCAAAGGGGAGTGGTATATAATATTTTATATGTAACACCCCAGGTAAATAAAGAATATGAAATTTTTATATTTATCCATATTTGTGAATAAAATATTAATATAACTTTAAAGGGGACACTATGCTCGATGGCGTTCCCAATGTGCAATAATATGTTTCTTGGGAATCTTACGTTGCACTTTAATAATAAAATTATATTATTTTAAATGGTAGTTAACGCCTAGCTGTTGTGATGGTGGGAATGAATAGAACTAAATAAAAAATGATTATATATATTTTTAAAATATTTTTACTTTTTACAATAAATGTTAGAGGATTAATAATGCGAATGAATCCAATTTTAAGCGTAAACATTCTAATATTCTTTAAAAGGTCGATTAACCGCCTTTTGATGGAGAACCTCTTTTAAATCCACTTTGTGACAATTTTATGTGTTATATTTGACAAAATAAAATTATTCTTTAGAATCGGTACATCAAAATTTACTTTGTGTAAATTTTTGGTATTTTTCCGAAATAGTTCAATTTTTTAATAAATAGTGAAAAATGTTGTATTTTAATTCAAACCCTCTTTTTAATATAATTTATTTATATGATTATATTATATTTTGAATTGTTTTTAAAGTAAAATTAGAATATATTTTTACCATTTAATCCAATAGTGGTCATTGAAATTAATTTCACTTTGAAATTGGACTTAAACTACTGTCAATCTTTTAATAGATATTGTTTCATAAAAACAAGCTATTTGTTTTGACAACGAGAATTAATTATTAAATTAATTAATGCAACATATATGTTTTGAATTTTTTAAAATAGACATAATTTTTGAGTTTGGAATATCAAATATAGCTTACGGTGATTTTTTGGTATTTTTCTGAAAAACATCAATTTTTGATGAATAGTGAAACCACTAAGTGGTAGTTAAAGAAACTGATTTTTTGATTAAATGAAACATTTCCACCTCTGTGTTTTGAATATCAAAAATCCAACATACATGGTTTTCATTAGGAAGTAAAATGTTGTTCAATGGGATTAAAATAATTTTTTGGTGAATAGTAACTTTTATGTTCTTAATCGCGATTAGAGGTAATTAGTGTTGTTTAAGGTAAGAATAATGTTTTAATAAAATTAAATGACCTAGACACATGACCTACCCTCATTGGATTTGTCATGGCCGACCAAGACAATCCATGTGTGACCTTGGGGACACCATGGTTCCACTTTGGTTGGAAAATGACATAAATACCTTTTTATTTAATGTTAAAGTAAAAATGACACAAACATGAGATGTTTTACTAAAACAATTTTTACATGGGGTTATACAAGTCATATTTTTGACTATAAATATTCACTGGAAATATAAAAATATTTCCTACATCATAGTATTTATATTTAAAAATTTTGGACATTAAATAAATTAAATTATTTATGACATCATAATGATGCAGTGATGACCTCATTATTTAACGATTTAAATAAAATGGAAAGATAATGTAAACTCTAAGACCTACACAAGTCCAAAACCTATTGTATGGGTGTATTTCTAACCCTCATCACCTTATCCTCAAAAAAACTCAATGTGGGACCATTACAATCCGAAACTCATTCTAAAATAAAGTAACAGTTATTTTTTTTTCCAAAAGTGCCCCTCCTCTCCTCTTATAAAAGGCCCCCACCTCTACCTCCTTACCCACACTTCCAAAGCCGTTGGCTCAGACAAACTCTGCCCATTTTGTCTCTCAAATCCCTCTCTAACTCTTTGAAGCCTCAATTTGGGAAGATGTCTTCCCAAGGAAGCCTTTTAGCTCAAACCAAATTGAGTTACCCGATTTTAAGATAATGTCTTCACTTGAGTCCTTTTGTTTTATTTTGCTTCTCCAACCCCCTAAACTCTTTTTATTCATTTCTTTTGTAACAACTCCAGTATATTAAATATACTAGGATGTTGTTATAAGAATAATTCTAGCTACACTTACACACACCTACATCAAATGGTTAAAGAACATACTATTTCTGTGGATGGCGAATTTCTGCCTCACGAAACGATGATTGTTCAACACTCATATAACACCTTAAAAGGTGGCCATTAAGATGTCAATATACTTATATATGATATATAATATTTTTATGTTTTACTTAAGCTTCTTGTATTTTTCTTTTGTGGCATACCTTTATGGTTTCCATTGTGGGTAAACACGATAATTTCATTTTAGGAAGTGCGGACTACCACCCCCTCAAAGTGATTTGATTCGTTAATGCCATATGTGGGATGTATAAAGGATGGATTTAGAGTTATAATATATGATTTATGTTACATATAAATGATGAATATAATTCTGGAATTAAAATATACATACCTCTAATTTAGTTTTAATTCCATTAATATGACATAGAAATGAAAGTAGTGTTCATGCGTACGTACGGCTTACCATATCCATGAACGGTGCATTTCTTTTCTTACCTCTAAATGATTATGTAATATTATAAATACATGTATATTATGGATATATATGATATATATGATATCCAAATCATGAATATAATTGTGGATATAATGAACCTTTGACCACACGAATAACATGTAATTGTAAGAAGTCCACTTTCGACATAAGAACCAAATATCGACAAAACAAACATTATTCACATATATGATTACATAATGTTTATAACATGGAAATAAGTGATATAAAAGGATTAATGAACTTGAAAAAGATTCTTAATAAAGAATAAGTTAACTCATGTTTATTATTCAGGACGTTAAAGAACGATCGAGTCAAGTCGGACTCGAGGTAAGGGATCCTACTCCTCTCTTTCTTTTTAAGTGCACTCTTTTATGTCATTCCTTTTAAAGATCATATTTCTTGTTATTGGGATGTTATTTTATATTAATATTTATGTAATTTTTATGTTAATATGATGAGAGACCCTATTCTCTCTCATCAATCCATTTTGGAAGTCTTAAGTGGCGCTGTTAGGCTGCCGAGTATTCCTAAGGGATTTTTCATCTCACTTTTATTCCCATGAGATTTATGCTACATTTTCTAGAATTTCCTTTGAGTGGTGTATGTACTACACATTATTTTACTCATTGTGTAATATACTTTCATTCATGAGTATTTACATAAATTTTGTATTGTCCTTCTTTCACGGGGTGCATCTCTCGAAAGATACCCATGTCGGTAAGGGAACCTTTCACCCTCCTCTTTTTAAAAGACTTCTTTTGTTATGTCTTTTAATTCCCATACTGTTATGTTGGAATATGTTCTTCTATATCATTATTGATTTAAATTCTATTTCAATGTGATGAGATACCCATTTTATCCCTCATCATCCCATTTTCTTAATTTTGTAGTGATGCCGTTAAGCTGTCAATTTTTTGCAAGGGAACTTCTTAACCCAATTTTGATTATTTGGGATAATCTTGTACTCCTTGAATATGTCGTTCTATGAATATTTGTGAATAACCTCTGATTGTTTTACGCTTAATATCCATTTATATTTGGTGTATTAGTTTTTCACACATAATTATGTAATTGATTTATCCTTAATCCAAGGATACCGTCTTTGTAAGGGACTTCGTCTCAATCTCCTTTCATTGAGGCATATTTTATTTTATACACAACCTTCTTTTATACGGTGTATAAACCCCTTTGACTTTTATGTTTATCCAAAAAGTAGTCTTTTTTATACGAATCGTTTTACTAAACGACAAAGGGATTTTTTTTGTCGTACGTATGTAGCGACAATGACTTCTCCACCGCCGTGACCATTATTTGAGTTTTGGCTTCCTCTACAAACCATACCTTCTTTTTAAAAGAAAAAATAAATACCAGGATTTACTTTTCTTTTATTTTGGTATTAAAAATGGTTTTCAAAATGTTTTTATATCAATGTTTTGTATTGATATCTTGTTATTGAAAGGTGGAAATGCTATGTTTATTTTATGCATGTTTTATGTGATAAGATTATGTTATCGTTCTTGGGCATTGTTATGAAGACGAGTGGTTCTGTGATAAACTAAGGGTGGGTGAGCCCGATATAGCTCTCCAATGCATTGGGTAAGGCGAAGGAGTTAAACGTTATGGTTTATTCGAAGATATTTAGAGAATATACTGTGATGGGTATTCCAAACGTAACCATGATTGTTACTCCCTACGTATGAATGTTATGGATGCCTCAAGTTACCTTTATGTCTTATGATTTCTATGATTTATTCATGATTTGATGAGTTATGTTAATGTCCCTATATTTTATGCATAAAGTATGATTTCATTCTTATGTATATATGAACTCATGTTTCCTTTTCATATTTTTTATAACCCTTACTGAGCTTTTTGTGCTCATCCCAAGTATTTTTAAATGTTTTTCACTAGTCAAGGGAAAGGTACATGATATGATGATAGTGTCAAGGAAGTATCAAGAAAGAATCCATGCTTTATTTTTTAAATATGTTTCCGTTGATGGGAAAAAATGAATACTATCTCTTATGTAACCACGTTGTTTAAATGTGGATTGTAATGCATGTTTTATGATCTAATTCTCTAAAACTTTAAACCTGAAAAGATCCTCAATGTGTAATCTTGAAATAACTCAAGATTAAGTAAGGTTTAAGGCTGGGGCCTTATAGTTGGTATCAGAGGGACGTTTAGATATCTTTAGAGGTTAGGGTATTCTCTAAACACAAGTGACATTACCATAATGGTTAGGATTTCACAAAGAGTCATAGTTTTAGATAAAGTGAATGAGTAAGTATATCTTAGTGTTTACCTTCCTAAATAGTACATGATGGTTTTGTTGATATAATCACACTGACATTTCTGTTTTTAGTGAATGGATGGATCTAGCAGGCACCAAAGAGACAACAGGTTTGAAGGAAACTGTGGTGGTTCTCTGATTATGATACAAGATAAAATGTGGGATTCAATGAGGAAACTCGTGGTTTTTCTAAACCAACTATCCAGGAGTCATGATCAACCACTTGAACCTTGGTATGATCTTTAATGCAATATGTACGAGATGACCAATCGATGTGGAAGTTCGGTTAATAATTATAAAGGTAACCATTAGAGTTTATATGATCCTTACTTTTGAGGTAATTATGGGATATTATATGATATGATGGAAAAAGAAAGACATGCGATAAACATGAGGTTAAAATATGTTATGATCATTTTTGAAGATTTTATCTCGTTTTGGGGAATGTTTTAAGAATTTTATAGTTTTGGAAAAAGGACAACACGCAGACCGTGTGACAACCCGTCGCGTCAGACAAAGCTGTGGGAATCAAACCCACAACCAAATTGCGACTGGTATTTATTGCCGACCACTGGACTACGTGAAGTCCCTGGTTAGTTTTACTAATTCTTTTTAGTTAGATGATTTTAGGAATCAAGAGTATGTTTATTTTGGGTTTTTTATGTAAATGATTAACCTATCATCCAGGATATGTGATTAGGTTAATTACGTTTCAATACGACACATTAAGAGCAACTGATGTTGTTTGGAGATAAATGATAAGATTTAACTTCGAAGACTCTGTGACTAAATACTTCAAATATTTGGGTTTCAATCTTAGTTTGGTTTACTTTGAAGAATTTTATGGACAAATTTTTTATCGAATGGTCCTCTTTGAACTTTGGGTTTTGTTGGAAAAATTTTGGAGATTAAGAATAGATTTTCTTTTTATAAAGGGTTATCCTTTTCTAGATTATTTGATCTTGTAATAAATTTTTTGGTTTTGGTTTTAGTTAAATTCTAAAGACATGGGAAGTATATAGATCTCTTTTGTGGATTAGTTGATTTTCTAGAAGTTTATTATAGTACTCTTAGTGTGAACATGTCTTCCTAAATACTCGTCTTTTAGAGAAAACATGAGTTTGATTAAGGAATCTAGTAAAAGATGAAAGTCAACATGATAAGTGATTATGTTTCCTTACGAATAAATTCCTCAATAAAAAGTATCTTAAAACAAAAATGTTGTCTATTAACTTTTCCTACTGGGGAATCGAATACCGTTTAACCCATAACAAGTTTGTGATTTTCTTATGGTTAACTTTCTCCTAGACATGTTTACTATCACTCTCCATCAGAACATGACCCTTTGTTTTTTTCTTCCATGTCCATGTTTTCCTACACAGAATCCTAGTATGGGTTAACTCGAGTGACCTCTGTACTTATCTTTCTTTATTTTAAAGTGATTGTTTTACCGACTCTTGTTCTGATGTGGGACTTTCAAGGATGTTTCCAAGCTCAATTTTAATATTGTGAGGATGCAATTCCGAAAAGGGGGGAAGGATGTAACACCCCAGGTAAATAAAGAATATGACATTTTTATTTTTATCCATATTTGTGAATAAAATAATAATATTACTTTAAAGGGGTCGCTATGCTCGATGGCGTACCCAACACGCAACAACGAGTTTTTTGGGAATCTTACGTTGAACTCTAATAATAAAATAATATTATTTTAAATGGTAGTTAACGCCTAGATGTTGTGATGGCGGGAATGAATATAACTAAATAAAAATGATTATATATTTTTGTCAAATATTTTTACATTTTACAATAAATGTTAGAGGATTAAAAATGCGAATGAATCCAATTTTAAGCGTAAACATTCTAATATTCATTAAAAGGTCGATTAACCGCCTTTTGATGGCGAACCTCTTTTAAATCCACTTTGTGAAAATTTTATGTTTTATATTTGACAAAATAAAATTCTTCTTTAGAATCGGGACATCAAAATTTACTTTGTGTAAATTTTCGGTATTTTTCCGAAAAAGTTCAATTTTTTAATGAATAGCGAAAAATGTTGTATTTTAATTCAAAACCACTTTTTAATCTAATTTATTTATATGATTAGATTATATTTTTAATTTTTTATAAGTAAAATTAGAATATATTTTTACCATTTAATCCAATATTGGTCATTGGAATTAATTTCACTTTGAAATTAGACTTAAACTAGTGTCATTCTTTTAATCGATATTGTTTCATAAAAACACGCTATGTGTTTTGACTGCGGGAATGAATTATTAAATTAATTAATGAAACTTATATGTTTTTAATTTTGTAAAATAGACATAATTTTTGAGTTCGGAATATCAAATATAGCTTAGGGTGAATTTTTGGTATTTTTCTGAAAAACCTCAATTTTTGTTGAATACTGAAACCACTAAGTGGTAGTTAAAGAAACTGATTTTTTATTAAATGAAACTTTTCCACCTCTGTGTTTTGAATTTCAAAAATCCGACATACATGGTTTTCATTAGGAAGTAAAATTTGGTTCAATGGGATTAAAATAATTTTTTGGTGAATAGTAACTTTTATGTTTTTAATCGCGATTAGAGGTAATTAGTGTAGTTTAAGGTAAGAATAATGTTTTAATAAAATGAAATGACCTAGACACATGTCCTACCCTAATTGGATGTGTCATGTCCGACCAAGACAATCCATGGGTCAACTTGGGGACCCCATGGAGCCACTATGGTTGGAAAATGACATAAATACCTTTTTATTTAATGTTAATGTGAAAATGACACAAACATGATATGTTTTACTAAAACAATTTTTACATGGGGTTATACAAGTCATACTTTTGAATATAAATATTCATTGCAAAGCTAAGATGATTTCTCCATCATAGTATTTTTTTTATAATTTTTAGACATTAAATAGATTAAATTATTTATGACATCATGATGATGCAGCGATGACCTCATTATTTAACGATTTAAATAAAATGGAAAGATAATGTAAAATCTAAGACCTACACATGTCCAAAACCTATTGTATGGGTGGATTTAGAACCCTTATCACTTTATCCTCGAAACACCTCAATGTGGGACCATTAAAATCAGAAACTCATTCTAAAATAAAGTAAAATTTATTTACTTTCCAAGAGTGCCCCTCCTCTCCTCTTATAAAAGGCCCCCACCTCTACCTCCTTACCCACACTTACAATGCCTTTGGCTCGGCCAAACTCTGCCCATTTTGTCTCTAGACATCCCTCTCTTACTCCTTGAAGCCTCACTTTTGGCATAAGTCTTACCAAGGAATCCTTTTAGCTCAATCCAAAGGGAGTTACCCGATTTTAAGGTAATGTCTTCACTTGAGTCCTTTTGTTTTATTTTGCTTCTCCAACACCCTAAACTCTTTTTATTCATTTCTTTTGTAACAACTCCAGTATCTTAAATATACTAGGATATTTTTATAAGAAGCATTCGAGCTACACTTACACAAACCTACATCAAATGGTTAAAGAATATACTGTTTCTGTGGATGGAGAATTTCTATCTCACGAAACGATGATTGTTCAACACTCATATAACACCTTAAAAGGTGGCCATTAAGATGTCACTATACTTATATATGATATATAATATGTTTATGTTTTACTTAGGATTCTGTATTTTACTTTTTTGGAATACATTTATGGTTTCCATTGTGGGTAAACACGATAATTTAATTTTAGGAAGTGCGGACTACCGCCCCCTCAAAGTGATTAAATTCGTTAATGCTATATGTGGGATGTATAAAGGATGGATTTAAAGTTATTATATATGATGTATGTTACATATAAATGATGAATATAATTCTGTAATTAAAATATACATACCTCTCATTTAGATTTAATTCCATTAATATGACACAGAAATGAAAGTAGCGTTCATGCGTACGTACGGCTTACCGTCTCCATGAACAGTGAATTTCATTTCTTACCTCTAAATGATTATGTAATATTATAAATAAATGTATATTGTGGATATATATGATATATATGATATCCAAATCATGAATTTAATTCTAGATATAATGACTCTTTGACCACACGAACAACATTTAACTGTAAGAAGTCCACTTTCGACTTAAGAACCAAATATTGACAAAACAAACATTATTAACTTAAATGATTACATAATGTTTATAAAATTGAAACAAGTGATATAAAAGGAATAATTTACTTTAAAAAGGTTCTTAATAAAGTAGAAATTAACTAAATTTTATTATTCAGGATGTTAATGAACGATCGAGTCAAGTCGGACTCGAGGTAAGGGATCCTACTCCTCTCTTTCTTTATAAGTATACTCTTTTATGTCATTCCTTTTAAATCTCATCTTTATTGTTATTGGGATGTTATTTTATACTAATATTTTATTAATTTTTATGGTAATATGATGAGAGACCCTATTATCTCTCATCAATCCATTTTGGAAGTCTTAAGTGGCGCCGTTATGCTGCCGAGTTTTCGTAAGGGATTTTTCATCTCACTTTTATTCCCGTGAGATTTATGCTACATTTTCCACAATTTCCTTTGAGTGGTGTATGTACATACCATTATTTTACTCATTGTGTAATATAATTTCATTCATGAGTATTTACATCAATGTTGTATTGTCCTTCTTTCACAGGGTGCATGTCTCGAAAGATACCCATGTCGGTAAGGGAACCATTCACCCTCCACTTTTTAAAAGACTTCTTTTGTTATGTATTTTAATTCACATACTATTATTTTGGGATATGTTTTTATATATTCTTGTTTATTTAAATTTTATGTCAATGTGATTAGATAACCTTTTTATCCCTCATCAACTCATTTTATAAATTTTCTAGTGATGCCGTTAGGCTGTCAAATTTTTGCAAGGGAACTTCTTAACCCAATTGTGATTATTTAGGATAAGATTGTACTCCTTGAATATGTCATTCTATGAATATGTGTGAATAAACTCTGATTGTTTTACACTTAATATCCATTTATATTTGGTGTATTAGTTTTTCACACATAATTATGTAATGGATTTATCCTTAATCCAAAGATACCGTATTTGTAAGGGACTTCGTCTCAATCTCCATTCATTGAGGAATATTTTATTTTATACACAACCTTCTTTTATACGGAGTATAATCCCCTTTTACTTTTACGTTTATCAAAAAAGGAATCTTTTTTATACGAATCGTTTTACTAAAAGACAAAAGGGAATGTTTTTTTCGTACGTATGCGGCGACAACGACTTCTCTACCGCCGTGACCATTATTTGAGTTTCGGCTTCCTCTACAAACCATAACTTCTTTTTAAAAGAAAAAATAAATACCATGTTTTACTTTTCTTTTATTTTTCTATTGAAAATGGTTTTCATAATGTTTTTATATCAATGTGTTGTATTGATATCTTGTTATTGAAAGGTGAAAATGTTATGTTTCCTTTATGCATGTTTTATGTGATAAGATTATGTTATGGTTCTTGGGCATTGTTATGAAGACGGGTGGTTCCGTGATAAACTAATGGCGGGTGATCCTGATATATCTCCCCAATGCATTGGGTAATGTGAAGGAGTTAAATTTTAAGGTTTCTCCGAAGAGATTTAGGGAATATACATTGATGGGTATTCAAAACGTAACCAAGAGGGTTATTCCCTACGTATGAATGTTATGAATGTCTCAAGTTACCTTTATGTCTTATGATTTCTATGATTTATTCATGATTTGATGAGGTATGTTAATGTGCCTATGTTTTATGGGTAAAGTATGATTTCATTCTTATGTATATTTGAACTCATGATTCCTTTCCATATTTTTTATAACCCATACTGAGCTTTTTATGCTCATCCCAAGTTTTTTGAAATGTTTTTCACAAGTCAAGGGAAAGGTACATGATATGATGATAGTGTCAAGGAAGTGTCAAGAAAGAACCCATGATTTATTTTTTAAATATTTTTCCGTTGATAGGAAAAATTGAATACTATCTTTTATGTAACCACTTTGTTTAAATGTGGAATGTAATGCATGTTTTATGATCTAATTCTCTAAAACTCTAAACCTGAAAAGATCCTCAAGGTGTAATCTTGTAATAACTCTAGATTAATTAAAGATTAAGACTGGGGCCTTATAGTTGGTATCAGAGGGAGGTTTAGATAACATTAGAGGTTAGGGTATTTTCTAAGCACAAGTGACATTACCATAATGGTTAGGATTTCAGAAAGAGTACTAGATTTAGATAAAGTGAATGAGTAAGTATATCTTAGTGTTTACCATCCTCATTAGTACATGATGGTTTTGGTGATATACTCACACTGACATTTCTTTTTTTAGTGAATTGATGGATCTAGCAGGAACCAAAGAGACAACAGGTTTGAAGGAAACTATGGTGGTTCTCTGATTAAGATACAAGATAAAATGGTGGATTCAATGAGGAAACTCGTGGTTGTTCTAAACCAACTATCAAGGAGTCATGATCAACCACTTTAACCTTGGTATGATATTTAATGCATCATGTATGAGATAACCAATCGATGTGGATGTTCAGGTAATAATTATAAAGGTAACCATTAGAGTTTATTCGATCCTTACTTTTGAGGTAATTATGGGTTATTATATGTTATGATGGAAAATGAAAGGCATGATATAAACTTGAGCTTAAAATATGTTATGATCATTTTTGAAGATTTTATCTCGTTTTGGGGATTGTTTTAATAATTATATAGTTTTGGAAAAAGGACAACACGCAGACCGTGTGACAACCCGTCGCGTCAGACAATGCTGCGGGAATCGAACCCACAACCAAAGTGCGACTGGTATTTATCGCCTACCACTGGACTACGTGAAGTCCCTAGTTTGTTTGAATAATTATTTTTAGTTAGATGATTTTAGGAATCAAGAGTAAGTTTATTTGGGGTTATCTATGAAAATGATTAACCTATCATCGGGGATATTTGATTAGGTTAATTACTTTTCAATACGAGACATTAAGAGAAACTGATGTTGTTTGGAGATAAATGTTACGATTTAACTTGGAAGACTATGTGACTAAATCCTTCAAATATTTGTGTTTCAATATTTGATTGGTTTAATTTGAAGAATTTTATGGAAAAATTGTTTATCGAATGGTCCTGTTAGAACTTTGGGTTTTGTTGGACAATTTTTGGAGATTAAGAATATATTTTATTTTCATAAAGGGTTATCCTTTTCTGGATTATCTGATCTTGTAATAACCAATTTGGTTTTGGTTTTGGTTAAAGTATAAAGACATGGGACGTATATAGTTCTCTTTTGTGGATTAGGTGATTCTCTAGAGGTTGATTATAGTACCCTTAAACTGAACAAGTCTTCCTAAATACTAGTCTTTTGGAGAAAATATGAGTTTGATTAAGGAATCTAGTAAAAGTTCAAAGTCAACATGATAAGTGATTATGTTTCCTTATGAATAAATTCCTCAATAAAAAGTAACATAAAACAAAAATATTGTCTATTAAATTTTCCTACTGGGCAATCGAGTACCATTTAACCCATCACAAGTTTGTGATTTTTTTAAGGTTAACTTTCTCCTAGACATGTTTACTATCACTCTCCATCAAAACATGAGCCTTTGTTTTTTTCTTCCACGTCCATGTTTTCATACACAGAATCATATTATGGGTTAACTTGGGTGACCTCTGTACTTATCTTTCTTTATTTTAAAGTTATTGTTTTACCAACTCTTGTTCCGAAGTGGGACTTTCAAAGATGTTTCCAAGCTCAATATTAAAATTGCAAGGACGCAATTCCGAAAAGGGGGGAAGGATGTAACACCCTAGGTAAATAAAGAATATGAAATTTTTATATTTATTCATATTTGTGAATAAAATAATAGGGGATTCTATGCTCAATGGCGTACCCAACACGTAACAACGAGTTTCTTGGGAATCTTACGTTGCACTCTAATTATAAAATAATATTATTTTAAATGGTAGTTAACGCCTAGATGTTGTGATGGTAGGAATGAATATAACTAAATAAAAAATGATTATATATGTTTGTCAAATATTTTTATTTTTTACAATAAATGTTAGAGGATTAAAAATGCGAATAAATCCAATTTTAAGCGTAAACATTCTAATATTTTTTAAAAGGTCGATTAAACGCCTTTTGATGGAAAACCACTTTTAAATCCACTTTGTGACAATTTTATGTGTTATATTTGAAAAAATAAAATTCTTCTTTAGAATAGGGACATCAAAATTCACTTTGTGTAAATTTTTGGTATTTTTCCGAAAAAGTTCAATTTTTTAATGAATAGTGAAAAATGTTGTATTTTTATTCAAAACCACTTTTTAATATAATTTATTTGTATGATTAGATTATCTTTTGAATTTTTGTTAAAGTAAAATTAGAATATATTTTTACCATTTAATCCAATAGTGGTCATTGGAATTAATTTCACTTTGAAATTGGACTTAAACTACTGTTAATCTTTTAATAGATATTGTTTCATAAAAACACGCTATTTGTTTTGACAGTGGGAATTAATTATTAATTTAATTAATGCAACATATATGTTTTGAATTTTGTAAAATAGAAGTCATTTTCGAGTTCGAAATATCAAATATATCTTAGGGTGAATTTTTGATATTTTTCTGAAAAACTTCAATTTTTGATGAATAGTGAAACCACTAAGTGGTAGTTAAAGAAACTGATTTTTTTGTTTAAATGAAACATTTACACCTATGTGTTTTGAATTTCAAAAATCTGACATACATGGTTGTCATTAGGATGTAAAATGTGGTTCAATGGGATTAAAATAATTTTTTTGGTGAATAGTAACTTTTATGTTCTTAATCGCGACTAGAGGTAATTAGTGTAGTTTAAGGTAAGAATAATGTTTTAATAAAGTGAAATGACCTAGACACATGTCCTACCATCATTGGATGTGCCATGGACGACCAATAAAATCCAAGGTTCAACTTGGGGACTCCATGGAGCCACTTTGGTTGGAAAATGACATAAATACCTTTTTATTTAATGTTAAAGTAAAAATGACACAAACATGATATATTTTACTAAAACAATTTTTTACATGGGGTTATACAAGTCATATTTTTGACTACAAATAGTCATTAGAAATCTAAAAATATTTCCTACATCATAGTATTTTTTTTATAATGTTTAGACATTAAATAAATTAAATTATTTATGACATCATGATGATACAGCGATGACCTCATTATTTAACGATTTAAATAAAATGGAAAGATAATTTAAAATCTAAGACCTACACATGTCCAAAACCTCTTATATGGGTGGATTTTGAACCCTTATCACCTTATCCTCGAAACACCTCAATGTGGGATCATTAAAATCCGAAACTCATTCTAAAATAAAGTAACATTTATTTAATTTCCAAGAGTGCCCCTCCTCTCCTCTTATAAAAGGCCCCCAAATTTACCTCCTTACCCACACTTCCAAAGCCTTTGGCTCGGCCAACCTCTTCCCAGTTTGTCTCTCCATATCCCTATATAACTCCTTGAAGCCTCACATTGGGCCACAGTCTTCCCAAGGATGCCTTTTAGCTCAAACCAAAGGGAGTTACCCGGTTTTAAGGTAATGTCTTCACTTGAGTCCTTTTGTTTTATTTTGCTTCTCCAACCCCCTAAACTCGTTTTATTAATGTATTTTTTAACAAATCCAGTATCTTAAATATACTAGTATGTTTTTATAAGAATCATTCGAGCTACACTTACACACACCTACATCAAATGGTTAAAGAACATACTGTTTCTGTGGATGGAGAATTTCTGCCTCACGAAACGATGATTGTTCAACACTCATATAACACTATAAAAGGTGGCCATTAAGATGTCACTATACTTATATATGATATATAATATGTTTATGTTTTACTTAAGCTTCTGTATTTTTCTTTTGTGGCATACCTTTATGGTTTCCATTTTGGGTAACCACGAAAATTTCATTTTAGGAAGTGCGGACTACCGCCCCCTCAAAGTGATTTGATTTGTTAATGCCATATGTGGGATGTATAAAGGATGGATTTAAAGTTATTATATATTATTTATGTTACATATAAATGATGATTATAAATATGGAATTAAAATATACATACCTCTCATTTAGTTTTAATTCCATTAATATGACATAGAAATGAATGTAGCGTTAATGCATACGTACGGCTTACCGTGCCCATGAACGGTGCATTTCATTTATTACCTCTAAATGATTATGTAATATTATAAATACATGTATATTCTGGATATATATGATATATATGATATCCAAATCATGAATATCATTCTGGATATATTGAACCTTTGACCACACGAACAATATGTAATTGTAAGAAGTCCACTTTCGACTTAAGAACCAAATATCGACAAAACAAGCATTATTAACACAAATGATTACATAATGTTTATAACATGGAAAAAAGTGATATAAAATTAATATTGAACTTGAAAAAAGTTATAAATCAAGTAGAAATTAACTCAAGTTTATTATTCAGGAAGTTAAAGAATGATCGAGTCAAGTCAGACTCAATGTAAGGGATCCTACTCCTCTCTTTCTTTCTAAGTACACTCTTTTATGTCATTCCTTTTAAAGCTCATATTTCTTGTTATTGGGATGTTATTTTATATTAATATTACTGTAATTTTTATGTTAATATGATGAGAGACCCTATTCTCTCTCATCAATCCATTTTGGAAGTCTTAAGTGGCGCCGTTAGGGTGCCGAGTGTTCGTAAGGGATTTTTCATCTCACATTTATTCCCATGAGATTTATGCTACATTTGCCACAATTTCCTTTGAGTGGTGTATGTACTACCCATTATTTTACTCATTGTGTAATATACTTTTATTCGTGAGTATTTACATCAATGTTGTATTGTCCTTATTTCACGGGGTTCATGTCTCGAAAGATACCCATGTCGGTAAGGGAACCTTTCACCCTCCTCTTTTTAAAAGACTTCTTTTGTTATGTCTTTTAATTCCCATACTGTTATGTTGGGATATGGTCTTATATATCCTTATTTATTTAAATTCTATTTCAATGTGATGAGATACCCTTTTTATCCTACATCAACTCATTTTCTGAATTTTGTAGTAATGTCGTTAGGATGTCAAATTTTTGCAAGGAAACTTCTTAACCCAATTTTGATTATTTGGGATAAGCTTGTACTCCGTGAATATGTCGTTCTATGAATATGTGTTAATAAACTCTGATTTTTTACACATAATATCCACTTAAATTTGGTGTATTAGTTTGTCACACATAATTATGTAATTTATTTATCCTTAATCCAAGGATACCATCTTTGTAAGGGACTTCGTCTCAATCTCCTTTCATTGAGGCATATTTTATTTTATACACAACCTTCTTTTATACAGTGTATAAACCCCTTTGACTTTTGCGTTTATCCAAAAAGGATTCATTTTTATACGAAGCGTTTTACTAAACAATAAAATGGAATGTTTTTGTCGTACTTATGCGCCGACAACGACTTCTCCATCGTCGTGACCATTATTTGAGTTTCGGCTTCCTCTACAAACCATACCTTCTTTTTAAAAGAAAAAATAAATATCATGTTTTACTTTTCTTTTATTTTGGTATTGAAAATGGTTTGCATAATGTTTTTATATCAATGTGTTGTATTGATATCTTGTTACTGAAAGGTGGAAATGTTATGTTTCCTTTATGCATGTTTTATGTGATACGATTATGTTATGGTTCTTGGGCATTGTTATGAAGACGGGTGGTTCCATGATAAACTAAGGGCGGGTGAGCCCGATATATCTCTCCAATGAATTGAGTAACGCGAAGGAGTTAAACATTAAGGTTTCTCTGAAGAGATTTAGGGAATATACTGTGATGGGTATTCCAAACGTAACCAAGATGGTTACTCCCTACGTATGAATGTTATGAATGCCTCAAGTTACCTTTATGTCTTATGATTTCTATGATGTATTCATGATTTTATGAGGTATGTTAATGTGCCTATGTTTTATGGGTAATGTATGATTTCATTCTTATTATTATATGAACTCATGTTTCCTTTCCATATTTTTTATAACCCTTACTGAGATTTTTATTATCATCCCAAGTTTTTTGAAATGTTTTTCACAGGTCCAGGGAAAGGTACATGATATGATGATTGTGTCAAGAAAGTCTCAAGAATGAATTCATGCTTTATTTTTTAAATATGTTTCCGTTGATGGGAATGAAATGAATACTATCTTTTATGTAACCACTTTTTTTAAATGTGGAATGTAATGCAAGTTTTAGGATCTAATTCTCTAAAACTCTAAACCTGAATGGATCATCAATGTGTAATCTTGTAATAACCCAAGATTAAGTAAGGTTTTAGGCCGGGGCCTTATATTATATGTATATGGTCCTAAAATATTAAAATAATAGTCTTGCTTATGTGGAGGTGAGTTACACTCTCCAGGAAATAATTTTAAAATATTAATATATTTTATAAGTCTCGGAGGGTCTGTTAAAGAATGTTAAAATCAATCAAACAAATGTAAAATAAAAATAATTTAAATTTAATGCATATATTGGCTGAATTCTATGGTTATATTATTTTATTACATCCTTATTGGGTCATAATGAATCCATAAAACAGATTATATATTAATTTGGTATTTAATTTTTGTCGGCAAATTTGACTATCTAAAAAAAATTGAATCCTTTACCGTTGGATAATTTCAATGTCTAGATTTATAAAATAAAATTTATTTTATCTAAATAATTTTTTAAATATGTGTAAATTTTATTTTAAAATAAAAATTGAAATTATTTGAAAATTCTGGGGTTTTGAAAAAAAAATCTATTTTCAAACCTTAATAAAAACTACATTTGAATTCCTAAAAATTATATGATAATTTATATTTAATAAAAATAAATTTTTTGATAATATTTTATTAAAATATTTTTTAATTAAATAATCCATCAATCCATTATGATATATTTCTTATTTGAAGTTAAATATTAACTAAAAATACCATTTGTGATGTAAAAACCATTTACAATGTAACAATATTAAAAATGTATGTATATTCTTTATTCTATACAAAAATAATGTACATAATCATAATTCCATGGTCTTGTTACATATTCCATTATTACAGCACCATATTCTATAAGAGTATGGTGTGCGATGGTGGGGATTTTTTTGGGATTTTTGGCGAACATGGTTTCAACCATGATTCAGATGATCTTGAATGTCTCCCATAAACAGTTTCACTCATGCTTAAGTTGTTGGATCTCATCTTGGGCTTGGCCTTGGGAAAATCCCATAAATGTTATCTCCCTCAAATGATCTGATGAATGTGCTTCAAATGGAATGATCCTACAGGTCAATTCCATCACTTCTTTTTTGTTTAAAAATGATTTATTAAAATCATATATATATACTGGTCATGGAATCACTGTTCAATATCTATATTATCAACGGTAATCATACTGAACAGTTATTTAAATCCAATTGTATAAAATAACAAAGTGTGTGTGTTTTATATATCCATAATACATTTTATTAAATAAAATGAAGCTAATTTTGTTCATGAATATTCAGGTTTTTACATTATAGGTGTGAAGAATATTGACATATCGTGGTTGTTTATAGGGATGTGAAAGGATACAAAAGCTATTTTTGAATACATTTTAGGTGAGCTAACATTTTTACCTAAATAATGTATTATAATTAAACAACAATCAATTATTAATGTTTAATTGATGAATAATGACTATAAAATAGGGCTTATACAAGTTTCAATGTCGTTTTTTTCTTAAATTTATGAATCAATACTTTATTAACTTAATTGTTATCTTAAAAATTATAATTAATATTGATCAAATTGACTAATATTTTTGGTCAAAAAACATAGTAGAAATTATTAGTAATTAAAAATAATGTTTATTAAAAATATGTAATCCATTTAAACAAATTTCAATCACTATTGTCGCAAAAAGTAATTTAAAATTAATCTAGTAGTCCGGTCGATAATGCGGGTTATTAAATTTAAAACATTCGAATGATTGCAATGTTTTAATAAAAATATTTTATGAAAAGTAGTTTCAAAGACCTAAATATAATAAATTGAATTTTTTTATCTAATAAATAATATAATTTATCATTATAATTATATTCGATGAAAAAGAAGTTTTCAATTAAAATCCATTATTTTTCACTTTTCAAAAGAATTTACATTTATCGGAAAAATCCAAAATATTCTCCCAAATCTAATTTCAAAAAAATAAATTCCAAAAAGAATTGTATATTATCCAATTAAATTTCTAAATATTATAAAAATTACTTTTTTAGTTTCCACAGAATTAAATTAAATGAAATTCATTTGATATAATGGTTTTTATATATATATAAGGATGTTACCAAAAATATTATCATTCATTATAAATTTTTTATTTAGATAATAAAATTTAAATAATATTTTAAAATTAGTTATTATTATTTATAGAACTATTTTTATCTTCAAGGACAAAATTGTCTTATTTTAATAAATATAATAATAAATTGATTTTCCGTATAAAAATCATTGTTGTGTGTAATGCATGAAATGTCATTTTTTTGTGAAATGTATGCCGAGTCAATGTTCCATGTAACATATAAATAGTCTATTTTCCATGTATCATATTATGAGTTCGTGGCATGTAACATATAGAAATTCATTATCATGTGAATTCAATGTTTCACATAGTGTATTGCAAGACATGAGTAAATATTTAATTTATTCGAGAAAAAAATTTCCATAAAATCTCAGGTTGTTACATCACAATAAAATAATGAAGTAGATATTAAAGTTTTTATGTCATTATCCCCATGGTATGCATGTACAACTATACCTTCTTCAGCCTAGGTTATATTTCTCTAAACATAAGATTATTGATGTAGAAAAATTGGAACCATGGATATATGAATAAGAATCCTTGAGTATCACTATTCATCTGGAATCCACAGTGAATCCAAATAATCTATATGTAATTAGGTTCATATAAGGTTCTACATTAAAAAAGGTACATCAATCCAAGAAACATTATGAAACCAACATGGATCTTCATTTCAATCAATTTCAAAAATATAGTTATGAACCCTATGTCCAATAATGAGGAACCCCAAGTCCAATAATCAAAATAAATGAAAAGGAATTCCTTGTCCACTAATGATTAACACCATCCACTAATTTTTTTAGAAATTGTATCGAAAACTATGTCATATAATGATTAATTTCATGTATAATAATTTCAATACATGATAATGAATTACATATCTAATAATGGGGAATGGTATTTCCATTAATTTTAATAAACAACAAGAATGTGATGTCATATAATGGGAAATGTTCGTAGAAATAATTTCCAATAAATGATTTGGCGACCCTTATCCACAATCCCTTAACAATTTATAATAATTAAATTCTATATAACCTACCAGAAATTTTAAATAATTCCTTATAGAACCCAACAATAGATCAATGTAATAAAAAATTAATTTTCACATTACATTTCTTAATTAAATAGATTCGATTAGATAATATACATTCAAATTTACATTCATTATAATTAAATAATATTCATAAACTTTTTAATCAAAAAAACATAATTACAAGTGACAATGGACGATTTGAGAACACATTCCATAATAAAAATAAATTGTACTACTTATAGTGGTTAGTCATAGAAGTTAAAAATAAATTAAATGATTAGAGACTAATGGGGATTATCCAACCCAGCTAGAAACTAAATATAATCATTTTATAAATTCAATTATAGGTAAATGGGAATTAATAATTTCACTTAACAGTATTTTATATTATTAAAATCGAAGTATTTTCCACTAACAATTCATTTAATCCACTTAAGGAATTCTATAAGACAGTGGAAATTTCAACACACCCAAGGGGTGGACTAGTCATAAGGAAAATTTGATAACACTGGGTGTTTAATTTTACACACCCTCTCTGGTGTTGTCGGTTTAGTTCATCTCCTATAACTATGACAACAATCTTCAGGAATATAAAATTTCTAATATATGAATTAAATTTAAGGTATTTTAATTTTTAGGAGAATGAAATGGAAATTTTGGTTTAAGGAAAAAAGAAATTTACAAACAATGAAACATTAAGGGAAAATAAACTAGAACACCTACCTCATAAAAATGATGATTTTTTCACAAAATATTTTCCATTGATTGAGTATGGAACATGTGATATTAAAGAATTAGATTGACACACTGAATATAGTGAATACGAGCTCTCATGGAAATAACATTTGATGCAACAATAAGAACATAAAAATGTATAATATTAGTCATAGAATTAACATGTTATATACAATGTGATGAAAAACAATCGACCCGGAGTCTATATGTATGAGAAAATCTAATCCTTACAATACAAATAAGGGAGATATATTTGGTATAAGTGGTGTGTCAAATTTCAGGGAATGCAGTTATTTTTTGTCAAAATGAACCAAGCGAAAAAATATTTTTGAATTTATAAAGATGGATGTATGATTTTCAAAACTAGGCACCAACCTTGTTCCTCTATATTAATTTGAGAAAGATCCCACATATTCTATGTTCATGTTCTGAAAAATAATTCGCACACCATGCACTCAGAACTTTCTCATCCCACACCCAACACATGCTTGCTGCATATTCAGACAAACCATGAACAAGCCATATGGTTCACCTCTGCTTTCTTATGATGACTTGTTGCATGGCCATGTGTCCATAGCTACATGGTTTTACAAACCAAGTGACACCCCAAAAAAATCATGGATGAGGTTCATGGTTAGAGTAAACAATACACATACACTTTATCTTCAAAAAACATTTTATTAGAAGTTAAATGACCCAAATATGTTATTTAGATGCTCTGTAGGCCATTTAGGACTCAAATATTGTAAAAAACATGTTTATGTGTTCAAAATATAAATATTAAATTATGATGATATGATTTCAAATTGTCCCATCCAACAGATAAAATATTTAAATTCCCTTGAAAATTATGACCCATACAAAACATGGGATCTTACAATCACTCACCATTTGTATCATCAATTTTATGCCAATAATAATAATTCATGCTCACACATCGTGATATTTTTTATAATTAACTAATAAACTATTATAATATTATTTTTGGGATTTTAGAATGGTTAAGTATGACATTAATTACTATTACAAATAATTATATTATGTTTTATAATACAATATTTATGTTATTAACAACAAATGTATTTTTCTTCCAAATTAATAATTTCATTAAAATAAAAATATTTTATATTCAATATCAAGAGGGTATATTATTATTGTTATTAATTAAGTATTTATAATTAATATAATAAATATGTTAGATATTTCTAGAAGAATATTTTGAATGTAATATTAATAATAATTATATTAATAAAATATTATGTGAATAGGGAATCCCCTTTTTTCATAGTCATGTTACTCTAACAAGTGGGAGAGATAATCATTTCTTTTCATTCTTCACTATCTATGATTTCCTCTTCTATTATCCATGGAAATGAATATATGCATTTATAATTATTGTTACACTTCCTCTAAAATTTATCTTCTTCTTCTCATGTTCACTTTATACCATGGGTTCACCGGTGAAGGGGGTTTCACCATTTTAAGGAAAACACCAAAAAAACCGTAGTTAGTTTTCTTTTAATATTAGATTGGGCATTATATATGTCAAATTTACCAAATTAGAGAATCTAAATTCATACTACTATATGCTGGTAAGTGTCCTTACATTTAAGGCTTGGGTAGATTTTTTTTATTCTTATGTTCATTGTTTTCTAATTAAATATTTATAGTTTCATTGGACTATGAGTGTTTTACTATGTGGGTAGTAGATTCTAAAACATATTATAATGTAAAATAAGTAGGTGGATATATGTTCATACCTTTATTTATCAAACTGAGATTGTTTATATTCCTTAATTATGTTTTATCCAAATTAATATCATAATTAATGTCTATGATAAATTATTTTTTATTTTTTTACCATTATGTTTTCAGATGATAATAGAAATTGGTTATTTTAAAATTGACATTCTGTGTCAAAATATTCAGCCACATAGAAGTGGATTACTTAAATTAGTGAAATTGTTTATAGGTAAATAGTTATAATTATTTTATGAGAATATTTTACATTGTTTTATAATAATTTTCAATGAATTATACAAATGATTTTACAAATTAATTTATTTGTAAAATTGGAGTTTGGATTAATTGAATTACATTCCTTTTATATTCCAAGATTAAAAAAATTCCAATGTTATTATAAACTGAAATTGAATAAATTTATTTTAATGAAATATGATGGATTGTTATGAAAGATGAGTTTTTATTATGTAATACAATGAATAAGCTACTACATTGAATTTTACATTTCCTCATGGAACTCCTTGGATTCCTATGTTAGATAATTGGACATGTGATAATATTAATTATGTAGGATATTATGTAATAATGTGACCCCATAGTTACCTATCCTTATATAATAATATACCCAAGATACAAAAACATGGATGTGGTGATCCAATTGTTGTTTGGATAAAAATATATGGTTCTACCCTAAGAACATAAGTTAATGACATATTATTCAAATTGAGGATTTATTGTATCAACACCTCTAGTGACAATGATATATCCTATGATGCTTTTTGTAATTTTAGAACAAAAAATTTTCTAATAATTGTATTTTGGATTTTAACTACATAACATCATTAAAATTGTAAAAATGGTTTTATTTTAAGTATTTTTTTTAACATATCTCCACATGAATTTTTATAAATAAAATTCAATCCTTTATTAATATTTTTATATAAAACATGTATGTTGGGGATCATTTTAAAAAGATTTTACATGGGGTGTGGGGTTGAAGCCTATAAGGATTGTTAACTCACACCCTACACACAACCATTAGGTGTTTGTAGAACTTCTGATTTGTCCAATTTATATGTCGTGAAAGAGTTAATTTTATACATTATAATCAAATAAATTAAACCATATCCTCATGTATGTGGTAATGAAGGTGGTGGTATACAATATAATCACATTTCTAGGGGGTAAGTAGACTATTTTTTATTTAATATTTTTGTTATCTTGTAGCTTCATCTTATGGGATATGAGATATATTAAAAAATTATTATTATCGAGTATTCGTTTGATATCCCTTTTGGTCTCATTAATTGATTTCAGATTTTATTGTTGGAACCATAATGATTGAATAACACTAACTCAATGCATGGTAAGATAATAGAAACCATGATTCCCATGACTATTGGGATTTTCTATTGGTAAATAACATATAATATAAATGAAAAACTATACGAGACTCCATAGATGAATTATGATATAGATTAAAACCAAATTCCGGGTGATGATCATTAATAAAAACATAATGAATCATCCCTGAGAGGTGTATTCATGAGTAAATAGATTAAACTGACATTCAAGAATGATTCTGTTCACAATAATAATATGATTGTACCTATTGAAAGTAATGGAAGGAGAATGAAGAGATAACGTATATAATTGGTAGGGAATATGCTAGGTACATAAAAAAATTCCCTAGGGTACTACCTTCCTTATATTGTTCCTATTATATACCCAATCATTTTTAGAATTTACACATCATTTAGTTATTGTATGTGTATTTATCCATGAATTAATAAATTTTTACATTCAAATAATATTTTTATTCTACAATTGACATAAATAGCAATGTAATTGTTTTTTATATATAATTGATTTAAATTGAATAGAGATTCAAACATTAATAGTTAATAATTGTTTACTAATATCAATTATAGGGTTTCATAAAAATTTTAAATTATTGTTTTTAATGACTAGATATATAGTCACTCAAACTATACGAATTGTTTAGGATGTTTTTTTGGGGACTAAACCTTGTAATATGATATACCAATCCAATGGCATATTACCCGAACCTGAATCATTGAATTGGTGCTGGAGTTCCACACGACATAATTTACATCACCTCATATACAGGCGGTTTCCAACTAGTAGTTAGGGTTGAGATGTAATCATTCTGGGTACTATAACATCGGTATTAGTGAAGAGAATAGTAAAACAAGATTAAAAATTAAAAAAGAATAAATGGTATCAAAATATCATGGAAAATATATCATTGGATAAAAAATAATAAATTGAAAATCCCTATAGTGGTCATTCAAACATGGTAATGGAAGGGAATGTATTTAAATAAAAAATTCTAGTATCAATCCATTGATTTTCAGGGTACAACCTCTAAACAAAATGCTATATATTCTAGCTCCCTATTTTTTGTGAATTTAACTTCCCTATGAAATATATGAAAAATTATATATTAATATCAATATTTTCATCCCAGGTGTGAGTATAAACATACTAATACACCACCAATGTGTCTGTAACCCAAGTTCACAAGAATAAGAGTGTATTTCATGGGAGTAAATAAATGTGAAATAAGCACCAATAAATCACACCCTAAGGGTTCATGTGAAAACAAATCCACCACAAACCCCCAACCATACGTAATGAAGGAGAAGAATCAATTAATTCTCATTAAATGACCCCTCATAAGTAACCATGTGAATCCCCTTAAATTAAGTCATAATAAATGGATTTAGGTGGTAGTTTAAATCATTTTAAAACCCATGTGATTACCACCATTTCCCCCAAAAATCTATCCCCATGACAATTGTGTTACTGAACATCCTATCACAAACATCTTAGGAAAATGACTAGTTTCCATGGGCTAAGTCCTTTTGCATCTATACTAACTCCAAAGCATTCATGGTGATGTTGACTAAAATAAAATCCATAGGAATATTTCTCGAGCACCATGACATTACCTTAACCTTGAAATTTTTTCCCCATTTTCTATTTCACACATAGTATTATGAGGTACCTCCCCAACGTAATTCATGACCTTGTAGTTTCCCATATTCTATATATAGAACATCAGAACCACATTTATGTATCTAAAAACCTCAAAACTAAATTAAAATCTCTCAATATCATAACCTTACATGGAACAACTAAGATAAACCTAAGGAATATATAGATAAATGTTTTTAAATATTTGAAACAGAAATTTGGGGACTTTAAAATTTAATATTATTTGCCTTGTTTTATATTATTTCATTTCTTTTGACTTGTATATATCATTGATTACTATATCTACTTGACCACACCAATTATGTATACTATTTATGGACTTTCTCAATCAATTTCCCACTTACACTAATTACCCATTGAATTTATCCTATATGACCATATATTATATGAATTATAAATAATTATGAAATAATATCCAAAAAATGAATTAGGATATCATCCCAATATCTTTTGGAAATACATCATAATTAAAAAACCTCAATTAAATCAGGAGAAACAACATTCATGTATCTATCCAAAACACTTTTTTTATAAATAGTAAAAAAAAACATTAGCTATGATATATTATTTTAATAAATGTAAATCATCATTTAATCAATGGTATAGTGTGACCCCATAGGCCTTTTTAGCATTGAAAAAAATATAAATTCCCAAATTCATAAATATATTAAATGTGATGGCTCTGATGGATTTCCATTATAACTCATGATTCAAAGGGATCTATTGTGATCTTTATCCAACATAAGTATCATTATACATGTGTCTAGTAATTATACAATATACTTGTATACATAATCATACAATCTATTTTAAAAGGATATCATGTGACCATGGTATATAGAGTGTGTCCATCTCATATATCCACCTTATATGTTATAAATTAATTGAGTATTAAATTAATATTTGTATGAATACATCACATGTCATTCATAAAATAAAATGACTACATCACATTCCCCTCATCCAAATAGATAATAACACCAAACCCACATTATCATGGTAAATCCATATAATTTATCATGCTATCTAAATAAATCAATATACAGTCATAATCATCAAAATAGTCGAGAAATCATATCTTTATTATTCCTCAAATAAACTATCTTATCAATATTTACCCATATATGAAAAATATTATGTAATACTAAAGCATTTTTAAGAAAACATATCAAATGATGAATGTTCTCAGGTTTGGATTCACTCAAAAATAATACATGATGGTATAATTTGAACCATGAACCCCTAACATACCATCTATATATTGTATTACACTCTATGTGGCATACATGGATAGATATCATAAACACAAAACCACTTTAATTCCTTAAGAGTAGATTATATCGTTAAATTAAATTTAACCAATGGTAACCAAATTATTTCTTTATAATCTATAATATTCCCAGATAAAAATTGGTAAGGGATATCTTAAATTTTATTCTTGTGATGGTTAATTTTCAAGTTTTTTCATGAAATCTATACATAAAATATGAAATAAAAATAAATCAAAGACTAGTAATTTGATAACATGAATCATTTCTTATACTTAACATCTTTTAATTATACAAGTAATGTTATATGTAATGGACCATATATTCATATCACATATGATATAATGTTATATTGAACATATATTTGATTCAATTTTTTAACTAATTAAATATGTATGTAATTATTATCACAACTCAATAATACAATCTATTAAAACCATCTTTGTAAACTATTTACAGAGTAAAAAGTTAAATATTTGAATATTTGGATAATGGAGAGACATATGAAACATATTTCTAATGTTGAAGTACCCTAATATTGTTTTCATCATCCTTTTATAATAAAAACAATCCAATGATACGATATTTCTATCTTATTTTTTCTACTTAAATATCATTCTATGTTCAACATCATCATCATTCTAAAAAAATTCCTTTAATACTTTTCATTATGATTATCTTAGGAACAAATAAAAATCTATATATTACTATTATACCCTGATATTAACTTTTTATTTTTACATATATGTTTTCTTAATTATTTCACATAAAATTTTCCAAGTCCAATTATCAGGCCATAAGGATAATAGTTTATATATATTTTCATGAATATATTGTTAAAATACAAAAAGAAAATTTCTCTTAGAGTAAAATTATTTACCATATATAAAAAAAATCTTTCAAGTAAATTTTTTTGAGTATATTATAGAATATAATGAATCATAAATGTGTGTATTAAATTCATCATATTGGGTTGTTTACAAAAAATCTATATTAAAAAATAATTTCTCTTAAAATATCAATGAAATTGTATTAAAAATAGATACTTCTACTTAGCTCAATCTATTCCTATAACATGCATTCTCATTCCTATTATATATTATACAGTATTTTACACTTAATATGAATTTAAAATACATTATTAAATAATACTTTCTTTTATTGTATACTCTTTGATGTTTAAAATGTTGTAATATTTTTATTTTGTATCCAATACCATAAATATCAATTTATTGATTTATATATCATTGAAACTGTACATGGACATTCTAGTGTGTTTCAGAAACCCCTTTCGATAAATTGATAATTCTTGATTATGGATAATCTTCTCTTCTAACTCATTTTTTCAGTTATATTCAATAACCATGGCTGGATACTCTCAAAAAATATGTATGGAGTTTTTAACAAAATTTCATATTCTAATTCTTTTTACTGATTTTTACTATTAATAATATAATTAATGATATAAGTCTTTTTCCTAGTTCAACTATCCAAAACACATTAACAAAATAACTTAATATATTGTTTAACTCATTATAGTTTTATGAATATTTTAATTGAAACCTAGAAAATAAATTCAATTTTCAAACTAATACATAGAGTATATCTTTGGTATAAATAATTCCTTAAATTTAAAATGTTTTTAAATAATTTATTTGAGACAAATATTTCTCTATACATTTCGTATCTAATAACTTTTAAACCACATATAAAGTCATCTATACTTTTCTTAACAATATATTAGACTCAGATGTGTTAATATTTCGATATTTGGTTATTCAGGAATGAGTTCTAGAGTAGCATGGGACTTTTTAGAATACTTATGTAATATTCATGTGTTAATTATCAATCCATGATGCTTCTTATATTAACCAAATCAGTTACATAGGATTTTTTAAACTATGATGATGATAATTCCATTCATTATCTACCATAGAATTCATTGTCATATGAGAATCGTGTTTTACATATATTTTATAAGAAGATTAATGAAATTTGTTCCCAAAAAATGAAGGTTAATTTTATGATAGTCTTCATATTGAATATTGCAAAAAATCAATATTTTACAAATCTATGGGCCACTATTACTTTTCCCATCATGTAGATAATTACATATATTTTCATATCAATCATATTAATCATGATGAATTGAGTATTGAGTAGATGAATCTATATCCTACTCCATCATATTGATCAACCCATCATTATCCATTGGGTAAGATAATTCTCAAACTATTTCTATACATAGTGTTTCCCAAATTATAAAATTGGGAACCTATTCATATTTGGTTCATCATTAGTTTAGTTTCACATGATAATTAATTGGAATTCCACAATGGTAGAACCTATTGGGTTGAATGATTGATGTCCTAAAAAAGGTTTTCTTTGAATGAAATCTCAAACATACTATTTTAAATGTATATTTATTTTCACAATCACAGATAATGTATTCCCTTAACATGTATCTAGTCATAGAATTATTTATTTTGGAATCCATACATCTAATACTAAATCCATATACTAAATCCATATTGATGTATAACGCTTTACATAACTATTATGAAAGTAAGAGTTAAATTTTATTAAGACTAAATAAATTACCAAACCTCACACATAAATAATTATAAAACTTAATAATAATTTATAGATGTATTTTATCTATTTAAAACATATCATACAACCATTTAAAATGTAAAAAAATTATATTTATGAATAATTTATAGAATAAATAAAAAAACAATTATTTATATATATAAACAGTAGATAAAATATTTATACCAATTCATAAGTAAGTTATATACCCTTTATAAATTATCTCCACTTATGGACATTCCATATTTTGTTTAATATTAAAAAAATCAAAAATTTACTCCTTTATATGGTGTTTTATATGCTTTTTTATGTAAAAATATTATATCTGGAATATAAACAATAGAGATTTGAATTATTCATATATTATGTAGACATTAATTTTATAACACGTTCACTATTTGTTAAATATTTATCATATCAAATAATAATTTTTTTGATATTTGAAAATAATTCCCTCTAATAAAATAATTAATTCGAACAATTGAAAAATACATAATCCATATTAATGAATTATTTTACAAAAAAACATTATATTTTTCTTTATTCAATAATTTTTAATTTTTTTGGAATATCTCTTATGTGAATTGAAGGTCAATGTTTTCTTAATATTTAAATAATGAGTAATTTCAATATATATCTATGTTGGGTAATGAAGGAAGTTTTTAATTATAGTAGAATACTCTACAATTATAAAATTGGAATGAAGAAGTAATTCTGTTTATTCTTCAAATACCTTACTAGATTATAGGATGCATCATCTACACATGTTATTAGTTTCAATGTAATATAAATGTGAATGAATTTTGATATTTTCTATACATTAATGTTCTAGTATTTTATAGATGAAATAACCACTATTAAAATATATGCTTCACAACTGTTTAAAATAATGGATGTATTAACTTTTTGAAGAGTAGTTATTTATAATTGATTACTGGTATATTGATGCATGTTAGGATGAAAATCCATCCAGGAATTAATTAACATGAATAATTTTATATTAGATATATTATATAACTTCTAAAATTAATTGTACATTAATGAATTCAATAATGAATTGATTGGGAAATTGTTGATTTTTATAAATGAAAAAAATATTATTTATTTCTATATTTTTATTCTATGGGAAATAATATTTTGTTATTTATAAATATTTTAATAGTACAAAAATCATTCAAGAGTAATGCTATTTATTTGATTTGGTAAATATACATGATGAAAATTAGAGTTAATTATGAACCATGTATATATGATTTTTAGGTTGCAGGTTCCCAGAGAATTTATAAGGACCCCTTTGGTGTTTCACTACAAATGGAAAAGTTTTTTTATTGATTAAAAAACTAATTGTAAAATTAATTTAATTCATAACATTAACAAGATAATTTTTAAGTAACTCCTTTAAATTCATAGATAATATCTTGAGTATTGAATAGAAAATATCAATTGATCGAAAATATAATATCATCCTAGATCTAGAAAATTGGACATGAAGAAAATACCTTTTAGGATAATAAATAAAATTTAATAATTTTTAATATCATCCATAGTGTTTAAATGCATAAACATGATGCCCCCTGTATGATATGCAATATCATTGATTTGATACATACAATTTTTCAAGAAAACAGTGATTTGAAAAAGTCCCAAAGAATATTGTGATATACAATGTTTTTGATATTTCAAAATATTATTTTTGGATACCAGATAATAATACAATAGGGGTAAAAACCTTATTGTAATGTGTATGTAAAATGAGGAAAACATAAGACGATTTAGAGAATAATAAGTCATTTTCAAAAAAGTAAATGCAGAATTTTATCAAATGATTATTATATTTAATCAGCACATTGTGATTTATATGAAATTATTTTTCATATTTAATGTTTTAAATTTACTAAAATGTGCAGATATTGAAAATATTTTATTAAATATTTAAGTAATTTTACATTTTTATATTGTAATTATTCATTAATGTATAAAACACCATAATAATTAAAATGGATTCTGATTGAATTTTCATAAAGTGAAAGCGATCTTCACACCTAGAAAAAATATACCACTCTATAGAGAAGTATAACATATGAGATAATAGTTAAATATCTTTTTTACAATTCAGAGAGGTAGAATATTTTGATGATCAGTTCATTCCATGGTCATTGTGAATTGTGAAGATTATTAGATAAATAATATAGAAGAAGTGTCTCATTTGTGAGAAATGGTGGTAATCATTAACTCCATTGTTAATTTCATGGTGTATCATGCAACAATTAAATTAACTAATTTCATGATTTGAGATCCCACAAGAAATATATTAGGATAAGTAGGATTTTCAAAATAATTGGATACCCCATGTTGTTTCATGAATTAATGTTTTCCACTATAGATTTTTTTGGTATTTTAAGGAATATTTTAAGAAGAATTATCTATGTTATTCACATCCAAACAATTATTGTTAACAATTTTTAAGGATTAAATTTTAAAAAAACCAGATATGTAACAATTTGGATTTAATAATAGGAATTTGGTTGTGAAAATATAGAGGGATTTTCATATTAAAAATTTGAAATTATTCATTCCTTAATTTGTGAAGATAAATATTGAAGTTGAATAATGAGAAATTTAATGGTGTAGAGAATGCAATACTAAATTCAAAGAAAATTTACATTTATTGAACAATGATTGAATAATTCAACACTATTAGTATTGAATAATTCAGTATTATGAGTATTGAAGTAATAAAATCAGATGATATTCAAGAAGTGATGTAAATATTCACTATAAATGAATAATTAGAAAATAATGAGTCTTATGTGAATACCCTCTCTATGATATTGTGTAACACCCCAACCCTAGAAGCCGGCAGCCAATGCATTATTACATTTTATTAGAATTATAACATGGAATAAAATCATCAAACACCCTCTATATTAGTAGTCTTGGAATTCCAAATTACATAAATGATACTGATAAAACATAGGGAAATTAGAAATACAGACATAATACATAGAAAAATTAATCTACACCCTTGATTTCTTATTCAATGATTTAACCTTCATAACTTGGTTAATGAAACATAATAAGTGTGTGCTCAAATACTAAATAAGGGTAAGTAAAGAGGAATAAAAAATAATTAAATGGATATAAACAATCATGGAATGGTAAATAATTGATAACACGTGACATTTTACAACTAGATAAGAATATCTAAATATGGAAAATTAGAAACTGATACTTGTTCCATTAAATCATTTAATTGGAAATAAAACGTAACCATAGTTTTTTCAACAAAAAATATGAAGGATAATTAGTAGCTATATTCTCAATAACAGAAATTTTTTTGGACAATATTTTTCCTTGGAACATGACACCTTTACTATTAAAAGACAATTTCATATTTTTGGCCATGTAATTCTCCTCCAAAGAATACGGATGCATCGAGCAGCATTCATCCACCAGTTCCCTACCCATTAGGATTTCCATAATCAGTCCCAAACCCATGTATTATATGTCAAATTATTTTACCATATATAAAATAAAAATGGTTACTTATCAATTTTTCATATTTAATAGATAATATGGATTTATAAATCATCCCTCATAGGAGGTTAAGTACAGAAAGGGTTGTTGACAATAAAACAATCTTGAGGAAAAATAATATTTAATCATTTCAATGCATTCCATACGTGTTGAAAACTTATAATTAAAAATTCATATTGAATTAAATAAAACTTATAATATCATGATAACAAGTGGATTCATGATATAATTTTTCAACGGGTAGTATATATAGAAAATGTTGAATTGGGGCATAAGAAATGTATGTCACAATGGAAAATAAATTTAGATGAAATCCCTTACCTTATACTTTATTTTTTTTGGGTGGTCATTAGCCTTATGTATAGTGGTATAAAATATGTTACTAACTAATAAAAGAACCACACACATTTTTATAATATAATATATTAACTTATTAAAATATATTATTACCCATTTGTTAACACTCTTTCATCATTTGAACTGTTATGGGTGTCAGTTTCCTCGTTTTATCAATTTACATTTTATTTCTTATTTGTTGTTATGATTAAATATATCATGGTTTAATCATCTAAATAATGTAAAACTTGAATAAATTATAAAATATAATACGTAAATACTTATTCATAAGTGTGCATAAAATTTGAAGATTAGAAATGCAGGGAGATAGTAGGACCTCGTGTCCATGCATGCTACTTTAATTTCATTGTTGAATTAAAATAATTAAATTTAAATGATAAAAATTTAAATTATAATTATATTATCATACCTATGTTATATATGTTACATATAGTTATTAAATAAATCCATTATATGTTCCATGTATGGATTGACCGAGTTATATTGATTTGAGGGCCTGTAGTCCACACTACATCAAACGAAATTATCATATTTACAAAAATTGGGTAGAATAAACGTATGTTCTAAATAAAAATTATAGAATAATGAGACAACTTAAATAACATATATATCTTATATAAATATTGTGTTCATCATAATGGACACCATGAGAGGACATACGAAATAGTTTGACAATCATCTATTCGTGAGGCAGTAGTTCACCGTATAAAGAAATAGTTTGTGTGTTACCCATTAGATGGATGAGTGTGTAAGGTTATATCAAACCATTATCTTAAAAAAATCCTATTATATTGAAAATATTTTTTTTTGTAATAATATAATCTGAAAAATATAGGGAGTGGATAATCGAAATGAAATTAGAAAGCTTGACAAAAGTTGTTACCTCTTAATTGGGTAACCTATTTTAGATTGTACCTATAGAATCGTTGAATTGATTTATTCCAAAGGGGAGGCATCTAGGAATATTGTAGGAATTTTGGTAGACTATTTTTATTGTTGTTGGATGATCCAATGTGGCTTGAGAGGTGGCAGGAAGGAGTGGAGTTCTTGTCTTTTTATACTGGAGGGGGAGTGGCACTTTTGTAAATACAAAAATATATATTCACTATTGAGGGTCAATATTACGTAAAGTGACTCCAAAATGGACAAATTATATATTAACTGAGAATAATGGTCAAGAAAAATCTCATCCACACAAAAAACGTTTATGTTAATTATCTGGATGCTTAACTTATAAGATTCCTCATGTTTAACATTTTGGTTTTTATTAAAGCATATAGTTTTTTAATATAATTAATTATACCAGTAAGAAAAATTAATTGGATATTTATTATATAATTTAGTACCACCAAATTATTAATTTTATATTTAATTTTTAATATAATATTCCAATGCGTTTATAAAATTAATTATACAACAACCGAATATGATGCGCTAAAATGCTCTTTGCACTCGGACCGTGTAAACAACATTTTAAAAGTATTTGGGTCAATATGATAATTATAAAAGGTTAGTTGTTACATTAATATAACTCATTTAATATTTATTAACTCTTAAAATTACATGTAAGAATATATAATTTTTATTAATTTTAAATCATTTAATATTATTCATTTATTGTATAATAATAATAATGTAAATTATGAAATTATTTATTTAATGTTAATTTTAAAAAATAAGTCTTATATATGAATTCAAATATATTATTTTTTACTTGCGTTTAACATGATATATTTATATAAAAATAAATAATAAAATAACTCAATCAATTAATATTACTTTTAATATTTATAATATCATGTATTCCAATAAATGTTTAACTAATTAGTCACATTTTTAGTACATAAAAAATCTATAAAAAGTATTGATAATTTATCATGATAAAATTAACTCATATATGTTTCAGAAGGATATATATAACCGAAATTATATTCTTTTTTACATATCTCAATGTTTTATTAATCATAAAGATAACGAAATTTCTATTTTGGTCTTTATTATTTAACATTTTATATAGAGAACTTACATATTATAATATCCCAATAACCCATTTATTTTGATTCAATTGTGGAGATGGTAAAATTAATTGAAGATAAAATCCTTTAGAAAAGTATCTAGTCCATTTTTTCATTAATAATAATGTTTAACCCCTTATTAATCTTAATTATATGATAACCAACTTAATTACTTTTAATCACATTCACTATAAATTTTGTTTAAATAAAATTATGTTGATCTGATTTGACCACAAATATCATACTAATCACATGTTTTTATGTCATATTTTAAAAATTAGAACCATAGAAGCGAAAAAATTTAGATTAACGCTAATTCTGCATATGAGGTGAGATAACTCAGTTTTAAAGTAGAAAAACGTTCAAAAGATTGTTATGTTTTTATATTCAATTTTACAGAAAAAATTGATGCTATGAAACATAATTGTATAAAAAGAAGTATAATTAATCTAATTTTACTCTAAAATAATATAAAATATAATTCATCATTAATAATTATTTAAATGAAAAGGATGTTTTTAAATAAATTTCCGTAATTTTCACTATTCATAAAAAATGATGTTTCTCAAAAAAACCCAAAATTTTACAATAAGATCATTTGAAAATTATGAATTCTAAAATAATATTGATTTTTAAAAATAAAATCCTTAAGAATTTCAAAATTTCGTTTTAAAATAGGTTTTCCATTTCAAGGGTTCAAAACTCAGTCTTCCTTGTAATGCAAGTTAGCTCTGGGTCCTCTATAGCATATCTTTAACATTGTTTATAAATAATTGAAAAAATAATCATTATATAAAAGGAAAATATTGTAAAATTCTTTTGGTGTCACATTATCCCCACCTTAATTAAATTGTGTCCCCATAATTTAAACATGAGCTCAGTGATCAAGGGAAAAAACTATTCATGATAGAACTATGAAAACCCTGGTTTTATTACAAACCTAAACATGATTTATTATATAAAATATTCACATGATACAACATGGAATATTGAGAGGTCTAGTGTATTTGGGGATTAATATTAATACATAACAATTTAAAACATGAAATACAACATCATTATTGAATACTTTGTTTTACAAGACCACTACATTCCCTCGTACTTAGCATTGCATGGGCAAACCTGACGACATGCATAAGAAAAGGGTGAGATATAAATCCCAGAAAGGGAATAAACATGGAATACATGAGTATTAAAATACATGTTAGATAATAGGCATATCAATAGATCATAAGAGAAACATGGACATAAAGGCGTGATAAAGCATGATAATCATAACATGGAAATGTGGCAACAACACTTAACATGGAATTAACAAGATCCAAGGCCCATTTCACATTATGCTTGACTAGATCCTCATCTCACATGAAGCACGAGTAAAATTTCATTGCACTTGAATTATCATTAGTCAAAACTCATTGTAAATGATGTATCATGACACTATACTTTACCAAATGAATTGGAGCGCTATAAGGGTGCACCCTTCTTCTTAAACATTTCATTTCATGCATAAGTGTGCCACATGGATCATAAAACATGGATTCATAAAACATAATAATTTCATACATAAAAATGGAATGTGGAATGAATATTTATAATTACTAATCAAATTTTCATGAAGGTGAATACCCTTGATGGAGAAATGGTCATGGTATTCACTACACAATGGCATTGTCTTAGAAAATTGGTGCAATTTTGACAGCGTAACGACGTGATAAAAGAATTCATAAAAAGGGTTGATGAGAGACAAATGGGACTCATCATATCTACATGAAATGGACAGTAAGTGGGTCATATTGATACATTTCCCAACAAATTTAATGGAATTTAGATTCATGATACAAAGTATTTCTTGAATGTAAATGAGGAGAGAGAAGTTCCTTTCGGAGTTTCGGCATAGTATCAGGTGTACATGGGAGGCATTTAATGAGAGAGAAAGGGGTCTCCCATCATACAACAAATAATAGGGCAGTATGGGGGAGGTTCTAAACCATACCCCATCATTTATAATTGAAAATAAAAGTGCATAATAATATTTAAAAAAATTAGACAAAAAGTGAAAGGAAGAAAACCCCTTACTTAGAAGTGTGCTTCCAAAAGGCTTGATAGAAGCTTGAGAGAGGCTTCTTGGGAGCTTGGGGGACCTTTTAAGTATTCTAGAGAGAGTAGGGCAGAGGTTGGACTAACTCCAAAGTCTTTGAGAGAGGAGGAAGTGGGAGATTGGGTGGGTTTATATTGGAAAGGTGAGTGAATTTTTTATTATTTAGGTTTCGGACCCCTTACATTAAACTAATCCAAACCACAAATAAGAACATGGTTTTTGCCCATGGTTTTTAGAAAATGGGAGAAGAAAACAATATATTTTATTTCCTATGTCCGAACTTCTTAAAATATTGGGGTTGCTTATGTGGAGGTGAGTAACACTCCCATGGATAATAATTTAAAAAGACTAGATGTTTAATAAGTCTTGAGGAGTCCATTGATGCTTTGTAAAAGAAGTCAAACAAACCAAAAATCACATTATTTTAATGGTAAAACATATATTGGCCAAACATATAGCTTATATTATTTTATTACATCACTATTGGGTCATTATGATGTCATAAAACACAATATATATTTAAACGGTATTTAATTTTTACCCAAATATTTAATGGTCTCAGAAAATTATGAAAAATTCACCATTGGATAATTTCGACGTCTTGATTATAGAAATAACATTTATTTTATATAAATAAATTTCTAAATATGTTAATTTTCTCTTTTTAAAATAAAAACTACATTTATCGAAAATTCATGGGTTTTGACAAAATATGGCTTTCAAACCTTAATAAACCTTACAATTGCATTCATAAAATTATAAGATCATTTATATTTAATAAAAATTAATTTAATAATAATAAAAATATTTTATTAAAATATTATTTAATTCAAAAATCCCATATTTTAATAAAATAAAATTCTTAATTAAATAATAACTAAAAACACTATTTGTACTTTAAAAATTATTTACTATGTATCAATAATGACACGAAAGTAGTTTTTTACATAACCCCTTAAAATAGCTGCATAATACCTAAGGGTAAGGTGCATGATGGTGACAGACTCTTGGGGTGGCTCAGATAACATCGCTCTAGTGATAATCTCTATCATCTTTCACTTTTCCCGTAGATGGTCCCATTCGAGCTTGACATGATAAAGCTCATCTTGGGCTTGGTCAAGAGCAAAGCCCAAGGACACCACCTATTTTCCGAGCTCCGACAAATGGTCTTCATATGGAATAATTCTACTTGATGAGTCCATCGCTTCTTTTGTCTGAGTAAATTGTGTTAGTTAAAGACGTATATTTATACTAATCATGTGGTCAATCTTCAATGACTATAAAAGTAACGGCCACAATTATTAACATAAAACAAACAAAGATGTCCTTTTATATAAATGTTTTACATAAAGAGACAATTAATTAGATCAAGTGGGGTTTCCATTAATGAATCATTGGGTCATTACAAGAACCACATCATAAAAAGGGTTAAACACACCTTTTTTTAATATGGGAGAGATGAGAGCACAATAGTCACATAAATAGGTTCCCTTTTGGGGGAACATAGGTGGAAAATGTAAACATTGATATGGAAGAAAAATAAAACAATCATGTTCTAATGGGGGGTTCCAGAGAACATGTTTGGACGAAAATTATATCATAGATAGCCACAAACCATAGGTGCGAGTAAAGGTCATTGCTACATTGATAATATGACAACATTTTTGTTTCATAAATTTTTTTAAAATGTATAAGAATTTTTATAGTCCACAAGAATATACGTAAAGATATGTTTCTATAAAAATAATTTTTTCCTATGATTACACTTTGAACTACTTCTACTTTATCTCTTTGAATATGATACAATATATAGTAAAGTAATAGATTACCCTTTAAAATCTCATAGAATGATCATATTAATCCAATTAATAAATGGTTAACTTTTACATTATAATATGATCCAATCACTTATGAATGAAAGTCACAAAACTTCCAAATTGAATATATCGTTATCCTTTAATCCACATGATGCAACTTTTAAATTTCACATTCCAAACATGTGAATAATGTCATGATGTATCCTTTCTAAACATATTAATAAATATAATTATCATAAAATTGTATGGGAAACATACATTCTTCCTTATTACTTATGAAATACACATGTTATTGGATATATTCCCAAAATCCAAAAGTGTTGTAAACAACTTCAAGGATAGCCCAAACGACATGTCAAAAAAGTCATTAACTAGTTCCTTGTTAGTCAGCAGTTATCCAAATCAATCATTTATTCATCATTTTCTCAATATCTAATACATATTAAATGTTTTATTTCCCCTAAAAAAATTTTATACAATAATTTAAATATTATAATGAATAAAATTTCACTGTACCATTCACCATATAATTTCAAATACATAACAAAAAAGTACTACAATACAGTAATCAAATATTTTATAATTCAAATAACCAATACATTGCTGATACAATATTCTAATGAAATAATTATTCAGTAGGTATATTAATCATTCTTATTCATTTGCGGTAGTAGCATAACATGATCATTATTCGACATCATAATTTAAGGTATATTCCTTTGATGCTAGGGATATTGATTCAAATTGTGTCAAAACTCTGTATAGTTGAATAATTTCACATTGGAATCCATTTTCATACCATTGAAATAACATATTTTCCCCCCTTTTCTCCATACATATAAAAAACTCCAATTCACATCATAAATTTACCAAGGTGAATCTTAACAAAGTTCTCATATGTGGGAAAATCCTTTTTTCCATTTCTGGAAATTATCCTTATTTTTCTCTTCCATAATATAATTAATTTCAAATCCATATGACCTGTATAATTCTTTAATTATCTTGTTAACACATGATAATATTTACTCATTTTATGAGATTACATGGGAGTCTATTTCCCTTCAAAATTTTTTCTTAAGACCATGAATGATAAGATGCTTATCACTATTTGTGTCACATTCATTAGTGTTGTTATATTTTCCTATATTATGTGTCCTTTCAAAACATTTTTATTCTCTAGATTAGCTCATGAAATTATAAACATTCATAAACACTAAGCACAATATATAACATAACATAAATTTATGCATCATAAATCCATGAGTCATAAAATCTGGTCACTTTAGGAGAATCTTTACTTATAAATCCTTCATAATTGTAGGTAAATAAAATGTGAATCATCCTTAACATATTCTATGGAAATGTCAAATTAGGTGCCTAGTAAGCCTTTTTGTAGTGTACTAGGTTACCCTGATAAGAGCCTAGAACATGTTGTCAGAGTTGTTACTCCTAGGTATATTTCTGCCAGAACCATGTCCACCTGTAGTATCCATATGGGTATGTATTCTCATAAATACCCACATATAATCTCCATTATGAAAATTCTAGTAAGTTATTTTATACATATACTCAATTTCTATCATAGGTCCATTCTCTAAAATCAATGTTTTTAAATATATTCTCCAATGTTGGTAATAAACTTATTTTTATACCAACTGTAATGCCCAAACCCCATATACCTAGAGTAGATGCATTATCACATTCCATAAACATTATTAAAAGGAAGAAAATACATAAGAAACCTTCAGTTTAGCAGTCTTAAAAATCCATATTACATAATTTATACCCATAATACATTGCGAAAGAATAAATACAGACATGATACATGAAAAGAAATTAAAATTCATCCTTGAATTATTATTCAAATATATATTCTTCATAAAATGAGGAATGAAACATAATAAGGGTGGGCTCAAATGCTCAGTAAGGGCTAGTAAAGTGGAAGCAATTATAATTCAATGGATGTAAACTAACATTGAATATTAAATTACAAATAACACATTACATTTAATAAATTGATAAGGAAGTATCAATATAGAAATGTAGTAATCTATAACGCATTCTATTAAATCAATGAACTGATAATGAAATGCATCCATAGAAATGTCAACAAAAAATTTCATGGATAATTAATAGTTTAATTATCAATAATGAAAATTAAAATTTTTAAGGAGTCATATTTCCGAGGAATGTGAATATTTTATATTAAAAACGCAATTTAAATTGTTTAGTCAACTAAATATCCTCAAGAGACTACTGATGCATCGAGGGGATTTCAGTCTGTGGTCCCCAACCCGTAGTTGTTTCCTTAAATGGTCCCCAACCCGTGTATTCAATTTCTCAAAGCATTTATGATATATCAAATAAATAATAATCCTTATAAAATAACCACATTTAATAAGGAATAAGGAGTTATGTATAATACATTAGAGGAGGTTACGTACGACAAGGTCAGTTGTCATTAAATCATTCTTTTGGAAAAATAATATTTAAACATTTCAATGTGTCCCATACCACATTAAAATTTTAAATCATAATTCCAATTGATATAATTTAAAATTATATTATCATGAGAATAAGTAAATACATGATATAACATATCAAGGATACTAATAAACAAAAAATAAATTTGATTAGGTGCAAAAGAAATGTACGTTTCAATGGAACGTAAATTGAGACGAAATCTATTACCTTGTCCTTACTTTTTGTTGTGTGGTCTTTAGCCTCTTGTACAGTGGTTTAAAATATGTTAGTTACTAATACCATAACCACACTAATGTTTATAATTTCATATATTATCTTATTCTAATATTTTATTACTAATTTTTTAACACTTTTTAATTATCTTAAATGTTTATGGTGTTAATTTCCTAGTTTTCTAAAGTACGTTTTGACTTGTTATTTTTTGTTAAAATTAAATATATCATGGTTTCATAATCTAAATTTTTTAAAAATGAATAAATTTCCATATTTATTCAGTAGATATGTATTTACAATAGTCCATATAATTTGGAGATTAGAAATAAAGTCCACCATTCATAGAGACGCTTGTCTCTACGTACACATGAATGCTATATTCATTTCATTGTATAATTAAAAGAAATAAAAAAATGAAACTTATGTATATTATAATTATTCTATCATATATATGTTATATATGTTATATAGGTTTATTAGAACTCTCCTTTACATGTTCCATGTATGGAATGACTGAGTAATATGTTTTTGAGGGGGCGGAGTCAACACTTCCTCAAATGAAATTATCGTATTTAAAAAAAATTGATAGAATAAAGGTATATTATAAATAAAAACTATAGAATAATGAGATGTAATAAATAAAATATATCTCTTATATAAATATATTTTCAATCATAACAACCACCATGAGTTTTTGTAGGGAAAATTGAATTATCATCATTTATTGAGGTTGTAGTTCTCTAAACACAGAAATAGAATGTCCATTACCTATTAGATTAAGGTGTGTGTAAGTGTAGGTATAAAAATTCTAATAAAAACACATTAATATATCGTGGATAATGGTTTTTTAATAATATATTCATAAGAACATTGGGAGTGTACAATTGAAATGAAATTATAAAGCATGAGAGAAGGTGTTACATCTTATTCAGGTAACCGCATTTTGTTTGAACCAAAACCATATTTTAATTGATTTCATCCCAATAGAAGGCTTATAGGTCGAGGTAAGGGTTGTTGGGATACAAATTTGATAGAGGATGGAAATTCTAATGGTTCTTTGTAGGTGTGTGGAAGTAGTAGTGTACTTTTCTTTATATAATGGAGGGGGAGTGACACTTTTTTGAATGTTAGAATGTTTTCACTATTGGGGGTGGGGGATATTACCTAAAGTTCCTCAATAATTGAAAAATAATGGACGAATTTATAATCTTGTTAGATACAAACATCATCCACCCAAAAATATGTGCATTTTAACGATTTGATTCATTAACATCTATGATACCCCAATTTTTTCTATTTTGATTTTAATAATGAATCATGGTTTTTAATATAAATAATTTAAACATTAATAATAAATTAAAGTGAGATTTACTAGAAAATATTGGTACAATTAATTATTAATATAATATAATATTTATACAATAAAATTCACATGTTTTATGGAAATAGATTTCACAATAATGGGATGTGATGCTCTAAAATACTGCTTGAACCTTGACATTGTTGACAACATATTTACATTATATGGGTCAATGTGTTAATTATAATTGATTAATTGGCCAATTAATAGAGCATATTTAATATTTATTAACACTTAATAATTAAATTGTAAAATTTAGGATTTTTATTAACTTTAAATCATTAAATATGGTTCATTTTTGTAAAATAACCATATTGTCAATTTGGACATTATTTATTTAATGTAAATTTTAAAATATAAATAATAGAATGGTAGAAAAATATATTTGGTTTACATGTATTTAACATGATATATTGATACTAAAAAATAAATAAGGGAGATTTTTCAAACAATTTACATTAATTTTAATATTTTTATGATCATGTATTTTATTTAATTATTATCTAAATAATTAGTACATTGGTGTTTCTTAATCATTTTATGTACCAAAAAGAACTATAATTATTTTTTTAATTTTTATTATCATAAAAATAAACCATAAATATTTTAAATGGATATATATATTCTAAATTATAATGTTTTTTACAAATCTCAATGTTTTATAAATTTTAAATGTAAGGAATGTTCCCTTTTTTTCCTTTTTTATATAACCTTTTATATATGGAACATCCATTTAAAAATATCACAAAAAACATTTATTTTGATCCATGTTGGGGAAATGGTCAAATTAATGGCATCCAATAGATTTTGGAAAAGTTTTCAGGTAATTCTTCTCCGTAATATTAATTTTTACTCCCATATTATGCATAATCATACCTAATCAACATAGTTAATTTTAATCACATTCACTGATAATTTTGGTCAAAAAATTAATCCGACCTTTTTAGAACAAAAATTTAATCCTTATTACATATTTTTTGTTGGCATTTCAAAATTCAAATCACAGCATTTGAAAAATTATGATTAATGCTAATCTCTCATAGGAGACGAGATAATGTGGTTTTTAAGTAGAAAAATTTTCAATAGTTTGTTATGTTTATATATTTAATTTAAAAGTAAAATTCATGATAATATACTAAATTAAATAAAAAGATTTTTAATTTATGTAATTTTACTCTAAAAAAATAAAAAATATAATTTATTATTAATAATTATTTAAATGAAAAGGTTGTATTTAAATAATTGTATTTATTTTCATTATTCATTAAAAATGAGGTTTCTCAGAAAAATCCAAAAAACAAACCATAAAATAATTTCAATATAATGAATTAAAAATTTAATTTTATTATTATAAAAAAAATTATAAATGTGTAAAATCATTGTATTAAAATAATTTCTCCACTAAAAGGTGGTAAAACTCATGATTTCATGTAAGACAAGTTATCTCAGTGTCCAATATAGCATATGCTTAACATTGTGTATAATGAATTCCAACAAAATAATTATATGAATTCAAAAAGGAAAATATTTTAATATCTTGTGGTGTAAGATATGTCTATATCATTGCACCTAATTTATCATAGGAATTGACATGTTCTACTTATTCTTTATATATAAGAATTTGTTGACACTCCCACAGATTGAAGTGATTCAATAAATAAAGATCAAAATTAGATAGATTTAAAAGAAAATTATTATTTTCAAAAAACTATTTCAAAACATCTACTGTTAGTCAAAGTCCTATTTCAAATAAAATTGATCATTCAAATAATAATGCACTGTCATCCTAGGAAACATAATTCCTCTGTTAAAATTTTTTAGAGGACCGATTGTAAATTAAATGGAGGTAGTAGCATGAAAAAAATCATGATATTATAATACCTATCATTGGACAGAAGATACCTTTTAGGAAATAACTAGTTGTATTCAACTTTTCAGTATAGTAAGAATAAATATCCCAAACATGAATGAAATATATTAAGGATTATTCATCCACGTTAGGGATGGACAAAGTTAAAAAAACATTTTTTTCATATATTTATTTCATTTGAATGAATATGGGAAACAATGATAAATTAAAAAAAAGTATATCAAGACTTTAGTTAAGAAAAGGTTAATTTCTATGAATAATAACATATAAAATGGTGTATCATATATTTATACCCCTTTCTCGGTGATATAAATTTTAATACCTTGACCCTTCAATTTTTATCAAAAAATATTTTGTTCCAATTTATTGTTTATATTTATTTTTTACTTATTTTACTGGAAATATACATAGAAAGAGTACATATGAAATGAAATTTTTGAATATACATAGAAAGTAAAATATGTTCATGTTCTAATCTAGAAAAATTTAGAGGTTTATATGAAAGTGTTTATATACTAGAATAATAGTGAGGTAAATAAATTGAGAAATATCTCAATAGATAATTGGTATTAAAACTTCATGAAGTTATTAAGAGTGGTAATTGTTCAAATAAATCTTTTATAAATGATCCTCTATAAAACAATCATTATCTAATGAAGTGGATGAGGATAATGAAACTATTGTTGAAGACCTCTACAATGAGGTTATGTACACATTAAGAGTTTTCTTTCTTATATTTTCCCTCAAATATTTGAGTATTTATAGGATTGATATGATGAAAACCCATATAGGTTAACGTATAAAATGAAATTAATTTTATGATAAATAATATTCTGGAATTAAACCAGGTCATAAAAATTGTGGAATCTATGAAAATAATGTTTTTCTCATAAAACAAATCACTTATCTAAGAAAAATTTCAGAATTCAGTAATGTAAAGGATGAGTTTAGTAATGTGAGTTAAAATAAGAATAATTAATTTAATGCCTCTATGATATCGTTAATGTTGAATTTTAGATAAAATATAAATATTTAATAGTGATTTAAAATTTAGTTAAATTGATGAATAAAATGAATTGAGATAAATATTGATGATGAGGACATAGTGGGAAGAAAATGTAGTATTATGTGATGATGAAATAATATCATCAATATAAAGGGACATGAAATGTAAGTAGAAAAATTATATATCTAAAGGAGACAAATTTCATGACGTCCCATGTTGCTGAGAAGTGGATATCGCCCTTCAAATAATTTGATTGTATAATAGACTCTAAAAATAACCCAATTGGATTCAATAAGTTCATGATAATATTTAATGTTCAACCCACTAAAAGATAATAAAAATTTAATACGTGAAAAAAAAATTCAACACTCATGCTTTTTCATTTATTAGTTTAGGAAATAGATTAATATATTGAAAAATATTGGTGCATAAAAATAATAATAATCCAACACAAGAATCATTTGTGGATGATAATATGATTATGAAAATAATGAATCTAATAAAATTAAAAATGGATTTATTTTCTATTAAAAAACATCAAAATATAAAAACCTACTATATTGAAAACAAAGGGATGTATACAAGATTAATATTCCATTATTGGTTGTGTTGGATGTTTTAAAATAGGAACATTGAATCTTGGAATATAAAGATAGTTTATGAATTGTATATATGGTTAATATTAAGGAGTTGATATATAATTTTGGTAAAACCTACTATGTATAAGAAAATTTAAAGAAAGAATATAGGAGTGAATATTACTATAAATAATAGATGTGGCTAGATAAAAAATATTAGTGATAATTTCAACCAATGTTGTCATTATTTGGATGAGTGCTAGTGTAAATATTTGAAGGATCATTCATTTGATGAGAAAAAATAAACTACCCAATTTTTGAAATTAAAACAATGAAATTATATTGAATTGTCCTTGGGATTAAAAAAATTGAAGAAAATAGTTAAACTAAATAATTCCCTAAAAATTTGAAAAGGATACCATAAAAAAGATTAAATACATAAATTTAATAAAAATATTAGGTTAATGGTTACAAATAAACCATTTTTATTACTGAAGAAACCTGATATTGTGAAAAAATAATTTTTTTATTCAACCTAATCAATTTTAACTCTCTTATAGTATATTGTGAATAGAAGTGAATATGGAAAAATGAGGGAAATGTTTATTCTATAGGAAAATGAAATAAAATTTAAAAATTTATTTTAAAACATTATGTCATAATTTTTATTATTAATATGGTTGGAATGTGAAAATAATAAATATTCACTCCAAATAATTTCATGACATGGATTCCTAGAGTGGAAGAGATAATTAACAAATCAAAACAACCATTAACTACATGTTTATTATTAGATAATTTTATCAAGTCATTCACCCTTAGAATGAATGATAAATAATGAAAGAAATAAATTCATCCCATGATGGTTCAAATATATAAATTTGTGTGTTTTTTCAATATAATAGTATAATATTAATTTATTTCCATGGATAAAATAAATTCATATGGTAATTTTAATAATTATAATTTGAATTATTGATATACAATATTTTCATGTTTTCAATAATGGTATATGTAATGAACTTAACTTATATGACCTTACATAACAACTAAGTCATCATTTCTAAATTTCTAAATTTCATTCTTGATCACTATGTGCTAGTGAAAATGACCTGGAAAAATGACCAACATCATTAGAATGGATTGAATAATGGTAAGTAATAATTACCCATAAATGTAATGGGATTCCCATATTTATTTCATCGAATCCCAAATAATAAAATAAATTCTCTAGGGTAATAGAACATTAACCAAACACATGACATAGGAAATTACATACATTATATTAAAAACATGATATAGCATGAAATATATATGTTATCGCAGGTTAATGCTCAAAACACAAATTAATGGGAACAAGTCCAAATAAATCCCACACATATATACCATAGATCAAGGATTTAATATTAATCCAGAGAAGACAAACCTTTCATGATAATATATCATATAATAAAACAATGGAAGAAGAAAATAAATAAGATAAACCATTGTAGATAGTATTATTCATTTACATGTATCTTTAAAAATGAAGTATACATACCCCCAATGTAATATATAGGGTTTTAGGATGAAATCCCAATAGGATACCTCCAAGAATCAATTTAAGGATTTTACTCAATGAAAAAAAATAAACAGATTTATGAAATAATTTTCAAAACTATGTCATTTTGAAAACAATTCCACATAAAACAAGCCTTTGAAACCCCTTTATGTTCTCCTTCAAATAATAATTCTCCCAAAAAAATCCATTCGTAGTTCAAATAATGATTTAAGGCCACCTGGAATTACATGCCCGATATACACAACCAACACAACAAGGGTAATAAATTAAATACTCATCATATATTTTAAAAAATTGAAATGGTTATAACACATGATTTCACATCAACATTGCAATAAAAAAATGAAACCAAAACAAAAGTTCACCCAACATGTGTAACGAGATTCATGGTATCTAACCATATTTTTTATGGGTGAGTGAGACTAAAAAATGGTTGTAGACGGATAAAAATAGGGGGAGCTCTCAACATCTTCTCTGTGACCAACTCTAAGATCTCTAGTAGTCCTTCAGTTAATATAAAAACTCGCACAGTCTTCCTAAAAAAATATATCATGGATCTTAAAAAAAATTGAAGAATTATAGGTATTCCTACTAAAGGATCTCACATTCCCGTGGACAACAAATATAATCTCTCTTGATATTAATACCAAATGTTATAGTAGTTACATGGATAACCTTGACTCACATCCTAGGTATTCACTTATTGTAGTAAATTCCAAACATAGTCACATGATATGTGTTACACATAATAAGATATTTATTAAATCATATTAAAAGAACCCCATTAATATTTAATTAGAAACTATTCAACAACATAACAACCTTTTTAAATTTTTTTAGAAAACCATTTGAAATAAAAAAATCCTTTATGATTCATTTTATAAAAAATTTATTATGAATCAGGGTAACCACATTTGGAAAAATTACCTTAAACATCCAATTTATAATCCAAACCATTTTACACTTCATGCATTGTATTCAAATAAACCATTAATCATTTAATTTTGAATTCAAAAAACATAATCAAAATTAAATAAAAAAATTTAAAAATATGACATGGGGAAAACCCGAAAAAAAAAGATCCTACCTTAGAAATTTATTTATCCTCATCACCATTAAAGAAAAAAAAAAGAAAATAGAAACTAGAAGCCTTCTTTGTAATAATAAAAAATGAAAAAACCAAAATACCCATTAAAACATAGGATTGAAAAACATCCAATCTACTGATTCCTCCTTCCAATGAAATGGGTCAATATAAAAAAGAACGGTAAAAATATGAGGATATAATTACTATTTGGACTTATATCAGGAAAACCCATAATGAATCCATGATGAATCGACCAATAGGAGAGGATAAAAGCTTAAATGACATAGAGTAAGGGATGCACCTGAATGAGAGATGAATAAAGGTATAAGGGGATAAAAAATTGTTAATAATGTTTGGGTAAAATTCCAAAATTTTAATTTTCAGACATATCACATTGATTGGAGATATTGTTTGGAAACAAATGAGGTAACCATGTGGGAGATACTCCCTTCACAAAAAAATGTTTTAGAGTTATTCAAAAATGTTAGTTAAACCATTCACCGACCATAAATGAGTTATTTCCTTCTTAAAAATAGAACACCTAGTTTCTATATAGATTGGAATGATTTTAAAAAACCATGATCAATCCAGGAAAAACCACACAATCCCAACACTATAAACCTCACATGGTTTTCTGTAAGGTTATGAATACCATGTGATAACTATCTCCTTGGTTATTCCTTCTTCAAAAAATGTAGTTTCCAAAACCAGATGTTTGGAACATTAAAAAAATTTAAAAAATACTCAAAAATAGTCATAAATGGGACCCAATGGATGTTACAAAGTCTTAATCTTGAATTTTTTTCCCTTAATTGTCCTTAAGAATACAAATATGAAAATAGGTGAGGCCACTAAACCTTCACCAAAGCATCATTCTCCCATATCTCATGGCTATCACCGCCATGCAACCATATATCATGGACCAATGATATTGAAATAACATAGAGTAATATATTATGATATTATAGGATATTAATAGGTTACTACACAATTGTCTAATAATGATAAATATTTATATAGTCCCACTCTGACATATTACATGGTTACCAGTGACATTTTTTCAACTGGTACACTTGAAATTCATCAAGGATCGTAGTCAACTATGGTATAAAGTACAATATGAAGGCCACCTTCCACAAACATTACATAACTCAAAAAGGAATAACATAATACTACACCATATTTCATACGTGATAGTGTATTAGTCAATGTGATAAATACAAAAACACATCATCGCCAGATTGAAACTTCAACAGATGGAAACATCGATCCGCACATGACTTTTTGAAAACATGTTATTTTTTCTAATCTTTTTAGAATCATTTAAACTATACATGTCTTATCCTTCATGAGACTCATTCTCAAAAAGTAATTATAACCCTATGTAACCAAACATAATAAGGAATAGCATAATAGAAAATACAATTCTGATAGTATGGCCATCATTATCAAGTTTTAATAACTATTATTGTATAAAAATGTGTCCATTGAGAGGTACTATTATCAAGAATCTCAAAAATAAATACCATATTCCCGAAAAATATCCATGAGAGTATTGATGTACCACTTAGATGAAACATCCTTATATGGATGATATGATGTGTTGAATCTTAGCTAAGTCCCATATTCCACTTGGATTCCCTTCCAAAAGTACAAATTAAAATTCGAATCTCACTAAAATAATATCTGTATTTTCACTATATGGAGCCTAAAAACCACTAAAAATTATACGATTCCATGCCCTTATATAAATTTTCGACTCGCATATGGGAATAAAATGGGTTTATTTCATCAAACTGTCCACAATAACCCATATTTCATCTTTCCCACTTAGGGTTGTAGGTACTCCAAAAATGAAATCCATTAAGATATCTTCCCACTTCCACACTATAAAGACTCAAACTGTTATAAGTGAAATTTCCATTTTGATTTAATTAAATGTCTTAATTTGATAAATTGATATAGAAAAAACAAGAAATATTTTTGATTTATTATATACAATTGGAGTTAAATAACCTTTATGTATCATTATCATTGATAATATTGCCATTAAATAGTGATCACATGACTAGAATAAATGTATGGTTTTAAAAAACCATCGACATAGAAAAAGGAGGTGATGGCCTCAACAAGTACGATTGATCCCTATGACTTCCATTTATTAGAGATTATTTGAGAGATAGATTTTATATGCATTTACTTAGACCAAATCCATGCTAGGATCTAACAACTTAATCACGAGGGAAATTGTTTATCGGAGAAGTTCATGCTCTTTGATATCATGGACCAGACCATGTTCACCGAACGTCCCCATGAAAAACCCTCCATCGTACACCTTAATCTTATTGTGTATGATAGTGTTATAATGGTTTATGTATCATTACACTAGATTTATTATTATGTATAGTATTTTGGGATAGAATAATGAATATATGTTCATTTTAATATTTTTTTTAAGAATAAATATTATCTTTGGTTAACATTCAAATTCAGGTAAGAGGTATATTATGGTGAAATAATGGATTTTTGAAACATATAATATTTTAATATAATATTATCATTAAATTAATTTTAGTAAATATAAATGATCATATAATTTTAATGAAGTCAAATGTAATTTTATTAAGGTTTGAAAACTGTTTTTGTTAAAACACATCAATTTTAAATGAATATTTGTTTTCATTTTAAAATTAAAAATTCACATCTATATACTATTATATATATATAATAAATATTATTTTTGAAATTTGGTGGTTAAAATTTTCCAATAGTGGATATTTTATAACTTTATGTGCCAATCAAATTTGTAGGAAAAAATTAAATACCATATAAATATATATTGTGTTTCAATTCATAATAATAGACCAATAGTTATGTAATAAACACTATAAAAGGTATATTCGGCCTAATATATGTTTCAAATATAAAATAATGTGATTTTATATGTTTTTGACTTATTTTATAATGCCATAGCGAATCCTCCAAAATGTATCTAATATTTTATGATTTTATATTCATTTCATAAAAAAATGTGACTCACCTAGACATAATGAAGGATAATATGTTAATATCATCGGCCCTTGGCCTTATAAAATAATTATTTATACTCCTCTTGTTCAAAAACAATTGGAAAAAACCATGGAAAGGTCTGTGTTAGTGAATTTTTAATTATATAGATTGAAAAACCTAGGTTTGTGATATATTAAATAATTCCCCTATCATTTCCTATATAAACCCTCCAAATATCCCACTAATCATCACAATAAACTCTTAGAGAACTTCCATAATATTTTCAACCCTCTCTATAATCCTAATAAGGCGCCCCAAGCTCTTAAGAATCCCTACATCAAGCTTTTGACATCACACACTCAAGTAAGGGTTTCTATCCATTCTCATTTTTATCCAAGTTTCCATATATTGTTACACCCATTTATTTTCAACTAAACATTTTGTGGTATATTTTATCACTTCCCCCAATATATCCCTAATAATTTTTTTAATGATTAGATACACCATTCTATCTCATTAATCTCTCCCACATACACCTGTTACCATGCCATGATTTTGTAAGAGTTATTTCATTCCTCCTCTTTCTTCAAGTTTCATTATTATGTTACACCTTCTATTTTCAATATTACTTATATTAAGAAATGTATTTATATTACCCTATTACTTTATCTTTCATGTATATAATTTGAGAGTCCCCTTTCTCTCTCATCTACCGTTTTGTTGAATTTTAATGTCAATCTATTATGTTCCCAAAATTGAATCGTGATTTTCCCTACAAGAATCATCATCTAGTAAATATCATACCCATTCATCTAATAAGGGTATTCACTTTTATGAACCTAATCATTAATTTTTATGACTTAAATGTATTTATTCCACATTACATGATCATGTAATGAATTTTTATTAATAATGAATCAATATTTTTTGATCTATATGGAACACGTAAGCATGAGATTGAAATGAAATTAACAGGTGAACACATAATTATATTGCACTCCAATTCATTGGGTAATGTTTAGTATCATGTCATGTCATTTTGGGATATCGGGTTACTTGATTCCTTGATGGAATTTTCTCCAATATGATGTCTTTGATGTTTATCCTTGAACTGTGATGCAATGTTTTATATTGTTTCCACATTTCCATGTTATGACTATCATGCTATAAAAGCCTTTATGTTCATGTTTCTTTTATGGTTCATTTGTATTCATATTGTCTAACATGTGTTTTATTTCTCATGTTATTCCATATTTATTCCATTACTAAGCTTTATTACTCACCACTTTCTTATGTATGTTCTTAGGTTATCCCATGAAATGTTATGTATGAATGAATATTGTGGTCATGCAAAGGATGTTTTCAATAATAATGTTGTACTTCATGTTTTAAGATGTCATATAATGTACATAATTTACAAAGACACTAGGATTTTGGATCTTTTAGGATGTGTTTTGTGAAATTTTATTTCAGTAAATCATTTATGAGTATAAAAAATAGAACATGGTTGTTATAGTTATTTTTTATGGAATGATTAGTTATTTTTGGGATTAGGATTGGAAAACTCTAGTTAAACCCTTAGGAATCAGAATAATTATAATAAAAATGGTCATTGTTATGCTCTATTTTGAACACACCTAAGGTATACTAATTTATAAAATCATAAGCATAGTATGAACCATTATTATTGGTTCCTTCCTTAGTTTAGATTACCTAATATATATTATTATGCGATTTTTCCATTAATAATGTTTCTTACTATGTTTATGAATTTATCAATGCATATCCCCTTGGAGTGTCAAAATAATATTGTATAAAGGAACACTATCATGCACTAGTTCCTGTTAGAGTCCCTCTCAATGTGGTGATTTCAATTTTTACCCCTAGATACATATTTTCTAGAGGGACATCAACTTGTTCATATCCATATAGGTTTTTGTTTTCTTGAAAATCCCTTAATCCATACACACCAAGATTTACGGATGTTTTTCTTATTATTATTCTAATACCCAAGGATTTAACAAGAGTTTTCTACTCCTAATCCCAAAAAAAACTAATCATTCCCCCAATACCAACCATAAAAACACTATTTTTTATTACATTCATACATAATATAATTACATAAAATTACACTTAATACAACACAATCATAGATATTACTAAAATATGAGCAAGGGTATCTTTCTTAGGGGATCCAGTTTAATGAAGGAATCATCCTCAAAGAGATGCCTACTGTTAAGGAGTTCACTGATGTGTTTCCCGTGAAATATATTGGTCTTCCTCCCACCAGAGATTCTGAATTATCGATTGATATCATACCAATGGTGATTTGATTTACAAAGACTATGTATAGAATGGATTTTGTGGAACATTAGGAGATAAAGAAACAACTATAATAGTATCTAGATAAAGGGTTAATACACCCAAGTGCTTCACCATGGAGTGAACAAATCATCTTTGTCAAGCAGATGTATGGGTCTATGTGGCATTGAATTGATTATCGCGATCTCAAAAAAAATCATGATAAAGAAGAAGTATAATTTTCCATGAATTGATTACTTGTTCAATCTACTACCTAGAACACAATACTTTTCCACAGTATATGTGTGGTTGGGATATTATCAAGTAAGGGACAATAAAGAGGATATCCCCAAGACTAAATTTCGTACAAGGTATAGGAATTAGGAATTCATTGCAATTACTTTTGGATTCACTAAGTCTCCATAAATCAACATGGAAATGATTAATGGAGTCTTTAGAGATAACATCAACAAATTTGTGGAATTTTTTATTGATGATATGACAATATAATACAAAAGTAAGAAAAAGCGTTAGGAAAATTTATGTATTCTGCTCCGGACCATGAAAAAGTAAAAGTTTTATAACATGTATAGAGAATGTGATTTATTGTTGAAAGATTTCAGTTTCATGGGGAATATCATCATAATAATTATGATATGTCTAGAACCTTCAATGACTGAGGCAATTGAAAGATGGATGAGGACGACACCCGTGATACATATTCATAGTTTCATTGGATTATTTGAGTATTATCATCGATTTTGGAGAAATTTCTCATGACTATAAAACACTATAACCCTGATAACACATAAGGGAATCATGTTTTCTTGGAACGATGAATGAGATGAGTTATTTAATGAGTTGAAATGGAGTATTATCATAGTACACATGATCAAACTACACACAAGTGGAGATATTTTCATTGTATTTAGTGATGCTTCAAATAAGGGCATCAGATGTGTGTTGATGAAAAAATGAAAAATTCATTACCAATGCTTCGTGGAAGTTGAATTTTCAAGAGAAGAACTATCAAACAAATGACCTAGAGATGGCTGTAGTGATATTCACTCTGGAAATTTGGTGACATTACCCCATTAGGGTGATGTGTGAAAGAAACACAGAAGGAAAAAACCTCAATTATATATTCACATAGAAAGAGTTGAATATGGGAAAATGATTATGGTTAGAACTAATCAAAGACTATGAATTCTGAATTCACTACCATCCAGCAAAAGTAAATAAAGAGGAAGATTATCTCGGTGATGCCGCCTCGGCATGCAGTGTAGAATTTTCCCTATGGAGCACCGTGGGTCACCTATTACCTTTGGTAAGATACATGTTTGATACTTCTATCAAAATTTGAAATATATTACAATCCTTTTCCTTATTTGGAAGGACCATCTCCTATCATTTGGGGGTTGTATTGGCTTGGATAATAGTGTCCTGGCTACAATCCCTGTCCATGAAATGGCTTCTTCTGAAGTGGCTTGGGGAGTTATTCAAATATTTACAAGGTTATTTGTAGTTTAATCAAGGAAGTAACGTTTAAAGGTTAGAGGCCTTGGGTCTCATGGGTTAGGTTGGCAAGATATTTTCATTATGGGGTGGTCAATGTAAGGAGTCTTCAGTGAACATTATATTGCATGCATGCCAAGCTTGCATGGGAGATTCTAGAAGAGTGGACCATCTCAGGTATGTCCATGTAGAACATCTTTGGTGAAACTAGAATTATATGAGGGGGTATTCTTTTCCATTATGGTTGATCATTTTCCATCTCATACAGACTCTCTAATAGAATTCTCACTGACTCATTGGTGCAAGAGACATTTCTTTCTAGAACCATAACTGGGGGCTTTGTTCTCGCATTCCCTAGATGCCCTACTCCCCTAATAACAGTTAAGGAAGCAAGTTTCTACCCATGTTTTATGAATGTAGTCCTGGATGTGAAAAAATCAGACCTCCTCAAATCCCATGAGTTCAACACAGAGCCAGACATGTGTTTGTTTGTATTTTCATCCTCAAGTGTCTTCTCCACCATATATTTTCACCGGTTTGATTCCATGCAAAATGCCCAAAAATGCTGGAATGATATGCTCTGGTACAACAAGATACCAGTGATGTTTAACTTATTTTTCTAGTGCATTAGGAACTAGGCCATAGCCATATATTAGAACATCAAGAAGGTGGGAATAAACCTACATTCAAGGTTCGAGTGTTACAAGTCCTGGAGGGAGGAGAGTTCACACAATATTTTCTATGAAGGGGAATGGGATCAGGGAGTGTGGACAATATTTTGTGGCTTAACTTATTTATCTTAATGTGAAATTTGGGATACTACCTTCATGGTTAGATGTTTCCAAATATTGATGGACTCAAGAATTGAATTGATGGCTAGGGCTGTGATTTTCAGTTTTAGGTGTTGTTGTCTATGGAATGCTACGAACCAGACAATATTTGATGGATAGACTCCATCAGTGTGGTCCCTAATTGTGAGGACTCAATTCCTGCTGGTGGACATTGTTCCTCTCATCTCGAACTGGCAAGGGGATCCTTATCACATGTTTCATTAGGTCTGGGACAGATCCCCATCACCCTACCATCTTCAAGGGATATGGGTTTGCTGGATCCCTCTAATTAGAGGCTACAAATTGAACTCGGATTGGTCATGAAAGACAGGTGGAATTAGTAGAGGGGGAGTCATTCATGGGATAGAGGAAATGTTGTTATGAGTAACACATCATTCTATGGAAGTGGAACGCCCCTCCATGCAGAGGCCAATACGTTTCTCTATGGGCTCACCTTCTGCAATCAGAAGAATCATGGAATCAATCAAGAAGAAACCACCACTTATATTCTTCATGACTCCCGACACAACATTGGATCCCTTCCCCGGAACATTGTATACATTGTTCTCAAATGTAGAGTCCTTTTGGGCGATAACATAATTGTAACTCATAATTTTTGTGTAGGGAATAGGGTTGTGGATCATCTGGCCTCTTTAGAAGACAATAGCTCCATCTGCACTTCCCTCATCTCTAACAAATGCTTGAAACCTGTGGGCATGGACCTTTTCTGAGTGGATGCCCTCAGCCTCCACAATTACATGCCCCCATAGCACTTTTTTCCTTGGTGCACTCTATTTCTCAAATAAAAATCCGATTAAAATGCAATGGAAATGGGTATCATTAAGGAAATAACATCATCAATCCTTATACAAATGATTTTTCAACCATCTATTCTAGAGAGGTTAAATTATTCTCAAGAAATGGTGTGGTAATTAAAAATAAGGTGGAAACTATTAGAAAAGGTAATTCATTGGAAATCAATGTAAATGAATAAGGTTTTGTATGATTTGGGTCAAGACTATGTGTATCATCAATTCCTAAATTACAGAAGGAGTTGTTTGATGATGCACTTGCTAAAACTTCTCTATCCATCCTAGAAGCACAAAGATGTATCAAGATCTCCGAGAACACTATGGGTGAGAAAATATAACGAAGGTGATCATAGAATATACATCAACAGGACTTGTGTATCATATAGAGAAGGTAAAAGGAAAAAATATAAGGGGATGATGAAACCATTACCCATACCAACATTTAAATGGGAGGAAATCACCATGAAATTTGTAACTGGGCTTCCTAATAAATCTTGGGGAAACAATGCTATATTTGTTGTGGGGGATCGTCTTATAAATACTACACACATAATTTTGATTTGAGAGAATTTATCATTGGATCAGTTAGAACATATATACATCAATGAAGTGGTGATCCTTATTGGTGTACCACTATCAATTATATCCTATTGAGATCTATGATTCATGTCTATGTTCTAGAAGAGTCTTCAATATTCACTGAATACAAATTTAAACTATAGCATGGCCTATTTCACTCAATTTAATGGTTAGTCTAATCGGAATATCTAGACACTTGAGGATATGTTGGGAGAATTATAAATGGACATCAAAAGAGGGTTAGGTCAACATATGTATTTCTTTTTATTCTCTTATGACAATAGTTTCCACTCATGTATACAAATGTCATCCTATGAAGACATTTATGGGAATATGTGTAGAACACCTGCATGTTGGGATGATTTTTGAGAACAAAAACTACTAGGTCCTAAAATGATCAAGGATATGGTTGAAAAGTTTAATACCTTTCAAAAACACATCAATGTTGCGTAGATTCAATAAAAAAGATAAACTGACAATCATCAAAATGACATAAAGTTCAATGTTGGAGGCATGGTATTCTTCAACATATCTCAATGTAAGAGAGTAATGAAATTTTGGGGGAATAAAAAGGTTATTACATGGTACATATTCTCTTTTGAGATCATTTATAGCATCAGAGTGGTGGCCTACCGACTAGTAATCACACATATACTATCACAAGTACTTGATATATTTCATGTATCCCTATTGTGAATGTACATACTAGACACCCCTCATGCACTCAATCGATAGGCGGTACCATTAGAGAATGAATTCTCTTATGATTAGAAGCTTGTGATGTTTTTAGTTCATAGAGACAATTTTATATATAATAAGAAAATCCACCTAGTACTAGTGTTGTAGAAAAACCACAAGCTTGAAAATTCTAATTTGTAACCATAGTAGGTGATGAAATAGAGTTACCATCATCTATTTTAATGCGGGAAATGAAAATTTATGGGATAAAATCATAAGGGAGGAATATTGTAATGACCCGAACTATCATAATTGAAATTTATCTTTTTATTTAATTAAAATTTATATTTTGTAAAAGGGGTATAGAAAACACATGGACTCTATTTTTTTCATTATATCCAATTGTTTTTAAATGACATTTATTTATCATAACCATTGATAGTTTACCTGTTGAGTAGTGGTCGCCTGAAACGTTTTAATATATGGTATTAAAAAATTCTTTTGACACAGAAAGAGGAGGTGATAACTTCAACCACTAAGATCGTTTCTTATGAAGAACATTTATCGAAGCATCTATGGGAGGAAACATTTCAAGGGGTTTCCCTCCACCAAGGCCATACTAATATCCAACAAATTATGCATGATAGAATATTTTAATAATTTATGTTCAAGGTCTTCGAGATCACAACACAAACCAATTTCATTGAATGGCCCCATTAAATCCACACCATCACACACCATTATCTTATATATTATTCTATTTTAATAAGGGATTATGTATCAAGACTGTATCATTATTAATATATATATTAAATTTGTGTAGAATAATGAATATAAATTCATTTTAGTGTAGTTCTAGAAGCACAAATAGTATACTTGGTTAATAATCAAATTTAGTTAAGAAAACAATCGTGTTGAGTTATTGGAATTTTAAAATTAATAATATTTTAATAAAATATTATCATCAAGTTTGTCCTATTAAATATAAATGATCATAAATTTTTTTATTAAAACAATTGTAATCTTTCTTAAGGATTGAAAACAGTTTTCTTCAAAACCCGAAAATTTTCAATATATGTATGTTTTTATTTTAAAAGTGAAAATTCATATTTTTTAAAAAATATTTTTGTAAAATAAATATAACTTTTAGAATCAACAAGTAAAAATTTTCCATTGGTTAATTTTTCATTATTTTTGGAGATAGTTAAATTTTAGGGTAAAAATTAAATACCGTATTAATTTATAGTGTCTTTTAAGACATCATAATGGACCAATAGTGATGTAATAAATAAATTAAAGTCATAAATGGAAAAATATAGTTATTAAAATTAAAATAATGTAATTTTATAATTTTTTGACTTATTTTATAAATCCTTAGCGAATCGAGTAAAATGTATAATATTATTTACTATTTTAAATTAGTTTCTTTAATAATGTTACTCACCTCCACATAAGAAAGGATAATATTTTTACATCTTTGGACCCTTGCCTTATAAAATAATGTTTTCCACTACTATTTGGAAAAAACATTGAAAATTTAATGGTATAGTCTATGGATTTTAATATTTAATTATTTATATTCAAAAAACAATGTTTGAGAAATATTAAAGAATACCCCACTCATTTAATATATAATCCCACCAAATATCATACATATCTTTACTAAAGATCCATGGTTAATGTCATTACACTGTCCTATACTCTCTATAATCATCCCAAGGGGACCCAATCTCTCAATAAGTCAATCTTCATGCTTTTGAAGTCACACACTCAAGTAAGGGTTTCCTTAATTTTGAATTTTTATCCAAGTTTCCTTATGTTGTTACACCCTTTTATTTTCAATTAAAAATAATAGGGTATGTTTTTGAACCTATCTCAGGAAAGACCTATTATTTTTGAATGAGGAGAGACCCCTTTCTCTCTCGTTGATCTCCCACATGTACACCTATTTCCATGATGAATTTTTTTAAGAGTTATTTCATTCCACCTCCTTTCTCAAGATTATTTATTAGGTTGCGCCTTTGAAATTTGAAATTAATTATATTGGACCGTGTATTTATATGAAAATATTATGTTTCATTCCAATTATATATTATGAGATACTTCTTCTTCTATCATCAACCATTTTTAAAAATTTTGTTGCCATGCTGTTATGATGCTGAAATTCCACTGTGATTTTCCATTGAAAAATTGTTGTGTAGTTAATAACATATCCATTACTCTATCAAGGGTATTCAAAATTATAAACATATACCTTATTATTGTATAATTACATTTATTTATTACACACACCTTGATCATGGAAAGATTTATGATGATGAATTATTCCTGGTTTTATGATCTATGTGGCACACTTTAGCGTGAGAATTAAATGAAAGTGACTAGTACAACCAAAATTATATAGAACTCTCATGCATTGGGAAGTGTTTAGTATCATGATACGTCATGTTAGAATATAATTTTACCATATTTTGTTATGGGACTTTTTTTCTATTATGGCATGGTAGTTTAGCAAAGTCCTTCGATGCAATGTTTTATATTGTTGCCACATTTCCATGTTATGATTATCATGCTATATCATGCCTTTAGGTCTAGGATTAGTTTCTGATACATTGATATAACTATTTTATAACATGTGTTGTCTTAATCATGTTAATCCATGTTTATTCTTTTACTGGGTTTTATATCTCACCCTTTTCATATATATTTTTTCAGGTTATCCCATGAAATTTTAAGTATGAAGTAATGTAGTGGTCATGTAAAGGATGTTTTTAATAATTACGTTGTATTTCAGGTTTTATGTTGTTATGAAATGTTCTTGATTTCCCAAGACACTATACTTATCAATCATTCAAGTTGTATTAAGTGTAATTTTATGTCATTAAATCATATGAGAATGTAAGGAAAAGAAAAGGTTTGTTATACACACTTGAATAGGAAGAGGATGCAATAACATGGCTTGTCTATGATGATAAGATATAAATCCTTCACAAGTCAAACATTAAGAAAAAAACATCGAACTAGAAATCACATCAAATGAAACAAATATTGAACCCATAATATATGTAACATCTTTGTCTCCTAATGATGAATGACCAGGCTAAATGATGAATCTCTAAAACCACCTCTTACCTTATGTTCAATTGAACTACAAGCCATTTTCCCAAAAAAGAGAGGAAAAATAAAGAGATCTAGACAAATTAACCATGGTCACCCCACTATTTAATGAACAACTAATCTGTTGAAACATGGGGTTAGATATCTACACACTCCTAACCTCATTAAAAAGAGAATGTTTATCTTGCACACTGGCCAAAATAACCAACACTCTATCCCCCTTGACCACCAAAATCAAATGAAAAATTAAATATCCAGACCCCACTAATCCATAGATCCAGGAATATATCTTATTAAAAGATTCATAATCAATGCATATGCGACCAAATTTCCAATCTAAGGTGTATAAGAAATGTCGAAATAAATATTCGTAAGATATTCTACAATGTATCTATATATGTGTTTCATGTAACTATAGTAAAAATAGTTTTTTATGAATCATTTGGACTAGAATACACTCCTTGAAGAGGTAATTTCATCACATCATCATTTATTTCATCAAAACTACTAATTCTAGGATGTGGGTTGGGTAATACCGCTCATGTAGGTATACTTCCCATGATACACAAGCCACATAATTGATATCAATCATTACCATACATCCCAAACCCACAACAAAAGAATCAAAATACCCTACATATGGTATCCCATGAATGGGAAGAATAAAAAATAGTGAATAAGTCAATAAATCCCAAAATTGCATAAATTATAAATGAAACGTATCAACCCACTCAAACCTCCCCCTTTCCAATAAAGATATGTCATCGGAAATGTTAGTCTGGTGATTTCCCAGAATGGAACCTATAATACCAAACCAAGACAAAAAATTTATATATCCTTAGTACATTATTATGCCACTCACCAAATGATAATTCTCAAAAAAAATTAGGATCCACTAAATTTACTCTATCAAAAATCCTATGGCTTATAAATTATTCATCTTATATAAAAAAATCAGTTTTCAAACATTGAATATTGACGATAGTCCAATAAATCACCCAAAACAACCTATAGGTGGTCATCGTGTTCATTTTACTAATTGTAATCCACCATATTATATTTTTTGTAATGAAAACATTCCATGAACCAAGATGATCATTTTTAGTCGAATATAAAATTTAACCCAAATCAAGATAACATTCGGGGTTTGAGGAATAGAAAGTATACATATTTAAATGGTAACATGAAAAATGGTTCCACATGAAAAGGGATTTCACACCAAATGAAATATCTAGTTCCCCTAAAATCCTATAGTTAGAAAAAAAGACAATAGATTGTGCGTGGAAAATGAGTATTTTGAAGATGAACATTATTTTCATGACCAAACATTTTCACAAGAAATTCGATGTCAAATCCTACATTTTTCATAGTAAATAACACATCACACATAAAATGTGCTCAAAGTGGGGGGTATTTTTCATGAAAACTCATTACAAACCCACTTAGTTTCATAACAAGGGTTACATTGAACTATTCATTTTTTGTATCCCTGACCCATAAACAAAGTGATGATGGGCATTCATCCCTCTTCCATATCACATTTGAGATTAATTTCACTATATAACATTTTCTAATATAAATTGTCCCTCATATATGATCATCATGGGATAACCCTATGATTTCCCATCTATGATCTTCATGGGATTCCCAACTCTTCCCCACTATGGAGTGATAATATTTAATTAAATAACAAACTTTTTTAATCCTAAAAAAATTCCTCATCGATTCTCCATATCCATCAAAATAATCATTTCCATATAAGGTTAATCATTATTGGATATTCCTATAACATGACCATAAACCATGTTATCAAACAATATCGATTTTGATCATTATCTCATAAATAGTTTTCATAATACACCTATGATGGATTCATTAATGACATCATCCCAATGTAAAATTATCCTTCAGCAGGACACACTCTATCATCAAGTGTGAATTCATCATCCTAGGGTCGATACACTATATTATTTTGTGTAAAATCACCCCATCCAGTGGAAACACCCCATCATTCAGTGTGTAATAATCCTCATTGGGGGAAAAACTCTATAATATATTGTGAAATCATAACCCTTGGGAAATACACTCCATCATTCCAGAGTAAAATTATCCACATTAGGGAAGACTCCCCACTAAATTAGTGTGTGATATTATCTAAATTGGGTGGGGGGATCCACCCTGAATCCCTATTAGAGATTAAACACGTGACTTTATTTGTACCCACAAGACATTAAACTCCTTCCACTATCATGAATATATTTCTTATTCTACAATCATGGGATTTATGAGGTAAAAATCCATGGAATACTTGTTCCCCTTCTTTCAACTACCATGTGATCGAGATAGAATAACATCATTTATGTTCCAAAGATGACTCACATATGAGATTCCATCCAAAAGAAGATGACATTACAGTTTCCAACCTTTAAAAACTATTTAAATTCCATATTTGACCAATGATACTGCCTCCCATGACCAAATGATTCTCCCATATCGAGATTGAATCAGTGTAATTAACCAGTTTCCAACTCTAGATGCCACTGAGAATGAATTTCCTGAACCTGACATAAATCTATGAGGGAAACCCATACCATAAAATAAGATCCAAGGAGGATATCATGATAGGAGAAACCAATATCCAATCATCAAATTTTGATCAAAGAGAAAAAACCACTGAGAAATGTGATAAAATCATCCCACCATTGGAAATTGGGAATACACCGAAAAACCTAACACACCACCACTTTGAATAGGGGAGACGTTGTACCCTAACGAAATAATTGGAATTAGACACAGTGTAACCTACAACAAACTATTCTCTTCATCTATGATTACTTGTAGTTTCTAGGGTACCATTTGATTTTCATGTCACTATATACAGATATTCATCACCAGGTCCCACTAGGAAATTTTTTGGTCCATTATGGAACTCATATACAAATAAGGGAATTTAATGTTGGGAATACTCAATCTACAACATCGTCAGCATGGATCCCTCCTACCATATATGATGGTTAGCCATTGACTGGGTATTAGTAATTGACTCTACTATACCAATAATTATGGGTGAATACACATTATTTATTGGACTCAAACCATTGGAACATGGTGAAATAGATCCAAAAGGCATCACGGTAGAAGAAAAATGATTTGTGAATGCCACATAATAACACCCCCATCATGGATTCCATCTCACCATCCTTTTTTGGGCACCCACACCCTATATCAAACTTTATGATCATTAGAAGGAGGTTGATAGATCCTCTCATGTCCCAATATGTATATGATTATGTAATATCTCAATGGGATATACCTCACCAAAATTTCAAGGCATCAACACATCACTAACATTATTGAACATGAGGGTGGTGTAATGGGAAACTACCCCATGTTCTAACCGTGAATCGATCTGGGATCCACTCCATGTATGACATTAGTAACTCACTACCCTATTCAATGGAGTTAGAGTATTTTGTAGATTTTTTTGAAGTGAACAATGTTCATTAGCTCACAAGGAGGGATCCCATAAGGTCTCCTTAGCACCATCATCAACCAAACTCATAATGAAAATAAATGGTTGATTCATCCCCACCCTTCCACCTCTAGTTTAGAATATATGGTATTGACATATGTTTAAGACCCATGAAATTTACATGCAAGGGGGGTCTTATATAGATCATCAAGCCCCTTCCAACACAAATATATGCCACCAGATCTGTGTAAAAGGTGAATAGTGATATATATTTGACAACATAGAATTGAGACCATATCCACCTATTAGGGTGACTGGGATAACTCACATGGGCTCCATAACAAATAAATGTCAATTTGGCCTACCTCGTGTCAAGGAAAACCAAAACAGAGATCCTCCTCATAATACTATCAACCATCGTTGAGGTCCTACCTATGCTCCCCTCATTCAAATGATTTTTTCTCCCCACATCATCATTATCTAGTATAGTCATCCTCCCCATGATAACACTACCAATCAACACAGAGGTTGTAACCATACAACCTATAACAATAGTGGGGTTACTTATAGCTTAATAAATAGCCAGTGTCAAGGTCCTCCTGGTGATGATGATATGATTTACTCAAAAAGACCATCATGGAGTAGGTGGGGGGACACCACCATGGGGTCTGTACCCATAGTGTGGTTCATAACCTACATAGTGAATATAAGAAGGAATAAAAAAATTCCCTTAGAGATAATTACCACTACATATTAGGTGGAACCCTAATATACATCATATCATGTGTGTCCTCATAGATGTGGAGATGATACATGACTCTAATGAGGGAACCATCAAAATTGTGGATAATGATTGCGATAGAATCTTGATAGTAGAGGATTACTAGACTAGAATTTGATGTCCACACAATCCTCAAACCCCATAATATGTTCATATTTGTGGAAGATGTGATGCAATACTTCCATGGACTCCACTAAATCTATCATTATCACCACCAATTTCCCTCATATACACATACACATAATAAATTAAATAGATTTTGAGTTCTGGATTCATTCCCTATGATGATGTTGAACACTCCACTATACCAAAAATGGAAGCTTCCACCCTCATGCATGATGTAGTGGTGAACACAATATCCATCATGGACATGATCTTGAAACGTTCTCCTCATACAAGAGATTTCCCAGCCTGTATTAGATTTTTGAATCATGTATCATCTGCTATTACTGTAAAACATCAAAAAATTAGTTCCATGTAAGTGAAATCACCATTATAATGACCTATACCAAACTGCGATTGGAGAGACCATGAGAAATACCCATCCCATGAGGAAGTGGGCATGTGGGTGGTTTTGGACACAGACCAACAATTTTTGTTGTTATAGACACTTAAAACTCCATATTTTGATATCATTAAGTCATATGTATGGATTATGTAGTGTTATTCTTCAAGATTCTTTGGATGATGTTTCACCAACTCTATGATTGGAAACTAAATCACCTAGGGATCCATTAGAAGCATGATTCAACCAACGAGTAGTAACGAATGGTTGAAATTTCAATGCTCCTGATAGCTCATCATACTCCATCATTTGGTTACGAATAGTACCTTTAACAATCCAACATCAAGAGCCTCACTTTTAACCACCAGGACATGGAAATGGAATCTTTATATGTATATATCATAGGATTGTTTATGTATGTTTTACATTATTTTAGCCCTATCTTGTAACAAAAATAGTATAGATAGTCTGGCATATCCAATAATTAGGAAGACTTGTCTCATAATAATACCTCAATAAATTCGTTCATCACTAAAACTCTAGAGGATCGGGGGAATATGGCCACTAATGTATCATATTGAAGTGATATCCCACCTAAAGGGACAATGTTGTACCATGTAGACTCCACAAAATGTGTCCTCACCCGTCAGAAGAGTTAAGGACTAGGCCTCCGAATCCCCCCTAATGAGGCATTATTACACAAATGTAGGAACATTTTCATATTAAAGGGACACTTATAACACTTTGGATCATCTCATGGTTTCCCAAAAGTAGATCTAGAACCTGTCATGGCTTCCTTACTCTAGCAGATTATTGAATAAAAGAGGGACAATGTTGATCTAATTCCTATGAGACTCCCGGAATTTATAAATTCCATGAAGGACACCATCTATCCACTAATGGGGTACCATGACCCCCACATCATGTTATCCCAATTTGAACATGGTGTCCATGCACACCCAATAAGGGAAGATGCTAAGGGATATGGAGTGCAACCAACAGATGATCCCCCCACCATAATAGAAAGCTTATTTTCTTATAGATCTAGGCCATGTTTATACCTGGGTCGATGAGTTTGTCAATATATAGGTGGAAAGAGTGCCTCATCTATAAGACATGATATCTAACCAAATTTATCCAATAGATTACTTCAAAACATGAAATGTGGTAATAATGCATGATAAAAAATCATACCCAATATGGGTGTCTCATTTTATCGTGCAGATGATGTTTGTTAATCCCAGCTTCATCCCATTAAATGGGATGGGATACCCACTAAAAAATATATCACACATTAATTCATTTTGTGGCCTAATTTTGGGGACTCTTGAAATGATGTAGGATTCCATGATGTGATTTTTTTTCCAAACATTAGAAGGGAATATATTTTTCTAGAATTACCAGCACCCTAGAAGGTCCATTTCTTGATTAGGGGATGCTAATATATAGTTCATCTAAAACATTAACTCCCCCAAACAAAAGAAAAAAAATTTAAATCCACTTCAGGTTATAAGAAGACTGCTGAGAAACTATCTTAATTTATCACTCTATAAAAGGGGATCATATACTCTCTCTAAAAATTGATTTCCTAGGAACAACTTCTCACAATGTTAAGAGAGAATTTTAGGAATGATCTATTTCATACCATCATCTCCCTAAACTACCTGGGTGGATTTAAAAAATTATCTAAAAAGTCATAGCATCAAAAATAATCTTTGTATCAGAATAAACTACAGTCACTTCCATTAACTTGTCCATATCTAGTGAGAAGACTTGTGAAAGTAGATAATGTCGTTGTTTTACATTAAGAGGACCATTATCCGATAAACCCATTGGAATCATTACCATATCAACCTCCATGAGTGTAGCCCTCCTAGGTGCAGCCTCACACATCACAGTCCTTCGAAGATCATGCCTCATCTTGTGAAGCCACATCGATGAGAAGATGTGGCTATCACCCCAATAAAAGCCATGATCCGTAGCTCACCTTCCCATACAGAAGAAACCAGACCTATTTTTTCGAGATTCAAAAGTCTAAATAAATTTTATCTGTACACTAGAGAAGGTAATATTGAAATTTATAGATTTAAATAGACCCTATGTGGATGAAATCAGTTTCCACATTGAACATTTCCCATATCATAGGATCCTTGTAAACAAAATAAGATATGTATTTATGATTAATGTTTGGATATAGGAAAATGTATAATGAAATAGTCATGTTAGAAACGTCCAATACCTTGTGGAATTTGTCTCCATGAACCTCGAAAGTGACAGTGAACTCTCTAGTGAATTGCAGTTGGTTTACAACCATAGGGCGTAGAAGTATGTTGACTGTTTGGATCTCCATGAAATATCTCACACTTCTGTTATTAATCAGGCCCAATTGAACAATAAAAAAACTCCTATGACTACTTCAATTCTTTCAAATTCATCATCCACACCAATATCATATTCTTCAAGTTCATGGTAGGAAAAATGACTATAGTGAAAGGGAAATAAGAATCCCTCACCAATGGTAAACACATATCACAATTATGGACAACTCCTGCCTCTTTTAGCTAAAAATTGTTCACAGGACCAAAAAATCACTACATTATTCCACTAATGATTTGTGGGCCTATGCCTCTATGAATTCCATTGATCTGGTGGACCTCTTCAAAATTCATGAAATTTAGGAACACCATGAGAACCCCTCATGTGAATTAGACTAATGTTATCCAAGGATATGTAAAGGATATGTGATACATTAGAATTCCTGGGGTAACCCCTCAAATTAGGTTGTTCATTCCTCTCTAACCTGGAATTAGCTTTGTGTGGAGTTCACCAAGAACAACCCTCATTGTTCACACCATTAGGAATGCCTCCACCACTAACTATTATTTTAACATGAAACATAGTTATGTCCCCACCCATATATTATATCATACTCCTACACTAGGATTCCCTGAATGACAATGAATGACCCTACTCTAATGAGTTATTAAAAAATTCCCCATTTATAATGATCTATTGAATTTTTTAATTTTCCCCAAAGTTGGGTAAAGTCAACAGAGGACTAATTATCATTATTTCATTAAAATAAATATTTTTACATGTAGCTGAATACTATATGAAATTGGTTCTAATTATTCTATCACCACTACCATCATATAATCTGAACCCCTCATCAAGGATTGGATCCAACTGATCGGACCCCAGTACTTCCCCTTTAATCGACTATCCAGGAAGATCCACTTTCTCCATCTAAATATCATATCTCAAGAATAGAAGATGATTTAGATGGCACCCCTCCAAAATTTGAAGAGGGTATCTCCACCAACATTAATGATTTAACATTGGTGGACCTTGTCAACATGTAAGATAAGAGCCTGACATTGATCCACTAAATCATATATCTAGATGAGAATCTATTGTATGTGGCCTTATTGAAACAACACCACAATGTATTTTTCTAGAGCTATGGTTAGATTTTAGGGAAATATCCATTTTAAACCCTTCCTTGTATTCACCTCCCATTGATTCATCATTACATTAAACAACCACTCAAAAAACCTCACCCTCACATGGTGATATGGTCAATGTAAAATGTGTCATGATTATAAATTCCCACTTTTTTCATAAGGCAGCACGTAAAATGAATTATAGTATCATTCCCACGATAACAGTCTCTAATTGTCCCTTATGAATGATTTCCATCATTTACAAGAGAATGGAAACTTTGAGTTAGTCATAAATCTAATCAATGGTGACTAAATCTTCAAATTGTGAAATATGTTCCCCCTAATACAGTGCACCCGTCAACTGATGGGAAAGATTTGTTACTAATCAAGAGTGACTCATGTTCCGTAGTATTTGAACAATCAATCCTATTCTATGTAAATAAAATATTCATATTTTTTAGAACATGATGAGGATGAAAGATGCAATCACATAAAACATAGGAGGGTCAACTCCCCTTCCAAAGTAGATGATGGAAACTTATAAATAAATATATTGGATGAAAGTTATACTATGTATTGATAATAATTTCCTTCTATAGCCGATGAAATTATTTATTGGACTTCAACCTTTTTGAAACAAGTTCAACATGGTAGTCGACCACCATACTAAGCCGATACAAAATCATTAATTTGGCTTGTAACAGAGGTCTCCATTTAGATTTGGTCAGACATGGAGAAACCCCTATATAGACATTGGCTTGATGGAATTATCATCCATTTAAACAATGTAGATGAGATAACTCAGATCCTATAATTATTCCAGGACAGATCCTATAGTTCCAAACAAGGGAGATTGAAGAAGTCCCACAAAATTTAATGCATGGGCTATATCTCATCCACCTTGGCCCGTGACAACATTTATTTCACAAAGAGGTGTCACAAATTTCATATACATGAAAAAAACTTATCAACCACCATATATTTTCCAAATAACTATATATTATTGGCCCTTTTCAGTAGAGGGAGTTAATGTTATGGGGCCATACCCACCAAAAGAACTGGATTGATCATATTGATTCTAACTGTAATTGAATTCTATTCTATGTGTCCTGATATGTTTCCCCTTATGTGAGTCCAAACACATGATTATGTTCATGAACTATGACATCATCCACAAATTTTTTGTTCCACATTTTATTTATAGAGACAATTGTACCAACATTTGAGATACTGTGATAATGAAATTTTATACTAAGAAAAATTTTTGGTCCAACCATACATATCACAACCATGTGAGGGAAAATTGGAATATTGTGGTGTTCTACCAAACCCTCTTTAACATCAAGGAAAAAATAGTAGTCCTGAAACAAAGTAGTTGACCAAACATGCTCCCCAACACCCTTTGGGCCTATTGGTCGAAGACTCAAAATTACTCCTAGGTGACACCATACTCTACAGTGTATGGAATAGAGAAACTACTACCATTGAGATTAATATTCTATTACTCCAAATTGTTTTTTATGACTTGAAGACTCTAAAAAATATATATAAGTCTATCTGGTTGAGATGGAAAATCATTATAATACTAGTATTTATACCTTTCATAACATGGAGTGTTACTAAATTAGGATAATTATATAATTAATCAAGAAGGTCCGCCTCTACTAACTCTTCTAGGATGACATGGTCCTTTTCCCTAGAACAAAAATGATTTTAGAAAAATTCCAATGATGTTGGATCCAAAATGTGAAGTAACTTACATTATTGAAAAGGTAAAATATAATAGGGCATACTCTCTAATCACCATGGTTGGAGAGAATATGAAACCTCCAACCAATACTAATTTTTTAATGTTGTAATTCACATAATGATAGGGTGTGACCTATTTGAACATAAACTAATATTGACCCCATAGTCCGGGAATTATGAACTCAGACTATCTATGGTGATTCAATGCTACACAAAATTAAACGACGTAAAACTAGATATTAAATAGATGATATTAGAATAAAAATCCAGTTCTATGATTTATGACTATAAAAAATATGTGTCACCAAAAATATGATCTCTATGGTTTTAAAATAGTATCAACCATAGTCTGAGTTGTATGGATATAAACTGTAAATCCCAATATATTCATACGTGTTATTAAACTATGATATTAACTTGTTCAAAACGGTGATTCCTCATATGTAAGATATAGGTTTAAAAAACCTCTACATCATCATCACATGATGGTAAAATGCTTCCTTAACTGGTTTCATGAACACAAGAATCAATTTTTACAGTTGATCTCCCTCATTAGTTACATTTGTGTCCTACATTTCCATGTTTCATAACTATGTGGGTCTTTATTTTTATTATAATGGGTTATGTTGTTCTATTGGACATATTTTATCTGGAACGAACACTATATTCCACAAATTTTAACCCTTGGGAACTTTTTAAAATCAATATGTATGACCATAAACTATATTTCGTTAGTTTCAAGGTATTAATGTTTTACATGGGATCATATTTTCTCCTACAACATTGGGTTTGACCACTATCATGACATTAAAATATCCTCTAAAACAAAATTCCATTCTTCTATGAATCATGAATTGAATTTTTTTCCATGGACTAGGAATTCTAACCCAAAACTATTTATAACTAGCTTCTAGTTGTCTGGTGCATATCCCCTTTGGTTCCATTCAGATCTTGTTTCAACAATTTATCACCAATAGAACATAAATGATGTACCTACCATAGATTAATGATTATTATCCCAAAACTAGTTGCCATGTCATAATCATTAATATGATAAACTATGTGCATCCACCCATAATTGGTATTGTTTTCTTCATCCAAGACGTTCTATCCATTATATTCCCCATCCTCTTCCTAAATATTCATGTGGAATGACTCCCATTCCCATGGGATACATAGTTACACCTATAACATTGATCTTTGAGACAAGTAGAAAATTCACCACCAAACCATTAATTACCAATGGGTTTATCTCTTCAAAAATCCCCTAATCCTCCTCCTTAGGTCTACAACCCAATCATACTCTGTAAACCATTAGTTGGTCATGATTCAATAATATCATAATATTAAGAAGAAAAGGACTATCCCAATATGATTTTTCTTAAAATGTCTTCAGATAATCATGTTAAATTGTAATCCTTTTTTAATTTGATATTAGGAAGTATCATATGGTAAATATTAGTTAGAAAATAAGAATTCTTCTATATATGATGTTAAACTACATCCTTACCCCAAGTAAATATGTAATGCCTCATAATTTGAGATGATTCTATATCCTAGCATGAGAGTATGTCACCCCTATCAGTATTAGTGTCCTTCCAAGATGGCTTATATAACTATGTATATCATGATTCCTAACCTCAAGGGAAACTCAATGATTCCCATATATCTCATCCTTGTCACATCCCCTTTGTTGACTAATTATGGGGGTCTTTTCATTACCTAGAAACATGATGTCACCACATGGTACACTTTTTTGTGATTTTTTAGGTATAGATTCCCATTGGACGTCATTTCACATCGGGTTCTTAGAATTTAATTCCAAAAAAGCCCTTATAGAATAGAAATTCCCCATTTTTTCGATGCTAAGTGACCATAATTAAGGAACTACCCCTATAGTTTATGATATATAAACATAGTATAGAAAAAACATAGTAAGAGTGGTAACAATTCAAATCAAAACAACCAACATTCCTACTACATGAGGATAAATTGAATGATTGAAAAATATAACCCCAAGATTCCATAAATGATATGTATGTGATGATAAAAAACATTACTACACATAAAATGGTGATACCTCGCGTGATAAATATTTAATGGATCATAAAAATGACCTCAAAAAATTCCATTAAACAATATCCTTATCCCAGATGATATTAGGATTCCTAAAAAATAAGATGCTTTTATATATTTTCTTTATAGTACATCACCCCTTCAGTGCTAGTTTACTACCACACTACTTCCTTGTAAGACATATATCTCGATTCCCTAGATCATGGAATATGTAGTGACACATGAATATATCATCAACAGACCAACCCATACATTGAATTAAATCATGACCTCTTCCCTTCATTCCATGATTTATAATCACCAACCGACATTTTCATCTAGCAAATTTTAGTGCTTGGTAGAATACCCCCCATGGAACTCAATATTTCCCTATGAAATCCCCATTTTACAGTTCTGTGCATCACTCATTATTCAATTTGGATGATTTTCATCCTCCTGATATTAATGGATTCCAAATAAGAAATGATCCCATGCCCTTCTAGAACACTTACTATCCTATTCCCATGACATAAAAGATATTTTATAATGAATATCCCCCACCCAATTTTCAAACATGGTCAAGGGTCATGTTCTTATTTTTTCACCCCATCCAATATTGAAGTGGGTATAACACCAATGTTTTGAGCATTGTTAGAAGTTACACATCTTATGGTCATTAATATTTCACTATCCTTTTCCAAAAAGTCATGATCTCCATCATATGATTTTTCAATCAAATTATTATTTTTATGTTTTTTCTTATAAAAAACATGAACCCTATACAACTCCTTATTTCTCAAGACAATCAAGGATCACATTGTCATAGGATTCCTGCGTATGTTTTCTATAAACATGGCTAATATGAATGGGTGACCCATTAGTAAGAAATCATTGACCTCAAACCAGGATCCTAGGTCCACACTTCTTTTCCACATATTGTGTTTATGTTGTCTCGATGGAATGTTGTGCGGAATTGTGAGGCCACTTATGCCCTCCATTCACATCTAGTCAACATCCATTAATGCCTCTCAAATTTAGGTAAGTCACACACTCGATAAGATACGTATTCTGACCTTAGACAAAAAAAATTGGTTCAGCCCCTATGAACATAAACTAATTGAATGAGTCCAAGAATAATTACATTAAACTATGTTCCAATCACCCAAGGAATGAATTGTCTGTAATCAGGCCTATTTGACCTTAAATCTACATCTGATAATCACTCCCCCAAGATAGAAATGTATTGTTTGGATCCTTACCAATAGGTATAGGGACAATAACCATAAATTGTGTGATGTATGTATGGATAAGTTTCTATGAGGTAGGGCCCCCAAGACTCCTGATTCAAGTCACTTATCTCTCCCCTACGCCACATGCATCCCCATCAAGGAACCCAAACCAATGGTCTAAGAATCATGATCTTAATCTATTATTTACTCATTATAAATTGTATTTAAAGATGTATGACCCATAGGTAACACTATTTCCTCCACTTTGGATCCATCATGAATCATAAGGAACATTAAGTGGGGAAAACACCCTTAGGTCAAATCATTATCAACATAAACTATTAACAACATTTTTTGGGGTGACTGGTATGGCCTTAAACTACTAAATATAATAGGAAAAAATATTTATCTAGTTGAAAAAAAAATGGGAAAATAGAGAATGTGTTTGAATTCCCTCGTCATGTAACTACTGGGACATGGGAATATTGTATTTGTACCAAAAGAAAAATGCACAAAGCCTCTATGTCCCACTATATAACTAGAAAAAACATGGTTGTTCTTAATGTACAATTAGTTAAAGAAAAATAAATAGTGAAATATTAATAACCCTTTTCAACATGAATCATCTAGGGTGTACCCCCATTGAGTTACTCTACTATACCCATGACACCTAAGGCAGGGCATGTGTTATTATTGTCGATTCACAGATCTGAGTAACAAGATGTTAAACTCTATGACTCAATATCTAAATCACATGGTGTTAATTTGTGAGATTAATCATTCTCACCATATTATGTTTAAATGTGTATTTATCTACCTTAGAATATGATGTTAAATTACAAGTCTATCATCCTCATTTCATCAGGTAGAAACTACAAATCATTTTTTGTCCCTCAACTAATAATCTCTTACTCCCATCAGTGTCAGTCACATACTTCATCATTCATGTTCATCGAACATCACTCAACATATGAGATGAATTTCTACTTGGAATATGAGTATAGACTTTTTAAAAACTATAATGCCTACTGAATGTGCACAAATCCACTAGGGAATTATTTTGAGATATTGAACTCCATTAAATCATTACATATCTTCATCACCATGCGTAAAATATCTCAGGACTAGGATCCCGATCATCATTCACGTATTAATTAACCCCTTAGTGGTATGGCCCTTTTCCACACTTTCTCACCTTTCATCTTTGGAATATTGGCCTCAATACAACTGATAACATCATGAGATATGTCATATATTTCAAACATGTTCAGTAGTCAACTCAAATTTTCCTATCCATATTCCTTGAAAAATGATAATGGATGATTTTTTCGTAACATTTTACTAATTACCCTCCATCATCACAACACTCCATCTGTGTTCTAGATAATGGGATTCTCATTACCGACTCTTCATTTCCCATTTTCAGGTATAATTCAACTCTTATTGAATTTCCCCATTTATGAACTAAAAAACATTGATAAATCTAGCCTGATGTATTGATAATATCTTCATCCAGCCCAATACATTCATTTATAATACAATCCAACCAGTCAATCAAAATATTCAGACAGATATTATTTCACCATTTCATGACACTGTCATATAAAAGTGAAATTACATGGTCTTTCCATGTTTCTCACAATGAGAATGACTCACATGATCTTTTGGGGTGATTTTACATTGTCTCGGAATTTTTAGTGAAGTGTGGTAGAAAATGTATGATAGTAAAAACATTCATATAAATATGATGAGTCAAAATAAATAATCTTCATTAGCTTAATATTTTCATCCACACATCGGAGCCTCCCATGGATACATAAAAATTACCCATATGGCACTGACTCAACAATGGAGTTATCTAGCCCATCCATCCTTGTATTCTGGTCCTCTAGGACCTTAGTTATCCATATGTTCTCTACCATATCCTCTTAATCCATGAAAATAATCCCTTAAATACAGATTTTCTCTATGCCCTACATAACTAAAAACTCATCTAGTTGGGATAGCTCTTCCTCTAATGTAGCCTCAATCATGTCCATACGATCCATCAATAAGATGATGATATCCTCATGGGAATGGTCATGGATACAATAATGTTTACATGATCCTCTATTCATTATAGTTTTTGATCAGCCCATTGGATAATTATAGTGGCATAAACTTTTCTTATGGTCCTAGTGGATGCCCAACATTGTGAATTATATTCTCACCCAATCATTAAGGTATTCATGAACTAGTTCATGTAGATCCTGAACATATAACCTATAGTTCCCATGTTGTAGAGAGAGTGGTAGATGGATGATATCCAACTCACTCAGTGTGGCTCACAAGTGTGGGTGCTGATTTTTCATATTTTAAGGACCAGACCATAGTTTCCTGGTGCCAGTGCCTTTTTTTATTACACTGGAATATAACCAAGGAATATTTATCCCAAAAGGCCAATTAGTTTTTTATATTTAGAAACAAGATACATACATACGTTCAATATTACAACATGAAATGAAATACCACATATATGTTTTGTTTGGAACATCCACAACTATATGTTTATCCCTACAGGCCATCCATAATAAATAGTTTAATCAAATGATAAAATGAAACATATGAAAAGGGTAGGATCAAGTGCTCATTAAAGGTAATCAATATAGCATAATACATCATAAATAGAAACATTTGTCATGGTGAATAACTAAAAACACATGCCTTTATCAACAAACATGAACACAATATAGTTGGAATAAGATCTAAATAAATAATTCAATAATAAAACATAATCATGGGTATTCTACTTGTTGAATAACCACATGAACCATCAATAAAATTTCCATAATGATAGAATGAATAATGTGGGACATCATAACCTTACTGGCAAGGTCTCTTTCCAAGACCATAAATATCCATTTTGTCAAGGCGTCGCGTCGAGACCATAGTTTGTCTTGTGAGACCTACTGATGCATTGAGAGGCTATAACAGGCCCCAAATGACAATTACTTTTTCTAATGCATTCATTATATGAATGGGGGAAAACATAAACAACATAAAAATCCATATTGAAATTAATATAAGAATTGTAAATAACATTCCTCAAACATTAAGCATAAACACTAACCATTCGAAGTCAATATGTGATTGGTTTTAAGATATCACTTCCACAGTCAAAATAGTGATAAAAAATTAAAATTAATATGGTATATTATATCATACAATATTAATCCCAAAAATACATAAAAATCAATAAGGTTGATGGAATAGCTGAAAATATAAAATCATCAAGTAATTCTTGAGATAAATACTCTTAATCCAAGAATAGAAGAGTTTTTTGGGAAAAATATTTCTATAAAACAAGAAATTAATTAAGATAGAATTTATTTTATAAAATTAGTGTCTTTATAATTATTTTTAATTTAAATAATAGAAAATAGAGTGCCTTTAAATAGGTATGAATTTGAGAAATTCTACAGAACCGGGCTTGTCTTTCTAGAATAATGTTAGAAAGATCTTTTTAAAATATAAAACTCATTAAAAAGGAAAGTAAGATTATGTTTGGTACACATATATAGATAATTTACATCTAATTTATGATGATTACATATTAATGAATAATAATTTAATTGACCTTAATAGATAATAAAAGTATCCAAAATTAAAATTGATGTTTAGGTGGAAAACCCTTACCACTTTGTAATCAATCAAAACATATTCCAAAAAATTAATAATAATAAAATGATACATTTAATACCATTGAATTAAAGGTATTAATGATATGATACATCAATGTAATGTAAACATACACCACACACATGTAAAAGATGTTAATAAATAATTTCTCACAAAAAAGGAAGTGAGATGAGGAAACCATTACATAATGTCCAAAGGTGTTCCTCAAATTATATTAAGGACTTAAATATTATAACATATGTTCATAATTTAATTATTCCAGAAACTCTAGGGGAGAAATTTGAGTGCAGAATAAGCTATATGATCTTCTCATGGTAGAAGATAGGCTGAATAGGAATCAGTTGAATGTGAAGTGGCTTAAGGATGGTAACAGGAACTCTAAGCTCTTCAATAGAATGCATAAGGAGAAGAGAGCGTGTGCTAGAAAAAATGTGATCAGAATTGGTAACCATATTTATTTTGATTATAATGGGATTGCATCAGCCTTTGTTGATTATTTCAAAGGTATGTACTCTGACAATGGGTAGCATTCCTCCACTAACCTGGTGGACAACATCAGCCCCTATTTTGATGAGCAGATGAATCAGTCTCTTATAACCCCCCATCTAAGGAGGAAATCAGATCTTCTCTCCTCCGTCATAATCTTGAGAGTGCACTGGGCCTGGATGGAATAACTAATAAATTTTGTATGCTCTACTGGGATATTGCGCAGGATGATATTGAGTATTCCATAAAGGATTTCTTATCCCATTCCTATATGCCCCATGGGATGAATTCATGTTTCATTTCACTCATTCCAAAAAAGGAAAATGCTCTTAACATTAAAGAATTTAGGACTTTTTCTCTTGGGAATACAATACCTAAACTCACCAGCTATATCATTATGTGTAGGGTGGGTGGACTTATTAGTGTAATGATCACTGCGAATCAATTTGGTTTTGTCCTTGGATGGAACATACAACAATGCCTTTTCATGGCCTCTGATAGTGTTAATATCATGCGAAGGAAGTAAAAGGAAGAGAAAATTTCACTTAAGATTGACATATATAAGGATTTTGATAGCCTTAAATGGATTTTTCTAATTGAGATACTTCGCAAGAATGGGTTTTAGAATAGTTTCTTGAACCCGATTATCACTATTCCTGGATCCCCACGGATGTCAATTCTAGTGAATGGTGCACCGAGATGATTCTTCTCTTTCTCGAGGGGCATTCTTCAAGGTGTCCCATAATCAAGTATTCTGTTTTCTATTATAGAGGATTACTTAAGCCGATGAATCAATGAGATTTCTAATATGGGTATGTATAAGAGGATGAGAGCTGGTATTAATGATCATGCCCCATCCCATCTTATATATGCTGATGACATTTTATTCCGGGGGTAGGCTTCAATGATAACCATTTCCAATATTAAGGCTCTTTTAACTCATTATGAGTATCTGGTTGGACAGGTTATAATCTAGGACAAATCCTCAATTGTTTTTGGCAATGTAATTCTTGATGGAAAAAAGAATAGGATCACTCATTACCTTGGGGTGAAGCGGGGATGCTTTCCCTTTCAGTATCTTGGGGTGCCTCTTTTCTGGGGAAGGGTGAAATGAAAAAATATTGAAGGGATTTATGCTGGCATTACTCAATAGCTTTCCAGTTGGAAAGGGAAATCTATGTCCATGGCTAGGAGGGTTTTCCTTGTGAACTCAGTTATTACATCCAAATTCATTTACTCATTCTCTCTCTAAAAATGGCTTTGAGGACTTATTAAGGAACTTCAAACCCTGGTTAGAAATTTTATATGGATAGGATCAATATTTGAAAGGATGTTGGTCACAGTGAAGTGGAAAGAATGCATAAAACAAGTGGAAATGGGAGGATTAGGATTCAAGGATCTTCATAGCTTTAATGATGGTCTAATTGGAAAGTTCACTTGGATGCTGATATCAAATGATGTTGATGATGAATTTCTGTTGGGAAGGTTCAAAAAATGGCTGGTTAATGGATATAAATACTACCTCCAGTCTTCAGTATGGGATTCCCTTATGGAGACCTATCCAAAAATAATACAGGATTCTAAATGGCTGGTCAGTAGGGATTCCAATATTTAATGTTGGAGCACCTTGTGGCTAGATCGACACTTACAATCCATGAATGTAACACCTGAAGTTGCCTTATTCTCCATCTCCAATTTTCTCTCATATCAGACAATGCACGAGCTGAGTATTTCTGACTTTGTGATGTCTCAAATTAACAGTTATTCCTTCATGGATTGTGATAAACTGATTTGGCTACATAGCTGGAATGAAAAATTTGACACCAAATAATTCTACAAGAGTGCATGTGGTGGTAATGACCACACCCCAACCGGGCTGATAAAATTCAGTGCTCCATTACTTCGGCCAGTACAGTTTATCTTACTTTGGAGAATCTTCAAAAACAGACTTCCCACTTCTGAACACTTGAAGCGGGTTGGATTTCAGATGGAATCCAGGTGCGTTGTTTGTAGGGCTGGGGAAGACACCACACAGCAGTGTTTATGGAGTGTGATCAAGCCCATCAACTATGGAGCTATTTGGGTGTGGTGTTTGGACTTGCGGTGGATTCCAGAATTCAGATTATTGATTTTCAATCTGGGATGCTGATGGTGCGCTGCAGTGAGCAGCTGTTAAACCTTTTCATTGCTGCTATTGCAGCAGTAAGTTAGGCATTGTGGGACTCAAGGAACAGGGCTTTGTTTGATGGTGTGTTTGATGATGTCCGGAAGGTAATGAGATCCATCAACAGGGACATGTACGCTGTGTCAGTGATCCAAGATGTTTTAATGTCTAACACCACTTCTGACCTCCAAAAACATCGGTTTCTCGGTGTTTCGGGCCGTCCACGCAAACATCGGATGCTTAAACATATCAGGTGGATACCACCGATTACACTGTGCCTCAATGTAAATGTTGATGGAGCCACATCAGGTGCGCCAAGTCCAGCTGGATGCGGAGGAGTTTTCTGCATGTTTCATGGGTTCAATAAAGGATTCTTTTATCACTACCTTGGCCTTGACACTGCTTTTGAAGCTGAGCTATGGTCCATGATTCATGCGATAATGTATGTTGTCTAATTTAACTTGAAAAGGCTCTGGATTGAATCTGATTCAATGATTATTGTTCATGAGCTGAGCACTAGAACATGGAATGTGTTGTGGTGTGTGCTGCCCCAGTGGGTTGAATGTCTCCGCTAAAACAATCAGATACAGATGAATGTCTCTCATGTGTACCGGGTGGCTAATAAAGCTGTTGACACAGATGAAAAAAAGGATATACTTGTCGTTGATATGATGTGGTCTTTCACAGCCCCAGATTATTGTGCTCCGATGGTGGAGGCAGATAGATGTGGTGTCTTGCAAACTCACTTATGTAATAACCCCTTGTATTCCTCACTCCTTTTTGTTTAATATTTTAATTTTTAGGACCGAATCATGCCGAATCCTGATCTTCTTGCTATGTATGTGTAAACATGTATAATGAGAATTGTTCTCTAGAATAGAAGTAGTATGCTATTACTGAATAACCATAAGATTAGATGGTCATAAAATTTGTTTGGTTATTGGGAGTAAATATGAATCATTATATAAAACATTAATGATAATTGTTTGGGGTAATTGGCGGTTCTTAATCACAAAAAACTTATTTTGATTTATAACATAATATCATGTGTACAAAAGGATTCCAGAAGTTATCATCAGTGAATGTGATAAATTAACACATATCGGGTTGTGTTTTCATTTCCAGTATAAATGAAGTAGAAATGATAGATGTTGAAACATTATTCCTTTGTTATAACAACATTCCAGTACATTTCTGTTACTAGGGTGATCACAAAAGTTGGATGAATAGATGTTAGGAAAGAAAAAAAATTAAAATATAACATGAAATAAAATAAATAAAGCAAGGAATTTACCTCTTGAAGTAATCTTTTATGAGATCCACTTTAGGGTAGATATTTGGGTCTTTTTATGATACCAATGGCTGATGGACATGGGAGACGACCATGAGAAGTTATTTGAGTATAATTTATACATGACACAATGATAGAGATGAGTTAAGGTAAGATGGAGTTAGGGGGGTTTTAATAGTGGAGTAGAGGAGTGGTTTTCCATTATTTTAATCATTATTTTACTACATTTCCAAAGATGACCATTAGTGTCAATGTTTGTGACCAAAAATAGTAATAAGGGAATGTGACTTCAAACCAATAGTCATTTACAGAATCATTGACTCCAGAATGGGGCTAAAATTCATATATTTAGTATATTTCTTAAATTATAGAATTTCATTATTTAGAAAATAATTCTACTATTTTAAAAAAATATAAATAATTCACCTTGACGATTATTCGACAAGGGGATTTCAAAAATGAACTCTATTTTTTGAAAATAATTTTATAAATATGATTAATATAATTTTTAAATAAAATCATAATTTACTTTAAAAATAACAATTTTTAAAATATAAATTATTTTATATCACCTTGATAATTTAATCAAGATCTCATTATCATGTAACAGATCACAATAAAATAATAATATGATTTTCTATTTAATTAGTTTAATTTTTATATTAATAGTACGACTCATAAGAGTGTATTAATATTCAAAAAAATTATTTTTTTCTTATCAAACACTAAATATCTTACTGAACGCAACCGTGTTTGTCGGTTTTTCATTTTTCAAAACAAATAGGTGGATTTTTTTTGTTAAATGGATAGGTTATAAAAAATTGGGGTTTATAATATACATTATCATTCATTAATTTAATGTTAAATTTTTTTCTAAAACATTGGGGTGTTACATTATCCCCCCCCCCCTTGAGAATATGTTTCCCCCAAAATTAACAAAATTTTACCTCACAAAAAGATTTGGGCAGTTCTTCATTATAACCTCCTTAGGATCCCATGTTGCCTAATCAATTTTATGCTTTTTTGAATGTATATTTACTATTCGAGTCATCTAATTATTCAAAACATGTTCTTTAGTTTCCATAATCATGATAGGCTATTTATATTAATATATGTTAGGTTCCAATTATATACTTTTAGATGTTATGACATGTGTTGGGCCTAGAATGAAATTTCTCAACAATGAGACATGGAACTCATTGTGTACATTAGAGAGGCTAGGTAGAATTTCAAAATGATAATCCACATCTCCAATACTCTCTATAATTTCAAAAGGACCTATGTACCTAGTGCTATGTTTCCATTTATTCCCAAATCTTATATCACCCTTCTTTTGAGAAACTATTAAGAAAACAAGATCTCCCATAGAAAATTCTAAATCCATTCATTGATTATCAACATAGATTCTTTTTTCTTCTTTGATCTTATTTTATATGAATTTGAACAGTATATACATTCCTTATTATTTTCTTCACAAGATATGGGCCTAGTAACTTCCTTTCACCAATTTCATCTAAACATGTTGGTGTATGACATCTCTTTTTGTACAATTCTTTGTATGATACAAATTGAACACTGGAATGAAAACTATTATTGAATGTAAACACCATCTAGGGTAAATACTGATCTCTCATACCATGAGTGTTGAGCTAGAATGATCTCAACATGTCTTCTAATGTTTGTATCATCATTTATTATTACCCATTTGTTTGAAGATGATTATAAAAACTCAAACGAAACTCAATATCCAAATATTTATGATGTAATTTATAGTATTTCCATGACAATCGAGAACCGTGATCAAATACTATTGAATGAGGTGCTTCATAAAGTATTACAACTTCATTTATATAGATTTATAATTCCATTATAGAGAAAAAAACCTCCATTATTTCGAGGAAATTTGCAAATTTTGTGAGTCGATCAACAATTTAAAATATTGAATCATCCTTTCCTGGAGTTTTGGGTATTTTATTGAAACAATACCTGGTGATTTCATCCCATTTCTATGTAGGAATAGGTATATCTTTCATGAATCCCCTAGGTTGTTTTCTTCCATTCTTTACTTGTTGAGAGACTAGACATCTTGATACATAATCAGAAACTTCCCGCATCATGTTGTCCCACATGAAATGTTCCTTCCAATATCTATTCATTTTAGTGATACTAGGATGTACAAGGAAATTTTTTCTATAATCATCATGCATTAACTCCATTTTCATATTAGGTATAGATGGAACACATATCCTCTTCCCAAATTTCATAATTCCATCATAGCATACGACGTTACCCAAGTTCCAATATTCCATAGAATTAGTTTTGTTTTGATGGTTCTCATCATCAGGATGAGAGATTTTAATCCTTTATAAAATGATTATTGGGAAACTAATTGAAAATGTAATGATGTTTCACCTTCATTGATAATTCCGATGTCCATTATTATTATATCAATAAACACTATATCTCTTTCAATTCTCATTTCATTTAAAACTCCACGATCATTCCTGCTCAATGAATCAACAAACATTTTTTTCCTTTCCTGCTTTTTTGATTATAGAACAATCATAATCCTTGAGTAGTTCGATCCTTCACTATTTCATCATGTTTAGTTCTTTCTATGAGAAGATATACTTCAGACTCTTTGGATTTTTATATATCACACATCATTCACCTTAGAGACAGTGTCTCCATATCTTCTGACAAAATATTATAGTTGATAACTCAAGATCATGCGTAAGATAGTTTTTTTCCTGAATTTTTAGAAACCTCTATGCATAGGAAATAAATCAATCATTTTGCATAAAGACACAACTATGTCATTTCATTGATGCATCACTATAGATCCAAATCCCATCATTCCCTGATTGCAAAGTCAGGATGGAAGCATTCAAAAATATCCTCTTCAATTCCTCCAAAAATTAGTCACATTATTTTTTCCATACAAACATAACCACTTTATATGTAAAAATATTCATTCGGTTGGATGAAAAGGAAATGTTATAAACAAAATACCAATAATAACTTACTAAACAAATAACAATATGCACTTCAGTTATATTTGATGGAGTATTCCATTCTTGCAAATCCCTTTTCTTTATAGGATCAATAGATATTCCATCCTTAGAGAAAATGTGTCCATGAAAGAATATTTATTGAATCCAAATATTCATAGCTTCTAAAAATCCCATATAATTCATTTATTCTAATGGTAATCATAACAGTGGACAAGTGTTTTTCATTTTTTTGTAGATTTAGGACTATACTAAAATATCATCAATAAACAAAACCATAATGTCATTAAGATATTCCTTGAAAACTCTATTCATTTTTTCAATGAAAATAGAAAGTGCATTAGTACATTCCAAAATGAATTACTGTAAACTCATAATGCCCATAACTAGATCGAAATGCAGTCAATGGAATATCTTCCTTCCTTAAATGAAATTGATGATATCCATATCGATGATCAGTCCCCGAAAAATATCGGGATCCTTAATGCTGATAAAATAAATCATCAATACAATGTATGGGATGATTTTTATTTATTTTTATAGCATTGATATCCCTATGGACAATGCACAAAAACATAGATCCATCTTTCTTCTTAATGAAATGAATAGGGGCTCCCCATGGAGAAACACTAGTGTGAATTAAACTGTTTTAGTTGTTTTTTCTAAACCTATAATTCCACAGTGGCCATTCTATAAGGGATCATTGATATGGGCCTTGAATTAGGAATTAATTCATTGGATAACTCAATTTCCCACTATAGAGGTTGTCCAGGTAATTCCTATAGAAACACATCAACATATTTTTTCACAATAGGTACATCATATATTTGATCATTCCTTTACTCACCCATAGTTATTTTATTCACTTCCTCCCAAATAATTGAATTTAATAGGGCTACTGGGGGTGGATCATGTGCAGAATATAATTGTTTTTTTTCTTCTCTAAATATAAGATATTCTACACCATCTTCAAAATTTTTAACATATTTTTTCCTAGAATAAATTTTAGCATCATGGTTTGAAATAAAATCCATAACATGGATTATATCAATTTCAATCATGGGTATGACAAAAAAATGTGCAGATAAAGCACATTTATATTCCATAATGGGGACTGCCTAACACATCATTGTTATAATGATACATCTCTGAGGATTTTTGATTGACAACTCCCTTATTAAATAAAATTTTAAATATCTAAATTTCATGGTAAATTGGGAAGATATGAAAGAATGAAATGATCCATAATCAAATAAATCATTTATTATATTATAGGAAATGATTAAAGTACCTCACAACACTTTTTTAGGATCTTCAACCACCTTGGTTGTGACTGCATATGTCTGGCCTTGCTTTCTTAGCCTTCATTGCGGAATGCTTCCCTGATTATTAAGATATTAATGTGTATAATGTCTCATATAAAAGAAGTTTTTGAATTGAACATTGCTAGATTCTTTATGCCCCCCTACAATACTGAGATAGGTCTATTTTTCCTCCACACTAGTAACAAACTCCCATTCTATTCAAGAAAGTGCCAGGGTATTTTTTACCACAATTATGATATGAAGGATGGTCCACTCTTACATTCGTCCTCATTTCCGTATTTCCAATTCTATAGTTTTTGGCTTTACTCTTCTTCTCTTACATTACTCAATCATAATAATTAGAACACTGATTTTCCATCTTGACAGCACTTGGGACAATATCATTATATAATGAGATAAATTGGGAGACTAGATCTCTTCAGAATAATGGATTTAAACCATCAAATAATTGATAAATCCTGATATGTGGATTACAAATGTAGTATGATAGATTTCAATCAAGGATTGCAATGTTTTCTTTATACATGGAAACATTTTCATCCTCTTTCTGCCTCAGATTAAAGAATTTGAATTCCATATCTGCTCATTGTTTACATGGAAAATATTTTTTTATAAATATTTCATTAAAATCCATATGTTCTATATATTTTAGTTATTCCTCCTCCTTTTCGTTTTAGATTAAAAACCTCCACTGACCTGTATCTCATTATATATGACAAACCACCATGAAAACATTATATATTTTATAACATCCCAATGCTAGAAATATATTATATAGGGATCTTATCCACTACTCACCATTAATTGGGTTTGTAGTCCAATTTGATGATGGTGGATGTTAGGGTATAAAGTGATCCAAAATAGCTCCTCCACATTGTGGATCAATATACTCCATACAGGTTTGTTTATTGTTCATAACCTATGTCAGTTGTCCTAGAATTGTTATAATATTCTTATCACTGGTCATAGATGAAGAGACAACATCATTATCTTGCATCATAGTGAAATCCCTACATGGGATACATGTGTTCATGCAGTTTCCATTTCATTCACTAGGCACTGTTTCTAGATAATGGCATACACTATATTAGGTTATGAATCGTAATTTATTTTCTCAACAATGAAAAAATACATAGCAGAAATTGAAATAGTATGCATGAGTAATCCCTTAATCAGAAACATGGTTTCATTGAAAGAAAAAATTAAATTTAAATCATTCATAATTTCATGTAAAGAAAATATGAATTATCTTAAACATATCCCCTAGATATTTCAGTACAAGTGTGTAGTAAGTCCCGTTCTCATGTACAGGGATACCCAGGTCAAGCCTGAAACTCATTATCAATGTTTAAAATCCTATGTACATCTGTGTTAGAACCACATACACTTATTGTAATGATAAACATATTTATTTTATATAATGTTACACATAATCTATTTTATATGAATATTCCAGTATGTTATTTTATGTTTTTCTAAAAATTATCTCATAGGGTTTTCCCCTAATATATGTTTTCTATATTTATTTTACACATTTTCTACTAAACATTGTTTGATACCAACTGTGATGACCTGAACTCAGTTGCCCAGAGTCATTGCCTTATTTTTTTTAAATTGGCATACATTCAATGAATATGAATCCCAAAGGACAGAGTCATTTAGTTTATTTTGAATCTAGATAAATACATAAGTTGAACATTACAACTTGGAATGAAATAAAATATATAAGTATATTGTGAACATCTACATCTGTAAGTTCATGCATGTAATTCATCCATAGTAAACATCTACTTGTCTTGCGAAAATGAAACATAAAAATGGGGTGAGTTGAAATTATATGTAATGTTATTCATTACATAGGATGATATTTTTGAAGTAATCATTTGGCATGGTGATAAACTAAAAAACAATCTTTAAACAATGAACAACAACACCTTATAGAAGGAATAAGAGACCAATAAATAATTCCATAATAAAACATAATCATGGGTATTCTACTTGTAAAATAACCATAAAAACCATCAATTATATATTCATAATGTGGGAATTAATATTGTTGGACATCATATGCATATCGTTAAGGACTCATGCCATGACCGTAAATATCCATTTTGTTAAGGCCTCCTGTCCAGACCATTGTTTCTCTCATGAGAACTTCTAATGCACCAAAGGGCTATAACATGCCACACCCAAAAAAATAATAAGTCCAAATAATTTCTTATATTAATGAGGATAAACTAAAAAACCCTATACATTCTTATTGAAACTAATATATGAAATGTAAATTACACTCTTTGTACATTAAGAATAAATAATAACCATTTAGAGTAAATTGGTGAATGGTTTCAAGATATCACATCCAGGTAAAACTAATAATAAACCATTAAATTATGTATGGTATATGATAAAATAAAATATTAATCCCAATAACACATAATAATAAACAAGTTTGTTTAAATAGAAGAATATACTCTGATAAAATCATCGAGTAATTCTTGAGATAAAAACTGTTTTACATTGAAAAGAAGAGTTCATTTGGAAAAATAATTGTATAAAAAAATTGATGTAGAATATTATTATTATAAAATTAAGTGTTTTTTTAAAGATATTTTTTTCTAAAAACATATAATAGAGTCCCCTTGAAAATTGGGAAGAGTTTGAGAAATTCTCTTGAATCAGGAACGTATATCAGGGAAAAAAATTAATGATAATTTTAAAATTTATTACTCCCACAAATAAAGGTACTATTATGGTTGGTACATATATATAGAACATTCACCAAGTATATTTTATGAGTACCTATTATTTGATAAGAATTTAATTGAGGTAAGTAGATAATAAATGTAACTCGAATAAAAATGGTGGTTCAGGGGGAAAACACTTACCGCATTGTAATCAATTGAAACATATGACCAAAAAACAAATAATCATCAAAAGATACATTGAATTTTATGTAGTTATATATATTCATGATATGATTAATTAACGGTCACTGTACATACACCATACACATGTAATAGAAGAGAATATGTAATGTCTCACAAAATGGGAAGTGAGATGAGGAAACTATTACCTTAAGTGCAAAGTTGTTCATCACATGATCTAAATTACCTAAATAATCAAATTTAGGTTCCTAAATTAATTATTCCAGAACCTATTTTACATTTAATTTATTTATTATATCCTTATTAGATACATTCATGTCCTTTGTATGGGTTAATAGATTAAACTTTATTATTCAGGAGTGTGTTCTTCCTTGGTTTCTATGATCGATTTACTTATATTCATGTATGAGTAAACATGTGAAATGATAATGTTTGTATAGAATAAAAGTAATATTTAATTAGTTAACAAACATATTTTTTACCTGTTCATAAATTTTTTTGGTTATTCTTAGAGAAGTTGAATCATTATATAAATAATTAATGACAATTGTTTGGGTTAATTGGCGGTTCTTGATCACAACGAACTCATTTTTGATCTATAAATTTATATCGTGTCTATAAATGGATAAAAACCCTGAAATTAGATATAATAATTATATTATAGTTTATTTTAACCATCATAGTGGTTTCATTACCATTGTTGAACACAGTAAAAAAAAAATTTAATCCCGTCGTCCTTGAATATGATAAATTAACAAATCTCGGATGGAGTTTTTATTTATAGTATACAAGATGGGGAAAGAATTGATGATAAAGAATTATTTTTTTATCAAATAAAAATTATATTAAATTTATGGTAATATAGTAATAACAACATTTGGATAAAGGTATGTGAATAAAGAAAAGGAAAACAAAGGAACATAAAATACAGGAAATGAAAAGTGGAATTTTCCTTGTGAAGTAATATCCATTGAGATCCACTTCAGGGTAGAGATTTTGGACCTTTTATGATACCTGGGGTTCTTAGATTTATGGGAGGAGATTGTGGGGACATTTTAGAATAATTTAAAAAAGGAAAAATTCTTGAGATGAGTAAAGATAATAGTGAGTTGGGGGGGTATTGTGGTGGAGAGGAAGGTTTTCCCATTATTATAATCCTTATTTAATTATTTTGCCAAAGACAACCAATATTGTTAATTATTTTGACCAAGACAACTAATAATTTCATGTGATTTTGAACCAATGGTCATTTACATTATCCATGGATCATGCATGTTGTAGAAATTCATTTATTTAGCATATTTTGAAAATAACCGAATTTCACTATTCACCAAAAATTCAAGTATTTCAGAAAAATAACAAAAATATCCATAATATTTTATCAATGAGTAGAAATAAAAAATGAACTCCATTTTTTGAATGTAATATTCTAAATATGATTAATTTAAATTTAAAATAAAATCATATTTTATTCCAAAAATAACAATTTAAAAATTATAATGTGTTTTATATCACCTTGAAAAATTATTCATGATCTAATATTCATATAACCTTAAGATAAAATAATAATAATATGAATTCCTATTCATAAATTTCACATTACTATTCATAAGGGTATATTAAAATTTATCCAAAATTATTTTTGCCTTATCAAATTCTGAATATCTTACTAAACACACTAGTTCTTGTCAGTTTTTTAGAAATTAAAAACACGTAGATAAAAAAAATTTATTAACTGGATAGGATATAACAATGTGGTGGTTTGTATAAAAACAATGTTTCATGAATTCAATAGTAAATTTATTTATAAAAACATGGGGTGTTTCATATATGACCTTGCACACCCTTTTCTAGTATATTTTATTTTCATAGAGAAATCATACTCAAAATATTGCAATTCCTTTTTGGTGTAAGATCGTACTCTAGAAAGGCTATTAGGGTGGTAGTATAATGGAACTTCTTGGGGATTCTCTTGGATTGATTAGGATCGCTGTCATAAGTGGGACCATCGTTACATGTCCACTGGTTGGAAAGACTATATCATCCTACATCGACCTCCACCCCATAATAGGTATTACATACATATATGATGGGATTCCCTCTTGTGACTGAGTATAGATAATCATATATGGATGGATTCCAAATAAATGGAACAACCATTAGGGGAGGCACCTAGGATACCCAACCGCTATTGTTTACTAGGAATACACTCTCTTATGAATTTTGTTAGATGAAAAATGATGAAAATTAGTTTTACTAGTGACAGCAGATTTTTGGAACGCGGAACGTGTAATGGTGAAAGATATATAGAAAAACTAAATTTTTAATGTCTTATCCTAGAGTTTTTATAGTTAATTCCACCATATGAGACCAATAAATTCCAATTGGTACTTCAAAAACTTCCACGAGGCCCCCATAACTGTTTGGGTATAAGGATCATGAAATAAATTAATCAAATTGATTCAAAAATCAAGATACACTTGATTGTTTGAAAAGATAAAAGTTTTTTGAGATTTAATCTTACCTCACAGAATATAAATCATGATATTAAGTCATTCCAGATGATCTCCCTCACTGATGGTGGATTTGACCAATGAAATTCCAGGGTGCAGACCATAGTATAAGATAAGGAGTATTTTGGCTTTGAGGACCCCACTTCCAATTATTTCTCTGATTCCCATTAACCAGTGACCATGGGAACATATTTTGGAGAATTACCACCATTATCAGTTGGATCTTCCATATCCCCTCTGTAAAGGACCCCTTGGTCACCATTGGTTGGATCCGACATATGAAATATCCGAATAAGTTCATTTGAAAAATGTAATGGATAGTACTCTAAGTGATACATTGTTTGAGTTACTAAGAAAACTGGATTGAAAAGAATCTTTTTTAATATATCATCCATTAGAGTGACCTCAACGCAATACTAGGGAGATACCTGATTATCAGTCAATCCCCATGATCATTTTTCATATGTTCCTTATGTTTCACTAAATAAGGGATAACCCCTATAGTATTGATTCATCAGAAGATTTTATCTCTTCTCGATTAGCATTAGTACTAAATATGAAACACACTACACCTGATGGATGATCGGGGCCCCAAAATAGTGGAAAAAATGTCCACAACTCATAGGTATTCCGGAATATCATTGGGGTGAACAATGAATGTGATCCTGAAAATCCCAAACTCCAACATCTTGATTCCACTCTAGTTTATCCTCTATGAAAATTTATCTATAGACAATGTCATCCATTGCATTCCATGTGATTCCATGATTGTGCGGAATGAAGAATGAGTGGGTTGATATAGAAGATACCATATATTTGTTCCATTTTCTACCTATCTCTAACCATCCAATTATAGGATCCATTTTCATTATACCATGGTCCATTATAAGGGAATCCATCTAATCCGTGAGGGGGAGTTTCAACATCTCCTTGAACTACCTCCACAACATCCTTAGCTATAGCCCTCAAAACTTGGTGTACCTCTTGATGGGAAACTGGTTTTCCTCCCTATATATCTTGTGCCTCCCAGGATAGAGAGATTATAAAATTCACTTATATGGGATCACACATAGATATATCACTATCCAATTTCTAAAATAACCTGGAGAATGTATAGCACTGACTTTTCTGGGAGGCGTCATGGGGAAATCCATTATTCATTCTCTTATGAACGACCTATACTAATGTTGAAATATACCCGAATCCATTTCATAAAGGATTTATATATAAACTCACATCTTCTGATGTTGTATTCATCTAAATTTCCATGAAATCTGAGAAGGACTACACCACATACAATATGGGTTATGTTCTATCATGGAGATTAGAAGTCCAAGTCAAAAGGCTAGTTGATATTCCCACTACTCCAACATCCCATTCATATTATCCACCATCTGACAAAATGGTGTTCATTAGAAATGGAATTACATTTTTATAGCATATATGATACCAATCATGTCCCTGGAATCCTTATGAATCACTAGTTTAACCTGAACGATGTTACATATCGAGAGATGCATGCCAATATTTATAGGAGTGATGGAATTTTCGAATTCATATCCTCAAAAGTGAACTGTGATGCACCCGTGTGATAAATTGAAGTTACCACTAATTCACTTTTGTGCAATCCCTCTATCTAAACCAATTGGATACAGAATTGGACCAACATTGGTAATCCCTAGATTGCATTCTTTCCAAATTCTAGGATCACATCCACCATTAGCATACCTATACATAGTCCCACATGTGTATCCTTCACAAGAACTAGCTAGAAACTGAGCAATGTGCATAGAAATGTAGTATAGTAGGACATTGGATTCCATCCCTCATTCAAACTATATCCAAAATATTCATAACACCCTTTCTCCTGGATCATCAATTAGCATGTTGAATCCATCAACTTCTACATTGTTGGAAATTACATCGTCTAGCCCCGAATTATTATGGTGATTTTTTTATTAACGAACATTGTTGACCATGTATTTAATGTAATGCCCCAGTGGATAATAGGAGGATGATTCAACCCTTTACCTAAGGCATCTAGAAGGATCTACATAATTATAGGTGTATTAAACCTATCATTTAATGAATTTCAATCATGGGGTAATTCATTGTACTAGGATCATTTCATTAGAATGTTGTTGATGCAATTTAGTTACCATATTCTGAGTACCACCTCCCCATGATAAAGGTGTAAGGAACTGGTGTCCATTGCTCAAAAACTGGGGATATCTTAAATTCATTCATATTGAAGATATATGTAGAATTTGGTCATCTACCACACATTATAATCCCTAAAGTGGTTCGGGTAATCCCCACAACTCTAACAAGTGAAAAGTACCCCAGTATGTCTAGGCCCACTCAACTATATATGTTCCCATATCCCATATGTTCATTTCCATGTACTAGCCCATGTATTGTTTTGAATTATAGTCTCGAAAATTAATTCATATATGGGTGTGAAATCATCATTCGACGGGATGTCCTTGGTGACCTTCCTTTTACATCCACATAAAAAGTAGTAGGTATTGTCTTCATTCTCTCTATTGGGATGAACCAAGGCAATGACATTCTAACGGGTATGCACTTCATGTTGAGAGAACTAGATTTGTGTCATGCCAACACTAAAGGATTTTATAGCCACGTAATTTTTCATCTAGATTTTGTATAGAGGATGAATGTTTCTCATTAGATAACCACAAGGATACAATAATCATTACAAGGATAAAATGGTAATCATAAACCACCCTTATTTGATGAGGAATTTTAAGGTTTCTTTCAATATCACCCCTTTAGGGAGTATCAACAACATTGATCTCAAGTTCGTTAGCATGGATGAACATTACATGATTTTTTTTTGTTCTACTTCTGGAGTCATCACGCCATAAAAATGGACCCATAATGTCTCATGGTCGAATGAAATTGTATAATGTTACACATAAGTCTGTCTATGGTGCATAAACTAAAAAAATATTGAGTTTCAAAAAATATATTTAAATGTTCCGGATTTCCCTCAAAGGGGTTATTTCTACACATTGGAGTTTAATTATCATGGATTGAAGTGAAGTACCATAATAATTGACCACCCCATATTTATTGTCTTACGAATGTCATATTTAATGGTGTGAGCACCTCATTTTTTTGACCCATGGTAGGAGTTACATGAAGGAAAATAATTCTGACACACTCGTTGGCATTTGATATGTAACCCAACCTTCTAACCCCTATAAAATTCGATTTATAAGGGATTTTTTTGGATCTTAAAACATTTAATTCACATATATGGACTGGTTTTGGAAGAACTGTATGATTTACCCACCCAGAATGATCATTCTAGGGATGAGGTGCAAGCTATGTGTACGCTTACGTAGTTTCACAAAAAAATGGGTTCTCTTCGAAAAGGGATTATTACCCAAATGTGACACTAATTTCCCTATATACCATATATTTTTATATGTTTATTAAGTCATGTGTGTGAAAAAGGGATATTGCATGGAAAAACATCATTTTTTAGATGCAATTTTTTCATGTGAATGGTGATGTCGAATCCTATAGTTTGTGCAATCCATACCCCGACACCCATGGCATATTCATGTTTAAGGGGGATGATGTGCATGAAAACCCATCATGCATGAACCATGTTTTTTGAGAATGTTGATTTTTGACTAAAGATGTTTCAAAACCAAGACCTCACATCAATGGGAAGTGAAGTGTGAAACACCATTCCATGTCATGATGGAGTAGTGTTCCACCATATGATGATTTAGTCTATAAATAGACCCTCACACCACATCATGGGGATGATATAAAGATGGAAAGTTGATTCACTCACCCGCACAAATAACTGATTTTGTGACAGTACACAACACCTGAATCTGTAGACACTCTGAGCTGGAGAGCTTGTTCCAAATTTGGGTCTGAAATTATATTGGACATTGGTTGAGAGATCCTCATGAAACATCAATTATGGATGATCAGGCTTGTGAAAGATAACTAGCCATCATGAAAATATGATTTTTGGGAAACTCCAAATCTTGTGGGAACCTATTCCACAAATATTTAATTATTCTACATGTGCAATATCAGTTGGTTCACACCACTTTAAAAATGTATAATACATTAATGTTGCACGAGAAAATCATTTCTCCCTCTAAATGATGTACCATGTGATTCTAGCGCATCTATTATCCTTCTTTTTCACATAAGAATAGGAAAAATAATACATATTTTCCCTAAGAATAAGTACTCTAATAATGGTCCTCCTGATTTCCACTCATATAATGTAGATCCAAAATCATACCCCACCCATAGAAACATGATTAGTCAATAGAAAATCCCTAGAGGTGTAATATTTTTCAGAAATAGATTTCTTATCTGTACCGAGATTCTTTATGAAAAATCTTCCTCCCACAACGACATGGTTCCACTAGATGAATAATCAACATCGACATCAATTAAATATTATGTAAAACTACCTATCCCTACATTCTAGTCTTATGTTGTTAAACTTCATGACACCAACCTTAGCACATAAAGTAAAATTGCAGTGTTACATTTTATAATGAAGATGTGATTCATCATGTACAATCATCATGGAACACTACCATATACCCCACTGTGTAGTGATCCTTTTTTATCAATCACCTTACACATGTGTTCCCCACATCAACCCTCATTTATTCTCTTTCTGCTACACAAGATTCATTATTAAATAACATTATAAAACATTTACCCATCCTATAGCATGACATTAAAATATAACATCGAACTACATGGTTTTTTATCCCTATATATTAAATAGGGCATGCAGGACACCTCCATAAGGTTCAATCCCGACATAATCCTTGAGTGAAATGATCTCCCTTGGGGGGACATAATCTGTCATGTAGTGGGAAATCATCCCCCTATGGGGGACACCTTCCATAATATAGTGTGAAAATGGTGGTATCCAAAAATAAATTTCGATCTTTGAAGAAACAACATGATTATATATATATGGACCCAGATATATATATATATATATATATATATTACATAATCATTAATTAAATGTATAATACACATTGAGGATCTTATCAGGTTTGAGATTAAGAGATTTAGGTCTTAACTATTACATTACCTCTCAAAAATTACAATGTAGACTCAGTTTCCAATTTTTTCCTAAAATAAAACCTCTTAAAAAACATTTCTACTTCCATAATTTTTATAGCATGATTTTTCGATTATACCATCATTGAACCTTTTCATCTTTAAGTCCTTGGGAAAACATTTCAAAAACATCGGATGAGCATAAAAATCTCAGTATTGGATACAAAAAGAAGGAAACATTCAGTTTTTCAAGACAACAAGAAAACCATGTATACATTACCATAAGTAACAATTTTTACCTTTATGAAGTAGTAAATACTCTTCACTGAATAAATGATAACTGCTTACCCCTTCTGGAACCTAATGTTTACTATAAAACCCATAGAAAGAACAAATAACATATATAGGTATCTTGGGACATAAATATACTTAAATGGAATAACCATACGACCGACATACACACATATCATTAAACGGAATATCCATATATCATACTTCTATACCCAATGCATTGAAGGTTATAACGTAACCACCTGTCCATGTATATCATGACACCACTTGTCATTTGTTTTATCACATAACCACCTGTAAAATGTTCAAGTACCATTATTAATCATAAAATATAAATCATGCATGAAGGAAAGATAAAATTTCCACATTAAAATCGAAAAATAACATTTCAAGATATTGACATAATCAATGCTTTATCATAACCATTTTCAAAACCATTTAAAACATTCAATAAATTGATTATTTAATCAAAGTGTTCCATAGGAATTTGAAGATTGTAAAATAATTAACATTTTAAAAAATTAATTTCCATATAAATAAATCTATAAAACAAATTTCAAAACATATACATTAATGAGAATTATTTATAAAAATAAATCATTAAAACATATAAATCAATGTTTTAGATAAAGAGTCTCATAACAATTGACAACACTTGACTAAACATAATTAAACAATAAAATAATAAAAGAATTATAATATCATGATAATAAGGATATTCATGATATAATATTTCAAAGGGTAGTATATATACCGCATAAAAGTGAATTGGTGAATAATAACTAACAAGTCTCAGTGGAATGTTAATTGAGATGAAATACCTTACAATGATGGTACCATTAGAATAAGGATAAATAAATGACATAATTATTTGTTACAAATATAAATAAACCCAATATTAGTTAATATTATCTATAAAAAAATTAGAGGTCATTCACCCATATTTATAGCACGACATAATCATGTAGGTGATGTTTAACCCAAATAATTGAAAATGGGTTAAGATGTTCTCTTACAAAAATTCAACAGCCTAACGACACCACTTTAAAATTAAGAAATTGAGTTGATGAGAGAGAAAATGGTCTCTCATCACATAGACATAAAATGAACAAAAATAGGGATATATAATAACTTATCTCGGCATAAGAAGATGTAAATTTGAAGACATAACAAAAAGAAGTCTTTTAAAAATAGGATGGTGAAAGGTTCCCTTACCGATTTGGTAACTTACAAAATGTACACCACATAAAATAAGGATCCTAAAATGAATATTAAAATTCCCATGAAGTAAATTATATTACACTGAGTATACAATAATGTGCTTTACATACACCACAGAAACGAAAATGTTGGCAATATAGCATGAATCTCACACGAATAAGAAGTGAGATGTAAAACCCTTACCATGTAGCAATCAATCGAGTCATATAAACCAAAATTATTAACAAATAAATGATTCAAATAATACCATGAATATAAATACAATCATTATAATATATATCAAATGGAAGTAAGAAATACAACACAGGCAAGAAATAAGTGGTCAACAATGGAAATCTCACGGAATTAAAAGTGTGATTAGAAACCCCTTCCCTCTTGTCTGACATGACTAGTATGTTCGTTTTTTATTCATGAAAAATAAAAATAAGTTAATTTATACTTTCTTAATATCCATTTTGAAGTTTATTATTCCTTTTATATAAATTATTACCTTGTAATAAAAATTATTTAATTAGTTGAGTTCGTATTGGACATTTTGTCGATGTTGAGAACATGAGTAAAAAATGAACTTGTTATAATTACAATTTGTCCATGTGGTCAAAATTATATTATCTCCTGAATAATATAAATCAGTTATATATCATATATATCATATATATCCAGTATATATATGTATTTATAATAGTACATAACATTTGGAGATAAGAAATGAAATGCATCGTTCATGGGGACGGTAATCCATACGTACACATGAACGCTAGTTTCTTTTCTATTTCATATTTAATGGAATGAAAACGTAATGATAAATAGGTATATTATTACTCCAGTATAATATCATATATAATTTAATTATCTTCATCTTTTATACATTCTACGTATGTAATGAACATGTCAAATCACTTTGAGGGGGTAGTAGTCCGCACTTTTTCAAATGATATTATCGTGTTTACCCATTACGGAACCATAAAGGTATGCTATAAATGGAAAATACTGAATGGTATAAAAAATATAAATATGATATATTTCACATATAAATACAGTTCTGTCCTAATGGCCACCATGAGAGGCGGTATGAGTTAATTGAACAATCATCGTTTCGTGAGGCAGTAGTTAACCGTCCACATAAACAGTATGTTTTATACCCATTAAATGGAGGTGTGTTTGTAAGTGTAGATTGAATTAATCTCATAAAAACAACCTAGTATATTTACAATACTGGTATTATTATAAAATAATGGAATAAAAATATTTTAGGGGTTGAAGAAGTGAAATAAAAGAAAAGAACATAATAGTAGATGTTACCTTTAAATCGGTTAACTCCCTTTGGTTTGAACCTAATGGTTTACGGGAAGTGACTTCTGCCTAAGGTAAGGATTCTAAGAGGAGGATAGGGATATAGGGAGAATAATTGGTTAGTGTTCGGATGATCCAAGGGGCTTTATAGTTGTCCGTAATTGGATGGAGATGATGGATTTTTATAAGGGGAGGATGGGCTCTTTAGTGATGTTTAAAAATATTATTTTATTATAAACTTATCATATGTTTCAAAAGGTTCAATACTCATTAATTTAGAATGTTAAATGACTCATGTTATAAAGAATATCATCCAATAATAATTGAAAAGGTTTTGGATATTGTTTTAATTCATATATTCTTATATATTTAAATCATTCATTAATTAGGTAAACACCTCATCATCATTGTGTCATAAATAATTTTATTTATTAGTTGTTTAAAAATTATAAATAAAACTAAATGATGTAGGAAATATTTTTATATTTATAATAAATATTTATAGTTCATTAGATAACTTATATAACACCATGTAAATATATGTTTTACTTAAAATTATTTTTTATGCCATTTTTTCATTTACATTAAATTAATTAATATATTGTGTCATTAACATTCTTATGTGGCTCCATAGGGTCCCAATTAAATCCAAGGATGACCATGGTAAGAAATGTGTAATCAAATAGGATTTTGACATATTTCAGCAAAATGTAAATATTCTATAATATTATTTTTTACCCTTATTTACCAGATTTTCCCTTTATTAATTGTAAATAAAATATTTACCGAAATAAATATTCATAATGTCTAAAAATAAAAATTACATGTTCACATAATTCAGAAATACTGATTCAAAATATGGAATACATTTTTCAAATTCAAAACATATAAGTGAAATAAATTATTTTAAAATTAATTCCCTCTGTGAAAACAAAAAAACATGTTTTTAAGAAATAATAGCTATCAAAAGTTTTACACTTGTTCATGCCCAATTTCAATGTGAAATTATTTCCAATGACCAAAATTGGATGGAATGGTAAAATATTAAACTAATTAAACTTCAAACCCAATTAAAATGATAATCTATCTATATAAATAAATTAGATTTAAAGGCAGTTTCGAATTAAAATACAGTATTGTTTACTATTCATTAAAAAATGAACATTATCAGAAAAATACCAAAATTTTATCCGAATTAAAATTTGATATACTGATTAGAAATATGAATTTTATTTTTTCATATATAAGATATAAATGTAACAAAACCTAAATTTAAAAAGTGTTCTCCATCAACAGGTGGTAAACAAACCTTTTAAAAAAATTTAGAGCATTTCATGCTTGTAATATGATTCATTCTTATTTTAAGACTTTAAAATTTATTGGATAAATTTAAAGTCATTGAAAAACATTTATAATAATGTATTAGTTAAGTCTATTAATTCCATCTAATACAATGGTTAGGAGTTAAATACCATTTAAAATACTAATATAAATAAATTATTTATCTGTATAACTCAATGTATTGTGCAACATAAGAATTCAAAAAACCCATTGTTTCAAGTTGAGTAAGCATTCAGATATATAATCCTCTTTAATGTAAAATTAATATTTAATTCAAAAATATTAAAAAATATGAAATATTGCATATTATTTATTTACCAGAGATGTTACATCCATCCTCCATTTTGGGAATTGCGTCCTCTCAATTTTAAAATTGTGCTCAGAAACATCATTAAAGTCCTACATCGAAAATGGTCAATAAAACTATCAGTTCAAATTAAAGATGGAAAATAAAAAAGGTCTCCCAAGACAATAAATACTAATATTCCCTAAAAACATGGATATGGATGTGGAAAGAAACCCTCAAGTTCGAATGGGGAGTGATAGAAAACAAGATTAGGAGAAATTTAACCACTCGAAAATCACAAACTTGTGATGGGTTAAACAGTATTTGATTCCACAGTAAGAAAAGTAGACATAAAAACCTTTTTTAAGATATTTTTCATAAAGAATAATAATTTCTTTAATATCATGAATAAGAACATAAAATAACATACATATCATTTAGACTATCATCCTTTACTACATTTCTACCACAAACACATCTTTTATCCAAACGATGAGTATTCAAGATGAATTGTTCACATTAAAAGTGCTATAATCATCTTCTAGAGACTCCCATAATCCAAAAAAGATGAACTATATATTTCCCAGGTCATTAGACATTATCCAAAACCAAAATGTTTAGTACAAGATCATTTTCTCCCCAAAAAGAATATCTTTTACAAAAATAAAAACTACTCTTAATCCCCAAAATTTTTCAAACAATATCCAAAGTTTAACAAAGACCATTCAATAAACAATTATCCATAAAATTAATAAATGTAATCCAAACTAATGTTGAAACACAAATCTCAGAAGGATTTAATCACAATGTCTTCGAAGATAAATCTTAACATTTATCTCTAAATAACATAATTTACTCTTAAAGTATCATTCTTGAAAGTAATTAACCTAATCACATATTTTTCCTGATAGGTTAATCATTTCCATAGATAACTCATAATAAACTTTTCCCTGATTTCTAAAATCATCTAACTTAAAAGAAGAAGTCATAATAACCAAGGACATCACGTAGTCCAGTGGTAGATGGTAAATCCCAGTCGCACTTTGGTTGTGGGTTCGATTACTGCAACTTTGTCCGATGCGACGGGTTGCCACACGGTCTGTGTGTTGTACTTTTTAAAAAATTGTATATTTTTTTAACACTTCCAAAAATGAGATAAATTCATCAAAAATAACCATAAAATAATTTTATCCACACCGGTTATCTAATAACTTTCATTTTGCATCCCAAAATGTAATAACCTATAATTTCCTCAAACTCAAGGATCATAAAAACACAAATGGTTCAATATAACTATATCTACAAATGAAAAGATAATTTTTTTTGAATAACATTTTCACATATCAAACATCAGGGTTACACATTGTAGAAAAGGTTTCCAAAGTCATCCCAACATTAATACATTCATACCTATCATTATTCATAACTCATCAATTCATGAAAGGTATAAATCTTAATCAGAACCTACTTCCTGATCCATTATCCATGTTTATACATTTTACTATTTTATACATCTTTAGTACAATTAAAATTGTGCATAATGTCCTATGATTTCAGTTATTTCAATATATGAGCTATGAAATAATCCATACCATTCTCATGGCATTTTTAGTTCCCTCATCATCGATTGGAATGGAATTTGGAATTGGAAAACATATATTTTTATGATCCTCAATATCCCTTTCCTGAAACATCTACAAATGAAATCTATTTTCATAGTGACCTTGCATACCAAATTTAAAACTTTCAATTGACCTCTTAGAAAGAACATCATTCCCATTCCTGGAGTCAACTAGATGCTTCCTTTTTCCATGGTAGGTTCATACTTCATAACCTTCATTACCACATCTGAAACATCTTTCTATCCCTTCGATGAATTTTTCTAAGTGTTTCTTTCCATATCCTTAACCCATGGGTTTTTGAAAATACAAACCTTTAGGATTAGTTCCTGAACATTCGTAGGGATTTCGTTCTCGCATATACGATTCCCTATAAAACCCACCAAGGTTCAGGTGGTCAATGATGACTCCAGATAGTGGGTTGAGAATAATCCCAAGACTTATTATTGTAGTTACCATTTCATTTAGTTCCTCATTCAGAAAACCATAACAATTTTCTTCACATGCACTGTTACTTTGGTGCCTACTAGATCAGTCCATTTACAAAACCCAAAAAGGTCAGTGTGAGTATATTAGTAAAATCATCATATAATATCTTATGAGTAGGGTAAATAATAAGATATACTTATTCATTTTATCTTAAACTCAGTCAATTTATCTAAAGTAACTACGACTCTTCCTAAAATCATAACTTTTATGGTTATGTCCCTTATTCTTAAAGAATATCTTAACCTCTAATGTTATCAAATTTGACGTCTGATACCATCTATACGGACCCGAACTTATAACAATAAATTATCTGGCATTAAATGAATAATTCCAATTTAAGATATTTTTTAGGTTTAGTGTTTTATAGAATGAGGATATAACAATTACATTATATCTAAAAAATTACAAAGAAGACACTTCTAACTAGTTTCCATTTTTATAAAATAAAAACTCTAAAAAAATATGTCTACTTCCATATTTTAGACATCATAACATTTCCTTGATGCCATCCTTGACCTTATTCATCTTTAAGTCATGTGGAAAAAATTAAAAAAAACATGGAAAGAGCATAAAATTATCAATAATGGATACACACATATGGTAAAATATTAATTTTTCAAAACAACAAGTAAACCAAGAATACCATATCATAAGTAATAATTTTCAACTTTATGAAGAAGTAAATACTCTTCACTGAATAAAATATCACTGCTTTCACCTTTTATAACCAAATTATTACCATACTAACCATATAAATCACACATAACATATATATGTAACTTGGGACATAAAAATTCTTAAATGGAATAACCATATGGTTGACTTCCACACATATCACTAAATGGAATATCCATACGGCCGACTTCTAATCCCAATGCATTGGAGGATATAACATAACCACCCATCCTGGTTTATCACATCACCACCCATCATTTGGTTTATCATGTAACCACCTGTCAAATGTCCAAGTTACATTATAAATCATAACACATAAAACAAGCATGATGGAAATAAAACATTTCCACATTCCAATCACAATATATAATTTCATGATATTGATGTAATCAATGAATTATCAAAACCAGTTTCAAAACCATTTAAAACATATAATAAAGATATTTTTGAATCAAATAATCTCATACAACTTTTATGATTTTAATGAAATTATCATTTTAAAACATTAATTTCCATATAAATAAATCTATAAAACCACTTTTAAAAAATATACATTAATGAGAATTATTTAGATGAATAAATATTTAAAACATGTAAAACAATGTTTTAGTTAAAAAGTCACATAATACTTGAGAACACTTGAAAAAATATAATTAAAGAATAAAATAAAAAAACTTATAATATCATTAGAATAATGATATTTATGATATAATATTTCAAAGGGAAGTATATAAACCCTATAAAAGTGAATTGGAGTATAACAACAAATATGTATCAATGGAATGTAAATTGAGATGAAATCCATTAAAAATATCATACCATTTGATTAAGGATAAATCAATGACATAATTATGCCTGAAAAATATAAATACACCCAATATAAGTGGATATTATGTGTAAAACAATTAGGGTTCATTCACACATATTTAAGCAAGAAATAATCATGATGTATAAGTTTGACCCTAATAATTACAATTGGGTTAATAAGTTCTATTATAGAAATAAAATGTTCATAAATAAGGATATTGAATAACTTTTCCTAATATAATAAGATGTAAATTAAATGTCATAAGAAAAAATGTCTTTTAAAAATATGAGGGTGAAAGGTTCCCTTACCGATTTGGTAACTTACGAAACATACACCACATGAATGAAGGATTATAAAATGAAGTCTAAAATAACCATAAATTAAATTATATTACACCAACAATAAAATCATGGGATGTACATAAAAAACAAAAAAGTAAATAGTTTCAATATATAAAGAATCTCATGCGAATAAGAAGTGAGATGAAAACCCCTTACAACATAGCAATCAATCGAGTCATAAAAAAACTACTAAATGATTCACAGAATACAAACAATATAAAGATAATTGTGATAATATATATATATATATATATATATATATATTTATATAAAATGGTAGTAAAGATTACTCCTCATTCAAGAAATATGTGGCGTACAATGGAAATCTAACGGAATTAAATGTGAGATAAGAAACTCCTTACCTTGTGTCTGAATTGACTTATTTGTTCCTTTGTCTTCCTGAATAATAAACATAAGTTAATTTATACTTTATTAATAATATTTTTCAATATTATTATTCTTTTTATATCACATATTACCTTTCTATAACAATTACTTAATTATTTGAGTTCATATTGGACATTTTTCCGATGTTCGGAACTTGAGTAAAAAAATGAACTTGTTATAATTACAAATTATCCCTTTGGTCAAAATTAAATTATCTACAAAATAATATTAATGATTCATATATCCTATATATCATATATATCTATAATATATATGTACATATAATATTACTTAACATCTAGAGATAAGATATGAAACACACTGTTCTTGGAGACGGTAAGCCGTACGTACGCATGAACACTACATTCATTTCTATTTCATATTTAATGGAATGAAAATGTAATGAAAATTAGGCATATTATAATTCAGTATAATATAAAATATAATTTAACTATCTCAATCTTTTATATGTTCCATGTATGTAATGAACGAGTCCTATCACTTTGAGGGGTGGTAGTTAACACTTTGTCAAATGAAATTATCGCGTTTAACCATAATGGAAACCATAAAGGTAAGATATAAATGGAAAATAGAGAAGAATATAAAAAATTTAAATATAATATATATAACATATAAATATAGTTCCATCATAATGGACATCATTAGAGTTTGTAGGATATAATTGACCAACCATTGTTTGGTGGGGAAGTAGTTCATCGTCGACAGAAATAGTATGCTCTTCAACTATTAGAAGAGGTGTGTTTCAGTGTAGGTAATTAATTCTCATTAAAATAAAAAATTATATTAGGGATACGTTTTTTGTTATAAAAGAAGGAATAAAACGAGTTTAGGGGGTTAGAAAAGTAAAATAAAATAAAATAACTTAAAAGAAGATGTTGCCATTAAATCAGGTAACTCCCTTTGGTTTGAACCAAAATCTTTACTTGAAGTGACTTATACCTATTTTAAGGATTCTAAGAGGAATATATAGATGTAGGGAGCTTAATTGGTCATAGATTGGATTATCCAAGGTGCTTGATATGTGTGAGTAATTGGTTAGAGGTGATGGATATTTTAAGGGAGAGGATGGGGTCTTTAGGGATGTTTGAAAATATTATTTTATTATAAACTTATCATCAGTTTAAAAGGGTCCAAAACTCATTAAAGTAATAAATATGATGACTCGTGTTCGATTTAAATTCATCCATTACGAATTGGATAGGTTATTGATATTTTTATATAATTTTTTTATCTTATTAATTTAAATCATTCATTGATGATGTAAACACTGCATCATCAGGGTGTCAAAAATAATTTTATTTTTTTGATGTTTAAAATTTATAAATAAAATACCATAATATAGGGAATAGTATTATATTTATAATGAATATTTATATCCATAGAGATCAATTATATAACCAAATGTATAAATTATTTTACTAAAAGATAATTTTTTAGGTCATTTTTTCCTTAAGGTTAATTTAGTTAATAAAAAGTGTCATTATCACTCTTAAGTGGATACATGGGGTCCCAAAATCATCCCAATGATGATAATGGTTGGAAATGTAACATCAAATTTTATTATGACACATGTTAGGGTAATTTAAGTTAATCATAATATTTTTTTTACCCTTATATAGGAGATTTACCATTTAACTACGGTAAATAAAATATTTACCAAAGTAAATAATACTAAAGTTTAAAAATAAACGTTACATATTTACAAAATTTAGACATCATGATTCCAAATATGTAATTAGTTATTTCAAATTCAAAAAACAAAAGTGGGCAATATTAATTTAAAATTAATTCCCGCTGACAAAATAAAATAGTGTGTTTTTAAGAAATAATAACTATCAAAACATTGATATTTGTTTATGTCCAATTTCAATGTGAAATTGCTTCCAATGAAAAAAATGTGATTAAATTGTAAAAATATAATCTAATTACACTTTAAAACCAATTAAAATGTTAATATAGCCTTATAAATAAATTAGATTAAAATGCTGTTTTGAATTAAAATACAGTATTTTTCACAATTCATTAAAAATGAACTTTATCATAAAAATATGAAAATATCATCTAAAGTAAATTTTGATGTACCGGTTATAATGAAGAATTTTATGTTTTAAAATATAACATATATAATTGAAAATAACTAGATTTAAAAAGTTTTCTTCATCAAAAGTCGGTAAAACGACCTTTTAAAAAATATTTGGTTATTTCATGCTTAAAATAGGAATCAATATTATTTTAAGACTCTATGATTTATTTACAAATGTAAAGTCATTTTTCAAACATGAATACTCATATTGTAAATAGTTTTGTTCATTCCCACCAATACAGTAGATAGATGTTAACTACCATTTAAAATAATATTATTATAATATTATTTTCTGTATAACTCAACATTTGTGTGCAACATATGATTTTAAAGAAACCCATTATTGAGCATTGAGTACGCTATCAGACATAGTATCCTTTCTCATGTAATGTTAATATTTAATTCAACAATATTAATACATATTAAAAATTTCATATTATTTATTTACCAGGGATGTTACTATATGAGATAATCAATGAGATCATTAATTCTATGATAGAGGTATTTATCCATTATAGTTACAAAATTAAGATTAAGATAGACTATGAATTTATATAGGATCATATATATCATATTTCAGAATAGAATTGGTGACGTCTATAGTGAAACAATGTGAAAGATAATTTCCCTCCCCAACAGGTCATTCAGCAAGCCTTTTAGTATCTTTAGATCATTAAGATCCATCTGGTAGGATGGAAAGGAAATTGGGGTCATCTCATTACTGGAAATCAGATATATACCAATGATTTTGGGAAAACACTTGGTATTGTTCACTAATTTGGACCTATACAAACTGTTTGGCCAAAACCATTGGTATAGGTCTCTTATATGGACATATACCAATGTTTTTTCAAAAACTATTTCTATAGGTCACTAATTTCGAGCTATACCAACGGTTTTGGGAAAACCCTTGGTATAGTTCACTAATTTTGAACTATTCCAACAGTTTTGGGAAAATCGTTTGTATATGTCCCCCCTATACCAAAGGTTCATCCAAAACCATTTTTATAGGTCCCAAAATCAATGAATCTATACCAATGGTTCTAAAAACCTTTACAATAGTTATATAAAACAGTTTTGAGAACCGTTGGTAAAGGTACATGTATTTTTAATGGAATCTTCTTACAAAGGACATTAAATAAATAAAAAATTAAAATACTTATGATAATACATATATATGTATTTATCAAATTATGTTAAAAAAAGTAAGTTAAGATAGTGGTTGGGTCAGTCAATCACAAACCAGAGGTCTTGGGATCAAAACCAACCACATGATTCTTTTTTGAATTACATATACCAACAGTTTTACGGAACCGTTGTTATAGATTTTCATATTACTTATAAAAAAGGTTTTGAAAACCATAAGCATAGGTCTATACCAATGGTTTTCCCAAAACCATTGCTATAGACCTATCCACATGGCTTACTATCCAAGGGTTCTTTGAACTGTAAGTATAGGCTATACCAATAGTTTGGAGGCCTATACCAACGATTTGGAACCATTGGTATATGGTATTTTTCCAGTAGTATCTTGTGTGGTATATATATGTTAAAAGAAAATATCCCATGAACCATGATTCAGGGTGTCTTGAAATAAAATGGAAAATATGAATAATATCATAAACTAATTACAATCTACTAACCATACTCTCCTAGATCGTTGATCTCACTCATCCTGAAATACATGTTTGTTACCATAATGTTTAATGAAATCGTCCCTTTGATGATAAATATTCAATACCAACCATCAAGGTTATCAACTATTTCTTCATAATCATAGTATCCAATATTTTCACATCCAAAAAATGGAAGTCCCAAATTATTTTGATATCTTCCTACAAAACACAATATTATAGTCTTATAAAATAGTTTTCTTTTTTTACCAAGACAGGTATGAAATTCCATAACTAAATTACAAAAAAGCACCTCAAATAGAAAAATCATATAGTAAATTTGGAATGATAAACTAATAAAATTAACCAAAAAAATATTATATTCCATGGAAGAATCATTAAATAATTGATATCTCATGATTGGTTGCTTGGAATCTGAATCCCCTAGAACAACCATAGTTGCACCATGTCTTGTTGTCTATAAACCACTACAAATCTTATTCTCTTAGTTAGAATTATAGATTCTTGTAGAGTGATATCGTCCACCCTTGGATGCATCATGGAACACGTAAAAACCCTCATAGGACCTCGATTTTACACCACTAACCAATATAAAAAGTTGATAGATGTGATAAATATTTCATGTATGTCTATTATGGTGGTATGACTTTAGAATCATTGGGTAGTTAGGCATGATGTGGCCACTCTCATGGGACTAATATAAGACAACTATATTATGATCCTTTAAATCCATTTATCCAAAATGGATAATTACTGAGTAACGTTGATACTTTTCCAATGAGAATCTTCATGATTCCATTTTTGATATGATAATGAACATTATCAACAACCAACTGAATGAACAACACTGATTCGAGTCATTCAAGTTAGGTCAACATATTCCATAATATTTTATCTTAACCACTACTGAGTAGGTCAGTAAAATAAGATAAATTTTCAGGAATATGATCTCTGTCTTAAATCCCATCCCAAAAATGTGAGCCTCATGATAGTCATTTAATAGGAAATTTGAAGAAACATGAAGTGTCTCTACAAACCAAGTGGAATACTCCATCATTGAATTGTATCTATTCACTACTAGAAATTAATGTTATATCCATAGTATATAATCAGAGATATAGGTCTTCAATCCATGGTAATGGGTAATATCTATGCTTTGCAAAACTTTGTCTCCTATCGGTGTGGATAAGGGACGCGAAAATAGCCACATTTACAAACCATTGTTATAGAGCTATAGCCATATTTTTTACAATGGAACTAGAACTACAACCATAGTTTGGATCCATGGATATATGTAATTTCCTTTAAAGCTACATCCATGGTATAATACTGTGTTTTTAGTTCAAGTTCCACATAGGAAACCATTGAATTGGAAGTAAATCCAAGGTTTCTGCCATGGAACTAGTTCTATTTCTCTATTTTTAAACAATGGACAAAGGCATCACTTTCATAAAAAAATTTGAACATATGAGCATGAAAGAATATTGTTGTTGGTTCTACTAAGTTCATTTATACTGGGGAAAAGAAAATATTGATATTTTCACCATAAAATTGCAAATGGTTGGTTCCTATCTATGTGTTTTCCTATTTTCCCCATTCAATCCATCACTATGATTACATAAAAGATATAAATAATCCTCAAACGTATATAATTATTCTCTACATGAACTATACTATCCATTTCAATTCCCTCATCATGGACACACTTGACATGTGCCATCATTCACACTATCCAGTTAGAAAACATGGTTCTTTCTAAACCCAACCCACATTACCTTTATTGATGTGTTCTCCAAATATTTCCCTCTTGAATGAAGATCCCATATTCATTACACAACAAAAAACAAAATAAGTAGGAAAAATTCATCATTACACATCAGTTCATTCCTGGATACCTATATTATATACCTTACTCATAATGATATAGTGTGGGACGGTGATGTATCTATAAAATAACATAATCAATTCCATATAAATGTAACACATTCACATAAAGAGGATAAAATATCTAATGGATAAGAAAATTCATGGAAATTTCTTACCTAATAACGAGCCTATTAATAATGAACCAGCTTCTCCCATAATGCATGAGTCAGATAAATACTGATCCTTTAAATTAGTTGTAGCCATTATTTTTATGATAAAAAAACTAATGGATGATGTAAACTAATATATTTTCATATATAGGTAAGAATAAACACTTTTCTAGAATTTTATAGACCATGATTATATGAATATTTATAAGAAAACCTTTGGTCCAGTCCAACAAGCAGTCATCAGATGGTTGAAGCACCAAACCACATTCGATGGATACATGTTCCTCAGAAACTTCTTGAGATATCTAATTAATCACATACTCATGTTTAGTACACAGGGAAAGTAGATGTTGTAATAGAGGATGACTATGAACAATCATTAAAAGTGAATGACAGTGCATAGAAATAGGCATCATCATTAAGTTATTTAAATGATATGCTAAATTACTAAAAATGTAAGGAATAAATTATATCAAAAATATACATACAAAACTACATAAAAAAAGTACATTCAAATTTTTGACACCATTTATATTCAGTTATGTATAAAAAAACATCACTAGTACTTAATGATATTCACCGAGATTTCTTATCATAGATGGTCAGTTTAATTTTATTATATTTACCAATTTTAACTATCATTATGATTATCTATTTTTAATATAATTCTCTCACTCATACATACGTTTAATAACTAGAAAATGTTGTATATTTTTTATTAGAATTCATCTAACTCACTTCACTATTTTTATCTCCATAATTCAATTATTCATTTAAGTGAATTTTTTATTTAGAAAAAGAACAAACACCACAAATTTTTTCTAGCAAATATCATAAGTGATAAATTTAAAATGTAGTTTTCAACCATTTGTGTCAAATGAACCGTAAGACATATCACGTGAGGATGAAAGATCTTATAATACATAATCATAACATTTTTTTGTTGAAATATAAACCCATTCGACTCCCATATATATGGGACTAAAACTATTGTAGTTAAAACATGCAATTGAATTATTTGCAAGAATATTAAATTTGGAAAATCAAGCACATACATGAGTGTGTGAGAAAATGTGAGAAATAAAAAATAATGATAATCATGCATTAATGAAATAATAACCTTACTATAAACATTTCTGAAAAATAAATCCAATACAAATAACCATATATACCTACTATAAATTACTAAAATCACACAATAAAAAAACCACAAAAATATTATTAATTAATTAATTTCATGAATGGATGTCTTATATTTAAAAACAAAAAAACATGAAGACAAAAAGAATCCTTGAAATATCCATCCTAATTTAGGGATTATTTGGAATTTCTATAATCCCTAATTATGGGAAGAATTAGAAATTTTATGAAAGACATATAATGTTACTTTGGGTAGATCACTCACCAAATTCCTCGAAATTTTTGGAAATTAGCTTTAGGGAAACACATCATGTAATTGTAAAAATTAAACATCATGTTTCCCCTGCAATGGGAATACATGAAAATCCAATTCTCATTACTAAATGTAACAATGATATTTAAAAATCCCCAAGCCTCTTTCGAAGAAGATGACCATTGAATAAAACATAAATCATCTGAAGTGCATTGTGTTGCATTTGTTGTCAATGAGGCATGATGTTGTCTTAGAATGAATGGATGTCAAGAATTGTCAAGATGTGAATGCCAAAGGTTGTGATGGTGTTGGTGAGGAAAGGAGAATGACCATGATACTAAGAGGCATGTCACTTAGGAGATTCACTAAGTGGCATAGGAGATGTGGTTGAAACATTCTCCATGGACATCTGACGATTGTTGAGCTGCTCTTTAAGTTCAAAGAACTTGTATCTTGCTGATACAATGTCACAACATGATTAGAAGACCATGCATTGTAGTGACAATGCATGAGGAGTTGAAGATGATCCATCCACAAATCCTAAGTGGATGAAGTGGTTTAATGAAGTCCATGCACTATCACTTAGTGCATGTGAATCAGAAGAAGATCCAGCTTGATCTCTGATTGGATCATTGAAGAATGATTTGGCTTTGTTCACGTGTGCACGTGCATGCATGCATGCATGCACTCCTCCTTTCCTCTTCTTAGTGCAGTAGACCCACAAAGGGTGTAATCAATTATAGCACACACCTTCTCCACAATATTCACACACTATATTCAAATTGTTCACACACTAAAAGTGTGTTATACTTTAGTGTGGGTTAACTCCTTCTTCTTCTTCTAATGTGTATACACTTTTAGTGCACACACTAGGTTCGGCCACTTCTTTAATTTTCACACACAAATTCTTCACTTAGCATACACTTGTAGTGACCTTCCTCTTCTTGCACACAATAAATGCCCGTAGGGTGTTCCTCTTCAATTTGCACACACACACACTCAAATGAGGTGTGATCTTCACTTCACCCACACAAGGCTACGGCCTTTCACTTCCTTTGCACACACAATTTGTTCTTTCTCTTTTAATCTTCAAGTGTGCACACCCAACAAGGGCTACGGCCTCTTCTTATTCTTTTTGCACACAAGGCTCAAAGCCTTGGCCTCGGGTTCTTCTTCTCCACTTGGCACTCAAAGGGTGCAAGGGCTCGGCCTTCCTCCACTATTTGCACACACACTTCCCACGGCCCCTTCTCTTCTTGCACACACACAAGGCTACGGGTCCTCTTCTATTTTTGCACACACCCAAGATGTGGTGGCCTTCTTGTTTCACACACAAACCGAACCCCTACTGCCTTAAGCAAGCCGTGCAAGAGGGTGCGGCCAATTCTTCTTCTCCCATTGCCGCATAGGTCTTCAAGATGCACAAGGGCATGCAAGGTGCGGCATATCTTCACTTCTTGTCCGCGCAAGCACAAGGCACAAGGATCACTTGGCCGCGCAAGTGAAACCTCCTCAGGTGCAAGGGGCAGCCGCGCAAGGCTCAAGTGTGCAAGGGTGCAACACTGCCGCGGGCTCCTTCCTCCTGCCACGCAAGTGTGCGGGCAGAGAGGGTGGCAAGAGACTCGAGCGCGCAAGTATGCGGCTCGGCTCCTTCCTGTCGCGCAAGGGATACGCGCAGGGGACTCCCCTTCACTTCTTTCGCGCAAGGGATGCGCAAGAGGAACTTCACGGAGTCTCTGATGGCTCCGGGCATTACTGCCGCGCAGGGGGCGCGTAGCTCAGTTCTTCGCGAGGCTCAAGAGCTCTCACGGGACTTCTCAAAATTTCAGCGCATCAGCAGCTTAATGAGAGCCTCGGCCTCTCTTTTTATAGGCAGAGAAACACCTCAAATCTTCCGCGTGGGATAACTTCAATCCCGAAGATTTCGGATCTTTGAAATCTTTACGAATCTTGATTTTACTCTCTGTTTCACGTGGCTTCCTTCTTCTTTATTTTCCTCCTCCATATGCATGCTTCGAACGTGTGCATGGCCTTCATTAAAAACCGGTCCATGCATAGCACGAACACCACATGGCCTCGGCAACTCTGTTTGCCTCGGCTGAAGTCCGAATTCATTCTCGATGCATGCATGCAACATTTTATTGCATTCATGAGTTCGTTATGGCCAGACGAGCATGAGGGTGTCTTCGGCTTCGAGAGAGATGGCCGGAATCTCAAAATCGGTCGTCGGGGAGGCGCCTGGTTCAGCGGGGACGTCACGGGTGCCTCGGTCGAGCTCGAGGTAGGAGATGGATGCCGGGCCGTTGGATCAGATCTTCAACGGCGTGGATTAGATCGCGGCGCCGCGGATGGATCATGCGGCGCAGATCAAGCGCGCGATGGCTCAGACGGCCAGGATCTCTTCCGCGGGAAAATTCCGCGTCCCACATCGAAACGCCGGCCATTTTTCACGCGGTTTATCAAATAAGCACTGCCCGCTTCACCGCAATTGAACTCCTCCCTCCACGGTGCCGCCCCGCACCGTGTTCTCCCTGCGGGCGCGCTCTGTGCCCAATCTCTGCTCCTGCGGGCGCGCTCCTAGCCCCCACTATGCTCCTCGGGCACGCGGGTTTCACCACCGCGTGTCCTCGGGGGCTTACACACGGCCCCCGACCTCTCTTGGGCTGGCCCCATGGGATCCCCTTGGGCGTGGTGACCTGGTCCCACATGTGCCTTGGGTTGAACCCTTAAGGCTGGCCCTTGAGGTTGGCATATTTTTTTTTTGGCAAAGTAACAAATAGGACTTTGTCAAAAACAAAGTCCTCCATGAAAAATACCAATTCTAAATGCCAAATGCCTCCTCCTCTTCTTCTAATCCATTCTTCCTCTTCTTTATTTCTTCTTCTTCATTAGAATTCATCATCCTTGTTCTTAAGAATTCCTCCATTCCTCTTAAACATTTAATCTTCACTTAGGAGTGAAATTCCCGAAGGGTCTTCCTTCAACCGATGCTCCTGAATCAAATAATTCGTCAACATTCTTCAATGATCCAATCAGAGATCAAGCTGGATCTTCTTCTGATTCACATTCACTAAGTGATAGTGCATGGACTTCATTAAACCACTTCATCCACTTAGGAGTTGTGGATGGATCATCTTCAACTCCTCATGCATTGTCACTACAATGCATGGTCTTCTAATCATGTTGTGACATTGTATCATCAAGATACAAGTTCTTTGAACTTAAAGAGCAGCTCAACAATCGTCAGATGTCCATGGAGAATGTTTCAACCACATCTCCTATGCCACTTAGTGAATCTCCTAAGTGACATGCCTCTTAGTATCATGGTCATTCTCCTTTCCTCACCAACACCATCACAACCTTTGGCATTCACATCTTGACAATTCTTGACATCCATTCATTCTAAGACAACATCATGCCTCATTGACAACAAATGCAACACAATGCACTTCAATCTCCCCCTTTGTATTTGTTGTCAATACACTCCTTCAGCACATATGAATGGGTCAATATGTGTGCCAATCTTTTCTCCCCCTTATTGGCAATCAAATGCAAAGGTGTGGTGTGGTTCTCTTTCAAAAAAAACTTCCTCCCTTCGAATAGCATTTTCTTGAAAATCACTAAGAGAGGGATGATGTCACATGTTCTCTTTTTTTAGAAAAGAACCTTTAGTAAATCAACTCTAAGTCTACTTGGGCTAACCCGGTGTAGAAAACAAGAGTGATGTAACCAAGGTACTCAATGCTGTCCAACATTCACTATACATGTGAGATCATGCTTCAGGGGTTTGTAAATTTTTCAGATATAACAACGAATTGCTAAATCCTTTACATACTTCACAAAACTCATTAGAAAGTTCAGCGCAATGATAAATCTCCCCCTTTCATCCATTTGTCTTCAATCCATACTCCCCCTTAATTGACAAGATAAACTCAATTAAGAAACAAGGGATGAAAGTATGATTGGAATACCTTCAGCTTTTCTCAAGATGGTATTAATCTTAGAATCCCATCTTCTTCAGATTGGCTCCCCCTCAAGGGGTGCACTCCATTCTGTCCAAACCACTCTCCAGCTGAGAAATGATCATCATCTTCAATTCCCTGCAATGTTAGCACATGTAAATACCAATGTATAAGGGAATAAGATGGAACCTCCTTGGTTCATCAATGTGAACAACAAGGTTGAGAAGATTCTCTCAACCGAGATGTCCCATTTTCACCAGTCTTCACACTTGCACATTTGATCTTCAATGATGTTGGTGCTGGTGTGGATCTCAATACATCTTCATGTGAAATATTCTTCTTTCCTTTTGCCTTAGCAATTGCCAGAACTTCATCTTCAGCTTTTTGCAGTTCTCTGGCAAGTTGAAACTGATGTGGCCATATGACTAGTAAGTCACTTGGAAGTGTGGCCTCAGTTCTGGAAGTTCCACATGGTTCCTTTGATGCTGTCAAGCTAACCCTCTTAGGCAACTTGTTTTCAATCAATCCCTTCTGCTTCTTTTGGATTGATTGTCTGTTTGAGTTCAGTCTGCCTCTATTGAATTTCATGGCTTCTTTACAAAGATCCATGATTTGCCCTTTCTTTCCATAGTAGAAGCATTTCTTGGTGGTCCTTCTGGATGCATCACCCTTCTTGGATTTCAATTCCAAGGTCTTCTCTTCCTTTTTCATAATCTTCTTGGGAGCATCTTCAGCTTTCTTCTGCTTGCTTCCCAAGGATTCTTTCTGAGCCAGGTTCTGTGATCTTTTCTTCTTTCCAGCTTTGGATACAGTTGGAGATTGACATGTATCTTTTTGACCACTTTTGCAATCATCCCAGATGTTGTCAAGTAATCCAAATCTATTTGCAGTAAACAGATGTCTCTGGACCTGTGGATGTTGCTTATTTCCTTCTGGATTGCTCCCCCTTGGCATGGGCTTCCTCTGTGCTTTGGAATTCAGTGGATTGTACCAACAATCCTTTGCACAATGCCCATACTTGTTACAACACCAGCATTGTCCCACGAATCTTGACCTCTTCAGTCCTTCTGATTGTAGGGTACTTTTCTTGACCTGTTGTGCTGTTTCAGGAGAGCTCTGCTTCTTTACTGTCTTCATCCATATTTGTTTAGAATTATCCTTCCATCCTGCACTTTTTGTGGAAACACAATTAGAAGCATCAGTACAAGATGGTATGGATGGTACCTTCTTTCTAGAAGATGTTGCACTTTTATTAGAGGATGTCTTTCTCTTAGAATCATCCTGCTCAAAGCATACTTGAGTAGCAACATGTCTTCTTCCAGCTGACTGGGAGGATTCAGCTTTGGGTGATTGCAGATTTTTCAATATCACCTCTAGTTCTAAGCATTTCATGTTAAGGGAGTTCTTCTCATCCTCAACAGTTCTTAGCCTTCCTTCCCAATTTTCTTTCAGCTGTTCTAACTGGTCTTCATGCACCTTCTTGATTTCAAGCATTGAGTTGTCAAGCTCCTTCACCCTTTTGACTTTATCATCCAGTTGAGCATCTTTGACAATCATTGAGACTCTGTGCAGCTTCTCCAGTGCATGGAACACTTCTTTGACCATTATCTTAAAGAATTCATTCTCAGAAAGGCTTCTTTGCAATTCTTCAGCCGTGTCTTCATATCTTTCATTGCAAAGAGATACTGTTTCATCTTTGGCATTTACCAGCTTTCTGAGAGTGTTGGTTATGCCAACCCTTTTAGCCAATTGGACTTCCAGAGAATTGGCTTCATCTTCTAGCTTTAATTTTTCTTCTTGAAGATCAAGGAGGCCTGTAGCTATACACATTGCAACTTTCTTGGGGACTCTCTTCTGAAGATATTTGATTGCATTTAGAAGATCATTATTTCTTCCATCTTCATCACAGCTAGAGCAGGCTTCATTAGAAGAATGATAAAAGGAATTGTCATCTGATGTGACATTCACATTTCTTTCCATAGAAGGAGTTTCTCTGATTGCAACAACCTTCTTCCTCATCTTCTTTGCCTGTTTCTTCTTTCTATTTTTCTGAGTCTTGGCAGATATCTCCATTTGAGGCTGGTCACTCATTTCCTCAAATCTGCACTCCATAAAGACTCCCTTGGATCTTTTAGAGGTAACCTCGCTCTGATACCAATTGAAGTGCCCAGATCAGTGTGAATCACTGAGAGGGGGAGGGGGTGAATCAGTGATCCCTTAAAACTTTTTACTAATTGATTCTTATCAATTAAACCTCTATGGTTGGTTAAAGCCTCGATCCACTCTTCTTGTATCTCTCAACCTTTCCCGGATAATGCAGTAATGAAAAGGCACAGGACACAAGGATTTACAAGGTTCGGCACCAAAGGCCTACATCCTTGCCATACTCTCCTAGCATGGATTCTCCCATTATAACTTGTTAGAATTACAATGGTCGATACAGCTTCCCACTGTATCTGTCCTGAGTCCCACATGAGGGTCTTTATACTGCGTCCCACAGTGTTACCAGAGTCCCACCGGCCTGCTCCAGAATCCCACTGAAGACTTCTTCTCCCTGAGTCCCACAGGGTCTTCTCTTGGCTCCTCGAGTCGCACGAGTAGCTCTTCTTCACTTTAAGGTGTTCAAGTATCTTCAGCAGTCTGGGATAAAGACTGCTGGCCTTGCTCTGTACCTCTGATCACTTGTGATGATCAGGATCTTCTCAATCTACTGAAAACTCAGACAACCAATCTGTTTAACTTCAGTCTGGCTCAGTCTCAGTCCTGGTCTTGGACAACTCAAATGCACACCACTGATTTGGCTTTGTTCACGTGTGCACGTGCATGCATGCATGCATGCACTCCTCCTTTCCTCTTCTTGGTGCAGTAGACCCACAAAGGGTGTAATCAATTATAGCACACACCTTCTCCACAATCTTCACACACTATATTCAAATTGTTCACACACTAAAAGTGTGTTATACTTTAGTGTGGGTCAACTCCTTCTTCTTCTTCTAATGTGTATACACATTTAGTGCACACACTAGGTTCGGCCACTTCTTTAATTTGCACACACAAATTCTTCACTTAGCATACACTTGTAGTGACCTTCCTCTTCTTGCACACAATAAATGCCCGTAGGGTGTTCCTCTTCAATTTGCACACACACACACTCAAATGAGGTGTGATCTTCACTTCACCCACACAAGGCTACGGCCTTTCACTTCCTTTTCACACAAAATTTGTTCTTTCTCTTTTAATCTTCAAGTGTGCACACCCAACAAGGGCTACGGCCTCTTCTTATTCTTTTTGCACACAAGGCTCAAAGCCTTGGCCTCGGGTTCTTCTTCTCCACTTGGCACTCAAAGGGTGCAAGGGCTCGGCCTTCCTCCACTATTTGCACACACACTGCCCACGGCCCCTTCTCTTCTTGCACACAAACAAGGCTACGGGTCCTCTTCTGTTTTTGCACACACCCAAGATGTGGTGGCCTTCTTGTTTCACACACAAACCGAACCCCTACTGCCTTAAGCAAGCCGTGCAAGAGGGTGCGGCCAATTCTTCTTCTCCCACTGCCGCATAGGTCTTCAAGATGCACAAGGGCATGCAAGGTGCGGCATATCTTCACTTCTTGTCCGCGCAAGCACAAGGCACAAGGATCACTTGGCCGCGCAAGTGAAACCTCCTCGGTTGCAAGGGGCAGCCGCGCAAGGCTCAAGTGTGCAAGGGTGCAACACTGCCGCAGGCTCCTTCCTCCTGCCACGCAAGTGTGCGGGCAGAGAGGGTGGCAAGAGACTCGAGCGCGCAAGTATGTGGCTCGGCTCCTTCCTGTCGCGCAAGGGATACGCGCAGGGGACTCCCCTTCACTTCTTTCGCGCAAGGGATGCGCAAGAGGAACTTCACGGAGTCTCTGATGGCTCCGGGCTTTACTGCCGCGCAGGGGGCGCGCAGCTCAGTTCTTCGCGAGGCTCAAGAGCTCTCACGGGACTTCTCAAAATTTCAGCGCATCAGCAGCTTAATGAGAGCCTCGGCCTCTCTTTTTAAAAGACTTCGGATCTTCAAAAATATTTCCAAATCTTGTTTTTAATTCTCGGTTCGACGCGGGCTCATTATTTTTTATTCCTCTACGTGCATGCGACTCATAACACATGCACGGCCTCTGTTTGGCCCATCCCATGCAGAGGGGATCCCATGGGGCCCCCTGAATCAGAAGAAGATCTAGCTTGATCTCTGATTGGATCATTGAAGAATGTTGACGAATTATTTGATTCAGGAGCATCGGTTGAAGCAAGACCCTTCGGGAATTTCACTCCTAAGTGAAGATTAAATGTTTAAGAGGAATGGAGGAATTCTTAAGAAGAAGGATGATGAATTCTAATGAAGAAGAAGAAATAAAGAAGAGGAAGAATGGCATAGAAGAAGAGGAGGAGGCATTTGGCATTTAGAATTGGTATTTTTCATGGAGGACTTTGTTTTTGACAAAGTCCTATTTGTTACTTTGCCAAAAAAAAATATGCCAACCTCAAGGGCCAGCCTTAAGGGTTCAACCCAAGGCACATGTGGGACCAGGTCACCACGCCCAAGGGGATCCCATGGGGCCAGCCCAAGAGAGGCCGGGGGCCGTGTGTAAGCCCCCGAGGACACGCGGTGGTGAAACCCGCGCGCCGGAGGAGCATAGCGGGCGCTAGGAGCGCGCCCGCAGGAGCAGAGATTGGGCGCAGAGCGCGCCCGCAGGGAGAACACGGTGCGGGGCGGCACCGTGGAGGGAGGGGTTCAATTGCGGTGAAGCGGGTAGCGCTTATTTGATAAACCGCGTGAAAAATGGCCGGCGTTTCGATGTGGGACGCGGAATTTTCCCGCGGAAGAGATCCTGGCCGTCCGAGCCATCGCGCGCTTGATCTGCGCCGCACGATCCATCCGCGGCGCCGTGATCTAATCCACGCCGTTGAAGATCTGATCCAACGGCCCGACATCCATCTCCTACCTCGAGCTCGACCGAGGCACCCGCGACGTCCCCGCTGAACCAGGCGCCTCCCCGACGACCGATTTTGAGATTCCGGCCATCTCTCTCGAAGCCGAAGACACCCTCATGCTCGTCTGGCCATAACGAACTCATGCATGCATTAAAATGTTGCATGCATGCCTCGAGAAAGAATTCGGACTTCAGCCGAGGCAAACGGAGTTGCCGAGGCCATGTGGTGTTCGTGCTATGCATGGACCGGTTTTTAATGAAGGCCATGCACACGTTCGAAGCATGCATATGGAGGAGGAAAATAAAGAAGAAGGAAGTCGCGTGAAACAGAGAGTAAAATCAAGATTCGTAAAGATTTCAAAGATCCGAAATCTTCGGGATTGAAGTTATCCCACGCGGAAGATTTGAGGCGTTTCTCTGCCTATAAAAAGAGAGGCCGAGGCTCTCATTAAGCTGCTGATGCGCTGAAATTTTGAGAAGTCCCGTGAGAGCTCTTGAGACTCGCGAAGAACTAAGCTGCGCGCCCCCTGCGCGGCAGTAAAGCCCGGAGCCATCAGAGACTCCGTGAAGTTCCTCTTGCGCATCCCTTGCGCGAAAGAAGTGAAGGGGAGTCCCCTGCGCGTATCCCTTGCGCGACAGGAAGGAGCCGAGCCGCATACTTGCGCGCTCGAGTCTCTTGCCACCCTCTCTGCCCGCACACTTGCGTGGCAGGAGGAAGGAGCCCGTGGCAGTGTTGCACCCTTGCACACTTGAGCCTTGCGCGGCTGCCCCTTGCACCCGAGGAGGTTTCACTTGCGCGGCCAAGTGATCCTTGTGCCTTGTGCTTGCGCGGACAAGAATTGAAGATATGCCGCACCTTGCATGCCCTTGTGCATCTTGAAGACCTATGCGGCAGTGGGAGAAGAAGAATTGGCTGCACCCTCTTGCACGGCTTGCTTAAGGCAGTAGGGGTTCGGGTTGTGTGTGAAACAAGAAGGCCACCACATCTTGGGTGTGTGCAAAAACAGAAGAGGACCCGTAGCCTTGTGTGTGTGCAAGAAGAGAAGGGGCCGTGGGTAGTGTGTGTGCAAATAGTGGAGGAAGGCCGAGCCCTTGCACCCTTTGAGTGCCAAGTGGAGAAGAAGAACCCGAGGCCAAGGCTTTGAGCCTTGTGTGCAAAAAGAATAAGAAGAGGCCGTAGCCCTTGTTGGGTGTGCACACTTGAAGATTAAAAGAGAAGGAACAAATTGTGTGTGCAAAGGAAGTGAAAGGCCGTAGCCTTGTGTGGGTGAAGTGAAGATCACACCTCATTTGAGTGTGTGTGTGTGAAAATTGAAGAGGAACACCCTACGGGCATTTATTGTGTGCAAGAAGAGGAAGGTCACTACAAGTGTATGCTAAGTGAAGAATTTGTGTGTGCAAATTAAAGAAGTGTCCGAACCTAGTGTGTGCACTAAAAGTGTATACACATTAGAAGAAGAAGAAGGAGTTGACCCACACTAAAGTATAACACACTTTTAGTGTGTGAACAATTTGAATATAGTGTGTGAAGATTGTGGAGAAGGTGTGTGCTATAATTGATTACACCCTTTGTGGGTCTACTGCACCAAGAAGAGGAAAGGAGGAGTGCAAGCATGCATGCATGCACGTGCACACGTGAACAAAGCCAAATCAGTGGTGTGCATTTGAGTTGTCCAAGACCAGGACTGAGACTGAGCCAGACTGAAGTTAAAGAGATTGGTTGTCTGAGTTTTCAGTAGATTGAGAAGATCCTGATCATCACAAGTTATTAGAGGTTCAGAGCAAGGCCAGCAGTCTTTATCCCAGACTGCTGAAGATACTTGAAGACCTTAAAGTGAAGAAGAGCTACTCGTGCGACTCGAGGAGCCAGGAGAAGACCCTGTGGGACTCAGGGAGAAGAAGTCTTCAGTGGGATTCTGGAGCAGGCCAGTGGGACTCTGGTAACACTGTGGGACGCAGTATAAAGACCCTCCTGTGGGACTCAGGAGAGATACAGTGGGAATCTGTATCGACCATTGTAATTCTAACAAGTTATAATGGGAGAATCCATGCTGTGAGAGCATGGCAAGGATGTAGGCCTTTGGTGCCGAACCTTGTAAATCCTTGTGTCCTGTGCCTTTTCATTACTGCATTATCCGGGAAAGGTTTAGAGATACAAGAAGAGTGGATCGAGGCTTTAACCAGCCATAGAGGTTTAATTGATAAGAATCAATTAGTAAAAAGTTTTAAGGGATCACTGCTTCACCCCCTACCCCTCTCAGTGATTCACACTGATCTGGGCACTTCATCATCATCATAGAGTTTTTCCAGTCCCCTCTCCCAAGGTCAACACTTCTTCCTAGATTCGTTGTCATTATCTATGAACACACACCACAAAAAATAATTATCAAGTGGATACTTGGATTCACCCCCACTGGCCACAAAATAGACTACAAAAATTTATATCATTTATCTAGCATAAAAAAAACTACCGAACGTCAAAATGCGTGAATATCTTGCCTAATAGCTTCTTCAATTCACAACAGTGAGTCCATTCATCTAAGAATTAATTGATGAATACATCCAAGTTAAAAAACTGAAACAAAAAATTAAAATTATAAAATCAATAAAAATGTATCTATCTATTCAAATCAGCTAAATAAAATTCAAAATGAAAAATAGTGTAAGTCACAATGTCTACATGCTTATGGTTTCCAGGAGGATTCATAATAATGAACAACGGATCCTGATTTACATTAAATGAAATGAAAAAATAACTATAAATATTGAAATGGATTTCTCGGTAGTGCTATTTATATATGAATAAAATCTAAGGAAATTGTTGGTGAAAGTATCTCAGCATGAATAGTAATTTACAGGCCATACATACAAAGAATATACAAACATGGATACCATTGAATAAAGAACTATGATCATAATGATTGATGATAAACATTTCATAAAAGAGTGAATGGAGAGTCACTCCAGTACTGAAACTGGAATGAAAGGATAATTATAAACCAGGGGGCTAGATGAGTGTTGTTGTAGTTTTATAATATGAAATGATGTCTATAATAGTGAACATCATTTTCTAGGAAAAATAGATACTTCCATGGTATATTTATTTAATAAGAAAATTATTATTATGGAAGATGTCTTTATAAAATTGAAGCACAGAGAATTCCAATCACATTATATATATATTTTTAAAATAGACTACATCAAATATAATTTGAATCCAATACATAAACCCCACACTAAAATCTTCTTAAAATGAATTAGGGAATAAAAAACCAATATATATATATATTATAAAGCCTTATAAAATGAGAACAAAATAGTAAAAAAATGCATATTCTAAAATCAGGATTGAATAATCATAAACCCAAACACAAGGAAACCCAAATGGAAACTAGCCTAAATCCTTTTATATCCTTTACATGTAGAATCACTCACAACCCATCATGAGTTTATGATATATTAACATGAATGAGATAGAACATTTCATGTCCGACCAACACAAATAGAATACATTAAATGAAAAAATAAGGCAAACAACTGAACACAATACTAAACTACAAAAACAAGCAAGGGAGGTGCCACGTATTATCAGAAATAAGATAAAAGTGAAGATAAAATAAATTATTCATTAGTGCTAATTAAAAACGTTCAAAAAGGATCACTTTATCAGATCTAAAAGAGTTCTAATAACGGGATCCATTTATCATCACTTTTCTAGTTCTGATAAAACCATAGGCCAATTTTATAAAAGCAGTTTCACAATGCCCTTGGTTTATCACACCCCGAATCTCTTGTGGTGTAGTACCCCTGCGACTACTCCCCTCCCCCGAACCTCTCATTTTCGAACCTCTACCACTTGCCCTACTTCGCCACTATCCCTACATCGCCACTATCCCTATTCTGACGTGAACCATACTCCTTGTCCTCCCCATCGAACCCCTTCCGCGGATCCTCCTCCCCTCGAATCCAACTTCACCTCCTCCTTGCTAGAACATAATCCCCATGAACCACACTTCAAGTTTGTGAGATTCCATTCAATGAGGTTTTATTCTTTTCTTCCCATCTTTGATCTTTTGTGATCACTCTGCTCATCCATATTCATTTCCTTTTGGTCTTATTATAATATCCCCAATGGTGGATTATTTTCATGTATGTTGTGTTGTGTGTTTGGGATACGTTTTGTTGATTTATTTTGTTCAGTAGGTTGATTAGTGGAATCTCAGGGTGCGGTTGTGGTTGGAGGACATTTCTTCTTCACCATGAGGAGTGTAATGAGTTTTAAAGCTTCATTGAGGTATGGAATCTATCATTTCTCTTTATTGTTTATCAAGAGGGATGGGTTTCTTCTCATTTTAATATATAATAGATGTGTTTGATGGATTAATCTAATATAAAGAATTTAAAAATTGAAATTAAAGGGTATAAGGGTTTTATTTTCATGTTTATATAGTGTAATTATTAACTACGAGATTATGATTGCACAAGATAGATGCAACACAAAAAATTATGGCCATAGAGGGATTTATTTACACGTAATGATATGTTATGTGATTTCTGATTTTTGTGATTATTGTGATATCTCCCTAATATGGAAATAATCTAACCACTTACATTTAGATAATAAAATTGTTTCCCATGGATTATGGTTTGATTGATAATTCCCATAAAAAATAAAGTGGATTGTGATCATAGACCCTTTTAAATCTCATAAATGATATTGATTTTTTGTCATGTGTGGCCATGATTCTGGGGTGGAAATGTGTGGTAAGGAAATGTGTGGATGATGGTTTATGGCATTGCTTTTGGGGCAGCGAGGTGATTTTTGGGGTGATTTTTGGGTAGTGAGGTTTTTTGTTTGGTCGTTATTTTTGAGTTGGTGGCGTGATGGTTTCTTTTTACTAAATTATTGGGTAGTGATGGAATTAATAATTTTTTAATTATAATTTAAATGGAATGGGTTTGTTTGGTTAACGAGATGTAATCAATTGATAATTAATTAAATAGAGGGTTGTGTGGTTAACTGTGGTTGATGCTAAAAAAGGAAATGAATTGGTTGGATAATGTGAGTTTTTTTGGAAATGTGAAATAAGGATTGTGGATTATTGTGTAGTGGTATGCATTTAGAGGTGGAAACAATAGTTGTAATGTTTTGATTTGGTCAGTATATGGTTGTAAACACATAGGTTGGGCTTGTGTGTGTGGCTATATGTATATACATGTATATTATTCATGATTTATGTATGCACCATACCCACATCAAGCACTATGATTTGAAACCCAAATAGTCATGTGAACAGTTTTTTTCCTATCATCCAGTTAGTAGGATAGATGTTTGGGTACCCTCTCATTCCTGATCTCTCTTCCATGCAATGTAGGTATTTCACAGGTTGTGATGGATGATGGTTTGTTAGGTCATTATATGGTGGTTGGGTAGCCCATTTTTTTCGGGGGAAATATGTCCATGATTTTGGGGTGGTGGCCCATGTACTTTTCGGTGAGATGTAACCCTACTTGTGGGGTGGTGGCCTTGGTGTTTTTTGGCATAGTGTGATATGATTATTCCTATACGGAGGCTTTAAGTGGGGTCTATGCATGGTAAAAGGAGGGAAGATAGTTGATGTCATGCATTTTCACAATACCTTACAACTTTTGTTATGATAGTGATTATTATTTGATGTCTCTAGTGTCTATGGGTGTGATGTGATGTTACAGAGATTGTGGGTAGATGTTGTATATGAAAGACATGACAGCACAAGGATGTTTGAAATTTGGGTTTGAGAGTGTCATAGCAGTATGAAAGTGGTGTGGGGTACCCTTTATTGACATTATTCTATTCATATTATATTATATGGTATTCATTATTTTGTGAATGTGACTTGGTGAGTTTTGGGGTAGATAGTTGACCTATTTAGGTGATGTTGGTTCTATTATTTTGCATGCTAATGTGTCTGAAATGAATTTTAATAAAGGACCTGGTTATGTTTTCTCTGTTTTGTAATATAATACTTATTATAAATGGTATTTTGGGTTGTTTTAAAGGTGTGAAATATGATTTCAAATTCACTATAGGTTCAAATGGGTTTTTCTGTAGGTTTTAAAAAGGAAACATAACAATTTAAAATGATTTTATTGTTTTGATTTTTTTAATACGAGTTGTAAGTTGCTCAAATTTTGAAAGCCATGTTTTGAATTTATTTGTGGTTTATGATTGATTTTTCAGAGGGGGCTTAACCCCTGAATTTGGTTTATTAAGTTTATGAACTTCTTCTATTTCATAAAAATTGAAATTTTCAAATGTGTGGGTAATCAAAAATGTATTTGAAAGGGATTTCGGTGTGAGTGAAAATAGAAAATCATTTGTTTTATTAAAAAGGGATATTTCCTTGAAATTCTAGGCATTGATTTGTGGAGGATTAGGGTTCATGGAGCCTTATTTGGATTGTTTCATATTTCAATGAAAAAGAAATATTATTTAAATGAGGCCCTGTAAATGTTTTTATGGTGTTATTGTGATTCTAATAAATTTTTAAATGATATTAAGTTATGATTTATGAAGCATGAACTGGATTGTAATTATATTCTATTTTTTATGGTAAATGTATAAATTACACTTTATATAATGTTTTTTGAAATATTGTTGTCCCTCTTGATTTACCCTTGAACAATTCACACCTCTATGAAGGATGTTTTATCACTATTTGATTCTTTTATCCCCTCATGTGTGAGGTTTTTAACACTATAGTATTGTTGTTTATACTTTTGTATGGTAATGTAATTCTTAGAGAATAGATATAAGACATCCTTCTGGATATTAGTTATAAGTTTGGGGAAGGTGAGGGAGGGTTATTGCATATCCTTTAGATGTTCATGATAGAATTTATGTTCAATAAACTCAACATTATATTTCTTATGTTAATTGGTGTAACAAAACTTATGATTTTCTATAGTAATTTTGGATAAACATAGGATATTTCTCCCCCCTGCAAACCCCTTTGTGTTTGTAAATGAATCTACTATATTAGTTTTTTCTTCAAAATTGTATCCTTGTTTTTATTTTATTACAGTTTGGTCACAGGTTTTGGGTTATTAAATGTGAATATGATTTTATGAATGAGATGGCTGGAAGGGGTGGTTAAAAAAATGTTTAATGGTTTTCTACAAGGGTGGTGGGTTCTAAAACTATTGTTAAGGGGGCTGGAATGTGTGTTGATTTTTATGGGGGGGGGGCAATCCTAGATCTGTTGATATGAAAATCATTATTGGAAATGTTAAGGATCTATTAATCTCTAATTTTTTAATGAAGATGCTCTCTTCTACTATATTTTGAAGTCTTGTTCTGTTTATTTGAATCATAAATAGTAATATTTGATATTCAGATAGGATGGAGATGAATAATGATTGGATGGATGATAATCATTTGACAATAGAGTATGAGAATGGAGTGGAAGAGTTCATGATGATTAGAAAGGATCACACTAAGGATCCATCTCCAATCCTCTTTCCATGTTTACGTTGTTGATATTCAAGACTAATTACTCCAAAGGAGTTGGCGAAACATTTGATATGTCACAGAATAGACTAGAGTTCTAAATATTGGAATAAACTTGGAGAAAAAGATGATGTTGCTACTATCTTGGAGAAAACTGTGTTTTATGGATCATCAGATTTGATTACCAATATGGATAATAAAAAGACCATATAGAGGATGCGATTACAGATGTCAATGATGATAGAGATCATATTGAGGAAATAACAAGGATTCTTGAAGATACACTCCGTGATAACCCAAATTTGTTTTAGAAGTTAAAGAGTTGTGAAAATATGTCATTGTATACTAGTTGAACTAAATATACAACATTTTCAGCTATACTGAAGTTGTATAAATTGATAGTAAGAAATGGATGGAAGGATGTCAGTTTTACAGAACTACTTTCCCTCTTTAATGACATGCTTTTGAAAGATAATGAACTCCCAAGTCAGACATAGGAAGCCAAATGAATGATACGCTTGATGGTTATGATTTTTGAAAGAATACATGACTGCCCAAAAGATAGTATATTGTTTCTTTAGAAGAACAAATAATTAATAGAATTCCCAAAGTGTACTTCTTCTCGATACAAGAATGATGAATCTAGTCCTATGGACGTTTTTTGGTACTTTCCAATCATTCCTAGGTTTAAGATTCAATATGTAAGTGAATAAATTGCATGACATATTTCCTCGCATGCAGATAAAAGAAATAAATATGGTAAATTACATCACCCGGCCGACTCTCATCAATGGATGAGAAATTATCATGAGTATCCTGAATTTGGAAATGAGCTGAGAAACAATCGTCATGCATTATCTATAGATGGAGTGTATCCTTTTGGTTATCAAAACAGAGCTCATAGTACATGGCCAGTTATGTTGGTAAATTATAACATGCCACCAGTGTGTTGAATGAAACAGAAATTCATTATGTTATCTATGCTTATATCAAGAACAAAACAACTAAGTAACGATATTGATGTTTAATTGGCTCCTTTGATTGAGGATTTGAAGTTATTGTGGGATTCAAGTGTTATGTTTTAGGATTCTTATAAAAGTGAATGCTTCTTATAGAGAGCGATGATTAATGGAATGATAAATGATTTCCCAGCTTATGAAATTTTTCAGGCTATAGCATTAAAGGAAATCAAGGGTGTCCCATTTGCAAAGAAGATACAGAATCAACTAGGTTGAAACATTCATAAAAATTTCTATTTCTAAGATATTGTATATTTCTACCCCATCGACATAAGTTCCGATCATAGATGACTTCACTCCATGGATATTCAGAATAACGCAGCACACCGTATCCACTAACTAGTGATCAACTGTTTGAGAAAGTAAATATTCTGAACACTATTTTTGGAAAACCATTTCCGAAAATCCTTACAAAAATTGGTTGGAAAAAGAGTTCAGTTTATTCTGAATTACTATACTCGAATTGTCTGTATGTTAGGCCTTTTCTTGTTGTGATGCATATGGAAAAAATGTAAGTGATAGTGTTATCGGAACAATGATAAATGACAATGGAAATATAAATGATGGAATTAAGGCATTTTTGGGCAAGGATGACATGGGAATACAAGAAAAGTTGTCTCCCATGAAGGGTGACAATATAATGTTTCTTCCTCTAGATAATTACACTCTTTCCATGGAAGAGTGATTTTAATTTTTCAAATTTGTTAATGACGTAATGCTTCCATAGGGGAATTCATCAAATTTCAAGAACATTGTTTCAATGAATGATTTATAGTTAAAAGGTTTAAAATATCATGAAAACCATTTTTTGATTAATTATTTATTTATTATAGCTTTACATTGAATCTTTCACAAGAATGTCAGACATACGTTAACCAAACAGTGTTTCATTTTCAAAGCTATATGCAGAACAGTTTTAGACCCTGTAAAATTTCCAGATATAGAAAGTGAAATTGTTATCATATTATGTGAATTAGAAATTTTCTTCCAGCCATCATTATTTTATATGATGGTTCATTTTATGGTTCACTTTGTGAGAGAGATTCGATTTTTTGGTCCTGTGCACTATAGATGGATGTACCTCGTTGAATGGTATATGATGATTTCGAAAAGGTATGTCAATAATTGATGTTTCCCAAAGGTTTGTATTGTGGAGTAATATATTTTGGTGGAATCAATTGAATTCTCTATCAAATACCTATCTATTGTGGAAATCATTGGTTTCCTAAAATCTCGTCAGACTGGACACATTGAGGGTTAGGGAATTTCTGAAAGAGATGTTGTGACAATTAATATTATAGATCAGGAGAAGGCCCCCTTTATGTTTTGCATAATATTTATGTGGTTTCTCCATATGTTAACACGCCAAAAAAAGTCTTAGGCAATATAATCGATCAAGGGAAAAAATGGATATCAAATACACATAATCATTAGTTTATAGGATTGTTTCGGGACTATATTTTTATGGAGTTAGATGAAAATCCTTATTCAATTTTAGAACGAATTCGATTGATAGTTTCCAGACCAAGTGTATATGTATTATCTTACAATGGTTATGTAAGTAATGGTTATACATAATATAAAAATAAACATGATGAATATAGTACCATACAAAATAGTAGAGTTACACTTGTGGCTGAAGCGATGCACGTTTCTTGTAGTAAGGAAGGAAATCAAATTTTTGTGAATATATCATAATTTGGTATTATAAATCAAATATGGGTGTTGGATTATGTGACATTCAAATTGATTATTTTTCGATGTGAATTGGTTGATAACAATTGTGGAGTTCAAATAGATGAATTAGGATTTGTGAAAGTTGTTTTAGTAAAGAAGGGTAAAAAGACGAACAGTTTATATGGCATAACAAGCGGTACAAATATTTTATGTTCCTGATCCCACAAACTGAAAGTGGTCTATAGTTCTGTTAACATCCAAAACTACTGAAGGGTCTGATGAAAATTAAATTGAGGATGATTCTTTCAGTGTTATGTCACTATAATTTCATAGTGGTACCAATGTAGATGAATTTTAGTATGTTAGGGGAGACAACAATGATGGGATTTGGATAATCAATAGAGTTTTAAAATCCCTTCATCCATCGATAAAAAGAATGAGAGTTTAATAAATAGGTTATATTTTATTGTTAATATAGATATTTTTATATCATTTTATTATCATATCACTACTGTATTTATGTAATATAAATTAAGTGTTCAACCTCTTTTGCAGATAATGACTTCTCCACGTTCTGGTGCTCCTATCGTCAAGGCCGAACAAGTCTCTCAAGAAGCTGCTACTGTTTCTCAGAGTGTATATCAACAAAAAGATTATAAACTTGTTGCTTTTCTTAGTGTTGAGGTCCAATAGCCATCAGCATATGTTGTTGCTACCATTTCAGATAAACATATTTATTATACTGATGTCAATTAACTGGTCTAGGATGAAGGACCGATGTCGCAGAAAACACAGACGCATTGTAGTTTGAAGGTGTTATCCAATTTTCTTAAGGCGAAAAGAAAATCCATAAAATTTTATGTCGGATGGAATTCATGAGGACGATATGTGAATCCCAATAAGGCTATGTTTAGTAGTTATATTGCAGTTGTCACACTGCAACACATACCGATTGACATAGTTTCATGGGACCATGTTGTGTCTAGGCTGAAGGTAGTGATCTATGATGAAATTATAGTAACATTATGATATTATTTCTTTAATTTACTGGAAAATAAAATAATGAAACTGTGTCTTACATTTCTCAATCCCTTGTTGAGAACATTTATAGTAGATGATTCAATCCAAAATTATGTACTACGGATGGTAGGAAGGATTCATCGAGGTTTTTGAACTATTATAATAAAATGTCACCATAATGATTATAGAGGTAAAATAAAAAACACCCTCCCCTTGTCTATGGTCAGCTGATATCGTAAGAAAAATGGGATACATTTATTGGCCGCCATGGGGATGAGATGATTCAAGTACATTGTGGATGATAATATGTTGTTTGAGAATACATGTATTCATCAATTTGATTGTCAATATTTCATTTAGGAAACACCAACTCAGTACCGAATATATGGAACATGCATCAAAATCAACATACACCTATCATAATGCAAGGATTGGGTAGGCTTCACTATAAGAGAAAATGGTATGTATTTTAAATTTTTTTTTATATTTTTAGGTTCCAAAAAACAAAATAATAATTATCTTTCTATATTTAAATGTTTATTGATGAGTCTAATTCCAAAGACAGTTCCATCCCATGTCATGTTCTACAGAAGGTGGTACATGTGAATAAGAAAGGGAAGCTAGTTTTAGAGAACAAAAAATTAGTGTTGGAAATATGTGTAAGTAGGACATGATAAAATGTTTTGTTTTAAATTTCTATTACATAATCATAATTTCATATTTTACTATATCAGACAGTCACAGGAATCAGCCACTCTTGTAGTATATGATGACCTATTATCAACAGATTTGAAGTGGCAAGAACAATATGTTCATGTCATTAGTGTGGGGTTTTGGATGACACCCCGAGTATATTTTGAGAATGAAAACAAATGGATGATAGAAATGAAGAAATTAAACAAATGAGAGAAAGACTAGAAACTCTTAAAGAATGATTTCAATTTCAAGGATAGTTTATAGAATATTTTATTGGTGAAAATAAAGGATATGACAAAACATAGGAACAACCAGTGTGTGAGGATCCCTCCCCAACCCCCACCGGCATTGAGGCGAGACAATAGCCTCAAAGAGCTATCTTAGACCTGGTAATCAATATTATAATAATTGTTCCCATGAAATGTGAATAAGAAAAAAACAGATACTTTTCCTATACTGATCTTCTACAGGGTCATAATGACTATTATTTACATCTTTAAACACCCACCTATCGCCTTGTAGCGAGGGTTACATAGTTCAACATTCCAGAGGTCAAGCTTCATAATAGACAACATTAACAAATCATCTGAAAGTGACGATTACTATAGCTCATGTTCCAAATGTAGATCTACCTATTCCATTTGATGAAAATAAAATTTATATGGTTGAAAAGGCTAATGGGAAATTCATTTCATGGTCATTAAAACTTGTAAGTGTACATGAGTACAAAGAGGTATTTATTTCCATTTTTTTCAAGATAAAACGTTAACAATTAATGAAAAAAGACTGAAACAATGAATGTTATTATATATAATGAATGGGAAGGGGGTGGTATATGAGGTTTGTTTTCATGAATTGATTTTCTTAAAGCTGATATAATGTGCTAACTATGACTAAATGAATTTTATATTATTGGCTGGTGTATATATGAAAAACTATGGATGGAATTTTCCCATGAGCCAAATTTTGGACTTGTTAGTCCTCATACCACATCAACACAAAAAACGAAATTAGAGCCATGAAAACGGGATGAAATAGTGAATGTCTTGCTAAAAATCAATGATTGTCAGATTATATATGATAGAATATTCATAATACCAACTATGTAGGGGTATAACTCTATGATTAAATTATATCAATTATATTTTCACTTATTTCATTACATTTAACTTTTTCTTCTTTTGGGAATCATCGGATTCAAATTGCGGTAAACATTGATACTCCAAAGATTTATTTTCTGGATTCAATGAAAGGATATCGAACAAACCGACCACACACGATGGAGTTTTTGAATCTATAAGACACTAAATCATTCATTTTATGTCTAAAAATCAAGTTATATAATTTATATTATCTTTGACTAAGGATTATGTTATGATATGGAGGTGTATCAATATCTTCTAAATATGGAATGAGGATAGGGGCTAAGCTTAAGTAGGTGAGCAAGTACTACGTCTAGACAAGTATTAGGGTATATATAATAAAATTTCACTATCAAAACACATATCAAAACACGTTAATTATTATCTTAATGATCAAACTTTTTGCAATGTCCAAAACAAACAAATAATAATGATTGTGGTTATTATGATTGTAAATTTGTTAGAGAGATTGTTTTCCATCAAAAAACTAGCATCCCTAAAGAGGTATTTTCAAAAATAACTACAATTTCATTTAAATTGTTTATTAATGCTTAATTTATATATCTTTTAGTACTACTCTGATTGTAGAAAAGCCTCATATTCAGAAGATGTTATCAACCTATTTAGAAATGAGTGGGATACATACCTAATGGAAGATTGTACACAAATAGCATGAAGATATGACTTGGGGACTTGTATAATTGGCGGAAATTTTTGAGGGGGGTTCACAGAGATCAAGAGATGAATCATTGTTGTATGTAAATGATCATAAGAAAATTGTAATTGTTATTAAATAAAACAAACTTTTTATAATGAGTTAGTTTTCCATTTTAATATATGAAATGCACCAGCAACATGGAATAATGATGAGCCACTTTTATTTGGGATTTGGATAATAAAAACCAGTAAAATATCCAAAATAACTTCATATTACGCATGCCCACTCATAGTGAAAGAAAATATGAGTACACATCTCCTCGCTAAATTGACTACAAAAATATCATTGAGATACTAAATGGTTTCCCATTTGTAGAACATTTTCTTTGGTATAAATTGTATGTTTTCTAATTATCCATAATAAGAAATTGAACATTGTAGGAACCTCATTCCTCCACGGGGTATCACCCCACATCCATGTTTCTAATTTATCACAATCATCCATGGATAATTTGTGATGTGTATTTGTCAACCCGGCCTCAATCCGAGGCACAATAAGACCGGTATCACTCAAAGTGTCTCTCTTTTGATTAAAATTAACAGAATTTTAAATGGAAACAACTAATTAAATACGGAAAACTGAAAAAAGAATTCATATTGTGATGATACATTAGGAAAATTATCCATGGGAAGCTTTTTATGAGTATGAGTCATCCCCACCACCATATGTGGAATGGTGTGGCTGGTATCACTCAAATTGTCTCTCTTTTGTTTTAAATGGGAAGAATTTAAAGTGAAACAACAACTGATATATGGAAAACCGATGAAATAAATTATTTTTGTGTTGATACATTTCGAGAATGATACATGGGTCATTTATGACATGTAATAGTCAACCTTGCATCAGTCTGAGGCACGGTGTGGACGACATCAATCAAAGGGTCACTGTATTGTTTAAAATGGACAGAACATTATTTGAAATATACAACTGATATATAGAAAAACAACCAAACACATTAATATTGTTTTTATACTTTAGGAATATTATTCATGTGTTATGTGTGATTTGTACAAGTCAACCCCGCCTCAATCGGAGGCATGGTGTGACTGGTATCACTAAAAGTGTCTCTATTATGTTTAAAATGGACATGATTTTAAGTGAAAACAACAACGAACTTATGGAAAACCAACCAATCGCATTCATAATGGGTTGATAATTTTTTAGAATGATTAATGGGTCATTTATGATGTGTACGAGTCAACCTTGCATCAATATGAGTCACAGTGTGATCAGTATCACTCAAAGTGCCTCTCTTTACTTAAATAGATATAATTTTAAGTGAAAACAAATACCGACTAACAAAAAACTGAACAAACACATTAGGATTGTGTTGATACATTTTTATAATGATCCATGGTTCTTTTATGATGTGTAAAAGTCAACCCTGCCTCAATATGAGGCATAGTGTGTCTGGAATCACTCACAGTGTCTCAGTTTTGATTAAAATGGACAGAATTTTAAGTGACAACAACAACTAACATACATAAAACAGACCAAATGCATTTCGATTTTGTTGATATGATAGGATAATCATACAACGTTCATGTAAAAAATTTACGAGTCAAACCCACCTCAATCTAATGCATGATGTGATAGGTATCACTCAATGTGTTTCTATGTTTTAAAAAATGGGCAGAATTCTAAGTGAAAACAAAAACTGACATACGTAAAACTGACCAAACGCATCCTGATTGTGTTGATAATTTAAGATAATGATCCATGGTCATTTTTGACATGTAAGAGTAAACCCCAACTAAATCTGAGGCATGTTTTGATAGGTATCACACAATGTGTCTCTCTATTGTTTAAAATGGACAGAATTTTAAGTGAAAACAGCAACTGACAAACTAAAAATTGACCAAACGCATACGGATTGAGTTGATACTTTATTCCAACAATCCATGGTTCATATGTGACGTGTATGAGTTATCCCCACCTCAATATGTGTCATGGTGTGTCTGATATCACTCAATGTGTCTCTATTTTATTTAAAATGGATAGATTTTTAAGTTAAAACAAGAAGTGACCTATAAAAAATATACCAAACAAATTTGGATTGTGTTGATACTTTAGGATAATGATACATGGGACATTTTTGACATGTATGGGTCAAACTTGCCTCAATAAAAGGCACAGTGTGACTGGAATCACTAAAAGTGTCTATCATTTGTTTAAAATGGACACAATTTTAAGTGAAAATAGAAATTGAAAAATGGAAAAGAGACCAAATTCATTAGTATTGTGTTGATAATTTAGGAGAATGATCCATGGGTGATTTGTGAAATTTAAATGTCACCCCTAACTCAATATGTGTCGCAATGTGGCTGATATCAATCAAAGTGTCTCTCCATTATTTAAAATGGACAGAAATTTAAGTGAAAACAACAACTGACATAAGAGAAATCAACCAAATGCATTTGGATTGTGTTGATAATATAGGCCAATGATCCATGGTTAATGTGTAGAATTTATGTTTCAACCTCGCCTAAATATGAGGCACGGTCAGACTGTTATTTCTCAAAGTGTCTCTCTTTTGTTTAGAATTGAAATAATTATAAGTAAAAACAAAAACTGATATACGAAAAACTGACCAAACACATTCACATTATGTTGATTCATTAGGATAAAAATTCATGGTTAATTTCTGACATGTAATATACAACCCCTCCTCAATATAAGGCATGGTGTGACATTTATCACTCAATGTGTCTCTCTTTTGTTAAAAATAGACATAATTTTAAGAGAAAACAACAAATAACATCTGTACAACAGACCGAACACATTCAGATTGTGTTGATACAATAGGAAAACGATTCATAGGCCATGTGGGACGTTTAAGGGTCAAAATCTCTTCAATGTGAGGCATGGTGTGGCTGGTATCACTCAAAGTGTCTCTCTTTTGTACAAAATGGATGGAATTTTAAGTGAAAACAACAACTGACGTACGAAAAACTGACCAAAAACATTTTGATTGTGTTGATACATTAGGAGAACGATCCATGGGTCATTTGTGATATTTTAGAGTCAACTTGGCTTCAATCTGAGGCCCATTGTGACTGATATCACTCAAAATGTCTCTCCTTGGTTTAAAGTGGACACAATTTTAAGTGAAAACAACAACTAACATATAAAAAACTAATCAAATTCATTCGGATTGTGTTCATACTTTTGGAGAACGATCCATAGTTTATATTTGACATTTTAATGTCAACCCCTCTTCTATCTGAGGCATGGAGTGATCGATATCACTCAAAGAGTATATATTTTGTTTATAATGGTCATAATTTTAAGTGAAAACATCAACTAGCATACGGAAAATTGGACCAAACGCATTCAGATTGTGATGATACTTTTGGAAAATGATACATGGGTCATGTGAGACATGTTAAAGTAAACATAGCCGCATTTTGTGGTACAATGTCGCTGGTATCACTCAAAGTGTCTCTCTTTTGTTTAAAATGGACATAATTTCAAGAGAGAACAGCAACTGACAGACATCGAACTGACCAAACGCATCCGGATTACGTTGATACATTTGGATAACAATAGATGGGTAATTTTTGAGGTGAATGTGTTAGGCCTACCTCAATCTGAGGCACTTTGTGATCGGTATCACTCCAAGTGTCTCTCTTTTGTTTAAAATGGAGAGAGTTTTTTGTGAAAAAAAATCGACATACGAAAAACAAAAAAAACACAATCTTGTTGTGTTTATAATTAATTCCAACTATCCAAGAATAATTTGTGACATGTATGAGTCAACCCCACCTCAATCCGAGGCACGATGTGTCTGGTATCACTCAAAGGGTCTCTCTTTTGTTTAAAATGGATAAAATTTTAATTGAAAACAATAACTGACATAGAGAAAATGGACCAAATGCATTCAAATTGTGTTTATACATTCGGATAAAGATTCATGAGTAATTTTTGAAGTTTACGAGTCACCCCCACCTCAATCTAAGGCATCGTGTGACTGGTACCACTCAATATGTCTCTCTTTTGTTTAAAATGGACAAAATTGAATGTGAAAACAACAGCTGACATAAAAAAACTGAACAAACACATTTGGATTGTGTTTATACCTTAGGAGAATGATCAATGGGTCCTTTTTATTGTGTATGAGTCAACCCCTCCTCAATCAAAGGCACAATGTGACCGGTATCACTCAATGCGTCTCTCTTTTGTTTAAAATGGACAGAATTTTAAGTGATAACAAAAATAGACATAGAGAAAACCAACCAAATACATTTGGATTGTGTGGATACATTTTAAAAACAATCCATGTGTCATTTGTGATGTGTAGGATTCATCTCCACCACAATACGAGGTACGGTGTGGTCGGAATAACTCAAAAGTGTCTCTATTTTGTTTAAAATGGACAGAATTTTAAGTGAAAATAATAATCACCATATGGGAAACTGACCAAATTCATTAGGATTAGGTTGATACATTAGTAGAACATTCCATGGGTCTTTTATGACTTTACGAGTCAGTCTCGCCTCAATACGAGGAATGGTTTGACATTTGTCACACAAAGTGTCTCTCTTTTGATTAAAATGGACATAATTTTAACTGAAAACAACAACTGACATATGGAAAACTGAACAAACACAATCGGATTGTGTTGATACTTTAGTCCAATGATTAATGGGTCATGTGTGACGTGTATGAGTCATCTTTGGCTCAATCCGAGGCATGGTATGGCCGGTATCACTCAAGATGTCTCTCATTTGTTTAGAATGGATATAATTTTAAGTGAAAACAACAACTAACATACGGAAAGATGACCAAACACATTCATATCGTGTTGATAATTTATCAGAACGATCCATGGGTCATTTGTGATGTGTATCACTCAACCCTACCTCAATCTAAGGAATGGTGTAACTGGTATCACTCAAAGTGTCTCTCTTTCATTTAAAATGGACATAATTTTTATGTGAAAACAACTGACTTATGGAAAACAATCCAAAAGTCATTACCTATGAAATAAGACACTTAGACAAGCCTCATAGTGTCCTGCGTAGCTCTTAAGAAATAAAACCCCCCTAAATAATTCATCATAAACCCTAAATATAAACCATTATCCCTAGAGTTCATGGTGAGGGATGCAAATAAATAGGAATGGGATAGAGAGATGTATGAAAGGGAATGAAAAAAAATTAGGATTTAAAATGGAAGAATTATAAAAATAATGTGCACTTCGACTGATTTTTGGGAATGGTATGGGAGGAAATAGGTTGAAATCCCTTAAATTATTCAATATCATCGGCATCATTCATGGTCTGGTTGGGCAGTTTTCCAAACTGTTCACTAACACTTTGAGAGCCCTTGGATAAGAACCCCTCTTCTCCACTATTTGGAAAAATAATTAACTAACTGTGTTCTAATCATTCAAAATGACTGTTAAAATATAGATCCATACAACATGGTTTATCCTAACCATGACCAACCATTGTTACTAACTAATCCCTCAAAAAGAAAAGTTACATTGTTTTAACTTGGAATCACACAACAAATCCTTTTCCTATGTATATAAAATAGTAAATGATCAAAATGAATAAGAAACTTCCTAATGAAAGTGTACCCACATGGGTCCTTCTAAATCCCCCCCAAATCACTACATGACTAATAATAAAATGTCTCAAATGGAAAAATAATAAACATATATCTCCCCAACATTTATAAATTCTATAAACAGTGTGAAATGAATACAAAACACCATATGATAAAGGCATCAACCACAAGAGAACATTTCCTTAAGTGTCCCAAGAATCTCCAAAATCCATATACCATGAAGAATCTACATGGGAAACTCTCTATGTCCAATGGAAACATATCCCAAAAAGAACTCAAAATCTACAAACAAATTCCATATCTAAGAATAACATGAATCTTTACCATAAAAACATGATGAATTACTCGCATGCATGCCTTAATGAAATTTTTCTTTAGGTTATAACATTGAACTCGCTCTATATATTTTATCAATGGAATTATATGATATCATTTGGAGCTGATAGTATTAAATTATTCCTTTTGATAATCATAATGAATAATAAGTACATCACATAAGGTATATATTTTTTCCTATATTTTGATCCCAAATTGACAACCACTGCATATTTTTTTTGTGTGAACTACTTGTTTGATATGATGATTTTTTTGCAGGTATTTTTTGGGTGTGTTTCTGCATAATTTTCTGTTCCATAAGGTACGGATTTTATCAGTGCTATAAACATGCCGATAAAGGCCTCATTTATCTATGCTAAAAAGGCACTGATAAATGATCCATTTATCGGCACTTTTTTAGCGCTGATAAAGGATCCCTTTATCAGCCTGTTTGTAGTGCTGACAAAGGTCACCTTTATGAGTTTTTTTGGGATGATAAAGGTACCATTTATCAGTTCCATTTTTGCACCGATTAAGGAACCATTTATCAGCGCTTTTTTAGAATGGATAAAGAGGACACCTGTCATTGCTAACCTTTACATCAATTTTTTTGCACTATAAATTCCCATTTTGAGGGATGATAAATCCCGTTTGGGTAGTTGTGATACTTGATAGGAACCATCATCACAACTGAGAAAAAAATTCTATAAACAATTGACATGCCAATCTATCCATAACCCCTAGATATCCACATCTGTTCAAACATATACACATGTTCATAGGAAATACATCCATTAGACAAATAGATAGAGAGGATTCACAGTTGAAATAAGCAAAAAAAAAACAACATTCATTTTAAGATGGTTTCAGAGTGGGGTTTCTATATAGTAAGAATAAAATATATGTTTTATTCTATATTAGGTTATATATTGTTTGTGTGCGATGTTGAAATGCGTGAAATTGGCTGGAGAGTGATGCTATGTGTAACCATATCAAATATTTTATATTTTATTTATAATGAAACATATTATTACATTAAGTAATGTTATAATAATCAATGAAAGCATTATTTTTATAAAATTTTCTTTTATAACCCGTCATCGACCACTTATCCTTCTTAAAATCATATCATCATAACTTATCATTTTCGACATTTTCACATTTTAACACTTTTAACATAAACATATTTTTCATATCATAAATTCTAAAATCAATAATGAAATTAAAATCAATATTTTAATATCATTTTCTATTTTCCTGTTTTGGGAAGATAATCCAAAATATCAATTTCATTTTCCTTCATATTCATCATACATTCACTGAATATCGTTCATTAATACATTACCAACTCCATATCTCCTTCATTTTATAACATCATAATTTCAATTCATCAGATCATCCATATGAATTTAATTACTACATCATGTTCCCCACATAAAATATTAAAATATATCATTATTTATAATTTATAATTATCATCATGGAACCTTCATGAGGCATTTTCATGTACCCCTAACATGATCAACCCTTGTCATCTTGAGTAAAACGCATTCTTCAATAAATAATCTGTTTCTAAGATTAAATGATCTACAATGAATCTTTTTATTTAATTCTACAAAGTTATAATCCACAATATATTAATGATGCATTTATTTTTTACAAGGTTACTTTGATGTATGAATTTTTTTCACTATCATATTATAATTATAAATTCCCATTTCCAGGAAGCCATCAGATTCCAACAACATAACATCAAATCGAAATATCCTTCAACATATATGTCATTACGTTATCCATCATAAAAAATCATAAGATCTTGATTTTTTAAAATTATATAAAAATTTTCATTCTAAATCTCTTTTGCATCACATCGTCTTCTCGTATTCTATGATTAAATGATGTGAAGACATATTCTAACCATCATAAAATTCAGTAGCATATATATTTTGGGTTCTTATCCTTAAAAACTCCTCAATCATAAGTTCACCTTGAAACATCTAGATATTCATTACCATTCAACTACTTTTTAACTCCAGTGAGTATCTCATCTTGATAAACATCAATATATATATGTATAGACTCATATGATAACAATGTTCTTATGTGAATCATTGAAATAGGTGTTCTAACCATTTTAATAACATGAATGGATTAATTCAATAATAAATATGAATATATGATTGAAATTCTGTTCTTAAACCATCTATATTTATTATAGATTCACAATAAAGATCATAATATCACCTCAATATATAAATACACAATCTATAATGTTTATCTAGATGAAATTATTCTTCTAGAATAAATTATGAAACGAAATAAATTATCTATTAGAAATTTTATCAACAAATAATTCTTACACAAAAGATTCCTATTAATTAAAAAACAAAGATATATTAACTCAATCATTACAAAAAAAACATGTTTTAAATAGTTAATTATATAACATTAATCATAATTAATAGGTCAAAAAACATGATTAATGAAAAATCAATTAGATATGATAGTGGTTTCCAATCAAGATGTATAATTTCATTTCCATGGTAATTAGAATAATATTCTTCTCCCCCTTATTATCATATGAAATAATCTTCTATATAATGTCCAATATAATGAATCATTACTACATTTGATCTATGGGATCTCCAACATATATCCCATCATCACGATATATAGGGGTTAACCTCCATCACCTAATGATAAACTATAAACCAAATAAAATATTAGAAACAAATATATTCACATAAAATCCATTGGATTTATCAATATGCCCATTTAGATTTTTTCCTACAACCAATAACAATCTAATACAAATAATTTATAAATATATCTTCTGATGTTCACATTATATATCCCCAATATCAATAAATTATTAAATGAATATTTTACCTATTGTGATGAAATTTTTTGAATATGGGAAATTTACCCTCATATGATAAAATATTTAAATATCCTTTTTACCAAAGTATTAATATCTAATGAAACAGATATATTGATATAATAACATTTCATTAATCAATGAGCCAAAAACTAGTGGCCACTAAAACTATATATGAAATATCAGGGTATAAAATATGACTAATTATTCAACACCCAAAAAAATTAAAAATACTATTCATCATGTTATACCAACTCAGAAATTATCTTTCATGGGTTGTTCAAATTATATTTATCTAACTATTCTCCAACATCCATCTCAAAAAATAGAATGAATATTTTAATGTAATTATTTTTCATAACAGTTATATAAGTAACCTCCTGTCATCAAATATTGAATCTCTCAAAATGAATATTATAGTTGATTTTTTCATATGAGGATATGGGAATATAACCAACATACATCAATCCTGAAAATGTCAATATTTATCACCTACTAAAATTATTATTTTTTATGATATATAGAAATATTTAAAATTTCATCTGAATTATCACTTATGAAAAATATCAAATTATTTTATTCATCAGTGTCAATACAAATTGAAGTAATACCCAATCATATACATCCAATTACACATTTTTTTTATAAGGATGCTAAATGTTATAGTTATGGAATTTGTTGATGGAAATATATTAATTTAGTGTGATTATAAAAAAATCATTATTTTAAATATTTCCCTATAAATATGAATAACCATAAATTAAGTCCTTAGTTTAATTGAAACTAGAAAAATGTGAAAAAGGTAGATACTTATATTCTTATTAATGAGAAAAAATTTTATGGGAGTTTATTCTCAACCTATAAATCCTTTTAATTACTGATATAGTATAATACTTATTTCAACCGATTATATTTATATCACTATTATGTGGTCTTATTTACAGTTACAATCATATTATTAATTATGATAAGTTTCTTCATATCATCTAGGAAAATATATTCTCTTTTTTTTCTTCCTCTTTTTTTTAACATTTTCCACTTTCTTTAAATATTATCATGTATTGTATAAGAACATCATTTATTATCTTCACTTGTGTAGACTCTATATTCACTAAAAATTACAAGATAATTATGTTCAAATTTTTTGTTCATTATTTTTAATTAACTCATATTATCCTAGAATCCATTTCATGTATTTTATAAGAATATTTCTAGCCAACTTTTTCCACTCATATGGATTCAATATTTCCTTTATGTTTCCATTAATTTGTTATAATATCTAACTCTTCTTCTTGTATGTTTTCCACCCATCTAGTAATTTCATTTATTTCATAGATTGTTTATTTAAATGAATATATAACTATATCATTACATTAATGTTCATGGTATCCTCATAAAGGTTCTAATTATATCATTATGTACCATAATAAATGAATCCAGTCCTTAGTGTAGACTGATTTTTATCATACATGTTGTGATTGATTTTCTTTACACAGTTTTCAAATTTCTTACTCTATAAGTTAGAATCATATAGGTTTCTCTTTTTTACATAATAATATTTATTGTGAACTAATGTAAAATTCATATACATAAATTTAAATACAAAAACTTAATATTCATTTATAATAATAGTATTTTAAAAAAATTGTGTGAAAAGGGAGATATTGTTAGAGTTACAAAAAATAAAGACATTAAACAAGATTGGGTTACACATAAGATTAGTAGAAAAATATATATTATAGTTTAAAATATTTTTTATGAAACACATCAATATATAATTTTAAACATTAATAGTTTTTGATATGACACATAGTAATGTTATTTTCTAAAGTTTATCGATAAAAATTAACATCCTCATACAGAATATGGACTAAAACAAAATCCATTAGTAGATTTATATGATGTCTAATTTTCCCATTATTTTAATCATGGATACATGGTTTTTATAAAAACAACAAAAATATTGTGTAAAATCGTGTTACAATAAAATAATCAAGAATAATTGATAGGATTGTTTAATAAGATAATACAATAAAAATTAATAAGGAATAAGAAAATAAAACTTCTATATTTAATAATAGGTTAAAATATTTGAAATATGAAAATAGAATTGTAATTCAGATTCCAATTAATCCTTAAGATTCACTAATTAAATATTACATTAAAAAATTGATTAGTTTCTTGAATGTAAATTATAGAGTGGAAAAAAATTACTAAGTATTACTACTGTAGAAGATGTATTTTTCATGATATTTGGGTTGACTAATGAATCAACATTAAATGCCACCACAAATAATGTGTTAATAACGAATACAAGAACAAATAATTAAGTAAATATTTGTAGAAAATGGTTTAGTTAATTAAAATAAAATAAATTCTAATGCCTATGATATTAAAAATAGGCATTTTTACAATATATATTGTCAAAAATAAAGTGTAAATATGTAAAAACAAATATACGCTGAGAAATTTATTGATTCACAATTGTAATAATATACTATCAAATTGTACGATGGAGGAATTTCATAATGTGAACCAACAATTCCTATCCTCTGAAAGCCCAAACATTGATACGAAAATCAAACATTGTGTAATTTAGAAAAAAATCATTGTAAAAATACATGATACAATAAGTCAAAAAAACTACTCTCTATCGAAGATAAATTTTATAATTTAGAAGATTATAAATCATAAAAAATAAATCATACCCTATATAAATTGTATATTCTAAGGATTTGAAATAAATAAACCCTTCTTGTGGTAAAAATCTAAGGGAATCTGTTGAAGTAGAACCATCCTTATTCATATGTTCTTGGCTTCGACATTATTATGTGGCTATGTAGTAGATAAAATAAGACCTAATTAAACACCTAAGAGAAAAAATTTATAAAATATTTTAGGAAATATAATAATCATCCTTCAAACAAACCATACTGCAGGCCTTTCAGATGTGGTGAGTCACTGATTTCCCACCTGTCAGATATATAAGAGCACATGGAATTTTGGATGATTATAGAAACATTTTGTTGTGAGTCGAGTATGAGGGTATCCAAAAGGTGGAGGAGGTGTTATAGCCACATCGGTTCCATGTCTGAGCAATGTGGGAGACACGTTGGAGGAGGATGGTTGCAGGGAGGTGGGGTGGTACGGTTAGATGCACACTGGAGGAAGTGGTGGCTAGGCCACTCCTCCTATATATAGACTCCCAATAATCCTTTCTCTAGGTCACCACTTAATCATTAATAGAACACCTCAAATACCAATTATATTGAATATAATTGGGTTAACCCAACTCATCACAAGAGTTAGTACACCATAGGTCCCAATGTAAACAATGACCACTATTGGCTGGTTTCATTCAATTGGAATAATGAACAAACTCTTGAGAATAGAAACAATGATGGTATTGATGAATGAACAAACCATGAAATTGGATGACCATATGGATAATATTAGAGTCCATAGAATAAAATAAAATTTTAGAGAAATATAGAAATGACTAAATAGATTCCATAAGAAACAAAATATACCATATAAAAAACATAACATAACAGAAAATACACATGGTGTCTGAATTTAAATTTAAAAACTCAAAAGAGTTGGAACTAGGATAAAACATACAATAAATGCATCCCAAATAACTATTCTCCAAAATTATTGTGCATTAGATAAGCTCTATGAGACCATGTATACTCCGAAATATTAATAGATGTTGGTAATAAAGAAGATCAACCAATGTACATATATCCCATTCCATTACCAGAAACATAATAAATGTCTACATATACCCCATGTAATTTATAGGAATTGATGAATAAATACATCTTTTATTCCACCATGAATATATTTATGAATTTTAAACAATTAAAAACTAATAAAAGTTTAAGAAAAATTATTTTCAAACTCTTATATTTTGGAAACAATTTCTCTTAAAATATCCCTTTTGAAATCCCTTTGAGTTTCTACAATGAAATGTAGTCTTCAAAAAATAAATGAAAAATTGATATGAATAAATAAAATAAATCCACCTAAAACAACATGATCAATATACACAAAAAACAACAAGGTTAATCTAAAACATCCCCATCATATACCAATATAAATGAAAGTGGGAATAGAAAATGATATCAAATAAAAATGGTACTATTATTATAAAAAGAACATAGTGATCAAAATAAAATGAGAAGAGTGATCCTTGGTCTCTAATGATAATGGTATAGTGTGATAGTGAGTAAATAATGTTTTCTACATAGATAAACAATGTGAAATCTCTCTTGATCTTCCCCATGCCCAGCTCCATGTGCTCATTTTGTCTCTCAGTCATTACATTGATGTTTTCATGGTCTTCCTACCAATGGAACTCATGATCCATTTTGAGAAATAAAAGATAAAATGGTCTTCATAAAAATGGAGTATATGGTCACTTGGACAATTAATTTATTCTTTATTGGTCTTCCTACTAATGTCTCCCATGGACCCTTGGAAAACTCCCACTATCACCCCATGTATTCACATGTTCCAATAAATTCCATCCTATACAACTCATAGTGTCCTCACATATAAATCCATTTCCCATTAAACATTAATAAAAAACATACCTATTTTAGAAAAATATATTATTACAAAGTAAAGAAATTTCTAAATTCCTTTTAATTGTCTATTTGGAATCTTAAAATAAATTTTGATCCATTTTATCAAACAATTAGATCGTACTCATTCTAACCTAAGTTTTAGAACTCACATTAAACCTCAAATTTCCAAAAAAAACATTGAACAAATCCATCATGGTATAAATATTAACCTTAAATTAATTAATTTGAAATTAAAAAAATTATAAACGCAATGAAATTAAATGTTAATACTAACCCATGATAAATTAAAAAAGATATGGACACCATCGTAAAAAATGGTTCACACCACATCTGACATTTATGATTAATACATTAGTACATTTTAGAAACTACATGATGTTATCCTAATAATTTAATTATAATATTGGTATTAAAATTTCAATAGTTTATGGGTAGTGTTAATACTAGAGTGAATAACACTAGTTTTCTTCAGTTAACATTGATCAAATAGTCTTAGAGTTCCTTAGTATTCGGCTCCTTTTAAGTAAAATTTGTAATGTCCCAGATCAGGGAGCCACTCAATGGGTTCCCCAAACCTGGCTGGTCACATGACCTCAAGTACATTTACCCAAATTACAGAGGCTTCCCACTAGAAAAGAGGGCCTATGTATCATAGTGGGGAAACTATGCACTCATTTTTCATAGTGTAACGCAGTGGAGAAAATACAAACATTCCAAAAGTGGAAGCAGTAAAAATTACCAAGCTGAAATGGACAACAATACAGAAGTAATAGATGAAAATAGTCAAATATATGACAATGATGAAATATTTCATTATGTCTATGAAACCAGCCAAAACAGGATACACATCAATCTCAAACAATACAATATAAGTGAAAAATATAGCAAAGAAAAATAAAATAGCACAACAGGAACTCAGCAGCATCACAAGACTAAGCTCGGTCCCATGCTCTCCTACTCCTCTGTAAAAATACAGTGCCTATATATGGACTCTTGCCCTTATCAACACATGTAGAAATATAATATTTTGTGGTCCAGGACATGACCCAAATAGTGTGAGAGAAATGAATCCCTGTAGGCAACCACCAAAGGCCCATGCCCAATTGTTAGTTAAAATGTGCAACAACAATGTCCATTATTGAAATGCAGTAACCTAGGGAGTACTCAAAAGCAGCTACTCCTACCATTTCCACTTCAATTTAATTATTATTTAACAATTCAATATAATTTAATTGTTATTTCTCGATACCCATCCTTGACTGACAATCTCTTATACAGTGCCACAGAAAAACCCACAATAGGAAATCTAACAAGTAGATGGTAAAGAATACCAAGCATGTGCTTTAGCTTGGCAGGTAAATCATGAGAAATCCCCACAGTAAATATTCAAAGTAAACATTGTCCTCAGACATGAAAATCCTTACCCTCAGGTAAACAGAATCAAAACCCTCAAGTAATTTCCCTCAGGAATAACGAATATTTCTATCAGGCATATAAGAAATTTCCCTCTGGAATCGATGCTACTTCCCACATGCATATGAAAAGTTTCCCTCAGTATAAACAAAGCACTACCCTCAGGATAATAAAAACACTTCCCTCAAGCCCAGAAAGTAACCAGGCTCAGCCCAACACATAAGAAAGAAAATTGTATACATTTTGATTGAAGAAAACTCAATGAATGCTATAATAATGGCATACCCATGGGTATCCCGGCCAAATGACTGAGCATGGGAAATGCACCCACCGGGTGGCCCTGGAGAGAGGCAGAAATCCCAAAAAAAGTTTATACCTATTCATTAAATTACATATGAAATTAGAGGTATTTTATCAATCAAGTCCTCAGCCGTAAGACACCCCAATCACGGGAACGCAGAAAAATGTTACACAAAAACAACTCAGAAGTTCGAAATAAACACCAGACCACCTACCTCTATCACCTCTGATCTATCTACATAAATGGCGCCTCCCGAAACAACTGATTACGGCATAGATATAGGATAAAAATTCACCCATTAAAACTCAAATAACATCCACTAGTGAAATAATTGGATGGAAACACTCATGGAGAGGGAAGGGCTTATGTGCATGGTCCAAACGTGATCGACGACGGAAGAATCCGAGTTCCTGCATGCGATCAGGAGCTCGTCCAGGATTCGACCTCCCCTCCAATTTCACGAAATGAACTCACTTCCACCTCTACCCAATAAGGATGCTACATCCCATTTATAACAAAAAAATCAGAACTACACGAAGTGTGCTATCATACACTTGGTTTTTACTTTTCATTTTTAACTGTTCCTTTGGTATCCACTTTCCACCACCTTAATGTTCATCTATCGACTGTATTACACAGTGTGTATTTCTGAGTACAGGGCGTGTACTACTATTCTACTGACGGCTAATCCCACTGCCTTACTATTCACCTACCAATTGAGTACACGACATGTATATACTATGTACATGGCATGTAGTTAGTTTTTACACCCTTCATCACCAACAGGCCTGCACAGCCTATATACTCATCCCACACTTCCAAAGTACACGACATGTGGAAAAGTACACGGAGTGTACCCACAAATTTCTGGATGTTTCCACATTTTCCTTATATTATCAAAAACATTAATGGAAAAAGGAAAAGAAGAAACTCATACCTCATGAATACGAACATGGTTCTTAAAAACTCCCCCCATAAAGAAATTCTTCCCCAAATTTCCCTTCCAACGGTGGTGAAGATAATGATAAGAATAACTCTGGCCACAGTGCATGTATGTCGGTCTCCAACTCCCATGTTTCGTCCTACACTCATCCATGTGGCCATAGCACCCGTACGAGAGGAACTGACCGGCCTCAGAGAAAAATCGTGCTTCTATCAACAATACGAATTGGATGCTCCCCAAAGGATGCATCGGCTTGGAGTTCAACCTCGTCGGGCTGAAAACCGTGAAACGAGACTGAGTGATGATGGCGCAGGTGAGATATGTGGAAGACTTCATTCATGGACTGATACCTCTATGGTAACTACAACTGATAATCAACCATCCCGACTCTCTCTAGAATCTAAAGCTACCCTACATACATCAGTGAAAGTGAACTCTATCTCCTTATCCACCGGTGTCCCAACCTCAGTGAAACATGTAAGAAAACCTGATCCACGACCACGAACTCTAGGGTCGTCTGTGGCGATCAGCATAAGATTTCTGATGAAACTATGCTGTAGACATCTGCTTCTGAATCAACTGGACCTACTATGAAGTCTCCTGTACAAGACGTGGTCCCAGTAAAGCTGCACCATCAGCCTCCAACCAGCACAAATGTGATCTACATGGACTACCATATATAGTCTCACAAGGTGCCATCTCAATAGTTTCCTGAAAAATGTTATTGTAGGAAAAATCGACCAGGGGTATGTGATTCTCCCAATATCCCCCAAAGTCCATGACGCATGCACACCTCAGAAGAACTTGTGTACCCAATTGCCGCTAAAAACTCAACCAGAAACGAGACATAAAATGGGCATCCCTATCTAAAATGATAGAATAAGGGACCCCATGAAGGCTTACTACCTATCGGATAAACAACTTCCCAATATCGTCAACACAGAATGTCTCGTTGATCAACAAAAATTGAGCAACCTTCCTATGTTTGTCCACAATAACCCACATGACATCATTTCCTCGAGAAGACCTTGGCAATCCAGTCACAAAATCCCTCAAGACATCATTCAATTTCCACTCTGGTATGGGTAACTGTTGTAACAGTTCGGCTGTCCTCTGATGCTCCTTCTTCACATACTGACAGGTGGAACATCTCGTTTCAAAACTACCTACCTCTCGTATCATACCTAGCCACCAATACTAACGTCTCATGTCACGGTACATTTTTTCAACATCAGGATGCACTGGCCAAGCTGAATTTTGAAAATCTCACATCAAATCTTCACATATATCCCCTTGAATCCACACCCATCCATGGAAACACATTACCTCATCATCGCCAATCGTCCATACTAGAGGAGTGTCCTCACTTTCCACCAACTCCCATAGAAGTTGGCCTTCTGAATCTGATTGCTATCTCATCATCACTCTATCCTGGAGAGTAGAAGTCACAGCTAAGTATGAAAGATAGGTTCTCCCTAGACTATTGTGCACCTTCAAATGCATCTCAGGGAACAAATCCAAAAGCTGCAACTCACTACTGGCCTCCTACAATGCATGTATCTGGGTCCTCCTACTCAGTGAATGAGCAACAATGTTACCCTTACCATGTGCATAGGAAAGATCATAGTCGATGGATTGAAGGTATTTAAACCACTTTCATTATCATAGATTCATATCACACTGGTTAAAGATGTATTTCATACTTTTGAGGTCTGTAAACCCCAAAAAATATTCTCCCCATATATAAAGTCTCCAACATTGTAACGCATGAACAACTGCAGCCAACTCAAGATCATGTTTTGGTTAATTCCTCTCATGTGGCCTCAACTACGGAGACCTGTACGCAACTACTCGATCTCCCTGCATCAAAAATGCAACCATCCCAATACCTGAAGTATCACAGTAAACTACATAGCTCTTCCCTTGCTCTGTAAGTATCAGGACTGGTGCTGATGTTAACCATCCATTCAACTCCTGAAAGGCTATCTCACAAGCTTCTGACCAACCAAAAAATTACACCCTTCTATGTTAAACCTGTCAATGGTGGGTTTAAGTGGGAGAAGTCCTGTATAATGTGCCTGTAGTAACCAGAACGTCCCAAGAAACTCCATATTTCAAACACGTTCTTCAGCTGCTTCCAGAAAACTACTTCTCTCACTTTCTCTAGGTCTACAACAACTCATGACTCTGAGATAATATGACCCAGGAAGTGAATCTGGTCCATCCAAATGTGTAACTTTGAGAGAATAACATATATCTGATGCTCTCTCAGTGTACTCATGAATGATATCAAGAGGGATATAATGGTCATGTCGAGGGTGAGAGTACACCAAGATGTCATCCATGAAGACTACCACAAAAAAATCTAGATAAGGGTGGAACACATGATTTATCAGAGCCATGAAAACTGCTGGGGTGTCCGTGAGTCCGAATGAGATAACCAAGTACTCGTATAGTCCATATCTTCTCCAAAGGCTGTAAGAGGTATGTCTGATGGTCTAACATGCAACTGATGATATCCAGAGATCAATTCAATCTTCAAAAAACACTCGTTCTCCTCAAAGTTGATAAAAAAGATCATCAATACTTGGTAAGCTATATTAGTTCTTGACCATCAACTAGTTCAGCTTCTGATAATCCATACAGAGACAGAGGGTATGGTATTCCTTTTTCACAAACAGGAAAGGAGAACCCCAAGGAGAAGTACTGGTTCGGATGAAAACCTTTTCAGGAGACTCCTACAACTCCTTCTTGTGCTCATGCAACTCTGGGGTAGCCATCTTATAAGGAGGAATGGGAACCGATGCCTCCCTTGGAACACTCTCATTGGAGAAATACATCTCTCACTCCAGAGGAAGACTTGAAGAGTCATCCTGAAATAAATCCCTGAAACAGTCACCAACTAGAGGGGAATCCTTCTGATAAGTTCCCTAGTCGTCTAGATATAAACTCGCAATCTAGGCTGTCAATCCACTTCTCCCATGATAATCAGGTACAACTCATCTCGACTGGACTTCCCATTCACCCTTGTATAGAAACTCTCTGCCCTCTAGTGATGTGAAACTCAGATTGTGAAGATAGAAATATACAAAGGCTCAAAATTGTACAAACCAGTCCATCCCGAGAATGATGTCATAGTTGGTCATATCTAAGACATAGAGGTTACATATAAAGGGACACTCACCAACCTCTAGGGGGAACTCCCTGTACTAACACACACCTTCCGTTCTAATACCCAACAGAGTGTCTAGAGTCAATATATCAGAAGAAGAAGAAGAAACACAGAGACCAAGCCTCTCTACAACGAGTAGAAATATAAAGCTATGTGTAGCACCAGTATCAAAAAGTACCAAAGATAAAACAAAAGCAACTAGAATAGTACCTCTGATAGTGGAAGGTCTGAGATCCTACTCATGTTGGGTCTATTTCACTACATATTCCTGCCTAGTGTCGTGGCCCAATGACATATCCAAGCTACCCTAAGTTGACCACTTTTCTATCTTTGATATCTTGGTGTCTTCCTACCATGTCCACGACCACCACCTCTGCCTGAACATACTGACGTATTCCAATTCCCTAACTGGTAAGAAGCAGTCGACCCTACTCTTGCATGCGAAGTCTGCACAAAACCCCTCTCACTAGCCCCTGGTAGAAACACCCTGCTGAAATGATGGAGATGACCCATCTTGCCGCAATATCGGCACTCCACTGGGTCACATGGACACTGAGGTCTCTTGTGCCCCTCTTTACTACACTGGTAACACCTCACCTAGCCACATGAAGAATTCTTCTAGATATTGCTTCCATCGTGAAATAAATCCATCTTCCTCTTCCACTTACCAGTAGAAATGCTACTAGAAACTAGTGTCAAACTTCCCTATCCTACACCACTTTCTTCCCTCAAGTTCGGCTCATAATCAGTGTCTAGTTCAAAATTTCATGCTCTATAGGAAACCTGAAAACATTCAGCAGTTCTCAGATGCCACATTGAAGATCATCCTCAAACCTTCTATCCCCTAATATCTCATCAGCCACTAGAATAGGTTCAAAATGTTGTAGCTAGGTGAAGTTGGCAGAAAAATCCATCACTGAAATGGTGCCCTGGTACAGATTCATGAACTCTCGAGCTCGATCAGCCCTCAGCATCTATAGAATGAAATATTCATAGAATACTGCCTGAAAATATTCCCACACCATTTCATTGTGATGCTCAGTTTATGTGGTAACATCCCACCATCTCTTGGAAGAATCACGCAGCATGTATGTGGCGAGCTTTACCCTCCACCCAGGTAGCATCTATAGATTCTTAAAGATCATCTTCATAAAACAGAGCCAAGACTCTGCTTCCTGTTGTCCGCCATCCCCTAAAAACATAATGGAGGCTACTTCTAGAATATATGTTTCATCTCTTTCATAGATTTGGTAGCCGGGGGAGCTCCCTGGAATTTCTACATAAACCACATGAAGCTTTCATGGAACTGCGCATCCGCTCCTGCGTCTGGTTTAACGGCTGACACTACATCTGAAACTACAGGAGTATCCATCGGTAGCTCGTGGCCTACCATCTCTAGATTATAATCATTGCGGCTCTCTTGGAAAACGACCCATGGTAGTCTCAACCGTATGACACTATAAGACCAAACACATGCCTTAGATTAAGATAAATAAGGACTAAGAAATGGATGCACAAGAAGGGAACATGATAATGAAAACATTCATGTTTGACAAAACAAGACTACATGACATGTATAATAACTACACAGAATGTTCCCTCAAATATTTCACATGGGTGTGTACTTCTTCCAGAACTGGTCATGTAACACCCCAAACACACATCGTGTTCTCCACACAAAGAGTGTGTACTTGAATTTTTCCCCTTCCAGAGTCCTTCTACACAGCATAGCCAAGAGGATCTCTATTGAACAAGACTACATGGCGTGTATAAGGTATACATGGTGTGTTCTAGAAGAGCATCACCGACCCATGTTTTTCATGGCACGACCATGTACACAACTCACAATACACAGTGTGTTCCAGATAGACACGGTGTGTACGACTTAGATTCCATTTACCTGTGTTGTCAGTGACACAGTCGACTACTCAGCTGACACTACATAGTGTTTTACACCCAAACACGGTGTGTACACCAACCTATTTCCCCAGCCACACTACCAAGTCTACACGGCCTCTCACCGGTCAATACTACATGACATGTACCACAGGTACATGACATGTACTAGATGAGCTTTGCTAACCCGTGTTGTTCGAGACACGATTGGATACATAGCTCAAACTATGTGGCATGTTCCAGATGTACATGGCGTGCACTAGAAAGTTTAACACTGACCTATGTTGTTAGTTACATGTCCATATTTCGAAGTTACACTAATCGGCATGTTCGAAGTTGACATGGCGTGTTTAAGAGAAGATTTTTTCATCCATTTTCATAGTCACACAGCGTGTACAACCGGCACACGATGTGTAACCTATGAGTTTTTCTGTCCCGTGTTTCTCCCTAAACGGCCTATGACATGGTCAGAAACTACACTACATGTACAAATGTTACCCACCATGAACTTAATTTTTTATTCTTTTCATCCCAAATAGAATATTAAACAGCATGTAACAAAAATTACACGGCGTGTATTCTAGGTTTTTCCAGACAGTAAGCCTCAGTAACTACTCCAAAGTCCATGAAACCATTAAAAGAACACCAAAGTGACAAATTCCAATCAGTATTCATTTAAAAAAACCTTACATAACAATACCCTATGAAATATCTGGTATTTTTTTAATGAATCTACCAAACCATCATTATGAATCTATTACAACATCTATCACAACAACAGGAAATTTCTAATGCACCTACATAGCATGGAAACTATGCATGGAATGTGATTCTAACATTTGCCTAAATGATTCATGAGATGACATACCCTCATCTCATCTGGTTGTGAAAAAAAAGAACCCAATATCCACATATAACCATCACACCACAAGTGCGTCACCCAACATGGAAAATAAAATCAACTGTAAAATTTTAAAACAAATAAAATTGAAACCTGAGTTAATTTGGATTTTCCCTATACACGAGTTAGCTTCTCCAGGGAACATCATATTACCAGATACCTATTACATCTTATCCCTGGCTATAGGCTCCCAATAGTATGTCAAGAAGAAAAGACAAGCCCTTTGATACCACTTTGTAACGTCCTGGGTTCGGGTGCCACTCAATGGGTGCCCTGAACCCGCTGGGTCACATGACCTGAGGTGAATTTCCCCAAATTCTAGAGGCTTCATACTAGTAGTGAGGGACAAGGTCAGATAGTGGGGAAACTATGCCCTCATTTTTCAATGTGTAGCACAACGGAGAAAATAAAAACACACCAAAAGTGGATGTAGTAAACAATACCACGATGAAATGGGAAACAATACAGAAGTACAAGATGAAAACATTCATATATATATGATCATGCAATATGTTCCTAAGTCTAAGAAAGCAGTCAGAACAAGATAAATTGTAATCTAAAACAATAATTTACAATGGAAAAATATAGCAATTCAAAACAAAACATCACAGTAGGAACTCAGCAGCATCGCAAGCCTAAGCTCGATCCCATGCTCTACTAATCCTCTGCAACAATCAAGTACCAGTATAGGGACTCTTTCCCTTATCAACTCCAACAGCAATATAATATGCAGGGGCCCATGAAATGACCCAAACAAGGAGTGAGATATGAATCCCACTAGGAAAACACCAAAGGCCTGTGCCCAACTGTCAGTGAAGGTAATGGCCCGAAACTCTCTAGTCCATTACATTGTGAAAATGTTGTGTTAGTGGTGTTCTTGGAGGTTAAGATGACATGGGGTGAATTTGGGTGGACTTTTAAGGAAAACTAAAGGGAAATAGCTTTCACATGGGTGGCGCACAGTTTGTCTAAACCATGCAGCCAAACCGTGTGAGGTTTGGGTTGGAGGTAGTGGCTAACACATGGTTAGTGCACGTTTTGTATAACAGTGTGGTATAAACATGTGGGGAGTGTTTGATAAGGTATTAGAGACCGCACGGTTGGAGCATAGTTTGTCCAACCGTGCGTGTAAACCCTGCGAGAACTTCTGTTTAGATCATAAAATTGTGGATCTCAACCGTTTCACCTCCAACATTCTCATTTAAGCCCCTAAGTGGCCATTACTCGGGATTACACTTCCTTGAAGGTAGGAGAACCACTACCAAGACATTTGTAGGTGATCTGAAGGATTCTCTTGGGAAATCGAAGTCGATTCCTTGAGTTATGTGATCGTTATTGGTTGGTTTCTTAGATCTACATTGATCTAATCCTCCTCTTCTCTCGGTTTCATAGATCTACACCTGTTATGGGTAGATCTAAGTATGTGGATGTCAAATATGATGAGCTTTGGTATTGATCTTTCTAGGAGTAGAGATCTAAGGAGGGGTCTTGGTGAATCGACATGGGTTTCATGAGCGTTCTTCAACCATTGTGGTTTCGTTAAAAACCATTGAGGTAGGGGATTCGTTGCTTCTCTTTCATTTACGTGCAACTGTATTATTAGCATGTTTAATCCCATGAGATGAAAATGGAATTGATATAATAAATACTTTGATCTAGATAAATAAATCCATTCGATCGTATGTTATTACCTCTTGTTTTTCTAGATGGTGTGGTATCTATGATTACTTTTCTTAGCTGTTATCCATGATGGAAATCAGTAAAGAACATAAATCATGACTAATTGATATTTGTTTGGCTAAAGATAAAGAGGAATGTGAACAAATATTGTTCTTCTTGTACTTTTATGTTAATCAAATTATCATAGTATGCATGTATAATAATTTGTGATAGATTACTGGTTAGGTTCCCGATTTTAGAACTAACAGATTATAAATCTATTAATTCAACATTGTTTAAAGATTTGATTGTTTGATAATTCCTCGAAGGGTTATGAGATACCCATTTGATTTTTAAAGGGCCAAGAGCCCAATTGATGTGATGTTTTCTTTCCTACAGCTTTTGTTGTGATGTTATCCAGGATGGTTGTTGTGATATATGGGGGCATTGAGGCCTTTTGGATGTGGCAGCAGATGACTCCTAGAGTGGAGAGATGCATCGGTTTATGCATGCGGGTGTATGGGAGGACACCAGGGATGATGGAATGGGTTGGATGTGATTGTTGGATGCTTTCTGTTTATTTTGGTTGACTGTCCGATTTATTTTCCCTACTGTTAAAAGCATATGGTCTTGCATACCCTTCATCTGAAAGAGATGTTGATGAGTGGGGTATGCCACATACTTTCTATGTCTATCTTCTCGAGGGAGGATGGGTCTATGCACTTTTCATAGGAGACAAAGACTTGATGGGTAGTACATCTACTCACCATGTTGATCCCCTTGTGTTAGTAGCATAGAATTCTATTCTAGAATGACTGGGAATATGGGAAAGTTTTTCTGTATTAAATTTTAGATTAAATGGTGTTAACCAATGGGGATGGAGTTTCTAGAACATAATGATGAGGTTGTAATTTTGAAGGAACAATGGACTTTTGGTGTGATGCTAATGAAATTTAATGTGGAATTGTTCATGGTAAATTATTGTTTAATGAATTAATTAACGTAATGTGAAACTGATAAAAAGGGAATGACGTAATCTAATAAATCTCTTTAAATGGTTGTGTGCATATAGGATACCTTGTCTAAGAAGTGGCATCCTGGAGTCCGAGACAAGATAGTTTTAGTGTGTCTAAGACTAGGTTATTCCCATTGTGTGGTTGTGAGTTATAGTATATTCTATACTTTTTGTGTCTCTATATGCTACTCTACCCTGTTAGTAAGGGCAACTGATACCCCGGGGATTCTGAGCCCTGGGGGGTGTTTTACCCAACATTATGGTGGGAGGCTAAATGGATGACTACCCCCTTTGGCCCCGCTCTATTCTCTTGTAGATACATGTGATATTATGCAAAGTGGTTAGTTTTCCCCATATATTTGTGTAGAGGTCTATAATGGATTTTTGTTATTCACACATATATATTTTGGATATAGTATCCTGTGGACTACTATAGGTGTAACATGTATAGGCTATGATGGATTGAGGATCATTACTCGGTGTATGACCTATAATGGCTTGAGGTATAATACCCGACGTATGATACACGTTATGTGAGATGTGGTGGCTCCTCGAAACTACCTGGTTACTTTTGGTTGTCAGGATGGTGTGGTGCTTCACCCAGGTGTCTGCGGGAAAACCTATGTGGTGCATGAGGTGCATATTGTGGGGTTTCACCCAGGTGTCTGTGGGCAAGCCTTTTTGGAGAGAGATTCATATGACGTGCGACATTGGGGTAAATCGGCAAACCTATGGGGAATTAGTAGCAGGGTACCCTTGATATTCATTACTATATGATATATTCTGGTATGCATTACTTGGTGGGAGTAGCCATGGTGAGGTTGGGAACTTAGTATACCTGTTTAGGTGACGAGTAAGTTTCACTTGTTGTTCACTGTTCATTAGCATGATCTCTTTACATTTGCACATGAGGCATCAGGGAGGATCCTACAATGTATACAATTATACTCACCCTATGTATATATAAACTATTTTTCAAGTCACTTGGAGCCGGTTGGAGATCAAGCTAGTTTCTACTAGCTTGGAGTTTCAAGATCTGTTCAGGCTTCTAGTTGCTACTAATTTTACTTTCTTTTGGATACATGCAGTTTTTCCCTTTCAGTTGTATTACCTTTTCATGGCATTTCAATTTTCCACTTGGTTTTCTTTTATATGTTCAGTTAGATTTGGAGTTGATGGGTGTCTATCTTATCTCCATATTCTGCATGTGTTCTTTTAGTGGGTAATGCCTCCCATTTGTGTGTTACTATACCATTGGATCTAGTCGCCAACCCAGGGCCCAATGGAGGCGGGACTCGGGGGGTCATTATCTCCCTTCTAACATTGCCGACCACAGAGGGGTACATTTGTGGGGAGGGGGTCGTGATAGAGTGGTATCAGAGGGAGGATGAGAGATATGATGTAGTTTGGAGTTAGGAACAGGTGAGGTAGCATGGTTTAGTAGGGAAATAGTGTCATTCATGTTTATCATGTGAGGTAAACATTGGAGACCGGATTAGACGTTGGCATTTAGGGCCCCCTATGATCGGATGTACATACATTTATGTTTACAATGGCTACTATCCATAGTGATACTAGTTGCAGGGTAGAGACCTAGGAATGGATCATCAATCATTCTTCTTTGGGATTGTGTTTGAATGTGTAGACCTTGAGATATGTTAACCTAAAATGAAAAAAGAAAAAAATTAATTAATTAATGTTTAGTCTTTCATATTCCAGGTTTAGGAGCTATAACGGTTTGTTATTTTAGAGGTATGTCATTATGTCAAAGTCCTCATTAGGTTCGCGCAGAAAATGTCCAGCAGGATGTTCTAGCAGATCGCCGAAGGGTAGAGGTTGATGATGACGACAGTTGGGGGAAGACACTCTAAGAGTTTCAGAACTAGAGTCTGTAGAAGTATGAGGGCTCCGTTTCAGATGCAGTCATGGAAGACTAGTTAGAGGAGGTCTATATATGATTTAGTTCGATCCGTGATTAGAAGGAGCACTGGGTTTCCTTAGCTATCAAAATACTGCGACGAGTAGTGAGACAGTAGTGGTTCTTATTCATTAGGGACCGTGAGGAGTCAGTGATCTCATGGGAAGAGTTCTGAGATAGGTTTAGAGTCTATTTTCTTTCTTCGACTACAAAGGCATCCACTCTCCCGAAGCTTCTTACTCTTCGAAAGGGGAGCTCCACTAATTGAGATTTTAGAACGCATTATAGGAACCATTTACAATATGATTAGGACCTATTACCAGATGAGGAGGCCATGGCGAGGAATTTTGAAGAGGATTTTCATCCAGAGATCCAGCGCCAGGTCACCCCATTTATGATGAAGACATATCTTAAGGTGCTGGTGAGGGAAGAGGTTTTCGAGAGGACTTTGGATGGGACATGATCATTATGAGAGGTGGATCCTCATCATCCCTCATGAAGAAAGGCTATGGTCTAGGGTTCTAGGTTTTCAGGGCAGAAGAGTTTCTGTTCAGCAAGGTGTCGGTCCCAGCCCATCACATCTCGTTTCTCCAGAGGCAGAAAATCTCGGGAAAATTACAAGAGATCAGGAACTTTTTTTCTTGTGGTCTTTATGGCCATCAGCATCGGGAGTGCCCGACCTTTCAGGGTGGTCTTCGTGCATTGGGCGCTATGCTCCAGGTTCGTACATTGAGGCAGTTCCATCCAAGGTAGCAGCATCCAGTTGCACCAGCTTTAGGTCAGCAAAGGGTAGATGAGGCATGCAGAGGACATCCCCATGATGCTCCCCGCCCTCAGAGAGCAGAGCGCGGCCATGGTGGTGGTCATGATCAGGGTTAGAGAGGCCGTGGAGGAGGTTGTGGCCAGCTTCATGCTCTAGCGTTTCCAGCACAAGGCAAGCCAGATGTCGTTCGAGGTATCCTTTTCTTGTTTTATACATTGGTGTATGCGTTGTTTCATTTAGGAGAAACACACTCCTTAATATAACCTACCCTTGTCCAGGATTTGGGACTTGAGGTAGAGAGGCTTATAGTGCCCTTGGTGTTGACTACGCCAGTTAGAGGTCGAGCTGACTTGTTTGAAATATATAGAGACTTTGAGATAGTTTTGGGGCAAAAACGCTCTTGGAAAGATTTCATATGTTTATGAATACAACCATATGATGTCATCCTCGGCACGGATTGGTTGTATTCGGTGCAGGCTATCATGGATTGAATCATAAATAAGGTCATTTTCATTGGTGCAGATGGAGAATAAGTGGTTTTTGTTGGTGAGCGAGATCCTCGGATGGGTCATAGGCGCGTCCCATCCTTATAATCCATTATGATTCAGATGATGATGAGTTCTTAAGTGGTTTGGCAGTTGGAATTTCCATTGGTCATAGAGAAGTACCCTGATGTCTTTCCATAAGAGGTTGTAGCATTACCCCCTCGACGAGAGATCGATTTTGGGATTGAGCTATAGCCAGGAGAGTCTCTTATACCTAGGTCTCCATATAGGATGGACCTTTTTGAGTTGTGAGAGCTATGTATACAGCTTGATGGTCTGTTGCAGTGTGGTGTAGTTCGACCAAGTGTGTCACCTTGGGGTGCACCAGTTTTGTTCGTGAAGAAGGCCGATGGCAGTTTGCGGTTGTGTGTCGATTATCGTCACATAATTAATGTGGAAATAATGACTCACTATCCTCTTCCACAGATTGATGACTTATTCGATCAACTAATGGGTGAAACTTGGTTCTCAAAGATCGACTTGTGGTCAGGATATCATCATATGAGTGTGAAGGATGAGGATATTCCGAAGACTGCTATCTGTTGTCATCATGGGCATTATGAGTATGTTGGAATACCATTTGGCATGACGAATGCACTAGCAGTATTAATGGGATTGATGAATGTTGTGTTCCATGAGTTCCTGGACATGTTCGTGGTAGTTTTCATCAATGACATCCTTGTGTACTCCAAATCTGAAGAGGAGCATGTGCAACACCTACAAGCCATTTTTGGAGTTCATAATTGACAATGGCTATTTGGGAAGTTTCCAAAGTGTGAGTTATGGACTCAAGAATTCTATTTCTTGGGGAATTCTGTGTCCCAACCGGGGGTTGTTGTGGATCCATAGAAGATAGAAGCAGTTTTGTCTTGGGAAGCCCCAAAGATAGTTTCAGAGGTGTGTATTTTCCTTGGTCTCGTAAGAAACTACAAGAGGTTCATACCCAATTTCTCACGATTTGAAACTCCTCTGACAGCTTTGACCAGGAAGGATCATGAATTCATATGGAATGATCAGTACCAGGAATCTTTCTAGTATCTAAAGGAGAATCTTGTAAGTGCTCCAGCCCTATGACTTCAAGATGAGGGAGTTCAGTTTGAAATTTTCTACGATTCTTCACATTTGGGGTTAGTCTATGTTCTCATGAAGTAGAGGTCAGTTTTTTCTTATGGTACTCGGCAGTTGTGTCCCCATGAACCCAACTATGCCACCCATGATCTTATTTTTGCAGCTGTGGTGTTTTCTCTGAAGTTGTGGAGACATTACCTCATTGGTGAGAGCTTTGTGGTTTTCACTAATCATAAGAGTTAGCAGTATGTTTTCTCCCAGCGGGACTTGAACTTACGATAGCATCATTGGATGGAGTTCTTGCAGGAATACAACTTTGAAATATTGTATACACCTGGAAAGGGGAATGTTGTAGCTGATGCGCTGAGTCGAATGACACGTAGAGATGCTATGCTTGAATCCGATAGTTCCTGGAGAGTAATAAAAGAACTGTCAGCATTACATATTGATATGGGAGAAGTTGGGGGTAGAGGATGTCTTTTTCAAATGATGGTATAGTTATCCCTGGTGTAGAAGGTGGAATAGTCCCAGTTGGGGGATCTTGAGGTGGAGTTCTTGAGAGACCGAGTTGTTTGTGTTGAGGCCCATGATGGTTGGTCTGAGGATGAAAAACACTGAGTGTTGTATCATGGAAGGATTTTATTACCTTGAAGATGCGCAAGAAGTTCCTCAGAGAGTTCCATAGTTCACCCTTAGAAGTACATCCTGACGCGAAAAAGATGTACTGATCCTTGATGAGTCGATTTTGGTGGCATAGGCTGAAGCATGCAGTTGTGGAGTTTCTGTCCCGATGATTATTCTGTCAGAAGGTGAAGGCTGAACACCATGTTCCATGTAGTCTTATTCATCCATTAGTGATTCCTCAGTGGAAGTGGGAGGACATCTCAATGGAATTCGTTACTGGTTTACCTCGAGCACCGGGAGGAAATGATATTATGTGGGTGGTAGTGGATTGTTTAAAAAAATCATCCCACTTAATAGAGATCAAAAAGTCGAGTTCAGTGGATTTTTTATTGAGGAAGTATTTAGAGGAGGTGGTGAGACTTAATGGAGTCCCATGGATTATAATTTTTGTTCGAGATCCCTGTTTTACCTCTAGGGTGTGGAAAGTTCTCCAACATGCTTTTGGTTCTCATCTATGCCTTAGCACTACTTTTCATCCTCAAATGGATGGTCAGACCGAGCAAATCATCAAGACTCTTGAAGAAATGTTACGCTCTTGTGTTCTCGATTTTGGAGGATTATGGATGAGGCACTTACCCATGGTGTAGTTATCTCACAATAATAGTTTTCACTCCACCATCAGTATGGTGCCTTTTGAAGCCTTGTATGGCCAGAAATTTTGTTCTCCGTTGTGCTGGACTGGGGTCAGAGAGTCAGCAATTCTCAGACCGGAACTAGTGCATAATACAATGGAGATGGTTCAAGTGATTCATGAGAGGATGAAGACATCACAAGATCGTCATAAATCATATGCTGATCAAAGAAGGGGACCCTTAGAGTTTAATGTTGGGGGTCATGTTTTCTGAAGGTGACTCCCCATCGTGGGCAGTAAAGGTTTGGTTGTGGATGTGATCATTCTCCTCGGTTCGTTGAGCCTTTCGAGCTATTATCTTGTGTTGGAGCTGTGGCGTATCGAGTAGCACTTCCCCCTCAGATGAGTTAGATACATGATGTTTTCCAGGTATCACAGCTCAGTCGTTATCTTCATGAAGACTCTCACATCATCGATTGGGGAGAGATCTATGTTGATGATGATGAAACCTTTTAGGAGCGACCTATGGAGATCCAAGAACAAAAGGAGAAGGTGTTGTGCAGTAATTATATTCCTTTAGTTCGTGTCTTTTGGAGACTAGGTGGCTTGGAGGAGATTACCTAGGAACACGAGTCACCAATATGTGCTCAGTACCCAGATTTTTTTTGATGTTTGACTCTCTTCATGTATCATTGTAACTTTTATATATATGAAACATTCATGTTTATGAGATGGAATCCTTTGTTGATTTTGTGGATTTATCTCTTTTGAGATGTATCTTGAGGGGTTGTTGTTCAAACCCTGTTTTGTTTTCACTTTTGGTGGGTTTTGGATTCTCGAGGATGATAATGTTTTGAGAGGTATCTAATGTAATGGCCTGGACCTATCCAGTCTATTAAATTGTGAAAATGTGATGTTAGTGGTGTTCTAGGAGGTTACAGTGACTTGGGGTGTGTTTGGGTGGACTTTTAAAGAAAAATAATGGGAAATATCTTTCGCACAGGCGGCACATGGTTCGTCTAAACTGTGCGGCCAAATCGCGTGAGGTTGGTGTTGGGGGTTGTGGCTAACACACAACTAGCGCACTATTTGTCTAACCGTGTGGTCTAAATGTGAGAGGAGTGTTTGACAACACAGTATCGACTGCACAGTTGGCACATGGTTTGTCTAACTGTGTGAGAAAACCATGCGAGCACTTATGTTTAGTTCCTAGAATTGTGGATCTCAACTGTTTCGCCTCCAACATGCTCTTTTAAGCTACTACGCAACTGTAACTCGGGATTACCCTTCCTTGAGGGTAGGATAACCTCTTCCAACCGTTTTAGAGGTGATATGAAGGCTTCTCATGGTGAATCGAAGCCAGTTTATTGAGGTATGTGATCGTTCTTTGTTGGTTTATTAGATCTACTTAGATCTACTCCTCCTCTTCTCTCAGTTTCTTAGATCTATGCCTGTTATAGGTAGATCTAAGTGTGTGGGTGACAAATATGAGGAGATTTGGTCTTGATCTTGCTATGAGGAGAGATCTAAGGTAGGGTCTTGGAGAATCGAACTAGGTTTCTTGAGCATTCTTTGATCGTTTTGGTATCATCAAAAAGCTTTGAGGTAGATGATTCATTGCTTATCTTTCTTTTACGTGCAACTGTATTTCTAGAATGTTTAATCCCACTAGATTCCAAAGGAATTGACATAATAAATACTTTGAACCAGATAAGGAAATTGTATCGATCGTATGTTATTGCCTCTTGTTTTTCTAGAAGGTGTGGTATCTATGCTTTCTTTGCTTAGCAATTGTCTTTGATGGAAATTAGTGAATAATGTAAAATTGGACTAATTGATATTTTTTGTCTAGGGATAAAGAGGCATGTGAACGAATCTAGTTCTTATTTTAATTTGATGTTAATCAAATTGGCATGGTAAGAATGTATAATAATTTGTGATATCTTACTAGTTAGGTTCCTGATTTTGGAACCAACGGATTATAAATCTATTAATTCAAGATGGGTTAAAGATTTGATTGTTTTATAATTCCTTGAAGGGTTATAAGTTACCCTCTTTATTGTAAAATGGCCAAGAGCCCAATTGATGTGATATTTTCTTTCCTGCTGCTTGTGACATGATGTGATCCTGGATGGTTGTTGTGATATGTGGGGGCATAGAGGCCTTTTGGTTGTGGCAGATGATGGCGCCCAGATTGGCAAGATGCATCAGTTTATCCATGTGGGTGTCGAGGAGGACACTAGGGATGATGGAATGGGTTGGATGTGATTTTTGGATGCTTGTTGTTTCTTTTGATTGATTGTCTGCTTTACTTTTCCCAACATTCCGGTGGGAGGATGAATGGATTACTACCCCCTTTGGCCCTGATCTCTTTTCTTGGTAGATACTTGTGCTGTTAGGCACCGCAGATAGTTTTCCCCATATATGTGTGTAGAGGGCTACAATGGCTTGTGGTTATTCACACACACATATTCTGGACATAGTATCATATGGACTACTATATGTGTAACATGTATAGGCTGTAATGGCTTGAGTATACTTACTCGGTGTATGAGATGTAATGGATTGGGGTATCAAACACGACGTATGATACACGTTATGCGAACTGTAGTGGCTCCCTGAAACTACCCGGTTACTTTTGGTTGTGAGGATCGTGTGGTGCTTCTCCTAGGTGTCTGCGGGAAATCCTTTGTGGTGCACAATGTGCAGATTGTGGTGCTTCACCCAGGTGTCTGTAGGTAAGCCTTTTTGGAGAGAGATGCTTAAGATGTGTGACGTTGGTGCAAATTGGAAAAACAATGGGGAAGTAGTAGCGGGGTACCATTGATATTATCTACTATATGATATATTATTGTATGTGTTACTTGGTGAGAGTATCCATGGTGAGGTTGGGAACTTAGTATACTTGTTTAGGTGGAGAGTTAGTTTCACTTTTTGTTCACTGTGCTTTATCACGCTCTCTTTACTTTTGCACGAGAGGCTTTGGGGAGTATCCTACTAAGTATACTTTTATTATCACCATATGTATATATAAACTATTTTTCAGGTCACTTAGAGCAGGTTGCAGATCAAGATGGTTTCTACCATCTTGGGGTTACAGGAGCTGTTCGGGCTTGTGGGTGCTGCTATTTTTACTTTCTTTTGGGTACTTTAAGTTTTTCCCTTTTAGTTGTAGTAATTTTGCATGGATTTTCATTTGTGAATTTGGGTTTCTTTTATATTTTCATTCTGATGCGGAGTTGATTGGTGTCTATCATATCTCTCTCTTCTGCATGTGTTCTCTTAGAGGGTAATGCATCTCATTTGTCTGTTACTATAACCTCGGTGCTAGCCACCAACCCGGGGACTACTGGAGGCGGGACTTGGGGGTCATTATCTCCCTTATCAGATTTCCAACACAGGAGGGGTACACTTTGTGGGGAGGGGGTTGTGAAAGTGAAAATGTGAAACAACATTGCGCAGTAATGAAATTGAATATGCTAGGAAGTACTCAAAAGACACTACTCCTACCAGTTCCATTTCCATTTAATTATTATTTAACAATTCTATATAATTGAATTATAAGTTCCCGAGACCCAGACTTGACAGAAAATCTACTATACAATGCTGTATAAAAACCCACAACACGCTATCTATCAAGTAAAAGGTAAACTATACCTATCATGTGCTTTATCTTGGTAGGTAAAACATGAGAAATCACCACAGTGAATATTTAATGTAAACAGTGTCCTCAAACAAGAAAATCCTTACTCTCAGGTAAACAGAATCAAAACCCTCAGGTTATTTCCCTCAAGAAAAATAAATACTTCCCTTAGGTGTACAAGATATTTCCCTTTGTCACGGATGCTACTAGACACATGCATAAGAAAATTGCCATCAGGATAAAAGAAACACTTCCCTCAGGCTAAGAAAACCACTACACTCAGGCTAAGCAAGTAACCAGGACGAGACCAAAACATAAGCAAACAATTTATATTCATTTTGTCTCATGAAAACTCAAATCATGATATAATCGTGTCATACCCACGGGTATCCTGCCCAAATGGATAAACAAGGGAAACACACCCATAGGGTGGACCTAGATCATGACAACGTTCCCAATAACAGGTTATACATATTTATTAAATTACATATGCATTTCTAGGTATTTTAGTAGTCAAGGCCTCAACCATATGACTCCCCACACATGGTAACATAGAACAACAGAACAAAAAAACAACTCAGCAGTTGGAAATAAACCCCAGACCACCTACATCAATCTCCTCTAATCGATATACGTAAATGGTGCCTCCTAAAGCAACCGAGAATAGTGTACATCTGGGATAAATGTTCACCCATTCAAAATCAAATAAAATCCCATTGTGAATGAATTGGAACGAAACTATCAAGGATAGGTAAGGGCTTACCCGCATGGTCCAAACGTGATCGATGATAGAAGAATAAGAGTTCCGTTGTGCGATCAGGAGCTCTTCCAGGCTTCAGCCTCCCCTCTCAGTGCACCAAAAAAACTCACTGCATCCTCTACCGAATAAAGAGGATACTACATATTCATAAAAAAAAACATAACTACACGATGTATAATCTCAGGCACACGACATGTACATTTCATTTTTAACTGTTCCTTTGGTGGCCACTTTACACCACCTTACTGTTCATCTTTCTACTTGATTACACATCGTGTATTTCTAAGTACACGATGTGTACTACAATTCCGTTGGCGGCTAATCCCAGTGCCTTAATGTTCACCTACCTAGTGATTTCATGGTGTGTATATACTATGTAAACAACATGTAGTCAGTTTTTACACCCTTCATTGCCGACATGCCTACACTCCCTGTATAATCATCCCACACGGCCAAAGTACATGTTGTGTAGGAAATTACACAGCGTGTACCAACAAATTTTGTGATTTTTCCCTATTTTCCTTATTTTCTCAAAAAAATTAATGGAAAAAGGAAAATAAGAAACCCATACCTCAAGAATAAGAACCGGGTTTTTAAAAAATTATGTTTTAATCTAATTTTAAAAGGGATAAAATTTTATTTAAAATATCATAGAAGAAGAATGAAAAATAGATGATTTTCTCATACATTTAAACCATTGAACATATTTCTAATATAAGGGGACATTGATATAGAAATTTAATGTTTTTTAAAAATAAATCAAATTTGGGAGATTGATGATAAATAAATGAATTTGGGAATGAGTGTTGTGTATTTTTTTTATATATCAAGATGATAAAATTCAATGTATACTGATATTTTTTGAAGATGGAAGATTATAATTATTATATAATATATTACCATTGTGATGATTTTCTAGGAGGATGACGATTGATACGACATCGAATGATAGTTTTTTTGATGTTCTTCTAATACATGTGATGATAATTGATTTTAGATAAAATTGATAATAATATTCTCTGGGAAATTGGAGAAACACTATTTTTTTGTATGTAGAATCACTAATATCTACAAAAACATTTACATGTGTTGGTAAATTTTGATTTAAATAACAATTTGATCTGATGTTATTAAGCTAAGAGTAAAGATAAAAATATTTTATGAATGGTGGGTATTTATCAATGGAATATTCACCTAAAATGATGCTGCATTAAATAAATAATTTTACATGGATAATTAATTTGGAATGACTTAATTTTTTTGGGGTTATTTTTACATGTAGATAAATTTGTTAAAAATTGTAAATAGGAAGTGTATATAATATATAATAATATATGAATTGATATAATGTGATTTTAGTGTATTCTGTGAGGTTTTTGTTCACTTAATGTCTATTGAGATATTTGGGAGTGGCTATGAAATCCTTCCGAATGTTTGGAGTTGAATTGATATTTTTAGATATACATTTTTTAAGTAGTAGGCTCCAAGATAATTAAAAATGGACTCCATTATGTAATGGACATTTAACTTGTTAAACCCGACACAAAGTGTCTATTTTCTGAAGAATATAAAATTTTAATCAGAATTTAATTCGAAATATTATCTAGATATTTTATAAGAATCACTATATAATTACATGATAATTTCCTATGTGCTCAATATATAATATTATTGGATGTAATATGTAATATATTCATGGTTCATTACAATTGGAGATTCAAAAACACCTCAAAGAATAAATAATATATTTTTTAATCCATAATAACATTTAGAGTGTTATAATGGTGTGATGGGAAGAACTCATAGTGATACATAATATCATTGAATGGATGAATATGTTTTTTATTATAAGAATATATTTTATAATGTACCTAATAAAATATTGATACATATGAATATTGAGGTTATATATATTTTTGTTGGGATCTTAGATAAATATATAAAAAAGGGAAAACCATACACCATTGCATAATTTATATAAATATGGAATATAAATTGTCAGAGTAGAATCATCCAGGTTAAAACATTACACAATACATAAAAAATCCTATGTGATATTTAAAATATTTATATCTCACCCTGTGAATAATTTTAAATTATATTTCATGCCTATGTTTTAATATTTTTTAAAACATGTAAATCATGATGATATTATATAAGATTCATATAAATATTATCATCACTAATTTTTTATGTTCCTTCATTGTATAAAACATCACAATATTTCATTCACATTGTGATTCAAATTGAGTACATAGAGGATTGTCATTACACCGTACAGAATATAATGCATATATGTTTTTTGTTTAACATTAAACATTTTCATACATTTTTATACACTAGAAATAATGTAATAATAAATATATACATCAACCCTAATCTCATATCACATTTGAATGATTTTAGAATAGCCTTATTCCAACTACATATTTTTCATTCTTAAAAATGTTAAATCCCAATGTAATTCCTACCATATAACATTGTGAAAATAAGAAAAAATCATCCAAATTACCAATTTAATGGGTCAAATATCTAAATATAGTTTGTTAGAATAACTATTATATTAAGAATTATAATATTAATGTTCAACTCATTGAACTAGTACTTAAACTTATTATCTTCATAAATCCATTTCCATGATGCTGATGAATTATATTTCAAATTTATAATTTTTATATGTTCAATAGGAATATATTTTAAAACATTTAAATTTAATTTTTCTTACATTTTGATCAATTTTTGATACTAAATGTTATTATTTACCTTAGTTATTCAAACGAATACCCTATATATATTAAGATAAAATGAATCATTATATTTGAATCGTTGCTAATATAATCATTATATATTATACTTATAACATATATAAGAACAACCATAATCTCAGTATACACATAAAATATATATTATACCAATAATATCATCCTATGAAAGAAATAATTATTGGATTTGATAAAATAAAATTGGTTTCCTATAAAGTGAATATAGATGTTATTAATAAACTATTTACCTCTGTATACTTCATGGTTTTATATATATCTAGATAGTTATTCCAAATATAATTAATTATTCTATCTAGAGTAATATTGATTCAACATTCAGTAAAAACTGATAGGGATATATTTAATTTATCTAAGTTTAAACATTTTTTCAATAACGTTTCGATACATGTTATAGAATTTAATGAATAATAAACCATGTGCATTTGAATAATTATATCACGATTAACATAATAAATAATTATTAACAAAAAATATCCCATATTATAATTGAAATTAGATTATAGTAATTATTACATATTTTGATCCTAAATGATTTTAATATTTATTTAGATTCCAAATATCCATAATAGTTAAATTTTTATACTAGAATCAAATCAAAAAAAATTAATTATTCCAAAATTCCTTAAATAATATTTATTAAAAAAATAAAAAAAATATATTTTATATCATATGCACTTCAATATTTATTAATTGATATCTATAACATTGATACCTGACATACATTATCCATAGGGTTTTCAAAACCCCTTAAGGAATCATGGAAAAATCCATCTAGTGTAATCAATATACGTCTATCCTAAAACCATTTTTAATTTTTAAAATCATTGAAAGGATACTTAAATAAACAATATTACCAATTCCAACATTCTTTTTGTTCTTTCATTTAGGACTTCTAATTTAGTTTAACGTTAATACAACACTGAAACATGGAAATATCATGCATATAAGTTCAAAAAATTGATATAGTTGGGTATATTTTAATAAAATTATTCAAACTATCATAATGCTTGTAATGATTATTTTAGAGTGTATTTCATATCCTAGAGAAAAAATAATTGAAGATTTAAATATCTCAATGTGAAATCAAACTATATTGTTTACATGAGATGAGGCTAAATTTACCATGGTTTTTTAGTATCTAATGACATTTAAACATTTATTAAAATTAGATATTTTTCACATAACCATCTAGAGACTATTTTTTTAACAATTTGAAAAATATGATACCATGGAAGGTATTTACTTAAAATATATATTTTTCCATTATTTCATAAGAATGATTTTAATGTTTCTATACTAGTCTACAAAATTACTTCCATTATGCATTTTTTTTAATTAATACAAAAAATATATTCGATGATGATTATTACATTTTGTCTTTGAAATATCTTATTATAAGAATATTTTATTTTAAATTCATTTAATATAATCATTTGTGACATTTTATCTCACTAAAATGATGATGATTAATAATTTCACATAATAAACTCTATATTTGATAATCCATATTTGACTATGTATGAGCCATTGTTAGTTTTTATCTGACCATATATTTATTTAGTCAGTAAATTATACCGATCATGTCACAGGTGAGTCTAAGAGAGTTAATTATAATAAAACATTCCATGTTTATTATTTGGATACAGACAATATATTACTTTGGTATATTATCTCATAAGATTTCAAATCATTGTAATTCCAAAAAATTATATCATGATTCAGTTTCTTTACTATTTGGACAATACATTTCCATTAACCATTATGTAAGATAATATATGGGAACTTAGATTTAGCATGAAATTATATAAAATGATTAAGGAGGTCTTGGAATGTGTTAACATTAGAAAGAATCTTACTATTATTTCTCTAAGGTGATTTATTATCTGACTATATTATCTCTTGTATTAATTTTATTTATATGTTCCATTAATGGTTTATTTTTTTAATCTGAACTCCTTCTAGTAAATAAATATCCCCACACAACATTAATGTGTAACTCTTCTAGATATATTTTCTTATATTTCAAAACATATATATTTAAGGATATCAAAATTCATCCAATTTATATATTAAATGAATCTATTTCATGTAATGTATTTGAATATAAATAATTATACAATACCAATAAGATAAAACATGTAGAAATAAGAATCCAACCCTAACTATTCTAGATAGAACCTAAACACTAAGGCAATGGGATTGTTTTCCCTAAAGTCCTTTTACCCAAGGTTCATTACTGAAGGGAGACATAAAATCCATTTAAATTATATCTTTTTATATATATAAACAATAAATAATGACTTTACTCGAGCTCATAAACTATTTCAAGACAATTTCAAGGAATAAGAATACAAAAAAAATTATTATACCTTTTATGTAACTCCTCCGTTTCACATAACATTTTAATAAATATGTTTTACTTATCAATTAAAAGTATATATTGATTCATAATAATAAAAATATAGCTTTATTAATAATGTAGGGAATGAAACTAAGTAGTTTTACAATTCATTAATTTATACATGAGATACATGTTATTGAACTATTCATATATGATTAAATATTAAAAACCTTATAATATATAGATTTATTATTGAAATTACATAATATATTAAATATAATGACTTTTTATTTAATTTTAATATTATTTGTTCATATTAAAATTTTATATTGAAACTACCAATGTAAATGATATCGAATAATAAATAATCCATTTATAAGAAGAATGTATTATGTAATCAATTTTTCAAATAAAAATAAAACATATTCAACTTAATTTCAACATTGATCATATCAATTATCAAAATTAATTTGGAGATGATTAAAAATATTTTAACAAAGACAATTTTAGTATGAACAGTATAAATTAATATTTTTCAAATATTTATAAATCAATATAAATAAATTCATATTTTCCACATAATTTAAAAACAAATTATTAATTACGCAAATAATTCTTATAAAAAATTTTATATTATAATTATATTTCATAGAATTTAAAATTATGTTGTATTTTGGAATTAAAAATTAATATTAAAGGTGTTAATTTATTAATTATTCTATACATATTTATCAATTAATTGTAATCTTTTATTATTAATTTATTTTTGAAAAGTATATGTGAAATATCTCTGATGTATTATTTCAAAAATTTATGAAACATATAATGAATATATAATTCAATTAAAAATTTATAAATGGAAATATTTAAATTTTATATGATGATAAAAAAAAATAGGGTGGTATTCAGTTAAAAATTGAAATCACATCTTATATCTTATATGTTTTTATCTATGAAAAATACTCTAGGCTCTGTGTAATATTATAAAATATATTTATATCATAAAATATGACATAGAAGTGAATTAATAAAATATAATACATATTTTATTGAGGATTTACTACTCTATTTTTGGAATGGAAATAGTGTTCATTAGTATTATCATCTACTATAATTGACCCATGTTGTACATTATGTGAGTTAAAACCAATGAAATTACATTGCATCACCTATTATGACCCCATATATATTTTTTAGTGATCTTATTATAGATTATAATGACATATTTCCTATGGAATTATTTAAAAATATCTTCATTTTTAACTATATCAAATACAACAAAAAAAATTTATAGAAAAATAAAAAATATAGCATAAAATATCTAATTTTTATAGATTTATTCGTCTTTTACAACATGAATTTTATAATCAAAATACATGAGATGATATTGATATTATATATTTCATTCTATGGATCAAATAACATTTTTTCCAGAAGTAAAATTTATCAATGAAATACAAAACCCAAGTTCTATATGATCTAAAAACAAAACCATACATTGGAAAAAATCAAGAGCATCATTTACCTTATTATGAAGTCAGATCATCATATTATCTTAAAGAATGAGTTTGTTAGTGATCCCTGTGAAGAATAATAATGGATCCTTACTCCCTAATATATCTGTGGGATGTTTGGAATTAGGAAATGCTTTTTTAATCTATGATTCCAATTTGTTTCAAGTACCACTCAAAGAAAAGGAAGGAAAAGAAGAATTTCATGAAAATAAACAGTGGAAATTTAATCGGGGATCTAACACCATTTATATAGGGACCTTGGATTATCATACATGGAAATTAAATATTTTGATAAGAATATTAAAAATATTACAAAAGTAAATTTCATTATACAATAATATTTTCTATATTTGGAAACTCGAAACAAATTATTACAATTTTTTGATAAGCACATCAATATCTCTTGTAATGTTCATCACCTTTAGTTCAATTACATATAAATATTATTCTTAAGATAGGGAAAGGATTCATAAGAAATAGTGAGCTCAGATTATTAGTGAGTGTATATAAAGGAGATTTATAATCATAACATGTGCATAAGGGTCAGACAATATGAGAATAACATTTCAAGATCATACCATTCATATCAAAGATTATAAACATAATTCATGTAATAAATATTTTATGTTCGTAAGACATTAATGAAAAGGGGAAACAATAAACCTAAATTAATAATGAATTATAATCATGTGTCATATAAGTTTGGCACAATTATAAATAAATAAAACAATTTATTGTGTCATGGTAAACTACGAAGACAAATAAACTAGTGGATAAGAACACAACAATTCCCATTAGTGGATCCAGATGCACCTGTTTCCCATTACAGATATGGATTGACCTGTTTCCCATTTTGGATCCAGGAAGACTTATTTTCTATTGTGGATATTTCTCATTGATTTGTTTCCCATATCTATTTCATAATATATAAATCATTACCCAATGCATTTAAGGAAGATATAGACCCCACCATAAAAATAATAAAATAATACAAATATATTCCCCAAAAAAATAAAACATTAATCATATCTTGACCTATAAAATGATATGAAATTCATAAACATCCTATCATAACCAATGAAATAGAATGGGTATCATAAAAACAACATCATATCATAAAGTGTGGATAATATACATGTTTTATAATCATTTCACAATAGAATAAAAAATGGAATGAATTTGGATTTATAAGCCGTTTATCATTTTATAACCTAAGGAAGAGAACCCGGTTTCATAAAAAACATGTTATCATATACATAAACCATTCAAATAACAGATAATAATTGTGTACATGGATAATATCCCCCTAAATGAATAAACTATATAAAAGGATGTCATCGTATATGGAAATGTTTTTCTAAAGGATCATTGAAAACATTTCATGATGGAAATATCCTATTTTTATTGAAATAATATTTTTAAAACATAAAAATCTTTGAAAAACATTTATATAAGTATATTTCTTTGAAAAAATATAAAGGAATAAGTGTAAACCATTTATTAAAATTCAATAACAAAAAACCTTTTAGAATACCATTTTCATTGAAAATAATTTTAAAAATAATGAATTTCCTAATAATAGGGAAACAATTTTTATTAAAAATTTTAATCTTGTTAACATTCTATGGAATCATTATAGAAATTTTTTTATTGATTGTGGATAATTCAATACATGATACACATTTCTTTTTTTTCATTTATAATGTTCAGATATTTCCTTGATCGAAAAAAACTAATAATCGTTCTTAGAACCATTTTTTTTCAAGTTAAAAAATTGGTAAATATGTATAATATTATTGATATGAGAACAGTAGAACATTTTTTTAATGTTTTATTTATAACACAATTTATAATGATCAAAAATTTCTATCCAAATTGTGAAATAGAGTCTGATTTTCCTAAAAACATTTTCTTAAATATCATAAGTGCTAAATTGTTGAATAGTTAAACCATTACATGGATATAAAATTAATTAAAATAAGATGATATATTTCATCGTAAATTTTATGATATGTATCATAATATTTCATCAATTGAATAATAATCACAAATAATCCTGATAGATCATGATTTGTTATCAATAAACCATTACCAATTTAATATCTTTGGATCATAATTTACTTGATAGAATCAAATTATATCAAACTTCAAATATAAAAAAATATTTATATTCATGATAAAACACATAAAAGTAATGTATATACATATTCTAATAGAATACATGTTCATATAATAACATGTGTCTCAATGAATGAAAATTGATTCAAAATTACATTACGGATCTGGTTACTTTATAATTGTCAATCCATGAAGGATAGATCATTAAATGTATATGTAAATGTGCAAAAATTATTGTATAATAATAATAAAATGAATTCTTGTGAATTATATACAAAAAAATAAACTATTGGCGAATACAACATATGACACCTAGAAATAAAAGTGAGACTATAAATCCCATGTCTACAAGAGTTACTTCTGAATCATGACCACAATGATAGAATGGCCTAAATTTAAATATTTAATATTGTGAAATAAATTAAATTGTCATTACAAAATTTTATAGATCATAATATACAGTATACAATAATAAAAATTATTGGTGAATATAGCATATATCTCACATGAATAAATGAAATATGAGATAACTATTACCATAAGTATGGAATTTCAATGTAAAAATTAAAAACTACATTAGAATGAATATAATTTTATTATAAATCTTAAACAGAACCATATTATTATATCACAAACAATATATTACTTTGTTATTTATTCTTATTACCAATTTATTGGCAGTTACATGTTAAATTTATATTTTAGGAAATATCTTCTTTGTTTTTCAAAAATGTTTCGAATTCATATTATTGATCCTCTTTCATATGTAATTATATAATTATATAAATAATTTAAAACATGATATAAATATAATATATATTTATTATATATGTATTTATAATAACATAAAAAATGTAGAAATATTAAATGAAATAATCCATTTATGGAAACATTAAGTCGTTCAAACAAATGAATGTAGTCTCCATTTTCATGTAATATTTTAAAATAAAAAATTTAAAATATATATATATATATATTTTCTATTAGAATTATTATATCATATATATCACATAATATTATTAAACCAATTTTTAATACATTCCACGTAAAGCATGATAGATCAAATCACTATGAGGTGGTCGTTGTCCACACTTTCACAAATGTAGTTATAATATTCTAAAATAATGTAAATAATGAGGTTATGTGTTATATTATAATTAATTAATAATAAAATAATCATATTTATACAATAAATATCATATAAAAATATTATTTTCTTCAATATTCACATCCTTATGAGGTGGTAATGGAAAAACAATCAACATCTATTTGTGAGATGGTTGTCCATCGTAAATATGAATTTTGATTATGGATCCCATATTTTGGAAGTGTGTGAAGGTTTATGTAACACCCCAATATTTCATAGTATGTTATTTTCTATAAATTAATTTAATGGGGTTGCACTACATGCAACACCGAGATCGAGCAAACCACGACATACCAAACTAGTCATTCAAAAGAGCTTATGAATAATACTAACTGAATTATGAATTTTATATACTCTACATATTTTAATAATATATATTATTTGTTTATTATCCATAATATAGGAACAAATTCATTTTTTTCAGATAAAAGAAGTATTTTCCAAAAAATGAAATTTTACCACCTTTTAACGTCGAACATTTTTTAGAACTAATATTTGATAGATTTATATATTAAATATAATGAAATTAAATTATTCACTATAATTTGAAAATAAAATTTTTGTTTGGATAAATTTTTGGTACATTTCAGATAACTTTAATATTTTGATGAATAGTGAAAACTAATATGTCTTAATTGAAAAAAAAAACTCTTTTAATCTCACTAATTTATACTTTTAAATTATACAATTGAATTGATGTTAATAATATTTATATTATATTCTTATCATTTAATAAAATTTAGGTCATTTGATGTAATTTCACATCTAAATTGGATATAAACAAGTGTCAATCATTTGATAGTTATTATTTCTTAAAAACACACTTTTTGTTTTTACAACTAGAAGTAATATTAAATTAATTTCTCCCACTTCTGTGTTTTGAATTTTGAAAAATGGATTCCATATTTGGAATCAAGAGGTCCAAATTGAGTAAATAGGTAACTTTTATTTTTAGACATTATGAATAATTACTTCGGTAAATTTTTTATTTACCATGATTAATGGGTAAATATGGTAAATAAGGGTAATAAAATAATAATATTAGAATATTAAATTAACTTAAAAATTTTCATGACCCTTTTGAATGATACATGTCCAACCATGGTCATCATTGGGTGGATTTTGGAACCCCATGGAGGCACATGAGAGTGATAATGACATTTTATATTAAATAATCTAATGTAAAGAAAAAAATAACAAAAGGATGTATCTTTTAGTAAAACAATTTTTATATGTGGTTATATAATTGATCAATTCTACAATAAATATTAATTAGAAATATTAAAATATTCTGTAAATCATGATAATTTATTTATAAATTTTAAACATAATATAAATATAATTATATATGACACAATAATTATGTAGTATTTTCCCCATTAATTAATGAATGGAATAAATGTTGTTATAAATAATAAAATAAATATAATTTGAAAGTTTTGATTCTATCCAAGAATTTTATATGTTAATATGACATGTTAGGATTGATTTAATTTATTTTTTTCCAAAGTAATAATGATTTTTTGAATTTCACAAAAAAACCAAACAATAAATATTGTCAAAATTGACATAAATGAGTTTTTAAAACAAATACTATATTATTTATTGATATAATATTCATAAAAATAAAATATTCGAAAAAAGGACATACATATTAAGAGATATTTCATTCATGAACCACATGGGTTTCTCATGGAAATTTATAGTAAGTTTATTAACCATTTATTATATTAATACTAGAGGACATAGTAAAAGTTATACTATTAAACATAGAATTAAATCTAAAAGATAGGGTTAATATGGTGTCCTAAACTAGTCTAAAACCTATCGTTTGAAAGGTTTTCGACTCAAACCCACCTTATCCTCGAAATGAATACTATTTAAGCTATTATAAATATAAGGACATAGCCTTAAACATTACTTATTATTGAATTAAAGGAATAATTCACATTAAGGATCTTTTCAGGTTTAGAGTTTTAGAGAATTAGGACATAACTATTACATCTCAGAGAATTAAAAAGTAGACACATCTACTCAGCTTCATTTTTTTCACAAAAATAAATACTCTTGAACAAAAGAGTCGTGTATAGTTTCTTGTTTTAGACAGCCTGACATTTCCTTGATCCCATCCTTGACCCTATTCAACTTTATGTCCTGTGAAAAACATTTCAAGAAAAACATTGGATGAGCATAAAAAGCTCAGTAAGGGTTATGACAGTATAGAGAGAAAACATTATTCCATGTATACATAAGAATAATTGAATTAATACTTTACTCATAAAACATAAGCAATTTAACATACCTCATGAAATCATAAGATTTGCCAATAACTCATAGAAATCATAAGTCCTAAAGGTAACTTGAGGCATTCATAACATTCGTACATAGGGAGTAACCCTCATGGTTATGTTTTTAATACCCATCATAGTATATTCCCTAAATATCTTCGGATAAACCTTAGCGTTTAACCCCTTCGCGTTACCCAATGCATTGGAGATCTATATTGGGCTCACCTGCCCTTAGTTTATCACGGAACCACCCGTCTTCATAAACAATTCCCAAGAACCATAACATAATCATAACACATAACTTAAGCGCAAAGGAAAGATAACATTCCCACATTGTAATAACAATAAAACATTTTAAGATATTCAAATAATGAATCCATTCTAAAAACCATTTTCAAAACCATTTAAATCATTTAATAAAGAAATTTTTTAATCGAAGTGTCCCATACCATTTTGATGATTTTAACATTTTAAACCATTAATATCCATATAAATAAATCCTTAAAACCTTTTTGAAAACAAGGATATTAATAAAAAATATTTATAATAATAAATCATTAAATCATTTAAAATGATATATTAGTTAAAGGGTTTTAACAAAATGAGAGACACTTGAATAAAATAATTGAGGAATAACATTTAATCAGAACTTTATAATATCATGAGAATAAAGGGATTCATGATATAATATTTTAAAGGATATTATGTAGACCATATAAGAGTGAATTGGTGCATAACAACAATTAAGTCTCAATAGAAATTTAAAATGAGATGAAACCCCTTATTAAAAAGGTATCCTTAAATTAAGGATAAATCAATCTCATAATTATGTGTGACAAATATAAATACACCCAATATAAGTGGATATTATGTGTAAAACAGTAAAAGGAAATTCACACATATTCAAAGAATGACATATTCAATAACATCATGTTGAACCCAAAGAAATTGAAATTGGGTTAAGAAGTTCCCTTGGTAAAATTTGACAGCCTATTGGCGTCACTTTAAAATTCATAAAATTAGTATATGAGAGAGAAACTGGTATCTCATCACTTGGAAATAATATTTACATTAATAAGGATATATAATAACATAACCCAACATAAAAAGATGTAAATTAAAAGATATAACAAAATAAGTCTTTTTAAAAGAGGAGTGTGAAAGGTTCCCTTAACGATTTGGGCAACGTTCGAAACGTACACACCATGATAGAAGGGTCTTAAAATGAAGATGTAACTACCCATAAATGAGATTATATTATACAAATAGTAAAATAATGGGCAGTACATACACCACAAAAAACGAAATAGTGGCCAATGTAGCATGAATGTCACGGGAATAAAAAGTTAGATGAAAATCCCCTTATGAAAATTTGGAAGCCTAATGACGGCACATAAAACATTCAAAAATGGATTGATGAGAACAAATAGGGTCTCCCATCATATGAAAATTGAAATTACAGTAATATTAATATAAAATAACATCCCCCAACATAAGAATGAGGAGCATAGAATAATTGACATAAAAGAGAGTACTTAAAAAGAAAGAGAGAGGTTGGATCCCTTACCACAAGTCCGACTTGTCTTGTTCGATTCATTATATTCATAAATAATAAAATTTGGTCAATTTATAATTTCTTAAGGTCCTCATTTAAATATTATTATTCATTTAATATCACATATTATAATGTTATAATAATTGGTTAATAATGTGAGTTCATATCAGACATTTTTGTCGATGTTTGGTACATGAGTCAAAAATGAAATTGTTTGAAAATTATTGTCCATGTAGTTAAATGTAAATCATCTCCAGAATAATATTAATAATTTAAATATCTTATATATCCCTCACATATTCATTTTATACTATTCCATAACATTTGGAGATAAAAAGAAATGAAATGCACCGTTCATGGAGACGGTAGGCCGTACGTACGCATGAATGCTAATTTCATTTCATTGACATATTAATGGAATTAAAAAAAATAGAGATATATATTATAATTACAGTATAACATATATGTTTTATAGCTCACATAAGTTCATTAATTTCATTCTTTATACATTCCATGTATTGCATGAATGAGTCACATCACTTGAGGGGGCGGTCGTCCACACTTCCTCGTATGAAATTATCGCAATTGCAAAACATGAAAAACATAAAGGTATGTTTTAATTATAAAATACAGAAGCATATGGAAAACATAAATACCATATATATCATATATAAAATACAGTGACATCATAATTTTCACCATTGAAGGTGTTAAGAGAAGATTGAACAATCATTGTTTAATGAGGCAATAATTCGCCATCCACAGAAACAGTATGTTTTTTAACCATTAGATGGAGGTGTGTGTAAGTGTAGCTAGAATACTTAACATAACAAAATACTAGAATATTTAGGATACTGGTTTTATTACAAAATAGTGGAATAAAAATAGTTTAGGGGTTTGGAGAAGCAAAATAAAAGAAAAAAACACAAGTGAAGAGATTATCTTTAAATCGGGTAACTTCTATTGGTTTGAACCAAAATGGTTCCTTGAAGAGCATTCTTCCAAAGGTGATGATTCAATGATGAAGAGAGGGATGTGGAGAGATGAAATGGGCAGGGTTTGGCTGATCCAAAGTCTTGAAAGGTGTGGTTATTGTGGTAGAGGTGGGGGCCTTTTATAAAAATATGATGAGGGGAAGTCTTGGAGAGTTATAAAATATTACTTTATTATAAAATGATTTTCGGATTTTAAAGGTCCCAAAAGGAAATATTTCAAGGCTAAGGTGATAACTTATTGAAATACACCCATAAAATAGGTTTGTGACAAGTTTAAGACTTATATTTCACATAATCTCTTCATTTTATTTAAATCATACATTTATGAGGTAATCACTACATCATCACGGTGTCATAAATAAATTAATTTATTTAATGTCTAAATTTTTTAAAAAAACTATAATTATGTAGGAAATATTTTTATATTTCTAATGAATATTTATAGTCAAAAATATGACTTGTATAACCCCATGTAAAAATTGTTTTAGTAAAACAATACATGTTTGTGACATTTTAATTTTAACTTTAAATAAAAAGTTATTAATGTCATTTTCCAACCAAAGTGGCTCCATGGGGTCTCCAAGTTGACCCATGGATTTTCTTGTTCGTCCATGACTCATACAATAAGGGTAGGACATGTTTCTAAGTCAATTCAAATTATTATAACATTATCTTTACCTTAAATTACACTAATTACCTTTAATCACGATTAATAAAACATAAAAGTTACTATTCACCAAAAAATTATATTAATCCCATTGAAACAAATTTTACATCCTAATGACAACCACGTATGTTGGATTTTTTAAATTCAAATCACTAATGTGGTAAAGATTCATTTAAACGAAATATCAGTTTTTAAACTACCTCTTAGTAATTTCACTATTAATCAAAAATTGAAGTTTTTCAGACAATTACCAATAATTCACCCTAACATATATTTGATATTATGAATAAAAAAATTATGTCTACTTTACAAAATTGAAAAAAAATAAGTTTCATTAATTAATTTAATAATTAATTCCCTCTGTCAAAACAAATAGCGTGTTTTTAAGAAACAATATCTATTAATAGAATGACACTAGTTTAAGTCCAATTTAAAATTTAAATTAATTCCAATGACAACCATTCGATTAAATGGTAAAAATATATTCTAAATACATTGTAATATCAATAAAAAAGATAAACTATCCATATGAATAAATCAGATTAAAAGGAATATTTGAATTAAAATGCAACATTTTCACTAAAATGATCTTTTTCAGAAAAATAACAAAAATTTACACAAAGTAAATTTTGATGTCCAGATTCTAAAAAAGGATTATCTTTTGTCAAATAAAACATATAAAATTGTCAAAATTATATTTAAAAAGGGTTCTCCATCAAAAGGGGGTTAATAGACCTTTTAAATAATATTAGATTATTTATGCTTAAAATTGTATTCATTTTCATTTTAAGCCTCTCTCATTTATTGGATAAATGTAAAAATATTTAAGAAACATATGTAATAATTTTGTAGTTATTTCTATTCATTACTACCATTACAACGGCTAGGCGTTAACTATTATAATATTATTATATTATTAGTGTGCAACATAAGATTTCAAAGAAACTCGTTGTTGCGTATTGGGTACGCCATCGAGCATAGAATTCCCTTTAAAGTATTATTAACATTTTATTCAAAAATATTGATAAACATTAGAATGTAATATTATTTATTTACCTAGGATGTTACATCCTTTCCCTTCATTTGGGAATTGTGTCCTCGCAATTTTAAAATTGGGCTCGGAAGCCTCATTGAAAGTCCCACATCGGAACAAGAGTCGGTAAAAAAATCACTTTAAAAGAAAGAAAGAGAAGTGCAAAGGTCACTCGAGTCAACCCATACTATGATTCCATGTAGGAAAACATGGATATGGAAGAAAAAGCAAAGGGTCATGTTCTGAGGGAGAGTGATAGAAAACATGTTTAGGAGAAAGTTAACCACAAGAAAATCACAAACATGTGGTGGGTTAAACGGTATTCGATTCCCCAGTATGAAAAGTTAATAGACAACATTTTTGTTTTAAGTTACTTTTCATTGAGGAATTTATTTTTGATCTCAAGGAAACATACTTACTTTTCATGTTGACTCTCAAATTTTACTAGATTACTTACACAAACTCATACTTTCCCCAAATGATGAGTATTTAGGAAGACTTGTTCACATTAAGTGTAATATAATCAACTTCTAGATAATCACTTAATCCAAAAAATAAAACTATATATTTTCTATGTATTTAGACCCTTACCAAAACAAAAATTGTTAGAACAAGATCAGATAATCTAGAAAAGGATAATCCTTTATGAAATGAAATTCTATTCTTAATCACCAAAATTTGTCCAATAAAACCCAAAGTTCAACGAAGACCATTCAATAAACAATTTGTCCATAAAATTCTTCAAAATAATAGAAACTAAAATTGAAACCAAAATATTTGAAGGATTTAATCACATAGTCTTCCAAGGTACAAATTAACATTTATCTCTAAATAACATCATTTTCTCTTGAAGTCTCATATTGAAAAGTAATTAACCTAATCACATATCCTCAATGATAGGTTAATAATTTCCATAGATAACCCAAAATACACATACTCTTGATTCATAAAATTTTCTAACTAAAAATAATTAGTCAAAGTAACTCGGGACTTCACGTAGTCCAGTGGTAGGTGATAAATACCTGTCGTACTTTGGTTTTGGGTTCGATTCCCATAGCTTTTTTCCGACGAGATGGGTTGTCACAAGGTCTCTGTGTTGTCCTTTTTCCAAAACTATATAATTCTTAAAAAATTCCCCAAAACGAGATAAAATCATCAAAAATAACAATAACATTATTTTTCCTCAATTTTATCTCATGTCGTTCATATTCCATCATAACGTATAGTAACCCATAATTAACTCAAAAGTAAGGATCATATAAACCCTAATGGTTACCTTTCTAATTATTAACTGTACTTCCATGTCGAGTTGGTTCTCTCATACATGATGCATTAGAGAACTCACCATAGTTCAAGTGGTTGATCATGACTCCTTATAGTTGGTTTAGAATAACCACGAGATTTCTCATTGAATCCCCCATTTCATCCAGTCTCTTAATGAGAGAACTACCACAGTTTCCTTCAAACCCATTGTCACTTTGGTGCCTTCTAGATCCATCCATTTACTAAAACCAGAAATGGCAGTGTGAGTATATCAACAAAATCATTATGTACTAAAGAAGAAGATAAACACTAAGATATACTTATCCAAGTTATCTCAAACTCATTCCAACCTTCAAAAATAACAATGACTATCCAATATAATAACCATTGTGGTTATACAAAACTTGTCACTTAACACTATAACCTCTAAAGTTATCTAAACCATCCTATAATACCAAATATATGGACCTGGCCTTAAACATTACTTATTATTGAATTAAATGAATAATTCACATTGAGGATCTTTTAATTTTTAGTGTTTTAGAGAATTAGGACATAACTATTACATCTCAAATATTTACAAAGTAGACACATCTACTCAGCTTCAATTTTTTTTCAAAAAAATAAAAACTCTTGAATAAAAGAGTCATGTCTAGATGCTTGTTTTAGACAGCCTGACATTTCCTTGATCCCATCCTTGACCCTATTCAACTTTATGTCCTATGAAAAACTTTTCAAAAAAACATGGGATGAACACAAAAATCTCAGTAAGGGTTATTACAATATGGAAGGAAAACATTATTCCATGTATACATAAGAATAAATGAAATTATACTTTACTCATAAAACATAAGCAATTTAACATACCTCATGAAATCATATGATTTACGAATAAATCATAGAAATCATAAGACATAAAGGTATCTTGAGGCATTCATAAAATTTTTACACAGGGAGTAACCCTCATGGTTTCATTTAGAATACCCATTACAGTATATTCCCTAAATCTCTTTGGAGAAACCTTATCATTTAACCCCTTCATGTTACCCAATGTATTGGAGAGCTATATCGGGCTCACCCGCCCTTAGTTTATCATGGAACCAACCGTCTTCATAAACAATGCCCAAGAACCATAACATATAATATAACATAACTTAAGAACAAAGGAAATATAACATTCACACATTTCAATAACAATACAACATTTTAAGATATTGAAATGACGAATCCATTCTAAAAACCATTTTCAAAACCATTTAAAACATTTAATAAAGAGATTTTTGAATCAAAGTGTCCCATACCACTTTGAAGCTTTTAACATTTTAAACCATTAATATCCATATAAATAAACCCTTAATACCATTTTGAAAACAAGGATATTAATGAAAAATATTTATAAGAATAAATCATTAAAACATTTAAATGATATTTTAGTTAAAGGGTTTTTAACAAAATGAGAGACACTTGAATACAATAATTGAGATATAACATTTAATCAGAACTTTATAATATCATAAGAATAAAGGGATTCATGATATAATATTCCAAAGGATAGTATATACACCATATAAGAGTGAATTGGTGCATAACAACAATTAAGTATCAATAGAAATTTTAAATTTGATGAAACCCCTTATAAAAAAGGTATCCTTAAATTAAGGATAAATAAATCTCATAATTATGTGTGAAAAATATAAATACACCCAATATAAGTGGATATTAAGTGTAAAAAAATAAATTTTCATTCACACATATTCAAAGAATGACATATTCAATAACAGCATGTTGAACCCAAAGAAATCGAAGTTGGGTTAAGAAGTTCCCTTTGTAAAATTCGACAGCCTAACTACGTCACTTTAAAATTCATAAAATTAGTTGATTAGAGAGAAAATGGTATCTCAACACTTGGAAATAAAATATAAATCAATAAGGATATAATATTACATATCCCATTATATAAATATGTAAATTAAAAGATACAACAAAATAAGTCTTTTTAAAAGAGGAGTGTGAGAGGTTCCCTTACCGATTTGGGCAAATTTCGAAAAGTACACCCCATGAAAGAAGGGTCATACAATGAAGATGTAACTACCCATAAAAGAGATTATATTATAAAAATAGTAAAATAATTCTCAGTACATACACCACACAAAACAAAATAGTGGCCAATGTAGCATTAATCTCACGGGAATAAAAAGTGAGATGAAAATCCCCTTATGAAAATCCTACAGCCTAACGGCGCCACATAAAACATCCAAAAATGGATTGATGAGATAAAATAGGGTCTCCCATCATATGAAAGTTGAAATTACAGTAATATTAATATAAAATATCATCCCCAAACATAATAAATAGTAGCTTAGAATAAGTGACATAAAAGAGAGTACTTAAAAAGAAAGAGAGGTTGGATCCCTTACCACAAGTCTGACTTGTCTTGTTCGTTTCTTTATATTCATGAATAATAAAATTTTTCCAATATATAATTTCTTAAGGTCCTACTTTAAATATTATTATTCCATTCATATCTCATATAATAATGTTATAATAATTGGTTAATAATGTGAGTTCATATCAGATGTTTTTGTCAATGTTTGGTACATGAGTCAAAAATGAACTTGTTTGAAAATGATTGTCCATGTAGTTATAAGTAAATCATCTCTAGAATAGTATTAAAAATTAAAATATCATATATATCCAGTAAATATTCATTTTATAATATTCCATAACATTTGGAGATAAAAAGAAATGAAATGCATCGTTCATGGAGACGGTAGGTCGTACGTACGCATGAACGCTACTTTCATTTCATTGACATATTAATGGAATTAAAAATAATTGAGAGATATATATTATAATTCCAGTATAACATATATGTTTTATAGGTCACATAAGTTCATTAATTTCATTCTTTATACATTCCATGTATTGCATGAACGAGTCACATCACTTGAGGGGGCGGTAGTCCACATTTCCTCGTATGAAATTATCGCATTTGCACAACATGCAAAGAATAACGGTATGTTTCAAATATAAAATACAGAAGCATATGGAAAACCAAAATACCATATATATCATATATAAAATACAGTGACATCATAATGGACACCATGAAATGTGTTAAGAGAAAATTGAACAATCATTGTTTCGTGAGGCAGTAATTTTCCATCCACAGAAACAATATGTTCTTTAACCATTAGACGGAGGTGTGTGTAAGTTTATCTAAAATACTTCACATAACAACATCCTATTATATTTAATATACTGGTTTTATTACAATAGAAAGGAATAAAAATAGTTTAGGGGTTTGGAGAAGCAAAATAACACAAAAAACACACAAGTGAAGATATTACCTTTAAATCGGGTAACTCCTGTTGGTTTGAACCAAAATGGTATCTTGAAGAGCATTATGCCAAAGGTGAGGAATAAATGATGAATAGAGGGATGTGGAGAGATGAAATGGGTAGGGTTTTGCCGAGAAAAAGGCTTGAGAGTGTGGGTAAGGTGGTAGAGGTGGGGGACTTTTATAAGAGAAGAGGAGGGGCACTCTTAGAAAGTTATAAAAAATTACTTTATTATAAAATTATTTTAGGATTTTAAAGGTCCCAAAAGGATATATTTCGAGGGTAAGGTTATAAGGAATCTAAATCCTCCAATAAAATAGGTTTGTGACAAGTTTATGACTTAAATTTCACCCAATCCTCTCATTTTACTTAAATCGTTCATTTATGATGTAATCACTGCATCATCACGGTGTCATAAATAAATTAATTTATTTAATGTATAAAAATTATAAAAAAATATAATTATGTAGAAAATAATTTTATCTTTCTAATGAATATTTATAGTAAAAAATATGACTTGTATAACCCCATGTAATAATTGTTTTAGTAAAACAATACATGTTTCTGACATTTTAATTTTAACTTTAAATAAACAGTTATTAATGTCATTTTCCAACCAATGTGGCTCCATGGGGACCCCAAGATGACCCATGGATTGTATTGGTCGGACATGACTCATCCAATAAGATTAGGACATGTGTCAAAGTCATTTCATATTATTATAACCTTATCTTTATCATAAATTACACTAATTACCTTTAATCGCGATTAATAAAACATAAAAGTTACTATTCACCAGAAAATCATTTTAATCCAATTGAACCACATTTTACATCCTAATGACAACCATGTATGTCTGATTTTTTTAATTCAAATCACAGAAGTGGTAATGTTTCATTTAAATGAAAAAATAGTTTTTAAACTACCACTTAGTGGTTTCACTATTCATCAAAAATTGAAGTATTTCAGAAAATTACCAAAAATTCACCCTAAGATACATTTGATATTATGAATTAAAAAATTATGTCTATTTTAAAAAATTAAAAAAAAATAAGTTTCATTAATTAATTTAATAATTAATTCCCACTGTCAAAACAAATAGCGTGTTTTCAAGAAACAATATCTATTAAAATATTGACACTAGTTTAAGTTCAATTTAAAATTGAAATTAATTCCAATGACCAAAATTGGATTAAATGGTAAAAGTATATTCTAAATACACTTTAATCTCAACTAATAATATAACATATCCATATAAATAAATCAGATTAAAAAGAAGGTTTTGAATTAAAATGCAACATTTTCACTAAAAATGATCTTTATCGGAAAAATAACAAAAATTTACACAAAGTAAATTTTGATGTCCAGATTCTAAAGAAGGATTTAATTTTGTCAAATACAACATATAAAATTTTCAAAAGTATATTTAAAAATGGTTCTCCATCAAAAGGCGGTTAATCTACCTTTTAATGAATATTAGAAGATTTATGCTTAAAATTGGATTCATTTTCATTTTAAGCCTCTAACATTTATTGGATAAATGTAAAAATATTTAAAAAACATATGTAATAATTTTGTAGTTATTTTTGTTCATTCCCGCCATTACAACGGCTAGGTGTAAACTATTATAATATTATTATATTATTAGTGTGCAACGTAAGATTTCAAAGAAACTCGTTGTTGCGTATTGGGTACTCCATCGAGCATAGCATTCCCTTTAAAGTAGTATTAACATTTTATTCACAAATATTGATAAAAATTATAATGTAATATTATTTATTTACCTGGGATGTTACAATAAACCCAATATAAAGATATTATAAAATAATATTTCAACCTTTTCCTATAGTGACCCACACCTCTCTTATAAAAGGGTACTTCCTCTTCTCTTAATTTCACACCACAAAAGCCCTTTGTCTTGGCCAACCCCTACCCAAATACCTTTTCAACTTCCCTGAATCCATCGTATAGTCATTACATTGATCATAATTCAAAATTAAGGATCCCTTTTTATCAACTCAAAAGGGAACACCCGATGAAGATGTAATAATTTCACCACCCTATTTCAAGTTATTTTCTTCTTCCACATACTCTTCTTTGTAGTTTCCATACCAACATAATAAATCTATTAAATTTTAAATAAATTGATGTTATTATAAATATGGAACAACCTTATTCTTTATTCTATCCATCCTATAAATGACAAAGTCACCATACGTGCGTACGTATGACTTAGAGTCTTCACGTCCTGGTGTAGTTTGTTATTCAAACCATTCATTATTTTATTGGGTATAATAATGAGTATAATTGAGGTAAATAATATATATGACATTTTAATTATTAATTATATATTATTTACCATCAAATTACATATTATCTCACAATAAATATAATTATATTATCGCTCATGCGTACGTACAGATTACCATCTCCACGAACGCGATGATATTAATTCACCATCATAATCATACATGAATAATATTCATTTTATGATTAAAAATAATGTTCAATAATTAATATAATTCTTGAGATAAATCAAATACATCTTTTTTATAAGGCCGCAGCCTTAAACCTTACTTAATCTTGAGTTATTACAAGATTACACATTGAGGATCTTTTCAGGTTTAGAGTTTTAGAGAATTAGATCATAAAAATTGCATTACATTCCACATTTAAACAAAGTGGTTACATAAAAGATATTATTCATTTTTCCCATCAACGGAAACATATTTAAAATAAAACATGGATTCTTTCTTGACACATCCTTGACACTATCATCATATCATGTACCCTTCCCTTGACCTGTAAAAAACATTTCAAAAACTTGGGATGAGCATAAAAATCTCAGTAAGGGATATAAAAATATGGAATGGAAACATGAGTACATGTATACATAAGAATGAAATCATACCTTACCCATAAATCATAAGCACTTTAACATACTGCATAAAATCATGAATAAATCATAGAAATCGTAAGACATAGAAGGTAACTTGAGGCATTCATAACATTCTTACGTAGGGAGTAACCCTCTTGGTTACATTTGGAATACCCACCACAGTATATTCCCTAAATCTCTTCTTAGAAACCTTAACGTTTCACTCCTTCGCGTTACCCAATGCATTGGAGAGCTATATCGGGATCACCCGCCCTTAGTTTATCACGGAACCACCCGTTTCCATAATAATTCCCAAGAAACATAACATAAACTTATCACATAAAACATTCATAAAGGAATCATAACATTTCCACATTTCAATCACAATATAACATTTTAGTATATTAAAATAATGAATCCATTCAAAAAGAAACCATTTCCAAAACCATTTAAAACATTTAATAAAGATATTTTTGAATCAAAGTGTCCCATACCACCTTCAATATTTTAAAATTTTAAACCATTAATATCCATATAAATAAATCCTTAAAAACATTTTGAAAACATCTATATTAATAATAAAAAATAATTAAAACATTTAAAGTGATATTTTGGTAAAAGGGGTTCTACCAAAATTAGAGACACTTGAATACAATAATTGAAGAATAACATTTAGTCAGAAATTTATAATATCATGAGAATAAATGGATTCATGATATAATATTCCAAAGGACAGTATATACACCATATAAGATGGAATTGGTGCATACAAACGATGATGTCTCAATAGAAATGTCAAATCTGATGAAATCCCTTATAAAGAAGGTATCATTAAATTAAGATTAAATCAATCTCAAAATTATGTGTGACAAATATAAATACACCCAATATAAGTGGATATTATGTTTAAAAAAAATAAAAGGTCATTCAAACATATTCAAAAGATGACATATTCAATAACTACATGTTGAACCCAAAGAAATCTAAATTGGGTTAAGAAGTTCCCTTGGTAAAATTCAACAGCCTAACGGCATCAGTTCAAAATTCAGAAAATGAGTTGATGAGAGATAAAAAGGGAATATCATCACTTGGATATGAAATTTACACCAATAAGGATATAAAATAACATATCCCAACATAATAGTATGTTAATTAAAAGACATAACAAAAGAAGTCTTTTAAAAATAGGAGGGTGAAAGGTCCCCTTACCGAGTTGGGTAACTTTCGAAACATACACCCCATGGAAAAAGGATCATACAATGAATATGTGAATACCCATAAATGAAATTATACTACACAAAGTTTACAATAATGGTAAGTACATACACCACTCAAAGGAAATTGTGGCAAATGTACCATAAATCTCACGGGAATAAAAGTGAGATGAAAAATCCCTTACGAAAACATGGCAGCCTAACAACGCCACTTAAAACTTCTAAAATGGATTGATTAGAGGAAATAGGGTCTCTCATCATATTACCATAAAACATACATTAAGATTAATATAAAATAACAACCCAATCACAGGAAATATGAGCTTAAAAGGAATGACATAAAAGGGTGTACTTAAAAAAGAAAGAGAGGAGTAGGATCCGTTACCTCAAGTCCAACTAGTCTTGTTCGTTTCTTTATATTCCTGAATAATAAACCTTGGTCAATTTATAATTTCATAAGGAACTCCTATAAATATTATTATTCAGTTCATATCACATATTTTAATGTTATAATAATTGGTTAATAATATGAGTTCATATCAGACGTTTTTGTCGATGTTTGGTACATGAGTCAAAAATTGAACTTGTTGGAAAATAATTTTCCATGTAGTTATAAGTACATCATATCCATAATAGTATTGATGGTTTAAATATAATATATATCCAGTATATATTCATTTTATACTATTCTATATCATTTGGAGATAAAAATTAAAATCACCGTTCATGGAGATGGTAGGTTGTACGTACACATGAACGCTACTTTCATTTTTTGTCATATTAATGGAATTAAAACAAAATGAGAGAGATATATATATATATATATATATTTTATAATTACATAATGATATCCATAATTTAGATGTAATATATTTAATATATATCCATTATATATATGTACTTATAATAGTACATAACATTTTGAGATAAGTAATGAAATGTACCATTCATGGAGACGGTAAGCCGTACGTACGCATGAACGCTACTTCCATTTCTAGTTCATATTTAATGGAAATAAAACATAATGATACATAATAGTATTTTAATTCCAGTATGGTATCATATATAATATCATTAAATATATCCTTTATACGTACCACATATGGTATTAACGAATCAAATCACTTTGAGGGGGTGGTAGTCCGCATATCCTTAAATGAAGATATCGCGTTTACCCATAATGGAATCCATAAAGGTATTCTATAACTAATAAATACAGAAGCTTAAGTAAAACATAAACATATTATATATCATATATAAATATAGTTTCATCTTAATGTCCACCTTTGAAGGTGTTAGAAGAATATTGAACAATCATCATTTTGTGAGGCAGAAATTCGCCATCCACAGAAACAATATGTTCTTTAACCATTAGATGTAGGTGTGTGTAAGTTTAGATCTAATAATTCTTATAAAAACATACTAGTATATTGGAGATACTGTATTTGTTACAAAATAAATTAATAAAAAGATTTTAGGGGGTTGGAGAAGAAAAATAAAACAAAAGGACACAAGTGAAGACATTACCTTAAAATCGGGTAACTCCCTTTGGATTGAGCTCAAAGGCATCCTTGGGAAGACTTCTTCCCAATGTGAGGATTCAAGGAGTTATATATGGATGTGGAGAGACAAAATGGGCAGGGGTTTTCCGAGCCAAAGGCTTTGTAAGTGTGGGTAAGGAGGTAGGGGTGGGGGCCTTTTATAAGAGGAGAGGAGGGGCACTTTTGGAAAGGTATAAAATGTAACTTTATTTCCAAATGTGTTTCTGATTTTAATGGTCCCACATTGATGTGTTTAAGGGATAAGGTGATAAGGGTTCTAAATCCATCCATACAATAGGTTTTGGACATGTTTAGGTCTTAGATTTTACATTATCTTTCCATTTTATTTAAATCGTTAAATAACGAGGCCATCGCTGCATCATCATGATGTCATAAATAATTTAATTTATTTAATGTCTAAAAATTATATAAAAAATACTATGATGTAGGAAATCTTTTCATATTTCCAATTAATATTTATAGTCCAAAAGATCATTTATGTAGACAAAAGTAAAAATATTTTACTTAGGTGATACATTCTTTGTTACATTTAACATTCTTTAAAAAAAAATATATAAAGTCACTTTCTCACAAAAGTGATTCCATGGGGCCCCCATGTTTGGCACAAGGCATCCCATGGCCGGACATGAGACAACCAGTAGCCTTAGGACACATGTTTGGGTCGTTTTTCATTATTATGATATTATCTTATTATCTTTAACTACCCGATTACTCATTAATCAAGATAATTAAAGATAATTACGGTCGTTACTATTCATAATGTCCAAAAACAAAAGAGTCTTAATTACACAATTTGGACCTTCTGATTCTAAATATTTAATCCATTTTACCAAATTACGAACACATAAATTTCAATAATTAATCTAAAAAAACATCCCGTTGTCAAAACAAATAGCGGGTTTTTTAGAAGCAATATTTACGAAAAGTTTGGCACTTGTTTATGCATAATTCCAAAGTGAAATTCATCCCAATGACCATAATTGAATTACATGGTAAAAATATATTCTAATTAAACTTTAAAAAAAATTAAAAAGATAATATAACCATATAAATGTATTATATGAAAAAGCAGTTTTGATGTAAAATGCAGTATTTTTCACTATTCATTGAAAAATTAACATTGTCAGAAAAATACCAAAAATTAACCCAAGGTAAATTTCAATGTCCCAATCATAAATAATATGTTTATTTTGAAAAATATAGCTTATAAAATTGTCAAAAAGTGGATTTAAAGGAGGTTCTCCATTAAAAGGCGGTTAATCGACCTTTTAAAGAATATTATAACGTTTATGCTTAAAATTGGATTCACTCGCATTTTTAATCCTCTAACATTTATTGTAAAAAGTAAAAATATTTAACAAACATATATAATAATTTGTTAGTTAGTTATATTCATTCCCACCATCACAATAGCTAGGCGTTAACTACCATTTGAAATAATATTATTTTATTATTAGAGTGCAACGTAAGATTTCAAAGGAACTCGTTGTTGTGTATTGGGTAAGCCATCGAGCATAGCGTTCACTTTAAATTAATATTGAAATTTTATTCAGAAATAGGGATAAATATAAAAATTTCATATTCTTTATTTACCTAGGGTGTTACATCCTTCCCCCCTTTTGGGAATTGCTTCCTCATAATTATTAAAATTGGGCTTGGAAACTTCATTGAAAATCCCACATCGGAACAAGTGTCAGTAAAAAAATCACTTTAAAATAAAGAAAGATAAGTACAAAGGTCATCCGAGTTAACCCATACTAGGATTCCAAGTATGAAAATATGGACATGGAGTAAAAAAAAGGGTCATGTTCTGATAGAGAGTGATATAAAACATGTTTAGGAGAAACTTAACCACAAGAAAATCACAAACATGTGATGGGTTAAATGGTATTCGATTCCCCAGTAGGAAAAGTTAATAGAAAACATTTTTGTTTTAAGTTACTTTCTATTGAGGAATTTGTTCATAAGGAAACATAATCACTTATCCTTTTGACTTTCAACTTTTATTAGATTCCTTACACAACTCATATTTTCTCCAAAAGACGAGTATTTAGGAAGACTTGTTCGCATTAAGATTACTATAATCAACTTCTAGAGAATCACCTAATCCACATAAGAGAACTATATAATTCCCATGTCATTAGACTTTAATCAAAAACAAAACCATAAGGTTAGTAAAAGATCAGATAATCCAGAAAAGGATAACCCTTAAGAAAAATATAATATATTCTTAATCTCCAAAATTTGTCCAACAAAACCCACGGTTCAACGAGGACCATTCGATAAACAATTTTTCAATAAAATTATTCAAATTAAACCAAACTAAAATTGGAACCCAAATAGTTGAATGATTTAGCCACATAGTCTTCCAAGTTAAATTGTAACATTTATCTCCAAAAAACATCATTTTCTCCTAAAGTCTTGTATTGATAAGTAATTAACCTAATCACATATCCTACATGATAGGTTAATAAATTTTTCATAGATAACCCAAAATCAACATACTCTTAATTCATAAAATCATCTAACTAAAAGGAATCAGTCAAACTAACCAGAGACTTTACGTAGTCCAGTGGTAGGCGATAAATACCAGTCGCACATTGGTTGTGGGTTCGATTCCTACAGCTTTTTTCCGACGCGACGGGTTGTCACACAGTATGCGTGTTGTCCTTTTTATAAAACTCCAAAAATAACCCTACTATGTTTTAACCTCAATAGTTTCCTTATACCTCTCATTTTCTTCCAAATTCGTTACCATCTCAACATCTGAATTCTTGAAGTCTTATTTCACCATCATAATATAAAATAAAACGATTCCCAAAATGAATAACATCATACCTTGATCATGGAGTCCACTCGGTTTAATCGTCATCTTGCTCACGTAGGTAGAAGTCCCATGCATTACAACAATGATTTAGAGATCTTTCAAAATCATCTGCTTCCTCCATCCAAATACACCTTGTACAACATGGGTCATATGGGTGTTCACAGAAAAACAGTTTTGGAAAATAGTCATGTATGACATATAATTCCAAAACATCTAATAAAACATGATTTCTATAAAATAGTCAGATAGAATTTGAGTTGAAACTTTCTATTATTGGTCCTTTTAAAATACCATAAGTATGTGCTGAGATAGTATATTTTAAAAGAAAATATAAATAGGTTGTGCAAGGGTCTCCTTCCTCACCACCATTTTTAATATCATAATATGCTTCAAATTCTTGTGATAAGGTAAAATATTTAAAAATACCTTGATAATATTTACCTTTCTTGAAAATATGAGAATATTGTGAAAATAGTATTTGTCTAAAAACAACCCACGATCGGCGATGATAACGAGGTATAGTGGAGGTGTTTGATATCTCAAACAACTTCTTTCAAGTGAGTTGTATACTAGAAAAAATTTCACAATCATCCGAACATGACTTTGCAATAATTATTGCAAGCATGTCATCAGGAAGAGATATGAATGTCCTTTGAGATCCTTCTCCTTCCATTCGTAACCGACTTTACTTGACTTAAAAAAAAGTTATAAAATAAGGATTTAACTAAAATAATAGATATAGGGACTAATAATGTGTCTAACAAAAACTCCTAATCCCTAAAGATGTCTAAACCGACCTCTGATACCAACTATAAGGCCCCAGCCTTAAACCTTACTTAATCTTTAGTTATTACAAGAATACACATTGAGGATCTTTTCAGGTTTAGAGTTTTAGAGAATTAGATCATAAAACATGCATTAAATTCCACATTTAAACAAAGTGGTTACATAAAATGTAGTATTAATTTTTCCCATCAATAGAAACATATTTAAAATAAAACTTGGATTCTTTCGTGACACTTCCTTGAAAATATCATCATATCATGTACCCTTCCCTTGACCAGTGAAAAAAATTTCAAAAAAATGGGATGATCATAAAAATCTCAGTAAGGGATATAAAAATATGGAAAGGAAACATGAGTGCATGTATACATAAGAATGAAATCATACTTTACCCATAAATCATAAGCACTTTAACATACCTCATAAAATCATGAATAAATCATAGAAATCATAAGACATAAAAGGTAACTTGAGTCATTCATAACATTCTTACGTAGGGAGTAACCCTCTTGGTTACGTTTGGAATACCCACCACAGTATATTACCTAAATATCTTCGGAGAAACCTTAACGTTTCACTCCTTCGCGTTACCCAATGCATTGGAGAACTATATCGGGATCACCCACCCTTAGTTTATCACGGAACCACCCATTTCCATAATAATTCCCAAGAACCATAACATAAACGTATCACATAAAACATTCATAAAGGAAACATAACACTTCCACATTTCAATCACAATATAACATTTTAGTATATTTAAATAATGAATCCATTCAAAAAGAAACCATTTCCAAAACTATTTAAATCATTTAAAAAAGAGATTTTTGAATCAAAGTGTCCCATACCACCTTGAAGATTTTAAAATTTTAAACCATTAATACCCATATAAATAATTCCTTAAAACCATTTTGAAAACATGTATATTAATAAGAAAAAATAATTAAAACATTTAAAGTGATATTTTGGTTAAAGGGGTTCTACCAAATTTAGAGACACTTGAATACAATAATTGAGGAATAAAATTTAGTAAGAAATTTATAATATCATGAGAATAAATGTATTAATGATATAATATTCCAAAGGACAGTATATACACCATATAAGATTGAATTGTGGAATAACAACAATGAAGTCTCAATAGAAATTTCAAATGTGATGAAATCCCTTATAAAGAAGGTATCCTTAATTTAAGGATAAATCAATCTCCATATTATGTGTGACAAATATAGATACACCCAATATAAGTGGATATTAAGTGTAAAACAATAAAAGGTCATTCAAACATATTCAAAAGATTACATATTCAATAACTACATGTTGGACCCAAAGAAATCGAAATTGGGTTAAAAAGATCCCTTGGTAAAATTCGACAGCCTAACGGCATCACTTAAAAATTCATAAAATGAGTTGATGAGAGATAAAAAGGGCATCTCATCACATGGAAATAAAATTTACATCAATAAGGATATAAAAGAACATATCCCAGCATAATAGTATGTGAATTAAAATACATAACAAAAGAAGTCTTTTAAAAAGAGGAGGGTGAAAGGTCCCCTTACCGAGTTGGGTAACTTTCGAAACGTACACCCCATGGAAGAAGGGTCATACAATGAAGATGTGAATACCAATAAATGAAATTATACTACACAAAGTGTATAATAATGTGCAGTACAAACACCACTAAATGGAAATTGTGGAAAATGTAGCATAAATCTCACGGGAATAAAAGTGAGATGAAAAATCCCTTACGAAAACTCGGCAGCCTAACGACGCCACTTAAAACATCCAAAATGGATTGATGAGATGAAATAGGGTATATCATCATATGAACATAAAACTTAGAGTAAGATTAATATAAAATAACATCCCAATCACAAGAAATATGATCTTAAAAGGAATGACATAAAAGGGTGTACTTAAAAAGAAAGAGAGGAGTAGGATCCCTTACCTCAAGTCCAACATGTCTTGTTCGTTTATTTATATTCCTAAATAATAAACATTGGTCAATTTATAATTGCATAATGACCTAATATTAAGATTATTATTCATTTCATATCACATATTTTAATGTTATAATAATTGGTTAATAATATGAGTTCATATCAGACGTTTTTGTCGATGTTTGGTAAATGAGTCAAAAATTGAACTTGTTGGAAAATAATTTTCCATGTAGTTATAGGTAAATCATATCCAGAATATTATTGATGTTTTAAATATCATATATATCCAGTATATATTCATTTTATACTATTCCATATCATTTTGAGATAAAAATTAAAAGCACCGTTCATGGAGACGGTAGGCCGTACGTACGCATGAACGCTACTTTCATTTTTTGTCATATTAATGGAATTAAAACAAAATGAGATATATATATATATGTTATAATTCCAGAATGATATCAATAATTTAGATTTAATATATTTCATATATATCCATTATATATATGTACTTATAATAGTACATAACATTTTGAGATAAGAAATGAAATGTACCGTTCATGGAGATGGTAAGTCGTACGTACGCATGAACGCTACTTCCATTTCTATTTCATATTTAATGGAAATAAAACATAATGATACATAATAGTATTTTAATTCCATTATGGTATAATATATGATATCATTAATTATATCCTTTATACTTACCACATATGGTATTAACGAATCAAATCACTTTGAGGGGGCGGTAGTCCGCACTTCCTTAAATGAAGATATCGCGTTTACCCATAATGGAAACCATAAAGGTATTCCATAAATGATAAATACAGAAGATTAAGTAAAAAATAAACATATTATATATCATATATAAATATATTGTCATCTTAATGGCCACCTTTGAAGGTTTTAGAAGAATGTTGAACAATCATCGTTTCGTGAGGCAGAAATTCGCCATCCACAGAAACAATATGTTCATTAACCATTAGATGTAGGTGTGTGTAAGTTTATCTCTAATACTTCTTATAAAAACATACTAGTATATTGGAGATACTGTATTTGTTACAAAATAAATTAATAAAAAGAGTTTATGGGGTTATAGAAGCAAAATAAAATAAAAGGACACAAGTGAAGACATTACCTTAAAATCGGGTAACTCCCTTTAGATTAATCTCAAAGGCTTTCTTGGGAAGACTTTTTCCCAATGTGAGGATTCAAGGAGTTATATAGGGATGTGGAGAGACAAAATGGGCAGTGGTTGGCTGAGCCAAAGGCTTTGTAAGTGTGGGTAAGGAGGTAGGGGTGGGGGCCTTTTATAAAAGGAGAGGAGGGGCACTCTTGGAAAGGTATAAAATGTAACTTTATTTCCAAATGAGTTTCGGATTTTAATGGACCCACATTGATTTGTTTCAAGGATAAGGTGATAAGGGTTCGAAATCCATCCATACAATAGGTTTTTGACATGTTTAAGTCTTAGATTTTACATTATCATTCCATTTTATTTAAATCGTTAAATAATGAGGTCATCACTGCATCATCATGATGTCACAAATAATTTAATTGATTTAATGTCTAAAAATTATAAAAAAAATACTATGATCTGGGAAATTGTTTTAGAATTCCAATTAATATTTATAGTAAAAAATATAATTTATGTAGACAAAATTAAAAATATTTTACTTAGGTGATACATTCTTTGTTACATTTAACATTCTTTAAAAATAAAAAGATAAAAAGTCACATTCTCACAAAAGTGATTCCATGGGGCCCCCACGTTTGGCACAAAGCATACCATGGTCGGACATGAGACAACCATTAGCCTTAGGACACATTTTTTTGGTCATTTTTTATTATTATTATATTATCTTATTATCTTTAACTACCTGATTACTCATTAATCAAGATAATTAACGATAATTACCGTCATTACTATTTATAATGTCCAAAAACAAAAGAGTCTTAATTAAAAAAATTCAATCTTCTGATTCCAAATATGTAATCCATTTTACCAAATTCCAAACACATAAATTTCAATAATTAATCTAAAAAAACTTCCTGTTGTCAAAACAAATAGCAGGTTTTTTAGAAACAATATTTATGAAAAGTTTGGCACTTGTTTATGCCTAATTCCAAAGTGAAATTCATCCCAATGACCATAATTGAATTACATGGTAAACATATAATATAATTTTACATTAAAACATATTAAAAATATAATATAACCATATAATTGAATTATATGAAAAAGCAGTTTTGATGTAAAATGCAGTATTTTTCACTATTCATTGAAAAATGAACATTGTCAGAAAAATACCAAAAATTAACCCAAGGTAAATTTCAATGTCCCAATCATAAATAATATGTTTAATTTGAAAAATAGAGCTTATAAAATTTTCAAAAATTGTATTTAAAAGAGTTTCTCCATGAAAAGGTAGTTAATCAACCTTTTAAAGAATGTTAGAATGTTTACACTTAAAATTGGATTCATTCGTATTTTTAATCCTCTAAAATTTATTGTAAAAAGTAAAAATATTTGAAAAACATATATAATCATTTTTTAGTTATTTCTATTCATTCCCACCATCATAACAGCTAGGCCTTAACTACCATTTAAAATAATATTACTTTATTATTAGAGTGCAACATAAGATTTCAAAGGAACTCGCTGTTGTGTATTGGGTAAGCCATCGAGCATAGAGTTACCTTTAAATTAATATTTAAATTTTATTCACAAATAGGGATAAATATAAAAATGTCATATTGTTTAATTACCTGGGGTGTTACACTTTCTATATCAAACATGGCTTACATAACCAAACATATAATGGAAAAGGTGTCTTTTAACACCCAAAATGATGATACTACTGAAATATTATTAAAAAAGAAATATTAAAGGATAATATATGATATAATATTTCTGTACAATTTAATAAAAATGTTTTAACTATTATATAGGAGGTTAACATGCCATCATCTGATAAAAAGTACAAGTTATGGGGTTTCTTATCTCACTTTTAATTCCGTGATATTTCCATAGTTCACCACTTATTTATTGCATGTGGTGTATCGAGTACTTCCATTTGATATATATTATAATGATTCTCTTTATAATCATGGTATTTTGTGACTCATTTGGAGAATATTAACTTTTGGTCATACGACTAGATTGATTACAATGTGGTACATGTTTTTCATCTAAAATTTTTCCCCATGAGATTCATGCTATATTTTTCACTATTACCTTTTGTGTGGTGTATGTACTTTCGAAGATTGTATTTTTTGTGTAATATACGTTAATTTTTGGGTATTTACATCGTCATTGGATGATCCTTCTTTTATGGGGTGTATGTTTTGTAAGTTACCAGATCGGTAAGAGAATTTCAATTTTCAATTTACACTCATTCGGTTTTACGCAAACTTCATTGATTACATTACTCCACGATTATGTGTGAAATAACTATTTATTTACTTATGTAGTAATTTACACCCCCCTTTGTGTGGATATACTTTTGATACACATAATAAATCTATTGACATATTCTCATGTCACCAATTTAAACATGATAAGGGTAATTTTAACTCAATTTCTATTCATTGAGTTGAACATCCAAGTCATTGGGGGGTTTTTTACAAGAATATGTGTTGTTTCCATCTGATTGATTTTCACTGAATATCCAATCATATAGAGTTTATTTAAAAATTTTACACATAATTATGTCATTGATTTATCCTTAACCTAAGGATATAGTCTTTATAATGGAATTCATCTCAACTTGCATTCCATTGAGACTTCTTTGTTGTTATGCGCCAATTAAATTTTATTTGATGTATATACTGTACCTTGACACAGTATATCATCAATCCCTTTACTGTCATGATATTATAAGGTTTTTATTACCTAAATTATATTTATTCAAGAATCTCTATTTTTTTAGGAACTCTAACTAAAATATCATTTTAAATGTTTTAAAAGTTTATTCTTCTAAATCATTATTATTAATGTCCATGATATAAAATTGGTTTTACTGATTTATATATATTGATATTAGTGCTCAAAAATTAAATTTTCCTTTAATAGTTCGAAAAAGGTATGGAAAACATTGATTAAAAAATCTATTTTAAACAACTTCTTGTTATATAGTGATACTTTTAAATGTTTTCATGAAAAAGGGGGTTTTTTCTCTCAAATAGTTTTGAAGATTGTTTTCATCTATGTCAATATCCTTCATTAATCTCGCTTAATGTTAATTTATTATAATAATATCCTCCATGTTGTATTGAATGAGTAATGTTGGACTATGGATGTTATATTTTTATACCATTCTTGGTTTATGGTTAAAGTATTGGCATTTCGTATGCTAGTTTAATACGAAAGATAATGTTATGTTTCAACATTTTATATGAGGAATGAATTGGACTTAGTAAGTGACTGGTGGAGCATGATATAGATCCCTGATGCATTAGTTAGTCTTATGAGACAAAATAATGTCTTGTAACAAGGCCTTGAAAAAGTCTTATTCGTAGTCTTGGCTAAATTCCATGACTATATGGTTAAGAAATCTGGCATTATGCATTCCATCATTATGAAATTAGCTATTAATAATACATGTGATTATTAAACTTGTATAATATACATGTGAATAATTAAATGGAATTATTTACTTTATCTTTTTCATATTAGGATAAAGTTAATATTGAAAAGGCTTGTGTTATAGTCTTATACATTGACTTAAATATTTAATCTTAGTTCTGATAGTTTCCATTTTCATGTTATACTTACTGAGAATATATTCTCACCCCTTTCTTATGTTTTATTTTCCCAAGATACAAAGAAGTATATTACGATTAACTTTTCAGAATAGGCTAAGTGATATAAGAGTGTTCAAAAAGGACACAATGTTTTTTTTCATGATGTAATATACAACATACGTATGTATTTAGTACTTACAAGACTACTAAATTGATCGGCCTTTTGGGACATGATTCCTTGTATCATTTCAATGTTATGTAATAATTCACCGACTCTGGGTAACTGGGGTCGGAGAATTACAGTTGGTATCAAAGGAACTTTAGTAGAAACCTAGGAAACTAAATTTAAAAAAAGTCTGATTAGAAAACACTCTCCTAAGATATATATTGAGAATTTTTATATATGAACACCCAAAAAAATTGGTAATGTAAATATTATGTGGGTATTCTAGGAAATACATCCCTGTCTGGATATGAGCATGTAGAGGAGTCTCTGGAACATATATACCTAGGAGTGAAAACTCTGACAAGGAGTTTTGGTCATTACCTAGGGTATCCTGGTACATGACAACATGCCTTGTTGCAATCATGGTTATGACACTCTCGTGGGATATGCTTTGGATAATTCAAATTTTCATTACAATCCGATTTCATGGATTTTTATATAGGATGAGAATAAATAACCATCGTTAATCCTATGGTTTTTTAGATTGAATGTAAGGTGTTATGATATTCTTTAAATGTTTTTATGACTCACATTATGCTTTCTTGTGTTAGTCAATAGATGGATTCCAAGGTAGTCATAGTAATATTGAACATGATGAACAAGGTGGGCATGATGGTGGAAATGAGAAACAAAATGGAATGTTGATAGGTTTAAAAGATGTCATGTTCATGCGGAATCGGTTTTCCAAAAATATGATCAACAAAATATTTATTAATAAACACCCTGACTCATCAATGAAGAGAGATGCGGTGAATGAAAAGGGATCCAGTAGTCGATACCATGGAGAAATGAAACCTCCATTTCCATCATGCTGGAAATGTGGCAAGAGATACCTAGGAAAGTGTCATAATGGAACAAAGAAATTTTTTATGTGTGGGATAGATGGAAATAAAGTAAATAATTTCTGATGAAAAATGAAGACAGCTATGGATAAAAATAAAAATGAACCCACAATTACATTTATAGTCATTTCCCATAAATGTAGGTGACCCAGACATTACTCTATTGAATTCCCTAATCTATAAGATAACCTATTGGTCACAGAAGAACCAATGTGGAAAAAAATGGATGGAGAAATGTTTAAAAGTACTAGTGCTCTTTTTTGATGGGATTACATTGGATGTATTTTCTATTATATGTGAAACCTTATGGTTTTTTATGTGAGAAATCTATTTGAGGAATATTTATCTTTTCTTTTGTTGATATATTTATAAAGAAGCATTTGGGTTTATATGATCCTTGAATGGTCTTTTCTTTTGTGCTCTTTGAGTTTCTGTTTAATTCTTGGGAAGAAAATGAGAGGTATGAGGTAACATTTGAGGTTTAATTATGTTATGGTTATTTTGAAGAATTTACCCTATTTTGGGAATGTTATAAAATATCATTTTTGAAAAAGGACAACACACTGACCGTGTGACAACCCGTCGCGTCAGACAATGCATCGGGAATCGAACCCACGACCAAAGTACAATTGGATTTATCACCTACGACTGGACTATGTGAAGTCCCTGGTTAGTGTGACTAATTATTTCTTGTTTAATTAATTTTTTGATCAATAATAAGTTCATTTGGGATCTTAGGTATTATCAAATGGTCATCCTTAGTATAGGAAAATGATTTGGGTATTAACTGATAAATTTTATTTTGGAAGACATTCACTTTGTTGTGAACACTATATGCCAGAGGAAAATAGAATACTAAGGGATATCATTTAAGGATTAATGGTGGATTTTTATCTATGTTTTTATTTTGGATTTATAGTGATTTCTGTTATTTATGTAAATGACTATCCTATCATAGAGAATATGTGAAAATGTTAATTACCTTTAAGTATGTGACTTGAAGAGTAGTTGATATTATACGGAGATACAATCTAATGCGAATGACTATGTAATCAAATTATTCAATATTTTGGGTTTCAATTTTAGTTTGGATTATATTGAAAGATTATATATACAATTGTTTATCGAATGTTATTTATTGAACATTAGGTATTGTTGGTTTAATTTTAGAAATTAAGATTAGTATTTCTTTCTCAAAAGGATTATCCTTTTTGGGGATAATCTAATCTCTTACTACCCATTTTAGTTTTGGTTAATCACTAAATACAATGTAAATAATTAGTTTATCCTATTTTGATCATGTGATTCTCTAGATGTTGATTATTGCGCTTCAGGAGTGACCAAGTCATATTGAATACTCATCGTTTGGAAAAAAAGATGAGTTAGTGGTAGAAATTTATTAAAGGATTAAACTCTACATAAACATTAAGTACATATCTTTATTTTCATAGTCACTATCATAAATAAATTCCTTTACTTTATAAAATGGACATAAAAAAATAATTTTGTCAGATTACTTTTCCTACTGGGAAACTGATGACTGTTTGTACTATCACAAGTTTGTGTTTTTCTTGTTGTAAACTTTCTCATGATCAATTTTTCTATCACTCTTCATCAGAACCTGACACCTAGTTTATCTTCCATATCCATGTTTTCCTACATTGAATCCTAGTATTGGTTATATCGGGTGACCTTTGTACTTATCTTTCTTTATTTTAAAGTGATAGTTTTAATGACCATTTGTGATGTGGGACATTCAATGAATATCCCATACCCAATTCTAAAATTTCAAGGATTAAATTTCCAAAAGGGGAAAGAATGTAACATCCCAATATTTCATATTCATTTATTTTCTTTAAAGTAATTCAGTGGCATGTGCTACATGCAACATTGAGTTCTAGAGAAACACGACATTCCAAACTAGTCGTTCAAATGAGGTTATGAATAGTATTAACTGAAATTTGAATTTTATATACTCCATATTATTTTATAATCTATATTATGTGTTTCATATAAATAATATCATTACAAAATCGTTTTTTAGTTAAAAGATTTATTTTCAAAAAAATGAAATTTTATAGCCTTTTAATGGAGAACCTCGTTTAAAACAAATATTTGTAACTTTTATATATTAAATTTTATAAAATTAAATTATTCTTTAGAATCGGGACATAAAAATTTTGTTTGGATAATTTTTTTCGAACTTTGCTAATAACTTTCATATTTTTATGAATAGTGAAAAATACTATGTCATAATTGAAAAAAGCTTTTTTAATCGTAATAATTTATTGTGATAACTTATACATTTAAATGGTTTTTAATAATAATTAGATTATATTTTTATCATTTAATATAATTTAGGTCATTAGATTTAATTTCATAGTTAATTGGACTTAAAAATGTCAATCATTGTATAATTATTATTTCTTAAAAACATGTTTTTTATTTTGACAATAGGAATTAATTTTAAATTAACTTCCAACACTTCTGTGTTTTTAATTTGGAAATATATATTCCATATTTTTAATCATGTGGTCCATATTTTGTTAATAGGTATGTTTTATTTTAATAAACTTTGAACAATTACATCGGTAAATATTTTAATAACAATGATTAAGGGGTAAATATGATAAATAATGGTAAACAAATAATATTATAATAATATTAAATTACTATAAAATTGTCCTAACCTTATTGGACGATAAATTTATGACCATGGTCATCCATGGGTAGATTTTATGACCCCATAGAGCCACATGGAATTGATAATGACATTTTATATTAAATAATCTATAGTAAAGACAAAAATAACAAAAGCATGTATCTTTTAGTAAAACAATATATATATGAGGTTCTATAATTGATATAATCAACTATAAATCTTCATTAGAAATATAAATTAATTTCTTTCATCATGATAATTTATTTATAATTTTATACATAAAATATATATATTTATATATGACACAATAAAAATGTAGTATTTTCGGTATTAATTAACGAATCAAATAAATGATATTATAAATATTAAAATTAATATAATTTTATTTTTTCGATGCCATAAAATAATTTAAAAGTTGAATATGACATGTTAATATTGATTTAATGTATTTTTTTTGAACTAATAATGTTATTTTGACTTTCACAAAAAACCAAATACCAAATAGTGTCCAAATTGACATAAATGTGTTTAAAAAAAATATATTATTAATTGATATAATATTATTAAAAATAAGATCTTCAGAAAAAAGACATATATAATAATATATATTTCATTAATTAACCACTTGGTGTTCACTTGTGAATTTATAGTAAGTTTATTTACCATCTATTATAGTAATACAAGAGGACATAGTAAAAGTTAAACTTTTAAACATAGAGATAAATCTAAAAGATATGGTTAATATGGTAACCTAAACTTGAATAAAACTAATTTGTTGAGAGTATTTCGACTCATACCCACCTTATCAGTGAAATAAATACTTGTTATTCCATTATAAACCGAAAATTATTTAATTAGAAAATAATATTTCAATCTTTTCTTAAAGTGACCATCACCTCTCTTATAAAATGGTACTTCCACATCTCTTAATTTCACACCTCCAAAGCCATTTGGATCCACCAAAACTGGCCCAAATAACTTACCTACTTCCATCACATCAACCTATAGTCCTTACATAGGTTATAAAGACAACCTATAGAGAAATTATGATCAACTCAAAAGGAAACACCTGAAGAAGAGGTAATAATTTAACCACCCTTTTTCACGTTCTTTACTTATTCCACTTTCTCATTCTTGGTTTTTCCATAACAAAATTATAAATCCAGTACCTTCTACATATTGGGATGTTATTATAAATATTTTACAACCGTTTTTGTTATTCTATCCATCCTATAAAATGAAAAAGTCACCATATGTGTGTTGGTACGATTTACCGTCTCCACGTCGTGGTGTAGTTTGTTATTCAAAATCATCATTATTTGGATGGGTATAATAATGAGTATAATTGATTTAAATAATAAACATTACATGTTAATTAATCTTTATATTTTACATACATTACAACTACATACGTTCTCACACCCAGTATAATGATATTTTTTCTCGTCCGTACGTACGGATTACCGTCTCCATGAACATGATTAGATTCATTCCCCATCATAATAATACAAGAATAATTATCATTTTATGACTAAAAATATTTTTCAATAACTTAATATCATTCTGGATATGCATCAAGTACATCCTATCCACAAAAAACATGGCTTATGTAACTAACCATATAATGGAAAAGGAACCAGTTGATACCCAAAATGTTGATACTACTAAAAAAATTAATAAAAAAGAAACATTAGAGGATCATATATGATATAATATTTATGTATAATTTTATAAAAATGTTTTAACTATTATATAGGAGGTTAACATAACATAAACTAAGTAAAAGTACAAGGTAAGGGGTTCCTTATCTCACTTTTAATTTCCCGATATTTCTATTGTTCGCCGCATATTTATTTCCTATAGTGTATCATGTACTGAAATTTGTTTTATATTACCATGATTCTATTTATATTCATGGTATTCTGTGATTAATTTAGTGATTATTAGCCTTTGTTAATAAGGATATATTGATTACAATGTTGTAAGGGGTTTTCATCTCACTTTTATTCCTGTCATATTCATGCAATATTTGACACTATTACCTTTTGAGTGGTGTTTGTAATTGCCATGATTATACTGTTTTCATAATATATATGAATTTATGGGTATTTACATCATCATTGTATGATCCTTCATTCTTGGGTTTTATGTTTCATAAGTTACCAAATCGGTAAGGGAAATTCAAATTTCAATTTAAACTCATTCGGTATTACGCAAACTTCATTGATTACTTCACTAAAATATTATGTGTGAAATAACTATTTATTTACTTATGTAGTAATTTACAATACCCATTGCGTGGATATAATTTGGATACACATAATAAATCCATTGATATATTCACAAATCATCGATATAAACTTGATAAGAGGAATTTTAACTCAATTTTATTCATTGAGTTAATCATCCTATTCATTGGTGTGGTTTTTACAAGAATATGTGTGAATATCCTCTGATTAAATTACACTGAATATACAAAAATATTGAGTGTATTTATATTTTCCACGCATAATTTTGACATTGATTTATTTTGAACCTATGGATATGGTCTTTATAAAGGAATTCATCTCAACTTACTTTCCATTGAGACTTCTTTGTTGTTATATACCAATTCACTATTATTTTGTGTATATACAATACATTGAAATAATATATCATGAATACTTTTATTCCCATGATATTATAATGTTTTAATTACTCAATTATTTGTATTTAATCATCTCTCATTTGGTTAGGAACTCAAACTAAAATATTATTTTAAATGATTTAAAATTTTAGTCTTCAAAATCATTCTCATTAATTTCCATTTTTTAGAATTGGTTTTATTGATTTATTTATATGGATATTAATGTTTTAAAATTAAAATTAATTTTAAAAGTTTCAATGTGTTATGAGACACTTTGATTCAAAAATCCATTTTAAACAACTTCTTGATAAATAGTTATAATTCTAATTGTTTTCCTGAAAAATGAGGTTATTTTCTAAAATACTTTTGATGATTATTTTCATCTATGTCAATATCATTAATTATTCTCGATTGAGGTTAATTTACTAGAATAAAATATGTCATATTGTATTGAATGATTTAGGTTTGACTATGGATGTACTATTTTCAGACCATTCATGGTTTATGGTTAAAGTATTGACATTTCATATTCTAGTTTAATATGAATGTTTGTGTTATGTTTCAAAATTTTCATATGAGGAATGAATTGGAATTATTAAGTGATGGGTTGATCCCTCTCTATCTCCTTGATGAATTATAAGGTCTGATGAGAAAAACTAGTGTCTAGGCACAATATCTTGAAAAAATCTAATTTTTATTCTTTCCCCAAGGCCTTGACTATGTGGTTATATTGTCTGGAATTATGCATTCGATCATTATGAAATTGGCTATTGATATTACATGGGATTATTCGACTAGTAGAATATAATTGTGAATAAGTAAATGTAATTATTTGATTTAACGTTTCCATATTATGATGAAGTTTAAGTTTAAAAGGATTGTGTTCTAGTCTTATAAACTACCTTAAATGTTTATTTTTATTTATGAAAGTTTTCACTTTATAGTTATCTTTACTGAGAATCTGATCTCACCCCTTTATTATGTTTTATTTTTCCCAGGATGCAAAGAATCATTTCACAATTTACCTGTAAGAATAGGCTGTGGGATAATAAAGTGTTCAAAGGGGAGACAATGTTATTTTTTATTTCATGATGTAATGTATAACATATGTACATATCTAGTAAATCCAAGGCTACTAAACTTATCGTTATTTGGGGAAATGATTCCTTGTATAATTCCAATGTTATGTAATAATGCACCGACTCACGGTAACTGGTCATGGGGTTTTACAATTTAGGTCATACCCTTATAAATAAAATAAATCATTATATTTAAGATATTGAGGTTATCATATAATCATGATATAATAAGAATTGAATTAGTGGAGAAAGAAATAAATCAAATGTTCTTTTCAAAGAAAATTACCAATTCTTCATATAACTCCTTTGGGGTTTCAAAAAAGGGATTACATGTGTGGTTTTAGACCAAATTTCACGTTCATATATTTGTAATATTGATTTTGGGAGAATATGTGGTAGTTTTATTAATAAGTAATATCGATTTAGATATGTGGAGAAGCGAGAGGGTGAGTTGACTTTTTATATTGGAGGCTGAGTGTAATTATTGTAAATCAAATAAGGTAAACATTATTGAGAGATATCCCAAACTTAATTTTTCTCCAATAATAGTTCATTTTTTATCCATGAGGGTAAGAGGTATATATATATATCCATTCTACTGTTTTGGAATTATTTCTGGATGATTTTGGCCTCTTAATATACTATTTAGTCCCCTAGTAATTTAGTTTTTCTCTTAATAATTATAATTAATTTTATCTATTTTCAGTAATAATTTAGTCAAATATTCTGTTGAAGTTATTATTAATTATACATTATGATGATTCTAAATAAGGAATACATTTTACTAAATAATCCAATATACTAGACGAAACACAATTTTTTTAATGTGAAATAATCAATCTTTTGAAATACATTTATATCAACTTTATGAGTGAACTTAATTATATTGGAATAAATTTTATTAATATATGAATAATTGTTTTAGGTATATGTTAAAATATATAAAACTTCTTTCAAATATATAAATAAATTACTAAACAATGTATCTTTCAATCAAAATTCATTCTTTTTTCACCATTCAAAAAAATGAAACTTCTTCAAAAAATTACAAAATATCACCCAATTTAATTTTTGATTTTTCACATAAAAAAGTATAGTATTTTTTTTTAAAAATATTTATAAAATTTTCAATTTTTGTTAAAATAAATCCTTTCATTAAATGGTTGTTAAAAATTATTCTATAGAAATATATTGTTTTCTTCCTAAAATTGTGATTATTCTTAGTTTATGATAATTAGATGTTCTGAATTAATGTAAAATTAGTTGGTATAATCTATAATATTTATATTTCATTTTGATGTCTTGAATTTGGGATTAAAATAATTTATTAAAATAAAACACTTTCGTCTGTTGAAAAATAGATTCTCAAAAAAAATCCATTATATTCATTTGGATTATTTATTTTAATTTATAATTAGTTTATAATCAAATAATTTATTTTATAAACTTGTGTAAACCATAGTTTTGTAATTTAGATACCTTATTCACATATACCATTCCAATGTTGTGGTTATAAATATAACAATATTTTAATTAAAATAATAATAGTATATTTATAGTTTAGTAAAATTTTGTCTTACGTATAACATAAGCTATTTCCATAATACATTATTTTGTGTAACACAAGACAAAAATAGTGTTGTGTATACCACAATATAAAAATAGGGGTGTGTTTACTGGGACCTTGACTTGGAGTCGCAAACAATGCAAGAATAATTTGGTTTTTTCCTATAATAAAAGCTATATTCTGTTGTGCATGAAATGGAAAATATTAAAAAGACTATATTAATTTAAATTATATATATCATAAAATATCAGGGTGTTACATTCTACCCCCAGAAAAATTATTTTTCCCTCAACATTATTTTTGGTCATCAATGTTTTGATACATGAAGGACACATTCACTTAAACTCACATAATGGATTCACAATATTCCATTAAAATGTAAATTTTGAAACATAATAGTTGCCCAATTTAAATATGTACAAGTTTTCTATAGAGGAGAACATATGTGATGATTTGTAAAATGATGAAATGTGTAAATAATTATAGAGAGTGAAAGAGGTCATTAATCACAAGATAATGTGTGTTCCAAGGAATGTTAAGCACTGAAAAATTATAAATCTTGCATGATCTAAGATACCATTTGATTCATCAGAAATGAAGATAAAATGATAATTATTTTTTGATATCATTTTCCTAGATTCTGTTCATTATTATACTTCTTATGAACATAAGGAAATATAATTACTTGATATCATTTCTTTTCATTAGAACAATATCACCTTTTGGTTGTGCCTTTATTGATTTCAACATCAGCTCTTACTCCTAGAAATGAAGGTGAATTTTTTATTCCTTAAGTACAAATATATCCTGAGTTATAATGATAACGCATGCAAATTTTTCATTAGATATCATCATTGAAAAAATATTAGTACATGTTTTACAATATTCATAAATATTTATCTGATGATAAAATACATTAATCACTAAAACATCTATAATGTTTATCTAAAACCATAACATAAAAGATTTTCCATTTATCCCTTAAAAAATTTTAAAGTTCAAATCATTTTAAATTAAGTCATTGAATTTATAAAAATCATCTTAACATTGATCCTACATATATCATAATGTTACTCTTTGTTGTAATGTACCAAACTTCAAAATAAAATTATCAAGTTTTTCCATAAAATATTACTGCAACCATAATTACAGTAAAAATTATTTAAAACATATATTATTTCTTATTCCAATGATTATTTAATATATTAAAAAAATATAAATTTTGTAAAATTACAATTGGATAACATAGACCACATTTTTAATGAACCAATATTCAATTCTATGGTATTCTATATTATTCTATGTTCATTTTTCATATCATTCATCTCATTATTCAATTTAAACAAAATTATATCAACAATAGTAACACATTATGGTTAAAAGTAACAAAATTAAAATATTACCAATATATTAAAAAACATTTCTAGGCCATTAGAACCATTAAATATATTTTTTCAAATCCTTAGTGGATAAAGTATAATTCCTGATTCATATATCGTAATTTTTCAATTCCCATATATAAACATTTCAACCATCCAAAATTATTCTTCAACCATTATTTATGCACCCTAATATTATCCTTCTAAACCCCATTCTAGGAATTTGAAATATGAATCATTTATTTTGGTTTTTTAAAGACACTTTAATGATATAAACATTACTATTAGAATATCTCATACTATTGACATGTCATTTGTAAACTCATTATCTTCATAAGTAATTGAAATACTCACAACTCCATCATAATTATCTTCATTTGATTTATACATAAGGAATAGATTTTAATAAATTCCAATATTCCACATCTGAAACAATCAACATTAAACCAGTTTCTTTTTGTTCTCACAATTGACTATGACTCGAAATAAAAGTTTGAGAAACAATTATCATGGTATAAAACCACATAACAAAGAGAAATTACATATAATATTTATAAATAATTACACAATATTAAAATAATTTTATAAATCCCAAGAAATATCCCAAGAAATAAACCAAATATATCACTAATTTTTAATAATCTTGGTTTACAATGGTTGAAAACAGGGTTCATTTGATAAAAATTATATAAACCCAGGCTTAATATACATGTATGTTACATTAATTTAGATAAATATTATACATATTAAAAAATAACATTCTTTAGAAATATAATAGTTTAGTGTATTTGGGAATGTAAAACACATTTTTCAAATTTGGAGAAAATATATTCAACAGATACGGTAAAAGTATTCCTAGTTATTACTCCAACTTAAAGCCTTTTTTCAGAACATAGGGAATGGAAACATAATAAATAATGATATCAACTGCACAATATGGGTAAATAATTTACATAAATAAGAATTACCTAATCATATAGGTAACATAACATGAAAATAAATATTCAATTAGAAACCCCACATATCAAAGATAATATACATTATTCATGGAATAATGATTGGAAGTTCCTAACACCACAATCATAAGGGAGATAAATCATCACAATCAATTGTGAACCTAATCTATGGTCATATAAGTTTGGAGACATCATAAATATAGAAAACCATTTCTTAAGTAATAGCAAACTCAATATAACATCAACATAGTGGATTAGGACACACCAGTTTCCCATTGTGGATGAGGACACACATGTTTCAAATTTGGATCAGGATACACATTCCTCTCTTGTTGAATCAAGATGAACCTATTTCTAATTATCTATTAGGACACAAATGCTTCTAATTATAGATCAGGACACACATGTTTCCCATTATGGATCAGGCCCTTCAACATGTTTCCCTTATTTATTTCATGAGATATAAATTTTTACCCAATTCATTAAAGTGATATATTGGTCCCACCCATCACATAACTAAATCCAGAAAACATTATCTGTAATGTAAAAATGATTCATTATATAATAAACCATATAAATATATGGACTTTAAAAACATCATATTATAATCCATGAAATGAAATGTGTTTAACAAAAATGTCATCACATCATAACCAATAGAAAATATTTATATTTCATAACAATTTCTTAATAGGATTTCTTATGAGAGGAAGAGGGTATCATTAATGTTTTATTACTACATAACCCATGAAATTGGAATGTTATTAACCAAAAAATAATTATATTAATCAAAAACCACCCAATGAAATAACAATATTTTTTTATTTTTATCATATTTTTAGTAAATCATAATCAATTTCAAAGGATTTCCACTTATATTAAGAATAATTTCGAAAAGAGCATCTAAAAAATTCATTATGAAAATATATTTTATTCTTTGAAATTTTATTTTTTAACAAATAAAATTGGCGATATTTTTATTTCAAAATAATATTATAAACCTTTAATGGAATCTTATAAAATAATTTAAAACACATCTTGAAAATGTTTTTTTTTGAAAACCATTTTATTTAAAAAAATTAAAGAATAATAGGGAAACAATTATGTTGAAAAAATTAATCATGTAAATATTAAATGGAAGCATTAAATAAATGATATTAATTACAATGGGTAAATAAATATATTCCAAACATTTTTTTCATTATAAATTTTATAGAAAAGTGGATTGATAGGAAAAAAAATAATATTCATTTTTATACAAAATTTTGTTACAATGATATATCATGGTATAAATTGTCCTTTAAATACTATAAGATAACATTAGATCATTATTTGAAAACATTTATAGATAAAAAATCTTTGAAAGAAGATAGATTTCGGACTAAAAAATAAATTGTGTCATTTTTTTGTAAATAACATTTTCTAAACCATATTAAGTAAAAAATTGTAGAAAAATGATATAATTACTTATATATAACACAAATAAAAATGGGATATGAAATTTCATGAAATATTATGATACATGTATCAAAATATTTCATCAATGGAATCATAATCCTAAACAATCTCAACAAATGATGAGATTGTAGTAATATAAACATACCAATTTAGTAACATTGAATCCTAATAACCCTAAAATAATAACATTAAAATAATCATAATATATAAATAAAGGATTTATATTAATGATATAACATATTAATGGGTATTATATACACCTTGTAAAGTAATATAGGTTCAAAATATAATATATGTGTCAAGAATTGAAAGTTGAGTCAAATATACCTTATCGATTTGGTGTCTTCTGAACTATTAACCCCATGAATGATATATCATAAAATAGATAAAAAAATCCCATTAATTTAATTATTATAATCACATAATATATTATTGGGAATTATTTACACTACACAATTAAATTAGTGTCGAATATGACATAAGTCTCGTAGAAATAATAGAGATACTCGATGACCCGTTACTAAAAAAGTAATTTTTAATCATTATACTTATGAAATAATAAAAATATTTAAAGTGTATTATATCATGAAATAATGGAAGAATAATTTTATCACATTTAATATTTTAGTATATACATAAAAAAATAAGAACAAGTGTTTCATATAGCAGATATCTCATAAAAATAAAAGAGAGATGAAAAAACCCTCACACAATGTCATCACTTTCATCTTAAAAATTAAAACCCCATGTTTAATAAATATATGATTATTTTAAATATAAAAAAACCATATTATTATATAGCATTCCATATATTACTTGATTATGACATTATATGACCTGTATATTGACAATTCCATGTCAAATATATGTTTCTGTTAATATATGCATTGTTTTAATATTCCCAAAAAATGAAAATCTTGAAGTTATTTGTTCATTAATATATCGAAAATACTTAATCCATAATTAATATACTATATATAATAATAAATTAATATTTAAATCATTACATCAACACATAATTTCTGGTAATGGAATAATGAATTAGATTTGATGATGAAGAAGTAGTCCTCTACACTCACAAACGATGATTGTTTATCCCATTTGTTGGAAGTGTGTAAAGTTGTATATATTACCATCATAATTATAAAATCTCAGTAGATTTATGATATTTATGTTATTATATTATCTCGATATAAAAATAATTTATGTAGTGGATAAATAAATAAAATAAAAGTTCATGTTTAAGAATGTTACAACTAATTTGGGTAACATATTTTGGTTTTCACCGATTAGATTTTTTCGGTTGGATTTCTTCCATAAGTGGGGAATAAAAATTCACAGTATGGAATTTGGGATCTTATTTAAACATGTTTTATATGATACAATGGTCTTGAGATGTGTGAATATGTGAGGGGTGAGTGTCCTTTCTATACTGGAGAAGTAGTCGTATTTCCATAATCATAAAAATGTGACCACTATTGAGAGGTCTCACATACATCATGCCTCTATAAAATTTTTACCTTTTTTATCAAATGGGGGTAATTGTTGATATGGGGGACTATAATGGGGGGTTTTACAGTTCTCTATTTCATTTTCCCTAATGTTATTGTTCAGTTCTGGGGTAATGTCATTTTTCTTTTATTTGTTTAAGTAATTTTATCTACTTTCAAGTATATTTTTTCATCAAAGATTAATATTTATATGTTATAAATTATATATTATTCTATTTAAAAATATATAATCTAGTTTTCCAAATTTGAATCACATAAGTGAAACAAAATAATTTAATATAATCACACATATGGGATGCAACAATAGGGGTTTAATGTTAACATGTTGTAATGTTAGAAATTTTTTTATATCCAATTTCAATTTATAACTTATTATAAAAAATAAAATATAATAATATATTTATCAATTCTTTATATATATACATTAAAATATATTTGAAATATAATTTAAATATATAAATAATCAAGGAAAATATTCAGTTTTCAATTGAAATTTTCTGCTATTGACAATCCATCAAAATATGACCTTTCTCATTAAAATATCCAAAATTCACCCAAAATAAAATTTCATATTTTTTTTAATAAAAGATTATGATTTTAAAAATTAAAACATATTAATGTGTCAATAGATAGTATTAAAATTATTCATCCCTTATATAGCGGCATGAGTACCCTTGAGAAAAATAAATCTTCTTATCCCTAAAATTAGATTTCTAAAAAATTTAGGCATAGAAAACATATTTTCTGAATATAAATTATTTAATTTAATTTATAATATAAAAATTAAATTAAAATATTTCATTAATAATGATTATTTTAATTTATTATGATTAAACACCTACTGAGATTAAAAATTTGTTTTTTATACAAACACATCCATTATATTCATTTGGTTTTTTATATTCATTTATAATTAATCGATAACAAGATAATAAATTTTAAAAAAATTACTAAACTATAGTTTTGATGTTTTTTGAAACATATACACAAATTCTATTCCAATTTCTTGGTAGTTAATATGACAATAATTTAGTAACATCAATACTTGTATGTGGTAGTTCTGTAAAACGTGATCATGCGTGTAACAAAAGATATCGATGGAACTCAAAATTGTATCTAACATAAGCCACACATAGAGTTTCATATACCAACATATAATCATATTGTTTCCTATAGTGAATGCTTGACTTGGAGTAGTGTACAATGTAATAATAACATGAGGTTTTCATATAATTTATTTTATAATCAATGTAATGTGAAATGGAAAATACTGTAAATCTTAAAATAATTAAGTATATTATTTTAAAAAATCTAGGGGTGTTACAATTAAAATATATAATACATAATATTTATAGTAATTTAAATAATACATGACCATGTAATGCATTTAAACAATCTTAAATAACATCCAAATAAATTTTATATTGTATAAAATGGTCTCCAACACCTTGGTAATTCACTAGAATTTAAGTAATTTTTTATTTTTCATAAATTGTATCATATGATACATTAATAATAATGATAACCAACAAGGAGGATTTTTCATAAATGTTAAAATTTACTTTTGATAATATTTTTTTAATCATAAAATACAAATAACCCATAAAAACCATTATGATATAGATATGGGATACAATATGACCATGATGTGGAAGAGGTGCGATATGACAATATAACACTATGATAAATGAATAAACATATATTTTAATATATTTTTTGATTTATATATGTCATACTATATCATATATCAATATAATAACATTTGATATAGGCTATTAACTTGTATTCAGAATTTATTAATTTAGGGAATACCATTACTAAGTAAATTGATTAAAATTTCTTATGTTTATTTTTATAATTTTTATATTTTTATATTTTGTTTTAGGGAGAGAACATGGATTTTCATAATAATGGTAACACATTATTTGACATATTTTATATTATAAATATAAAAATTCTCCCATACTATTTTGGTATCATAATTTTGTGGGACCCATTAATGGTACCAAATATAAATATTTAGTTTGAAGAAGTTTTTAATCTTCGAAATTAACGGAAGTGATTTTCAATAACAAATGAATTTTTTATTTTTAGTTGATATAATGTTCATCTATAGAGGAGTCTGCATAACATTACTTTAGATAATTGAGAGTAGATTTGGTATAACTTACATAAAATAAGTATAAATAATCATGGAAATACGAGAATTATCGAAAAGTTATTATAGGGACCTATTTCCCATTTCTATGGAAAAAAATGTTTCAGGAGGAGATATACTAAACATAATCAGTGGGAATGTGATTTCATATAAATTAATACATGCTATATTGGGAAAATTTTAACATCCCTGAATGTGAATCAAGGGTATTTAATTCTTAATTAAAGGTAATATATAATAAATTATAGGATTAATGGATGAAGCTAACTGAATATATTGATACATTTTTTATATCTGGTAATTTACATTATATATGACATGGAAAATAAAAATTGAAGACTTCAATGATATAAAAAAATTTAAAGCGTATTCTAGGATGTTTTCCCCCATGGTCTATTAAAAAGTATCAGTGATTTATGAAATTTATCTAAAAAATGTTTTATTAAATAGTATTCATTGTAATATTTTTTATTATCCAAAATAATTTATTATCAAATGGACCACCCACCAGTCATATTTAACAAGTTCTCTAGTTCACTATTTCTACATCCAATTTCCAATGGTTCCCTACTTTTAATTTATGTACTTTCTCTATTATACAATGTTATTTCAACCCTACCATTATTTTTCTATATCCACACTAACCTCCTACACAATACATAAATGAAATTACCATGCCCCTAAAATGTGGGGAAAATGGGAGGGGTCTATATTTTTACGACATCCCTTCAGATGCAGTGGCATTATATTTTATAGAACTCTCATTGAATATAAGATATTAATTAATGGTAACAACCATATCTAAAAGGATAAATTCCATAATGTGGCATTCATGTAATTGCACAAACACTTGCTGAAGGATTATTCAAATTATAAGGAGATTAATGAATTTTTTTCATTAACTTCCTCAAATTATAAATGTTAAAAATAATGTAAATGGTAAGATTATGTTTTAATATATTAGATGTATAATGGTTTGGACCCTCACAATAGAGTATTAAAATAAATTATGATATAAGAAATATTTTTATACAACCATAAATAAATATTCAATGATGTTAAAATGAAATTGGAAAATATGGAATTTCTTCATGATGATGAAATTTCTTTCATTGAAGAATAACAACATGGATTAAATAAATGTAGTTGAAATTGAGTATTTCTAGGTAATAAATATGTATGTTATGTTTATAATGATATAAAAACCATAAAAGGAGGATAAGTTAAATGGAAATATTCTTAATTTGAGGGAAATTTTTTCTCAAAATTATAGTCGGATGTTTTAAAGGATGATATAGATGATTGGATAGGCAAGGTAATTAAATCTTATTGTGTGTTATATAATTCCAAACAGTATATTCAATAAAAATAATTGGAGAAAGATTATATGAAATATGATATTAAAAATATCCAATATTAAAAATATATGGAAGACATGGAGAAAGATATTTATGGTAAGAAATTGTTTAAAGAGAAGTCTATAATAATATTTTGGTTAGACAATACAATGAATGATATGGTAAAATAGATTAAGTGTCTTAATTATGTAGTTTTTCAAATTATATTAGTTCTAATAGATCAGGAAAAATCCCTTACATTTGGAAACACATAAATAAATTGGATTATAAAGTCTATAGATAATGTGATGTATAAACATATACATACATGAAATATGTTTGATTATTATCCATTATAGGGTAAGAAACATTAAAAAAATATGATGTGATGTTGGATCATAAATAAATATAAATCATGGTTGATGCTAAACCACATTGATCCACTCCTATAAAAATTATTGATTTGGGGTGGAACATAATGAATCCAAAATAATTCCCCGTATTTTTTTTAAATAATAGAAGAATGAACTCTACATTATGTTATATATTAGATGAAATATGTATTATATACACAATTTGTGTTCAAGTTGTAATATGTTATTTAAGTCATAATAATAATGTATAAAGATGAGTATAATTTATTAACGATGATATGTATACAATATATTTTTATTTTAATATGACAAATATTGGAAACATATGTATTTCCATCAATTATTAGGGGAAATGTGTTGAAAAAAATCAAAGTGGAATAATATTAAAAAATAGTTATCCATTAAGGTGGATGAAAATTGAAATATAATTATCATATTTTTTTAATAATGGGACCCATCATATCTAGAGATGAAAAAAATTTACATCAATCATCCTAAATTATGAAAAAAGATTAGGTCATGAATTAAAGATTAGGGAAGTATATAAAAATATAGGTCATTTTGAAATTAATGGACTTAGAAAACCAATGTATCATAGATTGTGTTTGTACATTACACATTGTCGTCTTGTTAGTTGAAAGTAGTAGACACAATTTACTTATTTTTTTCCCAAATATGTGAAATATTTTATTAAATAATTATTATCAATAAGTCGTGTATCCACAAATTAATGCTTGTCAATAATATCATGTAGAGAATGAATAATATTAGAAAATAAATATCATTCTAAAATATGATGACATGTACTCTTTATGTAGGAGGGATGAAAATAAGGTATAATATAACATTATGGTCAAAACTAACTAAAAAAATGGATGTGTCTTTGAAGAATGATTAATAACATTGTATCTATAACAATACAGATGGTTAATTTTTTCAAAAAAAAATTATTTTTGGAACACTATTTTAAATATTTAAAAATAAATGATAACATATAAACATAATTTCTAGACTTAATAAACATTTATTCTAATGGGATGATAGTAGTAGGCTCAATGATGGTAAAATGTATTATGTGGAAATAATAAACAATAATGTTATGTTTTAAGGGATAATTTTGATCACTAACAAGCCAAATACTTTTAATTTGATTACACATTATCGTAGAATGAAAAAAAAGCTTCGATATAAAATTATGAAAATATATACAAAATATTTTCAAGGAATTTATAAATTTAAAATTTTTAAATTACATTGTGGAGAATCATATAATGTAGTATTTCATGGTGAAGATGAATCCTTAAAAAATAGACTTTTGGAGAGGAGGAACCTGATCATTTAAAAAATATATACAATAATAATGAATAATAAATACCTAATAGATATGTTTAGGATGAATCAATTATAATATCAATATATAGAAAATCAAAGCCTTTTTATGCCCATCAATAATTAAATACAAAAGAATATATGTGGTATATGATTAATCCTCTATTGAAGTATATTTAAATCGTTGTATGTATATTCCTTCTCTTCAAAAATGATAAGAACCATTTTATATTTGAGGCTTAGTGATATTTTTTGATATTTAATACCTACTCATCGAAGAGATATGTTTAAATTTGTTGACAAAAAGAATTGGAAAATTTTATTAATAAAGAAATCATTTTTGTGGAAAATTTGTATATCATTAAATAAAAAAAATATTTTATCAATTTTATGTTGAGTTGAATAAAACACTAGAGAAAAAAGTGTTAGTTATGTTTACAAGTAATGAATCTATGATTTGGTTGATGAATCATGATAGGTATATTCGTAGAAGAAGAGAATCCTGGATATAACATACGAAGAATTGTTTTCGATCATATAGACAGAGTGATATAAGTAATCATGAAAACTATAAAAACTCATTATAATTTATCATGTAAACCGACAAAGACATAATGAGGATATTAGGGATAAGAGTTGGATCAATGAAAAAAATTAATATACTAACCAAAATAAGATAAATCATTCTTTGTAAATTTCTTTGAGGTTGTTTGAGAAAAACATCATCGAAACAAAAAAAATCCATAATAAACAATGAAGAATGAAAAGTGATTTAGAAAATTACATATCTTATTATAAAATTAAATTAAAAATTGGTGCAATTGAAAATTGAAAACAATTTATCTAAAAGTTGTTTTTAAAACTATCAATCTATTATTTAACCATAACATCACAAAAGGGGTTCACAGTTTTCAAAATAGATATAAAATAATCATTCCTTATTATATTATTGGAAGAATTAGTTTTCAAAAATTAGATATAATGATTTCATCTTCACGAAGATGAGATCTAGGTTTACTGAATGATTACTAAGAATTAAGTGCTAAAGCATAAACCAAGGAATGGAATTACAACATTGACCAATACTTGAGAAAGTATGGTTTTCTATTTGGTTAATTTGATTTTAATCGATACATTAAAAATGAGAATAATCAAATGATTATAGAGATTATTCATATTGAGATAATAATATTTTCCTAATCAGATCACATATAATAAAAATAGATTATGAAATTCATTAGTTGTAATGATAAAATGTCTATAATTAGATATTAATCAATTTAATATATTTTAAATGTTATTTTTGGAAGACATAATATATTTATTTTGTAGTTCAAATTTTCTAAGGAGGAGGAGATATGGTTTTAATAAAATGTTTCCATGTGTATGATAACACCTAATACTATTTAGATTATGGTTTCAGGGGATGAAAAAGTTAATTAGGTCTATGTGATAGTGTACAGTAAAACCCTCATGATCTTTTTACACTTAACAATGACATTTATACATATTGTTTTTCTAATTGTTATGTTTCACAATAACAATTATTTCCTAACGAAATATATCTTATATACATGAAAATAATACTATGATATATTGATGTAATATTGGTTTCTTTCTTCTATAAAATATCACATAGTAATTTTTTTCATATATGAATGTTTATAGGGATTGTTTTGTATATTACAAGAAATCTTCTTCAAAAGGATCATTTTATCTACGATGTTTTTTAAAGACAATATAAATGAGAATTAAAATTTCATATAATTTAGAATTTTATAATCTGGTGACATCATTGCCTATAAATATTATGAACAACTTTAATGAATTAAAAAATTTCTTTATGATATTAGAGTTGGTGTGAAAAATCCAGTTACAGCAGTGTTTGAAAAAATCAGGTTAAATTAATAATACACAAAACATAAATATAAATCTAATGTATAGAATATTGAAATGATGTTTCACCTCATCAATGAGAATATAGAGAATGGATTGGTGACATTAACATATGTTTATACTCAATTTCAAATTCAATTAATCATAAACATTCTCATCGTAATGAATAATTTCAGATGAACTTGTTGGATCAATGAGTTTTATTATCTCTATTCACATAGATAGTTTAGAGAAAAGATCCTTCACCCAATAACATGTTTTCTATTTCATAATTGTTCCATTATTATTCCCATCAACTGGCTGGTTATTAGTTAATACATTTATATAAAGGTTTGTTATCCATCATGATTTCATCAAATGAGTTCCTATTTCTCAATATTTTCTTGTGGTGTAAATTTTTTTATCCTTGAAAAAATTATATATCTATCATTTTTTACATTAGTTAATTAAATGTAAGTATATATTTTATAGTCAATAAAAATTATAGGTTTTTATGTATTCAAATACAAATTATGTTAGAATTTATACATTTAAAACATATTATTATATTCTTTTAGTTGTTTATATTATTCTTATGGATTTTGTGAAATTTTTATGTGAATTGATTACATCTATTTTAAGGATATATATAATGGAGCTTGTAACATGATATTTATTTGGAATTAGTTCGATGAATGACTTTTTGATGTTTGTAGATAATTATATACCTTCCTATTATTTTAATTTATTTAAACACAATACTTATGATTTTTTATTTTGTATCTTTATAAATTCTTTAATCAATAAGATTTAAAATTAGTCTATTCATTTTTAGACCCAAAATGCATTCCAAAAATAATAAAGATAACGAATGATACATATAGTGTAGAATATATAATTAATTTATTCCAAAAATAATGAAATTTTGTGTTAGATTATTCCTTATACTGAAGGGTATCGAACATATATTTTGAAATTTGTAACTTCAATTTACTTAATAACAAATTAGATTATATTTTATACATTAGAGATCATTGGATGTTGTGTGATTTTCAATGATATAAGAATTATTTTTCGTGATTCCCAAAACATGGTGACATGCATGAATTTTTTTCCAAATTATTGAACTCATAAATATGATTCATTGTAAAATTGTATATTATATTTAATTTTATTATAATTTCAAAAATATCTTTTTAAATTTGGAAATGGGAATACATGTGAGGGATAATAGGAAAGAGGGACATAAAGTAAAAAATATTTATAATAAAATGGTATTTCTAATTTAGAATTTAATCATTTTGGCTATTAGTTCATAAAATATTATTTTTAATTGAAATTATTTTATAAATTAAATTTTTAATATCAAGGAGTAAATTAATGTCGATATTATGAATTCATATTTATGAATGAAATGATTTCAATTAGAGCAGTAAAAATATTCAATAAGGTTATATTTTATTCTAAAAATTCATATAATTTATATTTTTAATTATATTGGGAATACTTGGTAAAATAATTGTTTTAAATTTTTATCATTTTGATCACCATATCCTATATACATCACAAGGTATTAATCTTTTACTAAGATATTGATTGAAATATTTCCTAGGGTTGATTGGGTTTTTTCGACATTAATATATTTAAAATTGTTTAAATTTAAAATTTTATTTCCAAAATTATTTTATTATACACCGTTTTATGACTATTATCTTACTATTAATTCGTTTTTAATTCAACTGTTTAATTACAAGGATATTATTAAACAATTTATTTTCATGATAACTAATTTTCATATCAATTACATTATAACTGACCTAAAAATTCATTACTTTTTTATCATATAGTTTTTTGTGTAACATATTGGAAAAATAATTTAACTCATAGGGTTTTTAAATAAACATTGTGTTATATTACTTTTCACATTTTTTATAGAAAATATAACATAAAAACTCATACTAATAATAATATTTTATGGTTATTTATATGACATTTTTAGAAAAAATGATATTAAAATATATTTATTTTTTATGTTAATAAAAACTAATGTGGAAACAATATTTATACTATCACTTACAATAACATCGTTAGGTAACCGTGGATGAAAACCATAAAATGACGTAATAAACCCTGTTCTGAAATATTGATGTTTTCTTACTCAAATATAAATCCAACCAACCATCTATTAAATTATTTTAGAAGTGAATAAGGATGACTTGGAACTAAAAAATAAATAATTGAATGTAATCGAGTTCAAAAATGGATATGATGATGTTAAAAGATTCAAGAACCACATAAGAGTCTCATACATAATTGAATTAAACATGGATTTATTGAATACAGTGAATATATCATCATCATTTGTGCATCATAAATTTATAAATATGTATTTAAATTTCAAAGAGTATTTCTATGATGGTAATTTGAATATTATATAACACAATATATATAACGATGACCAGTTCATAATAATGTTAATGAATAATGTTATAAGTCTACGGGGTGATGAAATGACTATGAAAACTTGAATAAAAAACTTAGAAAATATCTCTATACTACTTTAGGGGACTCCCAAGGACATCTAGTTGATACATCCTCATTAGCCATTTATTTAATCATATAAAAATGTTAGTATATATCATTTTATCCAAAAATATGTTCCATAAGAACAAATTTTAGGAATATACATTAAGGAATTGGTAAGGTTTCATTGGATATCACTATCATTTGATTCTAATTGAGAAATGGGATTTAACACAATAAAAAATTCAAGAGGATTTGGGAAATAAATGAATTCAAAATTGAACATTATAACTATATTTCATCATCTAAAAAATGTTAAATCAATTTGATCTATTAAATCACATATATGATATGTTAATAAAATTCACATTAGATTTTAATGGTTGTCAATATTTACAACATCATATTGATAAATTTTATTATACAATACCCATTATTATTAGATAATATATTTTAGGATAAGAAAATTTCTGTTATATATATTAAGGAATTGGTAAATTTGAAGTGGAAACAATATCAATTGAATCTAATCATGAAAGGACGATTACCTTAAATTTGTTGAGTGGGTGTCAACAATAATTTAATAAATTTTTAAACTTTATTACTATATATCATCATCCAAATGATTTTAAATATGAGAAAAATCATTAATACCGATGTAAGGTATGTTAATAGCCTTCACATTGTATTTTAATTTTGGTCAGTATTTAGAAAATCCACAAGTTGAATTTTATTAAAAAAAATATATTTCACACGGTAATTCTGATGTTATGGTTTTTTATACTAATAATGAATTAATTTTCATACACAAACATGTTTGAAGATGATGGAGAATGATATCCATTGTGGGCCCAGATAGCTAAGGAAATTAATGAGAATGTTATAGTCATTCCTCAGTACATTATTGAATTTTAATATTCCATGAAGTATTATACTAACAATCATCACAGATATATAGAGTTTCATTTTTGTGAGAAGTTATTTCTATGAATAGATTATTTGAATAAATTTATGATAAATTTAATATAGGGGAAGATACAATCTTGATATATTAAATATTTTTATATTTTTGATCATATTAAGATGAAATCATATCCATTAGTGATTCCACTAAACCCATCTCAAGTTCATGATGTATTCCTTGTATCTTTTATATGGAAACACATACTGGATCCTTCATATGTTCTAAACTAAAGGTTTTTACAATAGTAGATTTGTATTTCTATTGTGGAAAAACTAAGACTATGTGGAATAGTGAAAAGGTGTTGTTTTTCCTCATAGTAAATTATTGAGACACCCAAGTTGTTGAGACTCAATAATGGTTGATTTTTATCGATTTCGGTAGACTCAATATTCTTATCTGGTCAATAAGGATAGATATCCCCATTATATATCATTTTGGATTATTATTTAAAATATCTGGATTTTTATGTTTTTTTTCATAGTTACTAATTAAAATGGATTCATTTTTTGATATAACTACATCTATTTTTTAATCTTTTTCTGCATCTTCAATATTTTTTAAGTAACACTAGTTACGTATATACTCACCCATGCAATTGATTTTATCACCTTTTTTGGGAATTATATATAAAATGATTGTTAAGTGATGATTTTAGTGGATCAAAAATAATTTCAGGTTCATAGACCCTTTATAGTGCTCGAGCGTGGAGATCAATATTTAGTTTATCATAGCTATTTTCTATTCAAGTTGTTTTTAGGTTGCATAATCTATTCTGGGTGGGTCTTTATTTTTTCCATTACATTTCATTCAACACATTTGAACTATTTTCTATTCCCTACATGTTATTTGATTCATGGATTTTACTCTATAGGTTCTTGTTCATTATAATTATTCCAAGGTACTTCTACATAGAGATGGTTGGGTCTATCCATTCAGGTGTATAGAGAAAATGCCTCCCATTTTACATATTCCATATCAGATATTTTTGATATCCCTTGGACAATGGAGGTGGTCATGGGGTGTTGGTAGAATTGTGTCCCACTACCCAAGAGGGCGTTAGTGGGCTTATTCATTAGAAACACTTCATAAGAATATTAGATAATTACTATTAGAATTATAATATTATATAATTTACTTTATTGTAACTATTATCCAAAATAGAATTAATTTCAAAAAATAAAAATAATTTGATAATTAATGATAAAATGAATTCAATTAACCTTGTAAAACTACTAAAACATAGAATTGATGTGTAATACCATTGTAAGAAAGTGTATTAATAATGATTTTTTTTATTTATACCTATTGTTTTTGTATAAGATTTTTTTGGTTTGTACGAATCATACAAATTCCATAGGAATGAGTTTTTGTAATAATGTTCAGTTTATTTAATATTTGATAAAACAAATATAGGTTATTTTTTTTTATCTTTTTGAATGTTTTTTTCCAGACATAGGTTTCAGGACATAGAGGATAGAGAATTGATTCACTTGTCTCAAAATGTCCAAATGAGAATCATTGATCATATGAGAATTCAGAATGATGACCTGTTTTATCAAATATAACATCATTCTCAAATGCATAGGCATGAGGTTTTGATTCATTAGACCAGTCATTATTCAGAAATTAAAATGTTTCATTCTAATAAAATCAGAGTGATTTTGAAGAGTATTTTTCCATATTGGGAAGTAAGGAGTTAGAATGTTATTAAAAATTCTATGATGGTCCAAATGATAAAATACTCGTTTATTATTTCCCTAATACAATTTGTTATATAAAACACTTGTGATGAAAATATTTTAAGAATAAGTAGAGTGGTTCTTGAAATCATGTCAATATATCCCTCATATCCTTAAATACAAAACACAGATGCTTTGAAATGTATATATAGGTCATATAGATAATTTTTTAAGGATTTTTATGTTTTGGTGTTAATTATTCAGTTGGTTAAGAACATAATAGTGTTAATTCCTTAATTGGGAATTCATTGGTGTAATGAAACATGAAAATATGAAGATGTTGTATATGTAGTTAGATAAATCCAATTCACTGATTGTTGGATCTAGAAGAATCAAAGGCAACCATTATTGGAAGTTGAATGATTTCTTTTGTCAAAATTAGATTAAAAACTAATTTGATATAGGTATAGGTATATAAGATGAAGTGTGACATTATTTTAATCATACTAACTCTAATTAGTAAATTCAATCAGAATTACTCAAAGGAGGAAATTAAATCAAAATATCTCTAATGAGGAAGAAAAATTCAAAATTATGGAAATGTTCCAATGTAATGATCAAAGAACGTTCCATTTGAATGAAGCATTAATAGGAAGGAAGATTGGTAGTAATAAAAAATATATAATAATATCTACCTAATCATACTAAATATATGTAATAATTCTTGAGATGGATTATTTTTTAGAAAAAATACAGTAGATTACATAATATTTATGATGAGTTGAAGTCATCAAACATGAAATTAAAATATTCTCTGATCTCATAGTTTTGGAATTAGAAATAGTGTGAAATATTTTCAAGATTCAATCCATTGACATTATGGTTTCTAATAAAAATTTTATCAATAAATTATTACAATGAAAAATTTAATGTTAGTGTAGAAGGAAGAGTTCTGAATAAATCATGTGAATGTTCCTCGCAAAGAGTGATCACATTAGAAGTCCGAACATCTATTTTTTTGTTTGGCGTACTGGGAAACATCATTATTATATGATCATATTTAGTCAATCATATTTTGAAATATCAAAATAAAATTGTTGAGTATATTTGGATATGCGAATATTGTAAAATGGATGACCATATTCAATAAATTGTACAGTCATGTAGACTGGGCTCCTCAAAATAAAGGTTATCAGATTGAAGGTCATTGGAACTATGAACATTTGATGAGAAAAATGAATCAAATTCTTTTTTACATTTGTTTTTGATAATTATTTATAAGGAAAAAATTTATAATGATGAAAGTGAGTATTATTTTTCATATTAGAAGATAGACATTGTAAAAATGGGAGTCGGCACAAGAGTTATCCACTTCTTCATAATATTGATTTATTGTAGACCAAAAAATTGTCGATGAGAAGGATTCATGTTCTCAGACAATGAATAAAACATATAAACCACATTTTCATTAATTTAATTATATTTTTTCATGAATGAGTATTTATAAAAATATTATAAGGATAAAAAAATTAATAGGTCACATGGGTTATGTTTTAAAAATTATACAAACATATAAAACATGTACAACTGATTCAACCAGACATTGATGTTTTTATTTGATCACTTGTAAATTCAATTAGTATTAGAGGAAATGATATATTGTTTAATCTGCATCATTAATATGGTCAGTTGTATCAATATAATAGAAATTCCATCATTTTATGGAAAATGATTTTAGGCGTGAAATTTTTTGATTATTCGTTATCTTCAATCTCAAGGACTTGGATTTTATTATTCTTATAAAATTAGTTATGCACCTATTTAGAATGATTCCCTGATGAATTTTTATAATAATTGAAATATCAATGTTTATTGATAAATTATAAATGAAATCATTATTTCATTATCATAATATTTTTATATGAATGTGATGGGTCTCTAAACAATAAATAGTTTGAAGGAAAATCTAGAAAGTATTTATAAAGGGAGTACTACTGTGAATGAAGAAATTCTAAATTTTTTTTTTATATGTATGAATAAATCAAAATGGGAAGTAAAGAAACTATTGATGAATAGTTTACCAGATTAAATGAAAATTTTGAAACATTTTATGATTCAGTGATGTCATAGAATACTATACAATTATGAAGAAAAATATGAGAAATATTCTAGACTTGTTTGACACTAAAATTTTCACATTAGAATATAAATATAGTTTATCTCTTTTGGAATTTGATAATATTATAAATTTTTATGAAATATCGAAATATATAATGATAAAAAATAAGATGATAGATGAAATGGAATTTTATTCCATTAGAAAAATGAAAATAAATGATGTAGACGAATGACAATCTATGTGGTAGTTGTGATTAATAAGAGGATGAGTGAATAACAGAAACATATCTCTTATATCTGATAACTATTAAAGTGGATATGGAAATAATTGACCTAATCATCTAGTAAAATGTATTGAATATGTTTGAATCATAACCATTTCTATAAATAGTCCCAAAAAGAACATTCGTGAATTTTCAGATTATTACGAATGAAAAATTCGAGGCAAGATGTTAAAAAATATATAAAATAAAAAAAATTCATCAAAAAATCAAAAAAAAAGTTTGTTTATAACATGATAAGTATGTCGGGTATGGAAAATGAATTAGATTCTATTGAAAACAATTCAATATTAGATGAAAGTTCAGAAAAATTTAGAATCTTCATTGAATATTTTGGGAAAACAATATTACACAGATAATGATTATGTTGGTCAAAAATCATTTAGTGAGTATCAACTCAGGAAAAAACATGTTACATGTATTAAAAAACACTCATGAAATAGGAAAATGTAATAAATATTAATTATGAACCTTTATTATGAGGAATAAATTTTATTTGAAATTACTTAAAAGAATAAACCGTTGAGATATTCAGATACAATCACAAAATTTATGAATATGGAAATATATTTGAACATATTTTTAAGATGAATGATTCTATGGAAGAAGATGTTAACAGGTTTCAATCAAAACATATTGACTCCTAATGTACCTTGTAAAAGATGAATGAAAACATAAAAACGACGAGGAAATAAAAATTAAGACGTATATTGCTATTGAGTATGCTCAAACAAATTGGGTGAAATCCCCAATAACCAAAAATAATGTTTCATCCAATTCTTATAACATTTCAGGTTTTGGAAAAAATTGGATGCTTGGGTAATGAAAATATATAAGAAACCTGTTAAATATACAAAATTTGAAATCTCACTCATATGGAATGATGGTTCACATCTTGAGTTTCATATATAAGAAATATGTTATCAATTTTAATAATGATTCAAAAGAGAATGACCATTCATAAATATAATATCATGATTTAATTTTTATTTATGATGTTGTGGGATCTATGGGAATAGAGATTATAATTTTTTTTAAAATTTTTTAATCATGGAACGTGTTTTGAGCTAATTGAATGTAATGGTCGAAAAAGTATGAGTAACATTTCTTGCCCAAATGTTGTTTGAAAAGGAAAAACTGAAGATGTTAGAAACCATCAAAAAATAAATTTGAATATTTGTAAGATTTTATTAGAAGATTTGATCAAGAAGTTCATCATACTGAAATATGTATAAATATCCATCTGAAACATGTTACGTAAGGTAGAAAAAAAGGATGTGGGAATGAAACAAATTGAGGAATGAGCCTTTTCAGTTTAGAGAGATTTGATGGAAAATAAATAGATAAAAAAATTAATACATGATAGTGGTAGTTCTTCATAGATGAAATGTGATATAAAAATATTTCAAAATGTTGAATATCATGATTTAGGTGTAGTTTTCCTTGGTAATGAATGTTCCTTAAAAACAAGAGGAACTTGAATGGCTGGTATTGAAGGAAAAAAATTAAAATATACAAATATTTTATTTGTTAATGGGAACAAAATAAATTACCAATTTTATGATAATAATGTGATGATACAAAAGAAGTTATCATTAGAAAATATTTTTATTTAATGGATGTTTTGAAATATGGCAATGTTAATAAAAAAGAATGAGGAACCAATGTGAATATCATCCAAATAAGAGTGTTTAATGACTTATGTCACATGATCTAGGAAGATGAAAACATGTTGCAGAATCGATGAAATAGACATAATAAGAAGAAATTTTTTTGAATTTGACGGTGTACATTAATTTATAGAATTGAAATGAATATATGAAGATATTTTTGTTACATGTCAACAAGGGAAGATGACTAAAAAATACATATGATATTTGAGATTCAATTTACCATCCCTCTTGAACTTATTCATTCCAATTTATATGAAATACTTAGTTATCAATCAAAAAAATTAGATTCATACTTCATCACATTAAATTATTATTTCACTTAGATTAAAAAATTTTTTTTATGAATACTAAGTCCGCATTTTTGGATATGATAATGTTTTTTCTGAAAAGAAGCTAAGAAAGAAATATGGGATTATATGGTATATTTGACAACAAAAAATTATACTAAATTGACATGAATATTTTTGAATCATATCTGATAAATAACGGTACAAAAATAAATATAGTTCTCCCTATAATTTAAAAATAATGGATTATCAAAAATAATTAATATAGTTTTGTTGGAAACATTAAGAAGTATTTTAGCTGAATAGAAACATTAAAAATTATATTATAATGAAAATATTAATACTACCGTTAATGATTAAAATAGATAATTGTTTGGACTAAAATCCAATGTTAATTCTTATGAACTGTGTTATATCTAAAAACCCATCAATGAAGATGTTCAATTTAAATGTGTCATAAGAATAAAAAATTTGGATACAGAAAAGATTGATGATAATGTTGATTAATATATTTTTATGTGTTATTCACCAAATGTAAAAAAGAAATTTTTTTGGAACAAACTCTTATAATGGTTTTTTAGTCGTATGATGTGAATGTAATTTAAAATAAAAATTCCATAACCATTGTTATAGAGAATGTTGAGGAGGACAAACAAGAGATTGTCAATGATAATGAATTTTAAAAAAATCCTTATTATGGATCTTGAGAATTGTGTGATGATGAATGTTTTATTGGAAAATAACCATTGGAATTTACAACCTTAAAAAAAATTTTGAGTATGAAAACATAATTAGAAATAATAATCCTCCAGTATATAATTTGAAAATGGTTATATTAAAAAATCATAATTCCCTTATCTCAAAAGATAAACCAAAATATGTATTTTAATTTATCCAAAATAATAATAATGAGTGGAGTATATTAACAAATATATGAATTAGATTGAGAAAAATGAAACATGAGAACTTCATATATAGTTAAAAAATAGTAATGTTAACATAATAAAGAGTGTTTATAAAAATAAATTTAATGGGAACAGAGATTCTTCATGAAATATAGAAATACATGTTTTTAAATATTATATATAGATAGAAGGTGTGGATTCATATAAAATATTTTCCTTATTTTCAAGATAACAAACTATTAAGGTAATACTATTAGTTCCCACACATAATAATTTCCATTTTTTCATATGGATGTCATGTAATATTTCATAAATGGTGAGTTTGAGGAAGAGGTTTACATCGAGAAAACTGGTTTTTTAAACATGATCGTGATTACAACGAGGATTATTTATTGTATAAAGCCTTGTATAGATTATAACGAGCAACACATTCCTATCATTTAAAACATGATATTTTCTAGAAGATGTTAAATTTTTCTAATGGAAATGATGAAAACAAACATTATTTGAAATATTATTACTCTAGTACAATAATTATTTTTGTATATGTGGATGTTATAATTTTTTCATGTGAGGAAGAATTACATTATAAGGAATTCTCTAAGGAAATGAAGAATAATTTTGAAATATTATGTTTGGGTGAATTATCATGCTTACCTTCATTTAAAATCAATCAAAAATTGAATTAATTTTTTTAACTCAATAAATACATGGAAGAGAATTATTATAGATGATTTGGATCGAAGAATCCAAGTACGTTTCTATTCTTATATATGTGAGAAAAGAGTTGGTAAATGATGTTTCAAGAAGAAGTTTGAATAAAAAAGTATTTCATGAGATGATATAAATTTAACATTACCCAACAACCTCATGAACTGATATTTTTAATTCATTGGTTTTGTGACACTTATCAATGTAATTTGATAGAATCACATATGTTTGAAGAAATGAAAATTTATCAAAATTCCTATGTTACAATTTAAAATGGGTTACTATAAAGAATGAGATGATGATTCATGGTTTTATTGATGGCAATTGGGATATAGATTTTAATAATATAATATCAACCTTAGGTATAAAATTTTTCATTTGTGAATGTTTCAGGAGTTTTCATAGTATGAAATGATGTTAAGTAACATAAAAACATTTAAATCTGAATAAGATGTTGATACAAAGGATTGTACTAAAATGTTCTATATGGAAGATTAGTTGGAAGACTTGAAAGTAAATTTCTCTAAGCCATTTAATATACTTTGTGATATTAAGACTTCACATGCACTAACTAAAAATATTTTCTATAAATCATGATAATTATCATTTATATAATGTTTCACTTTTTAAAATAGGATGTCATTATTGGAGGTGTTATGCATGATTATATCTTGACCATGTATAAAATTGTTGATATCATCAAGAAACATTTGGATAAATTGTTATTTGGGGAATTGAAGCAGAAATACCATGTTCAATATCCTCCCATGAATTTCTAAACCTTGTAAAAATATACCTCCACTGGGATTTTGATTATATTGATAATGGGGGAGGGAAAGAATCTAATTTTTTTTATGATGTTTTTATTTAGATTTAATTAATGAATTTGATGATCTGGTTTTCATAAAATGTGGGATATAAAAGGAAAAGTCTAATAAAAAGAGTAGTTAGAGGAAAAGATAACATTGAGGGGGGGGGGTTATCCATACATTGATGCAAAATTTTATTAGCATCGACAGATGGAATTTCTTCATAAACGTTACTTTATCGCTTAGTTTGGTGTTAGGGAACTCTATTTTCAGAAAGGATATATTTTGATATATTTTTAAAATAATGAGTTGTTTAAAAAAGTTGAAAAGTGAAAATTTAGGGAGAGTTGAAATAATTGTTAATAAGGGTTGTCAACAAATAAAAATGGACAGATTGAAGAACCATTGTGATAATATTTTTGTGAAAGTATTTGATTTGTGGCAACGTTAATTTTTGTTTGAGAATGATTTGATTTTTTAGAATCGGACACAGTCCATCAGAATTTGGTTTTGTAAGTGTTTTAAAAGTTTCTGAATGTTCAAACATAATAAAAAAAAGTGGGGAAATGTAAACTTGTTTTTGTGGGCCCTAGTTTTTGGACACAGATGACCAGATTGGAATACATCAAGATCATAATGTCAAAATGATTATCATCGATCATAGGAGTCATTAAAATTATAAACTACTTTATTAGACAGATATTTGGTCTAATATACATTTTAATGATGTGAAGATTCATTAGACGCAGTGTTTATTAGAATGTATGGGGTTGCTGAGTGAGGAAGTCAAGAAAAATGTAGATGAGGATTTTAAAAAAATATATACTCAGGAGTTTCAATGTTCATAAATATTCAAACATAGTCCTGATGATGCATTAATTTTATTAATTTTCTAATATCGTATTTTTTTAGAAATATAAGTGATGAAATACATATTAAGATAAGGGTGGTGTTTCCAGAAATCTAGTAAAAGTCTCCATCAGATCTAGATTTACCAAAAATAGAATATATCTGATGTATGACTGAGTTATGAATGATGATGTTTGATTGATTTCAATGTTTTTGTGTGAATTTTTAATCAAATGAAGAACATTGAATGATAATTCCATCATTATGAGTTTATATATTTGAAAAAAACATGAGATGTTAATTTTGATAGTTTTTCAATCTACCCAATAAGTTCAATATATAGATCATCATATCCAAAACAATCAGAAGAATAAATTATTTCTTACTAAATGTCTTATTTTTTTAATAGGAGAAATAAAAGATGTTTTCGTATGTACATGTCCATCAAAATGGAAATCCAACAAGTCAATCAGACTAATGATAATATAGACTTTCAATCAGAACGACTCTGAGGATGAAATTCGATCACAATAACTCTGAGGAGGAAGGTTAAATTGGAAAAATATATAATAATTTCATCATAATTTGTTGAGATTGATCTATTATAATGAATCACAGGCATGAAGAAAGATTAGTTTCAAGAAATAATAATTAATCTTATTCACATAATCAGATAAAATAATGGTAAGTAATTTAGTAATGATGATTATGAAAAACACTCAAAAATATTACATATATTTTATGAATATTTAAATCATTCAATCATAAAATTAATATATAAATAGATTTCAGAGTATTATAATTTGAGATAGTGGTTAGTATTTTCATGTTTCTAGCATTTTTCATTATGGATTTCCTATATATAGATGCCCATTACATTCGTAATTTCATGTATTAATAAAAAGAAGGTCACTGTAGTATTAGAGTTAAAGTTTCTTCTTAATAGAGATATCTTTATAAGATCATATATCTATTTTTTTATTACCAGGTTAGGAAACACCATTTATTTAATATCTTATTGAGATGAACTGATAGAGGATGAATAGATTTCTTTTTGTGCAGAGTTTGAGAGTTTTATATTGAAGATGGTAAGATCATGTTGATTCAACCATACTAAGTCAATTTGACTGGGTTCATCATAAAAAAAGTCATTGAATTCATAGTCATTATACCCATGAACACTAGAGGATTAAATTTTACAATTCCTTATTTACTTTTTTGGAACAATTATTTTATAATAAAACAATATAATCAAACAATAAATAGTATAATTTTTCCACTAATGTGATAAAACATGTGTAATTGAGAGATTTGAATTTTTTATTCAAATATTCAGAATTGTAAATTTTCATAGACCCAGGGGAGAGGAAATAGAAAGGATGTAGGTTCTCATATTGACGCCAAACCCAATAAATATTCTATATTATATTTTATTTTATATTTTCTCATGAATGAGTATTTACAAAAAATATGATAAGGATCTGATGTTTTATAGAATTCATAAGTTATGTTTTAATATGTATTGAATATTATAATAAGTTAAAAACTAATTCATCCCACCATTCATTCCTTTTCATCTTTAGGAAGCATTAAAATGAAAAACATAAATTTGGTTAGAAAAATAGATATGGAGTAAACAGTTTAAAATAACACTTTTAATATTTTTGAAAATAAGTTCGGTTAAAATAGAAAATTACCTTATGAAATCATATAATTAGTCAAAATTAAATATATAAAAATTTGAATTATATCAATGTAGAAGAAAAATATTCCAGAATGAAAATGATATATATAGTAGACACCACAAAAAATAATCATTTCAGTTGAACTAAGAAAAAAATAGATGTGAAATTGTACGGAGACATTTAATCATTGAAAATTACCTCATGATTTGAAAAATTATGTGTATTATATAAAACAAAACTATAAATTTCCCTAAATATTAATTTCTATATATTTAAATGGGAGATTGTAAATGAATACATTACATCATTAATATTTTTTGAATAAAAATCCAATTAAATATAGAACTTGAGATAAATTTTTAAATCCATTTACGTTTCCGAAATATATTATAACATATATCAAAAGAGAAATATATTATATAGAAAAAAAATGCAACCAATACAAATCATGTCTTAATGAAGGGAAATTATGTTTTGAAACTCATACAGATTTGTTATCTATTAAATAAAAATCACCTAAAGGATAAAACTTGAGATAGCTTTAAAAATTCACCAATATGAAAAAAATAATGATAATATACAAATATGTGTATTTATACACACCATAAATAAAAAAATGTTCCAAATATAAATCATATCATGATGAAGGGGAATTTTGATGAGAAACATTGTCCATTGATTCACTCTTTTACCAAACATGATATAATGTCCCTAATAATAAATTTACATTTATTATTCATCTTTTTAAAAATGATATTTTTATTTATTTATCATTATAAAAATAATTCATAATTTTTTATTACCTAAATAAATTATTATTTTCTAAAATAAATATTCAGGTGTTAATTGACCAGTTTATTATATGTTAGATTTATTATGGATATTCCATTCCATGATATTGTCTCCTGGTTTCATAAAATATATAACATAAATAGGGATCAGGATATTTTTTGGATATAGATGTGTATTCTGCTTCCCATTTATCATATGTTATGGTGCAATTTCTTTGGGAAAATAAAAATAATGAATTTTCATTGATTACTATATTTGTAAAATATTTTAAAATTTCATTCAATATAATTTCAATATTATAACTGATAATTTATGAATACCTATTAAATAAATAATTTTACAAAAAATTATATATATTTAAGATATAATTTTCATTCATTGGGAAAACATTATATCATCATTCATATAGGGGGTAAAACCAACCCAAATGAGTACATGTCATAATGATGAAATGGTTATGATAATTCTATTTTACTTTAATAATATCTCTATTATATAAGACTAATTGTACTATATAATTCAATTAACGTGACATAAAAGTTTTAATAAGAGGCATAAGAATAGTTAAAAGAATAATTACTAACCAACAGATAACACTTATATGCGAGATTCAAATACTCTTCTTAGAGAACATATTGAAAATTCTTGACTTGGGACCCCATTTGACAAGTGGTTCAGAAAAATGAAATTATACATTTAAGGTGAGAATTTTGAAATTTATTCGTGGTTAAAAATATTGATTAGTGTTTATTGAGGTTTGTAATGAATTTGTCTTCTTATATTTTGGATTGAAAAATAATTTTTAAAATACTCCTTCCTTAACAAATAAGGAATAAAATTTCTCATTAAAATTAAATCAAAATAGTAATCATAGTTGTGATAGGACAAGGATATATTGATAATTATCTCTAAATATTACTTAACTATTAAATTTTATGAGGTGGTATATCATGACACTTTAAATAAACACTCATACCTCTTTTTACATTTATCATGCAAACTCAATTCTATCCTTGGGAATGTATTTTTATTCCTTAAAATGAAATTTACCTTATTATATAACTTCAATATGATTTTATAATATTTTGTGTCAATTTTATTAGAATCTATTTATATATGTGATAAAAATTAATTTTAATTAGTTAATTTATTATTCATAAAAATAAATGTTTAGGAAATTGTTATGTTTAAAACAAAAATGAATTTTTTCCTTTTATATATCAATTGATAAACATTAAATAATAATTATTATTTTTTTGAATATATACGTATATATATATATATATTATAATTTAAATCATTATATTATAGGTATATGATTTATTTTTTAATATAAAAATATCTATCATATAGAAAAAATCATTGAATATATATATATATAACATGAAAGGATATTAGTTTCAACCCATTTATTTCTCTTATTACTATAAAATTTGATAATATAATTGAGGTTTTGAAATTTATAAACATATGGAATATTTTAACCTAATAATAATAATGTGGTATGAATAAAAATAAATATTTATTTATGATAAATATTTTTTTTAATTATTATCTAATTATTTTATTCATGATATTTTTTGTTTATATGAATTATATTATTTTTTATTTTTTTCTAATAATTAAACATTATCAATGAATCTTTTGAATAATATTATATCAAATGACCAAAGGAGAAATGACCATGTATCCAATAACCATTTATCCAATAACCACATATATATATAATTTTAAAATTATATTTCAATATATATCATTTCATAAATCTATAAAATGAATCTTCCTATTCATTTACATGATTCTAAAAATAATAATTGTAATTATAATAATTTTCCTTCATTATAGTGTTATAATTAGAGGTTGGAAGTTCAGTGAAAACTAAAATGATGGTGATTTTAAATTCTTGGTATTTTTATTTACTTTTAGTTCTGGTACAATTTTAGTATTCATAATTATTATTCATATTTCATTAACATAATGATTTATTAATATTGATATATTTTATATTTCATTTCAATAAATATTTCATTTACTATTCAGTTCTGTGTTATATGTGTAAAAATCGATTTATCCATTAATTTAATGAAAATATTTGGTGTGAAATAATATTTACATAAATGATTTTCATCTGTAAATTTTCATTACTCGAATATAAGAATGAGAATACATCAACCAAATTATTTCCTCAAGTTGCCAATTAGCATATATAAGATTTTTATTCATCCAAAAAACATTTACACAATGACTGGTACTTTTTAATAGTTCTATATATATTTCATCAAATTGTTTTATAGGTTTTACCTAATAAGATTGATTTAGTTCTTGTGCTACTAATTATGTGTAAAATACATATAAAGGGTCTGGTATTTACATCATTAAATGATATACCTAGAACCTATCATGATCATGGGAGAGATTTGATTAATGTATAAGATTATAATATACTATAACCAGATTATATATTATTTTTTGGGTCCTATGTATCAAAAGATCAATATACCAATCTTCTTAAATATCATTACAATATTCAATAGTCATATTCAACGAAATAACTCCTCTGAAAAATCAAACACCTATATTCACCAATTATTATCATCATAGATATTCTTTCAAATTCATTTAATTTTATTATGATGATGAAAAGTTCTAACCATTCCTAATCTACCTTTTAAAATAAATAGTACTAGAATCATAAAATCTCTAACATTATCATAACATGTTGGAGTTATTCACCTTACCTAATACAGAGCCCCATATTGTGCCATTTGTACGCCATAGTGGATATTATTGTTATATAATACCAATATTAGCGAGAGAAATTAATTCCATCATCTATTAAAATCCAATGAAAATATATTAACATATGGGTTTAAATAGTTATTTAATATTTACTATTTTCTAGATATGATAACATGTTTAAATACACAACTCTTCAAATAGTTATCACTGAAGACTCCCCTAAACAACAATGTAATCCCCAAATTTTCATTAGATATAATTAATATTTCAACTCCATATTGCTTCACAACTTAATTATACAATATCTCACCTTTTTAAAATACTGAGAAGCCAATGAAATTTTTATAAATTTTCAAATTTGATCTATAAAATTCCTAATGGAAGTATTTTCATTTGACATCATTGGGAGTAAAATGATTAAATTTTTTGTAATGTTCTATAATTCCCATATAGGTATAGTTATTTTTTATCATCCACTTGTACTAAAGATAATTAGTGTTATCTTAATTGAATAAAAATCAATGAGATATTACTATTGAATCTATCTATTCATTTTTTATCACTCGAAAGTATCCTTGAGGTATCTAAAAGTATTTGTGCTTCAAGGATGGATAATGAATCAGGAACTATATACATCATCCAATAGAAATTTTCATCAATCGTGTTATTGAATTGAAACATATTATTTTTTTAAATAATATAGTTTAATCAATTTTAATTTATATCTCTATAATATTTGTTACCATTTTATATAGCCCTATATCCTCTATAAAAATCTCATTAAACAACACAAGAATGGATGACCGAGTAAACATTTGATCATGCCATGATTTCTTCCTATCCCTGGGCATAGTAGAGTCCATCCATTAAAAAATACATTATTTATTTAATCTCTCAATCCACATACTAGATACGGTAGAATGACCATTTTAGGGAATAGTATCATCCACATTATTTTTCATCATATGGAGGTAATGTATTGAAAATTCATCGCACATAATCAACTCCTACAATATTAGTTTGATCTTTTGAAATCCTTCTATGAGATTATATTATTTATTATCTTCTAACTAGTATATAATTACCAATTTCACCATAGTGATCTATATATATTCATGGAAATATTACCTTAGTAATATCTAGATTCACTATCAGGTAATGTTTTTAAATATAAATTAATGTAGATATGGTTTACGATACCACTATAAATTATTATCTGAGGAAACATCACAATAAATTATTCAATAATAATTTTATATCAAAAAAATCATCCCCTGCAAGGATGTGGGAGTATTGGTGCAGTGACACACCATCTTGTATGATCCCTTAAATGTTATTAACACTCATGAATCTAGATTAACATAACTCAATAATAATATAGAATAGATTTTTTGTTTTAATTTCATTATGATTTTTGATCAAATATTTTATTTAACCCATCATATCAAAATAAATAATAATCCTTGGTATTTTGGTTGGCCTAGGCCATTCAACAATTACACCTATCATTTAAGCAACCATACATATTCAATCTATTTTAATTTTATGAACCATGAATTTTACTTAATATGGGTATAATTCAGACATTCTAAATCGAGAATATTGTTTATAGTTTTTTAAAATCTTTATCATAATCCTTAAATAATATTCACGTTATTCCTTACACATGGAATATATAAAAATATAATTTATTAAGATAATAAAAAACACTTTATAACAATCAATACTTCTGTAATTCCTTTGATCATGTAATATAACTATATATTTATTTTGTATTAATGATATGACAGTGAAGTCATATTGTTTTCATATTGTACAAAAGGATTTATTTTCTACATGTTATCCTTTAGCCATTAATTGATAGTGTTTTAATCAAAAATTAATATTGGGTGAGTAATTGTTTCCTAATAATTGAACAATGAAGTCACCAATACATGATATAATATAATTATTCCAGATCCAGATGTTTGTGCTAGTAAATCTAGAGATGCATGCATATATATTTATAATTAAAAAAGTGGACTGGTACACCTCATGCGAAATAACCTAGATGTATGAAACCTTATCCAATCTCTTTTGGATTTTTTCATGAATTCTAATAATTAAATATAGTGAATTTTAAAATATATCATTGTTATAGTCATAAAAAAAATAATCCGTTACATTGAAAAATAATCCTAAATATCTAGGGGAATATAAATAACTCAGTTGAAAAAATCAATGTATTCAGTTATAAAAGATATATTATCAATATTGAGTTGCTCCATACCCAACAAATAAAAATACATGTAATAATTTATTATTAAGGCCCCTAGATGTAATATAATACCGACATTCATACTATAGTAAAACATTTCATGATAAGTGATCATTGGATGATTTGGTTTATGAAATTTAATTTCCCTGTAATATCAATTAATTTACACTATATACAAAGACAACCAATCCATTAAAAAACACAATAAATTTACCTAATGGAGAATAATAGGATTTACCATAATCATATCTCTATAAAAATATATAAAATGTGACTTATAACAATGGGATTAAATGATTTAAACATCTATATCATTCATCAATAAGTGAATTCATAATTATTTGCGTGATTATTAAATGGAATTAGAATAAATTCATGATTTATAGATGTTGATGGAACTAAATCAAATAAACCATTTTCACTTAATGAGTATATTATGAGTAGAAATTTTAAATAACATTTTTCATGACACAATTTAGTAGTTTGAATATCTTAAGACACATATTATACATTTCTATAAGTTTTTACAATCATATATTATTGTACGTAACATTTATATTGGTGAAATTATTTGCATAATTTTTATATACCCATTAACAATTTTATTTGAGTATTGGTGGTGTAGTGGGATGAACATCCATTCAATCCATTTCATTAGATTTCCTCTTTATATATCATCAATATTACTGATTTAGATTTCATTATCTTATACATATGAATAATTTGAATTTTTTCTTTATGAAATTCACCACATACTTCATCAAAAAAATTTGGATGTAATATAATGAATCACCTTCCCTCGCTGAATTTAACATTTGAGTTCCCCAAAAACATAATTTTTTACTACATTTACCAAGAATAATGAGAATATCTAAATTCTCCATTTTATATTCTGGCCATGATGGAACATTAAAAAATTAAATCATAGTTAACAAAATATTTTATATCAAACCCTTTCAGAGAGATGGTTTTATGAATATAAATAAATGATCATTTTTTATTTTGTGTTCAACAAAAAAATAGATGTACACCTCATATATAATTTAATTTTTGATTCAAATGTAATTATATATTAATCATACTTAGTGATAAATTCAATGAATTTTCCCTAGATTTATTAGTTAATAGTTTGAGGAGTGAATTTATTGAAAAATATATTAAAAAAATCCTCAGAGATCAAGGTGTTGATTTTGAAATCATACATTATGTTCTTAATTATAGACCACTATTGATCTACCTCACCTTATAAAAGAGACATTAATGTATGAAATATTCCATTATCAAATAAACCAGAACAATAAATATTGTTTCCTTATTTTTGATCCATCAACCTTTAATTAGTGGATTAGAAGACCCACTAAATGATTGTGGAAATTTTCACATAGACTGAAGCAATAGTTCCTACTAGAAACCATTAGGAATTCATCAAATTTTATGATATTTTTTATATCTAGAGAGTGTTGGGTGAGAATATCCATGATATTTTTCACTTTAAATCATGTACTATTTGGTTTCTCATATAAGATATTATTAAATTTTCAATTATATTCATTATTTAATTAGTTACACTTACACCGATCTGTTGACAAAAAATGAAATGGTTGTTATAAGTATCAGGAAATAATAATTACTATAAGTGATTATCTGAAAAGTTAATTAAATTCTATGGTGGCCTAAATTATGACACCTTATTTGCGACCAATGACATTTTAGTTATAACCTACATCAATTTTTTTCAATGTAATTTTTTATGTTATATCACATTATTATAAGTAAGATAATCCTCATGAAAAGATAAACTGTTGAATGATACTGCATGAGATTATAAAACCTTATAAAACATATATATTAATTAATTTTGTAGGAATATTCATTATATTATTTAATAAATCATAATCCAAAACCTATATGTTTAGTTTTATAATGTATTTATTGTATGATCTTCTTAATTTAAAATATTTCATAATAATTTCCCAAACAGTTCTCCATGAATTATAATTTTAATAAAAGATCAAATGTTATAACCTTTTTTAAAACCATGGGAATGGAAAAATATGAATGGGCTGAACTCAAAATCATTGTATGGGGTTAACCTAAGATAAATCAATTAAAGATAATTAGTCGTTATAAGATTAACATGTGAATATGAGAACACAATCAGGATTAAGGAATAAAATATAAAAACATTATACCCAATAAAGCATAGAAAATCATATATTAGTAATTAAAAAATTCTTATACAATAACATAATAAAATAGACAAAAGTGTGTGGAATCATTAGTCAATAGTAATGATATATCACCAATATAACATAGAAGATTTGCGCACCATAGAAATTTGGCATAGAATAATCATATTATGAACTTATTATGTGTAATCTCACTTTCAATGTTACACCCCATGATAATTTTGTGTTTATTTTATAATTCATGTCTTATTTTTCAGTTTATAGGTGTTTCCATTTTTTTTACTAATGTTGTTTTTGTGTAAGGTGGTTCTTAAGGTTGTATACTACATGTTTTAGGTTATAGGATACATGATGTAAACTGAATAACCCCCAAAATATATTAGGATCTTTAGAATGGTGTGTGTGAAGGGGGAGATGAAAACAACATAAACATGGGATTTGAGGAATTGATGGGGGATGTGTAAGGTTATACAATTATATATACCCTTATATAGACAGGGACGGAGGAATTTGTCACGTATGATTGTCACATTAGTGTTTAGAGTATGTTTCTTAAGAGCAGGAACACATTTTGTGGTTGTGGGAAATGACCATATACTATTTGAATATGGGTTACCTTTATATAAACCCTTACACAAAAGGATTAGTCTTCTATAAACTCTACAATCCATGTGTTTTTCTTGGGGTTGATTTAACTATGTTATGTATTAGAGGTTATGCTGAAAAAAAATTAACCCCCAAAAAATTTTTATGCTTTGAACATCATTTTCCTTGGTCCATTTTGTCAAATGGGGTCCCTATAGAGGGCTATAACAAGAAGGATAGGTTTATATCACATAAATTTTCCTCAATGTTTTTTAACAGGGAATGAACCATATACCCATGTTTATTTTTAGGGTTTCACCCAACGCCTTTCCGTAATTTCCATTTACAAAGAATGTTTAAAGAACTATTGAGGTCTCCCACAAACTATTCATCATATTTTATAATTGAATATTAAATTAAAAGTGATGTTATTTAGTTATAACCATTAACTCATCTTTCCTTCTTCATTAACCCTCATATTACCACCCGTCTTCACCTCAATGAAAAAATAGTATGGATTACTATGATTTAACTAGGGTTTATGGGTGGATCTAAATTGGAGATTTATTAAAATAGATCTTAGGTTGGTAATTTTACTCCATGATAGTAAAATTATCACTGATGGAAACACATTAAATATTATCATTTCTTGATTCATTATTATTCGATGTATGTGTTTTTTTTTGAAATTTTAATAATTTTTATGCCATTATTTTATAAGGCATTTCAAATTTATTATTTTTTAAATTAATCATATATGTGATTGTTCCATTTTTTTATTTTCATTTTAATGTGATTCCATACAATTCATATAGTGTCTTTTATGATGATTTAAAAAATTTCATGGAAGAGTTAAGAACCCTATGTTTCTGAAATATTAAAATGAATTAATTAAAAAGGGTTTTTATTTGTAAAGGGATATTATTATTTTTTAGTGATCTAGGTATATTGGTATTGTTTTATACTTTTTTTAGATTTAAAAGAACCTAGAGATTATTATTGAAATAAGTAAATATTATTATTTTTGGATAATTATTATAAATAATTTCTTATAAAATATTTTTTTAAATTTATAATTACATGAAATTATAATAAATTATTTATGATGTCCCATTTGAAACATTAAAATTGTTTTATATTTTCATGGGCGTTAAACCATATTTTTTTCCTTTATTATTTTTCTTATTCATGTGGACAGTTCTGAGTATAAGTGGTGCTAATATATTGTATGAAAAGGGGTGCTTTAATGTGAATGTATAGTTGTATGGTTCAGCTTATTTTTATGCTCTTTAATGATTGTGTAAACTAATAATGATTATTTCAATCATTTATTTTTTTGGTCATTTAATTCTGTATATCTTAGAAAGGGTCTATATTTTTAAATAAACTAGATACCCTTACACATAAATTTTCCCCCTAGTTGGGTTTAGGAAATACTTGTCGGGGTGTTCCCCTGATAAATCTATGTGAAGTCTAGTCATGTGATTTTTCCAATAGGAAAATATATATACCAATAGTAGTACATTGCCTAGTAAATATTGTAATCTATCACATTGGGACATGGGGTAGAGCCTATAACACATATTCTATATTTTTTCATTGATGTTATCGATTCCATTGGCATTATTTTCATTCATTTCTTAACTAAAATGTGTGTCTACCCTGATGTTACAAGGATATTTTTCATAAAATGTTTTTAATCAATTCCACATTGTTGTAGTGTCTCATTACCTTCTTTAATGTGTTTAGTTACCGTTTTTATTCGATTATCATTTGTGTGTGTTTCGGGATTTTCAGGGATGGGGGAAAATTTTCACAGAAAATGTAATAACATTTTTGGATTTAGGTATTGTTGAATTAATAAAATGTGTGTATTAATGTGTAAAAGGAATAAAAGTGTATTTTTCAATATTCTTTTATTAATTTTTTGGAAAATATTATTTAATGTGGTGTCGTGGTGCATGGGTTGAACGATAGTGTGTCACAACTGCACCATAAAAAAGTCTACTAAATAGTAGTGGAGAAATAAGTCAGAAAAATATGAGTTATAGGTCATTGGCTATACCTTGGAGACCTGTAATCCATTATTCATAACTACAACCCATTATCAAAAAGATATGTCTTGAAGGTACAACTATATAATGGAGGAATAAATGAACATGTATGAAGAATATTATTATTTGAGAAAGAGAATGATGTGTTGTTTTAGAAGCACGATAGCCTTACCCCATCAGAAGCAGATCAGGGGGAGGGCTATAAAATTTTTTAGGAGGTTTATTTACATGAAGGGTATAATGAATTTTTGGGGTGGTTGCACCATGGTATGATTATTTTCATGCATTATGTGTTATGTTCATTTGGGTTATGACTTGATCTATATTTTCACACACTTAAATTACATGACCCCTATTTTATATTTCTTTTCATCAAAAAGTCATTAATTCAATTTTTTGAACATGAAATAATACTAATAGAATTTCGACTCCACCAAGATCCATTATTATTAGATTAATTCATAGATGGATGTGTTTGATTCCTTTCTTGAAAGTGTTCTATCCTTATTTTTGGATCCACTATTTTTACTTCTATCCCTCTTTGGGAGTGTTGAATCCTTATGATATTGATGTAATATAATGATAATTTTATGGATGATGATTCTAGGTATTCCAAAAATTATCTTATTCAACTTTGTTACTTATTTTTAATCCTAATTTTAAGGTTATCAACTTTGATTCTATAATTAATGGTAGGTAGATCCACATGATTTTCCCAAAAATTGAAACCGTAAATTACATAATTGTATTAAAATTAGTTTTTATGTTATATAAAAACCCATATAAGAGATGATTAAATGATGAATTTAAAAGATTAATGGGGACATTAACCCCCCCCCAGTTTCTATGGAATTGAAATTTTTGGGAGGATTTGAGAAAAATCATTGCTTGAATATGAAGAATGGTATAATTTGATAATTTTATATGGATTATTTTTAAGGAATATTTTAAAATTTTGAGTTTATGAAAAACAATGATTTTTTTTTGAAATGAGAAATCCATGTTGGAAAGTGAAATTTCAATATTTTATTCCGAGATTGTTTTAAATGACTGATTTTCCATGATTTATTGATTGATTTACTAAAAAAATGATTATGGGAATTTAGTGGGTAATTTGGACACGAATGTCTAGATATGACCCCCTATATTTGTATTGAAGACAAGAAATAGTTATATTAAAATATTACCAGTTGATTATTTTAGAAGATGTTCTGAGTCTTGGGAGGTGTGCACAAATTGAGCTAAGATAACTAATGAGTAGTGTGGATATCATATTACAGAAAATTATCTTACTATAGGGATTTATACAGAGGGATATTATATTATTGATCAGATTATTACATTCTATTGATTTATAGACCTGTTTTATTCAAGATAGTTTCTCTATATGATTACATTATATAATTTATTCATTTTATTCAATTTTGATATATCTTCCCTATTTTTAATGATGAAATCCTTTTTTGTTTACATAATGTAAATTCCATTCCAATGCTTTTTTATATAAATTGTAATAGTATTGCCATTATTTTTTTGGATTTGATTATGTGCAATTTGTCTGAACCTACTATGCATTTTTACTAACTCCCAAGAATTTTCTTTTGGTGTTTGTAGATTATCATATTCCATGTCTGAGAAAATGGAATTTGCCTCTTGAAGGTTCTAAAAGTTTTTATCACCAGGACATAAATTGATGGAGGTGATTTTGGGATATTTGATCAACCAATTTCATGAGATATGTCTATGTTTTTATCTAGGATAATTTTTGTCGAATTTTGTGGTGTAGGGTTTGGTTACTATCTTACATGATTTATTCAGGTACATTGTCCCTTTAAAATGTTAAGAAAAATCATTTTTATCTTTTTTCTATTATATTTTTTATGGAAAAAATAATTAGAGATTCAATTTCATATCATTATAGGAGATATTCACCAACCCTTGGGGACCAATAAGGCCCATGATTACACATCATGGTGTAACATACATGTTTTTGAATGAAATAATGTCTTCAATTGTGTACAAGATATAGAACAAAACGCTTATGAAAAAAATAATTTTTTATTATGTGACCAATATATCCAAACCAATAAATTGGTAGGAATTAATAGTAATAAATAAAATAAAAAATAAAAAATATCCCACCTCATTAATTATGTATTAATTAATTCCTATGAAATTATCACATGTTTTTATAAATGTAATTTTAATCATAAAATACACATTTTTCAAGAATAATTCTTATTTATATTGTGAAGGGATAACATTATTAATTTCTCAAAAATTTATAATTTTTTTTAATGAATAGTTTTTTGAAAGTATCATATCAAGAATATTTTTTGGTGAAATTTTACAAATTATCTGAACAGTTTAATATCTAATTGAATATTGGAAACTCAATTTTTTTTAAATAGATTTTAAAGTATTTAAAAAAGAAAATTATATTTTCAGATAACTTTTTGAATTTGTTTTATATTTTTATTAAAAATAATCCAATTAACATTTTTAAAATGGATTTTAAACTTTAATTTAGCAAAAAAAATTTGTTTTAAAAGGCAATTTTTCAAAAAAAAATTCATTATGTTTTTCCAAATTACTTTTACATTAAATTCTAAAATTTTTATATGTTGAATGTTGAAAAATAAAATTCATTCATAGGAATCATGGGGTCTAAATTTTCAAAATATGTAGCTTTTATTATAGGATATTATGAATATTTATCTTAGAAATTATTGTTACCACTATTAATGGAAAATGATGTAATTAAGGGTAAACTAATACAACGACTACTATAAAATCACCCATGAAAATCCCTAAATTTATTATATGTGTAATTTTATTTAATAATAATTAATAGCCTGAATATATTTCATTTGGTCTTGATTTTTATGTTATTCGAGAATTTTTAATATTTTTTTTATAGAAATGTCAAACATTTAGCATATTTGTTTTTAATAAGTATAATATTCTCAATGTGGTCCATATAGAGGATTTATTGACCAATAAATAGTATTTTTTAATATAAATGAATCATATTAAAAAAATTACACTTCAAAATTTTTATTGAAATATAATAACCATAAATGCATTCACAACAGTAATGTAGTAATCTTTATTTTTTGGAAAATTAAATAAATGATATTATAAATACTAAAATAAATATAATTTGATCTAATTAATGTAATAAATTAATATTATAGATGACTTTCTCTTGTTTTGGAATTATTTAAATATGTTTTTCAATTTTATCATCCAATATTGATACATTTGTGTCATAGTAATGAATAATGTAACAAATTGACCATAATAAAATTGAATCATATTATATATTTTATTTAAAGATATATTAATACATAAAATAATTTATTCATTATTATGATTTATATATGGTTGAAAATAAAATTTATGGTCTAGTTAGGGGTTTTCTTCATTTTATATTAAAAATATTGACCCTCAAATAGGAAAAATCAATATTTTCTTAGTAAGAGTTAAGAAGGATAAATAAGAGTAAAAACTATATATTAATGATATGAAAGTGAACTAAACCTATATAAAAATAATTTGATGAGAGTAACCCAACCCATCCTCATTTCATTATCAAAATAACTCACTTATAAGAAGTTTATTATATATTATTAATTGATATTCACTAAATATGTTGAAAAATTTCAAGAGTACCACACCCCTCTCTTATGAAAGGACACATTCTCATCTCATTTTATTAATTTTCAGAACCCATTTTTTGTCCAATCCCTAAAAAATACCTTTCAATAATACATATTCTCATTTTAGAGTCCAGGTTATAAGCATAACACAATCCTTAGTGGAATTATAGCATAAATATAAGGAGGTGGTTCGAAGAAGTGGATGTTAATGGTTTCATGCATCAAGCCGGACTCAATATGTGGGACTATAATTTAAAAATAATATCAAATTTTCCTCTTTTGAAATTTCAGAATGAATATTTTTTTAACAAGTATATAATGATATTATTTTTCCTCCATCAATCATCCTATATTTTTTATGGTTTCATTACATGTTTACACGTTTATTTTCAATAAAAATGTTTTCATTTATATGTGAATAATGGTCTTGAAAGAAAGAAGTTATTTCAAAATGTATGTTGTATTTTCGAAAAAATATTCTATAACCGGTTTTTTTTTTGAAATAAAAACCCTATATGAATAGTTTTGGGTATTTTGATATTGAATATGTTATTTTAAAATAAAATCATATTTTGATATCCAAAATTTTTTTATATGTGTTAAATTATTTAATTATAATGAATAAGATGTTTTATTCATGATATCATACATGAGAAGTATATGTGATGTGGGTGAGTAAGATACATCTTATAATAATGGTAATTCTTCATTATAGATCATGGGTGAGCCCATTATATCTTATATTTTTGGTGAACCTATATTATACTAGCTGAGTCCGTTATAGTTTTGGTGAGCCTATATAACACACCAAAATAATTGAGTAATGTACCATTTCTTATTAAGAAACAGAAAAATAAACTATTTGAGTGTTCCTCTTATTGATTTAATTGGGCTCTAGTTATTTTTTTGCCAAAGTATTGAATGGGTTATTAATTTCATTCTCTATATTCCCAAAAATATTTTTCATTTACTTGCAATGGTTTTTAATTATTTTACTTCTGTTAAGAATTTTTATCATTTCGTGATAAAATGAGTTATTTCAATAGGTCAAATAATATTGGGTTACATGTTATTTTTACATTTGATTTAATGTTTTTCATTAGACTAACATAATATATTTTTTTAATTACTTAACATGGATTTGTTTTCTCAAACCGTGTGGTAAATTGTTTTCTAATGATTTTATGTAAAACTATAAGAAAGGATGATTTCAACATCTATATTTTGAAGATGATTCAATGAAAATAAAATATTTTTTATTTATAATTTTTTTTATTTGGTGGGAAAATGTATTATAAGTAAATTAATTAACTTGTAAAGAATGGGTTTTTTATATATGAGTTATAACCTAATTATATAAAACTCTAAACCAAAAACATATTTCATTAATCAAATTTATTTCTAGATTAAAAATTACAAGAATATGTATTATTTATGGTTTAGTATATATACAGGGTCTTCTCCAGTATTAGGGTATCAGGGAATTCAGGTTGGTTCGTGGCATTTATATATGAATTATGAGTGGGGTATTTAAAAGATTATAAATAATTTTACATTAGATTTCATATATAAAGGTCATAATTATATATGAACTTTTTGATTTATAAATAATTAATTTTTAATGTGACTATATTAATTTATTAAAATATTGTATAATGTATTTATTATAATTTAATATATGTACATTGGATTCTATGAAATAAATATATAGATTTAAGTTACATGAACTTATTAATATTTTGATAGTTAAAACTATTATAAGAAATGCTATTTTATTATTCTACATAAAACTAACATAAATTAATTTTCATTATTAATTATTTTCAAAAAATAGTTGGTAAAATATTAAAGTGTTTGGTTAGCTCCAACCATGTATAAATCATTTTGTGTATGTAGCTCTTTGGGTTTCCGTTTAGGTTACAAGATTATTGTACCATCATGTTTGATTAGGATTATAAATTTTTTGGTAGTGGGATGTGATGATTGATTGTGGTTCACATAGAGAATCATTATTTCATTTCTATTTTTTTATTTTAAGTTAATTATATGTTGGAGTCTTCAGATAGATCTCAATTTTATTTTTTCTATTTTTTTTAATTTTAGGACACTAATTAATTGTTGTTATTTTTTATTGGATGGGTGTGTGATTTATTTTAAAATATAACAATAATTAAATATATTTTAATTTATTTTATTAAATTCCATTGATTTGAACATCATTTTCTGATATGTGGAAAAATCGTGCTAGTTTTTTGGGCGGATGTCTACAAGTTGGTATGGAAATAATTCGTTAAAACCTTTCTTAGTTGTGTCATTCCAGAATTACCATGAACATCTTGTCAACCAATGTGGACTAGAAATTATCTTTAGGCCATGTCACAATTTGTGTCGAGTTAAGGATTGGGTCAAAATAGTGTGGTTAATGTCAAAATGGAATCCTAGCATATGTTATTTATAGTAATCATAGGTTCATGAAATCAAATTATTTTATTTGTGGGAGTTGAGATAAAATAAGGTTGGGATTCTAATTCTGAATTTTATTTTATGTCATTTATTAGGGCATAATCACCACCCTTCATTATGAGACATGATTTACCATGGTATTTTATGGTTTGTGTCCTGATTTCTCTAACCTTTTCAGTATTTGGATTATACTTAGATCCTCAATGAGTTAGTATGTAATTTTAGGGGACACATAAATGTATGGGGCTGGAATTTTATGTCGGTAAAGGGGTTTGTGTTTACATTTTAGGTTCATCCACACCACATATAAACCATGTAGTTATTTCTCGAATCAATTATATTAGTTTTTAGAAGATGTATATATATATTCCTAGGACATTTGAATAATAGTTCATTAAATTGTTTATCCCCCCCCAATTTTTTGTTGTCCTTTCTTCTCTATATTTAATCCAATGGTCTTCACCATTAATGTGAGTGAAACTAAGGAATTTTAATTGTAATTATTATTCTTATCATATTTTATTTTGATTTATGATTCAATATTTTTGTGTGAGTTGACAAAAAAATGTTATTTTTTATTTGAATTTTTTTCTTGTTTGTTAAATTATATTTCCCCATTTATAATTAATAAATTTGATCTTTAATGAATAGTTTACAAATAATGCTGGACTATATTATGGTGGGATTTATCCCTTTAAAAATAAATGTTTATTTTAAAATATAAGTGTGACTTTTAATTAAAATATTGATATATTTTAACAAATGTAAGATCGAGAATTTAATAGAATTTTATTAGTATTTTCATTATAATGATGTGATTACTTATGAAACTTTTATAAAATGATGTAAATATCAATTTTCATAAAATTTATTATTTCTTTTGAGAAGTTATATTTTTTATTTGATTATGTTTTTATTATGGTTTTTTAGAGTTCATCATCCATAGAGTTTTGATAGATGATTTATATGTATGTTCATTCAATTAACTCCAAGGGTGTTTCCAATTCTAGCATGGGATTGTTTTTCTCTCTCCTTACGTCTATCAAGACTCAATATCATGTAGTTTTTCCTAAATCATTCATAAATATGTACCTAGTAAATGTCATTAAAAATAATAAATTTTCATATTCCCATCGATATCAATGACCATTTTTGGAAATGGAATGTTTAGAGGGAATTTTGAATGTGTTATGTTCTTAAGAAACTCTCAAAGCATTAGTTGTAGTTTATCTGATTGAATGTGTCTTCCATTATGTGATTAAATATTTGGATAATCCTAATAATTTGTTTAGTAGGTTCATTCATTATTTTAGATAGTTAATCCATTTACAAAAGTTCATTAAAAAAGTTTGTTGTTATTGGAGATCTTAGTAGTGATATTATCCATTATGGGGATTAGTTTTTTTGTTTTATAGAGAATGATTTAGTTGGTTATGATATTGGGTATTTACACATATGTAATGTTGTTTTTTGGATATCCTATAATATATATTAATAGATTCTGTTATGTTTTTTTACTTCATTTTTTATTTTTTCGGGTCTCCATGGGATTTTTCTGATTTGTGTTATGTGTTTTAAGGGGAATTATGGTTTAGAAAATTTCTTATTGGAATGGTTTTTTCTCTAGGGAATTTTGGTTTTCATGGGTTTAGAAATGTGATGGTAGGGTTATTGGTGGATTTAATATGTTTATGCGCTTATATATTTCAATATATATTTAGAACTAAAAATATTCTTGTTAGATTTTTCACTAGATTTTGTGGGTTTTGGTTGTTTGGATAACCATATGGAACTCTTATGAATTGATTTATGACTATATTTCCTGTGGTGTTTTAAAAACATGGTCTAAATCCCATATTGTTTTTCATGAGATTTATTTTGATAATTTTATTTTTATTTTGGGATTTTACATTTATTTATAAATTGATATTGTATTTTTAAAGTGTGATGATTGTTAGGTTTTTGTTGAATTCTGCTTTATAGTGGCGTTTCACCTCAAGGTTTATGTTTAGTTAATTTTTCACCCATCTATAAGAATTATAAATGGTGTGGATAATTATAAAACCTCACCATATCTCTTGAGGTATCATTCCTAGTGTTCAGTGTTTCCGTATAAATGGAGGTATTCAGGATATTTATGGAGTTATACAATAAATAGATTAGAGTGATTGATTTTGGTGTTAATCATTTATTAGTATCTATCTAGTTGATTTCACACCCCCAAACCACCTAACATAAGGTGTCTAGGTGTCCTTTCTTACATTTTCATTCATTTTTCATTAATGTATTTATGGTGAAAAAATATTACATAGTGGCCATAATTATAACACCACCATTGTTACATTAGGGGATTTTTATTTAATTTGTGATTTATTATAGTTTTATCATATGATTCACTTATGTTTCCACATGTTATATTGGATCAGGGTGGTATTTTCATTTTATTAAGTATTTTATATGGTACAATATATTTACCATGTCACATCTATAGATTAGTATAATTTTGTGTGGGTGTGTGTCTGTGTGTGCGTGTGTGGGTATGACTATTCCACTTCCAAAGTTTTTATAATGTACATGGGGTCCTTATGTTTATAAAAACCTATAAAATAATTTTGGTCATGGCTTATTACTCCACACAATAGGTTCTAGGTTTTCCACAGAATCTATATCTTGTGGCTCAGATTTATGCAGGTTCTGAGTTATATTTTAATGAATGTCCATGTGATAGTGATTCGGGATACACCGAAGAGAGGAATTTCATGGTTTTCCTTTTCAATGACCCTTTTGCAGCTTTCCCTCGGTGTAATCCATGTTTTAAGTTGTGAATTTTACCATGGATGGGATTTCAAAATGGTTTGTCTCATAGGCCACCCCGCGGAATGGGTAACCCCCTAGATTCAATACACTAGTTTCACTATGGTCATTGTTTCATGCCAAAGTAGGGCCTCCCTATATATCATTGTATTATAATTAAAATGGATAGATGAAACACCTATCATCGATATTATTTAGGGGTGGAGTGTCCCCATTACCTTATTCATTATAATGTCCTCTCCCATCCTCTCTCAGTATTTTATTTCTTTTAGAAGAGAGATATTACATGGCCTTTCCCCCCTCCCACTCCAGCATCCAAAATTTGATTTCATTTTAATTTATTTGGTTTACCAATTTATTCCAATTCATTTCTCTTCTTCAATCATCATTCAACAATTATCTGTCAATTTCACCACATCCCAAAAAATCTAGATAGGTTTCAATGTAATATTAGGGTGTGATGATGGTCTACCATAAGTACATTTGTGTTTATGAATTGTTGGGTTCATATTATTCCTATTCGGGAATTGACCATAAAAATATGCACATTCTTTATTATCATTACATGAATAATTCTAATTAAATGGATGTGTTTTCTAGAAATTTATTTTCTTTTTCTTATCATTATGTACCAACACATTTAATGGGTATTCATGGTCAAAATATAACTACTTGTAATTATTTTATGTGATTTGAACATGGGATTAAATAGATTTTGTACTTGGAATAAAGGGTATTTAATTGTGTTTTCTAGATTTTCATGGAATTTTAATATTTTTTTAAAACTTTTAATGTATTATTTAATAAGGGATTCAAATTTTATGGAGAATAGACCCCATTTTGTCTATTATATTAACATAAATGTTGTGTTTTGGGCCTAGAAGAAATTTAATAAAATGGAGTGATGTTTAATTATATATTTAATGAAATATATTTTGGTGATTTTTAAAAATAAATGTTTTAAAAGTTGTTCATGAGTTTAAACATGGAAGTGGTACGCTGAGTTGGATTTCAAGAATAAAAATTTATAAAATTCATTTTTTTAAAAATATATGTACATTTGAAACCCACTTTGTGCCCTTTATGTTTTCCGTTATTATATGAAGTGTTAGATGTATGTGGGGATTAAGTAATGAATGGAATGCTTTTTCTTCGTATGGGTGAATTCAGTTTGAGAGTGTGTAATTATTCATGCCCAATTACTAATTTATAAAATTATTATTATTGTTTCTCGCATTAAATTTAATTTTGAATGGGAACCAATGAGGCTAAGCATATAGTTAAGATTTTTTGTATTATATGTAGTCACATAATACTTCCGACCCCCTAGTTGTTTTCTAAGATATGGAAACTAGGGTGTGATCTTGATGATGTGGAGTTATGTCTAGTAGGGTACCGTTGTTGTTGGGATGCTAAATATGTCAACAAATGGTTCATATTTGGTAATGTATATATCATTTTCACAATAAAACCTATCATTGATCCCATTACACCTATTCTATTATTTGTGGATTGATTTTGGGAATTCCATAAATGTGACATTGTATGCCTACTTAACAATCAGATCTGGAACATAGCGATCTACATTTTATGATTATTATTTTCGTTGTTCCTTCAAATATAAAATATTATTCATAAATTCCATGTGAATTTTATAAAGGATTTCATAATTTTTTTAGATCTATTTTAAAAAAAAGTTATTTTCTATAATTTGTGTAATTTTCAATAAATTTTTTTTCTGAAGATAATGTTTTTATTTAGAGATATTTTTATTAAAGTGTTAATTAAAATTGAATTTCCTCATCTTGTATTTCTTATAATGAATAGATCATTTTATGATAATGATTTTTTTTCTAACCATGTTATATAAATGAATATTTTCCTAAAAAATAAACAAATATAAATTATTTTTATTTTTAAATGAACGTTAAAAAACCGTTTTTGAAATAATAATTGCAAAATTTTTTAACAGCATATATTCACTGTTAGTTTAATATTTCAATTTTGGTTCGCAATCATGTTCACTATATCTGATCACATCATGTATAACTTGGTTTCTCTGATATACATATTGGGATGTGGTTAGTTATAATGGGTTTCATGGATGTACATGATTGCATTTTGTACTTGGGATTATATTTAGGGAAGTGTGTGTATTTTCTTCTTCATCCTAGACATATATTTTTTGTGTTATAATTATTTATTGGATGAAAAAATTTCAATTATGTTATGGTTTTTATTGATGGTCCGAAATACGTTATTTATTAAATTTTACATATTATTATTCTTTTTTATGATTTTTTTATTATATTCATTTTGAGTGTGAGAGTTCAATATATGGATGAGTTATGGAAAATTTGTGTGTGTAATTTATCTAGTTGGCCATCTACTATTATAGAAAATTAATTACACATTATTTTTAATGAAAATTCTCAACTACAAGTTATTAGATTGTGGGAAACATAAACTCCATTGAGGTCATAAGTAGAGTTGAGATGGGTGATGGGTTGTTAGGACCAACACTAGCATATGAATTTTCAGATCATTATTACATAGTGATACCCTCTTATAGGGTACTAGGTTAACAAATAAATCTCTAAAAATACAAACATTAAGATATAATGATTTTCCAAATGAATTAGAGAGATATATAACATATGGAACATCTATAACAGAAACATTGTGAAATTGGCTAATAATTAAATCTCATAAATTCCATCTCTTGAGATATAGATATTTTCCCAAATAATTGGAGGGAAATATAAATTTAGTCCCACTCATCTAGTAAAAAAATAATCTAAATATGAGTATGTCAATTGATAGCATTCATAATTTCAATTAATATTAAATGGTCATTGTGAATAAAATATAATTGATGGATATTTTAAAAATAAATAATCAGAATCCATCCCAAGAAATAATTTTTATAGTTTCATTTAATCACATCACCTGTGAAGCATAATAACTAACAATGGAATCTTTCATATATCAAAAAACAATTAAACAATATTTTTATATTGCACAGAAAAATAAAATGAAATATCCATTACATTTTTATAAAATTTTTCTTATATGTAATGAAATTATAAAAAAAAATATTGTTTAAAAATAATCTGAGAATCAATATGTTTAATTTAGAAAACCATGAAAAATTTTATTGTATACATCATCAAAAGAACTGAATAAAATGTAGAGAGAAATATTCCCTGTAGAAAATATAAAAAATATTATTTTATATTTTTTCTAAAAAAGGTAAGTTTAAAAAGAATATCACGTTAAGAATTATTGGATATTTTTTCAAATAAATCAACAAAAATATATAAAAATATGGATATTGAGGAGAAGGATTTCATAGTGAAATAATGATATAAGGTTTACTCAACATACATACATATATTCAGTTGAGTTATTTTTCCATGCTATGTCAAATGGTAAGATAAATTTTAATGAATTAAAATTAAAACAGTATATGAGAATATATGGGTTTGTAAAAATTAATTAAATTAAATTTCCAAATATATGAAAATTGTGATTTAAAGTGAAATTGGAAATTAATTCATTCCTATTTTTTTTTATTTTTGAATTTAAATTCCATGAACGAGAGATCCTAAGATAGATTTATAATTTTCATTAAAAACATTAAAATTAAAATTTGATTCTTTAATTTTGATGTACATGACCCACACAAAATATAACATGTGTTTAATATAAGACATATGTCAATTAATGTAATTGATAAGACAAAATCTTATGGATTTTAGAACATTTGAATCAAAAGACCATGATGGTGAGAACCTGACATGGATTTATATGTAATTTTAATTTGATGATATTCAAGATAAAATAATTCAATGTGGTTGTATATACACCACACAAAATATAACGGGAAGAGAATATAAAGATATACCAATGACGGGATTCTAGATTGAGATACCCATGCTATTAATTCTCCATTCATCAGAAACAATCAAACTTTATGAATAGTCAATTAATTATTAATATTCATTTATATCAATCCGAATTTATAATAATTTTTCATTATACTATTTGATTATATATTTTATTTATCGATTTAGTAAATATTATTTGATGAAATTAATAGTATTATATTAATTGACCAATTAATTCTATATTGCATTTGGTATTATGGTTATGATCCATACTCCATTCTCATGTGGTCATAACCTTGATAATTTCAGTCATGGTTCTATGGTTTTTTCTAATACAATTCCAAATTATTGTTTTCATTTTATGGATGATATGGAGATTTCTCCTATTAAATGCTTCAAAAGTCCCCTTTTCATCGATTTTTTAATTAATAATATAATGTAATTTATTAATTAATATACATTGGGATATTATAATTAAATAATTATTTAATGATAAATAATACATAATTATTACCTCATATTATTACCATATAATTTTTTTGTCCTTTAATTTGATATTTTTTGACAGCATCCATGTAGGTTGAAAACCTAGTGAAAATAAAAATTGGTTATAAGGACATAAGGAGTGACCATGTGTTATTGTGTATTACTGATTTCATATTAATGAATATTATTAGTTTAAATATTTTTATTCATTTGATAAACCATATTTGAAAATATTTTTATGAATAAGACAAATAATAATGATTAGGAATGGTTTAGAAAATGCGTAGAATACTTGAGTCTTCTATATGAGTTCCTCTTAAAAATAGAGGATTTGGGATTGTTTTTTATTACCAAATTTTCTGAATTGTGGGAAATTATTGGTTGGGAGAAATTTTGGTACGTATTAAATATGAAACCAATGTAATTATGTTTTCATTGGTGGTAGAGGATACACCATGTCAAAAGTGATATTTGTGGGAGTTTGGCGAATACTCTTTCTGTAAAAAAATAAATAATGTAATTTCTCATTTAAAATGGATTTAAAATTTAATTATATGATATATGAATAAGGTAGGTATATAATTCCATATTAAATTCATTATTATATATGTTGGGATGTTTTTGTTCTTTACAAATTAGTTAAACTCATTTACATAAATTTATCTTTACTCAGTTAACAGAATTTTTAACACTGTAACATATTTTTATTCTTAAAAAACATTTACTTAATTACATTGTTATTAATTTCATATTTCAATTATGAAATCAATATTATTTGAATTAATTTAAAAAATTTAGAAATAATTTTGTCATCTCAAACCTAGGAGCCACTCAATAGGTTCCCTGAGATAGGTCTCTACATGACCTCAAGAATTCCTCCTCATAGACTATAGGTTTACGACTTGTAGTGAGGGTCTAAAAAACCATGTGGGGAGACTATAACATCAATATTATTTTAATAAAAAATATATAAATTAATAAATTAATGAAATAATTATCCATGTGAAAAAACTATTCATTGTAAACCATTTCCCAAAACTGGGTACAAGCCCACAAACAAATAATAAATATACATTATCATGACATATAGTTCTAATGTAAAGAAAAATCATAATTAAGAAAAATATATGAATCCTAAAAATGGGGTCCTAACTCTATTTTTTGTTGTCTCGTCCATTCATATTGTGCAACCAAATCAAAATCTACCATTGGTCATTTTCCTTTGTCTTGACCTAGAACCGTTAAATCATTTTGGCTAACAACTGGAAGCCTGAGATAGGTGTGAATATCACTCAGTTTTCTATATCCAATGGTGTCTTTAAAATATCATGTCAAAATAGATATTTTATTCTGGTACTAATTAGAAAAAATATATACAAAAGGTAAACCTTGTTTCATTATATAAAAATATTTAGTTAAACCATTTTCATCAATTCACACATGGGTTATAAAGTTTCATTAAATATAATATGACCTATGTCGGTCAATGAGTATATATATGTGGATAAGTCATGTTCCCTATTTTACTGGGGAAAAATTTTATATAATTACATCTCACTTATCTTGGAGCTTCATTCTAGATAGTCTCATCAAATGCAACCATTAGTGGTAATGATGTTAATCTTGACTCCCTAAAACCTGCATTCTAAGGGATGGGGTTTAGATCGTCTATCCATCCCAAAACATGGGAATAGAACCTCAACTCAATATCCCACATACCACCAAGCCATGTTCACATATTTATTTATACACAACATATTTACCAATAGAATCCATAACCACTCAACACATTCGGAATTTATAATATAACTCATTTAATGGATTTTCCATCATCACACCTTTACCCATTAATCCATTTCACTATCTTATCAAACCCATTTTACAACATTCCTTATTCACATGTCTATATTCAGTCACATGTCTCCAATAAAACCCATATTTCATTTAACATATTCACTTTAATTCATTTAACTCATTTACATTATTCCATACACCCCCATATTTTATGTAAACAACTTGAGACAACAACCATTACTTCATTTTCATAATTCAAGCTTATATGTTAACCTAAACCTAATGTGATATATTTCAAAACATACTTATAAGAAAAAATTTGATCTTTATGAAGGAGGAAGAATCCTTGGGTGGCCCTTAACCTACCCTAATCTAACTCAATTCCTCCCACAAGGATCACATGGGGGTTCAATTCATCCAATATCATATTAACACATCAATTCCATGATGTAAAAAGAAGAAACCAACAAAAATGAACTAATTCACTACCACATAGACCTGAAAAAATCAACAAGACTATAGTATAAAATTTTTAGACCACATACAATGATTTTTAAGATAAACACATGCATAACCATAGCCTTGGAATCATATTATAACACCCATCGATGCCCCAACCTATGATCAGATGGAAAATAGTGTTTTAGATAGTCAAAAAGAGAAAAATAGCCAAACAAGACCTAATCATGATAATGGAATGACGAGGATTGTTAGGCTCCCCAAGAGATTCTATCAGAACCCACAGGTTCCCCATATGTCTTATAAGTGAATGAGATCAATCCATGGGAAGAATTAGAAATTTTTGTTTATGGTACTTGATGATGGATGATAAATGGAGATGAAATGATTTTAGGGTTAATAAATCGTGAGGTGGAATTGGAACAATAAAAAATTAATAATGGGGAAGATGGTATAACCACATGATTTTTTATACTACACATAAACCATGCACCACCCTATGTCCATGATGGGGGTTAGGACACATGTTATCTTAGGAAGGCTACACTGTTTGGAAAAATAGGTGGTAATCATTCAAATTGGCAATGTTAATTTCAGTAATATTTTAACTCCCCCTTGAATATTTTCATTGAGAGTGTGACTCACCTCTAATAAATAATTTTCATGGTACACTGTCAGTACTAACCAGGCACAATCCATGAAACACACACTAGAAGGCATCATCCACCTTATTTTATATCATGAACCCCCAAAACAGACAAAGCCTCCCCATTCACCAATTAAAAATTTTATTTACCATTTTAATGTTATTTAATCAATAATTTAAAAAATAATATTCCTCACATGATGTTTGGGATCCAATAACCTTCCCACCTCATACTTGGTCATCATTGAATAACTCTCCTAAGAATCACTATGTTTCCATTGTAATGAGACCGAACCACTAGGAATTCATGTCTGTATCCCGCTATCATGTGACTTCCAACATGATTAAATGGTTCTATAACACTTATAATAGTAGAATAGAATTTCCCAACTATAATTTCTCACTATGATCCACAATATGAACCAGATTATCCACAAAGGATGCAACATCATCATGGTCCACATCATCAACATCAATCACATGAGATAGATCAGGGTGGAACTGTCGATGTTGTGAAACATGAAAAACACTATTCATATAACAATATTATTCTGTAAGAGCCAATCTATATGATTGAGATACAATAATCTATAAAATCTCTAGAGGAACCACATTCCTAGGTTCCAACTTATGTAGTTTGGGTACCTATAGTGACCAAACCTAGGAGACACATGAAAGAACACACAATGCACCGCTGGAAACACTAGGTTATGACAACATTGATCATCATTATAATTATTTATAATTTTATTTTCATAAATACATTTCCAAATCAACAAAAACTATTTTGAAATACCCCTAATGAGACTTGACCCCATCATCTCTGATACCACAACCTCCATCCAACACAATAGAGATCTACCAGGATTTCCATTTAGCACCTCATATGGTGGCATATGAATCATTTCCTATTAACTATAATTATATTTGAACACAATAATAACCATGTGCTTCTATGAATATCCTCTGAAATATAATACATATTCCCTCAACATAATCTCTGACAACTGAATACAATGAATCAATTTCTCGTCTGTCTTTGGGTGAAAACACATACTCAAAAAACCATGTCCACCACATTTCACCTATAAGTAATTATATAATAATGATGTAAAATGTGGACCATGATATTAAAATATAGTTTCTTTCACCCCATGCAACCATACTATTTTTCGAAAAAAACTCTCCCAAATAGTCAATAGTGAAGGTCTCTTGTAAAGGTATGAAATATGATACTTTGTCCAAATGATCCACAACAACCAATATTGTGTCACTCTTCTTAGGATTACATGGATGAACTACCAAAAAATCTATTATGATGTCATCCAAACTCTATTTCACAATAGATCTTGGATCTAACAAACAAAGAAGTCGTTGAGGCTTGAACTACACTTACTGTCAGGTGTAGCATCGCATCACAATACCATCAACTCCCTTATTCATCTCAATCCAAAAATAATGTCTAAAATGACCCTGATACATTTGGTTCCAACATTTATACACCACCAATTACATCGAATGGAACTCATGAATCCACTATTCCATCCTAAAAGTATGCCAAAAAACATGACCACATACATAAATGAACTCAGTATCACCAACATTCCAACTAGAAGGTGATTCACGACATTAAATACATTCCCTATGGTTGAAACACATTAGATCCTTAAACTACCACTCCTTGATCCTCCTCAGAAGCATGGAATAAACTACTAAAGATGAAATGGTCACCAACCCTTTCCAATCCTAAACATCTAGTTTCATTTCATCATACATCTCTCTCATAATCCACTCATAACAATATTCAAGAACCAACTAATTTTATGTTTTCAACATAAAAGCATCTAAAATTCTATTTCCCTTTCCTATTATGTATACCAACTCAAAATAAAAGTAATACATGTACCATACCCTTCATCAATTTTGATTTTTCAAATAATTCAATGATAATATGTAATTATCTATTTTTTGATTATTCTACATACTTAATTGTACTCTAAAAATTAATTATGATGACACATTAAATCATAAACAAATTGCAACCAACTCCAAATCATGTGTGGGGTAATTACATTTGAAAGGACTTAACATCTGTGACCCATATGCCACAACCCGATCACTATGAAACAACACTAATCCAAGAATAACACCATATGCATCCCAAAACAATGTACACTCCTAACATTTCATGGGTAGGATCAAAATTGGTGTAGTTATTATCCACCACCTAATCTCTTGGAATCCATTCTAACCCACCAAAGAAATTATAGAATGACAAATTTATTTATTAATATAGAGAGTGAGTATTCTAAATTGAACATCCTTTGATGAACCACTAATAATGGAACAACCAACTCAGAAAACATTGTACATAAAAAACACTATTTGACCACTCCTACGATACAATAATTTTAATTTTTTCTATGACCAAATAGACACCTTCCTCTTAGATAATGTATCCTATGAAATGTACCCTACAAATCTAGAGATGAAACATGGATATCTTAGAGTATAGAATATTCTATTCATATGTACTCAAGATTATTTCAAGGTTTTTGGAATGATTTTCATGAGTCTTGGATTACACCAAGATGATATTATCAAATACAAATAAAAAATTATCCAGGTACGAGGGGAAAATTATTTTCATTAGGGCCACTAATACTGTTGGAGCATTAGTCAACCATAACAGCATCAAAAGAAACTCATAAAACTCATACCTTATTGTAAAAAAAAATTCTATTTTATATAATAATATCTCATCATTTAATGATAACCAAATCTCATTTCAATTTTGGATAACCTCGAAACACCTCTCAACTAGTCAAAAGATCATTAATTCATAGAAGAGGGTACTGATTCCTAATAATAATTCGACTCATCCTCTAGTAGTCAACACTCAACCACAATGTCCCATTTGAATTCTTGAAAAAAAACAATTGAGTGACAAGGTGATTTAATATGACTGATAAATCCCATTTTCACTAGTTACAAAAACCTATTTTTGTGTTTTTGGAGTCTTATTAGTTTCAGTATATATGGAACAATAGAAACTGGTTCTTCTCTTGGTATGAAATCTATATTAATGTTAACATCTCCATTTGGTGGCATCTGAGACAATTCCTTAGAAAAAACCATGAAACTGATCCACTACATAAGTAAATTCATGATATTTTACTTCCCCATCATCATATATAACATAATAATTATCAGATCTACGTCCACCCAATAGCTGACATGCAGCCATTTCACATCATTCTAAGATATCTGACTCTCAGTAATAAACATATGATTCTCCCCCAAAAGATTTTAGCTTTACCCTAATAGGGTAATAGTTAGTATGGGAATGGAATCATACTAGTTAATAAATTCATATGATCAAGTCAAAACATGAAATTTCCCACCCAAATAAATTCCACAGGAAATGGTACCCACCAACCTCATGCATAGACTCATATCATTGGCGTATATTTTCTTTCTCACACCAATAAATGTGTATCAATCGACATAAGACCATAGATGTAATCTAATTTTAGGTAAAAAAACTCACGAATTAGTAATATAGAAAATTATTTTATGCAGAAGTATAAATAAATCCCTAGAAAGTAGTGAAGCTATAGGAATCATACATTACACTATCAATGGTTCATCCTCTCCACCACAATATGCAAGATAAACATCATGAAGCAGACCCATCCCTCTACCCTAGGCTCTCGTTTGAATTCATTGTAATACACTACCATGAATATAGAGATGATATTTTCATATTGAACCAAATAAACTATCTTACATGATTGGCTGTTAGAGCTCCATTTTCAAGCATGATATGGGGTATACAACCCCCTTCTTCCACTTTGTACGTTCCTTGTTCCACTATCATTACCCAGTAGTTGAGGGTTCCTATAAAAAATATGATTATATTCTATCATGATGCACACTCAAATCATAACTAGTTCATGGGATCATTAACATCACATGTGTCCTGACCTAAATCACTAATAGCACAAAATATGATCACTTCCATGAAAGGATGGATTGATTTTCTTATTACATTATATTCAACCACCCTGGTGAAAAACGTATTTTTTGTGTTTCCTACCAAAGGTTGTCACACCACTGGGTCACCTAATTGGAACATCACGTCCCCCACATTGAGCCTCATTGAGGGTTTCTTTTGAATTTAGGTCCGTATCCAATTACACAAAAAACATCATTAAGAGGAATATATTCACACAATACCTGATCTAATGTCTAATTCCATCATGGAAATTATTTTTTATATATTCCTAATCCCCTTCCTTTTATGTAATAAAGCATTGAATGTCAGTGAAGCGACCAATATAATGCCTCACTATCATATTCCCTGTAGTGAGACTAATAAACTAAAATTCCTTCTACTTCCTTAAGGCTTCTGGATAAAAATATTCAATAATTATTTCCTCAAAACCCTTTCAAAACATACCATCTTAATTCCTACTCGAAACCAAGATATCCAAGAATCTCTTTTCCTGTCCTTTGACTGTTATCCACCAACGTGACTCTCTTCCTAGGAGGAGTCTCTATGTGATCACAATTCATTTAAATGAACTCTATTCTGAACTCAACGACATCATGCATATATTTTCTATATAAATTCATAGTTTGTTACAACTAAAACCCTCAAGTCAACTCGAATATGCATGGAAAAACCCGAAGTAGGTTCCACTACATCATATGAATAAAATATTAAAATATCTCATGTAATGTTTCTCCATTATTACCTGAGATCATGGAATGTTCTAGCTCTACCTATGGAGGATAATTCTTAGTGATATCCTATTATCTCCAAACTTAATGACATCATCATTCAGGAATTTTAATACAATTATAGAAACACATATTCAAAAACATAATGTAAAAAATCCATTTTTTATAAAATATTTCTCTCCAATAATAATAAAATTTCCATTCTATATACACAATAAGAAATGAACATATATACATAACTACTGCTAGACATATTGGTCCATACCATGGGTCATGATTAAAATGTGGTAAACCAACTAACACAACCCCAATTTTTTTTATTAAATATCCTTTTAAAAAAAATTCACTTTCACAATAGAAATATTTCTCATTAAGGTACCTTACCATAATTAAAATTTATTAAAACAATGATTTTACCCCAATTATAAAAATTCATAGGTACTACTATTTAATAATAATTTTAGATAATTTCTATTTATAAATTTTTATTTTTTTAGACACATATTCATTATAATTTTCATGGAAAAGGAAAATCCATTCTATTTAAATATCCCCAAAACATCCCTATGTCTTCCTACCATGATATATACTTCTTATAACCCTATGTACCTAAAATGATGCATGAATTAAAATCATTATACCATATCAACCTTAGACAAAATATCTTAATATTTTTACATTAAAAAATATTTCTATCACCAAGTGGTGAAATTTTACAAAACTGTAACAATACACATCAAGAATAATAATCCCACCATGGGTAATTGGGTTTCCCCCAAACATGGGTCAACTGCTGTAATGAAAGAGCTCATTTACATAGACTATCGCATCTGTGTATCCCATATAACATCCCTAAATTGCAATACAATATTAAATAAAACCACTATGTTACCACTTTTAACATCCCCATCTAGGGAGACACTAAACTGGTGCCCTGATCTAGGCAACCACATGGTTAGAGGAATTCATCCCTATAAGCAACAATATAGAGGGTAATATTGAGGTTCTAATATATAGTTTGGGGAGAATATACCACATTTTTTAGAGTAATCCAAAACAACTAAAATATAAACACATTGAAATAATAAACCATAAGAAATAAACATTAATTACCAATAATTACCCAAATTTAGAATAATACCACAAACAAATGGGTAACATTAAATTTCATGACATATAGTTCCAAATATGTGGAAAAAAATTACGAAAAAATAAGAATCCCAATAATGGGTCATTACTCTAGGTTAGGATCCCTCATTGATACATGTCCCACTCTCAAATCGACCACCTTATATTTTTCCATGTCCCTTTTTCAGACATGAAACTATGAAATATACTAATGTAAATAGTTTCATTTTGAGATTGGTGTGACTATAAATATATAGGCTATCACAAACTGTGACTAAAAAATCCACTCTAAAAAGATTGTTTATGCATGTGCCAAAAAATGAAAATATAGAAAATGGTAAACCATGTTCCATTTGTTAACAATATTGACTTAAACAATTTCATTACTTGGACCAAGGGTTATGATTTTTCTAAATATATACTACTCGATATGTTGGTCAAATATTGTGAATATAGTTATATGAAAAGTTACTAATTTATATGGGGATTTTTTTTTCAAAAAATCATTTAATGTAAAGACTCATTCCTTGTAGTCTCATCAAACCAAACCATTAGGGGAATAATTCCTCATCCAAACTCTATAACTCATATATTCTAGGTGTTGGGTTTAGAGCCATAGTCCAATCTGAATCGTGGGCATAGAACCTCATGACAATACACCACATACCACCAAGCCAAATGCATATTCTTCTTTAACCATGACAAATTTACGAACAGAAACCATAACCATTTGTAAATGTTTTTATTTACAATAAAACACATTCAAAAAAATTTCCATTTTCATGTGTTAACCCATTAATTCAATTTCCATTAAATATTCTATCTTTTTTGAAACATTCTTTATGCACATTAATTCGTTCATTTACACATTTTCATTACAACCCATAATCAAATTAACAAATTCTATTTAATTCAATTAACCCATTCACATTATTCCATACACCCCATTATTTCAGGTCATTGACTAAACCAAATTACCATTAGTTCATTATCATAATTTAGGATAACAATTCAACACATTTATCTTGGGATCTATTGCAAAAAAATCAATTCTACCCTTATAATTAAAATTTCAATGATCAAGAAGGTGGAACAACCAATGAGTTACTCTTCAATGAATAAAATAATCCTCAACAAGTATGATGTGGATCATGTGGGGGATATATACAATAATTACCAATAAATAAATCAATTCTCCCATGATAAATCAAGAAGATAGCACAACGACATCAAATTTCAACCACATATACATTTAATTGGATTTAGATTCTACACCCTTAGAAGCCCTAACATGTGATCTAGTGAAAATAGATTATTTTAAGGATTTGTATGGAGAAGAAAAACTACAGAATCCATATTGTAGAAAAATTAAAAGAGATGAGTATAAGACTCCCCTGGAGCTTCGATATGCATCCAACAGAACCCAAAAAAATATAGAAATGATGGAAATGAATATATGGGATTATTTGGAGTGTTTGGTTCATCACACATATCACTGTAGTTGAAATAGAGAATAAAATTTTCTAAGGGTTCAAAAATATAGATGGGAAAATGCTAAAATCTAAAATTATTAATGGGCATCATATTTTTGCAATAGGGTTTTAAAAAATTTCATCCATCAATGTGTCTCCCTTAATCCAATAGGGGGGCCAGATAATATGGTCTCTTGGGAATCCCCATTATCCCTTCTATCTTATCCTAAAATCGTGGAATGCCCCCGAGCATTCACATTCACTTGATAATCATTTCATTTTCCATTTTAATGTATTTAAATTATAATTTATAAGAGAACATAACTCAACAGGTTTATGCGATCTCACAAAAATATTTCAAATATATTAATGCATAATGAATTAAAAATAATTTTTACAAAATAATATTTTTATAAATAAAAATGCAGTTATTTTTTCCTATACCAAATTATAAAAAATTACAATTTATAAATTCAATATATATATATAATTTAATTTGTTTAGAATGTTATTTATTTTATGTAACATTAGTTTATTAGTATGTAATTTCTATCATATAGAATGGAATTTTTTAAATGTATGTCTTTTTTAACATCAAATTATTTTAAATAGATACCATTGATTATTTTGTCTTCTTATATTTATTCGTAGTGAGTTATTTTCTATTTGAATATTTCATTCATTTTTATAAAAATTTAAAATTATTTTCAATATTTATTATAATATATAATAAATAAAATGACACAGTTTTATAATAATTAATTTTAAATAATTATTTTATTTTGTGTTATTTCAATAATGTTTTAATATATTTGAATTACAATATTAATTATTTCTTACTATGAATTAAGGAACATAAATAATTCTTTTTAAGATATAATTTACGATAAAAATAAGTTCAATTTCCGTATATATAATGTTCATATGTCTAAGAACCATATATATATTACAATTGAATGATATACCTCCAAGTAACCATATATATATCTTTAAATTCTTTCATATGATTCATTTACATTATTATCAACTTATTTCATTTTTTATTTTCACCCTATATCCATATTTATTATAAGATTTATGATTCTTAAATAAAACCTTGAGGATATGTATTTATTGTTCATTTTCCTTTTTCTTACTTGTGGTTTTATTCATCTTGATATTTTCTAAATGATGTTCTATATTACACAATCTGAATTTATTAATTATTTAATTACATCATAATATTTTCTATAAATAAAATATACATTGGATTATTATTGATCTTAATTTCATGTCAACTAATCTATTTCACACATTAATGGAAAAAAGTGATGTATGATAAATAGAAGGAACCATGAGTTTGATAACAATATATATACAAAAAATTCATTTTATTTCTAATACTTGTTTGGTGGAGGATTCAAGAGTATGGAAATGAATTTGAGGTTAAACTAAAAATATCACCGTGATACTAGAATATATCTATCATATAATTTTAGAAGGATTTGACCCACTCAATTAAAAAAAATTGGAAAATAAGCTTACAATTTTGGGCGGAATAATGAACTCATATCAATTATTTGGTGAAATTTTTGGATGGTGCGGATAACGAGCTCACTTTTTTGATGACTGTATAAGAATTTAACATTCCCAAATATGTTCTATTTTTAAAAATAAATTCTATATAAATTATCATGAGAAATTAAATAATAATAATAATTTAATAAATTAGAACAAAAATGTCTCAACAAAAACATCAGTGGATTTTTTATAGTTGATATTCTTTGAAATAAGATAAATATTTAAATCTATTTATGGATGATGATAATTTCATATAATGATATTTGTCATTTGTTAATAATGGATCAGTAATTGTATTAATATTTTGATTCGAAGTCATTGTAGTTTAACTGATATAGTCGACCACTAATTAATTTATGGATGGTTTGAAACACAATATACTAATTGTCTGTTAACATATTCATGGAAAAATTGGAATTTTCAAAAAAATGTTGTATGATTAGCGTTGTGGTATAATGATATATATGTTTTTACTTGATAATAGTTAATGTCGGAAACTTGTTTCAGGTTGCATATGTTGATAATTTTTATTGAAAGAAGAATATAAATTAAGGAATCAATAATATAATCATTGTATCGAATTTAATATGAGAAATCATTATTGAGGAATTATTAATAATTATTTACCATCTTTTAATAAAGTTAAATTGGATATTCACTCTATTTCATAATGGATATTTATCTATCTCTTCACATAATAATGATGATTTTCAATCCTCTTACTCATCAAAAATAATTCTTATAGATATATGTGGTTCAATAATGATTAAATAAAATTAGGAAATTAATTTTTTTTGTTTCATTAATGTATGCATTCATTAAATGATATCCATTGTTCTCAAAAATAATATTCTGGGGCCCCAAATAAGTATTTATATTTGAAAACTGGTGTAGAAAAAGAGTTTTATTTCTCTTTGAAGTTGTTATAGGTGGACTACAATGGTATGTAAAAAAGATTAAAATTATAATCATGATTTAGAAAATTGAAATTAATTCTGAATAATGATAATCACTGATAATCAAATAAATTTTTTTACAAAATAAAATAACATTTTCATAATAGAAATTTAGTGCACTATAATTTCAAATAATAATAGTTACTTTTTTCGTAAGTCATGATATTATTCTAGTGGTCCATATTCAAAAACATTATTCAAATAAATAAAAGTCAAAATATTTCTCTATATTATATTTATTACTAGAATATAATAATATTGAAATATGTAATGGTAATTGATATCTACTTCATTATCATTTTAGAAGGTGAAAAAATGGGGATGTTCAATCCCAGAGTATTTGAAGGTGTATTCCTTATTTATTCTCTAAATTCAATATGTTATGATTATTATAACATTTAATTTTAAAATATATTTTATATAATGTATATGATTGATTATGAACACTCGAATAATGATGTTTTTCCTTAACAATAATGTTCTATAATTGGAGATGATACAGAATAATTTATTTATAATAATGTGTACTATTTTGAATGTAATGGAAAATTTAATAAATAATAGGTTTTTTCTGATGACCTAAACATGTGTAGTGATGAAAATTGTTATTTTTCTACTCATGTGATGATTATAAATTAAGTGAAATTCATTAATATAATTGTATATCATGGATATACGATTCTAAAAAAATAAATTTGATTATAGGAATACATGCGTATTTATTCGAATGTTTTTCCAACATATATGGAAAGAATCTATAGAGAATCGGAAACATATTAATTTTGTGATTAAATATTTGTATCAGATTATAATGAATGATATATATATATGATTTTTTATACAAGAAAACTAATAATAATTTTATCAAAAGGACTTGGGTTTTAGGAAACATGTTAATAAAATAGGATATGGGATGATAAAAAATAAAATTGTTTTGTGTGAGTGGTACTTATAGGTGGAATGAATTTATTTCAATAAGAAATTAACACACGTCATTAGTCATCAAACTATATTTTCATTATTACCACCACATGACGTGAATGCAAGAAATTATAAATGGATACCAAATCATCACATGTCGATCAAGAGTTGTAGGAGGAGGATTATATTTAGGATCATAAAGGATTCATTATTAGCAATAATGGTTATTATTTGTTCATGTTCAGTAAGTCCCTATATGGGTTGAGAAATCCATTTATCATTATACTCTATGTTAGATAATTATGTTCCTAAGAGTTTGTAGTATTTTTTTATATTATTATTGTACTATAAATATTATAATTTTCCTCAAGAATGTTATATTTCCATCCAAAATAACACATAGAATAGTTGATGTGGATTTCATTAATGTGTTAGATTTTTTTTCCATATAGAAATATTTTTAAAACTCACATTATTTAATGTATAATATGTGTGTTGATTTTTTTTGGCCTATTTGGAATTGGATATTTTAGGTTTGGTCATTCTGATATAATTTATTATAAAATTCATTTATTATTTGATTATGTCTAGAATTGTATTTTTATAGCCGAAAATGACAATGTCATGAATATTTCATAATAATTTTTGTACAAATATAATACATCATGTAATTGTGTAAAACATTGATTGAATATGTAGGAATCTGAGTATATTTTATGACTTAAGGGAATTCATGTAAAATTCATCACCTTATTTAATTTCAAGAGATCAAAATGCTTATAATTTTCCCTAATAAATTAATCCATGTAAGACTATTCATAAAATACTTCTAAACTCAGGTAATACATTAGAAAATATTATTATATAAACATGTAGGACACTAATTACGTTTCTAAAACATTGTTATGTAAAATCTACTTCTATGTGACTAATTTGGTTTGACATAATGGATGTATTTGTAAAATTCATTGATATATGTTCATAATAAGAAATATGCTATAAAAAACCTCTTTTTAATAATATATAAAATGAAAATTTTAATGAAAATTTAAAATTTACTGATGTGTTCATTATTAATATTTATGAATTTAAAATATCACGATACTTTGGATAACTGATGGTTCAAAAAAACTTATATAAATGAACAATAGGATTGTATATAAGTTATTTTTACTTCGATGTTGGAATATAACACCATGACTATAGTGTGCATACTGCTTTTTACATGTTAGGAAAATCCAAAATTAGGTACATATATGGATTTCGCAGAGTATGTTGAAGAAAATAATCATCCAAAATTTGTAGAATAATTAAAATGTGAGATTCTCATGTAAAAATTGATACAATTTTAATTAAAATTTCTAAAATTCAAATATTTCAATAAATCTAGAAGAGAATTTGAGATCGGTTGAAAACATCATAATGATAGTTGAAATTCATGAGAATTTTTTTATTAATTTATGGAAATAAAATTCATCAAATTTAAAGAAAATTAAAAATTTTAAAAATTGAAATAAATCTATAAATATATTGAGATAGAGTTGATTATGGGAAACACTAAAAAACTATCTGTATAGAATATAGAGATAGAGTTTTAAAAAAGAATAAGAAAAAGAAGAATATGTAGTTCATTACTGTAGTGTGATAAAATTGATATGAGGTACAACTGGATTTCTACAGTTTATGTTGAGAATAAAGAAGTTGAACTATGACGACCCTATTGAGGATGCATTTACGGAGGACTCTATTTTTTTATATACACCATTCATAATTATTAAAACATTATGGGATGCACATACACTATGTTGATACTATAAATTAAATTTTTTTCATTGATATTTGAATATCATTGTAATCTATATATTTTATCTCTTATAATATTTAAAGTTGGGTTATTCATCATCATGGAAAGGATTAGATAATCTTGCTGATGAGTGAAACATGTAAATCCAACAAATCTGTTTTTTTTATTATGTATGTTTCTTACAAAAAATGATATTATGTTAACCAATAAAAAGGTTTTTAAAATAATATTATTATAATAATAATAAAATAAAAATACTTCCCCCATAGTATATAGTAATTTATTTAATGATATTGGTATTTTCCTAATTGTTATCGAAATCTAGTTACAATTCATTATATAATTTCAATTTTTAGGATAAGGAAATGTGTTTATCTAAATTTGACAATTAAATCACTAAATTTATTGTTGTTAATCATGGATACAAAAAATTATCTAACCAATAAAAGGATGATCTTTTTTCTTGGAATAATTACCCCATCAAGAAGGATTTAATTTTTCATTATCTTTTTTCAATTAACATGGCGGTATTATTGGAAAAAATAGACTAATTTTCTCCACATCTTTAATGTATTCTATTATCATAATATTATATGTGTATTCATATGAATGATAGATGTAATGGGAATTTTATTTGTATTTCTTATCTATGTATGAGTTTATGAATGTAATGTACATTCAAAGAGAGAAAGAATTATGTAATAAGCTAAAAAGTATTTATGTTGGAAATACCAAGGTGAAGCCGGACAATAAAAATATTTTTTAGATTGAAATTGAATAATTAATTATGAATGATAATGAATTTATATATATTTTTTAAGAGGTTAAATATTATTTTTATGACTAACAGAATAATTGTTGAGTATTTAGAGGAATAAACTAGTTTTTAAATGATACTACATAAATTTCCAATTATGATTGATGAAAATGTAAAATCCTATTATGATAACGATCCAAATACTCTTATTTCAGATAACTTGAAGATTACCCTCATAACCTATGAGATGAGGAAGGAAAATGGAACCTAGAATAATTTGTAATCATCAAAATAAGTCACTTTTATATCCTAAAAAATCAGATAAAATAATGTGAATATGATTTATGTAGGTGATCGAAATTGGAAGAATATGTTTTTAAAAAACATTGATAACATGTGTCTCCATTCTCATGAAATTATATAATATGTTTTGGAAATTTAAATTTAAATATTCAACTAAAATTATTCTTTTCTCGATATATTGGATACATCACAACAACAAAAAATTAAAATTAAAATTATCGACGCAAATTATAGATAAGATCAATGACAAAGAAGATAATTATTCAAAATTATTATCAACTAAATATCTCTTTTTAAGGGCCAAGGATTTATTTTCAATAAAAAAAATTAATCTTCTAATCTATATGTGATAGAATTAATGATATTGAATAGGAAGATGAATCTAATATTCCATTGATGAAGTTGGTGAGAACAAATAATTTATTATGTGAATGATTAAATTTTAATATGTGATGAATGTAGTGATTATATAATTAAATATTAATAATTATAGATAGATTTAACATTGATGACAATTCTAAAATATTTTTTTATAAAAAAAATATAATAAGAAGAAGAGAACATGAATTTGAATGAAATAAAAAATATTTTAATTGTAATGAATCATATCATGATGAATTGGAATCCATTTTTAAAAAATTATATGTTGATTTACAAATATTTATTAGGGAAAGAATAAAATCAATATAAATTAATATTATTAAATGATTGATAATGAGAAGAATCTTGTCGATGTAAAAAATAATTATTTTAATGCTATGAAATAACTAAAGAAATCCAAATATTATTTCAAATAATCCATTTAAAATTAATTTTAATGTTGACTATAATTATCCCAAAAATTTTAATTAAAAAACATCGATAATGGTCAAAAGTTCTTCTATAATGCTTTTGAAATATATAGTAAACAAAATGAATCCTAATATGTCCAATTTTATGGTTAAATATGGTATATAATTGAATATGTTAAATTATAGGGACCCAAAAAAAAGTTCAAAATCAATTACAACTGGAGACCCAAAAAATTATAAAAAATTCACATTAAGGATAATTTTCATTGATCTGAAAGATTTTTGGTTCAAAATACATTAAAAAATTGATGTCAAAAAGAATTTAGAATGATATGTTTCACATTTTGGATAAAATATATTTATAGAGTAATGTATGAATTTATGGGTACTATTGGAACAATGAAGGATATTTTTGTTGAGAATTAATGTTTTAGTAAAAAATATTTCTAAATATATAAAATTTCTAGTAATTGATATTTTGTGTGAGTTATACTAGTCAAAGATGACATGTTCGTAGGGAAAATGAAAATTATAGACTAAATACTCAAAATAGATCTAGACATCTAAATGATATTATTTTGTAGTGAAAAAATATTATACTATAGTCTGATTTCATTGTCATAATTCTCCTATCACAACTTCGTGTGAATTAAATTGCATAAAAGTCTCAATATAACTATGATACATGGAAATAAAAACATCTTTTTGATTTAGTATAGGTTAAAACATCAAAATTGGACTCTAAAAGGTTATTATTAATTAAATTTTATATAAATATTATTGGATATTTCAAAATTTATAAAATGATAAATATTTCATGTTGGGATTCATGAAATTTGGATGTAATTGGTGACTAGTGATAAATCGAAGGGTTTCAACTATGATTGGAAAAGAGCTGCTGACTTCAATAATATAGTATATGTTTCTTAGTTTAAAGACTAGTTTTGTAATATTTTATCATGTATTTGAATATGGAATTAGAGTAATATTTAAAAAATATTTTTTCATTGTAAAATGTCTTTAACATATAATATATATATAACAATTATACTGAACAAAAGCTACTTTATTTTATAGTAAAAATATTCATATATTTTGATACTAGAGAAATAGAGGATATAAAACTTGTTTAGGAACAAATGGATTTTTCATATTTTCCTAATAAATATTTCCATGTATATATAAAAAATATTTTTTTCATTTTATAACTACGATTTATAGTGAAATATATTGGATATTTCGTGGAATGAATAAGGGAATCATTAAAAATTATTCACAAAAAATATGGGATACAGAAATATTATCCAACAAAACATATTAAATATTAAAAGAATAACCTAATGGATAATGGTGTCAATTATGATAATTGAATAATTTATGATTCCCTTGAGAAGAATGGCCTTAAAAATGAACTAACTGCACCATAAAAACGTAAAAAATGGTTTTACAAAATGCAATAATAGAATTTTTATGGATATAGCTTAAATCTTGTTGATAGAACATATAACATCTCATTATTTTGGGTTTAAATCCCATGGGGTGGTGATTGATATTCAAATTAATCATAATATAGGATTAATTTAGTTATTTTCCCATATGGGATTTATTTCAAGCAATATCCACATTTGAAGTTTCTTAGAGTATTTAAAAGCCACAAAATTATCAATGCCAAAGGTGAAAATCATAGAATGTTTGAAGAAATAGGTACTAATTCAATCTTGGTATGTGATCCTATAAATAGAGGATTAAGTATATTTTATAAAAAATAATAATGAAATATTGATAATTCTAATCAATTTATTTTATTGGAACATTAACTGAAATAACATGTACAATGAGTAGAAAGATCCATATGTGATGAATATAAATGTATTTTGGTTGAATGATAGCTTGAATTTTTATACATATGATATGATTAAGAAGTAATAATGTTTTAATTTGAGGAATTTTACAACTCTATTGATTTAGAAAACAATTTATCTTCCTATTTTTGGTTTACAAATCATGCAGAGTTCTGAAAATTAATTGGAGTTGATGGACATGAACATCCAAGTAGGTGAAAATTGATAATATTAATTAATACCATTGTACATTAAAAACATAATCCAAGGGATTATGATTAATAATTAGATAATTAATAATATATATACTCTAAGGTTTTTTGATCATATGTAGAATAGTGAATCATGGTAGTTGGTACCCAAGCTACAAGTCAATTATTTTATTAGAACTAATTGGTTATTTTGAAACAATTTTAATTCAATGGGAGATTTTGTGAAAAGTATTGCATAAAAAGTATTTACATGTTATAATAATGTAGAACCTATTGAATTTTTTAAGACCTTTTAATTTTTGGAATGGCTAGAAACCATTATATAATTTTTATACTATATAAATAAGGCAATGGAATATATTTTAAGTTGATGTGAAGTATAATTTTCACCTTGTGACTTATAAGTAGAGTATTATATTGAAAATACTTGTTGATTATTTTTTGGTAGGGTATATAAATATTTTTTATTTATAAATAATTCTTTATGGTTTGAAACAATCCCCAATATAATGGTATTCCATAAAAAAATTATCCATGATAAAGTTAAAATTAAAAAATGGATGAGTAAATTGAATTATCAATGTCAAATATGAAAATATATATTTATGTCATAGTTATTAATTTTTTTATGATATTATATATGATAATAATTAAAAATGGATTTGGGAGGATTTTTTTTGATAATGCAGTTATTTGAAGTTGTTATTCTTATTTATATGAGATGTTTATAAGGTTTACAAAATTTTTAATAGGAATGTCATATTTTTATTTCACAAGAGAAGTAAAATATTGATATTTTAAAGAAGTGTTACATGGATGATTCAATTATAGTTTTTAAAAATACCTTAGTTGGATTAAAATAGGTTATGTATGTGGAATAATATTATATTAATAAAAATTTGTTAAATTTTTTTATTTGATTATTGTTGTAATTTTAATCTTCTATACGATATATTGTCTATTATTTCACCCACTGTACATAGTTTCAAAGTTCATTAGAAATGTTTCCTCTGATATATTGAATAAAAATATTACTTAATTCATATACACTATATTTATAGGATTTTTTATGGTTGAAATTAAATTATTTCATTGTTTACTTACAACAATGTGGATTTGTAACGGTGCGTTTAGTAGCAATGATCCACTTGTATTATCATTTTTTCAATGTGAATTATGTGTTTTGGGGCACTAAAAGACTAATTTTATAGTAACCATATGAATTATTGAGACATAATATGTGTATACAACTCATTACAAACCTGAAATGATAATTAATTATCTAGAAGATTTAATTTTTCATGTAAAGTATCAACTTCTGTTAGAATGTGATATGAAAACAGTAATTAAATTTTTAGAGAGTCATGGATAACATTTAGTTCCCAAAAATCATGATATTAAACATCACGTCCACAGATAGAATTTATCTAAAGGGAAGCTGAAGATGAAATTTTTTTAATAGATAAAATTGAAATGTTTTATACCAAACCATTTTCAAGAGATGTATTTCAAAATTTGACATTTAATATGGGAGTCCATCCTCATATCTTAAAAATATTTTCTATGGTGATTTTTTACCCTATCTCTCCATACACATTATAAAGTTTCTTTAATTGGGGAGTAAAATTGTACATAAATATCTTGATGTTTAATCCCAATTTTCATAAAGGGTGAAGGATTATGTAAGAGGAGTTTCCAAGGGAATATGATTCTCATCTTTACTTGTATAATGTATTTATATTTTTTAATTAGAAGGAGTCAGCTATGAAATCATATTGTTTTTTGTGTCTAGGATATTTGGTATGCTCTTACTAAATTTTTCATCCATTTTTTTATATTTTATATAATAATTTTATTCTCATTGATTAAATAAAAATATTTGTGATGTGAACTTTTAATTGTGATTTTTGTTTCTCAAAAACAAATATGAGTTATTTAAGAGGATAATATGTGTTTATATTTTTTAGGGGGTGTCATGAAGATTTAGAATTTTTGATGAGCTATTTGTAAATAATTTTTTTTAATATTTTCATATTATTATTCATTATATTTGTACCATGTATAAATTTAACTAATGTATTATTATTGTTATTCAATGCTGATTCATTTATATTTTTGTTTAGTTTTAATGTAAATTTTATACCCTAGTTTATAATAAAATAAAAAGGGGGAGATTATTGAACCAACAATCTATTAGGAAGTTGTTGAGAATTTGTGGCGATTTTGATGAAAGTAATATTACTCTATAATGTTGTATTTTTTTTGGAAAAAAACATAGAGTTGTTAAATCAGTTGTGATTAATGGGTTAGATTATTTTTTAATTATAGAATCTTGGTGAAAATAATATAATGTAAACTCTAAGATTTAATGTGACTATTTCTGTAGATATTTGTTTGGGTGTAAAATATTATTGGATGTGTTTAGTGTTGTATTGGAAACATTTGATGATTATTTGATTTAATATGTAAATTTGGAGTTAAGGATGAAAATTACAAAAGCATGTTGATTTTATAATAATTTTCTGAAATTTATAAGATATCATGTAATAGCCTAATACATTGAGTATTCACATAATAATTTTATTCAATCATTATTATGTATGTAATCCATATAGGAATGTTAACATTTTTTCACTTAAAAAGATCACTAAAAATTTTAAATTTCATTAGAATATCATTGTGGTTGAAACTACTGATTCATTGAAAGAAATATTTTCTAAATTAATATTACTTTTATAATTATTATGATACTATAAATTTATGATTTATTTTATACAGTAAGGGATATAGAGGTCTTATAAGGAATCCAATGTTCCAAAAAATAATATGATGAAAATTTCATGAATAATAATTCTATAGAAAATAGTGAATCTCTGGATGTTCTGCACACATGTAATAAAACATTTGAAATATAATAGTGTTTTTATTTATGTCATCATTTAGGATTCAATTTGTGATAATTTTGAAGTAAAATATCTTTATCTTATTTTCCTAAATAAGTGAAAATATAGGACAAAGATAACTATGTTAATGTAATTATTATTACATGGTTATAATAAAAAATTAATTAACTACTATGGATTTTATTGATATTTTTAAATTAAATTTTATACGATGGTTTAAATATGATTTAATAAATAATAAATTATTTAAATAAAGTACATAATATAAAATAAAATATTAAATATTCAATAATAATTAGATTTGTGGAGGAAAATTATAGATTGGTTTACTGAGTTATTAAATAGAGATTAAATTCATTGTAATTTCCATAAATAATTTATAGAAATAATACTCACATAATATATTAAATTTTAGTATATAAAAAAGATGTCACTTAGTGTTTCAAAAAATTAATGAATGAGATGATACTAATCCATTATGAAGAAATGATTATATTCAGTTTAGTGAATAAAGAAAAGAAGAAGATGCTTCTATATCTCTCCATTGTGAAAGAAATGGAAGAGGATTTAGAACTAACATGAAATATTTAATATTGGGATGATATAAGAATCATTATAAATACATGAATATTACCTAAATTTATTGAGTACTCTATTATTTTAATAATAATAATTATATATAATTGTAACTATTTAGGATACATAAAAACATTTGGGAGACTATGGTGTATCATAAGACATGAATTTTACATAATTTTTATATCCATAGTTTATCAAAGTTCAAAATGTGATATTTTATTTTTTCAATCCATGAAATGGATTGGAAAATTTTATTGAGTAGTGAAGAATCAATGTTTTTTGTGTCTTTCTTTTGGGTTCATGTGTGTGTGAAATAGAAAATCCATATTACATTATGTAATAACAATGTTTGTTAAAAATTAAAAATTTTAATTAATACTAAATCACTAATTCACAAACTATCTTATTAATTTAACATAACTAAGTTGTGTGTTTTAAGTGATTTTTTTTATATTGGTCAAATTTTAAATGATAAGATTGATCATTAACCTCAATATAAAATATGATCAATATGTACACTTACTTTTTGTTATATATGTGGATGATGAAATATTTTCTAAAATTCAAGAATGAATATTTATTTACTTTTTTTATAATGAATTATATTTTTGAGATTCCAATATTAGAGAAATTAAATATTTATTATTTTATAAAATCCCTAAAGAGGATGGTCATTTATTTCAATTATAATAAATATGTTTTTGAGAACATCTTTAGAATTTTGGTATCAAAATTTAATATAAGATATCTAATTTATTTGGAAAAATATATATCCAATGATATAGATGTAATATAAAATCACTCAATATAGTCTATTAAATGAATTGGGAGTCTGATCAGCATGAATACTTTGCAACAAGATTTTGTATATATCATACAAATTTTTTCAATATTTAATACTGTAAAAAAATAATCACATCATGTTATTTCAAATATTATCATCACATACATTAACTGAATAAATAAATATGTATGGAAGTATAAATTCATTATAAGGTGTATACTTTTGGGATATATATTTATATTAGTAAGGAAATTTAAATAATATAATACCAATAATAAATATATTTGTTATCTTCAAGAGTGATTAGTGACATGGACTACAACGAATTAAAACTCATGGAAATCAGGTACATAAATGATATATTAGGTTGTTAAAACTCAAAAAACTCATTAGATTTGTTTAAAACACAATTTCATGATCTCATGGTTTAAGTGAAGATATTATTATTCATGATATGTGGTAATAAATGTCCTAAAAATATATTTAGAAATATAATTTTTCATTATAAATCAATCTTAATTTATATCTTATACCACATTATGAATTTTTTGATTGAGAAAGTATTGTTGAAGATGTTGTCTATCAAAAACAATGAGAAATATTGAATTTTTTCACTCTAAAAATATGAAATTAATAGTTTCATTAAATGTGATTGGTTATTGGAGTTCAACCTCATCATATCCAAGGCCATGGTATGCTTATTTCATCCAATTATAACATTATTAGATGTTTACTTTCAATCATGGAGATGGAAAACATCAATCACTTTTTATTAAATTACATAATTCAATTATTCAATTAATTATTGAATTATTTTTGTGGGGATATAACTAAATGGTGGACAATCTGATGATATATTTTGATCCCAAGGGGGTGTTTCTTTAGTCCATGGGATTTTAATATTTTGTGGGTGTTTTTAGAATTTGAAATTTATGATTTTTTTGTTTTATTGGAGATTTGTGAATTTTTTTTAACTATTATATTTTTATTATCTACAATGTGTGTAGGATATTCTTTTTGAATAATATGTGAGAGTTTTGGTAAATTATTATGGGATGATATATGGATGTATGTGGAAACATTACATAGAAGTTAATATAGGTTACCCTAATATATATATTTGGTATTTTAATTTATTTTTCTTGTCTTACAAATTGAGTTCACTCATATAGGTTTAAAATGGTTAAATAATGTTTCATTTATATGAAATGTCTATTAGAAATGACTGATACTAGTAAAAATTATACGATGGTATGATTATATTGTTAACAAAAAATACAAATATGGATTTAATGAGACTAAAGTGTAAGAGGGAATTATTGATGTTTAAGGTGAAAATTCCATTAACACTGTGAATTTTTCCGCGGTGGGGGGTATTATATGAGCATATGTTTAAGTGGATATTGATTTTGAATTTGATTTTCTATTTTATTATCAGTGAATTAGTCATTTTAGGAATATTTATAAATCCCAATTTATACTTACTGGTTAATTTGAGGAGATATTTTGTATATGTATCGAGGATAATGAATGATATATAAAATATTAAATACATTTTATCAAATATGATTTAGTTTTTTAAATTAAAATTCACCACACTAGATAAATTTATAATTAATATTTCCCCATCTTAACCTACTTAGATATTACATCATTTTTTATGAATATTTAATATATTACCCAACACATTCATGAGGAGAATAATATTTTATAGTATTTATATATTAGGTAGAAAATAATATTTTTAGGCGATACATCATAAACATCCCCCATAATTATCATACACTTTTATATTAATCACAAAAACACCATACATAAAACATTAATTCATAACCTATGGAAATCAAATAAAAGAATGGATGATCCCAACATCTAGGTATGGGTATACAAGTTAGAAACATAACCATAACATTAACATAAGTGTTTGAGAACATGAGCACATGGTTTGAAAACAAAACCCATATTATCAAATATCATAATATTGAGTCATGGAATAATGATTGACTTTTCATAAGACATGAATCATAATGGAATCAATGAAAATGAGGCCATAGGGATTAATAGTTTCATATGACATAAATTTCCTTCTTACACATTAGTATATAACAATTAGATGATTTATAAATAGATAATGGTTCACTAATTATGTGAAGGACATTATTTTGGGGCCTTACATAATATTATGGAAAATAAACATGGTTCACACATAATATTAACAAAAAGATAGATAGGTCTAGATATATTGGTATTAAAATTTAATTTCATATCTTCATAAAAATTTTTCAATGTAATCAGGTTCACCCACACCATTGTGAATATTTAATTAGTTTCACAAATAACATATTTACTCATGAGTTATCCATTTTTACCAAATGAATTTGTGGAGATAATGGTATCAACTATCACATAATGATGAAAATATATATGTTTTTACAAGATCATCATTTATTAATAAAATTTTAATCCCTTTAAATTAAATTTTTATAAAAAACCATCACATAATAACATGTAAAAAAGATATATGTTTCAAAATCACCTAATTATTTCATCACAGTTTAACCAGTGGAAGAAGAAGTAGGTTTTATAATAATTTTATCTTGGTATAAATTTGTAGAATAGAAATAGGTTTCCTAAAAATATATTCAAGATAAAACATTAAGATCAGGAATAAGTGTCGTATCTTTGGTTTAAATTATGAGAAAATCACATGATACATAAATGGATTTCATGTGAGATGGAAAATTATTTTTATAGTTCACCTAGAAACATTCATGTGGAAAATGACTCTTCCTTAAAATTTACAATTTAAATAAAAAAATTAAAAACTATTTAATGAACCTTCCAATTGAAATAACCTCTAACACATATAAATTAATATTCAATGAATGTAATTGTAATGATGGCAGGAAAATACGCTCATCATGTACTAAATAAAATAAATATTCCAATCACATTTTCTATAAAATATCAAGGTCAATGAATGGATTAAAAATAATACATTAAAGAAATTGAATAATAAAAGAATTAAAAAATTATTTAACTTATAGTTTTTCTTAATGTTAAAAATAATTTTGGGAACTTTTTTAGAAATCATGTTTTTGTAATGAAAAGTGTTTTGACGAATGAGATAAATAATGATGATTTTTTATAAAAACAATTTTTAATAATTTAAAGTATCAATGAGAATAAATTTTGTGAAATTATATTAAAATTTTAAGAACAAAATTAATATAATGAAATTAATTGTAAATATTGAGTCTTAGATCATATTATTTCAACATTAGATACACAATAATAAACAATCATGATAAATTATGAGATTGTTTCATAAATCTATAACACATTGTTATCATTTAAATCATAGTCCCCTCGAAATATATATCTTAATATGGATATATAATACACATAAGCATTAGATGATTCATTATAAATGAATTTTATTAGTATATACACTACATAAACTAAATGTGTGAGTAATTTGGAATGTATCTCAACGAAGTAAAAAGTGAGATGTAAATCCCTTACAGCTTTAGTAATTTTTTGAATCGTAATCACAAATATTGAATATAACAAAATTAAACATTAAATATAATTAAAATTAGTATATAAATGATATAACTTTCCAAATGGTCCTTATATACACTATAAAAATTAAATGAGTCATGATTTTTCATGTCACCAAAAAATAAAAGAGAGACTAGAAATCCCTTACCTTATGCCTCGACTTCCTTAAAAAAATTTATCTTACTAAATAATAAATATAATTATATTATAAATAATTTATAGAAGCAAAATTATATAGATAACAAACAATATGATAAAATTATTACTATTTATTACTTTTATATAATAAATTCCTTATTAAAGTCATGTTTTGGGTAATAGAAACCTTTTTGTGATTGTTTTGATTTTTTATTTTTGGACCTAGTAGATTGATTATTATTCCATCATATACAAAATAATAAAAAATATATATTTATAATATATAGATAAATTTCACTTTCAGCAAAATAATCAATGATGGTTTTAATAAATAATATTTGTTACGATTGTGAAGATGTTATGTCGTATGTAAGCATTAGTAAAATTTCCATTTTAACAATTATCATTATGAAATAGAATGTATGTATTATATTTTTTAATAAAATTTTCATAATAACGAAAATAAAATATTTATTTTAAATACACTAATACATATAATTCATTATTTTCGATGATTAAAAGGAAAAATCACATCAGATAGTGTTGGTCGTAGATCACAAGTTCACGAATGAAATTCTCATAATTAAGTGAGTCACATGTTAATAAAACATGATATATTATCATTAAATAGTGATAAATATTCATTTAATATAATATTTATATTATTTATATAGCATATATTCATTTATTTTAGCCACATAGTCAAATATTTAATGTATTAGTGAGCATGAATCACATCACTTCGGGAGGTGGTAGTCCACTATACACAAGATTAACATTATAAAATCCACAATGGAATGGAATATAATGATTATATATATGATAATATGAATAAAAATTTATAAATAGGGTATATATATCATATATATAACTTTGATGCAACAAAACTCCCAACTATGAGTGGTTGTAATGGATAGATGAATGATGTATGTTTGCCTGGTGGTCGCACTCCATACAAAAGAATAATATCTGTGTAACCCATATGATGGAAGTGGATATTGTTTTATTACGTTTCATTTACATGGAAGACCTTATTATTTGTAATATAATGATTCATTTATATCATCATGTTTTAATAATAAATTATGGAGGTGGAGGAAAAAATATATTAATAACACTCATGAAAAAACATTACCTATTCTTTAGGTAATCTCTTTAGGTTTTCACCAAAATCCCTCCTGGATTGTATTTTAGAACAAAACAAGGAATATAATATATGATTAGTGAATTTAGGAAGTGATTTCATACTTTATTTTTGGGCCCTATAGTGTTTGATGATTGATGGTCATGGGAGAGTGGGTGGTCTTTCATAGGTTAGGTGAGCAGCACCCTTGTATTTTTTTAGAATAAAATGGTATACTCACGTTTTTTACATATCTAATGGGCTAATATTGTGTATAATAGAGACATGTAAATCATAGGTTCCAGATATGGAATTTTAATATATTTTTAAAACGTTCTTTGTTTATTTTTCCTAATATTTTCAGTTTAACCCCTACTAAATCCATTTTAACCTATTCCGCTACAATTAATTTTTAATATTTTCACTATTCATTATAGTAATAAATTATGTTGATCTCATTATAGAGTATAAAATATTCTAATTCCAAATATATTAATCATTTTTCCAAATTCAACTTAATAGAGTGGAAAATATTAATTTCAAATTAAATATGTAGACGTGATGAGAGTGTTCGTTTTCAAAAAGGAAATGTTGAATAATATACAAGGCCTCTATTTCAAAATTCTTGATGAAAATATTTCCAAAAAACTAAATTGGGTTAATAGTTATATATTTTAACAAATTATAATTTAAAAAAATTAAAATCTGATTTAAATTTATAAATAATTTTAATTAAAAATGATGTTTTTAATTAAAATCATACCTTTTTCATATACATAAAAAACATTTATCATTACAAAAATTTATCAGGGATTCATAGTAAGATAACTACGACTTCATAATATCACTAAATGAACTATTTTTTCCAAAAAATTCCTAAATTTAGAAAATTTTATTTTTATATAAACTGCTCAAAAATGAAACGAAAACTACTGTTTAGAAAAACAATATTTTTAAATATAATATTTTATTTATAAATATTTTTGGTCTAAAAATAGAAAGAAATAATTATAAAAATTTTATAGAATATTATATTTATAAAATTTCATTTTAATAACACACACGAAGTTATTTTTTTATTTATTATTGTAAAATGAATTTATGTTTAATGAAATAGTTTTTTCACACAAAATGTTTAATTTATTTATTATTATTTTCTATATTCATTGATGATTAATATTTCACCAAAAAAATAAATTTATATAAATTTATAGACCATTTATTAAAATAATTTATTTAATTATTTAACATCACACACTTTTGTGTCAGCATGTCTTTGTTTTAATTTTGGTTAAACTCCCTTGTTCTAGTTAATGAAGGGGTAATTTGATGTTTGGGAAGTTTTAGAGGTGTCCTGAGGGTTCAAGACATGAAAATGAGAAGTAAGGGGGCAATTCAGTATACATCACATGGTTGTCACATGGCTAGTACTAACTATAAACTACACCAAGGAAACCAAGTGGCTATACTGCCCCTCAGATAAAGTGTGTCACACAATCACCATATGGTTTTTATAACTTTTTCTGTGCTCCCAAGTTATAGTATAACTTGACAAATATTGGATATAGGTAAGAACACTATTATTTCATCGTTTTTCCAATCATGCATCCAATCTATGCAATCACTAAAAAGTTGAATTTTTTTATTTTTCCCTCTCAGGAAAAAATAATTATTCCCCGGTGTTTCATCTCATTCAAACTCTTACAACAAGGTTGATTAACCATGATCACCCTTCCTTTTCATGGGATATTTTACTTCAATTAATGGGTGCTTGTATTTACTTTTAGTTTAAATCGATGTTTCAGGTAAGTCTTCAACTCTATTTTTATTCAATGTATTGAAGAGTTTGGATATGTGGTTTCCTCTCCTTAAAAAACCCTATGACCATCACTTTTTATGTAGATTATATTTAAGAGAATTCATGGGTGTTTGGGTAAGAATAAATAGTGGATAATGAACTAGCTTCTATCAACGAATATGAGGTAGGCATTCTTAATGTTTTTTCCCATAGACTTGATGTTTTATATGGGTCTGTATTTGTGAAAATTTACATCCAATCTATGTTTTGATTTTATTTGTTATAGAATCTGATTATAATTTATATTGAATTGTGCGACCCCTCATTGATCCCATTAGATTAATTTATGATTTCATGCCTAAAAATTGATTCCCATGGGTTATGTTGAACCCTAGAAAAAGATTAAATAAATTCGATAAAATTGAGATAGGGGAGATATGATAGTTAATGGGTTGTAAATTGTAATTAGGAATGTTGGATTAGTTAAAATTTAAATTTAATTGGTTATATGTCAAAATTTTGAGAAATTCTTAAGGGGATTTAAAAAATGGTAAATTTTTTTTATTTCTATTTTGATCAGCTTATGGTCTAAAAAGTAATATTTGATGTTTTGAATGTAGTCATTATTTTAAAAATCATGTGTTGGACTCAATGTGACTTATTAATTGGTTTCCTTTATAGATTTGAAATAAATATTCTAAATTAGTTTTTTGTTACCATATATGATAAAATAGATTAGTGAATATTTTAAATAGTTGTAAATTGAAATGAAATCATTGAGTAATGTTTTAGTTTTCAAAATGGAAGACATTTTTTTAAATGGGTGGATACCAGATGATTTTAAAAGTCTATTTTTATTTTTGTATTAAAGATGATTGTGAAATGAACTAAGTAATGAATCTGCTAAGTTGATGACATGTCATAAATGGGTGTTCAACATAATGTTATATGTGTTAATGGGTTATTCCATGAAAGTGGGATTTGTTTATTGAGTTTTGTTTGTAAATGATAAATTTTATAAATGGTTATGATTTTCATGGAAAATTTATTATGGTTAAAGAATAATGGTAACATTAAGTGGTTTTATGTGGGTTATTGACTTGAGGTTCTATTCCCAAGTGTCATGTTGGAATGTGGATTTGAAACCCACCTCTAGTAATGTACGAAATAGAAATTCAGACTGATGCTCTATTCCACTAATTATTTCATTTGAGGTACTACATAGTTTAAGCATCAATGGTAAAAGTTATGTATTGTATGGAATTGGATGTCATACTAAGGATATATTCTTCCCAAACATAGAGACATTTCTAGACTATTGGTTGAAGTATCCATGGTATGTTAGCAAATGTCATGTTTGGAGAACTCCACATCCACTGTGATTAGAAGTATAGAACCTACTATGCTATTCCTAAGGATCATGGTTTCATCGGAGCTAGATTATTTTGAGGGTTGACCCAATAAAACCATGTGGATAAAAATGGTTAATTTATAATTTCTTTAATCTGAGATATATTTCAATTAATATCTTATTAAATTTTTTTTCATTTGATTTATCTTTATACACTATTGTATTGACATGTTATTTATGTAGATATTGATGGTATAGGTCGTCCAGGTTTTATGCACACCATAAATGGGCCTCTATGGAATATGAGTACCTAATAACATTCAACTTGTTTTTAGGTAATATTTTAGGACAGGGACCTAGTGTTTAGTTCACGTACATTATTTTTGGTTTTGGTAATGGTAATTTTGGACTGGGTTTGGTCTTTGGTCTGTGTTTATGATCTTTTGGTTTTGGTTGTAGAACATTCATTTGTAGGTATTACTAACATGTAGTGTATATATATCATCATTATATCATGTATCCCATTGTATATTGTTGGAACTTATCATATGTTCTCTATTGGCTATTCTCGTTTTTTTATCTTTTTATGTAAATTCTATTTTGGAATCACTCTAATAAGTTGTTGTAGTCCACATAAATTTCTCTTTAGACCCTCACTAGGAGTTGGAAAGCTATAGCATACGAGGATGTACTCCTAAGGTCATTTTGTGACCCAGCTTATGGAATCAGTTATTGTGTCTCCCGAGCATTGTGAATTATAATGTGTGATAACAAGAGTGTATTTTTTATTACTACTATGGAATGGTTGACAATATAATAGGATATTATTGGGTCTTTTAATTAGCTTTTTCATGGGTTCTTTCTCCTCTACATCTAAGGCCAATCTATTTTCTCTAGGTGAGGGAATTGATGTCCTTCTCTATGAATTTTTAGTCAGAAGGTATTTTGACATTGAGTGATGCCCGTTGATGCAATGTTATAGACTTATTAAGCTTTACCTCTTAGTAATAAATTTAAATAGAGGTTTTTGGGGTTCATGCATAATTCTAGGAATATATGATTGATAGTTCATTCATATGATTCATTATATTGATGGATCCATTGTATTTATACTCTCATTGGGTACTTTTCATCTCATATATTATTCATTTTTATCATCCCTTGGAATGTTTGAAATTGATTTTTTTGAAATTTTAATTTGACGAAAGTTTTTATTTTTTATTTTATTGGTATTAAATTGTTTTTTAATATAAATTCTTGGGGTTTGAAATATAATTTATTGAATTATGAAACCATAGATTTTAAATTGAAAATATTAATTATTATAGAAAGTGGGAAATTTATGGAAAATTTAGGGATATAACTACTAGGTATATCTTGTGATGGTTTTGGCCCTAATTATGGGTTTTCTAAGTAGTAATAGTTTATTAAATTTGAGTCCATGAGTTATGGGATTTGAGACTTTGATGGGTTTGGAAGTTTTGGTAAATGGAACATTACTTGTTCTGACATTGGTTAGGATGAAACCATGATGTTGTAAAATGATATTGGTCAATGTGTATATGGTGACTCTTGGGGGTTGAGACCTTGTGAGACGTGTTTGGTCTAATGATTTAGTGTTATGTTTCTAGTTCTGATTTACATTTGCGAGTACCATTGAGGTGTGATCCACAGTAAATGTTATCTCAGTGCATAAATGTCATGTGTAGGGAACAGGGGTAAGATTTCCACATGTGAGAAGCATTTTTTTGAGTTTTTATATGTTTGTATTAGAGAGATATCCATTAGAAATTTTTAGGTGTGGTTTCGGGGTAGGGATTTGGAGCTATTTGACAGTAATGTTTGACCTTTGAGATAGTTTGGCTGGGTTGTGAGTGTCTTTAGGTGAATGAGGAATTGGGGTACATTGTGCGATTTGATAGAGGTGCATGTGTAATGAAGAATAGTGTTGTATTTTCCTATAGATGAAATCTAGAATGGCCATGGTTTTGGATATTCCACTAAATTTGTGGCTATGATTCGACAACCTCTGTAAAAACAAGTGAATCCATTAGAGAGGTTATCATAGTGTTATAAGTGAAATGAAATATAAATAATAGGTGGTTTCCTTAAAGATGGAATCAATGAAATGTTGGAGGAATCAAATTCTAGTAAAAGTGCATAGTTATTCCTTGGACTCTCTTAATAGATGCACATTACAGCTTCTGTTTGGTTGTAAATGTGGTTTTCAAAGGGGGGTATCATTCAGATACCCGACCCTATTGTTTTTATAGTGTTTTATACAAAAATAATAATATACATATGTAGGATAAGAAATAGGTGACTGAAGGATGGATAAATTATTTTGTAATGGAAGTGACACTCGGTAGGTGGGTGGTTATAGGGAGCATTTATTTGAGCCAATGGGTTGGATGTTGGGTGAGATGTTGACAATTCCTTGAGGACAATATGGATGATGGAACATGATGAATGTTAAGATTAGATACTGAACATTTGGGAAATGATATGGCGATGTATGATTTATGTGATTTAGAGTAGGTTTAAGTGTGTGGTCACATGGATGTTTGATACCTCGAGGGATCTAATGAGATCAAGATATTAAGACGTTACAGGAGTGAATGATACCACTGGGAATGGATTTACATGGGGCTCAATAAAAGTATATATCATTCATCTATGTTATTATACATGGATGCACATGTTACGTACAGAACAAATATGTTGTACATCAACATGGTGTTCATTGTTTTTATTTTTAAATAAATAAGTTTGTTGTAGAAGAACTCAAGTGGGTGATAACAATTGAATATCCTGGGAATGTAGGATCATGAACGATTTGAAGGAGGTCATGAGGTGGTGTTGAGTTTTGGTTTGAAATTTTATTTTAGTTTTGGATATTGAGTGTTGATGAGCATTTAGTATGTAGGGAAACTTGTTAAATTTCGTAGGTTAAGGTATTTCTGTGCTGACAGGTGACATCGGTGATGGATAAATTTTGGTGGTGTTCTTTGATAACTTATTTTAATACTTTTATCTATTCAAGATCATGATAAATATTATGATATCATATCAGGTACGCTATGATTTCATTGTATCCACTCCAATAAAAAGTTATGTCTAGGATGGATATGGTTACTCTCAATGTGATTTCATAGGGTGGAGTGAATGTGGGGATGTATATAGTGGAATGTAACACTAACCAGTAATTGTTTCTGTCCTTGGTAAGTGTCAAATGTAGAAATATTAAAAATGTTTCATTATCAAAAGTAGAGAATTATTAGTGGTTGGAGTGGTTTTGTTATTATGTTAAAATCTATATTGACATGTAAAACAGTTCGTGTCGAACGTGTTATCAAATAATTTAGTGAGTTATTTTGAATAGAATATGGAAATATTGATAATGAAACTCCTAAATTAGGGAGTGTTTTGTTAGTCATATATGTGTAGAGAAAAATACAGATTACATGTGTTGGCATTGAGGTTAAAAAGATAGACATGTGGGGGACAAGTTTTGGTTCATATAGGAAGACCATATGGGCATTTCATGAGGTGGTTGATTTCTCAAAGAATTGGTTTTCATCTGTGATGGTTTTAATAGATATCATAGATACCTTTATTAGACTCATTGATGGGAGAAATAATCCATTAAAATGGGTTGTGCTAATGGAGATTGTGTGTCATAACCTCATCATAGGTCGGGCATGTACTTTTGTAGGTGTGTTTAGGTGACCTTGAAATTCCTTTTGTGGTAAAGTAATATTTTTCATGTCAATTATATAAATGCCAATAATGATGACCGGAGTTCCATGATTCATCTAGGGAGAACTCGACTCGATGAGAAAATGGTGTAAAAGTAGTGACTTTTAACCATAATTGGATGGATGTATTATAATGTTATGTGTGTTTTGAAAATAGAAATGGGTTTTTAGGGAGAACTCATTATACCTTAGTAAATCTGGATTTTGTAGAGGAGCTTGTGTTCAAAATGACAATGGGTTCCATGGAGCATGATGATGTATTTAGGTTTAACGGTTTCCTTTATAGTGTAATTAAACCCAATTACGGGGAAAGAATCATGATGTTTCATCATATAATGGTGGGATTCCATAATTTAGAATGTCTCTGGGAAGATGAAGAGGGGTATCATGTCAATAATGATAGATTTTTGTTCCGAGAGAATCCATTTTGGGATGCCCTAACATGGTATGGTTAGAGTATTAGACCTAGAAAGTATTGGCTACCTTCTATTTCATATGTAATGAGAATTTTATTTTTTGAAATGAAGGAAAACATGAGGAAGGAGTTGTTTTTTGTAGTCTGTAAATAGATTGGGGGTACATATCCATTTCTGGGTGGTTTCTATGAAAGGGTTTTATGCCAATTTTGGGTTGGTGTTCTTGTGTGTGGTTGGGTATAGTGAGTTACAAAACACATCAGGTATGTTGTGGAAATTTATTTGATTTTTTGGTCCCTTTTCGATAGTGGAGGTTCCAACCAACATTAGAATGTGGTGAAATTATTATGTGTATGGTTGGGAGCCCCATAGTGGTCACATGGAAGTTGATGATATGAATGATGTTTCAGATAGTATGGACTTGGGTGAGATCCATCGTTGTTATTTTTTTTATGACAAACATTGGATTTATTTTTGTCCGTTTCAGTACCTTGAGATGAAATCAATGACTACTTTATCATTTTTATGTATTGAAATATGATTAAATAGTGATACTTGAGTTGTCAATATTTTTCCGTGATCTTTGGGACATTATTTTTTAATAGGATCAAACTGAAGGTGTTTCTATAGGCTCTCCTAGGTTAGTGAAGTGACTTTCAACGTCATCTTTTTTGGTGTCTTACTAATGTTACATATAATTTTCTATTGTGTTTGATATTGTTAATGATAATTTATAGATTGATATGTCCTTTTTGGAGAATCGGGTTTTTGGTTGTTGATCAATGTGAGAAAAATCTTTGGGGTCACAGTATTTATTGGATATGAGTGTTCTGATGGGATTTACATTTTGAGGACTAAACATGGAGGATGAATGTAAATAGGTGGGCCCATGGCCCAACCATTGGTCTTCGTGGCTTGGGATTGTTGGAATGTATTGCTCATGTATGAGTCGTTATATGGTTGGGAGGTTGTAAGACTCAGTTTGTTCACAGGTGTAACACTCCAAGCTTCCATGGTACGCTTCGCTTTGAATAATGCAATAGCTTGCATTATACGCAACTTTGAGATTCTAACACATCGCAACCAATCAAACATTCCGTTATAAATAGTGCTTCTAAATTTTTGAAATTTTATAAATTCTATCATTAAAAATTCACTTCATTTTTGGATTCAGTATATCGAAATTATATTAGTGTGAATTTTAGGTATTTTTCCGAAAACATTAAATTATTGATGAATAGTGAAAAAATGAGTTATCGTTTAAAACTGTTTTTTTATTTAAATATTTATATATTTTATTTATAAATTTTTTAGGTCGAAATAGATACATAATACATATATAATTTCAATGTAATTCATTAGAGTCAGTTTATAATAATTTTAGATATATAAAAATTTTATTAACTATTTACCGTCTTTTACCCACCCCCTAGGAGCATTTGCAAATTTACATCAAACATAATTTTACAACTTCTGTGAGTTGAATATCAAAAATCAGAGAGAGACGGTTGATATAAGTAAGTAAAATGTGGTTCAATAAGATGAAAATATTTTTTGGTGAATTGTAACTTTTTACTTTTATTTTCCACGGTTAAAAGTAAATATAGTAATTAATGGTAAAAATTATATTATTATTACCCTAACACATGTCCTACTTCTATTGGATAATTGTAATTCGACCAAAAACATCAATTGGAATAAAATATGATCCTTAAGTCCACTTGTATTAGATTAGGACATTTATTATTATAAAATTCAAAGACGAGTTAAAAGTGTTAAATTCTAATTTTAATAACTAAACAATTTTTAATATAGGGTTAAACATAAGATAAATTTGACTATAAATTTTAATTAGAAATATAAAAATATTTCATACATAATGGTATTTTATTTATAATTTTTAGAAATTAAATAATTAAAATTATTTATGAAACAATGATGATGTAGTAATTACCTAGTGAATGATATATTAAAATAATTGTTATTATAAATATCCAAGAAAATGTAATTTGAGACTTTTTATAAATTAAACTAATTTTATACGTTTATATGACATGTTAGGGTTCATTAGATGAATTTTTTTTGAAGTAATAATTCTATTATGAATTTATAATAAACAAAATACCAAATTGTGTGAAAATTGACATAAAAGAGTTTTTAAAACAAATATTATATTAATAATTGATATTTTATTCCTAAATATCTATGGTTAGACTAGAATACTTGTATAATGATATGTGTGTCATTAATGAACCACTTGGGGTTCTCTTGGAAGTTTTTAGTATGTTTATTAACCATATATTATCAAAATACAAAGAGACATAGTAAATGTCAAACTATTTAACTAAGAGTTAAATATAAAAGATAAAATTAATACAGTGACCCAAACCAGTATAAAACCTATTGGTTGAGTGGTGTTCGATCCATCCCAACCTTATACATTAAATAATTCATTTTCAGGCCATTACTAATTGAAAATGATTTTATTATAAAATAATATTTCTTTCTTTTCCTACGGTGCACCTTCCCCACTTATAAAAGGGAACTCCCCCTTCTCCCTAATTCACACCTTCATTTCCATTGGGCTCATCCAAACCCTACCCAAATACCCTCTCAACTATCCATCGTTCATCTTAGAGGAATTACACTAGTCATAAATCCATCCTACGGAGCCCTTTTGATCAAATCAAAAGGAAGAACCCAAAGAAGAGGTAAATATTTCATTACCTCTTTCAAGTTCCTTTCTTCTTCCAGTTCCTATTTCTTTGTTATTTACATTCTAAAATAGTAACTATAGTATCTTCTATATATAATTATGTTATTATAAATATGTTTCAACAAAATTCAGTATTCTATCCATCCTTTGAATTATATGTCACCACAAATGCATACGTACGGCTTATTGTCTCCACGTCGTGGTGTAATTGTAATTCAATACATTATTATTTGGATGGGTATAATAAGTATGTCTAATTGAGGAAAATAATAAATATAACATGACACTGATTTTTTATATATAATATACCATCTAATTATATATTATTTTAATATCCAAATATTGATATTTTTGCTCGTGCGTACGTACGAATTACCGTCTCCACGAACGCGATAATATTCATTACACATTGTGTCCATTGAAGAATAATTTTCATTAGATGATTAAAAATAATGTTTAAAGACATAATATCATTTTGAATATTAATCAGATACATTCTTTCCCTAACAAACATTACTTATGTAAAAAAGCATAATAATGGAAAACAAATCAGTTAACACCCAAAATGACGATAATACTAAGATATTATTAATAAAGAAATGTTAAAAGAAAATATATGATATCATATTAATTTATATTATTCTTGTATAATTTAATAAAAATTATTTCACCATTATACAGGAGGTTAACCTAACCTCGACCAAGGAAATGTACAAGGTAAGGGTTAATTTCACAATATTTTCATTATCGAAGGTTGTTTATACCTAATTATCTACTGGGACCTCTTTATCATCCACATCCATGATTCATAAAAATGTATTTAAAAACATTTTTACTATTTACTAGAAAATGGGTTAAAGTCATTTATACCCTTATTTTACATTATATGTTTTCAAAGGAATCTTTCCATTATTTTCTTAACAAGGTACTTTTTGACATTCTCGACAAATTTAAGGTATGAAAATATTTTTTTAAACATATTCGGAGGGTGCGGATAATTTCTTCTGTTATGAAATCATCTATGTTTCCCTTACATGCTTATAAGAATAATTTAAAAATAACTTTTTTCTTAAATTATTTCAAAATAGAAAGAAATATTTCTCTAAAAAAAGTATTTCAATTCATCATTTTCAACATCCATTGATGGATTTTAAGAATATTTGAATTTTATTTATTATGATACAAAAAATTCATATTGTATTGAAAATTTTGTGATATGTTTGATTGTGGATGTGTCATTTACAAACAAATCATTGTTTATGGGTAAGGTTTTGACATTTGTATGCTAGTTTTAATACGAATGATTATGTTATGTTTAATTTATTTCATATGAGGAATGTGTTGGACATAGTAATAGAAGGGTGGAGCACTCTATAGCTCATCGATGCATCAATAGGTCTCATAAGAAAAACTAGTGTATTGGAACAAGGACATGACAAAATCTTATTTGTAGTCTTTGCACGAGGCCTTGACGATGTGGTTATGAAGTCTGGAAATATTTATTCCATCATTAAAAATGTGGATAATGATATTGAATTTAATTATTTGACTAGTAGAATATCCATGTGACTAAGTAAATAGAATTATTTTTATTTATATATTCCATATTATGAGGAAGTTTATGTTGAAAAGGATTTTGTTTTAGTTTTATACAGTGCCTTAAATATTTGTGCTTATTTAAGAATGTTTCTACTATATTGTTATCCTTACTGAGCATCTGAGCTCACGCCATTCTATGTTTTATTTTCCTAGGATGCGAAGAAGTATATTATGACTAACATGCAGGGATATTCTATGGGATCTCAGTGTTTTCTATGGAAACAATGTTGTTGTAGTTTACCATTTTATGATGTCATGTAAACCTTATGAATGTATCTAGTACTTCCAAGGCTTCTAAACTAACCGGTCTTTTGAGAACTGATCTTTTGTGACCATGCCTATGTTAGGTAATAATGCACCGACTCTAGGGTAACTAGGGTCGGGGTGTTATAGTAGGTATCAGAGGTAGGTTTAGAACAAACCATGGAAACTAGATTTTGATAAACTCTGATTAGAGCACATATCCCTAATAATGACTTTTGCAGATTAGTATAGAAGAACTTCCTAGAATTTTGGTATTGTAGATATTTTGTGAGTTTTCCATGAAATACATCCATGTCTGGATACATGAAGGTAGAGGCGGCTCTGGCACAGATGTATCTAAAGGTAAAACCGAAATCACTACTTTGAGCTAGACTCAAACGAGAACTGGTGCACTAAAACAATCCTTGATGCACTCTTTGTTACGACACTCCCAATGGATATGCTTAGGATTATTCTCATTTTATTTACTACCCATTATAATGGTTTATGAGTATATACATCCTCAATGAAATTTTTTTATGATTATGGATTATATCCATCAACTGTTCAATTTATGTTTTGTCTCTTACAAGTTTAGAATTATGTATTTCGATTCATAAACTAATCTAGTTTATTCCATTTTTTAGAAATGATGCCAAGGGGAAGGAGTGGAAACTGTATCAATGCACGCAATCCATGTAGGTATTTCCCTTCTAATAAAGATAATTATCGTGGAGTTGCTGATACAACTAGTGCTGATCAGCTTATCACTATATTCGGACAACTCACCTGGGTTATGAATAATATCCTTACCCTTATAGAGCACTCTGATCCACATCTTGGAGGATTAATGTTAGATGAATTCATGAGGCAACAACCACCAACATTCAATGGGGGTTTAAATCCACTAATAGCTATGAAATGGATAAATTCCTTAAAGAAAATAATCCATGCCTTTCTGATCAATAGTGTTCATTGATTCAAAAAACAAAGGAAGATGATGATGTGTTAAATATGGAATGGAGGTAGTTTAATGAAACATTCATAGAAAAATATTATCCTCATGACCATTGAGATAATATGGAAAGACAATTTATGACTTTTTGGAAAAAGGAGGATGAGAATATCACAAAGTATGAAGCTAACATTACATGTTTAGTGAGGCATGCTACAGATTATATATGTAACCCAAGAAGTAAGATTGATCGTTTCATTGATTGGTTAAAACTATTTCTCTGTTGAGAATCACTCTCAAAATCCTTCTCATCGTATGAATATATTGTCCCATGTGCTATCATTACAGAAAATGAATTCTCTAAGTATTAAAACTTCAAAGAAAAGAAAGTGAGGAAGAGATCTGCTAAACACTATATAAATGGATATAAGGTGAATAAGGGAAATGCTGAATATCCATCCGGCAGTAAATGTGGTAAGAAACACCCGGGTACTTGCCTGAAGAGAATGGGAGTCTTTTACAAGTGTGGTGAAAAAGTCCACCAAGCTCATGATTTCTAGGGGAAGAATGAAACTGTCAATGTTGAATGCTAAAATTATAAAGAATGGGGGGATTATGTGAATAAATGTCCTAAGCGTCAGGGGAACCTACCTCGAAAAATGTGAAGGTATCAAGGCCACACTTATGCTATCACTACTATTATGGTTGAAGCTCTGAAAGACACTATGTAGGTAATTTAATGGTTTCCTCATGTTTAGAAAATTATTTATTTGATTCTGGATCATCAAATTGTTTCATATATTCCTTGTTTGCTAAGAAAATTAGATATTTTCACTCTGATTTAACAATGGAGTTGTCAGTCAAAACTCTTAAAGGAAGTATCATTGCAACAATGTTTTGTGAATTCGTCCCCATTAGGGCATATAAATTTAATTATCTTCTGATCTCATAATCATACACATGATTGAATTTTATATAATCCTCAGTTTAGATTAGATTTCAGACCATGATGCAAAAAATTATTGTAAGAAGATGGAGGATATTGTAAGATCGATATGATACTGATTGTAGTATCGAAATGATAATGTATATGCTCAATATATAGGGGGGGTGAATTGTATACTTTAAAAAATCATTGGGAACTTTTAAAGTTGGTTAGAAACCATTCTATTGTTTTAAAAGGTTAAACAAGAAAAATTCCCAAAACCTCTATGTTCTAAAAGCTTGCTTGATTCCGGAAAAGTGATTATGAGAATGTATTCAGGAAAATTGAATCCAGAAATGAAAATTAACAAAAGTTTAAAATGATAAATATTCTAGCTTAAAGAATAATGAATCTTTCTGAATCAGAGTGTACAAGTATAAGGAAGTTTAATATAGTTATACATTCCTCAAAAATAAAAATGTAGTGAAAAACATGAAATAATACAAGTAACAAGTAGTAAATATTTTAACCCAAAGAGAATGGTATCCAGAAACCTTGGATAAAGGTCCCTTGATTTATACTTTCAAGAATGAATGTCTTAGCCACACTAGGTTAATCCCTAAAAATGAATATCGGAGTCTATCTTGTAATCCCCACAAGCCCTTAACATCAAGGTAGTCGACACCTCATTCTTACTATCCTTAGAAGCCCTTGAATGTACTCAACAACATTCAGAGTCGCATGAATCAATTCTGAACAAGATGTTCAGTACACCAAATCATGAACATTTCTCACTATAAATCACATCAGAAGCATGTAATCTCTAGATTCATATAACAGTTGTGAGAAATTTCCAATGAGCTCATATTTATAGGAACATTCTCAATGTTCGTCTCCCTCCTCCAACGATCATACTTTTCCTTGAATTTCGGAGGGACATGTACACGTGTCACTCAAACAATGGTTAACTAATAACTGAATTTCCGATATCATTTTATATCCATAACATGATTAAGTGAAAATATGATGATTAACTAAATTCATTTTTCATATTCTAAAAAAATGAATGTTTTGAGTCTAAACAAAAACCATTCAATGTTTATAATATGTGAATATTCGGATTCTGTCTTCAACAGAATTCAGAACCTAAATTCTATAGAATTCGTAGTCCGAATTTTAAGGAAATTTTGAGTCTGAATTTAGTAGAATTCAAAGTCAGAATAGATATGAGTTCGAAGTCTGAATTCAGGGAACACAGAGTTTGAACTCATAAATGTTCAGAGTCAAAATTTAGAGAACTCGGAGTTAGAACTCATAAGAGTGCATAGACTGAATTCAGAGAACTCAGTGTTAGAACTCATAAGTGTTCTGTGTCTGAATTTAGAGAACATGGAGTCAGAACTCATAATAGTTTAGAGTCTAAATTTAGAGAACTCAGAATATATACTCAAAAAGATCGGAGTCTGAATTTAGAGAACTTGGAACCTGAATTTGGATCAAGAACACATAATTCTTTAGATCTAATTATATAAATGATTCCATGATTTTGGTTATGGAACTGAATTTTATACTTATAATATGATCAATGAAAACTTGGTAAGGATAATTTTTCTTGGAAAATGAATGTTTTCCTTATGAAGTTAAGATATAGGAAAATTAAATTTTCCTCAAGTAAGAATGTTTCTGATTTTCAATACATGAAGGAATGGAAAAGTCATAAGAAACCTTATTGACTCAACAATCTCTCCCTTTTTGGAAAGCACAAAAATCTTTAAGAAAATCGATATAAGGACAGAGAAAATATTTTTCTAGACTTCGAAAATAAAACCTATCTCCTTAATACATAGGCAATGATAAATACTACTAACTCCCCCTTAGGCTTTGGACCTGCTGAGGATTGTATTCTGATTTCTTGAATGAGATTTTTCATTATCATGAATATTGAAATCATTATAATGAAAACTCCCACCATTTTGGGCTTAGTATTTTTTTACATTACTTTCTCCCCCATTGTGAATTACAAAAAGGATTAAAGGGAATGGAAAAAAATTGTGGTAACTGAAAAATTAGTACTAAACATGAAAAAGGAATGTTACCAAAAAATTCAAAAAGATTGGAAAAAATTACATGAATAGAAAAAAACATAAGATCAGAATTGAAAAAAATTATCCTTCCTTTTCCTTTGGAATCATCTTCATCACAATAATTTTGAGCTTCTTGATCTCCTTGTGATCTTCCTCTTCTTGCTTGAGATGCTGATCCTGATCCTTTGATTTCTTTTCTATGGCTTTGATTCTTACATCCTAACTCTTAAGAACCGTTGCCTGAGCCTTCAATGCTTCTTCCTAATTGACAATATTTTCTCTTATCTCAATACGTAGATCCCTTTCTCTCTTCCAACTCTGAGCAACTGAATACAACATTCCATTCAGATCATTCACTTCTTGAATCTGAGAATTCTGTTTCAGAGTAAGCTTCTCCTCAAAACTTTTTGAGAGATACTTTATCAGTAAATATTATTTTTCAAATACATCCATGACACATTCTTGGAACCCATCAATATTTATCTTGTCTTCTATAGTTTTTCTTGATCAACTGGTCATCTTCTTGCAGGATCTCTTCTGGGATTTGTAGTTTATGAAAAATGATTTGAAGTCAGCTTCAATTTTGACACACTTACACATCACCATGAATACTGAATCTGATTTTTTATTTAGAGTGTTTTGATGTAAAGATCCGTAAAATTAAAGGGAAAGTTTTTCTTAATTTTCATTGTAATTTTACAAGAACACAGTTTCTGACGGAGCCTGATTATGAGGCCTGGTGTTCCCAGAATCAATTTATGAAGTTTAGCTCAGGTACGCTCAGTGAACGAACGAGCGTGTTTTTCTATCTTTTGAACCGGTACTCGGAGTTGAAATCCGAGGACACCGATGAACTCGCAGCGCCGTTATTTTCTTAAGAGGACTTTTACCGTAGGTGCGTTTTCTTGGGAGGAGAAGTTAAATTTTGGGGTTTAAGGAAGAAATAAATAAAATTGTGAACAATTTTATTTTTTTTAACCAAGGGAGTAAAATTCTACCACGGGAAGTTGTTGGTGGGACCCACAACCACCCAACTTCCCATGTGTGGATATGTGGGATGTGGGGTCCACACGAGACCCTAACCCCCCTTGATTTTCCCATAACCCCCTTGACCTCCCATAACTCACTTCCCTCTTAAATTTTGTAACTCCACTTTAACTTGTGTAACTCTCCCCTCTCTCCTCTTTAATTTTGACAAAACACTACTTAAATTAATTGATTAAACCTCTTTAATTAATTTAACTAAGTGTTTGAATTTTTAAAAAAGTTTGAACGCATGGAAAAATAATAAAATAAGGAGAGGCCTTATTTTATTTTTGTGAGTTTTGTTGTGTGAGAGAATTTGGGAGAGAGCTCTTCCCTCTTCTGAAGAACATCATCTCCAAACGAAGAACGACCTTCCGACTCCGCGAAGAATGCTCTACGTTTTCTACAATCCTGTTTATTCCACTTCCGCGACATGGAAGGAGACGTCGACCGTGGAGACCGACTCCAACAACAACGTTCTCATTCTTCTTCAGACGTTGAGGGAAGCGATACCTTTCTTCCGTGACACCCGACTACCTCGTCGTTCGACTACCGCGATGTTTGACTTCCGCGACTCGACGACGTGCAACGTCAATTTCGAGGTAGGGAAATTTATTTGGTGTTATCTTATCTTTTGAGAAAATAACGACGACCGTGGAAAAACCATTTCCAGGCTGATCCATGGATCGTTCGTTCATGCTGGTTGATGTTGAGGTTTATTGTTTTTGCCGTGAAATATTTCTTTGTCGTACGTTGACTTCTATTTGATGGCTGTTTGCGATCATTATAACGGGAGGAGGTCGGACAACCCAAACATGACCGACCCTCCTCCCCCTTGGTGTTGATTATGTTGTGGTTTGGAAGATGGCGACATAGTGCGACGACACCGTGCGGGAACTTGGAGTTATGCGGCAAGGATGCGTGGCGCCGTCGCGCCACACTGTCAAGGACAAACAAAAGTGTAGTTGTAGTCTGGGGTGCGAAGGTGAACGGAAGACTCCACAATTGTTTCTTTTGACGTGCGGATCGTCGGGCATTATTGGAATGGGCCGCAGAGACAATTTGATGTTTCCGCAGTGAAGAACGGGACCCAGGATGAGCATCGGCGCTCGCGGAATTGAAAACGGACCACCGGAGAAACTTCGGTGTCCCCCGAACACCACCGGCGGTGCCGGCGGATGGAGGCGGCGGCGCGCCGCCTAGAGAAATAGCCCCGGCTGATGCCGCGACGGCGAGCTGGCGGATCCCACGGTCGCGCGGGATCCAGGGGGGACACGGTGCGCGCCGCTTCCACGGAGCACCAGATCGCTGGCCGAGCCAGCGAGCCACCCGGCCAAGCCGGGCCGGCTTGGGTGGACCGGGCCAGGGCGCGCCCAGACCGGGATGGGCCGTGCCGGCCGGGCTGGGTCGCGCCTAGTCGGGTCAACCCGGTTCGGGCCGACCCAGGGGGTTAGCCTGGGTTAGTATGGGCCCAAACCCCACATTTCGGAACTTTTTGGTATTTTGTCCATATCTTTGGCTACGGACCACCGATCGACGCACCATTAGCGGCAATGCGATCCTTGGACCGAGATGGTCGTCTTGACATATCGCACTCTAGGTTTCAGAATAGTTCGGGTTCAGCCGTGTTGGTTCGTACACGAAACCAACCGGGACCTCGGAGCGGAAACACTCGTAACTTGAGCTCCGGACGTCCGATTGACGTGCCGTCGACTTTGTTGGATTGCTCTTGATGAGACGGAACTTTTGGCTTACTCCACTCAAGATTTGGATACCTTCGGAGTGTGGTCGGGTTGGTTCGCTCACGAAACCAACCGGGCCCCTAGAACGAAAAAACCAATAACTCACAGACCGGGCGTCCGATTGACGTGTCGTCTATATCGTTGATCTCCTCTTGATGAGACAGAACTTTTGGAATACTTCGCTTGAGTTTTGGATGCAGTTGGATAGTGGCTGGGTTGGATTGCACCCGAAATCCAACCGGGCCCCTGGAACTGAAAAGCTGATATCTTTCAGACCAGACGTCTGTTTGACGAACCGTCTGCGGCATTGGTGATCACGTGGAGAAATAGCCCCTTTGATTATACCCGATGAGAGTTCAGGGTACAGTTGAGATACAACCATGTTGGTTCGCTTAAGAAACCAACCGGGCCCCGGGGACGAAAAGGCTAGTAACTCACAAACCGGGCATCCGATTGACACATCGTCTATCACATTGAGACCCCTATAACGAGGCGGTTATTTGAGATACTTCTTCGTGGGACTTTGAGATACTTGAATTATCTACTAGTAGCACGTGGAGCGGACCCTCCCAGAGATGGGCGTACGGAGTACGGAGACCGTGTAGCTGGCTGTGACCTGATGACTGCTTGTCCGATTCGATTCGGAGTGACTAGAATAGCCCAGTGGGGAGCACTAATTTGTGAGTTGGCAGACCCATGGAGGAGGAGCACTACTATGTGAGATGGCAGACTTGCGGTACTTGACAGGAGAAGTACTTCTATAGGCTATGAGGGGGAGCACTACTGTGTGAGGTGGAAGACCCATGGCGGAGGAGCACTACTGTGTAAGGTGGCAGACTCGTGGTACTCGACAGGAGTAGTACCTCAGCAGTCATAGGTTGGTGAGCAGTACCTTGGAGACGTGACAGGATCACTGTACTCCAAGAGACGAAGCTCTTCAGCAGTTACAGTTTCGATAATGAAAATCCTGGTTTGATCTGAGTCTATGACCTTTGTGTTTCCCTCAAGATTGAGATGGGTTACTTGATAACTTGTGTATATGTATGGGAATATAACTAAGTAGAGGTTATCTATTGACATCTTAATTGTGGTTATCCTTGTTGGTTTTAGTGAGACCTTGAGGGTCCCGGGGTCCCAACTGAGTATCCTTATACTCACCCCTGCACTGGCTATGCCCGCACCTCGTTGTGTTGGTTGCAGACGATGGACAGTGCTGACGGAGGTCTAGTGTTCGAGGACTGGACGGTACCTAGAGGTGGACCACACAATGAGACAGTACCCGGAGGTGGACCACATGACGAGTCAGTACCAGGAGGTGGACTACACGATGAGTCAGTACCCGGAGGTGGACCACACGGCGAGTCAGTATCCAGAGGTGGACTTCACGACGAGACGACACACAGAGGAGGTTGACATGTGAGAGAATTGAGGAGATACACTATCTATACCTACCCTTCAGGTAGGATCCGAGGAGGATGACCCAGGAGCAGCTTCCTTTCTTCCAGCTGTTTTCTTTGTTCAGTTGTATCTATATTTCCAGTTGGGTTTGTATTCTGGCCCATTTACTTTTCAGCACTTTCTTTGTACTTAGTGTTTTACTTCTGCTTGTACTTTGTAGTGTTTTATTACTTTTATAAAGGCAATTACTTCATAGTTATCGGGATTTATGCCTTTGGTGCAAGTCGCCAGCCCCTAGCCTATGGAAGGCGGGCTTGGGTGGTCCTGATACGGTTCCCGAGGACGGGTCATGACAAATTGGTATCAGAGGAGTCGGTTCTACTGCAGAACATATAACTCTGATACATTCTTTCTGTGAAGCAATAGTGTTAAGGCTACCGAGTGTGGTATTCAGTTCAGGGAGTCCGGTGTTGGGGCGGGCGGCCGATGTATCCATACACTAGGACCCTGACAACTGATTTCAGACTTTGTGCACGAAAACACTGATTGCGTGTGTGATTCCAGAAGTTTTTTTAGAATTCATCTCAAACCAGGTCAGCTCACCAGATATAAATCATTTGACGATGTCATGTTTGTTTCTTTCAGGATGCCTCCCCGCAGACGACCAGCTAGAGCCCCGAGAGTTGTTCGTACTGACAGCTCGCCGAGCGACGTGGCCTCAATACAGGGCCCAATCCCAGTTGAGGCACTAGCGGAGGCACCAACGATACTACTACCCATTGGTCCACCAATGCCACCAGCCCCAACAGTAGAGGGTGTAGGACACTTGAGCGCACTACAAGAGTTCCAGGTTCAGAGGCCACCTAGGTTCATGGGAGAGACGGACCCGCAGGTGGCTGAGGATTGGCTGGAGGATGTGGTGAGAGTCTTCAGGCTAGTGGGGATGCTAGCAGATTTCATGGTGATCCATGCTGCCAGCCTACTTGAGGCAGCAGCAGGTAGATGGTGGAGCCTGATGCTCCAGATTCATCGAGGCGACACTTCTAGGGGCAGACTTCGAGAGCCTGTTCCAGGCCGAGATTGTACCATCCACCCTTCGAGCGGTGCGTATTCAGGAGCTACTTCAGCTGCGGCAGTGAAGCATGCCAGTGGCGCAGTATTCAGCGAGGTTCACATACCTCTCACGCTACTCCACAGATATAGTACGAGACCCGTTCTTCAGGACCCGAACCTTCGAGCAGGGGCTCGGGTGAGAGATTAGAGCTTCTGTGGTTTCTCATAGCATTCCGACATAGACAGGGGTGTTGGAGCGAGCCCTCTTAGTAGAGAGTTTCCTTGCTGAGCAGTCTCCAGCAGTAGGACCCATCACTAGCTAGAATGCGGCAGATTCTTCTGTAGTAGGCAGTAGACAGATGACACAGAGGTCCAAGAGGATCAGACCTATAGGTGGTCGACCGCGTGACTCAGGGTCAGTAGTGCGAGGCACCAAGGGGGATGACAGAGCCAGACCTACCATGTAGTGTTACTCCTGCGGCGGGATTGGTCACATGGCACGTGACTGTCCGCCCCGCCATGAAGATGACCGGCAGTTAAATGAAGAACCTCCCAGGCCGAGGCAGAGGTTCGATCAAGGTAGACCGCTAGGAGTGGAAGGCCGAGGGAGGGGATATGGTCGTGCAGCTGGAGGTGGACGACGCTTCGAGGTGTTTCCACCACCACCACCAGGAGGTCCACCCCAACCGCATGGAACAGGTGGACATGGGAGAGCTCAACATCAGGCAGCAGAAGCTTACGACTACGGAGCTCCGGAAGTGAGTGGAAAGGAGCGGAACTAGTTGTGTATATCTAGTTCCATGTTGTTGTTGTTACATTTGTGTATTTGTACCATGAGCTGCAATAATATAAAGACACTTACCTTTTTAAATTTTTCTTTACTGTCCTTTTGATAGGTTGGTACTGAGTGGTCCCAGTTAAGACTATTGACTTGACCCTCAATTTCAAGATTTTTACTGGAAGAGACCCAGTGACCTCACACCGATGCCGACAGTGTGACTCAACCCTTGGAGGCGAGAGTGACAGTTGGATCTCTTGGTAGTAACGTCGAGGCCTTACGACGTCGTCCATGGCATGAATACATCATTCATGTCCGAATTGACTGTATTAGGAAACGAATGTGGTTCATCCAGGGGATGAGAACAGAATTATCTTATCGACAAAGAAGAAATCATAGTAGCTCTTGTAAGACTGGAAAAGGTACAGGTCATCCATCAGCGGATGAGGATAGCACAGGTCGACATAAGCCTTATGCTGACAGGAATTCGATACCTCTAGAGTTCGAGGATGACGATCACGTCCTTATACGGGTTTCACCTAGATGAGGTTTACAGAGATGTGGCCATGGCGGAAAGTTATCTCCGAGGTTCAGTGGACCTTCTTAGGTCCTCATCTTGGTAGGCGAAGTGGTTTACCGCTTGACGCATCCACCTCAGTTGCACCTGGTGCACGACGACTTCCACGTATCTCAACTGAGGAGATACGTGCATGATCCTTCACATATCATCGACCTCAGGGAGTTGGATTTCGATGACAAGGAGACATACGCGGAGGATCCAGTGGGGATCAAGGATCGATAGAAGTGGATCCTACGAGGATGGACGATTCCTCGGGTGCACTTTCTCTGGCAGCAGGGGAGCCTCTAGGTGAGCACATGAGAGCGGGAGGTTCAGATGTGTGCTCAGTACCGCTTTTGTATCCCTAGTTTGTGTTAAAGCATCACAAGGACGTAAATCCCTGAGGTGGGAGTAATGTAAAGACCCGTAAAATTCAAGGGAAATTTTTTCTTAATTTTCATTGTAGTTTTACAAGAACGTAGTTTCTGTCGGCGCATGATTCCGAGGCCTGTTGTGCCCGAAATCAATTTCCGAATTTTATCTTGGGTACGTTCAGTGAACGAATGAGCGGGTTTCTCTATCTTTTGAACTGGTACTCAGAATTGAAATCCGAGGACACCGATGAACTCGCAGTGCCGGTATTTGCTTGAGAGGACTTTTACCATAGGTGAGTTTTCCTGGGAGGAGAAGTTAAATTTTGGGGTTTAAGGAAGAAATAAATAAAATTGTGAACAATTTTATTTTTGTTAACAAAGGGAGTTAAATTCTACCATAGGAAGTTGTTGGTGGGACCCACAACCACCCAACTTCCCATGTGTGGATATGTGGGAGGTGGGGCCCAAACGAGACCCTAACCCCCTTGAGCTTCCCATAACCCCCTTGACCTCCCATAACTCCCGTCCCTCTTAAATTTTGTAACTCCACTTTAACTTGTGAAACTCTCCCCTCTCTCCTATTTAATTTTTCCAAAACACAACTTAAATTGATTGATTAAACCTCTTCAATTAATTTAACTAAGTGTTTGAATTTTTAAAAAAGTTTGAATGCATGTAAAAATAATAAAATAAGGAGAGGCCTTATTTTATTTTTGTGAGTTTTGTTGTGTGAGAGAATTTGGGAGAGAGCTCTTCCCTCTTCTGAAGAACATCATCTCCAAAAGAAGAACGACCTTATGACTTGGCAAAGAACGCTCTACGTTTTCTCCAATCCTTTTTCTTCCTCTTCCGTGACAAGGAAAGTGACGCCGACCGTGGAGACTGATTCCAACAACAACGTTCTACTTCTTCTTCCGACGTTGACGGAAGCAATACCTTTCTTCTGCGACACCCGACTACCCTGACGTTCGACTACCGCGACGTTCGACTTCCGTGACTTGACAACATGTGACTTCAATTTCGAGGTAGGGAAATTTATTTGGTTTTCTCTTATCTTTTGATAAAAGAATGATGAGTGAGGACCAACCATTCCCAGGTTGATCCACGGATCGTTCGTTCATGCAGGTTGATGTTGAGCTTTATTGTTTTTGCCGTGAAATATTTCTTTATCGTACGTCGACTTCTATTTGATGGCCGCTTGCTATCATAATAACGGGAGGAGGTTGGACTGCACAAACACGACCGACCCTCCTCCCCCTTTTTGTTGATTATGATGTGGTTCTGAAGATGGCATCACGGTGCGACGGCACCGCACGAGAACCTGGAGTGATGCATCAAGGATTCGCGACACCGTCAAGGCCAAAAAAAAGTGTGGTCGTAGTCGGGGCCGCGAAGGCAAATGGAAGACTCCGCAGTTTTTTATTTTGATGTGCAGATCGTCGGGCATTGTCGGAACAGGCCGCAGAGACGATTTGATGTTTCCGCAGTGAAGAACGGGACCCGGGATGAGCATCGGCACAAGCAGAAATGAAAACGGACCACCGGAGCAACTCCGGTGGCCCACAGACAGCGCTGGCAGATGGAGGCGGCGGCCGGCCGCCCGGAGGGGGTGGCACCCCGGCGCGCCGGGGCTTCAGCCGCGGCGGCGAGCTAGCAGATCACGTGGCCGCACAGGATCCAGGGGGGACGCGGCGGGCGCCGCGTCCGCGAAGCCCCGGCTCACTAGCCGAGCTAGCGAGCCACCCGGCCGAGCCGAGCCGGCTTGGGCGGACCGGGCCGGGTCGCGCCCAGACCGGGCCGGGTCACGCCCAGTAGGGTCGACCCGGTTCGGGCAGACCCAGGGGGGTTGGGTCGGGTCGGTACGGGCCCAGACCCCCCGTTTTAGGACCATTTCGGTTTTTTTCCCATATCATGGGCTACGAACCTCCAATCGATGAACCGTCAGTGGCGATGCAATCCTTGGACCAAGACGGTCGTTTTGACATATCGTACTCAAGGTTTCAGAATACTTCGGGTTCGGCCGTGTTGGTTTGTACACGAAACCAACTGGGCCCTCGGAGTCGAAATGCTCGTAACATGAGCTCCGGATATCTGATTGATGTGTCGTAGACTTTGTTGGATTCCTCTTGATGATTCGGAACTTTTGGCTTACTCCGCTCGAGGATTGGATGTCGTCGGAGTGCGGTCGGGTTGGTTCGCTCACGAAACCAACCGGGCCCCTAGAACGAAAACGCCAATAACTCACAGACCAGGCGTCCGATTGACACGCTGTATGTCTCGTTGATCTCCTCTTGATGAGACATAACTTTTGGCATCCTTTTCTTCAGTTTTGGATGCAGTTGGATAGTGGACGGGTTGGATTTCACCTGAAATCCAACCAGGCCCCAGGAATAGAAAAGCTGATATTATTCAGACTGGACGTCCATTTGATGAACCGTTAGCAGCGTTGGTGATCACGTGAGGAAACGGTCCCTTTGAGTATACCCTATGAGAGATCGAGGTATAATTTATATACGGCCGGGTTGGTTCGCTCACAAAACCAACCGGGCCCCGGGGATGAAAAGGCTAGTAACTCACAGACCGGGCGTCCTATTGACATGTCGTCTATCGCGTTGAGACCCCTATGACGAGGAGGTTCTTTGAGATACTTCTTCATGGGACATTGAGATACATGGAGTATCTACTAGTAGCTCATTGAGCGGACCCACCCGGAAATGAGCGTATGGAGTACGAAGACCGTGTAGTTGGTTGTGACCTGATGACTGCTTGTCCGATTTGATTCAGAGTGACTAGCATAGCCAAGTGGGGAGAACTACTTTGTGAGGTGGAAGACCCATGGTGGAGGAGCACTACTGTGTGAGGTTGCAGACCCATGATACTCGACAGGAGGAGTACCTCTGTAGGCTATGAGGGGGAGCACTACTGTGTGAGCTGGCAGACCCATGGAGGAGGAGCACTACTGTGTGAGGTGGCAGACCCGCGATACTCGACAGGAGTAGTACCTCAGCAGTCATAGGTTGGTGAGCAGTATCTCGGAGACGTGACAGGATCACTGTACTCCTAGAGAAGGAGATCATCTGTAGTTACAGTTTCAATAATGAAAATCCTGGTTTGAGCTGAGTCTATGACCATTGTGTTTACCTCACGATTGAGATGGGTTACTTGATAACTTGGGTATATGTTTGGGAATATAACTAAGTAGAGGTTATCTGTTGAGATATTCTTTGTGGTAATCCTTGTTGGTTTTAGTGAGACCTTGAGGGTCTCGGGGTCCCTACTGAGTATCCTTATACTCACCCCTACATGGGCTATGCCCCCACCTCGTTGTGTTGGTTGCAGACGACGGGTAGTGCTGACAGAGGCCGAGTGTTTGAGGACTGGACGGTACCCATAGGTGGACCACACGACAAGACAGTACCCGGAGGTGGACCACACGACGAGTCAGTACCCGGAGGTGGACCACACGACGAGTCAGTACCCGGAGGTGGACCACATGACGAGTCTGAATCCAGAGGTGGACTTCACGACGAGACGACACACAGAGGAGGTAGACGGGCAAGAGCATTGAGGAGCTGTGCTATCTGTACCTACCCTTCAGGTAGGATCCGAGGTGGACGACCCAGGAGATTCTCCTATTCTTCCAGTTGTTGTATTTGTTCATTTGTATCTATATTTCCAGTTGGGTTTGTATTCTAGACCATTTACTTTTCATCACTTTCTTTGTACTTAGTGTTTTACTTCCGCTTGTACTATGTGGTGTTTTGTTACTTTTATAAAGCCAATGACTTCCCAGTTATCGGGATTTACGCCTTTGGTGCTAGTCGCCAGCCCCTAGCCTATCGATGGCGGGTTTGGGGTAGTCGCGGTACAGGCCCGGAGGACGGGTCGTGACAGTTGAAGCTTCTGGAATTTTGAATCAATTCTTGGAAATATAGGGTTAGTTCAAATAATCTTTTTCAAGGATTGTACTATGAAATCATGTCCCAGAGTAGATGATTCTGAATATAAAATTTTTATTGGTGGGGATTCTTTTTCTAACTCAGTAGCTTTCCTCTTTGATGAACCACCAGCATCCTTCATATTTTCCATATCCTTGGTGAGTGTTTCAACAACCACCTGTTTTCCATAATTAGCTTTTGGAAGGGCTTCCACTTTGTCAGGAGATACATGTTCATTATTAGATAGTTGAAAATTTGTGTCTTCTTCAATGTCTTCCATCTCAGCTCCTACCTTATCATCTTCTAGATGAATGAAATTAGGATTAGTACATTTTTCTTTAGATAGATTATTCACTTCTTCTTCAACCTTGTCATCTTCACGTTTCTCATCCTTCAAAGGGGTAGCAAGCTTTGAAGAATATTCTTTTGATGTTCGGATTGAGAGCTTCTATGATTGAATTTCATTCTCATGGAAATCTTATACTTTCTTAATAAGATCTTTGATATCACCACTGCCTTCTTCTTCCACTTCTTCTTCATCCACTACATTATCTTGAACTTTTTCCGGAGTCATATTTTTCATTCCCAATGTCTATATTAATGATTCTACTAGGAAAGATTGTGCTAAAAAAAATTCTGGGAGGCCTTCTCAGCATCCTTCAGAAGAGAATACACAATCTCTACTTCTGTCATTGTCTTTTTTTGTTTCCATTCATTAGATTTCTTTTCAAGCTTTATCAGCAGTCTTTTATTTTAGGGATTTTTGCTTTAGCGAGATCCAAACCAAAAGTGGGCACCCCTTATTTCTTCTCATCCTTTTCCTACCTCCATTTAGCTACTACCTCATCCAAACAATCTTTTTTCTTCTTAGGTTTTGTAGGTGCAGATTGGATTTCTTTAGCTGCATGAGTTTTTTACATTCTCTTCTACTTCCTTCAGCTTCCTCTTCCTTCCTCCTTTCATAGAGGTCTTCGTGGCCTCCTGATTCATTGATAAGGATTCAATTTTTTCCTCGAGTAAATCATAAAAATCTTCAGATTCTTTGGAAAATACAACATTCATCCTTCTTATATTATCATCACCCACCAGCATGACTTTTCAATTCCATGGCATTTAACTGCAATGAATTTTGATAGACTGTAAGCATCAAACAATCATCTTTGAATAAATGGTCGGATGCATTTTTTTTTAGCCTTCATATTTCCATTATTTATATTATCGATTGTAATCAAAATATGCTTAACAATGTTAATTTTACTTAGATTTACAATGAAATATAGGATATACATGACACTCTTCTTCAAGGTATCCTTGTCCCCCTTTCTTGGAATGACAAAACCATGCACCCATAATTCTAGAATCTGGTAATATATACACAGATGAGAAATATTTGGAGTCTTTACCATAGAAATTACAAGACAAGCCATGACCTTATCCTTATTGAAACATCATTGATTATTAGGAAACTTATGGGAACAAAACTCAGCTTCTCCTTCATACGGAATACCAAGTAATCTAGAAGCCTTGGTGAATGAAAGAGAATGAGTCTTTCCATAGCTCTTGAAAGAGAATGTATCTATTCATTCTTCCATAAAAATACAAAAAATTTCATAAAATTCAACTAGAATATCTGGATATAATAAATCTTAGGATCCTGGTTTCGAGACGCATACACTATCCCATCCATTAAGATTAATGTTCTTTAATTTGATGTCATAATACTTGGTGAAGAAGTTTAGATGCACCAACCTTTCCCTATAAACCTTCCACTCTGAGATTGTCTTGACAGTTGACATGTCTTTCTGAGAAGATTCTTCGAAAGACATTCGGATTTGGACAATATCTGAGATGTTCGGAATGGACTTATGTAGAAGGGCAGGGATTCACCACATGAAAGCATTGAAATAGATGTGGGGAAACCATCTGGTGGTCCTTAATATAGGAGTTTGGGGAGACAATTCATCATCCAAGATCAATCCAACAATTGAGAAACCTTGTGATCATATTTGACCGTTGAGATGAAAGCCGGAAGGATATCTTTATAGAATCTGATCTTTTGAGGATTTTGAAAAAACATTCAGATTTATGAAATAGTGGATATGAAAATTTAAAAACAGATGAAAATACCAACATGTAGAATATGATTATGAATATTTAAATAAGGCAACATGCCTCCCATATTTCTAGGAATATTATTTGTATTGAGGAAATATTTTCTTAAAGAACTATAGATTCTAAAGTTTTTTCTTACGAAATTTTAAACTATGAAAATTTCATTATGAAAAATCTATCTCCGAAAGAAAATTCAGGAAATTTTTTTTGAAAAAAACATTATTATGGAAATTTTTAAAAACCAAATATCATCATTATGAAAAATTTCAAACAACAAAAATCATCATTAAGAAAAATTTGGAACTACAAAAATCTTCATTATGAAAAATTTTGAACAAAAAAAATCTTCATTGTGAAAAATGTTGTACTACAGAAATCTTAATTATGAAAATTTTGAACTACAAAAATCTTCATTACGAATTTTTTTTTACTACAAAAAGCTTCATTTTGAAAAATTTGAACTACAAAAATCGTCATTAAGAAATATTTTGTATTAAAAAAATATTTATTTCAAAATATTTTGTACTACAGAAATCCTCATTACAAAAATTTTGATAAACAAAAAGGATATAGAAAAAATAGGATACAAAACAAAATTGAGACTCAAAAAACAAATGTGTTCCCCCTATGAAAAGGAGTTTGTTGATGTAAGGGATTGATTTCATAATAATGTTTAAAGGAGATTACCTTACAGTTATCATTCCTAACTTATGTTTAATGTATTCAAATCTATCAAAGGGTAATGATTTTGTAAAAATATCAGAAAGTTGATATTGTGTTCATGTAAATTGAAGATTGAAATCCCCTCTTTTTGTGTGATCCCTAAGAAAGGGATGCCTAATATATATGTTCTTTTAATGAGATTGACGGGCATGGTTTTTACATAAGGAAATGGAACTAGTATTATCAAACAAAATATGTGTTTTGATAAAACTCATACCATAGTATGTGAATGTGGTTTTCATCCACAACACTTGAGCACAAAAACATTCAGCTGCTACTTATTTTGCTTCACCAGTAGAAAGTGCTACTAAGTGTTCTTTTTGCATTAGCAAGAATTGAATGAATCTATTAAGAAATGATAATTTCCGGATGTACTTTTCCCATGAATTCTACATCCACCATAGTCAGCACTGGAAAAACATTCCAAAACAAAATCATTTCCAGATAGTTAAAAGAGTTCAAGATCCATGTTTCCCTTTAAGTAGTGAAATATTCTTTTCACTAACTTTAAATGAGATTCCAGAGGATTGGTTTGATAACTTGCACATAAGTATACTGAAAACCTTAATTATAGATGACTACCAGTCAAGTAAAGTATACTTCCTATGATACCATTAAAAGTTAATTGATCTACTGGTTTCCCAGCTTCATGAAGATCAAGTGAATTTGAGGTACCAATTTGCGTACTTATACTCTTATAGTTGTCATATCCATACATTTTTAGAAGATCCTTAATATACTTTTGTTGGGATATATATATACCTTCTGTTTATTGAGAAATTTTAAAATAAAGTGAATTTTTTAACTCACCTATCATACTCATTACAAACTAAGATTTCATAAGATACACAAAGGAATCCGTTTTATATTTTTGAGTTGAACCAAATATAATTTCATCAACCTAAATTTGAATAATCAAAATATTTTTCTTATATTTTATTATAAAAAGTTTTGGATCAGCATTTCCCTTAACATAATTATTTTGATGAATAAATCCTGTAATTCTATCATACCAAGCTTGAGGGGCTTTATTAAATCCATACAATTCTTTGGTAAGATTGAAAACAAATTCAGGATGTTTTATATCTTTAAAACCAGGAGGTTGTTCAACCAAAACTTCCTCTTGAACATAACCATAATGGGAAGTACATTTATCATCAATTTGAAAAAGTTTGAAATTGAAGAATGCTGCAATGGAAAGTATAAAACGATTAGATTCATGTTTAGCTACTAGAACATAGGTTTATTCATAGTCGATTCCTTCTTGTTGATTATAGCCTTTAGCAACCAATCTAGTTTTATTTCTTACAATGATTCCATTTCCCTCACACTTATTTCTGAAAACTCATTTTACTCTAATAACTGAAGTTTCATTAGGTCTTTAAACAATGTTCCATAACCTATTCATTTCGAATTTATTTAGTTCATCTTGCATAGCATTTATCCAATCATCATCACCTAATGCATTATCAGGGATTTTTGTTTCTAATTGGGAAATGAATTCTATATTTTATTTTTCATTCCTTTGGGAACATATAATCATTATTGGTTGATTCACATCACCAATGATACAATCACTCAGACGATTATTAAAAAACAACTAATTTGGGTTTTTTGAAACCAGTTCATCAACATAAGGTTGGAAGTCTTCTTGGGTAAATGTTTCATAAATATCTTGTTGGAAATTTTCCTTATCAAAAGAATCTTCAATCAAGGGTTAATAATCAGTATTTGAAAACACATCCAAAGATATAGGTTTATTTTTTTAAAAAAAAGGATCAGTTTCATCAAATTTGACATGTATTTTGTCTTCAACAATATTAGTATTTTTATTGAAACATCTATAAGCTATGGAAGTTGTGGAGTAGCATAAGAAAATTTCTTCATCAGATTTTGGTGTGAATTTTGGTATATTATCTTTTGTATTCAGAATGAATACCTTGCATCAAAAATCCTTGAAGTTGGAGAGTCTAGGTTTTCTACCATTCCGTAACTAATAAGGTGTTTACTAAGAACAGTTCTAATCAATACTTGATTTATATTATAACTTGTAGTACATAGAGTTTCAGCCCAAAAATGTTTGGCTATAGAATATTAACTCATCATAGTTCTTGTTATCCCTTGAGTAATTCTATTTCTTCTTTCAAAAACACCATTCAGTTGAGGTGTTCTAGTTGCTTAGAAGTTTATCAGTAATGCATTTTCTACAATAAAAATTTTCAAAATCAGAATTTTAAAATAATCCTCCCTAATCACTATGAATAGTTATCAAAGGATGTTTTTTCCATTTTTTAATTGGGCTCTAAAAATTTTAAAATAAGATTTAATTTAGATTTCTTTTCTAGAAAATAGACCCACACAAATCTAGTGTAATCCTCATATAAAAAAAATTCATAATATTTTCATCCAATGCTTCCAATTTGTGTTGGAACAAAAAGATCCATGTGCAGTAACTATAACGCATCAGTGGTTGAGACTTCACTGACTAATTTAAAACATGATTTATATTTTTTTCCATATTGACAAGGATCACAAACTTTTGAAAAATCAAATATAAGCTCAGGTATATCCTTAACTAGTCAATTCATATTGATTTTTCCTAAACTCCTATGGTTAAAGTGTCCAAACCTTATTTTCCCCAACCATGAATGATCTTCCATTTCACAAAGGCAATGATGTTCTTGGCTCCTAAGGTCTTCTATGTTTAGTGTTTAAACATTCTCTGGCATATTAGCAGAGATCGTAAACTCTTCCTTGGAATTGGGTTCTAAGAAATTTTCATTCCTAAAACTCACAAGGAATCCTTCATCAAATAATTGATTTTTTCTAATGAGTTTGTACTTAAGACCCTTAACAAATAAAACATTTAAAATCAAGGATTTTTCAAGAAGAACAATGTTACATATACCAATAATTTATCCCTTAGAATTATCTCGGAATGTTAATTTTCATTATATTGACTTGAAAGTATTTTCAAAGTAGCTTTTGTTACTAGTCATATGCAGGTAACATCCAATATCCACGTAACAAGTATTTTTGTTGGTACTTTCTATATTTTCTTGAAAATAAGAATGTTAGAATTTTGGAATCCAAACTTTCTTGGATCCAAAAATTTCCGAAAGAAAAATATTTGGTACCCATATTTTCTTTGAAAATTACTGTTTATGAAATCATAAAGACAGGGTTTCATTTAAGGCATATCTTTTTCCCACATTCCACTACATGGACACTTAGTATAGAATGGAGCACTTTGTGGTACAATGTAATTGTTACTAAATTTTTTTTTTGAACATGTATACCCAAAACCAGAATTATTCCTTAGAAGTCTGATTTGAGAATACATCTTATCAAAATTTTCATTACTTAAGGTAAATTTTGACAAATACTTCCTCAAGGAAAATATTTCTGGCATCAGTCTAATAACAATGTTCTGGTCTTCCAAAACATTATTTTTATAACTATAGTACGGATCGAAAACATTTTTCATAGAAATTTCATTTTCTAGATCCTTAGAATGTTTATCCTTATAATAATTTATTTCTTCAAGATTTTATGAAATACATTCAAAATTAATGGTTTTCTTATCCAGATCTTTAGAAAGATATGATATTTCCTTAGGAAGAATAGTATTCCATGAATTTTCCTTATCAATCTTTTTCTTGAGTTTTGAATTCTCATTCTCAAGAACCTTAGAAAACCTAGAAACTTATTCATAGGTAAGTAAAGTATTATTATTATCATAAGAAGATTATTCATATGAAGAGTTATAATATTTATCATTACTATTTAAAGATACATTAGTGATGTATTTAGCATTATGTACCTTAGATATTAAGACATGATTTTTAATAGGTTTTCTGTAAATTAAACTATGATTCTTCTGTCCTGAATATTCGTAACATGATGATTCATATGTTGAGTGACCACCACTGGAACACATGGTGTCATTATCATTCAAGACATTCTTAGACTTATCTTTGTAGTACTTCTTTCTGTTTCTCTCATAATGTTTTTACTTTCTTTCATTTTTCTTAAGAATATGAAAATCTGGTCTTAAATGTCCAACTCTTTTGCATTCATAACATGTGAATTTTGAAACATTATTATCATTTATTTTATTCTTCTTATATCTGGATTGAAATTTCTTCTGTCCAATAATCCTGGTCATCCTTTGATAAAGATTGGCTAACTCATTTACTGACGATTCACCACCACTAGATTCAGATTGAGTAACAACCTTCTTCAATTTAGATCTTGTAACTCTCTCATGAGTCTTGTCATTCATTGATTTGAAGTTGTTATAAAAACAAAACATCCATTCCCATTATTTTTTATAATATCTTCATCATATCTCTTTATTATAATCTCATGTGGAAGAAGAGTTCAAGAGAGATCATCAAGATAAATCTAAGTTACCTTTCTATTCTCATCAATAAAAGCTCTCTTGGATTCCCACTCATTGGGCATAATGTTTTTAATTTTGTACAAAGGTGCTTCATCATCTAATCCTTTCTCACCCATGGATTGTAAACTATTAATGATAATTATGAATCTCGGTTTCAACTTACATATGGGTTCCCCATAAGGAAACAAAAACCATGATATTAAGTGCTGAGCATGGCTCTTCTAGTTTCAATAAAATTGGATGTTCCAAAGTGTATAACTTCATGCTTCTTCCAAATAAAATTTTATACTTCAGAAGATGAAATTTTCCTATATATATTTATAGTCATAGAACAAAACAATGTATTGCATAACTTATAATTCAGTTGATATTCATGCTTTTCTTGGTTGGTGAAAGTACTAACATCCTTGTGAGGGATTTTATATCCTCCAGTGAGTGTCAAAAAGTTATCTAATCCAGTATTGATAATGAATGTTTTTATACGATATATCCAATATTCATGATCATTCTCATAAAAAATTGGTGGTCTTGTATGATTTAGGTTGTCTATTGAAGCAACATTGGTTCCTGTCATCTTTAAACAAAATCATTCCACACAATCTTGTTAGTAATAAATGTTTGTAAACCATGATAAAAATATCCTAAGAAAATAAAATATAGAAAAATGAAAACATTCATAAGAAAACGTATATGTTAATATATGTATTTCAGAGACCATCTCTGATTCCAATTGATGGATCAATATGATACTGATTTTAGTATCAAAATGATAATGTAGATACTCAAAATACCATAGGGGGTGTGAATTGCATACTTTAAAAATTCACTGGGAACATTTCAAGTTGGTTAAAAATCATTCAACTGTTTAGCATGGTTAAACATGATAAATTCAAAAAACCTCTACATTCTACAAACTTGCTTGATTCCAAAAAAGTGATCGTGAGAATTTAATTCAAGAAAAGTGAATCCAGAAATGAAACATAACAAAAGTTTACGAAGATAATGATTCCAGATTAAAGCATACATAATCTTACTAAATTAGAGTGTACAAGTATAAAAAAGTATAATACTGTTATACATTATTCAACAATCAAAATTTAGCGGAAAATTTTAAACAATATAAGTAACAAGTAGTAAATTTTTTAACCCAAAGAGAAGGGTATCAAACAACCTTGGATAAAAGACCCTTGATTTATACTTTCAAGAAATTTTATCTTACCCACACGAGGGTAAGCCCTCGATACGAAAATAGGAGTCCCTTATGCTATCCCCGAAATCCCTCAACTTCAATGTTGTCGGCACCTCTATCTTCCTATCCCCATAATCCCTCGAATGTACTCAGCAAAATTCAGTGTCACATGAAGCAATTCTTAACAAGATGTTCAGTATGCACAAAGCCTGAACCCCTCTCTCTAGAAATCACTTCAGTAGCATGTAATCTCTAGAATCATAGATTAGTTGTGATCTCTTTCAAATGATCCCCTATTTATAGGCAGATTCTCAATGGTCGTCTCCCTCCTCCAAAGGTCATATTTCTCCTTGTATTTTGGAGGTACCTGTACATGTGTCGCTCAAACAATGGATAGTTAGTAACTGAATCCATGAAATCAATTTATAAGCATAAAAAGAGTAAGATAAAATAAGATGTTTACCAAAATTCATTTTTCGGAGTCTATGTAATAAATGAATGTTCATAGTCTTATCGAAAACCAAGAGGTTTTATAATATATGAATATTCAGATTATGTCTTCAAAATAATTCAGAACTTGAATTCTATAGAATTCTGAGTCTTAATTTTAAATAAAATTGGTGTCCGAATTTTTTAGAATTCAGAGTCTAAATTCAGGGTACTCGGAGTCTGAACTCATAAAATATTGGAGTCTTAATTTAGAAAACTCGGAGTCATAACTCATTTGAGTTCAGAGTCAAAATTCATAGAACTTGGAGTCATAACTCATAAGAGTACGGATTCTAAATTCATAGAACTCAGAGTCAGAACTCATAAGAGTTCGGAGTTTGAATTCAGAGAACTCGGAATATGTACTCAAAATGTTTGGAGTCTAAATTCCGAGAACACGAAACCTGAATTCAGATCCTAAAAATAGAATGTTTTATATCTAAGTATATAAATGACTTCGAGGTTTTGGATATGCAACCAAATTTTATAAATAGAATATAAACAATGAAAATATCTTAAGGATAAATTTTCAAGGGGAATGAAAGTATTTCTTATCATGATAAAACATAATAAAATGAAATTTTCATTAAGAAAGAGTGTTTGTGATTTTCAAAACACGATGGAATTAAAAATTCATAAGGAATCCTTATTGAATCAACAATTAATATTTTTGATGACTATGATAAATAACACCTTATCTTTAGAGAAGAATCGTCACCACATAATTATTATCTAGATCCACCCATTGTAGCTAAAATAAATATAATTATTGGGGAGGAAGAGAATGAAATAACTCTGGGTGAGGAAAATAATGTTCAAATAGAGGGAGTACCTGATATGAAATAATATATTGTTTTGTTTCCAAAAGATTTACCTTCACATCCTCCAGAATGAGAAATTGAGTTTTCCATTGATTCAATTCATGGATGAAGGCCCATATCGAAGACCCCTTGTTGAATGTCCACTGTTGAATTAGTGTAACTAAAGAAAAAACTATAGGAATTTAGTAATAAGGGATTTATTCTCCATAGTGTTTCTCCATGGGGAGCCCATGTCATTTTTGTTAAGAACAAATATAGATCTATGTGGTTGTGCATTGACTACAGGGAGATCAATTCTATAAAAATAAAGAATAAGAATCCCCTACATTGCATAGATGATATACTTGACCAGCATCATGGTGATAAATACTTTTCAAAGGTTGACCTTCAATCTAGATATCATCAGTTGTTTGTGAAAAAATAAGACATTCCAAAAAAAGAATTTCAAACCAGGTACGGGCATTACGAATTTACAGTAATTCCTTTTGGATTGACTAATTCACCCTATGTATTCATGGATCTAATGAATTTAGTTTTCAAGGAATATCATGATGACTTTGTAGTTGAATTTATTGATTATATAATCATATACTTCAAAGTCTACGAAGATCATGAAAATCACTTGCGCATTCTCCGGAAGACTCTTAGAATACATGAATTATATGGGATGTTTAGAACGTGTGAATTATGGATTCAAGAGATTTATTTTCTTGTCCATATTGTCTCTAAGGATGGAATCTCTGTTTATCCTTCTAAGACCATGGCAATCCAATAATGGCCAACACCGATGAGTATAACTAAGGAATGTAGTTTTACTGGTTTAGCAGGTTATTATTGACGTTTAGTGCAAAATTTTGTGCGGTTCGCTGACCCATTAACAAAGCTCACATGAAAAGGGGTTAAATTTTAATGGACAAAAGAGTGTGAAAAATATTTTGAATAACTAAAGAGAAGATTAGTTAATTCTCCTATATTGACTCTACCATCGGGGAATGATGGGTTTGTTATTTATAGTGATTCTTCAAAGAACAGACTTGGTTGTCTCCTTATACAGAATGATAGGGTTATTTCCTATGGATCATGAGAGCTAAAAATTCATGAGAAAAACTATCCAACTCGTGATCTTAAGCTAGAAGCTGTAATATTTTCATTGACGATTCGGAGACACTATCTCTATGGTGAAAAATGTGAGATATATACCGATCACAAGAGATTGAGGTATATTTTCTCATCGAAATAACTAAACATGATGCAAAGGATATGGATTGAACTAAAAATGGATTATGATTTCACTATACACTACCACCCGGGTAAGGATAATAATGTGGCATATTGTTTGAGTAGAAAGGATCATAGAGTTTTGAACAAGATGTGAGTTGAAAAGAATCCTATATACATGTATCTAGTAAATATGGAAATGGGAATCACCATGGAAGGTAAAATATCAATACTTTTTCAAATGGATTCCAAACCATATTCACTAAAAATGATAAAGAGTTCTTAGACAGATGATGAAAAGTTTCAAAAGAATATTAAAGCTATGAATGATGGGAGATTGAGTGACTTCATAAATGAAGTTGGAATTTTGAAATTTTGGAAGAGACATTGTATTCTCGATATACCTAATCTAAGAAGAGAATTTTCGGATGATGCTCATAGCTCCAATTTTTCTATACACCCTAGAAGAACCAAAATGTATTGAGATTTGAAGGAACATTTTTGGTGGTACAACATGAAGAGGGAGATTTCTGATTTTGTGTCAAGATGTATGGATTGTCATCATGTGAAAGCTGGAAGGAAACAACCTGGAGGAATAATGAAACCTCTTCCCATACATGAATGGAAATGGTATAACTTTACAATGGACATTGTCATTTGACTACCAAATACTCCTATAAGAAAAAATGAAATATGGGTCATTGTTGATTGACTTACCATGTTAGCACATTTTCTTTCTATAAGAGAGGATTTAACAATTGAACGTCTATAAAGACGTTATATTAATGTATTTTTAAGACTTAATGGGTCACCCTTATCGATTTTTACTGATCATTATCCTCATTTTACATTTAGATTATAGAAAAGTCTTCCAAAATCCCTAGATACTGAACATTGTTTGAGCACTAAATAAAACCCCAAAACTGATGGAAAATTATAACGGATTATTAAAACATTAGATGACATGTTGGGTTCATGGTCACTTGACATTCGAGGTATGTGGGAACAATATTTTCATCTGGTATAATTTTCCAGTAACAATAGATTCCATTCAAGTATTTAGATGCCACCATTTGAAGCATTATACAGATAAAGATGTTGTACACCAACTTGTTGGGATGATGTCAGTGAAAGAAAACTCATAGTCCTAGAACTTGTGGAGGAAACACTCTAAATGGTGAAGGTAATCCAAAACCACATCAAGGAAGCTCAAAGTAAATATAAGAGATATGATGATAACTCAAGGAAGGATTTGTAATTTTAGGTAGGATATCATGTTTTCTTGAAGGTATCTCGATGGAAGGGTGATATACATTTTGGTAAGAAGTGTAAATTGAGTCCCAGGTACATCGGACCGTTCAAAATTCTCGAACGAATTGGGGATGTAACTTAATGTTTGTAAATCCTGTCAAATCTCTCCAAAGTTCACGATGTATTCCATGTATCACATATGAGAAAATACATTTATGACCCAACACATATACTCATCTATGAATAATTATAAATGGAACCCCGATCTATCTTATTGCGAAGAGAATATACAAATTTTTTATATAAGGGAACTAGTGTTGTGAAACACGATGACTCATCTGGTAAAATATCTATTGAAAACCCATAATATGGAAGAGGAAATGTTGGAACCCGAGTAACTTATGATGAAGAACCACCTATGTATTTTTATAGAGTAATATTCTAAAAAATTTGAGGATGAAATTACTTGAAGGAGGGGAGAATGTAACACCCCATGCTTCAACAGTATGCTTCCCTTTGAATAATGCAATAGCTTGCATTGTATGCAAATTTGAGAATCTAACACACCGTAACCAATCAAACTAACTCTTATAAATAGTAATAACCACTTATTGAAATTTCATAAATTTTATCATTCAAAATAGACTTCATTTTTGGATTCAGAATATCAAAATTAGCATAGGGTAAACTTTTTGTATTTTTCTCAAAACGTTCAATTTTAGATGAATAGTGAAAACGTTGACTTATAGATTAAAACCGAATTTTTCTTTAAATAGTTATTTATTTTATTAAAAATTATTTTAGGTAAAAATAGATACATAATACCTATATAATTTCAATTTAATTCAGTGGAGTCATTTTAGAATAATTATATATATATATATAAATTTTATTGTACATTTTACCATCATTTACCCACCTCCTAAGAGCATTTGAAATTTTACATAAAACTTATTTTTACCGATTCGTGGAGTTTAATTTAAAAACATTTATAGAAATAGTTTATATCAGTAAGTAAAATGTTGTATAATAAGATGAAAATATTTTTTGTTGAAAGATAACTTTTTACTTTTATTCAGCATGGTTAAAAGCAAATAGGGTAATTAAGGGTTAAAATGATATTATTATTATGATAACTCATGTCCTAATTCTATTGGATAAGTTTAAATCAACCAAAAACAACCTTATGAAAAAATATGACCCTTCAGGTTCACATGGATAAGATTAGGACATTTATTCTTATTTAATTAAAAAAAGAAGTAACTGTGACAAATTCAAGGTTTAATAACTAAAACATTTTTAATATAGGGTTACACATAAGATGAATTAGACAATAAATATTCATTAGAATGATAAAAATATTAACTACATAATGGTATTTTATTTATAAATTTTATACATTAAATAATTCAATTTATTTATGACACAAAGATGATGCAATAATTACCAAATTAATGAAATATTAAAATAAGTGATATTATAAATATCCAAATATATGTCATTTGAGATGTTTTATAAATTAAAATTTTTTCTAAGGTTAATATGACATGTTAGGGTTGGTTAGATGATTTTTTTTCATTGTAATAATGTTGTTATAAATTTAGAAAAAAAATATCAAATAATGTCAAAAATGACAGAAAAGTGTTTTTAAAACAATTATTATATAATTAATTATTATATTTTTCCTAAAAATCTATGGTTCGTCCAAAAGACATGTATAATGAAAGGTGTATAATTAATTAAACACATGGGGTTCGCTTGAAATTTGGTAGTATGTTTATTAACCATATAATATAAAAATACAAAGTGACATGGTAATTGTCACACTATTTAACTAAGTGTTAAATCTAAAAGATAATGTTAATAGAGATTCCCAAACCAGTGTAAAACCTATTAGTTGAGTGGTTTTAAAATAATCCCCACATTATACTTTAAATAATTCATTTTTGTGGCATTATAAAACGAAAATAATTTTATTATAAAATAATATTTCTAGCTTTTCCTAAGTGCCCCTCACCGCTCTTATAATAGAGAACTCCCCATTCTCTCTAATTCAAACCTTATAATCCATTTTTCCTGGACCAAACCTGCCCAAATACCCTATATAATTTCCTTTAATCATCCTATAGGCCTTACTTTTGTCAAAATTCCAACCGAACGAGCCCTTTAGATCAAATCAAAAGGAAGAACCCGAAGAATATGTAAATATTTCATCTCCTCTTTCAAGTTCCTTTCTTTTTCCACATCCTCTTTATTTGTTATTTCCATTCTAAAATAATAAATAATGTATCTTATATATATAGTGATTTTATTATAAATATTTTACAACCAAATTCATTATTTTATCCATCCTTTGAATGACATGTCACCATACATGCGTGCGTACGACATATTGTCTCCATGTCGTGGTGTAATTGTGATTCAATACATTATTATTTGGATGGTTATAATAAAGATGTGTAATTGATTCAAATGATAAATATAACATGATAATTATTCTTTATATAAGATAAAAAATCCAATTATATATTATTTTTATATTAAAATAATGATATTGTCGCTCTTGTGTACGTACGGACTACCGTCTCCATGGACGCAATGAGATTCATTCCCCATCACATCCATTCAAGAATAATTTTCATTAGATGATTAAAACTAATTTTTAAAGACTTAATATCATTATTAATATGAATAATATACATCCTATCCCTAACGAACATTACTTACATAACAAATCATATAAAGGAAAAAAAATCAGTTAACACCCGAAACGACAATAATACTAAGATATTATTAACAATTCAATGATAAAAGATCATATATGATATCATATTAATTTATATGATTATTTTATAATTTAATAACAATTATTTCACCATTATCTAGGATTTTAACCTACTCCTGACCATGTAAAAGTAAAAGGTAAGGGTTAATTTCAGAATCTCTTCATTATCCAAGGTTGTTTATAAATAATTATCTACTTGGGCCTCTTTATCATCCACATCCATGCTTCTTAAAAATCTATTTCAAATAATTTTTACTATTTAATAGACAAAATGTTAAAGTAATTTGAACCCTTATTTTTCCTTATATGTATTGAAAGGAATCTTTCCATCATTTTTTCCAAACAATGTACCTTTTCACCTTTTCAACAAATTTATGGTAAGAATGTTTTTTTAACTTATACAGACAGTGTGGAAATTTGCCGTCATTATAACATCGTCGAAGCTTCGCTTAAAAGCATATATGAATATTTTAAAAATAAATTATTTCTAAATTTTTTTAAAAATACAAAGATATATTTCTATAAAAATGTTTTGATTTCATCTATGTCAACATCCTTTTATGGATTTTATGTTTATTTGAAGTTGATTTTTTATGATAAAAATCATCCATATTGTATTGAATGTTTTGTAATATTTTTGACTGTGGATGTGTTATTTTTTCCCCATTCATGGTTTATGGATAATTTACTGACATTTCATATGCTAGTTTTAATATGAATGATAATGTTATTTTTAAACCTTTTCACATGAGGAATTCATTGGACTTAGTAAGTGATGGGTGGAGCTCGCTATTGCTCCTCGATGCATCAGTAGGTCTCATGAGACAAAATAGTGTCTTGGCATAAGACCTTTACTAAATTTTATTTTTATTCTTGGCACAAGGCCATGACTATGTGGTTAAGAAGTCGGGCATTATTCATTCCATCATTAAAAAATTGGCTATAGATATTTTATGCCATTATTCGACTAGTAGAATATCTATGCGAGTAAGTAAATGGAATTATTTTGATTTATATTTGACATATTATGATGTAGTTTATGTTGAAAAGGATTTTGTATTAGTTTTATACATTTTCTTAAATATTTATGCTTATTTATGAAAGTAACCTCTATATGGTTATCCTTAATGATAATCTGAGCTCACCACATTCTATGTTTTATTTTTACCAGGATGTGAAAAAATATATTATGACTAACCTATAGGGATAGTCTATGTGATATTAGTGTTATCTATGGAAATAATGTTGTTTTTGTTTTCTATTTTATGATGTAATGTAAACCTTATGAATGTATCTAGTACTTCCAAGGGTACAAAACTAATCAGTCTTTCGATACTTGACCTTTTCTGATCATTCCAATGATATTTAATGATGCACAAACTCAGTGTAACTAGGGTCGGGGAGTTACAACGGGGAAATTTCCTTGTATCAATTTTGGTTAGACTCCATTTTTTATGTATAATGATATTTTTTTTGTGGATGTATGTGATGTTTTAGGGGTGTCCAAGGGTTTCATGAAATGATGAAGAGAATGAACGAGGCCAACCAATTTTTAGCAAATAGTTCACACATCTTGGGTAATAACTATATGCATAACCAGGGTAACTGTGTAGCCAGAACTCCTCTAGGATAAAATATGGATCAGAGTCACTGCTCAATTTTTTAATACTATTAGGTTTCTCATAGGAGACCATATGGCTTGACCCCTCTTAGCCAGAGGGATCCCATGGATGATTAATAGTTTGGAAAACCATGCAACCAAACCATGAGGGAAATAAAAATTGGGAATCAATATTTCTTCCCCCTCAGATGTAAATCCCCCCCCCCCATTTACTCACATTTTACCCCATATAGATGGGTCACAATATAGGATCTCCTCCCTCTCCCATTGGTGATTCTCCTTTAATTCGTGGGCTTTGTTGAGTTCATTTTACTATAAAATGCAGCTCTGACAGTGTCTGCAATAGAATTTCCTTCCATTCTATAGAAGAGGATTATTGTGTGGTTTCATCTGCATCAAATACCATAAAAACCATTATTTTATAGATGATTTTATATTTTGAATATGTGGTTTTTTTAATAAGAATAAGGAGTAGATAATAATATTTTACTCATTTGTAGACACAAGGTAGATGGTTTTAATGTTTTTCCCATAGCCTTAATGTGTTTTATGTGTATGTAGTTGTAATAATTCAATTCCTTACTATATAATGTTGTCTTGGGTAAAGAAAATTGATTTGGAAATTAGATTGGGTTGTGATAAAATTAACTGACATTTCTGGGTTCAGCGATGATGTGGGACCAATCCTTGGTCTAGTAATGTGGTATAAAGAACCCTTGATAATGGTGAAATAAATTGGTAAATTTTGAGATAGAGTAAATATTATAATGAATATATTGAAAAATTTAATCGGGTATATGGTCTCGGTTAAAGGGTAAATAAAATTTAATATACATCAATTTCGTTAAAAATGCCATTGGGGATTTTCAAAAGGGTTAAATAATGTATTTTTTTCATCTATGTATGGTTGTAAATGGGTATTATGAATTTTTCCAAAGTGAAAAATATTTTAAAATGGATGCATTGGCCTTAAAGTGATTGAGAAATTTTTTTCCCATTAAATATTTTAAAAAATGATTCCATATGAGGGTGTTGTTTCCCAATTTTTTAATAATTCTTTGATGATTATTTGAAATGTTTGACCATGGAAATAAAATCCATGGTCTGTGGAATACATTTCAAAGAAGGGGGATATTATTTTATTTTTTTATCATCAAGATTATTTTAATTATGAATTTTTATTTATGTATTATTATGGTTTGTGAATTGAACTGAATGATGTACTTACCTAATTAATGGCATAGCATAAGCGTGTGTTTGGAATAATGGTATATGTGTTAGTGGGTTATGAAACATAAGTAGAATGTATATAAAGAGTTATCATTGTAAATGGAAAATGAGTATAATGGTTATGGTTTGTGTTTGGAATGTGTATAATGGTTAAAAAATCATGATTACTTCGATTGTTTGGATGTGGGGCTTTGAAAAGTGATTCTACACCCACATGTCATGTTATAATGAGGCCCTCAACTACACCACCTATAATGCATAGGTTAGGGGGTTTAGATGAGGTTCTATTCCCCTAACAGTTTTATTTCAGGAGACTACCATGTCTAAATTTGCATGTTAAATGTTTTGTAATGTACTTTTTAAAATGTTGGACTATGGATCTATGATTCCCAATCATATGGTCATGGAAATATTATAAAATAGAGGCTTTGAGGTATGCAGATAAATAGTTTTTTAGAAAATTATCCCCCATTTTGATTAATATTTTGTAACCCCTTATTCTATGGATTAGGCTCCAGGTGTAACTAGATCTAGTTTAGTTGGTTGGTTTACCCTAGAGAGTTTAATGGAAAAATAGTTATTTTATAGTTTCTTAAATGTGATATATATTTCATTTTTTTTTTGTTTTTTGTTTTTTCAATTGATTAATCTACATAAACTATTGTAGAGACTAGTTTTTTCCTTTGGCACTATTGGGGGTGAAATATATGTTCTACTCACACACTGCTCTGGAAACCATTGAACTTGGTTTCCCAAGTTGATAATACCTATTTTCAGATACATGTTAATGATATGAAGATGATTTTTGGTTCATGGATGGGTTGTTTGGATTGAGCATGGTATGTCAAGACAATATTTTGAATTAGGTATGTGTTTGATATCTTTTTGGTTTTTGATATATACATTTCCTCTATAAGACTTCCTGACATGTCGAGTATAAATTACTTCATTGTATCATGTTACCCTTTGGATATTGTGGTAACTTTTCATCAGTTTTCCATTGATTTTTGATGTTGGTTATTTTATTTTGTGATGTTACATCTGGAGAGGATTCACATAAACAATACGTTATAGTATCCCCACATTTTTCATTAAATCATGTTTCTAGTCGAAATCCCCTTCTCTATGGGGAGTAATGCCTGAGGTCATGTGGTGACCCGGCTTTGGGATCCGTTTAGAGTGGCTCCCATGCTGAGGATATTAAAAATACTCTTCATACTGACCATTCCAATGTTTAGGTGATAACTATCATATTAAATAATAATATTATAATAGCGTGTCATGTTTTGTTTAAACCCTTAATAGTGTGTATCAGAAGATTCAGTCAATGTTTCATGTAACATAAGATAAAATCATCATTCTGTGGAATAAAAAATAACAAAAAAACTAGTTAAATTTAAAAAATATATCTTACAAAATCACAGAATTCTACATTATAACCCACCTAAAATGAATTTCTCCCTAAAAATTAAAAAAAATTGGTAACAAAAAATGATGATTCTTCTACAACATTACATTATTAGGTTTTCATGTAGCTTTATAAAGACAGTTGATTCACCCAAAAAATTTACCTGGTGTGTGGTCTTATTTGGTAACACATTCTCTGTAAGATCCATAATCTCATATAATTTTTCCTAATAGTAATGATTATCATTTATTAGTATGGCTTCATTGTTTTATACATGTTAAGGATTATGTATTATCTTCCCAATGACTGATAGATGGAACACATCAGGACCCGATTTTAATTTCAGTGGATCACCAAGTGACAAGTAATAGTCTCAATATAAACAATAATTTCAAAGGGACTGATATACCGAGGGATTTATTTTCCATAATTTCTTCTATTTATAAATTAAAAAAATACCTTCTCACCGACATCAAATTTCAGGTCATTTTGATTATTATGGGCATAAAATTCTTTTCACCTTTCATAATAGGTGTTTACGAATGGTTCTAACCTTAAAATTAATTTCATTTGCATGATTAGGTCCTAAAATATGTTTTTACAACTTCATTTCATTATGTCGGAGTTGTAAACGTTATTCCATAATGGGATTCATAAGGATCCTTCGGAAGGCTCAAATAAAAGATTTTTTTGTATGAAAACTCATCTTGTTGAAGGTGTTGAACCCTCATAATATTAAAAACCACAGAATAGGCTCACATAATATCCTTGAGGGGTTGATTTTTTCAATCAGACTAAACTTCAATATAGGTATAATAAAAATTTTGGAAACACAACAATTCATCTAGAACTATCTAAATAAATTCTAAAAACCATAATAGTATTCCTCAGATAAATTATAACATTATTTTCCATGAAATCCTCAACACAGTAATCAAATATATCATGTAAATATTATCAAATTTTAAATATTCTATAACATATATAATTTGTGATGAATTTAAAAAGAGATCAACAATAACCCATATAGAAATATTCCATTTACATTTTTTGGGGGAGTTGGATGAAATACACTACAGTTTTTCATTACAATTTTTTGTTGTGGATAACAGTTGTAGAATCCTTTTAGAACATTGTCAATCCTCTTTGACCTACAGTCATACAATGAATCAAGATATATACTCTTAAATATCCTTATTTATGTTTTCCCAATAGAAATAGTCTTTCTTTTATGCTAGTGGTGGGAATTATACTATTGTCTTCCTTTAGTTTTGGGCTCATTTCTTGTTCCCTTTCCAGATACAATTGGTTGTCACCTGGATTGTGGGATATAATTTATCCAATACTATATTAATAATGAAATTGCAGTAACCCATAATTAACATAACATCATAGATAATGGAAACAAAAATTGTTAGTAATAATCTTAAAAATATATCAATAAAAAATTGTCTATCCTCAAATCCAATGGGTTATATTTCATAAATTTTTTCTCAATATATCAATAATCTTGGTAAACTTCCAACAGAAAAAATATCAAAATAGTTATATAATATTTTGAACTTATGATCAACAAAATTTTCATAAAATCCTGATTAAATCCATAATAGAGTAGTTAATTATACATTGAGAAATATATTCTTTTAAAAAACAAAAGTTCTTAATGTTACATGATTATTATAACCAAAGTACAATTTGTAATTAATTTTACAACATTATTCCACATTACTAATACAGAACTACTACAATAATTCATGTATAATGATTGACATGAAATATTAATTTCCATAATGTAGATGTTAATTCATTGGTCAGGTCATTGAGTTGGATAAATCCCATGTTCTACAAACATTAGACAGTGAACTCCTCTACAATTTTTTACACAATAAACTTTTATCCATAGAGATAACATCTTCATCCACATTACGTATATCCATTTGGTTTCATCATCCACCCTTATTTCATAAAGGAATCCAAATCATCATTCCTATATGATCATTACCAAATAAACATTAATAAAATCCCATATTCATCTTATTCAATGTATAATGAATCTAATTAATGGTTACTTCATTCATCATATATCATGATAGGAGACTAGTAATAATAAAAATTTCATTTTCTCTAGTTAACTCACTATTTGTATTCTTATAGTCCTCTAATTTTCTATCAGATTCAATGTTACCACTATTCCTTCTAATTTCATCCATTATATAAAATTTAAAATCTTAGTGTGAGAAAAAAAATTCATAGAGAAGAACCACATAATCATGAAAATTCACTTATTGGATATATAAATTCCATAAAATTCATTTCAATATATGAGACCTTATAATTATAATTGATCTCTCAAAGTCATTATAAATTTAAATACTTCAAAATGGATCGTAATGAGTTTCATAATTTTAAATCATACCCCCAATAGTGTTACACCACGTTTGTAACACGCCTTTTTTCAAGAACCAAGTAATGATCGAGTAAATATTTTTGTTGAATTTTCATAGTTAATACTTCTAAGAACTATTCTATATTTCCATATATATTTGTTTTATCTATACATGGTTGTGTTTTCATGGAAACAACTTGAATTATATTCTATCAAAATTCAATGATATTTTACAATATTTTGACTCATACTTAGACATATCCTTAGAGACATCCCAAGACATATCCTTTGAAATAAATCTTTTTATATCACTAAAATTTTCACATGATAGATTAAAATATTTTAAAAAACCATTCCTCAGATACCATATATACATACCTTGTATTATTCTACATATATATTAAAACTTTTTATATAAATACAATATACAATAAGGAAATATACACATAAGGACCTTAATATTTTAGTTTATTTGGAGTCTAGGTACACAATCTTCTAATTATATTAAATATATTGAACATATAATCTAATGATCCTCCCCTTTAGTACCCATCAAAAACATACCAATCATAAAAGCTTTCTTCATAACTAGGGGAAATGAAACATAAAAATGGTTATCTCTAATTCATAATAAGTATACAAAGAAAGATTTGTTATAATAAAATTAACACAAGGTTTTGATAACATCAAAAAACATTGGAAAACCATTACCTTAAAATCAAAGATCATATAATTTTTTCATGAAATAAATATTATAAGTTCATAAGATATGAATTTTAAGGTAATCAATAACATAATCCATAAGGGAATAAAATTAGAACATGAAATAAGTTTTTGGAATACACATCATCTTATAAAATTGTGAACATGTGTAAATTGATATAAGTTAACTCATTAAATTAATGACCTGAAATCAGGCACTCACATAGGCTTACAGACATGAAACTCGGCATATTCCTGACATTATAGACATGTAATATGGGTTCATGGAAAAAAGTGTGAACATGTATTTAGGTTTATGATTTAAATTTTGAACTTTTAATCACAGTACTATATAACATTGTGAATATATAAAAATGTTCATAGATGACATATTTACTCCATATTTATCCACCTTTACCAGAGACTTATAGGGAGACATAGGTCCCAACCATCACATAATGAAAATAATAAGTTTGTGTGACAAATGATCATAAAAATTTTATAATATAAAAACCAATGAAATGAAATTGGTTTAAAAAATATCTTTTCATAGCCTATGGAAAATATATAGGTTTCATAATCATTACATTATTTCATAATTGATTAGCACTTTGAAAAACAATTATGTTTCATAAAATATTTATCATGGTATATCACCTAGAAATGAAATGGTTTTTATACAATTATATTCATGATAAATAATTCATATGAATAAAAATTATGGAATCCATTAGTCATATCTCTATAAAAATAAAATTGATATCATAGGATGTCATCTTAGATGTAGAAGTAAATTTAAATATCATATGTAACATTTCTTTAGGAAAATAATTGTTCCTAAAAAATAGAATTTTCAATATAAAAATCATATAACATTTTTTAACTATTTACAATTGAAAATAACAGTGAAAACATATAAAGAAATATTCAGTGACAATAATGTCCATGAAAAAAGTAAATTTTTTATGGCATACTCTTTAAAACAAATATTCCATTCACATTCTCGGTATAAGTCCAACTAGATTTGATTGTAAAAAGAAATGAATAACTATTTAAAAAGAATTTTTAAAAATAAATTCACTGTTAAAAATTTCTTTAATAAATCAATTTATGTATTTAAAAAAACATTTGAAAAACATTATGAAAACATGGGTTTTCAATAAAAAGGGTTTTCTGAAAAAAATAGTGAAAAAGACTAATTTTTCTTATTAATATTTTCTCATTAATTTTATGTAACAAAGAGTGGAAATTGGAAATATTAATTTAAAACATCATGAATAACTACTGGATAAGAAAATTATTTTTAATTCTAGAGATTTATATCAGAATAATTAAACATTTGATACTTAATCCTAAATAAAATTGATAAATAATGAGATTTCGACATCAATACATTATTATATAATAACATTTGGAACATAATACTATTGAAAGATATATCACAAAATGGGTATTTAATAACATTAATTTTTTTATAAGATTCATAAAATCTCTCAATTTGAAGTATATAAACCACATAAATGAAAAATATTTCCAAGATGACATGTGTCTTGTAGATGTAAAAAAGATATGTGAAAATACCTTATTTCGTTATTAATATTGTGAATCATAATCCCTAGTAAAGAATAACCTAAAATTAAACAATATATTTTATGAAAATAAGTATATTAATAACATGAAATATGAAATGGATATTACATAAACAACAAAAAATAAACGAGTTGTGAATTTTCATATATCTCCTAGAAATAAAATAGAGACTCTAAATCCCTTACCTTAGCCAAAACTTCCTTCATACACATTTAAACCACATATATGTTAAATATATTTTTATTATAAACTTATTTTAAAACCATAATTTTATATATCATAACATATATTATTTACTTATTACGATTTATTAACCATTTATGATCAATTCTTTGTTAAGGTCAAATTTTGGGTAATAGCCATTTTTTATGTCTGTTTTGATTTGTTATTTATTATCCTGTTACAATGATAATGGTCACATAATATCCATAATAAAAATAATAAAACAAAATCATATTTATAAATATATTATAGTTTCATTAAAAATGTGATTTATGGTTTTGAGAAATTATTTACATTACAGTCATCGATATGGTAGGCCTTATATATGCATCAATTGCATTCCCATTTTCAATGATCATTGTAGAATACAGGTAAGTAATATTTATCTTATATATAATGATAATAATATCAAAAAATAACTATAATTTCTATAAATATTATTATACATATCATCCATGTTTTTTGGTGATGAAAAGAGAGAGTCACATCACTTCATGAATGTGGTAGTCCATGCATGCATGAAAGACGTTATCGTCATTCTGTGACTTCAATGGTAATAAATAAAATTATATTTTTATTTAAAAAATTATAAATATTCCATTAATATTGTATTTATATCACTTTTATATAATATATTTATTAATATTACCCTTCTTATCACACATTTGACGTTTTCGTGAAAATGACACACATAACTTTTTAGCAAGAAATTTTGTCGTACACCCAAATGATGATATCCTATCCCCTATAGAATGGAATTAAAAAAAATATTTTTTATAATGGTTCCATATGATATATTTATATATATTATTTCTTATATAATACTAAATTGTGAGGGTAGGTAATGGAAAAATGAATGTCATTAGTTCATGAGGTGGTAGTGTGTCGTAAACATGAACGATGGTTTAATATCCAAATTGAAATAAGTTGATATAGGTGTATATAATATCATTAATATATTATAATCCAATTATATGTATGATACTGAGTTTATTATATCATAATGTTTTAATAATAATTTTATGGATGCAGAGAATGAAACGAAATAAAAAATCTCGATGATGAATGTTACAACTTCTTCGACTAACCTCCATAGGTTAGAACCAAAAGCATTACATGGGTGGATTTATGCCCAAAATATGCTATAAATGGTGATATAAGAGAATTTTATAATTATTTTTGGAATATATTTTCTAAAAGGGAATAGTTTTAATGTGTGAAGTGGAGAGGAGAGTGGGTGTCCCTTTATAAGTGATGTTAGTGGCACACTTGTACCTTTTGAGATGAAAAGGTTGTACTCATATTTTTCACATTCCATAGTTTTCCAAAAATATATATTATTCAAATTTAGACGTATCGGTTTATAAATATTTTTTCAAAATTTTATTTCATAAAAAATAGGTTCTTTTGACCTTTATCATTCTAGTTTAACCCCTAGTAAACCCATTTTAACACAAAAATGTATTTAATTTTAAATATTTTCACTTTTAATTATTTTAAATAATTAATTTTTCATTGTTAAATAATATAATATATTATGATTAAAAATATTGATACCATTTTCAAACATTAATACAAACTAGTGGAAAATATTAATTTAAAATTAGTCCAACAGACATGATGAGAAAACAGGTTTTCGAAGAGAATATTTTAAAATGTTTATATTGTTTTTATGTCATAATTAAATATTATAATAATTTATATTACTAAATTGGATTGATAGACAGATATATGAAATAATTTTAATATAAAAAAATTAAAATATAATTTGAATGAAATAAATTTTTTCAATTAAAAGTAATAATTTTACACTATTCATTAAAAAAATAAATATATTCAGAAGATTATAAAAACTCACCCTAATAAGAGTTCAACATTAAGATTAAAGAAAAAATATTTTTTCAAAAGATTTATCATTATAGTGTTCAAATTTGTTTTAAATTATGTGCTAAAAAAGATACATAAAAATTCTTTAGAAAAATATTGTTTTAAGCGTAAAATAGTAATTATAAAATATATTATTAAGAAAACAAAAAAGATGAATGCTATAAATTTTATTTAATATATTATATATAAACATTAATTAAAATTATTCACCGAATTTTTATTTTTATAATTTTATAAGATAATTTATTTTTTTATAAAAATAGTTTATATTAAATTATTTAATTTATTTCTAAATATTAATTATTTTAATTTTTTATTAATAATTCACCATATGATTCTCTTTATATATATTTTTAGAATACTTATTTCTATAATTTATGTAATTCTATTCATAGTAAATATTCTAATTATAAGGTGATAACTATCATATAACTTATAAATATTTTCCTAATATATTCTAGTTTTTTAAAATCTTGATGTAATGGGTATCATATGATACTCTCTATGTTGTACGTAACACTATCTAAACAATGTGTTCGACATAGCAAATAATATCAAATAAAATTAATTTATTTTTAAAAAATTATTTCACAAAATATTACGGTGTTACATTCCACAAAACATAGAATGAATTTTACTATTTAAATTCATGACAATCATACCAAAACCTAATGATAAATCTTGATCATTAAATCCTCATATTTCCATGTATCTTCATCAAGATGGGTGTTTTTTCACATAAAATTTACCAGATGAGTGATGTTGTTTCATTGAATTTGGATTGATCAATCCAGAGTATCTAAAGACTGTTTATTAGAGGAAATTTCATTCTTTAGTTGTTCAACCTCTACGTATTGAATATGTGAAGTATAAGGTATGTACTTCATAAGGAGTTATATGGGGAGAGATCTTGAACATGATGGAGTTTTAGTGGAATTTACATGAGATATTGTATGGACTCAATACAATCTTGAATTTCTAATGGGCCATTATAAAGAGGGATTTCCCTTCGTTCATTCATAGATAAACTATATAAATACCTTTTATCCTAAACCAAATTATTGATATTATTAGCTATTTTCTACATAACATTTTGGACAACATTTTCCATGTGTCTTGATGACTGGATCTAACCTACACTTTAACAACATTAACTATCTCATATATAAATATATTTCATTCTCCAACTTCATTCAATAATGTTGGTGTTCTATACTTCATGCCAAAAACAATCTCAAAATGAGATATCATAATAATCGAGTAAATTATATTATTTTAAGAAAACTCAATCCCAGGAATTCATTGGTCCAAGCCTCCTTTCATATCCATAGTAAAAGATCTTATAAAATCCTTTAGGGTTTAATTTTTTCTTTTTGATAGAAAATGTGTCAGTGAATAATACAGAGTGTTGATACTCAACTCTACATCAATATCTGAAAAAATACGTAGCAAAAATATTGAGTAAACCTCATATCATAATATGATACCTTACAATATTTTACTCCATGATTTCCTAAACACAAATTTAGTGAATATATAGTAAATATTATGAAATGATAAATATTATCTTATCGATATAAATTAGTTGAATTTATAAGGAGGATGACTATAACACATTTATCATTTTTTCCTTTAGATTTTTTGGGGGCATGCAGTGAAAAAACCCTCATAGTTTTAACCCAATATATTTTTTGTCTGGATAATTGGAATTTCATCCTTTTTTAGAATCATCTATCTATCTAAATATATTAACATTGTAATAATTGATATAAACACATAGAAATATATCTTTTTATCTAGTACCTTTAGAAATAATCTTTCTTGGTGAACAGTGGTAGGTGATATACCACTGCCAATATTTAGTTCTGGGTTCAAGCCCCATGACCCTACCAAATATAATAGGTTCTTCCTGAAATACAGGTTATCATTTTTCAATTTTTATTAATAAAGAAATATCTAAATTAAAATAACCCATAATTACCATAAAATCAACAATAATATAAACCCTAGAAGTTTCCAATTCATTTAATAATATGTTTATATGAAGGTATTCCACCTCAAAACCAGTGGGTTGTATTTCCATAAACGTATCTCCAAATAACCTTAATATTTATAAACATTGAACAAATAAAATATTTAAATCGTTTTCTAATACTATGTTCTTATGATCGACTTTAATATCATAAACCCCATATGAAATCCATTACTCTTATGTTAAGCACACATGGAGACATTTATGGTCCCAAAAACAATTAATTTCTTAGATGATTCATGAATTTTTTGAATAAAATATAATTTTCAAAATACATCTACAACCTAATTATTGAATCCAAATACATAATTTCATAAATTATTTTAGTTCAAGGACAAGTATCTTATCAGCCATTCCATATTATGGAAGTTAATACCCTTTCAAGTGGTTTTAGATAATTATTAACAATGTTCCCTATATATAATACAATAAACGTATTAAATTTTTTAACTCAATGGACTTATTTTACACTTAGGTAACATCTCCCCCAATATTTTAGATATTTATCACAGTTATTCATTCAAACATCTTGAAATTAAGGTATCTGAATACTCCTTCAGTTTTTTTCATTGAAACATGTTATTTTATAAAATTATATCTTACTTTAATTTTATGTGTTTAAAATACTACCAAATATCACATTGTTAATAATATATCGTGATACATAATTTGGAATAACCAATATATCTTTCCCTATAGTAATCATCTAATTTGGATACTTAATTTCATTGATTTTTCCATCTGATTCAATGGTATGGTTATTGATTTTGGATCCAACCATTGTATAAAACCAAAATCATAGTGTGAAAAAACTAACCATTGTGAAAAATACTTCATCATGGAAAATCATATATAGGAAATCTAAAAAATTAAACCATATTTTCATTCTATGACACCTTATGTTTATCCATGACCATTCATAGTCATCATATATTTAAATTAACCTTTGTGTTTCATAATGAGTAAGTGAATCTCTAAAAAATATCCCATGGGAGTGTAATACTGGTTGTAAAGTAATTCTCATTATCATTCACTTGATGATGATCGAGTCCATATCCATGAACTATTTTTGGATTTATTATTTATTTATATCAATGTGGTATATCAATATCACCATTTTGTATCAAGACATGGATGCAATTTCATGGAAACCACTCGGTCCACCATTTAAAATAATTCAATGCTAATTTACTATACATTGAATCACAATTATATTAATATTTGATAAATCCTTATCCATATACTTTGAAATTTTACAAGGTACCTCACAAATGTTTTCTCAACATGGATTCAAAATTATTAATAATCATAACCTCAAATACTAACTGTAGCGACCCTAGTGTATCCTATAGAGATATTAAATCATTAAAATGATTATTAAATAAATTATAGAAACACACACATAATGAAATTAATTATTTTATGCCTTTTGAGACTATTTATACAATCATGTAATTTTTAGGAAGAATGAAAACATCTCCTAAATTGATCTTCCCCTTTAGTTCCCTTTACAAGCATACACTAAATAAAACAATTCTTCCTAAAATAGGGAAATAAATGTAATAAAATGTCATATCATATTCTTAGAAATGGAAATCATGGGAGATAAATAATAATAACATGAACATAAGGGTATGATTACAGATGAATTACATTTTAAAACCACACCATATATATCAACGATCATAATATTGTGTCATAGATTGATGATTGGAAATTCATAAGATAGGAAGCATAAGGGAACAAATTAACATGAGCTATGATATTATATAAGTTGAATAATATAATGTCATTTGTAATAATCATAAGCTTATAACATTTTGACCTTGTATAAATAAATACAGGTTCACTCATTAATTTAAAGACATGAAATTAGGTTGTCGCATAAACATATAGACAAGTAAATTGTTCCATGAATAACAATGTTGACATGATAGAAAAGTCCATGTACAACATTGTTTACACATAATTAGGATAACACATAAAATTTTGAATATTTAATAAAAAATTTACGTTAAATTTTAAAAACATAATATGGTTCTTAAATAATATATTTACTCAGCAATTATTTATCATTACCCAATGAATTGGGGGGAGATATAGGTCCCACACATCACATAATGAAATTCATACATATATGTCTACCACAAGATCATAAAAATTAAGAATATCAAAACCGATGATATGAAATTGGTTTCAAAAACATTTCATTATTTCATAAATATTCTAATGGAGATTGGGATCATTTTTATTTCATCACATCCTAACTATTGGAAAAATGAAAAGAATTCGTATTAATTTTATCATGGAATAACTCATGGAAGGAAAATGGGATTCTTGAATAACATTTCATGATAACTCATTAAATAGAATAATAATATGGGTATCCATGGTTTATATCCATATAAAATTATTAGTTATATCAAATGATGTTATTATATTTTGAGAAAGATTTTAAAATATCCCAGGGATGATTTCTTGATTAAAATAAAATTTGTTTCAAAATCTGTTCTTATAACAAAAATTTCCAAATAAATTATATTTTATAATATTTTTAAGTGAAAATAACATTCAAAATATATAAATAAAAAGTTGAAAAAATAATGTTAATGACAAAAGAAAAACATTTCTCCTTCCACACGCGTTAAAATAATGCTTCCATTCAAATTTTCAATAAACGAAAAACTGGAACTATTTGGAAAATAATATAATGAATAAATTAAAAAAATGTAAAAACTAAATCAATTTAATAAACCAATCTAATAAATCATTTTAATAGTTTTAAATTTAGTATTGAAAACAATTTTAAAAAACATGGTTTTTAAAAAAAACGTGTTTTCGAGAGAAGAGAAAAATAAAAATGATTTTTCATAAAAATGATTTCATTTTTTTAGTACCAATTATCCAAAAATATTAATATTACTAAAAATATATCAGAAATAATCTTATAATAAGTATATTATGTATAATAATTGAATCGAAGATCATAATATATTAACATTAAACACTAAATCACAAACAATTCAGAAAAACAATGTGATTGTAACATAAATCCATTACAAGTTTTGGTTCATTTGAATCATAATCCCATTGAGTGAAAACAATTAATCCATATCAATTTAAGGTTAATAATTATAAAATTAATTTATGGGATCTTAATATACAACATAAAAGAAGTAGGTGGTTGAAATTGCATGTTTCGCACAGAAGTAGAAAAGTGAGAGAGAAACCTCTTACCCATTTTATAATCATTCTAATAGGAAACCCCAATAAATAATAACATAAAAGTAAATATTTTATATAATAAAAAAAGATATTCAGACATATAATATAAATTTATAATTATTTACACCCACAAAAGTAAAGGAGTGCTAGATTTTTATACAGCTCTCAGAAATTAAACATAGACTAGAAATTCAATACATTAACTCTGGTCTTCCATCATATAAATTAAAATCTCTTTTATAAAAATATATTATTATTATAAATATCCTATATTACTATAACTATATATATCATACCACATATAATCTACTTGTGCACATTTATTTCCTTTTTATTATCAATTCATTATCAAAATTGTGTTTCTGTTAATCACCGTTTTTTTCTCATTTATTTTTTTTATTTTTTATTTATGTACTATGGAATTAATCATGGTTACATAATCAATAATAATAATAATGATGAAGTAATAATTATATTTTTTCATTAATTATACTTATACTACTAATAATTAACGGTTGTTTTTAGAAATAGTATATGTTATGATCCTTGAGACGGTTGGTTGTACACATCCCTTAGTAACACTTCCATTTTAAAACAGTAATTTTTGAAAGGAGGTGAGTAATATTTTATATTTTTATAATTAAAATAATGTCATAAAATAAATATTGTTGCATTAATTTTACTTATCAATATTATCCATTTAATTACTAATTATTCTCTTTGTCTTGAGGGGGAGGTTAATCATTACTTATCATTAAGGGACATACCCAAAACACCAAAGGATAACAATAAATTCTGAAGGGTTTTAATAAAAGTCCGTGACAATTAACCATTAACCATAAAACAAAAACCAATAACCATAACCAAAAATACACTATATGATGCATGTCTAATTATAATAAAACTCAACAACATCATTTATAACAAAACCAACCCAAGTGTGAAACAGTGGAAGAAAAAATAATCTAAAATGTAAATAGTGGAAAACAACAAAATACTATAAGAAGGCCATATGAATCCATGATAAACAATCTCCATGATCCAACATCACCAATCAACACATGTATCATGAGGTGGGTCTGAAAACTTGTGATACTATACCATTTCACATATCCCAAAAGATATCATTTATAAAAAGCTCATAGGTTCCAAAAATATGGGTGAGTATAAAAATCTATAGTTTTTCCCTGATTAATTAACGAATCACACCACTAGGAATGAAAATTTACCGACATTTATATAAAATATTTTATATAAAACTATTGTGAAAATTGTATTATAAATAAATATAAAAAATATACAAATAGAAATTATAAATAAGAGTAAACAAGATCTATTTAATAAAAAATTTACAACAATTCAAATTTCCAAAAAAACAACCAAACATTAATTTAAAACCATATCCCAACATAATTTTGGCATAACCATTCCATTTCAATTTTTCCCACACCCAACAACATATTCATCATTTTGACAGTTCTACACTTAAGGGGAGTCTCTTGTCCAATAAAATTTTTTCCAAACAACACAATCACCCATTACTAGGTCACATACCTTATACCCTATTGGTACATGTGACTTATTTAGGTCCCATAAATCTTGAACTCACTAAAAAACATAATGTATGACAATACCATTTCAAATTTATATTTCGACTCATTTCAATAAAACCATTCATTTACTTAAAACCATTAAATAGAACAATTACATACACACATTCCATTTAAATAAAATCATTGCTATTTTTGAAAACCCATTAATAAAGTCAATTTTCCAAAATTCTAGAAAACTAAGAATTTTAAAATAATGTGTCAAGCACTTATTTCAAGAACAAAAATTTTCCATATTTCCACAAACCATCAGCCAATGAAATTTTCAACAATCAAGAAACATCCAATTAATCATCATTTGATCACAACGTAAACAATATTAATGCATTACAATAAGTTGTTCTAAGAGGAGTAGAGGGTGAATCCACTTACCTTGAGTTTTTTTTATGAAAACGTCTAGAGAAGAAGAACCATCATGAAACTAGGTCTGAATTCAAAAAATCCATCTTCAATTTCTTCCCCTAAACAGATCAAGATAGAATATTAGCTTATTTGGCATCCATAATCATAGATATAATGACAATTAATGGAGATATAATATTTCTAGTGTAGTGGAAAATTAAATCTAATAAAATGTGACTAGAACATTGAAGAACAGGAAATTACCACAAACAATTGGGACCTAAACAACAATGAATGCCTCTAGATCGATTCAAATTTACATTTGAAAGGTTCTACAACCATTGAGAGAGCCTAATACTGAGTTAGGGCTTACTAGGAGGAAAAATGATCCAAATAGTGTAAAAAAATGTCTGAGATCCACATTTTTAGGATCCCACTTGGACACTGTGCCCAGTTTAGTCGCACAGTTACACAAACAATATGCTAAGCATGCAATAACTACAGCCTGGGAAAACACTCAAATGACCTCCTCGAATAATATCCCTAATCATGTGCTCATCATTCCAATTATACTACATATAATATCACAAAAAACACTTTTCAAAGTGTGTGATTACTAATAGGCTCTCGCAGGGGTTGGAAAACCCATGTTTAGCTCGCGTGCCTCCCCTTTAGCTCGAAAACCATCCAAACATTCTCAATACTCACCCAACTTTTACCGTTCTACATTATATATATATATCCAAAATACTAGTGTTAGATACCAAAAACTAGGGGTTATACATTCCCCCCAACCATTGGTCTTTACATCCCTAGAATGTAGAAACCCTTCATTCCTCTAAAATTGTTCTGTCCATTCATACTTCATATCTTTCATTCATTCACATGTCTCTTCCAGAATCATACCATGTTTCCACAAAACCTACACTATGTCGATTATTTTCTCACTCAATTATTTCTCTTTCCTATCCAGAATCTGCACTGTGATATATACCGATGATTTATCTGAATATAGGCTAATGTGATCCAATCTGATCACGTGGTTCAGATTAGGCTAAAACATTTTTAACTGAGATACGTTGAACACATTATGAATTTAGATGAACTATGATGGAAATTACAACTGATATTACACCTCTCTAACCTGTTCTAGTATCCCAAAAAGGATATTTTTTCAATGATTTACCTTGAACTTCTCCCCAAAAAAATGATTTCATAGCCTTGATAGATCCTTATGAACACATGATCACTCCCGGCGAATGACAACGATCTTCAAAGATGATCCATGTAAAAATTCTGACAACTATGAGCGGTCTCTATTGTAATTATGATCCACTACATATTCTATATATTTTCATGGAAAATTATAATCCAAACGATTGGTGTATCACTTCTTAAAACCCAAAAAAGTGAAGGACATCAAGGATTTTCAAGAAAGGCTTCAAATGGATACATATATATTTAGGTCTGATAGCTGTTATTATATGACAACTATACAAAATGGACATTCTCCTACCATGAGACACTAAAATCAATTACAAAGCCCACATCAGTAATTAAAATATCTAGATCATACTTTAGTGTTGGCAATTTGTCTGATGGTGATATATCGTACTCATTGTCAACTAGGTCCGAAGGGATTTTTGTAAGGATTTCCAAAAATGATAAATGAACCTCAAATCTCTCTCAGGAATGATCGAAATTGGAATTCCATGTCTCTTAACAACTTTATGGGTGTGTATTTTGATAGATCTTTCACTATATGAGATTCTTAAATTGGGATTAAAAGGGATGACATTATGAGATGATCCACTATCCTCCAAATGGAATCATGTTTTTGAACAATTCTTTGGAGAACTATAACAAAATCCCTTTCTATATGCTCTAATTTCCAAATCAGTATAGGTAAGGAAAATAACATACCCACTGGTAATTGATATTATTCCATAACACACAATCAGTTTAAGAACATTGATATAAACTCCAATGCCATCTATTTCATGCTAGTCCACCAAAATTGTCCCTTAAATGTCTTATAAATATTCTGTATACCTAGATGAACATCCCATTTGGAATGGTGGTAAGAATGAATAATTTTTTTTGGATAATCCATATGTATAAAAATTTAATTACTGAACCACAAGACTGAACTCCCATCATATTACCATAACTCAATTATCACCCCTCCACATAGATTTTTACTCGTCAATAGGAATTATGCATCAGAAGTTAGTTTCTATTTATCCATATTTACCAAATAGGGAGTCAATGAAAATTAAAAGAAATGTTAAAAATCACCTCAGTATTAATATTCCACTTTCATGTCAGCTAGAATGGAAATCAAATTCCATTCATCTGAAGATTCATTCACCAACTAATACTAAGACATCCAACATAATGCATCATCAATTGTAATAACATTTCCTTGTGTATAATTTGAGTAAAAGTAAAAAAATTTAAGATACTCCAACCAAATTCAATGAATTAGATGAAAATCATGAATTGAGAACATATGATTCATGCTCTTATGATCTATGAACACTATTAATTTATCACCAAAGAGATAGTGATAATAATTTGTTAAATCATGGATTCCCTTAACTAACACTAAATCATGTGTTCGGTAATTCTTCTGATATACACTCAACTTCATTGAATCATAATAAAAATATGATATAATTTCATGATAATACATCCTAAAAAAATCCTAAAGCATCATAGTACACAACTGACACTATCTTGATTCAGGATAAATCATGTTCGGTGCTGATGGAAGAAGAATAGTCAGCTATAGGAAAGAATTCGGGCATTCCTAAGTCCTTCATAATGGAACATTCTTCATTTTAAATGTTATCATTGGTGAAGCTAGTCATGATATGTTATGAACATGGAATCATTAATACCCAGGTACACCAAGAATGATTTATTAATAAAAGACATTTCTCAATGTTTTCTAAGAGAAAATGACTTCTATATTCTTCAGATATACCAAAATACATTTTTTAGAAATTACATGTCCATGAAAGTGTACATATTGTATCCAAAAATTACACATATATTTTTTCGCATACATCCTATGATCTCCCAAGATTCCCAAAAATTGGAACTATGTTCTTATCATTCTTACCCCTTTTCCCTGAGTACACCAATATTTTATCCACAAACACTAGACCAAAATAATCCAATATTCCCAAAAATACCTAATTAATAAATTCCATAATAAAATTGGGTGCCTTCATAGGACCAATAGACATTAACACGTATTTATAATATCTATATCTTCATCTAAAATCTATCTTTGGGATATCCTCTGTCTGAACTCACTATTGGTGATATTGTGATCACAAGTCAATTTTAGAGAACCATTGATATACACCCAATTGATCAAACAGATCATTAATTTGTGAAACTAGATATCTAGTAGTTTTCATTACTTGATTAATATTATGATAATAAAAATTGAAATGAAGAGGTTAATATTCTTTCTTCTCAATAAAGACCATTGATTCCCAAAGAGATATACTTAGACTAATGAAACCCTTTCTTTCCATCTCTTCCAACTATAATGTTGACTCCCTTAATTCTGTTGGTTCCATCCTATAAGAGGGGTGGTAATTATTATTTTCCCTTGGAAGAAGATCAATCGTAAAGTAAACTACTATTATTATTAGTAACCCCAATAAATTTTCAATAAACACATCCGGAAATGGATCATATTCTACTTGAAAACTGGTATTCTTGATCTCTTCTATCGATTCCAATATCAGTTCCACCAAATGTATAGAAATTTATTCCACTATTGGTGCCAACAAGTCTTTTTCCTATCTCTATTTAACCATTTGTTCCCTGAAGAGATGATTGATGTCGTCCTCATTTGTGAAACCTAATATTGCACTATAACAGTCAATGTGAGCCTTAAACATTATCAACCAATCCATACCCAGTATAATACCATATAAATCTATCACAAATATTGAGATGTCCCATTTATACTCATCTCCATAGATTATTATATAACACTATCTACATTCAAAGGCTCTACATTCTCTTTTACTAAGAAGAGGTGGATGTTTCATTGTAGAAGGAATCATCTTGAGCTTTAAACCTAGAAAATAAATACCATAAGAATAAATGATTTAATGTGATCCACAAGTATCCAATAACACTTTCATAATGGTATAATTCAATAGGATCATACCTCTCACCATATATGGTCTAACATGATCATCCAAAATCACTTTATTAGCTATGTACAATTTCATTTATGATGAACTTGTACCTTTATTTCCTTGCTAATATTTCACTTTCTAAGGAGTCTTGGTGTTCCTAGAATCACCATGGCGATATCTATTCTAATGACTATACTGATTCCATAGCCCTCAGCCCGTCGAATCATATGATGCATGGGACAGATGAGAAGTGTCTCGAATGCCTAACATATGAGCACTGCAACAATGGCACTGACGATTCCCAATATGCTTGTAGGTATTACTAGCTCATGGTTGTACCATACACTCTCTCTTTTTGTGTTCATGTGAACGATATTTTAAATAACCCACGTTTCTATTTGTTCATGGAGCGTGGTTTATAGACCCAAATGTCTGATTATGAATCCCACTCCAACCATGGAAATAGGTTTCCGTCTTCCACTTTCATTCATCATTCGAGTTCCCAGAATTTCTCATATTTATCGTCGTACATCCTCCTCCCATTGTTCACGAAATACCACATTCTTCCAATGTCACTATGTTCACCATATATGTATAATATGTAATACAGAGCACTACAATATTTGACCGAATCTCATTCCGACTCATTGATACCAATATATGTGCCTTCAAGGCCTCACTCGCCACAAATTATGGTTAAAATTGAACTAGATTCATGAATTTATCCGCATATTCTATAAATAAATTTGTTCTCTAAATCCTAAATGTGCGTTGATTGAATTATTTATGACACAAAGATGATGCAGTAATTGCCAAATTAATGAAATATTAAAATAAGTGATATTATAAATATCCAAATATATGTTATTTGAGATGTTTTATAAATTAAAATTTTTTCTAAGGTTAATATGACATGTTAGGGTTGGTTAGATGATTTTTTTTCATTGTAATAATGTTGTAATAAATTTAGCAAAAAAATATCAAATAGTGTCAAAATTGACAGAAAAGTGTTTTTAAAACAAATATTATATAATTAATTATTATATTTTTCCTAAAAATCTATGGTTCATCCAAAAGACATGTATAATGAAAGGTGTATAATTAATTAAACACATGGGGTTTGCTTGAAATTTGGTAGTATGTTTATTAACCATATAATATAAAAATACAAAGTGGCATGGTAATTGTCACACTATTTAACTAAGTGTTAAATCTAAAAGATAATGTTAATAGAGTTTCCCAAACTAGTATAAAACCTATTAGTTGAGTGGTTTTAAAATAATCCCCACATTATACTTTAAATAATTCATTTTTTGGCATTATAAAACGAAAATGATTTTATTATAAAATAATATTTCTAGCTTTTCCTAAGTGCCCCTCACCCCTCTTATAAAAGAGAACTCCCCATTCTCTCTAATTAAAACCTTATAATCCATTTTTCCTGGACCAAACCTGCCCAAATACCCTATAGAATTTCCTTTAATCATCCTATAGGCCTTACTTTAGTCAAAATTCCAACCGAACGATCCCTTTAGATCAAATCAAAAGGAAGAACCCGAAGAATATGTAAATATTTCATCTCCTCTTTCAAGTTCCTTTATTTTACCACATCCTTTTTATTTGTTATTTCCATTCTAAAATAATAAATAATGTATCTTATATATATAGTGATGTTATTATAAATATTTTACAACCAAATTAATTATTTTATCCATCCTTTGAATGACATGTCACCATATGTACGTACGTACGACATATTGTCTCCATGTCGTGGTGTAATTGTGATTCAATACATTATTATTTGGATGGGTATAATAAAGATGTGTAATTGATTCAAATGATAAATATAACATGATAATGATTCTTTATACATGATATAAAATCCAATTATATATTATTTTAATATCAATATAATGATATTGTCACTCTTGTGTATGTACGTACTACGGTCTCCATGGACGCAATGAGATTCATTCCCCATCATATACATTCAAGAATAATTTTCATTAGATGATTAAAACTAATGTTTAAAGACTTAATATCATTCTTAATATGAATAATATACATCCTATCCCTAACAAACATTACTTACATAACAAATCATATAAAGGAAAAAAAATCAGTTAACACCCGAAACGACAATAATACTATGATATCATTTACAATTCAATGATAAAAGATCATATATGATATCATATTAATGTATATGATTATTTTATAATTTAATAACAATTATTTCACCATTATCTAGGATTTTAACCTACTCCTGACCATGTAAAAGTAAAAGGTAAGGGTTAATTTCAGAATCTCTTCATTATCCAAGGTTGTTTATAAATAATTATCTACTTGGGCCTCTTTATCATCCACATCCATGCTTCTTAAAAATCTATTTCAAATCATTTTTACTATTTACTAGAAAACGTGTTAAAGTAATTTGCACCCTTATTTTTCCTTATATGTATTGAAAGGAATCTTTCCATCATTTTCCAAACAATGTACCTTTTCACCTTTTCAACAAATTTATGGTAAGAATGTTTTTATAACTTATACAGACGGTGTGGAAATTTTTCTTCATTATAACATCGTCGAAGCTTTGCTTAAAAGCATATATGAATATTTTAAAAATAAATTATTTTTAAATTTTTTTAAAAATACAAAGATATATTCCTATAAAAATGTTTTGATTTCATCTATGTAAACATCCTTTGATGGATTTTATGTTTATTTGAAGTTGATTTTTTATGATAAAAATCATCCATATTGTATTGAATGTTTTGTAATATTTTTGACTGTGGATGTGTTATTTTTACCCCATTCATGGTTTATGGATAATGTATTGACATTTCATATGCTATTTTTAATATGAATGATTATGTTATTTTTAAACCTTTTCACATGAGGAATGCATTGGACTTAGTAAGTGATGGGTGGAGCTCGCTATTGCTCCTCGATGCATCAGTAGGTCTCATGAGACAAAATAGTGTCTTGGCATAAGGCCTTTACTAAATTTTATTTTTATTCTTGGCACAAGGCCATGACTATGTGGTTAATAAGTCGGGCATTATTCATTCCATCATTATTAAAGTGGCTATAGATATTTTATGCCATTATTCGACTAGTAGAATATCTATGCGATTAAGTAAATGGAATTAGTTTGATTTATATTTGACATATTATGATGTAGTTTATGTTGAAAAGGCTTTTGTATTAGTTTTATACATTTTCATAAATATTTATGCTTATTTATGAATGTAACCTCTATATGGTTATCCTTAATGATAATCTGAGCTCACCACATTCTATGTTTTATTTTTACCAGGATGTGAAAAAATATATTATGACTAACCTATAGGGATAGTCTATGTGATCTTAGTGTTATCTATGGAAATAATGTTGTTTTTGTTTTCCATTTTATGATGTAATGTAAACCTTATGAATGTATCTAGTACTTCCAAGGGTACAAAACTAATCAGTCTTTCGATACTTGACCTTTTGTGATCATTCCAATGATATTTAATAATGCACAAACTCAGTGTAACTAGGGTCGGGGAGTTACAACGGGGAAATTTCCTTGTATCAATTTTGGTTAGACTCCATTTATTATGTATAATGATATTTTTTCGTGGATGTATGGGTTGTTTTGGGGGTGTCCAAGGGTTTCATGAAATGATGAAGAGAATCAACGAGGCCAACCAATTTTTAGCAAATAGTTCACACATCTTGGGTAATAACCATATGCATAACCAGGGTAACTGTGTAGCCAGAACTCCTCTAGGATAAAATATGGCTCAGAGTCACTGCTCAATTTTTTAATACTATTAGGTTTCTCCTAGGAGACCATATGGCTTGAACCCACTTAGCCAGAGGGATCCCATGGATGATTAATAGTTTGGAAAACCATTCAACCAAACCATGAGGGAAATAAATATTGGGAATCTATATTTCATCCCCTTCAGATGTAAATCCCCCCCCATTTCCTCACATTTTACCCCGTATAGATGGGTCACAATATAGGATCTCCTCCCTCTCCCATGGGTGATTCTCCTTTAATTCGTGGGCTTTGTTGAGTTCATTTTACTATAAAATGCAGCTCTGACAGTGTCTGCAATAGAATTTCCTTCCATTCTATAGAAGATGATTATTGTGTGGTTTCATCTGCATCAAATACCATAAAAACCATTATTTTATAGATGATTTTATATTTTGAATATGTGGTTTTTTGAATAAGAATAAGGAGTAGATAATAATATTTTACTCATTTGTAGACACAAGGTAGATGGTTTTAATGTTTTTCCCATAGTCTTAATGTGTTTTATGTGTATGTAGTTGTAATAATTCAATTCCTTACTATATCATGTTGTCTTGGGTAAAGAAAATTGATTTGGAAATTAGATTGGGTTGTGATAAAATTAACTGACATTTCTGGGTTCAGCGATGATGTGGGACCAATCCTTGGTCTAGTATTGGGGTATAAAGAACCCTTGATAATGGTGAAATAAATTGGTAAATTTTGAGAGAGAGTAAATATGATAATGAATATATTGAAAAATTTAATCGGGTATATGGTCTCGGTTAAAGGGTAAATAAAATTTAATATACATCAATTTCGTTAAAAATGCCATTGGGGATTTTCAAAAGGGTTAACTATTGTATTTTTTTCATCTATGTATGGTTGTAAATGGGTATTATGAATTTTTCAAAAGTGAAAAATATATTAAAATGGATGCATTGGCCTTAAAGTGATTGAGAAATTTTTTTCCCATTTAATATTTTAAAAAATGATTCCATATGAGGGTGTTGTTTCCCAATTTTTTAATAATTCGTTGATGCTTATTTGAAATGTTTGAACATGGAAATAAAATCCATGGTCTGTGGAATACATTTCAATGAAGGGGGATATTATTTTATTTTATAATCATCAAGATTATTTTAAATATGAATTTTTATTTATGTATTATTATGGTTTGTGAATTGAACTGAATGATGTACTTACCTAATTAATGGCATAGCATAAGAGTTTGTTTGGAATAATGGTATATGTGTTAGTGGGTTATGAAACATAAGTAGAATGTATATAAAGAGTTATCATTGTAAATGGAAAATGAGTATAATGGTTATGGTTTGTGTTTGGAAAGTGTATAATGGTTAAAAAATCATGATTACTTCGATTGTTTGGATGTGGGGCTTTGAAAAGTGATTCTACGCCCACATGTCATGTTATAATGAGGCCCTAAACTACACCCCCTATAATGCATAGGTTAGGGGGTTTAGATGAGGTTCTATTCCCCTAACAGTTTTATTTCAGGAGACTACCATGTCTAAGTTTGCATGTTAAATTTTTTTAATGTACTTTTTTAAATGTTGGAATATGGATCTATGATTCCCAATCATATAGTCATAGAAATATTATAAAATAGAGGCTTTGAGGTATGCTGATAAATAGTTTTTTAGAATATTATCCCCCATTATGATTAATATTTTGTAACCCCTTATTCTATGGATTAGGCTCCAGGTGTGACTAGATCTAGTTTAGTTGGTTGGTTGACCCTAGAGAGTTTAATGGAAAAATAGTTATTTTATAGTTTCTTAAATGTGATATATATTTCATTTTTTTTTGTTTTTTGTTTTTTCAATTGATTAATCTACATAAACTATTGTAGAGACTAGTTTTTTCCTTTGGCACTATTGGGGGTGAAATATATGTTGTACTCACACACTGCTCTGGAAACCATTGAACTTGGTTTCCCAAGTTGATAATACCTATTTTCAGATACATGTTCATGATATGAAGATGATTTTTGGTTCATGGATGGGTTGTTTGGATTGAGCATGGTATGTCAAGACAATATTTTGAATTAGGTATGTGTTCAATATCTTTTTGGATTTTGATATATACATTTCCTCTATAAGAATTCCTGACATGTCGAGTATACATTACTTCATTGTATCTTGTTACCCTTTGGATATTGTGGTCACTTTTCATCGGTTTTCCATTGATTTTTGATGTTGGTTATTTTATTTTGTGATGTTACATCTGGAGAGGATTCACATAAACAATAAGTTATAGTATCCCCACATTTTTCATTAAAATCATGTTTTTAGTCGAAATCCCCTTCTCTATTGGGAGTAATGCCTGAGGTCATGTGGTGACCCGGCTTTGGGATCCGTTTAGGGTGGCTCCCATGCTGAGGATATTAAAAATACTCTTCATACTGACCATTCCAATGTTTAGGTGATAACTATCATATTAAATAATAATATTATAATAGCGTGTCATGTTTTGTTTAAACCCTTAATAGTGTGTATAAGAAGTTTCAGTCAATGTTTCATGTAACATAAGATAAAATCATCATTCTGTGGAATAAAAAATATCAAAAAAACTAGTTATTTAAAAAATATATCTCACAAAATAACCGAATTCTACATTATAACCCACCTAAAATGAATTTCTCCATAAATATTAAAAAAAATTGGTAACAAACAATGATGATTCTTCTACAACATTACATTATTAGGTTTTCATGTAGCTTTATAAAGACAGTTGATTCACCCAAAAAATTTACCTGGTGTGTGGTCTTATTTGGTAACACATTCTCTGTAAGATCCATAATCTCATATAATTTTTCCTAATAGTAATGATTATCATTTTTCAGTATGGCTTCATAGTTTTATACATGTTAGGGATTATGTATTAACTTCCCAATGACTGATAGATGGAACACATCAGGACCCGATTTTAATTTCAGTGGATCACCAAGTGACAAGTAATAGTCTCAATATAAACAATAATTTCAAAGGGACTGATATACCGAGGGCTTTATTTTCCATAATTTCTTCTATTTATAAATTAAAAAAATACCATCTCACCGACATCAAATTTCAGATCATTTTGATTATTATGTGCATAAAATTATTTTCACCTTTCTTAATAGGTGTTTACGAATGGTTCTAACCTTAAAATTAATTTCATTTGCATGATTAGGTCCTAAAATATGTTTTTACAACTTCATTTCATTATGTAGGAGTTGTAAACGTTATTCCATAATGGGATTCATAAGAATCCTTCGGAAGGCTCAAATAAAAGATTTTTTTGTATGAAAACTCATCTTGTTGAAGGTGTTGAACCCTCATACTATTAAAAACCACAGAATAGGCTCACATAATATACTTGAGGGGTTGATTTTTTCAATCAGACTAAACTTCAATATAGGTATAATAAAAATTGTGGAAACACAACAATTCATCTAGAACTATCTAAATAAATTCTAAAAACCATAATAGTATTCCTCAGATAAATTATAACATTATTTTCCATGAAATCCTCAACACATTAATCAAATATATCATGTAAATATTTTCAAATTTTAAATATTCTATAACATATATAATTTGTGATGAATTTAAAAAGAGATCAACAATAACCCATATAGAAATATTCCATTTACATATTTTGGGGGAGTTGGATCAAATACACTATAGTTTTGCATTACAATTTTTTGTTGTGGGTAACAGTTGTAGAATACTTTTAGAACATTGTCAATCCTCTTTGACCTACAGTCATACAATGAATCAAGATATATACTCTTAAATATCTCTATTTATGTTTTCCCAATATAAATAGTCTTTCTTTTATGCTAGTGGTGGGAATTATACTATTGTCTTCCTTTAGTTGTGGGCTCATTTCTTGTTCCCTTTCCAAATACAATTGGTTGTCACCTGGATTGTGGGATATAATTTAGCCAATACTATATTAATAATGAAATTTCAGTAACCCATAATTAACAAAACATCATAGATAATGGAAACAAAAATTGTTAGTAATAATCTTAAAAATATTTCAATAAAAAAGTGTCCATCCTCAAATCCAATGGGTTATATTTCATAAAATTTTTCTCAATATATCAATAATCTTGGTAAACTTCCAACAGAAAAAATATCAAAATAGTTATATAATATTTTGAACTTATGATCAACAAAATTTTCATAAAATCCTGATTAAATCCATGATAGAGTAGTTAATTATACATTAAGAAATATATTCTTCTAAAAAACAAAATTTCTTAATGTTACATGATTATTATAACCAAAGTAGAATTTGTAAAATAATTTTACAACATTATTCCACATTACTAATACAGAACTACTTCAAACATTCCTGTATAATGATTGACATGAAATATTAATTTCCATAGTGTAGATGTTAATTCATTGGTCAGGTCATTGAGTTGGATAAATCCCATGTTCCACAAACATTAGACAGTGAACTCCTCTACAATTTTTCACACAATAAACTTTTATCCATAGAGATAACATCTTTATCCACATTACGTATATCCATTTGGTTTCATCATCCACCCTTATTTCATAAAGGAATCCAAATCATCATTCCTATATGATCATTACCAAATAAACATTAATAAAATCACATATCCATCTTATTCAATTTATTATGAATCTAATTAATGGTTACTTCATTCATCATATATCATGATAGGAGACTAGTAATAATAAAAATGTCATTTTCTCTAGTTAACTCACTATTTGTATTCTTATAGTCCTCTAATTTTCTATCAGATTCAATGTTACCACTATTCCTTCTAATTTCATCCATTATATAAAAATTAAAATCATAGTGTGAGAATAACAATTCATAGAGAAGAACCACATAATCATGAAAATTCACTTATTGGATATATAAATTCCATAAAATTTATTTCAATATATGAGACCTTATAATTATAATTGATCTCTCAAAGTCATTATAAATTTAAATACTTCAAAATGGATCGTAATGTGTTTCATAATTTTTAAATCATACCCCCAATAGTGTTTCACCACATTTGTAACACGCCTTTTTTCAAGAACCAAGTAATGATCGAGTAAATATTTATGTTGAATTTTCATAGTTAATACTTCTAAGAACTATTCTTTATTGCCATATATAATTGTTTTATCTATACATGGTTGTGTTTTCATGGAAACAAATTGAATTATCTTCTATCAAAATTCAATGATATTTTACAATATATTGACTCATACTTAGACATATCCTTAGAGACATCCCAAGACATATCCTTTGAAATAAATCTTTTTATATCACTAAAATTTTCACATGATAGATTAAAATATTTTAAAAAACCATTCCTCAGATACCATATATAGATACCTTGTATTATTCTACATATATATTAAAACTATTTATATAAATACAATATACAATAAGGAAATATACACATAAGGACCTTAATATTTTAGTGTATTTGGAGTCTAGGTACACAATCTTCTAATCATATGAAATATCTTGAACATATAATCTAATGATCCTCCCCTTTAGTACCCATCAAAAACATACCAATCATAAAAGCTTTCTTCATAACTAGGGGAAATGAAACATAAAAATGGTTATCTATAATTCATAATAAGTATACAAAGAAAGATTTGTTATAATAAAATTAACACAAGGTTTTGATAACATCAAAAAAACATTGGAAAACCATTGCCTTCAAATCAAAGATCATATAATTATTTCATGAAATAAATATTAGAAGTTCATAAGATATTAATTTTAAGGTAATCAATAACATAATCCATAAGGGAATAAAATTAGAACATGAAATAAATTTTTGGAATACACATCATCTTATAAAATTGTGAACATGTGTAAATTGATATAAGTTAACTCATTAAATTAATGACCTGAAATCAGGCACTCACATGGGCTTACAGACATGAAACTCGGCATATTCCTGACATTATAGACATGTAATATGGGTTCATGGAAAAAAGTGTGAACATGTATTTAGGTTTATGATTTAAATTTTGAACTTGTAATCACAGTACTATATAACATTGTGAATATATAAAAATGTTCATAGATGACATATTTACTCCATATTTATCCACCTTTACCAGAGCCTTATAGGGAGACATAGGTCCCAACCATCACATAATGAAAATCATAAGTTTTTGTGACAAATGATCATAAAAATTTTATAATATAAAAACCAATGAAATGAAATTGGTTTAAAAAATATATTTTCATAGCCTATGGAAAATATATAGGTTTCATAATCATTACATCATTTCATCATTGATTAGCACTTTGAAAAACAATTATGTTTCATAAAATATTTATCATGGTATATCACCTGGAAATGAAATGGTTTTTATACAATTATATTCATGATAAATAATTCATATGAATAAAAAATATGGAATCCATTAGTCATATCTCTATAAAAATAAAATTGATATCATAGGATGTCATCTTAGAAGTAGAAGTAAATTTAAATATCATATGTAACATTTCTTTAGGAAAATAATTATTCTTAAAAAATAGAATTTTCAATATAAAAATCATATAACATTTTTTAAATATTTACAATTGAAAATAAAAGTGAAAACATATAAAGAAATATTCAGTGACAATAATGTCCATGAAAAAAGTAAATTTTTTATGGCATACTCTTTAAAACAAATATTCCATTCACATTCTCGGTATAAGTCCAACTAGATTTGATTGTAAAAAGAAATGAATAACTATTTCAAAAGAATTTTTAAAAATAAATTCACTGTTAAAAATTTCTTTAATAAATCAGTTTATGTATTTAAAAAAACATTTGAAAAACATTCTAAAAACCTGGGTTTATAATAAAAAGGGTTTTCTGAAAAATAGTGAAAAAAGACTAATTTTTCTTATTAATATTTTCTCATTAATTTTATGTAACAAAGAGTGGAAATTGGAAATATTAATTTAAAACATCATGAATAACTACTGGATAAGAAAATTATTTTTAATTCTAGAGATTTATATCATAATAATTAAACATTTGATACTTAATCCTAAATAATATCGATAAATAATGAGATTGAGACATCAATACATTATTATATAATAACATTTGGAACATAATACTATTGAAAGATATATCACAAAATGGGTATTTAATAACATTAATTTTTTTATATGATTCATAAAATCTCTCAATTTGAAGTATATAAACCACATAAATGAAAAATATTGCCAAGATGACATGTGTCTTGTAGATGTAAAAAAGATATGTGAAAATACCTTATTTCGTTATTAATATTGTGAATCACAATCCCTAGTAAAGAATAACCTAAAATTAAACAATATATTTTATGAAAAAAATTATATTAATAACATGAAATATGAAATGGATATTACATAAACAACAAAAAATAAACGAGTTGTGAATTTTCATATATCTCCTAGAAATAAAATAGAGACTCTATATCCCTTACCTTAGCCACAACTTCCTTCATACACATTTAAGCCACATATATGATAAATATATTTTTATTAAAAACTTATTTTAAAACCATAATTTTATATATCATAACATATATTATTTACTTATTACGATTTATTAACCATTTATGATCAATTCTTTGTTAAGGTCAAATTTTGGGTAATAGCCATTTTTTCATGTCTGTTTTGATTTGTTATTTATTATCCTGTTACAATGATAATGGTCACATAATATCCATAATAATAATAATAATAAAACAAAATCATATTTATAAATATATTATAGTTTCATTAAAAACGTGATTTATGGTTTTGATAAATTGTTTACGTTACAGTCATTGATATGGTAGGCCTTATATATGCATCAATTGCATTCCCATTTTCAATGATCATTGTAGAATACAGGTAAGTAATATTTCTCTTATATATAATGATAATAATATCAAAAAATAACTATAATTTCTATAAATATTATTATATATATCATCCATGTTTTTTGGTGATGAAAAGAGAGAGTCACATCACTTCATGAAGGTGGTAGTCCATGCATGCATGAAAGACGTTATCGTCATTCTGTGACTTCAATGGTAATAAATACAATTATATTTTTATTTAAAAAATTATAAATATACCATTAATATTGTATTTATATCACTTTTATAGAATATATTTATTAATATTACCCTTCTTATCACACATTTGACGTTTTCGTGAAAATGACACACATAACTTTTTAGCAATAAATTTTTTCGTACACTCAAATGATGATATCCTATCCCCTATAGAATGGAATTAAAAAAAATATTTTTTATAATGGTTCCATATGATATATATATATATATATTATTTCTTATATAATACTAAATTGTGAGGGTAGGTAATGGAAAAATGAATGTCATCTGTTCATGAGGTGGTAGTGTGTCGTAAACATGAACGATGGTTTAATATCCAAATTGAAATAAGTTGATATAGGTGTATATAATATCATTAATATATTATAATCCAATTATATGTATGATACTGAGTTTATTATATCATATTGTTTTAATAATAATTTTATGGATTCAGAGAAAGAAACGAAATAAAAAATCTCGATGATGAATGTTACAACTTCTTCGACTAACCTCCATAGGTTAGAACCAAAAGCATTACATGGGTGGATTTATGAACAAAATATGCTATAAATGGTGATATAAGAGAATTTTATATTTATTTTTGGAATATATTGTCTAAAAGGGAATGGTTTTAATGTGTGAAGTGGAGAGGAGAGTGGGTGTCCCTTTATAAGTGATGTTAGTGGCACACTTGTACCTTTTGAGATGAAAAGGTTGTACTCATATTTTTCACATTCCATAGTTTTCCAAAAATATTTATTATTCAAATTTAGACGTATCGGTTTATAAATATTTTTTCAAAAATTTATTTCATAAAAAATATGTTATTTTGACCTTTATCATTCTAGTTTAACCCCTAGTAAACCCATTTTAACACAAAAATGTATTTAATTTTAAATATTTTCACTTTTAATTATTGTAAATAATTAATTTTTCATTGTTAAATAATATAATATATTATGATTAAAAATATTGATACCATTTTCAAACATTAATACAAAATAGTGGAAAATATTAATTTAAAATTAGTCCAACAGACATGATGAGAAAACAGGTTTTCGAAGAGAATATTTTCCAATGTTTATAATGTTTTTATGTCATAATTAAATATTATAATAAATTATATTACTAAATTGGATTGATAGACAGATATATGAAATAATTTTAACATAAAAAAAATTAAAATATAATTTAAATGAAATTAATTTTTTCAATTAAAAGTAATAATTTTCCACTATTCATTAAAAAAATAAATATATTCAGAAGATTATAAAAACTCACCCTTATAAGAGTTCAACATTAAGATTTAAGAAAAAATATTTTCTCAAAAGATTTATCATTATAGTGTTCAAATTTGTTTTAAATTATGTGCTAAAAAAGATACATAAAAATTCTTTAGAAAAATATTGTTTTAAGCGTAAAATAGTAATTTTAAAATATATTATGAAGAAAAAAAAAAGATGAATGCTATAAATTTTATTTAATATATTATATATAAACATTAATTAAAATTATTCACCGAATTTTAATTTTTATAATTTTATAAGATAATTTATTTTTTATAAAAATAGTTTATATTAAATTATTTAATTTATTTCTAAATATTAATTATTTTAATTTTTTATTAATAATTCACCATATGATTCTCTTTATATATATTTTTAGAATACCTATTTCTATAATTTATGTAATTCTATTCATATTAAATATTCTAATTATAAGGTGATAACTATCATATAACTTATAAATATTTTCCTAATATATTATAGTTTTTTTAAATCTTGATGTAATGGGTATCATATGATACTCTCTATGTTGTGCGTAACACTATCTAAACAATGTGTTCGACATAACAAATAATATCAACTAAAATTAACTTATTTTTAAAAAATTATTTCACAAAATATTACGGTGTTACATTCCACAAAACATAGAATGAATTTTACCATTTAAATTCATGACAATCATACCAAAACCTAATGATAAATCTTGATCATTAAATCCTCATATTGCCATGTATCTTCATCAAGATGGGTGTTTTTTCACATAAAATTTACCAGATGAGTGATGTTGTTTCATTGAATTTGGATTGATCAATCCAGAGTATCTAAAGACTGTTTATTAGAGGAAATTTCATTCTTTAGTTGTTCAACCTCTACGTATTGAATATGTGAAGTATAAGGTATGTACTTCATAAGGAGTTATATGGGGAAGAGATCTTGAACATGATGGAGTTTCAGTGGAATTTACATGAGATATTGTATGGTCTCAATACAATCTTGAATTTCTATTGGGCCATTATAAAGAGGGATTTCCCTTCCTTCATTCATAGATAAACTATATAAATACCTTTTATCCTAAACCAAATTATTGATCTTATTAGCTATTTTCTACATAACATTTTGGACAACATTTTCCATGTGTCTTGATGACTGGATCTAACCTAAACTTTAACAACATTAACTATCTCATATATAAATATATTTCATTCTCCAACTTCATTCAATAATGTTGGGGTTCTATACTTTATGCCAAAAACAAGCTCAAAATGAGATATCATAATAATCGAGTGAATTATATTATTTTAAGAAAACTCAATCCCAGGAATTCATTGGTCCAAGCCTCCTTTCATATCCATAGTAAAAGATCTTATAAAATCCTTTAGGGTTTAATTTTTTTTATTTGATAGAAAATGTGTAAGTGAATAATACAGAGTGTTGATACTCAACTCTACATCAATATCTGAAAAAATACGTAGCAAAAATATTGAGTAAACCTCATATCATAATATGATACCTTACAATATTTTACTCCATGATTTCCTAAACACAAATTTAGTGAATATATAGTAAATATTATGAAATGATAAATATTATCTTATCGATATAAATTAGTTGAATTTATAAGGAGGATGACTATAAAACATTTATCATTTTTTCCTTTAGATTTTTTGGGGGCATGTAGTGAAAAAACCCTCATAGTTTTAACCCAATATATTTTTTTTCTGGATAATTGGAATTTCATCCTTTTTTAGAATCATCTATCTATCTAAATATATTAACATTGTAATAATTCATATAAACTCATAGAAATATATCTTTTTATCTAGTACCTTTAGAAATAATCTTTCTTGGTGAACAGTGGTAGGTGATATACCACTGCCAATATTTAGTTCTGGGTTCAAGCCCCATGACCCTACCAAATATAATAGGTTCTTCCTGAAATACAGGTTATCATTTTTCAAATTTTATTAATAAAGAAGTATCTAAATTAAAATAACCCATAATTACCATAAAATCAACAATAATATAAACCCTAGAAGTTTCTAATTCATTTAATAATATGTTTATATGAAGGTATTCCACCTCAAAACTAGTGGGTTTTATTTCCATAAACGTATCTCCAAATAACCTTAATATTGATAAACATTGAACAAATAAAATATTTAAATCGTTTTCTAATACTATGTTCTTATGATCGACTTTAATATCATAAACCCCATATGAAATCCATTACTCTTATGTTAAGCACACATGGAGACATTTATGGTCCCAAAAACAATTAATTTCTTAGATGATTCATGAATTTTTTGAATAAAATATAATTTTCAAAATACATCTACAACCAAATTATTGAATCCAAATACATAATTTCATAAATTCTTTTAGTTCAAGGATAAGTATCTTATCGGCCATTCCATATTATGGAAGTTAATACCTTTTCAAGTGGTTTTAGATAATTATTAACAATGTTCCCTATATATAAGACAATAAACGTATTAAATTTTTTAACTCAATGGACTTATTTTACACTTAGGTAACATCTCCCCCAATATTTTAGATATTTATCACAGTTATTAATTCAAACATCTTGAAATTAAGGTATCTGAATACTCCTTCAGTTTTTTTCATTGAAACATGTTATTTTATAAAATTATATCTTACTTTAATTTTATGTGTTTAAAATACTACCAAATATCACATTGTTAATAATATATCGTGATACATAATTTGGAATAACCAATATATCTTTCCCTATAGTAATCATCTAATTTGGATACTTAATTTCATTGATTTTTCCATCTGATTCAATGGTATGGTTATTGCTTTTGGATCCAACCATTGTATAAAACCAAAATCATAGTGTGAAAAAACTAACCATTGTGAAAAATACTTCATCATGGAAAATCACAAATAGGATATCTAAAAAATTAAACCATATTTTCATTCTATGACACCTTATGTTTATCCATGACCATTTATAGTCATCATATATTTAAATTAACCTTTGTGTTTCATAATGAGTAAGTGAATCTCTAAAAAATATCCCATGGGAGTGTAATACTGGTTGTAAAGTAATTCCCATTATCATTCACTTGCTGATGATCGAGTCCATATCCATGAACTATTTTTGGATTTATTATTTATTTATATTAATGTGGTATATCAATATCACCATTTTGTATCAAGACATGGATGCAATTTCATGGAAACCACTCGGTCCACCATTTATAAAAATTCAATGCTAATTTACTATATATTGAATCACACTTATATTAATCTTTGATAAATCCTTATCCAAATACTTTGAAATTTTACAAGGTACCTCACAAATGTTTTCTCAACATGGATTCAAAATTATTAATAATCATAACCTCAAATACTAACTGTAGCGACCCTAGTGTATCCTATAGAGATATTAAATCATTAAAATGATTATTAAATAAATTATAGAAACACACACATAATGAAATTAATTATTTTATGCCTTTTGAGACTATTTATACAATCATGTAATTTTTATGAAGAATGAAAACATCTCCGAAATTGATCTTCCCCTTTAGTTCCCTTTACAATCATACACTAAATAAAACCATTATTCATAAAATAGGGAAATAAATGTAATAAAATGTCATATCATATTCTTTGAAATGGAAATCATGGGAGATAAATAATAATAACATGAACATAAGGTTATGATTACAGATGAATTACATTTTAAAACCACACCATATATATCAACGATCATAATATTGTGTCATAGATTGATGATTGGAAATTCATAAGATAGGAAGCATAAGGGAACAAATTAACATGAGATATGATATTATATAAGTTGAATAATATAATGTCATTTGTAATAATCATAAGCTTATAACATTTTGACCTTGTATAAATAAATACAGGTTCACTCATTAATTTAAATACATGAAATTAGGTTGTCGCATAAACATATAGACAAGTAAATTGGTCCATGAATAACAATGATGGCATGATAGAAAAGTCCATGTACAACATTGTTTACACATAATTAGGATAACACATAAAATTTTGAATATTTAATAAAATTTTTACATTAAATTTTAAAAACATAATATGGTTCTTACATAATATATTTACTCAGCAATTATTTATCATTAACCAATGAATTGGGGGGAGATATAGGTCCCACACATCACATAATTAAATTCATACATATATGTCTACCACAATATCATAAAAATTAAGAATATCAAAACCGATGATATGAAATTGGTTTCAAAAACATTTCATTATATCATAAATATTGTAATGGAGATTGGGATCACTTTCATTTCATCATATCCTAACTATTGGAAAAATGAAAAGAATTCGTATTAATTTTATCATGGAATAACTCATGGAAGGAAAATGGGATTCTTGAATAACATTTCATGAAAACTCATTAAATAGAAGAATAATATGGGTATCCATGGTTTATATCCATATAAAATTATTAGTTATATCAAATGATGTTATTATATTTTCAGAATGATTTTAAAATATCCCATGGATGATTTCTTGATGAAAATAAAATTTGTTTCAAAATCAGTTCTTATAACAAAAATTTCCAAATAAATTATATTTTATAATATTTTTAAGTGAAAATAACATTCAAAATATATAAATAAAAAGTTGAAAAAATAATGTTAATGACAAAAGAAAAACATTTCTCCTTCCACACGCGTTAAAACAATGCTTCCATTCACATTTTCAATAAAAGAAAAACTGGAACTATTTGGAAAATAATATAATGAATAAATTAAAAAAATGTAAAAACTAAATCAATTTAATAAACCAATCTAATAAATCATTTTAATAGTTTTAAATTTTGTATTGAAAACAATTTTAAAAAACATGGTTTTTAAAAAAAACGTGTTTTCGAGAGAAAAGAAAAATAAAAATGATTTTTCATAAAAATGATTTCATTTTTTTAGTATCAATTATCCAAAAATAGTAATATTACTAAAAATATATCATAAATAATGTTATAAAAAGGATATTATGTATAATAATTGAATCAAAGATCATAATATATTAACATTAAACACTAAATCACAAACAATTCAGAAAAACAATGTGATTGTAACATAAATCCATTACAAGTTTTGGTTCATTTGAATCATAATCCCATTGAGTGAAAACAATTAATCCATATCAATTTAATGTTAATAATTATAAAATTAATTCATGGGATCTTAATATACAACATAAAAGAAGTAGGTGGTTGAAATTGCAAGTTTCGCACAGAAGTAGAAAAGTGAGAGAGAAACCACTTACCCATTTTATAATCATTCTAATAGGAAACCCCAATAAATAATAACATAAAAGTAAATATTTTATATAATGAAAAAAAATATATTCAGACATATAATATAAATGTAGAATTATTTACACCCACAAAAGTAAAGGAGTGTTAGATTTTTATACAGCTCTCAGAAATTAAACATAGACTAGAAATTCAATACATTAACTCTGGTCTTCCATCATATAAATTAAAATCTCATTTATAAAAATATTTTATTATTATAAATATCCTATATTACTATAACTATATATATCATACCACATATAATCTACTTGTGAACATTTATTACCTTTTTATTATCAATTCATTATCAAAATTGTGTTTCTGTTAATCACCGTTTTTTTCTCATATTTTTTTTATTTATGTACTATGGAATTAATCATGGTTACATAATCAATAATAATAATAATGATGAAGTAATAATTATATTTTTTCATTAATTATACTTATACTACTAATAATTAATGGTTGTTTTTAGAAATAATATATGTTATGATCCTTGAGATGGTTGGTTGTACACATCCCTTAGTAACACTTCCATTTTAAAACAATAATTTTTGAAAGGAGGTGAGTAATGTTTTATATTTTTATAATTAAAATAATATCATAAAATAAATATTGTTGCATTAATTTTACTTATTAATATTATCCATTTAATTACTAATTATTCTCTTTGTCTTGAGGGGGAGGTTAATCATTACTTATCATTAAGGGACACACCCAAAACACCAAAGGATAACAATAAATTCTGAAGGGTTTCAATAAATGTTCGTGACAATTAACCATTAACCATAAAACAAAAACCAATAACCATAACCAAAAATACACTATATGATGCATGTCTAATTATAATAAAACCCAACAGCATCATTTATAACAAAACAATCCCAAGTGTGAAACAGTGGAAGAAAAAATAATCTAAAATGTAAATAGTGGAAAACAACAAAATACTATAAGAAGGCCATATGAATCAATGATAAACAATCTCCATGATCCAACATCACCAATCAACACATGTAACATGAGGTGGGTCTAAAAACTTGTGATACTATAACATTTCACATATCCCAAAAGATATCATTTACAAAAAGCTCATAGGTTCCAAAAATATGGGTGAGTATAAAAATCTGTAGGTTTTCCCTGATTAATTAACAAATCACACCACTAGGAATGAAAATTTACCGACATTTATATAAAATATTTTATATAAAACTATTGTGAAAATTGTATTATAAATAAATATAAAAAATATACAAATAGAAATTATAAATAAGAGTAAACAAGATCTATTTAAAAACAATTTTAAAACAATTCAAATTTCCAAAAAACAACCAAACATTAATTTAAAACCATATCCCAACATAATTTTGGCATAACCATTCCATTTCAATTTTTCCCATACCCAACAACATATTCATCATTTTGACTGTTCTACACTTAAGGGGAGTCTGTTGTCCAATAATTTTTTTCCAAACAACACAATCACCCATTAATAGGTCACGTACCTTATACCCCATTGGTACATGTGACTTATTTAGGTCCCATAAAGCATGAACTCACAAAAAAACATAATGTATGACAATACCATTTCAAATTTATATTTCGACTCATTTCAATAAAACCATTCATTTACTTAAAACCATTAAATAGAACAATTCCATTCACACATTCCATTTAAATAAAATCTTTACTATTTTTAAAAACACATTAATAAAGTCAATTTTCCAAAATTCTATAAAACTAAGCATTTTAAAATAATGTGTCAAGCACTTATTTCAATAACAAAAATTTTCCATATTTCCACAAACCATCATCCAATGAAATTTTCAACAATCAAGAAACATCCAATTCATCATCATTTTATCACAACGTAAACAATATTAATGCATTACAATAATTTGTTCTAAGAGGAGTAGAGGATGAATCCACTTACCTTGAGTTTTTTTATGAAAACATCTAGAGAAGAAGAACCATCATGAAACTAGGTCTGAATTCAAAAAATCCATCTTCAATTTCTTCCCCTAAACAGATCAAGATAGAATATTAGCTTATTTGGCATCCATAATCATAGATATAACGACAATTAATGGAGATATAATATTTCTATGGTAGTGGAAAAGTAAATCTAATAAAATGTGACTAGAACATTGAAGAACAGGCAATTACCACAAACAATTGGGACCTAAACAACAATAAAAGCCTCTAGATTGATTCAAATTTACATTTGAAAGGTTCTACAACCTTTGAGAGAGCCTAATACTAAGTTAGGGCTTACTAGGAGGACAAATGATCCAAATAGTGTAAAAAATGTGTGATATCCACATTTTTAGGATCCCACTTGGACACTGTGCCCAGTTTAGTCGCACAGTTAGACAAACAATATACTAAGCCTGTAATAACTACAGCCTGGGAAAACACTCAAATGATCTCCTCGAATAATATCCCTAATAGTGTGCTCATCATTCCAATGATACTACATATAATATCACAAAAACCACTTTTCAAAGTGTGTGATTACTAATAGGCTCTCGCAGGGGTTGGAAAACCCATGTTTAGCTCGCGTGCCTCCCCTTTAGCTCGAAAACCATCCAAACATTATCAATACTCACCCAACTTTTACCGTTCTACAATATATATATATATATCCAAAATACTGGTGTCAGATACCAAAAACTAGGGGTGATACATTCCCCCCAACCATTGGTCTTTACATCCCTAGAATGTATAAACCCTTCATTCCTCTAAAATTGTTCTATCCGTTCATACTTCATATCTTTCATTCATTCACATGTCTCTTCCAGAATCATACCATGTTTCCACAAAACCTACACTATGTCGATGATTTTCTCACTCAATTATTTCTCTTTCCTATCCAGAATCTGCACTGTGATATATACCGATGATTTATCTGAATATAGGCTAATGTGATCCAATCTGATCACGTGGTTCAGATTAGGCTAAAACATTTTTAACTGAGATAAGTTGAACACATTATGAATTTAGATGAACTATGATGGAAATTCCAACTGATATTACACCTCTCTAACCTGTTCTAGTATCCCAAAAAGGATATTGTTTCAATGATTTACCTTGAACTTCTCCCCAAAAAAATGATTTCATAGCCTTGATAGATCCTTATGAACACATGATCACTCCCGGTGAATGACAACGATCTTCAAAGATGATCCATGTAAGAATTCTGACAACTATGAGTGGTTTCTATTGTCATTATGATCCACTACATATTCTATATATTTTCATGGAAAATTCTAATCCAAACGATTGGTGCATCACTTCTTAACACCCAAAAAAGTGAAGGACATCAAGGATTTTCAAGAAAGGCTTCAAATGGATACATATATATTTAGGTCTGATAGTTGTTATTATATGACAACTATACAAAATGGTCATTCTCCTACCATGAGACACTAAAATCTATTACAAATCCCACATCAGTAATTACAATGTCTATATCATACTTTAGGGTTGGCAATTTGTCTGATGGTGATATATCGTACTCATTGTCAACTAGGTCCAAAGGGATTTCTGTAAGGATTTCCAAAAATGATAAATGAACCTCAAATCTCTCTCAGGAATGATCGAAATTGGAATTCCATGTCTCTTAACAACTTTATGGGTGTGTATTTTGATAGATCTTCCACTATATGAAATTCTTAAATTGGGATTAAAAGGGATGACATTATGAGATGATCCACTATCCACCAAATGAAATCATGTTTTTGAACAATTCTTTGGAGAACTATAACAAAATCCCTTTCTATATGATCTCATTTCCAAATCAGTATAGGTAAGGAAAATAACATACCCACTGGTAATTGATATTATTCCATAACACACAATCAATTTAAGAACATTGATATAAACTCCACTTCCATCTATTTCATGCTAGTCCACCAAAATTGTCCCTTAAATGTCTTATAAATCCTTTGTATACCTAGATGAACATCCCATTTGGAATGGTGGTAAGGATGAATAATTTTTTTTGGATAATCCATATGTATAAAAATTTAATTACTGAACCACAAGACTGAACTCCCATCATATTACCATAACTCAATTATCACCCCTCCACATAGATTTTTACTCGTCAATAGGAATTATGCATCAGAAGTTAGTTTCTATTTATCCATATTTACCAAATAGGGAGTCAATGAAAATTAAAATAAATGTTAAAAATCACCTCAGTATTAATATTCCACTTTCATGTCAGATAGAATGGACATCAAATTCCATTCATCTGAAGATTCATTCACCAACTAATACTACGACATCCAACATAATGCATCATCAATTGTAATAACATTTCCTTGTGTATAATTCGAGTAAAAGTAAAAAAATTTAAGATAATCCAACCAAATTCAATGAATTAGATAAAAATCATGAACTGAGAACATATGATTCATTCTCTTATGATCTATGAACACTATAAATTTATCACCAAAGAGATAGTGATAATAATTTGTTAAAGCATGGATTCCCTTAACTAACACTAAATCATGTGTTCGGTAATTCTTCTGATATACACTCAACTTCATTGAATCATAATAAAAATATGATATAATTTCATGATAATACATCCTAAAAAATCCTAAAGCATCATAGTACACAACTGACACTAGCTTGATTCAGGACAAATCATGTTCGGTGCTGATGGAAGAAGAATAGTCAGCTATAGGAAAGAATTCGGGCATTCTTAAGTCCTTCATAATGGAACATTCTTCTTTTTAAATGTTATCATTGGTGAGGCTAGTAATGATAAGTTATGAACATGGAATCATTAATACCCAGGTACACCAAGAATGATTCATTAATAAAAGACATTTCTCAATGTTTTCTAAGAGAAAATGACTTCTATATTCTTCAGATATACCAAAAAACATTTTTTAGAAATTACATGTCCATGAAAGTGTACATATTGTATCCAAAAATTACACATATATTTTTTCACATACATCCTATGATCTCCCAGGATTCCCAAAAATTGGAACTATGTTCTTATCATTCTCACCCCTTTTCCCTGAGTACACCAATATTTTATCCACAAACACTAGACCAAAATAATCCAATATTCCCAAAAATACCTAATTCATAAATTCCATAATAAAATTGGGATCCTTCATAGGACCAATAGACATTAACACATATTTATAATATCTATATCTTCATCTAAAATCTATCTTTGGGATATCCTCTGTCTGAACTCACTATTGGTGATATTGTGATCACAAGTCAATTTTAGAGAACCATTGATATACACCCAATTGATCAAACAGATCATTAATTTGTGATACTAGATATCTAGTAGTTTTCATTACTTGATTAATATTATGATAATAAACATTGAAATGAAGAGGTTAATCTTCTTTCTTCTCAATCAAGACCATTGATTCCCATAGAGATATACTTAGACTAATGAAACCCTTTCTTTCCATCTCTTCCAACTATAATGTTGACTCCCTTAATTATTTTGGTTCCATCCTATAAGATGGATGGTAATTATTATTTTCCCTTGGATGAAGATCAATTGTAATGTACACTACTATTATTATTATTAACCCCAAGAAATTTTCAATAAACACCTCCGGAAATGGATCATCTTCTACTTGAAAACTGGTATTCTTGATCTCTTCCATCGATTCCAATATCAGTGCCACCAAATGTATAGAAATTTATTCCACTATTGGTGCCAACAAGCCTTTTTCCTATCTCTATTTAACCATTTGTTCCCTGAAGAGATGATTGATGTCGTCCTCATTTGTGAAACCTAATATTGCACTATAACAGTCAATGTGAGCCTTAAACATTATCAACCAATCCATACCCAGTATAATACCATATAAATCTATCACAAATATTGAGATGTCCCATTTATGCTCATCTCCATAGATTATTATATAACACTATCTATATTCAAAGGCTCTACATTCTCTTTTACTAAGAAGAGGTGGCTGTTTCATTGTAGAAGGAATCATCTTGAGCTTTAAACCTAAAAAATAAATACCATAAGAATAAATGATGTAATGTGATCCACAAGTATCCAATAACACTTTCATAATGGTATAATTCAATAGGATCATACCTCTCACCATATATGGTCTAACATGATCACCCAAAATCACTTTATTAGCTATGTACAATTTCATTTATGATGAACTTGTACCTTTATTTCCTTGCTAATATTTCACTTTCTAAGGAGTCTTGGTGTTCCTAGAATCACCATGGCGATATCTATTCTAATGACTATACTGATTCCATAGCCCTCATCCCGTCGAATCATATGATGCATGGGACAGCTGAGAAGTGTCTCGAATGCCTAACATATGAGCACTACAACAATGGCACTGACGATTCCCAATATGCTTGTAGGTATTACTAGCTCATGGTTGTACCATACACTCTCTCTTTTTGTGTTCATGTGAACGACATTTTAAATAACCCACGTTTCTCTTTGTTCAGGGAGCGTGGTTTATAGACCCAAATGTCTGATTATGAATCCCACTCCAACCATGGAAATAGGTTTCCGTATTCCACTTTCATTCATCATTCGAGTTCCCAGAATTTCTCATATTTATCGTCGTACATCCTCCTCCCATTGTTCGCGAAATACCACATTCTTCCAATGTCACTATGTTCACCATATATGTATAATATGTAATACAGAGCACTACAATATTTGACAGAATCTCATTCTGACTCATTGATACCAATATATGTGCCTTCAAGGCCTCACTCGCCACAAATTATGGTTTAAATTGAACTAGATTCATGAATTTATCCGCATATTCTATAAAGAAATTTGTTCTCTAAATCCTAAATGTGCGATGATTGAATTATTTATTGAACAATAAAAAAAAATCCTCCCAACTAACTCTTTACTCCAATTTCTCCGAGACTACTGGGTCACACCACAAGCGTGAATGATCCTTGAGAATACAAGATTCTAGTCTGACATTCAACTCCTCTAGTGTGATGATGAAATTGGAGATATGATTCATCCAAATCATCCACACCACTTTCTTTTTTAGGTAATGAATCAACCCATAAAATGGGTGGATTCTTATTTAAGAATTGGATGGAATTATACACATGTCTTGGTTCATCCATTATGTTTCCTATTTACATAACCAAAAATTCTTGGGTAATACAATGAACCTTATATTGGTTCAACTATTTATCAGGTTAAACCACAGTCTCTATAGATTCTTCTCTTTGGTTTTTATGATGCCAATTGGGTTCCATTTACTAATCATGAAACAAACACTATAAGGCTCAATATTAATAAATTTATTTCATATAATTTAAAATACTATCACATCAACTACAATGACATTTCAATCCAAAATCAACATTTTCTATTTTAACCATTTTTAAAAAAATACATTCTGGATTTTGAAAATCAACCACTTTTCAACATTTAACAACCATTCCCTATTTAAAAAGCAATTTTTTGGTTGAAAAACATAATAATTATTTTGAAAATCAACCAAATTCATCACATAATATATAATTTTTCTTAAATGAAATATAAAATACTAGTGGTAATTGTTTCTTTTAATGCATGTCATGATTGTATCATGAGCTAAACCCATGACCATGATATTCCAATTTCTTATAAGTGTCTAAAAAACACTTATATACCCCACTCTTAGGTACCTTGAATTTCATAATTAAAAGGATAGCTATATTTTTATGCTCTACATTTAAAGTCCCATAAATCATAAACCTTTCTACTATTCCAACACAAGGAATAGAAAATAACGAATTCCACTCAAGGACCAAGAATATAAAGATCAATTTCTAGTGATGGACCAAATAAGTTGATAAAATTTGTAATTAACTGCATCTTCTCATTGTCTTGAGAGGGTAATTGGTCATTAATTGTCCTTAAGAAAAATCCCTAAGATTACAAAGGATGAAAATAAATTCCAATGGTTATCAAGAAAATTTGGCGATGATTTACCCTTTATGAATAAATCCAAAAACAATCTCCATAACCAAACCACCACCATATGATGCATGACTAATTAAAAGAAAAGTCAACCACATCCATTATAACAAAACCAAACAAAGTGTGAAAAAGAAGAATAAAAAATAATAATCAATGTAAATAGAGGAAAAACATAAGAATCCATGATGACCATGAGACTCCATGATCCAAAAGCTACATGCACCAACATCACCAAACAACCCATGTATCAAGAGGTTGTTCTAAAATCTGTGATACTTTATCTTTGCCCAAGTCGCAAAAGATGGAATCTGAAAATGAACCAATGTTCCAAAGAATGGGTGGGTATAAAACTCAATAGTATTTCTCCAATGACTTCCCTACTCATGCCACTATTATAGAAAAATTCGGAACATTTACATAAAATCATTTATATAAATAATTCGAAGAAATGGTTTATCAATAAATATAAACAAGTTCCAAAAACCATTTGTAACATCCCCAAATGATAAAGGGTTAAATGACTAAATGATATTACTCATGTCAACAAGGTGCACCTTCCTTTTCGGGAGCCTACCTGATTAGAACTCCATAGTTAAGCATGCTTGGCCTGGAGTAGTGATCAGGATGGGTGACCTTCTGGGATGTTTCTCAGGATGTGTGTGAGTGAGGAAAAAGCACACTGGAAAGGACATGTGTTGGCCTGTTTGAACTGTCATTAGTCAAATGATCTGGTCAAGCACGTGGGTGGACCCTGGGGTGGGCCCCACGTGTCTGCGGGGCAACTGGTGGTACCTGGTGGGCCAGGACCTGACGGCCATGTTAAGGCGGGGTGGTTGTGCTGTCACGAGGACCCATTTGTCACATTTGGTATCAGAGGAGGAACCCAGCGTTAAGTGCGGTGCACTACCTGGGTTGAGTTGTAGGGCCCACAACGAGGGTGTTGTGCCCTAAAGGGTGGGTGATTGTAACATCCCCAAATGATAAAGGGTTAAATGACTAAATGATATGCCTCATGTCAACAAGGTGGACCTTCCTTTTCGGGAGCCTACCTGATTAGAACTCTATAGTTAAGCGTGCTTGGCCTAGAGTACTGATCAGGATGGGTGACCTTCTGGGAAGTTTCCCAGGATGTGTGTGAGTGAGGACAAAGCACACTGGAAAGGACATGTGTTGGCTTGTGGAAACTGTCATTAGTCAGATGATCCGGTCAGGCACGTGGGTGGACCCTGGGGTGGGCCCCACGTGTCTGCGGGGCAACTGGTGGTACCTGGTGGGCCAGGACCCGACGGCCATGTTAAGGCGGGGTGGTTGTGCTGTCACCGGGACCCGGTTGTCACATTTGCTATCAGAGGAGGAACCCAGCCTTAAGTGCGGTGCACTACCTGGGTTGAGATATAGGGCCCACAACGAGGGTGTTGTGCCCTAAAGGGTGGGTGATTGAAACATCCCCAAATGATAAAGGGTTAAATGACAAAATGATATGACTCATGTCAACAAGGTGCACCTTCCTTTTTGGGAGCCTACCTGATTAGAACCCCATAGTTAAGCGTGCTTGGCCTGGAGTAGTAATCAGGATTGGTGACCTTCTGGGAAATTTCTCAGGATGTGTGTGAGTGAGGACAAAGCACACTGGAAGAGATATGTGTTGGCCTGTGGGAACTGTCATTAGTCAGATGATTCGGTCAGGCACGTGGGTGGACCCTGGGGTGGGCCCCAAGTGTCTGCGGGGCAACTGGTGGTACCTGGTGGGCCAGGACCCGACGACCATGTTAAGGCGGGGTGGTTGTACTGTCACCGGGACCCGGTTGTCACATTTGGTATCCGGGGAGGAACCCAGCTTTAAGTGCGGTGCACTACCTGCATTGTGCCCTAAAGGATGTGTGTGAGTGAGAACAAGGCACACTGGAAAAGACATGTGTTGGCATGTGGGAACTGTCATTAGTCAGATGATCCGGTCAGGCACGTGGGTGGACCCTGGGGTGGGCCCCACGTGTCTGCGGGGCAACTGGTGGTACCTGGTGGGCCAGGACCCGACGGCCATGTTAAGGCGGGGTGGTTGTGTTGTCACCGGGAACCAGTTGTCACATTTGGTATCAGAGGAGGAACCCAGCCTTAAGTGCGGTGCACTACATGGGTTGAGATGTAGGGCCCACAACGCGGGCGTTGTGCCCTAAAGGGTGGGTGATTGTAACATCCCCAAATGATAAAGGGTTAAATGACTAAATGATATGACTCATGTCAACAAGGTGCACCTTCCTTTTCGGGAGCCTACCTGATTAGAACTCCATAGTTAAGCGTGCTTGGCCTGGAGTAGTGATCAGGATGAGTGACCTTCTGGGAAGTTTCTCAGGATGTGTGTGAGTGAGGACAAAGCACACTGGAAAGGACATGTAATGGCCTGTGGGAACTGTCATTAGTCAGATGATCCGGTCAGGCACGTGGGTGGACCCTGGGGTGGGCCCCACGTGTCTGCGGGGCAACTGGTGGTACCTGGTGGGCCAGGACCCGACGGCCATGTTAAGGCGGGGTGGTTGTGCTGTCACCGGGACCCGGTTGTCACATTTGGTATCAGAGGAGGAACCCAGCCTTAAGTGCGGTGCACTACCTGCGTTGTGCCCTAAAGAGTGAGTGATTGTAACATCCTCAAATGATAAAGGGTTAAATGACAAAATGATATGACTCATGTCAACAAGGTGCACCTTCCTTTTTTGGGAGCCTACCTGCGTTGTGCCCTAAAGAGTGAGTGATTGTAACATCCTCAAATGATAAAGGGTTAAATGAAAAAATGATATGACTCATGTTAACAAGGTGCACCTTCCTTTTTGGGAGCCTACCTGATTAGAACTCCATAGTTAAGCGTGCTTGTGCTGTCACCGGGACCCGGTTGTCACATTTGGTATCAAAGGAGGAACACAGCCTTAAGTGCGGTGCACTACCAGGTTTGAGATGTAGGGCCCACAACGAGGGCGTTGTGCCATAAAGGGTGGGTGATTGTAACATCCCCAAATGATAAAGGGTTAAATGTCTAAATGATATGACTCATGTCAACAAGGTGCACCGTCCTTTTCGGGAGCCTACCTGATTAGAACTTCATAGTTAAGCGTGCTTTGCCTGGAGTAGTGATCAGGATGGGTGACCTTCTGGGAAATTTCCCAGGATGTGTGTGAGTGAGGACAAAGCACACTGGAAAGGACATGTGTTGGCCTGTGGGAACTGTCATTAGTCAGATGATCCGGTCAGGCACGTGGGTGGACCTTGGGGTGGGCCCCACGTGTCTGCGGCGAAACTGGTGGTACTTGGTGGGCCAGGACCCGACGGCCATGTTAAGGCGGGGTGGTTGTGCTGTCACAGGGACCCGGTTGTCACATTTGGTATCAGAGGAGGAACCCAGCATTAAGTGTGGTGCACTACCTGCGTTGTGCCCTAAAGGATGTTTGTGAGTGAGGACAAAGCACACTGGAAAGGACATGTGTTGTCCTGTGGGAACTGTCATTAGTCAGATGATCCGGTCAGGCACGTGGGTGGACCCTGGGGTGGGCCCCACGTGTCTGCGGGGCAACTGGTGGTACCTGGTGGGCCAGGACCCGACGGCCATGTTAAGGCGGGGTGGTTGTGCTGTCACCGGGACCCGGTTGTCACATTTGGTATCAGAGGAGGAACCCAGCCTTAAGTGCAGTGCACTACCTGGGTTGAGATGTAGGGACCACAACGCGGGCGTTGTGCCCTAAAGGGTGGGTGATTGTAACATCCCCAAATGATAAAGGGTTAAATAACTAAATGATATGACTCATGTCAACAAGGTGCACCTTCCTTTTCTGGAGCCTACCTGATTAGAACTCCATAGTTAAGCGTGCTTGGCCTGGAGTAGTGATCAGGATGGGTGACCTTCTGGGAAGTTTCCCAGGATGTGTGTGAGTGAGGACAAAGCACACTGGAAAGGACATGTGTTGGCCTGTGGGAACTGTCATTAGTCAGATGATCCGGTCAGGCACGTGGGTGGACCCTGGGGTGGGCCCCACGTGTCTGCAGGGAAACTGGTGGTACCTGGTGGGCCAGGACCCGACTTTCATGTTAAGGCGGGGTGGTTGTGCTGTCACCGGGACCCGGTTGTCACATTTGGAATCAGAGGAGGAACCCAGCCTTAAGTGCAGTGCACTACCTGGGTTGAGATGTAGGGCCCACAACGCGAGCGTTGTGCCCTAAAGGGTGGGTGATTGTAACATCCCCAAATGATAAAGGGTTAAATGACTAAATGATATGACTCATGTCAACAAGGTGCACCTTCCTTTTCTGGAGCCTACCTGATTAGAACTTCATAGTTAAGCGTGCTTGGCCTGGAGTAGTGATCAGGATGGTTGACCTTCTGGGAAGTTTCACAGGATGTGTGTGAGTGAGGACAAAGCAAACTAGAAAGGACATGTGTTGGCCTGTGGGAATTGTCATTAGTCAGATGATCCGGTCAGGAACGTGGGTGGACCCTGGGGTGGGCCCCACGTGTCTGCGGCGCAACTGGTGGTACCTGGTGGGCCAGCCTTAAGTGCAGTGCACTACCTGGGTTGAGATGTAGGGCCCACAACTCGGGCGTTGTGCCCTAAAGGGTGGGTGATTGTAACATCCCCAAATGATAAAGGGTTAAATAACTAAATGATATGACTCATGTCAACAAGGTGCACCTTCCTTTTCTGGAGCCTACCTGATTAGAACTCCATAGTTAAGCGTGCTTGGCCTGGAGTAGTGATCAGGATGGGTGACCTTCTGGGAAGTTTCCCAGGATGTGTGTGAGTGAGGACAAAGCACACTGGAAAGGACATGTGTTGGCCTGTGGGAACTGTCATTAGTCAGATGATCCGGTCAGGCACGTGGGTGGACCCTGGGGTGGGCCCCACGTGTCTGCAGGGAAACTGGTGGTACCTGGTGGGCCAGGACCCGACTTTCATGTTAAGGCGGGGTGGTTGTGCTGTCACCGGGACCCGGTTGTCACATTTGGAATCAGAGAAGGAACCCAGCCTTAAGTGCAGTGCACTACCTGGGTTGAGATGTAGGGCCCACAACGCGAGCGTTGTGCCCTAAAGGGTGGGTGATTGTAACATCCCCAAATGATAAAGGGTTAAATGACTAAATGATATGACTCATGTCAACAAGGTGCACCTTCCTTTTCTGGAGCCTACCTGATTAGAACTTCATAGTTAAGCGTGCTTGGCCTGGAGTAGTGATCAGGATGGTTGACCTTCTGGGAAGTTTCACAGGATGTGTGTGAGTGAGGACAAAGCAAACTAGAAAGGACATGTGTTGGCCTGTGGGAATTGTCATTAGTCAGATGATCCGGTCAGGAACGTGGGTGGACCCTGGGGTGGGCCCCACGTGTCTGCGGCGCAACTGGTGGTACCTGGTGTGCCAGGACCCGACGACCATGTTAAGGCGGGGTGGTTGTGCTGTCACCGGGACCCGGTTGTCACATTTGGTATCAGAGGAGGAACCCATCCTTAAGTGCAATGCACTACCTGCGTTGTGCTCTAAAGGGTGGGTGATTGTAACATCCCCAAATGATAAAGGGTTAAATGACTAAATGATATGACTCATGTCAACAAGGTGCACCTTCCTTTTCGGGAGCCTACCTGATTAGAACTCCATAGTTAAGCATGCTTGGCCTGGAGTAGTGATCAGGATGGGTGACCTTCTGGAAAGTTTCCCAGGATGTGTGTGAGTGAGGAAAAAGTACACTGGAAAGGACATTTGTTGGCCTGTGGGAACTGTCATTAGTCAGATGATCCGGTCAGGCAAGTGGGTGGACCCTGGGGTGGGCCCCACGTGTCTGCGGGGCAACTGGTGGTACCTGGTGGGCCAGGACCCGAAGACCGTGTTAAGACGGGGTGGTTGTGCTGTCACCGGGACCCAGTTGTCACATTTGGTATCAGAGGAGGAACCCAGCCTTAAGTGCGGTGCACTACCTGGGTTGAGATTTAGGGGCCAAAACGAGGGCATTGTGCCCTAAAGGGTGGGTGATTGTAACATCCTCAAATGATAAAAGGTTAAATGACTAAATGATATGACTCATGTCAACAAGGTGTACCTTTCTTTTTGGGATCCTACGTGAATAGAACTCCATAGTTAAGCGTGCTTGGCCTGGAGTAGTGATCAGGATGGGTGACTTTCTGGGAAGTTTCCCAGGATGTGTGTGAGTGAGGACAAAGCACACTGGAAAGGACATGTGTTGGCCTGTGCGAACTGTCATTAGTCAGATGATCCGGTCAGGCACGTGGGTGGACACTGGGGTGGGCCCCACGTGTCTGCGGGGCAACTGGTGGTACCTGGTGGGCCAGGACCCGACGACCATGTTAAGGTGGGGTGGTTGTGCTGTCACTGGGACCCGGTTGTCACATTTGGTATTAGAGGAGGAACCAAACCTTAAGTGCGGTGCACTACCTGGGTTGAGATGTAGGGCCCACAACGAGGGCGTTGTGCCCTAAAGGGTGGGTGATTGTAACATCCCCAAATGATAAAGGGTTAAATGACTAAATGATATGACTCATGTCAACAAGGTGCATCTTCCTTTTCTGGAGCCTACCTGATTAGAACTCCACAGTTAATCGTGCTTGGCCTGGAGTAGTGATCAGGATGGGTGACCTTCTGGGAAGTTTTCCAGGATGTGTGTGAGTGAGGACAAAGCACACTGGAAAGGGCATGTGTTGGCCTGTGGGAACTGTCATTAGTCAGATGATCCGGTCAGGCACGTGGGTGGACACTAGGGTGGGCCCCACATGTCTGCGGGGCAACTGGTGGTACCTGGTGGGCCAGGACCCGACGGCCATGTTAAGGCGGGGTGGTTGTGCTGTCACCGGGACCCGGTTGTCATATTCTCGCATCGGTGCGCGGTTACCGCATCGATGCGGTGACCGTGCGTTCAACCTGACATTTTAAATATTAAACTTTTATGTAGATATATTATTATTATTACTTTTTAAATTGTTGTTGTAACTTTTGATGTTAATTTTGTTTATTGTATATATGTCTACATACTTGTATATATATATGTGCATATGTATATGTGTATATATGTAGGTGTGTATATGTATGTATATATATATAGATGTTTATGTGCGTTTGTATGGAAGCGTTCATGTTTATATGTGTATAGATATATATATATGTTTGTATATGTTTAAATATACGTATATATGTCTACATCTATATATGCGGGTGTGTGTGCGCGCGCGCACACGCACATTTATTTTCAAATGGTTTTAATATTTTAAATTTCTGATTAAAGATAATTATTATTATAAATTTTCTAATTATAAATATTATTATTATTATAAGGTTTTATTATTATTATAAAGTTTTATTATTTTTATGAAGCGTTATTATTTTTAGGATTGTTTTATTTAATTACTTATGTTCAATATTATTATTAGCATATTATTATGATTGTAGTATTTTATTATTATTATTACATATTATTTTTAATATTATTCTCATATTATTAATTATATTTATGAGTATTATTATTATTATTATTATTGTTTATGTATATATATATATATAGTTTTTTACACCTTAACCCTATCCTACCCCCCACCCGCGCTGCCTTACCTCTCTCTCTCCCTTCTTTTTCTCTTCTCTCTTCCCGCAGCCCCTCTACGCGCCTCCCTCCTTCAGCCTGCCGCCCATTTCCAGCGTCCCACTTCACCCCCGTCCCGGCCCTGCCTCCTGCCTCCGGCATCCGCGGTCTCCCGCTCTGCAGCTCCTCCGCCGACCTCTTCTCCCCCGACCTCCCCGCGAACTACAACCGACACCTCCAACCCAACCGAACCGCCGCACCACCTCCATCTCTGGCGCATCCCGCCGGCGTCCCGGCCTCACCGCCGTCCGGCCCCCCCTGTCCTGGCCTCCTCTTCGCGCCCGCCTCCAGTCGTCGCCGTCCGGCGACCCCGCCTGCCGCTCACCCCAGCACCCCCAACCTCTGGCGTCCGCAACCCGCACCCCGTCACCGACGTCCCGACCCTCCGGCGCTCCGCCTGGCTCCCCACCTCCTTCCGGCAACCCCTCCCATACATGCGACCCCCTGTCTGGCTCGCCGCTGTGCCCCGCTCGCCATCCCTCCTCGCCCAAGGCGGCACCCCGTGACCACCTCCCCGTCCCGGCTCCCCTGCGCCGGCCTTCCCGACTCTGGCCGCCTGCTCCTCCCGTCCCGGCCCTGTTCCCGCCGCTTCCGGCGACCCTAGCCGCTGGACCGCACCCCCTGCGACCTCACCGCACCGGCCTCCTCTTCCTTGCCGCACCAGCCTCCTTCACCCTGCGTCGTGCAAGTTGTAGGTAACCCCCCCTTTTTTATTTGTATTATTGTTTTTGTTATGTTATTATTTTAATTATTATCATCTTATTATTATTATTATTATTACTATTATTATCATCATATTATATTATTATTATTACTATTATTATTATAATTATTATCATATTATTATTATTACCATTATTATAATTATTATCATATTATCTTTATTATTATTATTATTATTACTATTATTATTGTTATCGTTATTATTATTATTATTGTTATTATTATTATTTTTGTTGTTATATTATTATTATGTTAATATTATTCTACTAGTATTATTATTGTATTATTATATTATTATTAATAATATTATACTATGTTATTATTATTATATTATTATTATTATTAATATTATTATGGTTATCATTAATTTTTTTTGGGTATGCTATCATCATCATTATTATTATATTAATATTGTTATTACTATTATATTATTATTGTGATAAATTATTTTTGTTATTTATTTAATCTCTTCATTATTTTTGTATGTGTTATTTATCTATATATATTTATTTAATTGCCTATTTGTTTATTAATTTATTGTTAAATAAATTAATAAATTTATTTATTTATTTATTTTTTCTTTCGTGGCATCTTGGTGTTCATATTTAATTCATATTAATCTTTTTTCTGTCGCGGGTTGAGTGACCTGTACTTTTTCCACTGTTTAGCGTACGCAGTTTGTCCGCGAAGGATTGTCTTACTTTCTGTTGGGGTTCTGTCGCGTCCGCTCCTTGTTTGAGGTAGGAGAATTCAACTGTTTCCTTTCCGAGGTACCCTGCTGATGCTTGAATTGTTTTAAATAAATTTTATTCCATGATTCGGGTGTTTATGATATCCTTGCGCGGCTTATTTTGGTGTTTTTAAAATCTATAGTGTTTGTTATAAAGTTAAGTTTTAAGCAATTATATTTTATGCCAAGGTAGTTGTGCACTAGATGTTGTCCTGTACTTTTTATTGTTTATATAGTTCACCTGTTTAGGCGTTGCCAGCTAAGGTGGAACTAAATGCTTATGTTCTCTTATGTTATCATTGGTTGTCTTGAGAGGTGTTTTCTTTTTGTAAAGAACGAATCATTCTCGGATCTTATTATCCTGTGCTAGTTAGTTTTATAAAATTTAGTATTATTTGGAAATTTTTTCGTGCCCCTTTGTAGGTTTGACGCACCATTTAATGTTGACACATCCATGGGTGCACCAGGTGCACACATGGATGTTCCCTCAAATGAAGATGGTGTTTGAAATTGTTACCATTTATTTTTATTTTTATTTATTTTTATTTTCTCGAAATCTCGACATTTTTAAATGGTTCTTGGTTTAACAATGGTTTCTCCTCTTCATGAGACACATCGAACTGGTTTAAAAAGAAATCTACAAAAATATGCCCGTTTGGCCTTTTATTTAATACAAAAGCAGCGCTTGAGTTTTTGTAAAAGATATTGTGAAATGTTCGTGTATAGTCATTTGATTTTGTAAAAACGGAGTGCTCGCTTGGCGACTTTGGTTATTTTTATAAAGTTTTTTTGATAATTAAATGGCGTGAAGGCCCGGTTGGCACTTTATTAATTGTGATGTGATTATACATATATACATATATATACGTACTTGTGTGGGCATCTCTACAGGGGGACTTCCCTTCGAGGGTTTTCGTGTAGCGATGTCCGTGTAAGGGGCTGGCAAGTGCGGTGAGATGAGTCACGCGTGCGAGGGTCTCCCACTTACACAGTGTTACAAAAACCACCATGGGTTCCTGGGAATCTTGTAGATTATCGAGTGACGGTTGCTTTCTAACCCTGATTAGACGGGTTAGTACCCCCTGGAGTTGTGGACATGCCACGAGGGATGTGCCCCTGGTTGGCTATTAGGGCGGCCAGTTGGTTATTGACTATGGAGTACCACGCTGGCAGGTAGTCTGAACCCGAGTACATCCAGGGGTTTTCTAGGGATGTTTAGGATCACCCATGGTTACTTGTTCTCCTTGGTTGTTTACTTTGAGTTATTCTTTACATCTTATAGTGTTACTTGTGTCCTTTTGCACTACTTTCATCTTGCATTACTTAGTTACTTTCTGTTTCACTGGTCTATTTTCATCCTGTACTGTTTACCTGTTTCTTTCTAGCACAGTCGTGGTATTATTTGTATTTGGTTTTGTTTATGAAAGTAGGAAATGATTTTTAAAGTGATTTATAGTGTGCATTGGGTTTTCAAATGGGGAAAACATGTTGTTTATTTTTAAATGTGAAAAAAATCTATTTTTATAATTGTATTTTTTTAAACCTGTGTCAACGGATTGCTTGGGAAAGGAAAAATTTAGATTCAGTGGTTTACTTTCGCTTACCTACTGGGCATTTTTAATGCTCAGGCCTATATTATCATTTCAGTTGCAGGTCTTCCCTTGCTCAAGTCTTTCTGGCTTGAGTCACTCAGTGTTGGAGCGAGGTTGCTCTCTAGTTGGGTGGTGACCTGAGAGGTCACATGGAGGTACCTGGTCGTGTGGATTTTATTTCTTTTCCGCTGATAGTGTTTATTTGTTCTGTTCTATTTACTTTTGTTTGGGCTGAAATCGTTCCCAACGATCAAATTTTAATGCCCAACACTTGTTGCCATCCCGGGGGGATCGGGAACGCTCCTCGGGACTTGCCGCGGACCGGCTCGGGTGACCGGTTCAGGGTCGACCCGGGCTGGTTCATGACAAAATGGTATCAGAGGAGGTTCTTGTTATTTGGGTTGTCCGGTAGAAGGAGATTAGGACTGTCGGAACTCGAGGGGTAGGTACGGGAAGAGCGTCACGAACTCTTGCTCGCACTGATCCTCGAGTTACCAGGGGTAGTTTGTGAATTGTGTCCTTGTCTTTTCTAGTTTGTCTTGGATTGGGAGATTACAATGGAGGCAAGCCGATGTTACATTGTGATTTCACATGGAGTAGTGACCCATGTGGAGTCCGAGTACATGGTTTGAATTCCTCCTAGTGGTCGACGCTGACTTGGGACATGGCCCACTACCATGTCGCCAGGTTGAGCGTGACTACTAGTCCCTCATTTTAGTGATTGATGCAAATTTGGATACTTCTGTTGTTTCGGTCGGTGTAACTATGTTGTTCGAAATGAAAAAGTTTTTGAAAAAAAATTGGGCTGGTTTCCTTTAAAAGACTTTAAATTTATGAAATGGGTTTTAAAACTGAAATATATTGATTTGGAAATCTTTTGTTTGCTTGTAATTGGTTAAGAATGATTTGGGGTGAAACCTCAGGTCCCCTTTATGAACGTTTTCACATGTGTGAGAATGCATGGAAAAAAAATGTGTGTTGGTGCGAGTATTATTGGACTGTGGATAAAGAAATGTGCAACGGGTCATGAGATTACCTGGGTTTGTATTTGAAATTAAAGGCTTGAATTTGTTTTCTAAATTGGATTAAAAGGGGAAACGGTTTTGGAAAGTTTTTGGTTTGAAAGTGGATTGGTTTTGGAAAGTAGTCTTGAGAAAAAGAGGGTGGTTTTATAATCTAAAATAAAAAGGGCATTTTAAGAAGGAGATCTTTTTTTTTGGGTTTTTTTCGTATTTGTTTGGTCTTTGTGCTAACTGTTTTTGATGAAGCTCTTTTATTGAGGTTGCTTGGGATTGATATTGATTTTGGGTTTGTGTTTTATATGTCGCTCAGGAAATGCTGTCGAGAAAGGTCTCTAAGGATTATGATAGTTCATGCCCAGTTTTTGGTCCTCCTCAGACTTTGCCTATTCTCTATGGTGATCAGGGTCCGTTAGAGGCAGTGAAATGGCTCGAGGAAGTGGATCATGTCTTTAGAACATTGGGAACTCCCGATAGTGTTATGGTTCGTGCAATTATGGAGTTGTTTGAGGGTCCAGCTCGGGACCAGTGGAAGATGGTCACCGTCAACGCTATGTGAAATGAAGTGGGATGTCTTTAAAAATGTTTTCTTCCAATGGTTTGTACCTGAAGAAGTGAAGATGGAGAAAAATACAGGGCCTGTGTACATTCAACAAGGCCAACGGACGGTGAAGGCGTATGCTGACCATTTTAAGGAACTTATTTCCTTTTCTCCAGAGGTAGCGTCGTATGAGCACATGAAGGCCTCTCTTTTCACTGGGGGTCTTCGTTCATAAATCAAGGAGGGAGTCCTCCCTTCTAAGGACCTTTGTTTCGAGAAGCTGGTGGAGGAAACATTTTTGGCTGAGTTGGTTTCTGGAGCACAGTTAGTTGGTACTCCAGCATCCCCGGTTGTTCGTAAGAGTTCACCCTCTGGTGAGGAAAGGACACCAGAGATACCTGTTCCTAAGGAGTCATCCTCTTTGGTCTCATCTTCCAGTTCATCAGATCGTTCAATGGAGTGCCATTAGTGTGGTCATTTCAGGCATTTAAAGTCGTCTTGTTGCAACCCTCCAAAGACGTGTCATCGATGTGGCTGTCTGGGTTATCAGGAGATGTTTTGCAGGAAGCGTCTCTTGAAGAGGTCGCTGTGACTGGAGAAAGCCCGTACCTAACTGTGAGGCAGGAGATGCTTCAGCCATCAAAGCCCCAGCTACAGGTCTCGGGGTGAAGCTCGCGCACAGTCATGAGTTTCCAGGATTGTGAAGCCTTGGTCCGTGTTCTGTCTTCCGTATTGATAGTGGAACAATTGGAAACTTTTTTTACATTTTTTTTCCTGCTATTAAGGTTTCAACAGTGTTGTAAATGCGTTGTTTTTCCATAAAGTTATGATGGACTTGTTCTATGATACTCTAAGCGGACTTGTTGTGTGGAGGTGATATTCTGAATTGTATGTCCTTCTTAAAAGTATGTTTGACTCTTGTGTGGTTTGACCTCGGTTCAGCTATGTTTGTCGGATGTAGTTATGTTCTGTGGATTTCAATGGATCATGTCTCCAATTTGATGTTGGTTAAGTCTTTTCTGTGGGTTCTCTCTGGTGTGAAGTTCATTGACTCTAGTCATGGGTTCAATGTATCGACATAGGTGTTAAATCTGATCGTGATATAGGAGTCGGTTTGAATCAGTTGTGAATTTCCGCACTGGACCCTCATCCGTGTGGTAATGTGTTTTGGTTGTTAAATTTTCGAACCAGTTAAGCTCTTTTGGTGGGGAGAACCCCTTCGTGTTCTCACCTCAACCTCGGACTTATGTTTTCCCTTGAATCGGTCGGGTGTGACCTGTGTGGAGTAAGGTCATCCTGAGATTCTCAGTTTTCTTCAGTTCCTTTAGTTCTGTTTGGGAATAGAATTGGTTTTTGGATGACTTGTGGCTTGGTGACTTTCTGGGGGCAGAAAGTGTCTGTGTTGGGGAGAATTGTCACACCCCGACCGCAGACATCTTTATTTTACTTCTTTCTTGGTCCCAATTTAATTTTTTTTTCTTTTCGAGGGTTAGTTGTGTTGGCGGTTTCGCATCGGTGCGCGGTTACCGCATCGATGCGGTGACTGTGCGTTCGGCTCGACATTTAAAATATTAAACTTTTATGTAGATATATTATTATTATTACTTTTTAAATTGTTGTAGTTACTTTTGATGTTAATTTTGTTTATTGTATATATGTCTACATACATGTATATATATATGCATATATATATGTGTATATATGTAGGTGTGTATATATCTGTATATATATATATATGTTTATGTGTGTTTGTATGGAAGCGTTCATGTTTATATGTATATAGATATATATATATATGTTTGTATATGTTTAAATATACGTATATATGTCTACATCTATATATGCGGGTGAGTGCGCGCGCACGCGCACGCACATTTATTTTCAAATGGTTTTAATATTTTAAATTTTTGATTAAAGATAATTATTATTATAAATTTTCTAATTATTAATATTATTATTATTATAAGGTTTTATTATTATTATAAAGTTTTATTATTTTTATGAAGCGTTATTATTTTTAGGGTTGTTTTATTTAATTACTTATGTTCAATATTATTATTAGCATATTATTATGATTCTAGTATTTTATTATTATTATTACATATTATTATTAATATTATTCTCATATTAATAATTATATTTTTGTGTATTATTATTATTATTATTATTATTATTTATGTAAATATATATATAGTTGTTTTTACACCTTAACCCTAACCTACCCCCCACCCGTGCTGCCTTACCTCTCTCTCTCCCTTCTTTCTCTCTTCTCTCTTCCCGCAGCCCCTCTGCGTGCCTCCCTCCTTCAGCCCGCCGCCCATTTCCGGTGTCCCGCTTCACCCCCGTCCCGACCCTGCCTCATGCCTCCGGCATCCGCGGCCTCCCGCTCTGCAGCTCCTCCGCCGGCCTCCTCTCCCCCGACCTCGCCGCGGCCTGAAACCAGCACCTCCAACCCAACCGAACTGCCGCACCACCTCCATCTCCAGCGCATCCCGTCGGCGTGTCGGCCTCACCGCCGTCCGGCCCCCCTGTCCCGGCCTCCTCTGCACGCCCGCCTCCAGCCGTTTCCATCCAGCGACCCCGCCTGCCGCTCACCCCAGCACCCCCGACCTCTGGCGTCCGCAACCCGCACCCCGTCACCGACGTCCCGACCCTCCAGTGCTCCGCCCCGCTCCCCACCTCCTTTCGGCAACCCCTCCCCTGCACGAGACCCCCTGTCCGGATCACAGCCGTGCCCCGCTCACCATCCCTCCTCGCCCAAGGCGGCACCCCGCGACCACCTCCCCGTCCCAGCTCCCCTGCGCCGGCCTTCTCGACTCCGGCCGCCTGCTCCTCCCGTCCCGACCCTGTTCCCGCCGCTTTCGGCGACCCTATCCGCCGGACCGCACCCCCTGCGACCTCACCGCGCCGACCTCCACCGCCTTTCCGCACTAGCCTCCCTCACCCCTCGTCCTACAAGTTGCAGGTAACCCCCCTTTTTTGTTTTTTCTTTATTATTTGTATTATTGTTTTTGTTATGTTATTATTATAATTATTATCATCTTATTATTATTATTATTATTATTATTACTATTATTATCATCATATTATATTATTATTATTACTATTATTATTATAATTATTATCATATTATTATTATTATCATTATTATAATTATTATCATATTTTCTTTATTATAATAATAATAATAATTATTATTATTAATATTATTGTTATCGTTATTATTATTATTATTGTTATTATTATTATTTTTATTGTTATATTATTATTATGTTAATATTATTCTACTAGTATTATTATTGTATTATTATTATATTATTATTATTATTATTATATTATGTTATTATTATTATATTATTATTATTATTAATATTATTATGTTTATCATTAATTTTTTTTGGGTATGCTATCATCATTATTATTATTATATTAATATTTTTATTACTATTATATTATTATTGTGCTAAATTATTATTGTTATTTATTTATTATCTTGATTATTTTTGTATGTGTTATTTATTTATATATATTTATTTAATTTCATATTAGTTTATTAATTGATTGATTAATAAATAAATAAATAAATTTATTTATTTATTTTTCCTTCGTGGCATCTTGGTGTTCATATTTAATTCATACTAATCATTTTTCTATCGCGGGTTGAGTGACGTGTACTTTTTCCACTGTTCAGCATACGCAGTTTGTCCGCGAAGGATTGTACTACTTTCCGTTGGGGTTTTGTCGCGTCCGCTCCTTGTTTGAGGTAGGCAAATTCAACTGTTTCCTTTCCGAGGTACCATGATGTTGCTTGAATTGTTTTAAATAAATTTTATTCCATGATTCGCGTGTTTATGATATCCTTGCATGGCTTATTTTGGTGTTTTTAAAATCTATAGTTTTTGTTCGAAAGTTAAGTTTGAAGCAATTATATTTTATGCCAAGGTAGTTGTGCACTAGATGTTGTCCTGCACTTTTAATTGTTTATATAGTTCACCTTTTTAGGCATTGCCAGCAAAGGTGGAACTAAATGCTTATGTTCTCTTATGTTATCATTGGTTGTCTTGAGCGGTGTTTTCTTTTTGTAAAGAATGAATCATTCTCGGATCTTATTATCCTGTGCTAGTTAGTTTTATGAAATTTAGTATTATTTGGAAATGTTGTCGTGCCCCTTTGCAGGTTTGATGCACCATTGAATGTTGACACATCCATGGGTGCACCAGGTGCACACATGGATGTGCCCTCAAATGAAGATGGTGTTTGAAATTGTTACCATTTATTTTTATTTTTATTTATTTTTATTTTCTCGAAATCTAGACTTTTCTAAATGGGTCTTGGTTTCAAAATGTTTTCGCCTCTTCATGAGACACATCGAACTGGTTTAAAAAGAAATCTACGAAAATATGCCCGTTTGGCCTTTTATTTAATACAAAAGATGCGCTTGAGTTTTTGAAAAAGATATTGTGAAATGTTCGTGTAAAGTCATTTGATTTTGTAAAAACAGAGTGCTCGCTTGGCGACTTCGGGTATTTTTATAAAGTGGTTTTGATAATTAAATGACATGAAGTCCCGGTTGGCACTTTATTAATTGTGAAGTGACTATAAATATATATATATATGTACTTGTGAGGGAATCTCTACAGGGGGACTTCCCTTCGAGGGTGTCTTGTAGCGATGTCCGTGTAAGGGGTTGACAAGTGCGGTGAGATGAGTCACGCGTGCGAGGGTCTCCCACATACACAGTGTTACAAAAAACACAATGGGTTTTTGGGCGTCTTGTAGATTATCGAGTGATGGTTCCTTGATAACCATGATTAGATTGGTTAGTACCCCATGGAGTTGTGGACAAGCCAGGAGGGATGTGGCACTGGTTGGCTATTAGGGCGGCCAGTTGGTTATTGACTATGGAGTACCACGCCAGCAGGTAGTCTGAACCCGAGTATGTCCAGGGGTTTTCAAAGGATGTTTAGGATCACCCATGGTTACTTGTTCTCCTTGATTGTTTACTTTCAGTTATTCTTTACAGCTTATAGTGTTACTTGTGTCCTTTTGCACTACTTTCATCTTGCATTACTTGGTTACATTCTGTTTCACTGGTCTTTTTTCAGCCTGTACTGTTTACCTGTTCCTTTCTAGCACAGTCGTGGTATTATTTGTATTTGGTTTTGTTCATAAAAGCAGGAAATGGTTTTGAATGTCATTTATAGTGTGCGTTGGGTTTTCAAATGGGGGAAACATGTTGTTTATTTTTAAATGTGAAAAAAATCTATTTTTATAATTGTATTTTTTTAAACCTGTGTCAACGGATTGCTTGGGAAAGGAAACATTTGGATTCAGTGAATTACTTTGGCTTACCTACTGGGAATTTTTAATGCTCACGCCTATATTATCATTTCAGTTGCAGGTCTTTCTGTCTTGAGTCGCTCAGTGTTGGAGCGAGGTTGCTCTCTAATTGGGTGGTGACCTGAGAGGTCACATGTATATATGTGGTCGTGTGGCTTTTATTTCTTTTCCGCTGATAGTGTTTATTTGTTCTGTTCTATTTACTTTTGTTCGGGCTGAAATCATTCCCAACGATCAAATTTTAATGCCCGGAACTTGATGCCATCCCGGGGGGATCGAGAACTCTCCTCGGGACTTGCCGTTGACCGGCTCGAGTGACCGGTTCAGGGTCGACCCGGGCTGGTTCGTAAAACCATTTATAACCTAGAGTAAAGATGTTCTATTATCAACCAAATTTCCAAAAAGTCAAATTTCTAGGAAAACAACCAAACATGACTTTAAAACCATTTATCAATATCAATTTTGCATAACAATTTATTTTTACCTTTTTACACACCATACAATTCATGCATCATTTTGACAATTCTATACTCACATGCAGTCACTTGTCCAATCAACTTATGTTCAAAAGACACGAACCCAAAATCTATGGTCAAATACCTTGTACCCCATTCGTACTCATCCCTTATTTAGGTCCCATAAATCATGAACTCACACAAAACCCAATGTATGGAAAAACAATCTCAGATAAAAATTTCAATCCATTTCAATAAAACCATTATTTTATTAGAATCTATTAAAAAAACCAATTCCAAAAATCCATTCCATTTCAATAAAATATTTACTTTTATTGAAAAACCTTTAATCATGTCCATTTACCCCAATTCTAGAATGATACCATTTTAAAATATGTACTTTAATATCATGAATTACGTACTTAATAAAAGAACACAAATTTTCAATATTTTTAAAAACCATCATTTAAGCAGGATTATAACAATCAAAAAACATCCATTTATTCAACATTTCACCACAAAGAAATCAATATTATACAATTCCAATCAGTTATGCTATTTTAATTTGAGTGTGAATCCCCCCACCTCAAGTGTTTTGAAAAAAATGGTCAACACACAGTGACAGCTCACGAAACAGGGTAAGAATTCCACGAAACTACTTTAGATCCCTTCCCTTAACCCGATTATGAAAAAATATGATATTAGTAGTCATCCATAATCAATTATATAACCACAATGGTTATACAAAAATGAATCCATGAATCGGGGATAATTGGATGTTTAAAAATGTGACGGGAAAGGTGAAGAACCATCCTTTACTACTAGAATCCATCTAAAGGCGCCATCGAATGGCTCAGGATCAATTAAAGTTTTCATGGGAGTGGTTTTTCAACCAAAAAATTAGATTAATACAGATTTAGGACTGTATAGTATAAAAATGAGCTAGATAGAGTAAAAAATGTGAGATCCACAATTTTATGTTCTCACATTGTCCCCATGTACGATTTAGTTTGATGGTTAGACAAATTGTGTGTTAGCTACTACCCTGGAAAACCCTCTCACTGTGTCCCCACATTGTCTCTATAAGTATGTGGAAATCATGCCAAATTTAATACTTATAATTTAGAATACAAATTTGTAAGTTCACAATTATAATTTGTCTCCCACATAATTTGGACAACCTGTACACAACCCCTGTGCTTCCCCTGTAAACCCAAAAACACAAAAAACATTCTTAGAACTCTCCAAACCTTCATCATTATAGTATATATATATAAATATAATATTTAATGGGGTCACATACCAGAAACTGAGGTTCTACAATCCATGGGGTGAGGTGATGAAATGAGAGAGTCGCATCATTTCTTTAATGTGGTAGCCCACACATTCATGAACAATGATATCATCTTCAGTGTGTGAAAAGGAAAGATATAAAATTATATGTTATCTTTTAATAATGATAATTAATTCATTATTATCAGAACTATTTAATTTATGTAACATGTTACCATTAATTTAATTCTTATTATCTTCCAAGTAAAGCGTTAGTGAAAACAAGTCGCATCACATCATATGGTAGTAGTTCACCGTACACATCAGTGACATTATCATATCCCCTACATAATGGAAATATAAAAATATATATATAATATAATTAATACCAATGTGTAATTATTTTGAAAATATTAAATATATACATTATATTCATCATCGTACCCAATCATGAGAGTCTTTATCTGAAAATCACATTTTATTGGTTCGCGAGCTGGTAGTCCTCTATACATAGGAATGAAGATTTCATACCCCATTGGATTTAAGTAGATAAGTTTTTAGGTCATTAAATTAAAATAAAAACATATTAATTTATGGATTATTTTTATGTTTTTATATCAATGTAATTTTATAATAATTTATGGATTTGTAGGGAAAATAAAATGAAACAGATACACTCATTAAAGAATATTACATATTCTTTAGATAACATCCTATGGTTTGAAAAAAAATATTATATAGTTGGATTTATTAAAAAAAATTGATTTTATGATTATATTAGGAAATATGGGATGTAAATTTGGTAGGTACTTGAAATAAAAAATTATGCTATGATGATTGGGGGATAAGGGTAGCCTTTAAAAAGAAACGTGAGTGGAAAAATAGTAATTTACCAGAAGAAAAAGATGAACCAATATTCTCACTCGAAAAGGGGCCAAAATAGTATATAATGGGGACATGGATTATTGTTTTTTAATAATTCCATCAAATATCTTTTAGACATGTTTTCTGGCCATTTTAACAATTTTGTTTTGTTTAACCCCTAGAAAACTTAGTTTTCCATTAACGTCGAAATTAATTTTTACTACTATTTTTGTTCATTTTGGTAAAAAATTAATATTATATATTTTCATAATGTAAAATATTCAGATTAAAAATATGAAATCTATTTTCCTATAATAAATTAAAAGGAGTGTTAAATCTAAATTTAAAATTAATATATCTAAAGTGATGAAAAAGAGGCTTTTCAAAGTGAAAATTTTAAAAATATTACATGATTTTATATAAAACTAAAATAATAAAATAAATCCAAAGACCTAAAATAGATTAATATATTCATAATTTATCTAAATTTTCATAAAATCAAACATTACGTAAAATTTTAATTTATAAAAAATTTAAACAATAAGACACTTTACTATTAAAATTTATTTTTATATAAACTATTAAAAAGTTAAATTTTTTGAAATTTTAAAACTCCAAAAAACGTAAGTTTTACATGACAATTTCAAGTATGAAATATATTTTTTGATACATGTTTATAAAAAAATTAAATTTAATTTAAATTAACTGTTTGAAAATCTGACAAATCTACTGTTTAGAAAAATAGTGTTTTTATGAAAAAAAATTGATTTATTTGTATTTATTTTATAAAAAAACACATAAGATGAATGTAAAACTTTTTTTTGAATATATAATATATTATTTTATTTTTTATCATTCACCCTATGTTATTTTTTTTATTTTTTTCAGTAAATTTAATTTATGTTCTTAAAATATATTTTTTCAGAAAAAATTTCCATTATTATGTAATAGTTTTATTTTAAATTATAATTAATAGGTTACAAAATAATTGATCTTATATAGATTTTTATACAATATATTGTCATAATTTAGTGTATCATGTTCATACACGCATTTCCAACAGTTAAGTGATTACTATCATTTTTAATAATAAAATTCTTATATTATTTTTTATTTCGTTTAATCTCAGTGTACTGTTTATCGTAAGGTACAATAAATTTTATATATTATGAACGGTAAAATCTATAAATATTGTAAAAAAGATATCAAAATGATAAAAACAATTTGAAATAAATATTCAACAAAATCAAGGGGTGTCATCAACAATCCATAGGTAACTCTATATAATATTTAAATCATGTTAGTGAGACTTTGTTGGAACATAATGGAGTAGATGATGTTATAATAGAATTTGGAAATATGAATTAATTATTGAGAATATATTTCATGAAATAATGAATAAATTTCAATTCACAAACTATTATTTTTCATATTCATGATGTTTAGAATTAAATAGATTTTTTTCCTTGAGGCATTATGTCATGCCACAAGTCACCATAATATGGAAAATTAATTTGATTTCAAAAGTGATGGTTTAATTGTGATAGATCTGGCACATGGACAAACGACCTCTTCATTATTTTTATATTTCCATATTTTCATGGGGATTTAAGGTACATCTGATGTCTCCATCCTTAATAAAATTTCCCTTTTCATGGTGATCACCTCTGTTGATTATAATGAGAATTCCTAGTCTTAGAGCCTATTCTAGGTTGGTAAATGGAGTTTCAATATCATTTACTGGTATATGGGTGCTCGTTATGGCCACAAATCAACTATAACTAAAGTGTCTGTTAATATTAATGGCCTACCCCTCCATTTCCAAAACTACTATTTCCTTCATGGTATAGGAGATATGATGGGTTCTTTTTTATAAACATACAGTCTATCTCTAATATGTAGGTGTGTCTATAATCTTTGTAGAAATTTATTTATCAATCCCATCATATTTTTTCTCAATAATGGTGATTCTATTTCTTGGTGGAAGCTACTGGATTATCCTTCCCCACCACACATAGATATGGATTTTCACTTACATGGTGAATAACTATATTTTTTCCTAAATTTATAATTAAAGTCGATATATCATCCTCATGACAACCCGAAAAAATAGGACACCCCCATGTATCAATGTATTAGAGGACTATATAGGATTATTTCTAGATCCTCTACTATGGTGGATTGTATCTTGACCTCACATTATATCCCTACTCCAATTGTATTGTAGACTTATTCTTTTTTTCCCACCCTATCTAAAATAGAGGATCCATCTGATTTTCAAATGAATGATTCGATGGATATTATAATGCATCATCAAACTCATTTCCTATATCTAGGTTATGAATTTATACTTTCTTAAGTATTCTTTTATCCTCTACCTCTATTAATGGTTTCAACCCATTAGGAAGATACTATTTTCTGTAATGGGAAATAACCCCTACAATCCCTATGATTATCCCTCTGTATCATGACACCTCCATGAAAATCTCATTTCCTTTCTAATGCATATTGTGTATTATCACATGTGAATATAGGAGTGGATCCAAATTTAATTTATCCTCATTCATATATAATCCAATATAGAGCTCGAGTCAAGTGGTATAAATCCTCTCCATTACAATTCTCATTATGATTTTCTACACTAGGGGAGAAAGATAGCCACCCATCACATTGATGATTTTTCTTCTCATTTGGAATTCCTGGGGAGAAGGGAGTAAGTGAAATCATACTTTCTATAATCATATATTTTTTTAAATAAGCTGACGTTGGTTTTATTAAATGAACAAAAGAAACACCCCCCAATGAATGGTGACATCTATTACAAACATACTCTCTATAATTTCAATTATGGTGACCCAATAAACTAGAATATATGAAATTTTTAGAAGAATTACATCTTCTATAATAAAATTTCTATCTCGTATGAAAATATATATAATGATCATGCTCGAACACTCCACTGGTTTTGTACCCATTTATTATAATAAAATGACTGAAATTAATTTTATAGTATGATTAATGTGACTTCATTCGTTGAGTGGGAAATCTTCAACACATATCCTAATTATTGAATTACATAGATGAGATACTCTTTTGAGAACTCTTCAACCTCTCCTCTATTCTGATTACCCGTTCTATTATATGAACTCATAGTGCAAGATGTATCTCCTCAAGTCATTGGGTAGATGACCTTGATTATCATCATGTTGTATGGTCATATATGTTTAAATACATAATTTAATTCTCTTGGGTGGGGTTTGAAAACAGTATCAAAAGGAAAAATTGTGGAACATCACATACTGGATAAAAAAATCCATTATGATCTCATTTATATGATAGTCTTAAGAATGAGATTGATCATGTTGATTTAGAGTTGTTCGCTAAATGATAGGATGATGTATTCAGTAACATGGTAGGAAGGAAGAACCATTTGGAAATCCTACATATTTAATAGAAAAATATATTAGAGATAAATAAAGGGTGAAGTGGCTTGTGGAAGGGGACATAAAAATAACCTCTATTCATGGTTTCATCAACGAGATTAAGATATACCATTCTAAAATTATTATTCATGATTATAGCTCATTCTATAATCATACCCACATGGATGGAGTTATAGAGCAGTCCCAATTTCATTCCATACCATTGGATGCAAACCCCCTCATGTAGGAGGGTTATCAATGTGGACATGCAATATTTTTTTAGGAAATTCTATTGTTTATATACCATAATAAGAATTTTTTTGATAATCTTCTAGAATAAAAACATATTTGGGTTGTATTATCGTCCCTAAAATTAACTAGTTATTTAGGCCAATATGGTTTCCTAGTGTCCTACATAGCTTCATGAAATATCATAAAGAAGGTATAGGAGGAAATCATCCATGATTACATATGAAGAAATAGTATCCCCATATTGATATATTCCATCATTTGACCTTTATTTTGAACATTATAGAGCCTTATTTATTGAGAGAATTTGGACTTATCTTCCTATGATACATCCCCTACAAAATTCTTATTGTAGTAAATTACATATTATATGATATTTAAATCAAATGGAAGGTGTTAGTTGTACAGTGGTGATTCATCCATGGGGGATCCTCATACTGATTCATTTCCTTGGTATACGGTATAGTGAGTGAAATTAACATAAAATTTATAGGGTAATATATGTCAATCATACCTAAAATTTACAAGGCCTATGATATGGTTGAATGTAGCATTATCTTTTGATTCATGAGATTCATCATTTTCCCAGAGTGGGTGATATACTTGTTCATCAAAAGTAATGGGACATCCTAGTTTTCTGTGACCAACATTTGGAAAATATATCAATTCCATAAATCTATACTAGGATTAAGGAATGTGAATCCATTATCCCCTAATGTTTTTATACTATATCAATATTATTTTAGATAATATCTGAATAAATGTAACAATTTTTTCTCTTTTCATCCAATCATGTGTAGATCTAACCGTAGTGGTATTTCACAGCTCTTCTTCACAGATGACCTCCATATATTGACAAATTGTAAAAACATCTCTATAAAAGAGATGAATTAAATCCTTAATATTTATTATAAATATATTTTCCAACTCATTAATAGGGGAAGATCAATGTCTATATCCCAAGATAATGTTTGTATAAAAGAGGGTTAAAATTGATTAAATTCATGTGGTCACATGAAAATTATTCACAAGGAGTATTGTATGGCTCCAATATCACTGGGTAATATTTGGATTCATCACTTTCACGGAATTTTTTATAAAATTACCTCTGACATTATCAATTAGATAAATAATTTTCATTCAATTTTAGGGTGCACATCCATTGTTCATAGTGTCTTATCCTCATTTCTGATGCATAATTTTGTGACCACACTAGTTCCCTATATATTCATTAGTATAATGGAAAATTATATGATTTTAGTCATATGTGATGCTCATGTGTAATAGGGATTCCACTCTTCAACATGGTAAAGATCGTCTTGTGATGCAAAGGATTGTGGAATAAATCTTAGAAGCATCATATGAATTATAAATCTCTTTAAGTAGCTGCTAGCATGGGATATGATGGCTGGATAATCCCTCTTATAAAACTTCCCCTATATGAAGTATTTCAAAAGTATTTTTTAAAATTATGTTACAACACTAAGCTTTTGTATATCCCCTAGGGTCACATCCATAATCCCTAGCATCATTCTGTATGTATTTCTGGGGATGTGTCGATTAAATTATGTACTAAAAATTACCTGGGAAATATTTTTTATTTACCATTTTTTTCTGATAGATTTTGCCTTCTCTCAAACCTATAATGTACATGCCTTCATACAATCTTTCATCTACCACAAAAAATAGATGATATATCATTGTATTATTATATCAACAAAACAAGATATACTCACTTCCCAAGTAGCTTTTCAAGCTTATTCTCCCCTAAATTTTATTTTTTCTATTTTTTATGTACATGAGAATCGATACCTGGGGTGGTTTCCGGCAGTGTAACAATATTTTTCTGATATTAAATATTATTATTATTCACATAAAATGGATGAGGGACTACGATAAAATTGTATTTATATGTTACCTAATTTATATTTCTACTTCTCCCACATAGATGTGATGACCACACATATTTACTATAAATGTGATTAGTTTACTATTATTGGTAAAGGGAATAGCGTTTGAACTAGGCGTGACATAAAAGGTATGCCAAGTGAACCATTTATCCATTCATGGATTCAGATCTTGGATAAAAATATCCATGAATAGAGGGATTGGGAGATGATATTTTCATCTGGTTGTTGGATTTTATGTTCTCCATGTATCAAAATATTGCAATACGGGATTTTTTCTCTCTCTGCTGGATGTGAAGGATAAAAAAAGATCACTACCCATTGAGTTGGATCTCATACTGAAAAACATAAGAAGGTTCCCCTTCCCTTCATAATCTCTTGGATATATGAAGTGTTGTTTTTACTCCTCTATTTCCCTCATCCGAATGAAATTTAGTTAGATGGATTCATTTGGAGAATGAATTGAAATGGAATATTGATGACACAATCATGAATTGATGTATGTATTGAGGTGTGGATGTTTGTGATCATAATGGCACTATTTTTTCATTCATTATTTGAAATTATAAATGTGATTTTTTCATGGAAGAGTTAGTTACCTCTCTAAAAGGGTTATCATTTTTCTATTCTCAGGGTTTTACGCATAATCAGGTGGAATCCAAATCTTCGATCCACATTAAATCCATCCTTGTTATGATATATGCCGCTTAGATGATCGCATATATTGTTTAGAAATGATGGGATTTTATAACTAATAGTATTAATCTAACAAACACATAGATGTATGATAACAAGGTCACATACATCCAAGAATCCCCGGATGCTTCATATAACCCATGCATCACCTTTAATTGCATTGGATCCTTTCAATATGAGTTCATGAATTTTTTATTGGTCAATGCCCTGGGACTTCAATACTTTAGTCCTTCAAAAAAATTTCTGGCTAGGGATACCCTTTCATTTTTATAAAAAAATTAATAACATCGTGTAGAATATGTGTATTACATCATGAATCATAGGGGTCACATATGAATATTATGAACAATAGAATTTGGTTCATATAAAAAATGGCGATGTACATAACAAAAAACTATAATGAAATAAAAGAAGATTACAGTATGATTTTTTTAAAAGATAATTATATTAAAAATATTGTATTTCTTATAGTGTATGTTGATTTAGTAAGGAAGAGAAATGTATTTATAAAAATTTTATGATAAAAATATGATTTCTTGAAAATTTTAAATTCATGTTCTTTACTAACTTATATGATTAAAATATTCATGTAATAATCAATAATTTTATTTAAGGTTTCTAAATCACCTAATGGGTGATGATATGGTCTTGATTACTCTATTAGATTGAATTAATGTGGTATATGTATAAGAGAATGTTATATATTAATTATATTTAAAATTAAAATGTTAAATGGAAATCATATCTGTGGTGGAATCATATTGACATTAGAATGTTTGGAGAATATTTATATTGAATAAAGAGTAAAAGAAGGAGGTAAAGAATATTGTAATAGATATAAGTTTAGGAAAAAGGATAATAAATATAATAAAAACAACTACATAATAGTGAAATACATTAATTGAAGTCCCCTAGATCCTCATATATTATATTATCTTTAATTATTTCTCTAGGAACACATTATAGAACATAAGAGACACATTATGTATCATGACTTCAAGCATACAACCTTATCATTGTTTCCAATATTTTATTATTGATCACCCACATGGTCCAATGTTTTTTACATTCTTATTAATTAATTTAACATTAACTTTCACTAGTGAAAATTTTAAAATTCATAATGTCTTTTGTGTATGTCAACTGATGTTTAGGTTCATTTTGAGGAAAAATCATGTCACCAAATTTACCATGTTTTAGAGATTATTAAATGGAGGACTAAAAAAATAATTTAATTAACTGATGTGATTTACTCAAAATGTGTGGTAGAATAAAAAATATTATTTTCATACACCAATTATGTATAAATCATATTATAATAAAATAACCTATAAAACACAAAATTAAATAACAAAAAATTAAATATCTTCCTTGGGGAATAAAACATAATGTTATAAATAAATTTTGGAAGCTATATACACCCAAGAAGAATAGTGAAATTTATTAAATGTATTTAATTTTGAACATGAAAATATGTTTCTATTGTGGAAATAGAGGTAACACTATGGAAAAAAGAAAACATTCCCCGGAAATGAACTATAAAATGTTAAAATCATGAAAAAAATTCAATCCATGAATGAATGAAGAATATTGGATTCAATAATGAATTAAATGAGGAATTCATTGATAAGATACATGTGGTATGTAACTCAAAAACACTGAATAATCCATTTCAAAACTCTAAATGAGAATATGTTAATATTAATTTCCAAATAATTTTACCTTGTCAATATAATGCAGATTGTGAAATGAAAAAAAACCATCCAATGATGCATCAATAATGGAAAAGTAAAAGAAAAATGAAAAATAAACTTTTACTTATGAAGATGGATTCAAATATTAGGAAAGGTTATGAAAACATTAAATCTCAACTGCCTCAAGAAAATTATGTGGATGTTGAAATAATTGTCTTCATAATTATTTAATTTTATAACGGTTCTACCAACTCAAATTGGGACTTTATAGATAAAAATCAACAACTAACAGAACCTGTTAGAGAACTTGAAGATGACAACATAAAAAATACACAAATTATCAATGTGAAGGGAATAAAATAATTAATACTGATGATTAAAAATAATAATATGAATTCTAAGGGACTAACTAGAATTATGATTATAAGATACTTTAATATTATAATAAATAGATTCAATGCGTTTTGAGAATATTCGCATCCCAGTTTCTCTTCTTATGCTCATATGTTTTATAAATTATTCCCATTAATAATTTATTGTTTTTTTATGATTAAATTATAGGGAGTTGAATGTGAATTTCATTCTCATGTTGAGAACACAACAAACCATATGACATCAAACATATTTATTAGATAAAATTTTATTTATTTGAATAAAAATATCATCTTTTAATGATTAGATACACTGTAATAAGTTATATAATATATGAAGAAATGAAATTTTATTCCAATTATACTATAAATACATATTAATGTGTCCACCCTATGTCACTATTATTTCATCTTATATCCTGGGTACATATATTATAGGAAAGGGGTGAGGACGATACCCAGTAAGGGAATAAGTGATTGGGATAACAAAAACATGCGATTAAGAGACATAACAATATAATCATGGGGAATAAAAATAAATAATAAATAAGAGGAATATAGTTTTAATGACATGAATAATAAAATCTAAATCTTTCTACCACAATTAAATGATAAATTCATAATCAGTTGACCATTATCACCAAGGTGTCATAAATGAAAATTTCTAATTTTATTCACCAACATATCGTAAAAAATGAAATATTTTGACTTAAAATATTTAACATATGAATTAATGTAGTAACTTGGAAGACCATAAATATTTATTAATCTAATTTTAGACACAAATAGTATTTAAACAATTTCATTATTAACCTTTGGATGGTAGAAAATGGGTTTCTTGTCAAAATCATGATGTACAAAATAGACTAATTACAAGATCATCGTGTCATTTTTAAAAAAATAATAGAAATGTAAATTTCATTTATTTAAATCCCCAAATCAGAATGAATTTTTAAAAAATATTCAAAAATAATTGAATAAAATATATTTTTTGGTATTCATATAATAACGAAAATACAATTTATCATCTAAAATAAGAAAATTGTAGAACTAAATTTGAAAACATGTTGAGTAATAAAATAATTTTATGAAATTTTAAAATAGGAGGGGAAAAGGGTATCACAATCATAAAGTTATATACATCTAGTTTTTGTATCATATAATGTCTTCCAAAGAACATAGTTTGAAAATTATATGACATAACACATGAAAAGGGAACATGAATGGAAAAGAAATTAGAATATTTTCCTTACCATAAAGAGGTGTTCCAAAAACATGATGATGGAACTTTGTGGGTTTTAGGGATCCTTTGGAGACTCATTAGAAGGAAAAAATCACTGAAACATCGGAGAGGATGGAATATGAGCTAAAGGTATTGGTGAAATGGGGGTGGGAGGATTTATAGAAAATTGGGGGAATTGATTTATAATTTCCAAATATATGTAATAAAAATCGGTGTTGTGGAATATGAAAACCCATTAGCATAACTGTTTTTTATTCTTAATATTTTTATAATATGGATCAAATTTTATGTTATTTTATTCAACAAAAATCGAACACCATTTTTTAATACTTTAATATACATAATTTTTTTTTTATTATACAATTTAATGTTTTCAAAATTCATATTTTCTGTTTCTGAATTTTAAAAGACACATATAGTTTTATAAATTTAATAATATATATTAAAATACAAAATTATAATCATAAAAAAAATTTATTTTTGGTGATTGATTGTATTTAATTAATTGTTACATCATCATTAAAAATAAATGAATTCATAAACTAAACTGAAAACCAAAATGAATTTTTTAATGGTACATTTTAAAATATTGTGTTTTTTAAAATTATCAAAAATTAACCCTAACATTATTACAAACTTTTAATTTCAAATATAATTTTTTTTCATAATAATTTTAAAAATGTGATAAATTTAACTTTTTATTAAATAAATCCTCATTTATTTAAAAATAGATGTCCTAAATTTACAGTCAAATATCTAGAACTCTATAAAAATTTCCGTGGACATTATTTTATCCTTTTTATTTATGTATTACTATTTTAAATAACTATTTGATTGGAAGATATTATTTATAATAAATTATTAAAATATAAAAATCAATATATTTCCTATAAAAACAATTATTCTTTATTTGTGTGTGAAATTTAATTAATCAAATTCACATCAATTAAATTTATATTTTATTTTGAGAAAACAATTTCATAAAACGAATTGATGATATAAATATCTTATTTAAACATAGGAAAATGAACATTAATTATCTGAGTCATGTTTACATATCCTCTTATTACACTCACATACACCATAAGGGTAAATTATGAAATTGAGGTAGTTTCATGGGGTGGTTCGGATACCATCAACTAAGTGGTGACATCCATTAACTTGGACTTCTATTGTAGATTTTTTTTCGAGCTTCAAATATTGAAGCTCATATTAGCACAATGAACACCAGTGATGCTCCCACCCTCACTTGTTTTGAAAGATGGGATACAAACAACATGACCCTGCTAGTTGATTCCATAAATTCATTTTTTCTATATCAATTATCCTATATCATATAAACTTATAAACACTAATAATAATATTATAATTTTTAAAAAATGTTATAGTATCCAATTTTAAAATTGAAAAAAAATCATATTGGACCAACAATCATATAGTGGTAAAATTTCAGCTGCCACAATTCACATTATACCCTATAAAGACCCCTAATTTATTTTAATAAAAAATCACTTAAATTTATCCCTAAGGTTATATTTTTATTTATTAATATTTCTAATAGTTTATTATTATTTTGTTTTTTTATATATAATTGTTTGTAGGGATGATGATTCTAGTAGACTGGGTCGATACGTATATTCCCATTATAGCAATTTTGTTTCATTTTTTCCCCGGTTTTAATGTTGGATATTTTAATTGGTTTTCTAGATGTAAATATGATCATATTTATTAACGAGGAAACATTTTCGAGGATTAAATTTAATTTTTATATGTATAACATTATATAACGTGTAACAAACTATTTTTTCATGAAACAAATAACAATAACAGAGAATGGGTTATTAAATTCTTCCCCCTTAAAAAATTTCATCCATGAAATTTCAACTCATTACCACAGTTGAGAAATGGTGAGGGTACTTCTGTCTCATTAACTCCACATGTTCCCATGACCCATCTTAATATTTTTTTTCCCAATAACACATTTTAAATTTGGTTTGTCTTTTTGTGTAGAACATTATCCCTAAAGTCCAAGATCTCTAAAGGTTTCTCCTCCTAAGAGAATTCAGGTTCCCTATGTACTACCTAATGATTTAGTACATTTGAGGGACCATGTATGTATTGCCTCAATAAAGAAACATGGAATACATCATGAAATTGATCTAGAATTGAAGGAGGTGTTATTCGTTATGAAAATACACCTAGGAAATATGGGATTTCATTGGGATTGAAGTCCATAAGTCTAATAATCCATTTAATTGAATATTATATTTCTTATATCTATTGTGATATACGAAAAAAAATCATGGTCTCCATCATCAAATTCAAAATATCATCAATAATTGTTAACAATTCTTTTTTTCCAACTCTGAGAATTCACTATATTTTTTTTTGAAATAAATAAACATGTTCTATTATCTCTTATATAAAATAGGTCCCAAGTAGCATTCTCTCACAAACACCATCCCATGATACGAGGATTCTACATCACATCCCATATATAACATCAAATATTTCAACATGAATACTCAAGTGGAAGATATTTTTGTATTACAACTATAATAATGGGAGGTTTTGATCCCATCCACCTATAAATTACATCAATCATGTTCTTAGTAAGTCCTCATGTTTTCTAATAGTTCTGTTCGAATGGAAATCAGTTTGGGGGTGATAGGTAGTACTAAAATTAAATTCGTTTCCCATATAATGTATAATAATTTTTCAAAAAATCTATGTGAACATGGGATCGAGATTATAATCTATAAAAAGTGGCACCCTATGATGCCTCACCACTTCCATTACATATTTCATGTATAGTTTGTTAAAAGATAAGTCATCTCTAATAGAGATGATATGGAATGTCGTGGTGAGTTGATTCACTGTTTCATATTTCACATTTTTTACTTTCGATGTTATTGGGAATCTATTGATAAAATATATAGTGATATAGTCCCACATCCATGTAGGTAAGGGTAGTGGTTTCAATTCTCTTTTAGGAATTTTTGTCACCACCTTTAATTTTTGGTACAACAAGGATACTGTAATTTAGTTCTCATTCTAACATTTCATGTTATACACCCAACAATGATCAAACATGAAAGTATAAATTTGTGTTCATTTAGGATGTATGGTGAATGTAGATATATAATCATCATCATTGATATCCACTTTTATTTATAGAATAGATACCCCATATTTAATTTTATGATATTTAAATTCATCTTCTAGATCAGAATTAAACTCATGAAACATACCACTCTTCATAAACATTATCTTATTTTGTAACAATGTATCTTCTCATGGAAGTTTCCTGATCATCCTTAATAATAATTTTGGATATTTTATTTGGTATACGGTTGATGATATACCTTCCCTTATAATTCTCATGTCAAATTTTACTAGGTCCTTGATCAAAGGATCTTATTAAATCGTCATCATTTCTAGAACAACATGTTTATTCATAATTAATACATCACTGATTGTGTTTTCACTTACCTTATGATATTGAATTTAATGTTAATAGACATCACGAAGATCATACCATTTACTTTACCTCATGTATTTTCCTTTTTCATGAACATATACTTCAATAATTGATGGTTTCTGTTTATGGGACATTTATCCCAATATATATATTTTCACCATATCTTAAATGTAATAATGATTATTGCTTTGTAAAGGTTATGTATAGGATGATTTTTCAAATTACGATTTAACTTTACTGATAAATAAGAAATAACCTTGTCATTTTTCATGAGGCAACACCCAATCCTATTCAGACATTCATCGCTATAAATAATGAATCCCTCTCTAACAGAGGATAAAGTTAAAAAAAATTAGAAACAAACCTCTTATTAAATTCATGGATACATTCTTCACACTCATTTATATAGATGTACATATACTCTCATTTATTTAACATGGTTTGTGGATTAAAAAGTCAAGAATTTTTTTTGCAAACACCTAATATTGTTCTTAAAAACCAAAGAACCAATGATAACAAGTTACTGTTGTAGGATGAGGTCACTCTTATATAGACTTTCTCTTCATAGTTTCAACTCGGATTCATTAACTTGTTACAATGTTCTTAAATATACAACTTATTGTAACCAAAATTCAAATTTTATAAATGATACAAAAAAGTTCTCCTTCCTCGTTGTTTTTTTAAACACATAGATGATCTTCATTTTCCTTGTGTTATTTGGAATATATAGAAATTTTATTAATAAAAAAAACAAAAATTTATCAAGGGTGCCCTTAATGTGTCTATTAATAAAATCCTATAATATTATTGGAGAATTAGTCCATCCTATATTTATGATATATTATTTGGAACAAAGTATTTTTAATATATTATTTATTCACTATCAATTGATGGTACATACATCAGATGTTAATATTGGAGAAGTGTTGAGACCCACGAATCTATTCAAATAAATCATCAATATATGGGAGAGGGTACATTATCTTCACTATGTTCCTATTAAGTTCTCAATAATAAATTATTTATCCACATTAATTCTTCCTTATTCATAAAAAATAGAAAATATTCTCTAATAGGATTAATATTTTTTAAGAAAAATACCTTATCTAATATATCATGGTGATGCTTAATTAATTCCTCTATCTCCAGAATTGTCATTACATATGGTGTCTTTGATATTAGCTTGGATTTATGTGTGACTTCAATTGAGACCTCTACCTATCGTTCTAGGGGAGTTCCTTGTAACTCAACATGAAATATATAATTGTATTCTTGAATGATGGGGACATTCTATCATGACATGACCCAGGCTAGGGCTCAGGCCACAACTACCAAAGACTGCCTCCATAGGTTAGGTGGTGGTAAAATGTTCCAAAGGAATAACTAACTCATTGAGGAATTTTCCTAATAAAATTTACACATGCACACATATAACTAAATGAAACAAATATAGATTAAATGATTTATAAGATTAATAACTCTTTTAATGTAATAAAAACAAGATTGATCCTCTAGTAATTACAAAATTAAGGTAGTTAAAATTGAATGTAATGGGGGACAATACATTTCCAACTATAAATGTGTCCAAATATGATTGAAAATATGAAAATTAATCATATAAGGAGAGATCCACTCCAAAACCACAGGATACGATCATCAAAAATTTCTTAAGAACCCAATATCCTAAGAACCTCGAAATTCATAATCATCCATTCTATCCTCGGCAAAAGACAAAACATGCATGGGAAAACCCCATGCAAGGATGAGTATAATCGTAACTAGTATAATGCCTCTAAACATGAAGGGGTAGTCTTAAGAGATAAAAAATAAGAAGTAATGTTGATGATACATAAATTATAGTAAAAGAGTATAGCTCAACCCCACAATGATTGAATGTATTCTCATCCATGGTGAATAGAAAAAATAAGGAGAGTAGATGAAATAGGGATCAAGATATTTCCACATGTTGTAGGATAGTAGACTCATCCAATCCCCAGAAGGAAGAAATTGAAATCATGTGGCGTACCCCTAACATCCTCACCTATCATAGATTGAGAGTAACCTAACATATGGATTCGATGAAAAATAAGGGAATATATATATATAAATATAAATATAAATTTTATTAGTCAACAAATCCCAAATTAGAGTGTAACATCCCAGATCCGGGTACCGCCCAAAGGTTCCCCTAACCCATTTGGCCACATAACCTCAAGGGAATTTCCCATAATTCCAAAGGCTACCAACTTTCAGTGAGGGACATGGAGTGATATTGGGTAATCTATTCCCTCATTGGTGGAGTATACAAAGTGGAAGAAAAATTTTAAATAATATTGGATGTAATAATACCATGGAACGATAGTAAACAGTGGATTACTGATAGTAAATAAACAAATGGAGAATATATATTTATATATATAAAAATTATATATGTAACATATTTCTAGGAAAACCACCAGACATGTCATGATGCAATAAATATAACACATAAACCAAAGAATAGAAAAGAAAGTAAACTCAAATAGAATTTCAAGCCTCAGGTTGGTCCCATTCTCCCCAGCTCCAACAGTAATCAAGTATCTAATGAAGAAGGGATCTTTCTTTAATCTATACCTACAATCATAGAATCTGTTTGTGTCCAAATAATGATCGAAAGCGTGTGTGAGATGAATCCTAGAAGGAATCCACCAAAAGAACTATGCCTAACTGTCCGTGAATATATATAGCAGTTAATATAAAGAAATAAAGAAATAAACATATATGTACTCAAGAGTAAACAATATTATAGTTTTTAATTACATTCATTTAAATTTATTATTCAATAATTTGAATCTGGAGATATTAGGATCTTTCGTATGCTCTATATCCCCCTTGTAATAGTAACGAATTGATTTCTTAGAAGACCATCTAATCAATCTGGTAAGACTGCATCCAAGCTTATGCTTTGTCTTGCAGGACTCATAACAATCATGGAATCAATCAATAACAACCCTCTATAAAAGATCACGAGGTCTAACCCCTTTGGTCCCACATAACACTAATCAATTACAAATGACCTCCTGGGTATCACTCATTGTTAATACCCCTTGTTCAACATAGATTTAATAAATATAAATAACCTCCTAGGTAGTTGTCACGGAAAATACCCCTAGCTCAACATAGAATAAGTAATTATAAACAACCGCCAAGGTAATATCATGGTCAATACCCCCTTGTTCAACATCTAAACCAAGGATATCATGATTATGTTTAAATAATGTGGTTGTCCCCACATTATTCCAGGTCCAAGGCTCTCACGACTCATTTGAAAAATAGTGCACCCATAATATCAAAACATCCCATGTAATATATAACTACTATATTGATAATAATTCATAGATCATATCACATTAATTTCATATAATCAATAAAAATCCATCATAATATTTCAAGGCGTGGAATAAAAGTTTCCAAACCCTATACATAAGCAATAACCCCTTTTTAATCAACCCAACCATAACAGGTAATAAGAAGGGTTTAATTCCAAAAAACTTAATACCCCAAAAATGGGTATGTGAAACCTAAAAAAATATAATCCAAATACAATAAAAAAAGGCACAAACCACATACATTAATATCTTTCAATTAATATAGTTGAATGTTGGCCCTTGAATCTTCCTATAACATAGTTGGTCTATAAAAACATGAAAAATACCCAAACATGAATAACTCAACATAGATGAATAATTAGAATGAAAGGATTTAGGGGAATCGAGAAATCATCAATGGGAATCCAATGCACCCAGAAGTGTCTCAATCTGAACATGGATAATGAATTGGGAGGGGTTTTATGTTTTTTAGATGTTCTATCACTCTCCTTTACGAACCAAGAGGAGAAGAAGGTGTTTCTGAATATTAGATTCGACCTTACTTTGATTTATTGATTAAATAAGAAAACTAAATATTATGTTAATTAAAATTTCATGTCGTTTTATTGCCTTAAATGGCCCCACCTTAAGCGGTCTTCCATGTCACCACATAGCCGTGTAGTCATCTATTATACGGCCAGTACGTAGTACTCAAGTACACTGCATGTACATAGATGTATAATGCATGTACTTAGAAAAAAAATCCATTTTTCATACTTTTTATAAAAGTCAACCAAAAATGAATATTCATAATTGAATTGATGATTTACATTCTTAAAAACATCCCCCTTAAGGATATTCATCCTCAAATTGCCTTTTCAATAGTGGTGAAGAAAAAACTTCAAAAAACTCGGGCCACTATGATTGCACATAATCATCCCTCTCCCATGTCTCATCCTGTACATTCTCATCCTTCCATATAACCCATACTTTAGGAATAGTCCAGCCACAGAGAACCTTACTGCTATGATCCACAATATGAATAGGGTTCTCCTCAAAAGATGCATCCACATCTAACATAACCTATTTGGGTTGAAAAATATGAGATGGGTCTGAAATGTAACATCATAGCCGAGAAACAGGAAAGAAAATGTGCATATCCTGGTACCTCTAAGGTAAATAAATTAAATAAGAAATTGGTCTGACTCTCCCCAAAACCTCAAATGACCCGACACATTTTGGTGAATGCTTCCCACATCTCCTAACCATCCCTTATCCCATCCATGGTGGGGCACGTATGAAAATATGATCTTTGACCTCAAACTGCAGAGGTCATCCCCATCAATGAAAAGATGATTTCTATCAATACAATGCATTATAAATACTCTTCCAAATCAACTCCACCAACTCTGTGGTCTCCTAGATAATATGAGTTCCCAACGTAGTTGCCTCTCCAGCCTCCATCCAACATAGGGGTGATTGGGATTTCCAACCAAGAAAATCCTCACAAGGTACCTTATGAAAAGTTGGTTAAAAAATATTAATGTTGGAAAACTCTACTAGGGGTATGTTTCTCTCCCAATACCCCCCAATTCTAGGATGCATGATCGTAGAATTTCCTCCATAACCAGAACCATGCACTCAGACTATCCATTTTTCCATGGATGGTAAGTTGTACTCAGAAGTACCTTTGTACCCAAAGCCCTTTGTAGTCCCTTCCAAACATGAGAAGTAATCTAGGAGTACCATTCTAAAATGATAGAGTGTAGAACCCATTGAAATCATACAATCTCATGGATGTACAAATTTCGAGGAACATCAATAATGGATGTTTTGTTGATCGGTAGAAAATGTTCATCCTTCATGTCTCTGTTAACAAAAAACCCATACAACTTAATTTCCTCTACGTGACCACTGTAAAACCATCCATAAGTCTTTCACGAAATCATTCCAAATCCACTCAAGAATAAATAACTAATGTAAAATCCCTACTAGTGGCTAATGCACCCCCATCACCTACAGATAGGTAGAACAAATCATAACAAATCTAGATACATCCCTCTTTATACATTCCCACCTATAATAATGATGTAGATCTCGATACATCATGGTGTCACCAGGATGAAATGCAGAAATTGGGGAATGAAAATATCACATGATCTCTTTACATATGTCTAATAACACCCATTCATGTCCGTGAAAACATAAGACCTCATTGTCACCTATGGTCCACCCAGGAGTAATGTCCTCGCCTAACACACAAACTCGTAGGACTAGGACTTCTTAATTTGGTAGTTTCCTCCTTCGAACTCACTCCAGAAGAGTAGAGGTAATATATATTGAATGAAGAAGCGTTTTTTAAATTATGTTGTGGACATTCAATAGCATCTCAGATAATAGTTCCATAAGCATCCACTCACGGATGGCTTCTTGAATTATCTGTTTTTGAGTCCTCCTACTCAATGCCTCAACCATTTCATTTCCTTTATTAGGTTTGTAGGAATGATCAATGTCGAAAGATTTAAGGTACTCAACCCACCATTATTGTCTCATATTTAGATATCACTATGTGAATATATACATGATACTTTTGTGGTTCATGTATAAGAAAAAATTCACTCCCAAAATAAAATGTCTCCAACTGCGCAGGGCTTGCACATCTGCAGATAACTCGAGATCATGTGTTAGGTAATTACCCTCATGTTGCATCAACTATTGAAACCCATATGAAAATAATCCTTCCCACAACATAAGAACTACTCCCAGACCAATACATGAATCAATGCATTAAATAGTGTATCTCTTGCATGACTACTGTAATATAAGTATCAATACTGAAGTCATTTTCACATTCAACTCCTGAAAGGCTGAATCACATGATTCCTTCCACAAGTACTTCACACCATTCTTAGTCAGGAATATCATTGGAATAGATAAGCGTTAAATGTTCTGAATAAAGCGTCTATACAAACTATCTAGACCTAAAAAACTCTTCACCTCAAAATAGTTCATTAGCACTCCTAGGAAACTACTGCACTCATTTTCTATTGGATTACTGATACTCCTCTCTATGATATTACAAAACCAATGAATTGAATCTATTCCATCCAAAAGTGAAACATTGAGAGCACATAATAAAACTGATTTCTCCTAGTGTACTCAATAGAATGAAAAGATGGTTGACATGGGATTATCATGTGTGAGATTACACCTAGATATTGTATACGAGGTCAACCATAAAAGAAACTGACTAAGGATGGAACCCTCATTTCATCAGTGCCATGGAAACTGTCAGTGTGTTCATATGACCAAACAACATAAAAAATACTCATATAGACCATGCATACTCTGAAAAGTTGTAAGAGGTATATTTGATGGTCAAACGTGCAACTGATGATAACCAGATCTCATGTCATTCTTGGAGAACACCCGGGATCATCAAATATGATAAAAGAGATCAACAATGATGATAAATGGATATTGATTCTTAATTTATACTATTTCAGTTTCTGATAAACCACTCATATTCTGAGTGTCCCATCATCCTTCTCTAAAAAAAGGATATGTGAACCCTAAGGAGATGTAATGGATCAGATGAAAAAACTTTTCATTTAGCCCCTCAAACTAAATATTGAGCTCCTATAACTTCGGTGTAGCCATCCTATAAAGAGTAATAGACACTAGTTTGGCTCCTGGCACAATCCCAATAGAGAAATCTTACTTTCTCTCTATAGGTATTCCTAAAAATACATCTAGTAAGTAATTTATGAAATGATCCACCACTGTTGGAACGTCCATATTTGATGTCCCCTTGTCCTGTAGATATAAACTAGAAATATGAGTTGAAATTACTCCCAACATAGGATTCTTGGGATGGCTCTACTGCCATAGACATCATATTCTCCCTTGTGTAAAAAATAACTTCTCTATGGTGACGTGAAACTCACTCTACAGTGATTGAAGTCAACAAAGGCTTGAAAAGAGACTAACTAGTCCATTCCAATATTGAAATTGAAGCTTATAATCTCTAATACATATAGGTCCCATAAGATTTTATGCCCATAGACCTAAAGAGGAAACATCATGCACAAGAGTATACTATCTTTTCTAATCCCCAAATGAGCTTTTAGCATCATAAAATTATAAAAGGTAAATAGAAAGATACCAAGGTTCACTACAACGAAAACATATATAAAACTATGAAAAGTCTATATTTTGAAAAGAGACGAAGATAAAAATGAGGAAACAAGAATCATACCTATAACTGTAGAGGTTATGGGATCCTACTCTTTCTATGTTTCTCTACTCTAAAATTCTCACATGTACCATGGCTTTGTGACCTTTACTGACTTGCATCAGCTGATCCACCATTAGGTTGCTGAAAACCTACCTTTTGGCTTCCATGGTCATGACCACCACCTCATCTTGAATGCCCTAATGAACACCAGTTCCCTGAGTGATGTGAAGCTTTTGGAACCTCTCCTAAATGTGGAGTCATAACTCATTCCCTCCAACTCACTAAAGGTGAGAAAAGCAACAAAATAAACATGATGATGGCCCATATTACCACATGATAGACACTCAACTGGGTCTCTTAAGCACTAATTTATCATGTTACCACTCTTCCAATACTGGTAGCACCTCACCTGGATACCAAATAATACATCCCTCCTACTGGATTCACCACATGAAGGCTCCTTGCGGTGCTTCCTGCTATCAAACGAAGGAGTACAAACCAGGGATGCTAAACCATGATGTCTCGTAGCTCCCAACTACCTCAGAATACACTTGTTAATTAGTCATTGGTTTAATATAGCATTTTCTGAAGTCAACCTGAAATCATTATCCTATGATCATATATTGTACCTGAGACCATACTCAAATCACATATCCAATGATAAATTGTCACCTCCCAAACCTGGTGTTAATTACTGAATCTCTATAAAGTGATATGAATAACGCATCACTGAAAGAGTACCCTTCTTCAAATGAATGAACACCAGTGCTTAGTCAACCCTCAACATCATAGGGTAGATATAATCATAGAAGGTCCTCTGAATATCCTCTTTATCCATATCCTGAGGACATCCCACCTAGAAATAACATCCCAACATCTCTTGGAAGAATCACACAGCTTGTACATCGCATACTTTATGCTCATCCTTGAAAGAATCTACAGATGCTTGATGATTGAGAGAATGACCTCCAACCATGTATTTGTAGCCTGTGGTCCTCCATCACCTAAAAAAGTGGGATGGTGTAGCAGCTGGAAGACCTATGTAAACTCTTCCATAGTCAGGGTAGGATCTCGCTCTCCCAGAAAGGTCTGAATCATCCTCAAAAGGACTTTATAGAAAAGTTCATCATCACCTGTGTCTGGTATAACACATGTTGCCACAGACAGGCATGATGGGAGGATCTACTGGTAGTTCATGATCAACCATTTCTAGTATCTGATCATATACATGTACCTGGTGTACAACTGGAGGACATCTTGGAGGTATGACTCTACAAGGTAAATCTAACATGTTCGTTAAATAACATCAAGGACTCTAACATAGAGTTTCAAGAACAAAACAAGTAAAGGAAAGGATTCTTGTTTTACAAAAGAAGGTTACACGACGTGTAGAACAATTACACGACATGTTCCCTTTATGCATTAACATGGGAATGTACTATTACCATACTGGTCATGTAACACCTCATACACACGGCATGTTCATCCGACGACACATTGTGTACTTCAATTTTCCATCCTCCCAGGTACTTATACACATCTAGAACTACACGGTTTTGGTGGTGAAACACTACATGGATTGTTCATCCTAGAAACAGTGTGTACCACTTATGTTCAATCAACCCATGATGTTAGTCACATGAACGGATGCACAATGTGTATAAGCTAGACATAGTGTGTACATCCCATGAATCATTCACCCATGTCGTTAGTCACATGGATGGATACATGGTCTTTTTCAACACGTCTTGTACTCTCAGTTCATGGCGTGTTCTTCCAAAAATTTATCAAATCAATGTCTATGCACACATAGTCATTCACAGGGTCAAAAACTACACAACATGTACATATGGTACACAATGTGTATTTAATAAAAGATGTTTCTTCCAGAATAGAAGAACACATGGCGTGTGTTCATTATAGCACATGCCGGGTTGTCTGGGTATCCATATATTATATCTCTGAAACTTCTCGTGAACCCTTAAAAAAATAAATTTTTTCCAAGGCCAACCATGTTCCTATCTGTAAGAGAACATACACCATGTGGATAAATGTTTACAACCTTATTAATATCATTATTTAATTGAATTCAATTAATATTCAAACATGATCCATAAAATTATAATATAAGAGGGCCCATAATACCTTAGGGACCAAAAATTGGAATCCATCCAAATGAAACTTTACATATACAAATACCCTATAAAAATTAATAAGTATTTCTATCATGATATCATCCACAATATCCTGCATATCTATAAAAACATCTATCTAAACAACATTTAATCAGTAATGCTTCATAAATGGAATATAAACAATGAATGAAATGTGATCTCTAGAAAGTTCCTATATGAGGAATGAAATGGAATACCCTCAACTTATTAGGTAGAAATAGAAATAGAACAACAATGATATAAATCATAAAAGAAAAAAACAACTAAATCACCCAATGTTGAAATCAAATCAAAAGTAATAATTGAAAAACATAAAAAATTTCAATATTCGAGGTTACAATTATTTTCCATGTACACAGGTTTGGTACTCCTAGGCACAACATTTTACAACTATTTATTTCTTATGATCCAAATATATAGGCTCTAAATAGTATGGAAAAGTATAAATGCATACCTTCTTTGACCCCACATTGTAACATCCTGAATCTGGGTGTCACACAAAGGTTCCATGAACCCTCTTGGATACATAACCTCAAGCACGTTTCCTCAAACACTAGAGGCTTCCCTCTAGCGATGAGGGTCCCGGTGTGATATCGAGGAAAATATTCCCTCATTGGCAGTGTACGCATAGTAGAAGGAAAATAGTAAACGATAACTAATGTTGTAATACCATGCTATGATTCTAAACAACGGAAGGTTGATAGTAAAAAAGAAAATAGAGCATATATATATATATAAATGATGCATGTAACATGTGTCTTGGAAAACATCCAAACAAATCATATGGCTGTAAATAAAATATAGAAACTATTGTATAGAAATGAATTTAAACTCCAACAGCATCTCAAGCCTTAGCTTGGTCCCATGATAAAAATATCCAACAACAATAAAGTACCTAATGATGAAGGGCGCTTTCTCTTATAAATACCAACAATCAAGTAATTTGTTTGGGACCAAAGAATGCCCCAAAGAGGATTTGAGATGAATTAAAATAGGAAACCATAAAAAGAACTATGCCTAACTATCCGTGAATATATATAGCATCTAATATATGGAAACAAATTAATAAACTAGGAAGTACTCCAAAGAAAACAATACTATAGTTTTCAATTACATTCATTTACATTTATTATTGAATTATTTGAATCACGAGATCTCAGGATCTAGCCTATGCCCTATATCCACATCACGTAATAGTAACAAACATATGTCTTAGAATACGATCTAAATAATGTAGTACGACTAAGTCCAATCTTATGATTTGGATTTGCATACTCGTTACTATCTAGAAATCAATAAACAAAAACACTCTAGGAAATCTTTCTTGATCTAACCCCTTTGTTCCCACATAGAACAAATCAATTTCAAATGACCTCATGGGTAGCTCTCACAGTCAATACCCCATGGTCAAAATTGCATCAATAAATATAAATGACCTTGTGGGTATCTCCCACGGTCAATAGACCTAGGTCAAGCTAGAATAAGTAATTATAAAAGACATCCTAGGTAGCTCTCACGATCAATACTCCCCTGATCAATAACTAAAACAAGGATCTCATGGACTTGTGTAAATAAGGTGGAAGTCCCTAAAGTATTACAAGTCCAAGGCTCTCATAGTCCCTTGGAAAAATAGTGCATGCATAATATAAAAAAATGATGTAATCTATAATGACTACATGGATTAACATTTCTAGTACATATCATAATCATTTCATATAATAAAACAAACTCCATACTTATCATTAAATGGATGGAAAACAATGTTTCTATCCATATTCATAAGCAACAAACACTTTTTAATCAACCAAACCATTACGAGTAATAATTAGGGTTTAATTCCCAAACACAGTATACACCAAACAATGATATGAAGCACTTAAGAATATATAATCCAAATACAATCAACAAAAGGAAAAAACCACCTTCCATGATATTGTATTATTGATATACATGATCATATTACATTTTATTTTCCTATAATGGAGTAGATCTACACAAATGTGAAAAAAACCCCACCTTGAATAACATTAGAGAGAGGATGAATAAGGAAGAAAGGATCTTGGGGAATTGATATCTCACTTTTTGGATTCCAATGCATTCTTCGACATCTTAATTGGATCTCAGATGTAGAATCAAAAGCATTTTGTAGTTCTTCGGTCATTTTGTTGCAATCTTGTATGAACCATGGGGTGAAGTTAGTGTTTTTTAAGAAAGTATGTGACCCCACTGTTATTTATCGAATAAAAAGAATAATAAACAATTTTTTCATTAAATTAACACATCGTGTAGTAACCATAACCACCCCCACCTTATACAGTCTTCCAGGTCACCACACAACCATGTACTCTAATGTTACATGACCAATATGTGGATGTATATCATACCCAGGTACACAGCCTATACTAAATTGTACCCAGCGTGTTCTATGAAGTACAAAGAGTGTACATAGAAAAAATACCCTTTTCTTAATTTTCCTAAAAAACAACATGAAATCAGGATACATACCTGAAATGATGATTCAGGTTCATATAGAGAGAGTAAGGGGATCTCCATCTCCTAGATCTCCCTAAGAAAAAGAGTATGGAATAGTTTTAAATTCCCGTCTCTAATGCTCTACATCCCTTTCCTCTTCCATGAAAACATATGTCTGAGAAAATAAATCCCCAACAATTTATATTATACATTTGGTTGTTGTACTAACTCTCCAGTACATTTTTTTTGTCATATCACAAGAATGATTCTCATAGGGGAAAGCATCCATCAATCTAGTGACTCTAAATCTACCTAAAACCCAGTATCATCATTATATCGTGATGTTAAGGGGCAATAATTTCTAGGTAGAATACCCATTCCATGATTCAATAGGAGGATTCCACTCAGGTATTTCTTAAAGAAATCCACATCCCGACCCCACATGAAGGAAATGCTCAAGAATTTTAAAGGGAAGATCAGTCTCCCTATCCCATTTGAGGGGAACACATAGAATAATTCAATGCGCAACTCCACTACCTAGTTGTACTAGAGGGCAATTTCATGAAGGTTAATCGAGGAACTCCGCTTCCCATCCCTACAGGAGGGTAATGCCCGGAAATGTCATCTAGGGACTTCTCTGCCCAGACTCACTAGAGGGTAACACCAAGAAGAGGTCATTGAGGAACTTTTCTTCCCAATCCTACTAAAGGGTAACACCTGGAATAGGTCATCGTGGAACCCTACTACAAATCCCGGCTAGAGGGTAATTCCTAGAAATCATTTTTGATCATCCATGATTATTGTCATAATCAGGTGTTACCTAAACCATGCACCATATCTTGAACAATTCAAACAATATCTAAAAACCTGCAACTTAGGGAACCATCACATTCAATGATGAGAATAACATATTGTATCCTATTATTAGGGAAGAATATGAATTCAAACAATTGAGATAAATTCAATCATGGTTTTCAAAAAAAAATTAGGAGTTACACGGTGTGTGAGGGGTCTCAAATAGTGTGTAGCCCCACTTCACAACATTTTTAGGTCCCTAGCCGATATACAGATCCCAATTATATCAGTGAAAACACGGTGTAAGTGGAGTAAAGAGTGTGTCTGACCTATCTGGGGAATCATCTGTGTGATGATCAACATGTATGTTTACATGGACCCCATTTCTATATTCCATCGTACATGAAATTATCTAGGTCATGTAATTCCACATGTATTCCCATCAGTCTGACCTGTCACATGGTTTTTTCCTACTAGGGAATGGGTACACGTCATTCCAGGGTGGACTAAAATCTCTAACTTTAGGATTACTCAAACCCTATCTGTCAACACAGAATGGCCTACATGCCATTTTTTCATCATGGAACATGGATTGTAGTTGAAATTTTCATTGATTTCTATATCTGTGATCCGCATAGTAGAAGTGTCTTTGCTTGTTTTACATTTCTGAATATATCACCTTCAAAACAAAAAAAACATGTGGATATGGACATGTTGTTCTTTTTGTAATTGTCGTTCACCAGGAATCCATTATATTCACTGACAATGGATTCTTTCATTATTTATATATGATACCATGGATGTAATGATTGATTAATAGAACATTAACAACCAAAACATTCATCCTTTAATTGAAATGTTTTTATATTTACATTCTGTTCATCAAGCCATTAAATTTTCATTGATTCTCCCAAAATCAAGGAGTATATTATATCTCGGGACCTCCTGAAAAAGTTGATATGGGACCACTAGGATCTCACATGATATTAACACCAATAATAATGACAAAAAATTAACATAGCCAATCATTAGATGTCTTTGACCATGTGTTCATGAATAATGAACAAGAACATGGATTTTGGATTAGAAAACAATGATAAAAATTGATATTTTAGTACATAGGTGCATACAAAGGTTTCAATGGAGGAATAGATTGAAGAAGAGCTAACGTTCCACTCAATAATTTAATAATGGTTTTAAAGGAAAAAATTGACTAGTCCAGCAATTTTTTGGATCGATCACTGGTGAAGAACACATTCATTGATGATTTGAGAGAATCTTCTGCATTCGTTGCATCTAATATTATCTAATTTGATTGATTTTTCATTTTTTTCCAAAATGTTCACCAAAAGAGGTTGACAAGGGATTTTTCAACAATTACTAGACTGTGAGGACATCATTAGAAAACAAATATAACAATATATTCAAAATCATTTAGAATTAGGTAAAATTAATAAATTATATTAATTAAAAATAAAATAAATTCATTTAACATATTGCTAATGTGCGAGGGGTCCAAACACCCATCACCAACCAATATTATACCTATCCTAGGGGAACAAAAAAATTTAGACGAAACCATTTTTTTCGATTTCTGATCCAATAAACCTCTTAAAATTAATCCTATTTTATTTATGAAGTTAGGAGTGAGCAATGTAAAATATTTTCAATATATTTTATAAAATTAATTCTCGGCATTTCAGTACTGGGAACTGCATGTCATATAAGAGCCTTGCAATGTAAATATGAATAGTAATGTTTAAAAGTCTAATAAGAAATAAAATAAATCTATATCACTCCCTCTTCCATGATTTTCATCACTAAGAAGAAAAAACTTGGAAAACATCTCAGGATACTATGCCCACAATTGGTTATACCACTCCCAGGAACTCAAATGAACATTTACATGCTGCCCAAATACACGAACGAAAGGGATGGTCCATCCACATAGGGTATACACCTTCCAATACTCAATCACCATTTGGTACACTACACTGGTGTCCCTATACTTGATTTCCAACTCACCCAATTCGATAAAATGTGTATGGTCATGTATGTATCTCCTTAGTTGGGACACATGGAAGACATTCTACACCTGCACCGACTATGGAGGTTGGGATATCTGGTAATCCACATCACTAACCCTCTACATGATATCAAATAACAGAATGAACCTTAGTGATAACTTGACTACATGGATGAACCAAAACCAACCACATTGTGGGGATAATCTCAAGAAAAAATTCTCTCCCTGCTCAAACTACAAGGTTCTTTGATAGTGATCTGTGTAAGCATTCTATATGCTCTAGGCCATTCTCATCCATCTGTGGATGAACTGTGATTTCTCCATTATCAATTTCACCATCTGTAGGCCCACAAATATTTCTCACCAATCAATGTTCATCACATGGGTGATGTGAATGGTCACCTGTATAGGGGCACAAAAGGTTCCTTGATGATTATTGAGTGGTTGCTTTTATTGTACATGAACTCTACCAGGGGAAGGTGCTCCCCCTAGATATTACTGATTTCAAACATCCAAGCCCTTAGAATATCATCTATAACATGGATAGATTCATCATTCTTCTCATTGGAATGGGGTGAAAGGATGTACTGATCCACACCATGGAACTAAATTCCCCAGGCATGCATCTTGACAACCAGGATATAAACTACATATCATGGTTCTAGATTATCATCGAGGGAAACCCATGAAAAAAAATGATCTTACATACGTAAAACTAACAAAAAAAATCCATTGAACCCTACTCCCCAAGAGAAAGGAAGTGTACCAACATTTTGAGTTGGTCAACTATTACTCATATGGAATAATTACCCTTCACTGTGTGATGAATCCCTTTGATGAAGTCCATTTACATGTCATCCCACATCAACTAAGTGATATCAAGGGGTACAAATATACCAGAACATGGGGATCAAATTTTATGTAATGATATCCATGTTTCCAGGAGATTAACACAATTATAATTAATCTAATTCATGACCATAACAATTAACGTTGAATTCATCTTTAAATTTTTTCCACACCAGGATGTATAGAAATGGGATTACTGTGGAACACCCTCATCACATCATCCTATATCATGAAAAAACAATTATTCTCCTTTGTAACATAATGAAATGATTCCCTCATTTAGAATATTTATATGGTGAGTCTCTTATTGATATCTAATCCCATAATACCTCTTATTAGATTTCTCCTAGCTTGGACCCTCTGACACGCTCAAGAAGTGAAAGATCTAGCAACAAAGACTAATGAAATGTTTTACCCTACTACACCACTAAGGTAATCTTTTGGGAAGCTAACTCCCTCAAAAACCTTTTCTTTAATAGATCATAGGACAACCTATTAGAGGTATCTAATAAAATTTTGTCCATACCTTAATTATTGACTATCTTGATGTTATAGTATTAAAGGAACCCCAACATGCCTCACTGCCTCAGGTTCATATCTCTCAATGTGAAGATGTACTTGAGACTATAGTTGTTGGATTAAAAAAATGAAGTTCCCTCTTAGATGGTAATTTATACACTTCTTCAGGGATAAGAATACAACTACCATCTCTATGTCAAGATTTCACTAGTTTTTCTCATGGGTTGTCAACTACCTCTACCCATATTCCATAACTACATATCATTGCATCAACATGAATCCAAGCCCAGCTACTAAACCCTAAAAATACATAATGAACTCATTTATTTCCTATGGTATCTTAATAGTGGATCTATCATCATCCAGTCACTCTACTCCTCAATAGACCTATAGAACATCTCAAAAATGATAAATGGAAACTATTTCTATGTTAGGACAGTCAATGTGGTTGTGATTATAGAGAATTATTCCCCAAAAATAATGTACTACATGTCCAAGACAAGGAATCTCAACACCTCCTAAACATACATGGTTGGATTCCAAGAAATAATTGAATCGATAATTGCTAGATCAATGGATAATCTATTATAGAAAATGACTTTTCCTGAAAAAATGAATCTCATCGTGTTAGAACTAGAACATGATGATCATTCTATTAAAATATTGCTCTCAATGAATGTATAGGATCATCCTCAAGTACTCTTCATGGGCATCCTATGTTATTGAGTAGAGGAGTAAGTTGTCTGTGATGATAAAAATAAAATGGTCCAAGTACATTTGGAAGAACTAGTTCATCTTATAAATGAACATGGTGGGGGGAAATCTACCCTAAAAAGGAAATCAGACCAAAACACATAGTGTTCGTATTGATATCAGATTTCCATATTAAGACTATCAGTATCATGACATATCAGTTAGTGGTGGACAGACCTGATATAGATCTTCAAGATCCCTCTCAACACTAACAATAGATCTAATATGTCATCAATAAATGAAATGTGGTACTTTTTATATATCGTAGCCTAGTTTAGGCGATGATAATTTACTCATATAAATAATATAAAATCCACCTTTTCATGGAAAACATTGGAGCTTCCTATTAGAGACACACTGGGTCTGATGAATCATTTTCTATGAAGTCCTCCAACTGAAACCATAGCTATAAGAGCATATTATTTTTCATCTGATCTGCCACATAAGATATTAGAGAATTATTTGGATGCATTTCAATGAAAAATTTCCTCTCCCTCTGCATAGGTAGTACTGAAACATTCTTATGGTAGATGATCATATAATCCTCCAAAACATATGGAATTGATCTTTCTAAAGAGAATGATAGAACAAGGACTATAATCACCAACTAATTGGTGGTTGGTTGCATCCTCTAGTTCAATTAATCTACATACCTTGCAATGAGACGTATCAAGCCCAAAATCATGAATTGGGTCCTATCAATGCATAGAAATCTAAATAGTCTATGGTGACTTTCAATAGAGGCTCGAACCATGGAAGGCCAATCCATACATAAGATGACATCGTAGGGTTCAACCGTGATGGAAAAAATGTCCCATGTGAACATCTCTTTCTCAATAAATATATATAACTTTCAATAGATTAATGATATAGAATATGTGTTCCCTATTGGTAGCTCTAGTAAAAATGGATGTGCAATAACCTTAATGGGGAGATCCAGCTCTCGAACCATGAGTAGAGATTATATGGAATGATTAAAACATGTGTCTAGTAATACAGATGTAATAGTAAAATAAACACATACCATACATATGATCATCTCATGTCTTGTAGGGTCATAATCCTTCAATTCATGAATTTTTATATGGACCCAACTGCAAACTCCATGATCCTAACATGGGCCACCAGGTGGTGGTGGTGGAAGTAGCTAATAACATCATCCTCCACCTACATCTCTTTTTTATCCTCTTCCAGCTCCTCCTCTATGGAACACCATATCCACACCAAGGGGATCCCATATCATGGTGGTCAATAATATATCTTTTTCAGATTATCTACATATATAGCAAGGTAATCTCATTAAATGTGACTTATCCTATCACATGCAATGAAATTCACTTCTCTAATCTGCGTTGATGCACTATGCTTCCTCATTCCCATATGACTATGTGTCTGAGTCTGCTCATCAAAGGGTCTCATGCTCGGAGGTGCTGGATCCAAGATTCTACTATATGCTGCAGACAACTCAGGTTTACAACACCTAATGTCTACTGAAGATATCCTGCATCCCTATAATAGAAATATCACTATCACTAATTCTTACTCCAGCACCCTTTCATATTTAGGGATGCATAAGGTAACATCACTAGCTTAGATCTTTTGGGACATACCCTTCTCAAGTTTCCGTTATCATAAGTAGTCATCACGGTTAATGTCAAGGGAGTATCATTTATGTTATGAGTAACTCACCGCACACTCATCCACCAGCATCCCACCATTTGTAAGCTCTATATGATCATGGATTCATATTGACAGTAGGTAGGAGGGTCAATACTCATCACAGAATAGCTACTAAAAGTAATCCCATGACACTATGGACTCATCATGAATTAGTGTAATGAGGCTCAACCATCACCAATCAACTATATGGGCATGGATGGCTACTAGGGTGACCAAATAATCCATCAGGGTCCCAACAAGAATGAATATATTGACTTAGAACTCTATCCAATCCTCTGATGCCTAAGGATCTCGATCACCATAGAACTGTAGTGGTCTCTAGTGCTAGAACTTTTGAATTTCACAAAGCCTATGAACACCCCTAGATAACTCTACTATGTTGATCTACATCTCGACAGGATGTGGTGATTCTATCTACCAACCTTGTGGAAGGTGGTCATAGGATAGACCCAAAACTAAGGTCTCATCACTCATAGAATAATTTTCATGAAAATTATGTGATATCTTTTCTAGCTATCATTGAAGAGTCCTCCTAAATTTCACCAATGTGTACAATGGTTAGGGGTTCATATTCACACACATATATATATAAAACAATTGGGAGATGAATCTAGAAGTATAGTCCATGACCGAATCCTATATGATGTTTGAACCATTAATACATACAAAAACATATCTTAGTATGCCGAGTCGAAAAACATGTAGTAAGGTTCCTCATGAATGGATACATCAATCTGCACACCCTCAACGTACTCCCTAGCCTGAGATACACACTCAAGAAAAATTGTCACTTCTTCTCAAATTATAACCAAATCCTCTTAAGTGGATTAGTCTGACCATTTTCCAATTGTATAAACATGCACTGATACCAATATGTCACAACCAAAAAAAGATGGGGCTTTAGCCAAAACCAGCCCATGCATTCATCCATAGGCCAGGTGGTGGTGAAAAGCAAAGATGGAATATATAATTTAGGGATGAATTTTTCAATTAAATTATACACATTCACACAACCAACTCAATGAAAAAGTGTAGAGGGAATAACAGAAAAGATTCAACACTGCTATAAATTTAACCATGTATAAATAATCCTCTAGACAGAACAAAATTATGGTAGTGAAAACAAAATGTAAAAGTGTAAAATTCATGACCAACCCGAAATGTGTCACAACCTAACAAAAAAATTGAAATACAAAAAACTAAAGAGATGTCCCCTCATGAATCCTAAGAAATTACAACCGTAAAAGATCTGTGAACCTAGTAACCCAATGTTCCTCTGATGTCCTTATTGACATGTCTTTTTTCTGAATATGAAACAATTTATGTGGCTAAATCCCATGCATGGGTGAATATATTAATACTCAGTAGAACACCCCAAAAGATGATGGGTGAGATGTAAGTGATAAGAAATAAAGAGGAACATAGTAGATAAACAAGGAAGAGTAAAAGAGTATAGCGCAACTCAAAAATGTGTAAATGTAATCTTATCCAAGAATAAATGGAAACATGTTGAGTATATGAACCACCTATAGAGCCTTCACCACCAATATTATGAGAGTAGACTCATCCAACCAGAAGAATGAAGACACAAAAATCACGTTGATTACCTCACATGGAAGGAGAATAACCAAAACAATAGAGAGGGTGGAGAATAAGGATATATACAAATATATATATATATATATATATATATTCTCAGTCAAAGAATCCAGAATGAGTGATTAAGGGGATCTGAATCCCACAACTCAACCCATGATGAAGAGTATCCAATACTTCCAAATGACCAACAATGATACTCAATATCGCACATGTCTTCCATTTACACACAAGTGTAAGGATTTAAATAACCTCACATTTATATTATATTCTATTGGTGGAGAATACACTCCCAGGTGCTTTTAGGTTGTGTGAAAATAACGAGTCATTATGGGAAAGGAATCCCTCTTACTCATGAATCCAAATCTATATCGACCCTTGCCTAATGACCACACTGCATAATTGTGGGTCCAAAATTTTTATGTAAAGGACCCATTCCATAATTCATCATGAGGGCTCAACTCTGTTTGTCACTGTGGAACACCACCACAAATCCCCAATGAAGGGTAATAATTTAGAATGTAAATTGGTAACACTACTACCATACCCTACTGGAGGGTAACGCCAAAAAGTTGTTATCGAGGAACCCTAATTCCCAACCCAACAGGAGGGTACCACTAAAAAAATTCATCAGGTAACTCTAACGTCGAGGACTGGTATAGGGTAATTCTCGTAACATTCATTGGGTAACTCTGGTAGTCATCCACAGTGGGGGGGTAGAACCCAGAAGTGGTCTTTATGGAACTATGTGGCCTAACCCTAATAATGGGTAACTCCCGGAATAGGTCATTAGAGAACTTCATTTCCCAGAGGTACTAGAGGGTACAACCCAGAATGATCAATTAATCTTGCATGATCACTTCTATTTCTGACAGTCCCCACTTCAATAATCCATGGCAGGAACATTTATCACAGTATCCGAAAAATATCAATCAATGGAACCATTATGTTCAACGTTTAAAGTAACTCAAAATAAGATAATTTCAATCCAAAATGGAAGTTCAACAAAAGGAGATATGGTAGTTCAAAATATCATATAATGAGATATAGTGGTACATAATGTGTGAGCAGCCCACACAACATTTGAACCCACCTCATTGTCTGGCCATTTCCCTTGCTAGAACAGGGCTCCCAAATGTGTAGGCGTATTGTTATCTAGGATGAATAAACAACATGTTCGACCAATCTAATGACTGATTCATGCACTAATGGTTGTTTCTATGTAGTTGGACCCCCTGTCCGTGTTCATTAGTACATGGTGTGCTCTAGGCAGTGTACTTTCTCATGGATTCCCATTTGTGTGAACCATCACATGGGTTTTACAACCAAGTTAGGGGTACAAGGAATGTCAAGGGAGAAAATATGGCATTTAATCCTTATAGATCCCCAAACCCAAAAAACCACCATGGAAGGGAATACATGTTGTGTTTTCATCCGTTAACATGGCGTGTAGTCGATAATTTCAAAGAATGTGGGATACATGATTCATGGGGTATGTTTGGTTGTTGTGCATCATTTCACCAATGATCTCAACTTGAAAGCACATGAAACTTATGGATCTAGACATGATCTTGGGTTTTTTACCTCTGTTCACTGGGAATCACTATCTTTCACTGAGAAGGGTTTCTATCATTCCTTCTCCATTATCCCATATCTTCAAGGGTATTTTCATGGACATTTAAAAAAATGTTAATAATTTCATAGAAATGATCCTAAATATATTCTCTTTTTGTCAAACTATTTTTATTTCATTGATTAACTGCAAATACGGGGGTTTGATCAAGCTCGGTACCTCCCGGAAAAGTTTTTCTAGGACTATGGGGATCCCACATATAAAAAATGTGATGAATCAATAGAGAGAATCATCGTTTCTTATGTTTAAAAATAATTAGATAATCATTCCTTGGTAAACACCAAGAACATGGATATTGGATTAGAAGAAAACTAACATAAATTGAGAGTGATGTACTTAGGTTCATGCATAGGTTGCAATAGAGGAGTAGATCAATGAAAAATATAATATTTTCTCAATAATTTGATAAAGGACACAAAAACTCCATTTTAAGAGCCCTACCTAATTATTTTTCGATCGCAGGTGATGAACATGCACACCCATTGTTGGAATCACCTGTTTTGATAATCCCAAATCATGCTTAAACATTGATTATGATGTATTAAACCTTTGCATTAATCTTATTATTCTATGCGTAAACGTATTTTATTCTAAACAGTTCATATTCTTACTCTCATAACTTTACTGTAATAGCTTACAGTAGTGGTTACATAAGTTTGGTATTGTTAGCTAACAGTCAGCGCTTTCTTCTCAAAGTCACAGTTACAGTTAACTGTCACCTTAAGTTACTGTTGCAATAAGTTCACAGTTACAAGGTTACAGTCGAAGACTAATACAAGCTTACAGTTACGAGTCTACTGCTATCTATTGTCAAAGCTCACAGACGAAGGTCACAGTTACAAGACTTCTGTTCAAAGTTTTCTCTGCTCAAGTTCACAGTCGAACAAGTCTACAGTTGGAACAAGTTCACAGTTGAACAAGTCTACAGTTGGAACAAGTTTACAGTCATAAGCCTACAGTCAAGGTTACAGTTAGACAGCTTCTGTCTACTAAGTCTACAGATGATCGAAGTCTACAGTTGACAAAGGTTACAGCTCTACAAATTTGATGTTACAAGTCTACAGTTAGAGAGGCTACAGTTACATGGAGTAAAAGCTACCATTGCAAGCCTACAGACAGCAAGCCTTTTGTTGAAATTAGCAGTCAGAAGGAAGTCCACAGTTGGAAGTCCACAGTTGGAAGTCCACAGTTGGAAGACCACAGTTGAAGTCAACAGTGACATACATTCTCGACTCACTGTTTTAATTTATTTATTTCCTACATTTAATTTATTTAATTTATCTAACGGTCATATCATACATTTTGATGATTTGTCAAATATCTGATAAAGGTTGTCGGATGTCAGGAACCCGTACCTCGTACCTGCTGAAAAGAAATCTTTTCTGTCCCCTGTCGGGAGATAAATACGAGAAGACTACGCTGCCCAAAACAGATATAATGCGAATACGAATGCGAACCAGACGAGTGCGTTGTGGACGAAATATACCAGAAGCACAAGAAGATAAAAACGAGTTCCATCAAGAACACAGAGAAGCATATAGACAATCAAGTATACTCGAGAAGTGTTCTGTGCATACAAGAAGAACCCTAAAGAACTTCATCGACTACATTCTCACTACCTGTGAACCTGGAGCATACGACACTCTGTTTCTCAAACAGAAACGAGAAGAGGACTCAAACTCTCTTCTGATCGAATACAAGAGCTACACTGAGATCACCAGAACCACTTCTAAACTCTACATCTCTTGTTCTGTGATTTATTATACATTTTGAGCAGTGTGTGTTATCTGCTGTATTAAACACACACACTGACTCCTGTACTTTTACTGGAGGATCTTTAAATCCTCAGCAAATCTTTTTGCATCCCATTTCCCACTGTGGATAGTGGTAGAGGTCTTGTGACCTGGACAGCTTGCTGCTGTTGTTTGTTTTCCCACAAATAACTGTGGTAGAGGTCTTGTGACCTGGACAGTGTGTTCACTGTTGTTAACCCCGATCCAGGGTGTGGATCATTTTATATATAAACTTTTGAGAGGACTAAGTCTCGGCTTGAGACTGAACCTCTTGGTTAACTCTCTGTGTTTATAGTTATACTCTATATCCATACTATACATATTTATTTCATATTCCGCTGCTATTAATTTGAAATATAATCTATCTTCAAAGCTACTTTGATAATTAAATTCTCAAGTGTTTATATTTGTTATAAATCAGTAAGTTAGTTTCAAAAGTTAATTTAATCATAAGATTAAGTTAACTGAGAATTAATCAATCTTTGAGAAACTAATTGAACCTTTATAATCTATATAAATTCACTACAGTTTAATTTGTTTTTGAAATTGGGGGATTTTAATAGAAATTGTTTTTAACAGAAATTTTAATTGGAACTCAATTCACCCCCCTCTTGAGTGTCCACTCCGACCAACATTTGGTATCAGAGGTTGTGTTTAGCTCTGTTATACTTGCTCAAAGTTTTATTTTAACTCTGTTTTTAAACTGTGATTGTAGTTTTATCTAAAAGATCTTAAATTTCTGTTAGTTCTAAATTTTATCTCTTTAAAACATTTTCTAGAATTTCCTTATGGATAATAGACTAGAAGGTGCTGCTACTAACAGGCCACCCTTCTTTAATGGTGTGAATTATGCCCAATGGAAGCTCAAAATGAAAATTCATTTGGAAAGTATGGGTTTTGATATTTGGACTGCTATAGAGTCTCAATACAAGATTCCAGAGACTGAAAGAATAACTTGGGATGAACCTACTAAAGTATCATACAATACTAATTGTAAGGCTGTGAATGCTCTCTACTGTGCTCTAGGAGATGAAGAATTCAATAGAATTTCTGCATGTAAAACTGCTTTTGAAATTTGGGACACCTTAGCTGTTTCTCATGAAGGAACAACTAATGTCAAGGAAATGCGGTTAAACACTTATACTATCAAATATGATAACTTTAAGATGAAAGATGATGAACCTATTTCTGATATGTATCTCAGGTTTAATGAGATAGTCAACACAATGAGCTCACTCGGGAAGATTGTTCCAGCAAAGGAGCAAATCATGAGATTATTGAGATGTCTGCCTGACAGATGGAGAGGCACATCCGTTTCAATTAGAGAATCCTGTGATATTGGAACTTTGCCTGTCAAGGAGTTAATTGGTAAGCTGATGATGTACGAAGAAGAGCTAAAGGTGAATAAAGAGGAAGATGAGGAACCAAAACGAAAATCTGTAGCCTTTTAGTCTACTGCATCAAAGAGCAAAGACAAGGAGAAAGTGCATATACCAACTGAAAGCTCATCTAGTGAAGACTTAGATTCTGACAGTGATGCCGAGATGGCACAAATAGCAAGGAGATTCAAGAAGTTCTATAGGAAGAAGAAATTCTTCAGAAAACCGAACTACAAGGGCAAGTATGATAGACAAGGTAAGTGGAAGAAAGATTGGAAGAAAACTGATAAAGAAGAAGACATATTTTGCTATGAATGTAAAAGGAAAGGACACATTAAAGCTGACTGTCCTAAGTTAAAATTCAAGAAGAAATATGAGTACAAGGACAAGAATTATAAGAAAGCTATGAAGGCCACCTGGAGTGCTTCAGAAGACAGCACAAGTGAATCAGAGTCCTGTGATTCTGAAAGAAATCGTGCTAATATGTGTTTCATGACAAACACATCTGAGGTAACCTTAGACACTCCCACTTTAAACTCTTATTATTCTGAAGGTGAAGCAGAATCTGGTTCTGATTCTGAAAATATGTCTAAAGATGAATTGACTGAATACTGTAATATGCTGGAAGAAACGTGTAATGAACTAAAGGATAAATATAAGTCTTTAAAGAAACAGCATGCTCTTACTGCAAGTGTCAAGTCTGCACTTGATGTAGAAAAAGAGAAAAATGTTCAATTATTAAAGGAGAATACAGAACTGAAACTATCTAATGAACAACATAGAAAGGACTTAGAAACATTCACAAATGGAAAAGATACTCTAACCCAACTGCTAGGAAAGCAAGTTGCACCTAAGTATGCTACTGGCTTGGGATACCAACATGGACAAAGACAGTTTACTAAAACCCAATTTATTTCCAAGTCTGGAAAAAATCCTGCTAGTTCCAGTTTTGGAAATTCGTATGCCTCAACTAGTTATTTAAATAGTTGTCGATCAAGTAAAGTATATCTCTCTAAATCTGTTGCATCTATTAATTGTATGGGACCCATAAAACAAATCTGGGTACCTAAATCCTTGATTGCTAACATATCTGGACCCAAGAAAATCTGGGTACCAAAGTCATTTCTTGTCTAATCTGTTTTGTAGGAAATCTGTTTGAAAAGCAATTACAAGAAGGTATGGTACTTAGACAGTGGATGTTCAAGACACATGTCTGGGGACTATTCGTGCTTCAAAAGCTTAATAAAGGTTGATGGAGGATATGTCACTTTTGGTGATAACTCAAAAGGAAAAATCATCGGCTTAGGCCAGATTGGTAACACTGACTCAGTATTAATTTCCAAAGTTTTATTTGTTGATGGACTTAAGTACAACCTACTTAGCATTTCTCAATTGTGTGATGATGGCTTTAATGTCAAGTTTGAAAACAACTCTTGTGATGTTTATAATTCCAAAAATGCTTTAATATTTTCTGCCTTAAGAAATGAAAATGTTTATGCTGTTGACTTGAACACTTTAGCTAAACATAATGTTACTTGCTTAAATGCTTTTCATAAAGAGTCTTGGCTGTGGCATAGGAGATTAGGACACTGCAACATTCACTCACTTAGAAAACTCTCTAAGAAACACCTAGTTAGAGACTTACCTAAGCTTGAATTCCCAAATGACAAAGTGTGTAATCCCTGTCAAAAGGGAAAACAACACAAAGTTTCTTTTAAACCAAAGAAAGAAGTTTCAACTTCTCAACCACTTGAACTGGTTCACATGGATTTGTTTGGACCATCAAGAATTTCAAGTCTAAATGGGAAGCACTATGTCTATGTTCTTGTAGATGACTTTTCAAGATATACTTGGGTATACTTTCTAGCTCACAAAAGTGAAGCCTGCTCTTCCTTTGTTAAATACTCTAAGTCTGTAGAAAATCTTAGTGGACTTAAGATTAAGACCTTGAGGAGTGATCATGGCCGTGAGTTTGAGAATCAAGAATTTGAATCTTACTGCTCACACAATGGCTATGCTCACAATTTTTCTGCTCCCAGGACACCTCAACAGAATGGTGTAGTAGAAAGAAGAAACAGAACCCTGCAAGAAATTGCTAGAACTATGCTTAATGAATATGACCTGCCTGTTTACTTTTGGGCTGAAGCTGTAAATACAGCCTGCTATGTTATTAATAGAGTCTTGATTAGACCGATTCTTAAGAAAACCCCTTATGAGTTGTGGAATAATAGGAAGCCTAAGGTTAATTACTTTAGAGTTTTTGGTTGCAAAGTCTTTATTCTGAATACTAAAGATAATCTTGATAAATTTGCTCCAAAAAGTGATGAAGGAATTTTCCTAGGTTACTCTATGTCTAGTAAAGCCTATAGAGTGTTCAATAAGAAAACCAAATGTGTGGAAGAATCTGTTCACATTAAGTTTGATGAGACTGATCCACATGAGTCTAAAACTTCTCTTGAAGATGTTGAAGAAGACTTATCTGTTCTGGACCTAAATGACGAATCTAAAGAACCTGTAATAAAAACATCCAGTTCTGGACTTTTTCCAGAATCTTCCTCTGTGGAACCCGAACCTATAGATGAACCTGAAATCTCTAGTCCAACCTTTACCAAATCAACTAGGATTCTAAAGAATCATCCTTTAGATGCTGTTGTTGGTAATCTTGATAGAGGAACACAAACTAGAGCTTCTCTAAAAAATCAGGTTGAACATCAAGCTTTTCTTTCACAGCTTGAACCCAAAAATGTCAATGATGCTATCAGTGATGAATTCTGGGTAATGGCTATGCAAGAAGAACTAAATCAGTTTGAAAGAAACAAAGTTTGGGAATTAGTGGAAAGACCTAAAGACACTCTTACAATAGGCACTAAATGGGTGTTTAGAAACAAAATTGATGAGTTTGGAAATATAATCAGAAACAAAGCCAGGCTAGTTGCACAAGGGTATAGTGAGGAAGAAGGAATAGACTATGAGGAAACCTTTGCACCCATGGCTAGACTAGAGGCCATTAGGATATTACTTGCTTATGCTGCTCATCTGAATTTCAAACTATATCAAATGGATGTTAAAAGTGCTTTTCTAAATGGATATATAATTGAGGATGTATTTGTGGAACAACCTCCTGGTTTTACAAATCCCCATTTTTCTAATCATGTTTTTAAACTATCTAAAGCTTTATATGGTTTAAAGCAAGCTCCAAGAGCTTGGTATGATAGGCTCAGCTCTTTTCTTATTTCAAAAGGATTTACTAAAGGGATAGCTGATCCTACTCTTTTTATTAAATGGATTTCTAAAGATGTCTTAATAGTACAAATCTATGTGGATGATATTATTTTTGGATCTTCAAAAAATTCTTTATGTGTTGATTTTTCAAAAATAATGCAAAATGAGTTTGAAATGAGTTTAATGGGAGAACTCAAATTTTTCCTTGGATTTCAGATCTTTCAAAATAAAAATGGTATTATTTTGAATCAAAGTAAATATATTAAAGATCTTCTAAAACGTTTTTCTTTGGATGGCACCAAAGGTAGTGACACACCTATGAGCACCACTTGCAAGTTGGACAGTGATGAAACTGGTGAACCAGTGGATCAAACCAATTACAGAGGTATGATAGGTAGTCTACTGTACCTTACTGCCAGTAGACCTGACATCATGTTCAGTGTATGCATGTGTGCTCGATTTCAAGCCAATCCAAAAGAGTCTCATTTGACTGCTGTTAAAAGGATTTTCAAATATCTAAAACATACTCCCAATTTGGGATTATTTTATCCAAAAGGACAATCATTTGATTTATTAAGTTATTCTGATGCTGATTTTGCTGGCTGCAAGTTAGATAGAAAGAGCACCTCTGGAACGCGTCACATTTTAGGCAAGTCACTAGTATCTTGGTGTAGTAAGAAGCAGAATTCTGTTGCATTGTCTACTGCCGAAGCTGAGTATATAGCTGCTGGTAGCTGTTGTGCACAAATCTTGTGGATGAAACACACTTTACTAGACTATGGATATCAATTCAAACATGTCTCTATAAGGTGTGACAATACAAGTGCTATTAAAATTTCAAAAAATCCAGTATCTCATGCTAGGACAAAACATATTGATGTGAGACATCACTTTCTGAGGGATCATTATCAAAAAGGTGATATCACTCTTGAGTTCATTGGCACTGAACATCAGTTAGCTGATATTTTTACAAAGCCTTTGAATTCTGAGAGATTAAGTTACATCAAACATGAGTTAGGTATGATCAACTATAGCACAGTTGAAACCTCACAGTTGAAACCTCACAGTTGAAACCTCACAGTTGAAACCTCACAGTTGAGACCTCACAGTTGAAACCTCACAGTTAGACCTCACCGGTGTACCTCACTGTTACATCTCTCTGTAGGCTGTTTCGCTGTTTAATCTTATTTTATTTTTGCGGGAATTCGAACCGTTTCTTTTCTTTATTCTTTTATTTCTAAATCCCTAAATGATAAAATTGAGAACATCGAACATATCTCAATCCAATCATCTCGACCCTTGCTCTCTCAAGTCCTAAACCCTAAACCTTCAACCGAACCTCGAAACCTCATTCAGTTCCAATGGCCAGAACAAAGCGACCCCCGACTGTCAACGAAGATGCACCAATGCCAAAGAGGACTCAAGTCGAATCCAGTGGCACCGGGAACGCCTCGATAAGACCTGTTAATCCACATCTGACTAAGAGAGAAATAGTCGCTGAGAAGGAGCTAAGTGAAGAGTGGATTTTATCGAGCAGATCATTAGTACTGGCAGTGCTTAATGATCAAGGATGGACCGAATGCTTCGCAAACAATAAGGGACCATACTATCCGAAGCTGGTGAAGGAGTTCTATGAATATCTACAGTTCGAGGAAGAGGATGATCTGCATAAACTGGTATCCAGAGTAAATGGCAATGAAGTCAGTTTTTCATCCGCTGAATGGGCTACTTGTTTAAGAGTTCCTCATGAGGGTATTTACAACTACTATTCTGGAGCGGCTCCTCCAAATAGTAGAATCTTTGATCATGAGACAGCTCTGGAAGAATTGACAGGCAATGGCACTGTAAGGAAGATTATTGCTACTGAAATGAATGGAGAGGACAGGCTTCTGTTTATGTTTATTCAGCATGTACTGAGTCCTAGAAGGGGAGATTTTGCAACTCTGAAGCATCAGGATATTTACTTGATGTACTTATTAAAACATGGAAGGAAGGTCAACCTTTGTAGGTTGCTGATGGCTCAGATGGAGGACATGATAAAGGCAAGCTCAAAATCAAGTGCCTTGTTTCATGCTAAACTCATTTCGGTTATGTTGAAAGTGAAAGGTGCAGCTGGAAGTCAGGAAGAGTTGATAGTGGCAAAGAACAGTGTATGTATCTCGAAAGTAATCTGCAAATTCATGAAGATCAGTTGGAATCCCTGGAAGAAATCATGGGTGAATGATGAGGAGAGAATCTATGAGAATTTTAGCCCTTCTACTCATCCCTCTAGACCGAGAGATAGGAGAGATCTAGGCTTAAAGCCTGATGAGCCTGAACCTGTATACTCAGATGATGAACAGACTGCAGTAGTTGGTAACTCTGCAAGAGAGAACACCCCAATTGATGAAGGGAGTGATCCTGATACTACTCACAGTCCTGTCAGGACAGTGACGTTTGGAGCAGCAAGCCCTCCAAAAGAACTACCTAGTAGAGAACCTGTTCTAAGAGACAGTGAGACTGAGTCTACAGAAGAAGAAGAAGAATCTCAATATTTTGTCAAGGACACCTCTGATGAGGGTGATACAGTCGAAGCAGAAGAGGCTGGAACTTTAAATGAAAATCAAGAAACTGTTGCAGAAGAACTTAGTATGAGCCCTCTGATAGGGTATACAGACAAGTCAGTGTCTGACCAGGAAGCAGGAGTGGTCTCTACTACTGTTGTCATGGAAGTGGTTGACGACCCAACAGAGAAGGAGGCTAACCTCACTGCTGAACCTACAAGGGAAGCAAGTATGGAACCTGCTAGAGCTACAGAAGAGAACTTAGAATTACCCAGAGTTGAGCAGATAGTAGAAAGTGTTCAGGAAGGACCTCCAAGTGAGGGGGAGCGTGTTGGTTCAGTCTCTTTACTGTATGATATAGAAGGATGGACCTCAGATCCAGGATACATGGTGTTAGGACTCAATTATGAGGATTCAGATGAGGAAAACCAACCACCATGAAATCCAGTCATCCTACCTAACAGCTCTCCAGTGTTAGAAACTGAAGGATTGGCCACCAAGGAAGACCTTGAATCCTTAAAGAATGAAATGAAGGAGACCATCAGACAGTCTGTTGCTGAATTGAAAACCAGTCTTTTTGATGAGCTGAAAAATGTAGAACAATCCTTAGAACTATCTCTAGGATGTGTTGTGGGAAGTCCAATCAAAGAAGTGATGGATGAAATGAAAGTGTGCCACACCCAAATTGAAAGCTGGACTGGAGCAGTAGTGGCCCTCAGACAATCAGTTGCTTCTTTAAATTCCCTGAGCAGTTCTCAGACACAAGTGGTCAGTGAGATTCGATACATCAAAGAAGTGGTCAAGCAGTTTGTGGAAGTATTTGAGGCTTTCATGAAATCAGTAAAAGAACACTTTAGTAATCAGGATGCTGTCATTCAGAAAGTGATTGGAAATATGACTCAGTCTTTCAAGGAGACAGTGGCATTCTCAGTCAAGTCCCTTCCTTCATCTAGCTCTCCTGTAGACCTTGAGCAGTTTAGAAGCCTGCTCAGAGAAGAGCTTACTCAGGCCCGTGCAAATGACACATCAGACCTACAGATCCTTGCTACTACAAGAGAAGTCAGTGGCTTTGTTCGTGAGCACCTGCAGGCTGCTACTGCTTCTCAGGAGGCCATCAAAAGTAAGGTGGATTATTACTTTGATCGGATTTTCACCAAGCATCAGTTGAACAATCACTTCAAGCTCATGCTAGAGACTATGAAGCTGCCTCATGTAACTCAAGCCTTCAAAGAACAAGTTAGCAAGCTACGAGAGTTGACCCCGGCTTTGGATAAATTCTTGGAAAACAAAGATGACTTCTTATCTGCCATGGACAGAGGAGGAAACATTATCATGGATTTCAGAAATCTGCTCCTACCTTTTCTTCATGTGGACTGCACACCTGTTATAGTTCCTCCTGCCCTACCTCTCTCCAACCCCAGTGGTTCTTCCATCATGTCTCCTGCTGATGCCCTCAGAAGCCTTAGACCACTGATCCCTCGGCAAGCTACTCACTACCGGCCTTCAGGAGCATCTGTTGCTGCCCCTCCAGACATTCCTGCTGCCATTCCTCAGCCTGTTGATCCTTCACCTCCTGCTCCATCTTCTTCCTCCAAAGGAAAAGATCCCTTACCTCCAGATGAAGAGGATTGAGTCTGTTTATTTTTTTTGATAGGGATCATGTATTCACATTTTGGGTCATGTATTGTACTCCTTATTAATACAATGTTTCTTTTCTCTCTCTCTGTCTTTCTTTTTGTTAATCATAAAGGGGGAGAAATAAAGAGAAATAGATAGGGGGAGAAATGGGGAGAAATAGGGAAACTCAAGGGAGAAATGAACCTATACAGAGAGGAGAAATCCTTGCGGATTATACCTCATTTTTGCGCTCATATTGTTAATACTGTGTTTTGCACACTTCTCTCTGATACTTCTATATTTCATACTGACATAATTTGTGATTATCAAAAAGGGGGAGATTGTTGGAATCACCTGTTTTGATAATCCCAAATCATGCTTAAACATTGATTATGATGTATTAAACCTTTGCATTAATCTAATTATTCTATGCGTAAATGTATTTTATTCTAAACAGTTCATATTCTTACTCTCATAACTTTACTGTAATAGCTTACAGTAGTGGTTACATAAGTTTGGTATTGTTAGCTAACAGTCAGCGCTTTATTCTCAAAGTCACAGTTACAGTTAACTGTCACCTTAAGTTACTGTTGCAATAAGTTCACAGTTACAAGGTTACAGTCGAAGACTAATACAAGCTTACAGTTACGAGTCTACTGCTATCTATTGTCAAAGCTCACAGACGAAGGTCACAGTTACAAGACTTCTGTTCAAAGTTTTCTCTGCTCAAGTTCACAGTCGAACAAGTCTACAGTTGGAACAAGTTCACAGTCGAACAAGTCTACAGTTGGAACAAGTTTACAGTCATAAGCCTACAGTCAAGGTTACAGTTAGACAGCTTCTGTCTACTAAGTCTACAGATGATCGAAGTCTACAGTTGACAAAGGTTACAGCTCTACAAATTTGATGTTACAAGTCTACAGTTAGAGAGGCTACAGTTACATGGAGTAAAAGCTACCATTGCAAGCCTACAGACAGCAAGCCTTTTGTTGAAATCAGCAGTCAGAAGGAAGTCCACAGTTGGAAGTCCACAGTTGGAAGTCCACAGTTGGAAGACCACAGTTGAAGTCAACAGTGACATACATTCTCGACTCACTGTTTTAATTTCTTTATTTCCTACATTTAATTTATTTAATTTATCTAACGGTCATATCATACATTTTGATGATTTGTCAAATATCTGATAAAGGTTGTCGGATGTCAGGAACCCGTACCTCGTACCTGCTGAAAAGAAATCTTTTCTGTCCCCTGTCGGGAGATAAATACGAGAAGACTACGCTGCCCAAAACAGATATAATGCGAATACGAATGCGAACCAGACGAGTGCGTTGTGGACGAAATATACCAGAAGCACAAGAAGATAAAAACGAGTTCCATCAAGAACACAGAGAAGCATATAGACAATCAAGTATACTCGAGAAGTGTTCTGTGCATACAAGAAGAACCCTGAAGAACTTCATCGACTACATTCTCACTACCTGTGAACCTGGAGCATACAACACTCTGTTTCTCAAACAGAAACGAGAAGAGGACTCAAACTCTCTTCTGATCGAATACAAGAGCTACACTGAGATCACCAGAACCACTTCTAAACTCTACATCTCTTGTTCTGTGATTTATTCTACATTTTGAGCAGTGTGTGTTATCTGCTGTATTAAACACACACACTGACTCCTGTACTTTCACTGGAGGATCTGTAAATCCTCAGCAAATCTTTTTGCATCCCATTTCCCACTGTGGATAGTGGTAGAGGTCTTGTGACCTGGACAGCTTGATGCTGTTGTTTGTTTTCCCACGAATAACTGTGGTAGAGGTCTTGTGACCTGGACAGTGTGTTCACTGTTGTTAACCCCGATCCAGGGTGTGGATCATTTTATATATAAACTTTTGAGAGGACTAAGTCTCGGCTTGAGACTGAACCTCTTGGTTAACTCTCTGTGTTTATAGTTATACTCTATATCCATACTATACATATTTATTTCATATTCCGCTGCTATTACTTTGAAATATAATCTATCTTCAAAGCTACTTTGATAATTAAATTCGCAAGTGTTTATATTTGTTATAAATCAGTAAGTTAGTTTCAAAAGTTAATTTAATCATAAGATTAAGTTAACTGAGAATTAATCAATCTTTGAGAAACTAATTGAACCTTTATAATCTATATAAATTCACTACAGTTTAATTTGTTTTTGAAATTGGGGGATTTTAATAGAAATTGTTTTTAACAGAAATTTTAATTGGAACTCAATTCACCCCCCTCTTGAGTGTCCACTCCGACCAACACCCATGAATTGGGAAAATATTTTTCATTCATTGTGTCTAATATGATCAGATTCAAGGGATTCAGTATTTTTTTCGAAAGGTTTTATCCAAGGAATAGGGAGAGAGATTCACCAGCGATCATAGGTGTCTGTGTCCAAACCTGGAAAATCTCAATAATAATTTATTTATAATCGTTTTTAATTTTAATAAATGAATTAATTTAATTAATTAAATAATTAATTATATTCACGTAACTTACTAAAAATGAGTGAAGGGGCATAACGTTCAATGTCAACTCACATTATGTCGTTACTATGGTAGAAGTCACGTTCCAAACCCTACCATGGTCAGATATTCACAATCATATCAACTAATTATGATCTATCCCGTTTTCTTTAGAATCATTTCATACTCAATATATACAATATACAATATTTTTTGTATAATTAATTATGGTGGACATTGAAATTGTATTCCATCTTAGTTCCTAGATAAGTAAATATGTATAGAAATATTTCAATGTATTACAAGGGAAAAATGATTCTTTAAACATTATTTGGTTATACTTTCATTTCCATCTCCATATTCATTGATAATCTATATAATGATGTCCCTGATATTTTCTTCTAGAAAAATATCATTTCATGAAATATATCAATTGAATATGATTGTAGATTTTCCATTCAAGACTTCTTAAATTTCCTTAATTATTTTGTTGAGCTTCATATAAAAAATTGAGATCCAGTCCATCCCTAGTACAGTGTAAAATAATACCATTGGAATGACAACTATATAACCGATGAGATTGTACTTTCAAAAGGTTATACTGGAGTTTCTATACATAATTAATACTAGATTAGCTCCTCCACAATTCTTGACAGATCAGTCAACCTCTAGAATATTGTGGATAGATTCTATTTTATTTTTAAACATAGATGAAATAAATAACTGTTTCGGAATATAATTAAACAAGGTACATTCTAGCATTGAAATAATGATGAGTGTACCTGCAACTACATCATTTTGATCCTCTACTTCTGCCGTTATGATAGCAAAATTCCAGACCATTCTCCCTTGGCCGATGTTTATGTTGGTAGTGGTTCCTTTATATTATGTTCTAATTTTGAAATTGATTGGAAACATTCTCTTGTAGTCAAAACATCAATCACTGAACTTCCAGTGGGCCATAATTCGTCTTTCCTTTTTCGTTTATTATTAGATGTTAAGTCTAAACCTGACCAAGAAATTTACAAGAAACATGGACATCTCTTACACACATGTATGATATTCCACTCAAAATAAATCAGTTCCCCAAATGTTTCTTCCCACATTTTTTATTCATTTGAAGTTACAGATTCTTTCGTCCTCTTTCCTGATCAAATTTCATAGATTATTTGGGTGAAAGAGCCATCTATTGACCATTTGATCTATCTTTAATCTCGATTTTAACCTGAATTGAACATTGTACTATCTCTTCATTTCTTTCATAGACATGATTTTCTAGATTCATCCACATATTAGGTCATAATAAACCAAATAATATTTCCACCATTCTATTAGGATCCATAAAAATTATAGAAGTATATCGAGAAATTCTTTAATGTTCATCTCATTGAATCTCATTTATTTAATTTTCTTCCATTTCAGTTCTAAGAATTAATTATCTATTTTTTTCTCATTTAAAGAGGATAATAGTTTTTGAAAAATAATCCCTTGAAATCTAATCTCTCAATATCATCAATCTACCTTTTTGGTATCATGTTTTTAATTATAGTTCACCACTGATGAGCTTCTCCTTCTAAGAGATATACTTTCCTGGTGACTTCTATAGCTCTAAAAAAAGATGTATATATAATATCATTCTTATAGATCATATAAAATGTTTCTAAATAAATGGTTCTGTAGATAAAAAAATAAGGCATCTGTTAACAAATACTGGAATTAATGGAATGTTTGATCACATCAAGGTGAATCATGAATCTAAAAATGTTTCAAACTTTTTATCAAAACATTAGTATGCTGATTCATAATCTTCATGACATTTTCCATTCTAGCTTATAATACAAATCCATATGTGAAAACTTATTTTAGAGTAATGATTTATAGAATTCCTCATATTTCCCAATTTTTTTCTAACATTAGAAATTTTATGTGATAAAAGTGTTACTTTTACTAATTTTATAATTCTAAAGGTAGAGTATGTATTCAATACTCATGCTTAAATATTTTATTAATTTCCACTAATAAGACTGATATTTTTTACACATACATCAAAATTGTTCAGAAAAATGTTATGATTAAAAAAAATTTCACATGGAGTGTCAAACCAGGTGTTAAGTAATGCTCATTGTCCTACAAAAATTAATTATTGATTCAAGATCATTGTGGTAATTTCAGGTGATATACCTAGGATCATTAATGATACGACATCGACATATAGTACATATAAATGGATTTAATTTTTTTGGAAACAACTTACTTAATACATTCCAAAACATAAGGTTGTTTTCAAATATTTTGACTTGTCCAAAGGGTTTATCCTAATATTTTATAGTCTAAATTTTTAAAAATAAGTAACCCATACTTTTATACCAAATACACAATCCGACACATTTATTACATAACAGTTACTTACATTATAAAAACATATGATATAATAATGTTTATTTTCATGGAAATAAGTTACAAAATATAGGTAAAATAACATGTTCTTCTAATATCCCTTGAAAACAAATTCATGTGTTCGCACTAAGTTACTTTTACTTCATATCATATCCTGGGGATATATATCAATTGAAAGGGGTGAGCTTGAATCACAGTAAGGTAATAAAAATGGAGAAAAAACGATTGATTATTTTACATATCAATTAGTACATGGGGAATAATAATAAGGCATAAAAATAAACATATATTAATAATAATAGGAATCATATCATTAAAATTTGTCTATAATATTTAAATGAAACATTTATAGGAATATCACCAAGGTGTTGTAAAATAAAATCATCAAGGGTTGATAAAAAATTTCATATCTACATATTAAATTATTTAGCCAATGCTTTGGAGAGATATCAGGGCATTAACTTTATCAATGTTATCATCATATGATCCATATAGATCATATTAAATGATTACATTAATTAATTGGGGAAAATAAAGAATGACTTTCTTATCAAAATCATAGCATAGAAAATATCTTATAGACAAGATCATTACATTATTTTAACCCATTAATATAAATTTCTATTTCGGATTTTTAAATAACCAAATAATAAGTAATTGTTAAATATAATGGAATAACCGTGAAAAATAAATGTGGTTTGGATGTTCAAATAAAAAGGAAAAGGGGATTTCTCATTTAAAAGTGTGATTTTCGAGATGTATATTCAGCGTCATTACATTTATATGACATGAATTTAGAATATGTTAAAATTGGAGTGGACAAGGTTCTAAAATTTTTAAAAGACTATTATTATTGTAATGGGATAATAGAAATTTGACAAATTTTATAACATTGGAAATTAAAATACATAACAAATGAAAAGTAATTTTAAGGCAAAAGAGAAGTGGATATTTTTTTACATTGAAGTGTTGTTCCAAAAACATGAGGATGGAACATTGGAGGCTTGAGGACACTTTTGGGGGACTCCATTGGAGGAAAATCACAAGAATGCCATAAATGATGGATTGGGAGATAATATAAATGGTTAAATTTGAGTTTATTTATAGAAAAAGTTGATGAATTGTTTAATAATTTCCAAATATAGGTCTTGGAAATATAGGTTTTAGAAGATGGAAACCATTAGAATACCCATTGTTTTTCTCTTAGTTTAGGAAATTTGGGTCCCATTTTATGTTATTTTATTACAAGATAACCCAACATCATTTTATAATAATTATTTATCATGGAAATTTAAAAATTTAACAAAGAAATGTTTTTAAAAATAAAATTTAACCTTTTTTACTTTGTAAATATATTATATATTTTGAATTTTAATAAATCAATAAAATTTAATTATATTAATAAAATAACATGATTTAAATTTTAGATCATGTTAAATTAATTAATATATATTTATTATATAATTATTATATACATATTATGTTTTAAAATGTCAAAAACAAAAAACTCAAAATTTTCCAATTCATGAAAAAAGAATGTATTTTAGAAAATCACAGTATATTTTCCCTAAACGAATTTTGATATCATGATAAATAATATAATGTTTATTTTTCTATAATTATTCAATAATTATGATAATTTTAACTATTATATAAAAATCGTAATTTATATTAAAATTCAAGTACGTTTCTTTTGCATCAAAAACCAAATTTTTCAGATTCATCCCAATTAAGACAATATATTTTTTAAGAAACTATTTTCATAAATGGAATTGATAAAATAAAAAAAATTAATAAAAAAGAAAATAAAAATCATATTACTAATCCATGGAAACTTCTAGTTTATTATATTATTACATTGGTACTATGAAAAAATGTTCACATCCTAAAGCACTGACCATTTTAGTATCCTTGGAAAACAAGGTAAAACATAAGATTTACAATACAAATATACCGAAAAAACAACATAGAAACTAAATTTGAATAATCCATAAACATTAGATTATCCCAAAAAGACATTAATATTATATATCATATCACCTAATGGAAAATAAAAAATATGAAAGGGGAGGGACCAGATGCTCAGTAACGGTAAAAAAATAGTTGAAGCTATAATAATCCTAAACAATAAAAAAATTTTGAAAACTAAAAACCATTCCATAAAACCAAAATAAAGAGAATTATATCAGATAAATAAATTCTGAAAAGTAGTTATATATAAATAATCTCACGTAACTTATCCATCAATACTCAATTACTTGAATAATCACTTGGATTTTCAATAAATAATATTATAATGATGGAACACATTATTTTAGACATTATCAACATACCATTAATGCCTTTTTCAAGAAATATAAAATGAAATTGTTAAGGAATCAGTCAAATCCATAACTATTTTTTCTCATGAGACCTACCGATGCATCATGGGGCAAGAGTGGGCCCATACAAATACATAATAAGACCAATTTAGTTTTCATACACAATATAAAATGATATATTTAAATAATAGTGCACCATACCCCTTTTAAAAATATTAATCATTATCAATGATAAAAACACTGTAATAATATACTTATGAAATTCATGAGGGAAAACCCCATTTCATTTTAAAGAAGAGTTCTTTTGTATAAATCATTTTTATTTTTCACCAAAATAAGATTTTAATTAACTATATCTTAAAAAATAAATTGGAGTGAAATTATATTTTTTAATTTTAAATGAAAAATAATAATTAATTTTGGAAACTAAAGTTAGATAATTTTAAAAATAGTTTTTATGATACTTCATAGATGAGGCACTTCAGTGCAATTTGATGGAAAATATAAAACAGTGTTTTAAGATAAAAAAATTCTTAATTATTTTCATAAAACCAAAAATTGAAAATTGTATTTTTTTAATTATAATAATATTTATTTTAGAATTATATTTTGTGTCTTGAGATTTATTATGTAGTGTACATGATAATGGGAAACAATTGTGGAGTTCCACTAAATTGGGATTACTTTTCAGGGGGAATTGGAATGATAATAATATTAAAAATGTGTTTCCCCATCAAAGAAAGTTGAATAGATATAGAAAAATTAATTAAAAACACATACACATAAGTCTGAATAATTGTATAAGATTAAATAAGAATTAAATTGGGGTAAATGGAAAGAAATCATTACCTGAATAAATAAAGAATGTTCGAGAAGAAACCATTACAACTTTGCAAATGGTCAAACCATATGCCCCACTTAATTAATTATTATCTAATAATTAATTAAATTCCATGAATATAATGAGATTCATGATTTTATATATAAATAGTCATTACACATACACAACATAGAACAAATAGTTATGAATAAGGAATTCCTCATTAAAATAAGTATGAGATGTGAAAAACCATACCATATTCCTAAAAGCATTCTGCACGTTAACGTTATAGCCCATATAATGAAATTAGGGTAGTTAATAATTAATTTCAGAAAACTTTTTAACATTTATTTTAGTTTTTATAATATTAATAAGTATATTTACATATTTTTGATGAGTTATAATATATAATATCGTTGTTCGATACTGTTCTTTTCCATGGTTTTCATGATTTGTACACTTGTATACATGTATCAAAGATCATGTAAAATGAGAATAGTAATATAGATTTGTAATTATATGTTATAAATTAACATATATAAGATTAAATTATTATATAATTCGTTTGATTATATGGGTTGTGGAAATAATACTAGATAAGATATTAGTGATAATCATTTAGATTATTTTGGAGGTTGTTTGATCATTGTATACTAGTTTTGATTCATTAATTAATATTATATTAATACTTATACCGGAACATTAAATAATATATTATAATATATAATAATATTTTTTATACATAAAAATGGATTTATTATTATCCTTTATGGAAATTTTGATATAGGTAAACATGTCATCTACGAAGGTGGTAAAATCATTACCTTATGGACGATGTTTTAATTTTTAGAATAAAATGTAGAGGAGAAGAAAAATGACGATGTATTCTATATTTAAATAATATATTTCATACATATATATATAAGATGTTGTATATCACATTAATGCTTTTATAGAGGATTTGAAGAGTATATAATTATTGGAAACAAAGTGAAAATAAAATAATGATGGAAAATGGGTAATTTACCTCTAGAATTATTCTCCTTGAGAACCTCCATAGAAAAATTTATTTTCATTTTTGTTGAGACCAAAACCGCATGGATTTGGGAAAGAGTCTAGTTATTTGTATTGGTTAAAAATTGGAAAAGCATGAGAGCTTAAAAGGTGTGAGGAAAAAATGTGACGAGGGTTTGTATTTTAAGGGGATGAGATGAAGATTTTTGATATTTTTATTTGTTAATTTACTCTTTTTTTCTCAAATCAAGAAATAGTTATTATTCCATGTCTAAATACAATAAAGAGATAATTATAGTTAAATAACATTGTAGTTACATCCGTGATAACTCAAGGAATAGTGTATTTTATTTATAATGTATATATAATGTGAGTTGCCAAATTTTATTATTCACCTAAAATTCATCTATTTTAGAAAAATCATAAAAAAATACATGAACCATTTTATGATTCATGAAATTCGGAAATGGACAAAAATTGATGAGAATAATTCTCTATATATTATATTTAGTTTTTAGATAAAATATGCCAATTACTAAAAAAATACATATTTTAAAATTATTACTAAATTTGTGACCCATTCAATATTTAATTAATGCCCCCTAAAATTATATTTTAATCACAATGAAACAAAATATTAACTTTTGAATCTATGTGGTGAAAATAAATTTTTTTATATCATTATATTAATTATCAAATTGTAAATAATGATATCCATTTCACAAAATAACAATAATTAATATATCATTTTTAATAAATTTAATTACTTATTCGATGATATGCTTATATCAAAATCTCATTTGATAGATAACTAATTTTTTTTAATACATTCATATATGCTATCAAATTAAAATCATAATTATATATTTAACATAATGAAATTGTCAGTTTTATAAAAATCGGTATTTTCTCTATTCATAAAAATATATAATTTCAAAATATACTAAAATATCATTGTATAATAATTTTGAAATTCCAAATTTTAAAATGATGTAAATTTAGTTCTATATAATTTACAAAGGAATCAAAATTTAATTCTAAAACAAGTACTCCATTAAGCAGATACAAAACTACGTTTAAAAAATATAGTATTTTATGTGTACAATTTGAGTAATTAATATCTAATTCCTATAAAACCATTCCGGTAAATTTCAATATAGTTTTAAAATATATATTATATAAATTTATAAATTTTATATGAATTTTAATTCCCTCTAGTTTAAATACTAGTTTGTAATCGTAATTTTTAAATATTGATATTTAATTTTATATCATTGTTCATTCAATATGGTTTTTTTGAAACCTATATTATTTGTGTAACTAAATTTAAAGATTTATATATTATAAAATCATGAGTAGTTGTATTATCCCATCATTTAATATATTTTCCAACTATAATTCGAAAATTACATTTAAAATAAATGGTCAATACTTTTAAAATTCTATATGGTAAACCCTCTTAAGAAATACATTTAAATAAATATCATATTAATTACTTGGAATAAGATTTGTGGCAGTCACCAAAAAACTGGGATTTCAGGTAGTAAATCATTATTATAAAGAGATAACATTGATATGGAAGATGTTTCAAACTATCATTTTCTGATTGGTAATGATAGAATCCCTGGTAATTATAAAGGTAACAATAAAAAAACCACAAACATAGGATTAGTTAATGGACCATTGATATATAAGAATGATAAGTAAACAAATAAATATTTTCTCTAAAATATTTCTCCAAATATTGAGGGATAATTATTATATTCTGATAATAACTAGAGAAAATAAACATACTTTGTTACGTTACATGTCATAATAATAATCACAATTCATTGTGTCCCTATCTATTTTCAGTCAATCTATTACACCTTTAAATGAATGTTAAAAATGAATTTTTCACTCTTAAAGAACATTTATGGAATCATATAGTCCATACATTATTCATTCAACATTTAAATATTTTATGAACCCATTTAGGTTAGAAAACTATTTCAATGTATAATAATTTCAAAAGTGTAACTTGATCCATTTCATAATTAGATGATCTTACGAATCTTCTATAACATGTCAGTCCACATTCAATGATATATATTTTATAGGAAGGGCACTAAATTTCCGAAATTAACCTCACATAAAAATCCCTAAATAATGTAGTTCATATTTTAAAATTCCATATATATATATATATATATGTATATTATGATGGTATTAAAAATATAATTAATACATGAATGATTCGAAATCATTAAATAATATGTACAGTTGAACAATCCATAGATATATCATAGGATTCTTATAACTATAATATCATAAATTAATTCTTGATTCCAAAAATTAAAATACATCAAATATTCTAATTCAACTATAGTAACAACATAATCTTGACCTTGATCCCTTATATTTTATTTAAGATGTATTTACATGATACTTTTGACATTCTTTTTCGTAATGACCAATCGCCATAAAATTAAATCTATTTACATTTACCACTTATTACTTTCCATTACATCCACGATTTTGTTGACCTTTATCCCCACATATTTAATAAGCTCCCATACCCGTTAGGTATGTATTGGGGTGTTTCATCCCATAATTATGACATATGGGAAAATACTATTTTCTCTTTTCATGTTATCCATCCCATTATCTGTTATTCTATTCTTCTCTTAATTTCCATTCAATTCATAAGACATTCTATATTCATTCACTATATTGATATCACATGGGAGTATATCCTCATATGATGGTAATGTTTTCGAAACTTGTACCCTTCATAGAGTTATCCTATGACCATCAATGAAATGCTCAACCATGCACATTGGATTACATATGTAGTCCATAACATGAATTGTTATCCTTGTAATGTTATCTTCATACAAGGAAATCTTTTTATCCTCTCTTGGTCTGAGTCTCAAGAATTGGCTCTCTACATATGATAACTATTATCTAAAAAATTTGTTTCTGAAAAAGAGCCTCTAAATCCATCGATTCAATGTTTTAAATTTACTCTTCATTCATAGTTTTTTGAACCAATAATCACCATTGATCTACATAAATTTAGAGGTGATAAAATTCCATGACAAATTCCTCCCTTTCATAACTTCCCAAGGAGAGAAATATATTCTCTATGGAATTTATGAATTGTGTATCTATACATGTGCTTCTATTCCAACTGAGTGATTGAGTGTTTTCTAACATGAAACACTCTAACATTGTTACACCACATTATGTATTGGGATGATCCATTAGAGTAATTTTGTTTCTCATAAACTGATTCAATTATCCAAATATAGCTATAATTTGTTTAGCTCAATATGTATCTCCATCTCAAGAATCGCTATCATCTATACGATGTAAATCCCTATATGAAATAAGTGTGAGGATACAATTTCTAGTCCATCCATAGTGTGAAATTTATAAACAATGGAAAACACTAAATTATGTTATGAATAATAATGATTAATTTTAAAAAATAACGACACTTAACATATATTGTATATTTATGCATGGAAAATATCATAATCCTAAACTTGGTTTCATTGGGGACATGTTTAATTTTATATTGTTCATTATGGTTTGTATTGGAAATAGGGATTATCATAAGCATATCATGTTGGAGTGTTAAACCATGTGGTAAGTAAGGCTCGTTTTCATGTACTGGGTTATGCCGAGTTTGGCCTGTCACACATTGTCAGAGTAGCTACCCATGTGAACATCTATTCCATAACTACCTCAACCTGTAGTATCCAGACATGAATTTATTTCTAGGAAGTCCCATATAATCTCTACCTTACCAAAATTCAACAATGTTATTATATTCTTATCCTCAAAATATATATCTAGATTATTTTCCCTAATCTATGTTTTTTTAATTATGTTTCCAAACATTATACTAAACATTCTATGATACCAACTATAAAGATCCAACATCAGTATCCCGAAGGTAGTTCCTTATATTATAAAAAAGGTTCTATGAACAAATTTTTTCATCCCAAATTACTAAATAGTATAATACATTTGGAAAATAAGATACAACATATCTTTTACAATACATAATGAAATTAAAGAATATATAGAAATTTCATTGAATCATTAATAAAAGAATTGACTATCCTTACAAGGAATTCATAATATACATCGCTACATCCAAGGGAAAATTAAAACCTAAGAAAGGGGTGGTATAAGATGTAAAATAAGGGTAAAAATACATCAAAAGCATTCGAAAACATAAAAAAGAAGTGCTACTAAATAACATAAATTATATTAAAACAGAATATTGACCATAATATGGTATGAATAAAATCAGAATAAATAATTTCATATAAATAATAACATGAAACTTAAAAAGTGGTTTTCTACTACTCCAATGATATCATGGATTATCCACAAACGTTATTTTAATTTGGGAATTCATAATTCCTTAAATCATAAACATGCCTTGCTGGACTTGGTCAAGAAATTGAAAAATAAATGGTTAGTTAATCCTCTAAATCCATATCTATTTTGTCTCAGGAGACACAAAGATGCATCTAGGGGATATAGCAGGCCCTTCATGTCACATAATAAGTCTAACACATTCTTCAAATATTGAATGAAATGATATCAACCAAAAAAATTATTCAGTAGTACATTAAAATATTAGAATCAAAATCATAAATTAAATTACTCTAGTAAAATCACTGAGAAATTATTGAGAGAAATACAGATTTCATTGAAAAGATGAGTTCTTTTGGAAAAAAAGTTGTATTTGTTATAAAATTCAGATTGAAAAGAGGTATACACAATAAAATAAAATGGAATTTTATTATATTTTAGGAATGTTAAAAACCCATACTAAATTATGTCAATGTAAGTAGGAATATGTGAAATGTATGCTCAAGGTACGTTAGAAATGATTCTCTTCAATACGGTTTGACAGAAATTATAAGAGTCTTTAAAGAGGAAAAATTCATAATTTTTTTCCAGACATACAGACACAAGCAATTGTATATTTTTAATGAAAAATAGATATTTTATATTAATATTAGTGGATTAAAATAAGACATGAATTTTACTTGAAAATAAGTAATAAATTGGAATTTCTTCTTAAATCGGGATTGCTTATCGATGGAATTAAAATGATATCATTATAAATCATTTTTTTTCAAGAAATAATGATGAAATTATATAGATACATGATTTCAGAACATATAAATTTTATTTATAAAAATTATATCAAATTAAATAACAATTAAATAGTTGAACATAGGATGAAATCATAATATGAATGAATAATGGAGGTTTGGAAAGAAACCCTTACAACATTGTATACATGTGAACCATATACCCCATAAAAATAATGATCATGAAATAAGGAATTTCATAACATAATGATAAATTGGTTCATGGTATGATACATAAATAGGTATATATATATACCCCACTCCTAAGAAATATTGGTGAATAAGGTATATGTCATAGAAATAAGAGAGAGATGAGAAAACTCTTACCTTTTGTCTGAAAGTGCTCATCACTATTACTTAACATCCTATATAATGAAATTAGATTAGTTAATAAATTATTTCAAACCCAATTTAACATGTAATTTGTTTTTTTTATTGTTAATAGGTTCATTTAAGACCTTTTTAATTATTTTTATGATTTAATTTCATCATATGAATGTGTTCTTTTCTATAGTTTTCATAATTGTATCACTTGAATTCATGTATTAATGGTCGTGTAAAATTGGAACAATTATCTATAATTAAAATTAGATTTTATTAATTAACATGTAGAATATTAATTGTTTATATGTTTTAGTTGGTTATTTCGTGGGGATGAATCATTAGCTAAAACGTTAGTGATAATCATTTAGATTATTTTGGTGGCTTTTATGATCATCACAAAATGGTTTTGTGTAAACATTAAATATTATGTATATATACAAGTTCTAGAAAATTAAATAAATTATAATAAATATATATATATATATTAATCTTGTTAAACCATAATAATGGTTTTATGACCAACCTTAAATGTGGAATTGAAATACAAAAACACATAGCCCATGAAGACTGTTAATCCTCACCTTAGTAATGATGATTCTTTTTTAGAAGAAAAATAATATGAAAAGAGAAACGATGGTGGATTTTATATACACATAATAAAATTCTAGTATATATATTATAATATAGTTACAACTCATGTTTTTATAAAGGAGGTGAATAAAATATATTAAATAAAAAGAAAGTGTAAAAAAAATAATGAAGCTAAAAAATGATTTTACCTCCTGAATTATTATCCTTGACAAAATATTAAAGGAAATGTTTTTTTCCATTTTTTATACCTGAACCTCATAGAAATTTGGAAGAGTCTTGGGTAGATATTTGAAAAATGTAATGGCTTAAGAGGCATGAGTAGAAGAGTTGGTGAGTGGTGGAAATTATTTTGAAGGAGAGGGATTTTTTGATTATTTTATACATTAATTTATTATTATGGTTCAAGATAAGAAATAGTTTTGAGTCCCAAACTAAATACATGAAATATAGAATGATTTTTTTTATTATGTTTCTTACATTAGATATGACTCATGGAACAATGTATTTATCTTATAATGTATTTATACTATGAATTTAAAAAATTTAGTATTCTAAATAAATATAAATATTTTAGAAAAATACCAAAAAAATCAACATATAAAATTTTTGACTTGGAAGTTTAAATAATGGATTCCATTTTATTAGATCAATTTTCTAAATATGTGAAATTTTTTTTCAAACAAAAATATTCATTTATTTGAAAAATATAAATTTTAAAATTATTACTTATTTTATGACACTACCAAATATTAATTAAGGCATTATAATTATTGTTTATAATAATATTGAAACAAAATATTATTTTATAGATCTATTTTCCTGAAAAAATATTATTTTTTGTTAATATTTTAAATATAAAATTTTAAATAAGATATTATGTTTCACATAAATACCAACAATTTATTTTTCAATTTTAAAATATTAAATTAAGTAATCCATATTATAAATATTTTATAATTTCAATTCTGGAATACATAAATTTTATTTATACATTTATAACTGAGATCAAATTAAAATCATAAATACACGTAACATAGTGAAACTAAGAGTTTTATAAAAATTAGTATTTTTCACTATTCATTGGAAAATAAACATTTTCAGAAAAATAAATAAGATTCTCCATTATATAAATTTAAATTCCACTTCTAAAAATGAAGTTTATATTTTTCAGTAAAATATATTACAGTTTCAAATTTTAATTTTCAATAAATTGTGCCTCAGAATAGTGGTAAAACAGCTGTTAAAAAAAATTATCGTTTTATGCATAATTTTTTTATTCTGAACTGATTCCTATAAAATCACATTGATGATTATGAAAAAATTTATTAAATATATTGTATATAAATATGATAGTTAGGTTATTAAATTTTATTCTAACCAATTTAAAGACTATGTTATATCTAAAAATTTAAAATAATGGTATTTATTTGTATATCATTGTTCATTTATGTTTGGTGTTCTGTTAATCCTTGGCCATCGAAGTAATTAAATTTAAAGAGAGACATTTAAAAAAATATGGGGGTGTTATTGATGGTTTTATTTACATGGGGTGGATTGTCTTTCATGGACTGAGTGATAATATCTTCTAACTTGAATATCTCTCATACGTGATTTCATCCATGATTAAATTGTTGAAGCTCATGTTGGAATTTTCCAAGGGTGAAACCTAGTGAAGCTACATCCCTCTCATGTTTTGAAATTGGGCTTGAAATGTCAAAACTATACTCATTAAAGACATCAATTCTCTATTTATTATCTGTCATCCATTTTCATTACTACATATAAACACTAATTATATTGATAAAATTATCAACCAAGGCTATAGTTTTAAATTTTCATATTGACCATCAGTTATATTGAACAATGTTTACATTTGACTAATGATCATGTTACAATCCAATCTTGATAGTGAAATTTCACATTATACCCCATAAAAAAAGATCATTCTTTCCATAAAAATTCTTTAAAATTTCTCCATAATGTTATATTTATATTTCTTATTATGTTCGTTTGTTTATTATTATTATGGTTTATTTATATAATTTTTTTGTGAGTGATAATTCGTGTAGAGTGGGGAAATCATTATTTTTCCATTTCCGTTATTCTATTTTAAATATTTTTTGGTAGAAGTAATGTTAGGAATTAAAATTTCATTTATATATTAATATTATAATGATATTTATTAATTTTTTAAATTTATGTGTCTTTATATTTTTTTTATTTGTATAATATTTTATAATATTTAAGAAACATTTATTCAGGAAACATATATCATGAAAAAATGTCTCATTTATTTCAAATGATGTTGAAGAAAACATGTTGAAATGAATATTTTATAAAAAGTATAATTTCTCTACAATGGTAGATCATCAAAATTAAAATATTTGTGACTATTTTATTGAACTATCCACCAGGTAAGAGGAATTGACCTCACCATATAATGTGGAGAATACATGGAAGAGTTGCTATCAAGATTCCCTTGTAATATTTGGTTGATCTGATCATCTCTATAAAAGTTGAAAATAGAGGTAACCCAATTAAATTTACTTCAAATGAATTGATTATATAAAATATGTGAATTAAGGTGGAGTTAATGGTTATGAGTAACCTAATATAGGATAATTGTAATGTATTATTTCACATGAACATTATGATATGTTTACTAAAATTTATGGAAAATAGGATTCTTGATAAATATATTTTCAAGAGGCCCATATTTGATAAATATGTTTGCAATGATCATTATTTTATTTGTTTTGTAATTTATGGGAAATATAGAAAACATTTAATATATCATACAAGTTCTCTACACTAGGTTAACTCATACAGACTTAGAGTTGAGTAATTAAATTCCCTTTTTAATGAGAATCATTTGAGACCATTCCTCTCTTAAATGTGATAGATAAATTTTCATATGAGGGGGAAGAACTTGTTTTGGAAAAAAAATATTATATGGATATTCCAATCATACATTGAATTTAATATTTAATAAATGTGATATGGATTTCACCACATATTGACATAAATTATATGTGTTGGTATTGACATCAAATTTCAATGGATGATATATTTTATCAAAAATATCATTTTTTTAAATAAGTAAAAATGTGTTTTTGTACGAAATGATGATTCCTAGATAATTATTATGTACTCAATTAATGGAGTTTTATTTCACAAATAAGAAATTATTCATGAAGTTCAACTCTAAGGATTGTATAACTGATCACAAATTTCAATGAAATGTCAAAAGAATTTTCTATAATGTTTACCATAATTCAAGTCCATTCAAAAAGTAATTGTCTAAAAATAAATTGATGAAGGACCTAAAAACATTTTTTATGGTGAATCATGAAGTGATATAAAAATATATTTATTATTTTCATTATTTTTTTCATATAAATATTAATATATGAATAATTGGTCTTTATTATTTTTAATGAAATATTTTAATAGCTTGAAATTTTATGAGATTTTGGCCTAAGTATTTTTTTATTTAGTTATATACCAAAAAGTTTGTAAGTATAATTATTTAGAATATATTAAAAAATAATAGAAACCCTCAGAGGACCCTCATCCCACTTTTACCTCCACACATATTTGATTTCTTATTAAACTATATATGGGATTTGGTCCAAGAATCCCCATTAAAAAAATCATGGAGGAATTTCTTGGGTGGTCCCATGTATAAGGCCCACAATAGTGGATGGGTGCATTGAGTGCAACCATAAATTTAGTGACCACATATTTTAACATACATGGGTTCCATGTGTGATGTGTGACACATGTAAATCAACTGTTGATAGATATGTGGTTGTGGAAAATCATGGGTAATTTTCTTGATTGGTGTCCAATTAAATGATTCGTACAAGACTTTAAATGCATGTGGTATTATTCTTATAAAATTAACAATTATGAATAAAATTCCTACCACATGATGTTTCTGGTCTAAGATTTATGTTCCCCAACATGAAATTGCATTTATACATCAGTTTCTTAAATATATCTAATATGATGGAGCTCATGATGAACCCCTATTTATCAAAAATCTTGTCCATCATTTATGATGATGCTGATGGGATGAGTCCCATGATATTGGTATGATATCATGCATTCCATCAGTGTCTTTTGTTTATATCGGTAAAGTGAAGAATCTATTTCGACCAAAGTAGATTGATATTTCATTTATACATTTTTATTTCAAATATCTTAGCTTCAATTGATTTAACTGAATCGATCATGCATGTTAAATATTCTAATAGGCATCTCCTAGATTCAAGGAATGTTCAAATAACATGACACACACATCTGTAATGTACTGCTTTTGGTATTTCATATCTCTATATTAATTGTGAGGAAAAAATATCCTCGACATTATTTGGGAAATTAAAAGACCTCTCATGAAAAAATTCATTATTTTTTTTGTTCAAAATTAGTAGATGGATGATACCATATAGAAAAGTCTCGATTCTTAATGAATTTTTATTAAACCGATTGACGACGAATTAACTTATTCTTTCGGGTGATGATACCAACTGAAAGGTGTTTTCATACACACTATATTAAATAGATGAATAAATCATGTGGATGAATGAGGAAGCTCAATCCATCAGGTATTTAAATATAGGAATGGAATTTGAAAAAATTATTTGTTTAATATAGGATGAAAGTGAGTTTTCTATTATCATCTACACAATTAAACATATAGTATACCCAAGGGTATTTATGTCTCATGTGAGAAATAATTTAAAACCCATGAAATTATGTATTTTCACACAATGATATGCATGATGTTTCATGATGGGAGGGAAATACATCTATGTTTTATATTCCATGTGAAAAGTGAACACAGAAAATAACTAAGTATTATATAAATGGAAAAAATGAATTACCATTGTGAAGGGTGTAATTCAAAAATAATGAATGTGTACAAATGATTTATGGGGTATTTAATTTGAGATATAATATTCCTAAGATTTATTGTGTATATTTATTTATATAAAGAAACTAATATTTTTAGTACTTGTCTCATTTGATTTATTTTTTAATAATTTAATTTAAATTGTAAAATTAAATGACACCCCATACACCATATTATTGTTTGTGTATAAATATATGTTTGCATGTGATGAGAATGAGAGACACACTATTGTAATATCGTTTTTTGATCCTAATAAAATATTTTATATAATAAAAAAATGGTAAATGATGTGTAATTATTTAACCAAAAGATCACATGAAATCGATCAGTTGACAAGAAGAATCAAGAATATATTTGATTCAATTTTTGATAATGGCCATAAAGAAGGTGCGACAAGATTTCTAGTGGACAATGGTTACTTCTTGAAAAAGTAGTGATGATTGTATAAAAAGATAAATTGAGGACTGGTGGTACAAATATAATGAATTCCACTCACATAGGAAGATGAACCAGTTCCTGCATTATAATTTTGTAGTAACTGAACATGTATGTCATCATTGAAAATTTTTTCATGATAACAAAAATCATGAAATGACCACTGATTGATCATGTCAAGGAGTATTTCAAAGTACCTATCCTTGTAAAAATCATTAGGGGATGTTATATCTTTTTTTAGAATCATTTCCTATGATTTTAATCTTTTATATCACACAACAAGACACAATCCTCTTATCTTTAAAGAGGATCGTGAGTATGATTGGTTGATTAAAGAGAATGTAAAACTATATAAAAGTCAGATACATTGATTCACCCCACACATACTGTTCCTGCATAATTTAAATGGTCTAAATAATAATAATTACATCAATTATTCATTTTCTATATTTTCTATAAAGTCAATTTAATTCCAGGATAATTGAAAATGAGACTATGTTTGATAGTGTATAAGACATGCAACATTGATATTAAACTAGCTAAATAATATTATTACATAAATTTAATTGTTATAATCATTCTAATGAATCAATATGTATGAATAGGGTTAAAAAATTATGAAAAATATGTATAATGTTTGTATATATTTCAACTGTATTGATTAATGTATACTACAAAAGTACTGTATTTTAATAAACTGTTCTGAAGCTTCAAAAATATGTTTTCATTGAAAATTATTTTTATTATATTTTTTAGAAAATAGATTATTTAATTTATTCCAATATTATAAATAGTATTTTATAAAAATTTCATTCATTGCATCATAATATAAAACTAGTTTTGTGTGGAATTTTGGGAATTTTTCTCAAATCATAGATTTTTTATGAATAGTTAAAATTATTGATTTCTATGAAACTACCATATTTTTCATCGAAATTTTTGTTTTTTATTTAAATTATATGATAAATTAAGATAGACATACAATATTTATTAATAATATGATAAATTAAAAGGAATCATCTTTGTACATTATTTTTTTATAAGTTTATTTATAGGATAAGAAAAAACAATTTCCTACAAATATATATTCTTCATATATATTTATATAAATAGTAATTTATGTGACATGTATTGTTTTAATATGTTGAAATGAACTTTTTAATTGGACATAGGAACAGAAAAAAATCCTAGGATTATTTTTTGATATATTTCCAAGGAAGATAAATTTTTAATGAATGAAACCAAAAATCATTTTAAATGAAATGCGTTATGTTTTATGGTGTAACCATGTAATTAATATGATAAAATATTTTAAGAAACATATTTCAAATTTATATATTTTATTATACGACCAATATCATACATATATTAATCATGAATATATTTTTTATAAATTATTTCACAAAAAATATGAAAGTTAATTTTATTAATGACATAGTGATTGTATATCACTGGAAAAGACGAATTTGGTGTCCTCTGGATAATATTTGTGAAATTAGATGTTTTTTAACTTTTTTATATAAATAAAAATTCTTATGTTATTATTGATATATCAGAATTTTTATGATATATAACATGTTACTTGACAAAATGATTGTTTAAAGCTTGAAAATCCTAATAAAATAATAAATATTTTATCAGGACATATATGTAAGTGAATATAAATATGGATAAAACAAATAAATTAATCAGGAACATAATTTATTTATTTTTATGATGCTATGTTTTTTGTTTCTAGTGATGAAATAACTATGTTAAATGGTTACACAACATGAATATAATATTTTTTCATGTGGTAAGGAAATCAGGAAATTGATTTTATATACTAGAAAACTAATATATTTTGGGTTGGTTATAGTGTACCATGAATTATATATATAAATAATGAAATATTTTAGATTTATTAATGGTTTATATTTTAATTCAATTACTGTTCTTTTATTTTCAAAATAATATTTCTTCAACATTTCTAAAAATGAATTAATATTTTGTTTCGTTAAATATAAATTATTAAATTATATAAAAATAATTAAAATAATTTGATATAAAATATACAATGATAATGTTTCATATATTTAATCTATTTTAAATTTATGATTCAATTTTTAACTTATTATTATATTTATTATCAATTTAAATTGAAAACCATTTTTTTGTATTTATAGTTTAAAATGGTTAATTGAAGTGATTTTCCAAAAGATAGTGTTTCTAATAATCTCTAAAGCTATGAAAAATTGATTTTATTATTATTTTAATAAAATAATTTCTTTATGTTCAATAAAATGTCATTTTTAAACCATTTTATATCATTTAGAAACATATTTGTTTAAATATTTTTGTGTATTTCAAAAAATCACCCTCGAATCACTTTAAAGGGACAACCATCCCGCCTTTTCTCCACACATAAAATTCCATTTCATGATCCAATATTTACCCAAATTCCAATATAAAATCACTCCTAATATATTAATGGAATTATTTTATATGTAATACTAACAATAAATGGCTTATGGTGTGAGTTAAAGGCGTTTATCAGATAAAGATGTTTAGATTATTACGATTTTTTTTGTTTTATTTTTTCTTCAACCTACATAATATTTTAATCATGAATTATTTTATAATAAAATAAGTAACATACATATAATGATATTTTATTAGGTTAATTTTTTAAATTATATCATTTCCCTCCATTATGATGTGGGAATCAAAACTATCATTTGTACGTACAGTGGACTATTATCTCACGAACTGATACCATTTTGTTCCAACTACAAGCTATTATGGAGGTTTATAATTATTCATTTAATTTATATATAAGATATTCTGGGAAAATTCACCATTTTTTATTATTATTTATAATATAATATTTTACCATTTCTTCTATTAAAAATAAATAATTTCGTTCTTCCTACATGTAGATTTCCACCTCCATGAAGTGATTTGATGGGTTCTCTATGATATCATCACATTGTTGACAAATATAAGTGGATTTAATTAAGTAATATTATATTTATTATCTATTCATCTTTCTTGAATGATGAAATAATTACTATATTCCTTCCATCATGTTTGTTTAAAAAAGAAATGTTACATCCGTGTATGAATGGATTATGGTCTTCCTGATTGTAACATAGTTCATTTTTAATAACCATATTTCATAATTAGTTTATATAGATAAAAATTAGTAGATGATTATTATTATTTATATCATAGAAAAAATCATTCCTTTCAGCATATACAACTTACAGTTGTCATTTTGATCTTATGAACCGAATTTCATTAAAACGTCTTACATGAACATAAATGAATTTGTGATTGAATATATCATTATAAAAAAATTAATTAAAAAGAAATTTGAAAAAAGATCCAAATAATGTAAATAATTATCATTTTTTATTATTTAGGATGATAAATGGCATAAATAATGAGTCATAATAGATTTGAACGAAACACTAACATATTAGCACAATTTAAATGTTTTTATGATTTTTTCAAAATCATTTTATTCCATTATAATATTCAGAAAAAAAATTATATATAACATATTTATGAATGAAATAATTTTTAATGTAATTTTATAATTTTTTTAATTTCATTCAAGATTTTTTAAAATAATTATTTTTATGTATATTATAAAAATTTATTTTACATTCATTACTAAAGAGAAAAAATGTAATAAAAAATTTAATCATATATGTTTTCAATAGATTTTCCACCAAAAAAACAGTATTCGATGTTATTAATATATTGTAATATTCCATTTTTTTAGAATACCACATTATCCCTATTTTTATGATATTTTAATTTTTAATTTTTTTTCTAAAACAAATATGTATTTTAATATCCAAAATTGTTTTTCGACATGGGTTTAAATGTTATTTTTCAAGGGTATTATAATGAAAATGGATGATTAAAATGTTTTATTTATGATATGGTACTTGATTATTATAAATTTTGATGGGGTTTCCCAATAAGTATTATACAATTGATGAGTTAAATACAACATATATGATTGGTGAGTCTGATACAAGATATTCAATAGGTGATCCCGATATAGATTATATGAATGGCGGTGTCTTATATAGAACTATAATACAATCTGTAAATTATATTTTCCTCAAATTATTAAATGTGGGTGTCAACACGGGAGGTTTATCCATTGTATTTAATAATTATTAACTTTATTCTTCAGTTGTTATAAACTTATAATTGTAGTATGAGATCAGAGCTATTTTAGATTTAATATTATGTATGGTTTCAAGAAAATTGAAAATAAAAATGTTTTAATATTAGGGTCACATAAGAGTAATGGATAATAGCGTGAATTTATAATTATACGGTTTATCATAATTTCAAGGACATCATCATCCCTTTTTATTTTTTATGTAGTTGGATTGTAAATATATTATTGATATTTTCATGAGGTGTTTTATTAAGTTATGTTACCAGTATCCCATAGGTATATAAGTAGGATAAATGTGAATTTCTATATGGGAAAAAATATATTAAATATTTTGGTAAATAAGATTAAGGATATGATACGAACATTGTGGTTAAAAATTTTATTTATGAGAATAATTTTGAAATAATTTATAGTGTAGATTAATTATTTATTTAATAATCCAACTTTATCATTTGGTGTTATATTTGAATTTTTTAGATTAATTTTATATTTCTCAATATAAAAGATTATAAATTTTTTATATTATTAAGCGTTCATCTTAACATTTTTATTTTTATAAAATTCCTAATAATATAAGGAATAACATCTTATTTTTTCGAATTATGTGATCTATTATTGGTTTTCTCTAGAGTTTCCAACATGAAAAATGCATCTTGAATACTCGTCAATTGGTGAAAAAGATTTGGTCATGGTGGAATTTATTAAATGTGAAAATTTTATAAGTACAGTAATTATATTTCATTATGTTTATAATATAGATGATTAATGAATCTCACAACCCGAGGCAGTGGATCATGAAAATAACAGTATCTTATTATCCTTATTTCGGTTTAATATTTGGTCTTTTTCACACCTCATTGGTTTATGGTTTTTTAGTCATAAAAATTATCATGAAAAATAAATTTCATATCCTCAACGATCTATATAACTATCCATTATTTCTTGGATAACATATTATTCTTTCATGTATATATTTTATCTTCTATCTAATATCCCCTATTGGGAAACCGAGTTATGTGTTTTTATATATACCATCCATAAGTCTCTTTCCATATTTTAAAGAGTAATTTTTATTAACATTTTTTATTGTATGGGATTTCAAAAAAGTAATTTTTAAATGTTATAATTTAATTATCAATATCATGTTAATATTTAAATTACTCCATTTGGTAATTGTTTTATATTTTATTGCAACAATGTTTTAAAATAAAATATGTTTGATAGTGTATACAAAATGCAACACTGAGCTTAAACGAACCATAACATATTATTATTTAAATATTACAATCATAACCTAGAATTTGAAATTGTGGGTAATGATAGAATTAAAAAATTAGTTTTAATATTTTTATGGATTTCATATAATTAAAAAATATTCATTATTTCATATAAAATAAATATTATTTATTAATAATGTCATTTAATTCTCCCTAAAATTTTTTCTTTAAAAATGATTTTTATTATTATTTATGATAAATTATTACAATTAATTACTACTAAATTTTGAAATTATATTTGATTAAAATGATATAACTTTAATATAATTCTATATAAATTATATCTGGTTGATGTTTTGGTATTTTTTATGAAATGATTGATTTTTCATGAATAGAGAAAAAGATATATATTTTTTAAGACCATCATATTTTTTAATTGAAGAATCACACAATTTGTTTAATTTTATGTTGAATTAATATATTTCACCATTATTCTGAAATATTCTAATTCATTACATTTCATCAATTTTCAATAATATTTTGGTATATGTTCATTATTTATATTAAAAAGTATTTATAAAAAAACTATCATTTAATACAAATTTATATTAATAGAAATTTCTTAGACCAAATTGAATTTAATTTGATGATGTGGAAATAATATTTTGATTTTTTATTTCAAATCTATCATAAGATGTATTTTTTAGATTTTTTTTGAAAATGATATATTTTTTTCAAATAGTTAAAATTATAATTTTTATCAAATCATGTCTCAATTATGAGATTACAATGACATAAATATGAAATAAAATTTAATAAATCTTATTTAAAGACTAATTTATGATAATATATTACTATTATGAAACAAAAATAATTGAAAAATATAAATAATTTTTAATTTAATGATAAATGAATAATTTATTTTTAATGATAATGGAATCCAAGTATAGCACTGGAGAAGATGAATTTATAATCCAAAATAAAATACTTATGAAGGAAGATTTATTTTAAAAACTATATAAAAATAATTATTATTATTGAATTTTTTATGGATAGTTATGAGATATTGAGTGACATAACATGTTACATATCCAAATTCATTTTCAGTGCTTTAGTAAGGCTATAATAGTCAACCTAAAATATAAAATAGGTTTTCATGACAAACTTTCATAGTATATTATAAATTTCACTGATGAAATAATTATCTTAATTGATTACACAATGTTGTTATATTTTGTCATTAATTAAAACAAGAGTGATGAAAATTAATTTATAAATTATAAATTTATATTTTTATTTGTGAGATATAGTGTATAAAAAATTATAAATATATATCACTTATTGTGGAAGATTGAAAGGATTTTATTCTAATTACATTATTTTACTATTTTTTCATTGTAAAATTATGTTAATTTTATTAATCTAGAATTAATATTATTTCACATAAAATGAATTTTATTTTAATATTTTTAAATAAATTAAATAATGAAAGAAATCATATAGGATGAAAATTTTAACTGCAATTTCCCCCATTTCAATCTATGTTCAAATTATTATAATTAATCTAAATTCATACCTCTTAAATAATGAATTTTTTATTATTACTGTTGAGGATAAAATTGTTTACAAAAGGATTGAGCAAAAATATATGGAAAAAATTATATATAAACGTGTAAAAATACTATTATATGGTTATATTACATTTTATTCCTTTTAAATGTTATTGATTATTATTTTGGACCCATTTTACATGAATTAGAAACATATTATATTATAATATTTCATTTCTTTCTAAAATTTCCCCTCCCTGAAAAATGAAATGAAACCACCTCTCCTCTTTTATCCAAACTAGAAAATATTTTTTTTTCATATAATAATTAAAAAATGTCATCATAAAATCCATCCCAATTTTATATTGGTCTTTTTATTTTCTGAATATCGTTCATGAAAATCATAATTGTTGTAGATAAGGGGGCCGTATGAAGAAGAAGTGTTTCTCTTAAATAAATGTCAATGTTTTATTTCATCCTCTTCATCTATAAAATATTATTCAATCATGAATAAATAATAACATCAGAATCATTCCTTTAATTATATTTTATAATTTCAGTTTAACAACATATATCTATATCCTCATTCATTAAATGTGAAACAAAACCATCCCCTATTTATATAGCAAGCTAACCCGTCACGAACTGATGTTATTTGTTTTCTGTCACCGTATCACACAACTGGTTATAATTATTGAGATAATGTAAATTTAGGAAATTCATGAAAAAAATATTTCTTTAAAGAATATATATCTTCTATATTCATTCAATTCCAACCATTTAAAAATGACAGTGTCATTCCAGCAACTGTGAGGATTACTACCTCGATGAAGAAAATTGATTCATTTTTCTTTACAACATCACATGGGCACTAAATATATGAATATTAAAATAAATAATATATTATTTATAATTTTATAATAATTATGGATATTAAAAAAAATTATTAAATTTATTCCATCATGTTTATTGAAAAATAGGAATGTTACTAGTCTGTACGGATGACCTAAGGTCTCCATTATTGTGACATAATTAATTTTTCATAAACGTAATTCATTTTTCTATTTATAATTATAGTTAATGAGAATAACCCCAGTAATCGTAGATTGTATTTTTTTCTAAGATTACATTATCATCAGACACAAGGAAACACATCTCAAAGGATTGAATATATTAGTAGTCAAGGAAAACTAGAAACATAAAAGAGTTATACATTAAACATCAATAAACCAATTAATTTTTTTTTCATAAATAATATTATTACATTTATAATTCCCCCCTTCTAGTCATAGTAAACTTCATCGATTTGTGTGAAAGGAAATAAAATGAGGGTGATCTTATATTCTCTATAATATTTATGTTCAGTGGAATCTTTAATGAAGAAATAGTATAATAAATATGGAAAATTAAATAGTTGAACACAAATTCATCTTAAAAAACATACTATCATGTTAAAAGAGTGTAGATTCAATATGGAAAGGTAAATAATTGGAAAACCATCCCATTTAAATAGATAATCTGTGAAAAAATTCATCAATGGATTATAACATTTCAAAAATATTATGTATAATTAAATAAAATTTGAATTGATGAAGTGCTTATTTATTGGATTCCATGTTTCTACGAAAAATTATACCATTACCATAAATATTTACCCACATTATTGTTTAATACATTCTAGATAAAACCCATTTTATTTCTGTTGAGAACATTTTAGAAAGTACTACTCTCATGATATATCCCACAAACATTTTAAAATTTGAAGGGATTATTTTAATTTATTTCATCTCATGAGGCTATCCATGAATTGAGGGGATTAATTTAAATGGTTCCCAACCTATGTAATGACTATCTAAATAATTATTCATAAATCAAATTGTCGTTTTAATTTATAAAGACTTTTCTTCATCATCATGTGTCCATATTCAACAATGGATACATATTTAATAATATTTCACCAATTAATAAAATAACTATCAATGTAAACCTCATATATAAAAATTAAATATGGTTTAGGAGATAAACATATACCTGAAAACTAATATAGATTTATAGGGGAAATTCAGTATCAAATTATCATAATAATGTGAACATTTCATGGAAAATTTATTAACCACGAAAATGAAACAACGATGTGAAATTTAATTTTTTCTTTATTCAAATTGAATATAAAAATCCATATTATTATTAATTATTGTATCAATAAAATATATATCCATTGTAGTAGTAATATATTGTTTATTTGTCATTGTTTAATATAAATACAATAAAAATATCTTTAAAAATATTCATTATTATAATATACATTTGAATTTGAGAAAAAATGAAAATCCATTTCATTGAAATATTGTTGTATATAATTAAAACATTAGAAATAATCTTGAAAAATATTTTCATTTAAAATATCATTTGATAAATATAAATTAATATTGAAATAATTTGAGTGTTCTGGACGGATAGAAATTTTTATAACGAAATATAATTTAAAACAATGATTTCTTTGAAATTTTATATAAAACTCAAATATGAATTTTTTTGAAACCAACAAAATGATTCCACTGAAAATAGTATTTAATTAGTAAAATATGGTTAAATTTATATTATTATATATTTTTAAAAATTATAAACGCCTTTGGAAATATTTTTTATAAAACATTGTTTACAGGAATATATATTTTATGTTATATAGAAAATGATATCATCTTTTATTGGAAACATATTCTAAATAATTTTATGTAAAAATTTAGTGTTGAATGATACCATTATTTGAAATATTTGAAGATAAAAAAGAGTATATGATAGTGGAATGTTTTATTGTAAAATTATCATGTAATTTCCATTAACGAATATTCAAGAATAAACAATCTATATTAAAATGATATAGAGAAGTAAAATATTAATATTATCATCACATTAATGTGATAATTAATAAAGGAATAAATTATATGTATCCAATATAAATGGACATTAAAATGTGGAAGTTAAAAAATATAATCAAAATTCATTACAATCATAATCTTAGAATGACATAACCAGTGAAGTGGAAGTTTCACCCAAGGTGTCGAAAATGAGTAATGAAATCTATTACCTTATGCATCATTTTGGTGTAGTAGAGATCAACCAAATGTAAAGTGAATTTAAACATGTCATCAATCTAATTCATAACCATATTAATATATATGATATCATATGATATCTCTATATTATATAATAGTTCCATTTTGTCTATAATCTTCTATTGTTTTCATTGTTTTGGTTATTAATTTCGATATTGTTTGAGTATGGTTTGAATTTTTATTTTTTTCCTATTAATTGAATCATGATTTTATCAGTTCCATAATGTAAACCATGATTTATATATAATATAAAGTAATTATATATTTATTTTTATTAATTTATAAAATATAAATCTAGGACGTGAAATACATCATTCACGGATAATATAGGTTGTACGTGTGCGTGAATGCTGGTTCCATTTTCATGTCGTATTGAATGGGAGAAAAGTAAATTTTTTATATATTTATTTTCATTAAATAATAATTAATATTTAATATATGCCACATATTTTTATTAAATCCTCTTTGATATATCCCATGTAATGTTTCAGTGAATCATATTGCTTCGTAAGGGGGTTGTTCTTCATATATAAGAACGACATCATCATACTCAAACCAAATTTAAAGAATGAAGGTATGTGATATATAATAATTAAGGAATTATGAATATATAATATATATCATATAAAACATATATTAATATTATTTTTATCAATAATCCTTACAATGATAAGTGGTAATGGAAAAAAAGAATTAAATTTGTTCGCGAGGGGGTAATCTTCCATACACATAAATGATGATTTCATTACCCATTTTATTTATGTGTGTTAATTTTATAGTTGTAACCATAACATAAAAATTTCTAACTTTATTAATTTTATCTACAGTATTACTATATCATGGTAAAATTGGAATTGATGGTGGTGGGTATGGAAAGAAAACAAAAAATCTTTTAGAAGAACATTACTTCTTCAAGTGTTCACCTTAGGCTTGCAAAAAAACCTATAATGATTCATTTGTGACAAATATATTTCATATTGGAAAATTTATGGATTATTTGGATTGATTTTTTATGTTTTTGGATGATCCAAATGGCATGGGAGGTGTCTAGAATATGGGGGAGTGAGTTCCCTTTTATAGTTAAAGAGGAGTGGCTTTTTTGTAAATACTCAAAATTATTCACTATTGGGAGGTCTTGGTTTCCGCATGTTCCATAGAAATGGAAATATAATAGATTGTATAATATTTATGATAGATAAAAATCTCCATAGTATAAACATATGTTAATTTATATAATGTTTCTCCATAACTTCTATTTTTCCCACTTTTACAATTTTGGTTTTTATTATCATAACTATTTTCCCATCCAAAGAAATTAATTCATTAGGAATAAAATAAATTGAGAATTCTTATAACAATTAATATTTTCTAGTTAATATTATATTGTATAATTTATATTTTAAATTTCTCATTTGTGTTGAATTTAATTTTTATCAGAAGCACAGGTAACATACAAAAACGCTTCTTAAATCTGTAACAATACTATTATAAAATTTTTACCATTTTATTCTTAATATAGACATTATAATAGAAAAAATGGTATGTTAATAGATATTATATGATAATAACTAATATTTACAAATAAATTGATATAATATTGGTTTTTTTTAATTTTAAATCAGTGAATACAATATTTCTTATTATAAATTAACATTATTCTTATTTTTTAAATTATTAATTTAATTTGAATTTAAAATATCAAGATAATAATGGATTTTTAATATTGTAATTTCAAATCCATGTAACATGAAATATTAATATAAAATACTTAGGGAACACAATAATTCATTAAATTTACATCCCTTTTAATATATTAAGTTTTATTTATTTAATATACCTTTAACGAGAAAATTATATATTTAATAATTTTTAAGAATTTTATGTATCTAATTAATCTATAAATACTAAATATAAACCTATATTATAACAAAAACAAATTAATATTTGAAATTAAATTATATTACTGAAACAATGTGGGGTTCTCCCAATCCAAAATCATTATAAAAATTAAAATTATGAAAATAATAATTTTATCTTTTTTCAATACATAAAAAATTATAATGATTGCATCCATACAATAGTATAAAAATTTTGATAAAAATATAAAATGAAGACGTAAGGGCCGAAATATGTCTACAAAATGAATTTTTCAAATTTCCATAGTGATTTGGACACTTAAGTATAATTTTTATTTCTTCAGTAAATAGATTTTTAACATAATTACAGTTATTAAGTATAATTGTTTCTAATAATTACATTGGTGAAAATTTGTTTTTAAATATTATAAATATATATTATGATACTTAAAATTTGGGATTTAAAATTTTTCAAATAAAATTGACATTACAGGGAAACATTATTTTAAAATTAATCCAACAAATGGGATGAGAATATTTGGTTTTATGTGAAAATGTTTAGAATTTTACTATGATTTTATATATTAAATAAATATTATAAATATTTGAATAGAATTAATTGTATTATTATATTTTTATATTATCTATTATTACTTGTAAAATAATTGAAAATATAGTTTATCATTATAGATAATTGAAAAGAAAAATTCATTTTCAATAAATATTCACTATTTTTTACTACACATTAAAAAATGTATCTTTTTAGAAAAGTATTAAAAAATAGACCTAATATAAGTTTTAAAATATTAATTATTAAATTATGTTTTAAAAAAATTATATATGTTTGTAAATTTATTTATGAATAATTTTCATTATTAAAAGGCCGAAAAATTGCCTCTCAAAAAATAAAGTATTTATGTATAAAATTGTACTTTATCTAATCTTATTACATTAAAATATAATGGATTAAAGTAAAAAATTAATTTATTATAAAATATATAAATATCATTATTATATTCCACTAATAGTATTTAATGTAATTTATTTAGATAAAATTATTTTCGAGGAGAAAACTGTTTTTCATAAAAACACATACATCCTATTCAATTGGATTTTATATTATTTTTAAATTAATTTGACAAATGATGAATTAAACAATATATTTTCATACATTAGATAATTATATATATAACCACAAATATTACAATTACGAGATACTGCTAATTTAAAATAATAATTTTAGTAGTATATTATTGTTCACTAAAACACATTCTTACTTGTAATCCAAGATATCATAGGGACTCATTGGTGTCTTTAGCGCAAGATGAAATCAATGATGTATATAAAGAATTATTATATTACAATTTTTTGAAATAAAATTTACCTCTATAATTCATTTAAGATATGATATCTTATAAAAGGTTACTTTTTGAAATTTCTCATAGGGTTACATTCTCCATTCCTAAAATAAATTATTTCCTCATAAATTAAGCATTTTATTTCGATTCAATGGGTTTTCAGTTTGAAATATCATTGTTCCACACCCCACATCCAAAAATACATAATAAAACATCCTCTTAATATGAGATAAAAGAGATATGTACATCATGTTGAACAACACACAAATAGGATTCTTTAAAGGGGAAATTGTTGGAATGTAAAGATATTGACATTGAGGAAACACATAAATAATTATATTTAGTGATTTAGATTATTGATCATAAGAAATTGAATTTCCAATAAATTGTTGAGGACATCAATGAAATCAATTTTTTATGATCTGAAGGACCATTTGATTCAATAGATATGAATATAGAAAGCTAATAGTTTTTTTAATATCATTTTCCAAATGTTGACAAATTATTTTAATGTCCAGTAATAATAGCAAATATACTGACATTATACGATTATATATCATAAGTACAATGTCTCCCTTAGGTTTTAATTCTATAAATTTCCATTTCTATTCATATTTTAGGAAATAAATTTCTAGAAATGAATATTTTTCATACATTAAGTTCTAAAATTTAATTTAAATGGATTATAAGATTTGTAAAAGAGTGAGAATTAATTTTACATGTCTCTAACTATTTTCAAAATCCAATAGGGTCAATAAATTTATCTATAAACCTCAATAATAAAGTAATTCAATAAATAAACATTTTACCAAGTATTTCAATACAACCAATTTTTTAATGTCTAATAATATTATTTGATTAATATTTTTATATAATTAATTATCAAATTAACCCTAAAGGATATCAAAACCTTTAAAAATATTTCTATAAAGTGTAAATTTATTAGTAGTTAAATAATTTTTCCACCAAAACATATGTAGGATATAATTGATTCCAAAATATCTGTAATTGTAGTTGACTCTGATCACATAATATCCAAAATAGGCTTTTAAGACATTGATATTATTATAAACCATAATCTTATTCTTTCCAAAAAATTATTTTCTTCCCTTATACTTTTCTTCAATGCCTATCTGAGTGTGATGTTCAACAATAAATGTTTTTGTAATTCTATTTTCCATGGTTGTTAGAAAAGTTATTTTGATACCATCTAAATAGATTTGACCTGGTTTTCCTAGATTCGGTTATTGATAGCATTACATTGGAATATGATATTGGAAAACACAACATAATGGGCCAAATAGATAAGTATAGTCGGTAAACTAGCAACATATATGAGTTTTACATTACCAATGAATACATTAATTACAATAAAATTTTGTTATTTTTAATAACATTAATCCATCTCGAATATTATAGCTTGTCTGACATCGAATTTTTTTAAATTCATTATAATTTTAAAAAATTAAGGTGTGCTCAATTTCTTAGTACATGAAAAGTACATTATATTCTATTATTAATAAATAAGTATTATCTATTTGGAATGTAATATATATTAACACACATGTCATTTAAATAACATGAATAAAATTTTAAGATATTGAAGTGTCGATATGGAAATTTATATAACTTAAATACGTGATATTTTAAACAATAAGATGAGAATAAAATATATCCATAGAATATAAAATAGAAAAAACATTTATATATAATGAAAAATGAATTTTAATTAATGAAATTAACAATTATTGGAATTCATGTATCCTATAAAAATGGTACTTTTACCATCATGATATATCATCAATATGGCCAAAATCATGTTGCATAACCCCTATCTGATTTGTGTAATGTCCTTTCATAGGACACTACTCTTATGATCTATCATCTAGGTAGTTTAAACAGTTTGGTTACAAACATGAAGGGTTTTTTTCAACTAATTACATATCTGGAGAATTCCAATACATCATGCAGATTAAATTAAAAGGTCCCCCAATCATGTAATATGTCACGACCTGTCCCCCAGGCCAACAAATGTACATTCAGTGTGTTTTTTCCTCACTCACACACACCTTGAGAATCTTCCCATAAGGTCATCCATCCTAATTACTAACCCCGACCAAGCATGCTTAACTATGGAGTTCTAATCAGGTAGGATCCCGAAAAGAAAGGTGCACCTTGTTGACATGGGAAGTAACATTTATCCTTTTTAAGTCTCACTTTTCTAGGGGTGTTACATTATCCACACCTTTAAAGCACAACGCCCACATAAACACACACAACCAGTGTACAACCAGAAGCAAACACTAAGCAAAAATTGTGTAACAAGAATGCTGAAAGTAAAGGGTCCGGAAATACAAGACCATCTGTAAAGTACAAAGAAAGGAAAATTGGGTACAACTAAAAGACAAATAGCTGGAAGGTGCCTAGAAGCTCTAGGATCATCCATCATAGATCCTTCCTTAAGGGTTGTTACACATAGATTTCTCAGTGCTCCACGTCCATATGTCTCCTCTGGGTACCGACTCGTCGTGAGGTCCACCTCTGGGTATCGTCTAGTCATGATGCTCTCGGCCTCCGTCAGCGATGTCTGTCATTTGCATCCAACAAAACGTGGTTTGGGAATAGCCCATTTATGGGTGAGTATAATGATACACATTATGGACCCCTAGACCCTCAAGGTCTCACCACATTCAACAAGGATCAACCACAATGTATGATTTCAACAGATAACCATTACATAGGTATAAGACCATACATATACCTAAGTTATCATATAACCCATCTCAATCATGAGGAAAAAACAAAGGTCATTGAATCAGCTCAAACCATGATTTTCATTATCAAAACAATGGATACTGAATAACTCCTCCTCATTCGAGTATAGTGGCCATGTTGTGACTTTGAGGCACTACTCACTATCTGTAGACTACTGAGATACTTCTCCTGTTGAGTAACGTGGGTCTCCTGCCAAACTGGGTGCTCCGTCCGCTGTGGGTCAGCTGCCAAACCGGGTCATCCCCTTAATAGCTGTCAGATGTAATTCTACTGTAGAGTACTGCGGGTCTGCTGCCAAACCAGGTGCTCCGTCCTTCGTGGGTCTGCCGCCAAACCGGGAGCTTCATCCACTGGGCTAGTCGAATCACTCCGAGTTGAATCGGTCAAGTAGTCATCATGTCTACAACTACTAGGTCTTCGCACTCTCTCTGCTTGTCTCCAGGAGGTTCCGCTCCAAGAGCTAATGTTCAATACACCAAGTTTCACGAAAACGTATGTGGAAGTATCTCAATGGACCTCCACATCAAAGGGGTCTCTAGGCAACAGACGGCGCGTCAATCGGACGACCGATCTTTTAGTTATTATAATTTTAGACCTGTGGGCCTGATTGGATTCGTGTATGAACCAACCTGACCATGACTCAACTATACCAAAACTCTAGTGGGGTATACTCAAAGGGATGACTATGCTCCATGAATACCAGCGCCACTGACGGTTCATCAAACGGGCGTCTAGTGCCAAAGATATGGCCCAAGAAAGAAAAGGGTCAATAATGGGCCTGGGTTCGATCCAACCCAGTCGCATCGACTCGGCCCAACCCAAACTGGGCTGACCTAGTCTAACTCGCTAGTTCTGACCCATCCCATTGGGCGGGTCAGCGCGCTATGTTTTGACTCGGTCCGCAGGGCCCAGCACAGCGGACCGTGGGGGAATTTAGCCCTATTGTCACCACGTAGGCGCCTCGGGAACTTGGCCCAAGAAACGGGGCTGGTTCAGATAATGTCACCGCGGGGGTGCCACGGGTCGGCTCAATAGGCCGCTGGCCGGGAGGCCACCAGGCAGGCCGCACATGGCGCAGGCGGGCCGAATGGTAACCGACAGGCCATGGGTGCACCAGGAAGGGCGCCGGTGCATAGGGCAGAGTGCGCGTTTGCTGGGCAGGGTGTCGGGACGCCGGGAAGGGGTCTAGGGCACCGAACAAGCCACAACTAAGGCGTCGGGAAACGCGCGGGGGCACCGGGCGGCGGCGCAGGTAGGCGATGCGGGGCGTAGAGGCGGGTAGGTAGGAGGGTAGCGTGGTGGTGCACGGGGTCCGTGGGTAGCATGGTCTTTATTCGCCATCTTCGTCATTGTCACCTCAGTGCCATGCCATCGTAGAATCATCATAAAAATAACAACGGAGGGGTCGGGCCATGTTGGTTTGGCCCGTACCCTCCACATTTAGAGTTGTAGTATTTGGTTCACATGAACGAAGATAAAAAATTAAAAACACATCACTATTTATCAATTTTCATTCGATGGTGAGAAGATGAAAAGAGAAACATCATCATGAAACAACCCCTACCTCATTTGGCGTTCGTAGACGAAGTCGCGGGGAAAAGGGTGGCGTCCATTCATCATCCACCGCGTTTGTCACATCCTCCCAACTTAAGATTGTGCAGCAGAATGTGTCCAGGGTAGAAGACTGAGGAAGAAGAGTCGTAGTGTTCTTTGCATTCTTCGTTGGGCGGAAGAAGAGTTCTTCACTATAGAGATATTTTCTCCATGTTCTTCCAATCTCCACCAAGATGAAAGTGCCAACCCAAAATAAAATAATAGAATAACAATTATTTTAATGGATTGAAATGAATTCAATATTATTTTAATTAAAAGAATTAATTCATATACTTAATGGTCGAGAGTTGGAAAAATTAATGGAGTGAGGGATGGTCAGGAGGCTCCCTAATTAATTGGGAGTTCCATGGGGTTTAAGGGGGATAGAGAAGTTAAGGAGGTCGGTTGGGCCCCACCTAAATAAAACCATCCCAAGGGAGGTTATGTGCGGGTGGCCCCCACCATAATAACCTCTCATGGGAGGTTATGATGTGGTGGCCCCCACCTCCAACCTCCATTTGAAGATTTTAACACCCTCAAATAAAAATAATCCTCAAACATATTTTTATTTATCTTTATTAAAGAACCCCAAAAACAATCTTCCACTTGATAAAACGAAACTACGGTGAAGGTCTCACTAAAAAACACCGACTCTACGAGTTCAATGGAGCCCTCAGATTTCAATTCTAAGAATCGGTTCAAAAGTTATAAAATCTTGGATGTACGTTTACTGAACGTACCCGAAAAAAAGTTTGGAAAATTATTATCAGTCACCATCGACTCGTGCCAGTGGAGGTTAAGATCTTCCTAGGTGAAACACGCCTCAACTAATCCAATGGTACTCTTAGATTTTTAATCCGACTCACCATATAGAAGTTACGAATTTTACAAAAAAATAATTGGCACTTAATTATTTTATTTGCAGCCAAAAACTAACTTTTTCTGTTGGCCTCTTCCTGCCGACGTTAGTATCTGATTAAATAAAGTATTACATCTCGAGTTCAACAATGGTCTCTGATTTTTAATCCGAGCTACCGATTGTGAGTTATAAGCATTTGAAAAAAAATATTTTATATATTTATTTTATTTATGGTTAAGCCATTTTTGGGATTTCTCACTGGAGGCCCGCCCCGACTAAACATAAGTTGCACCTACAGTAAAACCGCCATCCTCAGCGCAACAGTGCCCTTATATTTCTGATATGTTTAACCGATGAAGGGTTATTCCACCTTTTCAGGAAAACTGCTTACACGTGTTAATTTAATCTTAACAAAACATCGACGGATCATTACAGGCACTCCGGGCCTCAGAATCAAGTGTCGTCACGAAACTCTGGACTCGTAAAATTCCAATGAATTTAATAAAAAAATTTCCTTGAATATCCAGGTCGTTACATTACCCCACCTCAGGTATTTACGCCTTCGTAAAGCTACAACACACACTAGGGAAACAAAAGGGGGTACTAAGCACGCATCTGAGCTTCCTACTCCCATGTGATCTCCTGGAGGTTTCCATGATGCCAGTGAATGTGCACTAGAGGAATCGAACGTCCATGTAGGACCCACTCCGGTCGATCCTCAATCTGCATTGAAACATCCATGAAAGTCACCCCGTCATCGATGTCCAGCTCCCTGTGGACGATGGTGTGGGATGGGTTGTGCATGCACCTCCTCAACTGAGATATGTGGAAGACGTCGTGCACCTGATGTAACTGAGTTGGAAGGGATAAGAGATAATCCACCATGCCTACTCTAATGAAGAAATAGATGAGTAACTATAAGATACTATATATAGGTTTCCCCTTCTCTATCCACAAAGGATATATGTACGGAAGCCAGGTGTTATGTCACCTCTCCTAGCAGCTGAATACCAGTCCTCCAACTAAGCGCATCAGCAACAACGTTCTCCTTCCCAAGAGTATATACTATCTCGAAGTCATAGTCCCATAGTAACTCAAGTCATCGTTGTTGTCTCAGATTCATGTCCTTCTGAAAGAAGACACACCTGAGACTATTCATATTAGAGTAAACCGTAAACTGTTCACTCAACAAACTATGGGTGAGACTAGCCAATTGTAAGAAATAGACTTCACCCTTATCTGCCTACATTCTAAAAGATATGTTATGATTTCTCCTTTGCTGAAAAAGGAGTCTGGTCTCATCCCATGGATGACCATGTCCTTTTCCTAATACAATCCATCCTGACATGAACGGTACTAATTCATGCCATAGACGACGTCGTTAGGCATCGACACTACTACCAAGAGATCCAACCGTTAATCTTTCCTCCAAGGGTTCAGTCACACTGTCGACATCAATGTGTGGTCACTGGGTCTCCTCCAATAGAAATTTCGAAAGAGAGGGTCAAGTCAATAGTTTTAACAGGAACCTTTTAATATTAACCACAAAAAAAGGGAAGGAAAGAAAAAATCACATGGACATTTTTTTTATTACTGTAGCTCAAAGTACAAAGACACAAAGAAACCTCAAACAATGAGATCAATGAAGCTAGAAGCATCGTGAACAATGAACTCTATGACTGGTACTAGTCCCGCAACAGTCTGATTGCTTCCGGAGGTCTATAGTCATATGATTCAGCTTCTTGAAGTTTTTCTCTCCCCTGTCCACCTGTTACCTATGGTCAGGGAGGACCTACTGGTGGTGGTGGTGGCAACACCTCGAAGCGTTGTCCACAACTAGCTGCACGACCAGCTCCCCTGAAACGTCCTCCTTCGCCCTGCGAACTGTCTCGATTGAACCTTTGCCTCTGCCTTGGAGGTCGTTAATCTGTCTTCTGATCGTCTGTATGGCGGGTCGGACAGTCATGTGCCATGTGACCAAGCTCGCCGCATGAGTGACACTGTCTGCTCCTGGTATGTCTGGCTCTGTCCCCACTCTTGGTGCCCCGCACAACTGATCCTGAGTCGTGTGATCGATCACCTATAATTCTGGTCATCCTGGACCTCTACATCATTTTTCTACTGCCACTTTCAGAAAACTCCAATGCATGTCAGCTAGTGGTGGGTCTTGCTATTATAGACTGCTCAGCAAGGAAACTCTCTACTAGGAGGGCTCACTCCAACACCCTCATCAGCATTGGGATGTTGTGGGAGACAAATGAAGCTCCAATCTCTCACTTGAGTCCCTACTTGAAGGTCCGGGCCCTGAAGAATGGGTCTCGTACCATATCAGTGGAGTAGCGTGAGAAGTAAGTGAACCTCACTGAGTATTGTGCCACCATCATGCTACCCGACTGTAGATGTAGTATCTCCTGTATACTCACTGCTCGAATGGTGGCTGGTACAAACTCCGCCTGAAACAGGCTCTCAAAATCTACCCATAGAAGTGACGCCTCGTCATGCATATGGAGCATCATGCTCCACTATCTTCCTGCAGCTTCTTGAAGGAGGCTAGCAGCAAGGATCCCCATGAAGTCAGCTGGTGTCCCTACAAGTTTTAAGACTCCCACCACAGCCTCAAGACAATCATCAACCGCCTGCGGGTCCATCTCTCCCCTGAACCTGGGAGGCCTCTAGCGCTGGAACACATGAAGCACGCTCAAGAGGCATGAACTCTCTGCTTCCAGGGTTGGTGGAATCGGTGTCCTAACAGGAAGTGGTACTGTTGGGGCCTCCGCTGGTGCCTCACCTGGAACAGGGCCCTTTACTAAGGCCTCGTCACTCGGCGGGCTGTCAGTAGGTACAAAACTCAGGGCTCTAGCAGGTCATCCGCAAGGAGGGATCTTGAATGAAATATATGTGACACGGTCAAAAGTCTATACTTGGTGAGCTGACCTGGTTTTATCTGATTTAAATAATAAATTTGAAAACACATAGGTAATTATTGTTTTCATGCACTGAGTTGGAAATCAAAAGTCAGGGTCCTTCTGTATGGATACGTCGGCCACCAAACCAACACTAGACTCCCTGAACTGAAAACCACAATTAGTACCCTTTTCATTATTGCTTCACTGAAAGAAAATATCAGAGTCCTATGTTCTACGTTAGAACCGACTCCTTTGATACCAATTTTTCACAACCCGTCCCCTAGGTCCCGCATCGTAACTACCCCAAGCCCGCCATCAATAGGCCAGGGGCTGGCGACTAGCACCAAACGAGTAAGTATCTAAAACTGGGATGGAGTTTCCTTTATAAATCATAAACACAGAAAACCAGAGTAAAACCAGAAGAAAACCCTAAGTAAAAACTTTGTAAAAATAATTCTGAAAGTAAAGGGGCCAGAAATACAATCCCAACAGTAATGTACAAGGAAATGACAAACGGGAATAACTAAAAGAAAAATAGCTGAAAGGTGTCTTGAAACTCCAGGATCGTCCACCATAGATCCTACCTGAAGGGTGGGTATAGATAGCCTCCTCAGTTCTCCACGTCCATCCATCTCCTCCGGGTACCGACTGATCATGAGGTCCATCTCCAGGTACAGTCCAGTCAGGGCGCTTTCGGCCTCCGTCAGCGCCGTTCGTCTTCTGCATCCAAAACAATGAGGTACGGGAAAATCCCGTGTATGGGTGAGTATAACGATACTCATTAGGGACCCTGAGACCCTCAAGGTCTCACAAAATTAAACAAGGATCAACCACAAATTATGATTTCAACAGATAACCATTACTTATGTATATTCTAATATATATACCTATGTTATCAAGTAACCCATCTCAATCATGTGGAAAAAACAAAGGTCAGTGACTAAGATCAAACCATGATTTCCATTATCGAAACCACAACTACTAGAGAACTCCTCATCTGTCGAGTAAAGTGGCCCTCTAGTGACTCTGAGGCACTACTCACTATCCTTAGACTACTGAGGTACTCCTCCTGTCGAGTACCGTGTGTCTGCTGCCAAATCGAGCGCTCCGTCCGCTGTGGGTCTGCTGACAAACCGAGCGCTCCCCCTAATAGCCGTCAGAGGTACTCCTCCTATCAAGTACCAAAGGTCTTCTGCCAAACCATGAGCTCCATCCGCCATGGTTCTGCCACTAAACCTGGTGCTCCGTCCACTGGGCTAGTCAAAGCACACTGAGTCAAATCGGGCAAGCAGTCGTCAGGTCTATAGCTACTAGTTATCCGCACTTTGTCTGCTCGTCTCCAGGAGGATCCGCTACATGATCTACTATTAGATACTCAATGTTTCACTCAAATGAAGGTGGAAGTATCTTAATGGACCGCCATGTCAAATGGGTCTCAACGTAACAAATGGCGTGTCAATCGGACGCCCGATCTTGGAGTTCTTAGCATTTTAGTCCTGGGGGCCCGATTGGATTCATGTATGAACCAACCTGACCATGAATCAACTATACCCAACTGCAGTGGGGTTTACTCAATGGGACGACTATGCTTCATGAATACCGGTGCCACTGAAGGTTCTATAAACAGACGTCTGGTGCCAAAGATATGGCCCCTGAAGGAAAAGGGTCAGTAATGGTCCCGGGTCCGGTCCGACCCGGTCAGACTGACTCGGCCCAACCCAGACTGGGATGACCCATTCTGAATCGCTGGGTCTGACCCGTCCCATTGAGTGGGTCAACCATCTATGTTTTGACTAGGTCCGCTGGGCCCGACCCAACGGACCGCGAGGGCGTTTGACCCAATTGTCACTACGTAAGCAACTTAGTAACTTGGCCCAAGAGAGCGGGCTAGTTCGGCCTGCGACACCACAGGGGTGTCGCAGGTTGGATCAGCAGGCTTGTGGACGGGAGGCCAGCGGGCAGGCCATGCGGGGCATGGGCGGGCCAGTTGGGCACCGAAAGGCCGTGGGTGCACCGGGCAGGGCGCGGGTGCGTCGGGCAGAGCGCGCGGGTGCCGGGCAGGGTTCCGGGACGCCAGGCAGGGTGCCGGGGCGCCGACCAAGCCACGGCAGGGGCGCTGGGTAGAGCGCGGGGGGTTCCAGGCTACGACGCGGGGCCCCGGGTAGCAACACGGGCAGGCAATGCGGGGCGTGGGGGTGAACATGCATGCAGGGAGCACAGCAGTGTGCGGGGGCCGTAGTGAGCACGGTATTTGTTGGCCATCTTCGTTGCCATCACCTCAGTGCCATGATATCATAGAATCATCACAAAAAGAACAATAGAGGGGTTCGTCCATGTTGGTTTGTCCTGCACCCTCCGCGTTTAGAGTGGTAGCATTCAGTTCTCATGAATGAAGCTCAACAATTAAAAATACCTCACATTGAATCAATCTTCATTTGATGATGAGAAGATGAAAAGAGAAGCATCATCATGCAACAACCCCTACCTCATTTGGTGTTCGTAGACTATGTCGCGGGGAAAAGATGGGCATCAGTTCATCGGCCGCCAAGTTCATCACGTCCTCCAAACTTATGCTTGTGCGTCGGAATGCATCTGGGGTAGAAGATTGAGGAAGAAGTTTCGTCGTGTTCTTCGTGTTCTTCATTGGGGGGAAGAAGCATTCTTCTCTGGAGAGATATTTCTCCAAGTTCGTCCAAAATCCACCAAGAAGAAATTTCCCACCCAAATTCAAATAATAGACTAATAATTATTTGAATAGTTTGACATGCATTCAAAAGAATTTGAATTAAAAGAATTAATTCACAGAACTTGTGGCGGAGAGTTGGAAAAATAAATGGAGAGAGGGAAGGTGAGGAGGCTCCCTAATTAATTGGGAGTTCCATGGGGTTGAAGTGGGTTAGAGAAGTTAAGGATCTTGGGTGGGCCCCAACTAAATAAAATCCTCCCAAGGGAGGTTATGTGCGGGTGGGCCCCACCATCGTAACTTCTCATGGGAGTTTATGATGTAGTGGCCCCCACCTCCAACCTTCCCTTGGAGATTTTAACCACCTCAAATAAAAATAAGCCACAAACTTATTTTTATTTAAATTTATTATAGAACCCCAAAAACAATCTCCCAATCTCGATATAACCCCACTACGGTGATGGTATCACTATGAAAAAACTGATGCTGTGAGTTCAATGTTTTTCTCAGATTTCAATTCCGAGTATCAGTTCAAAAGTTATAAAATCTCAAACGTATGTTTACTGAACGTACCCGAGAAAAAGTTCAAAAAATTATTATCAGTCACCCTCAACTCACGCCGGTCAAGGTTAGGCTCTTCTTGGGTAAAAAACGTCCAAAAAACCCAACAGTACTCTCTGATTTTTAATACGACTCAACTCTTAGGAGTTTTGAATTTTACAAGAAAATAATTGTCACTTAATTATTTTATTTGCGGACAAAAACTAACTTTTTCTAGTGGCCCGCTCCGGCCATAGTTAGTATCTGTATAAATAAATCATTCCCTCAAGAGTTCAGTGGTGGTCTCATATTTTTAATCTGAGCAACCATTTTTGAGTTATAAGCATTTGAAAAATAAAATAATTTATTTAATTATTTTTTTACTGTTAATCTATTTTTGGGATTTTTCACAAGAGGCTTGCGCAGACTAAAATTAAGTCGCACCTAGGGTAAACCCGCCATCCTGAGTGCAACGGTGCCCTCATATTTCTGATCCGAGTAACCGTTCAAGAGTTATTCAAATTTTTCAGGAAAACAGTTTATGGGCGTTAATTTAATATTAACAAAACTTCACCGGATCATTCTGGGCACTCTGGGCCTCGGAATCAGGCACCGTCAGAAACTGCAGACTCATAAAATTCCAAAAAATATTTAAGAAAAATATTTCCTTCAAATTTCCATTTCTTTAGATAATACATGTTACAATAATTTTTATATTTCATCCAATCGATTTAATTCATAAAAAATGTACATTATTTTCATATATATCTATCTGTGTGTGTGTGTATTTATTAAAAAATATATAATTAAAAATATTTCCCAATATAATAAAATTTCTATCAATGAAAATATCATATTTAAAAATGATATGTATTTTAGGATATAATAATATCCATGAAATATTATATGGATAATTAGGTGAAATTTATTTTTTAATGATCATAGTAATGTGAACAATTAATGATAATTTTATTGACTATAAAAAATAATCATTAAAGTGAATTAAATTACTTTCGTAATCAAAATGATCATCAACCATCCAGTGTAAGACTAAGGATGATATGAAGAAATAAATATATCAATTGGATTATGAATAATATACTTTTACATGGATTAATATCAATACCATAAAAATACTATTAAAACATTATTGAGAAAAATATTCTTTTCATTTTGAAAAAAAAAACAATTTGAAAATATTTTTTATTGAAAAACACTAATAAAATTTAAAATTACAGAATATTTTTTCTATATAATTATCATTTAATGTAATCATATAATAATATAAGTGAATCATGATAACATTTTAATGGTGATGATGTATGGAAATTCGATCCACATAGTACACATTGTAAAAAAAGTGTCATTTTCTTTATAGGTAAAATCCAAAAAGGAATTGTTTTGGAACTAATATAAAGAATAGGATAAATATTTACATTAAAGGTTAATAATATGTGAAAATATATTAATAAATTCTTTTTAATTGTATTAAAAATAACTTATTTCATTTCATTAATACATGTTTTTGGGGGAATACATAGTTCTGAATAAAGCATGAAATGATGTCTGGTGTCCTCGATATCAATTTCAAAAACCTTTTAACTAAAAAATATGTGAAAATGGTACTACTACAAGAATGCGTTAATTAAAAAATTGAAATAAAATATATTGGGTTTTTATTAAATGGTCATGTAATTTCTTTCAACATTTATTATAGAATAAAAAATATTGATTAGAATGTGATTGTTAAAAATCCCATAAAATGAATATAACAATGAAGTGATAATTAATAAATAAATAGATTATTTTTATCCAACTTAAATCCATAAAAATATATATTAAACATTATATAATAAAAAGTAATTACACATATAATATTGGGAATACATACTAAATAACGTTTTTGTTTATCCCAATGTGTGTAAATTGAGTTACAATGTCCATTACCTTATTATTCCTTTTGTGTGATAAACCATTAAAATCATATTTAGGAGTTTTAAACATATCATATAACTATAATAAAACCATATTTATATTTATTATATATTATATCATCCTTTTAGGAAATATTATAATGCTTTTGTTAGCAATCATTCATTATATTCATTATTTCACGTGTTAATTCCCATGCTTTTCTATTATCATTTGACTCGTTATATTTTATTCCTCTTACGTCGATCGCGATTTCCACATTTAACGAATTTGAAAAAGTATTTAAATATAATATATATTCATTATTTATGAATTTAGGGTATTTTTTATAAATTATTGATATTAAGTTAAATTCTACGTTCTTTGAGAAGGTATGTCCTACGCACACATGAATGATGATTCCATATTCATGTCATATTGAAAGAATAAATAGTAAATGATATATATAGAAATATATAATCCTTAAATTATAATTTTTATTACATATATATATCATATTTTTTTAAAACCATCTTTAATAAATTCCATATATATCATCAAAAAATCACATCGCTTCAAAATGCTACAGTCTGTTGTACATAAGATTGACAATATCGTATTCCCAAAAATATAAAGCCTGAAGGATCATATTAAATAATAATTTCATGAGAATAAATTAATCATAAATATTATATCCATCATTATTACCATCCTTGATATGTGGTAATAAACATACCAATGACATCGCCTCATGAGGTGGAATTTTGTCGTACACAGTAATAATGATTTCGTAACCCATTTGATTGATGTCTGTGATGTTCTAAGCTATAAAATATACCAAAAATTGTAGTATATATAATATAAATTGGTTATTATATATTAATATTATAATAGTAATTGATCTAGGTGTAGGAGGAAATAAAATAAACATTCTTTTAGAATAACATTTCCTCTTCTTCTTATATACTCCATAGGTTTTCAATAAAACCATATATGGTTTTTTAAAACATAAGGATTCTAGGATGAGTTTAGGGATGTATGTGAGTACTTTTTTCTTGGTTTGGTTGAGATACAAGTCTGTATAGGTGTGTAGAATGTGGTATATTGACTTCCATTTTACAGTTGAGGAGGAGTGCCATTCTTGTAAATATTAAAATATATTCACTATTGAGAGGCCACCCTCAACTAATATACCTCCAGAAATGGAAAATAATAGTTTTAGGGAATTTAGAATATATACACACCTACACCATAGAAAATAATGTTAATATTTATAATGTTTTTCTTTTACAACTATACATCCCCAACATTTTCATATTTATTATGGTAACTATATTTCCTTCTCTGATTATTTTTTCATTAAGAATTAATTAATATGAGCCTTATTAGAAAATTCGGCCTCACTTATTATAAAAATGATACAAAATTTATAAGATAAATATCACAAGAGTGATGGATGTTATTTTTAATAAATGTTCTTGTAACCTTGATAAATTCTTCTGTAAACCATAACCATGTTTATATAGTTTTTTACTATTTAATGGCACATATATCCATTATAATAGAGCAATTGGATCTTTAATGGACCATATATGATTCTTACTGACATTTAAAAATTAGTTGATATATTTTTTGTTTTATATTAATATTAATCCAATTATTAAAATATTATTTATTATAAAATAACATTAACTTAAATTTGGAAACTATATATTTAATTTAAAATTAAAACTATCATGAAAATTATGGAACTTGAATAATTTTATTTCAAAATAATGTAACATGAAATATTATTCTAAAATATATATCATAATACTTCATTAAATATACATCACTTTTTTAAAAATTGATTAATTTTTATTATTTAATTATTATCCTTATAATTATTTCATTATTGATTTATATGAATTTTCAGTAAATAATTAATGTTTAAAAATAAATATATTTATTGGATTAAAAAAAATTCTCTTTCAAAATATAATATTTAACTGATATAATGTGTTTTTACTTATCCCAATACATTATATAAATTAAATATAAGAAAAGAATCTATTTATCCTTTTCTTCACCAAACATTTTATATTGGTTAAATACATGCAATATTATCATAAAAACTCGTTTAAATGTGTCCTATGTAGATAAATAATTAAATATGGATATAAAATTGTTTTTTTCCAGCTTTCAAGGCCATTTGGCGCCATAATTTTAATGTTTTGTTCATCAATGAACTCATTTTTCTCTTAGTCACTGATATTAGTTTTAACTATTTTCAGTAATAATGATGGTAAAAAATTAATCAAACCTTAATATAAATAATAAATTATGATTATTAAAAAAATTATTGCATTTTCCTAGTTTAATTTATTTAAGAGGAAGAAATCAGTTTAAAATTTATCCTGCAAACAGGATGATAAAATTGGCTTTTGAAGGAAAAATGTTCAAAAAAATTTCATTATATTATATCTAAATTAAATAAAAACATATTTCATGTTACCTAAATTTGATTAATATGTCTATAATGTATCTATTTTTACATTAACACCAATTGAAAATATAATTTATCATTAATCATTATTTAGAAAAAAAATAAAAGTTCAATTAAAATTTTGTGCTATTAATTAAAAATTGAATCTTTAAAAAAATACCAAAAATGAATCTTATATATTTTAAACATTTATATTTTAATGTTTTTTTATTTTTTATAATAAAATTTATTAAATTATTAAAATTCAGTTTTAAGACATTTTCTTTATTTAATGGTGGTAATAGTCCCCTACAAAAAATAAACATATTTATGTGTAAGATTTGATTTTCCATATATTAGGAATATCAAATATATTATATTAATTTGAAAACATTTAATTGAATATATAATATATAAATTCATTTAATATCAGTCACTAGTATTAGTTAATTTAATTTCTAAATATAAAATTCTATTGGAAAATAGAATATAGCATATTAAAAAGTCCTTCATATTCAATTGGGTTTTATATAAATTTATAATTATTTGGTAACCAATGAATTGAAATATAAATATTTATATGTTAGATAATCCTATTTATTAAAAAAAATTAATAAATAGTATATAATTTTAAATTTTAATATTAGTATAAATAGTATACTATTGTTTGATAAAACTCTATCTTTATTGTAACACAAGTTATCAATGTAAATTTTCATTGCATGTAGTTAATGAAAAACCAATATTGTGTGTAATGAAAAATAAATACATCATTTTATCTAATTTATGATAACTCGATATTGCGTGTAACATATGACATGGAATAAAATTTTATTCCTCTAAAATTTTGAAGTATTACATTAATTTTTTTTATAAAAATTAATAAGAGGCTATAAATATTAATATAGAAGTGACCTAACAATTTACTTTTTTTCCATACTCATCTAACCAAATTTATATTGTACATATTAGAAGAATATGTATAAAATGTATGTAGTGAAATTAAATAATTTTTTGATATAATAAAACATGGTAATAAATAAATAATCGAATAATAAAAATGGCTGTTCTTGTTGATAAGGTACATAATTAATATATTTTTATTATTCATTATGATAATGATTGAATTTGTGGTTTTGTACTAGACATAAGGGACACTATAACAAAATAACCCAATTTAAATGTTTTAGATATATATTTTCTAAATGTTTTTCATCCAGATCCTAATTAATAAAATTATTCTATAGATTTATTTATATGAAGATAAATTATATCAATAGGATATTTTATTCAAAATTTTAATTTTTTAAAAATTTATTCAAATGGAAACATTTTATATATTTTATATGGAATGATTTTAGTTTCTTTACAAGAGGAAAAAATAAATGTTCTATTTGAAAATATAAGGTGTCCACATGTTTTCCTTGTGCTAAAACTATTATATTATTTTTTTGGCCTTTATAATATTCAGGTTTCCTTAAATGAAAAACAATTTATCCTTTTTTTGTGTAAATTGGCTACTCAATTGAGTTTTAAAATGATAGGGTATCTTGAAAACTAATTTTTTTTTTCCAGTGGGATAAAAATATATTTTATAATGCCTAAAATTTTTACTTTTTATATTGTACCTTATCATTATATATTATATGCGGTGATCATGATACATCATATACAGTGGGTGATCCTGATGAAGCTTATACGATGGATGAGACCGATACAACATATACAATTGGTGAACCTGATATAGGTCCCAATTCATAGGCCAATGTTCCTTTTCCTCAAATAGATGAAGGTATAAGTCAACTAGGGAGGTTTCTCTTTTGGATTCAAATAGGATATAGTTATTGAATACATGTGTTATGAGTATGAGTTTCTATGTTTCCTAAAAGGGTTTCTATTTTCTTGATATGGTTTTGAATTATTTTATTTGATAATAAAAGTGTGTGTTCTATACCAAGATGGTTTATTTTATTTGAAAAGTATATAACAGGTAAAATAGTAAACATTTTAGGGGTTTTTATATTTTTCACTATTAAATAATATTGTGTTCTCTTATATTAGTTACTGATACTTTTTCTCTAATATAATGTTTTTATTTAATTATTCAAAATGCTTAAGCACATGTAGAAATGTAAATAAAGTTAGAGTTTTGCACATTGATGTTTCCTTAAATTAATAATGTATTTCATTATAGTGATATTTTTATGGGAATGATTTATACTATGTGTAAATTTTCCCATTGAATGAGTTTTTCCTAATTCAATAAATATATAAATATTAAATTCATTAGGAATATAGGTAATCAAATATTTTAGTTTCATGTTATATATTCTGGAATGTAATAAATAAGTCATGTTTACCGATATTAAAATCACTAATATAATTGATTTATTTTTTATACTATATCATGGAGTACATATTTGGGACTAGTATAAACACTATAATACAATTTTTAATACCCTACACTTTTTTATAATCGTGAATTAATGACTCCGCAATTTCAACATAAAAATACATAATGAAATTTCCACACATAAACGCCTCCTATTTTGTAACTTTTATTGATGAATGTTTATGATTTTTGTATTGTTAATTCACATTTATCTTTAATAGATATGAATTACCGAAATCATAGTGGTATGAAAAAAACATTCCCTCATGTTTATGAATTATCATGTTAATTTACCTAATTTTATTGGGTGAAATGTAGTATTATTATAGAATTATATGATAAATTACTAATGTAGTCAACTTCATGATGATATGTGAATTAATATTCAGAAACATACACCATAACCAATGGGACTTCCTAAAAGTATGCAAACCATTTGACATATAATCATTTAAACCAATCCATATATATCTAGAACTAATTTTGGAAAATTACATTCAGTTTTATAAAATATACATAATTACTGAAATTACATCATATCCCTTATTATATTTTGATATCCAGTAGAAAATTTCACATATATTTCATAATAATTAAATTTTGTAATAATAAAAAATTATATGAATCCAAATAGAATATGATATTTAACCTGCAATTATTCATAGATTATATACCATGATACCAAATTTATCATATATATGTTAAAATATTATAACTAAAGGGCACAACAATGATATATATATTTACCTAAACTGGATACATTTTTTATAGGGTCTTATAAATCCAATTATTATCCTTATATAACATTCTATATATGAAACAATGTACTTTTCATTGAATATTATAAGGTTATACCCATCATTTGAGAAATCACTATATATCAATTTCTAAATAACTTTGTCCTTCCAAAAGTCATACTCTAGATTATCTATTATTATAACAACTATCTATTTTATACTAGAGGAATAGAGAGATTATTCTAGAATAATGAATTATTCACCTTCATATGGTAATCATTCTCCCCAACCAATTCCTTATCAACATCCAATCACCATGTCCAACTCAAGAATCTATTTATACAACATCTTTATCAAGGTTTCTACATTTATATTATTAATTTTTGAGATATAATAGCTATTAAACACGTTACCCTATATAAAATATAGTCATCATATTTGTTTTAGGTTTACATATCACTATGATGAGATACATTTCAAAACTTATAATCTCTATAGACTATGAAACATACAACATTAAGATAATGGTTCCAATGATTTCAAAAATATAAACCTTTTATGTTCCCCAAATCATTACTGAGATACACACATTAAGTCATACCTACCGTGATCCATAAGTAATAATTAGTCAATAAATTTTATCGCAGAACCGAAACTACAATTTAAGGAAACAAAACAATGAAAAAAGTACGTTTTCTTCTCTAAAAGACAAACAAATACCATGAAAACTATCTTTTTCATCAAGAAATAATTTGTATTCAACGGCTTATTGAAATAAAAAAAACTCATGGACATTATTAGTAATGAAAAACAATTATTTCATAATAAATGATAAATTTTCCAAAACCATCATATATTAATTTATGAATCACATAATGATATAAACAACCGAAATATTTAAAAGAGGAACGAAAATAAAAATTTGCATAAACGTTTCGGAATAAAATTAATACTAATATTAGATATAATATATATAATGTGTAATTATTAACTAATAAAGATTCGATTTTATGAAATCTTGTACAAATAATGATCATTTATTTTCTCTAAATCAGTAGAAACAATTTTAAAAAACATGTAATAAAATAATGCATTTATGTGTTCATTTTATCCACTAATATATAAAATAAGGTTATAAAATACCCTCATAAATCATTCAATAAACTAGGATATTGTAGATAAATATCATCTAAAAATGGATTATACATTTATATGAAATTATTGTATTAAGAAAATAAAAACTATTGTTTTTTCTTGATCAACAAAAATGACCCCATACTTATAATGGTTATATTGATAACAAAAGTAAAAAAAGGATCATGTTTTAGAAAAATCTGAAAATTATAAAATATAAATATCCAATTTATCCATAAGTAAACAATTACATATCTCATATTTTTAAAACATTCATATATCATATTCAATGATTTTTTTAACTTAATTTTAATATAACTTAACTTCAAAAAGATAGATCATAATGATATACTATTTTGTAACATAATTTTGTATAATATCAGTGCATATAATGGAGATAGAAAAATGAAAAATATCGAATTCTTAAAAAATAGTTTTATAATATAGATTGTGGATGATATTTGATACTACATAGTAGGTGGAAATAGTTATTGGTATAATCCATTGATAAATATCGTTTCAAAACACTACATATCACCAAAACTGAAGAATTTCAACTGTAGTATAATTTCATTAATCATTTTTAGAATCATTGTTAATTTTTTATCTATTCCCCAAATACTCCAAATAATTATATATAAAATTACCAGTTAATCAATAAAAATATAATATTATAAATAATCTCTTATTATATATATAACTAAAAAAATACAAATATTTCTCTAACCGATGTCTAGTAGATAAATATTTATCAAAGACAATTATAATTACATGAATAAATAAAATTAAATTTCTGAAAAAAATTAAACCAAAATTAATCACATACCTAGAGAGAAAATTATATAACATCTAATTATTAACTATATACAATAATAAATTAATCTTAAATATCATAAAAATAATCCCAACTTGTTTCACTAACTCCACCAATAAATTATGAATCTCAATAATAATTCCAATCTATGAAATTAGGGTGTAAATAATTATGAAATTTGAGTCATATTATTCTATTTAAATAATTTCTGATTCCAAAAATAGAATGATAGTACCGATAATTATATATTTCATATAAATGTCCACAACATATGTAACTATTATCCTATCATGACTTGTTGTTCCTAACGTGACACTTTAATTCCAATTACCAATAAATTTGTGATCCTCTCAAATTCTTTTATTAAACGATGAATAAAAACACATCCCCATTTCAATATCTCATATTGTCTGTTATCTCAAAGGATACCACTCTTATTATTGTTTTATATTCCATTTAATTATTTTATGAGGATAGTTAGTTATTACATTATATTTATAAATCCATTATTATATGAAATAAACATATGTATATTGTTGTAAAATTACCTTAATATGGACTTTAGAATAATTCATCATATAATATATAACTAAAAAAAACTCCCAACTAATAATGAATGTCACTATGATGATCCAGATATTCCACTTTCATTAGGTAATATTGGATTTTTGTAATGATGAATGTTATAACTCCAAAATTAATACGCACTCAATAAGGATATACTCTAGATCATTAATGGTAGAAAATATAGATAATAAATAATCTATATAAAATCAATGTTCCTTAAACATAAATATCCAATAACTCCATAGAAAGGAATATTCATAGGTTATATCAAAATAATCTACTAAATCATGCATCAAATGATTGTTTATAGGGATAACCCAACTATATAACCAAGATAATCTATTGGGTTTTCTCAAAAAACATCCTAGATATAAGATCCTCTTCAATTTAACCTATATACTCTATGAAAAAAATAAAATTATTCATATTTACACCAAAAATACAACCTACAAACTTTCATCACATGATCAAAATACTGAACCCAATGAAACATGGAATATTGTTGAATTGCAGACTAACCCAAATATTATCATTACCTCCTCAATCCATTTCTATATCATTTAATTAAATATAGACCCATAAAATTGTAAAAACGTCACCAATACAAAAGTGATATTATTTCATCTAAAACCTCATATGTTACATTAAACCACTCTTATACAATATGATGTGGTTTTACTAGAGTCAATAATATAATTTCAACATATTAAAAATTAAATAACCAATTAGGATTTATTATTATAGAAAAATCTAAAATTATAATATAAAACCCAACTTTTCATAATTATAAAATATAGGAAAATTTTAATATTTTAATACATGCCTCATGAAATCTATTTTCATGAATTGAATACAAAAAAAATTCAAGATGAAAATGTTTTTATGTTGTAAAAATTCATGGGTATGACATCTTTTGTTAATTTTAAATAACATTTTATACATATTTTTATTAATTTTATTATAATTTTCCTTAATAAATTAGACTTAAATATTTGTTTTATAGAAAAAAAAATGAAATCAATTTTTTATCTTTTTTCTTGAAAACCCATGAATGTCAAATAATCATTAAAAATCCATTCCAAAAAATTGTATTTATGAAATGTAAAACTATATTTTAATCTTGATGGTATTAAAATAATGATATTATGGATCAAAATACAGAAAAGAATTCTTGAATATATATACAAAAACTTCTTTCTAACTATATATAAGAATATTTTCAATGTCTATAAGAGTTACCTTGTACACTATGAGAGTTATGTAAGATCTAATAATTGTTAATAGTTGAAATAGTGATTATTATACAAAATATGGTGATCATGCATTTCAATAAAAGATAGAGGAATACTAAAATGTCTTGATCACCCTAAAACACATCTATACCTAAATTCTAATTAAACCATAAACCATGTTAATGAAAAATCAGGTCCAAATTTATACATAGGTGTAAATGGCACATAAATCATAGACAAAGAAATCTCATGATAATTAATCTATCAAAAATTATCCTGTATGAATATAGTTGAAAAATATTTAGTTTTTTTATGTTATATAAATTTTAATTTGATATTTATGAATACGAGAGTCTCAATATTGATAAAAAATTAACACCCATATGGGATAAGAACAAAATGGGGATCTCATGAATGAATAAGTATGAAATATGGAAGAATTTGATAATGTATCAGATCAAATTCATGAACAATGAGGTAACCTCATGATTTCTCATAGGATTCAAAACATACAACAAGGCCTTGAATTATATGAACATCATATTGTAATGAAACATAATACCAAGGCTTCCCCAAGAGATTATGTTATAAATAAATGTGAACCCTAATATAAAAATATTAATTAAATTTTATTAGAGGCCTTGAAACAAAAATTCATGCTACAAATCCAATTCGAAATTATGTGAAATATATAAATAATATGGAGAATCATTTTACATTGATGTTTCTTTAAGATAGGTGACTTTATTATAATTACACACCTCAGACCATATCAATGTTAATGAAATAAAAACTACTAAATATCAATTCCTTCTACTAAATGTAAGATAAATTTAGAATCTCATGTAATAAATAATAATTATACTGGATATTTTTACCATTTCAATCTCATGAAGTTGGATTTTTTAGAGAATGATTACTAATTTTTGAAGCATAATATATTCACTCCCATTTGAATGATCTTTATACTATCATCAAGGAGAGGATCACCCATAACATTCCCATTTATATAATATTACCTCTATTATGTTATCCAGTCCATTTATATCTTCCTTATATTTATGATCATTAAAAATTATTAAATGGGTGGTGGCGACATACCACGGAGACAAGCCGGTCGAGTTACACTATAAAGGACATTTCATGTTCTTTATTTTTCTCAGTATAATGACATTATATGAATCATTATTTGGAAGGGATGAATGGTTTTTTAATTTTTTCGGTATTTTATACCAATTTTAGAATATATTTCACAAAATTTTATATTTTTTTTATGATTTTAACAATATTTTTTTATTATGGTAATGGTGATGTAATGAGTGTTAAATATAAGGTCATGATCCAATAATGTTACAACTTTTATTATTAATGATTTTTTTGAAAAATAACAAAATAATAATGGTTATATATAGAAATAATTATTGGTTGATGATTATGGTTTTTTGATGATGGATGTATGTTTCGTATAAAACATGAAATTTAGTTTTTTACTATGAATGTATGATCCAGAATATATTATTTAATGAAATAGAAATTAAATAATTGTGGAAGTGGTGATGTTTCAAATGATTCAGGATAATATTTATGTTTATTGAAGTGAATTATGAAGTTATTTGTGTAGTGTTTTACCATAGTATTTATTGAATAGAATACATGATATTACGATGTTCCTGTTTTGTTAAAGATGATTAAAATATTTAATATGAAGGTGTATAATTTTTTAATATTTATATGTATGAGTATTTGAATTATATATTTTAAATATATTCTAGATAAAATGTAAATATGGATAACTAATGAGAATATGTATATATATATAAATTGTTGAGTTGATCTAAAAAATAGTAAAATTACATGTGTTTGAAAGGATCATCAAAATCATCCCTATCATTTGTAAGTTACTCAAAATGTAAGGATAAAATGTCATTATCTATATATTTCAATGATAATATATTAATTTAGGAAAATTAGAATGGGAAGAACCATCACAATATATGTAAAAGTAACTCCTAATGGTTTCAGAACATTATGGAATAATGAAAAACATATTTTCTAGAAATATGTATGGGTCTAACTAGTGGATATAGAAAAGTATTTGATATAGATAAGAATGTATATAAGAGAATTTTTATTTTGAAATAGCCAATATTCACACCATGTAAAGGATTTTGAACTTTTATAGTATGTACATAATTTTTATTCAGTGATATAATTTTGAAAACTTCTTGATAGTAACTATGATATATAATGGACAACATCATGATTCGTTAGAGTAACATAAATTTTAAAAAAACATTGAAATGTTTGAATAATAATAGAAAATTTTAAAAACATATTTTATTATTAAAAAGAGACATGTAAATTCTATTTTTGTGAATCATTATCACTGTATAGGTGACATTATCATTCATGTAGTCTGATTTATAACGCAGAAGCCACGAAATGGTTTCAATGCAGAACCATTCCCTACTTGTTGTATCGATTTTAATTTTTTTATAATCATATTGTGATCCTCAAAAATGGTAATGAAGTAATTTTTTTTAATATTATAGAATATTATATATAGTAAATAAAAATATTTCATTCCAAGAACATTTATATCAATCCTCAATGCATCTTTAATTTTATGAATCATAAATAAGAAACAAATATATCACTCTATAATGATTTATATTTTCTTGTGACTGGTGAAATCAAATGTAGAAGTCTAAAACATAAGAATTTGAATTATCAAATTATTTTTTTTGTAGTTGAGAGAATTATTGACTACCTAATTTATCTCCAAAAATAGTGATCTATATAATGTTGATCTAATGTAGATTTTTATGTCGTCTAAATTGAGAGGATTATATTTTATGATTTTTTATTTTCAATATTTTGCGATATATATGAGTTATTTTATTGATTATTAATGATTTAAAAAAATATATATATATGTGTGTGTGTGTGTGTGTGTCTATGTGTGTAGAGAGATATATTAAATAAATAATAGGAATAACGTTTTTGAGGAATTATGAAGATTGTTGTAACCAACTATTGTTCCATTGAATATCCGATTTGGGGGGAATGAGTTGTATTTTTAATTTGCATCTATGAAATTTAGACTTGTGTATTATAAGATACACAACTGACTTGATATGTAATGGAATAATTAATATATTGAAGATAATTTCTACACTAAAATTATTCAATCTGGATAATAGTAATTTCTATTTTGTAATGGCTATTGGAAGATAATATATTAAAAAAATATCAAAAAAATTATAATATATTGTACTTTATTTGTGGGAATCAAAATTATATACCTTAGATATTTACATTATAAAATTTGACCCTGATCCAAAAAATTTAATATATTGATATTTGAGTGTTACTCGTGTCAATAAGTTTAGAGGAGACCTATTAATCAATAAAATAATACCTTTAAGATCAGTGTGAATATAAGGATAAAAGAGTGTCCCTTTGGATTTAGTATGTTATTTCCAAAACTATTATATAAATAGTGTATATAGTTAGGCATGAAATTAGCTAAAATTTTACATGAAAGGATTCATATTGAGTAGTGACTTCACCAAAAACATTAACCCACCATCAAAAGGATATATATTATATTTTTGGTATAGTAGAATAATGTGGAATGATGTTTCTTGTATTTATTATATTATTTGTGAACAAACCATAATTTTTGGGCAACTATATTTTTTTCATTTTGTACATATGCAAGATATTTTAAGAGGAAGAGTTTGTCAATGAAAATATAAAATAGTTAGAACAGTGTTCCATCAAAAAAAGGAAAAATATATGGAAGAAAATAGTATATTTTAAGAGTAAGAGTTTGTGAACAAAGCATAATTGTTTTTAATATCATTTTTTTCACCCAATATGCCTTTATTTTTAAATTATATTATGATATCTTGATGTTTAATTTCATAAATCAGATTTCATACTAGGAATTAATAGTTAATGAATATGTGATATGATTTTTTTATTTCATTGGAAGAAAATATATTTCTAATGTTAAAAAACTCAATTTCTATTGTAATGGGTCAAATGTGAAAAAAATTAAAACCATGGATAAATTTGAAAAAAATATCCCAACATTTTCTCTAATAGGATTATTGAGATATTTAACATACAATATGCATTATGTTACCATTTTTGAGTAAATTTCATTGTAAAATTAAACATCATATACATTAATCAATCAGTATATACATATATGCCACTAAAACTCACCAATAAATGTACTCCACCTTTACCAACATCAAAAAACCATTACATTGTTTTCTTCTACAATATCATCACAATTTACCGCTCTTAAAATACTACCTAATTTTTTAGATCTTTTGGTCACGTGAAAGAATTCCAAATCACTCTTCTCAAAGGAGGTCGTTAGAGAAATTTTCAATCTATCAACGTGATAATTATTATTTTGTTCAATCATTACATAATCTTATTCCATCACATATTCTTCAATATTATATTACACTTAAAGAAATTCTAATTTATATTATTATTACATGGGAATATAGATATTTAAATAATAGGATAACTTTTTCTCACTCTTTCATTCATTGTAACATATACCTATTGAGGTTAGTTTTACCACACACATGAATGATTATATAATATTTTATTAATTAAAGATTAATAAAAATTAATTAATTGTAATATTTTTATCTGGTGATGATTTTATTTTTTGTAGTCAATTAAATATGGGGAATATATTTAGAATATACCTCAATAATATTTTTTTTATTCAACATTTTAAAAGATGGAATTTCAAACATTTATTAATGAACTATCACTAGAACATATAATAAATAGTATTAGGAGTAAATAAAATTTTAGATATGTATTTGTGTTTTCTACCTGAGAATCTCTGAGTTAATGAACACCAAATCAATTATCAAGGATGGAGAATTATATACTAATTAAAAAAAATTAAACGAAAAAAATAAATTACACAAGATGATTAGTTTTTATAATGAATTAATAATAAATGGGTAATAAATAAATATAAACGTATTATATTTAGTAAAATTGGTATATATAGAGTTTATAAATTGATTAAAAAATATCAAATTGATTTTACAATATGTTAGAGAACATGAAACTAATTGAGAGTCCAATGTAATTATTTAATTGAGCCAATCACAATTTTAATGGATTCATACATCATAAAATGTGTTATTATATAGGAAAATATGACTCATTATTTTTGAAATTTCAATTTTATAAAAAAAAATTTGTGTTACTAAAAAAATATTTTCTTGAATATTTCTGATGTCAAATATATTTTATTTTCTGTATCTATTTTATTTTTCCATAAATCTAATAAAAAATTAATTTAATATCCCTATTATTGATATGGGTAACAAAAAACCATTAATAAAATTTAAAAAAAATTATGTAATTCTATTTCCTTACATTCAGTATGTTGTATTCCATAATATTTCTTCTATAAATATCTTTTCTCAATATGTTCCACTGGTGGGACATTTATTATTACTATATTTTTTTATAAGTATGCTTTCAGAATATTAAATTATGTTTTTAGTGACTAATATCCTTTAGTTTTATGAATAATTAACTATGACAAAAATAAAACACTTTTCATTATTTCGCAATAATTTCTTGTTCTATACATGGATGATGTATCATATATTTCAATAATATTTCGTATGTCAACTATAAAATTATCTTCTATTTTTTTATTTCAACTGTTTGAATTTTTGGCAATGTCTGATCCATCCCTTGATTTCTCCCAAAATGATATATTATAAATAGAAATTAATCCATTTTCCATTCATGAGATAATCAGTTTATTACTTATGATAGATATGATATGGGATTCTTATATATGGGTGATCATTATGTGTTCTCTGTGCCTATAAATATATATCCCTCAAATTTAGTAGGTAAATCTCCTATATCATGATATGTTATATTACGGAATTTGGGACATTATCTTATACAAATATTCTATAGGGATTTGGAATAAATCTTACTACATGGTTTTGGGATTGGATAACATCGAGATAGATTTTTCTAAAATTTTATAATTCTTTTTATATATCCTTGAAAATATTTTAAATTTTGATTCTTTTTTTAATTTACATTCCAATGTTCAGTATCTATTTATCATGATAGTTTATAATAATATAATGTATATTCCCATGGAATATGTTATGATTTCAAGACGATACTATTATGGATACATGTTCAAATTCCGTGATCTATGACTATTGTCCTGACATACGAACACTATATTGGTTTCCAAGATCAAGGTACATTAACCATGCAATTTCATGTATATTTTTGTTCCTTTCATGTTTATGATATATTTTACATCACACAATGAATTGTTTTTATCCATTACAAGGTGTTTGAGATTACACGTTTCATTTTGTATCTCATTTCACCTAGTCAAGGGGAGGAATATTATGTATTCTGTTTCAATAAGATATTTATTCCCAATGAGTTTTATTAGAAGGAATGTAATTGGTATTCATAAAATAAAATATACATGTTAAATGTATCTAATCAAACTAGTCCTTCATGTATTAGAACCATAAAAAAGGTAAATATTAACAATGAAAAATGATGTGTGATATATGTTTTTCATTTTTGGGTCGTATTAGATTGTATCTAATCTTGTGTGGAAAATTTCATTGACTATGATAATATGTATAGTAGAATAAATCTTATATCAACCTAGGTGGAATCATAAGTATTATAGGTTAATGTAATTGTGAAATAGTTTGAACTAAAAATTCCATAGATTGAAATGAAGGTTCAATGAAATGATATATATTTGATATTATTTTAATTACTCTATAGAGTAATAATTTTAATTTTATTAAGAGATTATTATTTATATCACATATCAACCATTCTGGTTTTATAAAATGGTTGGAATTAAGAGGAATGGACATAACCCAAACATTTCTTACATAAATATTACATCATTTTAGAAGAAAATTCATCATATTAAACAAAAATTCACACATGGGAACCATGAAGGGTCATTGGATTTAGATATAGTATAATTAATCATATTATTTCATGAAAGATCATTATCATCTGAAAAAATGTATCTTCTCAAATATATAAGTTCGTAGGCTTGTTGTACTTAAAACCATTCTTCATTATAATGTGTAAGGAGTCATCAGAAAGGGTGTTCATATATTCTAAAAATGGGTAAACATATGAGATATCAATTACTGATCATAGTGTATAATAAGATAATAATAAGGGTTTAATAATAAGGTAATTACATATAATAATCATATCTAATCAGTACAATATATTTAGTCATAAATCATGGTATATGGTGTGGTCATAACAAAAAAAAATTCATAAGTTTGTAGAAACATAAATAATCAACTGTATAAAATGAGAACATATCATAAGTATACATATATGTTTGTGGCATGATCGTAATCCTAAAAAAATAATATCTTTAGTCAGTGATATATTCCAAGAATATCATACTAGATCAGGTACACTCCTCCTTAAATAATCATATTATTCATTATTCACTGTACATAATATCTTACTGGGCATAGTCTCATATTGAACTATGCTAACAAACCATTCCAGTATTTATTATGTGAAACTATATCCATATTTACCCAGAGCATTAGAGAGAGATATAATTTTGGTCCTACCCACTATATAATGATAACTATAAATATTTGTTCTACAAGATCAAAAAAAATTATCATATAATCAAATAATAATCAATGATTTTTTTTTCTTATAAACAATTCTTTATTTCATCGCTGCATGATATTTAGAATATAATTGTATTTCATGAAAGATTCCTAATAAAATAATTAACCATGGGGAAATTGGGTATTGTAGAAAAACCCTATGTTCATCTTCAACATATTCTATCCCATGAAATAAAGGGGGTTTTATCATTGTATAATATCTATAATAAAGTATGAAAATATTAAATGATGTTTTCATAAATAAAGGGTCCATTTATGATAACATTCAAACCTAGCCTTGAAAACATGAGAAAAATTTTATTTTTGAGGTAAAATATTAACAAAAATCTATTGACATAATTAGAAAATTATTTTATATATAAATAATCATGTAAAAATGTAAAGTAAGCTTCAATGAAAATAATTTTCATTATTTCATAATAATCCATTCATACATTATATGTAAAAATATAACATTACCTACATACTTTATCAAATAGTCAAACACTAATTTTTGTGAAGAATTTTTTGTAATTTTTTTTAAAAAATTAAAAAATGTAAAATTTTATGAAAATAACATTTTCAAAAAATTTCAGTTTTAAGAAAAAACATTGATAATTTTTTCTGAACTGATAAAAGATAAAATGGTTTAAAAAAATAGTTGAAATATGGGCGAATTTTATTTGAAAACATTTTCTCATTTCTTTCAATACCAAATAGAGGAAAATTGTACATAAAAAAAATTATGAAACAAAAGGAGTCTAATAAAAACATTTTGATTAATATAATTGTTCCATATGATTTCACTCATTATAATTTTATCATTCAAAATGTTGAAAATAAATGAGACTGTAACATAAAGCCTTACATCAAGTCATTACATGTTTTTACGTGTTAATATAAAATACATAAGGATTTTTTTAAGTAAATGTATTATGTAAAATTATAAATACATAAGAAAGAATTTTACATTAATTTATAATTTATAAGTATCCTTTTATCACATTTTCTTCACTAAAATGAACATTTGGGTGAAAAATGATCTATTTTCAATAACTTTTTCAATTTGATGGTATACAAAATAATCTTTATATTTGTATCATGATATATATAATCTTAATAATGGCATAATTAACAAATTTATTCATTATATACAGTTTCCAAATCATTCATATATTATGTTTGTAAAAATGAATCGCATTTCTCTGTGGGGGTGGTCGTCCACAAGTATGCAAGAGAGATGTTATTGTTTTACAAAAGAAGAATACACAGGTAGATAGAAAAGATATTATAAATAATTAAGAATAAATATGTCATAAATATAATATATAAAAAATAGATCCACTATAATAACAAAACCAGATTGATGGTGATAGAAAATGAATTATATCGCTTCATTGAGGTGATAGTCCATACATGTGGAAAATGAATACATTCATGTATAATTTTACGGAGAGGATATGGAAAATGGATTTAAAAAATAATAATATATTTGTATATTTAATATATAATATTCATTATTTTAGGAAGGATACATCCTATTAATAGGATGCATATAAATAATGATACTTGAAATAATCAGAAAAAACATATGCCACTTAGTTGGAAAACCTCCTTTGAATCTCTTCGAAAGGACATATAGGATGGTCTCATATGAACATAATGACCAATATAAAATGGTTATGTAATTTTGGAAGATATTTTGGTATGGTATTTACGTTATAAATTGGTCATGTGTTGTGTAGAAGATAGGTAAGGGGGTTCCCTATTACAAGTGTTGGGACTGCAACACATGAAGTTATTAAGAATATTATAATATAATAAATAGAATCTCGTGGAATTTTGGAAAAAAATGGATGACTATTAAATATAAGATGATATAAATTGATATTTATTCAATAAATATAATTTATAAAAAAATAGTTCATTTTAACAATTAGCAAATTAGTTTAACCCCTTTTAACCTTTAAGGTATAACGAAACTTTTTCTTCTATTATGACTAATATTAACCAAAAAAAAAATTTATGTAATATAAAATATTAATAATTATAATTACATATATATTATAAATTTTCTTAGATTCAATTTATATAACTATTATAAATTCAGTTTTAAATTTGGTATGCGGAACCGAACAATTTTTATTAAACAAAAATGATTTTTTAATCAAATAATCTATGTTTACCTTCTTTCCTTGATATATAAAACTATTATATGAATTTGAGATTTTTTAATGAATTAATTATAAATGAATATAATTAATATAATACATAAATATATATTAATTTGAATTATTATGGTAAAAAAAATTGGTTACATAAAAATATGTTTTTATCAAAACAATTGCTTTTACCTTTAAATTATTTTATTTAAATATATAACCAATTTAAAACTAATAAATTAATTTCTCTCATATATAGGAAACTATTTTAAAAAATTTATTCATCCCTATTTATAACCTATACTAATATAGATATGTTAATAAAATAACATTAAATAATAATAATTCCATAGTATGTCATAGTGTGTTTGATTTCAGAATTGCATGTAAAGAAATATACAGACAAAATAAAATTTCCCTAAAGAGAAATATATCATAAAACTTATAGAGTTACACTAATCCTCCATGATAAAATATTTTCTTCAAAATTATTTAAATTAGCTACAAATACATAAGGATTGTTCTGGATCATCACATCTTCATTTTACCACATAGATTCTTAAAGATTATAGTTTTTGAAGAAAACAAGGAAGATGGCATTGGTTTTATTTCATAACATGTTAAATTATCAATAGCTAATCACCTTAGATTTTTCAATAGAGTAGATATCATGCTATAGTGGTACTAACTTTGATTTTATTATGTTTTTTAGATCATGTATATACATCATATGGAGAGATATATGGAACACTTCTAGCACTGAAGAGATATTTAGTGAATTCACCAAGGTATAACAAACCATCATAAAAAAGTAAATTATTTCATAGTAGATGAAATATATAGAGAATATTTTTCAATTATTTCTAATTATCATATCTTATTTCTTACGATATATTTGTAGGAATACCATGTCCCCAATATTAATATCTAGATCACTTCGACAATAATCAAAATTTAGTTTATCTCAAATATATGATACCATGATGTTTTTAATGGATCTTATCATATATTACATTTAAAAATATGTATTTGGTCTCATTGTCTACATTTATTAATGAAATTTTAGGTCTACACTTCCTTCAATTGAGGGAATTATAAGGATACATATTAATTCATGAATGAAATCTATTATTATAAAAAAATACACTAAAAGAAGGCGTTGATACCAAAAACTATTTATGTCCATAAAAATTGTTACTAATATATATTATAGGGATATAATGGTACTATAAAACTATATATAAAAGGTATATTTTTGTTTATAATGATTAACACTATATTCAAATAATGTTTCAGAAGTCTCTTAAACAATGTGGTATTCCTTAGAATCAATTAGATATAGTAGACTATGATAATCCATGGATCTTTAAAATATCATTAATTTATATTATTGAATGATGTCCAAGATATTTGTCTTATCAAATTTGAATTAATTTGATTATTTCATAAGGTGGTCAACTAAATCCATAATTGCATTATTCCCTTTACACATTTTGTGCATTTTGATGAAAAAATACGTGTAAATTATTTTTCATTTACATTATATTACGGGTAATGGTTTTATAATATCCTTATACTTTTATATCTAATTCATTATTTCACAAAACATTAAAACATGGCCTCATATTCTATACCTTCATCCCACCACTTTAGTCTTGGGTATAGTGTCTATAACCGAGTAGGAATATCACACAAAATGGAGGCATTATCCAGTCATAATAATATTCATGCCTCTACAAACACCTCCATGAAGCAGCACATAGATGTAAAATATACTAAATCTAAATAGATGCATACATCTTACCCAATACCATATTTTTTTAAATTTTCTAAAATATAATATAAAATCCCAAAAAATAAAAACTAAAAAATAATCCATCCTACTCAGAAGGAGTGGATTAACCTAAAAGCAATCTACCCATATGCTTCACATCCTAGATCTGGAAAAAACCTCATTCAATCTAGTGCACTATTCTTTGACTTCCTTGGGTCCTCATGGGACTCATTTGAAATGAATTTCATCTTCAAATGACACAAAATTTAAAGAAAAATCCAATTCTTGGGGTAGTATACCAATATTCAGTAGGTGACCCATATAACCATAAGAAAAGGAAAAAACTAAAAGGAAACATTCTGCTCAACCTAGCTAGAGTGAACCAAAATTTGATAGAAACTCCATCTCAAGAATCTTTATATGTACTCGACTAATCATCTCATACCTGATGGTGTATAACCCATGAATGTTAAAAGAACACATAAACTCCAAGATTTTCCAAGATATAATCATTTAAGACTCTAGGTATTACGAGGTTCCAACTTCATAGCCAACAACATGTTTCTAATCGTGGCTTGAAGGTAACACTTGAGAAGGACTATAAACTTAATGAGGTCATTCTATACATATGAAATTCTTCGAAGATAAAAAACCAACCAAGAAAAACGTTTTTAAATTGATTGTACATTGAAGAGATGTCACTCAAGTAGCAAACACAAAATGATAGCATAACTCAACAATCTTATGTGGATTACATCTTAGAGAACACAGAATTTATATAACACCAAGAAGAATTTCATTCTAGATCCCAGTGAATCATGATACCCAGATATCAGATCTCACCCATCCCTAATCGAGGGTGTTTCAAACTCCACTAGAGCCACGAAGGGAATAATCTTTTAAAAAGTGTATCACTCTAATTATCTACATCGGGCACTATAACCCTATTCTAGAATACTATAAACCAAATCTTCTTTGATAGAGGATCATTTAGAGGTTCTATAGTGGGACACCACAAAACCAATTTGGTATCCCAAAAATATCACCTATATTGCGGATCCCTCAAAGTAACAACTAGGTGACACAAAAACACCAATCTTGCACCATGGAGATCATATTGCTCGGGTATAACAATATAACTTTTGTCATTTAATCACAATGATTCCACAAACCCCACATGGTACGACATGAAATGAGAGGGATCATATTCTTTATGATTCCACACCAAAATCAAAATTTTCTTCTGAGTATGTGATCATATTATCGAAGATCCCAAAACCCTATATGAAAATACCCACCACATATGGGATTGTATACCCAATTAGGACACAAACCCTTTTTGGCTATCCTACTAGAATGAGGATCCCTACCCATGTAGAGTTGGTAAAAAAGATACAAATAAACAATTTTAATTAAATTACATGCTAGAGGATCCCATCCTAACCTCAATGTATGAATGAAACAACATTAACAATATTATTTAGGATCCCTCCATGACCACCCTATTGGGATACTGCAACTATATCCTAGCATATCCTATTGAGGATATCACAATACTACATTGAGGTTGTAATATCACATTAAATTCATCGGGGATGAGACAAAATGAATTCATAGAACCACTTATCATCCAACATTTCAATCACATGACACAGAAAAAATTACCTAGCATAGCATCTATAAGGCATAAAAATTGGCCACGACTATGATCTATGAATAGAAATGATTTGGATGGGCTACTCATAGGTCTGAATCCATTCCCCGAACAAAGAGATAAGCTGGATGGAAACACCTCTAATAAGAGAATAAATGACATGTAAGGGGTTCTAAATGGTGTTCAAACCCACCAAAACACCCGACCATGTGCTGTGATGCATTTCTTGGCTGAGCAGTTGGGCCAAAATGGTGTATAATGGCGGTACATGGTATGTCTCACCTCACCTGAACCCTCATCCATTAATTTATTTCACATGACTATGGCAGGAATGTGACACAAATTATGTGTACTTTTTATAGGTAATTTCCAATATAAACTTCACCATGGACATGTCATATTATAGTTTCCATGTTTGGTCCCAATTCTCGTGTACTCTAGTCCTGTACTTTTTCATGGTCGTGTACATTCACACTGCTTCCCTGACCATGTTCATAAGACACATGACATGGAGTCACTACATTGAGTGTATCCATGGTACATGGAGTGTAGTTCAAAAATTAACCTTCCCAGAATAGGAATAACACACTACATTATCTATAACAATACACACTGTGTGGACATGAATTCTTTCAGGAATTTCCATTCCAATAGCCCCATTCGCCCTTGTTTTCTCCAGAACCCATAGATTGATCACCAGGAGGTCCCTAAAAACGAAAAAGGGTTTTGAGAATAAAAAAGTTAACATTAATGGGGTATTATTACTTAAAAATGATATCTAATTACCTCATAAAGAAACACCAAAACATTGGGTGTGAAACGACTACTGGAAAGAAATAATTCATGATATGGTTACAATTTACATAAAAAAAATGGAATCTGAAGACACCTCCTCATTATGGTTTATTGGTCACTCTATTAGGAGGGGCTTCAACATATGTTTTATTCCACAATAAGGGGGTATGGAATAATTAATACTACATTAACATTATAAAAATAGTACCCATAATTTCCCACGTCTCCCATGATTCTCCATTTTTCAAACACTTAGTTCCAAAAAAAATTATGTCATGCCTCAAGTAAACAGCAAGGTCTAAACTCAACTGAGGACATAGAATTCCAATCTAAGACTCAACTTGGTATTCATTACATGTTTCTAGAGAAACTAAATTCATGATCTCTGAGTAATAGATCTCAAATCAAATCTATGTTTCATCATGACGTCTTGGTGAACCTCTCAGAGTATAACAACATATCCTTGTTTTCCAGTAGAAGATGTAGAAGATCATAAATACACACTATACTCAACAGGGTTGGATAGAAAACCTCTTGGAAGAGACATTCCATATATTCCCTTGTGATCATCTCCTCGTCATGGGTGTGCATTTCAAGAATCTACCATTAGCTGACTGGACCCTACAAAAATATAATATCTAGGACCACCATATGATTTTGAGGGGTCCTCACTTTGATGAAAAATCATAGGATAGCCTCAATACAAACCTCAGTATCCAAGGGAACTACCTCACCCTGATACCTCATAGGTTGCTTCGTTAATAACTTGTGCAATTCACTCAACCAGTGTAAATCCTCATCCTGCACTTCCAGTACAATTTCATTCTCTATGGGAGGTGGCTTAACTACAGGAAGACTCAAAAGTACTACCTCGGGCCCAATACCCTACACTGAATCGTCATCTCTAGGTTGATCATCATCTAATTTTCTTCACAAAAGCCTACATGATTTTCATTTACTGTCATGACCTGAACTATTATAAAGAAAATTATCCACATTATTTAATTAAATATCTTATTTTTTAATATTGTTATACAAAATAAATGAACTTATTTTGTTTTTTTATATCTAGATTGATTTTAAAGAACATTAAGTATCATTACCATTGATAATATAGACATAGAATAACGATCTCATGATTATTATAAACATGTAATTTTAACAAGTCTAATTGAAACAAACAAAGGATGTTATGGCCCCAACCAGTATGGTCATAACCTATGAATCCCATTTATCAAAGGTTCTGAGGGAAATTGAATCATAGAGCTTTGAACATGACCAGTGATTATTTAAGATCCAACATCTTATGCATGAGATAATCCATTTATGAGAGATGTTCAAACACATCGTGATCATGACCCAAACCCTGAACGCCAAGTCACCCCATGAAAGTCTCATAGTCATGTACCTTACCCTTAAGGTGTTGGATGGTGTTTTAATGGAATATGTATGATGACACCAAAATTATGAGTATGTAAATTATTTTTCATAGAATGTTTAATATATTTTCATCTTATTGTGGTAACATTATAAAATATTCAAATTTTTATAAAATAAAATTGGATAATATTAAAAATAATTGAAATAATTTATTATTGTCAATTAGTCTACTATTAAAATTATTAATAATTTCATAAAATATTTTAATTGAAAATAAATATTAAATATAAATGATAATTTACTTTTTTAATGTCAAAAGTAAATTTTATGAGACTTCAAAAACTATTATTGTAAAAAATCCCAGCATTTATCAATAAATGAAAGTTACTATATTAAAATTGAAAATGAAAATATTTAAAAATTTATTTATATTAAATATATATTATTTTAGAATCCAAATTTCAAATTTATCCAATGGATAATTTTCTTAATTTTTGGATATAGTTCAATTTTTATGTATTAAATAAATACCATATAAATATACATTGCATAGAATGGCCTCATTGTGAACCAAAAATGATGTAATTAACATAATTAATGGTGTCCACATAAAAAAAGTTTTTTTCTTAAAATAATGTTGTTTTATGATTTGTTTATTTATTTTATAAATCAATTATTAACCATCTCAATCTTAAAATATATTTTATGGTTTTTAAATCATTTCTTTAAGAGTGTGACACGCCTCCACATTATGTAGGGAATTATTTTATTATGATCAGACCACTTCCTTATAAAATAATGAGTATAAATTACTTTTTTAGAAATAATGGGTAACATACATTTGATGGTTTGTGGTTTTGGATATATTATTATAAGAGTCAAAAACCTAAATAACAATGAAACCCCCCTCATTTCATATATAATCCCACCCAATATCCCTTTTTCTCTTCTCTAAAACTCTATTTAGAATTTACAAACAATTACCTTCATTATATAGAGTACTTTAATGGATCCCCATAATGAATCCCCTCCCAATCATTTGGAGTCACAAACTCAAGTATGGGATCCTCAGCATCTCTTCTTTATTGAAGGTCCTTTATTATATTTTCCATCAATGTTCAATTACTTTTGTTGGGATATGTCATTCAATGTCACCCATAGTTCCAATATTCTTTCTAAATCAATATATTTTCATTTTATTCTCGTCACCAAATTTTATTACTTTTTATCTCACGACATTATGCTCCGAAAATTACGCCACAATTTTTAAGGCCAAAATAATTATATTGTTAATACCATATGCATTTCATTAAAAGGGTGTTCACATTTATAAAATTATAACATTATGTATTGGGACTCCCATGTATATATTCCACAATAAATTATGATGTAATAGAATATTATGATGAATTAATTCATGTTTTGTGGTCTATGTGGCCTAATTAAGCATGAAAATAAAATTAATTTGATGGGTACACCCAAAATTATAGAGTGTTCCAACACATTCAGAAAATTGTAGTATCACAAGACTTAATTTTGGGATAGGATGTGAAGATAATTATATTATGGGACTTTATACATTTTGATTTATTGGAATTTATCAATAACATATGTTTATGGTGGAGTGTTTTATGAAATTTCAAAATTTACAATGTTGTGATTTTGAGGCTATATCATGTCACATTGATCATGTTTATGATTGAAGGTCATTTTATGACCCATTTATATTAATATTTTATAACATGTAGTATTCAATTAATTTAATACCACATTTATTGACTTATTATACTCTATATCTCTTTCTTTTATTACGTATGTACCAGGTTATACCATGCATGTATAAGTGTGATCATTTATGGATGTTTTAAATAAAGATGATGTCTTTTCTATTATAATTTGTCAGGTAATGTTCCCAATTTATAAAGACACTATAGTTCTAGATATTATAGTTTGTATTAATAGTACAATGATATAATAAATTATGCATTAATGTGAAATAACGATAAGGGTTTCTATAATTAGTATCAGAGGAAAGGTTTAGTTATTTAACGGATTATGATTAGAAAACTATACCTAAAGCCTCAGGGATAAGAATAGGTCTAATAAATAATCCCTATTTTTTAATTATATATTAATGCTTTTATCATGTTAATACATCCCTTTCAAAATACTACAAGGGAATGTGGTTGTAGACAAGATGTACCTAACGGTACAACTCCCACAAGGTGTTCTAGGCCTGACTCAGTGTGACCTGGTACACTACAATGACCTTAATTTTAACCAAGATTGAAAATACAATGGGATATGATTTCTTAAATTCATTAGATCATTACAAAACATTAATTAGTGAAGAAATTACCATAATAGAATATGTTAGTAATCAAATTATTGATAACTAAGATTGATGTTTTGAAATTCCTAAGTCAAGAAAATAAATGTAATTTATATGATATCCCTTTGATGAAATGGTATGTTCCTTTATGTGATTAATATTTTAAAGAAAATACTCATTTTCATTTTTCATTTTTTTTCATTACAATAACCATAATTAGGATAAAATGGTGAAACAATAAATGTGATGGTAAATGTGATGACCGCCACAATGAGATTCCATACCTGATAGGAGAAGGAATCACAAAATTGATCGTGATACTCTCTCAACTGAGTCATTTTCTGAATCGAAACATGTATTTTGAGGAGAATCCTAAATACCTTTAGATTTATCAATATACAATTTTACCCTCTATGTGAAAAAATAACCGTGACATTAAATGTTTAATAATATCCCTTAATCAGGGAACAATGGATCTGATCCTTTTTAAGGATATTATGAATACTTCAATATTAGAAACAATAGAATGTTCTACTAGTTTCTTCTCATTTAGTGGGATACACATTTCAGTGGAGGAAAATGATCCTGAATATTATTTCTGAGGAAGTGATCGACGTAATTTGGTGGAAGGAATTCTATAAAAAAATTTCGATGAATATTTCCTTACACTCTCTAATATATAATGTAAAGGGGTTTTCTGTCCATAAAAGAGAAATAAGATGAATCTATCAGTTTATATGAGGTAAGAATCACAAGACTAACCTGATATGCCTCCATCATTGTCATCACCCCAAATGATTTGTTGAATGCCTTTTGGTTGTGCTAAATCATATTCTATGAATAGACCATTGAATTCTTGACTTTGATAGTAATGAGAAAATTGACTATTGTGCCCTCAATGTTTAACTGTAGATCCAAAAATATAAAGGGTGTCATGGGGATATCTTTATATAGGTAGAGATTAATTTTTCTGGTTTTATGGATAATTATAACGATATTATGAAATTTTAACATCCCACTATTCAATTGGGAGGAAATTTGCATAATAGAAAATGACTATGGGGGCATGAAAATGATGTAGGTGTGGGGAGTAAGGGAACCTAGATAGTGATTTTAGATAAAAAACATAATAATACAATGGCGAAAATTAATGATCTCATATACCCTTATCAAATTTCTCATTTATTAAACTGCAAGGAGCATGTGAACTTTTAAAATCAATTCACTTATCCTAGGGTTTTTTGAGACCACCAAAAACCCCCAAGGCAGAATGGGTGAGATTTTATCGATCGCAACTATTGAAGCGCATCTCGACAGTGAATTAGTGTGAGGTATTATAGTTATTCATTCATGAATTATGAATTCACTTTCTGATTATTGTTCTACAAATTCCTTAATAATTTTTTTAGCAAAAATGTTCAAAAAAACATAAAAATAATGTAAATAGAGTTGTCAATGAAAACAAAAACTTGGCCTAATTATTCAATATCATGTATATAACTCTTATCTTGTAAAATTATTGTTGGATAAACATTATAGAAACATTATGACACTCATTTTGGGGGAATTTGAGGCAATTTTTTCTATTTATTCGCTTTACCGATATAAATCCAATAAAAGTTTCTACATGGGGGAAATCACACTTTGAATTGTTAATAAACCCCTGATTTTGTAAAAGTGTGAGAAGGAGGATTAATAATATTAATCACCAAAATGTCAATCTTGGATATTATTTTCTTATTAAAAATTGTATTTTCTCAAATGTTTGAGTCTAAGTAAAGTACCATCATCTTGGACATTGATATAGTTAGGGAATTCATCAATGTGTTTCCTAAAGAGTTTCATGGAATTCCTCCTAGCCAAGAGGTTAAATTTTCAATCAATATTATACCTGGTGAAATAAAATTATACAAGAACCCATATAAAATACATATTTGGGAACATAACGAGATGAAAATATTGGTAATCTAGATAAAGGGTTCATATTCCCAAGTTCATTACCATATGGAGAATTAGTTCACTTCATCATAAAGAAGGATAGTTGAATTTAACTTTTCATTAATTGTTGTGAGATCAACAAGATCAAAATAAAGAACAATAATCATATTCCATATATTGATACATATTCAAGCAGCTACATGGAGAACAATACTTCGTGATGATGGATTTAAGGTCATGATATAACCATGATAATGTGATGAAGGAGGATATCCCCAAGACTGGTTTTTTTAAAAGGTATGGGAACTATGATATCATTGTAAATCCATTGAAACTCACTATCTTTCATGAAATAATTGAGGAATTAATGAATACAGTCTTTATAGATTAAAATGACTAATTTATGGTAGAATTTAAATACCATATTATAAAATACTCCAAAACCAAAGAGGAGAATGAGGAGAATCTATGAACTATGATAATGTTCTTTAAGGGGATAATCTCTATTCCAATCAACATAAATGGGAGTTCTGGTTAATGGAATTACCTTTCATGGAGAATATTAGGGCATCTTGACATTTATTACATAACTGTTCATGACAATTTACAAACATGGGATCTTTAAAGTCCAGTGTTTTGGAAATAAGGTACATAACACAAGAAAAAATATAAAAATATTTTAATCCTCATGAAAGGATTATTGAAATTTTTATTCTATGATCAATTACTACATCTCATAATCTGGAGACACACATAAAATGAAAGGGTGAGAAAAAGGCCCAATAAGGAAAATAATTGAAACGGTTTACATGCGCACATGAACAATATCAATATTAAAATTGTGATAAAGAGGCATATCCTTAAAATAATAATGTGAAACATAACTACAAAATGTTACTACAACATTTAATTTATACATTCAAAAGAATATCACCAAGGATAATCCCCAATGTGTCATAAAAATCACCAAGGTTATTCAGCAAGGTATCGTAAAACATATCATCTCTAGAGATTAATTCCTTACCAAATTCATTGGAGTTCTATCAGAGTGAACACATAATATGTATTTATTTTCAAGTGATCTACATATTTCATAATCAAAAATTTCATAAATATCCCAAATAAAATAATGAAAATGGGTTTTATATCAAAATCGTGACGTTTTAAAAAGTGCGTTAAAACAAGGTTGTTATGTAATTTATAACCCCTGGAAAAGGAATGAGGATGTTATGTATGTAAATTCCAGATTAAGATATATCATTTTAATGAATTTATAAATACCCTAGGAAGTTAAATTGGTTCGTGTATTCTCATAAATAAAATAAATAATTTGTTGAGAAAAAGAGAGTGATTTTTAGATGAAAATTCTACAACATAATGGCTATGTAACAAGGTTGTAGAAAACATTAAAAAAGAAAGGAAAAATGGTAAACCACTCATAAATAATTCATAATAATTTATAGGTATAGAATAAAAATAATTATGATCTTGATATGGATTTTTAATGACAATGACCTGAAATGGAATCATGAATGAAAAGAGAAGATGTGATTTCTTTTACAAACATTCAGCAGCCTAACAACGTCACTTAATAAATCAGAAAATGAATTGATTTGAGAAAAAATGAATCTAATCACTTTGAAATAAAAAGCACTGTAATGGGGATATATAATACCATTACACAATATATAAAAACTGAAATTCAAGGACAAGAAATATAAGGAAGGGTAGACTAAAATGGTGGGTGAAAGGCCCACTTACCTTGAAGAGTAACATAAAAAACTCGAATGATGGGACCTTGGGGGATTGAGGGAACCTTTTATGGACTATTTGGTTGGTAAAAATACAAGATCATCATTGATGTGTAATTTGGAATGAATGTATTGACGAAATGGGTTGTTATTTATATAATAAGTGAGGGGATATTTTTATTAATTTTCAAGGGAAACGTCATTAATTGTATTTGAAAAACCACGAGTTTTACCATGATATTTTCCAATGTTATTATCAACATTGGACACCTCATATCATATTTTTCTACACACAGGTCGACCAGAATTTTATATTAATTAATACATCATTATGATGTCATAAAACACACCAAATACTCAAAAACTGTATTTTTACTATTCACTGAAAAACAAAACATTTTATAAATATCAAAAAAATTTACCCTAACCTAATATTTATGTTCTAAATTCAAAAATGTGCTCACCATTATGAAAATAATTTTCTAATTATGAGATATATAATTTTTTAGAAAAAATACTATTCAACCCAAAAAATACTAATACATAGCTAATAATTTTTGAAATAGTTATTTACTTATGCTATATATTTAATTTACCATTCAAGATGCGTAGAGTATATTTATACTTTCTTAAGTGATGTTACTATTCCTTTAATCACATTACTATTCATATGGGTAATATTACTAGTCATAATTTACTATTCACCTAAAAATAAGTTGATCTTATTAGAACTTAAATTTATTACAGATCACAACTATAGAAGACCATTTTTGCAAAATCATTTCATATTATTAATTATTTAAGTATAAAAAATATTTTAAAATACTATTTTTTCAATATTCATTAATAATATGAAAATTCATTAAATTCATCATATATTTATATTGACATTTTAAATTTACAAATTTATCCAAAATAAGAAATAATAATTTTATTTATACAAAAAGATTACACAATGTAACTATGGACTCATTAAATAACCCCTTATAACACCCACACACGTCATAAGAGTATGGTGTGAAATGGTGATAAAATCATGGGGCGGTTTGGACAACATTGCTTGAGTGGTGATATCTATCATCTTGAACATCTCAAAAGGTCAATTATGTACTAGCTTAATATGTTGAATCTCGGCTTGTGCTTGGTCTAGAGCAAAGACCTGTGATGATAACTTTTTCCCATGCTCTGACAAATGGGCTTCGTATGGGCCAAGTCTACTATATGAGGCCATTGACTCTTCTTTTTGTATTAATTAACTAGGAACATTTGTATTTATGAAGAATAATCATAACGTTATGAGTATACATTCCAGTGGTCATATTGACCAATGGTCTTATAATAGTAAAAAATGAATAGTCTCATTTCAATTATACTTACATAATTAATAAAATGATACAGTTTTTTGAGTACAAAATAAAATTAAACACAAAATCAGGAGATAAGGCATTTTCCAAATATTGGGTCGTTACATTCTTCCACCATTAAGAAATTCCATCACCTAAATTTAAACTCTTACCCTCTAAAGAGAATCATTGTGGGTACTTATGCCTTTAGACTCATCAGGTTCCCATATAGATTCTTCACATATTTGGTTCCACCACCACTCCATAACAATGGGTTAGTCATATTTTGTAGAACCTTGTCTCTACGATCCTTGATCCCCGCCGGTTTCTCCTCATAAGAGTGGTCATGTTCCAGTTGTACCACCTAGAGATTTAGTATATATGATGGTTCTGGTATGTACCTCCTCAAAAGGAATACAATAAATACATCGCGAACCTGTGCTAGATTTGAAGAATGTAAAAGTAGATTGGCCACTACTCCTACGTGACCAAGGATTTCATAGGGGACAATGTACATAGTTCAAATATTCCATTTATTCACAAAACTCATGAATATCATCTAAGGAAAAATTAGTTGAATGGCATTATCACCAACATAAAAATACAAATACATTATATGATTGTTAGGAAAACTATTTTGTTGACTCTGAGAAGCCTTAATGTTTTGCTAGATGGAATGAACCTTTTCCATCATCTCTTGCAAAAGATCAGGCCCAAGAAGAATTCTCTCACCTACTTAATCCCAACAAGTTGGAGTTCTACATCGCTTACCATATAGATCTTCAAAGGTTTCCATTTTAATTTTCAAATTGAAGCTATTATTGTATGGGTACTCAACTAATGGGAGATATTGACCCCATCCCCCATTAAATTCCATTATGTATGTTCTCAGAATTTCGTCTAGTATTGGAATATTCCATTTAGATTGGCCATTAGTTTGAGGGTGATATGTTGTACTGAAATTAAATTTGGAACTCAGAGCATGTTGAAGAATTCTCCAAAATTTTGATGTGAAACTTGTATCACGATAAGATACGATAGAAAGTGAAACCCCATGCATCTTTACAACTTCCTTTACATAAATCATGGAATGTTGATCAAGATAGAAATATTCCAAAATAGAGATAAAATGGATATTCTTGGAGATATATTCCACTATAACCCATATCACGTTGTTTCCTTTGAATTTTCTTGAGACACCAGTGAAAATGTCCATAGTGATATTGTCCAAGTTCAATACTGGTATGGGTAGTTGTTGTAATTTACCTTTATGAAGAGTCACACTACATACACATGTTGACATACCAAGAACCTTGTAGTGTATTCTACAATCTCTATTTTCATATAATCCCACAAATAATGATCCCAATGGTCCCTATATATTTTTGTGCTTCATGTATGTTTAGAGAAAGTAGATCTATAAGCACCATTCATCCGATCCTTCTTTATTTCTAGAATATATGGAACACATAGTCTTGAAAAAAAAATTAGTAAACCTTGTTGATCAATATTTAACTCAAGAAACATCCTATCCTTCACAACCTCAAACTTCATCTGTAAGAAATGATCTTCTTCAGATGACTTCTTGATCTTCTCTAGTAATTATTGTTGAGAAATAATTTGGGATAGGTTTTTTGAAGTACCTTCCCTTATAATTCCCATGACCATTTTCACTAGGTCCTGGATCAAATGATCTCTTTGATTTGTCATCATGGAAAAATAAACTGGCTCGTTCTTACTTAATTAATCAATGATTTTTTTTCTCTTTCGGGATGATAATGAATAGAACAATCATAGTCTTTAAGAAGTTTGAGTCATCCCCTCCATCTCATTTTCAATTCCTTTTGTGTGAAAATATACTTAAAACATTGATGGTATTTGTATCTATCATATTTCCACCCACAAGGATAGTACCTCCATATTTTCATATAAAAAACCACCATATCAAGTTACAGATCATGTGTATGATTTTTATGCTCATAAGTCATTAATTGTAGACTTTCGTAAGAATGGACTTTTTAATTTTTCTTGAGGACACACTCAAGCCCTTTCGGTGATGAATTGTTAAAAATAATGAATCCTTATCCACTTGAAGGAAGAGTTATCACTGGTTCAGTAACCAATCACTTCCTCTGATCCTAGAAACATTCCTCACTCTCCATTATCTAGATGAACATGAATCCTTTTCGAGATAACTTGGTTAATGGATTAGAATGTCATGAATTTTTTTTGGAAAACCTCCTATAATATCCTGCTAATCCAAGGAAACTACGATTATCTGTTATAGTTATAGGCTGAGGACACTCCTTCACATCCACTGTGTTTGTTTGGCCAACTATGATTCCTTCATTGGTTATAATATTCCCCAAGAAATAAACTATTTGTAACCAATATCCATATTTCCAAAACATTCCAAAAATACTCACGTTCTAAAGTGTTTTCAAAATAACATATATATGATCCTCATCCACCTAGTGAATTTTAGAATATATCCAAATTTCAGCAATAAATACTACAAATAAGTTATCAAGGTAGTCCTTAAAGAATTTATTCCTCAAATCCGCAGAAATAACAGATGAATTAGTCAGTCTGAAGGGAATAACAACAAAATCATAAGGCCCATATCTATATCAAAAGGTAGTTTTTGTAATGTCTTCCCTTTTCACCCCAAATTGATGATAACAAGATCGATGATCAATCATATAGAAGAAGTGATCCCCAATATGATGGTCAATGAAGTCATCAATTCATGGAAGAGGGTATTTTTTCTTCAATATGATCACGTTAAATTCTCGATAAACAAAGAACAACTGCATTGATCCATCATTACTCTTTCACAAAGAGAACATGTTCTCCCCAATGATACACACTCATTCGGATGAACCCCTTCTCCAATAGATCTTGGATTTTCTTCTTTAATTTATCTAGGACCACATTTTCCATTATATATGGGGGTCTTTTAAATCAGATGGTATCCAAGTAAAAGTTCAATGGACAACTCAACCTCTTTTTATAAGGGATGTCTAGGTAACTTCATAGGAAATATGTCAATGTATTCTTGGATAAATGGGAAATTTTATATCATTATGCTATCATTTCCTTCTTTTTCATCACCGATCATCTCCAAAATGATGGATAAAAAAGGTTCTTTTAGTCAAAGATCAGGATGAGATATAACTCATTGGAAGATAATATTAGGTTTTATATTCAAGGATAATGATATTTCCTTTCTTATACATTTGAACTTAGCATTATACTTTGAGAGCCAGTCTATCCTTACTATAATGTCAAATTCTATCATGGGAATTACTACTATATTTGCGATAATATTGTTATCACAAAATTACATACAAGAATTTCTAAACACTCATGATACATGGATAATCCTACTATGAATGTTTACTAATAACTCTAATTTTTGCAATTTAGGGGTTGATTCTAAATTATATTCAAATATGGAGGATATAAAAGAATTTTTAGAAGAAGAATCAAACAAAGTGTGTGGTAGAATTGAGAGAAGAACAAGAGTACCTTCCACCCCATTATTTAACACTTCAATATATATTGTGGTGATATAAAAATAACAACCATTATCCCTTGGCCTTTGTTGAGACTGATGGTGATTCCCCTCCACTGCCCTTATATTTGGGATGTGACTGTAATATTTCCCTAGATTTCCACACTAATTGAATAGGATGTGAGGTAGGGCCTGCACCATCATCCCCTTTTCATAGTGGTTTAATGTTAAGGCTTCACCTCACTATGAAAACTCCATATGATATGGACTTCTCTTTCACACATGTAGCACATCCCGCTCCCGAGATGGCAGTTTCACGAATGCTTATCCGCACATTTATTGTGCACTGAATGTTTCACTTCCTTGTATCATCTTCCACAATCAATGTTCCTCCCTAATATGATCCCCATTTATCTATTCTTGTCATTGGACATATTAGACCACCGTATCACACCAAACTCCAGTTCAACACTCATAACACTACTCATGATCTCCTTATATCTATCATGGTCTCAGTTGGATAGATTCTTCCATAGATGAGGTCTTAGTCCACAAAATAATATATCAACGTTTCCATTAGGATACTTGTAAAATATTGATCTATAAGGGGAAACCCTTTTAAAGATCATCTTGTATCTTTCAACAGAATTATTCTCTCAATGCTTCGGTTCCAGAAACTTCTTCTCTTTTTCGTGTTCTCATCGAATGAGAAAAATTCAAATTGATGAAAATCCCTTTGAACTCTTACTACTACATATCTTCAACTTCCACACATGGAATTGTGTTTCTAATCAGTTCCAACTACTAATAAACTTATACCTCTAATCGGTAAACAATAAGGGCGATGTTATCTTGTTTTGAACAACAGAGCACCGAAAAGATCTTCTCGATATAGCAGATCCACTATTCAATAATCATGGGTTGATATATCACTTGAATGTTGGTGGTCATTGATTCATAAAAGACTCAACAGAATGCTTTTTCTTCACGGTGAAATCAAACTTTTAGATTGATTCAAGTTGATTCTCATGTCTTGAGTCATTTGGTTCATTATTCTCATGATAGTTTTCATTTTTTCCTCCATCGGAGGGCCATCAGTTCATAGTTTATTCTTGTCACTACATCCATGGTTTCTCCTAGTTCCCTCCATCAGAAAACTCTTGTGATTAACCAAAAATATCCCCCAAGAGTTTCAAATTAGGAGGTAAACAAGGACCTTTATGTGTACTAGGATACCCCAGGTCATGCCCCAAACTCCTTGTCAAGTTTTTCAATCCTACGTACACTAATTCCAAATCCACGTCCACTAGTTCATATCTAGATAGGTATTTTTTTCACCAAACTCTAAAATAATATTTCAAAAAAATACATTGAATTTTTATCTATATTTAATATTTTATATATTGATATTACTAACGTTTTCATAGCCTAATTTCCAAAAGAAAATAAAATATCATTTGATATGAACTATGGAATACCGCCTTTAATAACAAAACATTTAATTACAATTTACAAATAGAGGATCATTAAATTATAGTGTCTGAGAAATAAGGTACATAATACATGAAAACATATAAAAATATTTTAATTATCTTGAATGTATTCTTTAAATGTTCATCAAATTAAATAATACTGCATCTCAAAACCTAGAGACATACATAAAAGTAAAGGGTGAGCAGAAGGCCCAGTAAAGAAAACATGTGAAACAATTTTTATGTGAACTTGAGAGATATCATTAAGAACATGAGGATAATGGGAATATCATAACAATAATTACATAAAAATAACTTGAAAAATAACTTGAGTATTTTGTTACACCATTTAATTTAGACAGTCATAAGCTTATCACAAAGGTCCATCCCCAAGGTGTCATGAAAATTACATTGGTTATTCAACAAGGTTTCATAAAACATCCCATCTCCTAAGATTAATTCTTTACCCAATACATTGGATTACTATCAAGGATCCCCCTTAATAGTTAATGATTTTTCTATGTTCCATGTAGATCATAATAAAACAATTCATATATAACCCAAAGGGAAAAAATGGGTTACATATAAAAATTATGAGGTTTTAAAAAGTTCAAAAAAACAAGATCATTATTTAAATTATAACCTATGGAAAGGGAATGAAAGATTTATGTATTTAAATCCCAGAATAAAATATAAAATCTTCATGTATTGATTAATACCTATGGAATGGAAATAATTTGGGTATTCAAATAAATAAAATAAGTTGATTTATTGAGAAAAAGAGAGAGATTTTGAGATAAAAATTCTGCAGCATAACGACTATAAAACATGGTTTTAAAAAACATTAAAAAGAGAGGGGAAAATGGTTATACACTAATAAATAAATAATAATAAATTATATGGAAAAAATAAAAAAAATTATAACATGGAATGTATATTTGATTTTCCTACCTCATGAAAATGAATCTCGAAATAAAAAAAAGATGGGATCTTGTTTAAGAAAATTCAGCAGCCTAACGACATCACTTAAAAGTTATGAAAAATAATTGATTGGAAAAAAGGGAATAAAATCATATGGGAATCAAATGTACAATAATATTGATACATAATATCGTACCCCAACATATGAAAATGAAAATTCATGGATATAACATAAAATAAGAGTAGACTAAAAAGGAGGGTGAAATTTTCCTGTGCCATGAAGAGTAACTTTAAAAAACATAAATGTTTGAACATTGGGCGATTGAGGGAACCTAGGGAGGACTATTTGGAATTTAATATTACCATATCATCATTGATGAGGAATTTGGAATGAATAGAATTAATAAATGGGTTGTTATTAATAGAAAAACTGAGAAAATATTTTATTAACGTCCAACAGACTCCTCATTAGTGGTATTTGCAAAACCATGGGCTTTCCCAAGGTTTTTTCTATCGTATTAGTTATTTGGGACACCTCATATCATATCATACTATAAAAAATTCAACCATATTTTTATATTAGTTTATATATCATTCAGATGTCATAAAACACACCGAAAACTCAAACAGTTTATTTTTACTATTCACTGAAAAACTAAACATTTTATTAAAATATCATAAATTCCACCAAACCTAATATCGATGTTTGGAATTAAAAAAGGTGCTCCATTTTATGAAAATAATTTTCTAATTATGAGATATTTAATTTTTTCGTAAAATCACTATTTACCCAAAAAATTCTAATACCTAACTATTAATTTTTGAAACAGATTTTTTACTTATAATATTATATCACATTACCATTCCATATGCATAAATTAAATTTATACTTTCATAAGTGAGTTTACTATTCAATTGGTTACATTTCTATTCATATGGGTAATATTACTATTCATAATTTATTATTCTCTTAAATTTACGTTGATCTAATTAGATTCTAAATTGAATACTGATCACAACTGTAGAATTCAATTTTTTTAGAATAATTTCACATTATTAATTATTTAATTATTAAAAAATTAAAATACTCTTATTTTTAATAATCAAAAACAATATGGAACTTCTATAAAGTGATCTTATATTTATCTTCACATTTGAAATTCATAAAGTTTTTCCCTAATAACAAATAACACTTTTTTTACTAAAGAATTACAAAAAGTAACTAATTCCTCATTATATAGAACCTTAAAATACCTACATAGTACCTATGAGTAAGGTTTGAAATGGTGATAGAATCTTTGGGCGGTTCAGACAGTGTTCCATAAGTGGTGATTTCAATCAGCTTGAACTTCTCCCAAAGGCGATTATGTTTAATCTTAATAGGTTGAAACTCAGCTTGGACATGGTCCCGAGCAAAGCCCAGTGTTGTTACCTCTATCGCATGCTCCGGCAGTTGTGGTTCATATTTCCCGAGTCTACTGGATGAGGCCATTGACCCTTCTTCATGTATTAATTAACAATGATCAAGTTTATTTAAAAACAATAATCGCAATGTAAAGAGTATAATATAAAATGGTTATATTGACTAATGGTCATATAACAGTCAAAACCGAACAGTCTCATTTTTATTATACTCACTTCATTAAAAAAAGATATAGTTTCGTTGAGTCTAAAATAAAATAACACACATAAACATGAAATAAACATTATTCAAATGATCAAGTCATTACAAATAGAATCCAAAAAAATTAGATGTCTTTAGACCTTTGAAAAATAGAATCAACTGAAGGGTGGTTGAGGCTAATATATCTGATTGGTATCCATACATTCCATGGATTATCTTATTACAATCATCGATTTATTAGATATTTCCCTTGATTTTCAATCTCACTAACTAAGATAACACGAAAGGGATTAAATTTTAAATCGCATTATGATTATGAAGAGAGATTCAGAAAATTGAAATGGAGTATTATCACTGAACCTATTCTCACACTACTAAGAATTCAACATTATTTTGTGGTTTGATGGAAAAAATTAAAGAATGTATTTTATTGATTGTTAATTATAAATTAAAATTTCATAACATATTTTTCATGGTAGACTAATTCTCAAAAAATTTAACTACCCAACACATGATGTGGACATGGTGGTGGTGAACTTTTCTTTGAAAATATGGTGACATTACTTTTGTGGGATGGATTTTTCAAAATATATTAATCCCAAGGGAATCTAGTATAAATTCACAAAAAAAGAGATGCATATGTTCAAATAATGATTGTCATATCTATTTAAGGACTATGAATCCATGATATACTACCTTCCACATAAATAGAATAATGTGGTGGATATTCTATGTAAAAAGGACACTAGATTCAATCAATAATGATAATTGTTTTGGATCAGATCCTCTTATATTTTTTAAGGATATACATCATAATCATAATGTATGTATCATCATAAATAAATTAAAAAATTATATCCCACATATATATTTAAGATATGTTAATAGATTCTTAGAGAAATAATGTTGGAATTCATAAGAGATTTGATACTATAATAAAAGGGAAATCTCTGGAGTAAAATATTTACGAAGAAGGTGTTGTATGTTTTTTGTCAAAACTACGGGTACTAGCAAACCCTAATTTAAAGGTTTTTTTTCCATTATGCACATAGATAATCCTTATCTATATATCCTTGATGTAGAACGATGTATCGTGATATCAGTGAAAACTATTGGGGTTACATATGAAGACGGAGATTGTAAAATATTCATCATGATGTCAATAATGTCAGTAAGTGTAGGTATAGAGAAAAACACTTTATGTGATGATGAAAATATTATCCATACATATCTGAAAATGGAAAAACCCATCCATGGATTTTCACAGGACATATGATTAAATCTTTGGGAAACAATGCTATCTGGGTTGTGGTAGATCATCTTACAAAGGCTGGTCACTTCATTGTGATTTGAGATTATTTATCACTGGATCAACATGCATGGATATGAAATAGATAAGTGGTGAGGATAAATGTAGTACCACTATTGATGTTATCTTATTGAGATCCACCACTCACCTCTATGTTCTAGAACTATCATCAACATGCTCTAAACATCGAATTGAACATCAACATGACTTATCTCTATAAAACTGATTATTAGTATATGATGTGTAATTATACACTGGAATACATATTGCAAGTATGTTCTATGGAATTCAAAAGAGGATGGAACAAAAATCTACCTCTAGTGGAGTTATCATCATGTAATAGATTCAAATCAGGCATCCAAATAGAACCCTGTAAATCCCTTCATGGGATGAGTTACAGACCACCTACATGTTTGAATGAATTTGGGGAACGAAAACTGGTAAGTCATTATATGGATGAAGATATAGTGTAAAGTGATTAGATTATTCATAAGTACATCATTGAATCTCAAAGCCGTCAGAAGAGCTATAATGATAATCATTGAATAGACATATATTTTGATGTTTGATACATGGCATTCCACCTAATATCTCTATATAAAAAAGTGATGATTAATTTGATGATGGAAAAGCTTTGTCAAAGAAAAATATGTCTATTTTAGATCTTTGATCACATAAAAGTGGTGGCCTACCAACATGCACTCCCACCGAACATATCTCCAGTAGATAATGTATTCCATCTATACCTCTTAATAAAGTACATACCATACCACTAACATGTAATCAATCAATAGTTAGTACCATTTTAGAATGATATATCTTATGAGGAGGATCCAGTTAAGATCTTATCTCATAGAGAAAATTTTTTACAGAATAAGACAATGAAACTGATCAAAGAATTGTTGATAGACCCCATGTTTGTGGAATAAACATGGGAACTAGAGTATGTGATGAAATAGAGATATCATCAAATTATTTAGTGTGGGAATTAAAAATTTATACTGAAAATTTTCTTAAGGGAGGAATATGTAACGAACCAAACATTTTTAAATAAAATTCCACTTTTTATGTAATTTAAAGTTTTATTTCGTAATATGGTCATAGAAAATACTAGCACATATATTGTGTAATTATATCTAACATTATTTAAAATAACATTTATTATCATTACTTTTGATAATATTACCATTGAATAGTTATCACGTTAATATATTAAATTAATAGTTTTAACAAATCCGGTTGACATAGACAAAGCATGTGATGGCCTCAATCAGTAATATCATATCCTATGAAGCTCATTTTTTGAATCCTACTTGTGAGATAGAATCTATGGGATTTGACCTTGACCAATATACAGATTAAATCCATCAACTTATGAATGATTGAAACCTATTTTTGGAGAAGTTCAAGCTCGTTGAGATGACATCATAAATCATATATGTTAAACCATCCCAAGAAAGTCCCACAATAGTACACCTTAATCTTAGTTCATTTTTTGATTATTGGTGTGAAATTTATCAATACCCTATAATTATGAGTATTTTGATAATTTATATAGAATTATATAATTTTTTTCATCCCATTAGGGTTACATTATAAATTATTTTTATTTTCATAATATAAAACATTAATTGTATTTTTTGTGAAAGATTAAAATTAAATTAAAGAATTTATTTTGATGAATTAATCAATTTTTGAAATAAATATTATTTTTATAAAATAATAGTTTTAAATAATTTTTATTAATCATAAATTATCAAATATTTTTTATAAGGTCAAATTTAATTTTATAGCGGTTCAAGAATCAGTTATTGTCCAAAAAACCCAGCATTACTCATTAAATGAAGATTACTATTTTAAAATTGAAAATTCGTGTATTTAGAAAATTATTTTCATAAAATAAAAATTATTTTAGGTATTAGAGCATAGAAATTATTCAATAGTGAATTTTTAATTATTTTTTTGGGACAGTTGAATTTTCGATTAAAAATTAAATACTATATATATATATACTTTGTGTATTGTGACATCATAATGACCCAAAAGGACTTAATAAATAATAAAAATTGTATCAATAAAAAAATATGGTTCCCATTAAAATATTTTTTTATAAGTTTATGTAATTCATTTTATAAATCTGTTATGAATCAACCCAAATTAATAATGTATTTTATGGTTTTTAAATAATCTCATTTAGAGTGTGACTCATGTCTGTATAATAAAGGGAATTATAAAATTATCATAATAAATTTTTATTATAAAATAATTATAACCACTTCCATTTTGTGGAAAACATGGGAAAACCCCATGGGATGATTTTTGGTTTTGGTTATTTATTATAGAGCATCAACACCTAAACAATAATGAAAAATCCTTCATTACATATATAAACCCACCAAACAACATTTTATTTCCAGTAAAACATGTTGGATCACTTCCATAAACTTCAATCCACTCTCTAGTGTCCTCCCAAAGAACTATCAAGAAGCCCTCCCAAGCATTTGTTTACACACTCTCATTTAAGGGATCCTCACATTAACTTCTTTATTCAAGTTTCCTTATTGTCTTATGCCATCTATTTACAGTTATTTTTGTTGTGATGTGACCATAATTGTCTTTATGAATTACCATTTTATGTCATGATTAATATATACATATTTCCCTATCATAAAATGATATAATAAATTTTTATCTAATGTCGTTATGTTTCCGAAATTACACATTTTTTTTCCAAGCCAAAACTACTCTGTAGTGAATATCATACTCATTTCCTATAAAGTATGTTCACAATTATACACATAAATATCATTGAATTTGGAATTATATTATGAATTCCACACTACATTATCAGAGAATAAAATAGAATAATGAATGAATCATAGTTATATGGTCTATTTGGATCACATAAGAATGAGAATTAAATGAATGAGATGGGTGCGACCGAAATAATATAGTACTACAATTAATTATGTAATGTTTAGACTCATTGGATTTCATTTCAGGAAATGGAGTTAACCTGGTTCTTTATGGTGCTTTTTCCATTATAATTTCTAGAAATTTATCCTTGACCTATTTTATGATGTAGGGTTTTATGATTTCCCACATTAACCATGTTATGATTATCATGAAATATCATGTCTCATTGTTTAGGATTATTATTACAACACTTTCTATGCCCAATTTTTATTCTTATTTTCTAAAATGTATTATCATCATCATTTTCTGCCATTTTTATTCTATTACTAGCCTTTTTAGATCACCCCATTATAATGTTTCCTCTAGGTTATCCTAAGTAGTTTTATCTAAGAGTGTGTTAAGAACGTTCTCAACAATGATGTTGTTTTTCTTGTTTCAGTTTTTCATGTAATACACCTAATTCATAAATTCACTATAAATCTCAATATTATGTGTTTTATTAATTGTAAATTTATTTAATAAATCTTGTATTAATTTGAAATAATTATTAGTGTAGTTATAGTCAAGAAGGTATCAAAAAATCATATCATGATATACCATGGTAAAGTATAACTACGGAGCAGACTCAAGATGGACAACAAAAAACCTAAAAACTATTCACATATGAAGAATGTAAAAAATATCAATTATTCTAGATCCATAATTCACTGATTCGAAAAGTAGGCTATCAGAGTTCTGATGAATGGGTATGATAGCTACCACACCAACACTATAGTTTGAGGCCTAAAAGACGAACTAAAAAACCATAACAATATAACTATACAACCCAGACCAATATCATTATAATACTATCCGAAAGTGGAACATACAATTAATCCACTATGTCCCAACATTTCCTAATAAGAAAGTAACCTCTACTCTCCAATCCTACATATATAGGCCATGGTCTAGACTCTGGCACCAAATAAACATACCACACACATGGATGGCCATAGCCTATCGTATTTGTATTCAGACACCCACAAACACCTCCTTTAAATAGTGGAATGATATAACATAAAATGACAACAAAAAAACTAAATAATCTATCCCATAACCCATATAACATAGAAATACTAAAAATTAGAATACCAGCCCACCAAAAAAATATATACAAATGTGTCCAACCTGCCTAGAAGGTTGGGTTCTCTATCAAATGTAATAATAGGTTTGATCCATGACCACAATCTGAAAAACACCCCAATTGTTCTAGTACACTAATATCCCCATAACTCATGTCCTCATAAGACTCTGTCGAATGAAATGTATGCTGAAAAAGAGACAATATGTGTGGGAAATCTCTTGTAGGGGTGAGTATAAAAATACACATGTGGCACCCCAAATACCATATTTAATAGGGCGAAATTGACAGGTAGAGGTCTCATGTACCAATCTAGAGGGAACCAAAACTAGATTGGAACTCCATTTTGAACTTCCATGGATATAAATGACTAATAAGGTCATACCACAATGTGTGTCATCCATTAATTTGACAACATAGAAGGAACTCTCCAATTCACCCTTGTATACTCATCTCAAAATCCATTTCACCCGAGGTTCTGACCACATATCCAATGAAAATTTTCTACTTGAGGGTTGAAGGTAACAGTCTTCTAAGAGCCCACACTACCAAAATATTATTATCTTAGGTGAAATTCTCTGAGAGATACACAACATCCTGAACAAATTTGAAAATGAGATGGAAAATATAAGGGATACCACTCAATCAGGCCACACAAGATGATGGAACAACTCATCCATCTTAGGTGGAATATATCTAAGAGAACATGCGATTCAGATCAAACCATGAATAATGTGACATTGGAAACCATAAGATAATGAGACTCAAATTGGAGATGCCGCACATCCCTCATGGGAGACATTGAAAACCACATTGAAACCATGAATGGACTCATAACTCAGAATGAACATCTCCCCAATGATACAATGGGGAACACTAACAACCAATCTTGGAATACTGTAAACATTGCCTCCCATTACAGGGGATTTCTCCCATGATCTAGTTGGGGAAAACATGAACCCAATCATATAACACAAGGTTCTCAATAATAAATAGGATAACAATCAGTAACCACAAATGTAAAACATCAACCTGATTTGATACCCCATAGATCATACCACTCCAAACTTAATTTTGTCTCTTGTACTATAGGTCATGAATATTCCAAAACCCCACCTGGTACAAATCATGTTATAGGTGATCATACTCAAATTTATAACTCGTCCCAATCAAAACATTCTACTATATAGGAGATCGTATAAAATATAATGACAAATCCCAATTTCAAAACACCCCTCCATGAAGGGGATCGTATACCCAATGATTCCACAAACCCTACTAAGATATCTTTCTATATTTGGGGATCATCTCTAAAGTAGGTTTCTACTTTTCAACACTAAGAATCTCATCTAGTGAAATGAAATGTGAAATATCCCACATCGACCTCTCCGGAGGGATGAAACAACTCTGAAAATATGATAGAAGATCATGCCTCGACCTCTTCGCTTGGATACCATAACTCTATCAAAGAAAATCCTCTCAGAAGATTCATAATCCTATATAGAGGACGTATTTCCACAACGTAACCTCATAGGAATAGACCATGGTATCCCACTCAACCACTATTGGTCGAACATCGCTAACCCATATGACCAACAAAATCACCTCACCTCACATCTCCAAATCCCATACCAAACCCACCATCACATTCTATATGTAAATCTACACATTATAGGATACATGATGTCCTGAATCAGTGCATTAAAAGAGGTGATACATTGGGAGGAAACTCCTCTAAGTGTATACTACATGGAATGTATGCAGTTATACATAGTGCTTGACCCCTACAGAACACAAAGCAATGTCCTCTACCAATCTTGCAGATCATGTGGGTCTACATTATGTGTACCAGTGGTACACGATGTGTCTTGCCTCTCCCATACCCCTATCCATGTCTTCCCTTCATACATCTCGGCCAACCATGTCTCAGACAAAGAGGGTACCCTTGGGTAGATGGAATGTCCTAGTTGAATGATGCCATGTATATGTCATATTCTTGTTTCCATGTATTCAACTATTGGAACCAAGGATGTTCATTGCTAAATGGAGTATGGTTTGTGTATTTTTTCAATAATCTAACGGGTGATCAGATAGATTTTATGGAAATGGGATATACAGTTTAAGCAATAATCAGTAATGAAGATGGTTTGGTTTCCTAGTGTTTTCCAAATATTTGGCGTCAAAATCAGGAGAATGATTTTGTAAGATGACTGTTTCACACATATGAGTGAATGGTATGTGAAACAAAAAAAGAAAATTGGAAAAATTATGGAACTGCATAACTCGAACATGTAATGCATACCATGTTTTTAGAATGGTTCATAGTGGTGTACATGGAAGTGGTAACGATACGCGGAGGTGCACAGAACCATAAATGTTTTGCAACGATGGTTTGCAGTGAAGGCATGTGGTACGCGGAAGGATGAAGGTTCACATGATTTCTGAGGTTTGAGAAATAAGGGAGGTACTCATATGATACTACCTGTAAATAGATGGAGTTTTTTATACAGTGAATATTGTCCCACATTAAAAATTTGGGTAAATCGGATTAGATAAATTTGTGTACTTATTTTCATATTTTGGGAGTAGTAATCTTCTATGTTGATGAGATTGATTGGTGATTAAAATTCATGAATTATTTTTGGTGATGTCCAAAGTTGTTTATGGAGGAGAATATTGTACGCAGAGAAAACCATCCATGTAAGAGAAATAATCAACATACGAGAGTGTAGATTGCGATTGAAGTTCTCATAGTACACGAAGTAGTAAGGAATTACATGAAGCAGGACAGTACACAAAGGAGATGAGTAATATTCTGAGTAAGGTAGCACACAGAGTAGGGAAATTCACCAAGAAGAGGGATGGTACATGGAAAAAATTTCAGTACGCTGAGGCGGTGATGGGGTACGTGGAACAAAAAACGCAGCTCGAAAATTAACTAAATCGGTTTTCAAAATTAATTAACCTATCCTATCAAAGAATGGGAAATTAAATTACATATTTGGGTGATAACAGTACTTCAACAGAGAATCCATTTATAGTTGAGGGTGCATGATTTACTGATAAACCATTAAAGCGGCCATCAAGTCGATAAACTGAGTGAATATTCTTCAAACGGAGTGAGAAAGTGGGATTAAACAGAAGTGATATAGGGGACGCATTGTGACTTCCTTAAAATCATGTAAAGGAATTGTACCTAGCATCGAGTGACTATGCTAAATACTTATAATTCACAACATGTGATGAATAGTGTTTCGGTGTGAATGAAACATTGTCGATATATAATCCCTAGAAGTAGCCCTTAGTGGTAAACCATGTAAAATTGATTTTTCATTACATTTCATGTGATAGATTATTTTATCTATATCCTCTTAAAAAAAGGTATAACAGGTTACTACCAACATGGTTACAAGATCCATCAGTTCAAACAATACTACTGACCACTTGATTCACTCCTACCCTTTTAGGGTGTTCTGGGGTCCTTCAGGAACCCCGTTTTCAATGTACTCTAGTAGTGTACATTCACATGGTTGTAAATGTTCACATGGATTCCCTATCCATTTGCATAGACCAAATGACATGTGGTCACAACACTTCTTGTGACACTAGTACATGTGGTGTAGTCTGAAAAATAAACAACTTTGAATGGGAGGAATTGAAAGCACACTCCACTACACTAACTGCCATTTAGACATGATATTCTTTAAGAATTTCCCAATTATCCACCCAAATCGGTACTGTTTTCCCCTAAACACACAGATCAACTATCATGGGGTCCCTAGAAATTTTTTTGGGATATAAAATTATAAATCCAAACATAAATGTGGTATAAGGACATTGAAATAAAATCATCACACCTCGTGAAAAAAACAACGAAGAATCCGGTGTGGAATAATTCTTAGGATGCATTAATTCTATATTCAGCGATGATCACCATCAAAATAGTTTCTATAGACACCTCCTCACCATTTTTTCATTCAAAGATCCAAAAGGGGAAGATATGATATGTCTCCTCCTTTCATTCTCACCAAGGTTATTTGAAATAAGGGTTATTATATTAATTTTATCAAAACAATATTATTCATTTAACACCCTTCCAATGATTCACCTCCAGTCAAATGCCAGGGAAAAAACGTATCTATTTCACCAAGGGTAAACCTGATGTTCTAGCCTTAACCATAGTCACAAATTTTGGATTTGATAATACTCTGAAGAGATATTCCACATTTTTATAGAAACTACCTTTTTGCTATATTATATTTAATACTTTTAATATTACCAACTGAGGTTATCCGAGCATCGAAATCCTGAACCAACTCCACTCCTTTCATTAGAAAAAATGTAGAAATATTCCAAAATCATTTAGGACAAAACGTCAATCAGTTCACATTACTTGTTAAAATAACTATTATATTGAATATAACTCCACAATAACTACTTTAATGTTTTCCAACAAGAAATTATCTTTCATATATCCACTAGACTTCATAATTCCATGATGAATAGAGAATGATAATTTATGAGATTTATCCAATTGATCCATAAAATCAGGTATTTTCATCACACATAATTTGTTTTTAAACATTATTAATCTTCATATTCATTGTTCAACTTTGGAACATTTCTCAGCATCTTTAGGAGATCCACATCATCTCTATGTCCATTTTTATTACTCACAGGGATGTACAGTTGAACACTCACAAATGAATGATATGATATATCCCAATTCATCTAGTTTTCAAGGCCCAACATCTTCAAATTTTTATATTTAGATTCTATTTCAATGCTCTACATTATGACACTAGAATGGCCCTTATAACTCAGTGCATCATCAACCTTGATTTCCTTCATAAGGTGGATGTTTTTTGAGGTGTCATTTTATTTAGAAGCATTATTCATTCTCATTAGTTCATATTTATCAATTTTTTGATTGTATACTATAAAATTTTATAATTATTATATATATCATATCATTAACCATAATGATAATTCATCAATATTATAATGAAAATCACACTACTGGAAACTGTAAATAATTTTTCGCGTAATTTTTATCATGAATTTTCCATTGGAATGTGGTATAAGACAGGACCATATCATTATGTATGAGCTTCAATTATATTAACATCATTTATGAATAAAAATTTATTATAAACTATTCTCCATTATAAGGTACTTTAAGAACATGTGAATTCACTATCGTTCTTTTCCTCTATTTGAAATTTTCATCAAATTTTTATATCTAAAGGATCATGGATCCCTTATGATTCAATTTATGATTTGATTATTATGCTTTGAGAAACCCCTCCCAAAGTCCATGTTGTATCCCACCATCCGAATAAAAATCAAGACTCCATTTTCATGGTTGGTCTAGGAAATTTCTCAATAACTCTAATTTCTAAAGAATCTATCTCTATTCACATTCATGAGAATGTATTACCCATGAATGAAATGATTTTTATCTAGAATACACACCTAAGAAATTTTTTATACAATTAATCATTCCAAAAGGACTTTCAAATGATCCTAAAATGATTTTCATACTCTTCCTTTATCTCATAAAATAAATTAATATCATATATAAATACTACAAAAAACAGATTATGGTAATATTTTATGCCTATACTCAATAAATTAATTAATATAATATTAAAAATCGTATGACCAAATTGAATCACTATAAATTAATAATAACCAATCCCCATGTAGAAGGTTGTATTGGTAATATCATCTATATTGACTCTCAATTGATGATATTGAAAATAAATTAAAACTTTTATAAATATTGATAACTACACATCTGATCAAACATTTAATCAGTATAGGGTATATGGTAGTTATTTCAAACACTAATCTTGTTATGGTCTCAATAATTAATGAAAAAAATTAGTATCTCATATTTCTTCTTCAAAAATGGTGAACCCTATGTTGATGCACTAGATCATATTAAAATCCTATCAGGATTGTCTAAAAGTTTCTTCATAATCACTTTAAAATTTATATTTTCCATTCTATATGATGCCTTTGAAATAAGTGTAACCCCTCCTATAATTTCTATTAATTACTAGTTATCATAATTTCAGGTATGAATAGGTTTGTATTCATGGATTATAAAAACATAATCCCAAATAATAGACATATCTTTGATGATGTGTTTCTCCTAAGAATTTGTTTTAAACAACCCTCATGAATATATTGTAAGACCCATAAATGGTTGAAACATATATAGAACATTCATATTCATTCTAATAATGGAATATGATTATAATTTAATACATAATATCAATGGAGCCTTAAATTCATAGAAAACTGATATTATCTCTACGTAGTGTGATTCAATCTATTCCAAAAAGTACATCAAATTATACTAGATTGATAATCACACGATTATAATGAATCATATTCACACCAACTACTATCTAAAATGATTTATAAACATTAGATGTGATCATCAAACAATTATATCTTTTTCATTATAGCCTAAATCCTAATAATTAAGGTGGGGATGTGATACCAAAAAAAATTATTTAGAAATAAATAATTTTTTGGATCCATAATTAAATAAAATATTGATAGTTTTAGAGTGAATGGTACATTCATCTTTCCCAACATATTTATCATGATCGACTTCAGTGGTTGTGACCATAATATAATTCACATTTTCGATTGTATTAAGAGGTTTTTGATGTCTACTCTCATCATTAACCCATAGATTAATGAGTTAATTTGTTTCTTGTACATATTCACTACATTTATAACATTGAAATGTGGGTGGGACTTATGGTTGTTATTTTTTCAACGCGCAATTAATTAACTATCCTATTCTCATCAACTAAACTTTATTTTTCTTGAGGTTACTCTATTAGATTCCAATAAATTTTTAAAAACCCAAAAGACACTTTTTTCTACTTCCTAACACACTTATAACATGAATAATTATTAATTTTTTTTCTCTAATTTTATTATTATTAAAATTTAGTCAAAATTATATATATCCTTTATTCAATAAAACCAAAAGAACTTTCCGAGTATCAAATTTTCATTTCTGTCTTGAGAGAACATCAATAAATTTATTCATATCTATTAAATTACTTTATACCCAATTCCTTTTGATTAATGGGTCACATGCCACTAATAAAGTGGGAATCTTTTGTTTAAAGGTCATTGATAAATCTAAAAGCATACCTTGTTTTTATGGGGATATTTTCCTCATAGGTACTAATACAATTATCAGGAATCTAATTCTGTTCTATGAATTTCTTTTTAATTTACATGTGACTATTTTGAGGGAAATAATTATTGAAAAAAGCCTCCATAAACTCTTACCATGTCATGGAGTCAATTGTTATTTATATAATCATATTATTGAAAATATTAAAATATTTACCAAAAACACCAACTGAAATATATATTTGAGAAAATAAATTCTTATGGTTCATGAATTGGATAATTAAATATATATTCTCTATATAATATATATATACCAACGAGCACGTACCCGAGTGGTAAGGTCTCCTACTAGGAATCTAAGAGACCCAGATTCAAAAAAAGTTGGAGAAAAATTTCCTGGGGTATTGTAGCATTACTGTAGCATTTCTTTAGTATTACTATAACATTACTGTAGTAGTTAATTTTTGATATTATAGCATCAGAAACTATTCACCCGATTTCGGCCTTCGGGCCACCAGTTTAGGCCTACGTGCCTCAATGGCCTACGGATCAGCGAAGGCCTTTGGGCCACCAGGCCTTCAGGCCATAGAGACAATGGAGTATCCCAGTTCACACACACCATGGCCCAAATTATTATCAGAGAAACAAGAGTAGTAGCCAACCAAAACAGAGCTAACCAGATTGGAAAAATGATAGGGTATGGCACCCGACATCGGGACCAGGCACCGTACAAATTTTTACGTGGAAGTTCTAGACGATCAGCAATGTAAGGTGGGGAGATAGGTGATCAATGATGTAGAAGCTGGGGAGGGGTAGTTCTAGTGGGTTGGACCTACGGTTCATGTAATGGGAAAGGTATTCCTTCAGGCCGTTGAGTAATGTATTTCGGGTCAGTGCGGCCTTGCGCCTACGGGTCTTGTACATGTAACCCTTCAACCCTTAAAATGAGTATTATCAATTATAAAATAATACAAAAAATGCCATTGGGCCATTCAACCTATAGAATTCATATATTCCTCTTCATTTATTGATCATAGGAACCACTGACCATGGTTGATGTCTCTAACTAAAATAAATAATGATTATTAGTTCCCCCTATTGGTCAATTGGATGTTTGTAACGATTCTTCTTACCATTAATATATTTTTATTTTTTCATGAAAATAGAAACTAGATTTTACCACCAAATTCAAATTTCATTTGGTTTCCCATGATGATGATCATTTATGTAAATGAAAAAATCAACTTTAAGATGATCCCTATATGGTTCTTCTATTGACTAAAAAATAAAATCATATTGTTAGAAAAAATTATTACAGTAAAAAATCACATATTCATGAAAAATCATTCATTGTATATCTAAATCATATGATCTTGTTATCAATCAATGAAAATTTATTTTTAACCTTGGTTATTCGTAGTTACCATCTATCAATATACATTATAATGGATTATAAATAAAATTTATATTATCCCATTCATATCCACTAGAAGTGTCTATTCATATATTCATCTATATTCTATCTCATCTTCCACCAGTAATGATTTATTTAACACCCAATATATCCATTTAAGAGTTGTTAACCATAGCTTAATCTAAATTTCAACTATATCCACATGCTGATATAAAAAGTGTGATTTTGTTTCTACAAAAACCCAAAAATATATATGTTACCAAAGTATTGTAAAATTATCATATACTTAGACATATCCATGGGGTTTAAAACCAAGGTTATCAGATCCAAATTGAAAATAAAAAATAAACACTTCTCATATATCATCTGAGGGGTCCAAAGAATTTCATAGAGAAATATTACATCATTTTATATTAATATTAATTTTATTTCAAAAAAATTATTTCCTATAACCAATAATGTTTTTTATCTTTATATCTTATATACATAATAATATTACTTCATAAAATATCATCAGCATCTCCTATAATTTCTTCCTAAAATAATAAATTTACAATTGAACAACCCAAAAAACTAAATTTCTTCACAACCTCATGATGGAATACAATAGAAATGGTTTTATAATATGCTAAGTAATTTTCACCATAAGAGATTTAAATTATTGATTATAATTCAAAATAAAATTATCACAATGGTGTGAGAATATGACCATAACTTAAAATAATTATACCCTATTAATAAAATAACATTAACAAAAAATAATGGAAAAGTATTTTTCATAATAAATAATATAAATAAAAAGTGTGAAGAAACATAAATAATCAACTGTGATCCCTGAAAAAATATCATAATCATTATTCATAAGTTTTTACATAAACATAATTAAAGAAAATCATTACCATATTCAAGGATCATCATGAAGAATATCATAGTGGATTAACATTACTCCCGAATCCATTATTTCATTGATCATGTTACACAACAAAAACTAACATATTATAGAAATTACCTTATATTACATGGTTAAGTTCCTATTACAATCATTATTATCTCTCGGGACATCCATCTCTATCCAATACGTTGGCCTACTATTTACTTTATTGACCACACAAAATATAATGAAAACCAAACATATGTGTTGTAGAAGATCAAAAATTATTCATAATTTTATCATAACATATCCAATGAAAAGGAAAAAAGATTCATAAACATTTCAAAATTTCTTCAAATAAAAACACATTGAAAAGAAGCAATTTCATAATGATTTCATCATACCTTATTTAAAAAATGGGAATGAAATGTGTTCCATAGAATCATTCTTAAATTATCATAAATATATTATATCAATATAAATAAACTAGTTGGTAAAATAATAATGTATCCCCCATAATGTATAAAAATTCTTAACGAATATTGGCATAGATGAAAAAACAGTCAAATCAACAATCAACCATTTCATTGAAATCATTAGAAGAATATCATCATATTTTGATAACATTTTAAGAGAAAAATAAAAGAATATTGAAAAAATGAATTTTGGAAATAAAATATTGAAATATTAAAATGAATCTTAAATTTAATTAACATTCAATATGGTGTGAAAAAAATTCTTACTATATATATTAAAAGATAACATATGTTTTACAAATTTTTTAAAATTTCATAACCCGATTATTTGAAAAAAATACCTAATAAATATACCATATAAAACTATTAAAATACTTTAAAAGGTAAAAAACGATCATTAAAATATATATTATGTACATGATTATACTTCTATAAAAAAATTGATGTAATTGTTATGAAATAAAAGGTTTAATAAATAAATAAGATGTAAGGTCAAAATTACATTAAAATCATTATTGATAATTTAACGTACCAAAGAGTGTAAAATGGTACTAATGGATAAATTTTCATTCAATAATTATAAGTGAATAAATTATATCATTGTTAATGGTTTATATCTATATAATTTCCCTCATGAATAATTTAACATATACAGTAAGGAATAGAAATAATATTGTAATATAAGTCATTAACTCAAGTAATTTATTGATTAGTTCACATTCAAATATACAATATAATATACATAAATTTATTATAACTATAATATATATTATTATTTAATCCTAAATTATAATTAATCATTACTTAATAATTTCCAATTATCTTTTAGTTAAAAAATTATTCATTGAAATGAACATTTTCTGAGGACTTATATGTTTCCCATGAATGGCTTGATCAGATGGATTGATACATGCACCATGTTTAGTTATCATAATCCTATGAATCATAAATATGAAATATGTATCATATTTTTTGCATTATATATACTTTTATAATTATTAATATAAATAAGTGATATAAAATGAAATGCATTCTTCATAGAGTTGCGATTCCACACGTACACGTGAGGGACGTCATTGTTTTCTAGTGGATGTAAATTTGAGAAGGTATATAAGATATTATAATTAAAAGGGAATAATTATGTGGTAAATAATATATAGAAATATTAAATATATCATAATAACCAACTATGAATGTCGGTTTTGGAAATTGAACCATATCACTACCTAGAGGCGGTAGTCTTGGAGTATGCACAAGTGTAAAATTTCATTTATTATTTAATGGAAATAATATGGAAAAAGGTTGTACCATAATCAAAATAAATCTATTTATATTTATTACACTATATTGACTATTTTCTAAGGATTTTATATTTTTATAGTATGTATAATAATAATTGAAAAGGAAAAATATCTTTATAAAATGTATACCTCTTCTATAATATTCATCCATTAAATATCTTCCTTATGACCCTTGGGATAGACTTTAATGAGAAAATATCATATGGGATATAGAAATGAATGTAAATATTTTTTTTGGTTTTCATAAGCTATACGGGTCAAATTTTGCGGAGAGGAGATGGGAGGTGTGAGATATTATAAATGAGAAGAGGGGAACATTTGTAGTTATTATGAATATAAAAATATGAAATAATCCACATCAGGGTAATGTAGCACCAAATTTAATAAATTATGAATATATGATGATATATAATCTTATAAAATTCATATGTTAGGAATTATAAATATTTTTTGATCATTTTAAACTCTATCTCATTAGTTTAATAGCTCATTATCCCCTTTAACCTTAACTATTATAAATAATTATAACAACTATTACTAGTCTTAATAAAAATAATTTAAATTAAGAATATTAATTAATATTAATTATGATGACAACAAGTATTTAATCCATTATCTAATATTCAAATACCATAAGATCTATAAGTTAATTATTAAATATTGTCACAAAACATAATAAATTGATTTTAGTAAAAGGCATTTTTAAGCATTTGAATGAGATTACATTCCTTCTGTTCCTTGTAAAAAAATATATTCATTTCAAAATATTTTAATTTATATATATTATGATGAAATTTAATTGCAATAGTTCATCAATAGAAATTAATTTAATTTATTCTTATAAAACATCATTGTTCCCATAAAATAGTATTTTATAAAGACTTTTTCTTATAGCTTAAAAGTAGTTTATGTTAATTTATATCAAATTGAGAACTAATGAATTAATTTTATATATTAGTAAGAAATAATTTTTTATAATTCAGTTAGTACTATTCATAATCTCTAATCAAATGACTATGCCATAATAATAATATTAAATTTTAAAAATTCAATACTATATCTCGAATCTTTAAGCACTTTGTTTCATATAATGAAATTTTCTAAATAAATAAAATTTATTTATAGATAAATAAACAATTAAATTATTGGGTTGTTAATAAAATTTATAGAGAAAAAAATGTAATATAAAATTTGGTGAATTCACTAATAAAAAGGGAAATGGGATGGTAAATATTGTAAAAATATTTTTGGCTATACAATATCAGTTATGTGTAAAAATATAAACCATGTTGGCCTCAAAAATCTATTATTGAAAAAAAAACTCACTATTGAATACATCATGAAATACTGACCCCCATCAATTAAAAGATATTGAAGAAAATGAATTTTTGAGAAATTTATCAACATGAATTTAAAGGTTTTTTTCTATTAATTAAATATTATATCTATTTAAATTTGATTTTAGTTGTTTATTTTTTAGAAAGTTAAGTAGATCAATAATGAAATTTTTTCAAGAAAACTAAGAAAATCATTTAAATGTATTCCAAAAAATCTGTATTTCTTATAACATATTATTATACTAATACTTTACCATAACTCATAAAAAAATATTTTTGGATATAATTTCATGAGATTATGAAAATTGTGGATGAATTGATTAATTTCTATGCTGAAAAAATCATAAGAATTCCAAGGAATATCATTAGTTTAACAATTTATAATTAATGAAACAATGAGCCTTTCTTTAGTCTCTTAAAATCATGTTTTTTGTAAATCATTAATAATAATGTACATTGGTGCCTACGAATAAATTTTTTGATACACTATTATTGTCGAAATAGAGAATTGGAGATCTCATTATTCTTAATGAATTTTGGATTAAAAAGTAATATAGTGTTTCTTGAAAACCCAATCGATAAATGTCCTGTAGAAAAACATTTTTCGAACACTATATATTGATAGTGTCAGGGGAAGAACCTAGTTAATTCTATAAAATTAGTAAGGAAAAAATTATGAATAAAATAGTTGGTTCTAAAGAAAATTATTGTTTAATAGATATAATGATGTTGATTAATACAATGGATGATAATATATTTTCATCAGATTCACAAACCTCAATTCAATGTTTTAATTCTTATAGTTTGTGAATTATTAATCCCATTGAACTAGAAAATTAGTTTATGGGAGAACAGAATGAAAAAAACCTCCAACCCAAATTTTGTAAAGAATAACTTACGAAAACAGTAAGGGTGAAGTTGATCAGGGTATTAAAGTGGTGAAAGGTTCACTTATTATCAACTGAATAAAATTTACTAATATTATTATTCTTGTATTTTTATTACATTATTACACTAATGTAAATTAATATTATTAATTTGGAGCCTCAAATATTGAATTTTATTATCATAAAGAATATCTAGTTGTGACATGATTTTTATCAAGTATATTATACATATAAAATTGAGTTTTTTGATATAATAATTCCTAAAATCTAAGTACTATTCCCGTGGTTGAATTAAATGTGATGTTAAGGATGGATTGGATCTATATACATAGATAACATTTTAATTATTAGTATAAGGTAATATCATTTCATATCCCCAAACATATAGTGTTCAAATATCAATTCAATATGACTACGAACATCCTTTGGAATCTAATTTTCTAATATTTATAAGGATAAATTATTTGGATATAATTTTGGAGGAGGAAATTCACATTGATGATATACTATTTTTTGGGAAAATTTAAATGATTTTCTTGATGAGTTTTCTAGTATCCACTCAAATAATGTGGTTTTTTTCAATTGAACTCACACTTTGTCATCTTCCAATTTCCATGAGTCCATATATAATTTTCCCTATTTAATATGAGTTATTAGAGAAGTGAAATAAAGACAACTTTAAAAATGTATTTATAATACTTATTTATTTTCTATGGGTTGTTATAATCAATTTTATTATGGAAAACGATTAGTCAATTCATCTTTGAATTGATTATTATGATAGTAAAAAGATTAATATCAATAAAATGTTTCTTATGTCCAACAGTGATGAGTTTTTTGACCTATATAGTAAAAATGATTAATTATAATAGTTTTTTCAATAATCTTGATAACATTAGATATTGTTTAAAATAGAATATATAACCAAGATAAAATTATTTGTATGATTTGGATGATTTAATTCATTAATATTCCATTTAAACATATAAATACTTCAGTTATCTTCATGAATACGAAAAATATTGTCGTCTATGATTAATTTGATAAATTTTGGGTAGTCTTTTAAAATTAAATTCTCATATATTGAAATATACAAGGGAAAATTGAAGTATATTTTAGAATAATCCGCATAAAAACCCTACGAAATGTGAAACTATCTTCCAAATATTAAAAATATTGTTCGATGGAAGTTGTGAGTATCCTTTATGGATATTGTAATCATATGTGATGAAAATATATAGATCCTTCAAATATGTAGTTGGTTGATGAATGTATTTTAAAATAATTAATAAAATTGTTCTATTTATTTCTAGTAATAGATTTTTATTCTAAATGTCATTCTAGGAATATTCCATGATCATCGAATCCACCAAAACTATAATCTATTAAGTGGGGTAATTTTTTTCTGGATAAAAAAATGTGAAGAAATATTTAGTGGAATTAGGAAGAGGGTGGTCAATAAAATTTTTCTATAACTACACTCTATTATATAAGGGTTTCATATATCTATTTTTATTTCTAAAAAAGGGTTTTGATTTTTCTAATGAAAATTAAAATCTTGTAGCTTATGCCTAAAAAACATAACTATTCATGAGACAAAATTCCAAAAAATGATATAGGGTTTTGATTTTCTTTCACATAATATTTTTAGGTGTTATTTATATGAGTAGAATTGTCAATATATTTTATAATCACATGATTTAAAATTATATATTCTCTCAGAAGGAGATGATCTAGATAAAAATTATATGGTTAATGTTGATAAATTATTATAATTTCTCAATACATGACCTTATAATGAAGGAAAACACGGTGGAAGTTTCTCTAAAAAGAAAGTATCATGATTTTTATATTTTTGATAATTTTTTCAATATTTCCAATCATCATTAATATAAAAATGATAGTCATGTTAATCCTAAATGAAGGGTTTAAATCATACATTTAAAAAAGTTTGATAAATTATCCATCTATGAGAAATCAAATATATATATTATCCATTTTATAACTAATTGAAGAGATTTTATATGATTAATATATCTCATAATTATCTATTATTAAGGTAATAACAAGTATATAAAAATATCTAAAGGATAAAAACAAATGAAACAACACGAAGAGTGGTATTATAGATTACATAGATTTATACTTTGTATACCATCAAGTAATGACGAAAATTTTTAGGTCTTAAGGGATAATTCAAAAATTAACCATCCCCTTATAAAAATATTCTAACATAAACATGGCTATATTTATTTATCTAAAAAAGTTATGAAAAAATAATAATTTCATATATTTTATATCTTATCAATATATAAAGTTAATACAATTTATTATTATTTGAGTGGATTTGTCACTCAACCAAAATTCTATGATATTCGTAGAGAATGTTTTACAGTAATATGGGGTAAACCATTTATTTCTACTATATAATGATCAAAAGATCACATTAATGTACTTGAGAAGAATTCAAAAAAAAAACATTGATACGTGACCAATATTTATTCCAATTTTTTTCTTCAAATCGATAGTTTATATAAAAAATACCAATTATAATTTGGATGATACACTAATATATTGTATATTGATTTCATTGTGGGTGTAATTAACATATTACATTGGAGAGTTATTATCTTACAGTTATTTCTAACAGACCATTCAATTGAAATCATATTTTTGACTGATTATAGTTTCACATATAGATCATATGGAGGGGATTAATTGACTTCTAAAATTTTATTACCCCATGTAGAGAAACCGTCTTAAAATTGCTTCAAAACATTAAAACTCTTATAAAACCAATAAAAATGAAAATAATGAAAACACAATGTGTAGGGCATAGAATATTCAAATTAGTTTAGGGGAAAAGGAAATACCCCTTGTCCAATCCACCAAAACCCAATATAAGTTTGGTGATTTTCAATATATTGTTCCTTTTCCCAGAGACCCAACATGTTGAGTGTAAGAAACCAAAAAAAGTGATTCAATGGTTTAAACAGAATTCACCAAGGCCTTCCATTACAATACTAATTGATGAAAATTAAATATTACATAGTTTAAGAGGTTCTCTGATACAACAATAAAAAATTATGGTGAAATTAAATTTTTTTAGCATATTTTTGGAATAAGAAACTAATATGAAAAGATTGAAATTATTCGAAGAAAGAAAAAAAATTTAACGATATCCAATTAACATAATTTAAGATAGATATATATCCATTATAAAAAAGTAAATATAGTATTAGTTTCATAGTGTATTGTAACACATTAAAAATATTTTAAAAAATTCATCCACAAAGATGTAGGACATTACTGTTTTAATACTTTTTTGTATTATAACATTTAAATGTAATTCAAATAGGAAAAAATAAATAAAGTTAAATAAAAAATACGAGCCCTTTTCTTGTGACCTTTCTCTCAAAAAATAGAAAATTATAAGTAGTTTTTTGGAGTTTCTACGGTATTTCTTTAAAAAAAAAAAATATTTAATAAACAAGGCCTTTATATATCTGGATGTCAATAATTTTTATGAAACTATAGAAAGTAGTGGAATTATCATGAAATACAAAAATGTTAATTATTTTGTTGAAAAATAAAATAATTTCAAAAATAATAATATTTTTAAATCATTATCATCCTATGTACGTATATCATAGATATCAATTTTTTCATGGTATATATGAAGAATCTCAAAAGAGTACCATCGAATAACTAAACTCATATAAGGGTAATGTTGTGTTTCAAATTATCAATCCATGGTACATCACGAAAAGAATGAGGTTACCCATACACTAGAGAAGAAATTTATGTGTAGATAAGTATTCTTCATCATGGTTCCACTACAATCACAACTCTACATTAGGTTTTTCTTAATTTTATATCATTAACTAGTTATTTTTATTCTACTGAGTATTTAACATATGAAATATATTTGATTGTTTGAATTTTAAAAATTTATATCACTTTTCATTAACCGTTTGAATTTTTGTGATTTTATAATTTCGATATAATATTAATACTTCCATTTTATTAAAACAGTTAATTTTTATTATATGTATTCATCATATTACTTTCTATTGATCATGTGGATTTATCTTAAGATTTCATTCTATTTGTATGTCATTATATTGAAAAAAATACTTCATCATTATCTTTTCTTATCATTAAAGGACATTATCACAAGACATAGACGATAGTATATGAATTTGGAATTTGATTTTAATGCATCATGGTATTCCCATGTTTGATGATATTGTGTTTTGTAGAAGGATGAAGTTGATATGGTCTAGTAGGATGGATATTATTATCAATGCATAAATCTATTTGAATGGTAAAAATGACAATTATTGGGATTTTCTTAAATGGGATCATCGAAATGTGTCGGTGGATATAAAGAAACAATCTATAATATATTGGTATAAGTATTGATGTGTTTTAGGTGGTTTGTAGTTGGTTTTAGGATATCCTAATTCAAAAAAGAAGAAGAAATCATGACATTTTTACACAAAGCCACCTATGATCAATATAAATTTTATACAATAAGTCTATCTAATAACATTGTATTCACATATACTATTTTATTTATTCATAATTTTCCCGATAGTTATTCAAATAATCATTTTTTCCCATTTTTATTCATGGTCAATCTGAAAAATTGATAGAAGTTAATAATTATAAATCATGGTAAATTTACAAAGTTGACGAGTTATACATGTTGTCGATCCAGACCAAGAAATGTAATTGATCTATAGGATAGAATCTAGTTGGTCCATATTGCTCTGTGTGCTTTATCCACCTAGTAAATCTATACAGTAAGTTACTTCACATGGTCAATATTCCTCACATCCAGTTCTAAATATAAGAATTTTTATGGATATTCTCAATGAAAACTGTGGTTACTATAAATAATATTTTTTGGTAAAAATAAATTACTCAATGCACAAGTTTTAATTTTCATTATTCATATATCAAAAATATTTTATTATTTATATTTATAAGTTTATAATCAACCTATAAGAAATGTAGTGATGGAAGATGAGTTCCATTCTATAACCAATAGTTACATATAGAAAACTATTCATGATTACATACAAGAGATATTTTATTAAAGAATTATAGTTGTGAATTTTTTGGAGAAGTGTTTCATAAAATTATTTAAATATAATGTAAAAATTAAAAGGTAGATATTAAAATGGAATATTGGAATAATTTTAATGGTATTTGAACATGTTCAACGTCGAGGATTTCTCATTACCTATAATCATAGGGTTTTTAGGAAAATTATGAAAATTATATTCTTGAGATTGTTTAATTAATATATAACTATAGGAGAATGAAAATTCATTGGTGGTTGAGACAGATGAAACACTATATAATATTCATTAATTATAAAAATCCAAATATAGGGTGAGAACGAACAGAAAGTGTTCACCCTTGAAATTATGCTAGATATTTATGAATGTTAAAACAAGTCATTCCCCGATACGATATTATATAAAACATGTAGCATGATAACAATATACATAACATCTAGAGATAGGAAATGGGTTTTTATTTGAATGAAAATATATAAATTATCAATAATTTTGGGTATTCATGAACCCCATCAGGAAACTATAGTGTATTAAATTTTCATAGTTATCTCCTACTTGTTTTCATTCATTGGAATATTTCTTGTGGATTTTTAATCTTTGTTATCTCTAGATAATATCAGTTTGTTTCTACTATAATTGAGTAGTAAACCATTTAAAATATAAATTTCCTTGTTTTGTGATCATGTGTTTTTTCTCAATAGATAAGAAATATTACAATAAATTTTAACTAATTTTGTTTAAAAATAAAAGGTAAAGGAAATTTTTAATCACTCTTCCACCCCTAGTGATTTAACAGATCCTGTGATTGGATTTTCAATTGGTATTATAGAAATATTCCTTCATATAATCAAGGTTGACTATATTATTAAGAAGAAGTATTTATTTTACTGATTTATTTTACCAAGAATTGATTCTCTTAACTTAGTGAATAGTAAGGAGATTCCAATATTTTATGGAATGAATTCACATATATGGGAGGAAATTGTGATGTACTTATTGTCTACTAGATATGTTATCATGGAGGCTTCTACTGATGGTTTTAACCATCATATTGAAGGAAATACTATGACAATAATATATATGATGAATCCTAAAAATGTGGATCTGTTAGAAATTTTATATTATCTTCTCTAACAAATATTAAATATATAAAATAAAAATAAATTACCATTATTAATGTTATTTGGGATAAGCATGAAAATATTTTTGAAGGTAATATGAATGTGAATAAATAAAATTTATTAATAAACATATTGATGAATAATTATATTAAAATTATAAATGATGTATCTTTTGAAAAATTATTTTTAATATGGATTATATTTTAAACTCTATTATAATTTTTTTTGAAATATTGTATGATTCAATCGATTTATAGAAAAACCTACAAATTCTACTTGGAAATTTTTTTTCAATGTTTTCCGCATCAATAAATAAATATCCAAGCTCAATTCTTCTCGATAACATTCATTGTATTTGAATTTATTTAGATATCAGAAGGGATAAATCTATCAAGAAGAAATAAAATAATGATTATTATATTTTCTTTCAATTCATATAAGAAAGAGAAAGTTCAGAATAATGAAAAAGATGATAGATCTGAAATTTCAAGATTTTATGCAGATTTAAATGATATGTTTAATTATATTATGTCTCCTTTCTCTAAAAAATTAATTAGAGGCATGGTAAACTAGAAGGGGAAGCGTAGATTAAAATTATTCCATCGTGGGGAATTGTAAATATTCTTCTAAACATTGAAAAATCGAAGAATTAATAATATAGAGATGATTAATGTGAGATACATTGAAGCTGTTCTAAAATATGGTTGAAATAAAATGAATAATACTTATAGAAATGAATAATTTTATCTAAATATAATAATAGAAATATATTTTTAAACCATGAAGGAACAGATGATAGTGAAAATTGTGTGGAAATTGAGACTTCCTATGTTGATGATGAAAAACTATATATTGCTAATTTGAATGAGAAAAATTTATCCAGTGATGAAATTTATGAATCTAGATATGAAAATTAAGAAACTATGATTTATTTTAATTGAATAAGTGACTTGAATGAATGTATATAAATATTAAAAAACATGATAAGGAGAATAGTAAGGTGGGAATGAAGGGTAATATTTTTTGAAAATAATCAATCATAACATATTTAATATATGTAGATATTTATAAAATAATTTAAGGATATAATAAAAATAATTAATGATTAATATTCCTTAATGAAAAATAATGGAGATAAAAGAAAATATAAATATATTAAGATGTATATTTCACAATAAATACTTGTCAAAGATAGAAAATAATTATGAAATCCTTAAATAAATTTCAAATAATCTATCCCAAATTTCAATAAATTATCAAATAAAGAATATGTTTATCATGATAAAAACTTTCAAATGGAGGAAATATTATTGAAAATATTGGTAATACATCGTAAAAAATAAGAATGTATATGGATATATTATGAGAAACAAAGAAAAGAACATGATGCTTAGCTTAGTTGGTGAGGACATGGCAGGTAAAACCTAGAGACTAGAGATCAAATAAATGTGGAGGATAATAGTTGGGGTTACTATAGAAATACTATAGTAGGTAATGTTTTGTACAGTAGTAATCCAAACTTTCATCCATCTAGGACATTAGGCCACTAGATCGGTCCTCAGGTCTTGAAAGGATTTTAGGACACCTAAGGCCTTTGGTCCAGTTGTTTCTTAATGCCTTTGTTCCACCATAAGGCCTTTGGGCCACCCCAAGGCCTTCGGGCCACCTGAATGAAGATGTACCGGCCAGACTAAAAGGAGAAAGACTTCAAATAATAATTCAGGGAAGCCACATTCACTATAGTAGAGCTAACAAGAATTTGAAGAATGATAGGGTATGGCATTGCCATCGGTAATAGGCATATGAAACTTTTCTTAGGATAGCTAACCATCTAGCCCTACGATAATGGAGTGTTGATATCATGAAATATAATGGGGAGGATCTATTCAATGTTTTCTTGTATGGGTGATTCCCTATATGACTAATGTGTCATGTAATTGTCCATAAAGCTTTCTATCCGTGTAAGGGTTCCCCCACACCCCATGAAATGTGGATTATCAAAATAATAAAAAAATTGAATTCCTTTGATCCATTCTGAACGAGAAACATAGAAAAAGGAAAATTTTTGGAACCTGAAAAAAACTCAAAAAATACTAAAACTGGGGAAAAATGAGTCTAGGAAAAAGGAATATGTTGGAAAATATTATATTAGGTACTAAAAAATTTAACATAAACCAATTCATTGAAAATGAGAAATAAAATCTTGTGTCGGATTTTTAACAATATATAGTTTACAGAGGAATGAATGGATTTTATGGGCTCATTTAGTATTGGAGAGTAATTCAAGATATTAAAAGAATGTTTTGTATTAACCATACATATTTATATGAATATCAATTTAAATAAATTAAAATATTATGTAGGGGACGTCCAATATAATGGAAACATGTTCAATGTAATGTTAATTATGAAAATATGTTGGTGAACTTGATTCATTTTCTCAATAAAGTCTGTGATACTTTTTACTATGCTAGAAATTAAAAATATAGATGTATTATACTTCTAATTTCATAACACAATATTAATTAAAATTATCAAATGAAATGGTTAATTAGATAGAAGAAAAATATATGGTTCTTTCTGTTGACTTTTCACTCAAGGATGTAGTTTGTGAATTCCCATTTATATTTGATTTTGTAGGCTCTTCAGTTTTTATTATATATATAAATGTATAATATAATGATGATGATTTTATAGAATGATTATTGATATTTGTAAATGATGTATAACTCAAAACATAATGTGTAAGGTTAGATGATATTGGTATTGAAAATCAATAGTCTAAAGATAAATACTTTCTGATGGATTGAAATTCATCCTTATGTGTGTTTCTCAACACTATCTTGACTGGAATGAGGTTATTTTTAGTTAACACATATTTGAGGCGAAAAATATTAAAAATTATTGAAAAGTGGAAATCAAACTAATGTAAACATATCTCATGAGGGATATGATTAAATTTTTTGTAAATGGAGTATAGAAGGATAAAATGAATTGTTTTATTGGAGGCATGAATATATTTTCCATGAAATATGTGAAATATTGCATAAAGATAAATTTTCCATGATGTTCCTAAATTTTTTTGATAATGGATATGTAATTTCTCTAATTTCTCTAAGGGTTATATTATTAATTCATCACATATCAATGTTTAGATCCATTCATCTCATCCTTTAAAGATAATTAATTTTATACTTTATAGAAAAATGAGAAATAAATAAATTAATGAAGAAAATATCTTTATTTCATTATTTATAAAATTAATCATATTATATGTATCATGTTCATGAAATATTAAAATGGGTTCTACAAAATGATTAGGTGTTTCATGGAAGTTTGTGAAATGATTTTATCCACTCCATGAACAAGTTTTAGACACTTTATAGTGTTTAATAAGTAAATACAATTTTTTTTATCTTACCATAGGAGGAATAATAGTTTTCATGAAATCAGTGAACCATATACACCAAAAAAATGAATTTGGAAAATATTAAAAACAATATCGTAAGATATTTCTCTAACCATATTGATTGAGAAAGATACACATGGATCTTTTGGTGACAAGTGACTGGAATATTAGTTCATATTAAAAATCATTATTTATATATACTAAATAATAACATGTCATTATAAGATATCTATTATTAGAATACGTTCTTTTTATTAAATTAAGGGTGTTTATAGGACCTTACAATATCAAAGTAAATTGTAATAATTATATGAAGGTATATATAATACGTCATGATTGAATATTAATATTATATCCTTAAGATAAGAGAGGATATTAATTATAAACCAAGGAGAAAATTAATATCATCTTTATTGAGAATGATAAAGCGATAGAACTATGAGACAAAAAGTATGCAAATAGATGGTAATGAAGTTGGGTTGGTTAAAAATTAGGATAATGTTTTATTAAAGGATGGAGGAATTGATGAAACGATAATGATTAGGCCAAGTCAAGAGATGATGATAAACTCCAATCAATTAAACTGAAGATTAGAAAAATGTTGTAGTATAATAAATTATTAGAGACCAGGTATAATAAATTCAAATCAGGAAAACATTATAGAAAGAATCAAATACCACATGATGTTTATAAGTTATAATTTTAGATGATGATGACTCTAGGGAGAATAAAAAATGTAATTATTCCCTGAATAAAAAATTAGTGTAGATATAAATGAACGATTCATTGGAACTAATAATGATACCAGAAGACTAAAATATCATTGGAATAAAATTAGTTTACTTGAACTAGTTGAATGAAAATTGTGAAGATATTTGATATAAATTAGAAGTTATTGTTCAGTGATATTATTTTGTTTTATCCATATATTTTAATGACACTATTTTACTGGGTTCTAGGTTAGAAAAAATTAATAAATATTTTTTAAAGTTATTTCAAAAAGGAAATAGATGATTTTCGAAATCATGTAATGTCATAATTCAATAATGGAATTCGGAAAGTGGTATATTATATTATGAAAACTTGTGGAATATTTATCAGAGAATACAAAATACATGTATATTGGATAGATAAGTCATTTTATAGATTGAAACATTTACCAAGAGATTGTTATTATAAGATTCTCACCATCTTGAGGAAGCTGAAATTCAGGGAAGGGAAAGTGGAAAACAACCTAGACATCAAAGAAGACAATATGGTTTCTCTAAGTATTGATGTTTATATATAAGATATCTTTTTTATTATAAAATATGAATAATAATTTGTTTATTTTTCCAATTAATTGATGTTTTTTTTGAAATATCAATGCTTTATGAGATTATATATTTTCAAAGATGACATATTTATTAATATGGAGATCATATCCTTCTTTTAAAATAAATGTATCATAATGATTTTCTGAAAAGTGTTTTCATAATGAATTGAGGAATTGTATCTAAAAATATCTACGTGGGAACTATGTTGTGTACAGAAAATAAAGAATGGGATTGTTATCAAATATAATTTAAAATTATAAATATAATTTTCATATATATAATAATTTCATGACTTTATTGGGATTTGGTTTTTACATTTTCTTTTTGATTCTGAAGTTATTGAAAAATGTCACCTATTATTTCTATTAAAAGTATCCTATATAAGAAAAAATTATAATTTATTTTTCCTTAAAAAATGATGTAAAATTATAGTAATTTCTTTGTATAGTTATTTATTGAATGGTGAGGATATGTTGATGAGATACATTTATCATCTAGAGAAGTATTAATTATTTATAATCAGTGTATTTGTTCTCACTCAAAGAATAATAATTTTATAACCCTTAATTTTATTTAGTAAATGTATATTTATACATCTCTATACACTAATCAATTAATGTGGATGAAATCTCTATTTTAATATAATCTTTTTTTGTATGGTGATAATAATAGTTCTATAAACATATTTGTGAAATTTTTTAGCATTGGAGAAGCTATATTATTAATTTCAAGTATCACATTATCCTGGATTTTTTGGATTGAAAAGTGAAAATGATATAATTTCTTCTTACTTTTGATAAAATATATAATGTGTTCTGGATATTTTTTTGAATAATTAATTTGAATGATTTAGGCTGGAAGTCGAAGTTAAATTTTCCCTCTAATAGGGATAATGTTGGTTTCATATCACCTCCCTTAAAATGTAATTTGGATTTTGTCCTCAAAGTTGGGGGATGTCGGAAGATAAATCATATCATGTTTATTTCCTTATTTATTTATAACATGTACTTATAAAATGGTATAAACATTCTTGGACATAAATTTAAAGATATATATATCACCTATTCAGGGAAAACAAATATTTTGGGATTGTAAAAGGTTTAATATATGATTTCGACTTACACAAGTGTGAACTATTTACAATGTTTTTTATAGAGGTACATATAAGAAATTATTTATTTTATATTTGAATAGGATTAATGAAGAGAGTCAAATAATTAAGTGGTTGAATAAAATTAATTTACTAATAGAAAATGTCATATTGATATTAATTATTTTTATTTTTTTTACCATGTTGAATGAAGAAGGTTTATTACAAGTGGGTGATGATTCATTACCATGCTAGATAGGTTTGAAGGTTGTTTATTTTACGTGGATTCCAATAAAAAAAGGTGATAGATTTTTCATTCCATGATTAAAGAGAGTCCTCTTTGGAGAAGTTCGAGTGGATATGGTCTATTGTATAGGTTATTTTTCAAATAAATAAATAATATTCAATGGTAAATGTGATGATTGGTGTCCTTCAACTAAATTAAATCAATGAAAATTATTATATTATGTTGAGAAAAATATTATTTTCTGAAGTGTTTTAGGGGGATATAGTTTACTTAAATAGGTAATGCATTGAAAAGAAAAATGATTGGAATATTCACACTATGACAGGATGGATGACGTAAAATTAATGCATGCGGTCAGTCCATTGATAAAAACATCATCAAATAAGTTGAATTTCATTATGCTAATAATCCTCATGGTTATTTAGATAGTCTTAGTTGATGTATTTTCATATTAATTTGATGTGACACTTAGAGATATATGAAGGATTTTTTCCATGGTTAATCCACGTGGTTGATGAGTTGTACATGTGGTGGATCATAAATATGAAATACAGTTGATAAAAAAAATTAAATAATATTTAAAAAATTTCTTTGACTAAATTTTCATCATATGGTGGATCAATTGATTTTATCCAGTTTTAGATGTCACCTAACATAGTTGATATTCATCAATATATGTTATACACATTGATAATTTTGAAGGGTTCTTCTATGAAAAAAACTAAGATTCCAAAAAATTTATTTTATGGGTAAACAAATCACTGAATCTCAAATTCTATTCTCAATTAATCATTTATTTCAAAAGGATTTTGATTTATCCTAATAATCCTAGTTTTTAAAAAAAATTGATTTTGAGAAGCTATATGGTTTCCATGAAGGATTTTGATCCGCTTTGATAAATATACATGTTTCCATACACATTGTGATTTTTAAAAGAAATAACGTTACATGACATGAAGAGTTGTATTGATTCAGGATATTCAAGAATTTCATATGAATTAAAATGTTGATATATAAGGATATTAAACTGGAAAGAATTGTTCATTTAAAATATTGTTGAACATTTACATAGAAAATGTTTTTTCAGTAGGTGTAATCACAAATTTTTAAAAAAAATTATTGAAATAATATTCTCAATCATAAAATTAATATTCATTTCATAGAGAATTGATATTTATGGAAGGATGAGACTGGGGAAACACTAGTGTAAATTTTATTTATCAATAAGGATGTAATGTATATAAGGAATGAGAATAATTCATTTGATATCATTATAGTGCCAGTGATCAATGTAGATCACAAGAATAATTTCTCCAATGTATGTTAAGAAGAAATAGAAAATAGAATAAAAACATCATCGATATTTGAATCTATGTGGGGATTTCTATTTATTATGAAAAACAATGAATTATCATTACTATCCATGTCTCATACACACTATCAAAATACTATGGTTTGTTGAAATTTCATGGTTATTTCATTTTACTAGTGTTCCATGAGATCTTTTCGAAAGGACTGTGTTATGTTTTGTGTTTTAAGACTATTCCAAGGACTAAATAATCTTATTAAGTAATTATCCTTGAAAAATACTTGGACTCTTGACATTATGGGTTTTATGTGTGTTTAACTTAGAGTAAAATTTATTCTAATTATGAATGATGGACCATTCAAAATAAATATATGAAATTGATATTATCACTGCTTCGACCAGCCAATGTTATTTCACTAACCAGGATATTGTATTTTCACATTTTATGACTTCTATAAAAAGAGAATATTACCAAATTAGAACATCATAATACATTCTATAGAATTTACTACCTAGATATTTGACTTTTCCTCGTAGAAAATTTTGTTGATCCAAAGTCAAAATTTTTGAAAAAAACCAAAATAGCATAATTTTAAATTGATTAGAATATATCAAGTGAAATAATTATTAATAAAAAATGAATATTTTTGTCAGAATAAAATCATATGATATAATGGGATATGTTGGAACAACTTCCTTTCATCTAATAATCTTGTCATTTTTTCAGCAAAAAACCAATAAAGCATTAGATTAGATGTCTCACAGCAGTTTTTATAATATGATATTTCATATTAGAATTGTTCAAAATATTATTATTGAATAAAATAGTATGGTTGAAACATTTTCTACTCCCCCATTTTTGAAATAAAAAATTCTGCTAAAAGGATCGATATAACACATTTTATAATGTACAATAAATTATAGGCCTATAAGAATGTATGTCTAAAATGAATTAAATATATATTAAAGTATTTTATGAAGTGATTAAAATCTAAAATAGAGTATGAAATTTAAAATAAATATTAACAAATAGATAATTATTTTGAGTAAGAATAAGGCACTATTTTTTTGTAAAAATAACATAATTTGAATGAGATGACGAATATCCAAACATCAAAGTTAAATTATTACTAAGGATATAGATTCATTTTTGATATAAGTTTATAAAATATTTGTTTAGGATGATGAGGTGGTGTCTTTAATGAAAAATTTAAGGATGGGTTTCGTTCATTATCGGTCGGCATATAGTATTCCTGAGGTTGAATCTCACTAATGGGGTAAAATAAACATGAATCTAATATAATAAAAAACTATATCTCCATGGAAAAATCATATTGCCTACCACCGTTTATTCTTTAATTTTGTAGATTTTTCCCTATCATATATTTTTAATTTATAAAAAGTTATCTTTACAGAATTTGAAAGTGGAATGGTTGATTTATACTGTTGATCACTATTATTATTTTCATTTCTATATATGGTGGATGTAACAAAAGTTACATGTACATTTTTCATAAATATTTTACACCTATAGTGAATGGAATAACCTCAATATCTCCTATCGTGTATCTAATATATATACCTTGAAAAAAATACATTGTTTTGATAATATATTCTTTGTATAAATCAAGGAATTCATTGTATTATTTCTATATTTTCTATTTGAAAAAGAAGAGGCATTCTCATACATTTTAATTGGAGGAAAATTTGGATAGGAAATTCCTCAACCTATCCAATTTGATATTTATAAGCTCTTTAACATGTACATATGAGAGATTGAGTGGTTTTTGGTCTATGATAAATTCCACTTTTTGAATTTGGAAATGTATTTCTAGAACTCAATAACATTACGATATGATTGATCATAAGATGAGGATCCAAACTACAAAGATTAATAATTAAATGTATAATTATTTAAAATATCTATCTAAATTTATTGGAGATTATCAAACATAATCACTAGGTTTTCAATCAATTATAAATTCTATTATATTAACATGATTATAAAATATTATAATAAATAATTATTTCCCATTTAAGTTTCCTTTAATGAGAAATGGTGTTCCTCAATGATAATATTACACTTAGAAATATATCTATCATAACATTAAATCTTATATCTACAATCAATAAGGGAATCAATGATCTTGTAAATCATGTTATTTTTCATCCAAAGAAATTTTATCAAAGAAATAACTCACTCTACATTGATGAAACTCATTATTTTAATACATCTTTTCCCGTTGAAGAATTTTGAAATTTGAAATACATGAATTCTAAAAAAGATAATAGTCTTAGTGAATCCTTAGAAATAGGATATATAGGTCTAGGAATTAGTGACTAGTGTTTTAAAAAGGTGATTAACTCATAAATTCGTAGCATAGAGATTTTTTTGGTTGAGTAAGAAGAATTAATTTAATGAATTCAAAATGAGAGATTTTCACCTTCCTCAAATTATCAAAATATTTTTTGAAAACAAATCTAATTTTAGTTGGTTAATATAATTCTATAATGATTTAATTCCATTTTATTCCATAGAATGAGTATGTGATTTAGAAGGATACATATTTCTATATAAACCACTCGTGTAATCCATCACATCAATAATTCCATGGAAAATAGTCTTGGAGACTTAATTTAACATAAATCCTAGAAAATCATCCATTAAATTTAATATCATTTTATGGTAAACTGTATCTCTTATAACATATAAAAATTCACAATGTAATTCAAAATAATGGTTTTGAACATGATATACAAAAGAAGATTAAGATTAATCCTAGTTCAATAAGGATATAACTGATTTTCATTAAGAAAAAAATGGTTGTTTATAAGTATGGTTGCAATATAAATACTCTTATCCATGTGGTGAATTTATTCTATTATAAATACTTATTTATATCAGTTTACTGTTGATATTTAAACATAATCACATACTGAGTCCTCAAGATCATTGTTATTTACATAATGATTAGTCACACTCTACATATGAGACTCTTTAGTATGTGAATCTTCATCAAATACCCATTTCATACTATTAATGACTTATCCATTTTGATCTTTAGAAACATCAATATATAAATGATTTTTATCTACATTTTATACATTGTATTTTACCAAATCTAATCCAACAACAGTTGAGACTCATCAACCACAACCTAAGCACTAAAAATAGAATTATTACTCTAAAAATCTGTAAAACATTTTTCTGGAAGCATGTCTCAAGCATGTAAAACACTATCCTATATATGTGAATGGATAAAAGGGATGTCCCCTGAAGCCTATGTATTCTGAATTTTAAAAACACACGCTATTACTGTGGTTTCTTAAAATTTCATAGGTTCCCTAGAACTCTCCATGGAATTTTCCCATTGAAAAGGAGCTTAATCCTAAGGATTAACCTATATAACCAATTCCACCTAAGAATTATTTGGGTTTTTCTTTTCTTTATCATCATTATCAACTTCTTTCTTCTCATTTTACTTCTCTATATTCTAATAGTAATATAAATCCTAAATCAGTTCCATGTTTCATGTAACAGCACGACCTGAAAAATTATTTATGAGGTGGAGGTTCCAATGTCTTCATGCATTAGTCCATGTATACAATATCCATCCTTCTAATAGCAAGGGAAAAATTTCATTAATGGGGAGTTTACAACCTCATGTGTCATGTAAAATTATTATTATTATTATAATATAATAAAAAATTATTTTATTGATGGGAAATATAAATATTCAAAATATAACTGATTTCCTATAGATACTCAACTAGGTCTCATTGTGTCATGAAACCCCATTGTATAATGTGTATCATGTAAATAATAATAAAAACATATATTTAACCTTATATTTTGTCATGGTATCACCTCCAACCCGATACTCCACAACTTAATGCCCATCCACTAGCCCCTTTCCATTACACAATTCCTATACCTAAAATATGAACACACGTCAAGATGCATGTGAGGGGTGTTAGTGTGAAACCTTGCAAGACACCACCCATGCGTTATTAGAATGAGTTCTCATTCATAATATTGAAAATATGATAATAAATAGTAGTTCAAAAAAATAAAAAATCAAATAAACCATTCGTATTGTAACAAATTTTCCACAAACCATTGTTGTACATGTATCAGCTCCTTTCCATAAGATATCAAAATGGTCATTGATATTTCATAAATAAAGTATCATTAGTAAAATAATATTAATATATTTACATGACTATGGACTCCCAGACATACCACAATAGGTCATCATATCTTGTTGTTATCTCCTAGGTAAATTCACAAATACCATAATGCCCCACTTTTCAACAAAAGTTATGTCACATAAACTATCATTCCATACCATATCTTTATAGGTTTGATTACAAATGATCATAATTCCCATAGTCCATTCCACAAAACACCATCAGAACCCTTCATCTATCTTAGTTTCTTCATCCATTCATAAAGAGAATCTTAAATAACTCCCCACTTTGGGGATACTGAGCCATGAGTGGTGCAACTGTGACATCTGTAGAAAGCATAGAACACCTATATATAATATGAAAAAAATATATAACAATAAAAATGGGGATAATATCAATGAATACATAAAATTTTATTAGGGTCATGAAATGTAAAAAAGTACACATTTGAGAAAAAAAATCATTATAGTCTAAAGCAAATCAACACAAATCATCGTATCGTGTTAAAAATAGAAAACATGGCCTCAAAATTGTATTGTTATTAAAAAATAATGTCTAATGATTTCAAATTAATGTTCACCAATATGTATGGATCTAAATCTATATTAGAACACTCTATAACAAAAAACAACTCTTTTGGGCCATACATTATTGTTTTTGACCCATCAACATGTTCGTCGACTCAAACCACAAACCAAAGAATCCTATAACGAGTTATATAATAATATTTTTAGAAAAAATAATCACATACATGTGATACTATAATTATATCTTTTGAATGATCTTAAATATTCATTTTAATTATATAATATCATCCTTTGAAAATTCTTATATTATTTATTTTACAAGAAGAGACATAAAATTTATCAAAAATGACTGGGAACAATATTTTCCAAAAAATAATAAAAATACTATTTCCTATGAATTACTCATAGAAAAATCTGCTCAATAATAGAGGAGAGAGAGATATATATATATATATATTTATCCATTCTTAGAAAAATCAAAATATGTAACCAGTTTCATCAATGTGCACATCAAAGATAAAACATAAAGTAATTTCTTGATTTCATGAACTCAAAATGATCTCCAAAATCAATGAAAATAAGAGTAAATAATTTTTAAAATACCAATACCATGTCACAATATATAGCATTAAATCAACAAAATAAAATAATAAATTAATTTTTATTTATACTAGTTCTTAAAACCAATGCATTTATGACTTCAGAAATATTTGACATAAGAGAAAAATATTTGAAGGATTTTATTCAACGATTTTAAGAATTTAAAACCAATAAAAAATGTTATAGGTGTGATCTATGGAATAATAAGCATAAATAGTATATTTAAAATATTCCTTCAAAAATTGAATTGGGTATGGGTTACATTGTTTTAACCTTTTATTGCTCATAGCCATCACAAAAGGGTAATATTTTACCTTTACACCCCCCTTGACAAATAAAGGTTACCCTTACCCAGTTTATCCAACCATAAAATAATCTTTAGAAAGTAAGGGTTTCCCATATGAAAATCATATGATTCTATTATGTTATATTTTGAATGTAAGGGTCTACCATTATTCGAATCATAATTACCATTACATAGTTTTGAGATACTCATACACAACTAAAATTTTACCCTTATGTATGATTATTAATCAGGATCATAACCTTATATAGTGAATGTCTAACCCTTATGCAACACATATTCAATGTTAATTACCCTTTTGTTACCCCTATAAATTTTTTCATTCCTATACACTATTCACGTAACAAGGTAGTTACCCATTAAAATTGTATGAAAAAAGGTTATTACCTTTACATAGTGCATGGAATACTCATTATACCCTTATAAAACTTGTCAAAAAAATATATACCCTTACATAGTGTCATTTATGAAAATTTAACCCTTATAAGACCATTCTTTATCAAGGGATTCCTTTACACAACTCATAAACCCACAAATAAGGACAATTTTTAAAAAAAATAATAATTTAAACATAAAAATGGTTTATCAATTACATTTAATTGGGGGAGGGAGGATCATATAAAAATGAAAATGTAACAATCCTCACACTCTAATGTTTTATCATACATAAAGAGTATCTATAGAAGTCTTGTTTGAACATATCTGGCCACTAAGATCGAACTTTAGACTGACAAACCCATGTAACCTATGTAATACATCCATACTTACAAAGGATACATAGATGTTGTTCCATTTTCAATCAAAGGTAATTCTCAATCTTATGTATAATATATGCTAAACACTCCTTGTAAGATACATCTAGCTCCAATTCAATGTCATCAAATCATATATCATGCAAAGGATCCGTCATGTACCTCTAATGTGGTGAAACATGGAATAAATAATGAATTCCACAATAACATTAATTAATATACAAATATTATTCAATGGTCGTAACCCATTTAATTATTTCAAATGGTATAATGATTTTTATTCCAGTTTCCCCTGATTCTACAAATGACGATTCCCCAACAAAGGTGACACTCATAAGAAAACATGGTCACCAACAACGAACTCCAAATGTTGTCTCCTCTAATATGCATCTGATCACTTACCTCACTGAGTGGTCAAGAAAAAAATTCTTGATCAATTTAACCCAAAATATTTTCTTCTTCACTATAATAATCCAAACATCTACTTCCTCACCAACCATTTTCCAACACACCAGTGAGATGTACAACCATCAGTAGAGATCCTTAAATGGTTCCATTAATTGGGAATCAGGAAACAAAAATTTTATGAAAACAGTACCAAGGAAATATTCTCATAGAAGGATCCACTAAAATATAATAAAAAAATAAAGCATATCCTATGGTATGAGAATCTTCTACACTGACATTCTATCTCTCTTAGTATAAAACGTTTTTTCCTATCTTAGATGGTCTTTATGGCTCTCTACATGACATACCAAAAGTGTGTTGTAAAATATGGGTCCTTATATGATAAAACTATCATTTAAATTATATGTAAATATTATCTCAGGGTATATTCTACTTTTCAATATCATATAATTATTGAGTTTATAATTTTTTTAATAAGTGAGAAACCATCAACAGTCGATCGATAGTCACCTAGAAAAACATCACGACTCATTAGGGTATTTGGTAACCCCCCAAAATGTATATTATGAAGATATCCCTATTAAATATTAGTACTACATGTGGATAGTGTAAACCACTAGGACCTTTTTGGCAATCCTTCACACACTGGAAGAATGTAAATCGAAAACATAACTGATGATGTTCCTCTATATCATTATTACAATAACTATTGACTAAAATTAAGTTGAATCCTTTTCTCATCCAGATGTACTAACCATATTGAGGTATAAAAGTCCCACATAATCTCCAATCATATTATTTAAAGGGATATACTCTCCCTTTAACAATGATCACAACATTGTCACCAAATAACCACACAAGTATTGATTCATTTCCATGTAGTTCTTTCTACATCATAGAAAAACTTGGTTCAGTATCATGTCTTGCCTTTAACCAGTCTACCATGTATGTTGTGAACACTAATAGAGTACATGTATACATTCCATAATCCCAAATATAATCAATCATCCTGTCATCCAATGTGAATAACAATGCTAGTTATCTTTTTAATGCCACTAAATACTTTATTACTTCACCACCATCTTATAGATACGAGCAATTGAAATGAAATCATCATTTCCTTATGAATAATCTATATCCAATTAAAATACCTAATTTTACTTTACCCATCACTAATTGTTAGAGTAATACATATATATCTCATCAAAGAGATATTTTATATAACATTTCAGATAATAGAAAACAACTACCAAATACAAGTCATTTGTGGGGAAATTCCTTTCATTATGTCACATCTGATCTAAACCATAATTCACTAACATATCCATCTACATCAAAAAAAATCTCAGTATAACACTTGATACATCATAGTATATCAAATATCCATCCCCTAGAACATGAAATATTAACATTGGAGTTGTTTTCATCCCCCTATTAAGATCATGAAATGAATCTTTACACTAATACGACCATTGGAATTTCAATCCCTTTCATAATTAGTACAATCGTATTTTTAGATTATAGAAATAATTTATTGAAATTTTGTGATAATATCCTTACATTATGAGAATTTTCCTTATAACAAGAATGTTAGGTGGAATTTTAAATGTCATCATTGCATCCAATTTCTCTAGTCTAAAAATATACATGTCTTAGTGACCACATTCCCAATGAAAATTTCATTCTAAATCAACATATTACACATCAACATCATGGATTAAATCAATTGTGATGAAAGAAAACTTAGTAACATCTAAATATTCCTAGAATTTCTCCCTAATGATTGTATATAGTGGAGGATATCTTAAAAAACACATTGATGAATGAGTCTAGGTAATGGTGAAAGATCAAATTACTCAAAACCTTGAACATCGCCAATGTGTTCATCATTATGAAATGATTAATTTTGTATTCATACAAACCATACATTCTCAAAAAATCCATCTTTGGGATGTTTCATCTCTTACATACCATTGGTGAAATCCCGATATAATATCATTCGTAAGAACCACTGGTCTCCCTGCAACTAATTTAAAAAAATCGATGATTGAAATTCTAAATAGATATTATGCATCCCCTACTTCATATTCTGATATTAAATGATTATATAAATAACCACATCCATCTTCTATGTGAATAACATAGGTCTGTGCCATGGAGTTTCACTCAACTTTATAAATCCATTAAACTCTTAGCCATCATGATACAACTTTATATCTTTTAACATGGTTAGCAGGATAATGTAAGTGGTATCAAAACATGTTGTACAACAAAAATGATATTTATCTAAATTTGAACTCCCCTATTAGGATATGGTCCTAGGAAGTTTTGAGGAATGATAGATATATATATTTCCACAACTAGAAGAAACATCAAGGGGTAGCTAGTGCTCCAACAAAAAGATCCACAATCTCTAATGTCATTACAATTTCCCCATGATTACTCATGTATTGACTAAATAAACCTACATATAGTTTTAATTTTTATCCATAGTTTACCTCTCAACCATTGGTCCAGAAAATGAAAATTTTATCCAATATAAACAAAGGTAGTCTGAGAAGCTACTATGTTATAACATATGAAGAATCACATAAAAATTATCCATCTTTTGTATCATGAAGTCCAATAGATTTATAAATCAAGAAAAAATAATTGGATACTCTAGGTATAAATAAATATATCCCACTTTTTTATCAATAGTGTGTCAATGGAATATAAATCAGAGGAACATGTGATATTTATTTCATTTCTAGTAAAAAATTGAATAAAAATGAATTATTGGGAATCACTATGAGAGATAATGATATTTTTTTTAACTTCAAAATAATTAAGAGTCCCTACTAGGTTCCTGATTCCCATAATGATAAAAACAAATTCCTCATCATCCTATGGTGTTTTGTTTCCTTATAATAATGGAAAATGTTGGAGTTTATGTCTTATGTATAATTAACTATATTTCTTGACTTCTTTACCATATATAGAAACTGAGAGAATGACTTATGGATTATGATGAATTATTCCCTAACCATGAAGTAGTTGTGAAATCATGGTTAACTACATACTCTTACACATATGGTGGTAGAGAAGGAAACACCACCCATGTAGGATCCTTCTATTCACGCTTTATATGTATTTCTATAAGACTATGTTTATAAACTACATCTATAATGAAAATGAGACACATAATAAAAAACAAGTGTCATTTGAAAAACCCTAATTATTCAATTGGATCACACTATTTTCTTTTGGTGTATTCACAAAACCAATGGTTTACCCTTCCATGATCTAACTATGGTATCATCCATAAATGTTAATCACATCCATAACAAATATACTAAAACATAAAAACATTCTCAGTTAAATTCATTGATTTAAATAAATATATATTACAATATAATGACAACATATATATATCAAACAACATATAATATATCCTCAATATATATCACAAATTATACAATTTAATTCATAAACTATTAGATTGTAGAACCGATGACATATATTTGTCATGTGATCCTACATGCTTAGCCAGGATGCATAAATTCACCAAAATATCTTATAAAATAATAATAAAAATCCTTCAAATGGTAATATAAAGTCCCAATATAAATATATTAACCAAAAAAACAGAATCTTCTCCTACCCAAGCACAATATATATATATATATATCATTTATACCATGTCTAAATATGGAGAAAAAAAGATAAATAAAACATTTCCCTCTCATTCCATTTTGTAACACCCTGACTCAATGAACTAAGTCCAAGATGGCCAATAATAAAAAAATATAATTGAATTTACATTTTGAATGAATAAATTATTTATTATGTAATATCATTATTGAAAAAAATACATTTCTTTTTTTTCAAAAATATAGCATATTCTTTTTAGAAGATCTTTAGTAATTTGAACCATTGATAATGATGCCAGTTAACTGTGATACATTATAATAGAATATATTATGTTTTATGAAAAATAATAATTAACCCATATAAAGGATGTAATGGTCGTGACAAGTGGGATTGTTTCCAGTGAAGCCCAATTATTAAAGCTTCCGAAATAGATTGCATCCCTTGTATTTTACCTTAACAAAGAATGAAATAATATTAAATAACTAAATCCTGACAGAAAATATTTTTCAGAAAAATTAAAGCATATTGATATCCCTAAAAAAATATTTTTCTTCGTACAACATAATTAAAGAACCACCATCACACACCAGACCCTTACGAAATAGGCTGGTATTTTAATGGGTTATGTATACAGACCCTAGTAATAAAAATTATTATATATTCTTATAATATTTTAAAGAATATATTTATTCCTTTTTAAAATTAAATTAAATATTATTATATAATGAGTTTGATAAAAAATTTAATTTTCCATTAACAAATCAAAAAAATGTTTTTGGAAATATATTGTTTCATCTAAGAAATTATTTTTATAAATTTTGGATTATTTGAATTAATTGATGTTTTATTAAAATATTATTATTATATATTAATTATCTAAATATGAATGATTATATAATATAATGATGTCCAATGTAATTTTAATACATTTCCAAAAGTGGATAACAAAAAAACTAGTATTTTACAATAAATAGAAATATTTATTAGAAATAGAAAAGTATCATATTTATAAAATTATTTTTAAAAATATATATTATCTTGAAATAAATATACTGAAATCATCCAATGGTTAATTTTACATTATTTTCCAACACATATGATTTTTTGGGTAAAAATTAAATACTCTACAAATAGACGGTCTATATTAAGAGATCATAATAGATCTAAATTGTATTAATAACTTATATTAATGGAATCAATGTCCATATATACATTTCTACTATAATATAATGATTTTGATGTTATTTGATTAATTTTATAATGATTTTATAAATTCTCCAAAGAAAATATTATATTTTAGTTTTGTTTACTCAATTATTTATGAACATGACTCACTTCCACATCAAAATGGTTATTATTTCAATATTACCATTTATTGGCATTATAAAATACATATAATCACACCTATTTTGATTAAATCATGTTAATACCCATTGAATGATTTTTTTTTATTTTATAATCTAGAGTACAAAACACAATTTTATAAATTAATAATTAAATCCCTTCTCTTTTTCTACAATTACCCTACTATCCTCCCACACTACTTCACTAAAAACCCATTTACCACATAGTTATCCTCCATGTCCCAATCAAAATCCCCCTACACAATGAGATTCTATGATATAGTAAATCTCATCTCTAACCATTAGATATTCCCTCCAATGTTAAGTGGATTCTCTCCCACATCTATTTATTAAAAAAAATACATAATATAAAGTCATTTTATTTCCAATTGTTCGTGTTCGAATTCATTTTTAAAAATAAACATTACTTCCATAATTACATGTAATTGGCTTCCATATTTCACTCACATTAAACCCTTCTAAAAATCATTATGTATTCCTATTATGTTGTTTTAATTTTCGATTGATTTTCCACGAAAAACATATTTTTAGTGAATTACCGTCCACATTTCCACTCAAGGATATTTACCTAGATGTACTATTATATCCTCAATTTTATAATTCCATGTATATATACCACACTCTATAATTATGGGATTAAATTTAGTGAAATATGCAAAATTGTTTTATGATCTCTGTCATAAAAAATTCATGTACATGATACAGATGTGATGGGTGTAAATAGAATTTGATAGGCCTTTAATGCATAGGGAAATTCTTTTACCTCATGAGAAATGTAGTAGGTTAATGGGAAGATATCCTAAGAAAAATATGTTATATTTCCTTTGTGTATACTCTTGTATTATCATTAAGATTAAATTATTTATGTTATTGTAATGTTCTCAGGAATCCTTGACAACATCATCTTATATCACGCTTCAATATTGATGATTATGATTCTAACCCATTCCATTCCAACATGTGATTCCTCTTGAATAATGTGTATTACTTTCATTATATTGTGACTGGCTTATTCCATGACAACAATTAATATATCTCCCCTCTCTTATGTAATTCCCTAGGTTATCCCATGAAGTACTAAAAGATCAATGGATTTTATGGTATTGTAATTGATACTTTAAAAATGTTTTTTGTATCCAAATTAAATGTTATAGTCTTAATATTCTAGTTACCCAATGTCTCTAGTTTATTCAATATATTAGTATTATATTAATTTTTTCTTTGTGTTATAAATCACTAGTTTATTGATTTTAATTATATGGGTTGTCATCAGGTGTATCAAAGAAAGGACTTGATTTTGTTTGGTATTAGGATTAGTAAAATTTAGTGAAATACATAGGGATAAAACTAAAAGAGATGATAAAATATCCCTAAATTATGGTTACATATGTATTAAGTTTCTACCCAGAATCAATATCTCTCCATAACTATTATAGATGGATGTATCTCTATGACGGTTTTTCCTTGTGGTAAAAATGAAAAAAATGGATGATTGAGCATTGAATTTATAGTCACCTGGTTAATGGTAAAGAGGCCTTAGTTCTCACTATGTTTGATACTCATGGAATATATGATTATGAAAAATTACATGCTCATCCTGAACCATTATAAAGAAGAACCAAATAACCATAAAAATTCATTATAGGAAATATACAATATATATCATAAATATAAGCCTATAAATTCAGTGGTTAAAAAATGCATATATCAGTTATTAGTTAACGCATGAATATTTATAGATTCCATTTTATATGATTTATAGTTTGAATATACACATCGCGAATATTACCATAATTATAGTTAATAACTATAAATATGAGGAACTAGGTTTATAATCAAATTGTTGACAACTGACAATTAAAAAATAAAATTCGTACCCCAGTGGGAGAAGGATTCAAGAACAACATGAAAATACTTAATCAATTAACTCATGATATAAGTTAAAAACTGAATTAGGGTGTATAACAGATCAATATTTTCATATGTAGATATGAAATATAGATTTAATAATATTAATTAAAATACGTGAAACATTTAGATGACAAACATATATTTTTTCTTTCTTTGGAAACTAGGAATCATAAACACCCATTTTATAAAACATCTACATCATCTCCCACATATTTATCCATATTTATAATACCTTTTGAGACATATTTTTTAATACATATCTTCTTATTATGGTATTATAAACATAAAAGTTGGATATCTTTAGTGTTATGTAAGGGTAAAAAGGAGGTATGATACAAATCAAAATTATGAGACATAATAACATAAGTAAAAAAATTGAAAATTATATCCACTAAATAAAATATCATAATATGAGGTCATGGGATAAATCATATAGGTTCAAAATGTACATATTTCATGAGATCATAACATATGATAAGAAATTATGACATACACATAATAATATAATATAATTTAAATGTTTTCCAAGGATCATTTCCAAGACCATCATAGTTGAAAAATTATTTTACAGAACCAGGTACCTCTGATGTTTCAGTTGTGTAATACTAGTATGAGTTCACTCTTGTTACATTCATGTATTATTAATTGATGTTAAATTCCCATTTTAGTCATTTTTATCTCATGAGATATAAATTATTACCCAATTCATTAGAGGGAGATATATGTCTCACCCGTGAAACAATGAAAACAGAACATAAAAATTACATTTGTACAAAAATAATTCCTCTTAGCTAAACCCACTGAAAGAAATGTTTTTCATAAATATCATTAATTCATAACATAATAACATCACCATAAATGGGTTTCAATAATATAATCAAATATTTAATATAAACCAACCATAACAAAAATGGGGACTATAACATTGATAAATATACCAATTAAATCATCAGTAATATCAAATAATCTTATTGTAGATGAAAACTTATTTTAAGGGATCACTTGAAAATAATTCTAAAAAATATCCTTTCTACATTAAAATGATTTATTTTATTAAAATACATAAATATTTTAAAAGGAAAAAATCTCTAAAAATAAACATGTAAGATTTTATGTTTTTGTAAAGGGAATTGAGGTATTATAAAAAAAATATTTTCATGTTGATTAAGTTAATGAACATTTATCTCGTAATTTTTATGGATAAGTAGAAAAATATCTTCATTAGGAATGTGAAAATAAGATTTCACTCCGACTGTTTAGTAAAGATTCAAATATTTTTAAACCAATACATACTAATTACAACATCATGGACATCCATCTCCAAATTCTATATGTATCATTTTTTCTCATCTCCATCCACATATATCGACCATTATCTACACAGAAATTCTTGACATTTTCTTTTCCCATGATGATTTTGATGTTTTATCTTAGATGAAATAATATCATGTTTTTCACATATAAAATAAACATAATAAGATGAAAAGAACGAATGAGATGCACGATATCAAATTTTTCATTCATGATGGTAGAGTTCAAAAGAATCAAACATCCCGCGATAGATGGTCTAGCCCAATCATCATGAATAACCTATACTCGCCTCTATATAATTTCTTCATAAATGTCCTCTATTTCTTGTTTTATTATTGAGATTTCCCATGCTGAGTAGTCATGGTATTTTTAGAATCAACATGGATAGATCATCAATGTTGATGATATTGATTCTACTATCCACTCCCTATCAAAGCATATTGTTCTTGTGAAACATGAGAAGTGTCTTGATCCCCGAACCATTGATAAATACGACAATAGTGCATTTATTGTCCCATATTTTTTAAATTATGTCATGCTCTAGGTGGCGATGTACATTCTCGCTTCATGTGGTTGAAGGTACCACATAGAGAAAATTAATCTTATATCATTGGTCTCAGTAGAAGATTCATTGATCGAGTAGTCTTATTTTGGTTCCCACTCACCGCTTAGAGGTATATAACCCTCTTCCACTTGATTCCATCATTAGAGTTCCCACCGGTTCATGTGGGTATCAACATACTTCCTCCTCCTATTTCTCTTAAGATTCCACGTCCAGCCACTATCTCTCTATTGACCGTATCTATATAGTCTATAATCTATCGAACTACATTATTTGAGAAAATCTCATGCATTAGCCCCAATTCAATGATGTGTGACTTCAAGGATGTACTAGATGCATCTTCAGGTGATAAGTAGACAAAATTCATGAATTTATCCTCATATTAAGTGTCATATTGTATTTTATGCTTCATGATGAATAAGTTCTTCATTATCTAAATCATGAACATGTTAGGATTTAATTTTCTATTGAAAATTCTTCAAAATCCTCACAAAAATGGACTTGATCCACTTTCGCATCTATCGCTAGTTCCTACCACTGGCATGAAAGATCCTTGAGCTTATATCTAGATATCATGAACATCAAGTCCTCTGGTGTGGATTTTGTTTCTATAAATGGACGGAATGATCCACCAGTATTATATCATCCCTCTGGTTCCATGTGTCAATAGATTGAAATTTTTTGACTATACTCTTAACTAATTGATTGTTCACCAGTGGTTCTGGTGAAACCACATTATCTATATCTTCTTATGGTGGGTTTCGGTGATGCATATCATGTACCATTTTCTAAACAAAAACAAACCTCCTAAGTCTCACTCTATATTATATAGAGTCGTTGAGTTTAAAATTCTACCATAGTAACTATAAATAAATTTGTTACAAAATCAACCATATTCATGTATAATTTTTTTGAATACTTCTATATTTCTTTTGGAAAATAAAATAATTTTTTAAATACAACATCCATGCTCTTTTCAAAGCCTTCCATTTATAAAACAGATTCAAACACTCCAAAAATCATCACTTTTTCACATTAAAATTTAATCATTACTCAAAATTTTGTACACAATCCTAGTGGAAAGCCATTCCTATAATTCATTTCAAGAACATATCATTATCTAAACCCATAATAATGAGATTTGAAGTCCTATAAGTTTTTTCAAATCACTTATGTACCCAACACCCAAGTAACTTGATGTTCGTCATAAAATGTTCAGCAACATTTTTAATGATCTACATTTCAAGTCCCAAAAATCCTTCTCTTTTCTAAGATCCCAACCCAAATTATAAACAAAGAAAAAATTCAAATCCAAAACTGAGAAAGTAGATAAAAAATTTTTCAAAAAAGGAAATTAACAAGAATCTACCATTTATGTCAACAATGGTTTTGGACTGAGTAATATTGATTCCATTTGTCTCAAACTGTCATTTGGACCGAATTAAACTAATACAATTTGAAATATCCACCATTCCCTCATTGGCATGAGAATGGTGTGACATGATACTAGGCCATAGGAAACATCCCTATGATGCCAATGGCTCAAAATAAAATTGTAAGGATTACAATACAAGTGGGGACGATTTATCCATTAAGAATAAAATAACTAAACAAACAATCCAAACCCAAAAACTACTTTGATTTATGAAAATTGAATGAAAAAAAACATTTAATATAATAAAATCACACGTAAATCCATATACCACTATGGATGACTACAATATCATAGTAAATTGTATAAGATAGTATAGATAATCCATGAAAACCAAAAGACTCTACATCTCCACATGCTCTGAGATCCAAGATCCAAAAATTGTCGATGTATCAGGAGGTTGTTCAAAATATGTTTGATACTTTAACTTTTCCCATATCCTGGTAGATGACACATGAAAAAGAAATAATGTTCAAAAAAGTGTTATATACTAAAACATAGTAGGTTTTTCACAATTACATCCCTACCCACACAATTCGGATAGAAGAGTGAGAAAAATTTATATAAAACATCTTATGTAAAAATAATACGAAACTGATTTATTAATAAATATAAAAAACATTAAAAAGTTTATAACCCAATTTAGTCCTGTTCTAAATCAAACAAGTTTCCAAAAAATACCATTTTCATGATAACAACTAAACAATACCATAATACCATTTCAAAAGTTCCCTCTAAAAATACCATTCAATTCCACATATCCATAATACCAACCATGAATGCATCATTATGATAGTTCCACACTCATGAGAGGTCACACATCAATATTCCATGAAGCCACATGTTAATTATACCCCATGTGCCATTACACGTTTTGAACAGAGAATAAGGTTATATCTCAACCAATCCTCATAATGAAAAATGAACTCACACCACAAACCTGCATGCCATTACCATGCCAATAAAATCATTCCCAAACCCATTCCAATAAAATGCCCTTTTATTTAAATCATTTTTCCAAAAAACCATTTCAATATTCTAGAAAATCAATATTTTAAAATTACAAATATAAAATAAATAAAAAGAAATCATTTTCCACAACAATTTACCACTATTTCAAAATTTCACCAAACACATAAATAATCCATTAAGAAGATTTATAACATTCTTTAAACAATATTTCATAATAAATTTATATAAAAGAAAATAATTTGAAACTAATCAAATCAATTCTAGCAAGAGTAGTCAATTGTGAAGCCACTGAACTCTTCTATTTTGTAAGAAATGAAAAACGGAAAAAAAACATCACAAAACCGAGATAAAACTAAACCAACCTTCCATAGATCCCATAACCTGTGAAGATAAAAACAAAATCTAGACTTATTTGGAATTAAAAACTTTATATCTACCCACAAAGATAATAGATCTGATAAAAACATAGGAGAGAAGTAGATATAATGAAATTCATTATGAACGATGAAGAATGATCACATAAAAAAATAATTGGGCTTTAATGCACCAAGGTATGGTTCAGAATATCTTCCAATTCGTTTGGGAGAGGTTATCCAACCATATAGATACCAAAATACATTGTTAGTTCAGTTTTGGGGTAAAAAAAAGAAATTAGATGTAAAACAAGTTAGATCCACAATTTAAGGATCTATTTCTATCATGTGCATAATTTAGTTGTAGTGTTAGGAAAACCATGTGCTAACCATTCTCAAGGAACTACCTTGAGGTTTACCCTCACACAGTTGGCTCGCATGCTTACCAAAACATTTACCAAACTTGTCAAGGCTCACAATCTATGAAACAAAATGTTGAAGAGTTTCTCCTATGGCTTCCCATGGTTTGGAAATCATTGTGCAGTTCGCGCGCCTTCCATTTTTTCTAAGATTCATGATATATGGTTTCCTAGAGGTGTTTCACGGTTTTTTTCCAAACTATGTACCAGTATAAAATCCTTAAAATAAATTAAACGTTCTCCACTCTCTCATAACCTTCACTCTTATACATTATATACATTAAAATGAATATTAAAGGGTTACATACAACAAATTAGGGGTTCTACACCTCACCTTTAGTTCATCTTTCTAAGGAAACACTCTTAATGGCTCTTATTTTAAATAAATATTTTAGATCTCTCATAACGGGATATATTGTTAGTCTTTTGGAATGACCATAACCTCGATAATTTTTATATGGTAGTCGTGAAAATAAATTTTCAAAGGTAGTTAGTTCTAAAAGGATTAGAGAGGGGTAAGGATGTGACAGAGGTGGCACCCTTTTATATTTTCGGTGAGGGGAACATTTGGAATTTCGCAAAATAGAAAATATTATAAATTAATTATTAAGAAAAAAATTTCCCATGTTCTAGTAATATTATTATAACATATTTTAGGGTTTTAGTAACATAAACCAATAGAATTTAGTCATGTTTGGGTGTTATATGAAACATTATCAATTTCAAAACAAAAATTATATATATCAATTTTTAATTTAACTAGAGTAAAAATATTCGATATTTCAAGGTATTATTTTTAATTTATAAGGTGAAAGTGGGCCAATAATTTAATAATTTATTAATTTTTCGACCATATCTTATCCACATTGTCTTAGATAATTTTTTAATTATTTTTCTATAATTTAATGAAATGTTATTTTGATAAAAGACCATTATTTTCAATTTTGATACTATTTATTTAACATGACATAAAATATAAAAAAAAAAGTAAGAATTCAAATATAATATTTTAACACAACACTAATATATCACATTGACCTATAGAATCCATAGAACACTATAATTTACTAAAATTATATAACATTTAATATATTCAAAAAGAGTTATTTTATATTTTCATTAATTGAATAAATAATGTTTTAGTGTTGTGTAAGAATTTAAAATAATTATACAATATAAGAAAATTATAAATAAATTAATATCTAGATATAATTTCATTACGCACAAAATGAAAATAATAGTTCATTCATAACTGTTTTTTAACATTGAGAATACATAAATTATATTTAAAACTAATAGAGTGATATATATAATATTTTTTTATTTAAATAATATAAAAGTTTTTTTCATTGAATATTTACTTTAAACTAATAAAATTATATTCTGACGTGATTATGGTCAAATTTAATTTTCCCTACATGAAATAAGATGAAAAATTATGGCCTTTTCATATATTTTTAATTAGGATTTACTTGATTTACCCTATAACACGATCTAAAATTTTACCACTATTAATATATATATTAAAAAAATAAAAGGGAAATAATTACTATCATCATCATCATCATTATTTAAAATTTTTATGGAAGAGTGAAAATAAACAAGAAGGCCTGCAAGGGAAGGTCATGAAAACACACCACTAAGGAGGCCTAATGTAATGAAGATCGAGGGTATAATGACCCATACATTACATACATTGTTATTACTTCAGAGTTGAATCATACTTATTACAACATATAAAAAACCAAGAAAGGTCCTTATAGGTATAGTGTCTTTAGAAACTGGGAAACATAAACAACTGGTTCATAAATCATCTATGTTTTCTCCCATTTATTTCATCATATCTAGAGTCACTTATTGGCATATTCTACTTAATAACCTTCATCCAGACCTGGGAAAAATAAAACATAAAAAGGGGTGAGCTCAAATTATCAGTAATGGTAAACAAAAGAAATATCAGTCATATCATATTCATAAGAACATAACATTTTGAAATTCTTAACCTGCAAAAGAGGTCATAATATCATGTCATGGGATAAATCCTAGTAATGAAAATTAATCCCAAATAATCATAACATAAAACATGAAACTTTGTTTCATACACACAAAATCATAGAAAATCATTTCATATTAGTCAAGGCTCATTGCCAAGACCCTCATAGAGGACAAAGTCCCTTACTGAACCGAGTTCACTCCTAGTTCCAGTCATGTATCACTAAACTGGTTTAACTTTCCATTCCAACCATGTCTATCTCATGAGATATAAATCATTACCTAATGCATTTGAGGGAGATATAGGTCCCACCCATATCATAATGAAACCATTCTTTTGTGTGCCACAAAATCATAAATCATTGCATAACCCATTTAATAAAAATGGGATTTTTAAACATCAGGACATCATAACATAACCCATATAAGATAAAAGGACAATATAAAATTTCTTCCATCATAAAAAAATCATATCAATGTAAAAATATGGATATAAACAGAACCCTATTTTAACTTAGATAGAAAATAATTTTGATAAAACATGTCAGCTCCATTCTTGAGGAAAATATCCTTTCTACTTCAAAAACATTTTTCCTTTATTAACATGTCATACAATTTTAAATTAAAAGAAGTTGATTAAAAACAAACATGAAAACTTGTAAAGGAAGCTTCTTGAAAGTAATTTTATAAAAATCCATTCATGCTGTATACGTTAAAAAAACATCCTTCTCGTACATTGGCCGGAAAAGTCAAAATTTACCTCGTACGAAAAACGACAAAATATTTCTTTCATATCTTTTACTAAAAACTCACTGAAGGGTAAAATTGGATTTATACAATTTTATGAGGATGGAAATAATATTAAAAATATAGGAAACATGGATGTGGATGATAAAATACATCCTAGTAAATACCAAAGTACAAATAATCTCAGATAAAAATGACATTGTGAGATTTTCCCTTACCTTAGGTCCGATATGCGTAGTATGAATCCGAAACTCCTGTAATATGGTTTAGTTAATTTTAATTGACTTATTAAATAATAATAGTCATTTTTATCATATCATATATGGTCATATTTGTATCTTCTTGGTAGTAATATTTCATTGCTACTTGTTATTCGGGTGTTTGTTGCTTTATCCTCTTATGCGTGTTTGTCGAAAAAAATCGTATTACTATTTATAGGATATAGATACATCATTTAATTAATGGTATTAGTGTAATATATATAATATTCATTCATTAATTTCATTTATATAATAATTATTTAATTAAGATCATATAGAACGAGTCGCATGACATCGTGGAGACGGTAGGCCGTACGTACGCACGAGCGATGATATCATTCCCATGATCGTGGAATTGATTTGTAGTGTATGTATACTATTTCATAATTAATAACACTTTACAATAATCATCTATAGTTATTTATTTAGACCATTATATCCATCTACGTAAGGTGGTGGTGGAAAACATATTACACCACGGCGTGGAGACAGTATTTCGTACGTACGCACGCGAGGTGATTTTGTTTACCGTAGGATGGATAAGAGGTGAAATAGAGTTGTATCACATTTATAATAAAATATAAGTATATGAGGGATACTGATGTTATTACCTCACAATGAAGCAACTAAAGAATAGGGAGTAGAAGAAGAGTGAAACTTGAAGAAAACGGTAGAAGGTATTACCTCTTCTTCGAAGTGCCTCTTTTAAACATTCTATTAGGGAACTAGAGTTGGTCTTTTGAAAATACCAGTACTTCTAATAGGTTTCTGAAGAAGTGGGGAAGCGAAATGGGCATGGTTTGGCCGATCCTGAAGGCTCAATGTGGTGTGAGGAGGAGAGGGAGGAATTGGCCTTTTATAAGGGAGGAGAGGGGAACCTTTTGAAAGTGAGAAAATATTATATTATTATAAAATTATCATCGGTTTTAAAAAGTCCAAAAATAATTAAAGATGAAGATAATATGACTCATGGTCGAAATAAAATCATCCAATCAAAATTGGAAATGTTTTGGAAAATATTTTAATCATTATAATCTTATTTATTTAAATCATTTATTATTGAGGTAAATACCGCATCTTTATTGTGTCATAAATAATTTAATTTATTTGATGTCTAAAAATTATAAAAAAAATACCAATATGTAGGAAATATCTTTAGCTTTCCAATTAATATTTATAGTCTAAATGATAATTTATATATCCCCTTATAAAAATTAATTACTATTTGATTTTTGTTAATGCCAATTTTTTCTTTATATTAAATTAATTAATATAATGTGTTATTGTATTTCAAAAGTGGCTCCATGGGGTCCCAAAATAGACCCAAGGATGACCATGGTCGTCCATTACTCATCGAATTAGGTTTGGACAAGTGTTAAGGTAATTTTTAATTATTATAATTTTCTTTTAACCTTGAATTACCCTATTTACATTTAACTGTGGTAAATAAAAGTAAAATGTTACTATTCACCAAAAAATTATTTTTATCTAATTGAACCAAATTTTACTCCTTGATATTAACCATGACTCTCTGAATTTTGAAATTCAAATCATAGAAGAGTTAAATTATGTTTTATGAACAATTGAAAAAGCTCATAGGGGGTGGGTAAAAGACAGTGAAAAGTTCAGAAATTTTTTTATAAATCTAAAATTATTATAAAATGATTACAATGAATTTAATTGAAATTATATAAGTATTATGTATCTATTTTGATATAAAATAAATTAAAATCAAATAAATTATTATTTAAATAAAAATTCGGTTTTAACAAAAAACATAGTGTTTTCACTATTCATAAAAAATTTATGTTTTTCAGAAAAATACCAAAAATTCATCCTAAGCTATATTTGATATTCAGAATTCAAAAATGATTTATAATTTTCCAAATTCAAAACATAAAAGTGGAATTAATTAATTTTATAAGTAATTCCAATTATTAAAACAAATAGCATGTTTTTAAGAAACAATAACTATCCAAAGATCATCACTTGTTTATGTCCAATTTTACAGTGAAATTAATTCCAATGAGCAACATTGGATTAAATGGTAAAAATATATTCTAATTAAACTTTAAAACCAATTAAAAAGATTATATAGCCATATAAATTATTGTGATGAATTTTTTTTTAAATTAAAATATAGTGTGTTTTTTCTATTCATCAAAATATGAATTTTATCGGAATAATATGAAAATTTTATCCAAAGTAAAATTTTATATCCTGATTACAAATAAAAATTTTATTTTGTCAAATTGAACTTATAAACATTCCAAAAACTAGATTTAAAATGTGTGCGCCATCAAAAGGCGGTAAAACTGTATTTTTTTAAAAATACTTCTTTTATCCGAAAAACTAATTTTTTTTTTCATACCTCATTCCAGAAAAAGTGTAAGATGATTTATAAACTTATAAAATTTAAAATTCAGTTAATACTATTCATAATGGCTAGTTCATTATATTATAATAATATATCGTTGGTTAGTGAAACTCGGTATTGCGTACTACACAGGCTATTGAGGAAGGTCGTGATTGCGTGTAACGCAAGACAAGAATGTGTTTTGTGTTGTGAAAGATTACTTTGACTATAACATAATACATAAATAAAATATAATTATCATAAAATATCAGGGTGTTACATTCTACCTTCGTTAAAATGAATTTCTCCCTCGAAATTCGTCACTTGGTAACAAACAGATGAGGATACCACTCCTTCATTATATCCTCAAACTCACATGTAGCTTCTTCTAATTGGTTGTTCCTCCATAAAACATTCACCAAGAGAGTGGTCTTGTTCCGTAGGACATTTTTGATACGATCCAGAATCTCTATCAGATGTTCTTCATAAGAAAGATCTTACTCTAGTGGTATAACTTCTGAGCATAGTATATGTGAAGGATCAAGTATTTACTTTCTCAGGAGAGATACGTGGAACAAATCATGAACTTGATAGAGATTCGGTGGAAGTGCCAATTGATAATCTACCTTCCCAATACGATCAAGTATTTCGAAAGGACCGGTATACTTAGGGATCAGCTTTTCCTTCCTCCCAAATCTCATTTCTCTCTTCCAAGGAGATATTCATAAGAACACTTTATCACCCACTTCAAACTCTAGGTCTTTTCTTCAGTTTGCGGCATATCTTTTTTGTTGACTCTAAGATGCTCTTTTTTGTTGTTGAATAGATCGGACTTTTTCTACCGTCTCATCAACAACATCTGGTCCTAATATATTTTTTCCCCAACTTCATCCCAGCAAGTTGATTTTCTACATTTTTTTCCATAGAGAGCTTCATAAGGAGCCATCTGAATACTGGAGTGAAAGCTATTATTATAGGAAATTTCCACCAAAGGTAGGTGTTGATCCCAACCACCTTTGAAATCCATAGAGCAAGATCTCTACATGTCTTCTAGAGTTTGAATTGTTCTTTCAGACTGGCCATCTATTTGAGGATGATAAGCAGTGCTAAAACTCAACTCTGTATCTAGAGAATGCTGAAGACATCGCCAGAACTTCGAGGTACACCTCAGATCCCGATCATATATAATGGAAAGTGGTACTCAATTCAATATTACCACTTACTTTACATATATCATGGCAAGATGATCTAGAGTTAAATCTTCCCTGATAAAAATGAAGTGTGTCGACTTTGTAAGACGATCAACTATAACCTAGATAGAATTATTGCTTTTGGATGTTTTAGGAAGTCCAGTGACAAATTCCATAGTGATGTTTTCCCATTTCCATTCGGGTATGGGTAATGGTTGTAACATCCCCTTATACTTCTTTCTCTCAACTTTAACATGATGACAAACCATGCATCGAGAGATATATTCAACAAATTTTTTTTTCATGCCATCCCACCATAATTACTCTTTCAGGTCCCTATACGTCTTCATGCTTCCTGGATGAATAGGGAATGAAGAACTATGAGCTTCATCCAGCAACTCCTTCTTTAATTCAGGGATTGGAGGATCACAAACCCGATTCCGGAATTATATTATTCCATCACAATCAAGGTTGAATTCAGGAACATTTATCACCTTATTTTGTAACTCTACATATTCTTTGTGTGCCTCTTTAATCATCACATGAATAGATGGTTGAACATTCATTTGAGAAAAATGATATTTTTCCCCTTCTATTATAATTCCAAGATCCATCCATTGTAAATCCATATATATCGGATCCTTTTTGATCCTCATCATCGATAAGCTAGCATGGTCTTGTCGACTTAATGCGTATTCCACCTTGTTTGCTTTCCCAAGGTGGTAATGAATTGAGCAGTCGTAATCCTTAATCAGCTCCAACCATCTTCTTTAGTGCATATTAAACTCATTTTCTGTGAAAATATAATTTAAAATTTTGTGATCTATATAAATATCACACATTTCAACATAAAGATAAGCTTCCAAATCATTAATGAAAAGATTACTGCAGATAAATCTAAATCATGAGTTGGGTAATTTTTCTCATGAATTTTCAACTGTCGTGAGGCATAAGCTATCACCATTTCATTTTTTATGAGAACACACCCCAATCCCGTCTTGGATGCATCACTGTAGATCGCAAACCTTTCTCCACTACAAGGTAGTCTGAGCATAAGTGCACTGTATAACCTTCTTTTCAATTCCTTGAAATTTTCTTCACACTCCTCTGTCCACAAGAACAAAACTCCTTTTCGAGTCAAACTTGTGAGTGGATTATATAATTGTGAAAAATCATTCACAAAACGTATATAATATCCAGCCAACCCAAGAAAAATTTGGATATCAGTTATTGTTGTTGGTCTCGACCATCTTTTGATAACCTCTGTTTTTTTTGGATACACATATATCCCCTCTTTTGAGATTATGTGACCCAAAAATGCAACTTTTTCAAGAAAAAATTCACACTTTGTAAATTTTGCATAAAGCTTCTCCTTTATTAGGGTCTTCAATAGAATTCTCAAGTGATCTTTATGTTCTTCCTTTCTCTTTGAATAGACAAGAATATCATCTATAAAGACTACCACAAAATGATCAAGATAGTCTCTAAAGACTCTATTCATCAAATCCATGAAGATAGCAGGGGAATTAGTAAGACCAAATGGCATCACTATAAATTCACAGTGTTCATAACTTGTACGGAAAGTTATCTTTGGTATATCATCCCTTTTGACCCTTAATGGATGATACCCTGAATGAAGATCAATCTTAGAAAAGTATTTTGCTCCGCGTAATTGGTCAAATATGTCATCATGCGTGGGAGAGGATATTTGTTCTTGATCGCGATCTTGTTATGTTCTCGATAATCAAGGCAGAGTCTCATTGATCCGTCTTTCTTCTTAACAAACAGAAAAAGTGATCCCCAAGGTGATGCACTAGGGCATATGAATCCTTTATCAATAATCTCTTGGAGTTTCTTATTCAATTCCTACAACTCAATTGGGGCCATTCTATAAGGTGTCTTTGAAATAGGCAAAGCACCCGGTACGAGTTCTATTGAAAACTCAACTTCACGATTTGGTGGAAGGCCAGACAATTCCTCCAGAAAGAAATCATAAAACTCCCGTACAATGGGAATATACTTAATCGTGAGTTTCTCGCCAACCATTTGAGATAAATAACCTTAATTTATTGGAATCAAGACCCATAATATGGAAGAAATTTCCTCTGGAAGGTTATATTCATCCTTGCATCAATAGTCGATCATAGATTGATCTGTAATATTAAATTTGATTTCCCTTTTTGGAAATTGATATGAGATCCGTATAAAGAAATCAAATCCATGCCAAGAATAACATCAAATCCCACTATAGGAAGGATCACAAGATTTGTAGGAAACACTTTCCCACAAACTTCAATCGGAGAAGAATTATAAACTTTTGACAAGACCGTTGTGCCATTAGAAGTTGTCATAGGTAACTCAACATCTAATTGTTGACGTAATACGACGATACCCTTAGAAAATTCATCAGAAATAAAAGAGTGGGTGGATCCAGAATCAAATAAAACATTTTCTACGTTAGAGTGGATAGCAAGTGTACCTTTCACCACTTCGTTATCAAACTCCACATCGCCGATAGTAATTGCATGTGACATTCCATTGTCTTTGGCCTTATGAGTTTGTTGACGTCGATCATCCTCAACAACCCTTGGATTTGGGCATTGATTGGCATAATGCCCCATCTCTTTGCACTTGAAACATTGAAGTGTAGGAGGTGGATTCTGTGTATCCCTTTATTTGTTCGCATCATTAGACATCTTCTTCCCATTGTTTCGACATTCAACTGATCAATGACCTTCTTTTCCACACTTAAAACATTTTCTTGTCCCTTTAAAACAATTCCCTTCATGTTTCTTTCCACAATATGAGCATAAAAGAAAACACATCTTCTTTTCAGTGTGGTCTTTAGATTTTCCTTTGAATTCCATTATCCTCTTCTTATTAAACCCATATGACTGATGGGTTAATCCAATATCCATCTCAACCTTGAGAGCACATCGAACAATTTCCTCATAGCTATTGAAGTACCTTATGGATAACGCCCTTTGAAGACATGGTTTTAAGACACTAAAGAATCGATCGATTTTACACTCAGGTTGGATAATAATTCTGCAAGCATACCTCGCAAGTCTTGTAAAATTAGCTTCGTAGGTAACAAATGATTCATCATCCTTTTGCATTAGTTCAAGAAACTCCTTCTCCATATTTGTTTGGAGAATACGAGGGAAGTACTTAATGAAAAATAAGTTCTTGAACACGTCCCATTCCATAGAATCAATTTCATCTCTTTACCTCATATTCTTGATAAAATTCCACCATTGATCAGCATCACCATCCAAATGATACACTGCTAAGATGACTTTGTCATGTTCAGAACATTGTAGAACTGAAAATACCTTTTCAGTGGTACTAATCCATTATTCAGCTACTAATGGATCATAAGACCCACTGAATGAAGGTGGACACTTACTCATGAAGGATTCAACAGAATGTTGCGCCTTCCTTTGCTCGTTTGGTAGCCATGCATGGTTCATAGCTTGAGAAAGTTGTGTGAGCATGGCTGAAAGATTTTATATTCCAGCTCCCATAACATTTTTTTTCTCAGGGGGACAATCATTGCATTGCCCATCACATTAAGCATTAACTCGGTTCCTTTGGGTTCCCGACATTGACTAAAACCAAGAAGCATTGTGTGAGAAACACTAATAATAATAGGAAAAACACATAATCAAGAATAAAATTTCACACTTAATTTATTATCATAGGTTGTTCATGGACATTTCTAAAACACTATGATTTTGTTCTATGCTTCGACTTATCCTTAGGGTTCTTACTAAGGATTTCACATCCTAGTTTCCAAAGGTTGACTATACCATTCCTCTGATACCAACTATAACAACCTATACTTTACATACATTGTTATTACTTCAGAGTTGAAGCATACTTATTAAAACATATAAAAATCTATGAAAGGACCATATAGGTATAATGTCTTTAGAAACTAGGAAACATAAAAAATTGGTTCATAAATCATCTACGTTGTCTCCCATTTATTTCATCATATATGGTGTCCGTTTTTGGCATATTCTACTTAATACCATTCATCTAGTCCTGGGGAAAAGAAAATATACAAAAGGGTGAGCTCAAATGCTCAGTAAGTGTAATCAAAATAAATATCAGTCGTATCATATTCATAATAACATAACATTTTGAAAATCTTAACCTGCAAAAGAGGTCATAATATCATGTCATGGGATAAATCATAGTAATGAAAAGTAATCCCAAATAGTCATATCTTAAAACATCAAACTTTGTGTCATGCACACATAATCATAGAAAATCATTTCATATTAGTCATGACTCATTGCCAAGACCATCATAGAGGACAAAGTCCATTACTGAACCGAGTTCACTCCTCGTTCCAGCCCTGTATCACTGAACTGGTTTAACTTGTCATTCCATCCATTCATATATCATGAGATATAAATCTTTACCCAATGAATTGTAGGGAGATATAGGTCCAACCCATCTCATAATGAAACCATTCTTATGTGTGCCACAAAATCATAAATCATAGCATAACCCATGTGATAAAAATGGGATTCTTAAACATCTGGCCATCATAACATAACCCATATAAGATAAAAGGACAGCATAAATTTAATTTCATCATAAAAAAATCAAATCATTGTAAATATATTGATAGAAACAGAACCCTAGTTTATCTTATATGGAAACTAATTTTGATAAAACACTTGAACTCCATTCTTGAAGAAAATATCCTTTCTACTTCAAAAACATTTTTCCTCTCCTAACATGTCATAAAATTTTAAACTAAAAGAAGTTGATTTGAAACAAACATGAAAACATGTAAATGATGCTTCTTGGAAATAATGATCTAAAAATCCATTGATGCCGTATAAGTTAAAAAACATCCTTCTCGTACTTTGGCCGGAAAAGTCAAAATGTACCTCGTACGAAAAACGACAAAATATTCCTTTCATATCTTTTACTATAAACTCACTGAAGGTTAAAATTGGATTTAAACAATTTTAGGAGGATTGAAATAATATTACATATTGAGGAAACATGGATATGGAAGATAAAATACACCCCAGTAAATACCAAAGTACAAACAATCTCGGATAAACATGAGATTGTGAGATTTTCCCTTACTTTAGATCCGATATGCTTCGTATGAATCCGAACCTCCTATAATATGGTTTAAATAATGTTAATTGACTTATTAAATAATCATATTCATTGTCATGATATCATATATGGTCATATTTCTATGTTCTTAGTAGTAATATTTCAGTGCTACTTGTTATTCGGGTGTTTATTGCTTTATGTTCTTATGCGTGTTTGTCTAATAAATTCATATTCCTCTTTATAGGGTATATATACATCATTTATAGAATGGTATTAGTGTAATATATATCATGTTAATTCATTAATTTCATTTATATAAGCATTATTCAATGAAGATCATATAGAATGAGTCGCATCACATCGTGGAGACGATAGGTCGTACGTACGCACAAGCGATGATATCGTTCCCATGATCATGGAATTTTATTGAAGTGTATGTATAATATTTCAGAATTAATACCAATTTACAATAATCATATATAGTTATTTATTTACACCATGATATCCATCCAAGTAAGGTGGTGGTGGAAAACATATTACACCACGGCGTGGAAACGGTATTCCCTACGTACGCACGCAAGGTGATTTTGTTTACCATAGGATGGATAAGAGGTGAAATAGGGTTGTTTCATATTTATAATAACATATAAGTATATGAGGTATACTGATGTTATTACCTCATAATGAAACAACTAAATAAGTGGGAGTAGAAGAAGAATAGAACTTGAAGAAAATGGTAGAAGTTATTACCTCTTCTTCGAAGTGCCTCCTTCAAACTTTCTATTAGGGCACTAGAGTTGGTCTTTTGAGAAGACCAGTACCTCTAGTTGATTTCTAAGGAAGTGGGGAAGTAAAATGGGCAGGGGTTGGCCGATCTTGAAGGCTCAATGTGGTGTGAGGTGGAGAGGGAGGAGGTTCCCTTTTATAAGGAAAGAGAGGGGCACCTTTGGAAAGAGTGAAAATATTATTTTATTATAAACTTAAAATTGTTTTCAAAAGGTCCTATAATCATTAAAGATGAAGATAATGTGTATCATGGTCGAAATAAAATCTTCTAATCATAATTGGACATGTTTTGGAAAGTATTTTAATCATTATAATCTTATTTATTTAAATCATTTTTTAATGAGGTAAATACAACATCATTATTGTGTCATTAATAATTTAATTTATTTGATGTCTAAAAATTATAAAAAATAAAAACATGTAGGAAGTATTTTTATATTTCCAATGAATATTTATAGTCGAAAATATAATTTATATATCCTCTTATAAAAATTAATTACTAAAGGATTTTTGTTAATGCGAATTTTGTCTTTACATTAAATTAATTAATCTAATGTGTCATTGTCTTTCATAAGTGGATCCATGGGGTCCCAACATAGACCCAAGGATGCTCATGGTCGGCCATTACTCATCCAATAAGATTTGGACAAGTGTTAAGGTAATTTTGAATTATTATAATTTTCTTTTAACCTTGAATTACCCTATTTACATTTAACTGTGGTAAATAAAAGTAAAAAGTTACTATTCACCAAAAATTAGTTTTATCTAATTGAACGACATTTTACTCTTTGATATTAACTGTGTCTCTCGGATTTTTGAAATTCAAATCACATAAGCGGTAAAATTTAGTTTTGTGAACAATTGCAAAAGCTTCTAGGAGGTGTGTAAAAGACTGTGAAAAGTTCAATACAATTTTTTATACATATAAAATTATTGTAAAATGATTCCCATGAATTTCATTGAACATATATAAGTATTATGTATCTATTTTGACCTAAAATAAATTAAAATGAGGTAAATGAATATTTAAATAAAAAGTCAGTTTTAACCAAAAACTTCATGTTTTCACTATTCATCAAAAATTGATGTTTTTCAGAAAAAATAAAAAAGTCAGCCTAAGAAATATTTGATATTCCGAATTAAAAAATGATGCCTATTTTTCCAAATTAAAAACATAGAAGTGGTATTAATTAATTTTAAATGTAATTCCCGTTGTCAAAACAAATAGCATGTTTTTAAGAAAACAATAACTATCAAAAGATCATGACTTGTTTATGTCCAATTTCAATGTGAAATTAATTCCAATGACCAAAAATGGATTAAATGGTAAAAATATATTCTAATTACAATTTAAAACCAATTAAAAAGATAATATATCCATATAAATTATTGTGATGAAAAAAGATGTTTTTAATTAAAATATAGCGTGTTTTTACTATTCATCAAAATAAGAAAGTTACCAGAATAATATGAAAATTTTATCCAAAGTAAAATTTTATATTCTGATTCCAAAGAAGAATTTTATTTTGTCAAATTGAACTTATAATCATGTGAAAAACTACATTTAAAATGTGTGCTCCATCAAAAGGTGGTAAAACTGCATTTTTTTAAAAATACTTCGTTCATCTGAAAAACTGATTTTGTTTTCATACCTCATTCTAGAAAATGTGTAAGATGTTTTATAATGTTATAAAATTTAAAATTAAGTTAATACAATTTATAACAGCTAGTTCATAATATTATAATAATATATCATTGTTTAGTGAAACTCGGCATTACGTACTACACACGCTATCAAGGAAGGTCGCGATTGCGTGTAATGCAAGCCAAGCTAGTGTTGTGTGAAGTGAAATATTCCTTTGTGTATAAAATAATACATAGAAAATACTTCTCTTAAAATAACTGGGTGTTACATAGGGCATCCCCTTTGATGATGTAGATCCCTTCCTACATCAAGCTATGGACTTCATGGAAGAGAACTATCCCTGAAACTGGAGAGTAAACCGAGGCCAGGTAGTAGAATGTTTGTTACCCTCTCTCTAGGTGTAGAACACTTTGATATTGTTGTCATGTATGGAGAAATACTTTCTTGTGATGTACTCGATCGACCAGGGAGTAGGGCCGAGGCCATGCAAGGCCTTACACAATATCAAAGAATCAGTTTCAGCTTCCATAATATCCAAACATTGTGGCCTGAAATCTTTCTGGCCTGTGAGCATGGTCATGGCCTCAGCCATGAGGGAAGTGTCATAAAAAAGCTGGATGAAAAAGGCCAGGATGACCGATCCATTTATGTCATGAACATAACCCCCACCACGCATGAGACCTGAGATGCAGGAACCATCGGGGTTCAACTTTATACCCCTAGAAGGAGGGGACCACCAGACCCATTTTTCAAAAGGTAAATTGTTGTTAGGATGTGAGAAAGTATGAGAAGGTATAAACCTCTGCAACGAGGGTGCCTCCTTCCATAGAGTAAGATCCCTGCCCATGTTGAGGAGTAGGTTGTTAATGGTGGTAATAATCTCTCGGCCTGTAGAGGACACCCCCTCATGAACCCACTTGTTCCATGCATACCACAAACCCCAGCATCCTGTATGTAACAACAGAGCACGAGCCCTTCTCTCTGGCCCCTCCCCGGATGCACCATGAAACCAACACTCTAGAAAAGGATTACCCACCATGGTTGTACTGAAGAAAGCGGTGAACGATCTGTAATAGTTCCAGACCTCCGATGCCCTTTCACATGCAAATAATAGATGCACTGATGTTTCCTCCTATTGCCTCCTGCAATAGACAGATTTCCAGGCCAAAAGCACACCACATCGTTTGATGTTCTCATCAGTAAGAACTACATTGTTATGAATTCTCCAAGGGAGAAAATTATATTTCGAGGGGATTATATTGTCCCAAATAACATCCTTCCAGGTTTCCTTAGAAGTTGGCCTCGATAAAATCTGATGGTAATCCCCGGATGAGAAAGAGCGCGGTAGAGATAGAGTGAACACACACCTGTCATGGGAGGAGGAGAGCTCAATAAGCTCTAGCTGATCCTACTGGCCCATATTGGGGATAACATTGGTAATGTTTGGGTAGTTTCGAGCTTCCCTGAATGAAATATTCTTAACTGGACAGCCGGGAAACTCAAGCACCACCCTACTCCAATTGTCATGCTAGAAAGTGACCTCGCCCTTCCCAACGATCCATCGAGAGTGGGGACGGAAATATTTACTAAAAATTATCCTTATTATTTTAAATATTGAATTAATTTTATCTATTTCAATACATATAAATAGGTGAAATCAATTTTAATATAATCCCACAAATTGTGATCAAGAAATCTCTTTATAAAAAAATAATTTTAATCATAAAATGGATTTATTCTTATCCTGGGCTTAGTAAAAAAATATTATTAATATTTTTTTTAAATAATAATAATATATATATATCATTAAAATAATTCAAAAATAGTTATTGTAATAATTATATAATAAAAGTACATTAGAGAGATCAAAATATGTTTTTAGAAAAACGTATGTATTATATTCAAATATTTTTTTAATTATATTCATTTGGTAAATAAAAATAATAATTTAATAATTGTGTATACCTTATATTTTAAATAATATACTATAAAATACTGAAAGAATGTGTTCAAGAAAAACTCATGATCCATGAACATTTATTAAATAAAAACATACAACGATTACATGATGTAAAATAAGATTTAACTAGTGGAAAGTTTGTTATAGAAAAAACAATGATGGATGTAAAACAATGTCAATGAGAACTACATACAAATTCCCTTACAGAATCATAAAGACCTCTAAAATAAAACTCCACCAGTGGGTTCCTTCAGGGAATGAAAAATCCTTTGCTCTATACTTTAAACAGTTACAATATGTCAATCAACATCATGTAATACATTTCCATTTATAAAACTACTAACCCACAACAACTATGATACAATAGTCATCATTACATGATGTCCAAGAAAAATCATCAATGGGGCATTAAATACATATTATTAGAAAAATTAAAATTATTATAAATAAATCTACATCCAATTAAAAAGCATCTGATGTGGATTAGCTTCACAAGATGACCATCTTGAAGCTCATTAGAGAAAAAGATTAATGTAGCTACATATTTCATCCACACAACAACAAAAAGACACAAAAACTAGTCTCTAGTAGTCATTAAGAATGTTCTTGTACCTAGCCGGAAAAATACCACAATTTGGTGATTAGGTATCGACTATGTCATTTTAACTAAAGAGAACTTTAATATATCATCTTTGATATTCACCACCCACTGTAAATGTCATCAAACAACCGTATTCAATAGCAACGGTCAACCAATCATAACATGTTTTAATCAAAAATATTGTGTGAGATTTCATAGAATAGTTGATGCAGTAATAAAAAAAATACATTCTGTAGATTGTCCCAAAATATCATCCAAAATAATCCCCCTACAGCTAGTAATTTATATTGATGAGGGCTCAAACATTTGATCATCTATTCGATGGTATTGCTTCATATACCAGGCATCATACAATGAAGATGTAAAATAAAACAACCATAACATCTTGATTATAGGAGTTTGGTCTATGTGAATATATGAACTTCTTTATAGAGAATCATCCACAAACATCTATTCTCATGTATGTTGCAAAAAATAAAAGTCAAGGTCTCTATCAATTTCAATTTTCACCCAATCAAACATCTTTTCTATGATACATAGATACTCATCTATATTTATCTCTTGTTAATTTTTATTCCAAAGTACTATCACTATTCTTCTCTAATCTAGGGGTAAAATTACTCCTTATATCCCTCCTTGATTACATGAGTGAAATTCCTGTTACTAATAGCATCCACCTACTCCTATGGTTTTAATGAAGAGGATGAATCCTCTTCACCCGATGACGAGGAGGGATCCCCACAATCATCTAGTTGATTTGGGAAAATATTTTTTTCTCATTCAATCCCATAGGTCTTTGTAAGAATAGTTTTATCCAACATAGAATAATCAATAAATTTTTGGGTCTCCATGGGGGGGGGTAGATAAATAAATCCTTCTGAGTAAATAATTGGTTTCATCCTATTTCTAGCACTTGAAGGCAGGTATTCATCCTCAATTTGAAAAATGTGATAAATTACATCTTGATTATATTCACTATAGTTGTATTTTTCTTTAGGATTTTCCTTCTTAATAAAACGGTCAAATTCTAATGTAAAAATAGTGGGGTCATCCTTATTAAATGCATCCACAAATCCATAAAAATTATCAACAATTGGACTCAGAGGCTGGGGATTTTTAGAATGACCAGCCACATTATTATTAGTTGTGAGCCTTAATGGGGCCTAGTTATCCACCACATCAATGTTTGATTGTGAATTAACGATCATCATAGTCTCATGGGGTGGTTGGGTATTTACATATCAATCAAGGGCCATAGGGTTCCCAGTGGATCTATCATAATAATCATTAAGTTCTTTATGATCTAATTTTGGGTTAATGTTTTCCACCCATACTGACTTGTTATGGGTGAGAGGGTATGGGATAGTTAATTATTGAATTAAATAACTATTGTAGTGACTAACCATATGTTATTTATTACAATATGATGGTCTATTTTCGAATGTTTTCATAATAAAAATATTGATTCTCCATTTTGTATCCAAACAACATTGGGATGTGGTTGGGAGATGTATTTATCATTAAAAACACAGGCAACTAATGGTCTATAAATATTTTTGGTTGCATGGTCCATTTCAAATGGATTTCTTATTATGTTGGTAATTTGAAAAAATGGATTCTTGTATGAAAAAATTAAGCATAATGCTATAAAATCTTATCTATATAAGGATTATGGGTGGTTTGATATTAGGATTTAAATACATGTTCGATTTAATATCATTGATGGGACAACCCCCAAACAGATATGAATATCATATCTAGAAATGATATTAATGGTCTTCAAAAGAAAATTCAAAGACAACATTTGAGGATTTTACCAAGGAAATATGAATATTAATGAACCCAAGAGCTTCTGGAATCCTTCTTATGTAGATCATAGAGGGCCTAAATTTAAATAACATACAGATAAGAATTAAATGAATAATTGAGGAGAGTATGATAAACTCATTTGGGGAGAATGATATTGCAGAGTGACCTCGATGTCAGAATGATTTCTGTGTTGAAATCGGTGTTCTGTGTAATGAATACTATTGAGAAAAAAAATTAATGGGATTTATATCCTAAAAATTATCAGGGTGTTACCTTATTCCCCCATTAAAATGAAATTCTACCTCAAAATTCCACACATTGGTATAAACATATGTGGATACTTCTTCCTCAACCCATCATCAGGTTAACATATAGCTTCCTGAAATTATTGGTTTCTATATAAAATATTAATTAGGTGATTGGTGTATTTTTTTCAACACTTTCTCTTTATAATCAATAATCTATACTATTTATTCTCTATAAGAAATATATTTCTCGTACAATCTAACCTCTAAGTTTATTATATGTGATGTTTTTGTAATGTACATCCTCAACAAATATACATGGAATGCATCATGAAAATTATAGATATTAGGTGAAAGCTCTACTCGACAGAATCTTTTCATGATATGATTAATAATTTCAAAAAGGCCAATATTCATAGATTATAGCTTTCCCCTCATTCGAATTATTATCACCCTATTATAGTGGCATATACATAATAATTCATTTTCACCAACTTCATAATCAATATCATTCTAACACTTTTCAGAATAATTTTTTTTTCAAAATCTTATAAACTGATATATCTAGTTGAAATGGTCTAAAATTATTTTCTAATTCCAAATCTAGATATATTCCCAATATATTTCTTTCTCCAACATCATTCTATCATTTTGGAGTTATACACATCCAACCAGGGGTAATTTCATATGGTGGATTTTGATTTATAGGATGAAAACTAGAATTATATGAAAATTTTACTATCGGAATATGAAAATCCCAAAAAAATTGAAGTCAATTTAAAAAGATCTCAACCTATCTTATAGAGTCTAAACAGTACCATAGGACTGACCATCTACCTCTATGTGATAAGTAGTGATAAAACATAACAATGTATACAAATCTTGCTGAAGACTTCTAAAAAACGTAATTATAATCATTGGACCTTGATCAGATACAATTGATAGAGAGACAACATTCAATATTAAAATATCCCTAATATATAACAGATAAATTGGAACAAGTGAACAATCTTCTATAGTGTAACTGAAGTGTACCGACTTCATAATGTGATTTAAAACAACCCAAATAGAATTATTCCATTAGGATATTCTGTGGAATTCTACAACAAAGTCAATGGTTATGTTTTTTCATTTCCGTTAAAGTATGGGAAATGGTTGTAACCTACCATTATACGCATGTATCTCAACCTTAAATTGTTAAGAACATCCAATCCTAGAATCATAATCAGCAATATCTCTCTCAATTTCATCCCACGAGACACACTCGTTAAAATTTCTATACATATTCCTAATTCTATGATGAATATAAAATGAAGATTAATGAGCTTCATCTATCACCCCATTCTCCATATATGGTACTAGTGTAACTCATACACAATTTTGGATCTTTATTATTCCAAATTATTCAATTTAGAACTCAACAAAAGTTATCATCTTATTTTATATATATATATATATTCTTTTTAAGTCTATTTAATATTTACAAGGATTGATAGTTGAACACAAATTTGTAAAATATATGATTTATCCCACTGATTCTGCATTTCAAGAGCTATACATTACAATCCCAAAAAATACTGGATATTTTTAGATCCTCATCATTGACAATCTAGAATGATCCTTCAGACTTAAGGAATCCTCCACCATGATTTCTTTCCTAGGGTGGTAATGTATTGAGTAGTCAAAATCTTGAATCTTATCCAACCATCTTCATTGGAGAATTCTAAGCTATATTTGAGTGATAATATACTCTTGAAAATCATAATAATTTAATATTTCACACCATTGTACATTGGGAAAATTCCACTAGATCATTACACTAATCATTACACTATTGAACTCAAAATCATGAGTTGGGTAATATTACTCATAGAACATTAATTCTCATGAGGCATAATCTATAACTATATTTGTTTTCAATGATGACATGTTTGAGATCCTTTTGTGATGTATCAATGTAGATTAAAAAAACCATATCCATGACATGGTATTTTAAGAATAGGTTATATAATGAGCCTTATCTTATATTGCCTAAAACATTAATGGAATTAATATATATCCCAATGATCTTATTTCCCATTCCATTAAAATTGTTTAGTTGACTAAATAGGAAGGGAAAATCCAACATACAGAATAAATAATATCCAAATATAAAAAGGGAACTATGGATCATAGTCATAATGGGTTGTATAGTCCAATGATCAAAAACTTCTTTCATTGAAGGTACTACTAATATACCCTAACCTGATATTATATATCTTAGGAATGGTACTCCCAGAAGCCAAAATTCATAATTTCTATGTTTTCAATAAAGGTTCTCCTTCATTAATGTCTTTAGAATAATTCTCAGATGATCAATATGATCATCCTAGATCTCTGAATAGATAATAATATCATCTATAAAGACTACCTCAATCTAATAAAGGTATTCCCTAAAAAATCTATACACTATATCGATGAATATCGTGGGGAAATGAGTAATATAAAATTTCATCACTTATAAATTGTAGTGTTCAAAGATTTTATGGAATTTATTATTGGGTTTATATTCTTTCATGAATATTTATTGATCATGTCCATAAAGAAGATAAATCTTGGAAAGGTATTGAGCTTCCTGTAGTTAATGAAACAAGTCATCAGTATGGGGAAGATGATACATGTTTTTGTTAGGGATCATGTTATGTTCTCGATATTAAATTAAGATCCATGTTGATCCTTATTTATCTATAAAAAATAGAAAATCTACACCACATGGTGGTTCACCTTTTTGAATGAATAATTTTCGAACATTCTCCTGGGGTTTCTTACTCAAATATTGAAACTCAATCACAATCATTCTATATAGAGTCTTAAAAATATGACCAGCATCGGTATGAAATCAACTGAAAATAGAACATTAGGATTTTGTGGAAGACAAGGAAATTATTTTAAAAATACATCAATAAACTCTTATATAATATTCATATCATTGATTCTGAGTTTCTCCCCATCAATATGAGATAAACAACACTTTTGAAGAGGAATAGTTGCAGAGACCAGGAATTCAATTTCCATCAGAATTTCATTTTTTTCATTTGTTTATAAAATCTAACATATAATCCATTCATCAGAACATGTTGTTCTATTTATGTATAGAAATACAATACATTCCCAAAATAACATCAAATTAAAAAAGAGTAAGAACGACAATACTTGGAGGATCTTAATTCCCATAAAAATCAACTATATATGAATAATATACTTTGGATGTGATTATCATACTATTAGGGGTTTATACTACTAACTCGACATCCAATTATTTATGAGGTACTCATATACCCTTAGAAATATCATTAGATATAAAATAATGTGTACATACATAATAAAAGCAGACTTTAGCAGTTCTAGAGAGAATGTTTAGTGTTCCATTCACAACATTTTTAGGATACCCCTCATCAGACATAGTGAGAAAATGATATTTATTTTTGTCTCTATGATTAATATTTTGTTTATGTTGTTAATATTCACTAACCATATAATTTTCTAATTGTAAAGTATAATGAATGTACTCCTTGCATGTAATACAGTAGTGTGTGGTTTGTTTCCTCTTTTATGATTTCTATCTATTTTCATAATTAAATAAAATCTTCACTTTACATTAGAATTTTATTTTTTATTACTATATTCTATGAACATTAAACATTTAGTAGTTCCCTTATGAAAATTTCCAACATGTTTCCTAGCACTATTTAAATATAAATGAAGAATTATTTTTTTCTCGCTATGGTTTTAATAATTTCCATCGAAATCTATTTTTATTTACTTAAAAAAATTACAAATGATATGTAACTCAAATTTCCATCTCTAGTGTGATATCACATCAAACAATGTTTCCTAGCTATTGAAATCCTGTATTGTTAATACATTTTAGAGATTTGGTCTTCAGAAACTAATTAATCGACCAACATTACTTTCAGGTTGGATGAATATAACTAAATTATTCCATGGATGTACTGTGAAATTTTACTCATTAGTACCAAAAATTTCAACATCTAACTTCATTAACTCATTTAATTCTTCACTAATTTTTATAAAAATGTTATGATTAAATAATTTTTTGAAAAATTAGATTTTATGTTCATCCCATATAATTGATTCAACATCTTCTTATTCTATTTTTTATAATAATCCACCAGTGGACTGTTGCACCTTAAAAACTATAAATATCCAAAATAACTTTCCCATGTTCCATATACTAGAGAATGGAAAATGTATTTTTATTGGTACTAATCTCTTTCTTAGTTACTAGTGGATCTATGGAACCACTAAACAAAGGTATTAATTTCTTCATTAAGGAATCATCAGGACATTGATCCCTCTTTTTCTCATTTGTATGATCAATATAGTTCATTATTTTATAAAGTATCTTGAGTTTGTAAACAATTTTTTTTATTCTAGGTCACATAACATTGGGTTTCATAAGAAACAATAATTTCATTGGACACCACATTAATCATTTACATGATTCCATCTGGTTAGATCATTTGGATGAAACCAAAATTCCCTGTGTGATGAAAAATAATCATGGATGGAAACAACATTACCATGACCAATAATTTATATTGTGTTTAAATTGTGACTCATCCATCTATTTCACCTTATGTTTAACTTAGTTAATTACTGATCATTATTAAAATATTATGATTTTTTCCAATACATATAATTATCCAAATACTTCTTACCAATGTTTCCTCACCTTGATTCAAAATAACTACTAAAAATTTGTCTGATACAAACTATAAAAACAAAAAAAAATCAATCATAGGTACTAAATTTTAATATATCCATATTCATTATATAAATTTTTTATCTATGTTAAAATAATTTAGACCATGTGTCATTTGAAAATAGGAAACAAAAAACACATGTTCATAAAATATCTACATCATCTCCCACATATTTATTCATAACTATCACCCTTCATAAACATATATAACATAATACCATTATTCATAACCCATTTAATGGAAACATAGAAAAAGGGTGAACCCAAATTCCCAGTTAGGCTAATCAATGGAGCTATAAATGAATTTATAAGAATATCATGAGAGTAAAGGTATAAAAACAAAATCTTAACATTATAAAATTATACCCTATATATCCTTGAATATAAATTTATTTCAGAAAATAATATATGTTTATCATAAGACGAGATTCATAAGGGAATCAATTAATATGGGATATAATATCGTTACATTATCACAACACATAGAATTGTGGATTACATTTAAGAAAAAAAATCCATTGTAATCAAGAATATTTTATAAACTATCTTAGTGGAGTGGTTTTAATCTCCAAAACATCATATTATTCAATTTTCACTCTCAATACATCAAGGTCAATAATTCCCCAATGAAACTAGATTCACCCACAATTATTATCTTATTTGTCTCATGAGATGTTAATATTTACATAACATAATTCATGGAGATATAGGTAATACCCATCCAATGTTGAAAATAATATATATGTGTTCCCAAATGTCAAAATTCCTTGATCATATCATTAACAATCAATATAGGTGGGTTTATAAACATTTCAACATAGTATAATTGATTGAAAAATAAATTGGTTTCATAAACATCTTTTTTTTAAAAACAATCTTCTGAATGAATAAGGATTTTACCCTTGGACCGTTTCACTATTCAAGAATAAGTTATATCAGTTATTTTTGACATTATTGAATTGAAATACCATTAAATTAATATTAAAACATTTTTGAGGAAAATATTATTCACATTTTGAAAAAAAATTATTTAATAAATTTTTTGGAATTATAAAGGTATCACTTTCATTGAAAACAATCATTTGAACTTATAAGGGATGATTCAAATATAAAATTATTCATAATAATGTGAAACATTATTCATGATGTATATGTTAAAAAACCATATTTTAATTTTTTTTAGAAATTTGAAACTGTTCAGTATTTAGAATATGATGAAAAATATCCATTGAAACCGATTAGAAAAAAGTCAAACATCTGAAAAATTGGCATTGAATAATAATATGATAATAGAAAAATCATTATTTAAAACAATTTTATAAATCATTGATATGGGATAAAACATTTGATTGACCTAAAAAATAATAGAATATTATTAATTCCATAGAAGGAGGATGGAGGGTCAGAATTCCCTTGAGAACATCTTGGCGACATTCATATGAGGTGTATGCATCCCCATTATTATGATTATATATCTCATGGAAGAAATTATATTATACATATTTTGGAGAATGAATACATTTCTTGAGCTTCTATTAAACTTGGGGGTGTGATTTAAGGCATTAGAGGAATAGTGAATTAATGATTCCTCACATCCCTTTATGATGTTGACTCCTGTGAGGTTTTCAAAAAAGAATCAGTCCCAAGTGTTTGTGTGATAAAAATTTAACATCTAAATGTCTAGGTCAACATATGATTTATATTAATGGTTTTTCCAATCATATATTATGATATAATCCATATATATTTTATCATCTTGTTCGTATTCTATCCTTAAGCTTTGGATTTTATAATTATTGATGTATTCCTCTGGGAGATGGTTTTTCCTTTTCATGTTCCCATTCAATAAACTCAAGAGAAATGCATGGTCCATTTCTCACTCTCTCTTACACTATTTAAGATACATATATACGATGGTAAATTTAGTTTAAATCTATTAGAAAACAAAAAATTCATTTGATAAGGTTTGTGTAAATATCGACGTATCAAAATTGTATCTTGAAAAAACCTCAAATTTTATAAGGATTTTATTCATAAATTAGTGGACCTATTAATGTTTTTTTGAGACCAAATAAACCATGTATTGGTATTTCTTCCAAGTAATCATTTAGGAGGATATGATTTTGATACATAGTAAAAAAGTGATTATGGCCACCCAATGTAATGATTTAATTCTAATTATTATTTATGAGAAGTTTACTAAATTTTGTTCTATTTAAAAAAATATTTTCCACAGTAATACAAATACTAGGAGGGAAAATTTTTTCTCTTTCTCTTCCTTCACTATCCATGAGGAGGCTCTCTATATGAAAATAAATAAAAATGGACTTGGTTTAGTTTTTCTAATGTGTCTTTCAAACCTATGTCAATTGTTGGTTAGGATGATGTCTAAATGATTAATTTATGATAGTTAATTCAAATGATGTGGATGATTTATCTACCTCTAAGACTAACATTTCACAAACTGCATTACACTATGTATGTCCTTTAAATAGATGATGTAGCATTTGCAAGTATGCTAGCAAGATTTGAGCAACATTTCTCCATTCAGAAACATGTAAAAGTGTTGGATAGTGTGAAGTTCATTCTTGGAATGTCTCTAGAGGAATGTGAAATTGTTTCATTTAATGGTGTCTCATCCCTTGGAAGAGCAGGCTTGTAGTTTTCCCCAAATGAAGGACATAATATACAAATTAAATTATTCTTTTATATATCTCTAGATAATCAGTTTGGAAGTAAATCACTGATGTAAGATTTCCATCCTTCGTTGAAGGGAGAGTATGGTATTGGTTCTTGCCTATGTAAGGATCATAAGAATGTAAATTAGACTATACTTATAACCTCTATTTCTGATTTTGGAATGGTTAAGTACTATGAATTGTAACATGCTTCTGGAACCTCTTTGGGGCATACTGTATAAGAGTGAATTAATATTCTCTCTATAGATGTGGATTTTATTGGCTCATTCTATGAAATTTCTCAATCATTAGAAGAACATAAATTGAATTGTAAACTAAAAAATATTTATAGAAAATGTAATGATATTGGGTAATATGACCCATTTCTGAATAAGTCCTTTAGAGATGTTATTGTTAATGGTACGATGAAGGAGGTGGATGGTTTTTTGTCGGCCTTTATAATTAAATCAAGACCAAGTAATGATTAATCCCACCATTATCCCACTATGATAACCACGATTAAATCTCTTCCAAATGGGTGGAATCCTTAAGCATGATATTTAACTCACTTGAATATAAATTTCTCTAAGATGATGGCTTTGGATATTGGAATCATTTTGAATATGATCATTAGTTTTTTCTCTCCTTTTAATGTTTGAATTATGGAAGTGTTTCCATGTATGAATCATCCTCGTCCTTTTTTTATACTCTTTTCATTTATCTCTATTACTAATGAATCATTGACATATGACATCTAGTATAAAAAAATTAATGATTTTTATTTTCATTAAAAAGATATTTTTTGTCACATGAGTACATATAGTAGGGAAAAAATAATGGAAAACATGCATGTTTGTGAAATAATTAGAGGAGAAGGTAATTCATGAGTATCTTCAATAGATGATCATATGATTTCATCATTATAACGTAACAACAAACATTCCTAAGAAATATATTTTTTTTAACATAAAACTCTTTAACATGAGTTCCCCGTTATTTGATAGAAATATTTTAACCGCATATCTGAAATGACTACTTCTTATATCCTGTAATGGTTCATAGCGTTGGTATAATGTAAATACCAGAACCTCTATAAATTTTAATGGAATTTTTATAAGTGGAACTTGAATTAGATTTATTGACTATAAAGATCATAGAATGTTAATAAATAAGTATGTCGTTACACTTTAATAATTGAGGTGAATATCACTTTTGAAATTTCTCAAAATTTTAAATTATAAGAAATTAATTATCAATCAAAATTAATGAATATGTATATGGATATGATGACAAGGTAAGATAGTATTTTAATCCTATAATATGAAAAAATTTATACATGTTTTTCTATAATTTTACACCATATCATTTTGTTTAGCCCAAAGTTAACCAATTTTAATTTGAACTATGGAAATAATTTTTGTATACTAAAGGGATGGAATTTTAACATAGAATTGGTAAATTGGCCCATAAATAGCTAAGTTGGGAAATTTTTTTACCATATTATATAAAGATTTTCTTATTTCTATATGTTTTTTACTTTAAAATTATTTAGAAAAATTAAATTTATATAAAATATAATTTTTATTATTTTGAGACTATTAATATAATTTGACTAGAAAAAATAGTGAAAATGTTTGAATTCAAATATAATATTTTAACATGAAAATAATATTTCATATTCAACAATAATATTCATGAAACACTATTAATAAAAAATATTATATCCATTTTTATATTTTCATAATAATTTATTTTATTTTTTCACTAATTCAATAAGTACAATTTTTTCTGTGTAATAATTTAAGGTTGTTATATAATTCCTAAAAAACTAACTAAAATAAAATGATTAATAAAATTTATTTGTGCACAATATTACTATTATGATTCATTCAAAACTCATTATTTCTTATGTGACCACAAAAATGATATTTTAATGTTATCATGGTTACTATTCATATTAACTAAATAATAAAATATGCCTATTTAACAAATTCATACATTATGATTATAAATATGTACCTAATTTTATCTAATTCAACATCTATAAATACAATAAATTAATATTAAACAATGTGCCCAAAATTTGACCAAAACATATTTTTCAATAAAAATCCTTTTTTATCTTTATACTAGATTCATTGTTATCTGATGATTAAAAAAATATTTACTGAAGGGTTTTTTAACATTAAATAATTTAATATAAGAAATTAATTTTAAGAAATTTTCACTACATTTTTTATTTTGTTTTTAATAAAAATATTGTGTCTGCATGAAATTTTTTTTCATAAAATCATAACTATTATCATAACATATTATTTTATTTTATTTATAATAATTTGATAATTCATTAATTCATTTTATAAATTTTTAAGCCATTTATTTTTTTTAATTTAGGTATTACTATTATAACATTAAATTCATTGGCTAAGATATGAATGAATCCAAAAAATTAACAATGTAATGCATTTTATTTAAACTGAGGGTTATATGTAATGAAATCTATTATATAAATAAAATTATTAAAATCAAAAATTTGAAAAAATATATCAAAGTTATATAGGGTAATATCATAAATATTAGATAGATTTTTACAGATTTTCTTGACCTATACCCAAGATAACTAAGAAGGGGTTGAAGTTTTCATGTATTGATGAATGTGTGGAGACTATTGAAGAGTTAAATAATAGGTTAATAACTTTACCAATACTCATATAACCCACCTGCATAGAAGGATATTTATCAAAAGTGATGCATCCAGATAGGAATTATGTTTTTTACACATGTAATATGGAAAATGGATGGAATAGACCTCCAAAAAATTAATGATCCATGAGAAGAACTACCCAATTCTTGAGAAAAAATTGGTTGTAGATCACTTTACATTTATTATTTGGAGACATTAACTCTAGAGGGACAATTTTTACATATATAAGAATTATAAAATCCTCATGAATATCTTCTAAAAAATGGATCTAAATATAAACCAATGAATTCTAATAAATCAAATCATGGGTTTTGATAGTCTATTCGATTTTCATCCTAGGATGGAAAACAATTTGGAGGTATCATTATTAAAAAGAATCAAAACTGACTATTTCGGATAAGGATTAAAACTGATCAAGTAATCATGGAAATTAAAATCACTTCCATGGAAAAAACATAATGATCTTAACCATACCGAGCTAAAATAGTTTCTCAAACATCCATTATTTAGAGGTTCAAGGGAGCCAAACAATATAATGATGAGCTATGGAAGAAGATAGTGAATATTTCCATGTTCATCTTTGATAAAGACTGATTTATATAGTTTGGATTTAGAATTGGTGTCCAATAAAAACAATTACTAAAGTCGGAAATTTTGAGTGATTTTCATGACTCATCTTTATCTATTCATCAAAGAAGTACTAATATGTATATGTAATTGGAGAAAAACATCTGATGAAATACCACGAATAGGAAGATTATTGTTTTTTATGATGATTTGTGGTATTTGATAAATTTATTGCTGGAAGGTATAAGTTTTAGGATATGTTGCAACCACTACTTATTCTATTATGGAAATGGGATAACATAACCATGCATGCCATCACTGAACTCACCATGACATCTAATGTTAATAATGATGTATGGTGGGTAGTCAATTTCCTTACAAATTCAATGCATTTCATTTCTATTAAGGAAGATATATCTTTTTACCAACATAGAATGATTTAAAAAATAAATGTTTTAAGAATAAATGGAGTACCACTTCTTGTTGAATATGATAGATTCTTTATGTATAACATGAGTTTATGGGGATGCCTTTATTTGAAAATGGATAAAGAGATGAGTTTTAGTAATTCTTATCACCATAAAATGGATGTAATTCATATAAAACCAATCAAAATATAAAATATATATTAATATCTTTTTCAATTTATCTCTATGGATGTTGGGATCATTACCTTCCCTCACTGGAGTTCTCTTACAACCACATTTCAAATTTTATCATTGAAATGGAACCTTGTGAAGCTCTATTTGGGGACATGTGTAATTCTACAAAATATGTAGATAATTTCAAAAATGTGAATATTATATGATATGATATTATATAAGATATGCTATAGATTTTTCAAGAAATTCAACTTCATATAAAATACTATAAAAGTTGATCAAAAATGTATAATTACAATCTTTTACAACACCCAGAGTAAGAGCTTAGAGATTATTTTTTCCCTCATAAATAACCATGGGAGAATTTTATGAGGTGTATAGGGAATGAATATGTTGTAATAAATATATCGTTCACATTGAGATCCTTGACCAAATTAGAGTAATGGTCTATCAACTAGCACTCTGACCAAACCTATCCCTAGTATATGAGGGCTTCCATGTATCAATATTGATGTAGTACATAACATACCCATCATATGTACGACATCAAAATGTGGTTCCATTGGAGAATGATCATTAATACATGGATCATTTTTTAATTATTTTAGATCCTAGATACAGTGTTGTACGAAACTAGATAACTCACTTGGACAAAGTACCGTTGAAGATGCTAATGTGTGAAGAAAAAAATTTTGTACCCGAATAGGTGATGAAATTGAAGTATCATCATTTGTATTATTTTTGAAATGAAATATTTAGTGTGTAATTTCAAAAATGGAGAAAATGTAATGACCAAATTTTTATCATTGAAACTCCCTTATTAAAGAATTAATCTCCTATTAAGTAACATTGTTATAGAAAAAACATGCACTACTTCTATTATTTTCGAATGATATATCCTATTGGATTGAAAATATCCTTATGAATCTTAATTATTTATAATGTAGTCATTGAATAGTGTCCATTAAGAATAATATATATTAAAGGTTATGACAAACTACATTTGACATAGACAAAATAAGTAATATGATGACCAATATGATTTCAAACTATAAAATAAATTTTTATATGATTTTGAGGGAGATAGAATCACTAGGATTTTAACATGATATTTCCCAAGATAATATTTAATAATTAAGGCACAAGAAACCCATTTACGGTATATGTTAAATCTTATTGAAATCTCAACCAAAACATTGTTCCCAAAACTATGCCCAACAATGCACCACCATCATACACCTTTACAATAGGGTGTACATCCATTTATTAAGGGGTTATGTATCTTGAACCTAGTAAATTAAAACTCTATATCATAATATTAATAAAATAATTATTATATTCAATCCTTTTTATTGTTAATTTTCCAGGGCTTTATATTGAGTTTGATAAAAATTATATTTTTACATGATTAAATAAAAATTGTTTTTTAGAAAGTATTTATTTTCTATTAGAGAAAAAAATTATAAATTCAAGAATTTTTAAATAAATAATATTTTAAAAAACTATTGTCATTATATAATATTTATATAAACATAAATATTAAAATAATTTATTTATGCCCAGTATAGTTTTTATAAGGTTATGAGAGTGGTTGTTATTATAATGATGAGTATTTTCTATTGAATATGTATTTTTTTTATAATTGAAAATACTGAAATTTAGAAAATTATTTTGATAAAATAAATATCATTTTTAAAATCTACCCATTGAAATTATCTAATCGTGATTTTTTTATATTTTTCCAAGAAATTTAATTTTTTTGGAAAAATTATATATATTATTAATATATGGTATATATAATGTCATAATAATAGCTCTAATGTGATATAATAAATTCCATAACAGAAATTCATGGCTAAATAGAGACTTAACCTATAAAATAATCATTTTATGAATTGATTTAATTAATTTTATAATATTATAATGATTCCCTGAAAATTTATATTATATTTTATTGTTCATAAATAAATTCTTTAAGATCACGACCCACTCTCACATCATGAAGGGTATTATTTTGTTATGGTCAGTTCAAAGAAATATGAAATTTTGAAAAATAATCCCATACAGAAGAAACAATATAAAAAAACCATGTCATGATTTGTGGGTTTTATTATTTTATAATATATATTCTAAACCAATGTTTTGGAATTATTAACTAAATCGTATGAATTTGGTTTAAATATCCACACAACCTCCCACTCACCTACACTAAAACCCATTAACAATTAATTTTATATCCCACCCTTTCCCCCACCCCTTTAAATCTATCAGAATGTGTTACAACCCTGTTTTGAAGCTCCTCCAAATATTTTTTTGCGGTTTCGTCTTAATGCAAGGGGATTACCTCTACATAAGTACTCAACTAAATTCTTAGCACTATGACAATTAATTTAAAATATAACGTGATGGAATGGGTTTTTTAAAATCCAATTTACTATGCTTGTGGTTTTTAAAGTAATGGTAGACCACCTTTCACTCTCACTAAACCCGTACATGAATCTATTTGTACAAATATTATACTTTCAAAATTACCCTATGATTTTCCATTCAAAATATTTTTCTATTGATTACCCATCCCCATATAAACTCAAGGGTATTTAATAATATATAATTATAATTAATTTATTAGGTACTTCCTATTTTTTAATCCACGCTCAATAATGAATCAAATAAATTTCAAGACAAATAATCTTATAATGTATGATTTATGTGGTATACAAATACATTTAAATGATATGAATGTGATCAGTGGGTCAAAAATAATATACCCCTCAAATGCATTTGGATATGATTTTAACTTAAAATATAACATGTATTGTTAATGTTAGGATATACCAATAACGCATTAATATGATGAATTGGCACATATCCATTAATGGCATTAATGATGCCATGTTTTATATTATTACAACTTTCGTATTATTTCGTGATGTTATCATCTTATATTATTCTATGATGATGATATTTATGATTCTCACCTATATTATTCAACCATTATATTCGTATTTGAGAACATGTATTATAGTCATCATGTTATTTATTAATTATTACTTTATTGGTCTTTATATGTCAACCCTTTCTTATGTACGTCCCCACGTAATCTCATGCAAAATTGGAAGATCAATGGATTTTAATGGAATGTTATCGAGATTCTAAATAATATTATTGTAGTTAAATTTGATGATATAGGGTAATGTATCTAATTAAATAATGTAAAAATTCTACCTTGTCTTTTGATATTTTATTACTTATATACTTATGTAATAAATCTTTAATTATGTTGTATAAATGTTATGGGTTTTTAAATGGTGGTTCACATGAACTCATGATTTCCTCCCCATACACAAGTGGATATTGATAAGAGGAAAGGATCTAAGTCAATGAATGGAGTGACTAACCACAATATAATTTCATATAGAAAATATTAATAAATAATTTTAAAAAAATAGAGTAATAAAGGAAAAACTAAATAATTAAAATGACAACATATTTTATACAAAAAAATCAATGGGCTCCCAAAGTGGAAAACCAAACCAGAGTAAATATTGAATTAAGAAAATAAAAAAAATGATCTAGTAAAATTTATATTTGGTATTTTCCCCTTTAACACCCCAAACTTCCACGGTATGTTCCCTTTAAATAATGTAATGGCATGCATTGTACGCAACTTCGAGATTCTAACACACCACAACCAATAAAACTAGCTGTTATGAATAGTAATACCTACTTTTTGAAATTTTATAAATTTTATCTTTCGAAACGGACTTCATTTTTTGATTCGTAATATCGAAATTAGCTTTGGGTGAAATTTTGGTACTTTTCGGATAACTTTCATATTTTGATGAATAGTGAAAATTACTAAATTTTAATTAAAAACAAATTTTTAATCGAAATAATTAATAGAGATGAATTATAAATTTGAGTGGTTTTAAAGTATATTTAAAATATATTTTTACCATTTAATACAATGATGGTCGTTGGATGTTATTTCACATTTAAACCAGACATAAACAAGTGTTAATCTTTTGATAGTTATTATCTCTTAAAAACACGCTATTTGTTTTGATGACGGGAATTAATTTTTAAATTAATTAATGCTACTGATATTTTTTGAATTTGGTTAAATAGACATCATTTTATAATTTATAATATCAAATATATCTTAGGCCTAATTTTTGGTATTTTTCTGGAAACTTTCATTTTTTGATGAATAGTGAAACCACTAAGTGGTAGTTAAAAAACTGATTTTTTCATAAAAAGTAATTTTACCACTTCTTTGAGTGGAATTCCGAATATCCGAGAAACACAGTTAATATCAAGGAGTAAAATGTGGTTCAATGAGATGAAAATATTTTTTTGGTGAATAGTAACTTTTTACTTTTATTTACCACGTTTAAAAGTAAATAGGGTAATTAAGGGTAAAAATGATATTAATATTACCCTAACAAATTTACTCATTCTATTGGACAAGTGCATATCGACAAAAAACAACCTTAGGAGTAGAATATTATCATTTAGGTCCACTTGTATTAGATTAGGAAATTTATTATTATTTAATTCAAAGAAGAGTTAAAAGAGTTAAAATCCATGTTTATTTACTAAAACATTTTTAATATAGGGTAATACAAAAGATATATTCTATTGTAAGTATTAATTATAAATATAAAATTATTTACTAGATAATTTTATTTTATTTATAATTTTTAGACATAAAATAATTTAATTTATTTATGACACACCGGTGATGTAGTAATTACCTAATTAATGAAATATTAAAATAATTGATATTATAAATATTGAAATAAATGTAATTTGATACTTTTTATGAATTCCACTAATTTTCTATGTTAATATGACATACTAGTATTGATTATATAAATTTTTTTCGAATTAATAATGCTGTTATGAATTTATCAAAAACAAAATACCCAATAGTGTCAAAATTGACATAAAAGACTTTTTAAAACAAATATTATATTATTAATTTATATTCAATTCCTAAAAATCTAAGGATCATCCAAGAGACTTATATAATGATAGTTGTATCATTAATGGACCACTTGTGGGTCTTTTGGATGTATATACTATGTTTATTAAACATATAATATAAAAATATAAAAAAAAATTGTAAAAGTAAAACTAATTAACTAAGAGTTAATACTTAAAGATAAGGTTAATATAATGACCCAAACATGTCTAAATTCTATTGGTTGTGTGGTTTCCGACCCATCCCCACCTTAACCTTTAAATAATAAACTTTGGAACCATTAGAAACCGAATATGAATTTATTTTAAAATAATATTTTTTGCTTTTCCAAAGGTGCCCCTCACCCCTCTTATAAAAGGGCACTCCCCCTTCTCACTAATTCACACATTCAAAGCCTTTTTACTCAGCCAAACCCTGACCAAATACTCTCTCAACTTCTCTCACTACAACCTTTAGGCCTTAGTTTGATTTGAAATCCAACCTAAGGATCCCTTTTGATGAAATCAAAAGGAAGAACCCGGAAGAGAGATAATGTTTTCACCACCCTCTTTCAAGTTCCTTTCTTCTTCAACTTATTCTTTCATTGTTATTTATATTCTAAAATAATAACTCCACTATCTTATATATACTATTATTTTATTATAAATATGTTACAACCATATTCAGTATTCTATCCATCATTCGAATGGCATGTCACCATACATGCGTACGTACGGCTTACCGTCTCCACGTCGTGGTGCAATTTTCATTCAATAAATTATTATTTGTATGGGTATAATAATGATGTGTAATTCATGTAAATAATAAATATAACATGATAATTTTTCTGTCTATATGATATACCATCCAATTATATATTATTTTAACATCAAAAGAATGATATTGTCGCTCGTGCGTACGTACGGACTACCATCTCCACGAACGCGATGAGATTTATTTTCCATCGTATCCATTCAAGTATAATTCTCATTTTATGATTAAAAATAATTTTTAAGGACATGATATAATTCTGTATATGAATAATATACAGCCTATCCATAATAAACATGTCTTACGTAAAAAATAATATAAAGGAAAACGAGTAAGTTAACACCCGAAATGACAATAATACTAAGATATTATTAACAAATCAATGTTAAAAGATCATAAATGATATCATATTAATGTAAATGATTCTTTTATGATTAAATAAAAATTATTTCACCATTATTAAGGAGGTTAACCTACCGTCTATGAAGGAAAAAGTACAAAGTAAGGGGTTTCTTATCTCACTCTTAATTTCGTGAGAATTCCATTGTTCACCACTTATTTATTGCATGTGGTGTATGTGAACTGACCATAATTGAATTGATTGTGTAATAAAAATTAATTTATGGTTATTTACATCATAATTGTATGATCCTTTTTTCATGGGTGTATGTTTCGTAAGTTACCCAATCGATAAGGGAATTTTAAATTTAAATTTCCACTCATTTGGATTTACGCATATTTCATTGATTATTTTACTCCAAGATTATGTGTGGAATCACTATTCATTTTATTATTTCATAATTTCCACTTCCCTTCATGTGGATATACTTTATGTACACATAATCACTCCATTGATAAATTTTCAAGTCATCGATTTGAACATGATAAGTGTAATTTTAACTCAATCTCCATTTGTTGAGTTAAATATCCAATTCATTGGTGTTGTTTTTACAAGAATATGTGTTAATTTCCTCGGATTGATTTACAATGAATATCCAATCATATTGAGTGTATTTAAATTTGTCACACATAATTATGTCGTTGCTTTATCCTTAACTGGAGGATATGGTCTTTATAAGAGAATTCATCTCAATTTACATTCCATTGAGACTTCTTTGTTGTTATACACTAAATCAATTTTATATGGTGTATATAATGTACTTTGACATAGTATATCATGAATCCCTTTATTCTCATGATATTATAGAGTTTTATTACCTCAATTATTTTTATTCATGTTTCTCTCTTTTGGTTAGTAACTCTAACTAAAATATCATTTTAAAATGTTTTAATGATTTATCATTCTAAATCTTTCTCATTAATGTCCATGTTTTAAAAATGGTTTAAGGATTTATCTATATGGACATTAAAGTTTTCAAATCAAAATTACTTTTAAAATTTTAAAAGTGGTATGGGACAATTTGATTTAAAAATCTATTTTTAAATAACTTCTTGACAAATAGTGTTGATTTTAAAAGATTTCAAAAAAGGGGATATTTCCCTCTAATAGTTTTGATGATTATTTCCATCTATGTCAATATCCTTCATTATTCTCTATTGAGGGTAATCTGATATAATACAATCTTCCAAATTGTATCAAATGAGTTATGTTTGACTGTGGATGTGCTATTTTTATACCATTCATTGTTTGTGGTTAAAGTATTGACATTTCATATGCTAGTTTTAATATGAATGTTTATGTTATGTTTAAACCTGTTCATATGAAGAATGGATTGGACTTATTAAGTGACGGGTGGAGCCCGCTATAGCTCCTCAATGAATCGGTAGGTCTCATGAGACAAACTAAATGTCTTGAATGAGGCCTTGACACAATCTTATTTGTAGTCTTGGCACGAGGCCTTGGATACATGGTTATGATAATCTGGCATTATGCATTCCGTCATTATGAAAGTGGTAATTCATATTTTTATGTGATTATTTGACTAGTAGAATATCCATGTGAATAAGTAAATGGCATTATTTCATTTTATCCTTGCCATATTATGCTGGATTTTAAGTTTAAAAGGCTTTTGTTTTAGTTATACATTGACTTAAATTTTTATGTTTATTTATGAATGTTTCCTCTATATTGTTATCCTTACTGAGCATATGAGCTCACCCCTTTCAATGTTTTATTTTTCCCAAGATGTGAAAAAGTATTTTATGAATGACCTGTAGGGATAGTATGTGGGAATATGAAGACAATATGTTGTTGTAGTTTTTCACTTATTGATGTAATGTAAACTTTATGAATATATCTAGTGTTTCCAAGGATACTAAATTATCCGGTCTTTCGAGACTTGATCTTTCTTGTTATCATGCCAATGTTATGTAATAATGAAATGACTCTGGCTATCTAGGGTTGGGGTATTATAGTTGGTATCAGAGGAAGTTTAGTATAAACCTTGGAAGCTAGATTTAGATAAACTCTGATTAGAGCACGTAGACCTAAGATGAACGTTGAGGATTAGTATAGAAGAACTTCCTATTATTTTGGTATTCTAGAGATTTTGTGTGTTTTCTGAGAAATAAATCTAGTTCTGGATACGAGCAGGTAGAGGCGGCTCTGGAACAGATGTACCTAGGGGTAAAACCCGAAAACACCACTTTGAGCTAGACTCGAACGGGAACTGGTGCACGTCAACAGGCCATGATGCACTCCTTGTTACGACACTTCCGGGGGATATTCTTAGGATAATTTACATTTTATTTACAATCTGATTTGAAGTATTATATATATAAGATGAGATTAAATGACCTTGGTTAGTCCTAATGTGTTTCAAATTGAGAATATGGTGACATGTTAATCTATGAATTAATTTATGACTACTGTTACTCACACAATTCTTTCTAGTTTTAGTCAATGGCAGGATTCCATGGAAGTCATAGTGACTTCGAGAATGATGTACAAGGTGGGAACGTTGGTGGAAATGAGCAACAAAATGGAATGTTGATAGGCGTAAAAGATATCGTCTTTATGCCAAATAAATTTTCCAAAAATATGATCAACAATATATATATTAACCAATTCCCGGACTCAACAAAGAAGAGAAGGTGGTGAATGGTAAGAGCTCCAGCAGTGGAGACCATGGAGGAAGGAATCTTCAATTTCCATCATGCAGGAAATATGGAAGGAGACACCCAGGAAAGTGTCTCAATGGGATAAAGAAATGCTTTACGTGCAGGAAGGAAGGACATAAGGTGAAGAATTGTCGAAGAAAAATGAAGAGTACTATGTAAGAAGATAAAAATGGTCCCAAGAATCCATTTTCAGTCATTTGATATAAATTTAGGGGACCTGGCCATTACCCGAGTGAATGCCCTATTCTATATGATATTTTCTTGGAAAAAGAAGAAGTTATGTGGAAATAAATGGTTGGAGAAATGTTTAAAAAGTATTGGTGCTCCTTGTTGATGGGTTTACATTGGAATAATTTTATCTTGTATTTTTAACCCTCCAGTTTTCCATGTGAGAATGATTTTTGAGGAAGAATTATCTTTTCTCTTGTGGATATAGTTATAAATAACCATTTGGTTTTATATGATTGTTGGGTTTGAGGCAATTATAAGTTATTATAATTAGGGAGGGAAATGAAAGGTATGAGATAATATTTGTGGTTAAATTATGTTATGGTTATTTTGAGGAATTTATATCATTTTGGTAGTGTTATAAAATATAGTTTTTGAAAATGTACAACACGCAGACCATGTGACAACCCGTCGCGTCGGAAAAAGCTGTGGGAATCGAACCCACAACCAAAGTGCGATTTGGATTTATCGCCTACCACTAGACTACGTGAAGTCCCTGGTTCGTGTGACTATTATTTTTAGTTAAATGATAGTATTGATCAATAATAATTTGATTTGGGATCTTATGTTTTATCAAATTAATACCCGTACTATAGGAAAATGATTTGGTGATTAATTGATAAATGTTATTTTAGAAGTTATTCGCTTTGTTGTGAACACTATATGCCCAAGTAAAATAGAATAGTATGGGATTTCATTTGAGGAGTAATTATTGATTTTTATCTATGTTTTTATTGTGGATTTATAGTGATTTGGGTTATTTATGGAAATGATTAGGTTAATTACTTTTAAGTATGCAACTTTAAGAGTAATTAATGTCATTTGGAGATACAATTTAATGTGGAAGACTACATTCATATATGTTTTGGGTTTCAATATTAGTTTGGATTATATTGAAGGATTTTAAGGACAATTGATTATTGAATTGTATTTATTTAACTTTGGGGTATTGATGGTTTAATTTTAGAAATTAAGATTAGTGTATTTTTTCTCTAATGGAATATCCATTTGGGGGATCATTAGATATTATACTAACCATTTTGGTTTTGATTAATCTCTAAAGACAAGGTAAATATATAGTTTATCTTACGTGGATCATGTATTTCTATAGAAGTTAATTCTAGCTCTTCTATTGTGACCAAGTCTTCTTGAATACTCATTGTTCAAAAAAAATTAGTAAGTGGTAAAAATGTATTAAATAATGAAACTCTACTTAAAAAGTAAGTATATATCTTTATGTTCATAGTCAATATCATAAATTAATTCCTCGTCCTTATGTAATGAATCTTAAAACAAAAAATGTTGTTCGTTTACTTTTCCTACTGGCAGAATAATGATCGTGTGTCCCAACACAAGTTTGTGATTTTCTTATTGTTAACTTTCTCCTGATCATGTTTTCTATCCCTCTCCATCAGAACATAACACTTAGTTTATCGCCCATATCCATTTTTCCTACATGGAATCCTAGTATGGGTTATCTTGGGTGACATTTATACCTCTCTTCCTTTCTTTTAAAGTGATAGTTTTATTGACTCTTTTTTCAATGTAGGACTATCCATTATATTCTCAAGCCCAATTTTAAAAAATTGTGAGGACGCAATTTATTGAAGTAGGGGAGAATGTAACAGCCCAAGCTTGCAGGATACATTTCCCTTTAAACAATTCAATGGCGTGCATTGTACGCAACTTCGAGATTCTAACACACCACAACCAATCAAACCAGTCATTATGAATAGTAATAACTAATTTTTGAAATTTTATAAATTTTATCTTTCTAAATGGACTTCATTTTTTGATTCTTAATATCGAAAATAGCTTAGGGTGAAATTTTGGTACTTTTCGAATAACTTTCATATTTTGATGAATAGTGAAAATGACTAAATTTTAATTAAAAACAACTTTTTAATCAAAATAATTAATAGTAATAAATTATAAATTTGAGTGGTTTTAAAGTATATTTAGAATATATTTTTACCATTTAATACAATTATGGTCATTGGATGTAATTTCACATTTAAACCAGACATAAACAAGTGTTAATCTTTTGACAGTTATTATCTCTTAAAAACATGCTATTTGTTTTGACAACAGGAATTATTTTTTAAATTAATTAATGCTACTGATATGTTTTTAATTTGGTAAAATAGAAATAATTTTTTAATTCCTAATATCAAATATATCTTAGGCCTAATTTTTGGTATTTTTCTGGAAACTATCATTTTTGATGAATAGTGAAACCACTAAGTGGTAGTTAAAAAACTGAATTTTTTATAAAACAAAATTTTACCGCTTCTGTGAGTGGAATTCCTAAAATCCGAGAAACACGTTTAATTTCATGGAGTAAAATGTGGTTCAATGAGATGAAAATATTTTTTGGTGAATAGTAACTTTTTACTTTTATTTACCACGGTTAAAAGTAAATAGGGTAATTAAGGGTAAAAATGATATTAATATTATCCTAACAAATGTCCTAATTCTATTGGAAAATTTCATCTCAACCAAAAACAAACATAGGAATAAAATATTATCATTTAGGTCCACTTGTATTAGATTAGGACATTTATTATTATTTAATTCAAAGAAGAGTTAAAAGAGTTAAAATCAATGTTTATTTACTAAAACATTTTTAATATAGGGTTATACATAAGATATATTCTATTGTAAATATTCATTATAAAGATAAAAGGATTTAATACATAATGGTATTTTATTTATAATTTTTAGACATTAAATAATTTAATTTATTTATGACACAATGGTGATGTAGTAATTACCTAATTAATGAAATATTAAAGTAATTGATAATATAAATATCAAAATAAATGTAATTTTAGACTTTTTATGAATTCCACTAATTTTCTAGGTTAATATGACTTATTATTATTGATTATATAAATTTTTTTCGAAGTACTAATGCTGTTATGAATTTATCAAAAACAAAATACCCAATAGTGTCAAAATTGACATAAAAGAGTTTTTAAAACAAATATTATATTATTAATTTACATTCAATTCCTAAAAATCTAATGTTCGTCCAAGAGACTTATATAATGATAGGTGTATCATTAATGGACCACATGGGGGTCTCTTTTATGTATATAGTATGTTTATTAAACATATAATATAAAAATACAAAAAGAAATTGTAAAAGTGAAACCAATTAACTAAGAGTTAATACTTAAAGATAAGGTTAATATAATGACCCAAACCTGTCTAAATTCTATTGGTTGAGTGGTTTCCGACCAATCCCCACCTTAACCATTAAATAATACATTTTTGAGCCATTAGAATCCGAATATGAATTTATTATAAAATAATATTTTTAGCTTTTCCAAAGGTGCCCCTCATCCCTCTTATAAAAGGGCTCTCCCCCTTATCACTAATCCACACATTCAAAGGCTTTTGGCTCGGCCAAACCCTGCCCAAATACTCTCTCAATTTCCCTCACTACAACCTTGAGGCCTTAGTTTGATTTTAAAGCCATCCTATGGATCCCTTTTGATCAAATCAAAAGAAACAACCCAAAGAAGAGGTAATGTTTTCACCAACCTCTTTCAAGTTCATTTCTTCATCAACATCTTATTTTTTTGTTATTTCTATTATAAAATAATAAATCCACTATATTATATATATTGTGATGTTATAATAAATATGTTACAACCATATTCAATATTTTATCCATCCTTTGAATGGCATGTCACCATAGGTGCGTACGTACGACTTTCCGTCTCCACGTCGTGGTGCAATTGTCATTCAATAAATTATTATTTAAATGGGTATAATAATGATGTTAAATTCATGTAAATAATAAATATAACATGATAATTATTCATTCTATATGATATACCATCCAATTATATATTATTTTAACATCAAAAGAATGATATCGTCGCTCGTGCGTACGTACGGACTACCGTCTCCACGAACGCGATGAGATTCATTCTCCATTGTATGCATTCAAGTATAATTCTCAATTGATGATTAAAAATATTGTTTAAGGACTTTATATAATTCAGGATATAAATAATATACAACCTATCCATAATAAACATGAATTACATAACAAAGAATATAAAGTAAAACGAGTAAGTTAACACCCGAAATGACGATAATACTAAGATATTATTAACAAATCAATGTTAAAAGATCATATATTATATCATATTAATATAAATGATTCATGTATAATTCAATAAAAATTATTTAACCATTATACAGGAGGTTAACCTACCATCGACCAAGGAAAAAGTACAAAGTATGGGGTTTCTTATCTCACTCTTAATTTCGTGAGAATTCCATTGTTCACCACTTATTTATTACATGTGGTGTATGTGTAATGCCCATAATTGTATTGATTGTGTAATATAATCTAATTTATGTGTATTTACATCATAATTGTACGATCCTTCTTTAATGGGTGTATGTTTTGTAAGTTACCTAATCGATAAGGGAATTTGAAATTTAAATTTCCACCCATTTGGCTTTACGCATATTTCATTGATTATTTTACTACACGATTATTTGTGGAATAACTATTCATTTGATTATGTCATAATATCCACTTCCCTTTATGTTGATATACTTTTGGTACACATAATCACTCCATTTATAAATTCTCAAGTCATCTATTTGAACTTGATAAGTGTAATTTTAACTCAATCTCCATTTGTTGAGTTAAATATCCAATTCATTGGTTTTGTTTTTACAAGAATATGTGTGAATTTCATCTGATTGATTTACACTGAATATCCAATCATATTGAGTGTATTTAAATTTTTCACACATAATTATGTCGTTGATTTTTCCTTAACCGGAGGATATAGTCTTTATAAGAGAATTCATCTCAATTTACATTCCATTGAGACTTCTTTGTTGTTATACACCAAATCACTTTTATATGGTGTATATAATGTACTTTGACATATTATATCATGACTCCCTTTATTCTCATGATATTACAAAGTTTTATTAACTCAATTATTTGTATTCAAGTGTCTTAATTTTGGTTAGTAACTCTAACTAAAATATCATTTTAAAATGTTTTAAAGATTTATCATTCTAAATCTTTCTCATTAATGTCCATGTTTTAAAAATGGTTTAAGGATTTATCTATATGGAAATTAATGTTTTCAAATCAAAATTAATTTTAAATGTTTAAAATTGGTATTGGAAAATTTGATTCAAAAATCTATTTTTAAATGACTTCTTGACAAATAGTGTGGATTTAAAATGATTTAAAAAAAAGGGATATTTCTCTCTAATAGTTTTGATGATTATTTCCATCTATGTCAATATCCTTCATTATTATCGATTGAGGGTAATCTGATATAATACAATATTCCATATTGTATCAAATGAGTTATGTTTGACTGTGGATGTGCTATTTTTATACCATTCATGGTTTGTGGTTGAAGTATTGACATTTCATATGTTAGTTTTAATACGAATGTTTATGTTATGTTTAAACCTGTTCATATGAGGAATGCATTGGACTTAGTAAGAGACGTGTGGAGCCCTCTATAGCTCCTCGATGAATCGGTAGGTCTCATGAGACAAAATAGTGTCTTGGCATGAGGCGTTGACAAAATCTTATTTGTAGTCTTTGCACGAGGCCTTAGCTACGTGGTAATGATAGTCTGGAATTATGAATTATGTCATTATGAAAGTGGTTATTAATATTTTCATGTTATTATTCGACTAGTAGAATATCCATGTGAATAAGTAAATGGCATTATATCGTTTTATACTTGCCATATTATGCTGGATTTTATGTTTAAATGGATTTTTTTAGTTATACATTGGCTTAAATTTTTATGATTCTTTATGAATGTTTCCACTATATTGTTATCTTTACTGAGCATCTGAGCTCACCCCTTTCGATGTTTTATTTTTCCCAGGATGTGAAGAAGAATTTTATGAATGACCTGCAGGGATAGTATGTGGGAATATGAAGACACTATGTTGTTGTAGTTTTTCACTTATTGATGTAATGTAAACTTTATTAATATATCTAGTGTTTCCAAGGCTACTAAACTATTCGGTATTTCGAGACTTGATATTTCTTGTGATCATGCCAATGTTATGTAATAATGCACCGACTATATCTATCTAGGTTCAGGGCGTTACATCCCCCATTATATCCATGCTCCATGTCACGAAAGTATTCCATGCACCCCATTCCCATGATGGGATCCCTACACATGATATATGCATGGACATTGATATTCCCATAAAGGGTGTGTGTATGAAAACATGTAGGACATTGAGGATGTTTTTTATCATGATTTATAATATCTATGATTGAATAAAAGGATTCTAAAATGGTAAAAAAATAGCAAATCATTACTAGAATTAATTTTCTAACCAATCCACTATAAACAATAATTTTACACGCTTCATTTCTTTGCTTGAAGATATTAGAATGATTGTGGATATGTAAAAATAATGTGTACATGATAGAAGGTTCTAATAGTTGTATGTGAACATCTAATACATTTAATAATATAATAGGCCATCATACACTACTTTTATCTATCAGTTCAGGTAAAATTATACATCATTCCCAATAATTGCCACATAATTTAGGTTGCATACACCATCAGGACCAACTGTCATATCCCAGGTCAGGTAAAATATGATCGTCATGCCCCGAAGTGAGGACACACATGTAAAACATATCTATAATCAATATCAACCTCATCATCAATTAACATTATTTTTCAATACATTCTCCAAATATATGGAATTTTATCCCCGGTGGGTCCATCTTTCACCATATTATAATGCGTAGAACAAAAATATAGCACATACAAAAATATATCACATTGATTTTATGGTATATAATGAACATAACCATATAATTTGATGAGTGTGATGAAAATATAAAACTCATTAACATGTGATAAAAAATAACATGGTCTAAAACATATTCGAATGCATCATCATGTCATGAAAAAATCATAAAAATTGCCTCATCATGGTAATTAACTTTCTACCCTGGGGTTTTTGTTGTCAAAATCTTGTTTTACCATTGTTTATAATAAGAAATATTTAGTGGAAAGATATAAAACCAAGAAAAAATCCTTATGTTCCCTTTGTCATTGGTTTCTAGAGGTCAATATTTTCATCAGTTCAAATTACTCACCAAGGATTCATAGATCTAATTCTTTAAAATTATATAATGAAAAAATAATAAATTATATGAGAAAATATCATACTATCTAATGGATGATCCAAAATAATCATGATAATTCTATATTTTCATCCAATGGTAATTTATAAATTTCTTATTTAATACTATGAACAATATAATTTTCTTTAAATTTTATAAAATCATATTTAAAAAAATGTAAATATGATTACCAGGGAATTACTCATTGAAGAAAATTTCTCATGAAAATAACAAGGGGAGGGAGTTTTATACATTAATATAATATCGGAACAAAAATATTCTTTAGTCAAGGTGGAATTCAATGATATTTCACAAATGAATTTCTATACAACTTAGACTCAAATGGATCACCATAATCAGAGGAAAAAAGATATGGTTATTTTTTAAATTCCAATACCACATGTAAAGAAGTATAATTAAATCCAAAATATATGTAAATAATCTAATTATTCTTCAAAAAAATTCTTTATAGTGAGGGATTTAGATTTATAAAAACATTTGACTTATTGAAAATGAATCATAAGAATTTAATTAGATTATTTTTGAGATATAAACCCAATGAAATGTTCTGTAGGTGTGATCTTGGGAATATGTAACATATTCAATGGTTATGAAAATATCATCCTAAAATCGAATCTCTGTAAGGTAATAAGGTTTTACGCATACTCATCACAAATCATTCAAATAAGAAAAACATATTAAACCTAACTAGTCAAGATATGTACACTTATGAAACCAATGAGAACTAAGGGTTACCCTTACAAAACTGAAGCTACCCTTACCAAAATATTAGAATATTAGGGTTACCCTTATATAGATAAATTCATACTCAGACATAACCATTATAAATAAGGGTTACTATTAAAAAATTCCTTTCTAACCTTAATTAGTACCTAGGTACCATTGTGGAGTTGCAATGTTACCCCTACACAGCCTTTGAATTTGGGGGATTTCCCTTATCCAATGCTTGCCCTTCCCTTATATATCCTATACAATAGAGACCATAAAATTACATAGTTTCTTCCTTACCTTTCCATATCACATATAAAAATGTTCTTACTCTTCTATATATTATATAAAATTACCCTTATAATTAGCAACAGAATCGAACAAGGGAATCAGCCTAATGAAACATAATGAATATAGAAATTACCATTATATATATCTTCAAATACCTCTTACCATTATGAATTAAATTGAATAAATATCATAAAAAAATTCATATTTGGTGAATATAATTAATTTTTTATTGATTTTTATGAATTGTTTCTATGATAATTACTTTATATTTCAATGTTCATCTAGAAAAAGTGAAATTTTCAATGCATAGTTGAAATAAAATAAATTTCTTTATGATATATATGTGTGGTATCAATTCATCTAGTACATTTTTTAAATTTTTAATTTTAATAGTTTCTCATTTTCATTACTTATAAAAATAAGTTATAGGACTAGGATATCCCTCAACTGTAGAATGAAAGTCCACATAGCCATCCAAAGGGGCTGGTTGGTAGTGCTATCCCATCAGAGTGTCAGTATAGTCTGGAAGAGCATGTGAGAATCAAGACAGTAGTTTGTAACATGGGTGGTGAACCTTGCATGAAGTAAGGGTGTGGAAAATCCCATCATTTCACTGGAATACGGGGGATAAATCTCACATTCCCATGGGAGGACTAGCTCCTCGGGGTGGTGTTGTATGTGACAAATGTGGGAGTCCTATATATCCCAAATGAATTTATTGATCAAAAGAATACATAACTTTTCTTATAAGTGTGTTTATATCATCCAACCGTTTTGGATATGGGACACCTTTAATCAGGGTTAATATTCACATTTTAACTAAAATTGTTCAATTCCCCCTTAAAACAACTCGCTTCTTCCTCATACAGAAACCTCCATCTAGCTTTAGTGCATGCCACCATCTACACTCATTTTCTGCCACATTCTTCACTGATTACAGCCATTTTCATTTATGGATGAAATTAAACTCCATCAATAATTCACTATTGAATCCCTTGATCACATGAAATCAAATATTAAGCCTCTTATGATCCCCAAGAAAAATTTTTAGGAAGCTCCTCCATCCACTTTCAATGCTGGATAAAGTATAGTTCATTCCATATCACCACTTCCATAAATGAATCTATACTTCCACAACCCAATGTAATCCATATAGTCATTCCACATGATCCATATTGGACACCATGGTAGGGGATTCTCGATAGTTCCCCACATCAGTTGTTTTCCAAATTGTATTTACAATCCCAATATCATCAGGTGTTTCCTTTTTATTCACCATGGTACATACATAGTAAATTTTGAATGATGTTCACTATGGATTTGGGAGACATTATGTTGGATTAAGTCACCTACCATAGTCTACAAAAATAGTGTTAATCCCCCTTAAAAAAGGATTTTATACCCTTTGGGGTGGGATTCCACTGAGGGTCTTGAGGCTGATGTGTTTATTTTTTTCTTTTATTTTCACATGTATTTTTCATTAATTTTTTTTAATATTATGTTTAATTTAAATTTTAAAATTTAAATTAATAAATATAAATCATTCATTGTTTTTTTTGTTATACCACCCCAAATGACATTATTATACTTTGTATTCTCTTATTTTTTTCATTTTTTATTTTTGTTTATTCTTCTCGTATTCTTTTAACATTCACTATATTTATAATATATTATTATATTATTTTAAATTTCTTCCCTCTTTTATCTCTCTCTCTCACGGTCTCTAATATCATCTTTTATTTTATATTTTTCTCACTTATTCTATTATATACCATTTACCCAATGTGATATCTTACTCTTAGTAATCAGAGGTTAACCAAAATATTAGCCCAAGAGAGGTCAAAGGGTTCTTGAACTCTCTCATAATGTTTGATTTATTTTTGTGATAAATGAGAGTAACATGCATGGGTGTGAAGAAAGTCTCAAACTACATGCACTCAAATTTATTTCTATTGCATTATTTAATATATTATCCATATATCCATTTGATAATTATCTATATTATAGAGTTTATTAAATCAATGGATGAAATGAAATTGATAAATCCAGGTCATGGGGGATGTCACAGAATCGACCAAGACCAGTCATCCTCCTTTAATATAGGAGGAGGTGGAATTGATATTGATTATAGGAAGTAATGATTTCAAAAGAAAAATTCAATTAAAATAATAATAAAAAATCATGATCTTTAAATTTAGGATTATTGAACAAAAATTACACAAATAAATGAAAATAATGATATAATCCAAAACTGAACCAAAAACCATGTTCTTTATTGCTCAATTGATTTTTTTCACATTGAATGATAGTATAAGTATAAATATTATTAATTCATGTCATTTAAATATATTAAAGAATAAAAAACCCCCCTTTATTTCATAAAATTATAAAGAAAACAATGAGAAATATATTATGTGAATTAGATTGTGTGACTCAACCAAAAAAGAGAAGATCATCCAGTGAGAAGACACTAGTTAGAAACTGTGCTGCACTTCAAAAGTAATTTTATTCTTCTATAAATTTTGATATGCATAAATCAAAACAATCATCATTTCCCAAAAATACATCGATATTTTATTGAATTTGTATGTTTTCAATTTTTGATAGATTTAATTTATTTTAATCAAACCATTAAAAATTATTATTCCGTGATCTTTACAAACAAACATGTTTTAAATTCTACGAAAAATACCCTCTATTGTACAAAATAGTACATAAAAATGTTGAAGATGTGTCTCTCCTAAAAAATATTGATAAACTCACTAACCTGCTCAATCATATGATAAATTTATATGATAAAATTATTTCATTTCAGGGGATGTAAGATATGATTGATGGATTCAATGTTGATTATCACTAACTGAAGTCCAAAAAGGAAGTGACACTTGAGATACCCATTTTTACTAAAGATATAAAAGTGGTTAAGGCCCATATTTAGGAGAATCCACTGCCCAATAATATAAATATCTAGATCTAGATGACAATTATAATCTATAGTGGATTCATAATGATGAAGAAATTCATGTGGAGGGAACTTGTTGATATAGAATTGATCTAGATGATTTCCAAAATGTGTGTGAGTTATAACAAGATCTTTATAATCCTTACAATGTATAATAAGGAGTTCCATTTCATGTTACTCTATCCATGGAATGGGATACCTCCAAATAAATAATAATACTTCAATAATGGATGAAGGATCCCAAATAACTACCTCCACATTATAGTATCCAACATGAAGAGGAACCATCCATTTAAATAGAGGTTGAAACTAAACCAATTCAATGAGTTAATATAATATCAAACTCCATTGAATTTGATTTTAATCAATATTAGTTGAATAATAATTCAAACTAATTTTAAATTTAAAATAATTAGAATATTTTATATTCCCTATAGGAAGATGAAGAACCTATTAATGAAATTATTGATGAATACATGGAACCTTGTAATTTCCATAGGCATAAATTTGAGGAATCCCCTGGAAAAATCATGTAGTTGTTCCTGAGGAAATTAAGACAAAGACTTATAATATTTAATGGTTGAAATTACATATTAAAAATTCAAATTGAAATTTTTTTTGTTAAAAATTTCTTCTTATTTACCCATTAACAATTCAATTATGATGTCTATGTTAATCCCGCACTAGTAGAGGGGGATAATGTTTCAAAAGATCCATCCATGAAGGATAAAGATCCATATATCATCTTAACACCTCTATAAAATATATAGATAATTCTAAATTTCTGTGGGTGGGGGGGGTATCATATACAATATCCATAGATCATTATTAAAAAAAATGTAAGATATAAAAGATAAAAAAATCCACATGTGGTGGTTCAATTCTAATAAGAACCATCCACTATCAGACTATAGATAATACATGGCACTTCAATAAAGAGGAAGTATTAATTCATTTACCACTTTGGGGATCTTTCCAAAACATATCCATCTATTCTATTTTTAATAAAAAAATTAAATTTCAGTATTATGATGAACTCCATCATGAATCCCACTCCATATTCTCTATTTTAAAATAAATTAAATGATCCTTCTTTTTACTTAAATAATGTTTCATTTTAGGTTCATAATAGCTTAAGGAACCCATAAAATAGTAGATCCAGAGGAATTTGTTTTAAAGGAAAAAGGAATTCATGTTTTATTTTTATCTTCTACACTCCATATGTTTTTTTTCAAGCAGCATGGTTTCATATTTAAAATGGAAAATTGTTTTCTCATTCTTGGATTTAGGCTTTACATGACATATCGATTAGATATGAGTTTCTAAGGAATCATGTGATACCCAGATTTAGATTTCAATGTTTATAAGATTAAATGCGTAAATTGGAGAATCTAAGGATTTAAGTGATGCATGGATATTAAAATATGGAATCATGGATTGAGGAAATTTTATTATTAATGTAAATTAAATTATCATTCAATTTTCATTCTTTGAATTTTAAACATTCATTGAATTTATTTTTTATCATTAATAATGCCTTCTGTGATTTTATAATATTATATGTTCCCTTCCTTGTTGGATTTCTATTCTACTTACTTCCTATTTATTCTAGAGAGTTTTTCATGAGTGATCTTGGGATATATCACAGACCATAACATGAATTTAATCTTTTGAATGACATAATTATGTATAAAAACATTTAAAAATACTGAGGAATATTTAAAAAAGATATATCTTTTATGAAAACCATTAAATCTTTGTTTATTTCACACGTAGAAACTATGAATGAACATGTTAGGGATGAGGCACCATTCTAGAAATTTTTATCCATTATTAAAATATTCTTATTATATTTGTGACATTTTAAAGATAAGGTTTGGGGTTGATGGCATTAATGGAAAATGGAAGATTTAAATTGTAATTACAAAGTTTTAGGGTTATAATTGTGTGAAAAAATAAAAATATTTTTATTCACACATTATACTATTTATTTTCCAAATAATTAAAATAAAAAAATATAAAGTGAAAAAAACAATCAAAAATTTTAAAAATTGTGTTCAGATTTGGAAAAACCAAAAAATCCAATGATAGACAAATGATTTTTATCAAATATTCTTAGGTGGGTAATCTGAGGTTTATTCAAAGTATTTCCTTCAATAAAAACATTTTTTTGAACAAATGTATAGTAGAGAGAAAAATTATAAAAGGGGAAAAATCATTCATTCTGCCAAATTTGGGCATGATTGTTATGTTGAGATTTAGAGGATGTTTATAATTTTCTAAATTATAGGTGTCATTTTAATAAAACATTTAATTAAAATATCAATGTTGATGATTTATGAGATAATCCTCTTCATTGGACCTCAATTTTTTTTATATCTCCCAAAAACCTTATACATAAGTGAAATTTGAACATTAATTAAAATCCCTCATGATTTCTAGTTTTTATAATTTACAATGTTGAGATAATATATAATTTAAAATCCTATATATAAGGATAAGGATCTCATGATATGTCAAAAACTACACATGAATTGAATCATGAGAGATGATTGGAAACATTTTGAATTAAGGTAAATAATGAATTATCATGTTTTATAACGGTTGATTAAGGAACATGAATAAAAAAAATTAATGATCCGTCATTTTTAAATGGGTAAATGAAAAATTATTGATTTTATTATTATTTTTTAAATTGAGAAATTGAATTTATGTTTTTTTTTAATTTGAAATATTTATTTCAAATTGATAATAATTTTCTTTTACTACATGGATATTTTAATATTTATTGAATTTTTTCCCTGTAATATACATGTTGAGGCTTTATGATTTATGGATAGAAAGGATTATATGTGTTTAAATTTTAGAGATTCATATTTTCTGAATATTTATAAATATTTTTTGATAGTTTTAGTATGCTTTTCTATGACAAAACCCAAACTTGTCGATATTTTTTAATGAAATTTTAAAATGTTAATGTGAAGTTAAAATAGAATGAAAATTATATTTTTATGAACTGTATGTGTGATACTAATTTTAATAATATATTCATTTTAATTTATTTTTTTAATACTTTCTCTGTTGGTTTAGGTGAGAAAAATAGGTTCAAATATAAGACCATCCCCCAAACATTGACAAAATTTATACGGAGAAATCTCAAGGGTATGGCTAGACTTTTAATCACATAGGAGGATCCTCATAACCTGATATAATGTAGGGGAATCATACATGAGTGGTGCACCATGGTTGGATAGCATAATCCATTATAAGGTTGGGATGACTCCTATTAGTGAATTTTATAGTGGTGGTCAAGACCGCATAAACGTGGGGGGAGAAAATCATCAGGATGGTGTGGTATGAAATGATAGTGGATGTTCTCAGGCTCCTGACAGACATTGTTAAGAAACTATTCATGAATCTTTTCTTTTATGGGATCATTAATCCCCCCCACTATTTTGGTGTTGAACACCTTAAATCCATGTTATTGTTCACATTTTAACTAAAACTCTACCATTCTACCTATGCAACACTATTTTGTGCCTCAAACAGAAACCTTCATTAATCCTCACCTAATTCCACCTTATTCAAAAATAGGTTGTGATTTTAGTCACTAAGAAATTTCATTATCACATTTAGGAGATCTCAAACTCAAGCTATCCTTCACCATTGAATCCCATTATCACCTTTAATCACATAAAAATCTTTATATGATCCCCATGAAACAATTTTTGATGTTTCGTCCAACCTTATTAAAGTTAGGAAGAAGTGGATTCCACCCTTGATCAACATCTCTAAGAATGAGGCTCCACTTCCTCAACTCCACATACTAAATGTTTTCATTCTACTAAATCCATGCATTAAACTGGGGGATGGAAATCTTGAGACTGCATCACATTTTCTACTACCCACATAATATTGAAACAACACTAATCATTGTGTTTCCTTTTTATTCATCCAGTGCCTCACATCGTTAAATTTGAAATATGTTCTCCTCATATATACGAAATTTAACGGAGGCCAGTGGTATATTTTGTATTCTATAAAAGGGGGATCATTCCCCATCATAAAATGTCCTGACACCCACTATGGAGGGATTCCACCAAGGGGGCTCGAGGTTGATTTTCTTCATTTGATTCCTTCATTTTAATTTTAATTTTCTTATATTTTTTTCCTTTCTATTTTTATTTTAATTCTAATCCTAAATTTTCTATTAATAAATATAATTGATGAATAGTTTTTTTGTGTTTCCTACTGCCCCATCCAATATACTTATTTTTCTTTTTATCTTTTTCTTATTACTTTTATTTTCAATTCATTGTCTATTCTTCTACCAACATTCTATATATTTATAATTTATTATTATTTAATTTCATTATATTTATAAATTATATCATTATCTATCATTTATTCTATTATTTTATTTTTTATCTATTTATTTCTACTTTTATAATTCTTCTATTTTTATCTCTTTCACCTAATAATAGGAGGCTGACCCTAGGCTTGTCACAAGAATGGTAAAGGAGTTCTTGAAATATCTCTTAATTTTTTTATGTTTTTGATAAACGAGAGTGGAATTAATATGTGTGGATAGTGTATCTCATGAAATTAACTATAATTTATTTATATTCCATTAATTAAATTTTTGTTTCTTATATCAATTAGATAGATCCTCAATTAATGGAGGTGAGCCAACCAATTGATGAAACAGAATCGATTGAGCCAGGTCTTGGAAGATGTTACACCCTAGACTATGGTGTTTCGTCATCGTAGATTATAGTAGGAGGTGGAATTGATATTTATTTTAATCATTCAATATTTCACAGTTACGAACTAAATATAAAATTAATTCACCATGAGATTTCATGTTTTCTTTATCAAACTAAAATTTAAAAAATAAATGACAATAATTATGGAACCAAAAATCAAACCTAAAACCATGTTCTTTTTTCCTTAACTCATTCTGATTAGCATTGAATTTTATTCTCAGTATAATTTCTGTATAAAATTTTATTTTAATATTTTTACAAAAAATAAAAAATAAAAAAACAATTTATTTCTTTAAATAAAAAAAAAATTAAGAAACTATAGACTAATTACATTATGTGAGTGAAAAAACTAGAGATTCTCCTCAAGTGAGGTGATCCCGGTTATCCACTATGACTCACTATGAAAATATTATTTTTTTATGACCTATGAAAGGGGAGTGTCAATTAACTTTATGAAAATTCATGCATACCCATGTTACATTTTTAAAAACATTAAAATCAATGGTTACATTTACGCAACACCATATAACTACAAATTAGGGATATTTTTATTTCAAAAATAGATTCTTGTATAAAAAGACATACTAACTACATAAAAAAGTTGGTTGGAATATCATTTTAAAATTGAGTGTAAAATTTCATCGATCTCTATAAGATAAGGTGTGCGGAATTTTAAATTTTATATCCTCAATCACATTCAAGTAAGATTTCTCCTTAAAATCATGGTTAACTACAATCCATATGAATAGATTTTTAGGATCTAATTTGACTCATATCACTTATATATATTTTTCATATAATTTCAAGAAAAAATTTCCATTTATTATTTAATTGATAGGTACCTTTTTCAATATCACAATCCATTTGGGAAATTCCAATATGATATAATTTGTATAACCAATTTGATCATGTTCTATACATTTCTATGAATTCCTCTCAATATCTGGAGGTCCCCGGAAATATTCCATGACGACTAAAGGTATATCCTAGCATCACTAATCATGTAATGAATATATAAATACCTACTGACTTGGGAATAATGGGAAGCTTCATCTATATCAATATAAGAAATTGAATATTTTTCCCACTCTCATTCGATATAAAAATATCTCAATAATGATAAAATATAAAATAACTATCTCAATAAAACTCTCATTAAATTTTTCATTAAAAAATATTACATCATTCCTCTCATTTAATATTAATTTCCAATGGTCATAAATCAGTACCACTTATAAAATAAGATTCCTACTAATCAACCAATTATATTTAATAACTTTTCATAGTATAACTCATAATTTTGTTTTCAATATTTATCTATTGTTGAGTAATATGAATATTAATACTCGAATTTCTTATACATTCCCATAACCTGGGACAGTTAGTGTTCTTGATATTGATTCAATCAAAAGAAGATAAATCTAAAGAGAGATATAAAGAGTTCAGAAGGTTATTAATAATGTCCTTTTCACCCTTAAGGCTAATCAACTTCAATAGTATTATAGATAAATATCTCCCTTGTTTAACTTTTAGTGATGTAGCATGCAATGTATTGAAAATAAATTCAAACCCACAGTAATGGATCAATAAATAAATACATTTTTTTGAAATATTGAAAAAATAATCACTTATAACTAAATATTTAACATAAAAATTTAATATCAAAGAATACCTAATTAAAAATGACTAACTTTTAAATATAAATAAAATCATTTAAAAAAATATCAACTCAATTTTAATAAAATAACATTCATCCCTACGAAAAGTCACTATAAATATATTTTTGTTATAATTTTCATAAAAAATGATTTTGAGGACATTATTTTTTTGTTTGATCTCTCAATAAATAAATCCTTAAATTGATGTGTATTATTTTTGAAGAGATTATTAGATTCAAGTATGTTTTGATAAGATAATTTATATCACATTTTAATAGTGTATGAATAGAATTGAATCCAAAATCCACCGTGGTTGTTTCCTTAGCAACACCCGATCATATATTTTTTTAATATTTAATCAACCTATATTTTGTAGTTAATAGGAAAACTGAGTGACTATTATTATATTAATAATATAATTATTATTTTAATTAAATGTGTTATATTTTTAATTTACACATTATATATAATCTTTACAGACTAGTGATAAGTATAATATTTGAAATTATCTCTAATCCTGTGATTTTTTATAATTTTATATAAAGAAAATTAGTTCCCCTCAAATACATTAAAATTATATTGGATGATTTTAAATGTGACTCATTTGGGTGTCTTGAAAACGATCAAAAAAAATAAAAAATATAATATATTGTCTAGTCATATTTATATATAACAATATTCTAAAAATTCCTCTATATAATATATTTTCAATCATCTTACAAACCTCATACGATTCAAGTTTAATGTTTGAACTCAAGGGAGTTTTATAAACCTTAATATTTTCATTTATATAATTCTTATGTAATAAGTGTCTGTATTTTCATTAATTAAAATCATTACCAATGTCTTTTTGAAGAAAATATAATACCAAAAACTAAATAAATTACCAATCAAGCACATTGAAAAATATTTTTTCATGCATTTTGAAAGGTCCTTAAATTAATTTTTATTTATAGATCTGAAAATTATATCATTTTGATAAATTTCAATAAGAATAATATCATTTTTTACGTTTTCCTTTTATAGTGTAGGGTTTTCCAATAAAAATTGAAAAAAAGGTAAAATAAATGAACACCACCATTCATAACATGAATTGGGGTTTTTTAAGACCATACATGAATTTCGTTTGTTTGGAAATAGAAATAGGAAGGTGATGGTTTTTAAAACCAATTGGTTGTTCAACTAAAATTTATATATTTATAAATCCATTTAAAAATAATATTTTACATCCTTATGAAATAATAAAAAATTCATATAAGAAATGAATTCTAAAAGGAATCTAAAGGAATTTAATTTATATATAGAGGAAAATGTATCTTCTTAATATATTGTTTGTTCTTAGTTAGAGAAATTGAAAAATAACAAAGATTAATTTATATTGAACATATTATGATCACACTTCTTATTTTTAAATCCTCTTTGGTTTCTCATAATCAAAAAATTTGTGGGCATGCCACCTAATTATCATAAATTTTTTCTCTTGAACTACTTTAACTCTAATTTCATTAATAAGAAATAATTATCCCCATTTAATTTCACATATCTTATTTCAGGTTTAATTTGAGGTTGTAAGGATGAAAATAATTCAATGATACTTACACTTATATTCTTGATTTCAAAATCTATGTTTTATAAAACATTCCAGAATGGATGGTTTTTAATAGTCCAAGGTTCTCCAGGAAGACAAATTTCAAGTTCTTCATATTCAACCCATTTTGTAATGAATTTTTCTGGTCCATATTTTATATCATCATAATTTTTATCATAAAAAATGGTTCAAAACAAAGTTTATCCAAATAATAAATTAGAACATTAATCTGAGTATGCTTGTGTTGAAAGTGGGTACATTCATTATATTTCACTTTAGTAAAATCTTCAAATATAAATGACTACTTATTGAAATATCTATATTCTTAAGACATTTTAGAGTATCCTAAGAAGATTAACTCATTATGTTATTTAAATAACATAAAATTATTAACCATTCTATTAAATATCTAAACATTACAATAAAAAACAATGAAATATTTGACCATAATTTTATATTGATTCATAACTCAAATGGTGTTTTCTTGAACAAGGAAAGTATTAGAAAATTATTGATTAAATATCATGTAATTTGAATTACATCAGGACCAAAATGTATTGGATTTTTAAATTCAAAAAACATTTCTCAATCAATTTATTTCATAGTTTAATTTATTATATCCAGAAAACCATCATTTTTATATTCCTTAATAGAATAATGATCTTTTTGATAAGATGATTTGATCAAACATAACCAAAATTAGGGTTTTAAAACTTTCCCCATGGTTACATCTCAAATAAATAATTTTATAATTATTTTAATTTTATCTGTCCTTGAGGTATTTATAAAAAACAACCCGAATCACTCTTATGTCTTTAAAAATGAAACCATGTAAATATTTATAAATCATCAACCAACACATAAATAAAGTATTTTCAACAAAATATTAATATCTGAGATGTTCTAAATTAATCAATGAAAAAATTATATTTGATTCTATAAGTGAAACCCTATATGATTCATTGAATGAAAAATTCTTTTATGTCGCATCATTCAATCATAAAATAGTTTTTAAAAATTTATTTTAATCAAAATCAAATACTATATTTTTATGATTACATTTTGTTGCGGAATAAATATTTCAATAATAAATAATTATGTCCCAAATCGAATATTTGTTAATTTTACCATTCAAATTGATTTTATATTTTTTATAAAACATTTTTAAATCAAGTGTTTATATAGTTTTAGTTCTATTTTATCTATATTTAAGTCATTTATCTTTGATAATAAAATAAATATCATCCAAAATTCATTAAAAAATCATTGTTGAAATGTTATTTACTACATATTAATTTGTGATTTAATGCTTGAATAAATAAATTATTAAATAGTACATGATGCGTATCTCCATTATATCCAACTATAATAATATTCCCTTTATTTTTTTAAACAAATTTGACATAGAATCCCATCATATAATACAGTTATTGGAAGTTATAAAATCTTCCAATCATATATATTGAGTATCTAATTTCCATAAACCATTTTACATTTTTATTCCTATAAATATTTATCTAATAAAAAATATAAAAACCGGTTTTTGGGTAACCAAATTATCTAGGGAACAATATATTTTGTTATCAGTAATTGCTTAAATTTAAATGATTTCACAGATAAACTAATTTCTATAATAATCATCGCTAATATAATATAATTTAAATAATTTAAATACAATATTTTCAAAAAAAACTAAGGATATATTTATCATTATTTATTAGAATATTGAAAATTTGTAATATAGTGAAATCAAGTAAGATTACATATGCTTCGGTGTTCATAACTAGGAAAAAAATTCCAATATAACATAGTTTTTCATTATTACTACATATTCCTTATTTTTCATTATTGTATTTATTTTTTTAATGAATTTTCATGAGGATGACCACCAACTTTTTAAACACACATGAAATATAATTTATATATTTTAGGTCAGTTATTAACTAAATTATTTTTCATCCTATAAAACACAAATTCAAGTAGATTCCACTAGTTTTGATTTTAGTTATAATATATATTTTTAAAGATATCCTTTTATAGATAAAAATAATAATGAATTTCATAAGGAATTTCAAATTATTCTTAAAATATTTATATTAGAATTTTAATAAATAAAAATATTCATTTAATTCATCCAATAAACAATTTTCATAATAATATATCTAATTTTTCATAAAATAATGAAATGATTGTACCTCTTGAATACGGGTCATACACCATATAATTTATTTCTAATTTGATTACTGGGTCTATGAATCTGCTAATGATTCATTGCTAGAGTCTTTAGAAGAAATCTATATTTCTTTAATACAGTTTTCTTTTTATTTGTGTAATCTGATAATATTTTTATTTCATTTTAGAATATTATCTTCTCCATCATTTGATTGAAATTAAGAATCATAATCCTAATAATCAAACATTCATAAAATCAAATTTTGATTAAATTACCATTTATTTTTTATACTTGTGATGGTATTTATTAAATCCATTTATCTAATTATAAATCTCAATGAACATTGCTTAAAAAACATAATGTAAAATATAATAATTTTAGCAACTTGATTCTTACTCATTTGATGAGTTAGATAGCAATTTCCCTTTATCATTTTTCACATACTTTGAAGTCGAATCATTTAATATATAATTTTTTATTTTAATTAATATATTATATGCAACTTGAACCTATATTGTTTCCTCAAACATCATGATATGTCATAATAATTCATTTATATTCATATAACTTATCATTTTCTATTATCTAATTATATGAAATATCCCAAACCATTTGGATGTTAATGCTCTTAGATTTTTATACTTCCTGATCTAATTGATAAATAGGAGTTACTAGGGAAATTACCCCCTTTATTATCTATGTAATCCTTCCATTATTTTTAGGATAGTTTTATCTCATAAATTCTAATGGAATAAAATTTAATTATATATGTTTTATACCACTTTTTCTAATATTTTTACTACCTTTATATGTTACAATTATGGTTTTCAATATCTCAATTATATTATGGAAATTTGAGACTCCAAATAAATCATCTAGGAAGAGAAGATAGATAACATATTTTATAAATCAATAATTCTAAATATATTATATTTCTTGAGAAACGTACCAAAATTATGGTTAACCAATAGAATTTTTTATGGACTCACAGATTCAACATGTACATTTTGACCGAGAATCCATAAACTTATAATAATTATGTCATTCCAATCACCAAAAATATATAAAATTATATAATAATCTCAGCTAAGGGATATTACTTAATACATGTATGATATTATAAAATAAACTGAAATTGATCTTTAGATTTAGCTGGTAAAATTTGACAACACAAAAGATAATTTCAATGATTCTAATTATTTTCCATGTATATTTTCACAAATATCTAAAGTGGGGATTTAATTAAGTAATTAAAATTTTAATCCCAAATGAAATAATAAACATAAAATAATTTTAAACATTTCCAAATACATTCAGTTTGATATGCATCAAATATAATAACAAGGAGTATGACATGTTTATAATGGCTTAGGGAAATTGTGAATACCATTAATTTAGTCAACCAGCACCCAATGAATATTTGGTAGTTTTCACTAAGTATTTAATTTACCTAGGTACCATGACAGTTGAGTTTTAGAAATTATATATTTCTAAAAAAATTACATGATTATTCATTAACCTATCAAATAACAATTTATATCCATTTTCATCACCCAACACATATAAAAATAAGTTATAAATAATATAAATAAACAAAATATGTCAAAAATATATATTTGTTTCTATACACAATTGATAGAAACAACTACCATCATATGAAATAATGTCTTCTGAGAGGTAAAAGGTATTTATTATATATTGAATAATTTTTTATAAAAAAAATACTGAAAATCACACAATAACAGCCTCAGTTTTTTTCTTTTTCTACAACATTAAAGGAAAAAGTGTTATGATAATTCAGTACGTATGATACCTCATTTATTTATGGTTCTTAACACTTTTTTACAAAAAAATATCTATTTAATTATGAAATATAACATAAAATATATAATAATAAAACCTAAAAATTTATCCCTTTTATGTGAGCTTATTCTATTGAAATAGGAAATCATAGGTAGTTTAATGAAATAATTACATTATTTTAAGGAAATAAAAGATTCTTTAAATATAGAAACTTTAATAAAAATCATATTTACTTATTTAAGAATAAATAATTTTGATAAAACTAATGTCCAAATTTTACTTCCATTTAAATAAAACAATGCTAATAATTTCCCAATTACATTAATAAAATATATAAAATACCATACTTTATAATTCATAATCATCATAATTTTTTAATAATTATTAAATTATTGTGAAATTTATAACAAATAAGACTCATGTAAAGCTTCAATGGAGTTCATAAACTCAATTATGTGTAAGGATATATTCCATAGGATCATTTCATGGTTACTAGAAAATTGAATAATATTAGATTCAAACCTCATAGGAACATAATTATTGATAAATATTATGGTTTGAATGTACCACTATAGTCATAACTCTCTTTTTGGGTAATGATCATTGAATTTCATTAGGAGAGACTTTTGTCTCTATATAAAACATTAACATATGAATTTTCTCAACCAAAATGAATTTGTCAAATTATATGACCTTTCTATGTTCTCGAGACTTGGATATGATCATTAGGCATTACCTTGGTCACATGAGTTCTGTTTGATCATATTTTTTCATTATAAGACTTCCTATCAGTCATATAACATTATCATATTCCTTTATTTACTCATAATCCCTTATATGAATCATAATATTTCACCAAATATCCATCCTTCCAAACATAATTTTTTCTCATAGTACATTAATTCCCAATATTATCTGGGGTTTACCAAACCAAAACACCATATGACTTCTATAAATAGTAAATTTTCCCAAAACAATAACACTATGTTTTTCAATAAAATGTATAAAAATAATTTATTTTCATAAAATAATGAAAAATTAATTCGTCCTAAAAAACATATAATAATATTTTAAAACAATATAATATTGATTTAAATATTTCATGAAAATCACTATTAATAAAAATAAGGATTTTTATGATCCTCAAAACAGATGAAAAAATATACTATATGAGATAAAAATTGGTTTTCAAATATATATATATATATATTGTAACATATATAAAAATATATCAATAAAAGATATGTTTATAAAGATAAATTTATAGGGATGATATCAATCTTGTGACATGATAGATAATAATCAAGGCATCAACACTATATTATAGTAACAAAAATATGAAAAATTTTCTACTCTAATAATCCTCATTGAAATCTATATTTTATTTTTCCAAAGAATGTATTCTATATAAAACCAAAATAGAAAATTTTACGGAAATTAGAATATAATGTAATTTTTTTCCCTAAGTAAATCGGTCCCTTTGATTTTTTTCATTAGGTGGGGAAACCGGTGTATCAATTAGTACATCCCCCAATCCTCACAAAAATATAATATGTATTTCATGTATCTCTTTTAAGGAATTATATACATGATCCATCACAGGTACTATACTTAGATATTTTATAATTGATATATAATCACTATAATGAGGAACTGATGGAAATCATGAATCATAGATAAAATGTTCGATAAAATAAGACTACCAACACTGTTAATGTCATATGGAGAAATCATAACCGTGAAGAAGCATTGTGAGAATTATAATATGAAATTAAAATAACACATGAATTATTTTTCATTGGAATAAGGAATTCTAGGTGTTTTGTGTTGAAAATGTTACAACAAATTATTTTAATGTAAAATTCCATTTAAAAAATAGTTATGTTATATTGATTATCTTACACAGGACACAAAACTAAATTGATCATTTCATTATTCCATTTAGGTAAAATATTATAAGGAAATACACACAAAATCAATAACAGATAGATAAATGAAACATAATTATGAAAAATACAAAATGAATATAACCAAAATATAATAAAACTACCACCAGATTTAAATATCTAACCTCATGATCTCCATACTATTAATTAGAATTTTATTAATAATATAAAACACTAGAAATATGATAATTATTTTGATAAAATAAAAGATATTATTTGGATCATGATTTAATAAGTACCTAATACAGTATATATGAATATTAATGGGTAATGAAAAAATCATATGGTTGTTGGAAAATATTTTCATTAGGATCATATTACCATTTCATATAAGGGTTATTAATAACAAATAATATATTTTTATATGTTCTTTGGATATAATATTTTACTATCAATTATGAGATGAGATGGTTTTAATATAGTTAATGATATGGTAGGTATAAAAATAATTAATTACATAATGAGATTCATTTAGAAAGGGAAATGGTATTGCTTCAGGTGGTAGAAGTCTTCTATAATAGGATCATTTTTCTAAGCTGAGTAAGAAGATAGCATAACTATAGTTTGAATTTGACTAATCTCAATTGAAATTTCATTATTTAATGATTGATAAATAATGTCTATGTGATGAGTTTAATTCCGATGAAACCATAGTGAGATTGATGTTAGCTGAATCACTACTCTCAGCTCCCACATTCTATATCTCATCCTTAGGGATTGTGAAGATATATTGATCAATTTGTTCATAGCATGTAAGAATAAAATCTAGATCTAAATTTTAATATAATAAATGATATGATGAAAATATATAGTATTCGCTCAAAAGTCCCTTTTTTATTTTTTTCAAAAGATTATAAAAACATGTCCAATGACATGGGGGGCCAAAATTGTGGAGTCCAAGTGTGTCCCCCTAATAATATGGTCGAAATATGAAAGTAAAGAGCCAATACAATGATAAAAAAAGATAACTTCACTTGGGGTTGCTTTGTTGGACAAGGAATCCACAACCAAATTACATTACCTCCAACGGTGGAATATAGATACATAGAAAGATGATATTCACTAACCTTCAGACTGAATATATCAGATCTCATGAGTTGTCAGACTTCCCTAAAGAATCATGATTAGGACATTTGAGTCTGATCCCATTATTTCCAGATTGATCTTGAAGAATATACAAAGGGAAAGGCCAAAATTCATGTCTTTAACCTCTACTCCCAATGCACTCCCCATCACATAGTAGTTGTTGAATCCTATCATCATTGAACCATTGTTGTCGAACACTATCCCCCCCCTCATGATGCTTGAATTGAATGATCCATCCATATTTGACATAAAACCAGAAACAAGAAGAATACATTTGACCCAATGAACTTGATTTTCGTCACCCATGCTACCCATGCTAGAACTAAATCTCGGAATAAAGGTTCTATACTATGTCGACAACTCCCAACCCCTAATAATTGACCCCAGTTCTACAACATATGATTTCTCCTAAACCTTGATGAAAAGAGGAGGTCATTTTTTCCCTTCTCCAACCGTATCCCTTACCTCCCATAGGACCCAGCACACAAGGATAAGGATCATACCTCGAATATTTTGTCCACATGATTATTATATGCACCTTGAAACCTGTTGGTCGTGATTTAATCAATGGAATTCCCACCTACCCTTAAACCAAATTCATTTTCTAAATTTTTTTTATACTTACAGTCTAGTCACATTTGAATAATAATATTAAGGCAGATTCTTGAATAGGGTTTACACAGCATCTGCATCATGAGGATATGGCGGTCCCTTTCTTTTTCACGTTGTCGTCTATGGGAATCACCTTGTGGTCTAGCCTCCATATTAATGACTTCACCTTCAGCTGGATATTCTTACACCATTTGTTTGACACCCAGTCATCCCCTACATAAGTTTTCTGCTAAACACACATTGAAAGAAATTCCTAGGACCCTGAAGCTTAAAAAAAAGAGATTCCACTACCCAGTTCTCATGCAATTAGCTAATCCTGCTACGACCCACAATCCATCTAACATCTTCTTTCAGGACGTCAAAATGCATATTCGTTTGTTTATATAGTCTTGAGAGACCTATGTTACATTCTTTTCACAAGTTTAATCTATCTCAATATCATTTCCTTATGAAATGGTCCTATAAGTATTTCCCTTAAATGATTTCCTAGTCCAATCTCGCCTGTATGGCATTCATAGTGACTACAAGGTACCATAAATCTGTTCCTTAAAACCTTTTCAAAATTTTCCCTTCATTCCCTTCTGTTTCTTTATTATTGATAGGATATGAATGGTTATAGAGGATAATACACTTTTAACCAACCGTATTATACCACCAAATGATTTGAACAAAAATTTGATTTTCCTATTCCTCAAACTATCTGACCAATGATATCGTCAAATTAATTCTTCATAATTATTATATTTGATATGGGTTCTCCTGAATAAACCATGGGTATGAAGCTTCTCCTCATTCCCATACTTCCTTAAATAGTACTTCTACATATAACTGAGGACCCGTTAGAGTTGTACAGATTACTTTTCCATTGATTTCCTCTTTGACAACTCCATATTTGATATCAATTAAATATATTTGAAATTTTCCAACAAATATTTTAATACAATTTCATTGAAAAAATATTATTAATGGTTAATAAATAAATAAATAAATATAATTAATTAATTTGAGTGAAAATATGAATTAAATTTTTATTTTTTTTAAAAAATTGTTTATTTTTTTATATGAAATCAAACATATAAAGACCTATGATGATGAAAAAATGAAGATAAAATACTCTAAAACATCTTAAACAAAAAAAACTTGATCTAGAAACCACAAATCCCACCCATTTGACACAAAAATGACTAACCATTAGGGAACTCAAAATTATAGAGTATGATGAGTGTGAATTCACCAAAAGAAAAATTTTAATCATCCACAAACTGGGAAGAGGGGGATTAATAAGAATAACTAATGGTAAATAAATATAATTCATAAAATAAGAAACAAATTAATATCATAGTTATCTCCTTGTCCTTTTTATCATATGAGTCTATATAAGGGGCGAACATGTCATCTTCAAAAAGAGCCAAGGAGTTATTTTTTCTAAGATGCTTAATATAACTAGCATTTCCCGATCTTTATTCCTTTGAAAAATCATCACAAAATATCACTAACATCATCAATATCATTATATGGAAGATGATTATCAAATATAATGAGACATTCATCCTTAATATTTTAATTATACTTATCTTTCATATCTATTGGTATTCTGGATGGTGCTTAAGGTTTTATAATAACATAAATATCCACCAAAAAGTTATCATAAGAGGAATACATAACCTCATCAATCCAAATATCATTTTGAATTGTTAAAGAGTCACCCATATTGTAATGCCCCATGTTTCTATGGTTCACTTCTCTTTTAAAAATTCCATAGCTTGCATTATATGAAAAACTGAGTTCTAGCTCACCACGACCAATCCAACCAGCCATTTAAAAATGTGCAATGAATAGTAATACCCACATTTTAAAATTTTATAAATTTCATATTTCAAAATGGAATTCATTTTTCTATTTGGAATATCAAATTTTTCTTAAGGTAAATTTTGGGGTTTTTTAAAACATTCAATTTTTTATTACTAGTGTAAAACAATGCGTTATTGTTTAAAACCCAATTTTATTTAAATAATAATTACTTTTTTAAAATTAATTTGAAATTCAGAATAGATAAATAATAGGCATATTAGTTGAATTTCATTTATTGGAGTCATTTTATAACAATATTAGATATATAAAATTCTAATCAATTGTTTAACATCTTTTACCCACATTCTAGGCCCATTTACAAATTCGTATAAAGCGTAATTTTACAACTTCTATGAATTGAAATTCAAAAATTAGAGAGTTTCGATTTTGTTCAGTATGTAAAATGTGGTTCAATGGGATGAAAATAATTCATGGTGAATAGTAACTTATTTATTTTATTTACCAATGTTAAAAGTAAATAGAGTAATTAAAGGTACCTATGATATTATAATTAACCCAAAACATGTCCTAATTCTATTGTATAAATGTATATCGACCAAAATCAACCATTTAAATAAATTATGATCCATTTTAATTCACATGGATTTTATTAGTACATTTATTATCTTTTATATAAAGAAGAGTTAAAAGTGTTAAATTCAAATTTTAATAACTAAAACATTTATAATATAAGGTTATACAAAAGATACATTCAACTATAAATATTAATTAGAAATATAAATATATTTACTACATCATGGAATTTTATTAATAATTTTTAGATATTAAATAATTAAATTTATTTATGAAACAATGATGATGCAGTAAATAACTTATTAATGAATGATTAAAATAATTGATATTTTAAATATTAAGATAAATTTAAATTAGAAAATTATATTCCATCAACAAGTCTTATAGGATAATATGGCATGTTAGGGGTGATTCAATGTATTTATTTGTAGATATAATATTTTTATGACTTTCACAAAAACCAAATTCTGAATTGTGTCAAAATTGACATAGAAATGTTATTAAAACAAATACTATTTAATTAAATGATATAATATTCGAAAATTATCAATACCATCCAAAGGAATTAAATAATGATAGATATGTCATTAATGAACCACTTGAGGGTACATGGTAATTTTTAGTATTTTTATTAACCATATATTGTAAGTATACAAGAATACATGGAAAAAGTCAAATTATTTAACAAAGAGTTAAATCTAAAAGATAAAATTAATATGGTGACCTAAGCATCTCTAAAACCTACTTGTTCTAAATATTTCGACCCATCCCCACCTTATACTCTAAATAAATCCATTGGATCCATTATAAATGAAAATGATTTTATAATAAAATAATATTTCAAACATTACATAAAATGACCCTCACCCCTCTTATAATGGTTATTTCCCCTTCCCTTAATTTCACACCTCCAATGCCATTTTTCATTACCAAACCCAGCTTAATTATCCTCCAATATACCCTTAATTCATCCTAGAGGCCTTAGTTTGATCAGGATGAAAACCTATGGAGCCCTTTTGTTCAAATTAAAATAAATAACCCGAAGAAGAGGTAATTATTCAATCACCTCTTTCAAAGTTCTTTTCTTCTTCCACTTTATATTTCATTATTGTTTCCATACCAAAATAGTTACACTAGAACCTTCTTCAAATTGTGATGTTATTAAAAATATGGTAAAACCATATACATAATTCTATTCAATATATGAATGACAAAGGACCACATGTGACTACGTACGACTTACTGTCTCCATGTTGTGTTATAGTTTGTTATTCAATGCTTCATTATTAGGATGGGTATAATAATGAGCATAATTGATGTAAATAATAAATATAACATGTTAAAGATTCGGTATATATAATATATCATCCAATTACATAATATTTCACCATTAATATAATGATATTGTCACTCATGCGTACGTATGGCTTACCATCTCCATGACATGGCGAAATTCCATTCCCCATCATAACCATTCAAGAAAAATTTTATTTGATGATTAAAAATAATGTTTAAATAACATAATATCATTATGGATATGAATCAAATATATCCTATCAATAATAAACATGACTTACGTAACAAAAAAAATAAAGAAAAACAAAACGGTTAACACCCTAAACATTGATACAACTAAAATATCATTAAAAAAGTTATATTTGGATATAATATATGGTCTCATATTTATGAATGTTCTTATTTAATAATTTAATAACCATTATTTCACCAGTATGCAGGAGTTTAACATACCCTTAACTATGAAAAAGTACAAGGTAATGGTTAATTCTACAATCTCTTCATTATTCGATATTATTTATACATAATTATCTACTGAGACCTTTTTATCGTCCACGTCTTTGTTTCATAAAAATGTATTTAAAAACATGTTTACTATATTATAAAAAATGGTTAAAGTAATTTATACCATTTTTTGAATTTTTATAAAATGTTTTGAATGGAATATTTCTGTCATTTTCCAAAAAGGTACTTTATTACCTTTCTGAAAAAATTATGGAATGGATGTTTTCTAACTTATACAGTGGGTGCGGCTATTTTACTCCATTATAACACCATAAAATCTTCCCATACATACTTATAAGTATATTTTCCGAATAATTTTTTCTTTTATAATTTCATTAATTTTAAATGAATACAAATTAGAAAGATATATTTCTCTCAAATTGTTTTTGGATTGATATCATCAATGTCCTCACACTTAGTTAGATTTTACACTTATTTGAAGTAGATTCATTGTGATACAATATTCCATATTGTATTGAAGTTTTTGGGACATGTTTGACTATGGATGTTCTAGTTTTATACAATTTCATTGTTTATGGTTAATTATGGAGATTTTTTATTCTAATTTTAATACTAATGTTTATATTATGTTTCTACCTTTTCATATATGGAATGAATTGGACTTAGTAACTGACGATAGGGGACCGCTATTGCTTTTTGATGCATCAGTAGGTCTCATGAGATAAACTAATATCTAGGAATAAGGCCTTGGAAATTTTTTTATTTTTACTCTTTACATGAGGCCTTGACTATGTGATTATGATATCCATCATTAGGCATTCCTTCATTATGAAATTAGCTATTGATATTACATGTGATTATTCAACAAGTCGAATATCCATGTAAATAAGTAAATGGAATTATTTGATTAATATTAGCTATATTGTGCTGAAGTTCCAGTTTAAAATGATTTTGTTTTAGTCTTATACATTTCAATAAATTTTTTTTGTTTATTTAAGATAGTTACTGCTATATTGTTATCCTTACTAAGCATCTCTACTCACCACTTTCTTATGATTTATTTTTCCCCGGATGAGAAGAAGTATATTATGATTGACTTGCGGGAATAGAAAATGGGATATGAGTGTGTTCAAAGACAACACATTTTTTTTCATTTCATAATGTAATGTAAAACATATGTATGTATCTAGTACTTCCAATGATACAAAACTAATTAGTCATTCAAGACATGATCTATTTTGATCATGCTAATGTTATGTAATAATACCCCTGACTCTACATAACTGGGGTCATGGAATTATAGTTTCTATCATAGCATGTTTAGTAAAAACCATGGAAACTAGATTTAAGAAAATTATAATTAGAGAACAGTACCCTTAGATAAAAATTGAGGATTAGTATATAAGAACATCCAAGAATATTGGTAATGTATAGATTTTTTGAGAATTCAAATAAATAAATCATGTTCTATATATGAGCTGGTAGAGGCGGCTCTAGCATAGATGTATCTAGTGGTAATAATCAAACACAACACTTTGAACTATACTCGAATGGGAACTGGTGAATGGCAACGGGCATTTCTTCACTCTTCATTACAACACTCCAAGTAGATATGCTTAGGATAGTTCACATTTTCATTACAAAATATTGTGAAGGATTTATGAACAAATACTCCCCAAAAAAATAATTTTATTACTATGGATTATATGCATAAACTATTCAATTTATATTAGGTATTTAAGATGGTTGGAATTATGTATTGTGATTCATAAACTAATCTAGTGTGTGTCGTTGTATAGAATTAGTGACTAGTGGAAGGAATGGAAACTATATCAGTAAACATAATCCTTGCAGTGTTTCCCTCATAATGAAGATAATTATATTAGATATGGATATGAAACTGGGGCTGAACTGCTTATAACCATACTAGGATAACTCACTCAGGTTATGAATAAGAACCTTACCCGTATGGAGAACCCTAATTCAACACGCATAGGATAAATGTTAGACAATATTTTAAGGAAAAAAACCACCAACATTCAATGGGACTTCAAATCCATTTTTTTTTGAGTAATGGATATGTTCCTTGGATAAAATATTTCATGATTTATGGAGTAGCGAATGGGAAATAGATGTCATGGTAGTTTATCACCTCACATCAGATGCAGATCAATTGTGGCCGTTAATTGAAAACAAAGAGGATGAAGAAGTATAAAATTTGGAATGTAGGGAGTATAAATAGAATTCCATAGAAAAATACATTCCTTATGAACATCGAGCTTATATAGAATAGAATTTTCTGAGTCTGAGGCAAAAGAAGGATGATAATGTCGCAAAGTGTGAGGCTAACATAATAAGGTTATAAAGGCATGTTGCGGATTATATATGTTACCCAATAATAATGATTGATCGATTCAGTGATGGATTAAACCATTTCTCTGTTGAGAATTAGTCTCATAATCCTTCTCATCATACGAAGATATAGTCTCACGTTTTATCAGGACAAAAAAGGAATTCTCAAAGTCTTATGACTTTAATGAAAAATAAGAGAAGAATAGATCTGTCGAACACACCAGAAATGGAAATAAATGGAACAAGGGAAATATTAATTTCTATCCTATAGTAAATGTATGAAGAAACACCTCGATACTTTCCTAATGTGAATGGGAGTTTGTTACAAGTATGGTGAAAAGGACACAAAGATCGTGTTTGCAAGGGGAAGATTGAGGTTGTCACTGTTGAATGATACAGTTGTAATGAAATGGGGAATTATGAAAATTAATTTCATAAGATTCAAGGAAACCTGCATAAAAAAGGACATGTGATCATGGATAAGCTTATACGATCACAACTATAGAGGATGATGTTACGAATGAAGTGGTGTCTTGTACATTAAATGTTTCCTCAAATTTAGCCAATGATTTCATTGATTCTGGATCATCCCATTCTTTCATATCATCCATGTTTTCCAAGAAAATTAGATATTTCCAATTTTATTTAACAAGGGAATTTTCAGTCAAAAATTCTCAAGAAAGTATCAATATAACGATGTTTTGTAAATCAATTACCTTTTTGGAATATAAAGGTTCTTTATATGTAGATCTCATTATCATAACCATGATTGAATTTGATATAATCCTCATTAAGGATTAGCTTTTAGACCATAATGTGAAAATTTATTTTAAGAAGAAAGATGTTACAATTTTTTATGATGATAAGGAATCCGTTATCTTTAGATAAGAAATGTCACCATCTAATTCTCATCTAGATCCACCCCCAGTAGCTCTACTAAATGTAATTATTGGGGAAGAAGAGAGTGAAATAACAATCGGTGAGGAAAGGAATGTTCAAATAGAGGATGTACATATTGTTCAAGATTATTTAGATGTGTTTCCAGAAGATTTACCCAGACATCCTCCATAATGAGAAATTGAGTTTTCTATTGACTTAATTCCTGGTTCAAGGCCCATATCAAAGACCCCTTATTTAATGCCCACTATAGAATTAGTTAAACTAAAGACAAAACTAGAGGAATTTAGTAATAATGGATTCAATCACCCTAGTGTTTCTCCATGGGGATCCCATGTTCTTTTTGATAAGAAAATAAATAGATCTATGTGGTTTTCCATTGACTACAGAGAGATCAATGCTATAACAATAAAGAACAAGTATCCACTACCTCACATTGATGATTTATTTTATTAACTTAATGGAGATGAATATTTTTCAACGATTGAACATCGATCTGGATACCAATAATTGTGTGTAAAAATAGAAGACATTCCAGAGATAGAATTTTTAACCTGGTACATGGAATACAATTTTACAGTAATGCCTTATTGATTGACTAATTCACCCATTATTTTCATGGATCTAATTAACATATTTTTTAAGGATTATCTCTTTGTATTTTTAGTGTTATTTATTGATGATATCTTTCTATTCTCCAAATTATACAGAGATCATGAATATAACTTGAGCACTATTCTAAATAATCTTATAAGAAATGAATTTTATTGGAAGGTTATAAAGTGTGAATTTTGGCATTAAGAGATTTATTTTCTTGTTTATATCGTCTCTAAAGGTGGAATCTTTATTGATCATTATATGAAAAGTGCAACAAAATAAGGGCCAACACCAACGAGTATAACTGAGGTACATAGTTTTATTGGTTTAGTAGGTTATTATTGGTGTTTCATCCAGAATTATTCTCAATTGAATAACCCATTAACCATGCTCACATCTAAAGGGGTTAAATTTGTCTGTACAAAAGAATGTGAAGAATTCTTTGATTAATTGAAGAGAATGTTAGTAAATGATCCAATTGTGAATCTACCATCGAGGAATGATGGGTTTTTTTTATTATGATTATTTAAAGAAAGGAAATTGTTGTGTTCTTTTGTATAATGATAGAGTTATTTTATACGCATCAAGACTACAAAAAACTCATTAACAAAACTATCATACTCATGATCTAGAGTTAGAAACTATAATATTTACTCAGAATATATGGATACACTATCTCTATGGTGAAAAATATGAGATATATATTGATCACAAGAGTTTAAAATATATTTTCTCAAAAAAAGTACTCAGCATGAGGCATAGGTTAGGGCTTGAAATACTCGCGGATTATGATTGCACAATACACTACCACCTAGGAAAGAAAATAAGGTGGAAGATTAATTGAGAATATAGGATCATTGAGTTATGAAAAAAATGTGATTTGAAAGGGATCCTATTTTCTTGGATCTAGTAAAGATGGATATTGGAATAAGAATGGAAGGTGAAACAGTGATAAATTTTCAATTTGGGGAAAACCCTTATTTACGTGAATGGATAAAAAGTTCTCAAACTGATGATGAGGATTTTCAAAAGATTATTCAAGATGTGAATGATGGTAGATTTATATAATTCATATATGAATATGGAATTTTGAATTTTAGGAGGAGGCATTGTGTTCCTGATATACCTGATCTAGAAAAGGAATTGTTAGATGATGATCATAGCATCAATTTCTCAATACAACCTGGTAGCACTAAGATGAATAGAGATTTGATGGAACATTTTTTGTGGGATAACATGAAGAGGGATATTTCCAGTTATGTATCTTGATGTATGGTTTGTCAATAGGTGAAACTTTGAAGGAAACATCCTGGAGGAGCCATAGAACCTCTTCCCATACCAGAATGGAGATGTGATTATATTACGTTGGACTTTTTCATGGGGCTACCAATGACTCATATAAGGAATGATGAAATTTGGGTCATTGTTGATTTTCTAACATTTTCAGCACATTGTTTTTCTATAAGTGAAGATTTAACACTTAAATTTTTAGCAAGACTATAAATTAATGATGTTGTAAGACTTCATGGTGTACCTGTATCAGTATTTTATGATCATGATCCTTGTTTTACATCATGATTCTAGAAAAGTCTTTCGATATCCCTAGATACTGAACATCATTTGAGCACTACCTATAACCCTCAATATGATGGAGAATCAGAATGGACAATTCAAACCTTGAATACATGTTGTGATCTTTCTCACATGACTTTGATGGTTTGTGGGATCAATTTTTAAATCTGGTAGAATATTCCTATAACAATAGATTCCATTCAATTATTCAGATGGCACCATATGATGTGTTATATGGAAATAGATGCCATGCCTTAACTTGTTGGGATGTTTTTCCTCATAAAAATTCATAGGCCCTGAACTTGATGAGGAAACAATGGAAAAGATGAAGATTATCCAAACCCCCATCAAAGTAGTTCAAAGTAGGCAAGTGAGCTATTCTGATAACCGAAGGGTGAATTTTGAATTTCATATAGGTGATCAATATTCCTGAATGTTTCTCCATTGAAGTGTGTTATACGGTTCGGTAAGAATGGTAAATTTAGTCCCTGGTATGTCGTACCTTTCAAAATTCTTGAAATAATTTGAGTTGTATCTTACCATTTGGCAATTCCTCCAAGTCTCTCCAAAGATCATGATGTGTTCCATGTATCAATGTGGTGAAAATACATGCCTGAACCAAGTCATGTACTCACCGATGAAGAAATTTAACTGGAACAAGATTTGTCTTATTTTGAAGAGCCTATCAGGATTCTTAATACTGGAGAACAAGTGTTGAGAAACCAGATGACTCATCTGGTAAAAGTTCTTTGGAGTAACCATAAAATGGACGAGGCACTGTGGGAACCTGAGGAACTTATAATGAAGAACCACACAAATCATCTTATGCAGTATATTTTTGAAATTTTGGGGATGAAATTTTTTTAAGGAGGGTAGAATGTAAGACCCCAAGCATCCATGGTACACTTCTCTTTGAATAATGCAATAGCTTCTGTTGTCCACAACATCGAGTTCTAGCAAACCACGCCTAATCAAACAAGTCATTTAAAAAATAGTTATGAATAGTAATACCCACTTTTTGAAATGTTAATAATTTTTATTTTCAAAATGGTGTTCATTTTTGTATTAATAATATCAAAATTAACTTTGTATGAATTTGTGGTATTTTTCTGAAAACATGCAATTTTTGATGAATAGTGAAAAACCCCGCGTTATTGTTTTAAACCGACTATTATATAAATAATTATTATTTTTAAATAATTTTTTTAATGTGAAAATAAATAAATATTACCAATATTAGTCCAATGTAATTCATTGGAATCATTATATTATATGATTAGATATATAAAATTTTATTGAACTTTTTAACGTCTTTTACCCACCTTCTAGGAACATTTACAAATCTGCATAAAACATAATTTTACCGCTTCTGTGAATTGAATATGAAAAATCTAGGACACACAGTTGACATCAGTATGAAAAACTTGGTTCAATGGGATGAAAATAACTTTTTATTATTAGTAACTTTTATATTTTATTTACCCCGGTTAAATGTAAATAGGGTAATTAAAGGTAAAAATGATATTATAATTACCCCAACACATGTCCTAATTCTATTTAATATGTTTATTTCAACCAAAATCAACATTAGGAATAAAATATGATTCTTTTGGACCCACTTGGATAATATTAGTTCAATTATCATTTTTTATTTAAACAAGAGTTAAAAGTGTTAATTTCATATTTTGATAACTAAAACATTTTTAATATTGGGATATACACAAGATAAATTCAACTATAAATATTATTTCGAAATATATAAATAGTTCCTATATCATTTAATTTTATATTCCTTTTTAGACATTAAATAAATAAATTTATTTATGAAAAAACGATGATGAAATAATTACCTTATTAATGAAATATTAACATAATTGATATTATAAATATTAAAATAAATTTAAATTGAAACATTTTAAGCCATAAAAGAATTTTTTAGGATAATATTATATGATAGGGGTTATTTAATGTATATTTTTCTTATAAATTAGATTGTTATAAATCTCACAAAAATCAAATACTAAATAGTGTCAAAATTGACATAAATGAGTTTTTAAAACAAATACTATTTTATTAAATGATATATAATCTCTAAAAATATAAGGTTCATTAAAAGGCCTTAAATAATGTTTTATATATCAATAATTAACCAATTGATCTTCTATATTCAGTTTATTGTATGTTTATTAATTATATAGTCTAAGAATACCAGAAGACATGGTAAAAGTTAAACTATTTAACTAAGTGTTAAATCATAAATGTAAGGTTAATATGGTGACATAAACTTCTCTAAAACCTATTGGATGAATATATTTCGTCCCATATCAACCTTATAAATGAAATTAATCGATTTTATGCTATTAAAAATTGAAAATTATTTTATAATAAAATAATATTTCAATCTTTTCATAAAGTGACATTCGCCTCTATTATAAAAGGGTACGTCCCCTAATCTTAATTTCACACATCAAAAGACATTTGGATCGGCAAACCCCTTCTCAGATATCTTCTCAACTACCCTCAATTAAACCTAGGGAACTTACATTGATCATAATTCCTACCTAAAGATCCATTATGTTCATAACAAAAAGAAGAACCCGAAGAAGAGATTATTATTTCATCACCTATTTCATTGTTCATTTCTTCTTCCACTTCCTCTTACTTTGTTGTTTTCATTCCAAAATATTAAATACAGTACCTTCTACATACAATGATATTATTATAAATACGGTACAACCATATTCGTTATTCAATCCATCCTATTAATGGAAATTTCACCACACGCATGTACGTACGTCTTACCGTCTCCACATCGTGGTGTAGTTTGTTATTCAACCCTTCATTATTTGGATGGGTATAATAATGAGTATAATTGATGTAAATAATAAATATAACACTTTAATTATTCTATATATAAAATATAACATCCAATTACATGATATTTCAAAATTAGTTGAATGATTTTGTTGCTCGTGTGTACGTACAGCTTACCGACTCCACGACACGATGAAATTCCATTCCACATCATAACAATTCAAAAATAATTTTCATTTGATGATTGAAAATAGTGTTTTAAGAACACAATATTATTATGTATATGAATCAAATATATCCTATCCATAACATACATGACTAACATAACAAAAAATAAAAAGGAAAGTGAATCAATTGACACTTGAAACAATGACACTACTAAAGTATCATTAACAAAGTAATATTAGAAGGTCATATATGATATCATATTTATGTATGTGGTTCTTATATAATTTATTAACAATGATCTATCCATTATAAGAGAGGTTTACATACACTCGACTAAGTAAAAATAAAAGGTATGGGCTAATTCTAAAATATCTTCACTATATATGGTTGTTTAAATGTAAGTATCTACTAGGACCTCTTTATCATCCACATCAGTGTTTCTTTGAAATGTATTTCAAAAAAAAGTTACAATTTCCTAGGCTATGGTTAAATTTATTTATACACATTTTTGACTTTTAATAAAATGTTTTGAATAGAATCTTTCCATCGTTTTCAAAACATGTTACTTTTTGACCTTTACAACAAAAATAAGAAATGATTATTTTTAACGTATATGGCTGGTGAATCTATTTTTTCATCGCTATAACACCCTTGAGGCATCATTTGGAAGCTAATATAAATATTATAAAAATAATTTCTTTAAATAATTACATGAAATTTAAATGAATACGAAGTATAATGAGGTATTTCACTCAAATAGTATTTGGATTGATTTCATCCATGTAAACATCCTTCATTGAATTTTACATTGGTTTGAAATTGATTCATTATGATACAATCATTCATATAATATTGAGGTTTTTGTGATATGTTTGGCTGTGGATGTTATATTTTTACACGATTCTTGGTTTATGGGTAATGTATTGACATTTCATATGCTAGTTTTAATACAAATTATTATATTATGTTACAACAGTTACATATGAAGAATGAATTGGACTTAGTAAGTGATGACATGGCCCACTATAGCCCTTCAATGCATCGATTGGTGTAATGAGAAAAACTAGTGTTTATGAACAAGGCCTTGAAAAATCATTATTTTTTGTCTTGGAATGACGTGTTGACTATGTGGTTCTGATGTCTGGCATTATGCATTCCATAATTTTAAAAATAGCTATTGATATTACAAGTTATTATTCTGCTAGTAGATTATTCATGTAAATAATTGAATGGACTTAATTTGATTTACCTTTTCCATATTATTATTTTGTTAACATTTAAATGGCTTATGGTTTTGTCTTATACATTTAATTGAATTTTTATGTTTATTTATGATAGTTTTCTCTATATTGTTATCCTAACAGAGCATATGAGCTCAAAATTTTCATATGTTTTATTTTTCCCAGGTTGTGAAGTAGTATATTATGAATAACTTTTGGGAATATGATATGGGATATTATTGTGTTCAGAGTGCACAAAATGTAGTTGTTTTTCAATTTTATAATTTAATGTGAAACTTATGTATGTATCTAGTACTTACAAAGCTAGTAAATGAATAGTTCTTTTGGGACATAATCTCTTGTGATCATGCCAATGTTATATAATAATTCACTGACTCTGGGTATCTAGGGTATGGTTGTTACACATATCACCAATGTTCCTCACCAATATCATTATCCTCATTCCATGTTACTGATGAGGAACAAGTCACCCTCGTGCTCATCAAAAAATGGGTAATATTTTCAAGGCATTAATTCCTTGTTTGTTGTGGATGAAATCGGTCCATAAAAATAAATTTATTGAGAGGAATAAATCATTTAATTTAAAATATAAATCACATTGTTGTGGAATAAATATTTTATGAATAAAATTAAATTAGTTGATAGCTTGTGTGACATGAAAAACCATGTTTGTATCGTCCATAATTTTCATTGACGTATTGAATTTTTTGTTATTGTTCAGAATCTATATTTTTATTATAATAATGAAATATGAAGGCTATTTAGTTGTTTAGGAGAGTCCAATTATGTTTCAAAGAATGCAGTTCTAGACATTTTAATGACATGCTATGTCATACAGTTAGCACATCATTAGATCTAACTGCGATACTAAACCGTGCAAGTCACCAAATGCACAGGGGAGGCCACATAGTTTATCTAAAACCATTATAGCTAGTCCACAACCTTTATGGTATTACATAAATTTTTAATATAAGAATTTATTATGGATTTCAAATGGTTATCCAAATCATGCACCTATCTCATGCGATTGGGGGTCATAGGCAGTAGAGGCAACACAATTGCTACACGGTTTGGCCAACCATATGAAAAAAATTGTTACCCCATTTTTTGGGTGAAATTAATATTATTCTATTGAAATGGTTTAACCCCCACACCCTCTATTCCCATTCCTTTTAAGTGGACATCCCCTTATTTCTCCTTTTTTAATGTTCTCAATACAACATCATTAGGGATTCTAATAACTCATCCATCCAGATTCCGTTTTTATCACTTTCTGGAGAATTGGATTCCTATATATATAATATAAATTAATATTCTTTCTATTCCTTGTTGTTATTCATATCTCTTGATCTATTTTTGTGTGAGATTATTTTTCTTCATTTTTATGGAATTTGGTGATTCCTATATTTTTTCCAATTCACGCTCAATTCAAGGGGTGACAGAAGTTGAGGATAGTTCTACGAAAATAATGAAGGTGTTCTAGATTCATTCCATCTTGTTTTGTTTCTTCTATGTCATGCATCATAATGTTGTGTGCCAAAGCTTCTGATGTTTCCTCTTCAATGTAAGATTAAATAAATTTATGGATGTTCCTATTAATAATAAGACCTCGGCTACTAGTGAGTCACTACTGATGGTTGTTTCATTCTCATGATCAACCTATTTTGGTGCTCTATATATTAATGTAATAAACCTATTTTTCATTAAATTATTCATCAACCATTTTATGTTTTGTATTACCTTATAGTAAATTATGCTTTTAAAATGAAATTTGAATCACGAATGTTAATAGTCCTTGAGTTGGGCCATGTGATCTATGTAATATCTTGAATTACATGAATTATATATATTAGATAATTTTATTAAAATATGATGAATTTTGTTCCTTTCTATTGAATTCATTTTATCTCACTAATACATACATATATACTTAGCCACCAGTGATACAAGGTAATCCATTTGTGGATTTAATTATATATGTTCTTGAGGATCTATAAACAATTTTTTTTTGTTCTAGGTCACATAACATTGGGTTTCATAAGAAACAATAATTTCATTGGACACCACATTAATCATTTACATGATTCCATCAGGTTCCATCATTTGGATGAAACCAAAAATCATTGTGTGATGAACAATAATCATGGATGGAAACTACATTACCATGAACAATAATTTATATTGTGTTTAAATTGTGATCCATCCATCTATTTCACCTTATGTTTAACTTAGTTAATTACTGATCATTATTAAAATATTATGATTTTTTCCAATACATATAATTATCCAAATACTTCTTACCAATGTTTCCTCACCTTGATTCAAAATAACTACTAAAAATTTGTTTGATACAAACTATAAAAACAAAAAAAAATCAATCATAGGTACTAAATCTTAATATATCCATATTCATTATATAAATTTTTTATCTATGTTAAAATAATTTAGACCATGTATCATTTGAAAATAGGAAACAAAAAACACATGTTCATAAAATATCTACATCATCTCCCACATATTTATTCATAACTATCACCCTTCATAAACATATATAACATAATACCATTATTTATAACCCATTTAATGGAAACATAGAAAAAGGGTGAACCCAAATTCCCAGTTAGGCTAATCAATGGAGCTATCAATGAATTTATAAGAATATCATGAGAGTAAAGGTATAAAAACAAAATCTTAACATTATAAAATTATACCCTATATGTCCTTGAATATTACTTTATGTCAGAAAATAATATATGTTTAACATAAGACGAGATTCATAAGGGATTCAATTAATATGGGATATAATATCATTACATTATCACAACACATTGAATTGTGGATTACATTTAAGAAAAAAATCCTTTGTAATCAATAATATTTTATAAACTATCTTAGTGGAGTGGTTTTAATCTCCAAAACATCATATTATTCAATTTTCACTCTCAATACATCAAGGTCAATAATTCCCCAATGAAACTAGATTCACCCACAGTTATTATCTTATTTGTATCATGAGATGTTAATATTTACCTAAAATAATTCATGGAGATATAGGTACTACCCATCCAATTTTGTAAATAATATATATGTGTTCCCAAATGTCAAAAGTCCTTGATATATCATTACCAATCAAAATATATGGGTTTATAAACATTTCAACATAGTATAACTGATTGAAAAATAATTTGGTTTCATAAACATCATTTTTAAAAAAACAATCTCTTGAACGAATAAGGATTGTACCCTTGGATCGTTTCACTATTCAAGAATAAGTTATATCAGTTATTTTTGACTTTATTGAATTGAAATACCATTAAATTAATATTAAAACATTTTTGAGGAAAATATTATTCACATTTTGAAAAAAAATTATTTAATAATTTTTTTGGAATTATAAAGGTATCAATTTCACTGAAAACAATCATTTGAACATATAAGGGATGATTCAAATAAAAAATTATTCATAATAATGGGAAACATTATTCATGATGTATATGTTAAAAAACCATCTTTTGATTTTTTTTGAAATGTGAAACTGTTCAGTATTTAGAATATGAAGAAAAATATCCACTGAAACCGATTAGAAAAAAGTCAAACTTGTGAAAAATTGGCATTGAATAATAATATGATAATATCAAAATCATTATTTAAAACAATTTTATAAATCATTGATATGAGATAAAACTTTTTATTGACCTAAAATATAATAGAATATGATTAATTCAACAGAAGCAGGATGGAGGGTCAGAATTCCCTTGAGAACATCTTGGTGACATTCATATGAGGTGTATGCATCCCCATTATTATGATTATATATCTCATGTAAGAAATTATATTATTCATATTTTGGAGAATGAATACATTTCTTGAGCTTCTATTAAACTTGGGGGTGTGATTTAAGGAATTAGAGGAATAGTGAATCTATGATTCCTCACATCCCTTTATGATGCTGACTCCTGTGAGGTTTTCAAAAAAGAATCAGTCACAAGTGTTTGTGTGATAAAAATTTAACATCTAAATGTCTATGTCAATATATGATTTATATTAATGGTTTGTCCAATCATATATTATGATATAATCAATATATATTTTATCATCTTGTTCGTATTCTATCCTCAAGCTTTGGATTTTATAATTATTGATGTATTCCTCAGGGAGATGGTTTTTCCTCTTCATGTTCCATTTCAATAAACTCAAGAGAAATGCATGGTCCATGTCTCACTATATCTTACACTATTTAAGATACATATATACGATTGTATATTTAGTTTAAATCTATTAGAAAACAAAAAATTCATTTGATAAGGTTTGTGTAAATATCGACGTATCAAAATTGTATCTTGAAAAAACCTCAAATTTTATAAGGATTTTATTCATAAATTAGTGTACCTATAATTATTTTTTTGAGACCAAATAAACCATGTATTGGTATTTCTTCTGGGTGATCATTGAGGAGGATATGATTTTGATACATACTAAAAAAGTGATTATGGAAACCCAATGTAATGATTTAATTCTCATTATTATTACTAAATTTAGTTCTATTTAAAAAAATATTTTCCACAGTAATACAAATAGTAGGAGGGAAAAGTTTTTCTCCTTCTCTTCCTTCACTATCCATGAGGAGGCTCGCTATAAGAAAATAAATAAAAATGGACTTGGTTTAGTTTTTCTAATGTGTCTTTCAAACCTATGTCAATTGTTGGTAAGGATGATGTCTAAATGATTAATTTATGATAGTTAATTCAAATGATGTGGATGATTTATCTACCTCTAAGTCTAACATTTCACAAACTGTATTATAGTATGTATGTCCTTTCAATAGATGATGTAGCATTTTCAGGTATGCTAGCAAGATTTGAGCAACATTGCTCCATTCAGAAACATGTAAAAGTGTTGGATAGTGTGAAGTTCATTCTTGGAATGTCTCTAGAGGAATGTGAAATTGTTTCATTTAATGGTGTCTCATCCCATGGTAGAGAAGGCTTGTAGTTTTCTCCAAATGAAGGACTTAATATACAAATTAAATCATTCTTTTCTATATCTATAGATAATCAGTTTGGAAGTAAATCACTGCTGTAGGATTTCCATCCTTCATTGAAGGGAGAGTATGGTATTGGTTCTTGCCTATGTAATAATCATAAGAATGTAAATTAGATTGTACTTATAACCTCTATTTCTGATTTTGGAATGGTTAAGTACAATGAATTGTAACATGCTTCTGGAACCTCTTTGGGGCATACTGTATAAGAGTGAATTAATATTCCTTCTATAGATATTGATTTTTTGGCTCATTCTATGAAATTTCTCAATCATTAGAAGAACATAAATAGAATTGTAAACTCAAAAATATTTATTGAAAATGTAATGATATTGGGGAATATGACCAATTTCTGAATAAGTCCTTTAAAGATGTTATTGTTAATGGTACGACGAAGGAGGTGGATGGTTTTTTGTCGGCCTTTATAATGAAATAAAGACCAAGTAATGATTAATCCCACCATTATCCCACTATGATAACCAAGATTAAATCTATTACAAATGGGTGGAATCCTTAAGCATGATATTTAACTCACTTGAATAAAATTTGACTAAGATGATGACTTTGGATATTGGATGCATTTTGAATATGATCATTAATTTTTTCTCTCCTTTTAATGTTTGAATTATGGAAGAGTTTCCATGTATGAATCATCCTTGTCCTATTTTTTATACTCTTTTCATTTATCTCTATTAAAAATGAATCATTGAAATATAAATTCCAGTATAAAAAAATTAATTATGTTTATTTTCATTAAAAAGATATATTTTGTCACATGAGTACATATAGTAGCGAAAAAAGAATGGAAAACATGCATTTTTGTGAAATAATTAGAGGAGAAGGTAATTCATGAGTATCTTCAATAGATGATCATATGATTTCATCATTAAAACGTAACAACAAACATTCCTAAAAAATATATTTTTTTAACATAAAACTCTTTAACTTGAGTTCCCCTTTATTTGATAGAAATATTTTAACCGCATCTATGAAATGACTACTTCTTATGTCCTATAATGGTTCATAGTGTTGGTATAATGTAAATACCAGAACCTCTTTAAAGTTTAATGGAATATTTATAAGTGGAACTAGAATTAGATGTATTGACTATATAGATCATAGAAAATTTAATAAATAAGTATGTCGTTACCCTTTAATAATTGTGGTGAATATCACTTTTGAAATTTCTCAAAATATTAAATTATAAGAAATTCATTCTCAATCAAAATTAATGAATATGGATATGGATATGATGACAAGGTAGGATAGTATTTTAATCATATAATATGAAAAAATTTATACATGTTTTTCTATAATTTTACACCATATCATTTTGATTAGCCCAAAGTTAACCAATTTTAACTTTAACTATGGAAATAATTTTTGTATACTAAAGGGATGGAATTTTAACATAGAATTGGTAAATTGGCCCATAAATAGCTATTTTGGGAAATTTTTTTACCATATTATAAAACCATTTTCATATTTCTATATGTTTATTATTTTAAAATTATTTAGAAAAATTTAATTTGGATAAAATATAATTTTTATTATTTTGAGACTATTAATATAATTTGACTAGAAAAAATAGTGAAAATGTTTGAATTAAAATATAATATTTTAACATGAAAATAATATGTCATATTCAACAATAATATTCATGACACACTATTAATAAAAAATATTATATCAATTTTTATATTTTCCTAATAATTTATTTAATTTTTTCACTAATTGAATAAGTTCTATTTTTTTGTGTAATAATTTAAGGTTATTATATAATTCCTAAAAAACTAAATAAAATAAAACTATTAATAAAATTTATTTGTGCACAATATTACTATTATGATTCATTCATAACACATTATTTCCTATGTGACCACAAAAATGATATTTTAATGTTAACATGGTTACTATTCATATTAACTAAATAATAAAATATGCCTATTTACCAAATTCATTCATTATGATTATAAATATGTAACTAATTTTATCTAATTCAACATCTATAAATACAATAAATTAATTTTAAACAATGTGCCCAAAATTTGACCAAAACATTTTTTTCAAAAAAATCATTTTTATCTTTATAATAGATTCATTGTTATCCTATGATTAAAAAAATATTTACTGAAGGGATTTTTAACATTAAATAATTTAATATAAGAAATTAATTTTAAGAATTGGACACTACATTTTTTATTTTGTTTTTAATAAAAATACTATGTCTGCATGAAAACATTTTTTCATAAAATCATAACTATTATCATAACATATTATTTTATTTTATTTATAATAATTTGATAATTCATTAATTAATTTTATAAATTTTTAAGCCATTTATTTTTCTTAATTTAGGTATTACTATTATAACCTTAAATTTATTCACTAAGATATGAATGAATCCAAAAAATTAACAATGTAATGCATTTTATTTAAACTGAGGGTTATATGTAATGAAATCTATTATATAAATAAAATTATTGAAATCAAAAATTTGAAAAAAATTATCAAAGTTATATAGGGTAATATCATAAATATTAGATAGATTTTTACGGATTTTCTTGACCTATACCCAAGATAACTAAGAAGGGGTTGAAGTTTTCAAGGATTGATGAATGTGTGGAGACTATTGAAGAGTTAAATAATAGGTTAATCACTTTACCAATACTCATATAACCCACCTGAATAGAAGGATATTTATCAACAGTGATGCATCCAGATAGGAATTATGTTTTTTACACATGTAATATGGAAAATGGATGGCATAGAACTCCAAAAAATTAATGATCCATGAGAATAACTACCCAATTCCTGACCAAAAATTGGTTGTAGATCACTTTACATATATGATTTGGAGACATTAACTCTAGAGGGAGAATTTTTACATATATAAGAATTATAAAATCCTCATGAATATCTTCTAAAAAATGGATCTCAATATAAACCAATGAATTCTATTAAATCAAATCATGGATTTTGATAGTCTATTCGATTTTCATCCTAGTATGGAAAACAATTTGGAGGTATCATTATGTAAAAAGAATCAAAACTGACTATTTTGGATAAGGATTAAAACTGATCCAGCAATCATGGAAATTAAAATCACATCCATGGAAAAAACATAATGATCTTAACCATACCGAGTAAAAATAATTTCTCAAACATCCATTATTTAGAGGATCAAGGGAGCCAAAAAAGATAATGATGAGCTATGGAAGAAGATAGTGAATATTTCCATGTTCATCTTTGATAAAGACAGATTTATATATTTTGGATTTAGAATTGGTGTCCAATAAAAACAATTAATAAAGTCAGAAATTTTGAGTGATTTTCATGACTCATATTTATCTATTCATCAAAGAAGTACTAATATGTATATGTAATTGGAGAAAAACATCTGATGAAATACCATGAATAGGATGATTATTGTTTTTTATGAGGATTTGTGGTATTTGATATATTTATTGCTGGAAGGTATAAGTTTTAGGATATGTTGCAACCACTACCTATACTATTATGGAAATGGGATAACATAACCATGTATTCCATCACTGAACTCACCATGACATCTAAAGTTAATAATGATGTATGGTGGGAAGTCAATTTCCTTACAAATTCAATTCATTTCATTTCTATGAAGGAACATATATCTTTTTACCAACATGGAATGATTTACAAAATAAAATTTTTAAGACTAAATGGAGTACCAATTCTTGTTGAATATGATAGATACTTTATGTATAACATGAGTTTATGGGGATGCCTTTATATGAAACTAGAAAAAGAGATGAGTTTTAGTAATCCTTATCACCATAAAATGGATGTAATTCATATAAAACCAATCAAAATATAAAATATATATTAATATCTTGTTCAATTGATCCCAATGGATGTTGGGATCATTACCTTCCCTCACTGGAGTTCTCTTACAACCACATTTCAAATTTTATCATTGAAATGGAACCTTGTGAAGCTCTATTTGGGGACATGTGTAATACTAAAAAATATGTAGATAATTTTAATAATGTTAATATTATAGGATATGATATTTTATAAGATATGCTATTGATTTTTCAAGCAATTCAACTTCATATAAAATACTATAAAAGTTGACCAAAAATGTATAATGACAATCTTTTACAACACCCAGAGTAAGAGCTTAGAGATTATTTTTTCCCTCATAAATAACCATGGGAGAATTTTATGAGGTGTATGGGGAATGAATATGTTGTAATAAATATATCGTTCACATTGGGATCCTTGACCAAATTAGAGTAATGGTCTATCAACTAGCACTCTGACCAAACCTATCCCTAGTATATGAGGGCTTCCATGTATCAATATTGATGTAGTACATAACATACCCCTCATATGTACGACATCAAAATGTGGTTCCATTAGAGAATGATCATTAATACATGGATCATTTTTTAATTATTTTAGATCCTAGATACAGTGTTGTACGAAACTAGATAACTCACTTGGACAAAGTACCGTGGAAGATGCAAATGTGTGAAGAAAAAAATTCTGTACCCGAATAGGTGATGAAATTGAAGTATCATCATTTGTATTATTTTTGAAATGAAATATTTAGTGTGAAATTTCAAAAATGGAGAAAATGTAATGACCAAATTTTTATCATTGAAACTCCCTTATTAATGAATTAATCTCCTATTAAGTAACATAGTTATATAAAAAACATGCATTACTTCTATTATTTTCTACTGATATATCCTATTGGATTGAAAATATCCTTATGAATCTTAATTATTTATAATGTAGTCATTAAATAGTGTCCATTAAGAATAATATATATTAAAGGTTATGACAAACTACATTTGACATAGACAAAATAAGTAACACGATGACCAATATGATTTCAAACTATAAAATACATTTGTATATGATTTTGAGGGAGATAGAATCAATAGGATTTTAACATTATATTTCCCAAGATAATACTTAATAATTAAGGCACAAGAAACCCATTTACGGTATATGTTAAATCTTATTGATATCTCAACCAAAACTTTGTTCCCAAAACTATTCCCAACAATGCACCACCATCATACACCTTTACCATAGGGTGTACATCCATTTATTAAGGGGTTATGTATCTTGAACCTAGTAAATTAAATTTCTATATCATAATATTAATAAAATAATTATTATATTCAATCCTTTTTATTGTTAATTTTCCAAGACTTTATATTGAGTTTGATAAAAATTATATTTTTACATGATGAAATCAAAATTGTTTTTTGGAAAGTATTTATTTTCTATTAGGGAAAAAAAATTATAAATTCAAGAATTTTTAAATAAATAATATTTTAAAAAACTTTTCTCATTATATAATATTTATATAAACATAAATATTAAAATAATTTATTTATGCCCAATTTAGTTTTTATAAGGTTATGAGAGTGGTTGTTATTATGATGATTAGTATTTTCTATTTAATAAGTATTTTTTTTTATAATTGAAAATACTGAAATTTAGAAAATTATTTTGATATAATAAATATCATTTTTAAAATCTACCCATTGAAATTATCTAATCGTGATTTTTTTATATTTTTCCAAGAAATTTATTTTTTTTGAAAAAATTATATATATTATTAATATATGGTATGTATAATGTCATAATAATAGCTCTAATGTGATATAATAAATTCCATAACAGAAATTCATGACCAAATATAGACTTACCCTATAAAATAATCATTTTATGAATTGATTTAATTAATTTTATAATATTATAACGATTCCATGAAAATTTATATTATATTTTATTGTTCATAAATAAATTCTTTAAGATAATGACCCAATCTCACATCATGAAGGGTATTATTTTATTGTGGTCAGTTCATAGAAATATGAAATTTTGAAAAATACTCCCATACAGAAGAAACAATATACAAAAACCATGTCATGATTTGTGGGTTTTATTATTTTATAATATATATTCTAAACAAATGTTTTGGAATTATTAACTAAATCGTATCAATTTGGTTTAAATATCCACACAAACTCCCACTCACCTACACTAAAACCCATTAAAAATTAATTTTATATCCCACCCTTTCCCCCTCCCCTTTAAATCTCTCCGAATGTGTTACAAACCTCTTTTGAATCTCCTCCAAATATTTTTTTGCGGTTTCGTCTTAATGCAAGGGGATTACCTCCACATAAGTACTCAACTAAATCCATAACACTATGACAATTAATTTAAAATATAACGTGATGTAATGGGTTTTTTAAAATCCAATTTACTATGATTGTGGTTTTTAAAGTAATGGTAGACCACCTTTCACTCTCACTAAACCCGTACATGAATCTATTTGTACAAATATTATACTTTCAAAATTACCCTCTGATTTTCCATTCAAAATATTTTTCTATTGAATACCCATCCCCATATAAACTCAAGAATATTTAATAATATGTAATTATAATTAATTTATTAGGTACTTCCGAATTTATAAACCACACTCAATAATGACTCAAATAAATTTCAAGACAAATAATCTTATAATGTATGATTTATGTGGTATACAAATACATTTAAATGATATTAATGTGATGAGTGGGTCAAAAATAATATACCCCTCAAATGCATTTGGATATGATTTTAACTTAAAAGATAACATGTATTGTTAATGGTAGGATATACCAATAACTCATTAATATGATGAATTGGCATATATCCATTAATGGCATTAATGATTCCATGTTTTATATTATTACAACTTTCGTATTTTTTCGTGATGTTATCATCTTATATTATTCTATGATGATGATATTTATGATTGTCACCTATATTATTCAACCATTATATTACTATTTTAAAACATGTATTATAGTCATCATGTTATTTATTAATTATTACTTTATTTGTATTTATAGGTCAACCCTTTCTTATGTACGTCCCCACGTAATCTCATGCAAAATTTGAATATCAATGGATTTTAATGGAATGTTATCGAGATTCTGAATAATATTATTGTAGTTAAATTTGATGATATAGGGTAATGTATCTAATTAAACAATGTAAAAATTATACCATGTCTTTTGATATTTTATTACTTATATACTTATGTAATAAATCTTGAATTATGTTGTATAAATGTTATGGGTTTTTAAATGGTGGTTCACATGAACTCATGATTTCCTCCCCATACACAAGTGGATATTGAGAAGAGGAAAGGATCTAAGTCAATGAATGTAGTGACTAACCACAATATAATTTCATATAGAAAATATTAATAAATAATTTTAAAAAAATAGAGTAATAAAGGAAAAACTACATAATAAAAATGACTACATAATTGTTATAAAAAATCAATGGGATCCTAAAGTGGAAAACCAAACCAGTGTAAATATTGAATTAAGAAAATAAAAAAAAATTATCTAGTAAAATTTAGATTTGGTATTTTTTCCCCTTTAACACCCCAAACTTCCACGGTACGTTTCCTTTTAAATAATTCAATGGCGTGCATTGTACGCAACTTCGAGATTCTAACACACCACAACTAATAAAACTAGCCGTTATGAATAGTAATACCTACTTTTTGAAATTTTATAAATTTTATCTTTCGAAATGGACTTCATTTTTTGATTCGTAATATCGAAATTAGCTTAGGGTGAAATTTTAGTACTTTTCGGATAACTTTCATATTTTGATGAATAGTGAAAATTACTAAATTTTAATTAAAAACAACTTTTTAATAGAAATAATTAATAGTGATAAATTATAAATTTGAGTGGTTTTAAAGTATATTTAGAATATATTTTTACCATTTAATACAATGATGGTCATTGGATGTTATTTCACATTTAAACCAGACATAAATGAGTGTTAATCATTTGATAGTTATTATCTCTTAAAAACACGCTATTTGTTTTGACGACGGGAATTAATTTTTAAATTAATTAATTCTACTGATATTTTTCGAATTTGGTTAAATAGACATCATTTTCTAATTTATAATATCAAATATATCTTAGGCCTAATTTTTGGTATTTTTCTGGAAACTTTCATTTTTTGATGAATAGTGAAACCACTAAGTGGTAGTTAATAAACTGATTTTTTCATAAAAATTAATTTTACCACTTTGTTGAGTGGAATTCCGAATATCCAAGAAACACAGTAAATATCAAGGAGTAAAATGTGGTTCAATGAGATGAAAATATTTTTTGGTGAATAGTAACTTTTTACTTATATTTACCACGTTTAAAAGTAAATAGGGTAATTAAGGGTAAAAATGATATTAATATTACCCAAAAAAATGTCCTCATTCTATTGGACAAGTGTATCTCGACAAAAAACAAACTTAGGAGTAGAATATTATCATTTAGGTCTACTTGTATTAGATTTGGAAATTTATTATTATTTAATTCAAAGAAGAGTTAAAAGAGTTAAAATCAATGTATATTTACTAAAACGTTTTTAATATAGGGTTATACATAAGATATATTCTATTGTAAGTATTAATTATAAATATAAAAGTACTTACTAGATAATTTTATTTTATTTATAATTTTTAGACATTAAATAATTTAATTTATTTATGACACACCGGTGATGTAGTAATTACCTAATTAATGAAATATTAAAATAATTGATATTATAAATATTGAAATAAATGTAATTTGATACTTTTTATGAATTCCACTAATTTTCTATGTTAATATGACATACTAGGATTGATTATATAAATTTGTTTCGAAGTAATAATGCTTTTATGAATTTATCAAAAACAAAATACCCAATAGTGTCAAAATTGACATAAAAGAGTTTTTAAAACAAATATTATATTATTAATTTATATTCAATTCCTAAAAATCTAAGGTTCAACCAAGATACTTATATAATGATAGGTGTATCATTAATGGACCACTTGGGGGTCTTTTAGATGTATATACTAAGTTTATTAACCATATAATATAAAAATACAAAAAGACATTGTAAAAGTGAAACTAATTAACTAAGAGTTAATACTTATAGATAAGGTTAATATAATGACCCAAACATGTATAAATTATATTGGTTGTGTGGTTTCCGACCCATCCCCACCTTAAACTTTAAATAATAATCTTTGGAGCCATTAGAAACCGAATATGAATTTATTATAAAATAATATTTTTTGCTTTTCCAAAGATGCCACTCACCCCTCTTATAAAAGGGCACTCCTCCTTCTCACTAATTCACACATTCAAAGCCTTTTGACTCAGCCAAACCCTGTCCAAATACTCTCTTAACTTCTCTCACTACAACCTTGAGGCCTTATTTTGATTTGAAAGCCAACCTAAGGATCCCTTTTGATCAAATCAAAAGGAAGAACCCGAAGAAGAGATAATGTTTTCACCACCCTCTTTCAAGTTCCTTTCTTCTTCAACTTCTTCTTTCATTGTTATTTCTATTCTAAAATAATAACTCCACTATCATATATATACTATGATTTGATTACAAATATGTTACAACCATATTAAGTATTCTATCCATCCTGCGAATGGCATGTCACCATACATGCGTACCTACGGCTTACCGTCACCACGTCGTGGTGCGATTGTCATTCAATAAATTATTATTTGTATGGGTATAATAATGATGTGTAATTCATGTAAATAATAAATATAACATGATATGTTTTCTTTATATATGATATACCATCCAATTATATATTATTTTAACATCAAAAGAATGATATTGTCGCTCGTGCGTACGTAGGGACTACCGTCTCCAAGAACGCGATGAGATTTATTCTCCATCGTATCCATTCAAGTATAATTCTCATTTGATGATTAAAAATAATGTTTAAGGACATGATATAATTCTGTATATTAATAAGATACAGCCTATACATAAAAAACATGTCTTACGTAAAAAAGAATATAATGGAAAACGAGTAAGTTAACACCCAAAATGACAATAATACTAAGATATTATTTAAAAATCAATGCTAAAAGATCATATATGATATCATATTAATGTAAATGATTCTTTTATGATTAAATAAAAATTATTTCACCATTATTCAAGAGGTTAACCTACCGTCTATGAAGGAAAAAGTACAAAGTAAGGGGTTTCTTATCTCACTCTTAATTTCGTGAGAATTCCATTGTTCACTACTTATTTATTGCATGTGGTGTATGTTTACTGCCCATAATTGAATTGATTGTGTAATATAAATTAATTTATGTTTATTTAGATCATAATTGTATGATCCTTTTTTCATGGGTGTATTTTCGAAAGTTACCTAATCGATAAGGGAATTTTAAATTTAAATTTCCACTCATTTGGATTTACGCATATTTCATTGATTATTTTACTCCAAGATTATGTGTGGAATCACTATTCATTTTATTATGTCATAATTTCCACTTCCATTTATGTGGAAATACTTTATGTACACATAATAACTCCATTGATAAATTTTCAAGTCATCGATTTGAACTTGATAATTGTAATTTTAACTCAATATCTATTTGTTGAGTTAAATATCCAATTCATTGGTGTTGTTTTTAGAAGAATATGTGTGAATTTTCTCTGATTTATTTACACTGAATATCCAATCATATTGAGTGTATTTAAATTTTTCACAAATAATTATGTCGTTGATTTATAATTAATCGGAGGATATAGTCTTTATAAGATAATTCATCTCAATTTACATTCCATTGAGACTTCTTTGTTGTTATACACTAAATCACTTTTATATGGTGTATATAATGTACATTGACATAGTATATCATGAATCCATTTATTCTTAGGATATTAAAATGTTTTATTACCTCATTTATTTTTATTCATGTGTCTCTCTTTTGGTTAGTAACTCTAACTAAAATATCATTTTAAAATGTTTTAAAGATTTATCATTCTAAATCTTTCTCATTAATGTCCATGTTTTAAAAATGGTTTAAGGATTTATCTATATGGACATTAAATTATTCAAATAGAAATTCCTTTTAAAAGTTTAAAAGTGGAATGATACACTTTGATTCAAAAAGCTATTTTTAAATGACTGCTTGACAAATTGTGTGGATTTTAAAAGATTTCAAAAAAAGGGGATATTTCTCTCTAATAGTTTTGATGATTATTTCCATCTATGTCAATATCCTTAATTATTCTCTATTGAGGGTAATCTGATATAATACAATCTTCCATATTGTATAAAATGAGTTATGTTTGACTGTGGATGTGCTATTTTTATACCATTCATTGTTTGTTGTTAAAGTATTGACATTTCGTATGCTAGTTTTAATACGAATGATTATGTTATGTTTAAACCTGTACATATGAAGAATGCATTGGACTTAGTAAGTGACGGGTGGAGCCCGCCATAGCTCCTCAATGAATCGGTAAGTCTCATGAGACAAACTAGTGTCTTGGCATGAGGCCTTGACAAAATCTTATTTGTAGTCTTAGCACGAGGCCTTGGCTACGTGGTTGTGATAATCTGGCATTATGAATTCCGTCATTATGAAAGTGGTAATTAATATTTTCATGTGATTATTCGACTAGTAGAATATCCATGTGAATAGTTAAATGGAATTATTTAATTTTATCCTTGCCATATTATGCTGGATTTTAAGTTTAAATTGATTTTGTTTTAGTTATACATTGACTTAAATTTTTATGTTTATTTATGAAAGTTTCCTCTATATTGTTATCCTTACTGAGCATATGACCTCACCCCTTTCAATGTTTTATTTTTCCCAGGATGTGAAAAAGTATTTTATGAATGAACTGTAGGGATAGTATGCAGGAATATGAGGACAATATGTTGTTGTAGTTTTTCACTTATTGATGTAATGTAAACTTTATGAATATATCTAGTGTTTCCAAGGATACTAAACTATCCGGTCTTTTGAGACTTGATCTTTCTTGTTATCATGCCAATGTTATGTAATAATGCACCGACTCTGGCTTTCTAGGGTTGGGGTATTATAGTTTGTATCAGAGGAAGTTTAGTACAAACCTTGGAAGCTAGATTTAGATAAACTCTGATTAGAGCATGTAGACCTAAGATGAACTTTGAGGATTAGTATAGAAGAACTTCCTATTATTTTGGTATTCTAGAGATTTTGTGATTTTTCTGAGAAATAAATCCATGTCTGGATACGAGCAGGTAGAGGCGGCTCTGGCACAGATGTACCTAGGGGTAAAACCCAAAAACACTGCGTTGAGCTAGACTCGAACGGGAACTGGTGCACGTCAATGGGCCTTGATGCACTCTTGGTTACGACACTTCCTGGGGATATTCTTAGGATAATTTACATTTTATTTACAATCCGATTTGAAGTATTATATATATAAGATGAGATTAAATAACCTTGGTTAGTCCTAATGTGTTTCAAATTGAGAATATGGTGACATGTTAATCTCTGAATGAATTTATGACTACTGTTACTCACACAATGCTTTCTAGTTTTAGTCAATGGCAGGATTCCATGTATGTCATAGTGACTTTGAGAATGATGTACAAGGTGGGAACGGTGGTGGAAATGAGCAACAAAATGGAATTTTGATAGGCGTAAAAGATATCATCTTTATGCCAAATAAATTTTCCAAATATATGATCAACAATATATATATTAATCAATTCCCAGACTCAACCAAGAAGAGAAAGGTGGTGAATGGTAAGAGCTCTAGCAGTGGAGACCATGGAGAAAGGAATCTTCAATTTCCATCATGCAGGAAATGTGGAAGGAGACACCCAAGAAAGTGTCTCAATGAGATAATGAAATGCTTTACGTGTAGGAAGGAAGGACATAAAGTGAAGAATTGTCGAAGAAAAATGAAGAGTACTATGGAAGAAGATAAAAATGGTCCCAAGAATCCATTTGCAGTCATTTTCTATAAATGTAGGGGACCTGGCCATTAACTGAGTGAATGCCCTATTCTATATGATATTTTCTTGGTAAAAGAAGAAGTTATGTGGAAATAAATGGTTGGATAAATGTATAAAAAGTATTGGTTCTCCTTGTTTATTGGTTTACAATGGAATAATTTTATCTTGTATTTTTAACCCTGCAGTTTTCCATGTGAGAATGATATTTGAGGAAGAATTATCTTTTCTCTTGTGGATATAGTTATAAATAACCATTTGGTTTTATATGATCGTTGGGTTTGAGGAAATTATATGTTATTATAATTAGGGAGGAAAATGCAAGGTATGAGATAAGATTTGTGGTTAAATTATGTTATGGTTATTTCGAGGAATTTATCTCATTTTGGTAGTGTTATAAAATATAGTTTTTGAAAATGTACAACACACAGACCATGTGACAACCCATCGCGTCGGACAAAGCTGTGGGAATCGAACCCACAACCAAAGTGCGATTGGGATTTATCGCCTACCACTACTCTACGTGAAGTCCCTGGTTAGTGTGACTATTATTTTTAGTTAAATGATAGTATTGATCAATAATAATTTGATTTTGGATCTTATGTTTTATCAAATGAATACCCGTAGTATAGGAAAATGATTTGGTGATTAATTGATAAATGTTATTTTAAAAGTTATTCTCTTTGTTGTGAACACTATATTCCCAAGGAAAATAGAATAGTATGGGATTTAATTTGAGGAGTAATGATTGATTTTTATCTATGTTTTTATTGTGGGTTTATAGTGATTTGGGTTATTTATGGAAATGATTAGGTTAATTACTTTTAAGTATGTAACTTTAAGAGTAATTAATGTCATTTGGAGATACAATTTAATGTGGAAGGCTACATTCATATAAGTTTTGGGTTTCAATATTAGTTTGGATTATATTGAAGGATTTTAAGGACAATTGATTATTGAATTGTATTTATTTAACTTTGGGGTATTGATAGTTTAATTTTAGAAATTATGATTAGTGTTTTTTTCTCTAATGGAATATCCATTTGGGGGATCATTAGATATTATACTAACCATTTTGGTTTTGATTAATCTCTAAAGACAAGGTAAATATATAGTTTATCCTACGTGGATCATGTATTTCTAGAGAAGATAATTCTAGCTCTTCTATTGTGACCAAGTCTTCTTGAATACTCATTGTTCATAAAAAATGAGTTAGTGGTAAAAATTTATTAAAGAATGAAACTCTACTTAAAAAGTAAGTATATCTCTTTATGTTCGTAGTCAATATCATAAATTAATTCCTCGTCCTTATGTAATGAAACTTAAAACAAAAAATGTTGTTCGTTTACTTTTCCTACTGGCAGAATAATTACCGTGTGTCCCAACACAAGTTTGTGATTTTCTTATTGTTAACTTTCTCCTGATCATGTTTTCTATCCCTCTCCATCAGAACATAACACTTAGTTTATCACCCATATCCATGTTTTCCTACATGGAATCCTAGTATGGGTTATCTTGGGTGACCTTTATACCTCTCTTCCTTTCTTTTAAAGTGATAGTTTTATTGACTATTTTTTTGATGTGGGACTTTCCATTATATTCTCAAGCCCAATTTTAAAAAATTGCGAGGATGAAATTTATTGAAGTAGGGGATAATGTAACACCCCATTCTTGCACGGTACGTTTCCCTTTAAACAATTCAATGGCGTGCATTGTACGCAACTTCGAGATTCTAACACACCACAACCAATCAAACTAGTCGTTATGAATAGTAATAACTAATTTTTGAAATTTTATCTTTCGAAATGAAATTCATTTTTTGATTCGTAATATCGAAATTAGCTTAGGGTTAAATTTTGGTACTTTTCGAATAACTTTCATATTTTGATGAGTAGTGAAAATGACTAAATTTTAATTAAAAACTACTTTTTAATCGAAATAATTAATAGTAATAAATTATAAATTTGAGTGGTTTTAAAGTATATTTAGAATATATTTTTACCATTTAATACAATTATGGTCATTGGATATAATTTCACATTTAAACCAGACATAAACAAGTGTTAATCTTTTGATAGTTATTATCTCTTAAAAACACGTTATTTGTTTTGACGATGGGAATTAATTTTTAAATTAATTAATGCTACTGATATGTTTTGAATTTGGTAAAATAGAAATAATTTTTTAATTAATAATATCAAATATATCTTAGGCCTAATTTTTGGTATTTTTCTGGAAACTTTCATTTTTTGATGAATAGTGAAACCACTAAGTGGTATGTTTATTAAACATATAATATAAAAATAAAAAAAGACATTGTAAAAGTGAAACAAATTAACTAAGAGTTAATACATAAAGATAAGGTTAATATAATGACCCAAACCTGTCTAAATTCTATTGGTTGAGTGGTTTTCGACCCATCCCCACCTTAGCCATTAAATAATCCATTTTGGAGCCATTAGAAACCGAATATGAATTTATTATAAAATAATATTTTTAGCTTTTCCAAAGGTGCCCCTCTTCCCTCTTATAAAAGGGAACTCCCCCTTATCACTTATTCACACATTCAAAGCCTTTTGGCTCGGCCAAACCCTGCCCAAATACTCTCTCAATTTCCCTCACTACAACCTTGAGGCCTTAGTTTGATTTTAAAGCAAACCTAAGGATCCCTTTTGATCAAATCAAAAGGAAGAACCCAAAGAAGAGGTAATGTTTTCACCAACCTATTTCAAGTTCTTTTCTTCTTCAACATATTATTTCTTTGTTATTTCTATTCTAAAATAATAAATCCACTATCTTCTATATATTTTGATGTTATAATAAATATGTTACAACCATATTCATTATTTTATCCATCCTTTGAATGGCATGTCACCATAGGTGCGTACGTATGACTTACCGTCTCCACGTCATGGTGAAATTGTCATTCAATAAATTATTATTTGGATGGGTATAATAATGATGTGAAATTCATGTAAATAATAAATATAACATGATAATTATTCAGTATATATGATATAACATCCAATTATATATTATTTTAACATCAAAAGAATGATATTGTCGCTCGTGCGTACGTACGGACTACCGTCTCCACGAACGTGATGAGATTCATTCTCTATCGTATCCATTCAAGTATAATTCTCATTTGATGATTAAAAATAATGTTTATGGACTTTATATAATTCAGGATATTAATAATATACCACCTATCCATAACAACCACGAATTACATAACAAAGAATATAAAGTAAAACGAGTAAGTTAACACCTGAAATGACGATAATACTAAGATATTATTAACAAATCAATGTTAAATGATCATATATGATATCATATTAACATAAATGATTCATTTATTATTAAATAAAAATTATTTCACCATTATACAGGAGGTTAACCTACCGTCGACCAAGGAAAAAGTACAAAGTATGGGTTTTCTTATCTCACTCTTAATTTCATGAGAACTCCATTGTTCACCACTTATTTATTGCATGTGGTGTATGTTTACTGCCCATAATTGTATTGATTGTGTAATATAATATAATTTATGGGTATTTACATCATAATTGTATGATCCTTCTTTCATGGGTGTATGTTTTGTAAGTTACCTATTCGATAAGGTAATTTGAAATTTAAATTTCTACTCATTTGGCTTTACGCATATTTCATTGATTATTTTACTCCAAGATTATTTGTGGAATAACCATTCATTTGATTATGTCATAATTTCCACTTCCCTTTATGTTGATATAATTTTGGTACACATAATCACTCCATTGATAAATTCTCAAGTCATCGATTTGAACTTGATAAGTGTAATTTTAACTCAATCTCCATTTGTTGAGTTAAATATACAATTCATTGGTGTTGTTTTTACAAGAATATGTGTGAATTTCCTCTGATTGATTTACACTGAATATCCAATAATATTGAGTGTATTTAAATTTTTCACACATAATTATGTCGTTGATTTATCCTTAACCGGAGGATATGGTCTTTATAAGAGAATTCATATCAATTTACATTTCATTGAGTCTTCTTTGTTGTTATACACCAAATCACTTTTATATGGTGTATATAATGTACTTTAACATATTATATCATGACTCCCTTTATTCTCATGATATTACAAAGTTTTATTAACTCAATTATTTGTATTCAAGTGTCTCTCATTTGGTTAGTAACTCTAACTAAAATATCATTTTAAAATGTTTTAAAGATTTATCATTCTAAATATTTCTCATTAATGTCCATGTTTTAAAAATGGTTTAAGGATTTATCTATATGGAAATTAAAGTTTTCAAATCAAAATTCATTTTAAAAGTTTAAAATTGGTATTCGAAACTTTGATTCAAAAATCTATTTTTAAATTACTTCTTGAAAAATAGTGTGGATTTTAAATGATTTCAAAAAAATGGTATATTTCTCTCTAATAGTTTTGATGATTATTTCCATCTATGTCAATATCCTTCATTATTCTCGATTGAGGGTAATATGATATAATACAATCTTCCATATTGTATCAAATGAGTTATGTTTGACTGTGGATGTGCTATTTTTTATACCATTCATGGTTTGTGGTTAAAGTATTGACATTTCGTATGTTAGTTTTAATACGAATGTTTCTGTTATATTTAAACCTGTTCATATGAGGAATGCATTGGACTTAGTAAGAGACGTGTGGAGCCCGCTATAGCACCTCGATGAATCGGTAGGTCTCATGAGACAAAATATTGTCTTGGCACGAGGCCTTGAAAAAATCTTATTTGTAGTCTTTGAACGAGGCCTTAGCTACGTGGTTATGATAGTCTGGAATTATGAATTATGTCATTATGAAAGTGGTTATTAATATTTTCATATGATTATTCGACTAGTAAAATGTCCATGTGAATAAGTAAATGGAATTATTTCGTTTTACCCTTGCCATATTATGCTGGATTTCATGTTTAAAAGGATTTTTTAGTTATACATTGCCTTAAATTTTTATGTTTATTTATGAAAGTTTCCACTATATTGTTATCTTTACTGAGCATCTGAGATCACCCCTTTCAATGTTTTATTTTTCCCAGGATGTGAAGAAGAATTTTATGAATGACCTTCAGGGATAGTATGTGGGAATATGAAGACACTATGTTGTTGTAGTTTTTCACATATTGATGAAATGTAAACTTTATGAATATATCTAGTGTTTCCAAGGCTACTAAACTATTCAGTATTTCGAGACTTGATCTTTCTTGTGATCATGTCAATGTTATGTAATAATGCACTGACTCTAGCAATCTAGGGTCAGGGCGTTACATCCCCCATTATATCCATGCTCCATGTCTTGAAATTATTCCATGCACCCCATTCCCATGCTAGGATCCCTACACATGATATATGTGTGGACATTGATATTCCCGTAAAGGGTGTGTGTATGAAAACATGTAGGACGTTGAGGAAGTTTTTTATCATGATTTATAATATCTATGATTGAATAAAATGATTCTAAAAAGGTAAAAAAATTAACAAATCATTACAAGAATTAATTTTCTAACCAATCCACTACAAACAATAATTTTACACGCATCATTTCTTTGCTGGAAGTTATTAGAATGATTGTGGATATGTAAAAATAATGTGTATCTGATAGAAGGTTCTAATTGTTTTATGTGAACATCTAATACATTTAATAATATAATAGGCCATCATACACTACTTTTATCTATCATTTCAGGTATAATTATACATCATTCCCAATAATTGCCACATAATTTAGGTTGCATAGACCATCAGGACCAACTGTCATATCCCAGGTCAGGTAAAATATGATCGTCATGCCCCGCAGTGAGGGCAAAAATGTAAAACATATCTATAATCAATATCAACCTCATCATCAATTAACATTATTTTTCAATACATGCTCCAAATATATGGAATTCTATCCTCGGTGGGTCCATCTTTCACCTTATTATAATGCGTAGAACAAAAATATAGCACATAAAAAAATATATCACATTGATTTTATGGTATCTAATCAACGTAACCATATAATTTGATGAGTGTGATGAAAATATAAAACTCATTAACATGTGAGAAAAAATAACATGGTCTAAAACATATTCGAATGCATCATCATGTCATGAAAAAATCATAAAATTTCCTCATCATGGTAATTACCTTTCTACCCTGGGGTTTTTGTTGTCAAAATCTTGTTTAACCATTGTTTATAATAAGGAATTTTTAGAGGAATGATATACAACCAAGAACAAATCCTTATGTTCCCATTTTCATTGTTTTCTAGAGGTCAATATTTTCATCAGTTCAAATTACTCACCATGGATTCATAGATCCAATTCATTCAAATTATATAATGAAAAAATAATAAATTATATGAGAAAATATCATAATATCTAATGGATGAACCAAAATAATCATGATAATTCTATATTTTCATCCATTGGTAATTTATAAATTTCTTATTTAATACTATGAACAATATAATTTTCTTTAAATTTTATGAAATCATATTTAAAAAAATGTAAATATGATTACCAGAGAATTACACATTGAAGAAAATTGCTCATGAAAATAACAAGGGGAGGGAGTTTTATACATTACTATAATATCTGAAAAAAATATTCTTTAGTCAAGGTGTAATTCATAGATATTTCACAAATGAATTTCTATACAACTTAGACTCAAATGGATCACCATAATCAGAGGAAAAAAGATATGGTTATTTTTTAAATTCCAATACCTCACGTAATGAAGTATCATTAAATCCAAAATATATGTAAATAATCTAATTATTCTTCAAAAAAATTATTTATAGTGAGGGATTTAGATTTATAAAAACATTTTACTTATTGAAATTGAATCATAAGAATTTAATTACATTATTTTTGAGATATAAACCCAATGAAATGTTCTGTAGGTGTGATCTTGGGAATATGTAACTTATTCAATGGTCATGAAAATATCATCCTAAAATCGAATCTCTGTAAGGTAATAAGGTTTTACCAATACTCATCATGTATCATTCAAATAAGAAAAACATATTAAACCTAACTACTCAAGATATGTACACTTATGAAACCAATGAGAACTAAGGGTTACCCTTACAAAAATGAAGCTACACTTACAAAAATATTAGAATATTAGGGATACCCTTATATAGATCACTTCATACTCAGACATAAACATTATAAATAAGGGTTACTATTAAACAATTCCTTTCTACCCTTAATTAGTACCTAGGTACCATTGTAGAGTTGCAATGTTACCCCTACACAGCCTTTGAATTTGGGGGATTTCCCTTATCCAATGCTTGCCCTACCCTTATATATCCTCTACAAGAGAGACCATATAATTACATAGTTTCTTCCTTACCTTTCCATATCACATATAAAAATGTTCATACTCTTCTATATATTATATAAAATTACCCTTATAATTAGTAACAGAATCAAACAAGGGAATCAGCCTAATGAAACATAAGGAATATGGAAATTACCATTATATATATCTTCAAATAAATCTTACCATTATTAAATAAATTGAATAAATATCATAAAAACATATTCATATTTGGTGAATATAATTAATTTTTTATTGATTTTTTTGAATTTTTTCTATGATAATTTCTTTATATTTCAATGTTCTTCTAGAAAAAGGGAAATTTTCAATGCATAGTTGAAATGAAATAATTTTTTTTATGAGATATATGTGTGGTATCAATTCTTCTAGTACATTTTTTACATTTTTAATTTTAATAGTTTATCATTTTCATTACATATAAAAATAGTTTATAGGACTAGGATATCCCTCAACTGTAGAATGAAAGTCCACATAGCCATCCAAAGGGGCTGGTTGGCAGTGTTATCCCATGGGAGTGTCAGTATAGTCTGGTAGAGAATTGGAGAATCAAGCCAGTAGTTTTTAACATGGGTGGTGAACCTTGCATGAAGTAAGGGTGTGGAAAATCCCATCATTTCACTGGAATACGGGGGATAAATCTCACATTCCCATGGGAGGACTAGCTCCCCGAGGTGGTGTTGTATGTGACAAATGTGGGAGTCCTATATATCCCAAATGAATTTGTTGATCAAAAGAATACAAAACTTTTCTTATAAGTGTTTTTATATCATCCCACCGTTTTGGATATGGGACACCTTTAATTAGGGTTAATATTCACATTTTAACTAAAATTGTTCAATTCCCCCTTAAAACCACTCGCTTCTTCCTCATACAGAAACCACCATCTAGCTCTAGTGCATGCCACCATCTACACTCACTGTCCGCCACATTCTTCACTGATTACAGCCATTTTCATTTCTGGATGAAATTAAACTCCATCCATAATTCACTATTGAATCCCTTGATCACATGAAATCAAATCTTAAGCCTCTTATGATACCCAAGAAAAAAATTTAGGAAGCCCCTCCATCCACTTTCAATGCCGGATAAAGTATAGGTTGTTCCATATCACCACTTCCATGAAAGAATCTATATTTCCACAACCCAATGTAATCCATATAGTCATTCCACATAATCCATATTGGACACCATGGTAGGGGATTCTCGATAGTTCCCCACATTTGTTGTTTTCCAAATTGTATTTACAATCCCAATATCATCAGGTGTTTCCTTTTTATTCACCATGGTACATACATAGTAAATTCTGAATTATGTTCACTATGGATTTGTGAGACATTATGTTGGATTAGGTCACCTACCATAGTCTACAAAAATCGTGTTAATCCCCCTTCAAAAATAATTTTATACCCTTTGGGGTGGGATTCCACTGAGGGTCTTGAGGCTGATGTGTTTATTTTTTTCTTTTATTTTCACATGTATAATTCATTAATATTTTTTAATATTATGTTTAATTTAAAATTTTAAATTTAAATTAATAAATATAAATCATTCATTGTTTTTGTTTTTGTGTTATACCACCCCAAAGGACATTCTTATTCTTTGTATTCTCTTATTTTTTTTCATTTTTTTTATTTATTCTTCTCGTATTCTTTTAACATTCACTATATTTATAATATATTATTATATTATTTTAAATTTCTTCCCTCTTTTATCTCTCTCTCTCACTGTCTCTAATATCATCTTTTATTTTATATTTTTCTCACTTATTCTATTATATACCATTTACCCAATGTGATATCTTACTCTTAGTAATCATAGGTTAACCAAAAGATTATCCCAAGAGAGGTCAAAGGGTTCTTGAACTCTCTCATAATGTTTGATTTATTTTTGTGATAAATGAGAGTAACATGCATGGGTGTGAAGAAAGTCTCAAACTACATGCACTCAAATTTATTTCTATTGCTTTATTTAATCTATTATCCATATATCCATTTGATAAATATCTATATTATTGAGTTTATTAAATCAATTGATGAAATGAAATTGATAAATCCAGGTCATGGGGGATGTCACAGAATCGACCAAGACCAGTCATCCTCCTTTAATATAGGAGGTGGTGGAATTGATATTGATTATATGATGTCATGATTTCAAAAGAAAAATTCAATTAAAATAATAATAAATATTCATGATCTTTAATGTTAGGATTATTGAACAAAAATTACACAAATAAATAAAAATAATGATATAATCCAAAACTGAACAAAAAACAATGTTTTTTATTGTTCAATTGATTTTTTTCACATTGAATGTTAGTATAAGTATAAATATTATTAATTCATGTCATTTAAATATATTAATTAATAAAAAAACCCCCTTTATTTCATAAAATTATAAAAAGAACAATGAGAAATATATTATGTGAATTAGATTGTGTGACTGAACCAAAAAAGAGAAGATCATCCAGTTAGAAGACACTAGTTAGAAGCTGTACTGCACTTCAAAAGAAAATTTATTCTTCTATGAATTATGATATGCATAAATCAAAGCAATCATCATTTCCCAAAAATACATCGATTTTTTATTGAATTTGTATGTTTTCAAATTTTGATAGATTTAATTTATTTTAAACAACCCATTAAAAATTATTATTCCGTGATCTTTACAAACAAACATGTTTTAAATTCTACGAAGAATACCCTCTATTGTACAAAATAGTAAAAAAAATGTTGAAGATTTGTCTCTCCTACAAAATATTGATAAACTCACTAACCTGCTCAATCATATGATAAATTCACATGACAAAATTAGTTCATTTAAGGGGATGTAAGATATGATTGATGGATTCAATGTTGATTATCACTAACTGAAGTCCAAAAAGGAAGTGACACTTGAGGTACCCAATTTTACTAAAGATATAAAAGTGGTTAAGGCCCATATTTAAAAGAATACACTACCCAATAATATAAATATCTAGATCTAGATGACAATTATAATCAATAGTGGATTCATAATGATGAAGAAATTCATATGGAGGGAACTTGTTGATATAGAATTGATCTGGATGATTTCCAAAATGTGTGTGAGTTATAACAAGATCATTATAATACTTACAATGTATAATAAGGAGTTCCATTTCTTGTTACTCTATCCATGGAATGGGATACATCCAAATAAAGAATAATACTTCAATAATGGATGAAGGATCCCAAATAACTACCTCCACATTATAGTATCCAACATGAAGAGGCACCAACCATTTAAATAGTGGTTGAAACTAAACCAACTCAATGAGTTAATATAATATCAAACTCCATTTCATTTGATTTTATTCAATATTAGTTGAATAACAATTCAAACTAATTTTAAATTTAAAATAATTAGAATATTTTATATTCCCTACAGGAAGATGAAGAACCTATTAATGAAATTATTGATGAATACATGGAACTCTGTAATTTCCATGGGCATAAATTTGAGGAATCCCCTGGAAAAATCATGTAGTTTTTCCTGAGGAAATTAAGACAAAGAATTATAATATTTAATGATTGAAATTACATATTAAAAATTCAAATTGAAAATTTTTTTATTAAAAATTTCTTCTTATTTACCCATTAACAATTTAATTATGATTTCTATGTTAATCTGGCACTAGTTGAGGGGGATAATGTTTCCAAAGATCCATCCATGAAGGATAAAGATCCATATATCATCTTAACACCTCTATAAAATATATAGATAAATCTAAATTTCTGTGGGTGGGGGGGTATCATATACAATATCCATAGATCATTAATAAAAAAGAAGTAAGATATAAAAGATAAAAAAATCCACATGTGGTGGTTCAATTCTAATAAGAACCATCCACTATCAGACTATAGATATTACATGGAACTTCAATATAGAGGAATTATTAATTCATTTACCACTTTGGGGATCTTTCCAAAACATATCCATCTATTCTATTTTTAATACAAAAATTTAAATTTCAGTATTATGATGAACTGCATCATGAATCCGACTCCCTATTCTCTATTTTAAAATAAATTAAATGATCCTTCTTTTTTACTTGAATAATTTTTCATTTTAGGTTCATAATAGCATAAGGAACCCATCAAATAGTAGAGCCAGAGGAATTTGTTTTAAAGGATGAAGGAATTCATGTTTTATTTTTATCTTCTACACTCCATCTGTTTTTTTTCAAGTAGCATGGTTTCATATTTAAAATGGAAAATTGTTTTCTCATTCTTGGATTTAGGCTTTACATGACATATCGATTAGATATGAGTTTCTAAGGAATCATTTGATACCCAGATTTAGATTTCAATGTTTATAAGATTAAAAGCGTAAATTGGAGAATTTAAGGATTTAAGTGATGCATGGATATTAAAATAAGGAATCATGGATTGAGGAAATTTTATTATTAATGTAAATGAAATTTACCATTAAATTTTCATTCTTTGAATTTTAAACATTCATTGAATTTATTTTTTATAATTAACAATTCCTTCTATGATTTTACAATATTATATGTTCCCTTCTTTGTTGGATTTCTATTCTACTTACATCCTATTTATTCTAGAGAGTTTTTCATGAGTGATCATGGGATATATCACAGACCATAACATGAATTTAATCTTTTGAATGACATAATTATGTATAAAAACATTTAAAAATATTGAGGAATATTTAAACAAGATATATCTATTATGAAAACCATTAAATATGTCTTTATTTCACACGTAGAAACTATGAATGAACATGTTAGGGATGAGGCACCTTTCTAGAAATTTTTATCCGTTATTAAAATATTCTTATTATATTGGTGATATTTTAAAGATAAGGTTTGGGGTTGATGGCATTAATGGAAAATAGAAGATTTAAATTGTAATTACAAAGTTTTAGGGTTATAATTGTATGAAAAAAGAAAAATATTTTTATTCACACATTATACTATTTATTTTCCTAATAATTAAAATAAAAAAATATAAAGTGACAAAAACAATCAAAAAATTTAAAAATTGGGTTTTGATTTGGAAAAACCAAAAAATCCAATGATAGACCAATGATTTTTATCAAATTTTCTTAGGTGGGTAATCTGAGGTTTATGCAATGTATTTCCTTCAATAAAATGAAACAGTTTTTTGAACAAATGTATAGTAGAGAAAAAAATTATAAAAGGGGAAAAAATCATTTATTCTTCCAAATTTGGGATGATTGTTATGTTGAGATTTATAGGATGTTTATAATTTTCTAAATTATAGGTGTTATTTTAATAAAACATTTAATTTAAATATCAATGTTGATGATTTATGAGATAATCCTCTTCATTGGACCTCAATGTTTTTAATATATCCCAAAAACCTTATACATAAGTGAAATTTGAACATTAATTAAAATCCCTCATGATTTCTAGTTTTTATAATTTACAATGTTGAGATATTATATAATTTAAAATCCTATATATAAGGATAAGGATCTCATGATATGTCAAAAACTACACATGAATTGAATCATGAGAGATGATTGAAAACATTTTGAATTAAGGTAAATAATGAATTTTCATGTTTTATAATGGTTGATTAAGGAACATGAATAAAAAAATTAATGATCTGTCATTTTTAAATGGGTAAATGAAAAATTATTGATTTTATTATTTTTTTTTTAAATTGAGAAATGGAATTTATGTTGTTTTTTAATTTGAAATATTTATATCAAATTGATAATAATTTTCTTTTACTACTTTGATATTTGAATATTTATTTAATTTTTTCCCTCTAATATACATGTTGAGACTTTATGATTTAGGAATAGAATGGATTATATGAGTTTGAATTTTAGAGATTCATATTTGCTAAATATTTCTAAATATTTTTTTGATAGTTTCAATATTCTTTTCTATGACAAAACCCATATTTGTCGATATTTTTTAATGAAATTTTAAATTGTTAATGTGAAGTTGAAATAGAATGAAAATTATATTTTTATGAACTGTATGTGTGATACTAATTTTAATAATATATTCATTTTAATTTATTTTTTTAATACCTTCTGGGTTGGTTTAGATGAGAAAAATAGGTTCAAATATGAGACCATCCCCCAAACATTGACAAAATTTCTACAGAGAAATCTCAAGGGTATGGCCAGCCTTTTAATCACATAGGAGTCTCCTCATACCCTGATAAAATGTAGGGGAATCATACATGAGTGGTGCACCATGGATGGATAGCATAATCCATTATAAGGGTGGGATGAATCCTATTAGTGAATTTGCTAGTGGTGGTCAAGACCGCATGAACGTGGGGGGAGAAAATCATCAGGATGGTGTGGTATGAAATGACAGTGGATGTTCTCAGGCACCCGACATACATTGTTAAGAAACTGGTCATGAATCTTTTCATTTATGGGATCATTAATCCCCCCCACCACTATTTTGGTGTTGAACACCTTAAATCCATGTTATTGTTAACATTTTAACTAAAACTCTACCATTCTACCTATGCAATACTCTTTTGTGCCTCAAACAGAAACCTTCATTAATCTTCACCTAATTCCAACTTATTCAAAAATAGGTTGTGATTTTAGTCACTAAGAAATTTCATTATCACATTTAAGAGATCTCAAACTCAAGATATCCTTCACCATTGAATCCCATTATCACCTTCAATCACATAAAAATCCTTATATGATCCCCATGAAACAATTTTTTATGTTTCTTCCAACCTTATTAAAGTTCGGAAGAAGAGGATGCCACCCTTGATCGCCATCTCTAAGAATGAGGCTCCACTTCCTCAACTCCACATACTAAATGTTTTCATTCTACTAAATCCATGCATTAAACTGGGGGATTGAAATCTTGAGACTGCATCACATTTTCTACTACCCACATAATATTGAAACAACACTAATCATAGTGTTTCCTTTTTATTCATCCAGTGCCTCACATCGTTAAATTTGAAATAAGTTATCCTCATATATATGAAATTTAACGGAGTCCAGTGGAATATTTTGTATTCTATAAAAGGAGGATCATGCCCCATCATAAAAAGTCATGACACCCACTATGGAGGGATTCCACCAAGGGGGCTCGAGGTTGATTTTCTTCATTTGATTCCTTCATTTTAATTTTAATTTTCTTATATTTTTTCCCTTTCTATTTTTATTTTAATTGTAATCCTAAATTTTCTATTAATAAATATAATCGATGAATAGTTTTTTTGTGTTTCCTACTGCCCCATCCAATATACTTATTTTTCTTTTTAACTTTTTCTTATTACATTTATTTTCGATTCATTGTCTATTCTTCTACCAACATTCTATATATTTATAATTTATTATTATTTAATTTCTTTATATTTATCAATTATATCATTATCTATCATTTATTATATTCTTTTATTTTTTATCTATTTATTTCTACTTTTATAATTCTTCTATTTTGATCTCTTTCACCTAATAATAGGAGGCTGACCCTAGGCTTGTCACAAGAATGGTAAAGGTGTTCTTGATTTATCTCTTAATTTTTTTTATGTTTTTGATAAACGAGAGTGGAATTAATGAGTGTGGACAGTGTATCTCATGAAATTAACTGTAATTTATTTATATTCCATTAATTAATTTTTTTTCTTATATCCATTAGATAGATCCTCAATGAATGGAGTTGAGCCAACCAATTGATGAAACAGATTCGATTGATCCAGGTCTTGGAAGATGTTACACCCTAGACTATGGTGTTTCGTCATCCTAGATTATAGTAGGAGGTGGAATTGATATTTATTTTAATCATACAATATTTCACAGTTTCTAACTAAATATAAAATTAATTCACCATGAGATTTCATGTTTTCATTATCAAACTAAAATTTCAAAAATAAATGACAATAATTATGGAACCAAAAAGAAAACCTAAAACCAAGTTCTTTTTTCCTTAACTCATTCTTATTAGCATTGAATTTTAGTCTCAGTATAATTTCTATATATAATGTTATTTTAATATTTTTACAAAAAATAAAAAATTAAAAAAAACAATTTATTTCATTAAATAAGAAAAAACAAAAAATGAAGAAATTATAGACTAATTACATTAAGTGAGTGAAAAAAACAGAGATTCTCCTCAAGTGAGGTGATCCCAGTTATCCACTATGACTCACTATGAAAATATTATTTTTTAATGGCCTATGAAAGGGGAGTGTCAATTAACATTATGAAAATTCATGCATACCCACGTTACATTTTTTAAAAACATTAAAATCAATGGTTACATTTACACAACACCATATAACTACAAATAAGGGATATTTTCTTTCAAAAATGGATTCTTGTATAAAAAGACAAACTAACTACATAAAAAAGTTGGTTGGAATATCATTTTAAAATTGAGTGTAATATTTCATCGATCTCTATAAGATAAGGTGTGCTGAATTTAAAATTTTATATCCTCAACCACATTCAAGTCAGATTTCTCCTTAAAATCATGGTTAACTACAATCCATATGAATAGATTTTTAAGATCTAATTTGACTCATATCACTTATATATATTTTTCATATTATATCAAGGAAAATTTCCATTTATCATTTAATTGATAGGTAACTTTTTCAATATCACAATCCATTTGGGAAATTGCAATATGATATAATTTTATAACCAATTTGATCATGTTCTATACATTTCTATGAATTCCTCTCAATATCTGGAGGTCCTCGGAAATATTCCATGATGACTAAAGGTATATCCTAGCATCACTAATCATGTAATGAATATATAAATACCTACTGACTTGGGGATAATGGAAAGATTCATCTATATCAATATATGAAATTGAATATTTTTCCCACTCTCATTCGATATAAAAACATCTCAATAAAGATAAAATATAAAATAACTTTCTCAATAAAACTCTCATTAAATTTTTCATTAAAAAATATTACATCATTCCTCTCATTTAATATTAATTTCCAATGGTCATAAATCAGTACCACTTATAAAATAAGATTCCTACTAAACATCCAATGATATTTAATAACTTTTCATAGTATAACTCATAATTTTGTTTTCAATATTTATCTCTTGTTGAGTAATATGAATCTTAATACTCGAATTTCTTATACATTCCCATAACCTGGGATGGTTAGTGTTCTTGATATTGATTCAATCAAAAGAATATAAATCTAAAGAGAGATATAAAGAGTTTAAAAGGTTATTAATAATGTCCTTTTCACCCTTAAGGCTAATCAACTTCAATAGTATTATAGATAAATATCTCCCTTGTTTAAATTTTAGTGATGTAGCATGCAATGTATTGAAAATAAATTCAAACCCACAGTAATAGATCAATAAATAAATACATTTTTTTAGAAATATTGAAGAAATAATCACTTATAACTAAATATTTAACATAAAAATTTAATATCAAAGAATACCTAATTAATAATGAATAACTTTTAAATAGAAATAAAATCATTTAAAAAAATCTCAACTCATTTTTAATAAAATAACATTCATCCCTATGAAAAGTCACTATAAATATATTTTTGTTCTAATTTTCATAAAAAATGATTTTGAGAAGGACATTTTTTGTGTTTGATCTCTAAATAAATAAATCCTTAAATTCATGTGTATTATTTTTGAAGAGATTATTAGATTCAAGGATATTTTTATAAGATAATTTATATCACATTTTAATATTGTATGAATAGAATTGAATCCAAAATCCACCGTGGTTGTTTCCTTAGCAACACCTGATCATATATTTTTTAATATTTAATCAACCTATATTTTATAGTTAATAGGAAAACTGAGTGACTATTATTATATTAATAACATAATTATTATTTTAATTAAATGTGTTATATTTTTAATTTACACATTATATATAATCTCTACCAACTAGTGATAAGTACAATATTTGAAATTATCTCTAATCCTGTGATTTATTTATAATTTGATACAAAGAAAATTAGTTCCTCTCAAATACATTAAAATTATATTGGATGATTTTAAATGTGACTCATTTGGGTGTCTTGAAAAAGATCAGAAAAAATAAAAAATATAATATATTGTCTAGTCATAATTATATATAACAATATTCTAAAAATTCCTCTATATAATATATTTTCAATCATCTTACAAACTTCATACGATTCAAGTTTAATGTTTGAACTCAAGGGAGTTTTATAAACCTTAATTTTTAAATTTATATAATTCTTATGTATTAAGTGTCTGTATTTTCATTAATTAAAATCATTAACAATGTCTTTTTGAAGAAAATATAATACAAAAAACTAAATAAATTACCAATCAAGCACATTGAAAAATATTTTTTCATGCATTTTGAAAGGTCCTTAAATTAATTTTTATTTATAGATCTGAAAATTATATCATTTTCATAAATTTCAAGAAGTATAATATCATTTTTGAAGTTTTCCTTTTATAGTGTAGGGTTTTCCAATAAAATTTGAAAAAAGGTAAAATAAATGAACACCACCATTCATAACATGAATTGGGGTTTTTTAAGACCATACGTGAATTTCGTTTGTTTGGAAATAGAAATAGGAAGGTGATGGTTTTGAAAACCAATTGGTTGTTCAACTAAAATTTATATATTTATAAATCCATTTAAAAATAATATTTTACATCCTTATGAAATAATAAAAAATTCATATAAGAAATGAATTCTAAAAGGAATCTAATGGAATTTAATTTATATATAGAGGAAAATGTATCTTCTTAATATATTGTTTGTTCTTAGTTAGAGAAATTGAAAAATAACATAGATTAATATATATTGAACATAGTATGATCACCCTTATTATTTTTAAATCCTCTTTGGTTTCTCATAATAAAAAATTTAGTGGGCATGCCACCTAATTATCATAAATTTTTTATCTTGAACTACTTTAACTCTAATTTCATTACTAATAAATAACTATCCCCATTTAATTTAACATATCTTATTTCAGGTTTAATTTGAGGTTGTAAGGATGAATATCATTCAATGATACTTACACTTATATTCTTGATTTCCAAATCTATGTTTTATAAAATATTCCATAATGGATGGTTTTTAATAGTCCAAGGTTCTCCAGGAAGACAAATTTCAAGTTCTTTATATTCAAACCTTTTAGTAATGAATTTTTCTGGTCCATATTTTATATCATCATAATTTTTATCATAAAAATGGTTCAAAACAAAGTTTATCCAAATAATAAATTAGAACATTAATCTGAGTATGCTTGTGTTCAATGTGGGTACATTCATTATATTTCACTTTAGTAAAATCTTCAAATATAAATGACTACTTATTGAAATATCTATATTCATAAGACATTGTAGAGTATCCTAAGAAGATTAACTCATTATGTTCTGTAAATAACATAAAATTATTAACCATGCTATTAAATATATAAACATTAAAATAAAAAACAATGAAATATTTAACCATCGTTTTATATTGATTCATAACTCAAATGGTGTTTTCTTGAACAAGGAATGTATTAGAAAATTATTGATTAAATATCATGTCATTTGAATTACATCAGGACCAAAAGGTATGGGATTTTCAAATTCAAAAAACATTTCTCAATCAATTTATTTCATAGTTTAATTTATTATATCCAGAAAACCATCATTTTTATGTTCCCTAATAGAACAATGATCTTTTTTATAAGATGATTTGATCAAACATAACCAAAATTAGGGTTTTAAAACTTTCCCCATGGTTACATCTCAAATAAATAATTTTGTAATTATTTTAATTTTATCTATCCTTGAGGTATTTATAAAAAATAACATGAATCACTCTTATGTATTAATAAATGAAACCATGTAAATATTTATAAATCATCAACCAACAAATAAATAAAGTATCTTCAACAAAATATTAATATCTGAGATGTTCTAAATTAATCCATGTATAAATGATATTTGTTTCTATAAGTGAAACCCTTTCTGATTCATTGAATGAAAAATTATTTTATTTCGCATCATTCAATCATAAAATAGTTTTTGAAAATTTATTTTAATCACAATCAAATACTATATTTTTATGATTACATTTTTTTGAGGAATAAATATTTCAATGATAAATAATTATATCCCAAATCGAATATTTGTTAATTTTACCTTTCAAATTGTTTTTATATTTTTTATAAAACTTTTTTAAATCCAGTGTTTATATAGTTTTAGTTCTATTTGATCTATATTTAAGTCATTTATCTTTGATAATAAAACAAATATCATCCAAAATTCATTAAAAAATCATTGTTGAAATGTTATTTACTACATATTAATTTGTGATTTAATGCTTGAATAAATAAATTATTAAATAGTACATGATGTGTATCTCCATTATATCCAACTCTAATAATATTCCCTTTATTTTTTAAAACAAATTTGACATAGAATCCCATCATATAAAACAGTTATTGGAAGTTATAAAATCTTCCAATCATATATATTGAGTATCAAATTTCCATAAACCATTTTACATTTTTATTCCTATAAATATTTATCTAATAAAAAATATAAAAATCGGTTTTTGGGTAACCAAATTATCTAGGGAAAAGTATTTTTTGTTATCAGTAATTGCTTAAAATTAAATGATTTCACAGATAAACTAATTTATATAATAATCATCGCTAACATTATATAATTTAAATAATTTAAATACAATATTTTCAAAAAAACTAAGAATATATTTATCATTATTTTTTAGAATATTTACAATTTGTAATATAGTGAAATCAAGTAAGATTATATATGCTTCGGTGTTCATAACTAGGAAAAAAATTCCAATATAACATAGTTTTTCATTATTACTCCATATTCCTTATTTTTCATTATTGTATTTATTTTTATAATGAATTTTCATGAGGATGACCACCAACTTTTTAATCACACATGAAATATAATTTATATATTTTAGGTCAGTTATTAATTAAATTATTTTTCATCCTAGAAAACACAACTTCAAGTAGATTCCTCTAGTTTTGATTTTAGTTATAATATATATTTTTAAAGATCTAATTTTATAGATAAAAATAATGATGAATTTCATAAGGAGTTTCAAATTATTCTTAAATTATTTATATTAGAATTATAATAAATAAAAAAATTCATTTAATTCATCCAATAAACAATTTTCATAATAATATTTCAAATTTTTCATAAAATAATGAAATGATTGTACCTCATGAATACGGGTCATACAACATATAATTTATTTCTAATTTCATTACTGAGTCTATGAATCTGCTAATGATTCATTGCTAGAGTCTTTAGAAGAACTCTATATTTCTTTAATACAGTTTTCTTTTTATTTGTGTAATCTGATATTATATTTATTTCATTTTAGAATATTATCTTCTCCATCAATTGATTGAAATTTAGAATCATAATCCTAATAATCAAACATTCATAAAATCATATTTTGATTAAATTACCATTTATTTTTTATACTTGTGATGGTATTTATTAAATCCATTTATCTAATTATAAATCTCAATGAACATCGTTTAAAAAACAGAATGTAAAATATAATAATTTTTGCAACTTGATTCTTACTCATTTGATGAGTTAGATAGTAATTTCCCTTTATCATTTTTCACATACATTGAAGTTGAATCATTTAATATATAATTTTTTATTTTAATTAATATATTATATGCAACTTGATCCTATATTGTTTCCTCATACATCATGATATGTCATAATAATTCATTTATATTCATATAACTTATCATTTTCTATTATCTAATTATATGAAATATCACACACCATTTGGATGTTAATTCTCTTAGATTTTTATACTTCCTGATCTAATTGATAAATAGGATTTACTAGGGAAATTACACTCTTTATTATCTATGTAATCCTTCCATTATTTTTAGGATATTTTTATCTCATAAATTCTAATGGAATAAAATTTAATTATATATGTTTTATACCACTTTTTCTAATATTTTTACTACCTTTATATGTTACAATTATGGTTTTCAATATCTCATTTATATTATGGAAATTTGAGACTCCATATAACTCATCTGGGAATAGAAGATAGATAACATATTTTATAAATCAATAATTCTAAATATATTATATTTCTTGAGAAACGTACCAAAATTCTGGTTAACCAATAGAATTTTTTATGGACTCACAGATTCAACATGTACATTTTGACCCAGAATCCATAAACTTATAATAATTATGTCATTCCAAAAACCAAATATATATAAAATTATATAATAATCTCAGCTAAGGGATATTACTTCATACATGTATTCTATTATAAAATAATCTGAAATTGATCTTCAGATTTAGCAGGTAAAATTTGACAACACAAAAGATAATTTCAATGATTCTAATTATTTTCCATGTATATTTTCACAAATAGCTAATGTGGGGATTTAATTCAGTAATTAAATTTTTAATCCCAAATTAAATAATAAACATAAAATCATTTTAATCATTTCCAAATACTTTCAGTTTGATATGCATCAAATATAATAACAAGGAGTATGACATGTTTATAATGGCTTAGGGAAATTGTGAATACCATTAATTCAGTCAACCCGCACCCAATGAATGTTTGGTAGTTTTCACTAAGTATTTCATTTACCTAGGTACCAAGACAGTTTAGTTTTAGAAATTATATATTTCTAAAAAAAATTAAATGATTATTCATTAACCTATCAAATAACAATTTATATCCATTTTCATCACCCAACACATATAAAAATAAGTTCCAAATAATATAAATAAAGAAAATATGTCAATAATATATATTTTTTCTATACACAATTGATAGAAACAACTACCATCATATGATCTAATGTCTTCTGAGAGGTAAAAGGTATTTATTATATATTGAATAATTTTTTATAAAAAAAATCTTGAAAATCACACAATAACAGCCTCAGATTTTTTCTTTTTCTACAACATTAGAGGAAAAGTGTTATGATAATTCAGTACGTATGATACCTCATTTATTTATGGTTCTTAAAACTTTTTTACTAAAAAATATCTATTTAATTAAGAAATATAACAGAAAATATATAATAATAAAACCTAAAAATTTATCCCTTCTATGTGAGCTTATTCTTTTGAAATAGGAAATCATAGGTAGTTTAATGAAATAATTACAATATTTTAGGGAAATAAAAGATTCTTTCAATATAGAAACTTTAATAAAAATCATATTTACTTATTTAAGAATAAATAATTTTGATAAAACTAATGTCCAAATTTTACTTCCATTTAAATAACACATTGCTAATAATTTCCCAATTACATTAATAAAATATATAAAATACCATACTTTATAATTCATAATCCTCATAATTTTTTAGTAACTATTAAATTATTGTGAAATTTATAACAAATAAGACTCATGTAATGCTTCAATGGAGTTCATAAACTCAATTATGTGTAAGGATATGTTCCATAGGATCATTTCATGGTTACTAGAAAATTGAATAATATTCGATTCAAACCTCAGAGGAACATAATTATTGATAAATATTATGGTTTGAATGTACCACTATAGTCATAACTATCTTTTTGGGTTATGATCATTGAATTTCATTTTGAGAGAATTTTGTCTCTATATAAAACATTAACATATGAATTTTCTCAACCAAAATGAATTTGTCAAATTATATGACCCTTCTATGTTCTCGAGACTTGGATATGATCATTAGGCATTACCTTGTTCACATGAGTTCTGTTTGATCATATTTTTTCATTATAAGACTTCATGTCAGTCATGTAACATTATCATATTCCTTTATTTACTCATAATCCCTTATATGGATCATAATATTTCACCAAATATCCATCCTTCCAAACATAATTTTTTATCATAGTACATTAATTCCCAATATTATCTGTGGTTTACCAAACGAAAACACCATATGACTTCTATACATAGTAAATTTTCTCAAAACAATAACACTATGTTTTTCAAAAAAATGTATAAAATTAATATATTTTCATAAAATAATGAAAAATTAATTCGTCCTAAAAACATATAATAATATTTTAAACCAATATAATAATGATTTAAATATTTCAAGAAAATCACTATTAATAAAAATAAGTATTTTTATGAGCCTCAAAACAGATGAAAAAATATACTATGTGGGATTAAAATTGGTTTTCAAATATATATATATATATATATATATTGTAACATATATATAACTATATCAATAAAAGATATGTTTATAAAGATAAATTTATAGGGATGATATCATTCTTGTGATATGATAGATAATAATCAAGGAATCAATACTATATTATAAAAAAAATATGAAAAAATTTCTACTCTAATAATCCTCATTGAAATCTATATTTTATTTTTCCAGAGAATGTATTATATATAAAACCAAAATAGAAAATTTTACAGAAATTAGAATATAATGTAAATTTTATCCCTAAGTAAATCGGTCCCTTTGATATTTTTCATTAAGTGGGGAAACCGGTGTATCAATTAGTACATCCCCCAATCCTCAAAAAAATATATTATGTATTTCATGTATCTCTTTTAAGGAATTATATACGTGATCCATCACAGGTACTATACATAGATATTTTATAATTGATATATAATCACTATAATGAGGAACTGATGGAAATCATGAATCATAGATAAAATGTTCGATAAAATAAGACTACCTACATTGTTAATGTCAAATAGAGAAATCATAACCTTGAAGAAGCATTGTGAGAATTAGAATATGAAATTAAAATAACACATGAATTATTTTTCTTTGGAATAATTAATTCTTGGTGTTTTGTGTTGAAAATGTTACAACAAATTATTTTAATGAAAAATTCAATTTAAAAAAATAGTTATGTTATATTGATTATCTTACACATGACACAAAACTAAATTGATCATTTCATTATTCCATTCAGGTAAAATATTATAAGGAAATACACACTAAATCAATAACAGATAGATAAATGAAACATAATTATGAAAAATACAAAATGAATATAACCAAAATATAATAAAACTACCACCATATTTAAATATCTGACCTCATGATCTCCATACTATTAATTAAAATTGTATTAATAATATAGAACACTAGACATATGATAATTATTTTGATAAAATAAAATATATTATTTGGATCATGATTTAATAAGTACCTAATACATTATAGATGAATATTAATGGGTAATGAAAAAATCATATGGTTGTTGGAAAATATTTTCATTAGGATCATATTACCATTTCATATAAGGGTTATTAATAACAAATAATATATTATTATATGTTATTTGGATATAATATTTTACTATCAATTATGAGATGTGATTGTTTTAATATAGTTAATGATATGGTAGGTATAAAAATAATTAATTACAGAATGATATTCATTTAGAAAGGGAAATGGTATGGCTTTAGGTGGTAGAAGTCTTCTATAATAGGATCATTTTTATAAGCCGAGTAAGAAGATAGAATAACTATAGATTGAATTTGACTAATCTCAATTGAAATTTCATTATTTAATGATTGACAAATAATGTCTATGTGTGAGTTTAATTCCGATGAAACCATAGTGAGATTGATGTTAGCTGAATCACCACTCTCAGCTCCCACATTCTATATCTCATCCTTAGGGATTGTGAAGATATATTGATCAATTTGTTCATAGCATGTAAGAATAAAATCTAGATCTAAATTTTAATATAATAAATGATATGATGAAAATATATAGTATTCCCTCAAAAGTCCCTTTTTTTCAAAAGATTATAAAAACATGTCCAACGTCATGGGGGCCAAAATTGTGGAGTCCAAGTGTGTCCCCCTAATAATATGGTCGAAATATGAAGGTAAAGAGCCAATACAATGATAAACAAAGATAACATCACTTGGGGTTTCTTTGTTGGAAAAGGCATCCACAACCAAATTAAATTCCCTCCAACGGTGGAATATAGATACATAGCTAAATGATATTCATTAACCTTCAGACTGAATATATCAGATCTCATGAGTTGTCAGGCTTCCCTAAATAATCATGATTAGGACATTTGAGTCTGATCCCATTATTTCCATATTGATCTTGAAGAATATACAAATGGAAAGGCCAAAATTCATGTCTTTAACCTCTACTCCCAATGCACTCCCCATCACATAGTAGGTGTTCAGTCCTATCATCACTGAACCATTATTGTCGGACACTATACCCCCCCCCCCCCCCTCATGATTCTTGAATTGAATGATCCATCCATATTTGACATAAACCCAGAAACAAGAAGAATACATTTGACCCAATGAACTTGATTTTCATCACCCATGCTAGAACTAAATCTCGGAATGAAGGTTCTATACTATGTCGACAACTCCCAACCCCTGATAATAGACCCCAGTTCTACAACCTATGATTTCTCCCGAACCTTGATGAAAAGAGGGGGTCATATTTTCCCTTCTCCAACCATTTCCCTCACCTCCCATAGGAGCCAGCACACAACGATAAGGATCATACCTCGAATATCTTGTCCACACGATTATTATATGCACCTTGAAACCTGTTGGTCGTGATTTAATCAATGGAATTCCCACCTGCCCTTAAACCAAACTCATTTTCTAATTTTTTTTTTATACTTATAGTATAGTCACATTTGAAGAATAATATTAAGGCAGATTCTTGAATAGGGTTTACACAGCATCTGCATCATGAGGATATGGCGGTCCCTTTCTTTTTCACGTTGTCGTCCATGGGAATCACCTTATGGTCTAGCCTCCATATTAATGACTTCACCTTCAGCTGGATATTCATACACCATTTGTTTGACACCCAGTTATCCCCTACATGAGTTTTCTGCTAACCACACATTGAAAGAAATTCCTAGGACCTGGAAGCTTTAAAAAAAGAGATTCCACTACCCAGTTCTCATGTAATTCGCTAATCCTTCTACGACCCACAATCCATCTAATATCTTCTTTCAGGACCTCAAAATGCATATTCATTTGTTTATATATTCTTGAGAGACCTATGTTACATTCTTTTCACAAGTTTAATCTATCTCAATATCATTTCTCTATGAAATGGGCCTATAAGTATTTCCCTTCAATGATTTCGTAGTCCAATCACGCCTGCATGGCATTCATAGTGACTACAAGGTACCGTAAATCTGTTCCTTAAAAACTTTTCAAAATTTTCCCTTCATTCCCTTCTGTTTCTTTATTATTGATAGGATATGAATGGTTAGAGAGTATAATACACTTTTAACCAACAGTATTATACCACCATATGATTGGAACAAAAATTTGATGTTCCTGTTCATCAAACTATCTGACCAATGATATCGTCAAATTAATTCTTCATAATTATTATATTGGATATGGGTTCTCCTGAATAAACCATGGGTATGAAGCTTCTACTCATTCCCATACTTCCTTAAATAGTACCTCTACATATAACTGAGGACCCGTTAGAGTTGTACAGATTACTTTTCCATTGATTTCCTCTTTGAAAACTCTATATTTGATATCAATTAAATATATTTGAAATTTTACAACAAATATTTTAATACAACTTCATTGAAAAAATATTATGAATGGCTAATAAATAAATAAATAAATATAATTAATTAATTTGAGTGAAAATATGAATAAAATTTTTATTTTTTTAAAAAATTTTTTTTATTTTTTTATATGAAATCAAACATATAAAGACCTATGATGATGAAAAAAATGAAGATAAAATACTCTAAAACATCTTAAACAAAACAAAACTTGATCTAGAAACCACAAATCCCACCCATTTGACACAAAAATGACTAACCATTGGGGAACTCAAAATTATAGAGTATGATGAGTGTAAATTCACCAAAAGAAAAATTTTAATCATCCACAAACTGGGAAGAGGGGGACTAATAAGAATAACTAATGGTAAATAAACATAATTCATAAAATATTAAACAAATTAATATCATAGTTATATCCTTGTCCTTTTTATCATATGAGTCTATATAAGGGGCGAACATGTCATCTTCAAAAAGAACCAAGGAGTTATTTTTTCTAAGATTCTTAATATAAGTAGCATTTCCCGATCTTTATTCCTTTGAAAATTCATCACAAAATATCACTAACATCATCAATATCATTTTCTGGAACATGATTATCAAATATAATGAGACATTCTTCCTTAATATTTTATTTATACTTATCTTTCATATCTATTGGTATTCTGGATGGTGCTTAAGGTTTTATAATAACATAAATATCCACCAAAAAGTTATCATAAGAGGAATCCATAACCTCATCAATCTAAATATCATTTTGAATAGTTAAAGAGTCACCCATATTGTAATCCCCATGTTTCTATGGTTCACTTCTCTTTTAAAAATTCTATAGCTTGCGTTGTATGAAAAACCGAGTTCTAGCTCACCACGACCAATCAAACCAGCCATTTAAAAATGAGAAATGAAGAGTAATACCCACATTTTAAAATTTTATAAATTTCATATTTCAAAATGGAATTCATTTTTCTATTTGGAATATCAAATTTTTCATAAGGTGAATTTTGGGGTTTTTTAAAACATTCAATTTTTGATTAATAGTGTAAAACAATGCGTTATTGTTTAAAACCCAATTTTATTTAAATAATAATTCCTTTTTAAATTTTATTTGAAATCCAGAATAGAAAAATAATAGCTATATTAGTTCAATTTCATTTATTAGAGTCATTGTATAATAATATTAGATATATTAAATTGTAATCAATTGTTTAACATCTTTTACCCACATTCTAGGCCCATTTACAAATTTGTATATAGCGTAATTTTACAACTTCTATGAATTAAATTTCAATAATTAGACAGTTTCGGTTTTGTTCAGTATGTAAAATGTGGTTCAATGGGATGAAAATAATTCATGGTGAATAGTAACTTATTTATTTTATTTACCAATGTTAAAAGTAAATAGAGTAATTAAAGGTACCAATGATATTATAATTAACCCAACACATGTCCTAATTCTATTGTATAAATGTGTTTCGACCAAAATAAACCATTTAAATAAATTATGATCCATTTTAATTCACTTGGATTATATTAGGACATTTATTATCTTTTATTTAAAGAAGAGTTAAAAGTGTTAAATTCAAATTTTAATAACTAAAACATTTATAATATAAGGTTATAAAAAATATACATTCGACTATAAATATTCATTTGAAATTTAAATAGATTTACTACATCATGGAATTTTATTTATAATTTTTAGATATTAAATAGTTAAATTTATTTATGAAACAATGATGATACAGTAAATAACTTATTAATGAATGATTAAAATAATTGATATTTTAAATATTAAGATAGATTTAAATTAAAAATTTTTATGCCATCCACAAGTTTTATAGGATAATATGGCATGTTAGGGGTGATTCAATTTATTTATTTGTAGATATAATATTTTTATGACTTTCACAAAAACCAAATACTGAATTGTGTCAAAATTGACATAAAAATGTTATTAAAACAAATACTATTTAATTAAATGATATAATATTTGAAAAATTCTCAATACCATCCAAAGGAATTAAATAATGATAGATATGTCATTAATGAACCACTTGAGGGTACATGGTAATTTTTAGTATATTTATTAACCATATATTGTATGAATACAAGAATACATTGAAAAAGATAAATTATTTAACAAAGAGTTAAATCTAAAAGATAAAATTAATATGGTGACCTAAGCATGTCTAAAACCTACTTGTTCCAAATATTTCTACCCATCCCCACCTTATTCTCTAAATAAATCCATTTGGATCCATTATAAATGAAAATGATTTTATAATAAAATAATATTTTAAACATTACATAAAATGACCCTCACCCCTCTTATAATGGGTATTTCCCCTTCCCTTAATTTCACACCTCCAATTCCATTTTTCATTACCAAACCCTACTTAATTATCCTCCAATATACCCTCAATTCATCCTAGAGGCCTTAGTTTGATCAGGATGAAAACCTATGGAGCCCTTTTGTTCAAATCAAAATAAATAACCCGAAGAAGAGGTAATTATTCAATCACCTCTTTCAAAGTTCTTTTCTTCTTCCACTTTATATTTCATTATTGTTTCCATACCAAAATAGTAACACTAGAACCTTATTCAAATTGAGATGTTATTAAAAATATTTTAAAACCATATACATAATTCTATCCAATATATGAATGAAAAAGGACTATATGTGACTACATACGACGTACTGTCTCCATGTTGTGTTATAGTTTGTTATTCAATGCTTCATTATTTGGATGGGTATAATAATGAGCATAATTGATGTAAATAATAAATATAACATGTTAACGATTCTGTATATATAATATATCATCTAATTACATAATATTTCACCATTAATATAATGATATTGTCAATCATGCGTACGTATGGCTTACCATCTCCGTGACATGACGAAATTCCATTCCCCATCATAACCATTCAAGAAAATTTTTATTTTATGATTAAAAATAATGTTTAAATAACATAATATCATTATGGATATGAATCAAATATATCTTATCAATAACAAACATGACTTACGTAACAAAACAAATAAAGAAAAAAAATCAGTTAACACCCTAAACATTGATACAACTAAAATATCATTAAAAAAGTTATATTTGGATATAATATATTGTCTCATATTTATGAATGTTCTTATTGAATAATTTAATAACCATTATTTCACCATTATGAATGAGTTTAATGTACCCTTAACTATGGAAAAGTACAAGGTAATGGTTAATTCTAAAATCTCTTCATTATTCGATATTATTTATACATAATTATCTACTGAGACCTTTTTATTGTCCATGTCTTTGTTTCTTAAAAATGTATTTCAAAACATGTTTACTATTTTATACAAAATGGTTAAAGTAATTTATAGCTTTTTTTGAATTTTTATAAAATGTTTTGAATGGAATATTTCGGTCATTATCAAAAAAGGTACTTTATTACCTTTTTGAAAAAATTATGGAATGGATGTTTTCTAACTTATACAGTGGGTGCGTCTATTTTACTCCATTATAACACCATCAAATCTTCCCATACATACTTATAATTATATTTTCCGAATAATTTTTTCATTTATAATTTCTTTAATTTTAAATGAATACAAATTAGAATGATATATTTCTCTCAAATTGTTTTTGGATTTATATCATCAATGTCCTCACCCTTAGTTAGATTTTACGCTTATTTGAAGTAGATTCATTGTGATACAATATTCCATATTGTATTGACGTTTTTGGGACATGTTTGACTATGGATGTTCTAGTTTTATACCATTCATTGTTTATGGTTAATTATGGACATTTTTTATTATAGTTTTAATACTAATCTTTATATTATGTTTCTACCTTTTCATATAAGGAATGAATTGGACTTAGTAACTGACGATAGGGGACCGCTATTGCTTCTTGATGCATCAGTAGGTCTCATGAGATAAACTAATATCCTGGAATAAGGCCTTGGAAATTTTTTTGTTTTTACTCTTTACGTGAGGCCTTGACTATGTGATTATGTTATCCATCATTAGGCATTCCATCATTATGAAATTAGATATTGATATTACATGTGATTATTCTACAAGTATAATATCCATGTAAATAAGTAAATGGAATTATTTGATTAATATTAGCTATATTGTGCTGAAGTTCCAGTTTAAAATGATTTTGTTTTAGTCTTATACATTTCAATAAATTTTTTTGTTTATTTAAGATAGTTACCGCTATATTGTTATCCTTACTGAGCATCTCTACTCACCACTTTCTTATGATTTATTTTTCCCCGGATGAGAAGAAGTATATTATGATTGACTAGCGGGAATAGAAAATGGGATATGAGTGTGTTCAAAGGAAACACATTGTTTTTTTCATTTCATAATGTAATGTAAAACATAGGTATGTATCTAGTACTTCCACAGATACAAAACTAATTAGTCATTCAAGACATGATCTATTTTGATCATGCTAATGTTATGTAATAACACCCTGACTCTGCGTAACTGGGGTCGTGGAATTATAGTTTCTATCAAATCATGTTTAGTAAAAACCATGGAAACTAGATTTAGGAAAATTCTAATTAGAGAATAGTACCCTTAGATATAAATTGAGGATTATTATAGAAGAACATCCAAGAATATTGGTAATGTATAGATTTTTTGAAATTTCAAATAAATGAATCACGTTCTATATATGAGCTGGTAGAGGCGGCTCTAGAATAGATGTATCTAGGGGTAATACTCAAACACAACACTTTGAACTATACTCGAATGGGAACTGGTGAACTGCAACGGGCATTTCTGCACTCTTCGTTACAACACTCTAAGTAGATATGCTTAGGATAGTTCAAATTTTCATTACAAAATATTGTGAGGGATTTATGAATAAATACTCCCCAAAAAAATAATTTTATTACTATGGATTATATGCATAAACTATTCAATTTATATTAGGTATTTAATATTTTTGGAATTATGTATTGTGATTCATAAACTAATCTTGTGTGTGTCATTGTATAGAATTAGTGACTAGTGGAAGGAATGGAAACTATATCAATAAACATAATCCTTGCAGTGTTTCCCTCCTAGTGAAGATAATTATATTAGATATGGATATGAAACTGGGGCTGAACTGCTTATAACCATACTGGGATAACTCACTCAGGTTATGAATAAGAACCTTACCCGTATGGAGAAACCTGATTCAACCCGCGTAGGATAAATGTTAGACAATATTTTAAGGAAAAAAACCACCAACATTAAATGTGACTACAAATATATTTTTTGAGTAATGGATATGTTCCTTGGATAAAATATTTCATGATTTATGGAGTAGCGAATGGGAAATAGATGTCATGGTATTTTATCACCTCACATCAGATGCAGATCAATTGTGGATGTTAATTGAAAACAAAGAGGATGAAGAAGTATAAAATTTGGAATGGAGGGAGTATAAATAGCATTTCATAGAAAAATACATTCCTTATGAACATCGAGCTTATATAGAATGGAATTTTCTGAGTCTGAGGCAAAAGAAGGATGATAATGTCGCAAAGTGTGAGGCTAACATAATAAGGTTATCAAGGCATGTTGCGGATTATATATGTTACCCAATAATAATGATTGATCGATTCAGTGATGGATTAAACCATTTCTCTGTTGAGAATTAGTCTCATAATCCTTCTCAACGTACGAAGATATAGTCTCACGTTCTATCGGGACAAAAAAGGAATTCTCAAAGTCTTATGACTTTAATGAAAAATAAGATAAGAATAGATCTGCTGAACACACCGGATATGGAAATAAATGGAAGAAGGGAAATATTAATTTCTATCCTATAGTAAATGTCTGAAGAAACACCTCGATACTTTACTAATTTGAATGGGAGTTTGTTACAAGTATGGTGAAAAGGACACAAAGATCGTGATTGCAAGGGGAAGATTGAGGTTGTCACTATTGAATGATACAGTTGTAATGAAATGGGGCATTATGAAAATTAATTTCATAAGATTCAAGGAAACCTGCATAAAAAAGGACATGGGATCATGGATAAGCTTATACGATCACAACTATAGAGGATGAAGTTCTGAATGAAGTGATGTCTTGTACATTAAATGTTTCCTCAAATTTAGCCAATGATTTCTTTGATTCTGAATCATCCCATTCTTTCATATCATCCAAGTTTTCCAAGAAAATTAGATATTTCCAATTTTATATAACAAGGAAATTTTCAGTCAAAACTTCTCAAGAAAGTATCAATATAACGACGTTTTGTGAATCAATTACCTTTTTGGAATATAAACTTTCTTTATATGTAGATCTCTTTATCATAACCATGATTTAATTTGATATAATCCTCATTAAGGATTATATTTTAGACCATAATGTGAAAATTTATTTTAAGAAGAATGATGTTACAATTTTTTATGATGATAAGGAACCTGTTATCTTTAGATAAGAAATGTCACCATCTGATTCTCATCTAGATCCACCCCCAGTAGCTCTACTAAATTTAATTATTGGGGAGGAAGAGAGTGAAATAAAAATCGGTGAGGAAAAGAATGTTTAAATAGAGGATGTACATATTGTTCACGATTATTTAGATGTGTTTCCAAAGGATTTACCCAAACACCCTCCATAATGAGAAATTGAGTTTTCTATTGACTTAATTCCTGGTTCAAGGCCCATATCAAAGACCCCTTATTTAATGCCCAATATAGAATTAGTTAAACTAAAGACAAAACTAGAGGAATTTAGTAATAATGGATCCAATCACCCTAGTGGTTCTCCATGGGGATCCCATGTTCTTTTTGTTAAGAAAATAGATAGATCTATGAGGTTTTCCATTGACTACAGAGAGATCAATGCTATAACAATAAAGAACAAGTATCCCCTACCACACATTGATGATTTATTTTATTAACTTAATGGAGATGAATATTTTTCAATGATTGACCTTCGATCTGGATACCAAAAATTGTGTGTGAAAATAGAAGACATTCTAGAGATAGAATTTTTAACCTGGTACATGGAATACAATTTTACAGTAATGCCTTATTGACTGACTAATTCACCAATTATTTTCATGGATCTAATTAACATATCATTCAAGGATTATCTCTATGTATTTTTAGTGTTATTTATTGATGATATATTGTTATTCTCCAAATTATACAAAGATCATGAATATAACTTGCACACTATTCTAAATAATGTTATAAGAAATGAATTTTATTGGAAGGTTATAAAGTGTGCATTTTGGCATTAAGAGATTTATTTTCTTGTTTATATCGTCTCTAAAGGTGGAATCTTTATTGATCATTATATGACAAGTGCAACACAATAAGGGACAACACCAACGAGTATAACTGAGGTACGCAGTTTTATTGGTTTAGTAGGTTATTATTGATGTTTCATCCATAATTATTCTCAATTGTATAACCCATTAACCATTCTTACATCTAAAGGGGTTAAATTTGTCTGTACAAAAGAATGTGAAGAATTCTTTGATTAACTGAAGAGAATGTTAGTAAATGATCCAATTATGAATATACCATCTAGGAATGATGGGTTTTTTTATTATGATTATTCAAAGAAAGGAAATTTTTGTGTTCTTATGTATAATGATAGATTTATTTCATACGCATCAAGACTAAAAAAACTCATTAACAAAACTATCATACTCATGATCTAGAGTTAGAAACTATAATAGAATAAATGGATACACTATCTCTATGGTGAAAAATATGAGATATATATTGATCAAAAGAGTTTGAAATATATTTTCTCAAAAAAAGAACTCAACATGAGGCATAGGTTAGGGCTTGAAATACTCACGAGTTATGATTTCACAATACACTACCACCTAGTAAAGAAAATAAGGTGGAAGATTAATTGAGAATATAGGATCATTGAGTTATGAAAAAAATGTGATTTGAAAGGGATCGTATTTTCCTGGATCTAGCAAAGATGGATATTGGAATAAGAATAGAAGGTGAAACAGTGATACTTTTTCAATTTGGGGAAAACCCTTATTTACGTTAATGGATAAAAAGTTCTCAGACTGATGATGAGGATTTTCAAAAGATAATTGAAGTTGTGAATGATGGTAGATTTATATAATTCATATATGAATATGGAATTTTGAATTTTAGGAGGAGGCATTGTGTTCCTAATATACCTGATCTAGAAAAGGAATTGTTAGATGATGCTCATAGCAACAATTTCTCAATACACCCTGGTAGCACTAAGATGAATAGAGATTTGATGGAATATTTTTTGTGGGATAACATGAAGAGGGTTATTTCCAGTTATGTATCTTGATGTATGGTTTGACAATAGGTGAAACTTTGAAAGAAACATCCTAGAGGAGCCATAGAACCTCCTCCCAAACCAGAGTGGAGATGTGATGATATTAAGTTGGACTTTTTCATGGGGATACCAATGACTCATATAAGGAATGATGAAATTTGGGTCATTGTTGATTTTCTAACATTGTCAGCACATTTTTTTTCTATAAGTGAAGATTTACCACTTAAATTTTTAGCAAGACTATAAATTAATGATATTGTAAGACATCATGGTGTACCTGTATCAATATTTTATGATCATAATCCTTGTTTTACATCATGATTCTAGAAAAGTCTTTAGATAGACCTAGATACTAAACATTATTTGAGCACTACCTATAACCCTCAATATGATGGAGAATCAGAATGGACAATTCAAACCATGAATACATGTTGTGATCTTTCTCACTTGACTTTGATGGTTTGTGGGATCAATTTTAAAATCTGGTAGAATATTCCTATAACAATAGATTCTATTCAATTATTCAGATGGCACCATATGAAGTGTTATATGGAAATAGTTGTAACGCATTAAATTGTTGGGATGTTTTTTCTGATAAAAACTCATAGGCCCTGAACATGATGAGGAAACAATGGAAAAGCTGAAGATTATCCAAACCCCCATCAAAGTAGTTCAATGTAGGCAAATTAGCTATTCTGATAATGGAAGGGAGAATTTTGAATTTCATATAGGTGATCAATATTCCTGAATGTATCTCCATGGAAGTGTGTTTTACGGTTCGGTAAGAATGGTAAATTTAGTCCCTGGTACGTCGTACCTTTCAAAATTCTTGAAATAATTTGAGTTGTATCTTACCATTTAGAAATGCATCCAAGTCTCTCAAAATATCATGATGTGTTCCATGTATCAATGTTGTGAAAATACATGCCTGAACCAATGCATGTACTCAACTATGAAGAAATTTAACTAGAACCGGATCTGTCTTATTTTGAAGAGCCTATCAGGACTCTTAATATTGGAGAACATGTGTTGAGAAACCAGACGACTCATCTGGTAAAAGTTCATTGGAGTAACCATAAAATAGATGAGGGACCGTGGGAACCTGAGGAACTTATAATGAAGAACCACACAAATCATATTATGCAGTATATTTTTGAAGTTTTGGGGGTGAAATTTTATGAAGGATGGTAGAATGTAACACCCCAAGAATCCATGGTACACTTCTCTTTGAATAATGCAATAGCTTGTGTTGTCCACAACATCGAGTTCTAGAAAACCATGCCTAATCAAACAAGTCATTTAAAAAATAGTTATGAATAGTAATACCCACTTTTTGAAATTTTAATAATTTTAATTTCCAAAATGGTGTTCATTTTTGTATTAATAATATCAAAATTAACTTTGTATGAATTTGTGGTATTTTTCTGAAAACATGCAATTTTTGACGAATACTGAAAAACCCCGCGTTATTGTTTTAAACCGACTATTATATAATTAATTATTATTTTTACATAATTTTTTTAATGTGAAAATAAATAAATATTACCAATATTAGTCCAATGTAATTCATTGAAATCATTATATTATATGATTAGATATATAAAATTTAATTGAACTTTTTAACGTCTTTTACCCACCTTCTAGGAACATTTAAAAATCTGCATAAAACATAATTATACCGCTTCTGTGAATTGAATATGAAAAATCTAGGACACACAGTTGACATCAGTAAGAAAATTTTGGTTCAATGGGATGAAAATAACTTTTTATTATTAGTAACTTTTATATTTTATTTACCCTAGTTAAATGTAAATAGGGTAATTAAAGGTAAAAATGATATTATAATTACCCCAACACATGTCCTAATTATATTTAATATGTTCATTTCAACCAAAATCAACATTAGGAATAAAATATGATCCTTTTGGACCCACTTGGATAATATTAGGTCAATTATCATTTTTTATTTAAACAAGAGTTAAAAGTGTTAATTTCATATTTTAATAACTAAAACATTTTTAATATTGGGATATACAAAAGATAAATTCAACTATAAATATTATTTAGAAATATACAAATAGTTCCTATATCATTGAATTTTATATTCCTTTTTAGACATTAAATAAATAAATTTATTTATGACAAAATGATGATGAAATAATTACCTTATTAATGAAATATTAACATAATTGAAATTATAAATATTAAAATAAATTTAAATTAAAACTTTTTAAGCCATAAAAGAATTTTTTAGGTTAATATATATGATAGGGTTTATTTAATGTATATTTTTCATATAAATCAGATTGTTATAAATCTCACAAAAACCAAATACTAAATAGTGTCAAAATTTACATAAATGAGTTTTTAAAACAAATACTATTTTATTAAATGATATATAATCTCAAAAAATATAAGGTTCATTAAAAGGCCTTAAATAATGTTTTATATATCATTAATTAACCACTTGATCTTCTATATTCAGTTTATTGTATGTTTATTAATCATATAGTGTAAGAATACCAGAAGACATGGTAAAAGTTAAACTATTTAACTAAGTGTTAAATCATAAAGGTAAGGTCAATATGGTGACATAAACTTCTCTAAAACCTATTGGCTGAATATATTTCGTCCCATATCAACCTTATACATGAAACTAATCGATCTTAAGCTATTAAAAATTGAAAATTATTTTATCATAAAATAATATTTGAATCTTTTCATAATGTGACCATCGCCTCTATTATAAAAGGGTACTTCCCCTAATCTTAATTTCACACCTCAAAAGACATTTGGATTGGCAAAACCCTTCTCAGATATCCTCTCAACTACCCACAATTAAACCTAGGGAACTTACATTGATCATAATTCCTACCAAAAGATCCATTATGTTCATATCAAAAAGAAGAACCCGAAGAAGAGATTATTATTTCATCACCTATTTCATTGTTCATTTCTTCTTCCACTTCCTCTTCCTTTGTTGTTTTCATTCCAAATTATTAAATACAGTAACTTCTACATACAACAATATCGTACAACCATATTCGTTATTCAATCCATCTTATGAATGGAAATTTCACCACACGCGTGTATGTACGTCTTATCGTCTCCACATCGTGGTGTAGTTTGTTATTCAACCCTTCATTATTTGGATGGGTATAATAATGAGTATAATTGATGTAAATAATAAATATAACACTTTAATTATTATATATATAAAATATAACATCCAATTACATGATATTTCAAAATCAGTTGAATGATATTGTTGCTCGTGCGTACGTACAGCTTACCAACTCCACGACGCGATGAAATTCCATTCCCCATCATAACAATTCAAAAATAATTTTCATTTGATGATTTAAAATAGTGTTTTAAGAAAAGAATATTATTATGTATATGAATCAAATATATCATATCTATAACATACATGACTAACATAACAAAAAATAAAAATGAAAGTGAATCAATTGACACTTGAAACAATGATACTACTAAAGTATCATTAACAAAGTAATATTAGAAGGTCATATATGATATCATATTTATGTATGTGGTTCTTATATAATTTATTAACAATGATCTAACCATTATAATAGAGGTTTACAAACACTCGACTAAGGAAAATTAAATGGTATGGTCTAATTCTAAAATATCTTCACTAGCTATGGTTGTTTAAATGTAAGTATCTACTAGGACCTCTTTATCATCTACATCCGTGTTTCATTGAAATGTATTTCAAAAAAAATTTACATTTTCCTAGGCTATGGTTAAATTTATTTATACACATTTTTGACTTTTAATAAAATGTTTTGAATAGAATCTTTCCATCGTTTTCAAAACATGTTACTTTATGACCTTAACAATAAAAATAAGAAATGATTATTTTTAACTTATACAGCAGGTGCAGCTATTATTTCATCTCTATAACACCCTTGATGCTTCATTTTGAAGCTTATATAAATATTATAAAAATAATTTTTTTAAATAATTACATGAAATTTAAATGAATACGAAGTATAATGAGGTATTTCACTCAAATAGTATTTGGATTGATTTCATCCATATAAACATCCTTCATTGAATTTTACATTGGTTTGAAATTGATTCATTATGATAAAATCATTCATATAATATTGAGGTTTTTGTGATATGTTTGGTTGTCGATGTTATATTTTTACATGATTATTGGTTTATGGGTAATGTATTGACATTTCATATGCTTGTTTTAATACAAATGATTATATTATGTTACAACAGTTACATATGAAGAATTAATTGGACTTAGTAAGTGATGACATGTCCCATTATAGCCCTTCAATGCATCGATTGGTCTAATGAGAAAAACTAGTGTCTTTGAACAAGGCCTTGAAAAATCATTATTTTTTGTCTTGGAATGAGGTGTTGACTATGTGGTTCTGATGTCCAACATTATGCATTCCATAATTTTAAAAATAGCTATTGATATTACATGTTATTATTCTTCTAGTAGATTATTCATGTAAATAATTGAATGGAATTAATTTGATTTATCTTTTCCATATTATTATTTTGTTAACATTTAAATGGCTTATGGTTTTGTCTTATAAATTTAATTGAATTTTTATGTTTATTTATGATAGTTTTCTCTATATTGTTATCCTAACAGAGCATCTGAGCTCAACCCTTTCATATGTTTTATTTTTCCCAGGTTGTGAAGTAGTATATTATGAATAACTTTTGGGAATATGATATGGGATATGAGTGTGTTCAGAGTGCACACAATGTAGTTGTTTTTCAATTTTATAATTTAATTCGAAACTTATGTATGTATCTAGTACTTACAAAGCTAGTAAATGAATTGTTCTTTTGGGACATGATCTCTTGTGATCATGCTAGTGTTATATAATAATTCACTATCTCTGGGTATCTAGGGTATGGGTGTTACACATATCACCAATGTGCCTCACCAATATCATTATCCTCATTCCATGTTATTGATGAGGAACAAGTCACCCTCGTTCTCATCAAAAAATGTGCAATATTTTCAAGGCATTAATTCCTTGTTTGTTGTGGATGAAATCGGTCAATAAAAATAAATTTATTGAGAGGGATAAATCATTTAATTTAAAATATACATCACATTGTTGTGGAATAAATATTTTATGAATAAATTTAAATTCATTGGTAGCTTGTGTGACATGAAAAACCATGTTTGTATCTTCCATAATTTTCATTGACGTATTGAATTTTTTGTTATTGTTCAGAATCTATATTTTTATTATAATAATGAAATATGAAGACTATTTAGTTGTTTAGGAGAGTCCAATTATGTTTCAAAGAATACTGTTCTAGACATTTGAATGACATGCTAGGTCGTGTAGTTAGCACATCATTAAATCTAACTGCGATACTCAACCGTGCAAGTCACCAAATGCACAGGGGAGGCCACATAGTTTATCTAAAACCATTATAGCTAGTCTACAACCTATATGGTATTACAGAAATTTTTAAAATAGGCATTTCTTATGGATTTCAAATGGTTATCCAAATCATGCACATATCTCATGCGATTGGGGGTCATAGGCAGTAGAGGCAACACAATTGCTGCACGGTTTGTCCAACCATATGAAAAAAATTCTTACCCCTTTTTTTGGGTGAAATTAATATTATTCTATTGAAATGGTTTAACCCTCACCCCCTATATTCCCATTCCTTTTAAGTGGACATCCCCTTATTTCTACTTTTTTAAAGTTCTCAATACAACATCATTAGGGATTCTAATAACTCTTCCATCCAGATTCCGTTTTTATCACTTTCTGGAGAATTGGATTCCTATATATATAATATAAATTAATATTCCTTCTATTCCTTGTTTTTATTCATATATCTTGATCTATTTTTGTGTGAGATTATTTTTCTTCATTTTTATGGAATTTGATGATTCCTCTATTTTTTCCAATTCAAGCTCAATTCAAGGGGTGAAACAAGTTGAGGATAGTTCTACGAAAATAATGAAGGTGTTCTAGATTCCTTCCATCTTGTTTTGTTTCTTCTATGTCATGCATCATAATGTTGTGTGCCAAAGATTCTGATGTTTCCTCTTCAATGTAAAATTAAATAAATTTATGGATGTTCCTTTGCATAATAAGACCTCGGCTACCAGTGAGTCACTACTGATGGTTGTTTCATTCTCATGATCCACCTATTTTTGTGCTCTATACATTAATGTAATAAACCTAATTTTCATTAAATTATTCATCCACACTTTTATGTTCTGTATTACCTTATAGTAAATTATGCTTTTAAAATGAAATTTGAATAAAGAGAGTTAATAGGCCTTGAGTTGGGCCATGTGATCTATGTAATATCTTGAATTACATGAATTATATATATTAGATAATTTTATTAAAATATGATGAATTTTGTTCCTTTCTATTGAATTCATTTTATCTCACTAATACATACATATATACTTAGCCACCAGTGATACAAGGTAATCTATTTGTGGAATTCCTTATATATGTTCTTGAGGCTCTATAAATAGAAATTATAAAAGAATCGGATATATGTAGGGAGATATACTATGTATGACTTGAAAGACCTCGTCGTGAATTTTATATACCTCCATCAGAGTGATAATGGTTCCATAGTCGGGGGAATTGCGGATTGGATCGATAGATATAAGGTAACTCCATGACACGAGTGATTCTCAGTCCCCTACATGGAATACTAGGGACAAAATCGTAGATCTGGTGTTTCCTTTAAGCACTCTACGAGTGAAACATGGGATTCCATTTTGGATTTCCTTGGGCAGACTCCTATGAAATTGAGAATTTATTGTGCTCATCGTGTGATACATGGTTCTTTTTATATGGTTCTATTGGATGGCCCCATAATGCCAATTAATTAAATTAAAGAGATCTCTTTTAAAATATTTTCAATAAAGTAAATTCTTTTAGTAAATGGATGTTTACCAAGCCTTGTCACAAACATGGGAACATACCATTTCATGATACATTATTTATAAATACACGTTATACAACATATCATAAATTCATAGGTCAATGTGGTTAATATACATCCAAATTAGTAAATATCAGCTAGAATCGGCCGAGAATCCCACGTGAAACCTAATCCAATGTATTTATTTATTTATTCAATGCCTTTCATTAATTATTATTGGAAAATTTCTCATTTTATATTTACAAACTGGATTTATCTAGACACCCTTTATGGTGTCGTAGTGAGCATATCTTGCACCCCTCTTCAGCCGCCCTTGGCACCAAATAAGAATTCGTGTTTGTAGGTGTAAATAAAGGGTATTATCAAACTTCTAATTTTTGAATATGATTACCAGGATATAGTACAAAAAAAGTATTGATCCTCTACTTGTGATTCTAGTAGTAACATCTTTTATCATTTTGGATTTTTAATAGCATGTGGTATATGATTTATCCCCTTTTCCCATGTACCATATTTTATATATCTCCATGAAATTATCATAATAATCATTTTATACATTGAATAATAATATTAAACATTATTATTTCTCTTGGACGATTTATCATTATTATATCCACTTCATTATATTTATTAATACTTCATCTATTATCATTTATTACATACTGTTGGGATAATCCTTGTCTTGTGAGGGAATAGTATCCCCATTAAAACAAATTATGCCCTCACTACTAGTCAACAACATATGGAATAAGGGGAGGAATCCGTGAGGTAATGTGGTAAACTACCTTAATTCACCACACAGTGGCTATCATAGGGGGATGCTACAAAGTCATTTCAGAGCCCCATTTATCCTTTTGTCTTTCTATTTGTGTATTAGATAGAAAACTCTGATGTAATGGAATTTGGAAATGATAATATTTTGGGATTAGATAACCCATGTACTAGGGAAACCGTAATTACATTGGATGTCTTATTGATGTTCTGGTTTCTCCCATTATTGTGGTATTGATTTTACATTTGGGTAACACGCATTTTTAGTGATGTTGTTATTATTAAATTTTTTTATGGATTTTAATTTCCATGGAATGGTATGGAAATGATGTATTTTCTCATGCATAAAACTAGGAACCTAAGGATTCACATGTCATGCATTATGTCATGCCATATGTATATCACTAAGAGCATTTCATGTATTATTTGTGATTATTGTGAGTTTCTTGAATTTTAAATAAATATTGAAATGTGATAACATATATTGAGGGGTTGAAATAATTAGATCAATATAAATTTCTACATGTATATAAATTTTTTTCCACTATAATTGATGTTGAATCCATAATTAATCAATTATTGCAAATTTAAACAATGAGTCACTAGTTCTACAAGCTGACATAATAGTTGGTTTGATTGATGAATAACAATTGTAATTAATGATGTCAGTACCGATATATATTGGGAATGGTAGTTCGTTAAACCAAATAACTATACTTGAAATGTCACATCCTTATACCAGATGTAATGGTTAGGTCGCAATATATTGACATGCCAATTCCAATTTATAAAGATTATGGGATATAATAAATTGGGAAAAGAGACACATTCAACTAGACTGATATATCTATTTGAAAATAACTATTAATGGACATCAATAAATAAATAAATAAAATTAAATGGTCACTTCTAAATGTGGATTCCAATTAAACAGTAAATAATGTTTTCCACTATAACAAACAATTGATGCACCATATAATAGAACCTTTTATGAGTTATATTATATATTGACCCTAAGCTGATTTTAGAATTAGGATGTAAATTGTTTCCATTATACTCATTCGTGATCTATTTTATCACGAAGACTAAGATTTATGATCATGAAAAGGAGGGTGACCCATTCATAGTTAGTCCTTATTATCACCCATATTATTTTCCCCAATTTTTCAATCCACTATTATGTAAAATATTAGACATGTGTTTGGTTATAGTAGAACTATTCAACCATCCTCTCATCGTAAGACATGAGGGTAGAGACTACCATTCTCTAAAGGTGGTGGGATTTGATCCACCATTATGACCTTCTATAGTGAAATATGAATCACCTCCTACTGATCACTCACTGGGGATAAATGATCAATTTGGAGATAGCTTCATCTATTATATAAACTATTTAATTTGTGATCCATGAACATCCCATACAATGTAAGAATTGAAGTTGTAATTCTAAAAGTTTGGGGAGTCCAGTGTTGGTGTAGGGGCTGACATATCCGTATACCAAGACATTAAATTATTATTTTCAGATATATACATGAAACCTGTGGCTGCATAAGTGAATCCTTCTATTCTTTTTAATAAATATCTGCTCACTAGGAATAACATTCTAACTGTGGAACATCTTGATAAATCATAGGATGCCTCCATGTAGATGACCAGCCAAGATCCCAATATGGGGATGTGAGGAAAGAACACCTTATTATGAGGTGTTTTCTCTGGGAACAGTTCTTGGGTTGTCCCCACTGGGTAGTGCACTAGTTCTACCACCACCATATGGTCAGCATTTAGTACTGGTAGTTCCGAAAGTGGATGTGTTCCGACTGATTTCCCTACACGAGTTTCAGAGACAGAGACCTCCCATGATTAGGGGAGAGATAGATCCCAAGGTCACTAAGTACATGATAGAGGTTATGATGAAGGTCTTCCAACTATTGTAGACACCAACTGACCAGATGGTAATCTTGGAAACAAGCCTTATTAATAGATCTCTAGGGAGATGGTGGAGCTTGATAATCCAGACGTATGATGAGGTTACCCTCACCTAGGCAGACTATGTGTGGACTTTCTAGAAGGAGGTTTTTTCCAGGACCTTGAGCTCTATGTGATTTCAAGAGTGGCTTCACCAATAGTAGGAAATCATGACAGTGGCTTAGTACTTAGTAAGTTTCAATGTGTTTTCTCATTACTCGACAGATATGGTGCAAGACCCTTTCTTCAGGGCTCGATCCTTTGAGCAGGGACTCAGAAGGGAGATCAGGGTGTCTGTGTTGTCTCTCATGATCCCCACTCAGGAGGGGGTCATTGAGCGATCCCTTTTTGTAGTGATATTGTTGTTAGAGAAGGCGCCCACAGCTAGAGCTACCAGCGGACAATATGTGGTTGATTTTTCGGTAACCAGAAAAGAATATATGTGAGGTCTCAATAAATACAAGTCTTTCATAGGAACACCCCCGGAATCATGGTTGGGAGTGTGGGGCTCCCAGACTAGAGGGAGTAAGCCGAAAACCAATATTTTCTATTCTTGCAGCAGGCATGGACACATGGCTATTAACTACCCGAACTTCCATACAAGGACCAACAGATACTTGAGGAGCCATCGATGCGGCGAAAACTGTTCAAGTGATTAATTTTATAGGGCAGTGGATATAGAAGGGGAGTAGGCCAAGCATCAGGTGCTGTGTTATGGTTAGAGGTGTTACTGACACCACCCCTAGGTGGTCCAACATATCCTCATGAAGTAGGCAGACTAGGGCGAGCACGACTTCAGGGATGGGAGGTTTATGACCATGCCACTCGAGAGATGATCAGAGATATGATATGTGTCTTATCAACCCTAGTTGCGGTTCTTATAGACACATGTTATAGTCACACCTTCCTTGCCACATATCTCATTCAGATCTAGGAGATTATGGCAGAGCAGTTGGCTCAATCCTTATTGCTAGAGACTGCTACTGGAGGGGATTCGATGATTAAACAATGTCTCTACCAATGTCATCTTACTCTTGGAGGTGAGAGAATCGGTTAGGATCTCCAAGTATTGTCGTCGAGGAATTACGAAGTCATCTTGGGATGGACTAGTTATCCACTTTCCATTCTCAGATTGACTGTTTTAGGCATGTAGTGCGGTGTGTTTGTGGAGATGGGTCCGGGTTTTCCTTCACCCATGATAATGAAACCCATGAAGTCCTAGACAAACTTACCTAGAGGTGGGTGAAGCCGATCACTCACCAGTAGGCTAGCCTCAACCTCAGTGCATTAGATTAGAGGAGTCTATGTTTTCCAACAGTGGTGGATAAGTACGAGGTTGTTTTTCCTAAGGATATTCTGGGACTACCTTGTCTTTGGGAGGTAGACTTCAATGTCGACATGTACCCCAGGACGACACCAAAAATCAACACTATCATATCAGATGGCTCCAACAATGCTTCACAAGATGAGTGTATAGTTGGAGGACAGTAGTAGAAAGGGGTTCGTATGGCCCACTGTATCACCATGGGAATCCCTAGAGATTTTTTACAAGAAGGAAGATGTGAATTTGAGGTTGTGCATGGAATTATGGTTCCTGAACCAGGTGACTATGAAGAACAAGTATACGCAACGGATAATTAATGATCTATTCGACTAACTGATGTGGGGAAAGTGGATCTCAAAGATAATCCTCATAAAATGCTTTGACCAGCTTTGGGTGCGGAACAAGGATGGACTAAAGACAGCCTTCAATTGAAGGCATGACCACTATGAGTTCCTAGTGATGCCTTTTAGTGTGACCAACACCCCGGTAGTGTTCATTGGACTCATGAACATGATCATTAAGCCTTTCCTTGAACAGATTTTTGTGGTCTTCATTGATGACATCTTGGTGTACTCAATGTTAGAGGAGGAGAAAGATTTACACCTACAGATAGACCTAGATAAAATTTGAGAGCACCAAATTTTATAAGATCTCGATGGGTTAGTTTTGGATACGGGAGGTCCACTTTTTGGAACATGTCAACATGGAGACTGGGGTTGTAGTATATCTGGCCAAGATAGAGGTGGTGCTTTCTTTGGAGCCATCAATGAGCATGATAGAGGTGTGGAGAATCCTAGGTTTGGCTGGTTACTATCAAAGCTTCGTCCTAGAATTCTCTAGAGTAGTAACACCCTTATTGGATTTGAAACGGAAGTGAAATCCCTTCATGTGGGTGGGGAAATTTCAGGAGAGTGTCTAAGAGATAATGTAGAGACTGAATAGTGCCTCTATCTTGAGACTATGAGGAGAGGGAGTTCGATATGTAGTTTGATGTGACACATCAGGGACCAGACTGGGTTGTGTCCTAATGAAGGAGTGAGCAGTGATCACCTATGGCTCATGATAGTTGAGGAAGCATGAGTATATCTACATGACACATGATTTGGAGCTAGAAGTAGTGGTCCTTGATTTCATGATGTGATCATACAACATGATTATTGATTGATTTATGGGTTTCTCTGACCATAATTGTCTCAGGTATATCTTCCCCAAAAAGGACATAAACTTGAGACAACGATGATGGAAAGAGTTCGTCTATGACTATGAATTAGAGATAGTCTATAATCTTGTAAAGGGGAATGTGGTTACATACACGCTCAACAAGAGGAAAGGTATGCAGTTGATGGGGGAGGAGACAAAGCAGTTTGCCAAGATGAAGATATCCTTTGTGGATGATGGTGGAGCTAATAACCTTCAGTCGATAATAGTAACTCATCCACTCTAACATCCTGTCAGGGTGGAACAACTGGTGGATGTTGAATATGAGGCCTAATGTGCTTAGTTATCCTCAGGATGGGCTCTTGATAGATTTTAAATAGGTTGGGAGTACTTCGTCCATTTCAGTGGGTTCACCATAATGTTATTGATGTTGCGGGAAGAGGGGTTGATGGAGTTCCATACATCCCCATTGGTTGTACGTCCTAGAGTAGAGAATATAGACCAAGACCTCTGATGTTAGTACTGGTGGACAAAGATTAAAAATGTGGTGTCCATGTTCGTTTCCTGATGCCTCACTTGTTAGTATGTTAAGGTCGATCATTTGGTTCTAGCAGGCTTGGCACATCCACTTGAGGTACTAGAGTGGAAATTTGATGGTATCTTCATGGACTTCCTAATGGGATTGCCATGTACATCCAATGGTCTCTACTCTATCTCGGTGATTGTTGATCGACTCTCCACGTCTTCTCACTTCCCACCCATCCGGGAGTAGGGATCCATAGAGGGTTTGAGACCCCTATACGTCTAAGAGATAGTGCGACTTCATGTGGTATCATTGATGATCATCTCATATATTGACGATCGCTTTACATCTTAGATGTGGAGGGGTTTACAGGAGGTGTTTGGGATGTAGCTGCGTCTAAGTACAACATTTCATCCCTATATGGATGGTCTAATGGAGCGGACCATACATACTTTGTAAAACATGCTATGATATTGCTTGTTATATTCGGTCATAGTTAGGAGTACCACCGTTCACTGAAGTAGTTTTCATACAGCAACATCTATCACTCCACCATCGGCATGCCACCGTTTGAGACCTTGTGAATGTAGCCTTTCAGATCACCCCTATACTAGACAGGCCTAGGTAAGTCAACACTCATGGATCTGATGTTGGTACTATCTACCACTGAGATGGTTCAGATCATCCATGAGCTGATCTGAACTGTAAAAAAGCAAGAAGGTTTCATTTTCCAACAAGAGAAGGGGACCCTTGGAGATTGAGGATTGTGATCATGTATTCTGTAAGGTCTCACCCCGACGAGGATTGCAGTGATTTGGTTGGGAAAAAAATTTATCTCAAGGGTTTATCGGTCCTTTTTACATTCCTAATAGGAGTTTCCTATGTGGTGTACTTCCTAGATCTTCCCCCAAAGATGCACCAGGTGCATGATGTTATTCAAATGTTGCAGATGATTAGGTGCGTGAATGATCAATCACACGTCATCGACTGAGGTGAGCTGGACATTGACGATGGGGAGTTAATTTCAGACTTACTAGGGGAGATAGAGGATCGAAAAAAGCGGTAATTACTTGTGTGGTTGATTCCTCTGGTGTGAGTTCATTGGTAGCACACGAATCTCTAGGAGATCACATTAGAGCATGAGACTCAGATTCATGATATGTACTCTCATCCGTTTAAATAGTGTTACTTTTGGAATTAAAGGATGTTAAACCAAAATGTGTGGAGATTGTAATGTATTCTAAATTCCATGTAATTTATTTTAATTATATGGATTTATTCTGAGACCACATAAATTGAAGACACATGATTCAGAGACCCAGTGAGCCCAAAACAGAAATCTAAACATTATTAAGGTACATTTAGTCATCTAAAAAGTGATGTTTAATAAATTTTGAACTGGGGAACAAATCGAATATCTGAGGGTACCCTTGATGTTAGAATGCCGAGATTCCCCTAGAAATGACTTAACATTAGCATGTAAGGTCCGAATAGAAAACATAATTTTCATACATTTTAAAAAATAATAAAATAACATTAAAAAGTTATTTTATTTTATTTTCTCATTTGTTGAGAAGAAGATGAGGACGTTGTGGGGTAGCGACGAGGCACATTGATGAGGTTCACTAATTTCTTGTTAACTCGTAGCATAACAAAACATTAATGACGTATAACAGTGACACTTTTTAATAAATGAAACAGTGTAACGACACGATATCATAGCATAACAGAAACACAAAAATGTGTTTTCATTTTATTTTAGTTGATGTGATGGTGGAACGAGGAATTAAATTGCAAGGATTACCTGAAAACCCTCTTATGAACATCCTCCCCAACGAAGAACGATAAAAACTTATAGATGTGAAATTTCTTTAACGCACCTCGAAGAATGGAATAGGAAGCGATGAATGACATCGACATCTTGGCCCCTCGAGAACAAAATGCTGCAGCACCTAACATCAAAGAGGTAGGTGTTTATTTTGTGCATGTTTGTCATCGTACTTATTCTAGAAATGACAAATGCGTATAAAACCATGAAGAGTTTGATCCACTAAATGTGAATTTATATGGGAGGGTAACTTTCTATTGGGAATTTCATTATCTAGAAATTGATATTATAATTTTTTTTGATTTAATTTGAATCCTCAGACAATCCATGTTTATAAACCACTTACGCGGAGGGCATGGGCCGACACGAACAAGGCCTAAGAACCATCTCCATGTACGTTCTTTGTGAATGCACCCTCAAAGTGGCAGAAAGATGATTTCAGGGCCTTTTTAGTGAATAGGAACTTCCCCTAGATTGTATGCACATACTACATGAAGAATGGATCACTGAAGCGCATTTGGTGGTCCGCCGAACATCTATCTGCATGCCGGCGATCGCGGGCAGAGGTGGTGACATGTCGATGGGTCATAAGGGAGACGTAGAACCCTCTTAGATCCGCCTTAATGGAGGGCCCACGTCTGGAATTTCTAGGTGGTTCAGTGAGCTGTAATCACAAAACTTCAGCAGAAGGACCTCACACATCTGTGAGGCCTTCGAGGGATGGATGTGGCAGCCGACTGCATCGTGTCTAGGTGCCACACCACCTGCCCACACCGCACAGGCTAGACATCGTGCTGGCATCCTACACCGTCTACCAGCGGGCTGGACCTGCACAAGCGGGCTAGTCCACCAGCCCAGTCAGCTGAATCCATGCTAGTAGGCCCGACCCGCATCCTTTGGGCCAGGATAGACTAGGAAGGGTCGTCGGGTGACCCAGCGGGCTGGACCCTCGGCCAAACCATATCAGTTTCATCAAGGACCATTATTCATAAAGCATGATCTAGACCATGCTAGACAAACCTATACCCAATCCTGATCAGGTCGATTCAGTCGAAACAAAACTGGATTATGTGGGACCCCTGGGCTAGGTTGGTCGAGTCAGAACAAACCCAGATGAAAATGGCCCCCATTTAAAAATACAATAATAACATGAAAACCAAGCATGTGATTGACAAGTTTATTGAGGTGTTGGGTACTTCTCAATGAGGCAAATCATTTGGAATTATCTTGGGATGATTTCATGGAAGTTGAGATGCAATGAATGTCTTGAGGAACGGTTCTCCTAGGCGCTCTATGTATGGAACCTTGTGGTTGGCTAAGACCTGAGGACTACTGACTTTCGACTTTGTATGACTCGAATATTGAATAGTGGGAGGAAAAACTACTGGAAAATGTAGTCCCACGGTGGGAACCACTTTTTTGTGGATTTGTAGGCCCATGGTATGCGATGTGGAGGAGTACCTCAGTTGGCCATGATTAGTGGGTATCACAAATTTCTGACTTTGCAGGCGCATTATACATGATGAGGAGGTGTACCTATGTAGTAGAAGGTTAGTTGGATGCACTTTTATGTGACTTGGAAGGTCCAATATAATTGATAGATGAGGAGTTCTCCAACAATCAAGGTGTTCGATAATGTGACAGGTTATTCTTCTATCACAACCCGAAATGTATACATGATGCGACCTATCATATTAAAAGTGCTTTAATATGATAATTAATGTGTTATATTTTCATTGGTTTTGGGGGTCCCTACTACATATTTTTTATAAACCCCTAAATAGGCTTTTCCCACACGTGTTGTGTCTGGTGCAGTCGATCAATGTTTCGATAGAGACTTTGGTGGACCATGACAAAGAGGTGCTCAAAGAGACGGAACCGAAAAACACTATGATGGTAAACATTGTGGCCAAAGAACTAGGCGGGACTATATAGGATCATGTGTATGATATGTTATACTTCGTCTTCCAGTAGGTACACTACTCTCATGATCAGGTGGGGTTTTCTATAGATGTCAATCAGAGTTTCCTTTTTTCACTTTTTTGTTTTTAGTTATTTTTTTGGGATTCTATTCTATACCACTTATATTAGTTGCACCTGTACCCATATTTGTTTTAGTGATTATTTTTTACATTTTTAGTGTCTATGACTTGTTTTGGCATGTGTGAAAAGGTACTCAAGAAAATGCTTCATGCTTGCATGTTGATGCCTTCAGTGTTAGTCACCAGCCCTTGGCCTTTGAGAGGCGGTCTTGGGGTAGTCATGGCATGTTCCCCAGGGACGGGTTGCGACATGTACTCATAATCATTTCCATCAAATATTGGTGTTCTAGTATGATTTATATTGTCTATATAACCAACATTCATTCCTACCATTCTCTAACAAAATAAAAACATCTTTTCCCCAAAAAGGATTAGTAACAAAAAATTAAAAAAAACTGTAATAAAAAAGTGAACAAGTAAAGAACAATAGGGATCAAAGATGACAAATTACAAAAGTTGGGGGTGAATTTTAGGTTTAACAACATTAATTTTTATCAATATGAAAATATATCTTTAACAGGTTAAATAATATGGTTTTTCAAACCCTCATTACTTCTTAACTAAGAAACAATCATTCTTTGGATCCCAAAATTTGGATATGATAAAGAAACATAAATCATGACTATATAGGGAAATATAAAACCTTAAATCATATAGAATCTTATTTATAAGAGTATAAAAGAATAAGAAAGTATAATAATGTTCTACAATCTTTCATTATCAAAATGTAGTGAAATCAAAACATGTAACAAAAGAAGTAAACTGGTATATGAAATATTTTAACCCAAATAAAAAGGGTCTCTAAAAACCTTGGATAAAGGTCCCTTGATTTATATTGTCAATACACCATGTCTTACCCACACCACATAAATCCCTAAATAAGGGTATTGAATTGTGTCTTGTTATCCTGACATCCCATCAAACATTAATGTATTCAGAACCTCTTATTTAATATCCCAGGAATCCCTTGATGGATCATCCAATCTGAATCACACTAGCACACTAAACAAGTTGTTCACTCTATGAACATGGTGTTCATAGCATTTACACAAGGCATATTAGTCTCTCTCTCTAGAAATAACTTCACTGCATCCCCTCTAGTAATCCTTAGATGTGTGTTGTGTCAATGTATCACAAAATCAACAAATTGATTGGTATTTATAGGAGAAATATACCAATGGTCCCCCCCAATGGTCATATTTTTCATTCAATTTTTGAGGGTCCTTTACACGTGAAACTAAAAAAATGGTTAGTTAAAAATTGATTGTACGAAATCATTTCATGTAAGAAAAATGGGTAAAAAAATCAGGTGTAAGAAAGAAAAAAATGTAAGGAAAAAACATTAATCCTAATAAAAATTATCTTGATTAGGATCTCATAAAACGAAATGTTACTTTATGGAAATTAGGTTACTATATGAAAATCATTTAATCATATTCTTACGGAATTCAGAACCATTGTCTTAAAATATTTACAATTGGATTCTGAAATAATAGATATTTGTAGTTTAAATTTTGAGGAACCCATCATCAGATTTATGATAAATTTGGAATCTAATTTCTGATGATTTTGGTATCTAAAAAAATGATATTTCATAGTATAATTTTCATATAATTTAGAATATGATTTCAAAAGAAATAAGAGTTTGATTTCCAAAGATATCAGAGTCTTCTTTCATAAGAAATCGGAGTCTGATTTCATAATAAATTAGAGTCTGTTTTTAGTAGAAATCAGAGTCAATTTTTGGATTAAATATGTGTTTGGTTTTAGGTGAAATCAGATTCGGATTTCATGAGGAACTAGAATCTAATTTCAGGATAAATCAGGGTCATATTTCCAAAGAAATCGGAGTATTATTATAGGAGAAATCAGAGTATGATTACATGAGAAGTTAAATTCTAAGGAACTAAATGGTTCGATGTTAGGTAAATATCCAATGTTTAGATTAAAAAAAATGGTTAGACATGGTTTGAGAAATCATAACAAAATAAATTTAAAACAAATTATAAGGATAAAACTTTTCTTAGTGGAAGAAAATTTTCTTTAAGAAAATAATTCTTAGAGAAATATTAAATTCCCTAGGAAATGTGTTTGTGATTTTCAAAACATAATGAAATGGAAAATTCATAAGAATACTTATTGACTTTACATGATGGAATTCACCAAATTCTAAATATATTGTTTAAAATTATTCAATTGATATTCACATCTCTAGATCCCCCCACCATCTCTTTATCCCACTCTCTCTATACAAAACAGAACAAATTATCATGTTCTTTGTTCTTTGTTTAATTCATGGTGTAAGAGGTAACAATGAAAAAGTAATTCTATATAATCTTTGAGCCTCATATTATAAAAAATGTGGGAGAAAGTTATCTATTTATGGATTTCCCCTGTTCTAAAAATCATAATCCAACTTCTTGTATAAATAAAATTTTCACCAACGAACATGTTTTTATGTGAGAAATATTAAAATCAAAAAGACATAAAATGAATAATATTTCAAATATTATTATGTCCAACCATATGTTACAGGAAGTGACTTAATGAATCTTGTCCTGACAACTTTTTTTGCATGCTTCTGATTAGTTACAAAATTTTATTCCTTGGAAATAATGAGGTTTTAAATGGAAATAGGTTTAAATGATTCAATTATATTATTTTATTAATGCACGAAGAAAATAATATTTTTACATTCATTATATTTATACCCTAATAATGATCATTTTTTGTTTAAATATATTATTTCCATCGTAGGGAGAAAATGGGTATGAAGCCTCCATATATATAATAAATTTTTAGATAAACAATTTTCAATTTATTATAAATCTAATCTATTTATTATGGGTTATTTTTTTCGTTAAAACTATCTTAAGAAAAATAATTATTTGATAAATTATTTTATTTTGAATTAAATCATAAATGAATATTTGTAATCCATTTTATGATTCTTCTTCCCCATGTAGTGATATTTTATTATCATAAAATCATCTAATATAAATTACTTAAATGTGATCCCATACTTAGGTGGTCAAGTATTCCCCCAAACACCAACATACAAAATATCCTTATCTCATTCATTTTTATTATGTTTTCTTATAATTCATGAATATATAATGGAGGAAATATAATGAATTTATGGGTTTATATGTATTGTTACATTGAAACGCTGAGTTTTTGGTGTGGTTGATGAACATACAGATGGTGATGGACAGTATAATGATGAATTGATACTTATAATCATAGATATGTGACATGGAGGCCCCATAGGTTTCAGTGTTGAGTTCTTCTAACTATTAAATTAGTGGTAGAGTCACCAGTTCCTTTCATGCTATTTTGTGAAATAGAGGTTTAAAATTTCTGTTTACTTGTTAAGTCACCTTTTGGCTGACGTATTGTGTATTTAATTATCATTAGTGACAGGTATTCTTGAACCCATACATATCACATGTCATGTGACGAAACATCAAACATTATGATTCCGATGGATGAGTATCTCATCTTGTAATCTAGTTATCTTCTCAGTTAATGAATAATAACCACTTGTCATATGAAATAAATTTTGATACTCAGGATCTATCAGATAGATAACATGATAATAATATTTAACTTCTTATCCGTATTGATGATTATGTTCTGTAGCTCTTATCTACTAATATTATGTACACATACTAGATACTCCATGTATGTTGAATTCACTATGATTGACTTGAAAAACAACAAAACATGAATTTATAATGATTCAGAAATATCATACCCCCTACTAGATGCATCTTGTACTTTTCCATTTAATGTATTCTTTATGATTTCTACCCCAAGTATAAATTATTAATATAAAAGGATTCCATTCAATATATCTTTTTATATTGATCACAATAGTTAAAATTCTTTAGTCCATTGTTTCTATTCATGTTGTTTTTTGAAATATTTAAGTGTCTTACATACACTTGAGAGATGATTGGTCAGTAGTGAGACATGTAGATTTGAGATAGAGTTATAAATCCCATTATTTATCAAGGAATTCTTCTTCAAATATGGGGATTTTTACTTATACAGAACTTTACTAATGATAAATATCATTCCCCCTTATATTAATGGAGTTCATGTAATCCAAAATATATATGTGATAGTTATTCAATTAGTAGAGTTAGTACTCTATTGTGTGTTGGAGAAAGGTCCTCCATTAGTGTATTGGATATTCCATATATATTAATTAATGGTAATCCATTTGGTATAAGTAGTCACTTATTTGATATCCATATTCATCAATGAGGTGTGGTCCCCTATTACTGATATTGATAGGTGTCTATATGTTATGAATTTCAGTGACATTTCATCGCAGTTCTTGGGTTTAATTAGGTATCATTTATATGAATACTCAAGGGATGATATATGATGTATATGGTCTATTTTTATATAGTTATTTAATTTTGACTAATTATTTCTAGATTTGTTTTTGATATTAAAACCTTTTGTACATTCTCCCCTATGTTTTTATTGGAATCATACATTCTTTATTTATACACAACACTATATGGGATTTATGTTAAAACATGTTGTGGCTATGTAAATGATTCACAGTTTGGAGTTGGAATTAGAGCTGGTGGATCTGTTGGATCTAACTATTAAACGATCTGGACATTATTCATTGTTTGTGGTTCTTAATTTTCATTTTATCATGTCATGATAGGGATTTCATCTTTTTTTATTTCTCAGGAATGGTCCCTGACATAGATGTTGGAATTTGTTTTTTCCCTTTTTAAAAATTAACTTTCTTATTGAATTATTGATATACTAATTATAGATACTTTCATGATTCACTTTTGTATGATTATATGTATATGGTCTTGCATTATGTTATCTATTTTATCATATAAATGTGTATATGTAACCTTTTAGAGGATATGGTCTAAAAAATATGTGTTTTTTTATTTGTGACTTCCACTAGCCCCAAGCATATTGGGGTGGGATTTTGGTCAAAAACATGGTTGACTACTAGCATAGGAATTGTCTCAATGGTCATGATCATCGTAGAATACATTTTGATTATTTAGAGTCTCTTGTATATAGTTTTTAATTTTTTTATTATAGGGATTGAATTGGTAAACTTAGGATTGAGATGTTCTTAGTTTTTGTGATTAGTTGACATGCCAAGGAACCTTGTAATTGGTAACAGTGATGGATGTAAAATTTTTCCATGGATCATATAATAAATTACTCAGCTCATAACTCTATGTAATTGTTAGTGGGAATCAATGGGATAGTTCATGAATCATATAGTACATTATTTAGGTAATTATTCCAAATTTTCTTTATTCATATTTTCCATAAATTTACTCCTTACAACGGGTTACTACTTTTAGATATATGATATCACACCCACATTAATCAACATTAACTTCATAGGAATGTAAATAATTATCCCATGTATATGATTCAACCACTACACATCGAATATATGAGAGAATATGGCCCTATTCATTGACCTAATAGGGAGGCGATTCCCCTTTTGGTGTAGTATATGATTGATCCCCACTAGTTAAGTATTGAACAGTCGCCAATAGAAAAAATTATTGTCCCTAAAATGTAGGTTGCTGATACTCATAGATAAACTTCATTTTTTGAGTTCCATGGATAGTTACCGTTGAGGTTTTAGGGTAATCCAAAACCTAATGCTTTATAGGTTTTATGAGAAAATGTTACTCAAATGATCTTTATGGTCCACACATCCATGAATCATATAGTTGTTCTTGATATAAGTAATCTATTTTCCACATAATTATTATAATGTATATTGAATCTATAGACTAGAAATGAAGCCGCCATATCATGGATGAAAATTGGTCACATTTTTAGAGTGGAATGTTTCTAAATTTGTGAAAAAAATTTGGGTTTAGAATATTTTAAAGCTAAATTGGGATATTTTGTTATGTTTTAGTATAATATTTGGTTCACATACCTCATGGTGTATTCTATAGATATTCTTCATGATGTATTCCTCGTATATTGAATGTTAATGAACAACCTTTAGTTGCATATTCGTTCTGGTAATGTATAATTGTTCCATCACACCAATGGTGGGTTATTTTGGTGTGACCTAGGGACATATAATTATTTATGAGAAATGTAGAAAGTTAAAAAAATTCATTTGTCATAAGGTGTATTCACAGTTAGCTGCTAGCAAATTATAGGTTCTAAGACCTTGTCATCAGAGAGATGAATTTTCATTACCTTAGTGAAGGGGATCATCCCAAAGGTGATAATTTAATGGGTTTTATAGGGAGGAAGATGGGTTTTGTAATCCATGTGGTACACATAGATATATGGATATAAATTTTTCAACTAGATCTGTAGAAGTTGAATGTTGTGATAACATATTTGATGGACTTCCCAGGTATAGTAATCACACTAATCCAATATTTATTGGATTTCTTCATGATTACACTCCCAGGTTGGGCTAGGGAAGATGATCATCCATATGTCGAATCGATATTTATCTTCCATAGCCATATATAGGTGGAACATGTCAAGGATAGGGTAGATATACGTCAAAAAGATGTAATTTGGTTATGGAGAGATAAAAGAGGATTTCCTAAGACATTGTTCAAGTTATGAACTGGGATTTCTATTCATTATCACATGTAATCATAAAAACATATGCGATTCATTAATTTCATTCTTTATATTCAATTTATTTCATCTTTGATCCTATTAGATCTCGCAAACTAACTACATTGAATTGAGACTCCAAATCTCTATGGTCATCCTCTATTTTATAACTAACATCATTGTATGTTTTCTCTTTATAGGGATACATTACCCAGGGACCACCTCATATAATAGAGGTGAAAATACAATGCCACACTCTTCAAGTAATGGATAATGTTAGTCAAAAACTTCGAAATATTATTATTAACATACGTTTATACACTATAATGTGGATGATTATATGTTTACATCCATCGGTGACTAGAACCATTTATTTGATTGTGTATGGATAACCCTTAAGAGGCAACAATAAATTTTCCACCATTTAGTGATCCTTGAATTCTATTTCCCTAATGTAGTAGAAGAGTGGGATCTCATTGTAGTTGAGGTTAATGAGGGTATTTTTACAGTGGAAGTATTAGAGATTTCCCTTCATCTTTAGGTTTAATTTAATAATTAATATTATATTAGAAAAGTATTGATATATTCCGTTACTTTTTTAAGTCCTTGGCTATGATCGTGGAGTCGATGTTGTTGGTGGGAGTAAATTTTTAGAAAAACTATATTAGACCCATTTTATTCCCCTGGGAATCTTATATTATAATAACTAAGAAGGTGGATGTGATTTTGATGATGTATACTAACTATTAACCCCTAAATAAGTAGAAATTTTTATAAAAAATATTATTTTAGAAAAATAATATCCATTTGAATGAATATAAGAAGAAATATGTCTCCTAGAGATTAATTTGCAATATAGCCAAAACCATCTCACAGTGTATGAAGAGGAGATCCCAATGATACCGTTCAAATATTTATTTGAATTATATTACTGTGTAGGGATGTTTTTTTGAGTGAATAATTCCCCATTACTGTTTAGGATAATCATGAACTTTATTTTATAGTTTTTGAAGGGTTTTCTTTTAAAATATTTCATTAATTTGATTCCAATTTATTCTCATATAGAGGATCATCATGATTAGTATATAGGAATTAAAACTAACAAAAATTGAGAGTATTAGATATATCTAAATATAATTAAGTTCATGTTTTGGATTCTATATGTCCAATTCAGTAGTAATGTCATTTCATATGGTGGCATTATACTTGGCCCCATTATGATTGGGGTAGTAATGTCTTCAGAGCCACCCAAGATATTTTTTGAGGTTTGTAATTTTGTTTAGATAATTAAATAATACAAAAAATTTGGAGAATAATTATCCCATATTGAATCTATTATTATTTCTCGTACTTGTATGAGATATCTATTAGTTCGATATTTGTATTGTAAGGCATATTTTGACATGTTGTGGTAGAGATTTAAATGTTCTCTAGTATTATGATTTTATGAGGATATAGTGAAATATGTGCTATAAGTAGATAAATACAAGGATATAATTCTTTGCGTGTTGATTAATTGGTAAGATCGGATTTCATATAAGTCTATGAAACAAATAATACATGAATTAAACTATATCCCCCATTTTGTATAATCTATGGTAGTTTTATTTTATTCAAATATGTGGATAAAGTATCTTCTTTTTGAGACAATTGTTTCCTTCACAGATCAAAAATTGCTAAATTATATATTTTTATAAATAAACCATAATTGGAGGAATGGGTTATGGTTGTTGTTCCTATAAGAATATAATGTTTGGGAAGTTATAATACTAGATTTGTAAATATCAAAGTATATTACTTCATTAATAGAAATATCATGCCTTTCTATTAGAAGAGATGTATAAGCTATTTAAATCCTTGTGTATAATATATGTGGTAAAAGGATATCATTATTTCCAATAGTCAATGCTTTTATACCTTAAATTTATTCACTATATGAGGAGGTCAGCCTATGTGATGTTGACTTTGAGGTATTTCTAGATTAAGTTATTTTTTGCATTGTACTTGATAGATTTTATAATGGTTCGAATCAGGTAATCCTCTTCTAGGGATGGACAATAGTTGAGAAATATATCTTTGAGGAGGTGTTAAGGGAGATTCATAGACCCCCTTTGAATTTATATACCATTATGAATAATATTTATCCTGATAATTTGCATCAGTTTTTGTAGACATGTAGATATTAATGTAGCGCATAATTCATTTCATTGTTTCTCATAAATAAAAATGTTATAAAACAAAAAAAGGTTACCCTAGATCATATTCATTCCATTTAGGTTCCAAATTAATTTTTAAATAATATTAAAAATCATTACATATCTAGAATTCCGTGATTATCTTAGAGACATGACACTAATAAGTGATTTTTAATAGGAAATTAAATATTAATCTGTTATTATGATGTATTCTTTCAAGGAAATGTATAAGAGATCTTAAATGTCACCCATATGATGTAAATTTATTGGTTAATAACATCATACAGGACCCAATATAGCGTGATTGATTATGTAGATGGTTAATGAGATTGAGGGGGAAAAATGAGGAAATCCTATATCGCTCATATTTTATAAGAAGACAAAATTATAAGTCCATTTTAGATAATGGAGGGATTCCATGCATTCAAAAAGGTATCACTTCAACATATATTTAGTAAATATAAATGGGGTAATAATCAAATCCTAATGATAATTAGAATTCTAAAAATTCAGAACAATTATTTAATTGTTTTCTATCACATTACATTCCCTACATAATTTGGGATAGTGCACCAAATATTCCCTAACTTATTGTTGTGTATTTATGTTCCTGATCTATCTCAATTTATAGTCTTTGGTAATGTGGATGTCCAGGATGATTTGACATTTAAATTTTCAGTAGTGGTTATTAAGGATCTCAATGTATACCCACCCAAGATAAACATATATTTATTTTTACACATTTTAATAATTTAAAATTTACATCTCACAAAATGATGTCAAAATCCCAAAAAACGATGTTTTTGGGTATTTTATGAATTTCAACATTAGTAATTTATTTTACAATAATGGTGAATATTTATATATAATAGAGAAACAGTAGACTCCTTCTAGAATTATCATAAGGTATACTCATCTCAATAACAAGGTGAAATAGAAGCATGAGAAAAACAGTGAGACAAAATTCTCTATATGGTAAAATGTATGTGATAATAATTTATGATCATAACTGTTTATAAGATGCCTGTATCAGTGAAATAAAGATATATATAAACAAAATACACAAAATATCTTATATGAAAAAATATCATACATTTAATATGATATTTAATTAAATAATAAATATATCATTAGTGAGTGAAATCATGAGTTTATAAACATGATCCTAGAGTAGATAATATGATAATTCTAAAAATCTTTCAAATATGGAACAAAAATTAGTCTTGGGAATATTACTCTCAGGATCCATACAATTCGTGCCCAGGAATATGAATCACAAAATTATACCCACAAATAAATTTATCATAATATATAATCTCTTAACTGATAAGTTATATGGTGATATAGTAAATCACATACCATTAATACATACATACATGTGCCACTTCAATTCAATTTTTCATTACATGATAAAGAACACATGAGAATAAAAATTATGTTTCATAAATAACTCTAAAAATAATAGTAGAAAATAAAATGCATATCCGGCGATTTTAAATTTTATTCACAATGGGGAATAATTCCTAATTAAATCATCAATAATAATATGATAAGACCATGGTAAATAAATGGATATCCAAATAATATAATTAAAATTATAGGTAAATATAATGGAATAATGTTAAAAAGTATACAGTCCTCATATCATATATATAGGGTATATGGTTAAGAAAATAATGTTACAAATCATTTCATTTATAAAATCTAGATAAAGACCATTTAATCAATGAAATGATAATAAGTTATTCACAATCTCTATAATTAAAATAAAATTTATTCATATTTATAGTATAGTGTTTAGAAAGATAAAGGTAGTGACAGAACATAACTTTGAAAAATAATAACATTACATAATATATATACGAAAAGAATTTGAAAGGTAGTATTTATAGAATATCTTAGATCTGGAATAATATTTATAAAAGGAAAATAAAATAAGTTAAAAAAAGTTATGTGTTTTAGAAAAAAAACATTGGAGATAATAAGTATCCTTGGTATGTTGAAGTAATTTAAAACTATTTATTTCTATAAAAACTGTTGAACATTAAATTATTTTACATAACAAAATAACATATAGATAAATAATAAAAAAAAGGAAAAATGTGGAGGAATAACATGTTCATATGAAAAATGATAAAAGTAATTCTTTTCTTACATTGATGAAGGAAAACTTTAATAAAAATGATAGAGTTATTTAAGACTTATAATAAAGGTTATGCACTAAATTTTTTCCTTAATCAGCTATTGAGGTATATATATGGAAACTTATAAGAACATATAATGAATAAAGAGATAGAGAAAGGGAGTTTCTCAATAGAGAGGAATAGATGGGGTCAGTTTCAAAAATTGGAAATACTTCGTGTGAAATATGAATCAAGGGGAAATTAAATTCTTAGGGGACATCTAAAACCCATGATTTAAATAATTAAACTATGAGGTTTTTCTAAGAATACAAATTAATTGAATGAATTTTATCTTATTAAATAATTTATTTAAAAATAATATTGGGAATGAAACACTTATAGTTATTTTATAATTTCAATTGAAACCCATTTGAATGGATTTATTTAAATTAAACAAAAATACCAAGAATAAATGAAAATTCAGGGAAAACATCTAAATTTGGTAGAGTATATTCCACATGAAGATAAGATTCCCCATGTTATGCATTTATCATGAATTTCAAAATGAGAAAAATAAATCCTTACCATATTTCCCAAGTATATTTAATGCACTATAATATCATATATATATATATAACATAATTATATTGGTCACATATTTTAGAACATTCAAATTATAAATAACCATTTATAAACAAAATTTATAGTTATTCTTAATATGTGTATTAATAAGATATTTTCTATTTTCAATAAAAAATGTGAATAATCTTAATATTCTTAATATAGATTCATAATAGTGGTATTATTCTTCATTCAATTACAAGTAATAATAATTCCTAGATCATCTAATATATTGAAATCGATTCTTTAAATTTTTTTATAATGTTATAATTTCATTCCATGATTTTCTTTGGTAATTATTGATGAAATTGGGGACAATAATATTTCATTGATTTATAGAAATTAAATTTATATATATATTAATCAATGAGATTAATATAAATTTTCAAATTAAAAACCAAAATAAAATAATTATATACTTATTTATATAATTTTTATTGTAATATAGATTATCACAACAATCACTGATATTATTTTATAGCATGGTGAGAATTTTTTGTTAGATAATCCCAAACGTGTACATACCATAATTAATGCAGGATTATAACTATAAATTGATTTATTTTCATATAATTCCATTAAAAATGATAATAATGAAGTTAGTTAGATATTATTATGTTTTAGAATCATATTTGGGGTGATTTTAATGAACAAGTAATAAAAATAGATGAAAAATGAGAGACATCGCATCAAGGAGCTGGTAGTCCTCAAAACCCATAGTTATTGTTTTCATTTCATGATAAGTGATAAGGAATGAATTTGGTCACTAATTTGTCACATAATAACAAAAATTATTTTACATATTTATATATAAAATTTTATCCAATTCTGTCTTTATATACTATTTAGAGAGGGAGAGGTGGAAAATTAATGTTATTGCTTCGTGGGGAAGATAGTCTACACATCATGTTCTTGACATTATAATTTTTGCACAAGAAATAGGGGAAATATTTTTTATTGTTATTCACTTATAATTATAAAACTAATTATATATATTATATGTACTTCATTATATATTAGAAAGCATGAATGAAATGATTATAATTTAGGAAAAAATAAACATATTTAAGACATGTTATTTCCATTGGAATAGTCCTTCGAAATATAAGATATATCATAATTTAATATTATCAAATGAATAATAAAAATTAAATATGAAATTATAATTTTTAATGAAACTAAATTATTTATCTTAGTATTGAAGGCCTTATGAGAGGCCCCTTTTATAATTGGTGTCAATGGAATTTTCGTAAAAATTTAAACTAAATATAAATAAAGAACATTTTTTACAAGTGAAAAAGACTATAAAATTGATTATAATAAAGTATAGAATGTGTTAGATAAATAAAAACATCTGAAAATAAATTTCAAACATTTTTTTAACAATACTATACCTCAAATCAATTGTTTACCCCATTTTTACCCATATGGTATTTACTATGGATACATGTTTTAACCTTTTTAATTAATTTTTTATAAGTAAAAATAAAATGGAACATATTATATAATTTGATCATAGTTATTCCAACTATGAAATCCATTTTAACAGATATTTATTACATATTAAATAAGATTTATTTATCATTAGTTCATATAACAGATAATTGTTTTACAAAAACATTAATTTTAGGGTTAATTTATTTATGATTAAATTATAAATTTCATTGATTTTCAGGATATTAATTATTTTATTATAAACATCAAAATATATGTTTTCATTCAAATCAATTAAAAATCATTTTTTCCAAAGTAAAATCTTAATAAAATGAAAGTGGAGAAATTTTTTTCAATGAAAAATATTACTCATGCTCGTAAAATGTTAATAATAGGTTTTCTAAATTAGAAATAGATTTTTTAAAAAGAATTTTCTACTTATTAAATAAATATTGGATAAAAATAATTATTTATAATCGTATTTATATAACTTATAGATTGATAAAGTTACTTTTGTTTGGAAAAATAGTACTTACACCAATAACCTTAAATCCAATTATTTATGAATTAACAAAAAAATTATCTAAACCTTAAAAATATTTATAAGTCCAAAGTTGATGTTAGATTTTGAAATTTTAAATTATAAAAATTTTAAATTTATGTTTTAAATAAATTAATTAATATAAATGGAAATTTATTATATTAAAAAATGATGCTTTCGATCATTATGTGTTTTTAATATTATATCATATAAAAATACAGTTTGAATAATATTAATATTTTTGTTCATAACAAAATTGGTCAATTGAATTTATTGGGATCAAATATAAAACACTTAATTAAATGAATTAGATTTTCCTAAAATGTGAGAAACATATAGATGGGGTGATTGAATCAGTGGTGATCATTGAAAAAATTTTTCACGTGAAATTAACAAATTGAAACATGTTAGAGTTTTTATCATTGTAATCGTTATATCTAGAATATACTTGTATGAAAATATTTAAACGTAAATTATAACACACACGATTTATAAGGACCTCCCCCATTTTGGATGAAAACATCATTGTAATGGAAACTCCCATTTGTCGTTAAAAATTAAATGGATTTGAAGCGAATATAGATGATCCAACACTTGCTATGATACTTCTGGTTCTCTTCTTATCCTTAAATGAATATATTCTTTGAGAGGACACTATCAATACTATAGTAATGAAAACATCATTAATTTTCATCTATATATATGATGTATGAATAGAATATGTTTTATTCTATACATTAACCCATTTATATAGGTTCTATTCCCCTAAAACAGGGGAAACCGTGGGATCCCATTTGACTTTACCACTCTACTCAAATTTGAATTTTAAAAATAGTACAATCAAAATTGCTTCGGTAAACATCCTCTATAAATTATAGTACATTCTTCATGTTTATTGAAATATCAGTGACAATGAATTTATTCAAACATCAAACAAACCATTTATATATTATGATCATGAAATAATAACATTGTTAAAACATTATTAGGAACATTTTAATGTTTGTGTAATGATTCTCATAACTCCATCCATGGAATGACTATATAGTCCCTTGATTTGAAATAATTTATCTGACACTATTTGGTCTTACTCTCCAATATCTGATCTGTTTATTTTAATAGAATCAATCTGATATGGACATTCTTCTTCTATCGGATGTTCTTCACATTCCTCCTCTATTTGATGGAATTTATGAATTCTCATTTGAAATTATAACATAGAGAAGTTTTCATGTCTCCTATTTACAACTTTCATCTAGTGAAAATTCCAATGGGGCTCAGATAATAATAACCATTTAGGTATAAATTCACATAAATGTTCATCCAATTATTTCATATTTCTTAATCTGATTTATGGTTTTCTGTTGATCCCTCATAACAATTTCTATTTTAACTTCAATAAATTTTCTTCTTATAGAAATGGATTTCTTTGTTCAATAAAACTCCTCATCCTTAATTATCTAATAATATTCTGATTATATCCCAAAAAATATTAATATGAATGGCTCTATACACCTATATCTGTAATAACATCAATAGCTATCATCCATTCATGAGAGATGTATTTCTAACATCCTTGTCAAATATATAGTTGAACTCTCAAATGACATAACCTTTTATAAAACAACATTATTTTGGTTAGGCTTTATAGATATTTATTTAATTTATCTTTGTACATTTTTTCCAACTTCATTGTTTTATTAATTTTTCATGAAATAAAACAACTATTTCGGATTACACTATGTCCAATTACATCATTAGAGAATAAATTTTATTTAGTAGGATCAACATGATTTCATATCTTTTAAATTTGTACAACCTTCAACAGAATTAAATTACACATTGGAAAAAATAAAAAATTTATATTCATAAAATTCATATTTCTCATTATAGTAGAATATTTTTTTTGGACTTTATTCTTTTCTATATGTTGACCTTTTTTAATCCCTTCCAATCAGGGATAGTCAAAAATGATATTCTTTAGGAGACAAACTACTCCCCCTTTGTAAAAACACTTAAAAAAAATCTAGAATCGGGATTATATTCCTGATGTTATGAAATTCATTTTTGATAAACCAATTGCTAAATAGTTCAAAAACATTCTTATCTCAATAATAAATCATTAATAAACACATTCAGTTAAATACATAAGGTAGGATTCTTAAAACATATTAATAATATCATTTCCCACTAATATACTAAAGGATTCCATACCCATTGTGGAAAAAAATTTCAAAAATTATTCAATAAAATCCCAAAGGTTCTTTCGTCAGAAGTTTTTTATTTTTAAGAAACATTATGGAAAACTATTTTACCTAAAATGATAGTAAAACATTTCTATAAATGAATTACAGAGAAAATATTTTCCCAAAAAGAATGTCCTCAAACCACACTAATAGGTTAATAAAATATTTTGGAAGAATTCAATCCCTCAGTTTCGTGTAATTCTATGTGCATAATAAGATACAAATCCCTAGAAACATTTTATTGTATCCACATATTTATGATAACACCATATCAATATTAATAAACTATATAGTTCTAGGTTATAATTTTTATCCCAATATTTTTAGGGATTCCAAATGATCCTTAGGGTACCTCTTTATGAACTTTTTTAAGTAATTGGCTGAGAAATAACATGTAGTTGTATCCTAATTTCTTAATATCATCCCAGGGGAAAATATTTTGTACAAAAATTAAATATTTGATATTTTATTAAATATATTTAATCATAGTATATCAAATATATACTTTTCTATTTAAGAAATGATATATTTATGCAATGTAAATTAATCATGATTATGGTACATGATTTTTAGATTGATCCAGTCCACATTGATTGTCACAATGAATAATTAATTATTTATCAAAAACCCCCTCAAGTATTCTAGCATAACATAATTCAATATCATTTTATATGACCATTTGTACTCAAAATATGTTCTTCTTCCCTTGATGTAAAAGTAATAGATATATGTTTCTTTCTACTAATGATCACATAAATTTCTCCCCCAAATAAGGTTCCTCATGATATTTATATTCAATAATTACAATCTCCAACCCAGTTAGCATCACTAAACCTTGTAACTTTCACCCCATTACTTATTCAATACTCCATGGTATAAATTTTTTGTTCCATTAAAAAACTGGCTATTATTTTAGATACCAATATGTTTGATTCATTCATATAACTATAATTTGTTTCACCTGAAGATACAAATTATATAATGTCTAGTCTTGAATTATTATAATAGAGTAAACTCTTGATGAACATTGGGAAGCCTTTCGATTCATACATTTCCTAGATTCATCATTACTATATTTTATTCTCATTAATATATGATCAAAAACCACCTTTGAATCTTCCATGAATGAAATTAATAATAAATATATATCATAATATTATTTAGAAAGAAATATGTATATTCATTTTTTGAAGTTCTATACTCAAAAATATATAAAACCCGTGAATAAGTGATATTTCAAAGTTCTTCTACATTTACATAAGAAATTATTAAATAAATTGATCTCCATCTCCATTAAAAAATATATCATCAAAATAAACAATGATAATAATGGTACCTCTACTCATTGACTACACATAAAAATGTTAACTATATATCCTTTATAAATTGTCAAATTCTTTAAGAAAAATTCATGTTTTAAATACCTTGCACAAGGGATTTATTTCAAATCATTATAATATATCATTAATTTAAATACCATTGTTCCATCGTTATCTATAATGAAACCATGAGTTTTCTCAATATATAGTTTCTCATTTATTTCTCAATTTAGGAATATGGAAATAACATCAATTTGATATATTTTTTAATTTTTAAGGGAATTATCCACAAAGAAAATTAATGTTGTTCAAATATCACAATATAGAAAAATTTGTCTCAAAAAAGAAAAACATTCCCTAGAAAGTAACAATTAAAAATAGACTTTGTTATTTTTATGAAATGTCTCCATGTTTATTGATCATATTTTGGAAAACTCGTTTTTTCATAAACCATTATTTCTTACTTATGGAGGAACAAGTTACTAAGTGTAATTTATCTCAAATTGACATATTTTTTCATTCATCACATTTACCTTGTTTATGTTCAATTTTATGTTAAATAGATTGTGTATCCACATGGGATATAAGGGGATGTATGACTTTCAAATCTCAACATTGGAATTTTCTAAATTGAAGTTTTATAATATTCAATGATGTGATATTATTCAAACAACATTTTAATGAATGGATCATTAGATATTTTATTCTAATCTAACATTCCCCATAATTGTACAGATCTAAATCAACATGTTCATGATTAGTCTTTTAATCATATGAAAACATATTATTTTCTTTAATATTCACCATTATATAATTTATAAAAAATTAATTATCAACATTAACACTTTCATAAAAGAAATTATGATTTTTAATAACTATTACACCACATGAAAAAACCAAATAATGTAGTCCATTATTATGTCCCTTAAAAAATCTCTTATTAAATGTCTATCTATAGAAAATTCATTCTTTTTATTTTTCATAAAACATCCCTAAATCAATATTTTTTGTTTATAATAAAAAATGACTCCGATAAAAATTCAAATCATATTACATTAGAATTTCCCATATAAAAAATTTCATTGGGAGTCATATTTTATTATATTGAAGGTAAAAAATATATTCTTAACATGAACAATTGTACATACAGATTCTTCCCAAATGAATTTTTAAATTTTATTTTAAGTAATCATGTTACCTCAAAATTAATATAAATTTATTTTCCCCCATTTTCAACTATATTTTTTTGAGAAGTGTAGGGATTAGTATATTTGTGTTTGATTACACGTTTCTTCAATCACAATTCATAAGAGTTAATTGTGAACTACATTCTAATATCTACCCTCTACATCAATATATAGAAACAGATTTATTTATCAATATCCATTTTAAAAATTTTAAACAATTATACAACCTCAAATTTATATTTCTTGACAATTATACTTGTTAACCAAGAGAAATAATCAATGACAATAATAAACTAAAAAAGAACCTTTTTCTCAATTACCCACAAAAAATAGAATTTATTCAGCTAATATAGTCTTTATGATTGAATTTCATCATTCACATGTATGTTACAAACTATCTGTAGTTTATGGAAATATAATAAAATAAAAATACTTACTTTCCAGATTTTTATATTCTATTTTAGTATCATCCCTATAAATTCCACTCATACTTTGTTTGACATGATTCCCAGGTCATTGGTCAAGAAACTTATTTTCATCCGGGTCCTTTAAAATAAATTACAAGGATATAAAATCATGAAAATTTTGTTTCATATTCTTTCACTTTTGTAGAAAACATTTCCATCATTAAAAAATTGGATGATTTAGGAATCTTTTCTAATGAAAATTCCCATATCGTTATCATAATGTTGACTAACACTCAATATGTTATACTTAATCCAAACAATAAATAATGAATCCTTTGACTTTAGTATATGTCATTCAATCTATACTATGCGAATTACTATAATTTTTAAAAGACTAATATTTCCAAAATAAAATTTTCTTCCCTCAGGTTCTCTAATAAATTTTTAAAAGGATCAAACCACCTTTCATACGAGAGGTACAACCACAAGAATCCCTCATTTATTTCTCTTACTAAATTTTAGAGAAGTCTCAATAACAATGTCTCTACATCAAATTTTATTATTTAATGATTATTTTCTTTTCAATTATAATAATCTTTTTCTGTACTTGTTTTCTAAAAAAACTCACACCCTGATATTTTAAAATGTTATTATGTTTGATAACATATTCAACATGAAACCCCAAACGTAAAAGAAACAAGAAATATTTTAATATGAACATTATAATTTATCCGTTAAATAAATGGTTGTGAATAATATTAATTTAATTATAAAATATATATACATAATGATCCTAATCAATGAAAATTTATTTATTAATGAATATTAAATAATAACTCAATTTTTATCAATAAGTATTTTATTTATCAAAAATTAGTTCAATTCATAGTGGTATTTATTAGTTTTTGTGGGTGAATAATATAGTTAATTTCTACAATATTATTTAATTTTATTTAATAAATGGGATATAATCTATGGAATTATAAAAAAATTTATATTGAAAAATTAATAGTTTTTAGAAATATTCAATTTTATAATTAATATTGAAGAATATTGATTTTTATGGAAAATTGTATTGCCTTTGAAATTATTCCTATATTTTAATCATATTTTAAAGTGGTTTTAAAGTTCCACTAGTTATATATGATTTAAAATAACAAAATTATAGTCTTTGTAATGAAATTTATACTTAAATATATAATAAAAACATATTTGTAAATAAAGAGATTTTTTTTTTAAAAAAACAAATTTTCATCGAGTTTTTTATCTTTAATATAAAATTAAATTATGTCACTTATTTTTTTTAAATCATGAAATATGGATTCAAAATTATAAACAATGTGTCAAATATTTGGAAAATATTTTCTTCTTATTTTTATTCATTATGAATATTAATCACAGTAAAATTATTCCCACAGTAATGGAGAAAAATTAAATTATAGGTAAAAATAATATCCATAGGACTAACACGTAACACTTACACTAGAATAAATTTTATAAGATATATATGTTTAGTTCTTAATTTTCCTTTATTTTAATATATGAACATTGGTTTTCATATGGCCATGATATTTACTTAAATAATATTTAATGTAATGAAAAGTGAATATATATATAATTCTCTTTCTTTTTTTGACATTATATTTTTGACATTGGGATAAAAAGAAGTTATGTTATGTATTAAATATTCATATAAGAAATAAATTATTCTAATTTATATTGGTAATTAATTTATATTTTTTAGTGATGAAATATTTTCCTTAAATTCCTAGGTAATGTCGATACAATATTTATTAAAATAATTGAAAAGTGAAATAAATAATTTTATAAAATTTACCAAGTAATATCATTAAAATTTTTATATATTAAATTATAATTTATGATATAATGGACATATTATAGAGTTTTTAATGCCTTTTATTCTAATTATATTGTTTTCATGTTTTTTTAAAATTCAAAATAATTGTATCATTCCAAAAATTAGATTAATGACATAATAAAATAAATAATATTATATTAAATGATTAAAACAAAAGAATCATATGTTTGGAAAATTTATTATTATATGGTTTAAAATATCAACCATCATCCATTTATAGTGAAATATTCCTATTCTAGTAAATATATTCACATCATTAGAATAAAAATGTCAATATCTCTATAACTATCAAAAGGGTTGACAAAGGTTTATAAAAATATATTTACAAAAATATAACATAAATATTATAAAAATTAATTTGATGAGATTATACTCATTACACCTCATATAGTATTATCATATTATAAATATTTGTCCAATTTAATTAAAAAATATTTTATATTAATTTAATACATTATGAAATTCCAAGAGTTTCTGAACCCTATATTTTTAAAGGAAACATCCTCTCCTATTTTATCCACACTAAAAAAAATTGTATCATCAATTACCGAAAATAAAATTATTATATTCTTACACATTTATTATTGGACATTTTTTATGATAAATCATCTATAATAATTATTTTTCTATAAACCATAGCCGGTTCTCCAAAAAAGAGGTATATTTCTTAAGAAAATATTTTAATTTTGTTTCCTTCTCCATCTTCTTCATATGTTATTCAACCATGTTGAAATAAAAGAACAATTATTTTACAAATAAAAATATATATATTATTTTAATGGGATAACCTATATCATTATCCTATTCCATCAAATGGGAATCTAACCCACTGTTCATGTGTATGGTGAACTATATTCTTACGAACTCATGCAATTTGATTTTCATCACATCCTCTTATGGTTTATTATAATGATTTATTTAATGTATTCATAATATAATCAATAAATATTTATAATTCTTAAAATAAATATTTCATATATTTTCTTACATTTTCATCCATTGAAAAATCAGAACATCATTCATTTATACTTGTGAACTACCACCCTCACGAAATAATGTCATTCATTTTAAATCCCATAGATGATATATATATAACTATATATTATTATATAAGATTATATTTATTATATAATTACAATTCTTGTAATTATCAAATAATGCATACCATCTTTCCATTAATATAGTTGAAAAAAGTAAATATTATTCCGGAATATGTAGGACATACCGTCTTTATATTTGTAACATATTTCATTTTTCATTACATTATTTAATTCTTAGTTTTAAATATGAAATTTATTTAAAAAAATCATAATTATTTAATTTTTAGTATTATTTATATGATCTAATAATGACCATTTTGACCACAGTCGACCTATCAAATTTGTATTGGCCATATGATCCATATATCATCAAAAAATATGACATAATTTAAAATTATTATGTAATTGAATGTAAAAAACGAAATAAATAAGATAAAAATTTATAATAAACATTAAAATTTATATTAATAAATTTTTTAATCATTATAAGATTTTTATTTTGAAATAAATAGAACGTAGATGGTTATTCAGACTCAACTTAAGAGATGATCTTTTAAAAATTATCTTTTAGGTGTTTTCAAAAAAAAAATTTGATGGTCCATGTTCTAATAATTTTTCAATGAAAATATTCTTTGTGATTAAATTGATGATGAAGGTCATATTTTACTTTCTTATCTTTTAATCAATTTTTTTTAAAACCCAATCTTTTGAATATTTTATGTAAAGGCCACATTACTTTAAAACCTATTTTTTAATTATATTAATGATTTATTTTATATATATATTTTTCCATGTGCATATTTTTAAAATTATTTTATGGATTTTTTTGTGTGTACAGAAATGAATTATGAAATATGAAATATGTTATTTTTTACATTATTTCATATGTTTTCAAAAGGCAAATTTTGATGTATTTTATATGGAATGTTTTCACTTTGTGTATAGATGAAATAAAGAATGTTTTATTTTAAAATATATAGTGAAAAATAATTTCCCCTCAAAATAACTATTATTTGGTGTCTTCTTCCAATATAATATTTTATATTTTCATTAAATATAAATCCTCTATCATTTTTATTTTATGATTTTTTGTTAAAAATTGTTTTTTTATAAAAGAAAGAATACTTTGATATTGGAAAGACTTTTACTAATGGGTTCCATAGAGGTTTTTAAGTTATTTAAGGTGAAATGGTACAAGATAAAAATGTTTTATACATGATATGGTTCATTGAAACTATTTATATTAACCAGTGAAACTAATATAGATTATATGATGTGTTGAGCCCGATTAGATCTCATGATGAACAAGTCAGCCTTATTCAACTTATATAATTTTTTATCCCCATTATAGATCTTAAATACATTATCTAGTGATTATGTTATCTGGAGAATTTTATTGGAAATTGGCTAGATGGTTATTCCAATTTTATGGGTTCATTTAAAGGTTCTATGGATATAATGTCCCAAAAAACCAACATGACTTTTCTATGTTCACTAGTGACTTATTATATTAATCATTTCATTTCAAAAGTTATGATAATAATCATATTTTTAATGTAATGATTATTCCCTTTAGGGTAAAGAGATAGGATTTTATGAATAAAATTTTATGGGTTCTCAGGTTTTCTAAGAACCACTCGTGATTATGAATTTTCTGTTAATTTTTATTTAAATTTATTTTATAAAATCCATTAGGAAGAGTATATTATTTAATTTGTAATTAAATGATTACTTATTGTCCAATATTAATATGTAAATGGAAAACACACTTGTTCATATCTTGGTTACAAAATACACGAATAGGGTATTTTTTTCCCCTATAGATTTTTTTTCAAATCCTACATTTATTTAAAAAAATCATTAGATTTAATTATGTGTAAAAACAATGAATAAATAATTTTTAATGTTGTGTAGATTGGTCATGAAAAAGAAAAATTATTTTATTTTTAAAGATTTATATTTTCTGAAAATTTAATACTGAGTTGAATTGACCACCTTATAATTTATGGGTTTTAGGTAATATCAGTTACAAAATTATCTAATATTCCAAACGTAAATGATTATCAGGAATTAAATAATGTGAATTGTATTCTAATTTCACTATAATATGTAATGTCTAAGTTTAGTTACTTATAGTTTCTATTAGAAAATGGTATATATAACTTCTGAGATTATGGTATTTTCATGTTGCATTAACATAATACTTATGGATACCATTAGGGGTTTATATAATTAAGGGTAATAAAATCATAAAATTCTTAGAAACTCTTTTTAGGTTTTATGTGATTATATTTTAAGATCACTAATGATATTTTTTGTGGACGTTACATTGTGGTGTGGTATATATAACCCCAGGATTTAACATGAATGGTTACTTTAGAAGAAATTTGTTATAGTTTTGTGGAAATAGTATCAATGGTATGATAAAATAATTTAAGATAAAACATTATTTATTGTGCATGTTATTTTATTAAATTCAAGGATATAACATTACAGAATTTCTATGGGACTTTTCTTTACAATGAAAATTTTCATTTTAACATAAAATTATTTATTTTACGTTTTAGTGTTATTATTTTCTTAATATTAATGACAATTTAATAATATTAACATAAAATTATATGATGAAACCTTATTATCCCTTTTATATAATTTAATCATAAATTTCAGGGAAAAATATTTCTCAAAATATTTTGAATGATTTTGGAACATCCAAATCACATACAAGAAGCTATTTGATTTGACTAACAAATTTTCATTTAACTAAAAATTTAATAGTTCATGGTATTTATTTTATTCTAATTATTAATCTCATATCATCCATATCATTCATAAAGATAAATACTACGAAGTAATTGACTATTTATTTTCAAGATGTGGAATTCATGTTGCATGATATGGTGGATTTCAATGGCATTAAATAAGACTCTTATGTCAAGATTTAAGGTATGGATTATTATCTTATGTTCTCTATACGAACCATGATTTAGTTGGAATTGATGAATCCTAATAAGAAACTATATATCACTTATTATAGTAATAATGTATTGAGGAATAAGACAAAAAATCATGGTTAAAGGCTTAAGAGTGATTTTCAATGAAGGATATTTTTCTGAAGAATATTATGATATATTATATATAATATGATAATCATAAAACACAAAATATTTAAAGAGGGAATATTTTGATTAAAATTTTGAAACATATGATAGAATTGATACATTTGAAAGTAGTGTAGTGAAAAAATGAATATTCATTGACACAGTCATTTAAGGACATATGAAAAAGTGATAAAAACCCATTTGGTTAATATTTCCATGTTATTTATAATATTATAGTCCTCTAAAATTATTCAATTTCTTTTTGAAAATTGTGATATATATATAAATACATAGTTGTTAAATAATTATTTGAATATTAATTATATTTGGAGGATGTTTATCATTTTTTGTAATTTTATTGGATTTATAATGATATTGTTTTATTAAAAAAATAAAAATAATTACATATGGAAAGGCCACATCGTGAAAAGGGTGTAATTACTACCACTAGCCTATGTGATTTCATTGTAAGTATAATTTTTTTCAAATGATTCTATGGATAATGATTATGTTTATTTTGGGAACATATATTTTATAATAGATAAAACCATGATATTGAGTTTTAATTTTGTTATTAAGTTATTAATATTTATATTTTGGGAACCTTATAGGATTGAGATAAATATAACATTATGATATTTTATTTTAGTAATAAATGTTAAATTATCATTTATAACCGTATATGATTTTAATGTGACTTTATGCTAATTCATGTAACATCTAGAAGTTATTATAAAAGAATTTCTATTATATAATTAGGGAATATAATATTTTGGGTTTATGATATCATGAGTGACTAATTTAAGTGGTAGAAAAATGATATATAAATTTTAAAGTATATTGTGACCAAATTAATATATATATTTTTCAATTATATTCATTAATATTTCAATGGATTTTAATATTAGATATAAATTGAATGATCTATGTTTAATTTTGGTTGTTATTGTTGATGTTTTGGAGAAAACTAATGTATTTCATCATAGAAATGTTTTTTATTTTTGAAATTTTCTTACCTTATACTAATGATTTGGGTTCTGGTTAAATTATAAAAATAGTAATAATATCTAGTTATCCATTTGTAGAATTATGTGATCCACTAGAAGTTTCTTTTAGTTATTAAGGCATAAAAATTATGTCTTTAATACTCATTATTTATAAGAAAATATGATATTATGGATGAAATTTATTAATCGAATATTTTCAACATGTGATGTATGTTTATTTTGTTAAAATATTTATTTCAATTGTAATGAAATTACTCAACTCTATGAAAATCATCCTGAATCCAAAAAAACCTATCACCATCATTTTTGATGAATTGATATTCATATTCGCAACTCTTTAATTTATAGTTTTTGGTCATAAAATTTCTCTTAATTGTTCTTTTTCTTATTATAAAGGATCTATATCACACATTATCATTATTCGAATATTATTTTTTCCTTTTATGTCCATATTTTTACTTCCCAATAATTTTTAAAATTTAGAAATATTTTTATTATATATAACATTTTCATTTCATTTACTATTTCTTCAAGAGGGAGATTTATTTACCATTTTGATGATGTGGTTTTTCAATGAAGGTATTTTCATATGGTAAAACATTGATAACATATATCTATTCAAAATTTCCAGTAATATCGTTTAAAATAATGGGAATAAAAAAACACCCACGGATTTTAAATGAAGTAAATTTGGATTGGTATCATGTATGACATGAATCACCAAAATTAAATGAACCATGAAATATTATTATATCACTCTTATAACATATAAATTAAAATGTATGTTATGAATATGATTAAATTAATTATGAAATGTATATAAATTTTTTAATTTAAATAAATTTATTGATTAATTCTTATGAAATGAGCACCCATGTTTAGAAAAAATAATTTATTCTTCAAAAATTATTTTTATTCAAAATTGTATTTATTTAATTTAGATAAAGAATAATATATTTTATTTTTTAATTTTTTGATAATTTTATTCAATAAAAATTATGAATTTTTTGAAAAATCAAATCAAATTTTTCTTATGGTGAAATTTTTTGTTTTTTTGGAAAATTTTATATTTTAATTAATAGTGAAAAATAATGATGTTAATTGGAAAACGTATTTTTTAAAAGTATTTATAAAGATATATTATTGATTTTATTTTTTTGATTTTCTAATTACTTATTTCTTATTAAATATAATCCAAAAATATTTTATTTAATTATCTATATTCCTGAATTAAATAAACATTTTTATACATGAGAAAACATTTTTCTTAAAAACTGATACTAATCACATTTTCCTACTTTAATTATATATTAAGATTTATTAATTAATTTTCATAAAAAATATATACTAAATATTTTTAGTCATTTGGAACAAATTTTATAAATATATCTCTTCACTATTTAGTCATTATTTATAGTAATTTTAGTATGTTTTTTTACCATACTAAAAGTAAAATAAGTTAATTAATTTAAAAACAATACAATAAAGACTAAAAAACAACCATATCACTTTACATAACTTTATTTTTTAAATTAATTCCTTCCATAAATATTGCATATTTGAATAGATGACCATTTTATTCATTGATCCGTTATTTATACCTTTATAATATATTACGTAATGAAAAGTAAAAAATGTCATTCCCTTGGTTTTATTATAGTTAAATATTCTACATGGGGATCAAAATAATTTTTTTACTAAAAAATATCCACTTGAAATATACATGATTTTTTATCAGGGTGAAATATTTAAAAACATTAATGAAAATATTAACTTAAATTTAAACCCAACAGAGACACATTAATTATTAAATTTTTATAAAACTAAAATATATCGTATTAAAAAAATATAAAAATTATTATTATTTGAACTAATTATTGTGGTCTATGATTTATGTAGATAAAAATATCACATCAGTTATTTTTTAATTTTTTATATTCTAATTTCTTTCTTATCATAGTTTTAAAAGGATCATTAAATGAATATTTCAAAAATTGAATCAAATGTTATTTTATAATATATTTTATTTTATTTGTTGAATTAAATCTCTAATAAATAAAATTTCAATAAAATTGACTATTTTATGGTTTAATATGTCAATAATGGTATATTTATAGTGTAATGATTCTTTTATAATAAATATATTACCCCATTAAGAGTAAAAACCCTTAATGTCACTGTAATTTTTAAAGTGTTAACTGATGGTTACTAAAAAGTAAGACTAAAAATATATTCTAAAAATGAACAAATCATTATGGATGAGGTTATTTAAAAAAATATCATATAATATATTATTAATATATATTTTTAGCCATTTTATTTTGAAATTTAATTTATATTAATTTAATAATTTTTGAAATTCAAACTGTGATCCTCCCAACTCTTATGAAAGGACACCTCTTACCCAATTTTATATTCACATAAAAAAAATTATAAAAAATTACCTACCCAAATCCCTTCTTCAAATGACTCTACATTTCTTATAGTCATTATATTCATCATAAAAATTACATTTAAAAACTTTTTTTCAATCATTAACAGTCTCTTTGAAGAAGAGGTATAGTTATTAACAAGAATTTTTATTTTATTACATTTTCTGAATAATTAAAATATCATTCAACCATGATATAATAATTAAGAAGGTATTCCATATACTAATAATTTATTAAATTAATGTAGTATCCTATATCTATATTCTTTTTTATATGATGGGAAATGAAACAATATTTGATGTGAGGAGAACAACATTATCATAAACAAGTGTAATTCAATTTCAATAACCTCCTTTTCCAAATTTTTGTAATGATGGATATAATGTATATATGTAATGAAATGAAAAAAAAATTATTTATAAAATGTTATACATCATCTAATTTATTACATTTTATCAATTTTCAAATGAAAAGTATACTCTTACATACCTATGGACTACAAACTCTACGACGTGATGTGATTCGATTTTAATCACTAAATAACTTAGAAGATTTTAATAACTATATTTAATGAAATGATTTTATATTTATGAAAAAAATTTAATTTTAAAAAGATAAAAAATATTTTCAACCTTTCCATAATTATCATCAAAAAATGGAGACGTGACTCATGCGTAAGTACAACCTACTGTCTCAGGGATTTTATCCTAGTATAATTTTCATAACTATATTTAATGGTTCATTTTATAAATATAATTTATGTAAATAAATAATTTTTATTTCATTATAATTAGACTTCATATGTTGATATAAATAATTATTTAATCATAATAATCCTACAGATCCAATTTTGGAAAAATGTGTTGAATATCATCAAAACGACTGACATAAACTCAAAAGATCTAATAATTTAAAATAAAAACGTTAATAATTAGAAGTATAATTTATAATAATTTTTAAAATGGTCCATAAAAAATTACATAATTAATATAAGTTTATTATTTAAGAGGATAATGAACATGTGTGAAGTGTTGGGATCAAGGGAAGGAACATCATTTTAAAAAAGCTTCATTTACGATTTCCCTTAAAAATATCATTATTACTAATTCATGTTATTAATAAAGATTTAATATGATAATTATTTATGATTATGTATAAGATAAAATATTTTTCATGTTATTATTTTATTAATTTTTTTAATAAACTTAATCATTTTAAAAATCTTCTTAAGCGATACATTACTTTAAAATCCACATTCATATATATATATATATATTAGCAATATATCTTGTAAATATATTGCTTCCATGTCCATATTTTTAAATTAATATTAGGGATGTATCTATATAGACATAAATGAATTATAAATTAAATTTTATGAATCTTTTTACATTCATTTAATTGTTTTAAAAACCATATTTTGATGTATGTTATATAACATGTTTTCACACATCATAAAAAAGAAAAAGTGTGATATTTTATTTTATCATATCAGGTGACAATGAATTTTTTGTATTTATAACATTTTTTCTATTAGGGGATTCATTTATAGTATTCCATTATTTATTAATATAAAACCCCCATTTCCATTTTTTTAAATTATTTTTTAAAATGGGTTCTTAGATAGAAAAGATCATTTTAATATCTGAAAGTTTTTTAATTATTTATTTGAAAGATTTTTTAATTATTTTTATGATAAAATGGTGAAATATTAAAAAAGATTCATGATATGATCCTTTTACCCTGATAATAATTACAGGCGATTTTGGTACAACTTATACAATAGGTTGATCCACATTATACCTCATATTGAATGGCTGATCCCAATACAGCTTATACAAAGGGTGTTTTCTATTATAGCTCTCAAATTCATTTGGTAATGATTTTGATATAAAAATAATCATATTGGAATTCAACTATATGGGTTTTCTAATTTTTTGGGCTCTTGTAAGGGTTATTTGACTATGATGAACCCATGAGCCTACCTGAATTTTCTGTTTTATCTACTTATTTATTATGGAAATTATGTCATTTAAAAATGTAAAATAATAATCAATTGTTTAATAATGGGTATGAAAATCGATTAAGTCATGTCGAAAGTAAGGAATATTATACAACAAAAGAAAACATGATTGGTTTTAAAAGATTTATATTGTGGGGAAATAGACTTATTGTAATTCTTTACATTATAATCCAAGGATTTTTTATGTAACATTTATAACATAATTCCCTAAATCACAAAAATCCAAAAATACCATCATTAATATAAGAAATTGAATTCCATTATAAGTCCTATAGAATATGTAATTTTTATTTTTGGGTTCTTACATTCTTAATTATAGTCAACTAATTGGTCACACCTTCCATGAACCTCCTCAAAGTAGTCAAATCAATTTCTCCTTGAGATCTTTTAAACATATATGAACATTTATTTCCATTCATCCTATATCATTGTGATGTTACTCTCTTTTAATAAATTTTTTTACAATCAATTAATGGATAAGCCCATAGAGAAACATGTTGTTCCAAAAAAGTTCTCTTTGTGCCAACATATACCACAACACCAACAATAATCGTTGAACCATGATCTTCTATAGAAGCATGGTTTCTTATGATATGTTTTTTAAAGTTTAACATATCTATTATCACCTAATTTTCAATGGTGTAGGGAATATTCTTCCTAATAGTATATTCATCTAGTGTTTATGTGATGTGTTTCCCACATCCTTTATTAGCCCAATCATTAAAATATTTTTTTTATAAAACATCATGGTTAGTAAAATTAAATGAAATTTAAGGATTATTGGGATTATAATTTACTTGATTTATAGGATGATTACATTTATTAACATGAGTCATTTCATTCATTACCTCATTAACACCATGAGATTTTATGAGATATTTTTTTCATATCTTATTTTTTACACTACACCAAGATTACCTTGCGCAATATGCAACACCATATTAGCTTTCAGTATATGCAACACTATTCATGGATCATGTTACACACAATTTCAAGTTCGTTTGGTAGAAATTATTCTACGCAACATTAAGTATATAATTTTTTAATGTATAAATGTAATAAGTGTTGAATTATTTTATATGCAACACAAAAGAGAGCTTTCACTACATGTATCTCTGACTTCACTTTCATTACACTCAATCATGTCCTTCCTCGATAGCGTCTGTAGTACGCAATATCGGGGTTCAATAAACAATGATATATTGTTATAATATTATTATTAACTAGCCGTTATAAATAGTATTAACTAAATTTTGAATTTTTTAACATTATTATTCATCTTTCACATTTTTAAGAACATTGTTTGAGAAAAAAATAAATTTTTTGACTTAAATAAGTATTTTTTTTAAAATGCAGTTTTGCCACCTTTTGATGGGGAACCCACATTAAATCTAGTTTTTCAGATGTTTATAAGTTCAATTTAAAAAAATAAAATTCTTCTTTTGAATCAGGATATAAAATTTTAATTTGGATAAAATTTTCATATTATTTTGATAACATTCATATTTTAATTTATATTAAAAACACGTATATTTTAATTAAAAACAAATTTTTTCATCGCAATAATTTATATGGTTAGATAAAATTTTTAATTGGTTTTAAAGTTTAATTAGAATATATTTTTACCGTTTAATCCAATTTTGGTCATTGGAAATAATTTCACTTTTAATTTGGGCATAAACAGGTGTTGATCTTTTAATAGTTATTGCTTCTTAAAAACACGCTATTTCTTTTGATAACAGGAATTAATTTTAAAATTAATTAATTCCACTTCTATTTTTTTAATTTGAAAAAATAGATATCATTTTAGAATTCGGAATATCAAATAGGCTGATTTTTTGGTATTTTTCTGAAAAATATCAATATTTTTTGAATACTGAAACCACTTAGTGGTAGTTAAAAAAACTGACTCATTCATTTAAATGAAATTTTACCACTTCTGTGAATTGAATTTCAAAAATATGACATACATGGTTGTATCAAGAAGTAAAATTTGGTTCAATAAGATGAAAATAATTTTTGGTGAATAGTAAGTTTTGACTTTTATTTACTACGGTTAAAGGTAAATAGGATAATTCAATGTTAAAATAATATTATAATAATTCAAAATTACCTTAAAACTTGTCTTAACTTTATTGGATGAGTAATGGCCAACCATGGGCATCCTTGGGTCGATTTTGGGACCCCATTGACCCACTTGTTAGTGATAATGTCAATTTGTTCTAATTAATTAAATCTAAAGACAAAAGGGACATTAAAAAAATATTTTAGTAATAAATTTTTATAATGAGTTATATAAATTATCATTTCAACTATAAATATACATTAGAAAGATAAAAATTTTTCCTACATGGTGGTGTTTATTTTATAATTTTTAAACATGAAATAAATTAAATTATTTATGACACAATAAGGTTGTAGTATTTACCTGATTAATAAATGAATTAAATAAATAAGATTATAATGCTTAAAATATTATCCAAAACATGTCTAATTATGATTGGATGATTTTTTTTCAGACATAAGGTAAGGGAAAATTATTACAATCTCATTCTTATTCGAGATTGTTTATTTGTGAGTATTTAATGGTGTTTTGTTTATTATCCATGTTCATATGTTCTCAAAATGTTTTCATAAAATTATTACTTTTCTTCAATGTATGTTTAATGTCATTTTTACCACTTTTTTTACTTTTACCACATCGTATGGAAGGAACCGTTCTTTTGTTTACCATATGAGGTACGTTTTGACATTTCCAACGAATGTACGAGGAGAATATTTGTTTTACTTATATGGAATAAACATATTCTTACAGTTTCATAACGCCTTATTTCCATGAATATTCCTATAAAATATTTTATCATTCTTTTCAACAAAATCCTTTCTTTTAAAATTTCATGTCATTTTGTGAAAAGAAAATGATTTTGAAAAAAAAAGGATATTTTCCTCAAGAATTCATTTCAACTGTTTTGTGAAAACTATTTTACATATAAGATGAAATTATTTCACATGTGTATAATATCTTTATTATTTACATGGTTTCACTTCACTTATGATGAAATGATATTCATTTGTTTTATATCGATTATGTTATGATGGGATGACGTTTATGAATCCCATTTTATTCTTTGGGTTATGATGAATGATTTCGGTTTATTTTGTGGAACAAGTAAAATTGTTTTCATTATGAGATGGGTGGGACCTATATCTCCCTCCAATGCATTGGGTAAATATTTATATGTCATGATATAGACATGGCTGGAATGGAAAGTTAATCTGGTTCAGTGATACAGGACTAGAACGAGGAGTGAACTCAGTTTAGTAAGGGACTTTTTCGACTAAGAAGGTCTTGGGAACAATTCCTAGGCTACTATGGAAATCATATCATGTGCTTAATGTTTTTCCACAATTACAAGATTTATTTCTGAACTATTTTATCATGATTTATGTTCCATTATGATCTATGCCTTATGTACTACCATGTTTTATGTCATTGCTCAAGATTTTAATGTTTAAACATTATTTTCATGTTTTAATTACAAATGTATATGGTTTGTTTTATTTTCTCCATGCTTACCAATAATGAGCATTTGAGATCACCCTTTATATGTTTTCTTTTCCCCGTGATATAAAGAAAGATTTTAGGTATGAAAAAAAGAGATGATATTTATGGGAGATGTTGAAGATATTTCACCATTATTAGAAGATTATGTTCCGAGTATCCAAAGACACTAAACTATTAAGATACTTTGGTGTATATTTTTGTTATGTATTAAGTATTCTGAAAGAGTAATGTAATGACCATGTAAGTCAAGATTTGGGTCTCTACAGGTGGTATCAAAGGAATGGTGTAGTCAACCATTGGAAAATAGGATGTGAAAACTTTAATAAAATACCTAGAGATATTTCTAAGGTATGTCTAGGGATGTACCTAAGGTTAAGTATAAGTATAGGTTATAGTTCTATAATTACAATATAGATATTAGAATTAAACCTAAGATGTTGGATATTGAAGGTACACCCCCTTTATTATGATTTTTCCCTAGCATGATTTTTTCCTCTCATACTATTCTTTTTGGGTTTTAGGCGATGGCTAGAACCCGAAGGAACCGTGTTGATCAATGTAATGGAAAATGAAATTATTTTCATCTTGAAAAAACCAATGTTATGGGAGATGGTGTGAAAAATATTATTTTTATACTTAAAAAATCTATGAATCATTATGGACATCAAATGAGCAGGGAAAGGAACAATATTCTATTGAGTCCTTCATGAGGGAACGTCCACCTTCTTTTAGTGGGTCTTCTGATCCACTTGTAGCTAAAAAATGGATCTGTACCATTGAAAAGATATTTTCCATAATTCATTGTACAGAGTATGAGAAATTAATTTTATCTTTTTACCGTTTAGAAGGTGAAGCTGACCAGTGGTGGACTCTAATTATGAATACAAGGCCCCAAGATGAAATTGAATCCATGGAATGGGATGAGTTCAAGAACTTGTTTTTTTAATAAGTACATCCCTCGTATTTTTAGAAGAAAGATGAAGAAGGAGTTTCTTGATCTTACGAAAAATGATGATGAATTTGTTGGTATATAGGAAGCGAATTTTATAAGGCTTACAAGGTATGAATCTGAATTTATCATCCAACTTGAAAGTAAAGTTGATCGATTATTCAGTGGTTTAAAACCAAGTCTTCGAAGGGCATTAGTGATAAGAGACATCAGTAGCTATGAAAAAATTGTGCATTGTGCTATCAAGGTAGAACTGGATGTTGGTGTTACATATCCACCTCTTGGATTTGACATGAAATGAAAGATGGAGTTCATGGAAAAATCTCAAAACAGTGGTGAAAAAAAGGTGAATGTTTCTTTATGCTCAGAGGGTGGAATGAAGCATGGTGGAGATTGTCTAAAGGGTACTTGAAATTGTTTCATGTGTGTAAAAGAAGTTCATCGAGTAGATGAGTGCCGAAGTAATGGGAAAAAGGCATCTAATGGTGTGAGTGGAGAAAAGACTCAGAAAACGCACCACCAACACTTCAATTATTCAAGTGCAAGGAAATGGGGAATTATGCTAACCAATTTCCTAATACAAGGGTTAATGATGATCGACATTAACAAACACATAAGGAAAAGGACAAAGGAAATTCACATGCGATCATTATTGGGAATGTTGAGTATGACAACAATGTAGTGGAATGATTTTCTGTTTATGTAATGGGATTCCAGAATAATGTTGTGGAATCTCAATGTATTGTTGAATATTGGAATATCTAGGTATTGGTTTATTGTGGTTTTTAATGATTATTTGGGACTGGTAACCATAAAAAGTGATTGATTTTTTTTGGAAAGTAGATGATATGGGCATAATGAAGGGATAAAGACAAAATAATATTAATGAGCTCCTGACTGATATAAGGAAAAAGTGATATCATGGTTTGAGTATACTAATGTTTTGGGATTTTGAAATGTGTAATGTGTTAACTTTTGATAGCATTCATTTTTTCACTATGGTTCTATGGTAATTCATGTTGCAAGAGAATACAAGATTAAGGTATTCACATGTTTGGAATGAGATCAACAAGATATATCTTATGATATATGGGGGATAAATGATGGAATTCACATACATCAAGTATTATTGTTTAAGGATAGAAATTTTTGATATTATTTTTGGAATGTTATAATAGTATAGTTTTAGAAAAAGGACAACCTGTAGGATGGGTGACAACCCATCGGGTCGGACAAGGTTGTGGGGATCGAACCCACATCCAAAGTGCGACATGCCTTTATCGCCTACCACTGGCCTACAGGAAGTCCCTGGTTAGTAGAAACTAGTTTTATTTTAAGCGGCATGATAGATGAAGTATAGGTCCATTTTTGGAATCATATATGATTAACCTCACTATAGATGGACTTATGTATATTTGATAAATTTTTCTATCCTTTTGTTTGAGACAGATGGAATGACCTATCATTCTATCACATGATATGCTCACACTTCGCAAAATACAAATTCATATTCATTTCGATATTAGATGAAGTGGAAATTGTTCAAGGCACGAGCAACGTTGAGATAGTTCCAAAATCAAGTAAGTATTTCTTTTAATTAAAAAATTCTTCAAACTTTGGGAAATGATCTTGAAAACCAATAATTTTTTCCTAGTGTTCTCATATTTAATGAATCAGATGGTACCTTAGATCATCACAAATTTATGGCTTTCTGATTATTGGATTTTTTTTATAGCAATGTTCTCTACCACTCTCCATCAGAACTTGATAGTTAGATTTCTCTTCTGTATCCATATTTTTCACATATGATCTCCTATGTGGGAACCCATGTGATGAGTTACTTTGGGTATCCGTTTTGTTTCTGACGTTCATTTTTAGAATAAAGTTTTAGTATTCCTTTTTACGATGTGGGTTTCAATGAAAGAGACTCTCATGTAATAAACCATTTATAACCCCGATGAATTTCGAGGGAGAAATTGATTTTGAGGGGGGTAGAATGTAACACCACGAGATTTTATGAGATATTTTTTTTTCATATCTTATTTTGTATGCTACACCAAGATTACCTTGTGCTATATGAAACATTGTATTAGCTTGCAATATATGCAACACTATTCTTGGATCATGTTACACACAATTTCAAGTTCGTTTTGTAGAAATTATTCTAAGAAACATTAAGTATTTATTTTTTTTAATGTATAAATGAAATAAGTGTTGAATTATTTTATACGCAACGCCAAAGGGAGCTTTCACTACATGCATCTCTGACTTCTCTTGCATTACACACAATCGCGACCTTCCTTGATAGCGTCTGTAGTATGCAATACTAGGTTTCAATAAAAACGATATATTGTTATAATATTATTATGAACTAGCCGTTAATAATAGTATTAAATAAATTTGTAATTTTATATCATTATTATTCATCTTACACATTTTCTATAACATCGTGTGAGAACGAAATAAATTTTTCGAGTAAAATATATATTTTTTTAAAAATACAGTTTTTCCTCCTTTTGATGTCTCACCGAATTTATGTATATTATTTGATATGTTTTTATGTTCAATTTGAAAAAATAAAATTCTTCCTTGGAATCAGGATATAAAAATTTAATTTGGATAAATGTTTCATATTATTTTGATAACATTCATATTTTAATGAATAGTAATAACACGCTATATTTTAATTAAAAACATCTTTTTTCATTGCTATAATTTATATGATTAGATTAACATTTTAATGGTTTTTAAATTGTAATTAGAATATGTTTTTACCATTTAATCTAATTTTGGTCATTGGAATTAATTTCACTTTGAATTTGGAAATAAACAAGTGTCGATCTTTTGATAGTTATTGTTTCTCAAAAACATGCTATTTGTTTTGATAATGGGACTTAATTTTAAAATTAATTAACACCACTTCTATGTTTTGAATTTGGGAAAATAGACATCATTTTTGAATTCGGAATATCCAATATAGCTTAGGCTGAAATTTTTGTATTTTTCTAAAAAACATCAATTTTTGATGAATAGTGAAACCACTTAGTGGTAGTTAAAAAACCTGACTCTTTAATTTAAATAAAATTTTACCACATCTGTGAATTGAATTTCAATAATCCGACATACACGGTTGTTATCAAGAAGTAAAATTTGGTTCAATAAGATGAAAATAATTTTTGGTGAATAGTAACTTATGACTTTTATTTACTGTGGTTAAAGGTAAATAGGGTAATTCAAGGTTAAAAGAATTTAATAGTAATTCAAAATTATCTTAACAATTATCCTAAACTTATTGGATGAGTATTTTCCGTACATGGGTATCTTTGGGTCGATTTAGGAACCCCATTGAGCCACTAGGTAGTGATAATGACAATTTGGATTAATTAATTTAATGTAAAGACAAAATGGACATTAACAAAAATATTTTAGTAATTAATTTTTAGAAGGAGTTATATAAATTATCATGTTAACTATAAATATTCATTGGAAATCAAAAACAATTTCCTACATGTTGGTGTTTTTTTAAAAAAAAATAGACATAAAATAAATTATATTATTTATGACACAATAATGATGTAGTATTAGCTCATTAATAAATGATCTAAATAAATAAGATTTTAATGATTAAAATATTATCCAAAACATGTCCAATTATAATTGGATGATTTTATTTCTACCATTGGTCATATTATCTTCATCTTTATTGATTTTTAACCTTTTGGAACCGAAGATAAGTATATAATAAAATAATAATTTCACACTTTCTAATGGTGCCCCTCTCCTCCCTTATAAAAGGGCACCTCCCCCCTCTTCTCTTCACAGCCTTTTGAGCCTTCATGAACGGAAAACCCCTGCCCATTTTGCCTCTCAACATCCCTAAAATCATATTACAGGTTCTGGTCTTCTCAGAAGTCCAACTCTAGTCCCTTAAGTGGAAGTTTAAAGGAGGCGCGTCAAAGAAGAGGTAATATCCTTTACCGATCCTTTCCAATTTATATCTTCTTATACATCTTCTTCTTTATATGTTTCATTATAAAGTAATAACATAAGTATCAATTATTTACTGATATGTTATTATAAATATTAAACAACCCTATTTCAACTTCTATTCATGCTACGAAAAAATCACCGCGCGTGCATACGTACAGAATACCGTCTCCAAGCTGTGGTTTAATCTTTTTTTCCAACACCACCTAAAATGGATGGGTATAATGATGTAAAGAATAACTATGTATGGTTATTATAACATTATACTAATTCTGAGATATTATACCATCCACTCCATTCAATTCAATAATTATGGGAACAATAACATCACTCATGCGTACGTACGGATTACAGTCTCCACAACACGCTGAGATTCATTCTACAAGTTAAACATTCATGAATGATTATAAAGTATATATTTATTAAATAATCATGAAATATAAGAAATATTAATGATACTATACTTATGTATATGTTATTTACTTACTTTCATTCAATTTAATAAGGTAACAAAAACAACGTTCATGCGTACGTACGACTTACCGCCTCCATGAATGGTGTATTTCATTCCATTTATCGATCTATTATATATATGTATATTCTGAATATATATTATATATAAATCATTTTTAACATTATGGATGTAATTAATCATGATCTAAGTAATCATATAAATAAATACAAGTCAAAACACGAACGATAAATGAAACGATTTTACCCAAATCGCTACATTAACATGAATTTACAAAATAACGGGTAATATAATGTCATAAGTGAACCATATATGATATCATAACAATGAATATGATTCTATAATAATTCAATGACACTATTTAAATCATTATACAAGAGGTTTGGATGCATATGAAGCATATTAGACATAAGGTAATGGATAATTATTCCAATCTCATTTTTATACGAGATTGTTTATTCGTAAGGATTTACTGAGATTATGTTTATTATCTATGTCCATATGTTCTAAAAATGTTTTCATAAAATTTTTACTTCTCTTCCATGTATGATTAAAGTCATTTTTACCCTTTTTTTACTTTTACCACATCGTATTGAATGAATTTTTCTTTTGTTTAACATATGAGGTACTTTTTGACTTTTCCGGAAAAAGTATGAGGAGAATGTTTTTTTACACATACGGCATGCATGGATTCTTACTATTTCATAATGCCTTATTTCCTGGAATATTTCTGTAAAATATTTCATGACTATTTTCAACAAAATCATTCTTTTAAATTTGAATGTTATTTTGTTAAAAGAAAATGATTTTGAAGAAGAAAGGATATTTTCTTTAAGAATTCATTACAAGTGTTGTTTCAAAACTATTTTACATCTAAGATGAAATTATTTCTTATGTGAATAATGTCTCTATTATTTACATGGTTTCACTTTTCTTATGTTGAAATAATATTCATTGGTTTTATATGGATTATGTTATGATGGTATGATGTTTATGAAACCCATTTTATTCTTTGGGTTATGATGAATGATTTATGTTTATTTTGTGTCATAAGTAAGAATGATTTCATTATGAGATGGGTGGGACCTATATCTCCCTCCAATGCATTGGGTAAATATTTATATCTCATGAGATAGACATTGCTGGAATGGATAGTTAATCTGGTTCCGTGATACATGACTAGAATGAAGAGTGAACATGGTTCAGTAAGTGACTTTGTCCACTAAGATGGTCTTTGCAGAAATGCCTTGTATACAATTGAAATCAAATCATGTGATTAATGTTTTTCCACAATTAAAAGTTTTATTTCGAGGCTATATTATCATGATTGATGTTCCATTATGGTCTATTCCTTACGTAATGCCATGTTTTTTAGTCATTGCTCAAGATTTTGATGTTTAAACATTATGTTCATGTTTTTATGTTCAAATATATAAGGTTTGTTTTATTTTCTCCATGCTTACCCATACTGAGCATTTGAGCTCACCCTTTTTATGTTTTCTTTTCCTCAGGATATAATGAAAGGTTTTAGGTTAGAAAAAAAGGGAAGATCTTTATGGGAGATGTTGAAGATCATTCACCATGGTTAGAAGATTATGTTATGAGTTTCCAAAGACACTAAACTATTACGATACATTGGTGTCTATTTTTTTTATGAATTAAGTATCACACAAAAGTAATATAATGTCTATGAATGCCAAGCTTTGGGTCACTACAGTTGGTATCAAAGGAAAGGTTTAGTTAACCTTTGGAAACTAGGATGCGAAAACTTTAGTGAAATCCCTAGAGATATTTCTATGGTATGTCTAGGGATGTACCTATGGTTAAGTATAAGTATAGGTTATAGTTCTATAATTATGGTAACGATATTTGAATTAAACCAAAGATTTTTGATATTGAAGGTAATACACCTTTATTATGTTTCTTTCACTATCATGATTTTTGCCTCTCACGCTATTCTTTTTGGGGTTTAGACGATGGCTGGAAACCGAAGGAACCGTTTTGATCAATGTAATGGAAAATGCAATGATTGTACTTCTTTACAAACCAATGTTATGGTAGATGGAGTGAAAAATCTTATTGCTATACTTACACAATATATGAATCATTCTGAGCTTCCAAATTAGCAGAGAAAGGAACAATATTCTATTGAGTCCTTCATGAGGCAACGTCTACATTATTTCAGTGGGACTTCTTATCCACTTGTTACTGAACAATGGATCAGTACCATTGAAAATATATTTTCCATAATTCGTTTTATAGAGTATGAAAAATTCATATTAGTTTTTTACCATTTAGAAGGTAAAGCATACCAGTGGTGGACTCTAATTAAGAATACAAGGCCCCAAGATGAAATTGAATCCATGGAATAGAATGAGTTCAAGAAAATGTTTTTCAATAACTACTTCCCTCGTATTCTTTGAACAAAGATGGATAAGGAGTTCTTTGATCTTAGGAAAAGGGATGATGAATCTGTTGGTATATACGAAGCGAATTTTACAAGGCTTGCAAGGTATGCCACTAGATTTATCATCCAACATGAATGTAAAGTTGTTCGATTCTTCAGTGGCATAAAACCAAGTCTTAGAATGGAATTATCGATAAAAGACAAGAATAGCTATGAATAAATTGTGTGTTGTTCTATCAAGGTAGAATTGGAAGTTGGTGTTACATATCCATCTCATGGTTTTGACAAGAAATAAAATATGGAGTTCATGGAAAACTCTCAAAACAATGGTGAAAATAAGGTCAATGATTCTTTATACTCAATGTGTGGAAAGAAGCTTGGTTGATATTGTCTAAAAGGTACAATAAAATGTTTCAAGTGTGGAAAAGAAGGTCATCTAGTAGCTGAGTTTCGAAGTAATGGGAAAAAGGTAGCTAATGGTGTGAATGGTGAAAATATTGCAGAAAACGCACCACCAACACCTCAATGCTTCATGTACAATAAAATGGGGAATTATGATAACCAATGTTCTAATCCAAGGGTTAATGATGATAGAAATAAACAACCTCTTAAGGCAATGGAAAAAAGGGAAGTCACATGCGATCTATATTGGAAATGTTGAGTATGACAACAATGTAGTGGAATTTTTATGTGTTTATGCAATTGGATTCCGGAATAATGTTGTGGAATCTCAATGTATTGTAGAATATTGGAATATAAATGTATTAGTTTATTGTGGGTTTTAATGATTATATTGTACCGGTAACCATGAAAAGTGATTGAAATATTTTTGGAAAGCATATGATATGCACATAATTAAGGGATAAGGACAAAATAATATTATTGAGCTCATTACTGATATAAGGACAAAGTGATATCATGGTTTGAGTATATTGAAATTTTGGGATATTGGTATGTGGAAAGATTTACCTTCTGAAAACATTCATGTTTTCACTATGGTTCTATACTAATTCATATTGTAAAATAACAGAAGATTAAGGAATTCACATGTTTGGAATGCGATCAACAATATATATCTTATGATATTTGGGGGATAAATGATGAAATTCACATGCTTGGTTAATGAAATTTATAGTAATCGTTTTGTTTATACTATGAGATTGGACATGTGTATTTTGGATAAGTCTAAAGACTGGAATGGATTATGTTGGACATTAGATAGTATTGTTTATGTCTAGAACATTTTGATATTATTTTTGGAATTTTATAATAACATAGTTATAGAAAAATGAAAACCTATAGGATGGGCGACAACCTGTCGCATAGGACAAGGTTGCAGGAATCAAACTCACAACTGAAGTATGATAGGCCTTTATCGCCTACCACTAGCCTATAGGACGTCTCTGGTTAGTAGAAACAATTATTATTTTAAGTAGTATGATAAATGAAGTATAAGTCCATTTTTGGAATCACATACGATAAACCTCACCATAGATGGACTTATGTATATTTGATAACTTTTGCTAACCTTTTGTTTGAGACAGATGGAATGACCCATAATTCTATCACATGATCTGCTAACACATCGTGAAAGAAAAATTCAACTTCATTTCATTAAGAGATGAAGTGGAAATTGTTCGAGGCATGAGAAATGTTGAGATAGTACCAAAATCAAGTAAGTATTTCTTTTAATTCAAAAATTCTTCAACATTTTGGAAATGATCTTGAAAAAAAATTGTCCTAGTGCTCTCATATCTGATGAATCAGATGGTACCATATATCATCACAAATTTATGGTTTTGTGATTAATGGCTTTTTCATACTCATGTTCTCTACCACTCTCCATCAGAACATGATGGTTAGATTTCTCTTCTATATCCATATTTCTCACCAATGATCTCCTATGTGGTAACCCAAGTGATGAGTTACTTTGGGTATCTGTTTTGATACTAATAATCATTTTTCAATATATTTTTTAGTAATCCTTTTTACGATGTGGGTTTCTATAAAAGAGACTCTCAAGTAATAAACCATTTATAACCCTGATAATTTTCGAGGGAGAAATTCATTTTAATGGGGGTAGAATGTAAAACCCCGAGATTTTATGATATATATAATTTTTTTCATATCATATGTGTTACGCTACACCAATATTACCTTGCGCTATATGAAACACCATATTAGCTTGCAGAATACACAATACTATTCTTGGATTATGTTACACACAATTTCATGTATGTTTTGTACAAATTATTCTACGCAAAATTAAGTATAGATTTTATTTATTTTATAAATTAAACAAGTGATGAATTATTTTATATTCAACACCAAAGGGAGATTGCACTACACGCATCCCTGACTTCTCTTGCATTACATGAAATCGCGACATTCCTCGATAGCGAATGTATTACGCAATACCGGGTTTCAATAAACAACAATATATCATTATAATATTATTATAAATTATCCATTATGAATAGTATTAACTAAATTTTTAATGTTATAACATTATTATTCATCTTACACATTTTCTAGATCATCGTGTGAGAACAAAATAAATTTTTCGAGTAAAATATGTATTTTAAAAAAAATGCAGTTTTGCCGCCTTTTAGTGGAACACCCACATTAAATATAGTTTTTGATATGTTTATAAGTTCAATTTGATAAAATAAAATTCTTCCTTGGAATCAGGATATAAAAACTTAATTTGAATAAAATTTTCATATTATTTTGATAACTTTCATATTTTAATGAATAGTACAAACACGCTATATTTTAATTAAAAACAACTTTTTCATCGTAATAATTTATATGGTAAGATTATCTTTTTAATTAGTTTTATAGAGTAATTATAATATATTTTTAACATTTAATCCAATTTTTTTCATTGGAATTAATTTCACATTGAATTTGGTCATAATCAAGTGTCGATCTTTTGTTAGTTATTGTTTCTTAAAAACACTATTTGTTTTGATAATGCGAATTATTTTTACAATTAAATAATTCCACTTCGATGTCTTTAATTTGGGAAAATAGACATCATTTTTTAATTCAGAATATCAAATATATAATAGTCTTAGTTTTTAGTATTTTTCTGAAAAACTTCAATTTTTGATGAATAGTGAAACAACTTAGTGGTTGTTAAAAAAACTGACTCTTTCATTTAAATGAAATTTTATCACTTCTTTGAATTGAATTTCAAAAATTGACATATATGTTTTTTATCAATAATTAACATTTGGTTCAATAAGATTAAAATAATTTGTGGTGAATAATAAATTTTGACTTTTATTTACTGCAGTTAAAGGTAAATAGGGCAATTCAAGGTCAAAAGAATATTATAATAATTCATAATTACCTTAAAATTTTTCCTAAACTTATTGGATGAGTAGTGGCTGACCATGGGAATCCTTGGGAAGATTTTGGGACCCCATTGAGAAACTTGGTAGTGATAATGACAATTTGGATTAATTAATTTAATTTGAAGACAAAATGGACATTAACAAAAATATTTTTGTAAACAATTTTTATAAGGAGTTATATAAATTATCATTTTAATATAAATATTAATTGGAAATTTAAAAAGATTTCCTACATCATTGTGTTTTGTTTATAATTTTTAGACATCAAATAAATTAAATTATTTATGACACAATAATGATGCAATATTTACCACATTGATAAATGATTTAAATAAATATGATTATTATGATTAAAATATTATCCAAACCATGTCCAATTCTTATTGGATGATTTTATTTCAACTACGAGTAATTTTATATTCATCTTTTATGATTTTGGGACATTTTTAAACAGCAAATAAGTTTATAATAAAATAATATTTTCACACTTTCCAAAGGTTCCCCTCTCCTCTCATATAAAAGGGAACCTCTTCCCTCTTCTATTCACACCCTTCTGAGCCTTCAATCTTGGAAAACCCCTGAAAATTTCCCTTATCAAAATCATTAGAAACATATTAGAGGTTCTTTTTTTATCAAAAGACCAACTCTCGTCCGTTAAGTGGAAGTTTAAAGGACGCGCATCAAAGAAGAAGTCATATCCTTTACCGATCCTTTCCAGTTTATTTCTTCTTCTAATTATTCTTCTTTATATGTTTCATTATAAAGTAATAAAATAATTGTAACTAATATAATCATATGTTATTATAAAAATGAAACAGCCCAATTTCACCTTCTATCCATCCTATGAAAAACTAAATCACTACGCATGCGTACATATGAAATACTGTCTCCACGCTGTGGTTTAATCTGTTTTTCCAACACCACCTTACATGGATGGGTATAATAGTGTAATGAATAACTATATATGGTTTTTATGACATTATATGGATTCTGATATATTATATCATCCACTCCAAATCAATTCAATAATTATGGGAACGATATCATCGCTCGTGCGGACTTACAGATTACCATCTCCACGACACGATGAGATTCATTCTCCAAGTTAACCATTCATGAATGATTATAAAGTATATATATATTAAATAGTCATGAAATAAATGACATATCAATGATACTATACATATTTATATGTAATTGACTTACTTCTGTTCAATTTAATAAGGAAACGAAAACAGCGTTCATGCGTACGTACGGCCTACCGTCTCCTTGAACGGTGTATTTCATTCCACTTATCGATCTATTATATATATGTATATTCTGAATATATATTATATATAAATCATGTTTTAAATTATGGAAGTAATTAATCATGATCTATGTAATCATATGAATAATTACAAGTCAAAACACGAATGATAAATGAAACAATTTTACACAAAACGCTACTTTAACATGAATTCACAAAAGAACGGGTAATATAAAGCCATAAGTGAACCATATATGATATCACAACAATGAATATGATTTTATAATAATTCAATGACATTATTTAAATAATTATATAGGAGTTTCCGATACATACTAAGCATATCAGACATAATGAAAGGGATAATTATTCTAATCTCATTCTTATCCGAGATTGTTTATTCGTAAGTATTTACTGGGGTTATGTTTATTATCCATGTCCATATGTTCTCAAATTGTTTTCATAAAATTTATACATTTATTCCATTTATGTTTAAAGTCATTTTTACCCTTTTTTTACTTTTACCAAATCTTATGGAAGGAAACGTTCATTTGTTTACCATACGAGGTACTTTTATACATTTCCCACAAAAGTATGAGAAGAATATATTTTTTACTTATACAGCATGAACGGATTCTTACGGTTTTATAACTCCTTATTTCCATGAATATTCCTTTAAATTATTTCATGATTATTTTCAACAAAATCCTTTCTTTTAAAATTGTGTGTCATTTTGTGAAAAGAAAATGATTTTGAAGAAGAAAGGTTATTTTCCTCAAGAATTCATTTCAAGTGTTTTGTCAAAACTATTTTACATCTAAGATGAAATTATTTCATATGTGTATAATTTCTCTATGATTTACATGGTTCCACTTTTCTTATGATAAAATTATATTCATTTGTTTTATATGGATTATGTTATGATGAGATGACGTTTCTGAAACCCATTTTATTCTTTGGGTTATGATGAATGATTTGTGTTTATTTTGGGGCACAAGTAAGAATGATTTCATTCTAAGTTGGCTGGAACCTATATCTTCCTCCAATTCATTAGGTAAAGATTTATATCTCATGAGATAGACATGTCTGGAATATCTAGTTAATCTGGTTCAGTGATATAGGACTGGAACGAGGAGTGAACTCAATTCAGTAAGGGACTTTGTCCACTAAGATAGTCTTTCCAGCAATGCGTTGGCCACTATGGAAATCCTACCTTGTGCATAATGTTTTTAAACAATTACAAGTTTTATTTCTAAGCTATTTTATCATGATTCATGTTCCATTATGATTTATGCCTTATGTACTGCCATGTTTTATGTCTTTGCTCAAGATTTGGATGTTTAAACATTATGTTCATGTTTTTATGTTCAAATGTATATGGTTTATTTTATTTTCTCCATGCTTAACCATACTGAGAATTTGAGCTCACCCTTTATATGTTTTCTTTTCCCCAATATATAAAGAAAAATTTTAGGTAAGAAAAAATAGAAGATCTTTATGGGAGATGTTGAAAAACATTCACCATGATTAGAAGTTTATGTTCCATGTTTCCAAAGACACTAAACTATTACGATCCTTTGATGTCTATTTTTGTTATGTATTAAGTATTTTTCCAAAGTAATGTAATGTCCATGTACGTCAATCTTTGGGTCTATACAACCACTAATAGAGTGTTGAAGTTATCATTTATTTCATTTGAATTATTATTATCCTCAAGATATCTTGATTGAATCATATATAGATATACTTCCTTATCAGTGTGTTTTATCTAATAACATTCACTATAATACCAAATTTTATAAAATTAATCTTGAGTTATTTACGTACTAATTTTAATCATCATAATTTTTAATGAATTATCACTTTTGTACATTATTCTTATCATATTATTTCTTCAATAATCTGACTTATTTCTTGAGTATTGGGTTCTTCTCAAGACAAGCCAAAACATCCAATATCATTTAATATTATATATATATTTATATAACTTTTTCTTCTTCTATATTTATAGTATTTTTATATATGTCAATATTTGTTAATAGGGTTTTGAAAATATTATGATTTTCATCTTCTTGTGAAATTTTTTTATAATATTCATATGAAATTGTTTTACGAAACATACTTTTTAGGGATATTTTATCTTATTACAAGGTAATTCTTATCTTTCTAGGATGTTTTTCTCTATATATTACTCTAATATATTAATTTTGAATAATTTTCATGTTCTCTATCTTTATTATTTGGAAATTTCATAAAAAAATGACCTCATTCCTCTGCAGTCAGAAAATTTAAGTGTGAGTTTTCCTTTGTACCATCCTATTTTATTCTGGTAAATTTTAGAGATGAGGGACATGATCATTTCATTCACTATAGTTTCATCTTCTTTATTTAAAAAATGAATCATCCTGAAAAATTCATATTCAGATTATTAAAGTTAAAACTTTTTTATTGGTACAAATAGTAGTGCTTCCTTAATATTCTTTTTTAATGATGGAGTATTCCTAATTTCTTATGTAATAAGAAATTTATGTAATTCTTATGAAGATAAATCATCTTCAAAATATATTGAATAGATTTTGGGATTAAACTTTTTTGAAAATTATAATAACATAGAAATTTTATATATAGTTAATACATTTTTATAGATGAACATTCATTAAATAAAAATTTAATCCACACTAAAATAAAATAGATAGAGTGCCTTTGCAAACAATGAAAAACAATCAACTATTTTTTAAAAGATTTATATTTTCTCATACTATGTTATTCATAAATAGCACTATTCAAAGGCAGATTAGTTATAAAAAATTTCATCATAACATAGGGAAATGAAACATAAGAAATGGTGCACTTAAAAGATCAGTAAAATTAAAAAATAAAGATATAAATAATCACATAATCATTACATTAGCATAAGGGTGTGAGAACATGAACGTAAAAATTGATATCTACACACATTATTTGATAGATCTAAATCATAATTAATTTAAGAAAGATTGAAATTTCATAATAAATAAATCATAAAAGAATAAATGTACATCATCCATGAGATCATAACATTTAATGAAATCCTGGAGTTTCAGAATATATATTAACTTATTAGTTTTTGAACACTTATAAATAAAAATAGGTTCAGTCATAATATTAACAACATGAAATCATGAAATCAAATTAACTTATGTACATAAAATTAATTCCACAGGTAATATTATGTTAATGAAAGACAAATCCACACATAAAATTATGGACATGAATTCTAGTTATACACATAACCATATGGACATAAAACCCGAGTCCATGAATAATATTTCTATCATGAAATTAGGTTAACGCAAAACATATTTAGCTCACAAGTAATCAATATTTAACAAATTTTATAGAGGGAGATATAGGTCCCATCTGTCACATAAATTAAATCAACCATTAATGTTTTAAAAGAATAATAACAAATCATTATCTCAATACTCATGAAAATAAATTCATTTTGTCAATTTATACACCATGAAAAGGGAACTGGTTTCACCAATGTATTATTATAATAAATATAAAAAAGTTGTAAAAAATAAGGACTATATAATTAGATAATATCATAATTAAAACATATCTATCATTAGTGGATTCTGTCATAAATTGAAAACTTGTTTTCAATGATCATTTGAAATAATTTTTCAGGTAAATATTTTTTTCATTTTAAAATCACTTCTAATTTGAAAAAAAAAATTGCACATATAAATAAAAACATTTTCATTTGATATATAATTATAAAAATATAATGGTAGAATAAAATAAAAATTTTCTCATGATGGAGGGAAAATATTCTCATACTGTGTATTTAGAAAAAAAATTCATCCATACTTTTTTTGAAAAGAAATGATGAACCAATGGAGAATTAAATATAAAAAATCTCTAATAATGATGAGATTGTGGAATAAAACCTTAAGTCATGTCTTTCTTTTCTTCATTAACATTCAAAAAAATTTAAAATATATATATATATTTAATATCAATTTATTTATTAACCATTTAGATATTATACAATTAATTATTAATTTAAACATTTTATAACAAATTATAAACACATTGTCTTTAAAATCATTATTTCACGTGATAACAACATCATTTTCCAAGAATTATTCAGTTCTTTAGCCTTGATCCTCATACCTTGATCATGGTCCCACTATTTCAATAATTTAATTAATTTTATAATAATATTATATATTAATTATATAAATATTTATAATAATTTATATTAATTAAATGTCACGACTTTCCCCCGGATCCCATGTCGTGACTACCCCAAGCTTGTCTTCCATAGGCTAGGGGCTGGCGACTAGGACCAAAAGTGTAAATCTCTAAAACTGCGAAGACATGGCCTTTATAAAGTGTAAACACACACAACAGATTACGAGATGGAAGTAAAACACTAAGAAAAATTGTATACAAAGGAGTGGGAAAAAGTAAAAGGGGGCCGGAAATACAAGACCGATAGGAAAGTACTAGTACAACTGAAAAACATGTACAACTGAAGAAAAGGTAAAGCAGCTACTGGGATTTCCTTTAGGGACTCCTACATGAATGGTAGGTATTGATAGCCTCTTCAGCACTCCACATCTATCACTCTCCTCTATGTACTGACTTGTCGTAAGGTCCACCTCTGTGTAAAGTCCAGTCCTGCAACTATGATCCTCAGTTAGTAGTGTCTGTCGTCTGCAACCAACACAATGAGGTTCAAAAATAACCCGTGTAGGGGTGAGTATATTGATACTCAGTAGGGACCCCGAGACCCTCAAGGTCTCATAAAATCCAACAGGGATAAACCAAAACGTATGAAATCAATAGATAACCTCACATAGGTGTATCCCCATACATATAACTAAGTTACAATGTAATCCATCTCAATCATGACGTAAACACAAAATTCGCTAACTCAGCTCAACTAGGATTTTATTTGAGGGATATTAACAATATATACCCTCGACTACTGGAGAAATCCTCCTCTATCGAGTACAGTGGGCCTACCGCGTCACACAGAGGTGCTTCCCACTAACCTTGGACTGATGAGGTACTTCTCCTATCGAGTACCATGGTTCTTCCACACTCACATAGAGGTGCTCCCCACCGTGATTCTGTTGCACTCGCATAAAGGTGCTCCCCCACGTTTCCTGCTAAGGTACTCCTCCTATCGAGTACCGTGGGTCTGTCGCGACACCAAGGTGCTACAAACTACGGGTCTGCCAAGACACAATGTTCCTACCTATTGGGCTAGAAGAGTCACTCCGAGTCAAAAGGTCATCAGTCGTCCGACCTCAGCCAACTACTAGGTTTCCGCACAAATTCTCTCTCATTCCTAGTAAATCAGCTCCACAATCTACTATTAGATTCTTCAAATTCCACAGAGTCCCACGAAGATGTAACTCAAAGGTCCGCCAAGTCATTGAGGTCTCAACGCATCTGACAATACGTCAATCAGATGCCCGGTCTATGAGTTGTTAGGATTTTAGTCCAAGGGGTTCGGATGGATTCATGCACCATCCAACCTGACCGCATCTCAACATAACCCTGAACTCCAATGGGGTATACTCAAAGGGAACGTCGTGCTCTTAGAATACCAGTGCCTTTGACGGTTCATCAAATGGTCTTCTGGTGCCAAAGATATGGAAAAAAGAATGTAAAGGATCATGGTGGGCCCGGGTCCGGTCTGACCCGGTCGGGCCACCCCAGCCCAACCCCATTTGGGCTGACCCGGTCTGGGTCGACCCGATTAGAAATGTTGGGTCTGGCCATGCCTATTGAGTGGGACATCCTATTATGTTTGGCCCGGACCGTGGGAAGCAGCACCACAGGCCGCGAGGGCTGTTCGCCCTGGGATCAGGGCTGGTTCGGCATGGAGCATCGCGAGGGCGCGGTCCGAAGCGGCTCTTCTAGGAAGTCCTGGTTCAGTCGGATCGGCCTGGGCGCCACGAGGGGGTTGGGACACCGGCTTGGTCGGGAGGCCGAGAGGAGGCCGGGACGCCGACTTTCCCATGGTGGACACAATGGAGCGAGGATGTCGGCTCGGCCGTGAGGCCAAAACGAGGTCGGGACACCTGATTGGCTGGTTGGCTATGAGAGAGATAGGAAAGGGAGCCACGAGGGGTGCACGCAGAGGCCAACAGGCGGGCTAGCGGCGTTTTCCCGGACAGGGCATGGCTAGGTGGGCCGGTGTTCGGGAGGCTGCAAGGCTGGCTGGATCGGCGCGGCTCGGGCCAGCACGGGTCGGCGGTGTTCGGCCAGGAGCAATGGAGCATCATGGGGGCGGTGCAGGTCGCGGAGGCCATGAGTAGTGTGGCCTTTGTCGTTGCTGCCTTTTTCATTCGGTCGCCTATCGCCATGCCGAAATTCATCGTAAACACAATCAGAGGAGGGGTCGAGCCATGTTGGTTTGGCCCACACCCTCCATGTTTAGGGTGGTATCATTCGGTTCATAAAATAAGTATGATGAACAAAAATTATTTTTACAATCTCCACATTGGTTCCATTCCAATAGAAGATGAGAGAAGAAAAATTATTAAATAACAAATAAAACCCCGTACCTTTGATTTTCGGTTGACAACGTTGATGTTGTGGGATGAAGAGGAAGGAGTTCTTTGATTGTTGAGTCCACCACACACTTCCAACACCAAGTTGTGTCATCGGTGGATGATGCTCAACGTCAGTAGGATCTGAGGGAGGAAGTCAAAGAAGGATCGTCGCTAGTGTTTGTCATTGGAATAACGCATTCATCGTTCTTCGTTCTTCATTTGGAAAATTCTAATCCTCCCAAGATCTCCTCTTCCCCAACATACAGCCAAATGCCAAAGATGTGCTAGATAATAGTTCAGATAAATCCATAAATTCATTGGAAAGTAATCAAAAAGAAGGAATTAATTACTTGGCTCCAACTAATTAATGTGAAGTGTTGGAAATAATTAATTAGGGGAGTTGTCATGATTTAATTAAAGGAAAGTTCAAGAAGATCTCCCTCATTAATGAGGGAGAGTTGATAGGTTTTACTATCTTCTATCAATAGGGGGTTAGGCCTTGTGTGGTCCCCATGTCATAACCTCTCACGGGAGGTTATGTTCGGGTGGACCCCACCACCATAACCTCTCATGGGAGGTTAAGGTGTGGTGCTCCCACCGCCAACTTCCATTAGGAGGTTTTAACCCCAATTACCCACATGGCGGATAAAATAAAATAAAATGAAGATCACATTATTTTATTACTTTCCACCAAAACCCAAAAAACAAAAATCATTAATTCTCGACTCACTACAGTCAAATTGAATGTCTTCATAAGAAAATACCGGCGATGTGAGTTCAACTGTGCCCTCAGATTTCAATTCCGATCACCGGTTCAAATGTTTAAAAAACATTCTGATACGTTTTCTAAAAATACCTGAACAAAACTTATGAATTTGATTCCAGGAACACAAGCCTCGAAACCATGAACCGTCAATTTTCACAGACTTGTAAAAATCCCATGTATTTTGTTTAAAAAAACCACAGAATTTCCGGGACTTTATATTCTCCCCAGCTTAGTTCTTTAAATCCAAGTAATATACAACTCTAACTAAGGGAACGAGTGGTGGTACTGAGAAAACATATGAGCCTCCCGCTCCCATGTGCTCTCCTAGAGTTTCCTGTGCTGCCGGTGAATGCGCACCAGAGGTATCAACTGTCCACGTAGTTCCCACTCCAGTCGATCCTCAATCACCACTAGAACCTTCGTAAAAGCCTCCCCATCGTCGACATCCAGCTATCCATGGTCGATGATGTGAGAAGGGTATGGCATGAATCTCCTTATATAAGATATTTGGAATAATTCATTCACCCGGTGCAACTAAGGGGGAATAGCTAAGAGTTATGCCACCTCGGCAAATCTGCTGAGGACCCAAAAAGGTCCGATTAGTCTCAGAGATAACTTGCCGCCTCAGCCAAGTCTCTGTAGACCTCATCGAGGTGAGACCCGTAGAAAGGTGTGGTCGCCACCCTATAACACCAGAGGTCTTTGTCTCCTATCAGTATATGACTTTTTCTTTCTCTGTGTAGTCTTAATCCGCACTTGAATGATCTACACCTGCTTGTGGTAGCTCGCACCTTCTCGAGTCCCACATGTACTGACTCCCCAGGGTCTATCCAGCACAGGGGTGATCTGCAAGGTCTCTCGTATAACGGCTTAGAAGTTTTCATCCCTATGGTGGAGCGATATCTGTTGTTGTGTGAAAACTCCACAAATGGGAAGTGATCCTCACAGTTGTGACTAAATTCGAGGACACAAGCATGCAGCACGTCCTCGAGAGTCTGAATGGTCCACTTAGTCGGACCATTCATCTAAGGATGGATGGCGGTGCTCAAACGAAGCTACGTCCTAAAAGTCTCATGCAACCCCTACCATAGCTATGATGTAAACCATGTGTCACAATCAGAGACAATAGATGAAGGTATTCTATGTAGCCGCACAATCTCTTGCATATAGAGGCGTCCCAAGCACTATACCGAACCCTGGTATATGATTGGTAGGAATTGGTCCGACCTGGTGAGTCGGTAAACAATCACCCAAATTGAGTCATGACCCCTGAATGTGCATGGAATTCATGTCACAAAGTCTATGGATATCCCATACCACTTCACTCTGGGACCTCTAAAGGCTTAACCAATCCTACTGGTACCTGGTTCTCTGCCTCACCTGTTTACAAGTGAGGCATCAAGAGACAAATTCTGCAACTGCCTTATTCATACCAAGCCACCAGTGCAGTCGTTGAAGGTCCTAGTACATCTTATCCACTCTTGGATGTACCTCTAAAGGGGAGTTGTGGAACTCCATCAACACTTCCTCCTAAAGTGCCACTGACACCATAGTACTTCCTCTGAAGAGGATGACGTGCTCCCCACCTTCAGAAAATCCATCTGGTGCCTGCCCTATGGCTATCTAAGCATGTCGTGTCTCGCAGTCAGTGTCTTCATGTTGTGCCTCACTAACGCACTAAAGAAGTGGAGGAGAGACTGTAAGAGACTGAAGGAATGCTACTCTTTCTCTACCAAAAAAGGATATCTACAAAGCGGCCAGCTGCTCTGTCACCTCACCTAGCTGTTGTATACCAGATCTCCTGCTGAGTGCATTATCTACAATGTTACCCTTTCCAGGATTATAGACTATCTTGAAGTCATTGTCCTGGAGGAACTCAAGCCGTCACTGTTGTCTCATGTTCAGTTCTTTCTGATAGAATATATACCTGGGACTATTGTTATTAGAGTACATGAAAAAATGTTCACCTATTAGATAGTGCTTCCACATCATCAAGGTGACGAACCCAACATCTAATTACAGGTCATGGGTAGCGTAGTTCTAATCGTGGTGTCTCAACAGCCGAGAAACATACGTGTTCACTGCTCTCTTCGGCATCATGGCACACCCGAGTCTGGTCCCTGATGCATCGCAGTAGACTACATACCCTACGACTTCCTATGGGAGCCTCAAGATGGGGGCACTAGTCATCCTCTACCTCAGCTCCAAAAATATCCATTGGCATCTCTCCGACCACACAAAGGGTTACCCTTTCATATTCAAGTCATATTGTGGGTCTGCAACTCTAGAGAAGTCTATCACAAATCTCCAGTAGTACCTGGCCAAACCCAGGAAACTCCATTCCTCAGACACAGTCCAGGGTGGCTCCCAAGAATGTACTACCTCAATCATCGCTGGATCCACTGCAACTCCAGCCTCCGAGATGACATGTCCCAAAAAGTGATCATCATGGTTCCAAAACTGGAAATTCGATATCTTACCATAAAGATGGTGCTCTCAGAGTGAGTCCAGTACTACCCGCAAATGGTAGGCATGATCCTCCTCAGTAGTCGAGTATATCATAATGTTGTAGATGAAGACTACAACAAAGAAATTTAGGTAGGGCTGGATGATCTAGTTCCTAAGTCCATTGAACACAAATGGAGCATTGGATATGCCGAAAGGAATATATAAGAACTCGTAGTGGTAGTACTGATATCTGAAATCATCTTCTGCACATAATTGTCTCATACTCTAATCTGGTGACAACCTGATCTGAGGTCTATCTTCGAGAACCACCGTGCTCCCTTCAGCTGATCAAAGAGGTCATCAATCCTCGAGAGTGGGTATATGTTCTTCACGGTCACCAGGTTTAGGTGATGGTAGTATACCCAAAGCCTCAAGCTCCCACCTGCATTCCTGGAGAATAGAATCGGGGCTCCACAAGGAGAAACCCTGGTTCAGATTAATCCCTTCCCCTCTAAGTCCTATAGTTGTACCCACAGCTCACGAAGCTCAATTGGAGCCATCCGATATTCTGGTCTAGATATTTTTGTCGTCTTGGGGTATAGGTCAATATAGAAGTCCACCTCTCTTTTAGGAGGTAGGCCCATAACAACGTTAGGGAAAACATCCGCGTACTAGTCTACCACTATAGGATATCTTGGACTCTCCACATCAATTGCTTCGAGGTTATGGAAGGCCAACTGATGAATGATCAGCTAAACCCTCCTCCGAGTAAGTCTGCTATGTGCCGCAAATGCTCTCTTCTTATCGGTGAAGGTAAACCTTGTCCCATCCTTGTGTACACGCCGCACTTTGTGTCTATTACAGCTGATTTTAGCATGGAATATAGATAACCTGTCCATACCAATGATGAAGTCATAAGGCCCCGACGCCGCTACGAGGAGATCCCAGCCGATTCTCTCGCCAGCTAGAGTTAACTCAAAATGCCGGTATCAGTGCGAAATCATCATGTCTGCTCACGTAGGAGTCTCTAGCCATAAGGGTCGAGTCAACGGATCCGTTGGAATCTTCGAGATGCAAACAAGGGCAGTGGTAATGAATGTGTGACTGGAACCTGTGTCTACAAGAACTATAGATAAGGTGGAGTATACATATATCACACCTCGATTCATCTCAGGAGTGCCACGATTGTAAGCCTCACCTTCCTGTAACTGAGCTCTCCCATGTCCTCCAGCACCCTATGTTCGGGATAAACCTCCAGGTGGTGGTTCTGGTAACTCCTCAAAACGTCACCCATAGCCAGCTACATGACCAGCTCCTCTTCCATGTCTGCATGCTCCCTACATAATGCATCAATCGAATCTCTGTCTCTTCCTGGGCGGTCCTTTGACAATCTTCTGATCATCTGAATGGTGGGTCGGACAGTCTCAAGCCATATGACTATGCCCGCCACATTAGTAACATTGCCCGCTCCTGCCATGTGTGTCTCTGCCCCGAGTGCCCCATACAACCAATCATGAGTCATGCGGTCTTCCACCCTTGTCTCTGGTCCTCTTGGACCTCTAAGACATCTATAAACTGGCAGTTGCAGAAGACTTTGATGCATCTAAGCTAGTGGTGGGTCTCGCTGCTGGAGGCAACTCAGCAAGAAAACTCTCCACTTAGAGGGCTCGCTCCAACACCCCCGCCTACGTCGGGATGCAAAGAGAGATCATAGAAGCCCTGATATGTCTCTTGAGCCCCTGCTCGAAGGTCCAGGCCATGAATAATGGGTTCTCGCACCATATCTTTGGGGTAGCGTGAGAGGTCGGTCAACCTCGCTGAGTATTACGCCCCTATCATGCTACCCTGCTATAGATGAAGTAGCTCTTGTATCCGTACAGCACGTAGGGTGGCTGCGACAAACTCTACACAAAAGAGGCTCTTGAAGTATGTCCAGAGTAGTGTCAACTCATCATGAACCAGGAGCATCAATCTCCACCATCTTCCTACTACTACATGTAGAAGGCTAGCAGAAAGAATCGCAATGAAGTGTGCTGGTGTCCCTACCAGTTAGAAGAATCTCACCACAGCCTCCAACCAATCCTCAAATGCATGTTTGTCCGTCTCTCCCATGATCCTGGGTGGAATCTAGCGCTGTAAATCGTGGAGTATGCTCAAGCGTTGTACATCGTCTACTGCTAGGGCTGGTGGCAGCGGTGGCCCAACAGGGTGTGGTACCGCTGGTGCCTCCACCGGAAAAGGGCCCTCCACCGTGGTATCGTCTCTCTGTGGGCTATTTGTGCGTAAAACTCTCGAGACTCTTGCTAGTTATCCATGGGGATGCATCTTGAAAGAAATAGATATGACACGGTCAAAGATTATACCTGGTGAGCTGACCTGATTGAGTTGACTTAGAGAAAAGATGCGGAAAACACACATGCAATCAGTGTTTTTATTTGCCGCACCAACACTGGACTCCCTGAATAGAAAACCACACTCGGTACCCTTAACACTATATCTCCACAAAACAAGAAATATCAAAGTCCTATGTTATGCGGTAGAACTGACTTCTCTAAAACTAGTTTTTCACGACCTGTCCCTTGTGGCCCGAGCCGTGACTACCCCAAGCCTGCCTTCCATAGGGCAGAGGCTGGCGACTAGCACCAAAGCGTAAATCCATAAAACTGGAATGGAATTGCCATTATGAAGTGTAAACACACACAACATAGTACGAGCTGGAAGTAAAACACTATGAAAAACTGTATACAATGGAGTGCTAAAAAATAAAAGGGGGCTGGAAATATAATCCCAACAATAATGTACAAGTACAACAGAAAAACAAGTACAACTGAAGAAATGGTAAAGAATCTATTGGGTCATCCTCTGGGGATTCCTACCTGATTGGTAGGTATATATATCCTCCTCGGCACTCCATGTCTATCTGTCTCCTCTGTGTTTTGACTCGTCGTAAGGTCCACCTCCAGGTACCGTCCAGTCCGGGTAGTCTAATCCACAGTTAGCCATGTTCGTCATCTACAACCAGCACAACTTCATGTGGGCATAGCCCGTGCTGGGGTTGGTATAACTATACTCAGTAGGGACCTCAAGAATATCAAGGTCTCACAAAATCCAACATAGATAAACCACAATGTATGAAGTCAATAGATAACCTCACTTAGGTTTATGACCATATGTATAACTATGTTACCAAGTAATCAATCTCAATCATGAGGTAAACCTAAATTTTGCTAACTCAGTTCAACCAGGATTTTATTCTAGGGATAGTAACAATCTGAACCCTCAGCTACAGGAAAACGCTTCCTCTATCGAGTACAGTGGGTCTGCCGTGTCACACAGAGGCACTTCCCACTAACCTCGGAATGCTGAGGTACTCCTCTGGTCGAGTACCGTGTGTCTGCATCCCTCACATGGAGGCGCTTCACACCGTGGGTCTTCCGTGCTCACAAAGAGGCACTCCCCCTCATAGCCTTCAAAGGTACTCCTTTTATCGAGTACCATGGGTCTACTACGACCACAAGTAGATCCCCACTACGGGTCTGCCACGATACAATGGCGCTCCCCACTGGGCTAGTAGAATAACTATGAGTCAAACGATCTGCATTTTTTAGGTTTCATCCAGCTACTAGGTTCCTGCACAAATGCTTTCTTGTTCCTGGTAGATCCGCTCCACAAGCTACTATTTTGATGCTACAATTTTTATGAATACCCACAAAGAAGTAAATCAAAGGTCTACTACATCATAATGGTCTCAACGCAACTGATGGTACATCAATCAGACGTCCGGTCTGTGAGTTATTAGCCTTTCACCCCTAGGGGACCAGTTAGATTCATGCACGATTCGACCTAACCATTTCTCAACATTACCCCGTATTTCAGTTGGGTGTACTCCAATGGACCGTCGTTCTCCAATAATAACAGCACCGCTGAATGTTCGTCAAATGGTCATTCGGTTCCAAAGATATGGCCAAAAGAATTTAAAGAGTTGTGGTGGGCCCATGTCCGGTCCTTCCTAGCCAGACTGACCCGGCCCATCCTAGTCTGGGCTAGCCCGGTCTGGGTCGACCCGGTCAGACGGGTTGGGTCTGGCCTGGAATATTGACCGGGCCAGCATGTTTGGTTCGGCCCAGCCCGCTGGGTCCTGCCCAGCAGGCCACGAATGCGGTTCAGCCTGTGTTCGGGGTCGGTCCAGCCCGGAGCGTCACGAGGGCATGGTCCGATGCCGCTTGGCCTAGAGAACACAGCTGGGCTGGATTTTGCAGCGCACCACGAGGGGCCCGGGACACCGGCTCAACCGGGAGGTAGATAGGAGCCTAGGACACCGACTCGGCCATGGTGGCCACGAGGAAGCCAGGACACCAGCTCGACAAGGAGGCCACGAGGAGGCCGGGACACCGGCTCGACTGGCTGGCCATGAGGGAGCCGTGACGGGGAGGGGCATGGGGCACGCTTGGAGGCCGTCAAGCGGGCCGACTTAGGGAAGAATGTGGGGCGCACGCTAAGGCCTGAAGGTGGGCCAATGGAATTCGGCCGGGCCAGGCACGACCAGGTGGGCTAGGGTCTGGGAGGTGGCTGGTCGGCCGGTTCGGCGCAGCTCGGGCAGACGTGGGCTGGCAGTGTTCGGCTGGAAGTAATGGAGCGCCATGGGGGTGACATAGTTCACGGAGGCCATGGGTAGCGTGGCCTTTTTCATTGTCTCCATCATCATTCTATCGCCTCATTTCCATTCCAAAGTTCATCATAACCAAGATCAGCAGAGGGTTCGTGCCATGTTGGTTTGGCTCGCACCCTCCACGTTTTGGGTGGTATCCTTTGGTTCATCAAAGAAGTACGATGTATAACAATTATTTTACAATATAAAAATCAATTCCTTTTGAACCAAAGATAAGAAACGAAAAAGGATTAAATCACAAATAAAACCCCTTCCTTTGATTGTCGGTCGTCGGCGTTGATGTCATTGGAAGAAGACGAAGGAGTTCATCATTCGTTGCATCTACTGCACCCATAAAATCCCAAGTTGTGTCGGCTATGGAAGACACTCCATGTAAATATGATTCGAGGGAGGAAGTCATAGAAGGGTCATTTCTAGCATTCTTCGTTGGAAGAATGTCTTCTTCATTCTTCGTTCTTTGTTGGGAGAATTCTAATCCTCTAATGCTCTCCTCTTCCCCAAATTTCACCCTAAATTGCAATGTTTTTCCAAATAATAGTTAGAGTATCTATTAATTCATTGTTAAGAATTCGAAATGAATGAATTAATTACTTGTATCCACCTAATTAAGGTGAATGGTTGGCACAAATTAATTGGGGGAGTTGGCACAATTGAATTAAAGGGAAGGTCAGAAGTCTCTCCCTCATTAATGAGGGAGAGTATATAGGTTTTACTCTATTTCATCAATTGGGGGGTTAAACCTCGTGTGGTCCCCACATCGTAACCTCTCACGGGATGTTATGTAAGGTTGGGCCCCACCACCATAACCTTTCATTGGAGGATAAGGTTTGCTGGTCCCACCTCCAACATCCCAGAGGAGGTTTTAACCCCAATCACCCACTTGGCGCCTCAAATAAATTAAGGTGAAGCTCACTTTTTTTTATTACTTTCCACAAAAACCCATAAAATATAATACGTTATTCTCAAATCACTGTTGTTGATGTGAATTTCTTCTTAAGTGAACATTGGAACTGCAAGTCCAGCGGTGCTCTCAAATTTCAGTTCCGAGAACTGGTTCAAAAGTTATAAAAACTTTTTTGTACATTTTCTAAACATACCCAAACAGAACCTCAGAATGTGATTCTAGGCTCATTGGGCCTCGTAATCATGAGGCATCAATTTTTGCAGGATTATAAAATTCCCATGTATTTAAAAAAAATTACACATAATTTTTGAGGTATTACATTTTAGATAGAAAAATGAATTACACCGCTCATGGAGACTGTAGGTCATACGTACGCAAGAAAGTTATTTCAGTTTTTTGATAGATGGAATGAATGAAAATAATATCATAATTCAAAAAGTTAAAGTAATTATTATATAATATATTTCATATATATTCATAATATTTGTCTTAATTACTATCCATGTGTAATTAAAATGAAAAACGCACATCGCACCATAGAGATAGAAGTCCATTTGTACGAAAGAGCCACCTAATCACTTCCCAAAATACTAGATTAAAATAATTAAAAATTATATCATAATTAAATAACAATAGTTTATTATTATGAAGAATATGTAGAGGTTAAACCTATAAAAATTCTCTTCCATATACTATTGTGATGAAAAATGAACTGTATCGCTACGTGGAGACAGTAAGTCATACGTTTGAATGGGTTTTACATTCACTTATAATTTTTTATTAAAGATAGTGTATAATGGTGTTATAGTAATCATAAGGACTACTAATCATATTTAGGATATAAAATATATTATTTCAAAATGATCATTTATCTATTTGAGTAAAATAAGAGTAGAAAAAATTAAAGTGATCGGTTAAAGTGATTACCTCTTCTTCTAAACGACTCCTTCATTTATCCTCTACAGGGATCATTTGATATTATTTTGGGAATAAAGGAGTCTATATAATTATAATATATTAGTGGAGAAGAAAATTTATTATATGATGGTTTATATATAAGTATTAATGTGGTGCAAATAAGTAATGCTGGCGGTGTGTTTTATAATTTTAGAGAGGGGTACTTTTGGAATTTCCCAAATGATTAAATTATTATAAAACTATTCAAGGGTAAAATTATTCCAAATGGAATATAAATTCATATTTCATTGTATTTTAAATAGTATACAATATATTTTGCCTTTTTTAATATTCTAATTAATTTAAAATAATTATATAAGTTTTTATTTTTATAAAATATAAGTAATTTCAATTTTAACATTATTAATTAGACAGACTATAATAAAAACTACAAAAAAAGAAATTAAAAACATGTTATTGTATAAATACATAACAGTTCATGTTAATATTTAAAATTTTGGTTTGCATAAATTATCACGAATTATAATACATATAATATTTTTAATATCATTTATATTATTTTTCTATTAACTGAATAATTATTATGTCCGCATTATGCATGAATTTATAGAAATTAAATCATACTTGTAGATTAAAAATAAATTGACATGATGAAACAAAATAATTTTTATTTAAACTAAATATTAATAGTCTAACATATCATCTATATGACCCCATACTAAAATATTATAGTTATTAATAAAACCGTGTGACTTGATTGAATTTTTCTTGAAATTAAATACTATAAAGGTCAATATCACATCCTATTGTTAAAAAAAGGCCATGTAACCTGAAATAAGATGATTTATGACTATTTTAACTCATCCAATAAAATTTATTTATAATTGGTGTTATTTAATAGTCCGTATTAATTCATTTTTAACCAAATATACCCTATTAACCCTTATCAAGGTAAAGAAATTACAGTCGTTAATATTCTTAATTACTAAAAAAATAGGGAACTATTTAAAAAATTTCGACCAAAAAAATACAAATCATTAATAAAATTTTCACCATCCAACTCACATAAGAAGACTAATTTAATTTAAAATTAGTCCCGTAAAAAGAATGTTCACCTGTAAACTTTTTTGTAACTCTAAAATTGTACTTATTCCAAAATATGGTATAATGATTATTAAAATTTAATAAATTAATCTATATCTATATAAATATTAATTATATTATATTTATATCGAATTAAAATCGTCAATATACTTTTAGATATAAAAAATGTCATTTTTATAAAAATCAGTATTTTTCATTATTCAAAGAAAATCAATCTCTAAAAATATTCTCAAAAACATAATCCTAAGATATTTTTGATACGATGACTTCAAAAATTAAATTAATTTTTTTATATAAATTTTTGAAGCATTAAAAAATCAGTTATATTATTCACCCACCACAAAACCCATTTTATGATAAAACATATTTTTGAAGAATAAAATGACTTGACTAAAAATTGAATGATTATTTAATATAAATTTATCATTAAATATATATTCAGTATGAAATTTTTATATATTTCATAAATCTTTTTTTTAATTTTCATTCCCACATAACAATTTTCTAGGTTATAACTATCACATTTAATAATAATATATTTATTGTGTATCATAATTCATTTAAACTAACTGTTTTCTGTAATGCATCTTATTCAAGAAGATAAATATATTTGACATAAAATTTCATAAAATATAATGGTGATACATTCCCTAATACCCTTAATATATTTCATCATCGTAATTCATTCTCTATTTTCTAAGGATTGTCATTTGAAAAATCCATTGTGGAAACCCACATCATAATAATGTTTAATAAAACACCATATTAAAAAGATACAAAGGATAATACAAAGGTCACCTGGAATAACATATAAAGAAGACTCTAGATTGGTTAAAATGTGTTATAAGTGAAATCATTTATATTTAAGAATAACCTTACTCCCAAGGACTACAATATTCTGATGAAGATCATTCTCAGGAGAAAGTTTACCATAAAAAAACTATAAATCTACGATGGGTAAAGAGGTCATTTATTCCTCAGAAAGAAAATAAAATAGATAGAGTTTTTATTTTAATATCCATTACATAGAATCAAGAGATTATTTACACAATATATATAGATCCTTGAAAAATAAACATACTTAATTCATTTTTTGTCTCTTAATAATAATCTCATTATTTGGTTGTGCTTTGATTTATTTCCACATGATCTATTACTCATAATATTGATATTAAGGTTGAATTTTTAATCCATGAAACATTTTTAATCAAATAATAATACTCATAATTCATTCATTAATCCTCTAAATATATATGAAAACCCAAATGTTTATTAAAAGATATAAAAACTAAAACACTAACACCAAAAATATCAAATTTTCAACATATTTTATTCCATAATTATTTAAAAATTAACCTCTTATAATATATTACCAGGAATACTTAATGCCAAAAAATATTATGATATCATATCCTTCTAGGATAAACTTAAAAATAATTTTAATTACTCATAATGTATCACAAAAAAATGGTTATACAATTATCTTATTTTATTTAAGTTATATTACTTATTTCCCAAAATATGATCATTATAAAAAATCATAAATGATAATTCAAACATTATTATTTGAATAAGTTCTTACCTTATATACAATTTTTTTCATTGTAGGTTTTGGTTTATACATTCACTAATATATAATCATAGGTTGATTCAAAAAAACATTATCTCTTCATTATATAGGTATATATGAAATATATTTGTGAAGAGGTAATAAATTCTCAAAATCACTTCCAAACTAACTAAAGGATAATATTTCCACATGGATTGTTCAAAAATATGAAAATGGAATCCCTTATTGTATAGTAGATTATAATTTTACCATAACAAGGATGATTATCTTTAGTTGTATTGATTTCAAAATATTTCTATTTTTCGTTTTACTTTAGTTTTATTGTGGAATTCTGTCTTTAATTGCTCTTGGATCAAGTAATTTATTCACATAGAGGAAAAATTAAATGAATTTATATAAATGAAGAGTTATTGGTGGATTTTTTTATCTCTTTATCCATTCATTTCATTGATTATCCAATTTATACCACTTTGACATTCTTTTTCACAATTAATAGGATGCCCACACATTGAATATTTTCTTTTACCTTTTAGACAAGATCATGAGTGCTCCCATCCACATTTTCTTGAAAGAAATAGGTTTGTGTTTTTTCTACCCTATATATAGAAATCCATATTAGTTTACATGAATCTCCATCTTCTTTTTCTTATCACCTAAACAAATAGTGTTTTCAACTTCCATTTCCAATTTCAATACAAATTGAATACTTTCTTTAAATCTTACAAAGCACCTTATGGATAATACTTTTTGAGGATTTTCTTTGAAGACGGTAATGAATTTAAAAATAATTATTTCAGGGATTACTATTAATATTTAAATATACTAGGAAATCCTTGTAAATAAATCCTCGTAGGTAAAAATTGATTAATTATACTTATACTTAAGATCAAGAAATTCCTTCAACATTTTTCTATGAACAATATGCAGAATGTTCTTATTGAAATATATTACCTTAAACTCATCTCATCCAATGGATATAATTTCATCTCCCTTCAATATATTCTGAATATTATTACACTATTTATTTCCTTCATCATCTAAATGATAAATAGTTAGGATATAATTTTCCTAGAATGATTACTATTTAACTGAGAATAACTTTTCCATCTTATTGATCCATTACTCAACAACCTGTGTATTAGAAAAACCATTCAAGGATGGTTCCCATTGTCACATAATCGTTTCTATAAAATGTATCTATGTACTTGGTACATTTAAATATTCATCATGAATAGTCATTCCACTAATATAATGGGATAGTTAAGGGAAAATAATTATATGATATTACATCCCAGATCTTAAGCCATTTGATTTCTTATAAGGAAAGTTGTTTCAATGGAAAACACATTCAATGTTCAAACAATTAATTCTTATTCTATCCTTTTATAAAAACAAAAAAAATATTTCCAATAGTGAAAACCATATTGAAAAACAACATTATCATAAAACACTCATCACTGTATCATTATATCCGGGCATATTATTTTTAATTTATTATACATTAGGCTTAATCTTGGTCATGCGCGATCAAAATATTTATGATGTTTTAATATTTTTACACATATCCCTAGAGTTCTTACAATTTTTTTCATCCTAGTTTCCATTGTATATCTAAACACATCTCCAATACTAACAGTAACAACACAAATTTTTCATATATAATTATTTAATATTTTTTGGATGAGAATTTATTTTATAAAATATTTATCCTAATCACAACCATATAGGTATAGTTCATTTTCAAAGATATACATGAAAACAATTGGTTCATAAATGATCTATATCGTCTCCCACTATGTTATTCCCAACTAACTCCCTTCATAGGAACAACATTTGAAAAACCATTATTATGAACCAGGGGAAAGGAAATATAAGAAATGGTGTGTTTAGATACACATTAATTTGAAAAAAGAGAGTTATCAATAATCATATAAGTATAAGATGTGCATTAGAATATCAGAAAATGAAAATATCATTTGAAATCTACACCATATATCTCAAATAATAAAAAAATTATGGGGATTAAAGGGGGTTATAAGTGTTATGAAAAACCATATCTAATCATAAAATTTAGAGTTTGTTGTGAACCCCCATGAAATTCATTTCAATTATGATTTAGATGGTGATATATGTGACCCTTTCTATTCATTAAATTTATAGGGGTTTAACAAACCCTTATAATTAATTTAATTATACAGGGTTTTGAACCCCCTCTAATTTAAGAAAATATATGGGGTTTATAATGGCAACTAATCAATGATATTAAAGGCATTCCACAACCTCCACTAATATCATTAATAGGTGTGGGTTCATAAAAAAATCTAAGTTCATAAATTATATGGGGTTTAAAACTACATCCAAAGTATTAAATTATAGGGGGTTTGAAAACCAACTCGAATGTATTAAATTGTAGGGGTTCAAAACCCACTATAATGTATTAAATTAATTGGGCTTCAAAACCCTCTATAATGACTTTACATTTGAGTGGAATTTGAGCCCCACTTTTTAAAAAATATATATACAATAATATATATATATATATAATTACAACATTATATATTAATGTATTTATTTTTATTAAATAGACATATTAAATACAATAGTTATATTATTGTATTTATTAGTATTTATATGTTTACGAAAATATAATTGTTTAATTTTATTTACATTAATATACATTTATTTAACATTATTTATATTTATTATAAAATCATACATAAATTATATAAATTTATACATAAGTATTATATATTTAAATCATAAATCAAATAAAACCTCAATCATGTTATTTGGATAATTTATATTTTAATAATAGAAAACAAATTTTTAAATAATATTTTTATGGTTTTATATTATCAAAAATTAATAATATATGATATTTAATATATAAAAATATATATATATATTAATGTACATAATATTATACAATGATTTTAATTTAAATACATATATATTAATGTAGAAAATATTATTAAATAATATGTTTTTAAATACATATATATTAATCTTCTGAATAATAAATACATCTTTTGAAATATATTATATTAATATTTTTATAAATTTTATTTCTTATATCATTAATTTAATATTTCCATGAATTTGATTTCTTGTATAATATTTATATAAATTGTACTTAATATTATAGTAATTATATATAATATAAATATTTGTATAAATTTTATGTCATATATGTGTATTTCATATTATAGTAATTATATGCTTTTTATATACAATATTACACAATTTTTATAAATACATATATATCAATATACATAATAATATATATATCTATTGATGTAAATTATATAAATATATCTCCAAAGGCATTGTATAAATATTTTTTAAAAGGAATTATATAAATATTTTAAATATATATTTATATATATTGTATAAATAAATAGGTACATTATATATAAATATGTTATTATGTATATAAATCACTCTCTTAAACGTATTTATAAACATATAATATAATTTTTATATACATAACATAAATAGAATTATAAAATATAGTTAATCAATTGTATGTAAATATACATATAAAATATAGAGTTCATGCCAATATATAAATTGAACATAATATAATTTTATTATAATATAAATAAACACATACATAATATAAAAATTTATATATTTATTTATATAAATATATGCCTAGTTTATATAATTATATGAATTAAATTAATAATTGTAATAATATTTAATTAAATTATCGTTCAAATATATATAAATATCATAATGTGTAATTAAAATAGTGAAATTCAAATGCCAGGGTGGGGTAATCATAGATGATGCACGTTATTGATCAGGGGTTTGATAACGGATGGGAGAAAAACTTTACAAGGCTTGCAATATAGGGGGAGATGAGGGTAACATGGGAATAAGAGGGTGTGGGTGGTGGCTAACGCGGAGGCAGCTGTCATGCTAACGGAGGGAATGGTACAAAGTGAACTAAAGAGGGGGAGGAACTGTATAGGGGATCAAGAATGGGAGAAGGAACAGTATAGAGCCATGGGAGATCTTGATTGGGATGGGAGGGAATTCAACAAGGAAGAAAGGAGGAAGGTTTAAATAAAACAATAAAGAATAGTGGAAAAATTAAGGGAGGTTAAAACCACCCCTATAATTGTGAGGAATATTCAATTAGAGGCAGTTTTTAAAAGACTATAATTTCTTATATATATTATAGGTGGTTCCAACCACTTTTAAAAATTAACTTTTTAAAAATCTAGGGTGAATTAAAAAGGCGTTTAAACCCCTTATAAATTAACCAAGTATAAAATTAATATGTCATTTCTAGTGATTACAAAAAATTGTTCATAATAGAAGTAGGTGGGAACATTAGTCGTGGTTCAACATAACTACATCTATTGTGTTTTTTAGGGGTTATATCCCCTTCTAAACTCAAAAATAACCCCCTCTAATTAGGTCATTTTTTGTAGTGATAGATCAAAACATTTGTCTTGGAATAAATATTAGCAGTTCTGAATACATGAATCATAATAAAAATCAATGTACATAATCCATGAGAATATAAAATTTACAAAATTCACTATGTTTTTGGATACACATAATCATATAATGTTGTCATCATGTATAAATTGAATATATTCACACAATGAGTTAATTTCATGAAATATATTCCTCATATAAACTTATTGACATAAAACAAGTTCTTGGCATTATATTATGGATATAAAATACAAGTCCACATATAGAAATTATGTAAATTAAATCTAACTCTACATACAAACATATTCATATTAAATACACAACCGTTAAAAAATTATGGAAATGAAATCTAGGTGCACACATAGAATAGTAAATTTGAAATCAGTTTTAAGCATAACATATTTTCGTCATGAAATTTCCATTTTACCCCATTAATTGGATGGAGTTATAGTACCCAAAAATATCATTAATAAAATTATTCATATGTGTTCCAAAAGAGAATAAATCATAAATCATATTATAACTCTTGAAAATAATAAAATTTCATAAACTTATACCCCATGAAAAATGGAAGAGGTTTCATAGACATATTTTTTTCATAAACTGAAACCATATATAAAAAAAATAAGGATGCTATTCTTGGTTTCTGTACCTAATAAAACATAAGTATCATTAATCTATTTCATCTTAGTTGAAAAAATATATTTTGAATGGTCACATTGAATATTTCCCAAGCGAAATAACATTTCCATTTTAAAATAACATGTATTTTTTAAAAAAATATTCATTTCAAAGAGAGACCATTTTATTAGATAATAAACTTGATAATTTTTAATTGAACCTCCATAAAATTAATTATTCATAAATTTTGTAGAATAATATCAATGATTATTATTTAAAATAAATATTTCATCCATATATTTGACTAAAAATTCATAAAGTACATCATGTTTAAAAATGATTAAAGATTTCTTTCAAACCATTTAATAAAAATAAATGCATGGGATAAATTGAAATTAGAATTTTATATGAGAATAGTAAAAAAATCCAGATTCATTTTTAGAAAAAATCGATATGGAATAAAAATATTCCCCCTTGAGGACATAAACATAAATAATCTCGAATAATTATAATATTGGGAAATAAACCCTTACATCAAGTATTTACCTTCCTCGTTCAAGTTAAAACAACATATGTAATACATACATATTTTAAATAAATTTATTAAATAACAATATATCAATCATTCCATTTAATATTTATTTATATCATATTATCACTAGTTTATTTACATAATTTTATTAAAATAACTACGCTAGTAGATAACAATCTCAATTTCAAAGAATGTTTGTGTTATGTGGTCCAAATTCGTCAAATTGAACCATGGTACCATAACATATAGAATTATTTTAATAGAAAAAAATATAATATATATATTAATTTGATATTTATTTATAATCATTCATAAAATTTTGAGATATAAAAATGAATTACATCATTCTTGATGAAGATAGGTCATACGTATATATGAATGTTGTTTTGAATTCTTCAACTAGGGGAATGAAATAAAGGTAAATAATAATTCACTATTCTAGAATTATTATCATATAATTTTTTCTCATATGTATTCATAAAATGAATCCTTTTTAGAATCCGTTTTAAATATAAAATAAATATTATTTTCATCATATCGTGGAGATGGTAGTCTATATGTATGCACTAAAAACATTATAGTTTCACAATAGATTTGATGAAAAGATGGTAGAGATGATATTATAATTAAAAAGGTTTAATAATTTCATACATTTTAAATATAAATATTTAACCCATCATAATTCCCTTATATACATTTTTTTATGAAATATGAATTTTCATCGCTATGTGTTGATGGTAATTCAGACATACGGATGAGTGATAAATTAATTTTTTTTAATGTGATGGAGTGTGTATAATTCTGGATTAATAATTTTAATAACATTTAATAATATTTTTGACAGAAAAGTTTTTATTTTATGATTAATAAAAGAGATATACAGTTATTAAAGAAGATTCGAAAAAAATGACCAGTTAGACCGATTACCTCTTCTTTGAAACGATGCCCTAGATATCCTCTAAAAGACTCTAGGGTTGGTCTTATGGGACTACCAGCACCTCCAAAATGTGTCCATCGATGTGGATAAGATAATTGTGTATATTATTTTCAATATATAAGGCTAAATATTGTGCAAATTACTGAGGTATATGGGTCTCTTTTATAATATAGTTGAGGGAAACTTGTGGATTTTTATAAATGATTAAATTATAATAAGACTATTCTAGAGATAAAAGCTTCGAAATGGCATATAAATTCAACAGGGAAGGACATTTTTACCATATATGTTTCTATATTTCTATATTTATTATTTTAATTATTTTTAAATAATTTAGTAAATAATTTTTATTATAAAATATATATATTTTCAATTTTTTCACTATCTATTACTTTGACATTAACTTAATAAAGAAATTAAAATAATTTGAAAAAACATATTATAATACATACTCAAAAGGTAATTTTCAGCTATAAAATTCATGGATCAAATAATGTATCTAAAATTATAAAATTTTCCACAATTTTAATATCATTTTTTTGAATTTTTTTCCTAAATTGAATAATTATTGTGTCAGAATTGTAGAAGAATTTAATGTATATATCTTCCCTAAAAATTTATAAAAAACAATATTAAGATAAATATTCACTATTTAAAATACATTTTTATATTCAAATATTTCCACTATGTTACACCATATTAAAATATTATATTTATTAAAAAAAATTGACTTGTTTCACTTATTCATGAAATAAAGTTCTATAAATGTCATAAACTTATTAAATTGTTCAAAATCTAATAAAACCTAAAATATGAAAATTATGGAACGAAATAACTTATAAAATAAAATATATTCATTTTAGAGGTTATTTAATAGTCCTTATCATTTTTAACCTAAATTTCCCAATTTACTCTTGCCATGGAAATAAAATTACTACACTTCCAATTCATTATTAAAAAAAGGGACCCATTTAATAAATTTGGACCCACTAATTCCAAATATTGATTCTATTTTTCGTGATTAAAATCATATAACTAGATAAATTTCAATTTAAAATTGTCTCTCAAAAATGAATAAATAAATGTTTTCTAGATAAATGTGTTTTAAGCCAAAAAAATAAACTTATACCAAACGATGGTATTGGGATGATTAAAATGAAAAGAATTAAAATTTACTTACTAAATCATATTTAAGGTAATTTTATATCAAATTAAAATCATTATGTGACTTTTTAATATAAATAAAATTATAGTTTAAAAAAATGGATATTTTCACTATTCACTGAAAAAATAATATTTTCAATAGTTTCTCAAATAAATCATCATAAGATAAATATAAAAATATTTAATTCATTAATGAAATTAATTTCATAAAAAAAATTCTTAATAATTTATAATGTACTTATAATATTCACTCATGAGAAAAACCTTTATTTGAGGAAACATATTTTTAAAGAACAAATTGACTACTAAAAACTGAATAATTATTTACAATGAATTTATTAATTAATGAATATTGAGAATGGAATTTATATATGTTTAATAAATTATTTAAACATATCCATACATTCAAAATTAATAGTTTGGATATAACCATCACATTAAATAATAAAATTTTTATAGTTTATCTTGGTTTTTTCAAACTCGATGTTCTTTGAAACACAATATATCAAAGAAGTATCTTATATTTGAAAGAAAATTTTCAAAAAATCTCAGGGTCTTGTAGAATGATCCACATCAACTTTAAAAATTTATTTTTATCTTCCAATAGATTCCTAAATGCAGTGTTTTTAAGAAAATTTCATTGAATTTAGTAAATTAATCCTCAATAATTTCACATACTACTATTACAATATCATTGAACTTTATTTAGTAGATTTTTAAGCTTTTATTCATTCACATTAAATTTACCGTCTAAAATTACTTTGATTTTTTACTGTTTCATTCTCTATTTTGAGTCCTACCAATTTCATATAAATATTTTTGGACAAGGGAAAAGGAATATAGTTTTTAATTTTTCCCATAAAACTAATGATTTCTTTTATATGTAATTTATATTGTGTTATCTTTCTCAGTTGTTTGAGTTCCAACCACAAGAGATTTAATCACCTCATGAACAAGAGGTAGAATATTGGGTATCAATTGGATTTTGAACAATGATAATATTTTTCAATCAAAGGAAGGAATAATTATTCTATTAACTGAGTTGATATTATACATGATAATAAATAAAAGGATATTACAAGGGGAACATGGATGATTTAATTCCACATAATTATTCCATGGATTTTGAGATCCACTTTGATGGGAGGGTTGAATCAGTAGTAATTATTATAATATCATTCCAATTGAAATTACCACAAAAACCTACTTTTTTTCTACTGTATTGTAAATTATATCACAACTATTATAATATTAATAGATATGAAATTAAATTATGGAAAAAAGATATACATGGTTCACCCCCAGTGTGGGTGACTACATCATTACTTTGGAGACTCACAGAGTTACATGGAAATATAAAATAATTTGAAGTTAGTGGAATTGAGCCTAATCCCATTAATCTTCATATTTATGTAGAGGGTATTTATACAAGTTCCCTATAGTTACAAAGTTGTATTATACTTATTATATATAATAATTTAATAATATTTTGAAAATATCAAATGTAACATTGTTTGAAAAATATTTTTCCATAAAATCCATATGAGATGTGATACTGCCATATATACTATTGTATTCCTTTAATACTAATCCATCTGCTGTGACAGAAAATATACCTGAAACCTCATTATAGTACACCACATTTTGGTACCTCTATCTAGTAATTATCAGTTTGTTACACCTCTTTTTGGTGTATTTAATATTCTCTAACCAATATATTTATTTTCTAGAAACCTATGAAACTCCTTTAAAGAAAAAGTATCACTTTGGATCTCACTCTTTTGTGTAAATAGTGTATCTTCATTTTTAAATTGAATTTTTTTAATTTAATTATTTCTAAAAAATTTTATGATATGGCATAAGCATCCATTTGATTTTTCCCTATTAACTAATATTTGTATTTGGAAGCCATGAACTCAGTTTACATTCAATTGGAATCCTTTAAACATTCTAGAAAATTCTTGAAGTTTCTCTAAATCTCATTGAAAATGTATTTCATAAAACTCGTCAAAACATATAAAGGTTTATAAAGTGAAATATCGGATTAACATCACCAATGTTAGTGACTTTACTATGTATGTGTAATGATTCTTAGAAATTTGTCTATGGAATTACATATGATAACTTTAACATAACACCATTTTAAATTATATATCATTCTACCTATTATTTATCTAATTATATCACCTAGTAGAATTTTTTTGTGTATGCACATGATTACTTTGTCTAGTTCCCATCACAAGTATCCTAGATGGATGCACATCAAAAAAGTTAATTTGTAATTATCTGTCTAATGATATGGCATGTCCCAATACATCCCACCTATGTATACTGAAAAATTTTATATGAAATAGATCAAAAAACTATATCTGGTAAATCATAATAGAAAATTTTATTTAATTGAGTCCTATATAACTATTCGATGCTCATCTATCTGTTGATCCCTATAAAACCAGTTAGGTCGAAATATAGAATAGTTTATCAAATAGAAATATATATCTATCTCTAGAAAATGTCTACAGAATAATTTTTATAGTCATTTATGAATTAAATCCTATAAATTCCAAAATTAAAAATCTCGTCGATAGTCTATTAATTGGAATATAGTTTACCATCATCTCTCTAAGTACAATTTACTCATTATATCTAGGTCTTGTAGACAGGATAACTCTCCCATATCTTGAAAATTCAAAAATATTAATTCATCATTTTGGACTTTGTGTACATCTATTCAATGTAAATTTTTACCCATTCATCTGTCCACCTTCAAATGATTCCTCTTGTTTTGGAAGTCCAACATATCTTTCTTATTTTCCTCTACCTAATTACAACTCCAAAAAATAGCATTCATTCAGCAGGAACATCTTATCTTCATATCCATTAAAATTGTACATAAATTACCTTCATTACATTAAACATTTTGAAACATAAAAAAAATCTATCTAGAAACATTATATACCCTCTTCTGGTAGACTCTTTTATTTAACCATTATTCTAGTCAATTAGATCACCAGTTGTAACTCCAATAAATCGGGGCTATAATATTTTACAATTTTAACACATTATTTTTACAGATACCAAATTTTATCTAGTTATATAGAATCATAGACACTCAACTAGATTCAAGATTATATTCATGATTTAAGGTACATAATGATTATAAAATTATCTTATATCAAATTATGGAATGATTCGTGGAATTGTATGAAATGTTTCATAAAGACATTCATTAGAAACACATAATGAACATTTCTAAAAAAAATTGAAATTTATTTTCTATAAGTAAAATACGATTAGAAAAAATACATTATAAAAACACAATAATTATTTGAAAAGTCAACAAAATTATCAACCGATTAAATGAAAACATTATTAATTTATATAAAATATGATCTTTAATAAAATACCATTAAAATTAATTATCTAGTTTCTGAAATTGAATTTCATAAAAATTGATAGGAAAAAAATTATGTTATTTATTATAAATATAGAATATCATATTTGAAGATTATTAATATTAATGTTAATACATAACATGAAAATATTATAAGGCCCCAACCTTAAACATTACCTAATCATGAGTCCAGTCAAGAATTCTCATTGAGGATCTTTTTGGGTTTAGAGTTTTTTAGAATTATTCAATAAATATTACATTACATCTAAAATATTACAATGGAGTCACTTCTACTCTATCCAATTTTTTCCTGAATAATAAAACTCATTAAATAAATACAAGAATAATTTTTCATGATAAAATTATTCTTGAAGGCATCCTATCTTATATCCTTCCTTATACCCTGTGAACCACATTTCCAAAACATGGGATAAGAAGAAAAAGTTTAGTATGGATTATAAAATAATGAAAGAAAACATATGTCCATGAATACATACAAATTAATTAAATCATAATTTTCAACCATAAAACATATGCTCTTTAAAAAAACTCATAAATCCAATGATTTGTGAATAAAATATATAAATCATAAATCATAATGGAATCTTGTTTCATCTATAACCAACTTATATTGTAGCATTCATAGATACATAAGGAGTTACATATAGAATACCCATCAGAGTATATTCCCTAAATCTATTAAGGGAATCATAATAATTTACCTAGATCACATTACCCAATGAATTAGAGATATATCTCAAGCTCACCCACCATCAGTTTATCACAGAACCACATGTATATGTAAATGACTTCCAATAACCATAACATAATCAAAACACATAAAACAAAAATAATGTAAAGACCACATTTCCATATTACAACCACAATATACCATTTCAAGATATTTACATAATTAGTGCTTTATCAAATCCTTTTTCAATACCCAAATACATTAAAATGGTATATGGTATTTCTTTTCCTTTTAAAAACATTACATATTGTTAAAGAAGGAAAATATCAAATAATGCTCATGGCGGGGGAATGATCATTGTAAACATGTATATTAAAAAGAAATAATCATTTTGTCATTTTGTAAAGTAGTTTGTAGAAAAAAGATTCCCTTTGAAAACCATTGAATTTAATTAAAACAAAATTTGTATAATTATAAACAGTATAAAAAAATTTAGTTATAAACCAAAAATATGCCTCAATTAAAGGATATTGAGACGAAGTTCTTTACCTTGACTTCGACTTGTCTTGTTCGTTCATTATATTCATGAATAATAAACTTAGATTAATTTATATTTGATTACAAACATTTTTCATGATTTTTATTCATTTTATATTACATACCATCATGTTATAAAATTTACATAATTATTTATGTTCGTATTGGTCCTTTTTTTGATATTCGGTACTTGAGTCGAACATGAACTAGTTTGATATAAATTGCTCATGTGCTAAAAATTCCATCATCTTCAGAATATTATTCATTATTTAAGTTCCATATATATATATACTTTATATATTTATTTGTATCCAATATATATATATTTGGAATATTTTATAACCTTTGGAGATAAAAAATTAAATGCCCTGTTCATGGAGACGGTAATTCGTACGTACTCTTGAACACTACTTTCATTTCATTTTCATATTTAAAATAATGAAAACCAAATGACTCATAGGTATATTATAATTATAGTATAATATCATATTTTATATATGTTACATAATTTCATTAATTCCATCCTTTATATGTTCCATTTATGGCATGAATGAGTCATATAACTTTGTGGGGAGGGAGTCCGCACTTCGTCGAAAGAAATTATCATATTTACACACTATAGAATTTATAAAGGTATTATGTAAATGAAAAATATAGAAGCATATAGAATATATAAATATAGTATATATCATTTATAAATATTTTTCCATCATAATGGCCACCAGGGAGGTTGTGGAGGAAAATTGAACAATCATCGTATAATGAGGTAATAGTTTGTCATCCACAGAAACAATATGTTTAAATCCATTAGACAGAGATGTGTGTAAGTTTAGTAATAATTATTCGCATAAAAACATCCTAGTATATTTTGTATAATTGTTTTGTTATCTAATCAAATAATAAGAATATCATAGATAGTAATGAAGGAAATTTAAAGGAGAAACTTGAGGGAATATGTTACCTCTAAATCCGGACACTTCTTTTCATTTGAGCCAAAATGATTTCTTGAATTAACTTTTATCCAAGGTATGGAATCTCGGAGGAAGGCAGGGATGTTGGGATCTTATCTGGGCATATTATGGATGATCCAAGGGGTTTTAGAGATGAGTGTTATGTGGGTAGAGGTGGTGATCTATTATAAAAGGGGGATGGGCACTTTAGGAATGTCTTGAAATATTAATTTATTATCAATTAAATTTCAATTAAAAAAGGTCCAATAATCATTAAATTAAACGATAATATGATTTTGGTTTGAATAAACATTATAAAATTATTTTTATATGGGTTTTGAATATTTTTTTATCCATTTATTTTTGGATTAATCCTTATTTTTCCATTTTAAATCTTACTTTGATATCATGTTATTTACCAATTGTTGGTTAATGTAATTAAAATATCATTTCAAACGAACCAAAAAAAATATTTATCACATACATTGACTTATCATAACAATTACATTGAATCATATATTTTTATGAATTTAATATCATTTAATAAATAATTTTATGTTTTAAGTTGGGAATTTTGTCAATTTGGGACACTATTCATTCTTGACATTTTTACAAATTCAAAACAACCTGATTGCGTAGAACCATATGAATAAACTAAAATATAATATGTATATAAATTCCAAAAATTATAATAGAATCATAATTATCAAATTATATTTATTTGAATATTTATAATATCGTTAATTTCAATCCTTTATAAATGAATCAATCATTGTATCATCATTGAGTCATAATTAATTTTATTATTATAAACTCTAAAATTTATAAATATAATATAATGATCTGGGAAATATTTTTAGCTTTATAATGAATATTTATAGTACAATATATCAGTTATATAACCCCATATTAAATTTTTTTTAGTAAATGATTCATTTTTATGTAATATATCTTTTTACATTAAATTAACTCTTATAAAATGTCAATTTCACATTCATGTGACTCCATGAGGTCCCAAAATTGACCAAAGGATATACATGGTTGGAAATATCTTATAAAATAGGATTATGACATGTTTTTGGGTTGTTTAATATTATTATAATATTATTTTTTACCCTTATTTACCAGATTTAGCCATTTACCATGGTAAATAAAACAAATTTCTGAAGTTACTATTCATAGTGTCCAAAATTAAAAGGTACCAATTAAAAAACATTATACCCTATGATTAAAAATATGGAATCCATTTTTCCAAATTCAAAACATATAATATTCAGTAATTGATTTATAATTAATTCCATTTATCAAAACTAAAAAGAAGGTTTTTAAGAAATAATAACTATCAAAAGATGGACAAGTGTTTATGTCCAATTTTAATGGGAAATTGCGTCCAACGACCAAAATTGTATTAAATTTTAATAATATATTCCAATTACACTTTAAATCAAATTATAAATATAATCTAATGATATAAATAATTGAGATGAAAAAATCAGTTTTGAATTAAAATGTAGTATTTTCACTATTCATAGGAATATGAATTTTATTAAGAAAAATAAAAAAGTTTCATTAAAAGTAAATTTTGATTCCTTGATTTTAAATAAAATTTTTATTGTGTCAAATATAACATATATAATTGGAAAAAAAATTATTTAAAAAGTGTTCTCCGTGAAAAGGTGATAAAATGTATTTTATGAAAAATTCATCTCTTATCTGAAAAAATGAATATGTTATTATATCATATCTATAAAACATATAAGATAAATATAAAAAATTTAATTGAACATATAATATATATTTTTCTTTAAAAAATCAATAAATATTAATATTATTTTATAAACACAATTAGTCTCATTTTAATATATTTTCATAAAAACACATCCTTTTAATTAAATTGATTTTTATTCCCATTTGTTATAAATTTGGTAACCAATGAATCATTTTTTAAACATGTGTAAACCATAATTCTAAATTTATTTTATACTATTCATTCTATCCATTCCATCAATAAGGTGTTAACTACCATTTAAAATATTAATTTTATTATTGTATTATTTTTCGGTATAACTCAATGTTGTGTGCAACGTAAGATTTCAAAAAAACTAGTTATTGTGTGTAGGGTACGTTATCGTATATAGTGTCCCAGTTAAACTAAAAATAATTTTAAATCAAAAAATATTAATAGATATGATAATTTATTATTCTATAAATTCTTTGTTTGTTACATCATTCACCCATTTTGGAAATTCCGTCCTCATAATTTTAATATTGGTCACAGAAAATTCATTAAATATCACACATCATAAAAAGGGTTAATAAAACTACCCATTTAAATGAATGAAATATAAGTAAAAAGGTCACCCATAATAACACATACAAGGGATAGAAGTAGGAGAACATGAATGTGGAAAAAAATTAAGTGTCATGTTCTTATAGAGAGTGACAGAAAACATGATCACGAGAAAGGCAACAACTAGAAAACTACAAACATGTGATGGGTTAAACAATCATTGATTCCACAGTAGTAAACTTAAATGGAAAATGATTTCGTTTTAAAATATTTTCACAAATTTTAGGAATTTATTTATTATCTTGAATAAGAATATAAGGAAAAATACATATTTTTCAATTTAATTTTTATCCATTAATAAATTTCTACCACGAAGTCATCCTTTCTCCATACATTGATTATTCAAAATGTCATTGTCACACCTGAAGTGCTACAATCAACATCCAAAGAATCATATAATCCACACACGATAAACTATTTATTTCCCCTGTCTTTATACATTTACAAAAACCTAAATGGTTTGTATGAAATCAAATAATCCCCAAATAGATTAATCCTTTATAGAATAAAATACTACTCTTAATATCCAAAATTCAACAAACAATAACCAAATTTCAAAAGATGTCATTCCATAAACAATTGTCCTTACAATTCTTAAAAATATTACGAACTATGTCTGAAACCAAAAATTCAGAAGGATTTGATCACACAATATTCCATGATAAATCATAACATTTACCTCCAAATAACATCATCTACTCATAATTTTTCTTACTAAAAAGTAATAAACCTAATTACATATTCACTATGATTGGTTAATAATTTCCTTAAATAACCCAAATCACCATATGTCAACAAAAAACATAGATTCGTCCAAAATAATATTTCAACCATTACTCCCCAAATTAAATCCTATAGTATTCTATTTTCCATGGGCGTGTATTTTTTCCAAAACAGAGAACATATTCCAAAATAATATTTATCTCTTAATCAGAAATTAATTTTCCTATACTACGTACGTCCATTTGATAAAACATAAGTTCAAAAAATCAACGTATTCTTGACCCATATAATAATTTAACTTAAAATAATAATTCATACTAACCATGTACTTAACGTTGGCTTCTTTTAGGTGATGCGCCCTTATCGCCCTTCGCTTGTGTGTTCAATTCCAATGAAATTTCTGGACGTGATGGGTTGCCACCCATATTCTAGGTTTTTCTTTTATAATACTCAAAAATATCCCTAACATGTATTAAACTCATTGTTTTTATTATACCACTCATTTTCATTCCAAAAAATAATGATCTCAATATATTAATTCCTTAAGTATTATATATATTGACATTTTCCCACTTTATATGAAAAAATAACACTATTCCCTAAATAGTGAACATCATACCATGGTGATGGTGTACACATGGATTCATTGTTATCTTGTTCCCATAGATAGAAGGTCAATACATTGAAACAATGATTTATTGATCCTTAAAAATAATTTCCTTACTTTATCCAAATACACCTTATACCACTTGGGTCATGCGAGGGTTCAGAGAAAAATATTTTCGTAAAATAATAAAGTATGACATATAATTTCAAAACATCTGATATAACATCATTTGTATGAAATAGTCAGACCAAATTTGTGTTGAAAAATTCAATAAATGGTCCTTTTAAAATACAATAAGTATGTTTAGAAAGGCTATATTTTAAAAAATATATAAATAGGTTTCACAAGGGTCTCCTTCTTCAGATCCTTTTTCAAAATACTTATATTCTTTAAAATCATGTCATAAGGAAAATTATTTGAAAATTCCTTGATAATATTTACCTTTCTTAAAAATATTATAATATAGAGAAAATAGGATTCTGTTATATATAACCCAGGATCCTTGATGGTATCGAGGTATAGATGAGGTGTTTGATATCTCAAACAACTTCTTGCAAGTGAATTGTATGATAGAAAAAGTTTCACAATCATCCGAACATGAATTTGCAATTATTAATTCAAGATAGTCTTCATTAAGAGATAAGAATGTTTTTTGAGATCCTTCTCCTTCAATTTGTAAATAACATTCCTTGATCTGAAATGTTATAAAACAAGTAAATAACTGAAAGAATATACCTAGAGACTAACCATGTGTTTAACATAACTTTTATTATCTAAAGTTGTCTAAACCAACATCTAATACAAAATATATAACCATAGCCTTAAACATTACATAATCTGGAGATATGTGAAGAATTATCATTAAGTATCTTCCAATTTTATACATTTAGATAATTATTCCATAACTATTACATTATAGCTTAAATATTACAATGTAGACACTTCTACTCTCTCCAATTTTTTATTCAATATTAAATCTACTAAAACAAAGAGATTAATTATTTTTATTGATAAAATTATTATTTAATCCTTCATTTCTCTTACCATTCCTTATACCATACAAAAAATTCAAAAAATTGGGATGAGCATAAAAAGCTCCGTAAGGGTTATAAAATAAGGAATGAAAACATCAGTCCATGAATACAAACAAATCAAATAAATAATAATTTTCAACCATAAAATATAAAATATTTAAAATTCCTCATGAAATCATAGTATTTATGAATAACTCATATAAATCAAAACTTATAATCAAAAATTTTGGAATCTATAACATACTTACATTATATCTTTCACAACTATATAGGGAGTTATATTTGGAATGACCATCATAATATGTTCTATAAATCACTTAAGGAAAACATTAAAGTTTGCATCTATCAATTTACCCAATGTATTGGAGGGATATATTGGGCTCACCCACCCTTGGTTTATCACCGAACCACCTGTATAAATAAATAATCACAAAGAACATTTAAAAAATCATAACATATAAAACAAGCATAAAGGAAAGATAAAATTTCCACATTGCAATGAAATACTAAAATTTCATGATATTTACATAATATGTGCTTCATCAAAACCATTTTAAAATTATAAATACATAAAAGGGTTATATGGTATTTATTTTCTTTTTAAAAGCAGTACTGCTTGTTAAGGAGTCTAAATATCAAATAATGTTTGCGGCGGCGGAAAGGTCTTTGTCACTACATACGTTAAAAAGAAATTGACCTTTTTTTATTAGTAAAATGATTTATAGAAAAAATATTCCCTTTTAAAGTAATTTAATTGAATTAAAATAAAAACGGTATAATTAAACACCATATAAAAGATGATCATCTATAAACCAAAAATATTCCTCAATGAAAGGATATTGAGATGATGACTGTTACATTGAGTTCGACTTGTCTCATTCGTTGTTTATATTCCGTAATAATAAACCTAGGTTAATTTATACTTGTTTCTAAACAGTTTTCTTGTTTATTATTCATTTTATATTACTTACCATTATATTATTAAAATTAAATAATTATTTATGTTCTTATTGGTCGTTTTGTTGATATTCGGTACATGAGTTGAACATGAACTCGTTTGATTTAAATTGTTCATGTTGTAAAAATTCCATCACCTTAATAGTATTATTTATGACTTAGGTATCATATGTATCCCATATATAGTTATTAATATCCATTATATATGTATTTATAATACACCATAACATTTGCAGATAAGAAATGAAATGCACCATTCATGGAGACGGTAAATTGTACGTAGGCATGATCGCTACATTCATTTCTTTTTCATATTTAAAGGAATTAAAACTGAATTATACATTGGTATATTATAATTATAGTATAATATCATTTTTATATATGTTACATAACTTTATTAACTCCATACATTATACAATCCATGAATGGCATGAACGAGTCATATCACATTGAGGAGGTGTTAATCTGCAATTTCTCAAGTGAAATTATCGTATTTACGCATCATGGAAAGCATAAGGGTAATGTGTAAATAACAAAATACAGAATAATATAGAATATATAAATATATTATATATCATATCTAAATACAATGTCATCGTAATATAAATCATGAGAGGTGATAGGGGAAAATTGAACAATCATTGTTTCATGAGGCAGTAGTTCATTGTCTATAGAAACAAATTGTTCATATCAATTAGATGGAGGTGTGTGTAAGTTTAGTTCAACAAATTATCTTAAAAACATCCTAGTAAATTAGGGATACTATTTTTCTTAATGTAATTGAATAATAATAAGATCATTGTGAGTGGAGAAGTAAAATAAACAAAAACATTTGAGGGAATATGATAACACTAAATCGGGTAACCTCATTTGATTTGAGCTAGATGGATTTAATAAATTAACTTCTTCCTGATGTATGGCTTCTAGAAGTATAGAAGGTATTTAGGGAGAATATCTAGGCATAATTTTTATGATACAAGGGGCTTGAGAGGTGTGTGTTATGTGGGAAGAGGTGGTGGCCATTTATAAAAGAGGGGAGAGGCACTTGAGTAATGTCTAGAAATATTATTATATTATAAATTAAATTTACATTATAAAATGTCGAAAACATATTTAAATTGGATATAATATGATTTTGGATTGAATTACCATTATAAAATAATTTTTATAATGGTTTTAAATATTTTTTTATCCATATTTATTATGTTTAACAGTTATTTTACCTTTTTTAATCTTACTGTGATATCATGTTATTTACATATTATGAAATAATGTAAATACCATATCATATAAACCAACCCAAAATAAGTTATTCATGATATATTTGAACTTATCCTAACAAATTTTCAAAGATATTTGATTTTTAGGAATTTAATATCATTTAGTAAACTATTTTATGTTTTATGTTATGAATTTTGTCAATTTTGGGAAATATTCCTGAATTTTTTTACAAATTAATAACATCCTAATTCTTTCAATCCAAAATAAATTATACAAAGGTAATATGTAAATAATATCTCTAGAATTTTTTTGTGGCATGAAAATAATCAAATTACATTTATTTTAATATTTATAATATCATTTATTTGAATCCATTATTAGTGAATCTATAACTATGTCATTATTGTGTCATAAATGAATTTATTCATTTAATTCTAAAAATTATAAAAAACCTATAATTATGTAGAAATTTTTTTTAGATTTCAAACAACTATTTAAAGTCAGAGAGATAAGTTATATAACCCTATATTAAATATGAATTATTAAAAGATACATATTTATGTTTTATTTCTTTTTACTTTAAATTATTTCTTATAAAATGTCATTCTCACAACAATGTGGATCAATGAGGTCCTAAAATCAAAAAAAGTATTACCATGGACTTTAATGTCTCATAAAATAGTTTTAGGGAATGTGTTAAGGTATTTTAATATTATTGAAATATTATTTTTTACCCTTATTTACATGATTTACCTATTTACCATGGTAAATAAAAATATTTATTGAAGTTACTATTCATAATGTCCAAAAATAAAAGGTACATATTAAAAAAAATCAGACCAATTTATTCCAAATATGTAATTAATTTTTCAAAATTATAAATTCATAAGTTTCAGTTATTGATTTAAATTTAATTTCCATTGTTAAAACAGAAAAGTGGGATTTTAAGATGCAATAACATTCAAAAGATTAGCATGCGTCTATGTCCAACATAAGTGGGAAATTTCATCCAACATCCAACATTGCATTAATTGATAAAAATATATTCCAATTGATATTTTTAATCAATTAAAAATATAATCTGACTATATAAATAAATTAGACAAAAAGTAGTTTTGAATTAAAATACAATATTTTCACTATTCATTATAATATGAATTTCAATAAAAAAATACAAAAATTTCATCCACAGTAAATTGTGATATATGTATTATTAATAATATGTTTATTTCTTCAAATAGAACACATAAAAGTGACAAAAACTATATTTAGAAAGGGTTCTCCATCAAATGACAGTAAAAATCTTTTTTTAGAAATATTCTTCTCTTATATGAAAAAATTAATTTGTTCTTATATCTTATCTAGAAAACATATAACATGGATTTAAAACATTAAATTGACTTTATAACGTATAGTTTTAAATAAATAATAATCCATAAAGATTTATATGATTTTATAAACACTATTATTCTCATTTAAATTGTTTTTTTAAAACACATCCTTTATATTCAAAGGGTATTTATTTACATCTCTAATAAATTTGGTAAGTGAATAATCATTATTTAAACATGTTTAAAGCATACCTTAAAATTCATTTGATTCTATTCATTCTTGTTATTCCAACTTCAAGGCATTGACTACAATTTAAAATAATAATTTTATTATTGTATTATATTTCAGTATAACTCAATGTTGTGTGCAACATAAGATTTCAGAGAAACCAATTGTTGTGTTTTGGGTATGCCATTGTACACAGTATCCCTTTTTTAAATAAAATTAATATCAAATTCAAAAATATTAATTGATTTGATAATGTATTATTTTATAAATAATTAATTCTTTACAAATATAAATTAATAGTAGTTTTATTTATATATTTTTTCATTGTAAATTAATTTATAATAAATCTATTACAAACAACACATAGAATTAATATATCTATTGCATATATATTTATCCAACAAAAATATTATAAATAACTATATTTTTAATGAATTTATTTATAAATACTTGATTTCATATATATTTATTTATATAGAATCAATCATTACATTATCACTTATTATGTCAGAATTCTCATATTAGTAGTTTTCATTTAGATATATTGACATTATTATATCATTCATTATGTTTTTATTCATTATATGTTTTCTATAAAAATTACTAACCCTAAATGGTGAATATGATATAAGAAGTTTTTTAGTGTTTAATATTTTGTTGTCTTTTATTAATTATTCAATTTAAATCTCTTTACTTATAAATGATGTAAAAATACACAATGTCTAATACTTTGTTCCATGTCATGTGATTTTGATGTAATATTTTAGTAGGAATGAATAAACAATTACTATTTTAATTTATATCTTATATAAAATATAAAATAATCTAAATCAATTCTTATGAAAAAATAATTATAATTATGTAGTTTACAGAAGGGTTCTACTTCTAAAATTTTATAACTTGTTACAAAAGGAAAATATTATTTAATAGAGCATGAAATCATTATTTCATACATTTTGGTGGTGTGGTAACATTCAAGAGATCTCTGAGGAACATGAAACACATATTAAAAAATAGTACTCAAACATTATAACATGTTTTATGATTTTGGGGTGAAATGACTAGATGGAGGGGTGATTTGGTTACCTAAATTTTTGTGATAATCCATCAGAAAAATATTAACAATATTTTTATAGGTACTTATGATTTTTTTCTATTTATTATTCGTACATTAGTTATTAAATGATAAATAAAATAGTAGAAGTTTTATTTTTATTCACACTCACAAAAACATTACATAACTCATAAATGGAGGCCTAAAAAATATGACATTGGGTTTCTAACTAGAATAGGTAGATTTTATAAGAAGAATTATATTTTTCTTGGAAAATATTCAAACCCTAACACCAATAATATTCATTATTTAAAATGTAAAAAACTAGAATAAAATTTTTATTTTATGTGAAAGGTGACTATTTGTTGAAGTGTCATGTGACATAGAGGAGTAGGTTTCATGTAGTGATGAAATTGGAATGGGGTGCATATAGAACCACTCATTTTTTGGCTTCACAATTCCATTAAGAAAGGGAATTTTTTGAATTAATGTGGGATATTTATTCATGTTTTATTTTGGTGAATTAATTGATGACATTAGGATAATCATCACCCCTATCAAATCAATCCTTACCTTCCATTGAATAATGAAATTACCACAAATTCCCTCCATATGGACGAACATGAATTGAGATAAATTAATATATACATTTCCTTTTTATAATTTGATAAATTAATCATATTCATTATTCTTTGTATTTTTCATTATTGAGGTGATAATCAATGTCAAGGAACATGATTTCATTATAAATATTCATAAAATTTCAAACATTTTATGACTTTTATTATTTATATGTTCGTTATTTCTCTATAATTCTAATCACCATTTATTTATAAAGGTAATTAAAAATAAATAAATTTACTATATTAAAAATAATATAATTAGAAAATTTGATCTAGTTTAATATTTAAATATATTAATTTTACTCCATATGGGAATGCACAAAAAATACACCAATCATGTATGAAATATTTCAATAATGTATTCTAGTAATTTTAGAAATATTATATCTATGAAATGATTCTTTAAATATAAGTCATTTTATATATTTGATTTATATATACTTCTACATATATAAATAAAAATGTTAGCTCAATTTTATTTATTATTTGATAATTGTACATTTTTATTTCGATTATTTTATTTCCATTATGGGAATAATTTCATGGTGGAACCTCTATATTTATTAGCATTTTTTCCAAATTTTTTATCTTGTGTGGTTTTTTCATGGTGATGAATATTTATAATAATTATCTTTGATAAAAATATTTTTAATTTTTTTCCTTGTATTATATATTCTAATATAATATTCATAAACCATTTTGAAATTCATCAACCTCATGTTGTTATTATATTCTCGTCTCATTCTCTCATTCTCTAATAAATATGTTATTCCTATGAAAATGGCCCTCTGGAATATAGTTTTTCTATTATACATTATTGAGTTTGTATGTGGTTTGTGATGAAATAATGGATGAAAAATAGATAATTCACATTTTTGGGATTATATGGGTTATGAAATGATGAGTTACATGAGATAAAAAAAGAATGGATGGTTGATTATTGAATAGATGATGATTAATAGATAAAAATAATCATTATGTTGTGTGATAGAGGCCCCATTTGTATTACAGTTTAGCAACACCAGCATTGAGGCAATAGAGAGATGAAACAACATGATTTATGAATTTTCAACTAATCGAGGTTCAAAATTTTGGATTAGTTATGGTGTCACACTCTTGGTCACACACAGTGTAGTATCTGATCTTTCACTAAATTGTTTAACATACCCATAATAAAACAGATCGTGTCACTCTATTTCATATATTATACATCTGGAGAATGAGTTCCTTAATGTATTCATAATATACATTCTATATGATGATGTGAAATATCCACATGTTGGGTTCCAAATAACAAATTCATGTAACACAATTAACTATGGATTAAAATATTAAAATAGTACATGATCAAATGGTGTATATTTCCTGTATTCCATGTATTCCATAGAAATTCCACGTACAATTTGGTTTCATGTTCCATGTACTTATAGGGACTTCATGTAATCTATTTAATAATTAATTACTATTCCTTCAATGTATTTATGTTTAATTCACAAACCAATTATACAACATTATAGTTAACCCATTTAAAACATACTAGGAACATTGACTTCATACAAATTGACCTACAGAATTACGCAATTTGTATTCCCCAATCACCTTATATTTCATCTACTATACTATACAAATTTTCTAATTGGTAATTTATAGTATTATTAAATATTTCTCTCCTAAATAGATGTTTTAGACACAGTAGTGTCCTATTATGATTATTTTCTTAGATATATCACAAGATTATCATTTTTATGGTTAATGGATGTTATTGATATTATGGTGTGGATAATTCCATTATCTTCAATCAATTGCATAGATTAAAATTGGTGGTGAGTGATTTTTTCTATTGAAATTGGGTTAATCATTTCCCAAATGTGTTTTGGTGTAGTCCACTATATATGTGGTTATAGTACTCTATAAGATATAAAATCAACTAAAGGCACAGTCTCCCATACACAACTGATGTATATATACTCGAATGTATGTTAGGGAATGTTCCCCTATCTGTGGGTTAATTACTATAACATTTGTTGGGAAAGAGACATCAATTTGTGGATTTAGATCTTCCATGTTTCCTAAATCATAGTTCACAATGTTAGTATGGTACAACATTGAACAATACATATATTCCTCAATGTGGTACAGTCCCCCTCTATTAATATAGATAGTTGACTTTATGTTATAGAAGATACTTTATTTAGGGTGAGAAATTCTAGGTCAATCAAATCATGGTTGTTTATGAATACGATATATTTGAGTTCCTTGGTTGATGAATTACTTCAATATGGTTATTGGCATTTTATAAAATATATTAGGATTGATTATGATGTGATTAGATCATTTTATAGTTTCCTCCAATGTTTTTTGGCATCATATTATGTTTATTTATACTCACCCTTTCATGTGATTCTAACCAAGACATTTATTGTCTTTAAAAAAGATTCAAAGTTTGGATTTGTACTCTAAGGGTCTAGTTGAGTTGTTTCAATGTGGGTCTTGATGGTGCTTGTTTTTAGTTTTTCTTGTGGCTGGAAGAGCTTAGGTTTCGTCGTAGAGTAAATATATTCCCACAATTCATGTTAGATCATTTACATGTTTAATGTCCCATAATTCCATTTATTTTTTTGAAAATAAAATAGGATTATTTCTAGATCAGCCTATGAGATAGTATGTGATTATGAGCCCTGGAGTGGGTGGTATGTATTGACCAACTATTTTTAATGTTCATTAAATAATTTAGTGATTGAGTTTTTTTATCTTTCAAACTAGTGTTTCAATTAAAAATATGAGGTCATTGTTGAACTCAGAGCATCAGGATTCACCTAGGATGGACCAAACATCGACTGGAACAGATCAACTAAAAAATATTGTTTAAGGACTATACAAAAGATAAAAACATAAAAAAAATTATTTTATTATATTTTTTCTATTATTATGCTGCGACTCATCATCATTTTCATGTAGTGATAAGGCGATGTTGAATCCCATTAGTGAACCTCACTAATGAATCAGTGGTGAGATGATGCAACATGTATGCTTCTTCATTTTATTAATTAAATATAGAGTTCAATGTTGATGAACAACCCTGTAATTCCTCTAACGAACAAAGAAAAGAACCTCCCCAATGAAAAAAGTCGGCGAATTAGATGATGGTGAAGACACCCTTGGTGAGTGGGTTCGGGACTAGATATTGATGGAAGATGATGTATGATCATCTTTGAGAAATGTCCTTTCCTAGGTAGGGGGGTTTTCTGAGAAATTTTTCTTCTCCACTTCATAAATTTAAAAGACGGATGCGGACTAACCCATGAACATGTTGATCATCAAGTCAATTGTTCCAGTGGGATGGTTAATGATGCCAGATAGAGGGTACATCTATCTTAGTGATTATTATTCTTTATTTTGGTTATTCATCATCCATATTATGAGAATTCATTAGGTTCAACAAGAATAAATACCTGGATTGTTCATTGGGTGTTCTTATGTTGTGACTCCTTCCTCGATTTCTTCTTTCTTTATTCCCATTATTCACTGTGCAATGGTCAAAGATGATGGCATACACAATCCAAGTGGGATCACGATGAAAAAATGGCCAACTAAACTAGGAATGAATGCCTGGCTAGGTGGGCCATGACATCGGTGAGAGGCCGCTGCACAAGGCCACAACAGCAGAAAGAGCCACTATCACCAAGGCCGGCAGAAATTGGGAGGCAACACCCCACAATAGTGTGCCCAAGCGGCCGAACCCGCACCCACCTGGCATCATCCGACCACGATGCAGTAGAGTAGGGTGGAGATGCCAACCGGTGGTACATCAACACGTCCACATACAGGTTGAGCATGAAGCTGATTTGGAAACATGGTCCACGGACCACATATGATGGAGGAAAGAGAACCATTTAGCTGTACACCATGAGGCAATTGAGTTGGTGGAGTGAACTGGACCACCATTGTGGGTTGGGCCGGTGGGGCGAACCCTGCCACTGGGTGTTCCGAGATGGCAGAGAACCCTCCCGAAGTTGTGGGGTGGGCCGGATTAAAATACTAGGCCTCTAGGAAGCCCGGTGAGATAGTACCGATTCGGCCGAGTCGGACCATGACGAATAATGTAGACAGAGGCACTGGGGTGACCGTGTAGGCTACACCCACGGCCGAAACGGGCCGGGTCTAGAAAATCCCAATGTGCCTCGACAATGGGCTGGGACAGACCGAGTCGGCCCAGACCCAACAAGGTCAATTTGGGTCTGCATGGTCAAACCAGGTCGGGTCTGGCAGTACCCCCAGATCGGGTTGGTTAGGTCAGTCTGACCATGTTTGATTGGGACGTAACACAATCGGCCCCTATATATGAAAATACCAAAATCATTCAGACTAGGAATCTTATTGATGTGTTGTCTGTGACGTTGGGTCCCTTGTGACGAGGTAGTAATTTGGGTATACAATAAGTGAGACTTCATGGATATTGATATGTGACTGATGGATTTTGGAGTAGACTTTCAATGAATCAACTTCACTATGAGGAGGAATCATACAAATGAATGTGACATGAAGAATATGATGAGAGGGACCTCATTGGTCGAGTAACTGAGTGGACCTCAGTGTTCTAGTAGCTCAGTGGACCACATTGGTCCCTTAGCAAAAAAGACCTCATTGGTTAAGTTGAGAGGTGGACCTTAGTGGTCTAGCTGCCGAGCATACCTTAGTGGTCAAGTAGCTCAGTGGACCATAGTGGTCCAGTAGCAGAGTAGACATCAGTGGTCCAGTAGCTAGTTGAACCTCAGTGGTCTAGTAGCCATGCAGGCCTTAGTGGTCTAGATGTGAAGTAGACCATAGTGATCCAGTACCTTAACGAACCTCATTGACTAATCTGGTATCACCCCCTCAACAATACCAGATAATTTAGCTATACGATTGAAAATCTTACTTTCAATACTTTGAGTTATACCTATTGTGAGATGTATTTTTTTGTGTTCTAAATTTTTTTTCATGCTTTATGGTATAAAGTTTTTGTTTTGAGGTCCCTGCTGAGTATTGGTATACCCTCTCCTACACGGGCTTCACCCGCATGTGTATTGTCTTGTGTTGGTGATCGATGCTCAACAAAGATCTTAGTGGCTTGGGACTAGGTGTTGCTCAGTGAGACTGGACATATGGGTCTACTTCTATGGCTACAGGAAGCTACCCTTCACCTACCCGTCATGTAGGGTCTCGAACAGATAGACCTTGGTAGTTTTACTTTGCTTAATAGTTCTGGGCTTCTATTTTGGCCCCTTTGTACATTAATTTGAATTATACTCTCAATATGTTTCTCAGTGATAGTTTTTGTTTACATTGTGTTTACTTTTCGAAGATTGAGCTTTGTGGATGTGGACATGTTTAAATGAAAATGACTTCCCTTTTTTGGATATTCCAATTCATTACTTCTCACCACACCCTAGATTATAGAGAGGATTGGGGTAGTCAAGAAAGGGGGCTTAGGTGGAAAGGTTGGGAAAAAATGGTGTAAAAAGAAAAGGATTTCCCTTTTGGGATATTATTATATTGTGCTAGTCTCCAGCCCCTGGCCTATTGAATTTCGGATTTGGGAAGTGACAAAACGTGCCCTGGGGGATGGGCCACGAGAATTTTGTATCATATGAGGATGGTTCTAACAGAAGAAATACGAGCATGATTTTTATGGGGAAATAGAGTTAAGTGTCTCCAGTTTGTCTTTCAGGTATGGGGGCCAAATATTTGTGTGGCGGCCAATGTATCCATACACCGGGACCCAAAAATCTACTTTCCAACTTGGTCCATGAAAACAGTAGTTTCATGCATATTTGAATGTTTTATCATGATCTTTCTGAGTTAAATTTATCTCACTAGGTATTCTATATTAATCATGATTCATCTTGATCTCTTTTAGGATTCCTCTTTATAGATAGGTATCCAGTGTTCTAGTGCCTCTCCATGTGGATTCTCTATAGGGAGATCTGGCCTCGATGTAGAGATTGTTTCCCATGATGGTAACTTTTGGATGTTTCCCAGTGATACCACCGACTGTTGGTAATCCATAACTACTGGTTCTACCTGTAGAGGACACACATATGCCCATTTCCTTACACGAGTTCTATAGGTAGTGACCTCCCAGGTTCAGGGGAGATATAGATGCTCAGGTAGCTATAGAATGGATTTAGGCAGTGATGCGAGTTTTCTGATTAGTGAGAATAGCACATGACTAGAGATAACATCTATCTACGAGCCTTCTACAGGGCATAGAAGGGAGGTGGTGGAGTTTAATAATCCAGACGCCTGAGGAGGCAACCCCCACCTAGTTTGACATAAAGAGACAATTTTTGGAGGATTTCTTCTCTGTGACTTCATGGTCAGTGCACTTATCAGAGCTACTTCACATACAATATGGTTGACTAATAGTGGCTAAGTACTCTACGAGGTTCAAAGACCTCTCTCATTACTCAACGGATATTGTAAGAGACCCTTTATTCATATCCTAAAACATTGATCAGGGATTCTGATAGGAGATTTGGGAATTGAAAATTTCCTTTAGAATCCATACACAGGGTGGGGTGTCAGAGTGATCTCTACAAATGGATACCTTCCTCGAATAGAAGTCACCGATGGTTGGAGATATCATCAGATGACAAGTGGTCGAGTTATCCACGGAGGGTAGACAAAAGATGGCACAGAGGCCCAAACGGGCCAGAAATTTTGGAGGACGACCCTAAGACTCATGGATTGTGGAATGAGGCACCTGGGGATGAGGGAGTCATCAGAAGAGTAGTGTTTTCTATTCATTCAATAGTAAGGGTCGCATGGATTGGTACAGCCCGACTCACATCATAGAGGACCTAAAGATAGCCCAGGGACCACTAAGACAGTGGAAGAGGTAGGAATAGGATGGTACGCTTGGTGAAAAACATGGAAGATAAGAAATATGAGTGGATGGAGATGGGCGTAGGTACATGGTATTACCAACACCACCTCATGGTGGTCGACCACGGGCTCTAGGAGTAGGTTCATAGAGGTGGGCTCAACTTCAGGCCATCGAGGCCTACGGTCACGATGTCACAAAGATTATACGATGTAAGAACTATGTCTTCTCCTCATTAGTTATTGTTCTTGTAGGTATAGGTTACAATCCCTCCTTCCTTGAGGAAAACCTTTTTTCATCTCAGATAATCTGATCGATCCATTAGATTGATCCTTATTATTAGAGATTCATGTATGATGGGATTCAACAATCACACGCTAGTGTGAACAGTGTGAGCATACTCTTGGATGTGAGAGAATCTATTGTGATCTATTAATAGTGTCATCGATATATTATGATTTCATTATAGGTATGGACTGGTTATCCACATTTCACGATCAAATACACTATTTTGTGTATAGAGTGTACTGTGTTTGCAGAGATGGGACCAAATTTTCCTTCACCAGTGAGATAGGGAATCTTGCATTGCTAAATTGACTCACCCATAGTGATAACTCAGTAGTTGGATAACATGACCCTCTGTGGAGTGGATGACACCAATACACAATTTCCTATAATGGTGAATGGTTATGAGGATGTCTTTGTAGAGGATGTTCCAGGACTACCACCTCGCATAGAGGTAGACTACTGCATTGATCCATACCTAGGGACGACACTGATATCAACACCTATATATCAGGTGGCATCCTTAGAGCTCGTAGAACTGAGGGTATAGTTGGAGGACTTGTAAAGGAATCAGTTCATAATGCCTGACGTTTCACTATGGGCATCCTCAGTGATGTTTCCCAAGAGGCCAGATGGTAGCTTGAGGTTATGATTGGACTTCTAACACCTAAACTGGGTGACTGTGAAGAACTAATATCCTATACCAAGGATTTATGACCTCTTAGATCAGTTGAATGAAGAGATATGGTTCCCAATTACTGACCGTAGATCAAGCTATCAATATATTTGGTTACAAGATGAGGACATCATGATGATGTTTTTTATATGTTTCTATGTCTACTACGAGTACATGGGGATGTTGATTGGTGTGAAGAAACCCACATTAGGGTTCATGGGACTCATGAAAATGATCATATACCCATACATAGATAGTTTTATAACGGTTTTCATTGATTTCATCTTAGTATATTAATCTTCAACGGAAGAGTACACGAAACACCTAAAGATGGTTTTGGACACACTATGAGACAAATAGTTTTATAGAAAGTTCACAAAGTGTGAGTTATGGATAAGAAATTCTCATCATATAGGACATGTTAGGACCCATGATTATCCTTGTTTACTTATTTTGGGTTGCGTTTCATTATTTGAATACCATTCATAGATATAAGCATGATTTAATTAGGTTGGTACCTTTATTTATTAGATTACATTTTGATATATTATATATAATAGATATGTATTTATTTTTACTATTTTATTGGGTAAGGCCTCTCAGTTGTGTATTGCGTCTATTTACTGCTTGTCCCCAAACCATGGAAAATATGAGTTGGGCCCTGGTTGGGAAACTCCATATACTTTTTATATATATGGGGTCTTAGTGGTATGGGTCCTATCAAAATTGATATAAGATATATTCATGTAATTTTTATGATATATCATTAAACAAATCAACATTAATTATTAATTCATTCATATTTAGTAGAGAAAAATATTAAGGTGGAATAAAAATTGATTTCATAACAATATATAACTATGTTAAAATATACACATCACTATTAGTATGAAATCCTGAAAATATATTAGGAAAACATCTAAAATGAGATAAATCATAGGAGGTAAATGATGGGTTTAGTTCTATGTAAGGCCCTATAATTTTAAAATGGGAATATCATGTTTTGTAATATATATGAAATGAATCAAAAATGATATAATATAATGAAAACCCAAAGAATGTATGATGGATTTATTTTTAAATAAACTCATTCTCATTGATTGCTTTTTATTCACACAACCTCGGTGTTAAAGGAATCGTTGTGCTCTATTAAAATTTTATTATTTACACATGACCATAAAATCCAAGCCATTTTGTTGGAGGGTATGAATAATAATGACTAAAATATGAGAATTATACATTTTAAAAATTTATAAAATAAATTTATTTTTTATCTATTTATTATAAATAAAATAAAATTCATTATATATAATAAAACAGATTTTCTAAAAAGAGTATTTTTCTATAAAATTAGTCTTGATTTTGAAATGTACTTTTAAATTAATTTTAACCGAAATTAAAAAAATATATTTTAAAAAAAAACTTCATTGTTGATAACATCTTATCTATATTATCTAATGGTTATATTTTGGGATTTTTCATAAAATATTGATTTTTCAGTGAATGGTGAAAAATATCAATTTTTATAATGCAATCAATAGAATAAGTTACTTAAATGTACCATTATTACTTATGTTTTATTTAATATAAAATAATTACTATATATTACTATTTAATATAATTAATTTCATTTGATTTAACCTTATACAATATTCTAGTATAAGCATATTTTTTTGGTTGAAAACAAATTTTTCAAAAAATGGTTTGAAAGTGGACAATTCAACCCATTCTAATTAGTAAAATTGAAATCCTAGTGATGAATTATTAAAATGAATTTTTTTTAATTATACATCAAATATTGTATGTTTAAATTCATATAAATATTATTTTTATTCATACAGTTAATATAATATAATATTTTCCGTAACAAAATCATTTCTAAAAAATGGTTTATTTATCACCACAAGAGGGTTAATTTAAAATTCAATTGTTGAATTTATGTTAATTAAATTTGGATAAATCAATTACATACTTATAATATGAATGAATTAAATTTTCTAATATGTTCACCTTAATGTTTTAACCTTGAGAGTTATGAATGCAGTAAAACTTTTTTATAATGGTTAAGGTAATAATAGGTTTATCCGGAGGATGATGTTAGAAGATAATGATTAAAGTACCCATATAATTATAAAAAACACATTATATTTTAGTATTACAACATTAACACCTATTATTTTCAATAATGAACAATTTTTTTACACTTTTTCCATGAGATATATGTGGGTATAACTTTTTTATTTCACGAAATTCATTTCTGTTATCTCCCCCACTTATAAAAGGCCACCATCTCCCCTCTTCAATTCACACTTCCAAAACCTATTGAATTTGAAAATAACACAACAAAAATTTTCCATAAATCTCTCAGGATATTTTAGAGTCTTTATTTAGTTTATTAATCACTTATATGAAGGATTTATTTATAAACATAAAGAGAATATTTATTAATGAGGTAACATTATTTAAAATGAATATTTTTTTATTTTTTCTTCTATATCCTTAAAATAATCTTAAAATATAAAAATATAATAATAAATTTATATGTATATGTTATTATTATATTTTATAATCGACATCCATCCCTAATTCCACCAAATGGGATATAATAACATTGATCCTTTGTACGGTGATCTACCACCTCTCGAACCGATGTTATTCGTTTTCCAACACCAACATTAAATTATATATATAATTATATATTTCAAATTTTTAAATTATATTTCTCAAATTAGGATAATTAATTAATTATGATATCACATATACCTTCGTGTATTTCATTCTGTGGGGTTACGATAACGTCACTCGGGTGTACAGACTACTACCACCTAGTGATGCATGGTGATTTGTTTTTTTCTTACACTTTTCATGGTATGTATTATTGGATAATATTGTGAATATATGTGATATTTATGTCTAGAAAATAATTCTATAGATATAGTATCATATCTAACATCCCTCCTTCCCAACTGCAGGTAAATATCAATATCTCTATTGTATACATGTGGTCTACCGACTCCACGCACTAGTTTGAAATGTTATTCACTTTCTTACATGGATGGTAATAATTTATTATTTGATTAATATAAATTCTATATATAAAATATTAATTATTATATAATTTTCATCTTGTTTTTATTTTCATTTAATTCCATCCATCGAAAAAATGGAAATTGTGTTCATGTGTACGTATAGTCTCCTTTCACAATGAATGATGTAATTAATTTTCTATCTATAACATTAATAGACATATATAAGTACATATATAAATAATATATATGTCTTTAATATCATAGTTATAATTATTGAGACTATATATCCATTATAAATATAAGAAAACCAGAATTTCCAAACTAGAACATACATGAAAAATAATGTAATTATCAGAAAAATAATGATTTTTAAAAATAATTATTAAAAAATGGTAAATAATTACCTATATGTAAATAAAATATAGAAATAAATATATTAGTATGGTTATTTAATATATTTATAATAATCCTACGATAGTTTTAGACAAAAAAATTAGAGTCAAAACTGATGTGAGGGTTTCACATCCCACCTTTAATTTTGTCTCACATATATGATCTTGACCACTTAATCCATTAGTGTGTTGTATATTATTCCCCATTTGATATTTAATTTCAGGAACATATTTATCATCATGTTTATTAATTTTTCATATAATGATGCTTTTTGTAGAAGTAATGAATTTCTTGAAAGGCATAATTAATTTCTCCAAGAATGATTCAAATTAGAAATTTTCGTTATCTAGAACACTACTAACTATAATGGCATAGTATAGAATAAATGTGTGGGAAAACCCACAGAGAGATGGGAATGAAGTGGTAACAAACATTGACTAAAGGATATGTCACTCACATTCATTTTTTATAATTATACTACGAAGGAAACAAACATAAATAATGAAAATTGAAAGTACAAGACAGGGTAATCACTTTCCAGGGGTGGTTATTCGATATTAATTATGTCATCATTACTCAAACAATAATTATATGACATACTCGTTTAATCAAACAATTTCATCGATAAATGAAATTTTAATTTCCAATCAAACTACCCTATAATTACAACTCATCATGAAATTAGGAATCAAAAAATCAAAATTTTATTTAGTTAAAATATCTAAAAGAAGAAGATAAATTCAATTAAATGATCATGAAAAAATTATATCAATAATATTGGAGTTCATTATTTATTGAAAACATATTGTTGATGAATCAATAGAGAATAAAATAAAATTTCATCCAAAACATGATACTATATCACAAAATCATCATTACGAGCAAAGATCAATCAAACATAATGGAACATAACCCCTTTTAGTGATTCATCTACACCCAATGGGTTTTAGCCAACCATCATTGGGTGATTTCAATAAAAAAGTAATCCAAAATACATATTGAATATGTTAATAAATAATTAATTAGAAAATAATAAAGGAAGGAATGATATTGGAATTAATGAAAATAGAATTCAACATCTTATGGATGATGGATGAATAAAATAAATGAAAAATGGAATGAAACCCTCATGAATGGAAGACTCCTAGTGGTCACGCCTCCAACATTGAATTGAATGGAATTATTTAATCCCATGTTCATACATCATATTTATAAGAATCGATGTCATCCTTGAGCCTCCCTAAGTCCAAAACCACATTTAATGGTCATTTTGTTAAAAAGAATAATTAGAAAAATAAATAATGATCCGATGTAAATTTACCTTTTTTTTGCTATATTGGGCTATTACACATTGTGTAGTGGGTATTCACATCATGTATTGTTGATCCGGGATTTTTTTCTTCAGCTTTGGAATCTATACATATCTCACCATAATCTCTTTCAAGATCTAGAATTTTGACTCCATTAACAATGAGAATTATAGAATCATGACATTTATCTTCCTTCAATATTTATCCTACAAGAAAAAATTGATTTAAAAGGATATATGTCATTTATTGGTGAAACATGTCAGGTAATGGCTTCATGAATTTAAATTCTTCATGAAATTTCATTACATTAATATCTATTTCATCTGAAATAATCTAATTTTTTCCTCAAAAAACACATGATGATCATTCTAAAAATCTAGGGTCTGGTCATGTAGGATGCGAAGTAGCATGAAGTGTCATTTTTCTCCTTATCTTCCACGTTTTACATTATTTTCTCAAAATTTCAATCTTCTATAAGAATTTTCATATCATTACAATATGGGATAGATTTTAAAACAAACCAATTAATATTAAATGAATTCATATAAAAAACCCCATCAAAATATTTATACAAAATAGAGATACCAAAAAGCACAACACTGAAATCTTTTCTCATCCTTAAGAAAACCATCAACATCAAATCACCACGGGTCTATAAATCAACATTGGAATTTTTGAATTATAATGCTCATAAAAAAATTATAACTGAAAATTTTAAAAGAACAACACATATCTAACTAAATAATCTAAAAAACATCCCTCATTTAAAATGGAAAATTCACAACATTTCCAAAATTGTACTCATTTTTTTCAACCTTTCCCCACACCCATTCCATTTATTATTTACCTCAGAATTAAATTTTCTACAAATCACTCAAGGTATTAATTTAAATTGAGTTATTCTCATACATCATGTACATGATCATAACCATATTCTTTCATTGAATATACTCTCTCAATTACATAAATACATATAACACAATATATCTTAATGTATTTTAAATAAGTATCAAATGACATTGTGGTTAAGGGTAGGTATGTAAAACTTTTAAAATCAAAGATGGCTCAAAGAGGTGATTAACTCTAAAGTAAAATTCATAATATTCAAAATAATAAAACTTTTAAATTATATTTATAAAACATAATTTCATCTCGCACACCCTTACTTTCCTGAACCACAAGCTAAATTCTAACATAAAATTTAATAATAATAAATTATAACCCTATCCTATAGTTTTTTTCTTCTTTTTAAAAGTCATGATTTGAATAAACCTCAAATCCTCTACATAACCACATACTACAAAAATAATTGATCCAGAAAATGGTGATTTTTTATTCTCACATTTAAAACCCATTTTTTATTTATTTTGTAATATTCCCAAGGATATGTCTTACATCCACCATCTACCCACATATTATTTTGAGATCCCAGGTCTAATGATGGTAACTTTTGATCTACTTGAAAAATAAACCAATTTTTCACTTTTTATTTATTTTTATTTTTCTACCACAAGGGATATATCATGGAATATAATTTATGTAAATATGATCCATCACAAAAATGCCATGAAAAAATAATATTGTCTTCCCTCAAAATATCACAACCCATATCCACTATAAAAAACCCCTCCCCAACAACCATTCAATTGAATATTGAGAAAAATAAAATGATATGTGTATGAAAGGAAATAATTTCTTATAAAATGGATTAATACTAACAAGGTAATCCATTGAATATATGGGGTGAAGGAGTATCAATGTGCATGTGGGTCTCAAGAAAAAGTCCTTATTTTAAAATTCTTTAATCATTTCAAAAGATAATCTATACTATCGTAGATTTGATAATGTAATAATGAAAGTTCTAGTAGGTTTACATTCCCCATGTTTCACTCAAGAAATATGATTAGAAAATTAATAAATTATTAGTAAAGAATCCCCTCGGTACTGGGAATAGAAAATGAGTCAAATGGGTCATGGAATGAAAATCAGTAATCAGTTTTCTTAATGAATTATTCTAGGAATCAACATCATGAAAATCAATCACATCATTAATAATTTTCATGAAATCTAAAATTAAAGAAAGAATATGACATTAAAAATATCCATTTAAATATTTCTCATTTATGGGCATCAAATTTAATACTTTACCAAATATTAAAATATTTTTCCTTGATACTGATGCCTCCCATATGAGTGTGTAAAGGGAAAAAAATTCTACCATTTTTCTGGGTGAATATTTTTCAATTTAGTTGATGCAACAATTATGTTCATTATTTTTTCTCAAATCTTTTGCTAGATAAAACTAGGGGTGAAATGATTTAAAATAGTTAAAAACACTACTCTCCTTCCATTTATTCTCTTGAATCGTTCTTTAGTTTTTTTAAGACTAGGTTAATGACATGTAATGTTATTAAATTACATGTAATGGTCACATGAGGTGAATTGTTTCTTTTTTCAATACATTAATCAATTCATGATTCTTCCTTCCAAGGACATGAAATATAAAAATAAATAGTAAATTTGTTGGCCATTGAGAATTTAAAATATTTTAATAATGAAGGTAAATAGGCCATCCATAGAAAGATTTATTTAAAATAATAAAATAAATATATGGGATAGAAATCAATTTTATAATCAGGGTTGCATCTCGGTAGGAGATCTTTTTTTATAGTTGTTCAGCATAACCGTTTACCAATGATAGATAATTAAAATATGGTACAAAGGAAACCATTTTGTATTTTCTCACATCTAACTATTTTTTGAATATGTTGTATTCTTTATCTTTCTCCACTGTTAGTTTATAATGACTAGTGGTTGGATGGAATTTTATGATGGATGTCTTGAAACATAAAAAGAAAGTGAAATCTGAATAGATTTTGTAGTCTTCTGACACCACCACTTCATCATAATTATTTTCTATTTTATATATATCTAGAATGAATTATTGAATTTTAGCTTCAATTATCTACTTTGATTCCTGAAATTGAATGAGGGAGTACCATGTTTCGTCAGTATAATGAACAACAGTGACTTTAATGCATGTTTTTCCATTATCATCTTCCATAAATTTATCTTCTTTCATTGATTATATATAATTAATTTCTTTGACCTACTCCTCTTATTCCTATTCTACCATCAAAAAAAATTCAACAATTTTTTTCCTCTTCTTCATGCCGTTGTAAATGTAACTCTATTTTTTATTCATTATATTTTTGTATGCATTGAAAGGATTCCTCAGGTTATGATAATTTTTATAAAAATATAAATTTTCCTTTTTCAATGTTTCCAACATACTTTATTAAATTTTCATTGTTCTCTGCCACTGATTTTTCATCCATTTTTTTCTATAGTATTAACATCCTCCACATTTTTATCATATTTGTCTTTAAACTAATAAATCCATGTATTATATTTTATTGGTAAGTTTTACACAAGGGAATTTAAATTTTAAATAACATGATAATTATGTGTAATCAATTCTTCCTGATCATTATGTTGAGCTTTATTATTATCTATCTTCTGATGCAACACTAGAGTAGTTTTGTTGGGAAATGTATCTTTTCTTTCATCTATGTTCTTCTCTGAGTTACTTCTATATCAACAACATGGAATTACTCCATGTATTAATATATGTAATCATTAAAAAAAATTGTATATACATTATAAAAAATTGGTAAGTGAAAATTAAAATTAAAAATGTATTGGGAATGGTTAGTTGAAAATTATCTCTATTCTCTGAGTTCAGCCCCTATATTGACCATCGTTTTCCCCCACATCTGTACATGAGGAGATCAATTTGAATAATCATTCATTGAGGTCAATAACATGAGTTCTTTGAAATTATGAGTTTTAATGAGTTCACTTCTCAAACTAGAAATTTCCTTTGTAGGTTTGATAATAAAGAGATAATCTATTATACTGATTGTATGTGACATTCCACTATAGTGGTTAAAATTATCGATAATCAGAAGAAAACGAGTCACTCTAGCCATCATTCTTCTATGTCTTCACATCTGAATTCACTACTTCCCATGTGATAGGATACTCCAGATATTCAATGTGTTTTATTGGTGAAATGTAATAAAGGTGATATGACATGCAATTAATGTTCCAAAACACCAATAACATCTATGGGTGTAAAAATAAAAAATAAAAACAATTAGAAATAAAATTAAAACAATAATACTATTCTAAAATCAATAAATTTATATATGTTAAGAATAGTATTTTATCTAAAAAATAGGTCTCAGTCACCCACAAAAATCTTTATCTCCCCATCTTCAGCACCCAAATTTGATGTTCCTGAAAGGTGTCATTAATTCTTCCAAGCAGGATTCAAATTAGGAAGTTTTATTTTCCTAAAACGTACTAACTACAAAGGTGTATTATAACATATGTGCGAGGTAGAACCCACAGATATCGCGGAACACAATGATTTAAAATGTGGACTAAATATTAAGTACCACCAAGATCAGTTCTTTATAATTCAAATAATGAAGAAAATTTTAATAAATGAATTCTCAATGAAAATTATAGGATAGGGGAATCAGTTTCCTTAGGTTGTTTTTCAAAATTAATTAATTCATATATACTCAGAAAAAAATTATTTCAAATAGTTATGCAACCAGAATAATACATTGATAGAAGAAATTGTCATTTCCTTTCAAACAAACCTAGAATCCCAACTCATATTGATCATTTGATTCAGAATATCTAATGTGTATTTAGTTCGCCCGGGAGAAAGTTGAATATTAATTCAATTAAATGTTCATAAACAAATTATCTTAATTATATTAGAGTTCATCCATTATTAAATATTTATGTTCAATGAATCAATGATTAAAAAAATAAATGTGCATTGAGAACATGATATTATCAAATTAAATAATCATTAATAGAAGATAAAAAACAATGATTATACCCAACAAATTTAGTGATTCCTATCTCCCCAATGAGTTTTACCCAACCATCATCGAGTGGTCATCAATGACAATTAAACCCAAATATATAGGGATGTGATTATGAAATAAATAATGTGAAAGAATAAAGAAATGAATCATTTTGGAATTAAGAAAATAAATTGAACAAGAAGAAATAAAGGAAAATGCAAACAAAATAAATAACCTATCTATGACATCATTTTAGTGATCGCACCTCAAACATTGAATAAAATGGATTGCCTCAATACAATGGTTGGGAATCCTATTTATAAAATGATATTCTATCCATGGACCTCCTATAGTAAAAAACAATGTTTCATGGCTATTTAGGATAAAACATTTTTTAAAATACCATTGTTGATTTGTTATAAATTCCACATTTTTTGCTATATTGGGAAATTAAAGAACGTGTAATGGGTATTCATTTTGGTTATTTTTGATCCATCATTTTTTCCACGGCTTTTGAATCCTTATGTATTATAAATGAATTTCATATGTGATTTTGAATTTTCTGTCATGACTCGACCCCTTGGGCCCCTATTGTGAATACACCATGCCCACTTTCCATTGGCTAGGGGATGACGACTAGCACTGGAAAGGTATATCCCTGAAAATGGGAAGTCATTTCCTTTAATCCTGCAAACACATAGAACAAGAACCTGACAAGATACAAACCAACTTGTAATATTATAGTAGTAAAAGTGTGTACTGAAAGTAAAGGGAATGGAATACAAGCCCAACAAAAAAGATACAACTAAAAAAGAAAACAAATCCTGATATCATCCACTAAGGATCCTACTAGAAGGGTAGTTACTCCTTCTCTCTAAAGCTCTCCACATCAAGCAGTCACCTCCATGTACTGCATGGTCCTGGCTCCCTAAAGTCTCATCGAAGCTGCTCGTCATCTACACAGGACACAACAGGGTGTGGGGGAAGCCCGTGCATGTGTGAGTATAACAATACCACGTATGGACCCCAATACCCCTGAAGGTCTCTTAGAATTCCACAAAGGAAAACCACAATGCATGATCTCAATAAAAAATCACAAACCAAATGACTCAGCTCAAACGATGTATACAACTCATATATCGGGAATAATGATAATTGGTCATAAGATATATCATTTTATTACAGTAGGAAGTTTCCACAACTATAGCAGGATGGGTTTGTTCAATTATTGATCCACACAAGGTCGTATGTCGGTAATCCATGATGGGCGGCTAAAAGGCTTGTCCACGTTGGGTTGTACACAACTCTTGTTATTCAAATTAAATCTACACATAAGATTTCCCACACTCAGTGCACTTGAGTTCAACAGAATATGTTCATAAACATATCGGTCATGCCTCAACATCTACTAAGCTTCACAAAGGGGTAACTAAAAGGACCACCATATCATAAGGGTTCCAATGCGATAGATGCAGATTCAATCCGACACTCGATCTGTGATTTATAAGTGTTTCAGTATCGAGGTCCGCGTTGGATTTAGGTTCGATCCAGGATAGACATACCCCAAAATTCTCCAAAAAATAGGTGGTGTATCCCAAAAGGACATTCTTGTTCAAAGGATTCCATCACCATAGATGGTTTGTCAAACTGACGTCTGGTTTCTGAGTTACGAGCATTTTAGCATATCTGGGCCAAAAAGGATCTGGGTTCAGTTTGACCCAATCAGACCAGCCCGAGACACCCTGAACTGGGTCGACCCTACTCAGTATGGGTCTGACTCAGCCCAGGCTGAACTGGATGGGCCGACTCGAGTGTGGTATTCTACGGACCGGCCAGACCCGCTTTGGCTGGGTGTGACCAGCCGGGCTGCACAGGGTTGGATCCCCCATTCTGAATAGAAAAATTGTCCATTTGGGTATACAACGGTGGCCCCACATGGCTATTCTCCCTATCAGTGGGACCCATGGGGTGGTGGTCTTCCCTCTGTTGGGGTACAATGCGACAACCTCCTTCCACAGCGCATGACTGTGTGCCACCCTGCTGCCAACGTGGCCGGTGCCAGTGCCACGATGATGGGGCTTCCATGGGAAACTGGTTGAGCTCTGCTGGACCAATGTTCTTCTTATTGCACCTATGGGACTTCTGGGATGCTTCCATCTCTGTGTGGCTCCATGATTTAGGATTCGGTGAATTTTAAAGTCTACCCCCAAAGAACGTGACAAAAAACCGAAAACAATGGAGGGTCTGAGCCTTGATCGCATGGCCCGCACCCTTTATGTTTGCAATTAAACATGGCTGTTATAATCAGAAAATAAAAAGATAAATTTTAACCATGTTCAAAATAATTCCCTCATTATCCACCAGTAGTTTTGTGCAAATTACAGATTAACAAATTTTTGGTTAATCTGTATTCTCCATGTCTTTGAAGAATGATATATTGAAACAATTCACATGAATATAATTAGAAACATTTACCAGGAATTCATAGGGTATGTCATAGTTGTGGAAGAAGAATCCACGTTTGTTGAATCCACAGGCGTACATCACCCCGGATAAATTCCTCTAACTTCTTCGTTCAAGCCTTCATTATTCATTGGAGGGGTTGATCATTGGAGATTCATCGGAGTTCTTCTGTTCTATGATATAACCACCCCACGATCCATTAATCTTGCTCTTTGACAACATTGGAATATTTAAAAGGAGGAGTTAAGGGTTAACTCTCAATTTAGTTAAAGGTTTCATTAATTTGTGTTATTAATAAGCCTTATTAATTTAACGAGGATTGGTTACATAACCTATGTGTAACTAGGCATTTAATATCCCTCATAAAATGACCAAAAAAATCCCTGGTCCCTGCCACCATCATCTCAAGAGGTGGTAGAAAAATAAATTAACATATTATGTTATTTAATTATTCATTCAAGAGGTACGTAAAACTATCTTTTTCACCTGACTAACTACAGTCGAAGTCAACCCTCCCTTAATCGAATCTCGGTGCTTTGAGTTCAACAGTGCCCTCAGAGCACACCAAGCCACAGAATCCAGTGCCATCAATTTTCACAAACTCATAATAACAACAAATAATTTTAATAAAATTAAAATTGAAATTTTGGAACTTAACATTCTCCCCACCATAGGTATTTTTTCCCCGTAAAGCTACAAAAAAACTAGGAAAACAAATGAGGGTATTTAGCATTCATCTGTTCCTCCCGCTTCCATGTGCTCTCCTGGAGGATCCCGTGCGGCCACCGAACCCACACTAGAGGAATTGACCGCCCACAAATGACCCACTAATATTGATCTTGTATATCCACTGGGAACTCTGCAATCATTTCCCCATCGCCAATGTCTTGCTCTCCCTAGTCGATAATATGTGATGGATCATGCACATAACTCCTCAACTGCGACACATGGAATACATTATTCAACTAGTGTATCAGTGGGGGAATAACTAGAAAGTATACCACCTCACCTATTTTGCTGAGGATCAGGAAAGGTCCAATGAACCACATAGTTATCTTGTCGCCCCTGCCAAAACTTTGTATTCCTCGATGGGGTGAGACCCATAAGAAGACATGGTATCTTCCTCAAAATATAAGGGTCTCTGTCACTTTAAGGCATAAGACCTCCACCCGCTCTGTGCATTCTTCATCCTCTTCTGGATGATCTTCACATTCTCTGTGGTTTCCTATACCAACTATGGACCCATAAGTACTGACTCCCCTAGGTATGTCATGTATAGTGTTGATCTGCAAGGTCACTTGTACATGGACTCAAATGGAGACAAGCCGATGGTGGAGTGATAACTATTGTTCTAAGTGAACTCCGCCAGTGGAAGGTGGTTCTCCCAGGTACGTCCAAAATCAAGGACACAAGAACGAAGCATGTACTCGAGTGTATGAATGGTCTGCTCCGTCTGACCATTTGTTGGAGGATGAAAAGCAATGATCAAATGTAACTGAGCCTCTAATGCCTCTTGTAATCCCTTCTACAATCGTTATTTTAAACAAGTTTCATGATCTGAGATGATCATTGATATCACCTTGTGATTCCATACAATCTCAATTATATAGATTCATGCAATATCTCTACTGATTCCTACTCTTGGATGGGTAGAAAGTGGGCTGGCTTGGTGAGTCATTCAACGATCACCCAAATAGAATCATGGCATATGGACCTATGTGGATGTCCTATCACGAAGTACATGGATATAACATCCCACTTCCATTTCGACAACTCATGTGGTTGAGATGAGCCTGCTGGTACCTGATGCATGTCCTTCACTTGATGACACATGAGGCATGGTGATATGAACACTTCCATTACCTTCTTCATTCACTGCCACCATTACTAATTCTAGAGTTCATAGTACATCTTTTCCCCTCCATGTTGTACAGCCAATGGGGATGTGAGAAACTCCCTTAACACCTCCTCTCGTAGCATCACTGGTACCATGGTGCATCCTCTGAAAAGGATGATGTACTCACTACCTTTAAAAAACCCATCAAGAGAATGTCATGAGGTTATTAGAACGTGTCAAGAATCATATTATATATCCCCAAGCTATGCCTCCTAGACTCGCTGATAGAGTGGGGGACTAACCTTCATACACATGAGGAATGCTGCTCCATCAGTATCCACGAAGGATAACTGCAACACGGTTAGCTGCTCTGTCGCCTCACTCAAATACTATACACGAGACCTCCTACTAAGTGTGTCTGCCACCATATTCCCCTTCCTAGGAGTGTATAATATCTAAAAGTCATATTATTGGATAACTCTATCCATTTTCGTTGTCTCGGGTTGAGGTCATTCTATGAGAAGATTTTCCAGGGACTCTTGTGGTCGATGTAAACTATAAATCGTTCACCCATCAACTAGTGACAACACATCTTCAGCAAAAATAACACTCCTGCAAACTCCCATTGATGGGTAGAATAATTCTACTCATGCTATGAAAACGATCGTGAACCATAAGTGATCAATGCTCACTCCTCCATCAGTACATAACCTAGCCTTGTTCAAGATGTGTCGCAGTAAACTACATACCCAATGCCCTCTTCGGGTAGCATCCAGATGGGGGCACTCGTTAGTCTCTACCTCAGCTCTAAGAAGCTCTGATGGAACTTATCTATCCACAAAAAAGATTTCCCCTTCATCATCAATGTTGAAAAGGGTGATGATACCATAGAGAACTCAGGTACGAATCTCTGGTTATATCTAGCAAATCCTAGAAAACTTCACACCTCGGTCACACTCCTGGGTGGATCCCATGAAGCCACTACCTCTATCATCACCAGATCGACTGCAAATCTAGCCTCTGAGATAATTTTAACAAATAAGTCGACTTACTTAGTCCAGAATAGGAACTTCAATAGCTTTCCATAAAGATGGTGCTCTCAGAGTGTATCTAGAACTGTTTACATTTGTGTGGTGGTCTCCTCCTCCAATGTTCAGTAAACTAAGATGTCGTCAATAAAGACCACCAAAAGGTGATCAAAGTAAGACTGGAAGATTATGTTCATGAGCCCCAAGAACACTTATGGAGTGATGGTCACACTGAAGGGAATCACCAAGAACTCATAATGCCCTTACAGACATCTGAAGGCAGTATTCGGTACATTCTTGTCCCGTGCCCAGAGTTGATGATATCCTGATCTGATGTCTATCTTCTAAAACCATCATGAACCATTCTATTGGTTAAATATATAATAAATTCCCATGTGTGGATAATTGTTCTTCACAGTCACCTGGTTCATGTGCCGATAGACCACACAAAGCCTCAGAATCCCATCGGCCTTCTTGGAGAATACAATTGGGAATTCCCAGGGAGAAACACTAGGCCTTAAGATCCCATTTATCATTAAATCATCCAGCTGTACCAGCAATGCGTGATGATCCGCGGGTGCCATCTGATATACTAGTGTATATATAGGTGTCGTCCCAGGTATAGGTCTTTGAATAAGTCTATGTCTCTGTAAGGAGGATGTCTTGAAGCATCACCTAGTGAACTGATGAGTGATCGGATACACCCTATCTAGAGAAAGTCCATATTGAGGTACAAATATTTCCTTATTACTGGAGAAAGAAAACCAAGTCCCATCTTCTGAGACACATCACACTTTTTCCCTAAAATAGTCAATCTGAGCAAGGATCATGGATAAAAAGTCCATTCCCAAGATGAAATTGCAAATCCTCGACGCTACTACTAGCAGATCCCAGCCAAAGATCTCACCTCATATAGTAATCTCACACTTCTGGAACTAGTGTGTGTTCGTTTAATCCTCTCACATATGAGTCTTTAATCGTAAGGATCATGATATTGGATCTACCGGAATCTCTGAGATCTGAATGAGATCCCTAGAAATGAAAGAGTGACTGGAACCTGTGTCTATTGGTATTGTAGCTAGGGTATAGTAGACACATATCATACCTTGAATCATCTCTGGAGCATCGTGGTCGTTGGCCTCAGTAGCCTAAATCTATTCTCGTCCATGTCTGCATTCTCCATGAGTTCGGGGAGGACCACCTGGAGGTGGTGGTGGTAGAACCTCATATCACCGCCCACCACCTTTTGCACAACCTATTTGCCTTCCACACCTACCGCCCTGTAGACCTCCTTGCTCAAATCTCTACCGTTGTCTCAGCGGTCCCTAGACTGTCTACTGATCATTAGAATGGCAAGATAGGCATTGACGAGCTAGGTGGATCTGCCCACTACATGTGAATCACTGTCTCCTCCTCTACTGGCTTGCTCTACCTCGTGAGTTCCGCACCTCTGACCTTGTGTTCAAGGGTCATCATTTGGATGTTCTAGCATTCTTGGACCACTGCGCCATCTGTCTACTGTCTGCTGTAGATGACTCAACTATCTTTCATCTGATGGTGGCTCTCATCATAAGTGCCTTCTCACCTATGAATCCCTACACCAATAATGCTCGATCGAGTACTCTAGCCTAAGTTGGGATATTGAGTGATATCATCAATGATCTAATCTCCCCATGTAGTCCTTGTCTAAGGTCTAGGACATGAATAAAGGGACATGTACCATTTCTATGGAGTAGCACGAGAGGTCAGTGAATCTCACCGACTACTGGGATACTGTCAAGCAACCTTGTTGTATGTGTAGGAGCTCCTAAATACGAACAGAGCATAGTGTTGTTGGACCGAAATCCACCATGAAAAGGCTCCCAATGTCTGTCTAGGTGAGGGTATCCTTGTCGTGTAACTGTAGAGTTGGGCTCCACCATCTTTTTACCGTTACATAGAAAATAATAGAATCTAGGATCACCGTCTTCCCTGTTGGTGTCTAAACTAAGCGAATATCCCATGCCACTGCCTCCATATAGTCCCTAGTTACCTGGGGATCTGAATGACAACCCTGCTTTTTATTACAACTTAAGCTTGCTTTATTATATAAAACTTCACTTGATACTACAAAGAAGATCGAGAGGTTTAGTGTCTTTGGGGCTTAGGATCATTACATAAAAACTTTAAACTTGAAAAACAACATCTTTATTGAAAACTTCATTTACATGACCACTACATTCCTTCATACAAAGCATTGCATGGGATAACCTGAGGACATGCATAATAAAAAGGTGAGCTATAAAGCCCAGTAAGGGACTACACAATGAATAACCTGAGGAGTACAATACATGTTAGTCAATAGGAACATCAATAGAGCATTAGAGTAACATGAACATAAAGGCATGATAAAACATGATAACCATAACATGGAAATGTGGCAACAACACTTAACATTGAATTAGCATGAGCCAAGGCTCATTGCACATGGAACATGAGTAAACCCTATTGCACTTGAAGAATGAGTAAACCCTCATTGCACTTGAATTAGCATGAGTCAACACTCATTTCACATGACGTATCATGATACTATACTTTACCCAATGCATTGGAGCGCTATAAAGGGTGCACCCATCTTAAACATTTCATTTCATGCATAAGTGTGCCACATGGATCATAAAACATGGATTCATAAAACATAATCATTTATTACACGATAAAGGAATGTGGAATTCATATTTGAAACTTTATAATCAATAACTAAATGTGCATAAAGTTGAATACCCTTGATGGAGAAATGGGCATGGTATTCACTACACAATGATATTGGCTTAGAAAATCGGTGTGATTTCGGCAGCGTAACGACGTGACATAAGAATTCAAAAAAAGGATGATGAGAGAGAAAGGTGTTCCTCCTCATATTTACATGTAATGGACAGTAAGGAGGTCATATAGATACATTTCCCAACACATGAAAAGGAATTTAACTTCATGATACAAAAGTATTGCTTGAATATAAAAGAGGAGAAAAAGGTTTCTTTCGGAATTTCGGCAAAGTAACGGGTGTACATGGGAGCATTTAAATGAGAGAGAAAGGGGTATCCCATCATTAAAACAATAAGAGGGAAATATGGGAGAGGTACGAAACCATACCCCAACATTAATAATTTAAATTAAAAGGGCAATACAACTTAAAGAAAATTGACAAAAAAAAGAGAAAGGAAGAAAACCCCTTACTTGGAAGTGTGCTTCCAAAGGCTTGAGAGAGGCTTGCGAGAGGATTATTGGGAGCTTGGGGCACATTGAGAGGATTATAGATAGAGTAGGACAGAGGTTGGATGAACTCCAAGGGCATTGAGTGAAGAGGAAGTGGGGGCTTGGGTGGGTTTATATAGGAAATGTGAGGGAATTCTTTATTATTTAGGTTTGGGACCCCTTATATTAAAATAATCCAAACCACAAACCAGCCCATGGTATTTTCCCATGGTTTCTGGAAACAGAAAGAGGAAAACAATATTTTACAAGGCCAAGGTCCGAACTTATTAAAAAATTAGGATTTCTTATGTGGAGGTGAGTCACACTCCCATGGAAATTAATTTAAAAAGGCAAAGTGTTGAATAAGTCTTGAGGGCTCCATTAATGCTTTGAAAAGTATGTCAAACAAACCCAAATCCTCATTATTTTAATGATAAAACACATATTGGCCGAAAATAAGGATTATGTTATTTTATTAAATCATCATTGGGTCATTATGATGTCATAAAACACATTATATATTTAAATGGTATTTAATTTTTACCCAAAAATTTTACTGTCTCAGAAAATTATGAAAAATTCACCGTTGGATAATTTCGACGTCCTGATTCCAAAAATATTATTTATTTTATCTAAATAATTTTCTAAATATGTGAATTTTCACTTTTAAAATAAAAACCGACATTTATAACAAAATTCACAGGTTTGGACAGAAATGGATTTCAAACCTTAATAAAAATTTTAATTGCCTTTTTAAAATTATAAGATCATTTATACTTGATAAAAAATTAATTTAATATTAATAATAATATTTTATTAAAATATTATTTAATTCAAAAATCCTTTAATTTAATAAAATATAATTCTTAATTAAATAATAACTAAAAACACCATTTGTACTTTAAAAACTAATTACAATGTATCAAAAATGACTAGAAATTATATTCATTATTATATACAAAAATAATGTACATGAACATGGTGCTACTTATTTATTACATAACCCCTTAAAATAGCTTCATAAGACCTAAGGGTAAGGTGTGCGATGGTGACAGACTCTTGGGGCGGGTCGGATAACATCGCTCGAGTGGTAATTTCAATCAACTTCCACTTTTCCCGTAGACGATCACGTTCGAGCATGACTTGATGAAGCTCAGCTTGGGTTTGGTCAAGGGAAAATCCCAAAGACGCCACATCTTTTCCGAGCTCTGACAAATGGGCTTTGTAAGGGGAAATTATACTGGATGAGGCCATCGCTTCCTTTGTCTGAGTAGAAAAGGGTTCGTTAAAGACTTATATTTATACTACTTAGATGATCACTGTTCAACGGATATAAAAGTAACAGTCACAAATCTTAACGTAAAACTAAAGAAGTTGACATCTTATAAAAACATTTTTCATAAAGAAGCATTTAACTAGAGCAAGAGGGATTTTCCATTAATGAAACTTTGGGTCGTTACAATATTCCCCCCTTAAGAAATTTCTCCCTCGAAATTTTCCTTTTCCCACACTAAAACAAATGTGGGTAACTCAGCTTCCTCATATCCTCCAACTCCCATGTTGCTTCTTTAAACTTGTGGTTTCTTCACAACACCTTGACGTGGGGCATTGTCTTATTTCGTAGAACTTTTTCTCTACGATATAAGATCTTCACTGGTTGCTCCTCATAAGAAAGATCATCTTCCAATTGTACCACCTCAGAAGAGAGTACATGTGAAGGGTCCGGTATGTACTTCCTTAAGAGGGATACATGAAAGACATCATGCACCTAGGCCATAGTAGGTGGAAGTGCTAGTCGATAGGCCACAACCCCAACACGATCAAGAATATCGAAGGGGCTGATGTACCTTGGACATAACTTCCCATTCTTTCCAAACCTCATGACCTTCTTCCACGGAGATATGCGTAAAAACACCATGTCTCTGACTTTAAACTCAAGGTCTCATCGACGATTATCTGCATAACTCTTCTGTCGACTTTGGGCTGCCTTGATATGCTGCTGAATGGTTTTCACCTTCTCCACTATTTCTTCGATCCTTCTGGTCCAAGAAGATTACGTTCACCGACCTCATCCCAACATGCTGGTGTTCTACACCTTTTCCCATACAGGGCCTCATATGGTGCCATTTGGATGCTCGAGTGGAAACTATTATTATAAGAGAACTCAACTAGAGGAAGATGTTGATCCCATCCTCCTTTAAAGTCCATTGAGCACGCTCTCAAAATATCCTCAAGTGTTTGGATAGTCCGCTCGGATTGGCCATCAGTTTGAGGATGATAGGCCGTACTGAAGTTCAGTTCAGTATTCAGAGCATGTTGAAGACTCTTCCAAAACATAGAGGTGAATCTTGGATCTCAGTCAGAAAAAATAGATATTGGTACTCCATGCAACCGTACCACATCCTTGATATATATCTGTGCCAGTTGAACCAAAGAGAAATCCTCCCGAATAGCAATGAAGTGTGCAGTCTTTGTAAGACGATCCACAACAACCCAGATTGCATTGTTGCCTTTGGATGTACTTGGAATTCCAGTGACAAATTCAATGGTGATGTTCTCCCATTTCCATTCTGGTATGGGCAACGGTTGCATAATCCCCTTAGACTTCTGCCTCTATGCCTTCACTTGCTGACACACCAGGCACTTTGATGTATATTCAGCGATCTCCTTCTTCATATTATCCCAGCAATAGTTTTCTCGGAGATCTCGATACATCTTTGTGCTCCCTGGGTGAATAGAGAAATTTGAACTATGTGCATCATCCAAATGTTCCTTCTTCAGCTCTGAACTTGATGGAACACATAGTCTTTTCCCAAACCGCACAATTCCTTCTTCATTAACATTAAACTCTGAGGATTTTACCTTTTTGATAGCTTCCACTTTTTCTTGGATTCCCGCATCATCCTTTTGAGCATCCTTTAACCATACCAAAAGAGATGGTTGAGCAATCATTTGTGAAAGGATTGATGATTTTCTCTTCTTTATGATTCCCACGTCTATCTTCATCAAGTCTAAGAAGATTGGATCCTTTTCAATTCTCATCATTGATAGAATCGTTGGATCCTTTCTACTTAGGGCATCTGCCACCTTGTTCTCCTTCCCAGGGTGGTAATGTATTGAATAGTCATAATCCTTGATGAGCTCTATCTATCTTCTCTGGCGCATATTAAGCTCTTTCTGTGTGAATATATATTTAAGACTCTTGTGGTCATTATATATCTCACATTTCTCTCCATAGAGATAATGCCACCAGATTTTCAAGGCAAAGATCACCGCCGCCAAATCCAGATCATGCATTGGATAGTTTCGCTCATGGAATTTCAACTTCCTTGAGGCATAGGATATCACTTTATCATTCTGCATCAGCACACATCCTAATCCCTTCTTCTAAGCATCACTGAATACCACAAAAAGCTCCCCACTTGTGGGTAAAGTGAGCACGGGTGTAGTGATAAGCCTCCTTTTCAACTACTTGAATCTTTCTTCGCATTCATCACTCCAAGCAAACATTACTCCCTTTCAAGTTATCTTGGTAATAGGTTTGGAAAATTGTGAGAAATTTCTCACAAATCGTTGATAATATCCAGCTAACCCCAAGAAGCTACGGATATCAGTTACCGATGTTGGCCTCGACCATCCCTCAATTGCATCTGTTTTGGAGGGGTCCACAGATATCCCATTGCTTGTGATGATATGGCCCAATAATGAGACTTCCTTCAACCAAAACTCACACTTGTTGTAATTTTCATAGAGATTATCATTGCGCAAAGTCTCTAGTACAGTTTTTAAATGCTCCTCATGGTCCTCCTTTGTTTTGGAGTATATTAGAATATCATCTATAAAGACTACCAAATATTTGTCAAGGTAGTCTCTAGAGAATCTATTCATCAAGTCCATGAATATTTATGGAGCATTGGTGAGTCCAAAAGGCATTACTATGAATTCATAGTGCCCGTACCTTGTACAAAAAGCAGTCATGGGGATATCTTCCTTCTTCACCCTTACTTGATAATATCCCGACCGAAAGTCCACCTTGGAGAAGTATTGTGCTCCACGCAGCTGATCAAACAAGTCATCAATTCTTGGGAGAGGATACTTGTTCTTTATCGTTATTTTGCTATGTTCGCGATAATCGATGCAAAGCCGCATTGACCCATCCTTCTTCTTGACGAAGAGGACTGGTGCACCCCATGGTGATGCACTTGGGCGTATAAACCCTTTATCCAGATTCTCCTGTAGTTGTTTCTTCATCTCTTCAAGCTCAACAACAACCATTCTATATGGAGTCTGGGATATTGGTAGCACCCCAGGTATAAGTTCAATTGAGAACTCAACATCTCTTCTTGGAGGAAGACCATGAAGTTCCTCGGGAAATACTTCAGCGAATTACCTCACAATAGGCATTTCTTCAAGGGTGTTTTCTTCCTTGGACTCAATCGTCTGGGCCAGATATGCGTGCTCATAAGGCAGTAATATCCATTCTTGAGATGATGGAGCTAAAGGAGATTCATCTTCCTCCTGACACTTGTAAAGAATCGGGGGTCGATTCTCCATATAGAGTGTGATTTCCCTCTCCTGACAATTTATGTTGGCTCTATATAAGGAAAGCCAATCCATGCCAAGAATTGCATCAAATTCCACCAAAGGGAGTATGATGAGGTTCGCTGGGAAATTCAATCCCCATATTATAACAGGGGAGGACTTATATTCATGGGATGCAATGATTTCCCCATTTGCCGTACTCACCGACATCTTTACTTCCAGGATTTGTGGTGGTGCTGGGATTGTTCTACTAAACATTCGAGAAATAAAAGAATACGTAGAACCTGAATCAAAAAGTACGTTCGCTATTCTTGAATGAATAACTAGCGTACCTGTCACCACTTCGTTGTCAGGGTTCACTTCGGCAGAAGTAATGGCAAAAGCTTTTCCTTTCTGTCTTGGAGGTTGTTGGTTGCCTCCGATAACCCTTGGATTAGGGCACTGATTTGCAAAATGACCCGGTTATTTGCATTTTTAGCATTGAACAACGCGTTGAGGTTCGAACGAAGCAATCATCTCCTCTATCGCAGTCGCGGGTCCTTCTTGCTGACAGTTAACAGGTAGGTGCCCTTCTCTTCCACACCTGAAGCATTTTCTTGTCTCCCTAAGGCAATTTCAGGGTGCTTCTTTCCACACTTTTGGCAAGTGGTGTGCTGGAACTTCTTACCACCGTTGGATTTATCCATCGGACCACCAGCATTGATTTCCACCTTACGCTTCTTGTCCCCATGATACCCCTTTGATTATCCGATCTCCATTTCAACCTTTAGGGTGCATCGGACAATTTTCTCATAGCTGTCGAAGTCATGGATCGCTAATGCTTTCCGCAAGCTAGGCTTCGGCCCACAAAAGAAGCGGTCAGCCTTGCATTCAGGGGTAACGACAAATCTGGAAGAGTATCGTGCAAGCCTTGTGAAGTTTTCCTCGTACGATTTCATAGATTCTTCATCTTTCTGCTTGAGGGAAAGGAAGTCCCTTTCCATCTTAAGACGGAGGGTGCGCGGAAAATATTTATCGAAAAACATCTTCCGGAATTCCTTCCATTCCAAAGCCTCGATCTCCTCCTCGGGCGTCGTATTTTTGATCAACGTCCACCATTGATCAGCTTCACCCTCCATACGATAAGCCGCCAGAAGAACCTTCTCTTGTTCAGAACATTGAAGGATAGAGAAGATCTTTTCAATGGAGTTTATCCATTTCTCAGCGATCATGGGATCAGATGATCCACTAAAAGTAGGAGGCCTTTGTCTCATGAAGCTCTCGATAGCGACTTGTTCTTTCTTAGGGGGGGTTGAACGTTCATCTTGACCCGTGTTTATATTCAAAACTTGAGTTATCTAAGAGAGAAGCGTGACAAAGTTCGCGATTCCCGCTCCCATTGTATTGGGCATCTCATTAGTAAAATCATCACAATGATCTTCACAACGGTTGTTAGCCCGAGTTCTCCTATTACCGGCCATTGGCTGGAATAAAAGGAAAGTTAGGGGTAACACATAAAGGGTAATCCAAAGACAAAAGTTTATGACTTAAAAATAAACTTTAATCTCTTTAACTCATGAGTCTATAGGATTCAATCCAGGCTTTTCATGATCTTCCTTCTAACATATATTCTTAGGGGCATTTTTCCCTTAATAAGGGTTCATACTAAGATTGTGAATTTATCAAAACAATTCCCCCGGGAGTGTCATATCCAAGAGTGCAGCAAGGCCCGTTGTCGTGCACCAGTTCCTGTTCAAGTCTAGCTCAAAGCGGTGTTTTCGGGTTTTACCCCTAGGATACATTTGTGCCAGAGCCGCCTCTACCTGCTCGTATCCAGACAGGGATGTATTTTTTTGATAAACCACTTACATAGTATTTACCAAAACTCAGGGATTTTTTTATTATGCTTAGTCTTGTATCTATGGCTTTACTAGGATTTCCTAATCCCAAAAATAACTAAACCTATCCTCTGATACCAACAATGACAACCCTGCTTTTTATTACAACTTAAGCATGCTCTATTACATAAAACATCACTTGATACAACAAAGAAGATCGAGAGGTTTAGTGTCTTTGGGGCTTTGGATCATTACATAAAAACTTTAAACTTGAAAAACAACATCTTTATTGAAAACTTCCTTTACATTACTAATACATTCCTTCGTACTTAGCATTTCATGGGATAACCTGAGGACATGCATAAGAAAAGGGTGAGCTATAAAGCCCAGTAAGGGAGTACACAATGAATAACATGGGGAGTACAATACATGTTAGGAAATAGGAACATCAATATAGAATTAGAGTATCATGAACATAAAGGCATGATAAAGCATGATAACCATAACATGGAAATGTGGCAACAACACTTAACATTGAATTAGCATGATCCAAGGCTCATTGCACATGGAGCATGAGTAAACCCTCATTGCACTTGAAGCATGAGTAAACCCTCGTTACACTTGAATTAGAATGAGTCAACACTCATTTCACATGACATATCATGATACTATACTTTACCCAATGCATTGGAGCGCTATAAAGGGCGCACCCTTCTTAAACATTTTATTTCATGCATTAGTGTGCCACATGGATCATAAAACACGGATTCATAAAAAATAATCATTTATTCCACGATAAAGGAATGTGGAATTCATATATGAAGATTTATAATCAACAAGTAAATGTGCATAAAGGTGAATACCCTTGATGGAGAAATTGGCATGGTATTCACCACACAATGATATTGTCTTAAAAAATCGGTGTGATTTTGGCAGCATAACGGCGTGACATAAGAATTCATAAAAAAGGTTGATGATAGAGAAAGGGGTTCCTCATCATATTTACATGTAATGGACAGTAATGAGGTCATATAGATACATGTCCCAACAATTGAAAAGGAATTTAGATTCATGATACAAAAGTATTTCTTGAATATAAAAGAGGAGAAAAAGGTTTCTTTCGGAATTTCGGCAAAGTAACGGGTGTACATGGGAGGATTTTAATGAGAGAGAAAGGGGTATCCCATCATTCAAACAATAATAGGGCAGTATGGGAGAGGTGATAAACCATACCCCAACATTCATTATTGAAATTAAAAGGGCAATAAAACTTAACGAAAATTGACAAAAAAAAGAGAAAGGAAGAAAACCCCTTACTTGGAAGTGTTCTTCCAAAGGCTAGAGAGAGGCTTGTGAGAGGATTCTTGGGAGCATGGGGCACCTTGAGAGGATTATAGAGAGAGTAGGGAAGAGGTTTGACTAACTCCAAGGGCTTTGAGGGAGGAGGAAGTGGGAGCTTGGGTGGGTTTATATAGGAAAGGTGAGGGAATTCTTTATTATTGAGGTTTGGGACCCCTTATATTAAAATAATCCAAACCACAAACCATCCCATGGTATTTGACCATGGTTTCTAGAAAAGGAAAGAGGAAAACAATATTTTACAATGCCAAAGTCCTAACTTATTAAAAAATTAGGGCTACTTATGTGGAGGTGAGTCACACTCCCATGGAAATTAATTTAAAAAGGCAAAGTGTTGAATAAGTCTTGAGGGCTCCATTAATGCTTTGAAAGGTAAGTCAAACAAACCCAAAACCTCATTGTTTTAATGATAAAACACATATTGGCCGAACATAAGGATTATGTTATTTTATTACATCACCATTGGGTCATTATGATGTCATAAAACACATTATATATTTAAATGGTATTAATTTTTACCCAAAAATTTGATTGTCTCGGAAAATTATGAAAAATTCACCGTTGGATAATTTCGACGTCCTGATTCCAAAAATAATATTTATTTAATCTAAATAATTTTCTAAATATGTGAATTTTTACTTTTAAAATAAAAACCGACATTTATAAAAAAATTCACGGGTTTTGATAGAAAATGATTTCAAACCTTAATAAAAAAATTTATTGCATTCATAAAATTATAAGATCATTTATACTTGATAAAAAATTAATTTAATATTAATAATAATATTTTATTAAAATAATATTTAATTCAAAAAATCCTTTAATTTAATAAAATATAATTCTTAATTAAATAATAACTAAAAATACCATTTGTACTTTAAAAACTAATTACAACGTATCAAAAATGACTAGAAATTATATTCATTATTATATAAAAAAATAATGTACATGAACATGGTGCTACTTATTTGTTACATAACCCCTTAAAATAGCCGCATAAGACCTAAGGGTAAGGTGTGCGATGGTGACAGACTCTTGGGGAGGCTCGGATAACATCGCTCGAGTGGTAATTTCAATCAACTTCCACTTTTCCCGTAGACGATCACGTTCGAGCTTGACTTGATGAAGCTCAGCTTGGGCTTGGTCAAGGGCAAAGACCAAAGACGCCACCTATTTTCCGAGCTCTGACAAATGGGCTTCGTAAGGGGCAATTCTACTGGATGAGGCCATCGCTTCCTTTGTCTGAGTAGAAAAGGGTTCGTTAAAGCCTTATATTTATACTACTCAGATGATCACTATTCAACGGATATAAAAGTAACAGTCACAAATCTTAATGTAAAACTAAAGAAGTTGACATCTTATAAAAATATTTTTCATAAAGAAACATTTAACTGGATCAAGAGGGATTTTCCATTAATGAAACTTTGGGTCGTTACAATCTGTCTCACCATGAAACCTCGGAGGCCTATACCACCAAAACATGTACAACGAGCTCTGTCTTCTTGGATCAATCGCTAGTGGGGATATTGGAAACAAATACCCAATAGGTTGGGGTGCTGGTGGTGCACCACCCAAAGGACTCATCTCTGTAATAGGGCCCTGCATTGAAGCCTCATCGCTCAGTGGGAAATCATCATGAACTCTCTCTTAATTCCAAGATGACTATCTATGTGGAGGCATTCTGAAAAGAAACAGATTTTCCATGGTCAATAAGTTATATATGGAGTGTTGACTCAAAAAGTGATCAAAAGTAGAACATTTCAAAAACATACGCAATATGTGTTTTCATGCACCGAGTTATAAGTCATAATTAGGGGCCCTGGTGTATGGATACACCGGTCTTCGCACCAACACTGGGATCCCATAATTGAATACCATAAACAAAACACATAACACTATCTCTCCACTGGAAATATCAGAGTCCTAGTTCTTTAGTAGAACTGACTCCTCTGATACCTCTTTGTCAAGACTCATCACTGGGGCTTGTGATGTGACAACCCCAATCCTGCCTTCCAGAGGCAAGGGGTTGGAAAAAAGCAACGAAAATGTATATCCCTAAAAATGGGAAGGCATTTCCTTTAAACCTACAACCAAATTGACCAAGAACACGAATGACTATAAAAACATAGAAAATTTACAATAGGAAAACTGTGTATTGAAATTAAAGGGGACATAATAGAAGCCCAACTAATAAAATAAAACTACAACAAAAAATAACTTTTGAAATCATCCACTAAGGAACCCACCAGAAGGGTAGGTATAGCTCATCTCCATAGATCTCCTCATCAAATGGTCACCACTATGTACTGCCTGGTCCAGGCTCCCTAAAGTCTCAGCAAAGCTGCTTGTCATCAAAACAAGAGAAAATTAGGTGTGGGAGAAGCCCATGCAGGGGTTAGTATAACAATACCCAGTAGGGACCCCAAGACCCCAGAAGGTCACTCAGAATTCCACAATGGAAAAATAAAACGCATTCTACCAATCACAAAGAATAAAGCAATGGACTCAACTCAAACTAGGTATACAACTCAGATTTCAGGAAAAACTATTATTAGACATAAGCTATATCATTTTATTCCATTTGGAAGTTTCACCAAATAAACCATGAAATAGTTTTTCCATTTTCGATCCACACAGTGTTGTATGTCACTGATCCATGATGGGTCACTCTATGGTTGGTCCTCGATGGGTTGTGCAAAACTGATACAGACAGGGTCTCTATGATGTTTATCCAGACATGGTAGATTGGATGTTAATACATAACAGTCCTTAATGATGTTGATCCACACTTGGTCGCTATGATGCAGGTCCACATAATGTCTCAATGATGTTGATCCATACAATGTCGATATTCAATTGACTTCCTGCCACCAGATTTCTTGAACTCAGTGTGCTTGAGTTCCGTAGAATCAGCTCCTCATGTAATCTTCTATGCGTCAACTAAAAAAATAGTTAAACAATGGATTAACCTAAAGGACCGCAATTCCATAATGGTTCCAACACAATTAGCAACGCGTTAATCAGATTCCCAGTCTGTGAGTTACAAGCACTTTTGTATCGAGGCCCCGGTCGATTTTAAGTTCGGTCCATCATAGACATACTTCAAATTTCAATAGAATTCATGTGAAGTATCACAAAAAGACCATCTTCTTCAAGGATTTCATCATTATAGACAGTTTTTCAAACATATGTCTTGTTTGTGAGTTACATCCTATTAAGTGTATCTGGGCCCAAAAGGGTACGAGTCCAGTCTGACCTGGTAGGACCGACCATACCTATCCCAACCCAGTCTAGGTCCTTCCTAGGTCCTACATGGCCGAGATTGCTCTAGAAGGGTCGGACCAAGTGGGCTAGGCTGTGTCGGGCTTGGCCTGCTGGGCCGTGGACCGGCCATGTCTGCTTTGGTTGGGCGCGACCCGTCGGGCCATGCGGGGTCGGCTCCTGCTTTCCAAATGAACGAGTTGTTGGTTTGGTTTTGCAATGGTGGTGACACATGGAACCACCCCCAGTCAATGGGACCCATGTGGTGTAGGTCCCCCTCAACCACATCTCAAAGGCGTGACCTTTTTACAAGGCCTGCAATGATATGGTGCGCAACGACGTGCCCCCTACTCCCAAAGCGGCCGACCAAGGGTCAGCTGGACCCATTGACCACCGCAACTCCTAAGGGAACCACCACTCCTTTGTGGCCACCAACATCACCCGTCGGCACTAGTCGCTGGTGCTGCCTAACTAGGAGGGCTTCCGAGGGCCACCGGGTGAGCTCTGGTAGTCTGTGTTTCTTTCTTATTGCGCCTACGGGCCTCCCAGTATGCTATCGTCACTACGTGGCACCCAGATTCAAGATTTTGTTTAATTGAAATTCCACCCCCAAAGAACGTGACAAAAACCAATATTGGTGGAGGGTCCAGGCCTTTATCGGTTGGATTGTGCCCTCCGCATTATAAATTAATCATCTTTGAGGAAATAAAATAATAAAAATATAATTTTACACCGCATTCAAAATATTTCCCACATTTTCTACTTGCAGATTCATAAAAATCATAGATTGACCCATTTTTGGTTAATCCATGTTCATAATTTCTTTCATGAGTGATAGATTTAAACAATTCACTTGAATTTAATCAATAATACCTACCTAAAAAATGTAGTGGATGTCGCAATTGTAGAAGAAGAATCCACATTTGTCGAAGCCGGCAGCGTTTTTTGATCTCGGGTCGATTCCTCCAACAACGTCGTTCAAGCCTTCATTCTTCATCAAATGGGTTAATTGTTGCCACTTTATTGAGGTTCTTCTATTCTATGATAGAATCCCCCCCAAAATCCACAAGTCCCCCTCTTTTCCAACATTTGAATAATTAAAAAGGGGAGTTGACAGTTAACAATCCATTCAATTAATAGTTTCATTAATTTTTGTAATTAATAAACCTTATTAATTTTATAAGGGGTGGTTACAAAACCTATATGTAAACAGACATTTAATATTTCTCACTAAATGGTTGGAGACCTCTATGGTCCCTACTTACATCACACAAGAGGTGGTAGAAAAATAAAATAACATATTATGTTGTTTTATTATTCTTCCAAAATGTCCATAAAATTATCTTTTTCACCCGACCTACTATAGTGGATTTTAAAATCTCCCATAAGTGAATCCCGGTGCTGCGAGTTCTACAATGACCTTAGATTTCAATCCCGAGAAACATTTCAAAAGGTATAAATTCCTGAACACATGTTTACTAAATGTACCTTAAACAAGTTCAAAATTCCGTTCTGGGCACATCGGGCCTCAGAATCAAACACTGTTAATTTTGGTAGACACTTAGTAACCCCAAATAATTTTAAAAAAAATTATTTGGAATTTCTAGGTCATTAAATTTTTACTCCATTAACAATGTGATTTAGGGACTCATGAGGTGTATGTACCTCTAAGATTTATCTTGAATGCGTGAATTAATTTAAAATGTTACACATCACGTACTGGTGAAACACGTCATGTAATGCCTTCAAAACATGAAATTATTCACAAATTTTTTAATAGCCTGTATTATGTTGGGAAATAAAGAAACACATTGTTTAATGGAATTATATGACGTGTAATTAAATTTCATAATGGGAATCTCTATTTAGTGATGCATCTTCCATTTTTCATTATTTTGTTCCAAATGTCAATCGTGCAAAAGAATTTTCAAAAAATTAATTTCAAGCAATGATATTATAATAAATAAATTAATATTCAAACATATCATTTGTAAAAACCTATTAAAATATGTTTTCAAAAATAGAGATATATGATTATGATTAAAAATTTACCAAATTTGTGTGTTATTTATTATTTAATCTCATTTTAATATGGAATTGTTATACTTGAATTTCCATTGAAAACCATAATTTTTTAATTGTATAATAAACCCATTTTGATTAATTATACATTAGTTATTCATGATGTTCTAAAGTAATAGTTACATGATCCACTCTATGGTACTTTCACTTAATATCAAATGTTTTAAATAAAAGCTGACTTCATTTCTCTATTCAGTAGAAATTCCATTTTCTTCGAAAACCATGTTTTATAATGATATTTCAAAAAAGGATTCCAATGATATCCTATTATTAATTAAATAATTTATTACCCATGTTTGAATTTTTAAAAAAAATTAACGAAAATTCATGTCATTTTTCAAATAAATCCCATTTGAATTTTATAGAAAATGGGAAAGGAATCATCTTTTTATCTTGAATGGCATCCATAGAATTTTCAAGGGGTTATTTTCAAAATACAATGTTAATTTTCCCCAAGAATTTTTTATTGATTTCATTTTGAAATTTCCATTTGTAAATTAAAAAATCCACATATTCTAATTTTGATCCACTACGATTATATTTTGATGATGTCATTATTATTATTTATACTAACAGTTTATGATCATTTTGACAGGGGATATAAAATTTTGATACCACCCTCCATATTACTCTATACAGTTTAGGATCAACTTTAATAAATGAGGAAAATATTAATATATCCTAGGATAGTTTCACAGTAAATTTATTTGATGATTATGACTCTCTTATTCCTGCAAGTAATTAATTAGATTTAGTGTGTGATTGGTGGATCTAGGAATTATATATCCCCTCGAATCATTGATAGTTTTCAAGAGAGAAATAAAATGGAAAAAATTAATTGGTTATTATGTATAGTTTTAAGATATCTTGTTAATGGTATTGAAAATATTTTTCATATGTATAGAATTATAAAATATCACATTATCATATCTATTAGTGATGACCATAAGAGTATTCTATTAGTTATAATTTCAATCGATAAACATCAAGATCATGTTATGATTTATATCAATTTAATTAATTATACTATATTCCCACCATGTTATTATAAATTTATTGTTTAAATTGAATGTGTTTCAGTTTTTTAACATTCTATATCAATTACGATTATTTATCCATGATATATACCATTGTATGCATTACATTATTAATCTAAAGGTCACACCCCTTTCTGATGTTTTATTTTACCAAGGATAATATAAAGGTTTTTATGATAGATATGTAGGTATAAAAAATGAGAATAATGGAATTCTAAAATTAAATAATATTTTTTATTATAGATTTTCAATTTTAATATTATATTTAATATATATCTACATTATTCAGATGAAAAAACTACTTATCCCTTCAGGGTGTGATTCTTTGTATCTTAGAAAAATGTAATAATGTTACCATCGACTCAAGGACACAATGATAATGGTCTTTACATGCTACAATTCATTTCCTATTATTAGTTTAATTAAATAAAAAAACAATACATGATTGATCAATAGTGGAATAAATAAGGTGAAATAAGAAAAAAATGAAATTACAATGTATCATTTTATTTTATTTTGATATTCAATAGAATTGATATTAATTATGATGTAAAAAATTGTTTTCATCCCCTAATGATATTCACTAGAAACCTAAATCCCTCAATTTTTTGTATAAAATCCTCTCTATAAATGTGTACCATAAACTACATAGAGGAAAATGAATATAATAATATATTCCTAGTGTATTATGATTTCACCCTTATATGGGGGAACTCTGTGTGAAAAAACTTTTACCACAAATTTCAATATAAAATTTTCCATTTATTATGTTAATCAAACCAAAATTATTATTTAATATTTATGGATCATACATTTGATACCCCACCACTTCTCCCTAATGTTTTAATGATAATGTAATGTAAGTAGAATAAATTCATTTTTAGATTTTTTTATTCAATGTGAGAAATTAATCCTTATCCTGTGGACTTCTAAAAATTGATAGATTCCTCCACTAATAATAATTTGAAATAATTACAATGTATTAAGAAAAGTAACTAACATAACCCACATGCTTCAAAATATTAATCAATATAATGGTAATTATATGGTGCATCATAGTTGATAAATGTCTCGATGTAAACATTCTTCCAATTGGTAGAAATTATGGAATGATTTTTTTGGAACCAATAGTCTTAAAAAGTTATACACATAAATCCAAATTTATGATACATTGACTAAAAAATTGCAATTATTTGAAATAATCATGTACATCACCCTATCATGTTCCTCTCGTTGATTGATAATTCAGATCTCTTTCTTTATTCGATTTGTCACCAAAATATGGTCACATAACCAAGCATTCATGGAACATCATGTATTATTCACCCATTCATTATACAACAAAACCGAATCATTCAAGAAAACCATGGTGATTCAATTACTCTATTATATTTTCCATCCCATCATTATCATTTTTGATCTGGATGATGATTACATCCTTTATTGTTTGAAATGAACATAGTATGTTTTATGATACAAAATATTGGAACTCTTATAATTTCTCAGATTCAAATATTTCATCGAACAACATTAAGTATCATTATAGATTTATTAGTCAACAAAATTATTCATTTCTAGGAAATATTCATCTGGTAGTGTCATCCTTAAAAATATAACAGATTTATTATTCTCCTTTTGTGATCAAATGAATGTTGAAATTATATATCAGAATCTTTATAATTTATTTCTACTTTATAAAAACGTGAATTCCATGAACATTTTCTGATGTATTGATATTTTAGATATTTAAAAAATATATTATTAATTCTTATTATACTTTCTAGTTCTTCCAAATATTTCTTCTGACCCTATGTGGCCCATGCTCATAATACTTTAAAGCTCAAAATTAGGCTAAAAACTTTAACATACATGGAATCTAATTTTTTGTACATCCAATAATATTTTTCTCAAAATTGATTGTTTCATATTTGTTCAACAAATATCTATTTTTTTATAGCATATCTTATTTTGATAATTATTATTCCATCCAATCATATGAACTCAATCTTCTTAAAAAAATGTGAATACTTATTCATTATTCAAATTATCATTCTTTCGAAAATTAATACAGAACACTATTTATCATGATTTAAACTCATATTTTTATAAAACTCTAGTTTAGAATCTAAATTAACTATGTGTCCTATCAATACCTTATACACATATACTCCATAATTTATTCTTATAATTTTGAAATATGTAATTTCATTAACAAGAATAGTCTTTTTATATGATTCCTTTATCCATTAACATCTATATTTCACATTCCAATGTATATGGCCTTACTTATAGTTATTTTATAGTTTTATCTTTTATTATGTTCACAATCCATTGATAAATGGTAATAAACTCAAAATGAATCTATAAGAATGGGAATTTCATCAACACTATATATTTTTGTCAATTTCTTTTTAATAGTGCTCTCATATTTCAATACATTTCAAAGAAAAACTACAAGTAAACTCTTATTATAAATACGATTTAAATGTCATAGTTAATCAATTTTTTAAGAGTAAAATGTGAAATATCTTACTTCCAATAAGTATCAAATTTTAACGAAACTATACACCAAAATCACCTTGTTATAAAAATATATTTTTATGATGTTTACATAGGTGATTTGTGTAGTTTAGTCCCCATGATATATAGTATAATCTTTTTTCTTAATTCTACTACATTGATTCATATGTAGAATATATTTCTCATGAACATGTCATGTATAGTCTTAATCAATGGGAAGTGTAATAATATAAATTTACTGTCAAATGATCCTTTCTTCACATAGAAAAATATATACTGAAAACTTGGACTCTTATATAGTATCATTCTTTCCATGCTCACTACATAACATAAGAAATCATCTTATAAAGACATTTTATTGTTTAATTTTTTTAATGGTATATAACATATATTTTTTTATTACATATATGGATTATCATGTTGTATCTCTTTTTTATCAATAAAAATGTATGCATTCATGAATTTTTCATATTAATCACCAGCTTTTTTTAAAAGACAAATTTAATTAAATTTTTTTTTCCTTCAAATCACAATTACTCTACATTCATATTCATCTTTTAGACATCCATTTCATATACGAACATATAATTCAATAGTCTTATATTTATATGTATTATTTTGTAGTCAATCATTATAGTGTATTATTTTATTATTATCTTTGATTTCATCTTCTTGTGAAGTCATCCTTTGGAATCCAAAAGACCCAGGGTCAAATCCGGGCATGGGAGAATTTCTGGGTACTATAGCAGTATTATAGCAGGGAACTGTAATATAGTATAGTAGTGGTGGAGGGACTGTAGCAGGTACTATAGTGGTGGATTTACTGTAGCAGGTATTGTAGCAGCGCAGGTACTATAGCAGTAATGTTCACCGAGGGGTCTATTGGGCCAAAAAATGGGATTTGAAGCCTTGTATGTAGGACACTTGTCCTTGGGCCTTCGAGAAATGTAATGGGTCTCTCTCTACCTAATCTAATGAGATCATTGCTTTAAATAATAAATTGAGGCTTCGACCCCAACCATTAAAAAATCATTACTATTTTACAGAGAATGCATGTTAAGCTCCTTATATAATTTCTATAACTTTAACATCATCTAATTTTTGTAGACTAAAGATACATATCTTCATCTAGATATGGTTATTTTAATAAATAAATCTTAAATCCATCAGTTGTATATATTATAATTTCCTTAAATTCTAATAATTCGTTCTTATAAAGAATAAATAATATTATTATACCTCTTAAAACACATAAGATAATATTTATTAATTTACATAAACATTCTCTATGACTATTGTATAATTTATTTAAATCATTTACAATACTATCAACATCATCTTTAGATGTTCACTTCAATATTCCCATTTTTATTTGTTGTTAATGAAAATATCATATTAAAATTAATTGAATTTATCTCCCCATACATTAAAATAAATTCAAAAATGAACCATGGAGGAATAAATTATCCATCATCCATAATGATTTGAATTTAAATCCCCCTTGATGTTGTATTGGGGTGATGGAGGAACATTCATAAAATTTTTTATTCCTCTCACCTTTAAATTATATTTTGTTGAATTTAATTTTGAGAGATGGATTGAATCATTTTATAAAAATATATTTTCCCAAATAAACAAACTCTATGTTTACCTCTATAACGATTAGTGTAGATATATGAGTGTTTGGCATGGAAATCAGAGTCATCCATTACAATTACCATTTGATACCAAATTATAGAGTCAACACAAAAGGATAAAATCAAAATCTTTTCAATAAACTTATTTCTCAAAACCATCTTCAAAAATATTAAAATCATTTAAGAATAAATAATAATTTTTCTCTCCTATTACAAAACATGATGAATTTTCCAAAAAATAATAAAAATACCTATTTCATTTAAAAATTTGTATTTTATATAATAATATATGTTTATAGATAAAATATTTCAAAATTCTATCACAATAAATTCCCTTATCATTAATCATCATCAAATAATTTCATGGAAAATAGTGGATCATTATTTGTAGACCACATAGAGATATAAGGATGAAAATATATTCTCAATATTGAAACTGATATAGTTTCAACTTTATTTTTTGTAATTAAATCCTACTAAAATTAAAATTCAATTACCTTATTAGGTGGCATATATTTATTCTCAATCGTTTTAGTTTAAAATTTAGTGGTGGTTACTTCTTTTCTATATCTTTCAAGGAAAATGAACTGTTCATATTTTTATCTTATTTAAATTCCCCATATACTATAATATGTCTGTCCATACTACCATGTAAAACATTACAATATATTCATCCTTTTTATTATTCATATATTTTATCTTTACATCAACTCAGGTTTCATCAAATGATTACTTCCTCTTGGTTTCCAATATCTCATCCTTAGGTAAAATTATCATGTAATTATTAGGATTTTCGTCAAAAGAAAAAAACCCACCACAAATAATCCTATAATTCATTAATTATATCTTATTAGGTATTTATAGATGAAATTTATCTGCTATATCAGATATTTCTTCCACCACTTCAATCCATTTGTGAATTTACTAAATTTGGTAATTTTATACATGATGTCTATATAATTATCTACAAAATTATTGTTGATTTTATAACATTAATTTTTTTTTCCTCTAAAAATAATGAATTTTTTCTTCATAATGTCATCTTCCAAAACATTATTCCTTTCTAAAACTGTATGTATTACTTCAATTCAGATTGAAATTAAATTTAGATTTATTATTTGTCTTCTTTTTATTTTAATTCATATTTTTCTCAAAATTGTCTTAGTATTTTCTCAATTTTTATGGCTATATGTAAGACAAAACTCATTATTACCACTTCTTCTCCAACATACAGAAACAAAATTAGGATATTCAAATATATTGAGTGATAGTTGTTTTTTATTTTTCAATTAAGACTAGGTGTACCTAGTTGTTATCTATTAATATTAATTCTACTCACCAAAAAAATATGTGGGAATCTTTTTTTTAAACAAACTAACCAAATTTATGAAATAATCCATGCATTCTTTCATTTTTTTGGAATTTTTTACGGTGTTAACTTATTTATAAACTTCATTCATTAGTATATTTATATAATTATTTTGATGATATTGTGGGGAACTTCTTAATTTATCTTTTCATATATCCACCATCACGGAGTAGGTGTTCTTATCCAAAAAAAATTCTTCCATTTGTAAGGAACTATATTATACACTATTCAAATTATAGTAGTTAGTTTATGGAGATTAATATAAATGACTTGTTTTTTCAACAAATAATAATAATATTGAACTTAAAATGTGATTACTTATTTCCTACCACTATATATATTTTTTAAATAAGTAATAATTTTGATTTATTTTTGGTAGTGGATCATCCATTTTCTTCTTATGAAGATGCAACTTATATTACATTTAGGTCTATCAGTATCACTACCTAAAAAGGTAACATAAATTAAAATGTTTAATTATGATTTTATTGAAATCATAATTTATATTTAGATTAAAATTATAACCATTGTATCTATTCAACATGACACATAATATTCCCTTTTAGGTAATGATGATGGTCAATTACTCTATTTTCCTTGATCTTTTTTTGAATATTCTTATCATTAATAGTTTATTTTTGAGCATCTATTATTTAATAGTTATTTTTCTTAAAAACAACCATAGAAAAAAAATTCTAAAAAACACATTTTATAAAATTTATTCTTGAATGGTAAACTTTTGTTGAGAATTTAATAACTTTTATTTCATTCCATCAGTGATATTTTCTAGATTTATAAAATCCCAGATCGTCTTTTATAATTTATTCTCTTTCTAATCACGTTATTTTTCATGATATGAGTTGTTCTCCTATAATCCCAATATAAATTCAAGTATAAATGTGAAAACATTAATAGGTATGTTTTCATGTAAAATTTTATTTTCGATTAAAAATATTCAATAGACATAGGATACATGTACTCACAACTTATCGAACATTTCTATTCTAAAGGATAAACATTATCATATTTACATGTATTCTCATCACACTTTTTAGCTTATAGTATTGTTGGATCCACCTTCTATTAATATTGAGTGGATAATATCCCTAGATTCTAATTTCTTTCTTCTTCTATTTCATTTTTATTTTTTATGAATGCTCCATATTTCTACAAATAAGGATTACTTCACTCATCTTAGTATTAACAATATTTTATTATGGGAGAGATATTTCTTCCACTCCTAGAAAATTTCACATAATTTATCATAACAAACCCCATAATGGAATAAAAATATAAATCTTAATTGTGGAAACATCGTATGATGGTAATTGAAATTACCAAGTTATATTTAATCCACAATGAGAGGAAGATGAATAAGGGGTGACCAACTTTTATTGATTAAGTTAAACTTAAACTCTTTCTTTAGTGAATTTTATTGAAACTTTTTTATTGGTTAATATGAATGGATAATATGTTTTATCTATATTAACATCTCATTTATGATATATATATATATATAATTTTCACAGGTGATTTCCTTGGTGTTTTTTTCTCTTTTATCTTGCAGACCATTATGACTTTTTGTGTATCTATTTTTGGAATTTTTACCTTACTTTTAGGGGTTCACTATTTTAATAATTTTAAAAAAGATGTTAATATTTCTTTTAATAACTGGGTATTTACCATCATAATTTTAAAATATGGAAAATCAAATTTATAGTTTTTTATAAGGTTTGTCTAAAATCTGAGAACTCACTCCTTGTTGTTTCAAATCCCTTTGATTCACATTTTCATTGACAAATATTCGATTTCAGAAATTAAAATGTGCTGTGAGATTTTAATATCTTAAATTACATGATACATTTTTTAATCAAGGAAAAAAAATTTAAACAACTTCCCATAGATTATCTATCTCCTAAAATGTTCCTTCTACCCCTTAGTATGATGTATGACAGTTTCAAAAAAAGAACCACCAGTCTTCAAATGTTCTTCATGAACATCCTCATGGTTAAATATTTAACATCCATTTGAAATTTTTACAAACATAGAATACACATTGTCCAATAACTCCCCTCTAGTTTATTGAACATATATCTCTCTCACTCTCTTCATTTGGTCATCTAAATTTGGTGACCTAACTCTAAATCCTCTGAAATTCATGTTCTGTTCTTCTGTCTTATCTTCAAACAAATTTAATCTTCTTAAAAATATCTAGTTAGAAGCATTCTCCCTCAAAAATTATTCTTTCAAATCATCTTAACCTTTTTAAAAAATATATAGGATTCTCTTATTGAGTCAAATAACCTTGATAACTTTGGTGGATCAATATGTAAAATGTTTTTGATTTTATCACTTTTAAATATTTCAAGGAATGCCTTCACGAATCCCTAAAAAAATTGCATTATAAAATATTCTTTGACTCAAATAAAAATATAGGTGTTGAAATATTATTAAAAAATTAATAAGAATAACGAACCACCATCCATGATTAATTGTATGTTTAATTTTCATCTCGTCATCATAAAAATTTATTTTCTCTTAACAAAAAACATAATTCCCACAATTTTTTCTTGTATATTATATTTTGAAAACATCAACAAATATATTATAAAACTTTAATATACATCAAGATTCTTAAAAAATATTATACATCCACATTATTATATTTTATAAAATAAATGCTCAAAAATCATTTATGTATCAACTGATAATTATTATAATATGAAATAAACTCATGATTTTTTGAAACTCGTTTATGATGCATGCCATCTTCATTTTATATAAACTCACTATTCCATATAAGTTCATATCATAAAAAATTTACCATAAATTATGTCATATTTATATAATTTTTCTTCCTTCAAATCACATCAATTCAATATTATTCAATTAATGTAAAAATGTATTCGTCTATAAGATTATCCTTCCACTATGAATGTTCACATCATATTATTCAACATACAATGAACTCAGATACGCTAGAGAACTCCAGTTTATAAGTTTTGTTCAAGGAGAATCCGTCTAATTGTTGTTACACACATAATCATTCATTACATCCAATAATTTTAAAAGAAATGTATTTATATTAATGAAAATAATCCCTTCCTCTAGTTCTTTCATCCTTTCTCTTTTGAATTTCTCATGCATGTGAATATAATATTATATTGAGTGAGTTTTCATGTCCCCCTTTTATTATGTTCATCATATGTTACATTCCAATTATTTTTTACCACAAGTAATTGGAATCTAATTTATGAATTTGATTTATGTATCATAAATATTCTCTATTAGAATAGTTAAATTTTAGAGATCCTTATTCCTATCAATGGAATAAAAAAATACACAAATGTTATCTTATTCTAGAAATATATATTTCATGATTTTTATGTAGGAATTTTGTGCATTTTTAATCACATGTGTTGTTGTGTGATCCATTGAAAGAACCCCCCACCTAGATGAGTATATGGGATTTTTTATTCTGAAAATGTTCCATATTTCCTTTTATTTATTGTGGTAAAATATAATCAGAGCATCATAATATACTTTTTTCACATCGAAAACTTATATAGAAAACTAATTAAGTAAAATAGTATAATTATTCATCTAAAAAACATGTCATAGAAAATGACATTCTAGATATTGTATACAAGTTTATCTTACAAAATCATTATAACCCCAATTGTATTATTCCATAGCTTCTAAATCTCATGTTTTATCTCGTTCTATATCCCTTAATTATTTTCCTTGTGGTTGGTGAATATCATAGTCATTGTTTTTGTCCAACCAACAAATATAAGTTTTATTCATCCTTATTATCTCATGATTTCAACAATCATTATTATCTTTTATACCTTTATTGTATTTAAATTTGTCTCTTTTTATTATATTCTTTTTATTTTTATTCTTCTTGAGGAACTCCTTCCAATGTACAGTGGTAACTTTATCTTCATTCATCTAAATTCCACCTTCAAAAACATTACACTTTCACTTATTCAGATGAAAATAGTATCTTACTTCTACATATAACATGATATTTAATTTTTGGGTAATAATGATATCTTAATAAACAATATTCTATATAAAAATCATTGAATACTCACTCTAGTATATATATATAACTTCAAAATCATCTACTTCTTAGAAATTCCGGATACAATTCAACTTATTAGATTTAATTATCAAATTATTTATCCTCTATACATCGATTAAATTTATTACAAATTCTTTTATCTACCAATATATGTTATTCTAATGATTATACATTTAAAAAACCATATGAATATCCAAATTATTATACTTCAAATTTATCAGAAAATGTTATATAATTTAATGAAAAAATTAAAACACATTTATCATCATAATTAGATAGGAACTTCATAATATAATCATAGATATAATTTTTCAATAGAATAAGAATTTATATATTATAAAGGTCGTGTATGAATCAAAAATTTATAAACCTTCATAATTTAATTATGTATCCACCTTGTGATCAAGAATTTAAACCATTAAAAGTTTGTAGATCATTTAAACAAAAACACATTCATTAAATGAAACATTAAATATTCATTGGATATTCATTTAATCAATGCATCGTCATTTTAATTATCAATAAGTGAAACAAACAAGACAATTAATTTGGAATTTCGTGTCATGTGATATCATATATCATTCCAACCATGCATAATTATGGTTTATAAAATATTATGAGAAGAAATTGACAATATTTTGGTAATATTTCCTACATAGTGGTCAAATAGTCATAGGAAAATATTCAATAATATACAACTTTTAAAAAAGCATCACACAATTTTTTGAAATTATTCCCAATTGTTTTTAATCATTCCAAACTATTTTGTACTTGAATTTCATTATATCTATAAAATATTTGATAACCCCTTTATGCTGAAATAAATCCCTACTGAAGGAAATTATTTTTGAACCTACAGAAATTATAATATTATAAAAACATTAATTCCCTAATTCATAATAGTATGTAAAGATTATCCCAAATAAAAATTTTCAATTTTACTCAATCAATAAAGGTGTCTAGTGTGATCTAAATCTAAAAAACACATATATCAATATGAACATCTTCAATAAAAGATGTATCAAAATACAGTGTAATCATTAATATAAAACGAATTTATCTTAGATATCATGTGATCGATAGAAATGTAACATGTAAATAATTTTTAAGAAATAACATATTTTTATGAATCTTTAAAATAAAATAACTACTTCAAATGAATATATCAGATATCATATTTCAGAATTTTAAATCACATCCCATCCAAATCCACTCTGATTGCTCATGGTATTCCTAGGTAAAATATAATCAAGGGCCCATGTTTCAAACATTTCATATAAAAATATTAAACCCATCTTACTTAAAATAACTTGACTGATTGATAAAAAAACCCAACCACCCTAGATTTAGAACATTCACAAGGATAACATAAGAAATATTACAATGTAAAAAATGTTTCACAGCCTAATAATATTACTTTCCCCTAGTTATATATAGAAATATTAATCACAGACCTCTATATATATCAATTCTCATATAATAATTCATGTTATATACATTCATGAGTAGGTAAAGATAATAAGTATATATGTATTTTATATTGGATCTATATTATACCATATACAATAATCCACTAACACTAATATTAATAAATAAAAAACCAAATAAATGTCCCTTAGGCCATTTATTTCATAAAACTCAAATTTATACAGGAGTGAATTTTATCATTCCATTTTCCATATAAAATATAACATATGAATGAATGATACATAGAGATTTCCTTTTATAAAAATCAATAATACAATTTATAACAATTTCATTGCATGTAACATTTATTTATTATATAAATATTTAAAATTAATCTCATTCTATTTCATTGATAATGGGGATTTCAAAGAAACCAAAACATTTATATTTTTATCCACCCAATATATCAATACATAGCCCCTATAAAAAATTTCTCAAATGATATGGTACTTTTTAATGATGTATTTGGTCATTTAATGTGACTGTTGTTCCTTTACAAAAACAATATCATTATTTTTTCACAATAAAGTGAAATTTATCTCTAAATTCATTGAAACCACTTAATTTTAGTAATAAACCTATTCAAAAAATAATTTTCCTTCATATCATATGATGTCTTATAATATTGAATTAATATTATAATTTTCAATTTGGAAAATCAAATAAACACAACCCATTATAATGAGCTCATCATAAAATATAATGAAAAAGAATATATCCTTACTTTATAACAAGTACATAATTTTATTTTTTTAAAAAATTGAATCTTAAAGGGAATGGATTAGCACCTTATTATTATTTTCAATGTATAATAGGTATCAGTTTGAGTACATTTCATGGTATACAAGGATGACCCTATGGTCTATGTATGAGGAATAATATCCATCCATTCTAACTATTTAATAAGATCATCAATCTTATTATGATTCCATCGATGAAATAATAATAAAAACTCTTTCCAATATTTATTCTTATTAAACCTATTTAAAACTATATCCCTATATTTTTTTTCCAGTATCTAAAAAAATTTAAATTATCTATATTATAACACCCAAGTATTTTTATGAAATATTTTCTTTAATTATTTTTTATCCTTCAGTATCTTGCATTGCACGCAATCATGAGTGTAAATGTACCGCAAGATTCCATTAATATAAAATTACTATTATATCCTAGCTGTTAGGTTACTAGGAATAATTATAACTAAATTATAAAAATGCATTATAAATTCATTGGGAATTAATTATTAATGAAAAATATAAATCATTTATCTGTTTGTATTTTTTTATTGAATTAAATTTCTTAATTAAATTAATGAGATATATGTGTTATATAATTAATAATATATTTTTGATATTCATCCAATGGATATTTTAGTCATTGGGTCTGAATAAAACCATATAAGAACCTATTTTATAACGGTTAATTTTTTAACATAGAATGGAGAACCCATTTTAAATTATGACTTTGGGACATTAATAATTTCTATAAGACAATATAAATATGTTATTTTGAAGTGGTATATAAAAATGTAATTTGGAAATATTTCTGATATTTTTCAGATGACATTAATGTTTGTGATGATTAGTAAAAATATGGAAAATCTTAATAAAAACATCTTTATTTATCGAGATAATTTATATCATAAAATTATAATATGGAATTGATTGAAAGTACAAATAGAATATTTTTTTACCATTTAACATAATTTATATCATTATCAATAATTTTACAATGAATTAATCAGTACAAACATTTCAATATTTTGTAATGTTTTATCATTTAAAACCAGTTTTCTCATTTCAACAATGGTGATAATTTAAAATTAATTATAGAAACTTAGGTGTTTTGAATTTGGAAAAAATGGATTCCTTTTTTTGGAAACAGAAGGATCAAATTTTGTGAATAGGTACATTTTATTTTTTGACATTCTTAAAAGTAATTTCAGTAATTATTTTATATACCATGGATAAATGGTATATCTGGTAAATAAGTGTAAAAATATTAATTTAAGAATATAAAACCACCCTTAAATGTGTCCTAATTCTATATTTTATGATATTTTTGACCATAGGCATCATTGGGTCGATTTTTCTACCCCATGGATTCACTTGGATGGGAAAATGATATTTAAAATAATTAATTTAAAGTAAAGATAATTATTTCCTAAACATATATTTTTACTAAATCGATTTTAATATAGGGTTTTCTAACTGATCACAAGGATTATAAATATTAATTAGAAAGATAAAAATATTTCCTACATCATGATAATATATATATATTTTTATAGATTATATAATTAGGTTTATTTATGATACAAATATGATGTAATGATTTACTCTTTAATGAATGATTCAAATAAATGAATTTATATATATTTAAACAAATATAATTTGGTTATTTTGATGTCATAATCAAATTTGATGGATGAAATTTCCATATAATATTTTAGTTAATGACATATATTCTATGTAACAACATTTTTATTAATTTTTTAAAAAGTCAATTATGAAAAGTTTCCAAAATTGACACAATTCACAATTTAAACCATAAAATAATATATTAATTGATATTAAATTACTAAAAATATTGGATTTTTAAAAATAGTTAATATAAGTCCAAATTTGACATTAATAACTTTTTTGGGTCGTTTTACATGCGGTGGTAATTATAATAACCCACAAGATGTAAATAACATGATATCACGGTAAGATTAAAAAGAATAAAATACGTGTTAATAAAAAAAATATGGATAAAAATATTCTAAACAAGTCTAAATATTATTGGATGGAGGTTATTCGAACCAAAATATTATTATCTTGTAATTAAATATATTTTGGACCATTTTTAGTCTTAATTTAATTTATAATATATTAATATTTTGAAGAGTTTTCGAATGTGGCCTTGTCCTCTCTTATAAAATGGTCCCTCCCCCATCAACTCTTCACTCCATTTCAATCCTCCATGATCGACCAAACCCTACCCATTTGACTTCTAAACTTCCATAGTTAAATCCTAGTGGTTTTGGTATTCTCAGAATATGAACTCTAGTTCCCTAAGTGGAGATTTAAAAGAGCCACGTTGAGGAAGAGGTAATCTTCTCTACCGATACTTTCAAATTTATTTCTTATTCTAATTTCTCGTATCTATTTATTTTTCATTATAAATTAATAACATGAGTATAAATAATATACTGATATGTTATTATAAATATAAAAAAACTCTATTTTACCTTCTATTCATCATATGAAAAATGAAATCACCACCCCAGCGTACGTACAACTTACCATTTCCACACTACGGTGTAATATTTTTTTTCCACCATCACCTTACCTGAATGGGTATAATGGTGTAAATAATAACTATTTATGATTAGTATAATGCATTACTAATTCGGAGATACTATAAACCATCCAACTCAATACCACTCATCAATTATGAAAACAATATTGTCACTCGTGCATACATACGACTTTCCATCTCCACAGTGTGATGTGATTCGTTCTACATAATATTAATTAAACCATGATTTTTTAAATTAATTGATTGAATAAATATGATATATATTATAATAATACCATGAGGTAAATGATATAATTATAACCTAAAAATAGTAATATGAACCTATCCGACAAAACATACATAAGAACATAAAGCAGTTAATACTAGAATAATGAGTAACAATGAAATATTACTATCAAATGGAAGAAAATATGATCATAAATATTATCATAAAAATAATTATGATTCTGGAATAAATCATTAATATTATTTATATCATTATGTAGGATTTTCAGACACATATGAAGCATATCAGACTTAATGTAAGGGATAACTTTTAAAATCTTGTTTTATTCTAGATTGTTTATTTTGTAAGTATCTTCTGGGTATATATTTATCATCAATGATCATGTTTTCTAAAAAATTTCTCATAAAATATTTAATATTATTCTATGTATGCCTATAATTATTTTTACCCATCTTTACTTTCACTACATGGTCTGGAAAGAATCATTCTTTTGTTTACCATACAAGGTACTTTTTTACTTTTCTGACAAAAGTTTGAGGAGAATGTTTTTTAACTAATACAGATTGAATGGATTATTATGCTTTAATAACGAATTACTTCCTTGAATATTACTCTAAATTTTTTCAATAATATTTTCAATTAACATTTTTTCTTTTAAAATTTCATGACTTATTGAGAAAAGAAAATTTTTAGAAGAAGAAAGGATATTTTCTTCAAGAACAAGTCCATGGGTTTTATCAAAATTATCTTCCATCAAAGATGATATATAGTTATTTTTCTATCCCTATTATTACTTCTATTTGATTAAATTTTTATTTAAGTTTTTTTATGAAGTCCATTTATCTTATATGGATGGTGTTATGATGCCATGATGTTTAAGAATCTCATTTTATTACAAGGGTTATTCTATGATGTATGATTTTTGATTTTGTGGAAAAAATAATAATGGTTTAATTATGAGATGGTTGGGACCAATATATCACTCCAATTCACTAGGAAAATATTTATATCTCATGATATACTCATATATAAAATGAAAGTTAATCTGGCTTAGTGATATAGGACTGGAACATAGAGTGAACTTGGTACAACAGTGGACTTTATCCACAATGATGGTCTTGGAAATGAGCTTTGACTAATATGAAATAGGTCTCTATTCTCATATGCTTATACCACAATGTAACATGTCTTATTTTATGATTATTGGGATTGCATTTCAGTTTTATGATTTATCCCATGAGAAGATATTATATTCTCTTATGCAGGATAAGATTTTCAAATGTTATGTTATTATGAATATAATATGATTGATATTTTCTTTATTTACCCTTACTAAGAATTTGATATCACCCTTTGGTGTGTTTCATTTACCCAAGATAGTAATAAGGCTATGAAATATGATATGACAAAAAAGAATCATGTTATGATGAGTGAAATGGGAGACAATGTAGATTTTTTATTAACTAGTTGTTTATGTTTCTTAGTTTCTAAAGACACTATACCTATACGATCATGTCATGGTTTTGTTATAGTTTTTAATGAATAAGAATAAATTATGATGTAATTACAATGTATGTAAAGTGTGGGTTTTTATATTTGGTATCTGAGGAAAAGTATAGTTATCCTTTGGAAACTAGGATTTGAAAGACATTGTAAGAACCCTAAAGATATGTCTAAGTATAGGACATAATCCTTGTGTTTTAGAAATGTCCATGAATAATTTATGATAAACCCAAAAGTGTCCAAATTTTAAATTTCATTTTTGATTATGTGGTTTTCCTATTATAATTAGTGTTTCTCACACAATGCTTCTTAGTTTTAGTCAATGGCTTGAACCCGATGAAACCCTGTTAATGCTGACTATGATGGGAAATGAAATGATTGTCCCCTAATAAACCAAATGTTATGGGAACTAGAATAAAAATTTATGTATCGATTCCCATGAATATTTCTCAACAAACGAATGATGTCGGACATCCAAATTAGCAAAGGAGGGAGAAAAACTCTATTTAATCCTTCATGAGGCAGCGTCCACCTTCATTCATTGGGTCATCTGATACATTAGTGTATGAAAAATAGATAAGTACCAATGAAAAAATGTTTTTAGTTCAGCAATGTACTAAACATGATAATTTCATCTTATAATTATATCTTTTAGAAGGTGAATATAATCAATGATGGAATCTTATCAAGAATATGAGGTAAAGAGATGAAATTGAGTCCATTGAATGGGATGAGTTCTAGAACTTATTTTTCAATAAGTTCTTCCCTTGTATTGTTCAATAAATTTGGGGAAGGACTTCCTTGTTCTTATGAATAATGATGATAAACCAATTGGTACCTATGAAGAAAATTTTACAAGGCCAAAAGGTAGCCTTCTAGAATTATTATTCATCCAGAGAGCCAGATTGGTCAATTTTTTAGTGGCTTAACACCAAGTCTCTGAAGGGAATGTGCCATGCGGGACTTTAATAGCTATGAAGAAATTCTTTTATGTTCTCTCATTGTTGGGATGGATATTGAAGTAACCCATTAGTCATATGTTTTCGACAAAAAGAGGAAATTGGAATACAAAAGAATATCTAAATACCACACTAAAAAGAAAATGAGTTTTCCCTTATGCTCAAAGTGTTGATTGAAACATAGAGGGAATTTTATTAAAGGGACATGTAAATGTTTTTAGTGTGGAAAAGAAGGTCATCGATAAATTGGATGCCAATGTGATTGTATATATATGCCTAATGATTAAAATGGAGAAAAGTCTACACACAATGAAGTTCATACACTTCAATGTTACAAGTGCAATAAAATGGGGCATTATGCTAATCAATGCCCTAATCCGACTGTTATTGATGATGATTGTTGTCAAATAACTCTTAAGTACAAAGACAAAGGAATGTCACATGAAATTACTTTTGGTGATGTGGAATACGATAATGAAATGGTGAAAGGTATAGTTTCCATCCCATCCAAAGTATTAAATTTTTTATTTGATTCTGGATCCACCCACTCTTTTATTTCAAAATAATTTTCAATGGGTGTTGTTATATTACCTCAAAAATTACATGTTGAGTGATCCATGGAAACATTTAATGGTACAACATTCACATCAAAATATTACAACTCATCTCTAACTGATGTTTTTTGGAAAGTGATTCCGGTAAATCTTATGATCTATCATACAATAGAAATTTATGTGATTCTTTCCATGGATTATCTTTCGTTATTTGGATCTCGTTTAATTTTACAAATAAGGGAAGTCACAACTCATATTCCAGATCAATATATGATCATCTATCAAAGTTAGAATGAATATAACCTTCCATTTGAAATTTATTCCATCTCATGGGACTTTATTCCAATAAATTAAGGTTATTTATCTCAAATGGTTATCGAGAAACTCACAATTAAGAGTACAACCATTGTACGAGAGTTTGATGTTATCTTTCTGGAGAATTTTCCATGTCTTCCACCAAAACATGATGATTATATTTTAATATAACTCATACTAGGTTATATTAATATTTCAAAGACACCTTATAGTGTGGACCCAATTGAGTTGTAGTAATTGATGAATAAACCCCATGAAAATCTTGATAAGGGGTTCAAATTCCCTAGTGCATCAGCTTTGGGAGCACCTGATATATTTTTTAATAAGAGATATGGATCAATGTGACTCTACATTGATTATTGAGAACATAACAATATCACTATCAAGAAAATATATCCTCTCCCACACATTGATGAATTATTTTTCCAACTACGCAGAGCTAAATTCTTTTACAACATTGATATTCATTCAGGTTAACATCAATTAAGGGACAAAAAAGGAGGATATACCAAAGACAGTATTCCATACAAGGTATGGACACTATGAATTTATAATGATGCCTTTTTTTCTTACTAAATTCCCCTAAAATATTCATTGATCTAATGAAAAGATCCTTTAGGGACTATCTTGATTATATTTGGGTTGTCTTGATAGATGATATTTTTGTCTATTCAATGAGCATGGAAGAACATGAAGATCACTTGAGAATTGTACTGAAGACCTTGAGAATGTAGAAGCATTATGAGAAATTTACAATGGGTGAATTTTTTCTTACAAAAGATTCATTTTTTGGTCACATAATCTCAAGAGAGGGTTATCTATGGATCAATAAAAAATATAGGTTATTAAAAAGATGTTTAGCTGGTGCACATGTTCTCACACTGCCTTGTAGTGGAGAACGGTTGGTGATCTATAGTGATGCATCCACGAAGGGTATGTGGTTTTTTCTTATGTAAAATGATATGCTGATAGCTTATTCATCTTTACTATTGAAAATCCATTAGAAGAATTATCCAACTCATGATTTGGAGATATATATGGTAATCATTACATTAAAGATATAATGGAATTATCTTTATGGTGAAAGGTATGATATTTATATCGATAAAAAAATTTAACGTTTATTTTCACACAATAGGATTTGAATATGCACCCAAAAAGATGGTTGTAGTTGATTAAGGATTATGAATTCTCAATAAATTACCACCCTCAGACAGAAAACAAGGTGGAATATGCATTATGTCGACAAGAACATGCCAACTTATCCATGATGAGGATCACAAAATATCCAATATTTATGGATTTGCAAGGGATGTGTCTTGAAATTATAATGGAAGGGGAGAAATATTATCTTTATCAAATGAATGTTTAACCATCTATACAAGTGAAGATTAAAGAGGCATAGAAGGAAGATGTAGATTAACAATAGAAGGTGAGAAATGTTCCTGAATTCAATTTTGATTGTGATGAAATAATAATGTTCAAGAATAGTTTTTCGTACCTCCCATAACAGAATTAAAGAAGGAGCTATTGGATAAGGATCATAGTTCTTCATTCTAAATTCTCCCTAGAATCACAAACATGTATAGGGACCTGAAGGACTACTTCCTGTGGGATGGAATGAAAAGATATGACCCCGAATATGTCACTTAATGAATGGATTGTTAGGATGTTAAGGTTGGGAGACAAAATTCTAATTGGATATCATAACCATTACCTATACCAGAATGAAAATGAGAAAACATCACTATGGAATTTTTCATCAGTCATTCAAAATCATCAAAATTATATAATTCTATATGGGTTATAGTTGACCACCTTACGAAGTTAGCACACTTTATTGCTATTAGAGAGGATTTCTATCTTGTAAAATTCCATGGATATATGTAATGGAAATGGTAAGACAACATTGAGTTCAACAGTCCATTCTATATAATCAGGATCCGAGGTTTACCTCATTGTTCTGGTGATGTCTTCAGCATGCACTAGATACAGATTATTGTTTCAGCACTGCTTACAATCCTCAGACCGATGGTCAGTCTGAGCAGAAAATTCAAACTCAGAAGACATGTTGAGAGCTTTCTCTATGGATTTCAAAGGAGGTTGGGATAAACACTGTCATGACCCATCCTCGGGGCCCATGTTGTGACTACCCCAAGCCCGCCTTCTATAGGCCAGGGGCTGGCGACTAGCACCAAAGGAGTAAATCCCAATAACAGGGAAGGCATTGTCTTTATAAAAGTAAACAAAACACCATAGTGTAAAAGGAAAAGTAATACACTATGTACAAAAGAAAGTGATAAAAAGAAAGTGGACCAGAATACAAACCCAACTGAAAACACAGCTACAACTGAACGAAAGTACAACAGAAAAGACAAATAGCTGGAAGAAAAAGAATCATCTCCTGGGTCGTCCACCTAGGATCCTACCTGAAGGGTAGGTATAGATAGCGCAACTCCTGGATCGTCCGCCACGGATCCTACATGAAGGGTAGGTACAGATAGCGAAGCTCCTGGATAGTCCACCATGGATCCTACCTAAAGGGTAGGTACATATAGCCTCCACAATTCTCTCTCCCATCAACATCCTCCTAGTTTCGTCTCATCGTGAAGTCCATCTCTGGATACTGACTCGTCGTGAGGTCCACCTCCGGGTACCGTACAGTCCCCGAACACTCGTCCTCTATCAGCGCTGCCCTTCGTCTGCAACCAACACAACGAGGTGCGGGCATAGCCCGTGAAAGGGTTAGTATAATGATACTCAATAGGGACCTCTAGACTCTCATGGTGTCACTAAATCCAACAATGATAACCACAAAGAATGATCTCAATAGATAACCACTACATAGGTATATTCCCATACATATAACTAAGTTATCAAGTAACCCATCTCAAATATGAGGAACACAAAGGTTATGAAATCAATTGATAACCACTACCTAGTTATATTCCCATACATATACCTATGTTATCAAGTGACCCATCTCAATCATGAGGTAAACACAAATGTCATAGACTAAGCTCAAAACAAGATTTTTAATTAACGAAACCGTAACTGCTGAAGATACTCGTCTCTGTAGAGTACAGTGATCCTGTCATGAATCCGAGGTACTTCTCACTAACCTAGGACTGATGAGGTACTCCTCTTGTTGAGTACTGCGAGTCAGTCACCCAAACACAGTAGTGCTTCCCGCAGGGGTCTGCCACCTAAACACAGTAGTGCATCCCCCCTAATAGTCTGCAGAGGTACTCTCCGGACGAGTACCGCGGGTCTACACCCAAACTCAGTAGTGCTCCGTCCACCATGGGTCTGCACCCAAACAAAGTAGTGCTCTGTCCACTGGGCTAGTCGACTCACTCCAAGTCAAGTCGGTCAAGCAGTCGTGAGGTCTCAGCCGGCTACACGGTCTCCATACTCCGTATGCTCGTCTCCGGGAGGGTCCGCTCCACGAGATACTGGTCGATAAACCAATTATCACAAATTCTCATGAATAAGTATCTCAAAGGACCGCCTCATCATAGGGGTCTCAACGCAATAGACAGCGCATCAATCAGACGCCTGGTCTGTTAGTTATTAGCCTTTTCGTCCTAGGGGCCCAGTTGGTTTCATGTGCGAACCAACCCGGTCGTATCTCAACTGTACCTCGAACACTCATAGGGTATTTTCATAGGGACCGTTTCTCAACGTGATCACCAACGCCGATGACGGTTTGTCAAATGGGTGTCTGGTCTGAAAGTTATCAGCTTTTCCGTTCCAGGGGCGTGGTTGGATTTCGGGTTCAGTCCAACCCAGCCACTATCCAACTGCATCTAAAACTAAGTCAAAGTTTGTCAGAAGTTCTGTCTCATCAAAATGAATCCAACAAAGTCAATGGCACATCAATCGGACGTCTAGAGCACAATTTATGAGTGTTTCCGCTCCGAGGGCCTGGTTGGTTTTGTGTTCGAACCAACCCGGTTGTACAAAAAGTCCTCCGAAAACTTGAGTTTAATATACCGAGACGACCTACTTGATCCAATGATCACATCTCAATCGACAGTGCATCGATCGGAGGTCCGTAGGCCAAGATATGAGCGTTTGAACAAAACTGTCTGAAAATAGGGGGTTCTGGCCCAGTCCGACCCGGCCCGAGACCCCCTGGGCGGCCCGAACCGGGTCGACCCGACCCGGGATCGGGGACGGCCCATGAGGGTGCAGTCTGGCCCGGCCCCTCTGGCGCGGCCCATCCCGGCCTGCGCGCCCTGGCCCGGCGACCTTGCGATATCGGGTGGCCCGAGTGGCGAGCTCGACTGGACGAGCTAAGCGGAACAGGGGGTACACTGCCCCCCTGTTTGAGTAACCACGGCCCCCATGTGGGGGCCTCTCCTTCAGCCAGCGGATGTGGCGACATGCCACGTAATCCCCGGATCCCGCGTGGCCACGGGATCCTTCCTCCATTGCAGCTTCAGCCGTGGCGGCTCCTGCCGGTGGCGTGCCTGGGCGCCGCCGCCTTCGGCCGCCGGCGCCGCTGCACCGACAGCACCTTTCGCGGTCCACCAGACGCACTCTCGTTGTCCATTTTCCCGCCACCTTCTCCAACAGTCCTCTCGGGACCCGAACTTCACTACGGAGGCATCAAAATGACTTTGCGGCCCCATTTGTCATCGCCCATCAATCCGCGCACAACGTTCAACCAGCGGAGTCTTCAAATCGCCTCTACGGCCCCAACTCTGTCTATGGTTTTGTTCGGCCTCAACGGCGCGGCGCGACAGTGCCGCACTTCATCACCGAATTTTTCCTTGTTTCCACGAGGTGCGATGGCACCACGTTGCTTCCATTTCATGCCATGAATTTAACCATAAAAAATAAAAAGGGGAGGAGGTTTAGCCGTGTTTGTGTGGTATGACCTCATCGGTTATTTTGATAACAGTTGGTCGTTAATATCGAAGAATGTCCAATTAAAAATTTTAATGTAAAGACAAAACCCCCTATAGTTTTCCCACAATCAATAATTTCCAACCGCAAAAATATTCATTCTTGAATCAACTTAATATTTAGTTGATCCGCATTCTTTGTTTTATAATGAAATAAACATGGGCTCATTAACATTCACAAATTAATTCCCTACCTCGAAAATGATGCCGCACGTCGTCGAGTCGCGGAAGTCGAACATCGCGGAAAAGAGAATCGTCGGTGTCGCATCGTCGATCTCCGGGGATGGCATCTCTCACCGGCTACGGAGAGAAAAGAAGATGGTATGACAAACTCCCCTTTGCGGTGATGGAATTCTTTGTCGAAGGCTCGGTGGTCTTCGTGGCGACAGTGTGTTCTTCCCGTTCTTCAAGGAGGAAGAACATTCTTCGGAACTTAGAGCTTTCCTCTCCAAATCCCCTTGCACAAAGAAAACAACACTAATAAAATAAGCTTTGCCTTATTTTATTACTCATGCCAAACGTTTTGAAATTCAAAATTGAATCATTCAATTAATTGAATTAATTGAGAAGTCTAAACCGCCCAATTAAAGAGGCATTTAATAATAATATAAACGCAAGAGTTGATATCCATTTAATGGGGGGTGCGGGTGCGTTACCTAATTTAAGGAGGGGGGTTGAGGATGTTGAATAGGAGGGGTTTGTTTGGTCCCCACCACACAAATACCCTACCTAGTGGAGTAGGATATAGTGGGTCACACTCCAACCACATAGCTTAGGTTAAACTACTTTAAATAAAATAAAATTGGTTGCACCATTTTATTTTATTCTTTTACTTAACCCAAAAAATTAATTACCACATTTGAGAAAATCCGAGCACCAGTTCAAAAGATATAAAAACCTGCTCGTTCGTTCACTGAACGTACCCGAGCCTAACTTCTGAAATTGATTCCAGGCACACCAGCCCTCGGAATCAGGCGCCGTCAGAAACTGCGTTCTTGTAAAATCCCAAAGAAAATTAAGAAAACAAAATTCCCTTCAATTTCACGGGTCTTTACATTACTCCCACTTCAGGGAATTACATTCCCGTAAAGTTTCAACACAACTAGGGATACAAAAGTGGTTCTGAGCACGCATCTGAGCCTTTCGCTGCCATGTGCTCACCTGGAGGTTCTCGTGCTTCCAGTGAAAGCGTACAAGAGGAATCGACCATCCTCGTAGGACCGCTCCTGTCGATCCTCAACTCATACTGGAACCTGTAAAAGTCACCACATTTCCAATGTCCAGATCCCCATGGTTGATGATGTGTGAATGGTCAAGCACGTATCTTCCCAGTCGAGATACGTGGATGTCGTCATGCACCTGGTGCAACTGAGGTGGATGGGTCAAGCGGTAAGCCTACTCGCCTACCCTGCTGAGGACTTGAAAAGGTCCGCTGATCCGCGGAGGCTACTTTTCGCCTCGTCCACAACTCCATAGACCTCGTTGAGGTGAGACCCCTAAGAAAACATGGTCATCATCCTCGAATTCCAGAGGTCTCCAATTCCGGTTAAAAACTGAAACTCAAAACTCTTGCTACCACGAGGGTAAGGTTGACTGACTCAAGAGTGATCGACCGCACCCTCCTGTGCATGATTTTATCCGGTGCTTCCTTGGGTTTTCTTTTCGCCGACCAAGGAAAACCCATCCTGACGTTGTAGTCAGACCACAACCTTTTTTCCTAAAACAGTCAATCTGGGCATGAATTGTGAATCCAATCCATACCGAGACCAACGTCGTAAGGCCTTGACGCTGCCACCAAGAGATCCCAAACAAAACTCTCACCTGGAGGGTCAGACCACACTGTCGGCGTAAGTGTGATCATAGAGTCTTCTCCCACTGTATCTCAAGATGTGAGGGTCAAGTGTATGGCTTACCAGAAACAGTAGGTCTATGACAAGATTCAGGGAAGAAAGGAATTATTAATATAAACATATGTTACTACGGAAGCTAGTAGTGGATAGAGATTGTGCCTTGAATAATTTTTAGAGCCATTGGGTCACACTCCTTGACCGCATGAAGCAGCACTCTTCTCCCGCCCTCCAGATCCCTGATCCTGGCGGGGAAAACTAAGGCAGGTGGTTGTAGCATGTTAAAATATACACCACCTCTTGCTGCTCTCATAGCTCTGCCTCCACGTCTGCTGCTTCGCATACTCATCTATCCTTTAAGCTTCCTCTTCATGAAATATTTAACACGCCCGAGTCTCTAAGACTGGCGCCAGTTTCCTGTTCCTTACTGCACTATGCAGTCTTCATACGCTCCTGGATGATCTGCACCTTCTTTTCCTACGATCTGTAAGAGCTGCTAAGATTTATCCTTTTCCAAAAAGATACACTCGGTCTCATCCCCTGGATGAACCACACCCATTGCCTAATATAGTCAATCCTGACATAAATGATGCATTCATGCCATGGATGACGTCTTAAGGACTCGACGTTACTACTAAGAGATCCAGCCGTCACTCTTGCCTATAAGTGTTGAGTCACACTTTCGGCATCAGTGTGGGGTCACTGGGTCTCCTCCAGTAGAAATCTCGATAGTGAGGGTCAAGTAAATAGTTTAAACTAGAACCTCTTAGTATCAACCAAACAAAAGGATAGGAAAGCAAGTGGCACTAGGATAAGTGACTTTTATTATTGCATCTCATAGTACAATGACACAAATACAATAGAAACATGGAACTATAAGTACCAAGAACAAAGGAATCCACTAGTTTCGCTCCTTTCCACCTGTTCCTTGAGATCTACTGCCTTGTCCACCGCTTGACTATTGCTCAAGCACCCGCCGCTGATTCTGCCTTGGTGGCTCCTCCAATGCATGCGGATAAACTGTGCTGGGATTCGGACAGTCACGTGCCAGGTGACCCTTCCTACCAAATTCATAACACTTCCTGCTCCTCGTACGACTGGCTCTGGTCCTCTTGGGACTCCTCATCATCTGTATACTTCCCACAGACGACTCGGCTACTGATTGAAAATCTGGTGGCAAAGGCAGAAGCTACTGAACACGCTCGGGGTGTAGAGCCACTGGTATAAACTCCACCCTGAAGAAGGTCTTGAAGTCTCCCCATTTGAAGTTCATCTCATCACAAAACTGGAAAAAGTGTCTCCACCATCTCTCAGCTAGTTCCTGAAGGAGGTAGGCAGCAAAGATCACCATTAAGTCTGCTATCATCCCTACTAGCCTGAAGACTCTCACCACAACCTTCATCCAATCCTCAGCCACCTGCAGGTCCGTCTCTACCCAAAACCTGGGTGGCCTCTGGCGTTGGAACTCGTGCAGTGCACTCACGCGACGTGCAATCTCTGCTGCTGGGGCTAGTGGCATCGGTGGCCCAATGGGTGGTAGTGTCGCTGGTGCCTCAACTGCAAGAGGGCCTTGTACCATAGCCTCGTTTCTCGACAGGCTTTCAGTACGTACATCTCTCGGGGCTCTAGATGATCTTCCGTGGAAAGGAATCCTGAAAGAAAAATACGTGACACAATCAAATGATTTATTCCTGGTGAGGTGACCTGGTTTGAGCTGTTTTAAGGAAAAACCTTTGGAAACACACATGCAATCAGTGTTTTCATGCACAATGTCAGAAATCAGTTGTCAAGGTCCTGGTGTATGGATACGTCAGCCGCCCGCACCAAAACTGGACTCCTTGAACTGAAAACCACACTCGGTACCCTTAACACTATTTCTTCACAGAAAGAAAATATCAGAGTTATAAGTTCTGCAGTAGAACCAACTCCTCTGATACCAATTTGTCACGACCCGTCCTCGGGGCCTATTTCGTGACTACCCCAAGCCCACCATCCATAGGCTAGGGGCTGGTGACTAGCACCAAAGGCGTAAATCCCAATAACAAGGAAGGAATTTCCTTTATAAAATTAAACAAAACACCACATATTACAAGAGGAAGTAATACACTAACTACAAAAGAAAGTGCTGAAAATTAAGTGGGCCAGAATACAAACACACCTTAAAACACAGCTACAATTGAATGAAAGTAAAACAGAAAATACAAACAGCTGGAAGAAAAAGAAGCATCTCCCGGGTCGTCTACCTCGGATCCTACCTGAAGGGTAGGTACAGATAGCGCAGCTCTGGATCATCCTCCACGGATCCTGCCTGAAGGGTAGGTATAGATAGTGCAGCTCCTGGATAGTCCGCCATGGATCCTACCTGAAGGGTAGGTACAGATAGCCTCCACAATGCTCTCTCACGTCGACATCCTCTGAGTGTCTTCTCGTCGTGATGTCCACCTCTGGATACTGACTCGTCATGAGGTCCACCTCCGGGTACCGTCCAGTCCTCGAAAACTCGGCCTCTATCAGCGCTACTCGTCATCTACAACCAACACAACGAGGTGCGGGCATAGCCCGTTCAGGGGTGAGTATAATGATACTCAGTAGGGACCTCGAGACCCTCAAGGTCTCACTAAATACAACAAGGATAACCACAATGAATGATCTCAACAGATAACCTGTACTTACGTATATGCCCAAACATATACCTAAGTTATCAAGTAACCCATCTCAAGCATGAGGAACACAAAGGTTATGAAATCAACGGATAAAAACTACCTAGGTATATTCCCATACATATACCTAAGTTATCAAGTGACCCATCTCAATCATGAGGTAAACACAAAGGTCATAGACTCAGCTCAAACCAGGATTTTTCATTAATGAAACCGTAATTGCTGAAGAGCCCTGTCTCTGGAAAGTACAGTGATCCTATCATGACTCCGAGGTACTGCTCACTAACCTAGGACTGCTGAGGTACTCCTCTTGTCGAGTATCGCGGGTCAGCCACCCAAACACAATAGTGCTTCAATCCTGGGTCTGCCACCCAAACACCATAGTGCATCCCCCCTAATAGCCTGCAGAGGTACTCTCCGAACGAGTACCAGAGGTCTGCACCCAAACTCAGTAGTGCTCCGTCCGCCATGGGTTTTCACCCAAACAAATTGGTGATCCATCCACAAGGCTAGTTGACTCACTCCAAGTCGAGTCGGTCAAGCAGTCGTCAGGTCTGAGCCGGCTTCACGGTCTCCGTACTCCGTATGTTCATCTCCGGGAGGGTCCGCTCCACGAGTTACTAGTCGATACTACAAGTATCACAATGTCCCACGAAGAAGCATCTCAAAGGTCCTCCTCGTCATAGGGGTATCAACGCAATAGACGGCGCATCAATCGGTCTCCCGGTCTGTGAGTTATTTTCCTTTTCGTCCCAGTGGCCCGGTTGATTTTGTGTGCAAACCAACCCGGATATATCTCAACTCTACCCCGAACTCTAATAGGATATATTCATAGGGACCGTTTCTCAATGTGATCACCAATTCCACTGACGGTTCGTCAAACAGACATCCGGTCTGAAAGTTATCAACTTTTCCGTTTTAGGGGGCCGGTTGGATTTCGGGTTCAGTCCAATCCAGACACTATCCAACTGCATCCAAAACTATGGCGAAGTATTCCAAAAGTTCCGCCTCATAAATAGGAATCCAACAAATTCGACGACACGTCAATCAGACATCCCGAGCTCATGTTATGAGTGTTTCCACTCTGAGGGCCTGGTTAGTTTCGTGTTTGAACCAACCTGATTGTACTCAAAGTCCTCTGAAACCTTGAGTGTAATATATCGAAACGATCTTCCCGATCCAAGGATCACATCTCAACTGACGGTGCATCAATCAGATGTCTGTAACCCATGATATGAGCGTTTGAACGAAACTGTCCGAAAATAGGGGGGTCGGGCCCGGTCTGACCCGGCCCGAGACCCCCTGGTCAGCCCGAACCGGGCCGAACGGACCCGGGTCTGGGTACCGCCCACTGGGGCGCGACCAGGCCCGGCTGGCACGGCTTGGCCTAGGCGGCTTGGCGGCCTGGCGCGCTCGGTCGGCCCGCATGCCCAGCTCGGCTGGCCGAGCTGCGCAGAACAGGGGGGTGCGCTGCCCCCCTGTTTGAGTAACTGCGGCCCCAATGTGGGGGGCCGCTCCTTCGGCCAGCGGGCACGGCGGCACCTGCCAGTGGTGTGTCAGGGTGCCACCGCCTATCGGCGGCCTGCCGGTGCCAGCTGTCGGCGCCACCACACCGGCGTGGGGCGTCAGCAGGGCTTTCTGCGGACCACCGGACGCCCTTCGGTGGTCCATTTTTCCCGCCACCTTCACCAACGGTCCTCCGGGACCCGACCTTCACTGTGGAGGCTTCAGAATGACTTTGCAGCCCCGTTTTTCATCGCCTTTCAATCTTTGCACAACTTTCAACCAGTGGAGTCTTCGAATCGCCTTCACGGCCCTGACTCCAGCGGCGGTTTCATTTGGCCTCAACGGCGCGGCACGACAACTCCAAGCTTCTTCACCACATTTTTTCTTGTTTCCACGCGGTGAGACGGTACCGCGTTGCTTCCATTTCAAGTCACAAAGATAAAAATCAAAAATAAAAAGGGGAGGAGGTTCAACCGTTTTTGTGTTGTCCGACCTCCTCCGTTATTTTGATAATTGTTGGCTATTAATATCAAAGAACGTCCAATTAAAAATCCGAATGTAAAGACAAAACCCCATATAGTTTTCCCGCAATCAAGAATTTCCAACCGCAAACATATTCGTTCACGAATCAAATTAATATTTAGTTGATCCGCGTTCTTTGTTTTAGAAGGAAATAAACATGGGATCATTAACATTCAAAAATTAATTCCCTACCTCAAAAATGACGTCGCACGTCGTCGAGTCGCGGAAGGCGAACATTGCAGAAAAGAGAATCGTCGGCATCACGTCGTCATTATCCAAGGATGGCCTCTCTCACCGGCTGCAGAGAGAAAAGAATATGGTACTACAAACTCACCTTTGCAGTGACAGAGTTCTTTGTCGAAGGCTCGGTGTTCTTCACGGCGACGGTGCGTTCTTCACGTTCTTCAAGGAGGAATAATGTTCTTCGGAACATAGTGATTTCATATCCAAATCCCCTGCCACAATGAAAAGAACACTAATAAAATATCTGTTGCCTTAATTTATTACTCACACCAAACGTTTTGAAATTCAAAATTGAATCATTCAATTAATTGAATTAATTGAGAAGTTTTAACCGCCCAATTAAAGAGGCGTTTAATAATTAGTTAAACGCAAGAGTTGACTTCCATTTAATGGGGGGTGCAGGTGCGTTACCTAATTTAAGGAGGGGGTTGAGGATGTTAAATAGGTGGGTCTGGTGTGGGCCCCATGCCAAAAATATCCTACCTATTGGAGTAGGATATAGTGGGTCTCACTCCAACCACTTAGCTTAGGTTAAACTACTTTAAATAAAATAAAATTGGTTGCACCATTTTATATTATTCTTTTACTTAACCCAAAAAATTAATTACCACACCCAAGAAAACGCAACTCCAGAAAAGGTGTTCATAAGAAATTACCGGCGCTGCGATTTCATCGATGACCATAGATTTTAATTCTGAGCACCGGTTCAAAAGTTAGAAAAATCTGTTTTTTCGTTCACTGAACGTACTCGAGTCTAACTTCGGAAATTGATTCCGGGCACACTGGGACTCAGAATCCGGGGCCTTCATAAACTACGTTCTTGTAAAATCCGAAAGAAAATTAAGAAAAAAAAATTTCCCTTGAATTTTACGGGACTTTACAAACGTGTACCATTGGTCCTTTTGGAATAATGGATCATGTTTGGAAGGTATATTACTAATTGTTGATTCCACCGAATCTCTTTCATGTTCATGATTTGTTCCATGTATCTATCCTGAGAAAATAAATTCATGATGCTTCACTTTTACTAATCTCATAAGTCGTACCACTGGAGTAATATATTTCTCTTGAAGAACAACCGATAGTGATTCTGGATCATAATGAAAAAGTTCTATGAAACAAGACCACTAACATGGTTAATGTTTTAGGGATGAACCAAAATTTAAAAGAAGATACATGGAAAGTTGATGATATGATAAACGAGAGGTATTCTCATCTGTTTATTTCCATGTGACAAATTTTTTGTGCGAAATTAATTTTAAGGGGGGTAGAATATAACACACGGATATTTTTTTGAAATATTTTATTTAAATATTTTTTATCTATCAGTATCATGATTTTCTCGGAATCATGAGTTTAAACAAACCATGAGGTTCCCATAATATAAAATTTCCATTATTGCATAGCGGTTAGGTTAGTAGGGAAAATTATACCTGACTTATGAAAATGCATTATAAATTTTTTGGCTAAAAATTATTTTTGATATATATAAATCAATTAGATGTTTGTATTTTTTAGTGAATTACATTTGGTAATTAAATTAATAGAATATATGTATTATATACATAATAATTTTTTTTTTGATATTAATCCAATAGATATTTTAGTCACATGGTATGAATAAAACCCTATAAGAACCTACTTTTTTAAGGTTAATTTTAAACCATTGAATTGAGAACCTATTTTAAATTAAGACTTTGGAACAAAAAAAATTCTATAAGACAAAATAAACATTTTATTTTGAAGTGGGACCTAAAAATTTACATTGAAATAATTTCTGATATTTTTCTGATAACTTTCATTTTTTGATGAATAGTAAAAATATGCTAAATTTTAATTAAAAACAACTTTTTCCATCGAGATAATTTATATGGTAAAATTATAATATTGATGGGTTTTAAAGTTTTTATAGAATATATATTGACAATTTAATATAATTTATGTTATTATTATTAATTTTACATTGAATTCGTAGGTAAAAACATTTCAATGTTTGGTAATGTTTTAACATTTAAAACAAGTTTTCTAATTTCATCAAGGTGGATAATTTTAAAATAATTATTGAAACTTCTTATGTTTTGAATGTGAAAAAATAGATTCCATATTTTAAATTAGAAATTACCAATTTTTTGAATATGTACCTTTTATTTTTGAACAATTTGAGTAGTAACTTCCGTAATTATTTTCTTTACCATTGTTTAATAGTAAATCAGGTAAATAATGTTAAAAGACAATTTAGTACTATAAAAATACACAAAAACGTGTCCTAATCCTATTGGATGAAATATTTCCATCCATGTGAATCCTTGGGTCGATTTTTGGATTCCATGAAGTATCTAGCATGTGAAAACGACATTTTGTAAGAATTAATTTATTGTAAACATATTTACAACCCAAACATATATCATTTGTTAAATTGATTTTAATATAGGGTTTTATAACTAATATCTATTTTTTATATATATTAATTATAAAGATAAAAATATTTCATACATCATTGTATTTTACTTATAATTTTGATGGATTATATAAATAGATTTATTTATGACAAAAATATGATGTAGTGATTACCTCTTTAATGAATGATTCAAATGAATGAATTTATAAATATTAAAAAATAAATAATTCTGTTATTTGGATGTAATAAAAGAATTTTTTTGATTATATTGTAATATTTTCTTTGATTAAATGACTTATTTTCTGAGGAAATATTTCTTTATGAATTGTTTAAAACGTTATGTATGAATAGTGTCCAAAATTGAAACAATTCATAACTAAAAACATAATATAGTTTATTAAATGATATTAAATTCCTAAATATATATTATTCCTCCGAATGGTTATTATAATTACAAATAATTCATAAATAACTTTTTTTGGTCGGTTGACATGATGTGGTAATTACAATAACCCACAAGGTGTAAATAACATGATATCACAGTAAGACTAAATAGGGTAGAATAAGGGTTAAACCAAAAAGAAAGGAATGAAAAGGTATTGTAAACTTGTATAAATATTATTGGATGATGGGTATTCTAATCAAAATCATATTATAATTGAATTAAATAATATTTGAACCATTTTTAGTTGAGAATTAATTTATAATAAATTAATATTTTGAAGAGTTTCCAAAAGTTCCCATCTAATCTCTTATAAAATGAAACCTCCTCCCTCTCCTATTCTCTCTATTTTGAGCCTTGAATCTCGGCCAAACCCTACCCATTTACCTTATAAACTTTCTAGTTACATCTTATAGGTTTTGATCTTCTCAAATGAAAAACTCTCGTTCCCTAAAAGATGATTTAAAAGTGACATGACGTGGAAGAGGTAATCCCTCCTATCGATCCGTTAAAATTTATTTCATCATTAACTTCCTCTTATCATGTTGTTTGATGATTATGTCATAAAATACATATCACTAATATAATTATATGTTATTATAAATTTGAAACAACCATATTTCACCTTCTATCCATCCTACAAAAAATGATATCACCGCGCGTGCGTACATTTGAGTTACCGTCTCCATGTCGTGGTGTAATTTTTTTTCACCATTAAATTACATGGAAGGGTATAATGGTTTAAATAATAACTATATATGATTAATAAAACATGGTAATAATTCAGAGATAATATAAACCATCCAACTCAATACCACTCAACAATTATGGGAACGATATCCTTGCTCTGGCGTAAATTCAACTTACCATCTTCACGGTGCGATGTGATTCCTTAAACAAACTATTCATTAAACACTGTTTATATAAAAGTATTAAATGAATAAATATGATATGTATTTTACTAATACCATTATTTAAATGATATACCTATAACATAAAAATAGTAATAAGACCATATCAAACAAAAGATACATAAGAACAAAAAGATGTTTATACTTGAATAACAAGTAATAGTGAAATGTTAAAAACAAAAGGATGAAAATATGATCATAAATGTTATTATAAAAAAATTTATGATTCTTGAATAAATCTTTAACGTTATTTAAATCATTATACAGAATTTTCATTCAAATAAGATGTATATCAGAATTTTGGCGTGGGATAACTTCTCTAATCTCGTTTTATCTGATATTGTTTATTTGTAAGTATCTACGGGGTATATATATTTAATCCATGTCAATTTTTTCAAAAACTATTCTCATAAAATGTGTAGTATTATTCTATGTATGTATAAATTTATTTTTACACATTTTTAACTTTAATACATTTTTTGAATGTAATCTTTATTTTGCTTACCATACGAGGTACTTTTGGACTCTTCCAGCAAAAGTACAAGGAGAATGTTTTTTTAAATTATACGTCATGAATGGATTATTACGCTGTCATAATGATTTATTTCCATGAATCATATATTAAAATATTTCATGTTTATTTTCAATTAACTTCGTTTCTATTAAAATTGAATGAAATATTGAGAAAAAAAATGTTTTAGAAGAAGAAAGTATATTTTTTCCAACAACTAAGTTAAAGTGTTTTATCAACATTATCTTCCATATAAGATGATATTGGGTTATTTTTCTATACCTATTATGAAATTTATTTGTTAAAATTATGATGGAAGTATTTTTATGAAGTCATTTTACCCTATATGGACTACGTGATGATGGAAAGATGTTTAAGAATTCAATTTTATTACATGGATTATGCTATGATGTATGATTTATGATTTTGTGGCACCAATGTGAATGGTTGCATTATGAGATGGGTGGGAACTATATCTCCATCCAATGCATTGGGTAATGTTATATAACTCATGAGAAATACATGGCTGTAATAGAATGTCAATCTGGTTCAGTGATAACGGACTCGAACGAGGAGTGAACTCAGTTAAATAATGGACGTTTTCTAATATGATGGTCTTCTCAATGATCCTTGAATAATATGAAATTATTTTCTATGATTATGTGTGTATTCCACAAATATTCATTTCTTATGTTATGATTATTGGGATTAAATTTCACTTCTATGATTTATCCCATGATATGATACTATGATCTATTTTGGACGATAAGATTTTAAAATGTTATGTTCTTATGAATATGATATGATTGATCTTTTTTTAATTTTCCCTTACAGAGTATTTGAGAACACCCTTTTGTATGTTTTTCATTTCCCCAAGTCAAGAATAAGGGTTTTAAATAAGGTATTCTCAAAAGGAGTAATGTTATGATGAAATAAATGGGAGACAATGTAGATGTTCCATGAACCAGTTGTTTCAGTTTCCCATTTTCAAAAAAAAACTATACCTATACGGTCCATTCAGGGTTTTGATATATGTTATAATATTTAACCTTTAATTCTGAAGTAATAACAATGTTTTAAAGTATTGGTCGTCATATATATAGATCATCATATCCAATATTCAGATTCCATAAACATTGACTTTAAATATGAATCACTTTCCTAATAAACATTCTATATAATGTAATGTTAGGATTCAATTTATGATGATTAGTATGAAATCCACTAATACAAATAGAAATTTAATGAAACTTTTACTAAAATAGTTTTTTACAAAATAATCATCAAAATTATTAAGGAAAAAAACTATTCTCTCATATTATTTAACCTGATAATTCAACTCATTGAATATTTCTTTATTCCAAAATGGACCATTGCAACACGGAAACCATGGCCTTCTAATTGATATCATCAAAATAATAGGATTTTATTATACATAGATCCTTAACTAAATTACCATCATGAAAAATAATTTCCATATCATTAGATATAGACATAATTAGAATGAGTTGATATAAAAAGTAATATTTAAGTTAAATTCAACATTAAAACTCAAGGAACACCATTTTCATAGTCAATAACAAAATATTTATTCAATCACATAGCTAAAAAATAAATTTACAGGAATATAATCTACGACCCTTCCCAATTCTCTTATAGAAAATCCACATTCACCCAATGAGTCTCACCCCTTTGGATTCGTCCACTAGGTCCCAAACATAGTTTTTTTTACGTTTATCCCATCTTAGATTTCACAACATATAACTAAAAATTAAAATCACGCCTCTCAACTGAATTTTATTAGGTAGAAGTTTTCTAATCTATCATCATTACATCATCATAATTTTATTCAAGTAATCCATATCTCTTTGTATCTTGAGGAATTGAATGAGAATATTCTGGTACACATAAATCATATGTTGGTTCTTTTTACAATACAATTTACGGGACAAACTCACTATTCTTAAATAAATTTTTTTTAAATGGTACTTAATTTTCCAATGTTTCATTTTCCTCCTAGTGAACCTACTATTCAAGAGTTACTTCTATGGTAAAACACATTACCAATCCACAATAACATTGATATATGTAGGATTATAGAAATAATATCCCATAATTGTATGGTTATTACAACTAAATACGTATTTTTCATCACTATGGTGAAGTATGAGAGAATAAAAATATCATAAATATGATTCACAACACCAAGACCTCTTAAAAAGAAAATTATGAAAATTTTAAGAAAATATATTTTATTATTTCTTCAAAACTAATTTAGTTGAATTGTAGTTAAATAGTGATATACCTATTTTAATATCATATCTCAAGAATGAAATAAAATGTTCATTTGGAAAAAGCATAAAAAGGTATGATATCAAAACAAAAAACCATCCCTCATTAGTGATCCAAAATGAGTAAGTAGAGAAAAAACACCACAATCTCTCATAGGGATAAATAATTGAATTCTCAAGTATTCACAACCGTAATTTGATTTCATAATCTAAGTATTTTTTCATAGTTTTTCTTATAATTCAGTTTTCAATATCATTAACTTTTTTAATTATTTATTAATCATGTGTTTTATGAAAAAGCTAAATATACTAAATGAGATCATTAATATAGCATTTTAAGTATCTATACCAACCTCATTATTTATCAATAATTATTACACATATATCAACATATATAAAATGGAATAGTTGACAACCTCATTCACAATTTACAATAAAGTGTGATTTGTAAATTTTTATTATTAAAAAATATATGCAATCACTAAATTATTAATAATAGAATGGGTTTGATAATAATGTTTCGTAATGTTTTGGATTTACTTCTATTTATATGTATAAATATGAATTATAAAAGAGAAAGATTGTTAGGAAGAACCTTTACCATCTTTTATTGAATGTTAGGAAGATCCATATTTATAATGTAAAATAAAACATGATATTTCTACAAAAATAAAACATTTAATTTACCTAAAAAGAAAACTCGTTGTTCATAAAGATTAATTAAAGTATTATCATGTCAAAACATGATATAGAAGTCGACTTTTTATTATTTCTCTAAAAATTTTATTTTATATCTAATTAAATAGTAAATCCTCTATTTATAATTAGATCGTAAGTGTTAACTTCCAAGGTAAAAACTATTGTCCCATTATCAACACATAGAATTACTTTTCCTTTTGTTAATTATCCTTATTTTTTTGTCTTTTTTATATATAAAAATAATTGAGGTAAACTAGAAAAAAATAACCATAAGTTAGAATTATATAAAATAATTTCTATAATATTCACAACCTTCTACTTATAATGATACCCTCTGAGATAAATTCTCAACCATATATACCAATAATGGCATACTTTATAGGTCATTCCTATAAAATATCTCAAAATTACAATCATTATTCTCTATATAACATAAAATAATACATTTCAATGGATAAGTATCAATAATTTTATCTTTCCATCAAGGTAAAGTAATGAATGTACTCCAACTAAAATTATAACATGATGCAAAATTAACTTTATTAGGATTTGATCCATATTTCACAATTTTTTGAGCCTACTATATTGTTCCTCTCAATATCTAGAAATTTATGTCGGCCATCATGATAATAATATTATATCTATTTCTTGGATAATTGTGTTGAAGGCTCTATTTCACAAATACATGACATGAAAAAAAAACAGTATTCCTTGGTTATTTTACCTTAAAGGATTTCTCAGGGATGGTTAACCTAAAAGTCATAGTGTGTGCACGTTACCTACATCTTAGGTTTATCCATCTCTGATATTACATTACTAGGATAAACCCAGGTAACCTAGATTTAACATGATTTTATAATGTGTAATGATCATGGTCTTGAAAATTATTTTTTTTCGAGGAAGTCACACACTTAGTATTTGATGAGTTTTCTTAGTTTCACAGTTTTTATTTTAAGTAATGCATTATAAATTAGAAAATATTGTATCTCAATAAATCTTTTATATCCCATATTTCACTACAATATGTTATGATTTTTCTATAGATTCTATTTTAAAATCAGTATTCCTTCAATCAAATTAATATTTTCAAACATATTTTAGGCAACCTAAACATTGAAAAAATAAATATTACATATTATTAAATTAATAGTCTTTATAATAAATTACAATACATTCTACAGCAATGAATGTTAATTGTATTTAGAAATAAGGATACTAAAAAAACAGTATGTAAATTATTTACATCATATCCCACATAGTTATTTACATTTAGAACCCTTCTTAGACACATCATACTTTAAACCATTCTTCAAGACCTATATCAAAGTAAATCTAATAAAGGGGGATCTTAGATGTTTAGTTTGGATAAACATGTGGTAAATAAGTAAACGGTCATATGAAACCATATTAGGAGAATAACGGTATTATAACATAATCATTACAATTGAAAACCATACAGAATAATTTAGAGACCACAATAATGAAATGAGGCCATAGAAAAAAATGAAATGAATCAAAGAATAATCAACGGTCACGAGCCATTAGATATTATAATAAGAATAATAACATGTCATAAGAGAGTATAATAAAGTGATTCATTTTAATAATCATAGAAATATAATTTTCTGGTTACCCACTATGACATTTATCAACTGTTATACTCATGGTATACACCCATGAACCTACGTTGGACTTCGGATAACAACTTGTGTACCCACATTCAATATTAGGATAACATCATGTGTACCCTTTGAGGTCATAAAATAGTAATATTTACAAAATTCATTATAAGGAATTAATAATCCCACTTATCACACAATCATAATCCCACCATATAGAATCCATAAAATCATGAAAGAGATTGTTGTTAAATCATAACATAACTCATGGACAAGAAAACGGGTTTACTAAATATTTACTCATCATAATAATATAACATCTCAGTATTGACTAAATATAGTTATATAAGATTATATATATAGTAAATAAAAGGTATAATCAATGGATGTTTTTAAAGATAATAGAACCTTTAAAATATCACCATAATATTTCTCAGGGAAATCACATATTTAATATAGAAATAAATAATTTAAAATATAAATATATAAAATACAATTATGAAAAAATTACCTTTAAAATAAGAATGTAATGTTTCAATGTAATATTTAATGGAAATAATATTCAAGATAATGGGAAAATTTTTAATTGATGTGTGTGTTAAGAGAAAAAATGTATTTTCATTTATGGTAAAAATAAAAAAAATTATTTATTTGAAAATTGGTTTGAATATTTCATTTAAAAAGTTGTATAAATATTAATTCATGGGTAAAAATTAATTTAATAAAACCATATTGAATAGTAAATACCTTTTCAAGAAAATGTTGAAATAGAAAAAAATATTTTATATGGTATAGAAAAACAACGTTGATTTTCTATAATCCATTTTTTTAACATTCATATATATAATGAGAGTAAAAAATAGTAAAATATGAAACTAATATAAAAAACTATAGTGCAATAAAATCATAAGATTTTTTTAAGATATATCATATAATTTCATCATAAAAATTTTATGCATAAATATTCCTCGTAAAAAGTGAGATTGTAACATAAATCATATTGGCATTGTAACATTTGTGGGATAATACCAATTATTTAAATAAAATAAAATGAAATATTATATATCCTAAAAATAATGATATTAATTAAACAAAATATCAATAGGTAAATATATACACCTCATAAAATTGGATAGGAGTATAACATTACATATATCACAAAGAAACTCATTTAATATAGTATACACTGAAAATGTAGAAAACCTTCGAATCAAAACCCATTTGATGAAATGATTTTTATTAAATAATTATATTAAATGAATGAAGTAGTGTATGTGATATAAAATGGCAATGGACCAGTTTATGCACCGCATAAATTGGTTCATAACATCAAACATGTATCAAAGAAACAATATTGAGTTGAAAACCTATTACATTATGTCTAATATAATTTTTACATTCTCTAGCCACAAATAAAATAAATTTTTATTTAGTTATAATTCTATAAAAAACCATTTAGAGTATTAAATTATAATATATGATACACTTATAAAAAATTAAGACACTTTTAATAATGAGTATTTAAAGAAAACATTTTTTCCCATTGATAATGACTTTTTTTCATGAATGCTTTGGATCCAAAGTGATAGAACATTGTGACACCGAATGATTTGATTTAAAAAATAAAACTGTGTTCGATATCATATAATACAGACAACACAGAGCCTAAAAAAACATAAAATTTTACCATTTAAATATTTTCATTATAACTTAGATGTTAAACTGGGGGATATAAATAAAATTGACTTATTTTTTAAATATGTAATGTTCTAACAAAATAAAAATGTATTGATGAATTATTATTAAAAAAATCACTCAATTTTTAGTAATTTCATTTTATTATAAAAAATGTTATTTTCCTTAAACATGAATTTTATATCAATTTTTTAGAGGATAATATGATGAATTTTTTCACTTTTTGAAAAGTCATTTTATATAACTTATGTCATGTTTTGAAATCAACATGTTAAGATAAAAATACCTTGAATATTTGGGTTATTTATTAAATGTTTTATTTTCTACTAAATAGTGACAGTTACTTATTTTTATTAAAAAATTTATATTTGTTTGAAGGCATTATAAAGTATATTTTTTTAAAAAAAAATTGTTTCATTGTATCATTAATTTTATTAAATTATGAATAATCTGTCAATATTATTATTTTTTAATTTCATTCATAAATTTGGAAAACAAATTATTTTTATAATTAAAAATCCATTTTTCAAAAAAAAATCCTCATTATTTTTTTCTATTTTAATTAAAATTAAATTATTCAACTTATTTTTTGGAAATAATAAAAAAGCGATTCTATAATTGGAATCATAGGGTTGAAATAAAATTAACAGTTTCTTTTATATTTTTGTTTGTTATGAATACCAACTATAGTAAATATTTGATATCATGGTAAAGGAAAAATGTGTTAATTGAGGGTGAAAATAATTTTATAAGGACTGAAATGTAACCCAATCACGGATGTTAATTTTATTGGTTTTTTAAATACAATCCATATTGATCCATTATTCTAATATATGATATTTTTTATTTATGAAAATTATTATGCCCATTTATAATACTTCACAAAAAGAAAAGTAAAGAACCATTATATTTTTTATATCATCTTTTAATATTTTTTCATATTATAAAAAGAATTTATTTTCTATTATAAATTGTAATTTTAATAATTAATAGTTTTTCATTCACAAGGAAAATTACTTCAAATTTTTTTAGATTAAATGATTACCATATATTTATATGCAATGTCGACTTTATAAAAATTTAATCAAAATAAAGATCAAATAAATTATTTTAAAACTATAAATAATATCTTATACAATGATTTATTAATCCTAAAATTCATATATCCATATTAGTAAATGGAAAATTATTCATAATATTAACCATGACACATTTACGTGTTTTTCTCTCTCTTATAGTAAATGAATTGATGTCACTAAGAGGACCAGGTCGACTAGACCTGCCATCTAATCCAGCACACAACCAGGCCTCATGTGTGCCTCCTAGTATGAAAGAGATTTCAGACTAGTGGTTAAGGCCTAAAATGATATAGAGGTGTTACTATTAAACCATATAATAGTGAAATACCCCATTATATAAACTAAACATAAGGTATCCATGAACACTATAGTGTGCAAGAATATATAAGTAACTAAAGAAAATTAATAAGATAAAAATGTTGTATACAGAAACCACCAAATAAATCATACAGAAACATGCATGCAACTAGAACAACCTCATATAAAATAAAAATAAGGAAAAAATATAAAAGGATCAACTTGTTCTCTGAGATGAACTACATACTCGTTATTCATGTTCGCTGAACAACTCTAGCATAAACCTTAGAATGTACACTAATGTCTCTACTAAACTTACAACACCGGGCCTCCACCTGATCACCCATGTCATTATCAAAATGAATGCAGCCATAAGTTATATGTTTACATTGGGATGCACCTGCATGGGGTGAGAAACAAATCATAGTAGAAAACACCCAAAGGTGGTCTTAACCTCTTTTGTCATAAAATATTCTGGGAACATGTGTAATGTCTATCCTAAAAGAATGTTACTACGTGATGAAATGATAACAAAATAAATAATATAAAAAATTAAATCCTTGTGTTATTCCCTGAAACCCATTGGTAATCTACCATTTCTCGGGCACCATCCATAGGAATTGAATATTTTGGCTCATGCAATAACAACATCAAGCATGTCCACTTGATAAAGAAGGTTCTCCAATGTCCACCACAAGGATAAGCATATATTCGCGACACTAAGATCACATCTTTGGAGTAAAATCATAAAAATGGATATACTGGGTTCAAGGACACCAATGGTACATTATGAACTAGCAATAGGGACCCACTTTTGACTTTGTGAGTACACTTTTGATTCATATCTATCGTATAGAAGAAAATAAAAATAAATGCATGTTAGAACATATCTTTTTAGCCTTACTAGGCCTCAACCATAACAAAAATAGGTATTAATAACATAATATCATCCATAGTCTAATACACTAGCCCTCGGATAACATCTGAGATAAGACGATTACCACATTTATAACATTCATTATCTCCCTAGCCCATCCTCAAATTAAGAGACTGACTAACCGGAGGAGTAAAAACATTTGGACATATGTAACCTGACATGTCCAATGATATCTCAAAGCTATCCTCTCCCTTGTTTTCCTGAAGAAGAATGTACTTAGACATGGTGGTCCACTAACACTCTCACCCTCAAACCAGAACAACTTAACTACTACCATCCACCTCTGAGTTGAACTAACATAGGGTATCAACCACTATTCATAAAACCTCAATGAAATAGGAATCCCAACAATGGGATCCTCCATTAAACTATATCTCATGCATGAAAACCTATAAGGGGATCTCCAAGAGGAACCAATCCATAGTCCAATCCCGCTCAAATGAACTATTTTTTGGTTCCCAAATCAAAACATAAAACACCTCTCACATAGGGTATCTACCCTTAAAATATATCTCAGAAATATCTAAAACTCTTCCCAATAACTCCTATACATTTCTAAATTAAACAATTTTAATCCACCAATAATGGTTTTACTGGTTCCAACCTCATGTGTCCAAACCTAAACCTCAAGTAACCAGACTAATAATCCCCTCAAAGTAGTCACATGATCCCTGCTCCCAAAAAATATCCAAATATACTGAAACAAATTAACCTAAATTCCTCAATCAATTGTGAAATATGAGTGTACAACCTCACTCAAGAATGGAAACACACAACTCGTTCCTGAGAAGGATTCTAGAACCAAATCCTTAAAATGAACCTTCCCGAAAAAAATCAATCAGACCAAGAGACCATAAAAACATCTAATAAATACTTAAATTATTTAAAATACTATAATCCTCATGGGAGAACAATTAGAATAGACTAATAAAAATTCCAATTATACCTCTAGGGGTAAAATACTTTCAAAACAACATTTCTATGAAATTATATGGAATGTGCTTCTGAGTATATGGAATATACTCTCATGTTTATCTTGGCCATATAATTCAACATTTCTAGATAATACATGGGGTCTTGATGTGTACATGTAGATTTATATGGAATATATTGGGACTAGTCGGATAATATTACATGACCACACCCCCCATTACATGGGGTGACTTCCCATTTAAATATCCACATGGCCATGTCCTGGTACACGAGGTCTACCCAAAGTTCTTGTCGTGTACTCCCTGAATTATGACTTCACATTTACATGAACAAATGGTGACTTCCATTTAAATAGATATGTACATATAGTTTAAACAATAAACAAAACCAACCACTTAGTAGAAAATACCAAATCATTGATCAGAATCACATTCTACAACACCCACAAAACGATTTGGCATGCCGCAAGCTCCATGGTGGCACCACCTTCTCCCTCTCCCCCTCTTCTATCCCTCTCATATATATATATATATATATATATATCCACTATCTTCATTGATGTAATCCAAAAAGGGGGCTTATGTTAAACCCAAATAAAAGAATGCTAAAAAGGGGAATGAAAGATAAAAATGATTGAAGAATAAAAATAATAGAGTGAAGAATAGGGGGTCTAGCTAGAACCTAATTTCTAACATGAGGTTATGCCCCACCTCAGAAAAAATAACTATTCTAGAATAAATGGAGATGTCTAAATTAATATCATATTCTATTATTAGAAAGTTCACTGAAAAACATGCTGAAATAAAAAATATAATTAATTAAATATTAAATATGAATCCAACATTTGAATGGTAGTTGAATTACACAAAACTGTTATGCTAGAGTAAACACCTAATTCTATTACCAATAGGGTGGTTAGAGAAATTAGATAATATCATATGAATGAATAAATTACCAATTTTCTCCTTAAAATCCACCTGATGGAAAAACAATATGTATTTACCCTATTTTTATTGAACCCTTCTGAGGTGGTTCATGAAATCATCCCCACAAAAAATTCACATTTCCACTGATAATCCTATATTTTAATCCAACTACCAATATTTAAAATAAACATTTTCACTGCCACAAAATTAACAACAGTCGATCAACTGGTCCCATGATGTTAATGACACTCTCCAAATAAGAGACATACAACTATGATTGATATGATTCTCTCAAACATAGGAGTATTTGTATATTAGCCACCCAACCACAAACCAATATTCATGGACCTTATTCAATCCACTACTAAACACAATGTCAATACATGTCCAAATTACTCACACTAGAGTTTTATCATGAAAAACTAACCACCAATAATTCCCACCCAACCAAGAATGATGAACCAAATCTAAAAAATACCCATAAAATATGTTCTACTACATGTGAAATCCTATATTTAAATCCCCTCCATAAAGGTTCCTCTATAATGAAACAACTCTCTGAAAATCACATAGACCAATTAGCACTATGTGTAACGAGTGCACCCATGCCTTCTCAACAAGGCTTCCTCAAAAAAATTCACACCAACACCACTCCCAACCTCAATCCAATGTTATCTATGAAAAACACTTAAATGTTCTCATTATCAAATAAGAAATGACCTAAAAACCAAGGCTATCACACCTAAACCTTCTAACCTTGATCTACATATAGGACAATCCCAAAAAAACAGGGCACCCATTGTACTATTATTTAGATAAAAGAAATAATCATCATTTTAAGAACCACAAACATGACCCCCTCTACATAGGAGTCAATATGATAACATGACCAAAACCAAAATCCCACTTATCTACCCAAAGGTCAACCAAAACCTATAGCGTCATGAATCTAACCAAACTAACCTTCTCAACCTACCATGAAACCATGAAATTGCAAGAACACTCAGCAATCCACCACAAAATCCCATGGTATCCTTATCCTAAAAATAGAACACCTCATGAATAATACAACTTTTTGTACATATGAGCCTATACCAAACGTCTCTTAGGAATCCATTGCTTCATTGATTCAACCATCACCAATGGTATAATGTAATCTTAAATCCCAAACTTATATAGATGGATTTCCACACATCCCTTAGCGAATGGAATGCATATCCACCACTAAATATGACTTCACCAATGGACCCACCTGACCCATCATCATAATAAAGGTACTCACTATTTATTTAAGAATAATTACAGCATTTAATTATAAAATAAAACATTGAAAAAAAATTATTTAAACATTAAATAACAGAACCTATATATTTTGTAAAATATACTAAAATATGGATGTTTATTTTATGTTCTTATAATGATGCATGAACACAGACCTCCTTCCATCGAGGAAAGGTAAAAAAACTCATATATCATAATATATTCATATAAAATTGAATCAATCAATGTAAAAATTAATAAAACTATAACATTGAAACCAATAAACACTAATCCCACAACCTTGTTAACATGTACATCAAACTAGAACAACAATTCATGACCCATCAGATCGATATACATCATAGGATCCAACACTTCTATAAATTTGATATATAGGCTCCCATAATAGTAAGTGAAAAAAATGAAAATTCTGATATGATTTTTTTCATGAATCAGCATGGATAGACCAGGCCCATCACTCGATCAGGCCCAAAATTAGGCCTCAAGAAAACCTCGCATTACACCTGAGGCTATAGACTTGTGGTGATGGACTAAAATGATACATTAGGAGACCATTCCCCCATATTAGTGTAAAATATATATTAAAATAAACTAATCATACAGTCATCCATGACCATTATAGTGTGAATGAATAATTAGGTTGCAAAAATACACAAATAATGAATAATTATTGCATACAGACTCAATCAACTAAATCATACAAACATTGGTCGCCAACTTGGTTGACCTCAGACATAATAAAAATTAATATAAATATAGTATGATCCACTATTACTTTGAGTCAAACTACAAACATGATATTCATGATGGATAACCAGATCAAGATCAACCCTCAAACTCCACGCAAGCAACTATTATTGAACATGAAACACTAGGCCTCCACCTAATCCACCACATCATAATCAACAAAAAAGAATACATATGGGCTAAAAATACACAAAATTTCTTGTGACGTTTATGAGAATCAAATATCTGTAAACAAAACCCAATGATTTCCCTTACCAAAATTTTAATAACATGTAAACTCTACATGCATCATGTCCAATCTAGTGGAACCTGACTACCAACCTGAAATACTAAAAAAATAATCAAGATGGAAATGAAAAAAAATTAAAACCAAAAAAACCTCATGTTTAGCTAAAAAAATGTAGTTAATCTACCATATCTCTAGCCTGAGCAGGATAAAATGAGAAATTTGGCTCACACAACCACAACATTAAGCATGTCCACCTAATAGATAAGGGGATGCAAATAACAATTTGATGAGTGAAACACAATCCATAACCTATGAATCATCGTAGGCATGAAAATACCATGACTCATTATTCAGGAACTAGAAATCCAACTGTATAATCTAAACTGTTTGTAGGGGAAACCATTTAACCTTAAGATTCCATTAAAAAATCCATGATGTACTGAAAAAACAACTGGGTAGAAATACCTATTACACATCTATATGATTCCTAACTAGGCCTCATTACTTTGTAAGCAAGGTCATTAGAGCACAATATCCGTAATATCCTATAACCATGTCCATGTGTTAGTATTCAAGCTAGTTTAATTTCACTCATCCAAGTTTTCCCTAATCTCCCATGCCCATGCACATAGAAATAAAATAAATAACTAGTACGTTAGAGAAATAGAATAAAATCAAGGATATCTCTCAGTCTGATATTATCCAAAAGGTATCCTCTCCCATCTAGACAAACATAAGAGAATTATAAAACAATTGTGTGGGAAAACACCATCACCCTGCAACCAAAACTACAAAATGAGCACCGACAACCTAACATGCCACCTAATATAGGAAATCCACCATTATTCTTAGAAAATCATCAAAATAGTACACCCTATAATAGGTTATTCTAGAATTACACAGCTGAAGAAGGAATCCATACATCATGATCCCCTTGTATAACCATTCCTCAATCCAACACTACTAAAAGTAATCAAGGGTAGACCCATAGGTAAGACCAATGATCACTCGCTGAGGTGGGAAACCTCAAGAAAAACCTCACCCATAGAGGAATTAAATATAAAATATGCCTTAGACATATTCTTATAATTTCGTAATGGTAACTAGGCATACCATGCTTCCAATGATATTGAACAACCAAAAAGTATCCTACCACTCCCAACTGCATTAGACAAGACCTAAACCTTATGAAACCAAATTAAAAGACCCATAAAATAAGTAACTCAACTCTATATCCACTATTCTACTAAAAAACCTTAAAAACTAAACTAGCATCTTCAATCCAAGGGGAATAATGTTCTTACAACCCCACATAAGCTTCAAAACACATAACGTAGCCCCAATAAAGATTCTATAACAAAAAGATCGAAATAAATTGTCCTAAAAAACTAAAAGAGTTCAAGACACAATCTATACTCCATCTAAATGATTAAAAGATTACACGCCTATGATCATCAATTAAAAAATATAAAATTTACATACCACAAGTATAATTATTTATTCAGGAAATAAAGACACTAAAATCCCTTTTTTGTAAAAGTACATGATATGTACTTAAAAGTACATGGAATGTACATTAAAAGATGATCCTAGCCATGCACATCTTCATGGATAGAGGAGACATGATATATAGCTGTGAACAAGTACAAGGTCAGGGAATACATGGGGTTAGATCATGTACCACTATAGGGATATTTCTACATTCATGGGGTGTCTTCAAGATTAAATGGTGACATGGGCATGTCATACTACAGATGGTATACCAGAATTACACAGTGTATACTTACAAAACATCTTCTACACCTGTACACGGTGACATGGACATGTCCAACTACATGGAATGTACATAAAATACATATAAGGTAATTATGAAAACATAATCTTCCACAAATTAGATGAACACATGTAATGTGGTCATTAAACTACATGATTCATGATATTGATTTCCAAAACAGAAATCACTATGAATGCCCTCCAAATCACCCTACTTCAGTGAGAAACCACCAGATCAACCTACAATGGGTCCCCAAAAACCCATAAGCAATATAAAAACATAAAAACAACTAATCTATGAGTAAATATGACTAAAACATTAAAAGGGCCTACTTCTATGTTGAACCCACCAAATATTCATTCAAATTCCCATTTCGCAGTACCCGCATGACGATCTGACACGACCAGATATTTGTAGAGGCACCTCATTTTCTTGTAATCCCTCATCAATCCCTATCCTCTCCTTATCACCTCTCTCAGCTGAAGGAATATCCAATGGGGGATCTGTGAGAAACACTAATGTAATAATAAAATAATAAGAGAAAATAAGAAGAGAAAGAATGAGAGAAAAATAATAGGAAGAAACTGAAAAAAGGGGTTTAGCCTGAGCCTGATTCCAAACATAGGCTTATATCCTACCAAAGAAACACCCCCTCATTCCAGAATCAAAGGAAATGTTTAATTTAAATTTGATTCTTAAAAAAATATTTTACAGAATGGGCACACACAGATAAATAAAATAAAATAAATTAAATATTAAATATTCATCCAAAATTTTATTGGATTTTAATTCCTCTAAACCCCTCTACTTGGGGAAAACCCTTTTTAGAGACCAATTGGTTGGTCAGAAAAATTATTCAGTATAACATGATAAGAAAAATTACTTTTTTCTCATCAATATCCACCAAATACCAAAAATTCAATGTTTTCCCACTTCCTTAAATTGACACGATGTGCATGACACATAACTCAAAAAATATTGAAAAATATAATACCAAAATATTTATAAAACATTGTTATCATTGGAGAAAAATGATAAAGGTGAAAAAATGCACATATATTATGAAAATTTTATATTATAATTGGATTAAAATAATTCCTTGTCCTATAATAGAATAATATTAATTTGGATCCCTTTAAAAATAATAATTATTTTATTTTACTTCAAAACCCTAAGAAATTCCACGAGTGTCCCTCCCATTTCTTGTAAAAAGGAAACACGTATTCCCTTTAATTCACACTTGAACAAAAAATCATCCAATACATATCAAAATAATATCTTAAAATGCCTCACCATCAATATAGTATCATTTTCATCATAAACCAATCATATTATGGATTTAGGTATAAACCTTAATAGCTTGTCCAAAGAATATGTATATTTCTTAACCATGAATTTCGGTTTTATTTCTTCTTCAACTATCAATAAATTTTATTCCACTTGGATAAACTAATAACACCAATATAATCCACATAATGATATATTTTTATGTTATTTTTTATTATTTTTCTATCTCTTCTTCTATAAAATGTTAAATGAAACAATCAATAGTGTGTATGGTGGACTACAACCTCCCAAACTAATCTAATTTTTTTCATCACCGCAACCTGTAGTGGGATATAATTATGTATTTATTGAATTTATATTGAATTTATGAAATAATTACACAGCTAAAATTGTAATATCACATCAGCATTCTTAACTTCTACGCCATAGGAAAACAATAAGATCAGTCCAGTGTATGTGTGGATTAATGCATCCACATAGCGATACGATTTGTTTTTATTCAATTTTTAAAAGGATGATAATAAGTTATAATTTTACGAATATATAATATTTATATTATATAATAATAATTCCATAAAGGAGAATTATTATTTAATATTATTTCTTTTTATCTATTGAAAAATTAAAAAACATTCATGCGTATATACAACCTAACATCTCAATGAAATGTGAAATTCATTTTTATATGTCTAATTTTATGCTTGAATATAAATATTTATATAATGAATATAAATTATATTTATAACATGACTAAACATTTTGAGACGATGTAACCATATACTATGTATAGGGACCAAAAATACTGACCTAAAACAGACATGAAAAATTATGTAGTTATCATCTCGATTAGTGATTTTAAACAATAATTATTAATAAATGGGTGACCAAATATTATAGGAAAATCATATATACAATGATATATATATATTTTAATATGGTTCTATTATATATTAATAATAAATATATGTTTATTATATATGTAAATAGAACATGTATATTGAAAGGCGGACATATGGTAAGATAATTTCATCACAAATTTACTAACCTGAGACACATATTCCAAACACGACTATTTTATTTTGTGTATAAAATACCCATGAATTTTTATGATTAATATATTTTATATTATGGGCATTTACATATCCATAGAAGTGTGTTTCCTCCATAGGTCTTATGATTCCAAAACTACGAAAGTGTTAATGATTTTACATTTCAATCTCATTATTAATCAAGATTGTTTATAATTATGATTATAAGGATAAAATTCCATGACCTACCTCCCAATAATTGAATTAATTTTATTCTCCAATATTTATTTATGGAAATTATATTTTTTATATTTAATTTTACTCTATTTAGTTACTTTATAGACTTAAATAATTTTTTTAAGGAAAACCATATTTCCCTATTTCTTTGGATAAAAAACATTTTTATTTCATGTCTTGGATATAAAAAAATGTTTTCAAGATTGTTTTTACCACTGTACAATAAAGGTTTAATGAAATTTGTATAGAAGTTTTACTATAGACATAATTTCATAAATGTAATCTTCTTCTTATTATCTACAAAAGGTACTTTTGAAGATTTATCAAACATGTGAAATGAATCATTGTTTTAGCCTATAGGTAATTAGAATAATTTTCCATTGATCTAAACCCAATATTATTTGATGATTACACTAATAGTTTCCATGGATTATTTCAAATAAAATTTTTAAATTAATATGTTGGACATTTTTATAATTTAAATAATTCATTTCAATATGGAAATAATATTTTCCTTGAAAATATTTCTAAGTGATCTTGGAAAATTATTTTCCATCTAATATTATATAAATTTTTGTTTCCTAATCTTTAATGGTGATATAATCCAATTATATTAGACATACTATTTCTTTTTATGGTTTATGATAATGATTATAATCTTTTTATGAAACCTATTTCATTTCCATGTGTACATAATTAAGAAATGATGAAATGTCAATGGAAATTATTTATTTCCCAAAGGATATGATCTGATGAGTTGTTTATAAAATATTATTCAGTTTCATGTTTTATGATATGATAAAATTTCTATGATCTTATTACATGTATATATAATATTTTCATTATGGATAGGTGGTTCAGAAATTATATATACATTAAATTTATTTGTTAATGATCAAGATCTCATGCGTTAAGTAATACTATAATGAGGAATAATCTTAGTTTAATAAGGAATTCTATCCACTATGATATTTTTGTGAGTAAATCTAAACTACTATAATGGTTTTTCATCTGAATCCATAGAACTATAATAGACTCTAAAATTAACATTATTTCTGTCAAAATTATTTTGTATACTTATGTGTGAAAAAATTCTATGACTTGAAAAAAAATGAGTCATATGAGTAATATTATTATATTCTGTTATGATATATGTCTTATAAACTATTATACATTATTCAATGACACAAAATTATTATCTTTTTTTGGATGGGTTTTGTTTTCAATTGTTATGATCATCTTTTCATTCCCTTATGTTAATTTTTTTTAATTTATTATTGATATTTCCCTTATTTTCAATTACTGAACATCTAATCTCACACTTTATTAAGATTAAATTCTTTAGGAAATGAAGAAATATATAATTTATGATATTTCTAAGAAGTGTTTCAGTTGTAATTAACTATGTGGGAGATGATGTAAATTTCTTATGAACCATATTTTTATATATAAAATTTATTGTGTTGTTATACGTATGTTTTTTTTTGTGGATTGTAATTTTATTTAGTGAATCTTTATATAATAAAATGGAATATCAATGTATGAAAATTATGGTTTTCTATAATTGGTATCAAAATAGAGGTTTATATAACCTTGGATATTAGGAATTATTTTTGTGAGGATACCTTAAGAGTTATTTATACCCTCACGGGTTTATAAGTTTATGTTTAATCAATGTCCATTGTCTTAGACCCCACTTTTAATGTTTTATTTGATGTGATATTTTAGTGATTATTTAGATTTTTTGATATATTTTATTGGGTTTAGGTAAATGTAACCCTTAGGTTTAATGTGAAGTATTATTTCATAATAATTTTGTTATAATTTTATGTATGTAATTATAATGGGTTGAGATAACAGTTTAGGTTAAAAAAATTATTGTTAAAGTTATTAACATTATTTTTGAGGATTTTTAAGATAATTTATTATTAATGTTTTGTGGGTATTGTATTTATATATACTATATTCATTTTTACTAAAAATAATACATTTATTGATTTATGGATTTTCTTATTTATATATTAAATATCATTTATCAATTTGACATAAAAAAATATCTCAAAATATTCTTTTTCTTTCTTGTTGATTTTATTGTCACTGTTATGGTAAAATATTATTCTAATTATATTGGACAATTTTTGAACATCCATATCACCTTTAAAAAATATTTAATCTGTCTAAAATATTTTAATTTTATTAAACATTATATGGATCAACGAATATATTTAATATGATTTGAAAATCTCAACTAATACATCTCATTTAGTAAGGTAAATAACACCAACGAGTTGATAAATTATTTCCTGGAGATATAAACATCATGCTTGAAGATAAAGGGAATATCAATAGAATAATGGAGGACCATAATGGAAGGATTTAATGTATGAATTATTTTATAATGTTATATGTATGAATAACGATTGAAATGATTTTGGATAATCATAAAGACATATTTCATATAATAGAATAAGATGAAAAATCATAGTTATGTTTTATAATAAATAAGCAACATAAAAGATATTTTTTATAAAAAAAATCTGATATATTATTAATTTTATGAGAATTATGAAACATTTTTTTGTATATATTATTTTAAAAATAGGAAAAATACGATAGTTGAAATTAATACCATTGGAAAGTGGTGATTTGAAAAGGTTATATTTTTATTGAGAAATTTTTCGAGTCATAATAAATGTTTGATGTGTATATAACTTTTATGGTTAAAATTATGTTTAATTAATGGTTATATTAGGATTAATTCTCATTTCATAAGATTAAATTTTTTGGAAAAAAATAGAAATAATATGATATTTCACTATTACGGTTAATTTTATGAATGTTCTTCAGATTTTTGGGGACTTTATAAGAATTATATTTTTATTGTTTTAGGAAAAATAAAAACATTCCACATCTAAAAAGGACTTAAGGATTGAACCCACAACCGAAGGGTGACATGGTTGAATGTCCCACCACTATCATTTGTGATGTATTGGATAGTATGGAATTACTATTTTTAAATTTTGTGATAGATAATGATTAAATTTATTGTAGGAACATATGTTTTATCATAGATTTAATTATGGGTTTGAAATTGGATGTGGTGATTTGGTGATTTATGTTATGGAAGATAATGTTTCCAATTATAGGAACCATATATTTATGGTAAATAGAAATTGTTTTGAATAAGATTTCCATTTCTTCAAAGAGTAATGGTCACATTATCTTTTTAACCATTATGACTTTAATGAGTCTTTATTGTGATTCGGGTTATTTTTTGAAATTAATATAATATTATTGAGATTAAAAGATTATGTCCTATAAATTTAAAGGTGTATGAAATATTGAGCGACTAATGTTGATTGGAGATAAATTTAAAATCTATCTTGGAAGATTATATGAACAAATAATTATGATATTTGGGGTTCAATATTCATTTGGAATAATTTGTAATAATTTTCAATTTATTTATTAATCAAATGATCCATCTTGAATGTTTTTAATAATAGGGATGCCATCGTGATTAATGATTCGTTTCATAATATGATTGATTATTCATTTTTATAATTGTATTGAATTGTGTGAAACATTTTAGTTTTGGTTATTGTATCCCTATGAAGATTGTTTTATAGATTTATGCAATACATTACATCTTAAATTATCATTTTTTTTGTGAGAAAATATGACACTATTGGGGAAATTTGTTAATGGTTGAAATTTAACTTATCTGGCATGCATATTTTCATATGTTCCTTGTCTATATGGTAAATTAATTCTTAAAATATATGAAATGGATCATGAAACACAAATGTTACAGTGTTATATTTAGTTTTGATAAATTGTTAGTCTTTTTCACACCTCTTTGATTTATGGTTTTATTATTGTAAACATTCTCATGATTGTGCACATTCCTGTGATTAATTATCTCCGTTTAACTACATCATTATTTGGATATTAATTTTCTACTTCATTTCTGTATTTTCACTTAACACTAATGTTTTCCTTTTTCGAAACCTACATTTTTGTTATTCTACATGTCCTTAATATTACCTTTTCCATATTTTTTAGATGACATTTTATTAAACCTTATTATAATTTTAAATGTCAAAAAACAAACGTCCTAATGTAAAATCCTTGATTTATTAGAAAACATTTAAATCTCTATGATGAAATTTATTAAAAGTTTGAAAATTCACCACCAAGATATTTACAAATAACTATCTAGGATATTATATATGACACACAACATAAAACATAAACAAACCATAAAATATTATAATTTAAATACTATATTTATAAAGAATGTATTAAATAATATAATATTAATAGGAATAAATTATTTATGAAATATAATTAATTGTGATAATGAACAAAAATTCACTATTATATTATTTTCAAAAATCACTCAATTTTCAGTATTTTTATTTTATGCTTCAGATATAGATTTTCAACAAAAATGTTTTTTAAACTTTTTTGTGAGTGGGAAGTATAATACATATTTTATACTTTTTGAAATCGTATTTAATAATAATGTAATATTTTTTTAAAAAAAATCCATGTAAAAAAACATAGAGTTATTTTTTGGTTTTTTCTAAAATGGTTGATTTTCTAGTGAAAAGTGAAAATATCTAAATTTTTTATAGAAAATCATATTTTTCAATTTTTTTAGCTTTATAGATTTCGTAAATAAATTCAATGCTAATGGGTGACCAAATTTTAATGATTAAGTTAAAATTAAACTCTTTCTTTAGTGAATTTTATTGAAACCTTTTTATTAGTTAATATGAATGGATAATATGTTTTGTCCATATTAACATCTCATTTATGATATATAGATACATATATATATAATTTTCACAGGTGATTTCCTTGGTGATTTTTTCTCTTTTAGCTTGCAGACCATTATGAACATTCTGTCTATATTTTTTTGTAATTTTTCCCTTACTTTTATGGGTTCACTGTTTTAATATTTTTTAAAAAGATGTTATTATTTCTTTTAATAACTATGGATTTACCATCATCATTTTAAAATATGTAAAATATAATTTATAGTTTTTGATAAGGTTTGTCTGAAATCTTAGAACTCACTCCTTGTTGTTTCAACTCCCTTTGATTAACATTTTCATTGAAAAATATTTGGTTTCAGAAATTAAAATTTGGTGAGAGATTTTAAAATCATAACTGATATGATATATTTTTTAAAAAAGTAAATAATATTTAAACAACTTCCCATATTTTATCTATCTTGTAAAATGTTCCTTATAACCCTTAGTATGAAGTATAGTAGTGTCAAAAATAGAACCACCATTCTTAAAATGTTCTTCAAGAACATCCTCATGGTTAAATATTTAACATCCATTTGAACTTTTTACAAACCTAAAATACACATCATCCAATAACTCCCTTATAGTTTATTGAACTTATATCTCTCTCACCCTCTTATTTTGGTCATCTAAATTTGGTGACCTAAGACAACATCCTCTGAAATTCATGTTCGGTTCTTCTATCCTATCTTAAAACTAATTGAATCTTCTAAAAAATATCTAGTTGGAAACTTCTTCTCAAAATTTATTCATTCAAATCATCTTAACCTTTTTAAAAAGTATATAGGTTTCACATATTGAGTTAAATCACCTTCATAGCTTTGGTGGCTCAATATGTTCAATGTTTTTTATTTTATCACTTTTAAATATTTCAAGGAATGCCTTCAAAAATCCCTAAAAAATTTCATTCGAAAATCTACCTTGACTCAAATAAAAATATAGTTGTTGAAATATTGTTCAAAAATTAATAAGAATCACGAACCACCATCAATGATTAATTGAATGTTTAATTTTCATCTCATCATCATTAAAATTTTATTTTCTCTTAACAAAAACGATAATTCCCATAATTTTTTCTGGTATATTATATTTTGTATACATCAACAAATATATTATAAAACTTTAATATACATCAAGATTCTTAAAAAATCTTATGCATCCAGATTATTCTATTTTATAAAATAAATGAAAAAAATCATTTATGCATCCATTGATAATTATTATAACATGAAAAAAACTCATGATATTATGAAATTAGTTTATGATGCATGCCATCTTAATTTTATGTAAACTAATTATTCCATTTATGTTTATATCATAAATTTTTTTACCATAATGTATGTCATATTTATATAATTTTTTTTCCTTCCAATCACATCAATTATATATTATTCAAATAATGTAAAAATTTATTTGTCCATAAAATTATCTTCCCATTATGAATATTCACATCATATTATTCAACATAAAATGCACTCAGATACGCTAGAGAACACTAGTTTATATGTTTTGTTCACCAAGAATCCTTCTAACTGTTATTACACACATCATCATTCCTTACATCCCATACTTTAAAAGAAATGTATTTATATTAATGAAAATAATCCCTTCCTCTAGTTCCTTAATCCTTTATCTTTTGAATTTCTCACGCATGTGAATATAATATTATATTTAGTGAGTTTTCATGTCCCCATTTTATCATGTTCATTATATGTTACATTCCACTTATTTTTTCCCATAAATTATTGGAAACTCATTTATGAATTTGATTTAAGTATCATAAATATTCTCTTTTAGAATAGTTAAATGTTAGAGATCCTTCTTCTTATCAAGGGAATAAAAAAATACACAAATTTTATCTTATTCTAGAAATATATATATCATTACTTTTATATAGGATCATTGTGTATTTTGAATCACATGTGTTGTTGTGTGATCCATTTAGAGCTTTCCCCACCTAGATGAGTATATGGGATTTTATAATCTGAAAATGTCCAATATTTCATTTTATTGATTGTGGTAAAATATAATCAGAGCTTAAAAATATACTTTTTTCACATCGAAAACTTATATTGAAAACTAATGAAGTAAAATAGTATAATTATTCATCTACAAAAAACATGTCATAGAAAATCACATTCAAAATATTGTATACAATTTCATCTTACAAAATCATTCTAACCCCATCTATATTCTTCCATAGCTTCTAAATCTCATGTTTTATCTCATTCTATATCCGTTGATTATTTTCCTCATGTTTGGTGATTATCTTAGTCATTGTTTTTGTTCTACCAACAAATATAATTTTTATTCTTCCTTATTATCACAAGATTTCAACAATCATTATTATCTTTTATACATTTATTGTATTTAAAAATGTCTCATTTTATTGTCTTATTTTTATTTTTATTCTTCTTGAGGAACTCCATCCAGTGTACAGTGGTAACTTTATCTTCATTCATCTAAATTTGACCTTCAAAAAAATTACACTTTCACTTCTTTAGATGAAAACAATATCTTACTTCTACATATAAAAAGATATTTCATTTTTGGGTAATAATGATCTCTTAATCAACAATATTCTTTATAAAAATCATTCAATACACACTCTAGTATATATATATAACTTCAAAATCATCTATATCTTAGAGACTCAAGATACAATTAAACTTCTTTGATTTAATTATCAAATAATTTATCCTCTATACATCGATTAAATTTATTCCAAATTACTTTATCTACCAATATATCTTATTCTAATAATTATACATTTAAAAAACCATATGAATATCTAAATTATTATACTTGATATTTCTTATAAAATGTTATATAATTTAATGAAAAAATTAAAACACATTTATCATCATAATCAGATAGGAATTTCACAATATAATAATAGATATAATTTTTCAATAGAATAAAAATTTCTATATTATAAAGGTGGTATATGAATCACGAATTTATAAACCTTCATAATTTAATTATGTATCCACCTTTTGATCAAGAATTTAAACAATTAAAAGTAGATAGATAATTTAAATAACAACACATTCATTTAATGAATCATTTGATATTCATTTGATATTCATTTAATCATTTCATCATCATTTTAACTATCAATAAGTGAAACAAACAAGACCATTAATTTGGAATTTCATGTCAATTGATATCATATATCATTCCACCCATTCACAAATATGGTTTATAAAATATTATGAGAAGAAATTGACAATATTTGGGTAATATTTCCTACATAGTGGTCAAATAGGTATAGGAAAATATTGAATAATATACAAATTTTAACAAATCATCACACATTTTTTTGAAAATATTCACAAATGTTTTTAGTCCTTACAAAATATTCCGTACTTGAATTTCATTATATCTAAAAAATATTTGATAAACCCTTTATGCTGAAATAAATCCCCATTGAAGGAAATTATTTTTGAACCTACAGAAATTGTAATATTATAAAAACATTAATTCCCTAATTCATAATAGTATGTAAAGAGTATCCCAAATAAAAAATTTCAATTTTACTCAACCAATAAAGGTGTCTAGTGTGATCTAAATATTAAAAACACATATATCAATATGAGCATCTTCAATAAAAGATGTATAAAAATACAATGTAATCATGCCTATAAAACCCCTTTATCCTAGAAATCATGTGATCGATAGACATGTAACATGTCAATCATTTTTAAAACATAACATATTTTTATGAATCTTTAAAATAAAATAACTAGTTTAGACGAATATGTCACATATCATATTTCAAAATTTTAAATCACATCCCATCCAAATCCACTATGATTTCTCATGATATTCCTAGGTAAAATATAATAAAGGGCCTATGTTTCAAACATTTCATATAAAAATATTAAACCCATATTACTTAAACTAACTTTACTGATTGATAAAAAACCCAACCAACCTAGCATTAGAACATACACAAGGATAACATAAGAAATATTAAAATGTAGAATAAATTTCACAGCCTAATAATATTACTTTACCCTAGTTATATAGAGACATATTAATCACATACCTCTATATATATCAATTCTCATATAATACTTCATGTTATATAAATTCATGAGTAGGTAAATATAATAAGTATATATGTATTTTAGGTTGGATCTACATTATATCATATACAATAATCCACTAACACTAATATTAATAAATAAAAAACAAAATAAATGTGAATTAGTCCATTTATTTCATAAAACTCAAATTTATACAGGAGTGAATTTTATCATTCCATTTTTCATATAAAATATAACACATGAATGGATGATACATAGAGATTTACTTTTATACAAATCAATAATACAATTTATAACCATTTCATTGAATGTACCATTTATTTATTATATAAATATTCAAAATTACCCTCATTCGATTTCATTAATAATGGGGTTCTCAATGAAACCAATACATTTTCATTTTTATCCAACCAATATATCAATACATAGCCCCTATAAAAAATTTCTCAAATGATATGGTGATTTTTAATGATGTATTTGGTCCTTTAATGTGACTATTATTCCTTTACAAAAACAATATCCTTATTTTTTCACAATAAAGTGAAATTTATATCTAAATTAATTGAATCCACTTAATTTTAGTAATAAAACTTTTCAAAAAATAATTTTCCTTCATATCATATGATGTATTGAATTAATATTATAATATTGACAAATATTCCATGGATAATTATTTATAACTCATTTAATTAATGAATCATCCATTTAAAAATAACATAAATTTATATTAAGTTATTATTTTATCATTTTCAATTTGGAAAATGAAATCAACATAACCCATTATAATGAGCTCATCCTAAAATATAATGAACAAGAATATATATGTACTTTATAACACATACATAATTTTATTTTTTTTTTAAAATTTAATATTAAGGGGAATCGATTAGCACATTATTATTATATTCAATGTATAAATAGAATATTTTTTACCATTTAACATAATTTATATCATTATCATTAATTTTACAGTGAATTAATCAATAAAAACATTTCAATCTTTTGCAATGTTTTATCATTTAAAACTAGTTTTCTCATTTCAACAATGGTGATAATTTAAAATTAATTATAGAAACATAGGTGTCTTGATTTTGGAATAATGGATTCCATTTTTTGGAAATAGAAGGTTCAAATTGTGTGAATATGTACCTTTTGTTTTTTGAAATTATCAATAGTAAATTCAGTAATTATTTTATTTACCATGGATAAATGGTATATCTAGTAAATAAGTGTAAAAATAATAATTTACGAATACAAAACCACCCTTAATAGTGTCCTAATTCTATTTTCTATGATATTTATGATCATAGTCATCCTTGGGTCGATTTTGTACCCCATGTCTTCACTTGTATAGGAAAATGATATTTAAAATAATTAATTTAAAGTAAAGATAATTATTTCCTAAACATATATTTTTACTAAATCGATTTTAATATACGGTTTTGTAACTGATCACAAGGATTATAAATTTTAATTAGAAAGATAAAAATATTTCCTATATCATGATATTATATATATATTTTTAGAGATTATATTATTAGTTTTATTTATGAAACAAATATGATGTAGTGATTTACTCTTTAATGAAAGATTCAAATAAATGAATTTATATATATTTAACCAAATATAATTTGGTTATTTTGATGTCATAATCAAATTTGATAGATGAAATTTCCATATAATATTTTATTTAATGACATATTTTCTAAGTAATAACATTTTTATGAATTTTTAAAAAAGTCAAGTATGAATATTTTCCAAAATTGAAACAATTCATAACTTAAACCATAAAATAGTAAATTAATTGATATTAAATTATTAAAAATATAGGATGTTTAAAAATATCTAATATATGTCCAAATATTACATAAATAACTTTTTTGGGTCATTTGACATGTTGTGGTAACTATAATAATCCACAAGATGTAAATAACATGATATCACGGTAAGATTAAAAAGAATAAAATATGTGTTAATCAAGAAAAATAAGGATAAAGAATATTTTAAACAGGTCTAAATATTATTGGATGATGGTTATTCGAACCAAAATCTTATTATGTTGTAATTAAATATGTTTTGGACCATTTTTAGTCAAAACTGAATTTATAATATATTCATATTTTGAAGAGTTTTCGAAAGTGGCCTTCTCCTATCTTATAAAATGGTCCCTCCCCCATAAACTCTTCACTCCATTTCTATCCTCCATGATCAGAAAAACCCTACCCATTTCACTTCTAATCTTCCATATTTAAATCCTAGAGGTTTTGGTATTCTCAAAATATGAACTATAGTTCCCTAAGTGGAGATTTAAAAGAGGCACGTCGAGGAAGAGGTAATCTTCTCTACCGAAACTTTCAAATTTATTTCTTCTTCTACTTTCTATTATCTATTTATTTTTCATTATAAATTAATAAAATTAGTATAACTAATATACTGATATGTTATTATAAATATTAAACCACTCTATTTCACCTTCTATTCAACATACGAAAAATGAAATTACTACTCGTGTGTACGTACAGCTTACCGTTTCCACATTGCGGTGTAATCTTTTTTTCTACCATCACCTTACCTGAATGGGAATAATGGTGGAAATAATAACTGTATATTATTATTATAACACAGTACTAATTCAGAGATACTATAAACCATCCAACTCAATACCACTCATCAATTATGGGAACAATATCATCACTCGTGCATACGTATGACTTTCCTTCTCCACAGTGCAATGTAATTCGTTCTACATAATATTCATTAAACCATGATTATTTAAATTAATTGATTGAATAAATATGATATATATTATAATAATACCATGAGGTAAATGATATAATTATAAACTAAAAGTAGTAATAAGAACTTATCTGACAAAACATACATAAGAACATAAAGTTGTTAATACCATAATAATGAGTACCAATGAAATCTTACAATCAAATGGAAGAAAATATGATCATAAATACTATCATAAATATAATTATAATTCTTTAATAAATCATTAATATTATTTACATCATTATGCAGGAGGTTCAGACACATACGAAGCATATCAGACCTAATGTAAGGGATAACTTTTAATATCTCGTTTTATCTGAGATTGTTAATCTGTAAGTATCTTATGGGTATATATTTATCATCAATGATCATGTTTTCTAAAAATTTTCTCATAAAATATGTAAAATTCTTCTATGTATGTTCATATTTATTTTCACCCATTTTTACTTTCACTACATTGTCTGGAAGGAATCTTTCTTCTGTTTACCATACAATGTACTTTTTTACTTTTCCGGCAAAAGTTTGAGGAGAATGTTTTTTTAACTTATACAGAATGAATGTATTCTTATGCTTTAATAAAGAATTACTTCCATGAATATTACTCTAAATGTTGTAAAGATTATTTTCATTTAACATTTTTTCTTATAAAATTGCATGACTTATTGAGAAATGAAAATGTTCAGAAGAAGAAAGGATATTTTCCTCAAGAACAAGACCAGGTGTTTTATCAAACTTATCATCCATCTAAGATGATATAGAGTTATTTTTATATCCCTATTATTACTATGATTTGATTAAATTTTTATGTAAGTATTTTTATGAATTACTATTATCTTATATGGATTTTGTTATGATGCCATGATGTTTAAGAATCCCATTTTATTACAAGGGTTATGCTATGATATATGATTTTTGATTTTGTGGAAAAAATAAGAATGATTTAATTATGAGATGGGTGGGACCAATATATCACTACAATTCACTAGGAGAAGATTTATATCTCATGAGATACTCATGCATAGACTGAAAGTTAATCTGGCTCAGTGATACAGGACTGGAACATGGAGTGAACTTGGTACAATAATTGAATTTATCCGCAATGATGGTCTTGGAAATGAGCTTTGACTAATATGAAATGGGTTTCAATTCTCATGTGTGTATACCAAAATGTTTCATGTCTTATTTTATGATTAATGGGATTATATATCACTTTTATGATTTATCCCATGAGAAGATATTATGTTCTCTTATGCAGGATACGATTTTCAAATGTTATGTTATTATGAATATAATATGATTGATATTTCCTTTATTTACCCTTACTAAGAATTTTAGATCACCCTTTTGTGATTTTCTTTTCCCCATGATAGGAATAAGGGTATTAAATATGATATGACAAAAAGGATTCATGTTATGATGAATGAAATGGGAAACAATTTAGTTATTTTATGAACTACTTGTTTATGTTTCTTAGTTTCTAAAGACACTATAACAATACAATCCTATCATGGTTTTGTTATATGTTTTAATAAATAAGCATAAATTATGAAGTAATAACAATGTATGTAAAGTGTGGGTTGTTATATTTGGTATCAGAGGAAAAGTACATTTATCCTTTGGAAACTAGGATTTGAAAGCCTTTATAAGAACCCTAAGGATATGACTAAGTATAGGATAAAATCCTTGTGTTTTCAAAATGACCATGAATAATATATGATAAAACAAAAAGTGTCCAAATTTTAAATTTCATTATTTATTATGTGGTTTTCCTATTATAATTAGTGTTTCTCACACAATGCTTCTTAGTTTTATTCAATGGCTTGAACCCGATGGAACCCTGTTAATGCTGACTGTGATCGGAAATGAAATGATTGTCCCCCTGATAAACCAAATGATATGGAAACTAGAAAAAAAAATCATGTATCGATGCCCACATATATTTCCCAAGAAAATAATGATGTCGTAAATACAAATTAGCAAAGAGGGAGAAACACTCTATTGAATCCTTCATGAGGCAGCATCCACCTTCATTCTTTGGGTCATCTTATACATTAGTGTATGAACAATAGATCAGTACCACTGAAAAAATATTTTTAATTCAGCAATGTACTAAACATGATAATTTCATCTTAGAAGTATATAGTTTAGAAGGTGAATAAAATCAATGGTGGAATCTTGTCAAGAATACGAGGTAAAGAGATGAAATTGAGTCCATGGAATGGGATGAGTTCTAGAACTTATTTTTCAACAAGTACTTCCCTCATATTTTTCAATAAAATATGGAGAAGTACTTCCTTGAACATATGAAAAATGATGATGAATCTATTGGTACCTATGAAGAAAATTTTACAAGCCTACAAGGTAGCCTTCTAGAATTATTATCCATCTAGAGAGCCAAATTGGTCAATTTTTTAGTGGCTTAACACCAAGTCTCTGAAGGGAATTAGCCATGCGGGACTTTAATAGCTGTGAGGAAATTATTTGATGTTCTCTCAAGGTTGGGATGGATATTGAAGTAACCCATTAGTCATATGGTTTTGATAAGAAGAGTAAAATGGAATACAAAAGAATATCTAGATACCACCCTAAAAAGAAAATGAGTTTTCCCTTATGCTAAAAGTGTGGATTGAAACATAGATGGAATTGTCTTAAAGGGACATGTAAATGTTTTTAGTGTGGAAAAGAAGGTCATCGAGAAATTGGATGCCAATGTGATTGTTAATATATTTCTAATGATTTGAACGAAGAAAAGTCTACACACAATGAAGTTCCTACACTTCAATGTTACCAGTGCAAGGAAATGGGGAATTATGCTAATCAATGCCCCAATCGAAGTTTTATTGATGATGATTGTTGTCAAAAAACTCTAAATGACAAAGACAAAGGAAAGTAACATGAAATTACTATTGGAGATGTGGAGAACGATAATGAAATGGTGAAAGGTATAGTTACCATCCCATCCAAAGTATCAATTTTTTTTTGATTTTTGATCCACCCACTCTTTTATTTATGATGAATTTTCAATGGGTGTTGTTATATTACCTCAAAAATTACATGTTGAGTGATCCATGGAAACTTTTAATGGCACAATAGTAACATCAAAAGATTACAACTCTTGTCTAACTGATGTTTTTTGGAAATTGATTCCGGTAAATCTTGTTATCTATCATATATTAGAAATTTATGTGATTCTTTCCATGTATTATCTTTCTTTATATTGATCTCATATAATTTTACGATGAAGGGACGTCACAATTCATATTCCAGATCAATCAATGATCATCTATCAAAGTAATAATGAATATAACCTTCCTGTTGAAATTTATTCCATCTCATGGTACTTGATTCTAATAAATTAAGGTTAATTAACTCAAATGGTTATTGAGAAACTCGCGACTAAGAGTACAAGCATTGTACGAGAGTTTGATGATATATTTCTAGAGAAATTTCCAGGTCTTCCACCAAAACATGATGTTGATATTTTAATATAACTCATTATAGTTATATGCATATTTCAAAGACACCTTATAGAGTGTCCCCAATTGAGTTGTATGAATTTAATAAGAAACCCCATGAAAATCTTGATAAGGGGTTCAAATTCCCTAGCGCATCATCTTTGGGAGAACCTGTTCTATGTTTTAAGAAGTGATATGGATCAATGTGACTCTAATTGATTATTGAGAATATAACAAGATCACTATCAAGAAAATATATCCTCTCCCACACATTGTAGAATTATTTGACCAACTACGCAGAGCTCAATAATTTTAAAAGATTGATATTCATTTAGGTTAACATCAATTAAGGGACAGAAAGGAGGATATACCAAAGACGGTATTCCATTCAATGTACGGACACTATGAATTTATAATGATGCCTTTTGTTCTTACTAATTCTCATACAATCTTTATTGATCTAATGAAAATATCCTTTAGGGACTATATTCATTAGTTTTTGGTAGTCCGGATAGATGATATTTTTTTCTATTCAATGAGTAAAGAAGAACATGAAGATCACTTGAGAATTGTACTGAAGGGCTTGAGAATCAAGAAGCATTATGAAACATTTACCATGGGAGAATTTTTTCTCAAAATAGTTTCATTTTTGGGTCACATAATCTCAAGAGAGGGTTATCTATGGATCTAGAAAAAATAGAGGTTATTAAAAAGATGTTTAACAAGTGCACATGTGCTCACACTGCCTTGTAGTGGAGAAAGGATGGTGATCTATAGTGATGAATCCAAGATGGGTATGGGGTTTGATCTTATGTAAAATGATATGGTGATAGCTTATTCCTCTTGACTACTGAAAATCCATGAGAAAAATTACCCAACTCGTGATTTGAAGATAGATATGGTAATCATTGCATTAATGATATGATGGAATTATCTTTATGGTGAAAGGTATGATATTTATATTGATCAAAAAATGTTAATGTATATTTTCACACAATAGTATTTGAATATGCGCTAAAGAATATGGTTGTAGTTGATTAAGGATTATGACTGCTCAATACATTACCACCCTCAAAAGGAAGACAATGTAGCATATGCATTAAGTCGACAAGACCATTCTAACTTATCCATGATTAGGATCACGAAATATCAAATATTTATGGATTTGGAAAGGATGTGTCTTGAAATTATAATGGAATGGGAGAAATATTATCTTTATCAAATGAATGTTTAACCATAGATACAAGTAAGGATTAAAGAGGCATAGAAGGAAGATGTAGATTTACAATAGATGGTGAGAAATGTTCCTGAATTCAGTTTTGATTGTGATGAAATAAAAATGTTCATGAATCAGTTTGTTGTTCCTACCATAACAGAATTAAAGAATGAGATATTGGATAAGGCTCATAGTTCTTCATTCTAAATTCTACCAAGGATCACAAAGATGTATGGGACATGAAGGAATACTTCTGGTAGGATGGAATGAAAATATATGATGCCAAATATGTCACTTGATCCTTGGTTTGTCAGCATGTTATGTCTAGGAGACAAAATTCTAATGGGTTATTAGAACCATTACCTATACCAGAATAAAATTGAGAAAACATCACTATGGAATTTTTCATCAGTAACCCAAAATAATCAAAATTAAATAATCCTTGATGGGTTATAGTTGACCGCTTTATGAAGTCAGTACACTTTATTCCTATTAGGGAGGATTTCTATCTTGATCAAATTCCACGGATATATGTAATGGAAATGGTAAGATAGCATTGAGTTCCACATTACATTGTATCTAATTAGGATCTGATGTTTACCTTGATGTTCTGGTGAAGTCTTCAGCATGCACTGGATACAAGTTATTGTTTCAGCACTACTTATAATCCTCAGACCGATGGTCAGTCTGAGAGGACATTTTAAACTTAGAAGGCATGTTGAGATATTTCTCTATAGATTTCAAAGGTGGCTGGGACAACACGTACCATTAGTGGAACATCCTTAAAACAATATATTTCACTCTATTATACATAGGTCTCCATATGAGTATCTCTATGAAAAAAGGTCATTACACCAACTTGTTGGGATGAAGTTGGGGAAAGAAAGCTATTTGGAACTGATCTTACAGATGAAATAGTAGAAAAGTTCAGATCTACTAAACAACACATAAGAGAAGCTCAGAGTAAAAATAATGTTATGTTAATAACTGAAGAAGAGACCTAGAGTTTGAAGTATGTGATAAGGTAATATTCTGAATATCTCCATGGAAGAGAGTAATGATACTTGGAATGAAGGGAAAGGTGATCCCTAAGTATATCGGTCCTTTTGGAATAATGGATCATGTTGTGAAGGTAGTTTACTGATTGTTTCTTCCACCGAATCGCATTCATGTTCATGATTTGTTCCATGTATCTGTTTTGAGAAAATACATTCGTGATCCATCACTTTTACTAATCTCATAATTTTTACCACTGGAGTAATATATTTATTTTAAAGAACAACCGGTAGTGATTCTAGATAATAATGAAAAAATACTATGAAAAAATACCACTAACTTGGTTAATTTTTTAGGGAAGAACAAAAATTTAGAAGAAGATACATGGAAACTTGGGGATATGATGAAGGAGAGGTATCCTCATCTGTTTATTACCATGTGATGAATTTTTTTTTGAGAAATTAATTTTAAGTGGGGTAGAATACAACAACCAGATATTTTTTTGAAATATTTTCATTAAATATTTTTTATCCTTTAGTATCATGATTTTCACGGAACCACGACTTTAAACAAACCAAGGGGTTCCCATAATATAAAATATTTATTATAACATAGTTTTTAGGTTAGCGGGAACAATTATACCTGACTTATGAAAATGCATTATAAATTCATTGGCTAATAATTATTTTTGAAAAATATAAATCAATTAAAATTTTTAATTTTTTTAGTGAATTACATTTGGTAATTAAATTAATGTTATATATGTATTATATACATAATAAAATATTTTCTATATTAATCCAATGGATATTTTAGTCATAGGGTATGAATAAAATCGTATAAAGACCTACTTTTTTAGGTTAATTTTAAACCATTGAATTAGGAACCAATTTTAAATTAAGTCTTTGTAACCATAAAAATTTCTATAAGACAAAATATACATTTTATTTTCATCTGGGATCTAAAAATTTACATTGAAATAATTTCTGATATTTTTCTGATAACTTTCTTTTTTTTATGAATAGTAAAAATATGCTAAATTTTAATTAAAAACAACTTTTTCCATCAAGATAATTTATATGGTAAAATTATAATATTGATAGATTTTAAAGTATTAATAGAATACATATATACCATTTAATATAATTTGTGTCATTATCATTAATTTTACATTGAATTCATATGTAACAACATTTCAATGTTTGGTAATGTTTTAACATTTAAAACATGTTTTCTTATTTCATCAATGGGGATAATATTAAAATAATTACTAAAAATTCTATGTTTCGAATGTGAAAAAATATATTCCATATTTTTAATTATAATTTACCAATTTTTTGAATATGTACCTTTTATTTTAGAACAATTTGAGTAGTAACATCCATAATTATGTTATTTAACACCGTCTAACAGTAAAACTCGTAAATAATGTTAAAAAATAATTTAATACTATAAAAATACACTAAAACGTTTACTAATCCTATTGGATGAATTATTTCCATCCATGTGAATCCTTGAGTCTATTTTTGGACTCCATGAAGTAACAAGCATGTGAAAACGACATTTTATAAGAATTAATTTAATGTAAAAATATTTACAACCTAAACATATATATTTTGTTAAATTAATTTTAATATAGGGTTTTATAACTGATCTCTATTTTTATATATATTAATTAGAAAGATAAAAATAATTACTAAATCATTTTATTTTATTTATAATTTTTATGGACTATATAAACAGCTTTATTTATGACACAAATATGATGTAGTGATTACCTCTTTAATGAATGATTCAAATGAATGAATTTATAAATATTAAAAAATATATAATTCGGTTATTTTGATGAAATACAATAATTTTTTTGATTACATTAATATATTTTATTTGATTAAATGACTTATCTTCTGAGGAAATATTTTTGATGAATTGTTTAAAAAGTTATGTATGAATAGTGTCCAAAATTGAAACAATTCTTAACTAAAAACATAAAATAGTTTATTAAATGATATTAAATTCATAAAACTATAATATTCCTCCAAATGGTTTGTATAATTCCAAATCTATCATAAATAACTTTTTTTGGTCGGTTGACATGATGTGGTAATTATAAAAACCAGCAATGTGTAAATAACATGATAACATAGTAAGACTAAAGAGGGTAGAATAAGGGTTAAACAAAAAATAAAATGATTAAAAAGTATTTTAAACATGTCTATATATTATTGGATGAAGGGTATTCTAACCAAAATCATATTATCATTGAATTAAATATGATTTGAACCAATTTTATTTGATATTTATTTTATAATAAATTAATATTTTGAAGAGTTTTCTAAAGTGCCCATCTCATTTCTTATAAAAGGAACCTCCTACCTCTCCTCTTCTCTCTATTTTGAGCCTTAAAGCTCGGGAAAACCCTACCCATTTACCTTATAAACATTCTACTTACGTCCTAGATGTTTTGATCTTCTCAAATGAAAAACTCTCGTTCCCTAATAGATGATTTAAAAGTGGCATGTTGAGGAAGAGGTAATCCCTCCTACCGATCCGTTAAAATTTATTTCATCTTTAACATGCTCTTATCATGTTGTTTGATTATTATGTAATGAAATAAATATCACTAATATAATTATATGTTATTATAAATTCAAAACAACCATATTTCACCTTCTATCCATCCTACGAAAAATAAAATCACCACATCTGCATACGTACGAGTTACCGTCTCCATGTCATGGTGTAATTTGTTTTTCACTATTAAATTACATGGAAGGGTATAATGGTGTAAATAGTAACTATATATTATTAAAAAGACATGGTACTAATTCAGAGATAATATAATCCATCCAACTCAATACCACTCAACAATTATGGGAATGATATCATTGCTCTGTCGTACATTCGACTTACCATCTTCATAGTGCGATGTGATTACTTAAACAAACTATTCATTATACACTAATTATAAAAATGTATTAAATGAATAAATATGATATATATTTTACTAATACCATTCTGTGAATGATATTCCTATAAAATAAAAATAGTAATAAGAACATATCAAAAAAATAGATATAAAAATATAAAGATATTTATACTCGAATAATGAGTAACAATTCAATGTTAAAAACAAAAGGATGAAATTATGATCATAAATGTTATTACAAAAATGATTATGATTCTAAAATAAATCAGTAACATTATTTAAATCATTATAAATGAGTTTAATACAAATAAGAAGTAGATCTGACTTTTGGTGTGGGATAACTTCTATAATGTCGTTTTATATGATATTGTTTATTTGTAAGTATCTATTGGGTATATATTTATCATCCATGTCAATTTTTCTAAAAATATTCTCATAATATGTGTAGGATTATTCTATGTATGTTTAAATTTAGTTTTACCCATTTTTACCTTTAATACATTTTTTGAATGTAATCTTTCTTTTGCTTACCATACGAGGTACTTTTGGACTATTCCGGTAAAAGTACGAGGGGAATGTTTTTTAACTTATACGGCATGAATGGATTATTACGCTATCAGAAAGAATTATTTTCATGAATAATACATTATAATATTTTATGTTTATTTTCAATTAACTTCGTTTTAATTAAAATTGAATGAAATATTGAGAAAATAAAATGTTTTAGAAGAAGAAATTATATTTTTTCTAAGAACTAAGTTCAAGTGTTTTATCAACATTATCATCCATATAAGATGATATGGGGTAATTTTTCTATCCCAATTATGACATTGATTTGATAACATTATGATGGAAGTATTGTTATGAAGTCCATTAGCCTTATATGGACTACGTTATGATGGAAAGATGTTTTAGAATCCAATTTTATTACATGGATTATGCTATAATGTATGATTTATGATTTTTTGGAACCAATGTGAATGGTTTCATTATGATATGGGTTGGAACTATATCTCCTTCCAAGGGATTGGGTAATGGTATATAACTCATGAGATATACATGGATGTAATAGAATGTTAATCTCGTTCCGTGATAACGAACTCAAATGAGGAGTGAACTCAATTCAATAATGGACTTTTTCTGATATGATGGTCTTCTCAATGATCCTTGAATAATATGAAATTATTTTCTATGATTTTGTGTTTATTACACAAATATTCATTTCTTATGTTATGATTATTGGGATTACATTTCACTTCTATGATTTATCCCATGATATGATACTATGATCTCTTTTCCACAATAATATTTTAAAATTTTATGTTCTTATGAATATGATATGATTGATATTTTTTAAATTTTCCCTTACAGAGTATTTGAGATCACCCTTTTGTATGTTTTTCATTTCCCCAAGTCAAGAATAAGGGTTCTAAATATGGTATTCCTAGAAGGAGTAATGTTATGATGAAATAAATGGGGGACAATATAGATGTTCTGTGAACCAGTTGTTTTTGTTTCCCATTTTCAAAAGACACTATACCTATACGGTTGTTTCAGGGTTTTGATATATGTTGTAATATTTAACCTTCAATTCTGATGTAATAACAATTTTTTTAAAGTATGGGTCGTCATATATATAGATCATCATATCCAATATTCAGATTCCATAAACATTGACTTTAAATATGAATCACTTTCCTAACAAGCATTCTATATAATGTAATTCTAGGATACAATTTATGATGATTAGTATGACATCCACTAATACAATTATAAATTTAAAGAAACTTTTACTAAAATTGTTTTTTAAAAAATAATCATAAAAATTATTAATTAAAAAAACTATTCTCTCGTATTATTTAACCTGATAATTCAACTCGTTGAATCTTTCCCTATTCCAAAATGGACCATTTCTACATGGAAACCATGGCCTTCTAATTTATATCATCAAATTCATAGGATTTTATTATACACAGATCCTTAACTAAATTCTCATCATGAAAAATAATTTTCATATACATTAGATATAGACATAATGAGAATGAGTTGATATAAAAAGTAATATTTATGTTGAATTAAACATTAAAACTCAAGGAACAGTCTTTTCATAGTCAATAACAAAAAATTTCTTCAATTACTTAGCTAAAAAATAAATTTACGGGAATATAATCTATGACCCTTCCCAATTTTCTTATAGAAAATCTAAATTCACCCAATGAGTCTCACCCCTTTGGAGGCATCCACTGGGTCCCGAACATTGTTTTTTTACATTGATCCCATCTTATATTTCACAACATATAACTAAATATTAAAATAAAAACTCTCAACTGAATTTTGATATGTAGAAGTTTTATAATCTATTATCATTACATCATCAATATTTTCTTCAAGAAATCCATATCTCTTTGTATCTTGAGGAATTAAAGAATAATATTTTGGTACACAAAAATCCTATGTTGGTTCTTTTTACAAAAGAATTTATGGAACCAACTCACTATTCTTAAATAGAATTTTTTTTAAAAATGGTCCTTAATTTTCCAAGGATTAATTTTCCTCTTAGTGAACCCATTATTCAAGAGTTACTTCTCTAGTAAAAAACATTATAAATCCACAATAACATTGATCTATTTAGGATTATTGAAATAATATCCCATAATTGTATGGTTCCTAAAACTAAATAAGTATTTTTCATCACTACGGTGAAGTATGAGAGAATAAAAATATCATAAATATGATTCAAAACTCCAAGACCTCTTAAAAGGAAAATTAAGAAAATTTTAGGACTATATCTTTTATTATTTCTTCATAACTACTTTAGATGAATTTTAGTTAAAGTGTGATATACCTGTTTCAATATAGTATCTCAAGAATGAAGTAAAATGGTCATTTGAAAAAATGAACAACAAGGTAAGATTTCACAACAAAAAACCATTCCACATTAGTGTTCCAAAATGAGTAAGTAGAGAAAATATACCACAATCTCTCAGAGGGACCAATAATTTAATTCTCAAGTATTCACCACCACAATTTGATTTATTAATCTTAATATTTTTTCATAGTTTTTCTTATAATTCTGTTTTCAATAGCATTATCTTTTTTAATTATTTATTAATCATGTGTTTTATGATCAAGTTAACTATACTAAATGAGATCATTAATATAGTCTTTTATGTATCTATACCCACCACTTTATTTATCAATAATTATTACACATATATCAAAATTTATAAAATGAAATAGTTGAAAACCCCATTCAAAATTTATAATAAAATGTGATTTGAATATTTTTATTATTAAAAAATATATCCCATCACTAAATTATTAATAATATAATGGGTTTGATAATAATGTTTCCTAAAGTTTTGGATTTATTTCTATATATATGTCCAAAGATAAATTATAAAAGAAAAATATTATTAGGATAAACCTTTACCATATTGTATTGAATGTTAGGAAGATCCATATTTATAATGTAAAATAAAACATGATATTTCTAGTAAAATAAACATTTAATTTACCTAAAATGAAAACTCGTTGTTCTTAACGATTAATTAATGTATTATCTTTTCAAAACATGATATAAAAGTCAAATTTTTATTATTTGTCTAAACATTGTATTATATATCTAATTAAATAGGAAATCCTCTATTTATAATTAGATCATAAGTGTTAACTTCCAAGGTAAAAATTATTGTCCCTATTATCAACACATAGAATTAATTTTCCTTTTATTAATTATCCTTAAATTTTTTGACTTTTTTATCTATAAAAATAATTGAAGAAAACTAGAAAAAATTACCATAAGTTAGAATTATATAAACTAATTTCTATAAAATCCAGAACCTTCTACTTATAATGATACCCTCTGAGATAAATTCTCAACCATATATACCAATAATGGCATAATTTATTGGTCATTCCTATGAAATATCTCAAAATTAAATTCATTATTGTCTATATAACATACAAGAATACATTTCCATGGATAAGTATCAATAATTTTATCTTTCCATCAAGGTCATTTAATGAATGTACTCCATTTAAAATTATAACCTGATACAAAATTAACTTTATTAGGATTTTATCCATATTTCACTATTTTTTGAGCATACTATATTGTTCCTCTTAATATCTAGAAATTTATGTAGGCCAACATGATAATAATATTATATCTATTTCTTGGATAGTTGTGTTGAAGGCTCTATTTTTCAAATACATGACATGAAAAAAAACAGTATACCTCGGTTATTTTACCTTAAAGGATTTCCTAGTGATGTTTAACCTAAAAGTCATAGTGGGTGCACGTTACCTACATCTTAGGTTTATCCATATTTGATATTCCATTACTATAATAAACCCAGGTAACCTAGATTTAACATGATTTTATAATATGTTATGATCATGCTCATGAAAATTACTTTTTTCGAGTAAGTCACACACTTAGTATTTGATGATTTTTCTTAGTTTCAGAGTTTTGATGTTCAGTAATGCATTATAAATTCCAAATTATTGTATGTCAACAATTCTTTTATATCCCATATTTCACTACAATATGTTATGATGTTTCAATAGATTTTATTTTAAAATCAGTATTCCTTCCATCAAATTATAATTTTCAAACATATTTTAGCCAACCTAAACATTAAAAACAAAAATATTACATATTATTAAATTAATAGTCTTTATAATGAATTAAAATACTTTCTAAAGCAATGAATGTTAACTGTATTTGGAAACAAGGATACTAAAAAAACTGTATGTAAAATAATTAAATCATATCTTACATAGTTATTTACATTTATAACCCTTCTTAGACACATCATACATTAAATTATTCTTCAAGACCTATATCAAATTAAATATAATAAAGGGGGAGCTTAGATGTTTAGTTTGGATAAACATGTGGTAAATAAGTAAACAGTCATATGAAACCATATCAGGATAATAAGGGTATTATAACATAATCTTTACAATTGAAATCCATACACAATAATTTAGAGACCACAATAATGAAATGAGGTCATGGAAAAAATGAAATGAATCAAAGATTAATCAACGGTCATGATCCATTAGATATTATAATAAGAATAATAACATGTCATAAGAGAGTATAATAAAGTGCTTCATATTCATAATCATAGAAATATAATTTCCAGGTTACCCACTATAACATGTATCAACTTTTATACTCATGGTATACACCCATGAACCTATGTTGGACATCGGATAATAACTTGTGTACCAACATTCAAGATTAGGATAACATCATGTGTACCCTTTGAGGTCATAAAATAGTAATATTTACAAAAATAATTTGAAGGAATTAATAATCCCACCTATCACACAATCATAATCCCATCATATAGAATCCAAAAAATCATGAAATAGTTTGTTGTTAAATCATAACATAACTCCTGGACAAGAAATTGGGTTTAATCAATATTAACTCATCATAATCATATACCATCTCAATATTGACTAAATATAGTTATATAAGATTATATATATAGTAAATAAAAGGAAGGATCAATGGATGTTTTTACAGATTATAGTACCTTTAAAAGATCACAATAATATTTCTCAAGTAAATCACACATTTAATATATAAATAAATAAATTAAAATATAAATATTTATAATATAATTTTGAAAAAAATTCTTTTAAAATAAAAATGTAATGTTTCAATGTAATATTCAATGGAAATAATATTCAAGATAATGGGAGAATTGTTAATTGATGTGTGTGTTAAGAGAAAAAATGTATTTTCATTTTCAGTCAAAATTAAAAAAAATCTTTATTTGAAAATTGGTTAGAATATTTAATTTAAAAAGTCTTATAAAACATAAGTCATGGGTAAAAATTAGTTTCATAAAACCATTTTGAATAGTAAATACATTTTCAAGAAAATGTTGAAATAAAAGAAAATATTTTATATCGAATAGAAAAACAACGTTGATTTTCTATAATGCTTTTTTTTACATTAAAGTATATAAAAAGAGTAAAACAATAGTAAAATATGAAACTACTATAAAAAAATATATTTCAATAAACTCATAATATTTTTTTGAGATATATTATATAATTTCTTCATAAAAATTTTATGCATAAATATTCCTCGTAAAAAGTGAGATTATAACATAAATCGTATTGGCATTGTAACATTTGAGTGATAATACCAATGATTGAAATAAAATAAAATGAATGATTATATATCCTAAAAATAATGATATTAATTAAACAACATATCAATAGGTAAATTTTTACACCTCATAAAATTGGATAGGATTATAATATAACATATATCCCATAGAAAACCATTTAATATAGTATACACTCAAAATGTAGAAAACCTTCGAATCAAATCCCATTTGATGATATGATTTTTATTCCATCATTATATTACATGAATAAAGTAGTGTATGTGATATAAAATGGAAGTGGACCAGTTTATACACCGCATAAATTGGTTCATAACATCAAATATGTCTCAAAGAAACAATATTGAGTTGAAAAACCATTACATTATGTATAATATAATTTTTACATTCTCTCGACTCATATAAAATAAATTTTTTATTTATTTATAATTACATAAAAACCATTTAGAGTCGTAAATTATCATATATGATCCAGTTATAACAAATTAAGACACTTTTAATAATGATTATTTAATGAAAACCTTATTTCTTATTGATAATGACTTTTTTTCATGAATTTTTCGGTTATGAAGTGATAGAACATTGTAACACCCAATGATTTGGTTTAGAAAATAACATTGTGTTCGATATCATATAATACGGACAACATAGAGCCTAGACAAAACATAAAATTTTACCATTTAAATATGGTCATTATAACATAGATGTTAATCTGGGGGTTATAAATAAAATTTACTTATTTATTAAATATATAATTTTCTAACACAGTAAAAATTTATTGATGAATTATTATTAAAAAAATAACTCAATTTTTAGTAATTTCAATTTTTTTATAAAAAATTATATTTTCTATAAAAATGATTTTTATATCGATTTTGGAGTGGATAATATTATGAATTTTTTTCACTTTTTGAAAATTCATTTTATAAAAATGATATCATGTTTTGAAATCAACATGTTAAAATAAGAATACCTTGAATATTTGTGTTATTTATGAAATGTGTTATTTTCTACTAAATAGTGACAGTTACTTATTTTTATTGAAAACTGTATATTTATTTCAAGACATTATAAAGTATATTTTTTCAAAAAATTTGTTTCATTGTATCATTACTTTTATTATATTATGAATAATATATCTATATTATTATTTTTATTTTCATTCAAAAATTTGGAAAAAAAATTATTTTTATAATTAAAAATCCATTTTTCAAAAAAAAATCCTCATTATTTTGTTTCTGTTTTAAGGAAATTTAACTTATTCAACTTATTTATTGGAAGTAATGAAAAATCTATTCTATACTTGGAATCATAGGGTTGAAATAAAATTAATAGTTTCTTTCATATTTTTGTTTGTTATGAATACCAACTATAGTAAATATTTGATATCATGGAATGGAAAAATGGGATAATTGAGGGTGAAAATAATTTTATAAGGACTGAAATGTAACCCTGTCACTGATGTTAATATTATTGTATTTTTAAATACCATCCATAATAATCCATAATTCTAATATATGAAATTTTTTTTATGAACATTATTATGCCCATTTATAATACTTTACAAAAAGAAAAGTTAAGAACCATTCTCTTTGTTATATAATCTTCTAATATTTTTTCATATTGTAAAAATAATGTATTTTCTATTATAAATTGTAATTTTAAGAATTAATATTTTTTTATTCACAAGTAAATTTACATCAATTTTTTTAGATTAAATGATTACCACATATTAATATGCAATGTTGAATTTATAAAAATTTAATCAAAATAAAGATCGAATAAATTATTTTAAAACTAAAAATAATATCTTCTACAATGATTTATTATTCTTAAAATTCGTATATCTATATTAGTAAATGGAAAATTATTGATAATATTAACCATGACACATTTACGTGTTTTTTCTATCTTATATTAAATGAATTGATGTCATTAAGAGGCCCGACTTGACTAGACCCGCCATCTGATCCAGCACACAACCAGGCCTCATGTGTACCTCCTAGTATGAAAGAGATTTCAGACTAGTGGTTAAGGCCTAAAATGATATAGTGGTGATACTATTACACCATATAAATGTGAAATACTCCTTTAAATAAACTAAACATAAAGTATCCATGAACACTATAGTGTCCAAGAATAAATATGTAACTAAAGTAAATTAATAAGATAAAAATGTTATATACAAACTCAGCCAAATAAATCATATAGAAACATGCATCTTACTATAACAACCATATATAAAATAAAAATAAGTAAAAAATCTAAAAGGCTCAACTTTTTCTCTGAGCTGAACTACATACTCATTATTCATGTTAGCTGAACAACTCAAGCATGAACCATAGAATGTACACTAATGGATCTACTCAACATACAACACTGGGCCTCCACCTGATCACCCATGTCATGATCAAATTGGATATATCTATAAGGTATATATTGACATTGAGATGCACCTTTATGAGGTGAGAAACAAATCATAGTAGAAAACCTCCAAAGGTGGTCTTAACCTCTTTTGTCATAACATATTCGGGGAACATGTGTAATGTCTATTCTAGAGGAATGCTAATACGTGAAGAAATGATAACCAAATAAATAAATAAAAAATTCCATGTGTTCTTCCCTGAAACCCATTGGTAATCTACCATTTCATGGGCACCATCCATAGGAATCGAAAAATTTGGCTCATGCAATAACAACATCAAGAATGTCAACATGATAAAGAAGGTGCTCCAATGTCCAACACAAAGGTAAGAATATATTCCCGACACTAATATCACATCTTTGGAGTTGAATCATAAAAATGGATATATAGGGCACAAGGACACCAATGGTACATTATGAACTAGCGATAGGGACCCCCTTTTGACCTTGTGAGTACACTTTTTAATCATATCTATTGTATAGAACCAAATAAAAATAAATGCATGTTAGAACATACCTGTTTAGCCTTACTAGGACTGAACCATCAGAAAAATATGTATTAAGAACATAATATCATCCACGGTCTAATACAATAGCCCTCAGATAACATCTAAGATAGATGATTTCCCACATTTATAGCATTCATTATCTCCCTTTCCCATTCTCAAATTAATAGACTGACCAACCAATGGACTAAAAAAAATTGGACATATGTGACTTGACATGTCCAATGACATTTCAAAGCTATCACCTCTAATATTTTCTTGAAGAAGAATGTACTTAGAAATGATGGTCCACTAACACTCTCACCCTCCATCCAGAACCACTTAACTACTACCATCCACCTCTGAGTTGAAATAACATAGGGTATCAACCACTTTTCATAAAACCACTACACGACAAGAATCCCAATAATGGGATCCTTGAGGAAACCATATCTCATGCATGAAAACCTACAAGGGGCTCTCCAAGAGGAACCAATCCATAGTCTAATCCCACTCAAATGAATTATTTTTTTGTCCCAAAATCAATACACAAAACACGAAACAAGCACAAAAACTAGAAGAATCACCTCTCACAGAGGGTATCTACCCATAAAATATATCTCATACATTTCTAAAACTCTTCCCAATAACTCCTATAAATTTCTAATTTCAACAATTTCAATCCACCAATAACGGTTCTACTGGTCCCAACCTCATGTGGCCAAACATAACCTCATGTAACCCGACTAATAACCCCCTCAAAGCAGTCACATGATCCATGCACCCAAAAAATATCCAAATATACTAAAATAAATTAACCTAAATTCCTCAATCCATTGTGAAATATGAGTGTACAACCTCACTCAAGTATTGCAACACACATCTCATTCCCAATAATGTTTCTAGAACCAAATCCTAAAAATGAACCTTCCCGAAAAAAATCAAATAGACCAAGAGACCATACAAACATCCAATAAATACTTAAATTATTAAAATACTATAATCCTCATGGGTGAACAATTAGGATAGACTAATCAAAATTCCAATTGTACCTCTGGGGGTAAAATACTTTCAAATAACATTTCTATGAAATTACATGGAATCTGATTCTGAGTATATGGAATATTCTCTCATGTTTATCCTGGCCATATAATTCAAAATTTCTAGATAATTCATGGGGTATGGATGTATACATGTATATTTCTATGGAATATATTAGGCCTAGTAATATACTATTACATGACCACTCCCCCTTTACATGGGGTGACTTCCCATGTAAATATCCACAAGGCCATGTCCTTCTACAGGAGGTCTACCCAAAGTTCTTGTCGTGTACTCCCCGACTTATGACTTAACATTTACATGAACAAATGGTGACTTCTATTTACATAGAGAAGGATATATAGTTGAAACAATAAACAAAACCAACCTCTTATTAGAAAATACCAAATCATCGATCTGATTAACATTCTGCAACACCCGCACAATGATTTGGCATGCCCCATGCTCCATGGTGGCACCAAATTCTCCCTCTCTCCCTATTCTATCCCTCTCATATATATATATATATCCACTATCTTCGTTGATGTAATCCAAATAGGGGGTGTATGTGAAACCCAAAAAGAAGAATGCTAAAAAGGGGAATGAAAGATAAAAATGATTGAAGAATAAAAATAATAGAGAGAATAAAAGGGGATCTAGCTAGAACCTGATTTCTAACATGAGGTTATGCCCCACCTCAAAAAAAATAACTATTCTAGAATCAATGGAGAAGATTAAATTAATATCATATTCTATTAATAGAAAAATTCACGGAAAAACATGTTGAAATAAAAAATATAATTAATTAAATATTAAATATGAATCCAACATTCGAATGGTAGTGAATTACACAAAACTGTTTTGCTAGAGTAAACACCTAATTTTGTTACCAATAGAGTGGTTAGTGAAATTAGACAATATCATCTGAATTAATAAATTCCCAATTTCCTCCTCAAAATCCACCTGATATAAAACATATTTTTTATTTCCCCTAAAGTTATTAAACCTGTTGATTCAATAAGTTTTTCCTTATGACTTTTCCATTCCTTTATTTTGAAAATCACAAACACCTTATACTTTAGAAAATATGAATTTTACCTCCATAAAGAAAATTTACATCTTTATGGAAAGTTGCCCTAACCCAAATTTTCTTATACATAGCAATATTTTTATTTAGTACAAAAACCGGATTCATACCCAAAATTCCAAAAGTCATATAATGTAAAGATTTGGAGCATTATGTTATTAGGATCCAAATTCTGGATGTGAACTAAAATGAAGTTCCAATCTGAATTCTGGACTCCGAACTTTTAAGCAGTTTGACTCCGAACACTTAAGCAGTTCGACTCTGAACTCTTACGTAGTTCGACTCCGAACTCCTATAAAGTTCGACTCTGAACTCTTAATAAGTTCGACTCTGAAATATTAAGTGGTTATACTCCGAACTCGTATGAAGTTTGACTCCGAACTCTTATGAAGTTCGACTCCGAACTCTTAATCAGTTCGACTCTGAACTCTTAAGTGGTTTGACTCCGAACACATATGAAGTTTGACTCCGAACTCTTATGAGGTTCGAGTCCAAACATTTACTAGTTCTACTTCGAACTCTGCAAGTTCAGATTCTGATCTCTGGTGAAACCAGACTCTGAATTCCTATAAAATAGAATACGAAAATTTGTTAACATAGACTTTGAATTTCATTTTGGTTAGACTCCAAACTTTTGACTTACTTACAAACCGAAATTTTCAATTGCTTTTACTTACATATGCTTCATTTCAAAATGTTGTCTTGCATTCGGTTATAGATGATTTATTATTAAATGATGTCATTCATTCTGGTTCTAATTAAACATTGGTTGAGTTACACATGTACAGGTCTCTCTGAATTTCATGGAAAATATGACCATTGGAGGAGGGAGCCGACCATTGGAAATTTTCCTATAAATATGAGCTCATTTGAAAGAGCTCAAAAACAAGTTGATCGATCTAGAGACCACATGCTGTTAAGGTGATTTCTATAGAGAGATTATTTTCATGCCTTGTGCGTGCTGAACCACTCGTTCAGATTGCTTTGTCCGACTCTGAATGTTGGTGATTACATTTGAGGACTTCCAGGGATAGGAAGACAGAGGTTCCGACAACCTTGATGTTCGAGGGATTCCTTGTTGAGGAAGACAGAGGTTCCAACTACCTTGAAGTTGAGGGCTTGCAGGGATATCAAGACAGAGATTCCAATCCCCGTATCGAGGGATTCCCCTAGTGTGGGTAAGACATACTTTCTTGAAAGTATAAATCAAGGGACCTTTATCCAAGGTTGTCGGATACCCTTCTCTTTGGGTTAAAAGACTTATATCTTGTTACTTATAGTTTTACTACTTGTCTGTTTTCGCTGCATATTGTATTGAAAGGAAAGTATAACATTCTTATATTTCCTTACACTTGTACTCTGATAAGTTTAGGTTCAATACCCATTAAGGTAGAATCCTATACTTTAATCCTTGGTTCCAATTCTCCAGTTGGTGATTATAGGTGTTTTGAATTTTCTTAGTTTAACTTTGTTAAACATAGTTTTTTCCTTGTCTAAGGAAAACATAGTTATCCATAACCAACTTTAAAGGTTCCAAAGGATTTTAAAAGTATACAATTCACCCCCCTCTATTATATTGAGCATCTACATCCTTATTTCAATCCTACAATTGGTATCCATAGGGATTTCTGAAATACTTATACTCACATATAAGTTTTTCTTTCTCATTGTTTGTTGTACTTTGTCATTTCAAACTTTTTCATTCCAAACATTGTCATTTTGAACTTTTTCATTCCGAACTTTGTCATTCCGAACATTGTCATTCCGAACTTTTTCATTCCGAACTTTGTCATTCCTAACTTTGTCCTTCTGAACTTTGTGGTTACGAACTTTTTCTACTATCTAGTTTGGCTAAGAAGATGGTTTTTTAGAATGGATAGAGTCAATGTTGGTTCTATTGACAATATAAATCCTACAAGACCACCAATCATTGATGGTAATGACTATGAGTACATGATTGATCGAATAAAGACTTTTTTTTATCAATACTGGAGTGGATAATTTCTTTATGCTTACTGGTGATTATAAAATTCCTGATAAGGAAGTTATAACTTTCACTAACCAGGAAAACAAGAGTATCAACTCAATTATAAGGTACACAATACTTTACTATGTTTAATGACTAGAAATATATATATCCAAATCTCTTCTTGTGAAGCCGCTAATTATATCTGGAATAAGTTAGATGTTACACACTTTGGCACTTCTAAAGTGATTGAAAATAGGAGAGATATGCTTAGAGCTGGATACCATGGCTTCAATTTCCCATATGGTGAACCAATTTGCAAAGTTCAACAAAGATTTATGACTATAGTCAACAACTTATAGTCTATGGGAGAAATAGGGTTAGATGATGAAGCTATTTTGGATAAGATAATTGATATTATATCCAATTAGTGGGAATCAAAGAGAACAACTATATATGAGAACATGAAGGTCACTCAAATTTCTCTTCATGAGCTATTCAGAACTCTTCTCCAACATGAAATAAGAATGAAGAGAGATGCTGAAAACATCAAGAAGAAGAATGGGAATTGTACTCTTGATTTTACAACAACATCAAATCATATGAAAGCTAAGACTCCTGATAGAGTAACTAAATCTAAGTCTAAGAATGTTATTATCCAATCTGAATCTAGTGAGAGTGAAGTGTCTGAGAATAAGTTAGAAAATCTTGCTCGAAAGATGAACAGGATAGCTGGCCAGAGAAATTTCTAGTCTATGTATAAGAAAAAGGAAAGGAAAGATAGGAAAGATGGAGAAGTAACTTGTTATGAAAGAAAGAGAGCTGGAAATATTAGACCAGATTTTCCTCTGATCAAAAAGAAAGAAAGGAAAGAAAGGCATTCTAAGGGGAATAGAAATAATTATTACAAAACCAAAGCTATGAATGTTCTGAAAGCAAATAATACATGGAGTCCCAGTGGTGGTGACTCTTCAGATGAATCTTCTGATTATGAATCTTCAAGATAGAAGAATCTTGGTCTTATAGCCAGATTACACATTAGCAATCATTTCATTATGGATAAGGTACTAAGTATTGAATCATTGACCAATGTATCTTTAAATTCTAATGATAGTAAGTATTATAACTCTTCTAATAAATAATCCTTTTCTGATGAAGAAAATACTTCACCTACCTATGAAGAAGTCTCTAGGTATGCTGAACTTTTAGAGATTGAGAATTCTAAACTCAATAAAAAACATTATAAGGAAAACTCTATGAATTCTGTTCTTAAAAAAGAAATATCGGATCTTTCTAAAGATCTTGATAGGAAAAATGCTGATTTTATAAATATTTCAAAAAATCTTGAGGAATTAAGTTCCGAGAAGAAATAAATTTCTAAAGAATTAGAACAAGTAAATTCTAAGAAAAGTGTTTTTGAGCCTAGTTCTAGTTCTAAATCTAATTTTTTTGGAGATAAAAACATGGTTACTAAACTCTAGTCTGAAATTTTTTCCTTAAATAAGTGTTTATCAAACTTTACCCATGGTATTTTTTTTTGATAAAATGTATTCTCAAATATGAGCTTTAAGAAACAAATCTGGATTTGGTTATACCCATGAAAAACCAATTTTTAGTAACAACTACTTTGTTCCACAATGTGCCCCATTTAGTACCAAATGTCAATGTGGTGGTCACTGGGCAAAGAATTGTTCTTTAAATAAAATCTAACATCTAGGTTTTCATAAAGCTTATTTTTCTAACAAAGTGTGGGTTCCTAAAATTTTGTTGTTTGGAAGTCTCAGATCCAAGAAAGTTTGGATTCCGAAAGTCTAATTAATTTCTTGTTTTCAGGAAGATAAAGGAAGTACCAAAAACAATACATGGCTCTTGGATAGTGGATGTTCCCATCACATGACTGGTAACAAAAGCTATTTCGAAATGATTATCAAAACGAAAGGAGGAAAGGTAACTTTCGAAGATAATGCTCAAAGAGAAATTGTTTGTATTGGTAATATTGTTCTTCTAGGTAAACCATTGATTAAAAATGTTTTATTTGTTAGGGTTCTTAAGCACAACCTCATTAGCATAATTCAGATATGTGATGAAGGTTACCTTGTAAATTTGAGGAATGATAAGTTCTTAGTACACAATTCCAAGGAAGAATTTATTCTCTCAGCCAATAGACAAGAGAATGTTTATACTTTGAACTTAGAAGACCTCTGCAGTCAAGACTTACCTTACCTAAGTGCAATGAAATATCATTCCTGGTTATGGAATAGAAGACTAGGTCCATGTAACCTTATAAATTTATGTAAACTTTCTAAGAATAAACTAGTTAAGGATCTATCGGAGCTTAGATTTGATTCATCTAAAGTTTGTGATCCTTGTCAATATGGAAAGAAACATAAATCTAGTTTTAAATCCATTGGTGAATTCTCAATGTCTGATGCATTACAGTTAGTGCACATGGATCTTTTGGGTCCAACACTAACTGGAAGTATTGGAGGCAAATACTTTGTGTTTGTTCTTGTTGATGATTACACCAGATTTACATGGGTCTATTTTCTAGCAAAGTCTGAAGTTTTTTCTTATTTCAAAAGTTTTAGAGCACAATTTAAAAATTAGAAAAACCTTCAACTGAAAACTACTCATAGTGATCATGGGGGAGAATTTCAAAATTCTGATTTTGAAACCTTTTGTAGTAGAAAAGGTATTACTTACAAATTTTCAGCACCTAGAACTCCTCAACAAAATGGTGTAGTTAATAGAAGAAATATAATTTTTCAATAAATAACTAGAACCATGTTGAGTAAATATTCTATAGATAGACATTTCTGTGCTGAAGCTATATGTACTGCTTGTTATACTATAAATCGAGTTTTGATTATACCTTTTCATAATAAAAATCCTTATGAATTATTGAACGGTAGAAAACCAAGACTTTCCTACTTCAAGGTTTTTGGTTGAAAAGTATTCATTATGAATACTAAATATAATCTACATAAATTCGCACCAAAATCTGATGAAGGAATTTTCGTAGGCTACTCCACATCTTCTAAGGAATATAGAGTTTTCAATAAAAATACTTGTACTGTTGAAGAAACAGTTCATGTAAAATTCGATGAGTGAGATCCTTTCATTTTCAAACCATCCCAACCTCTACCATTGGATGTGTTTTCAAAAACTGATTGTCAACCTTTGATAGAAAATCCTTCTGATAAGAAAAATGTTCAAGAGGATACTTCTAAAATAATTACCCCAGAATACTTCCTGCCCTCTGTTGAGGAACATGTTTTACAAAACCAAAATCAGGTGTTTCTTAAGAATCATACCAGTGGTAGAATCATTGGTGATGTAAATCAACATGTAAGGACTATAAGTTCCTTAAGAAATGAAGTAGAACATCTATCATTTCTTTCCCAATTAGAACCAAAAATCACTAATGATGCTTTAGGTGATGATGATTGGACCAAAGCCATGCAAGATAAACTAAATGAATTTTAAAGGAACAAAGTATTGACCTTGGTTGAAAGACCTAAGGAAAGTTCTTTCATTGGGATAAAATGGGTCTTCAGAAACAAGTGTGATGAAAATGGATTCATAGTAAGGAATAAAGCTAGACTCATTGCTAAAGGCTATAATCAGTAAGAGGGAATAGACTATGAAGAAACCTACACTCTAATATCTAGACTTGAATCTATTCATATTCTACTTTCCTTTGCATCATTATTCAATTTTAAACTTTTTCAAATGGATGTGAAGTTTTCTTTTCTTAACGGTTATGTTCAAGAGGAAGTGTTTGTTGAAAAACCTCCTGGCTTTGAAGATACAAAACATCCTGATCATGTTTTTAGACATATCAATGCATTATATGGTTTTAAGAAAGCCCTCCAAGCCTGGTATGATAGAATCACATGATTTTTACTTCAAAATAACTATGTTAAGGGAAATGTATATCCAACTCTTTTTATAAAAAAAGATAAGAAAAATGTTTTGATTGTTCAAATTTATGTTGATGACATCATATTTGGTTCAACTCAGCAATCTTTACCTGACTCTTTTGTAAGTCTAATGAAATCTGAGTTTGAAATGAGTATGATGGGTGAGTTAACTTTTTTCCTTGGTTTTCAAATTTCTCAAAGACCAGAAGGAACCTATATATCTCAACATATGTATATTAAAGAAATTCTCAATAAGTATAGTTATGACAACACTAAGAGTATAAGTACTCCCATTGGTACCTCAAACTCTTTAGATCTTGATGAAGCTGGGAAACCAGTATATCAAACATCTTTTAGAGGTATGATAGAAAGTTTACATTACTTAACAGCTAGTCGATCAGACATAATGTTCTCAGTATGCTTATGTTTATTATATCAATCCAATTCTAAGGAATCTCACTTAAAGTCAGTAGAAATAATTTTTCGATACCTTAAGGGAACCATGGATCTAGGATTATTTTATACTTCTGGATATGATTTTATTCTAAAAGGATTTTCGGATGCTAACTTTGGTGGATATAGAATGGATAGAATGAGTACATCCATAACTTTTCACTTCTTAGGAGATTCATTAGTCTCTTGGTCCTGCAAGAAGCAACATTCTGTAGCACTTTCCACGGCTGAAGCTGAATATGTAGAAGCTAGAAGTTGTTGTGCTCAAGTGTTGTGGATGTAACACACACTCACAGATTATGGCCTGAGTTTTACTAAGACTCAAATTTTGTGTGATAACACAAGTTCCATTTCCCTAAGTAAGAACCCTGCACATCACTCTTATGAAAAATACATAGACATTAGACATCACTTTCTTAGGGATCACACACTAAAATGAGATATCATTCTTCAGTTTATCGGAACGCAAGATCAACTTGATGATATTTTCACAAAATCATTACCCTATGATAGATTTTAATACATTAAACAAAAGTTAGGAATGATAACCGTAAGGTAATCATTCTTCATTAACTTCTTGTTGAAAAATTCTCCTAACAGTAATAAACTCTTTTTCATAGGGGGAGTACATTTGATTGTTAGTATAACTAAATTTTTCGTAATTCGTTTTTTTTAAACTGAGTGTAACTAAATTTTCTTTCGTAGTTAGTTTTTCAAACTTTTCAAAAATGAAGTTTCCGGAATGGGAATTTCTAAAACTAAAATTTCCGGAATGGGAATTTCTGGAACTGAAATTTTTCAGGATTGAAATTCTCGGAATGAAAATATACAGAATGTAAATATTCATACTGAGAACTTTCAGAATGGAAATCATCATACTGAAAACATCCGGAATGGAATTTTCGTAATGAGATTTTCATACTGGAATTTTCGTAATGAGATTTTCGTACTGGAACATTCGTAATGAGATTTTCGTACTGAAACATTCGTAATGAGTTTTTTGGGAAGAATATTACAAATTACAAACAATGTTTCTATCCAATCCGAAAGCTATGTTTTTCTTACTTATAGTTTCCTAATCAAAATTTTCTTGCTGGTATTTTCCTTGTTTTTAAAAGTTCGGATTCTAGTTTTTTATTTCTTCAAATCCGAATGTTTTCATTAAAATAACCTCAAAAGATTAGAGTCAAGTTTTCCTTGAGGTATTGTTTTCAACCATCAGATCAGATCAATGCTTTTTCAACCGTTATATGGTTTTCTGAAGACAAAAGGTCACATCCATCACCCATATAAAGGGGAACCTAAGACTCGTACCACATCAGTTTTTCAAGCTTCTGTGTCTCGACGCACTGTTGCACTTCTTAAGGCCGGTTCCGAACTTTGCAATGCTGTTCCGAATATTTCATATTTCTTTACTCCGAATGTCTGTAGAAGCTACTTCTCAAGATATATCAACTGCGAAACCAATCTCTAAGTGGTTAGTCTTCAGGGAATGGTTAGTTCATCTGGATTTCTATAAGATTGATTCCCTTATAACCAAGAATATAAAGCTGAATGGTTGGGAAGATGTATGCGTAGCAAAGTCAGATAAACAGGATCCGGTTTATACAGATTTGCTGATCGAGTTCTATGAGTCTGTTTCCTTCCAGAAGGAAGATGGCAGACAATGGTTTTCTTTCAGGACATATGGTAAGAATTATAAGCTATCTTACACTAAGGTCGTGAGCTTGGTTGGTTTATCCAATGAAGGAGAAGCTGAATTATTCTCTCACAAACTTCCTGATGTGCAAGGAACTTTCAACAAGGATAAGGAACTGAAGTGTCTTGGTCTTAAGGATGATTCAACTATCACGATTTCTCGTCTCACTCCGAAAAATAGAATCCTTCATCTTTTGGTGCAAGTATTTCTGGTTCCAAGTTGTTGTGACAAAGAAAATTTGAAGAAGAGTGATATCTATGTCTTAGATTTCATGGTAAATCTATGAAAGATAAATCTGATGAGGCATGTCTTGGTTACGATCAAGAAAATCAAAGAAGGAAATTTGAGGGCTCAGATTATCATGTTCCATGCCTTACTATCTAAGCTGATATTTTGGTGATTAGAATCATTCAAGGTTGCTTGAAAATCAATAGTTCGTAATTGCAAGCATATGCTAGTCAGTGATGATACCCTCAAGAAGATGAAGATGGGGTTTTCTAGTGATTCCGGAGAATTTTACCCTCTGTCTGTGGAAGAGGTTGAAGGAGCTTAGAAAGAATCAAAGAATCTGGAACCATCCAAAAAGCAAAGGAGGAAGAGAATGGTTAAGGAAGTGGTTGCTGGTGAAGAAAATCCTCATGTTAAGGAAACTCAGTCTGCTTCCCCCAAGCCGAAGAAGTAGAAAACATATACTGATGAAGCGGAAGCCAAGTGGAGGGAAGATAAAGAAAATAGGATGGAAGGGGATCCACAATTCTGATTGGACACTGCAAAGGCTAAATCCTTAAAAGAAAAAGCCACTGAGGAGCTAGAGAAACATGCGAAATAAAAGAGGATGAAAAAGAAAATGTCTGAAGCTGAAGTAGTGCAATCATTGTTGAAAGATACAGAGTTAGCTTCCGAAATGCATCCCGTTCTAGAAACATTTGTTTTTGATCCTTCCTTACCATAAACTCCAGCCAAGAACTATGTCACTACGGATAGATCCAAGGGTAAAGAAGTTGTTGAAGAGGCCGAGAAAGAAGTTGTTGAATAACTATAGGAATAAGTTGTGGAAGAAGTTGAGGAAGAAGAATAAGAAGAAGAGGAAAGTGAAGATTTGGATACCCTGATCAAGAAAGTACAGAACTAAAAAGATAAGACTGAATCTTCAAATTTAGTCTCTCCAGTAAAGGCAGATCAGAAAGATAGTAAGAATGATGATAAGAAATAACAATAAGAAGAAGAAGAAAATGTCTTGTATGATGAGGAAGAATCCTATGAGAGGAATTTCCTTGAGGAAGGAAAAGAAAAACAGAAACCAGATGAAGACCAGATTATCCAAGTGTCTGAATCTGAGGATGTATCCCTTAATAAAGAACCTATTCCAAGAGCTAATAAGGGGAAGAAAACTCTCATGGAGACACCTATAAAAGATCTCATCCAGAGGAAAGAGGTTGGTGGTACCTCTAGAAGAAAGCTGGTGCAAGTTAAAGAAGAGAAGTCTCAAACAGAAGTTTCTGATTTGGAATCATCATCTCATGGGCATGATTTTGTGGTTAAATCTCTGAGGATGTTGCTGGACACCATTATGACTTATCCAACAATAGATTTCAGATTCCAGATTTTGCAACAAAGTATGAATCAGAAATCAGATTCTTTGTCAGTGGTCATAGATAAGTTTGTAAAGTATGAAGCTGAACAGAAATTTTTTCTTATCGATTATGATGTGCATAGAAAGTCTTGAAGTAAGGTACCCGAGTGGTCTAAGAGATTTGATAAATATTTAGTTCACTTTGAGAATTTTCAGGCTGATGTTCAAACTGATTTTGAAATGGAGGATAAAAAAGTTAATGAGATTTATGAAAAGCTGACCCAAGAGAAAAATTCTCGGAATCAACAGATCAGGGCCCTGAATTGGAAGCTTAACTCAGTATCTCAGAATTGGAAAACTGAAAGAGATTTCCGGATTGAGTTTCAGAAGAAGATGGAAAAGCAATATGAGATAATAAAGTTACAAAAAGAAGCCTAGGAGGCTCAGGCAAAAGCTTTAAAATCCCAAGAAGAAAAGACAAAATCCTTGGAGAGGCAACGTGTGGAAGACCAGAGAGACTTGAAGAAACTCAAATCCTTGTTAAAGAAGCTCATTCTGAAGGAAAAGGAAGACAAATGAACCCACTCTGATCTTTTGTTGTATTTGTCTTTCTTTGTAAAATTTTCCAACTCTATTGAAATGATTATTTGGTTGGTTGTATCTTGTAATATACTAATGTTTCAGGTACCATATTTTGTTTTCCATTCCCTTCAATTCTTTTAGAAAATTAAAAAGGTGGAGAAGGAATAAGAACTACTCCTAAGGAGTAGAAATGAAAAATTTCTATGAAAAATATCCTTAAAGAAAGGGTGAGTTTCCCACTATGAAGTTTTTAATTCATACAATAATGAAAACTCCAATCTGGAAACTCCAAATACAATCCTTAGAGTTTCAATGCCTAAGGGGGAGTTATTTGAATTCATTTTCTTCCATGAACAAAGACAGATAAGTTTTAATTTCAAAGTCTAATGAATTTTTTTTTCAAAATCCTTATATGCTTTTTCGAAAGGATTTTTGTGCTTTCCAAAAAGGGGGATATTGTTGAGTCAATAAGGATTTCCTTATGAATTTTCCATTCCTTTTTGTTTTGAAAATCACAAACACCTTATACTTAAGAAAATATGAATTTTACGTCTATAAAGAAAATTTATTCTTTATGGAAAGTTACCCTAACCTAGATTTTCTTATACATAGAAATATTTTTATTTAGTACAAAAACCGGATTCAAACCAAAAATTCCAAAAGTCATATAATTTAAAGATTTTTAGCATTCTGATTTTAGGATCTGAATTCTAGATGTGAACTATAATGAAGTTCCAATCCGAATTCTGGACTCCGAACTCTTAAGTAGTTCGACTCCGAACTCTTAAGCATTTTGACACTGAACTCTTAAGTAGTGCGACTCTGAACTCTTATAACGTTCGACTCCGAACTCTTAAGCAGTTCGACTCCAAACTCTTAAGTGGTTCGACTCATAACTCGTATGATTTTTGACTCCGAACTCTTATGAAGTTTGACTACGAACTCTTAAGCAGTTTGACTCCGAACTCTTAAGTGGTTCGACTTCGAACTCGTATAAAGTTCCACTTCGAACTCTTATGAAGATCGACTCCTAACTTTTACTGGTTCTACATCGAACACTGCAAGTTCAGATTCTGATCTCTAGTAAAACTAGACTCCTAATTCCTATAAAACAGAATCCAAACATTTCTTAACATAGACTCCAAATTTCATTTTGGTTAGACTCCGAACTTTTGACATACTTACACTCCTTAATGTTGAATAACTTTTACTTACATGTTCTTCATTTAAAAACGATGTCATGGATCCAGTTATACATGATTTATTATTAAATGATGTTGTTCATTCTAGTTCAAATTAACCGTTGGTTGAGTTACACGTGTATAGGTCCCTCCGAATTTCATGGAAAATATGACCATTGGAGGAGGGAGCCGACCGTTGGAAATTTGCCTATAAATAGGAGCTCATTTGAAAGAGCTCAACAACAAGTTGATTGATCAAAAGACCACATGCTGTTAAAGTGATTTCAAGAGAGAGAAACTTTTCATCCCTTTTGCGTACTGAACCGCTCGTTCAGATTTCTTTGTGTGACTCTAAATGTTGGTGATTAAATTCGAGGACTTTCGGGGATAGGAAGAGAGAGGTGCTAACTACCTCGAAGTTCGAGGGCTTCCTTGATGAGGAAGACAGAGGTTCCAACTACCTTGAAGTTGAGGGCTTGCTAGATAGCAAGACAGCGATTTCGATCTTCGTATCGAGGGATTACCCTGGTGTGGTTAAGACAGACTTTCTTGAATGTTTAAATCAATGGACCTTTATCCAAGTTTGTTGGATACCCTTTTCTTTGGGTTAAAAGACTTATATCTTGTTACTTGTAGTTTTTCTACTTGTCTTTTTCTGCAGTATATTGTATTGAATGTAATGTATAACCTTCTTATATTTTCTTACACTTGTAATATGATAATTTTAGGTTCTATACGCTTGAATGTAGAATCCTATATTGTAAACCTTGGTTCCAATTCTCCAGTTGGTGATTAGAGGTGTTGTGATTTTCCTTAGTTTAACTTTGTTAAACTTAGTTTTTTCCTTGTCTAAGGAAAACATAGTTATCCATAACAAACATTAAAGGTTCCAAAGGATTTTTAAAGTATTCAATTCACCCCTCTTGTATATTGATCATCTACATCGTTATTTAGATCCTACAAAACCCTTATGAGGTGGTTCATGAAATCATCCCCACTATAAATTCACATTTCCACTGATAATCCTAGATTTTCATCCAACTACCATTATTTAATATAAACATTTCCACTGCTACCACATCTAAATCCATCGATCAACTAGTCCCATGATGTTAATGACACTGTCCTCATAAGAGACATAAAACAATGATTGATATGATTCTCTAAAACATATGAGTATTTTTATATTCACCACCCAACCATGAACCAATATTCATGGACCACATTCTATCCACTACTAAACACAATGTCAATACATGTCCAAATTACTCACACTAGAGTTCCAACATGTTAAACTAACCACCAATAATTCCCAAACAACCAAGAATGATGAACCAAAACTCACAAATACCCATAAAATAAGTTCTACTACATGTGAAATCCTATGTTGAAATCCCCTCCATGAAGGTTCCTCGATAATGAAACATGTCTCTACAAAATCACATAGACCAATTAGCACTATGTGTAATAAGTGCACCCTTTCCTTCTCAGCAAGGCTTCCTCCAAAAAAGGCACACCAACACCACTCCCAACCTCAATCGAAAGTTATCTGTGAAAAAACACAAAACACTTATCATTATCAAATAAGAAATGACCTAAAACAGAGGTTATCAGACCTAAACCTACTATCATTGAACTACATTTAGGCCAATCCCAACAAAACAGGGCACCCATTGTACTATTCTTCTGAAAAAAGAAATCACCCTCATTTTAAGAACCACAATCATGACCCCCCTCTACATAGGAGTCAATATGATAACATGACCAAAACCAAAATCCCACTAATCTACCCAAATGTCAACCAAAACCTATAGGGTCATGAATCTAAACAAACTTACCTTCTCAACCTACCATGAATCCATGAAATTGCATGAACACTCAGAAATCCACCACAATATCCCATGGTATCCTCATCCAAAAAATATAACATCTCATGAATAATAAAACTTTTGGAACATATGAGCCTATACCAAACATATCTTAAGAATACATTCCTTTATTGATTCAACCATCACCAATAGTATAATGTAACATTAAATCCCACACTTACTTAGATGGATTTCCACAAATCCCTCAGCGAATGAAATGCATATCCACCACTAAATTTGACTTCACTAATGGACCCACATGACCCATCATCATAATAAAGGTACTCACTATTTATTTAAGCATACTTCCACCATTTTCTTATAAAATAAAACATTTTAAAAAAATTATTTAATCATTAAATAACATAATCTATATCTTTTTTAAAATATACTAAAATATGGATGTTAATCCCATGTTCCTATAATGATGCATGAACACAGACCTCTTTACATAGAGGAAAGGTAAAAAACAAATATATCATAATCTAATCTTATAAAAGTGAATCACTCAATGTAAAAATCAATAAAACTATATCATTTAAACACATAAACACTAATCCCACAACCTTGTTAACATGTACATCAAACTAGAACAACATTTCATGACCCATCAGATCGATATACATCATAGGATCCAAAAAATTTCTATAAATTTGATATATAGGCTCCCATAATAGTAAGTGAACAAAACTGAAAACTCTGATAAGATTTTTTTCATGAATCAGCATGGATAGACCAGGCCCATCACACGATCAGGCCCAAAATTAGGACTCAAAAGAACCTCGCATTACACTTGAGGCTATAGAGTTGTCGTGATAGACTAAGATGATACATTAGGAAACAGTTCCCTCATATTAGTGTAAAATATATATTAATATAAACTAAACATGCAGACATCCATGAACATCATAGTGTGCATGAATAATTAGGTTGCAAAAGTAAACAAATTATGAATAATTGTTGCATATAGGCTCAATCAACTAAATCATACAAACTTTGGTCGCCAATTGGGTTGACCTCAGACATAATAAAAATTGATATAAATATAGTATGATCCACTATTACTTTGAGTAAAACTACATACCTAATATTAATGATGGCTAAATAGATCAAGATCAACCCTCAGACTCAATGCAACGAACTATTATTGAACATGCAACACTAGGCCTCCACCTGATCCACTACATCATACTCAACATAAAAGAATACATATGGTCTACACATACACCAAATTTCATGTGAAGGTTATGAGATTCAAATATATGTAAACCAAACCCAATGATATCCCTTACCACTATTTTAATAACATGTAAATTCTACCCACATCATGTCTAACCTAGTGGAACATGACTACCAACCTGAAATATTAAGAAAATAAACAAGATGGAAATGGATAAAAAAGTAAAACCAAAAAAACCTCATGTTTAGCTAAAAAATATAGCGGATCTACCATATCTCTAGCCCGAGCTGGATAAAATGAGAAACTTGGCTCACATGGAAACAACATTTAGCATGTCCACCTAATCGATAAGGGAATACAAATAATAATTTGATGAGTGAAACACAATCCAGAACCTATGAATCATCGTAGGCATGAGAACACCATGACTCATTATTTAGGAACTGGTAATCCAACTGTACAATCTAAACTGATAGTAGGGGCAACCATTTAACCTTAAGAGTCCCTTAAAAAATCCATGATGTACTAAGAAACCAACTGGGTAGAAATACCTATTAGCGCATCTCTATGATTCCTGACTAGGCCTCATTACTTTGTAAGCACGGTCTTTAGAGAACAATATCCTCAATATCCTATAACCATGTCCATGGGTGAAAATTCAAGCTAGGTTAATTTCACTCATCAAAATTTTCCCTAATCTCCCATGCCCAGGCACATAGAAATAAAATAAATAACTAGTGGATTAGAGAAATAGAATAAAATCAAGGATATCTCTCAGTCTGATATTATCCAAAAGGTATCCTCTCCCATCTAGACCAACATAAGAGAATTATAAAACACGAGTGTGGGATAACACCAGCACCCTGCAACCAAAACTACCAAATGAGCACCGACCACCTAATAGGCCACCAAATATAGGGAATCCACCATTGTTCTTAGAAAATAATCAAAATAGGACACCCTATAATGGGTTCTTCTAGAATTCCACAGCTCAAGAAGGAATACATACATCATGATCTCCTTGTATAACCATTATTCAATCCAACACTACAAAAAGTAATCAAGGGTAGACTCGTAGGTAAGACCAAGGAACACTCACCTAGGTGAGAAACCTCAAGAAAAACCTCACCCATAGAGGAATTCCATATAAAAGATCCCTCAGACATATCCCAATAACTTCATAATGGTAACTAGGCATACCATGCTTCCAATGATATTTAACCACCAAAAAGTCTCCTACCACTCCCAACTGCATTAGTCAAGACCTAAACCTTAAGAAACCAAATTAAAAGTCCCATAAAATAAGTAACTTAACTCTACATCCACTAATATACCAAAAACCCTTAAAAACTCAACCAGTATCTTCAATCCATGGGGATGAAAGATCATAAAACCCCACCTAAGATTCACAACACATAACCTAGCCCCAAAAAAGATTCTATAACAAAAATTTCGAAATAAAATGTCCTAAAAAACTCAAACAGTTCAAGACATCATCTATACTCCCTCTAAATGATTAAAAGATTACACCCCTATGATAATCAATTAAAAAACATAAAATTTACATACCACGAGTATAATTAATAATTCAGGGAATAAAGACACTCAAATAAACTTTTTGTATAAGTACATGATATGTACTAAAAAGTACATGGAATGTACATTAAACGATGATCCTAGCCATGTACTTCTACATGGATAGAGGATACATGATTTATAACCGTGAAGAATTAAAAGGTCAGGGAATACAAGGGGTTAGATCATGTACCACTATAGGGATATTTCCACTTTCATGGGGTGTCTTCAAGAGTAAATGGAGACATGGACATGTCATACTACACATGGTAAACCAAAATTACATGGTGTATACTACCAAAACATCATCTACACATGTACACGATGACATGGCCATGTCCAACTACATGTAATGTACATAAAATACATGGAATATAATTATGAAAACATAATCTTCCACAAACAAGAAGAACACATGTAATGTGATCATTAAACTACATGATGCATGATATTGATTTCCAGAACAGAAATCGCAGTGAATGCCCTCCAAATAAACCTACATCATTAAGAAACCACCAGATCGACCTACAATGGGTCCCCAAAAACCCATAAACAATATAAAAACATAAAAACAACTAAACTATGAGTAAATAGGATTAAAACATTAAAAGGGCCTATTTCTATGTTGAAACCACCAAATCTACATTCAAATTCCCATTTCCCAGTACCCGCATGACGATCTGACACGACCAGAGATTTGTAGAGGCACCTCATTCTCTTATAATCCCTCTTTAATCCATATCCTCTCCATTTAACCTCTCTCAAATGAACGAATCTCCAAATGGAGATATGTGAGAAACCCAAATGTATTAATGAAAAAATAAGAGAAAATAAGAAGAGAAAGAATGAGAGAAAAATAAAAGGAAGAGAGTGAAAAAAGGGGTTTTGCCTGAACCTGATTCCAAACATAGGCTTATATCCTACATAAGAAATACCCCCTTATTCCAGAATCAAAGGAAATGTTTAATTTAAATTTTATGCTTCAAAGAAAATATTTTACAGAATGGATATACACAGATAAATAAAATTAAATTAATTAAATATTAAATATTCATCCAAAATTTGAATGGATTATAATTCCTCTAAACCCCTCTACATGGGAAAAACCATTTTTGGAGACCAATAGGTTGGTCAGAAAAATTATTCAGTATAACATGATATGAAAAATTACCATTTTTCTCATCAATATCCACCAAAGACCAAAAATTCAATGTTTTCCCACTTCCTTAAATTGACATGATGTGCGAGACACATAACTCAAAAAATATTGAAAAATATAATACCAAAATAATTATAAAACATTGTTATCATTGGAGAAAATGATAAAGGTGAAAAAATGTACAAATATTTTGAAATTTTTATTTTATAATTAGATTAAAAGAATTCCTTTTCGTATAATAGAATAATATTAATTTGGATCCCTTTAAAAATGATAATTATTTTATTTTACTTCAAAACCCTATGAAATTCCATGAGTGTCCCTCCCATTTCATGTAAAAGGGCACCTATTATTCCCTTTCATTCACACTTGAACAAAAAATCAGCCAATACATATCAAAATAATATCTTAAAATGCCTCACTATAAATATAGTATCATTTTCATCATAAAACCATCATATTATGGATTTAGGTATAAACCTTAATAGCTTGTCCAAAGAATGTGTACATTTCTTAACCATGAATTTAGGTTTTATTTCTTCTTCAACCATCATTAAATTTTTTTCCACATGGATAAACTAATAACACCAGTATCATCGACATAATGAAATATTTTTATGTTATTTCATATCATTTATCTATCTCTTCTTCTATAAAATAGGAAATGAAACAATCAATAGTGTGTATGGTGTACTACAACCTCCCGAACTAATCTAATTTTTTTCATCACCGCAACCTGTGGTGGGATATAATGATGTATTTATTTTATTTATATTGAATTTTGAAATAATTACACAGATTAAATTTCAATATCACTTCAACATTCTTAACTTCTATGCCTTAGGAAATAAACTAACATCAGTCTAGTGTATGTGTGGACTAATGCATCCACAAAGCTATATGATTTGTTTTTATTAAATTTTTACAAGGATGGTAATAAGTTCTAATTTTATGAATATATAATATTTTTATTATATAATAATAAATTTATAAAGGAGAATTATTATTTAATATTCATTTTTTCTATCTATTGAAAAATTAAAAAAACATTCATGCGTATATACAACATAATATTTCAATGAAATGTGAAATTCATTTTTATATGTATAATTTTATGCTTGACTATAAATATGTATATATACAGAATATAAAATATATTTATAACATGACTAAACATTTTGAGATGATGTAACCATATACTATGTATAGGGACCTAAAATACTGACCCAAAACAGACATGAAAAATGATGTAGTTATCATCTTGATTAGTGATTTGAAACAAGAATTATTAATAAATGGGTGAACAAAGATTATAAGTAAATCATATAAATAATGATATATATATATTTTAATATATTTATATAATATATTAATAATAAATATATGTTTATTATATATGTAAATATAACATGTATGTTGAAAGGCGGACATATGGTAAGATAATTTCATCACAAATTTACTAATCTGAGACACATATTCCATACACGATTATTTTCTTTTGTGTATAAAATACCTATGAATTTTTATGATGAATATTTTTTATATTATGGTCATTTACATATCCATAGAAGTGTGTTTCCTCCATGGGGCTTATGATTCCAAAAATACCAAAGTGTTAATGGTTTTAAATTACAATCTCATTATTAATCAAGATTGTTTATAATTATGATTATAATGATAAAATTCCATGACCTACCTCCCATTAATTGAATTAATTTTATTCTCCTATATTTATTTATGGAAATTATATTTTTTATATTTAATTTTACTCTATTTAGTTTCTTTATAGACTAGAATAATTATTTTATGGAAAACCAAATTTATCAATTTCTTTGGATAAAAAAATTTTTATTTCGTGTCATGGATTTAAAAAAATGTTTTCAATAATTTATTTACCACTGTACAACAAAGGTTTAATGAAATTTTTACAGAAATTTAACTATAGAAATAATTTATTAAATGTAATCTTCTTATTATCATCTACAAAAGGTATTTTTGAATATTTATCAAACATATGAAATGAATCATTGTTTTAGCCTATAGAGAAATAGAATAATTTTCAATTGTTCTAAACCCTATATTAGTTAAAGATTACACTAATAGTTTCCAATGATTATTTCAAATAAAATGTTTAAATTAATATTTTGGACATTTTTATAATTTAAATAATTCATTTCAATGTGGAAAGAATATTTTCCTTGAAAATATTTCTAAGTGATCTTGAAAAATTATTTTCCATCTAATATTATATAAATTTTTTTTCCTAATCCTTAATGGTGATATAATCCAATGATATTAGACATGTTATTTCTCTGCATAGTTTATGATAATGATGATAATATTCTTATGAAACCTATTTCTTTTCCATGTGTACATAATGAAGAAATGCTGAAATTTCAATGGAAATCATTTATTTACCAAAGGTTATGATATGATGAGATGTTTATAAAATATACTTAAATTTCATGTTTTATGATATTATAATATTTTTATGATCTTTGGACATGCATATATAATATTTTTTTATGGGTAGGTGGTTCAAAAATTATATATAAATTTATTTTATTTGTTAATGATTCATATATCATGCGTTAAGAAACACTATAATGGAGACTAATCTTAGTTTAGTAAGGAACTCTATCAACTATGATATTTTTAGGAGTAAACTTAAACTACTCTAATGGTTTTTCATGTGAAACCATAGCACTATAATAGACTCTAAAATAAAAATTATTTTTTTTAAAATGATTTTGTATACTTGTGTGTGAAAAAAATCTATGACTTGAAAAAAAATTGTCATATGACTAATATTATTTTATTCTGTTATGATTTACATCTTATAAACTATTATAAATTATTAAATGACACAAAATTATTATCTTTTTTTGGATGGGTTTTGTTTTCAATTATTATGATCATGTTTTCATTCTATTATGTTAATGTTTTTTTAATTTATTATTGATATTTCCCTTGTTTTCTATTACTGAACATCTAATCTCACACTTTCTTAAGATTTCATTCTTTAGGATATGAAGAAATATATAATATATGATATGTCTAAAAAGTGTTTCAGTTTTAATTAACTAAGTTGGAGATGATGTAAATTTCTTATGAACCATCTTTTTATATATCAAATTTATTATATTTTTATACGTATATTTTTTTTGTGGATTGTAATTTTATTTAATGAATCTTTATATAATAAAGTGGAATATCAATGTATGAAAATTATGGGTTTCTATAATTGGTATCAAAATAAAGGTTTATATAACCTTGGTGATTATGAAGTATATTTGTGAGATTACCTTAAGAGTTATTTATACCCTCACAGGTTTATAACCTTATGTTTAATCAATGTCCATTGTCTTAGACCCCACTTTTAATGTTTTATGTGATGTGATTTAGTAGTGATTATTTAGATTTTTTGATATATTTTATTGGGTTTAGGTAAATGTAACCCTTAGGTTTAATGTGAAGTATTATTTCATAATAATGTTGTTAAAATTTTAGGTATGTAATTATAATGGGTTGAGATAATTGTTTAGGTTAAAAAAATTATTGTTAAAGTTATTAACATTATTTTTGAGGATTTTTATGATAATGTATTATAAAGGTTATGTGGGTATTGTATTTATATATAATATATTCATTTTTTCAAAAAATAATCAATTTATGGATTTATGGATTTTCTTAGTTATAGATTAAATAACATTTTTCAATTTGAAATTAAAAAAATCTCTGAAAATATTCTTTTTCTTTCTAGTTGATTTTATTGTCACTATTATGGTAAAATATTATTCTAATTATATTGAACAATTTTTGAACATCCATATCACCTATATAAAAATATTTAATCTATATAGAACATTTTAATTTATTTAAACATTATATGGATCAAATAATATATTTAATATGGTTTGAAAATATCAACTAATACATCTCATTTAGTAAGGTAAATAACACCAAGGAGTTGATTAATTATTTTCTGGAGATATAAACATCATGCTTGAAGATAAAGGGTATATCATTAGAATATGGGAGGACCATAATGGATGGATTTAATAGATGGATTTAATATATGAATTAGTCTATAATGTTATATGTATGAATAATTATTGAGATTATTTTGAAGAATCATAAAGACATATTTCATATAATAGAATAAGATGAAAAATCATAGTTATGTTTTATAATAAAGAAGCAACATAAAAGATGTTTTTTATCAAAAAAAATCTGACATATTATTAATATTATGAGAATTATGAAAAAAAAATTTAAATATTATATTAAAAATAGGAAAAATACGATTGTTGAAATTCATACCTTTGGAAAGTGGTGATTTGAAAAGGTTATATTTTTCTTGAGAAAATTTTTGAGTCATAATAAATGTTTGATGTGTATATAACTTTTATGGTTAAAATTATATTTAATTAATGGTTATTTTAGGATTAATTCTCATTTCATAAGATTAAATGTGTTGTAAAACATTATAAATAATATGATATTTCACTATTATGGTTAATTTTATGAATGTTATTCATATTTTTGGGGACATTATAAGAATTATATTTGTATAGTTTTAGGAAAATGAACATCATTCCACATCTATAAAGGACATAAGGATTGAACCCACAACCGAAGAGTGACATGGTTGAATGTCCTACCACTATCCTATGTGATATATTGGATAGTATGGAATTACTATTTTTAAAGGTTGTGATAGATAATGATTAAATTTCTTATAGGAACATATGTTTTATCATAGATTTAATTATGGGTTTGAAATTGGATTTGGTGATTTGGTGATTTATGTTATGGAAGAAAATGTTTACAATTTTAGGAACCATATATTTATGGTGAATAGAAATTGTTTTGAATAAGATTTCAATTACTTCAAAGTGTAATGGTAACATTATCTTTTTAACCATTATGACATTATTGTGTCCTTATTGTTATTCAGGTTATTTTTTGAAATTAATATAATAATTTTGAGATTATAAGATTAAGTCCTATGAATTTAAAGGTGTATGAAATATTGAGCGACTAATGTTGATTAGAGATAAATGTAAAATTAATCTTGGATGATTATATGAACAAATAATTCTAATATTTGGTGTTGAATATTCATTTGGAATAATTTGTAATAATTTTCAATTTATTTACTAATCAAATGATCAATCTTGAATGTTTTTACTAATATAAAGGCCATCGTGATTAATGTTTCATTTCATAATATGATTGATTATTCATTTTTAGAATTGTATTGAATTGTGTAAAGCATTTTATTTTTGGTTATTGTATCCCTATGAAGATTGTTTTAGAGATTTATGAAATAAATTACATCTTAAATTATCATTTTTTGTGAAAAAATATGACACTGTTGAGGAAATTTATTAATGGTTGAAATTTAACTTATCTGGCATGCATATTTTCATATATTCCTTGTCTATATAGTAAATTAATTCCTAAACTCTATGAAATGGATCATGAAACACAAATGTTACTGTGTTATATTCAATTTTGATAAATTGTTAGTCTTTTTCACACCTCTTTGATTTATGGTTTTATTATTGTAAACATTATCATGATTGTACACATTCCTGTGATTAATGATCTCCATCTAACTATATCATTATTTGGATATTAAGATTATACTCCATTTATGTATTTGCACTTAACTCCAATGATTTCCTTTTTCGAAACCTAGTTTTCTGTTACTTACATGTCCTTAATATTACCTTTTCCAACATTTTTAGTTGACGTTTTATTAAACCTTATTATGATTTGAAATGTCAAAAAAAACTTCCTAATGTCAAATCCTTGATTTATTATAAAAGATTAAAATTTCTATGATGAAATTTATTAACAGTTTGAAAAATCACCACCATTGTATTTACAAATATGTATCTAGGATACTATATATGACACACAACATAAAACCCAAACAAACCATAAAATATTATAATTTAAATATTCTCTTTACAAAGAAGGTATTAAATAATATAATATTAATATGATTAAATTATTTATGAAATATAATTAATTGTGATACTAAACAAAAATTCACTATTATATTATTGTTAAAATCACTCAATTTTCAGTTAATTTATTTTATGCTTTAGATATACATTTTCAAAAAAAACTGATTTATAAATTTTTTTGTGTGGGAAATATAATAAATATTTTATACTTTTGTAAATGGTATTTTATAAGAATTTAATATTTTAAAAAAAATCATGTAAAAAATAACTTAGAGTTATTTTTTGGATTTTTCTAAAATGGATGATTTTCTAGTGAAAAGTGAAAAAATCTAATTTTTTATTGAAAATCATATGTTTCAATTTTTTAACTTTATAGATTTTTTAAATAAATTAAATGTTAAAATATTTTTATAATATTTTTAATAATCCAATTATAGTATTTTAAATTATTTTTATACTTGAATATAGCAGAAAATTATTTTTATAAGTAAGAGGAATGTTTTTGAAAATAAGTTCTTATCTCATTTTTTTATTTTAATTTTCAACTAATATCTGCCAAATTTTTTTTCAATCATGAAAAATTGATTCCATTTTTTGAATTATGAAATCCAAATGGGGTAAATGGGTCTATTTTATTTTTTTTCACTATGAATAATAGTTATAGTAAGTGTTTGTTACCATGATAAAGGTAAAATTGGTTAATTTTCCTTAACAATAATTTTAAAAGGACTATAATGTAATTATAAAAAGTTTCATAATTTAGTTTTTTGAGTAAATATCATAAATATTCGTCCAATTTTTTAATATATGACCTTTTATTATCATATAATGGAGATTATTGACATTATATTACTTTATGTAAAGAAAATACAAATTATCATTATCATTGTTTTATTAAAATTATATTTTTGAAATAAGGATAATAAGAATGTATGCTTATTTAGAAATTATAATTTTGTGGTAAAATAATTTTTTCACTTTTCATGTTAATTTATTAATAATTTTCCATAGTGAAATAATTGTTAGAAATGATTACGCAACACCAAAACATTATTTATTTTATTTAAATGAAAATAAAATTAATGATTTTAAATATAATAAATGTAATATAAATCTAATATATTATTATGTTCCATAAAAATATAGATAAATATACAATATTACAGTAATTTTTAGGTATTATGTTCGAATTCCATCTTTTTATTTATGTTTTTTTAATACCAAATAAATAAATACTGTCAAGATTTATAAAAATGGCATTTTATAAAATATAATGATTTATTAAATGATTTAATATTCCTCCAATTATATATTAATCCATATTAATGTAAAATGGATGATTATATGGAGAATTTTTTATTTATATTCATTTTTCTAGTAATAGTAAATTCCCTCAACCCTGTTGAGTAAAGATTTTAATAACCTAATAATTTTCAAAATGGATAAAAATGGATAAAAAGTATATGGGTGAAACCATCCCCTAATGATTTATAATTCATAATTTATAATAACATTTTAACTAATTCTTATATTATATTATAATATTGTAAATTTGTATCCATTTCAATATAAATGTCAATTTATATTAATTTAATGCCTCATGAAATTACAAGAGTGTATATCACATCTCTTATAAAGCGGAACATCTACCTATATTTTTTTCACAATACAAGTACCGTTTTAATCATACAATACCTTCAAAAATAACATCCTACAATACATTAACATTACCTATGTTCCTTTGTTTTATTATAAACCATTCTTGTAAGTCTTTAGGTATAAAACATAAGCGTTTATCTAAGGTTGAGGTAATGTTCTTAACCAAGTGTTTTTTTAATTATTTATTCAATATGCATGAAAACATTTTAAAGTAACACCAAATAAAAAATAAATATATTCATTATTTGTATAAGTTATTATAACAATGGAATATCTTATATTGATTTCTTCTTCTATAAAAAGAGAAAAAAAAACTATTGATCATATCTATGGAAAACTACCGCTCCACAAATCGATGTAATTAGTTTTCCATCACTTACTCTCTAAAAAGGATATTATTATGGATATAAATTACCAAAATGATATTTATGAAATAATTACAGTTTTTAGATCGAATATCACAAATATCTTCTTAACATCTAATTAGTTGGAAAAGGATAATGTCGCTCATGTATAGATGTGGACTGCCTCCTCCCTAAAGTGATGCGATTCATTTTTATTATTATTTTAATGGATGGTAATAATAATATATTGGAAGAATATATTTTATTAGTATGATAAAATAATAATTTTTAAAAGTTAAATTATAATTTTCCTTTCCTTAAATCAATATTTATAAAAAATAGTGTTAATTGTACATGCAACCTACAATATCCATAAATTTTGTAATTTATTTTTCAATATATATCATTCGTAGATGACTCTAAATATGTATATAATGAATATATTTTAATTTTATATCATTATTCACATTATGGAGAGGATGTAACCATAATAAAAGTACAATGAAGAAATTTCCAATACCAAAACATTCATTACAAACAAAGTAATTATCACTTATAATAATGATTTTACTAAATAATTATTAATCAATTAGAGATAAAATGTTATAAGTAATTCATATATGGTATTCTATAAATTCTTATATTAATTTAATAAATGGTTAATTGATTTATATTTATTATATATGAGGATTGAACATGTTCAAAGGATGTCAGACCAGATGTAATGGATTTTCGTCTCACTTTAATTTCTGTGAGACACATATTCACCACTTGTTTTTTTATATTTTGTATATACTAACCACAAATGTATTTTCAATTCTTATTTTGATAAATTTTTTATTTATATATACATATAATTTTTAACCCTTCATGGGTCTTATGATTCAAATATTACCAATGTGGTAACGGTTCTATGCTAAATTATCAATGTGTTTCAAGATTTTTTATCATTGTGATTATGACTATGAAATTTTATAATATACCTCTTTTTAATGTCATTAATTTTAAAATCCATGTTTCATTATTTGAAATTAATTTTTTCACCAAAAAATATTCATATATGTATGTACTGAAAAGATGAAAAGAATGTTTTTAAGAAAAACAACCTTTATCCCTCTCTTTAGTTGAGAATCATTTCTCTTCCTTGTCCATGTTATCTAAAAATTTATTAAATCCATTGATTTTTGAAATTCATTTTTACCTAATATTTAATTTTTTAAAAATGTTTTAAATAGAGTCTTATTTTAATTTTCCTAATGTGATATTTGTGACTTTTACTGAAAATGTGATTTAAATATGTGTTTGAACATATATGAAATGAGCACAATTTCACAGTTTCATGAGTGCTAAATAATTTTAAGCTTACCTTAGAAGTTCACCAGGTTTAAAAAATCATTTATAGTATTAAAATTATAATACATCAATTAATAGACATCAATGTTACTAATATATATTCCTCATGTAATGATTCAAGTGATATTTTATGAATTTTTCATCTAATATGAATCCATTTGATGTTTCAAAATATTTAATGGGTTATGACATAATTATACCATCCATATTCTTTCCCTAGAGGGTTTATGATTAATATTACACAACTTTTATCAAACCCATTTCATTTCTAGGGGTTATAATTGGATAAAATGATGAAATAATTATGAAATATGATTCCTTCCCATACTTTATGTTGTGATAAAATGTTTATGAAACCCATTTCCATATCATGGGTTATGATTTGAAGATGGTTTTAAAATATTTTGGAACACATTTTTATTATTTTCGGTATGTGATTGTTGGTACTAAAATTATATATCTCTAATGCAATTTTCATGTATGGTTGTCTATTAAGATTAATAGGACCAAGATAAGGAGTGAACCCAGTTCCTTATGGCACTATGTCAACTATGATAATCATGGGAGTTATCCCTAAATACTATGATTGTTTGGTGAGTGAACCAATTAAAATATGATTTTTTCGTTAATTAATATTGGACACTATGGAAATTATTTAAAATGATTCTCTATTTACCAAAATTCTAGGACTTATGTAAATGTTATGTCCTAATGGACTATATTATTTTATTGACTTATCATTCATATCTTTTGAACATCCTATATTTATTCCATGATTCAAAATTGTGATCTTTAATAAGAAGTATGTGGTTTTAATTTTTTTCTCCATTTCATAAACCCTTTTTTAAATTTAATGTTTAATTGATCATTTATTTCTCTAATGTTTATCCTTACTCAGTATCAGATCTCTCCGTATCTTATGTTTTTTTCACCATTTTATGAAAATGGATATTTAGCATGACATGTTTAAGAAGATTGATACTTATGAAGATCTATGTATGAGATTATGTTCATATATTATGTACTAGTTTTTTTATATATTAACATATCAAAATAAAGAATAAATATATCATTGTAGTGTGGATCATTATGTTATGTAATTATTATTCTTCTAATAAGATATGATATCTACGTATGAAATTTATGGTTCATCATATTGTTACACATAGATCATGGTATCGTTATATTTAAAATATTAATCATTTAATTAGTATAAAATTTATTCATTACATACATGTATATAAACATTGATATAATTTGGTGCTGAAATATGAATTAATTCACTTTGTATATATGATTATATGTTTTTATACCCAAGTGATGTTTCCATTTTATGATGAATTGATTGAAATAATTGTAAAAGTTTATTAAACTTTCATGAATGATTATTAAATGATAAAAATAATATATATTATTTAAATATAACCATATTACCGTCCATGTAAATCTAAAGTGACAAATGATCTGCAACACTTCACGGAGATTGTATTCCACATGGAAACATGTGGGACATTATCATAGTTCAACAGATTAGATGGAATGAAGACATATAATATCATATATTTTCCAAAGTATTACATTTTCTTAAATATCATATATAAATATAAAATATTTGAAAATAACATACCTAGATATATTCTGAGTGAAAATGAATAATATTGTTATGTGGAGGTGGTACTCCATACCTACATCTGAGCAATACTATCATTTCCCATTCGAGAAAAAAGTTATTGGAAATAGGGGTGAAATCATCATTATAACATAACAATATATTTATTATAATATATATTTAATTTAATAATCGATTAATTTTTTTTGATAATGTGTAATATGAAATTAAATATAAATAACTCAATTAAGATTTATATATCATTTTTTAGAGACCTCATTTCTCTTATAACTTAAACCATGAATAATTTTTCCTAGGAGACACAATAATATCATGTATAAATGGAAGGAATCTAGAATGGTTTTCCAGTAGGAATTTTCATAGTTTCATTGATAAAAATGTGATAATAATGCTGGAGAAGATATTCCCTTTTAAAATTGTGGGGATGTACACAAATGAAATTAATTAATAAATTTTAATAATATTTGGTTACATTATAGTAAAATGGTATCTAAATGGACCTAAATTAGATGGTAGTACAATATAGGGATCAAATCTGTTCAACAAATATGAATTATATAGGTTTATTTTTCATCACACCCCTATATCTTATTCTAACAATAACCACCACCCCCAACAAACTCATTTTCACATTATCCATGGTAACAATGATTTATTTTTTATTTATTTTTCACCAAAAAAATTATGTTCAAACTATTAAATTATAATAATTATTATAATTATATATGTAATAATTTTTATAATATTTATTTTCTATAATAGGAAATTTTTATTTTTAAATATGCACACAAAACGTAACAAACAACCATTTCTGAAAATTCATTTGTAGGCATAACACTAAATTTGTAAACATTACATACAATGTAAAAATAGAAAAATTGATTTTAAATTATTTTATTGAAGTTATAATATATTTATTTCATTAAATACATTAATGAATATATATTATCATTATTTACTATGATAAAAACACATTACATGAATAAAAACAGTTTTTATAAAAATGTATTTTTAGGCCATAAAAGAACTTATTCAAACAAAATGGTACAATAATGATTCCTTTGTAATTAGTTAGTTTAGATATAATTAAATTTTTCTTATGTTGTTTTAATATATAATTAAATATATAATGTGATTTATAAATTTCATTATTTATTGTGGAGAAATTACATATTTATAATAATTATTTTTTTCATTATCTAATGTAAAATAAATATTTTTTAAAAACTAAAAAAACATTATAGGATAATATTTACAACATATTTTTAAAAAATAATATTATTTTTCTTAAATGATATTTCAAAAAATAGAAATTTTTTATATTGTTTTTTCATAAAATGAAATAAAAAAATTGTTGTTGAAAGAACATTTTTCAATCATAAAATGAATATACTAAAAATTTATTACTTGTTTATTATGTATCATTCAATAAATTTTCATTATTTAATAATTTTATACATATATTTTATAATTTGTTTATATATTTTGATATATCCAATTTAACATCTGGGTTATGGAGGCCACATTTATATAATATTTCTACATAATATCCTAGTTTGTTAAAATAACTATTTTCCATGTTAATAATGCTATCAAGATTGTATTTATTTGAACTAAATTTTAAGGGTGTTAAATTTATCCACCCCCTTAATGAAATTTTGTCTTTGTAATTTTATCTCAGTAATCATCGGTTAAAAATTTCAAAACAACATTTTTGAAAACACGTGACATATAAAGAGATAATAAAACATCCATTGAAATTGAGAAGTGAAAAATATAAATGTTACCTAAAATAACACATACTAATGTTTCTTAGTAATATTAAAATTATTATTAGTTTAAAAAACGAATTTGGTGGATAAATATAATTTCAAAATAATAATATATAGTGATACATAATATAGTCATGAGAAATATACTATACAAAAAAAATAAATTTGTGATGGGTGAAGACGACCATAAATTCATCAAAAATGATGTAGAAAGCATCATAATTTTATTTCAATATCATTTTAGAATAGTTAAGGGATTCATTTAATATTATTATTCAAAACCTGAGAAAATATTTTTAGTTGATTTATTTCAATTTGTTAAGAAAAATTTCATTCTTTGATTTTTATTTTCTCAATTTCCACTTCTATCTCTTAATACTATAAAAAAATCCAGATGAAATTTTCATGAATAAGTCAACAATATTAACATTTAATGAATCAAAAAACCTATAAAATATTGAAAAGGCATTCCCTCTATCTTCAAAAAATGGAAATACATGACAAAATATATCGAATATGGGTAAATCTTCATATGATGTAGTAATTTTACAAAACCAAGATAATAAAACCTAAAGTTCAACAGGAACTATTCCATATATGATTATCCATAATTATTATTTGAAATATGTTTTTCCAAATTGTAAACCCAAATGAACAGAAATATGAAATCACAGAATTTTTTTTCAAAAACAAATTTAACAATTTCTACAATAAAATTTAGACACCCCAAACACAAGAATAAAATGATATTATATTCTCTTAAAAAATTTTAATACATTCCCAAAATAAACTAAATAACTATATAACATAAATAAAAACATAAATTCTCCAAAAAAATTATCATTACCATTATTTATTAAGTAAAATTAGACACTATAAAATTTAATCAATAAATCCAAAAAATAAAATAAAAATTATCAATGATAACATAAATCAAATTGTCATCAAAACAAAAATAAATTCAATGATAATAAATACTTTCAAATTTTCATTATTAATATAAATAATCACTTTATCCCAAATTAACGTTGAAATATCCACCTAAGGAACCCTTAATGGGTTCCATATTTCTCAATTATACGTGTTGTAGTAATATAACATTGCCACAAAATCATTTTTCAATGTCATCACTACAATTAAACAAATGTTTTCGAATCCTTGATAAAAAACTACCTTAAAATATTACATAAATGTTTCAAGAGTTTACAACCCGTATACCATTAATAAGACATTATTTCAATATAATTTCCAAATCCCAATACATAAACACTTCATCTATTCATCTTCAATGATTTTTATAACATATGTACTACATTAGTCTTTGAGTTAGCCCTTATATTATGTTATTATCCAATATAATTCCAAAGCCCCCCATAATATAATACAATGATATATAAATGGTACCATAGAATGTACTGAATTTATATCCATTAATATATTTATTTTTCCCCATAAATTATTTTAATTATGCCCTAATTTTAACACTGAAATCATGTTTTCATTCTTTTGATACATTTCCACATGTTCTTCTTCATACATTCTCAACATATAAGATGTAATTTCCTTATTCCTCAATGTTCTTGTGATGGTTTCATATGTGGAGGAAGAGGGCGTTGGTCGAATAGAAAACACATATTATATCATATGTGATGGATCATTCTCATATTTCACCATACCTAAACCTCAAGAACAATGACTTTTCCAAATGAATATTTAGATTAATTGTCACTAGAATAATTTGATGAATTATTCACCTCAATTTAATAAATTATTTAATGAAATAACAAATCAACTCAATATTGAGTTATTTAACTGATATATGTATCAATCTTATGAAGGTTATTTGGTTGTATTTTTAGGGTTTTAATGAGGACCCAATGTTGAGTCCCATTGCCAAGGATCTACTAATGCTCATTTAATCTCAGAAGGTCACTATGTATAATGTGGGTACTATCATTGAGGTATAATTCTACCAATGTCACTCATATGATCATATTGATGATCCATTTGGTGTTGACAAATTATCTCAAGATATACCTCACTTGATAGAAATATAGTAAGAGAGAATCACGTGAGTATAAGAAAAAAACCCCAAAGAATTTCTATGTCAAGATAGAATTCTCTAGGGAGGATAACCTTTTTCACAAAAAAATTCAAGTGAAAATTTTCGTTATAGTCTATTTATAGAAACAGGATTAGGGTCTCATATTAATTTATAACAAATAATTTCCTTATTAATCTTTTTAATCCTAAAGCAACTTTATTCCATATAAAATAATAATATAAATATTTAATTACATGGTGTAATCTTACTCACATAATGATAATAATTATTTTATGATTTTAGAAATAATTATTTATTATCAAACTATGAATTTTTTCCATTATCCAACTCAGCATTTATTGAAAACCTGAATAAATATATTATTATTAAATATTTATTCAATAAATAAATAAATAAATATTTCACTCACATATTGGAAACTAAATATTTACTTAATATAGCACGAATATAAATATATAATTATATATAAAATATTCATTTTTAATTAAATAATACCATGAAAATAAACATTCTACAACTATATTTAATCATTTAATAAATCCTGAAATAAATATAAACTCTCAGTTTGTATACTAATATATATTCTAATTTTTAGCTATAATGAATATTTAAATGAGATCAATAGAAACACTTTGTTTGTAACCCTCTAGGGCTCTTCCTTAGTTGTTTCTGGTTGACTATCTTAAGGTCTGAGATTACTATATATTAATGGAACAAGGAACTCAAATAGAAAGAAGGTACTTCGTGATAACAACAGGTGCTTTTGAATTGTCACTATGTAATATAATCTTTTTGTCTTTATATCCCTTAAAATAGAATTCATTGTTGTGTCATCAACCATAATTCATGATATATCATTATTTCAGTATCTAGAATGAAATTTTCTACATCACCATGACTAAGGAATTTATTTCAATAGTTTCAATCCAATTAGTGGGATTCAATATTAAATTCTATAAATAAAAGCAACAAATCCTGCCCTGAGTTATTCATTAATAACATATCAATCGTGCCATACCAAATGTAACCTACATAGTATTAATTTAGAGAATCATTGGATTTGGAAATAAATAGAACTATACATTTAAAAATATATATTGATAATAATTGTAAAGTCTACAAATTATTACATGTACTCACAAATAGGAATATCTAATGACACGTAAATATGTGAAATTAATAATGGTTGGTATGTCTTTATAATATCCAACAATAGAGATCGAAAAATGAAAACTTTATGAGATAAATGTTCACACTCAAATGAAAACTAACATCTAACAGGGGAAAATCATTTTTCCCTATAATAGATAGTTAACATGACCATATGACTAATATTTAAGTGATATTTTCATATCATCTCAAGGTTTTCATCACTGAAGGGAACTGTTGTGGCCCATTTTTTACTATGGGAGATTTCCTAGGACATTATAAAATTTTCATTGTATATAGGAATGGTTAATATGTGACATGGTATTAATTAATATTATAATTAATTAATAGACATGAAATATAAAGTAATTAATTAGTGGGTTATAGGTCACCAACTACAATAAAATCCCACTTTTACTAGAGAAAAATTCCAACGACAACACATTTATGAGAATTTATACATGATCTACTAAAAATAGTCTATTCTATAGGTCTTGAAACACTTCTTTGACTAGGTTTGGTAAATCTATTTATATTTGTAGATAATCCTCTTACTATGACATAAAACCCATGATAAATTCCATTTGGTGGTGAAATTTTTTTTTGTACACCAATTTTACTCTTGTTAGAATCCTAACATCGTGATTCATTCCATAGTCTATAATTATAAAAATTATGATAAAATTATTTCATTGGAAATAACCCAAAAGGAATAAGGAATTGTTTAGATTATTGTTATGTTGCATCTAATTTAATAACATACTTAGATATTTTAGATATAGAAACCACTAGTTGTTATTATTTTTTCTTACATATTACATTATATTTACTATGATGCTAGATAAAATGAAATGAATAAATATAGGTGTTAAAGTCCCATGGTCACATATATTCCCACTTCTCCAATCACCATAAACATTCCATGTTCGACTTTGCAAATATTGTCGAATAATTATAAGTATAAATAAATTCAGTTAAATTGGATCTTTTTTATAATCACCTACTATACATCATCCACAAGTAATGTAAAACTATATTGCATATCATAGAATTTGTGATAAATTTTTAGGAATTAAAATTACAAGATTCATTTAATCTCAACATTATCTTCTTATTCACATAGAATACTTACTAGAAGGACAATATTACAAGAATAATTCAGTAATGAATTTTTCATCTTTCATTTTTTAAAACATTATTAATATATATTTAATGAGTAGAATTAACAGACCAAATGATCCATTTAGGTGAATATTTTTCCGAAAAACATTGATTCTAAATAAATTTAATCATAAAAAATTCTTTCTGTATTATAATCAAATTATTAAGGCATTACATTTGTTTCCCATTTGTAATGAAAAAATATATCTTGAAAACATATGATTCTCCCAATAAAAAATGCAAGACATTTTTCACTGATTTATTTCAAAAATATTATTCTGTGGTCAATTTTTTTGATTTATTGATTAATGAATTTATGCAACATCAATATCCTATTTTCATTTATTTATGTCATTGATCCTTTCAATTATTCACTGTATACATATATAATTGGGATTCATTTTGGTGAAATCAAATAGATATCTTCTATAATGTTTTCTCCAATTAAGGTAGCCTTGACAACTAATATCCAAATAAGATGATCATAGAAGTATGATTTAGAAAATATAATTCAAAAGTATTTTAGTTATAAAAATTGGTGTTATGGTTTATTAATAAACTAAACTATCAAATAATTAGTCATGATTTAGTTCTTCCATATTAAACCATCCCTGTATAGTTTCTCTTGAATAATCACTAGTTGAATCATGTATTTGAAACGTTAAAAGTATAGATTACCTAAATCTTGATAAATATAGTCTATTACAAGAATTTATACATAATTTTTAAACATATGATATATCCATTTTTTAATTATTTATTTGAATATTTATTTTGAATGAATAATATATTTTTGATCTAATATTGGAATCAAAAACCACATAAATGGTTTTAACATCCAAAGAAGAATATATCTCTAGAACTAATTCTCTTTCTAAAATCATTTGAGACCAATATATCTATGAAAAATCATATGAATATAAAGAAATAAACATTAGAGGGAAATATTTCTCCCACTATACCCAAATAAATATATTTTCTTTATGGATACATATTCATGCTTAACTAGGCTTTAATATCGTTAGTAACTATAGGATTGATAAATGAGATTGACCTAGTGTTTGATGTTTGTTTGTAGCTAATTATATCATTTTAAAGCATTTTTCATGAAATACTTGGGGTTATATCCAAAGCTATTTTTATGGTATATTCATTATTCATGATATCTATTGGAAAATATAGTTGGCATATGGTTAGGTGTTTCACTTCTATTTTCAAAACATGTCTTATATGATATTATATAAAATTTTAAATATATATAATACTCATCATTTATATACCTCTTTATAACATCAATATATTGATGTTTATAAGGAAATATAATTTTATGAGTACCTTTATTCGATATTTATGTTCAATGATTACTTGGATTATATTTATTATAATAATCTAGATTTTCATATTTACTTATCTTTACCTAGAGAACTCATTTACTTCATTGATAATTTCTAATGTTTCTCAGTAGAATCTCATGAAGTATATGAATTCAACATTAGATTCAAATTGGAGTATTTTTTTCTATGTGGGATAATATAATCTCAATATTTTATGGAAAACCTTAATATAAAAATGTTACTCAGTCTAAAACATAATTGAATCATATAAATAATATTTTTGGCTCCAAAAGGGTCTAAACATCACAGAAGTTATATCATGAGTTATTTCTTGACTATAAATTATCAAACCATAATTGGGTATCACTATTCTATTCATGTTAAGAAAACATTGAAAATAATATTTATTATTCAATAGTTATTTCACCAATATTTCAGTATGAGGTACCATAACAACATTTATTCCAAATGTGAAATAAGGAATTATTGTGTCTAGATGGAAAATAATATGAATGTTTTTTAACACTAATTTTAAAAATGGAATCAATCCATTTTGGAAATTGAAAATGGGGATCTCCCATTGGATGACAAATGAATATCCCTATCTCATCATCTTTTGAGTTCACTGAATAACCATTCAAATTTTTATCATTTTTTTATTTAAATATATGTAGGTTATGAAAATATTTATTTAATACAGAAGTGTAAAATAGAAAATTTATTAATCTAATTCAAATAAATGAAATTTTTTTCTTCAAAAAATGATTGAAATTTATTTTCTATTGTCAATTAATTCCACATTATAAAAAATAGCATATTGTTTATAATTTTTCATTTTAATCCTTTTCATTTTAAAAGAAAGTTGTGGAAGAAAATTTGTATTTATATTATCAATGTTTTTTGACCTTGTATACAAATATATTCACTTTAAGGCATGTAGAAATTTTTTTCAACCAAACAATATATATTGGGTGAGGTATGGAAAATTTATTTTGGGGAAACATATCCCTTTCTTTTATAAGGGCGTGCGTGATTAAAGGAAACCTTGGTGGTAAGAAAAATAATATAACATTAATGGAAATTTTCTGATCCAATTAGAATCCCATTTTCCCTAACCAATAAATATACCCCTATATTTTAAAATTTTTGATCCGTATATAGATTCCATTCTACACATTTATACTCATATAGTGCATTGACAATTTAATTTATTTAAATAATTTTCACCCCTTCATAATGAAAATAATGATGACATATTATGGTGTAAGAATCTATATATTTATTTTGAATCACAAACTCTTAATGCATAGTTGATAATATAATAAAATGAATTTATGGAGAATAATATACATGTATCATATTGGTATCCATTTTACCTTTTTCTTGCCTATTTGGGTTGAAAAAACAAGAATAGGGGATTCCAAGACATAATAACTTTATTTTGATAATAATGAACCATATTAATTATTGTCACATATCAACAAAATTTATTTTTAAACAATTATCCTATTTTAAGAAAAGATCATAGTTTTTTATGGCCTCTCTTACAACTCATATGATAAAAATAAAAGTTATATTTTCATTTTTATATTAATTGCACACTATGTGAGAGATAATAATTTCAATCTTATTAATTCTCCTGATATTTTATCATTTTGAAATTTCACTCAACATTAAAATCATAATTTCCATTCACTTTCGGCATTCTAGTTGAATGGATCCATTCAAAACTTTAAATAATGCAACCAAGTTATTGGAAAATTTCTCAAAGGTATTTAGGGATGAATTTTTTCCCAAATCTAGGATTTTATATTCTTGATCCATTGAGTGGAATCCACAATCCAAAACCCTCACCTGCGATAACTCAACACTTACCAGCATGTTTCATCATGTCTGACAAGGGATACACTTTTTCATGTAAAAGGTTAATTGAACCTAAAACCCTTCTTAACAACTCTATAATAAAAATCAATTTTCCCAAAAAATTATTGGTAAAACCTATAATTCTATGGATTCATTTATAATTACGTAATAGAATGATTAGTCTATCATAATATTATGTCCAGTTCTTTTATTTATTATGTGTAATGATTTCTTATCTTATCCATCACATTTCTTCTTATTATTTATAGTATTATAATTAAGTAGTTCATAGTGTTGTAATAAGAAATTTACTAATAATTTATTTATTTTAGTTCCTTATTCAAATATTAGTTCATTTATTTATTTGATCAATGTTTCCCAACAATAATATTAATAATTTATAATATATAAATAAAATAATTAATTAAATAGCATGATCAATAGATTTTTTTAATAATTAATTTATTAATAAGATAATAAATTGAACTAATAACCTAGTGGAAAAATCCATCTTTCTATCATGGAATGAGTTATAACATCTGACCTACACACCTATGGATTTCCTAAGTTAGTTCTTTCTTAGTTTAATCTTCAACAACCACCACCATCGCTCCACTTTGAACCAACATTATTCTCCTTTAAATTATCATATTGTTAAATATGATTTATAACTAACACCTACGTGAGTGGTACCAAAAAAAATAGTTACATTAATTGCATAATACGGTTGTAGACATGCATGTCCGATATGATAAAGGAGTCATAGATCACTCACCAAACACTAAAACTTATTTAATAATAAATTATTGAAAAATAACTCAATATAAATTAGGTTTTATGAAAACAACACTAACATATGCCTTTTTAAGGAACATGATCTATCCTATATGTAAAAGAAACAATTATTTTAAACATATAGAAATCATTCATTTCATTTTTTTCCAATAAGATAAAACATTAATTAATTAATTCAATTAATTAAATTAGTAATCAAATAATACATTTTATCTTATTCCATTTAATTTACCTTGATATTATCTATCCATTGTTATTTTACATAAAAGAATTTTTTTAAAAATATTTAACCAAAACATACACAACATTGTACTTATTATTTACAGAGAAACTATTGGTTTAAACTACCATATATATATTAGGATTTCATATAGTTTAATGTTATATTATTTAGTATACAAATTTTGCATTTCAATTACATCGAATCTATGAGTTAATTAAATGACATATATTACACGTGTTAATTAACATATCATATAATTATTTTACATTTACTTGGAGTATTCAATGTACTATGATTATATATAGTATATAGTTGAAATTTTATATAGAAATTTATTAATAATTTAATATCATATAAAAACAGTCATATGGAGTGAATGATTCAAATTAATGACACATGGAAGACATAAGGATGAGGTTTGTGGAGTAACAAATTGAATTATATTTTTCTGTAAAAACGTGCTATGAAAAAAACATGAAAAAACTAGACACACACCTTGTAATTTTGTTCACTGTATGTCAGTTATACACACCTTGGTACTTGTAATTTACTTCCCATTGATAGAAAAGAGATATATGGTTTGTAGAATTCTTACATGACGTGTACTTAAAAAATTCATGGCTCTCATCCTATACATGTTTGGAATTAAATATATACAGTTTATTGATTACACAACATGTCTCAACCCTATTATTTATACCTGGAAATCATTTGGGAAACATGAAATGTGATAAATATACACTGAAGGTATCGTGGATAAATTATGTCCCACCCTTTCTGGTAAACATCTGGTTCATTTAATTCATATGGTGTGTATTCTTTACATAATGAGAAAAAGTCAATATGGATTTCTATGTGTAATTAATAGGGATTCATGACATATGAAAAATATATACATTCTATGTATCCCTGGGTTATGAATCAAGAATTCTATCAACCACTAGATAGGTTCTCTGAATGTAATCTTTAATAATGATTTAATGAAATATGTTTTGATAGTTAGAAAGTATGATCTTGATGAAAAGATCATGGTGATCAAATAAATAATGAATAAAACATGTTATGAAATTCTAGTTTTAAAAGTATAATGATTGAAAATCAAATAAATTATTTTCTATTTAAATTTAACCATACTAATAACACTTGATGGTTTTGGAAGAAGTAGATGCACGTGTTCAACCATTGGCTAACATGGATTATGTCTTATTTGAGAGAACATTTTCAAATTGTAAAATATGTAAATGTTATGGCCAAAAAATTTATTCCAAAATAATATAGAAAAATAATGTTGAAAACCCCAATTTAATATTTCTTCTCATCAATTTTATTATTAATTTAATAATAAGAAAAAATACCATAACATTGAGAACTTTCTTTGATGTTAGTGTTGATCATTAAATGGAAATTTGATTGTATTTTGTTTGTGTTGATGTGACCACAATGTAGATTAAAACATGTGGTGATCCAAACAAGATCATTTTACCATGGAATGCCATTGACTATAATCTAGGAGCTGGTGTGGTGGATTCATTGTTCTTATATCTCTTTTTTGATCACATACAAAATCTCATTGATCAATAATGGTTATCTCCTAATCACTCCAAAATTATATAAATAGATGTACGGATAATATCTTGAGATTGAGATAAAACCATTGATATATTATCCCATTGGAGATATTTCTCTTGAGTTTATAATGTTTTTCATAATAAAAAATGAGTCACAATTACCATGATTATTTATTTATAGACCTAAAGATAGTGTTTCATAGAAAAAATTGAAAAAAAATTACTAAATAATATATTAAACATATAATGAACACTACACCTTGTGAATTAATAGTATCATTATTTAATTTCACTGAGTTTTCTAATTTGGGAATTAGTAGATATTATTTTTTTGTCTTGAAAATTAATATTTTTCATAGGTCTGGGATGTGGTCCACTCATACTCCATTATATTTATCTAATACTCTAATAAATTTGTTGTTATCATATTTATTCATTCAATAAATAAATAATATTATATTCAAAGACTAGAGAATATATATTAAATTTTTATTCAATAAAATAGATAAATTTTGTATTTAAAAAGATAATATTTATTTATTTTTTAATGAATTAAAATATATTAATAAAAAATTGATAATTTTTATAAAAATATTTACTTGTAAAATAATATTAATTTAATATTTGGGATTATCAAATAAATATCAAATTTTTTTCTGGATAATAATAATTATTAAAACTATTAAACATAATCAATATTTAACTAAGATTAATGGAAACACATCGTGTGTGACCCTTTAATCATATCCTTCACTGGTATTAGGTGGGATCTCAAAAATTCCAAGAAAAATCTCTTGCAAAATGATAAGGTACCCATAGAGGAAGAAGGTATGTCATAATGAAAACAACGACATATGAATGCTCATTAAGAAAGAAATTCGTTTTTATGATATATCTAAATGATGATTTAATTATTGTTTCATTAACCACGATGAAATTTACATCTTTCAATGATTATTTGTAATGAAAGTTTCTACATCATCATGGAAAAATAATTTTTTTCAATTTTTTTCCAATAAAATTTCTAATATATTATTTTCCATAAATGTAAGTGAAATATCCTTCCTCAACATATTCATTAAAATGAAAATCAATTTTTACCTTATTTTACTTATTTGGGAACACATATATGTTTATGTTTTTAATTATATGTTAAGAATTACAGTTATCCACAATCATCTGCATTCACATTATTCCTCCCAATTCATTTGGTTTCTCTTGAACAATATCATTGCATTATCCATCACATTTAGAAGTAACTTGATTCTTACTATTTTTTTTCCATTTACTACAACCAAAAACATATTAATAGAAACAATACTCTCAATGAGAGATCATATAATCTTGAAATAAAATAAAGAATTTCTAAATACTAACGCTTTTTTTTCAATAGATGACACTATAGGTTTTACTACGGTCAACATGGTTATTATGAATTAAAATAAAATCTAATGATTCAAAAGAAAAATTTGATTTATCAAAGAAATATCCACCTTGATTTTTTATATAGTGGTGGAGTATTAGTTCCACACATTGTACAAAGGTGATGATTTAATTATTACCCAGTCCACCCAATTTAGAGTTGTTATGCCTCTGTGAATCTATTACATAACCAAATCCAAATTCTAGTATCCAGATATGGATTTGTATTCTTATAAAACCACACTTATTTATCTAAATCAACATTAAATGAACTTTTATAGATCAGTTCCCCAAAGGATTCTCTCTAAAGTCTTCTCATCATATCTTCCAAAAATAACTTTCCATGATACAGAATTAGGTTACCCAAATTTCTAAACATAACTATTAAATCATATTATAATAATATTAAATACATATCATTAATATCGATGAATGAAGATTAAATTTATACTATCATTATAATGTTAGATACCTAAAAATGGTGAACATATAATCAACATCAATAGGTATACACAACTAACACTCTTATTAAACACATCATAAATAAAACCATTCTTCATAACCTGGAGAATTGAAAACATAATAAAGGGTGAGCTCAGATTCTCGGTAAGTGTAAAAATGTGATATATTAATCAATGATCATGATTAACAATATCATGTCCATAATGATATTATAACAGTGTATTAACATTTTAAATTCATACAAAATAACTCAAAGATCATAATAATGGCATAAAGATTTAGTAGATCAAAATAAAAGAATCTATGAAGAATTAAAGATCATAATACATGAGATCATATCCTTAATATAATAAAGTGTTATAAGTGAGTTGTAATTTTATGACAAATTAATTTTCATATATATATTATTTGAACGATAGGATGCATTAAATTCTTGATATGTTATCCGAGTGATAACCACACATGTACTAGCTTTGGAAATCAGATAACCTCTTGTGTACACTCTTTTGGATTTTCTATAACCTCATGTGTAACCTTCTATCTCATAAAACATTAATATTTAATCAGTAAATTTGAGTTATAATAGAGAAACAACCCTCACACGGTCAATTATCATTCATATATATTCCACAGTGTCATGAAAAAAATTTCCATTACATCAAAACACAACATACTGAAAATAAATTTTTTTTATTAATATTTCATCAACATACTTATAAACCATGTATAGAGAGAATTAAATTGGTATCATTGTATTATATCCCCACTAAATAATAATAAATCCCAAAGGAAATTATTATAAATGAAAATACCATTCAAATATCATTAGAACATTTCGTGATGAAAATATAATTTCTATTTTGAAATTAGTTATTTAAAATATAATATTTCATTAAAAAAGCAAGGAAAAATTTTTCATGGTAAAAAACCATGGAATAATTAAAATGAAACATCAGAAAAATAATACTACATGATGGTGGGAGGTTTTTTTCTAGTAGTGTACATATAAAAAATTTCCTTACTCCTTCTTAGTAAAAATTCAAAAATAACTCATTCCAAAAAATGTAAAGAAGATTCCATTCAATGATTTTTAATATAAATTTAACATGGGTTAAATTAATTTAAAAAATAATTTTATAATACAAAATAAATTATTGAAAATATTTTAAAGAGAATAGGTACATGGAAGAAAATATTGTCGATCGAATATGAAAAAACATTGGTCTTCCGTAAAAGAGATTCTTTTAAATTTTCTGGTAATTGGGGCGTGTAAAATGAATGGAAAACGTTTCCTTTTTAGAAAATATTATTTTATAGTAAAATGATGAAAATTTCTTAAATATAGAAAATAAAATCACATTATCCAAAATTTATATATAATGAGTCTTTGAAAAAATTGATATTTTAATATAAAACGTTATTGCATTGGTAACTTTTCAGAGATAAATTATAAGAAGTAAACAAAATAAAATAAAACATTATATAAAATTAACATAATGATTTTCAGGATCCAACCTATAAATTGGATAAATGATACATATCATTATATTTTATAGGTGTATGACATAACTTCTATCCCAAAAAATACATTTTGAGAATGTAAACATTTACCACTTTGGTAAATTCAAATAAAACCCCTTGTATAAAATAATTCAAACATTAACACATTATTAAATAAATTATATAAATAATCATTATATAAAATTTGAAATGGGAATTATATTTACATCATTTATAAAATTTGTGCATTACATCAAACATGTCTCCACAAAACAATATTAAGAAGAAAAAATACGACATTATGTATGAATTGATTTCTAAGAACCCTTACGACATGCATACTAAATTTAAGAAATTATTTCAATAAAATAAACATCTAAAAACAAATAATATCATATATTTTCCATTCTTAACATTTTAACACCTATTTATTAATAAATTTTAATTAAAATCCTAATTTCAAGGGGATTGATGAATCATTTTTCAAGTATTTTTTGGTCCAGATATTACGATCCATCCACTTTGACCATTGTTACATCATCAATATGAAGATAATAACATCATCAGGATAATATTTAATCAATATATATGATATTTTATGCATTAAAATAAAATTTTAATGATACCATAATTATATCACTTTGTGGAGATGAAAATCAGTATGTACACAAGAGTGATGTTTCATGGTTTTGATGAAAGGAATGAGATAAAATGAAAAGATAAATCATTTTTAAATAATAATAATTATATGATAAATATAGTACATATTAATTAAATAAATCACTATTAAAATCCATGTAAATAAGAAATGAAAGTTTAATCAGATCGCTTCTTTGAAGTGGTATTCATTATGTATATAGAAGCAACATTATTATATTTCATTGGATGGTAATGTAATAAAGTAACAAGAATATTAAAACTCCAATGACATAATTGTTTCATAAATATATTATATAATTATTAAATAAATCATAATAACCAACCATGAAATATAGTCATGGAAAATAAATCATATCATTATCTGGTGGTGGTAGACCACACTTACGTGAGAGTAATACATTCATTTCCCATTTCATGGAATGAAGATGATAAGTCGTTGTGTAAGTACCACAATAAAATAAAATTATCTTTATGATATTACATCAAAAAATTTATTAGGGATTAATTATTTTTAGTTATTTTGGATGAAAAAATAAATGTGACACTTTTTGGTTATATTTTATACCTCTTTCTTGACAGACTTAATTTGGATTCAATATTACACCTTAAAAGATTCATCTAAAAGGAAAAACATATTCTCCAGGATGATGTTGAAGAATAACTAAATGATTTTTAATATTAATAATATAATATACAATGAAAATTATAGTGAATATTATAGTATAATTGGTTACCTTTTATATGCGAGGTGCGTGACACACATGAAATTACATATCAGATTTCAATAATACAAGGTCACTTTCATGTGAAAGTGGATCCAAATAAAAATTATTTATATTGTATAATTAGATATGGTTGAAATATATTCAATAAAAAATAATTGTATATATTTATGAGGAATTAATACCCTTATCAATTATATTAATTCCCCCACCCTGAGTAAATTAATTTTGTCATAAACCGTTGTAATGAAATGTTACTCTTTTGCTATTAATCATGATAAAAATACTATGTTAAACATATTAAGTTATATTAGTTATTATTATTGTAAATATAGATTCAATTTTTACATATTAAATTTTAATATATGGAATTATTTAATTTAAAATATCACACAAAATGCAAGAAAACTCGTTTTAGGAAAATGCATTTTAAGCTTATAACATGATTTACTTCCTTTCCATTACTTTTAAAATATATATAATTTATTTTAATTTTTTTTATTGAAAATATATTATGTAAGATTCATTTAAATTATTAATGAATAGATATTGATATAATTTTATATGATAAAAACACATTACACTCATAAAACAAGTTTTTCATCAAATGTGTATTTAATACTAGAAATGAATTTATAACAAAATAAAGTATAATATATATTATTATATAATGAATTAGATTTTATAAAATAATATAAGAGATAAATAAATTTATGATAAAATTAATAACATATTTTAATATAAAACTACACGATTCAGTGAAAATAAATGATATTTTCTATTAAAATATATAATCATCATGATTCAATGAAAAATATATAGTTATTGAAAAATTACAAAAAATTACCCTAAGATAGTTTTTAAATTTGAGTTAAAAATATGATAATTTTTAAAAAATTAAATTTATAAAAGTTTTTTAAATAAATTATAATTATCTAAAAAATAAAATAATAACAAATTTTTATGAAATGTTTCTTTTAACGAATAAAATGACATTAGTGGATGAAAAAAGCATTTTTATTATGTAAAAAATACTAATTAATTATTATTTGATACATATATACATATTTTTCTTAATTTTTTCATTCTTATCCATGAAACCAATTTCACTTCTATGTTATGGAAGCTTCATTTAAATAATATGTTTATCATGTATCGAATTTCACAAAAATCTCAGTGTTGTGTGATAAGAAATAAATGAAGCTTGTATTCAATTAAATAGAAATTTTATGGTTTTATAATTTTAGTTTATACCTATTATCAGAATTTATTGTTTTTTTGTATATCTAAAATAATCCATATGTATTTAAACATCAAAAAATGTATCACATGGATAAGGTACCTGAAGCCCTTTTATGTTGAGGATTAAAATTATATGAAACTAATAGACCCTACCAAGATTAGTCATGAAGATATAGGTATACATTATTAATTTAATATAAAAAATATAATCTCCCATTGTAGTGAGTAAAAAAACAAAATGCATATCTTCCCATGGTCTAGTACTCATTAGAGTCTCCCATTCCATCAAAATGCTAACACCTAATATATTTATAGTATAATAAACCTAAAAATTAAATATCTTAACTTAATTACAAGAAAAATACAAGGTTTAATAAATATAAATATTACTTTATTATACCATGAATGTAACACTCATATGCATGTAAGTACAATTTACAAGATTAATATATACAAATTTAAATTAAAGAAAACAATATCCATATAAATTAAAAACAATTATATACCTAAATATTGGGAAAATAATTTATTAAATAAATAAAAAACTAAAACATTTGACAATAGATATATCAACATTATACATATATAATAATCAAAACCAATTCTTAATGGGTATAAAATCATAGGGGTTCATCCTGGGTGATTTATTTTAAAGGAAAACCATTTTATTAGTATTTCAAAAGGCCATGTATTAACAACATGGAATTATCAAAATATCTAAGTTGATTATGACCATGACATTAGGCAATATAGAAATATTGTTTTTGTTTTTTTAGTATTATTATAAATGTATGGGAATACATATTCACCTTGCACAATTTTGTCCCCAAGGGGGTTGTAAAGACCCTAACTCCAATGGCCCAGAATTGGTGGTTACATTATTACATTGTCATAATATATAAGAAATAGTATCCCAAAAGAGTGAATAGTTTATTAGTGTTAGTTAACTAGATACATAATTTACTCTCAATTTATTTTTGAAAACATTAAATAAAACATATGAAAATTAAATAGTTTATATTCTTGATCTCATTAAAATATCCCATATTCATATCTTGGATAATGGAAACCAAATAAATAGAGAGATTAGATATTTAGGTAGATAATATAAATATTGGAAGATATCCTTGAATAAATAAGTGATCTTGAGCCTCGTCCTGGTTGTTGAGGTCTCTTTATGTGCATCCATGAGAAACATGTTTGAATCCAGGCGGAGGAATATTTCCAGGAAATTAAAGTAGGTACTTTAATAGATATGTGCCACTTAATGTATCTGGTACTATTCAGTACTATAACAGAAAAATCTATTCATTATGGGGCCATCGGTTTCAGCTGAGAGTCATGAAGGACATATGGCCACCCAATACATCATGTTAGTAAGGCGTTTGAGCCACTTTAAGGCCATTAGTCCATCATAAAGAATTTGGGCCACCACAAGGACTTTTGGCCACATTATGTGTAGATGGAAAGAAATAGAAAGACTGAAAATTAATTTTTTATTATCAAGACACTTTTCGGGGAATGTTAGAACAACAATCTCCAACATAGAACAATGTGGAAAACAGAAAAAATCAAAACAAATATCGGACCTCCCTCACCCTAGCATCAACCTCATGAAAACATAACTCACTATTGTGACCACATGGCTAGATGTCCCAAAAAAATGTGGTCCTGGTATTCATGGAATTGACAAACCCTCTCAACATAAAATTCCACATGGCATGCATCTGTAAAGGATTCATGCTCTGGACCACTTTTGATGCATATCCGAGAAATGTCGGACGTATCACCCCAAACAAACAAAAGCACACAAAAACAACACCATAAGATGGCCAATAAAAATTTATACTTACCAAAATAACAACATTCACCACATTAACATGAGTAATTGAAAAGTAATTTGATATTACCAGACTTATATTCCTAGAATAATTTCCATACAATAGTTGTTACCTGGGTGTTTGGTGCCTCCACCACCATATTTTAAAATGCTGAGGCATGCTGGTCCCATGATTGTATATACTCCTCAATTCTAGTCTTCCCATTGTTGAAACACCCAAAAAGAATGATATCCTTCTTGTCCACCCAAGAATATTTCATCTCATTAAGGGTCTACATTGACGACCTCCCCATCATTTCTACAGCCTCCTCCTAAGAATAATTAATAAGTAGAACATGGAAACTATCTATTTATATAAGGAAGAAGCTCCTGAGAGAGATTAATTGTATGTGCATTCACCAGAGAAGAGAAATCAGATTTGGAATAATGAGAGGGTATGTCAATTTCCATAGGTACCCGGAATGTTTGTCTATGTACATTATATATATATATATGAACATCCATGAAATGGTGGAGAGCTTATCACAACGTATAAGGTAGGGATGGGCAGTTTTAAGTGGTCATAGTTTGGGATGAATTCCTTTATGAACTTCGGGTCCTGTGATGTAACGAAGCATATGGGCCATTTAAGGGATCCCATTTAAACCATAAAAGGTGAATTATCAAAATTGAATAAAAATTAAATGTCTTCTATATATTCAATCATATATATCACAATAAATATGGTGGTTTCATTAACTGAAGTCAAATTCCATTTAATCAACAACTTGACCAAGACGAATAATATGAAGAAAATAAATGATGATCAAATAATGCTATATAGTTAATCCCTTGATATTGAAACATATTCATGGATTTCCCAGTTATTCAAATTATCACATGCATATCAATCAATAATATCGTAATTATGTAATTCCTAATGTCAAACATAATAAATATACGATCGAGGAATCATAAAAGAACAACTTACATAAATTTGTATGTCCGTTACCAGAGACCCAAACAAGCTTGATCATGAGACCTACTAAGGAATCAAGATTTGTTAACGGACCTTGAATTTCATATATAATTTTCAATTCCATCATAAAATGATTGAGGTAAATAACAATACAATACATAATAAACATAAAATTTGGATTTGGAAAACAAGCATATGAAATGTTAATAATTCTTCCAATAAAATTGATTATTAAATATTAAAAGAATAAATATGGATTGAATCATTATATCATATCCCCAACAGAGAATATGTAAAATTAATGGTTGTATTAATTACCTAAAATAAATAATGTCTAAATGTCATTACAAAAAACTCTTGATAAAATACACTTTTGACATATAAATTCAATTTTAAAGAACAAATATCACCAGATTTTTGTAAAAAATTACTTGAAATAAATAATGTAACAATGTAAATTAATCATCATCTGATTAAGCATTGATGATGGTGGAAAATTATATTCATGTTGAGTGCATCAAAATATATATTTATTTCACAATTTTGATAAAAAATATAAATGTTCTTCAATTATAAAATGTCAAGAAGATACCACTTAATAAAAACTAAATAAAAAACATCGGTAAAAATATATTTGATATATATTTTTATATTATTAAAAAAATTCAAAACATATTAATAAAAATATGGAAATGGAAAAAAATTATATCAGGTGAATAGAAAATAATGTTGGTTTCAATAAAAACATTCATTCGATATCTTGAGTTAATAAGAGGAAAATGAAAAAGAAAACAAATAATTTTTTAAATAACCATAGGATAATATATTAAATTTGTTTTGAGATATAAATATCATATAATTGCCATTGTGGATACATAAACATAAATAATAATGATGAATGATGACATTTTGGAATAAACCCTTACTACTTTGTTAACTTTTAATTCAAATTTCCATTGAATGAAATAAATTCAAATGAACCATTAAATAATATAAATATAAATTTAATAATTATATATAATATAAAATGGGATTTATATAGAACATATAAAAATTTAATTGATGAATATGTATACATCTCACATAAAAAGAAGTGAGATGAGAAACACTTCCATAGGTGAAAATTTCATCATACGTGATTGAACATAGTTTGAAATTAATATAAATTTATTATATATATATATATATATTCTAGAATAATAATAATTTTTATAATTAAATATATGAATTACTTATAACCTATTATCACCAATTTATTAACTTTTCTTTATTTAAATAACTAGTCAAGATGATAATTGCATTGTTTTTCTTGTAAGTTTTGGTTCCATAGTTTTGTTCCTTATAGTTTGATCTTGTATAAATAGTATAAATAAATTTAATAATCAGATAAATAAAATATATATATTCATTTTTTTCATATATATATTTATTCCTCAAATAAATAGATAGAAAAAATTAATTACACAATTTATGGTGATGGTGGGACATACGTACGCATGACTATTGTTTTCACATTTCAAACGGTAGAAATAAATAAAGGTAAATAATAATCCAAAATTAATGAATCATTATTATATAATATATATATATATTAAATTATTAGAAAATATATCCTTATTACCATCCTTGTAATGTAGAAATGAAAAATTAATCACATAATTTCTTGGGGGTGGTGGTCCACATGTATGCACAATCGACATTATCAATTTCCATTCTATTTGATGGTAAGATGTTAGAAATAATTTTGTAATTATAGAGTCATAATGCTTTAATAAATACGATATATATATACCTTAAAAAAATTAAAAAACCCTTCCAAAAAAATGGTTATGGTTAATGAATTATATCACTATGTAAAGATGATAATTCGTATATGCGGACAAGCCAATCATTCAAATTCTATTTGATTTTAATGTGGGTGGATAATGTTGGTTTCATAATAATAATAATATTTAACTATATTTTTGATACATATGTTTTTATTTTATTATAAATAACATAGACTTATTAAAGGTAAAAAATAAGTAAAAAATATAGTGATCGGTTACGGCCATTACCTCTTCTTTGAAACAACTCATTTAGAAATATATTATGGATATTATGGTTGGTCTTTTATGAAGAACATAACACCTATAACATGAATAATTATGAAAAACATTTAATTCCATAGTTCTTTTTTCCTATATGTCTTAGTGTTTTCTCAAGAATTGAGAGAAAAGGTTTTCCTTCGATAAGGAATTAGAGGATTATGCTTGGAATTATTTAGAAGAATAAAATATATTACAGAAATTATAAATAAAAAGTACTTATAATGTCTATATAAATGAATATCAAGTATGTTGAGGTTGGGATAAAATAAAATAATAATATATTTATGGGTTTATGCTTGATTTGAAAACTTATCATTCATTTTAACCCCTTATTTGACATATTCTAACCATAATCACAGTATGTACTTTTTCACTATTAAAGGGTTATAATTTTACATATAAAGTAACAACTAGAAAATAAATTGACAATGGATAAATATTTAAACTATATATTATCCCCTTGTCCTATTTCAATATTTTAATAACTTTTTTTATAATTTTATAACATATTAGACGAAAAAAAATATCATTAATTTCATTTTTGACACTATTCAATTAATTTGACATTAAATACACCAATAATACTATTTAACTGAAATTTATCACCTTGATAAATAAATAGTGTGTCATTTTAATCTAAAAAAATCATGGAACTCCAAAATTCATCCAAATTGTTTTTACTTTTAACAATTTAAATTCATTTATTTTATTTTTCTTTTATTTTTAAAAATATTATGTCATCATTGTATAAGGAATTAGGGTAATTATACAATCAATAAAAGATATAAAAATTAATTTTATAAATTAATAAAATATCTCTATTAGAAAAATATTTATTTCTAAATATAACCTCATTTTACCCTTCTAAAAAAATAATATATATATTATAGTCAAGAGTGTAAAAATTTTGTTCTTATTCTTTTCATAAACAAATACTAAGGTCGTAATCATAGAAATATGGTTATATGTGTCCCAATATTATTGTTTTGTGTTTATATATCCTAACTCCAACTATAAAATAAGATAATGTAGAACTTTTGACAAATTTTAAATCCTTATCCAAATGTTGTAAACCTATTTTACACAATTTCCCTTAATAGAGAAAGTTAAATTTTACCAATGTTACTATTCATAATGACCAAAATATGAGACCTACTTAAATAATTTAGAACTCATTATTGAAAATAAGGATTACATTTTTTTAAGATACATTTTATATATGTGGTATAAATTAAATCAAGATAAAAAATTAAAATTCAATGAAAAATTGTTTGTCAAATAAATACATTTTGTATATGAAACCATTTTTATACCTAATTATAACATAAAATATTTTCCAAGGGACTTAATTAGATTATTACTAATATAAGAGAACTAATTTTACTTTGAGACCATTTCAGAACAAAATATAACATTGTAAATTCTTGAATGTAAAAATCATTATTATTCACTATTCATTGTAAAATCAATATTTTCAGAAAAATAAAAAAAACTCACTGTAATATAACTTTTACATCATATTAACCAAAACTATATCATTTTTATCAAATATAATTTTTAAATTTTTAGAAAAAAAATTATAATATTCCAAAAAAACTAGCTATAAATCCATTTTTAAAGTAGTTATATTTATGATCAATTAAATATCTTTACTAAAATATGAGAACATATTCCCTCTGAAATAATCAATAAATTTGAATTGAGTTGGTACTTTATATATATTTCATAATTTGGTTAACCCTATTCATACACACCAATTCAAGGGTTATGTTATAAATTTTATATTCAAATAATTATTTTTGAAGATTCATTTATGATATGTGTTATATGTTGTATACTCTATAGATCATAGTATTATTATTTTAAAATATATTGGTGTTATATTCTATCCCACCTTAGATATATTGTGACCTATCAATTTGAACTTGTGCTTAGTAATCAAGGGCTTGTTGTGTTAAAATACATTTCTTGATAACCCACATCAAGAAACCGATTGAAAAAACATACTCATAAAATCAAGAAAGTTAAATATTATTTTCTTATATAATAACACAAAATAGGTTTTGAAGCAGTAGAACATTAGTGAGAAGTGAAAATATCGAAATATAGTAGAAAATTAATTTTCATGGTCTAATATAGGGTGATTGAGAAAAAATTCATGAGAAATTTAATGACCAAAAAACCATGCATCTCTGATGGGTGAAAATATATTTCATTCATCCAAAATAGTAATAAAATCATAAAATTATTTTTTCAAGATAATTGTTCTAGTACTTTAATTGATAATTTACCATATACACTAAGAAAAAAATAAGTATATTTACTTAAAAAGTATAATATCATACGCTATTTAATTTCCTTAATAATATCATCCTTTCTCAAAATAATGAGTACTCGAGACAAAATTTTCATTCCCAAAGAAATAAAATCATCTTTTAACATATCACATAACCCAAAAAAGGATAAAAAGATATTTATCTATTGCGTAAATTTTATAAAAAAAAATAAATTGATATCATAACATAACATAATGTCCAAAATTTGGAACCCTACATATCAATAAATATAAATTTAACTTCTAAATATCATTAATAATACCAGAGGTTCAACATAGATTATTCCAAAAATAAATAAAAAAACATACAAATTAACCTCCATAAAGTCAATTGTACAGAAATTGTTTAACCTTTATTGTGATCATATACCTTTTATCTTACATAACTAAAATTTAAATTAATTTTTCCAAAATTATCATTCATGTTACACTATAAGTAAAACCTAAAGGTCTCAAATACTTCAATGTAATTTCATATCACTAAAATATTATTAATTACCATGATAAATCACTAAATAATCTCGAAATGTCAATAATAAAATTTAGATGCAAACCTAAAAGGTAATCATTTTTATGAGCATAAATATCACAAAAAATACCAACTTATTAATGAATCACATTTGGACCTTCAATTTTAATAATATCCTACTCTTCAATATACCATAATTAATATAACATAAAATATTACACTTAATCAAATGGTTACATAAACATTAATATTATATTCCCCCAAAAAATATAGTAAATGTTTCCAATCATCCCAGAATCCTATCATATAGAACATTAAAAGCTGTATATATGACTTTTGAAAAATGAAAACCTTAAACTTATAAACACAATATAGTATCCAACTATATTAATAAACCTAAATTCTTACAAAAATTAACATTATCTTTATTCCAAAAAAACAAACCATTTCCATACATCTATAACATCAATAGACGTTATAAAATATTATATTGATGAATTTTTTATAAAATCACTAAATAATTATTAGGGTCACCAGTACTATCCCATTTACATCTTCAATATCAATCATGTATTTATCAAAACTAAATTTATCATCTTAACTCTAAAAAACTTTTCATTGACATTGATACCATTCAATATATATTTTACAATACATAAAGGGATAATATTTTGGAAGAAATATTAGAAGTTTTAAGGTTCTTATCTATAGAATATCTTGATATTACACTTTTATAACATAATTCCAAATTCAAAATACATAAATTCATCCTTCATAACACTTAAAAGATGTTAATATCATAGGTACATCCATGGTCTAGGAGTTAACCATTATATTAGGTTAGTATAATGGATAATTCCAATATTCACCAAATATGATCAACTGAAATATATATAGTATATTAATATAAAATCCATACCCCTCCATTTTTTATATTCATACTTCCTTAGTATTTCATTGATCAATTTTCGTAATTTCAAAATATGAAACATTTTCTCATTCCATTGAGACAATTTAATGGGTATCTCATTCCACATTTTTTACATGAGGTAAAATAATATTTTGTTACTCAATGGTCTCAACCACTTGTTATCCAAAAAAAATTTATTCTATTTTTTAGTGACTTTGATAACTACGATAGATATGGGTTTTTAATCATATATCATGAAAACTAATTGAAATAATCAGAATATATTTAACTCTATTAACCATGCAATTTGGTTGCTTTTAATCACTACATTGTCCATCACAGTTATTGTTTATGATATTCCTTGTAGTTTTTTTCATTGAATAAAAAAATAATATTATTCCCAAAATTAATTATTATAGGAAAATAAATAATAATGAATATCATTTTTAGGATGTCTAAATCATGACACCATCATTTAAATCTAATACACCTTAGGATTAAGGTTGGTTATTCATTATCATCATCTATTTAAAATGATCATAATGGTTCATAAACAAAATGTTAAATATACCATGAATATCACTAGGGTGTGTCATACCATGTGTGAATTATGGGAACAGTCACCAATTTCAAAAATTATGGGTAAGATAAAACGAAATTTATCTTTTTTGGGGTTATACCCCAAGATTCATATATGAAAAAAATACATCCACTTCGTGTAAATAGAAAGAGATATACATCAGTGAAAACAATATAATATATACCATACAAAAAAAATTTGTGTTTTATCAAATAATAAGAATTATCCTCAAATTTTGACATAGGTAATGTTACCTAGAATATTATTTCGGAAATATAGTTCCTAGTGATTATACTAAACATCTTTTGATATCCATTATAAATAACCCAACTATATTATCCCTGAATGAGTTGTTAATTTATTATATTGTAATAATATATAGGTGATGACATACCAATGTACTAAATAGTTTTGTAGACCTAATAAACTAGATACAAACATAAATCCCACATTATATTTGACAACAAAACATACAATTTAGTGTTTGTAAATGTTCTATATCACTGAACTCAATCAAATAATCATCCTTCTGATCCTTGGGAAAGGAAAAACATAAGGATTGATCTCATGTTATCAATAATGGAATGAAAATAGTATAATATACTATATAATAAATAAGGCCTAATCAATTTTGGAAATTGAATAACTAAAAATACATTCCACATAATCAATAACTTGAGAACCACAATTAATATGGTTTGAATAAATGTGGATTAAACAATGAAATATAAATAGTCAAATTTTCCATGAAGAATATTCATATATATCATAGCAATTTAAATAACCACAAGTACATCACTAAAAATTAACATAATATGGGAATTCATAATTTTGGACATTATAAACAAACAATTGATACCTCATGCATGGGAATCTAATATAAATTTTTAACACCATGGATGAAAATGTAAATGAGTAATTTCATTGGAAATACTGATTAATTAAGGGGGTATAATAGGCCTCACACAAATTTTAATAATTCCAATGCATTCATCATATGTGTGTTGTGATAACAAATTCAACACATTATATAAATAAACATCCATATTGAAAAATAAGATATTAAATATTATTATTTCCCCCAATCAAATTGATCATAAACCATAAAAATGAAATAATTTGATTGGTATCATTTCAAATTATCTCTAATGGATAATTAGTTAGATAATTGGTATTTTCATTGATGATTAGTACAAAAAAATTAAAATAATATTGAAAATATTGAAATGAAATAAAATATTATTTTACATATTGAAAAAAAGTTGGTTTCCATAAAAAAATTCGATCGCTTCAGTACATAAAGAGAGAAAACAAAATAGAAACATATACTTTTAAAAATACAACATGAAGAGAATAAAATATTTTTTTAACATAGAAATATTATATAATTCTACCAGAGGTGATATACACATAAAAAATATCAAATAATGATGTGATTGTTAAATAAACCCTTACTGCTTTGGTAATTTTTGAATCATAATCCCCATGAAAGAAATAACATCAATTGAATATCCAAAAACCAATTATAAAAAAAGAATTATGATATATCATATAAAATTTTAATTATGAACACAACATGAATGAATGATGTGGAGACTATGGCATATGTCTCATGGAAAAAATTGGGTTAAAAAACTCTTACTTCATTTCTAAAATCCATCATATGTGTAAAAACCTCAAGAATACAAAATATAAATTTATTATTCAAATATTAAAGACCATAAGAAATATATCGCAGCATAAACTATTTAATAATAACATTTTATCATCCTTTTATTAATAATAATTTATTAAAATCATAGCTTCGGGTGATAACTCCTTCATTTTTTAGTTGTGTTTTTTTTCATTAGTTTTGGTCATTGTACCTCAATAGAAGTTACATAAATTCCAAAATGTTAATAATGATATGAATATCATGTATATTGACTATATAAATAGTTATAACCATCCATAATTGGTATATATAGAGAAATAATTTACACCATTCATGGTGACGGTAGGTCATATGTACGCATGAATGCTGGTTTTACATTCTGATGGGTGGAATGACAATAAATTAAAAAAAACTCACCTTTATATAATAATTATAATGTTATTTATGACATATATATTAACTAAAACTATTTTTATTTCCAACCAATTATAGATAAAATGACAATCCAATCGCATAACTTCGTTAAGATGGTCGTTCACACATGTGTAGGTGTAAAGTTAATGTTTTTCAATGGATTTGATGATAGAAAGTTAGATATGATACTATACTTCAAGAAAAATAATTATTTCAAAAATATAATATATTATCATTACACCCATAATAATTCACATCCATAAAATATGTTGATGAGAAATGAATTGTGTCTCTATGTTTTTATTGTAAGTTGAATGTAAGCAAGGGAAATACATTCACTTCTCAAGTAATGGAAAACGTGGATAAGGGTGGTTTCATAATAATAAAAAATTTCAGTATATTTTTTATAAATAAAATATTAACTTATGATAAATAAAATATATTCATTGGAGGTAAAATAAGAAGTAAAAAAATTATAATTTTATTTGTTAAGGTGATCACCTCTTCGTTGAAAAAATCCCTATACATATCCTCTTAAGGATTCCAGGGTTGGCCAATTTGAGAATACTAGAAACTATGGAACATGAATAATTATGGTTGGAATCTAATGTCAAAGGTTTTGGGTGATTTATATAGCTCATTTTGGGAATAATAATAAAGAGACATGTGTTTCGTTTAATAAGGGAGGTGACGAGAACTCATGGAAGTGCATGAAAGTTTAAAATATAAAAAATTCATTATCCAAATAAATACTATCTAATGGACATATATATGAATATAAGGCATGTTTTGGATTTAATACCACTAAAATATAAAAAATTTATGGGTTTATGTGGGTTTTTAAACCAAATCAATTATTTAACTCCATTATTATTATATTTTGACCTGAAGTGTGTCAGAGAATGTTTCAAACTTATAAGGTTATAAATTTACATATAAGGTAAAATTAGTCCAAATATTGCCAATTGATGATATTTTCAACCATATATTTTCCCCCATTTATTATTTTAATATTTTTTATTTTTAAATGATTCAATAGAAAATTATTTTCTTAAAATATGAAGAAATTCATTTTTGGATCTATTCGTTTATTTTTACATTAAATACACTATAAAAAATATGTTATTAAAATATTATACATTACTAAATCAATAACAGTATATATTAATCTCTAAATCTATTTTAACTTAATAATTATTCCAAATTTTATTATTTTCCCTTTTTATAATATATTTTTTTATTAAATGAATAAATATTATGTCAGCGTTGTGTAATATGTTATGGCAATTAAAAATCACAAAAAATTGTAGAAAATAATCTTGAAAAAACTAACCTATATTCCATATAAACATTTTGAACCAATACTATTGGAAAATGGGTCTATACCCACGGTTTTATCAAAAACCATTGGTATAGACCCACATATAGCCAAAGTTTTCATGAACTCTGGGTAAAAGTGACTATTTCTAAACAATACCCATTGTTCATGAAAAACCATTTGTATAGGTTACCTTTTTAAGTGTGGGAAAAAAACATTTCACGGGAATGGCGTGGGAAAACCTATAGCCATGGATAACATTGAAACGTTGTTATTGGTGTCATCTATACCCACAATTTTCATAAAACATGGGAATAACCTTTGATATAGAAGCTTGTACTCACTGTTTACATTGATCTATTGGAATAGATGAAATTTATTACCATGGTTTTGAATAACTATGGGTATTGCCTTTGGTATAAATTCATCTTTTCATGGTTTAGGAAAATCGTAGGTATAAATATGACATATGCCCATAGTTATATTGAAAAGTGGATATAAGGTCCCTTATTTTTTGAGTGTGAAAAATTATATGTAAGATAATATATATATATTTAATCGTATTTTTAGTTGATGGACTGGAAAAGATGCTTCATCCTTTAATAAGAAACCCATGTTCAAAACCCCTCAATGACATTTCATTTATACCAGGTTTTAGAAATACATATATATAATAATTTATATTTTTATAGTTAGTAAAATGCAATCTCCATAGTGGTAGGTGATTGTACTGGTTACGCCGTGGGGAAGGTTAGAAACCCATTTCCAATTTTTTTTCTATAAAGGAAGATTAAATTAATATAATTAAGTAGAAAAGGTTTTTAAAAAATCCAATGTTATGAAGCTTGGTTGGTTAGAGAGTTGAATTTAGAGCACCCGATCACGGGAACAATCCCCACTAGATGATTTCATTCCAATATAGAATATATATATATATATATATATTCATATATATATGCAGATTTATATTAATATTTATTTTAGGGATTCAGCTTAGTTGGTGAGGCATTCCAGGATTTACCTACATGTCACGCAATCAAATTTCACTGGGTGCATTGAGTGGTTATTTTTAACAGTTTTTTTTTAAAAAATTTACCATGTTATACCCACACATAAATAACTGTGGATGCCATTTAGTAATATTTAATCCCATGGTTTTAGAACAGTTGGTATAACTCTATGACACGGTGGAAAAAATCTATACCCATGGTTTGGAAAACCATGGGTATAGGCCGTGGAGCTACCTTAATGACTCGATTTCCCACGGCTCCCAAAATTGTGGGTATAGGCTATACCCATATTTTTTGAGGCTATAACCATAGTTTTGACATGTGGGTATATGTTATTTTTTAGTAGTGAAAACATAAACTCCTTTTTCCCTTATGATAAAATCTTTTATATATTAATGTCTTGAGTGTAACAATGTTTAATTAATCTTTCATAAATTAATATAAAGGTCAGAATGAAATAAATACATAACCAATAAGAAATGAATTTGATAAGTTGATTTAAATGGATAGAACCCACTAATAAAATAGAAAATTGAAACTTTTTAGGGAAATTTTAATGGATAATCAATATTTTTGTACTATATTTTTCACATTTTCACTTACAGATGTGTCAAAAATAAACCAAGGTTACTGTTTATAATTACTAAAAATACAGGTGACCAATTTACAAAATTTGGATATCCTGATTCAAAATAGAGAATATTTTCTAAATTATTTAATTTATATAATTCAAAAAATTAAATTGAAAGTAAAAACACAGAATTTAGTGAAAAACTATTTTTTCAGAAACATTAATTTAATGTATAAAAGTATTTTTATTCAAAATTAAACCATAAAATTGACTAAAATAAACGTAAATGGATTGATCAGAACATAAGTAAACTAATTCTACTTTTAAAAAAATTTACAACCAAATTTATCATTGTACACTATTGAAAAATAATACAATTTTCAATAAAAATAAGTATTTTTATTATTCAATAGAAAATGAATATTATTCGGACAAGTCCAAAAAATTAAATTAAAGATAATTTCCTAATAATGACTAAAAGGTTGATATATTTTTTCAAAATGAATTTCTTAATTTTCATGAATTTATCTATATAATTTTTTCACAATAATAAATAAAAACCAATTTTTTTGTAGACATGTTTTTTATGAATAAAATGTAATTACTAAAATTGAGTTGTAAGTCCCAGAAATTTAAATGATTAAAATTATATTTGATAGAATAAATTAAATTAAACACTATGTTTATTATGAATTACATGAAAAAATATTTTAATCATTCATTACATGAAACACTGAGTATCTCTTGTGTAACACACAACACAAATATTTTAATGTTTGATAGCGTATTCAATATTAAAAACCAAACATAAACAACCCATTATATATATTAGAATCATAAACTACACATTAAATTGGTGGGAATGAATATGTTTAACTAGGTTATGAAATATATATATATATATATATATACCTCTCTTACATAAGATAAATTATTTAGAAATGTTTAATATGTAATCAATCAATTTTTATTGATGTGATTTTATTCTTCAAAAATATGTTTTCCTAAAAAAATAATTTTAATTTAGTATCCCCAAAAAAGTATTAAAATAATTTCTTTAGCTTGTATAAATTATATTTGAAAAAATTAACTTTTTTTTTGTATTATGAAATGAAATTTTACATTGGGTGAAATTTTGAATTTATTTAGAAAATATTTTTTTTGGTGAATATTGAAATTTTTTTTGTAAAAATGATTTTATTTTAAATAAATTTATTAACTTAAACCTCAAAACATGTTTTTAATATTTTTTCATGTAATTTAATTTATATTAATTATCATTTATCCCATTATTTTACCATATATTCCATTTTAATTTTTTAATAGCTTTGCAATACACACAACAGTAGATTTAATCAAAACACTACATTTTCACATTTGAATAGCCAATGGATTTATAAAACCATTAGAGAGTTTATGTATTATGTTTATATATTTCATATCCAAAAATATATTTTGACATTCAATTAATATATTTTATAGGCATAATATGACAACTAACACAATTTTGTACATAAAATAAAATATTTTTTAAATTGTAGTTTTTCTATCCTTTATTGGAGAACCCATTTTAAATACAATTTTCAGCATTTTAAAATTTTAGTATATAAAAATAAAATTCCTTATTATAATAAAAACATAATAATATGGTTTTGGTGATTTTTTATATTTTTTCTAATATGTAACATTTTTTAATGAATTGTGAAAAAATAGTGAATTTTATTTCAAATTCCCTTTTCATATAAATTTTTAGAAGGTCTAATTATATATTAAATTAGTTTTAATGTTTAATTAGATGAAATTTTTATCAATTAATCCAATTTGTTTAGTTTTATTCAATTTTCTTTTGAAATTTACTTTAAAAACAATTAAAACTTTTAGATGTTTTTACATTACAATCCCTCATTATCATCCCATTTGTGGTATTAAATTTAATTAATTTATTCCATTTCTATAATTTTATATTTTCTTAAATGATTATAATATTTTAATCATCATTATTTTTAATTTCATATATTTGAAACATATTTTTTGACCAAAAATATTACTGAATGTAATTAAATTTAATTAAAATGATTACTATAAAACTAATCTTAATAATTTACGAAACATTAAACATAAGGCCCAAATGAACTAAAATCATGTCCAAGATGCAATGTATGAAAATATTTATATGTTAGACCACTTTTATTAAAATATTACCATTATTTTATTCACTTTAATATGAAAATTTTTATGGAATTCCTTTCTAAAAATATTACAAGGGTGTCACTCCACCTCCACTTTGAAAAGTCCCCCTATCCTCCCACTTCCTCAAAATTATAAAACCACTTTTTATTGACCAAGATATATCTAAATATATCCCCATAATACTTAACCTAGTCGTAGAAGCCTACTCATGTACATAAATCTATAAAATTAATAATTTTGGTACAAACCAAAAGAAGTTCCCCAATTAAGAGGTAATATCTTCCCTTAATTTATTTGTTTTATTTGAAATATTCACCAACTAAACACTTATTATTATTTAATTGTATAAAACACCCATAAAAATAATAGTATTTTTTGTGATAATGGTAATACCTAAACATATTCACTCTTCCATCTAATGGGAAACAAACAAATTTTTTCTATTTTTGACAAACTATTGCCTCACGAAATGATGATTGATCATTTTTACTTCACCACATCTCATAACGACCATTATGAAAGAAAAAACAATTATATATGTCATATGTAATATTTATTATGTATTTATTATTATTTTATAATTTTATAACACATACCCTTATACATTCTATTTATTAAAAATATGATAACATCATTTTTGTAAGTGTGAGATACCACATCCTAAATGTGAGCTGACTCGTTCACAATATACATGGAATGTATTAAGGATGATTTTAATAATCCTATGTAACAAATATTACATATATATTATAATGGATTTAAAATATAAATATGTATAATTTACGTTTCACTCTATTAACATTACAAATAATTGAATGTAATGTTTTAGCGTACATATGACCTACCGTCTCCATGAATAGAGCAATTCTGTTATTATATACAAGAATTATAGATAATTATAAATACATATTTACTAAATAAATATGATAATTAATTAATGTTTAACATTCTATATATGATTATTTCTTGATCTATGTAATATGAGAAGAAAGTATCAAGCCAAAACATACTTGATAAAACTAAGTGATTAACTCCTGAAATAGGGAAAATAATGAATCCTTATTAGAAAACGGGTAATAAGCAGATATAATAAGATGCTATATAATATTATGAACATAATTATGGGTCATTAATAATTTTTTAATATATTTTAAACAAATATACAAGCAGATGAATACCACATAAAAGTAGTAAGGATATGTTATATTATTTCGGCACAATTTACATTCCATTGAGACTTATTTGTTATTATGAACCAACAAACATTTATTTGGTGTATTTAATAAACATTAACCTGTAAGATGATGAATATCCATATTCTCATGATATTATAAGTTTCATTTAATATTTTACATTCTTGGTGTTTATGATTTAAATATTTCATGGTGGCAAGGGACACATCGGAATGTTTAAAATGACATTTACCCCAATATTATTTTTATAACATGTCATTGGTATTTCCATAAATTAATGTTGTCAAACATTTTTTTTACATATCCTCCACTTTGATAAATTTTTATCATTTATTAAATATTTATATTTTTATGGGACACATTTTTGATGAAGATGAAAAAATCTTTGGACTCGAGTAACACAGGTGGGTCTGGTTATAGATAGCCCTTAGATGCATCAAAAGTGTAATGAGTAGAATCAAATTGAAAAATTGTATGGGATTTTAAATGATATGGTGTAAAACATATGGTTAATGGTCTTGATAATAATGGTACCATGTACCTAGGAAACATGGTGTCCAATTATTATGCATTTCCCTTATTTAGATTATGTTATTATTCATCCTTGAGATTTTGTATCGACATATCAATGGATACATTTAATTGTAAATTAATTTATTTAGATGTAATGAGTTTCAGTTTCATATATTTCTATATTGATATTTTATTACATCGTAATTTTAATGGAATATGTTATCAGTTATTTTCCTTTCTATGTTAATTTTTTCATATTGATTCATTATTTCTTCGGTTTTCCCTACCCTTACAAAGAATTTGACTTCACCCCAATTATGTTTTATTCCGCATGTTTTTATGAATGAATCATTGAATAATCATTCATGGATGAAATTGATTTCATTTTATTTTTTATTATTGTTATATTTACTGTTTCCCAATTTACTATTTGTGTCATGTATAAAATATGCCTTTCAATGACAATTAAACTTATCAAAACTCTAATATTTGATTACTTGTAATCATGATAATGTAAACACATGCACAATATCTAGGCTTCTAGGGTCACAGTGTTACATTTGGTATCAAATAATTCTTATCAATTACCATAGAATCTGGATTTATAAAATCTACATTAGGGAACATGACCCTATTATATAATTTGATGTTATGTATACAAGAACATCCAGTAATATTGATAAGGTAGTGTTTATATGGGTATTGTTAGAAATGATAACTTTTATGATACTACAATTCGACGTTGTTCTATCCTATATGTACAAATAGCTAACAACTCTAACATGGTCTCCTAGGCCTTACTCATGGTAACCTGGTATTAGACAGTGGGCCATACTAATCATGAGGTTTGACACTCTTGGGCTATGTGTTTAGGATAAATCATATTCTCTTTATGTTCCATTATAAAAGATTTAAATTTAAACATTCCCTCAGTGTAACCAAAGTTATGATTTATGATGAAATTATTTTTGGTGTTATACTATATTTTAAATTCATGATTTTATGAGCTAATCTAGTATATGGATTTTTTTTTTTGAAATGACAGATTGACGGATGAATGTTATTAATACTTGACAAAAATGTATCAATTTCTCTATTAAGGAAACAAATAAGTTGGTATTTTAAAGGATAAAATTATGGAAATACTAGGGAAAAATAATTAGGTTATAAAAAATTACCTTCCCTGAATGGGGAAACATATTCCATGGTGAGAATCTTATATGTAACATTTCATTAGGTGATAGAATCCCCCATAATTTAGTGGGACTACTAATCCAATTATAGTTGTGCAATGGATTATGTCAATAGATAAATTACTCCCTACCTTAGTGTTGAATGAAATGGAAAAGGATAACATTGTAGTCCATTGCCTCCAAGGTGATATAGATCAGTGGTGGTCCCCCATCCATAATACTACAGAAAAAGAAAAAATTGAACTCATGAAATAAATGACATTTAAGAATACATTCTTCAATAAATACATCCTTCGTGGTCAACAAATTGAAAAGAAGAAAAATTTCCTTTGCATAACGAAAAATAAATAAGATACTCTTTCAAGTTATGAAGCTACCTTTATATGGTTATATAAGTATTCTACGGATTATATATACAACACGAATTACAAAATAAACATCTACTTTGAAGGTATTAATCAAAATATCTAAAGGGAACTAGTTTCTATTAGTTTATCATTATATGAAGAAATAGTTTTATGTTATATCAAGACAAAGAAGTAATTGAAAAGATCCTATGAATTAAATGGAATCATACAGAAGAAGGGGAGTTCTATGAACCAATAAAAAGTGAATACGTCAAACAGGGAGATGAACATGAAAAATTTACATTATGAGAAAAATCCGGAAAGAATCCCCCAGGGAAATCATTGAAAGGAATGTACGTTTTTTTATAAATGTGCAGAATGAGGTCATTGTTTAAATTAATGCAATGGAATGAATGAAAACACTAATATTATGAACTATAACTACAAATAGATATGGAACTATGAAAACTAGTGCACTAAGAGTCAAGTGAATCAACAATAAAAGTGTAAAATGGGAAATGGATAATAATATTCGATCACTAAAGTTGAGGTAAAAGTAACAAATGATGTATTGGAATGTACATTAATCCTATCTTAAAAATTATCCAATGCATTTTGGGATTAATGATCATCTCAATATTTTATACGTACATAGTTTATTAAGAAAATTATACATTTCTCTTTTGATTTAATAAAAGAGTTCTCGGTCAAAACTCGTATAGGAAGTAACAATGCAACAAATATGAGTCAGAAAGTATCCATTATGATTGATAAAAACAATTTATGTGATGAACATATAATCATACCAATGATAGACATAATTATAATCCTCAGTATGGACTCGAACTCAAATATGATTCAAAAATGTATTGTAAGAGTAAGGAAATTAAGAATCGTGAGGACTATATAGAATCAATTATCTTTACAGAAGAAACATACCCACATAATTCATATCATGATCCTCCCCTAGTAGACCTACTGAATGGAAATATAGTACATGAATAGAAAACAACGTCTAGGGTTGAAGAATGTTGTCTTCAAATTGAGGATATACCTATTGTATAAGAATTCATTGTTGTATTTCTTGAGGAATTACCATGATATCACCTAGAGAATGAAGAAGAATTTAATATTGATTTAATTCCCAATGTGAGTCTAATATCAAAGACTCCCAATATAATTACCATTGAGGAATTATTGGAATAGTGAAAATAACATGATTATTTTTGTAATAAAGGATTTATTCTACAAAGTGTTTAACTATGTGGATTCCCTATCCTCTTTGATAAAAAATTATGTCTAGGATATTGTTCACTGATTGTAGTGAAATAAATTCCATTAAATTAAAGAACTAGTATCATCTACATCGCATTGATTACTTGTTAGATTATATTCCTGGAACCCACTATTTTTATATTATAGATCATTGTCTGGGGAATTACTAATTACGAATGAAGAAGATATACATTTCAAAGATAGATTTTCAAATGAGGTACAAAAAATATGAGTTTATTGTTATTCCATATGGTTTTACTAAGAAACCCTCTATTTATAAGGATATAATTATTAGTGTATTAAAGGAATATGTTGATGATTATGGTGTGGAATTCAATTTTGATATTATAGTGTATTCTAAAATCTATGAAGGTCATGAAAATCACATGAGGGTAATTCATAAAACTCTTAAAATTGATGAGATATATAGAAAATTATGTAAATTTGATTCCTAACTTCAATAAATTTCATCTTTAGGTCATATTGTCTCCAATAATGGAATATCGGTTGATCTTGCATAGAAAAATGCAGTAAAAGAATGGCCTCTGCCCAAAAACATTAATGAAGTATGTAGTTTTATTTTTTGGAAGGTTACTACCGGAAATTTATTCAGAATTTTTCCCTTCATGTCTAACCAGTAATTTAATCTCAAATTTAAATATGATAAGATTGTTTGGATAAACTAATGTGACGAATTTTTTGTAATAACTAAAGGGAATATCAGTAAATTCTATGATTTTGACTCTATCATCTCGAAGAGTTGGGTTTGTCACATATAGTGATGCATCAAAGATGGGATTATGTTTCTTAATAATTAAAAATGATATAGTTGTTATATATGAATCAAGGAAATTGATGACCTGGGAATAGAACTATTCCACCCTTGATCATGATTTAGTGGATGTAATATTCACTTTCAAAATATGGAGTCATTATCTCTATGGTGAAATATGTGATATATAAATTTATTATAATATCCTAAAATATATATTATCATAGAAATAGATCAACATGAGAAAAATGTGATGGATCTAGCTACTCAAAGATTATGATTTCACAATACACTACCACCAATTGAAAGTGAATATGGTAGGTGATTATTTGAGTAAGAATGATCATAGAGTTTTAACCCAAATGACGATTGAGATGGATCTTATGTCCATGGATAAACTAAAGACATATATGGGTATTTATAATGAATGGGAGACATAAATTGTTTTTCAAATGATTAATAAACCATGATTATTTGATATGATAAAGAATTTTTAATCTGATGGTGAGGATTTAAAAAATAAAATCAATAATTTGAATGATGGAAAATAAGTATACATTTTTTTTGAAGATGGTGTTCAATGATATAGAAAGAGGCTATTTTTTACATATATACATGATCTAAAAAATTTATTGTTGGATTTCACCCATAGATTGAATATCACTATGCAACCTAGATTCACAATGATGTATAAATACTTGAAGTATCATTTTTGTGGGATAACATGAAGAGGAAAATTTTTATTTTGAATCAAGAGGATTTTTTTTCAGAAAGTTAAAGATATGTGGAATCATCCTAAAGGAGTCATGAAGACACTTCTTATTCTTGTGTGGAAATAGGATGGAATTTATATGGAATTTTTCATAGGTCTACTAAGGACTCCTAGAATTAATGATGCAATATGAGTTATTGTTGATTACCTACATAATAATACCTGTTTTGTTTATAGAAGTGAAGTCATTTCTCTTGAGTGTCTTGAATGTAACTACATTAATGAAGGATTAATACATCGTTGACCACCTCTATAAATTGTTTTTGAACAATATCCCCCCTTAACACCAAAATTATAGAAAGGTTTTTAGACGAATATCAACATTAAGCTTAATTTTAGAACTTCCTACCACAATAAAACTGATAGAAACTACATATGAGCACATAAAATAATGGAATATGTGTTGAGGGTATGCTAATTCAACATTGAAGGTATATAGGATTATTACTTACCTTTGGTAGAGTTTTCCTAAAATAATAGTTTCCATTCAGGTATTCAAATGGCATTCTTTAAAGCATTATATAGTAAGATATTTCATACTCTAATTTTTGGGATTAAGTAGGTGAATGAAAACTAATCATCCTTGAACTAGTGAAACAAGAAAAAAGATTATAGGCTGTTCAAGATAATATTAAATCATCTCAAATTATGAAAAAGATTTATGTTGATAACCAGAGGAAATATTTGGAATTCCAGGAGGGAGATCATGTTTTCATAAAGGTACCTTCATGGAAGGGTGTTAAATGGTTTGGTAAGAATTGGAAATTTAGTCTTAAGTACATAAAACCCTTTGAAAATCATGAATGAGTCAGATTTGTTTCTTATCATTTTCCAATGCAGCCAAATCACAGAAGGATAGACAATGTGTTTCACATATATATGCTAAGTATTTACATGGCTGACCCAATGCATGTTCTAATCTCTACTGAAATTTATATGGAACATGAAAACTCATATTGTCAAAAATCCATCCAGATTTTGGATACCAGATAGCATGTATTGAGAATTCTGACAACGAGTTCAGCAAAGGTACTCTAGAGAAATCATAAAATAGATGAAGAAACATGGGAACCCAATGATTCATTGAATGATAAATACCCACAAATATTTTAATGTTACACCCATTATATTTTGATGAAATTTTTTTTGTAGGAGGGAAGAATATATCTCCCTGAGAATTTACCATAGTTTCATTTAGACGTTGTTAATAGCGTTTTCATACAACCGACAACTGATTTAAACACAACCCAATTTAGTCTCATTTTTCATAACCAACTAGATTCTATAACATTTATAGTGTTTATATAGTGAATTAATATATTATATATCCATAAAAATACTTTTATGCTCACCTAATATATTATATAAGCATAAGATAATAACAACCCCAATACTTCACATAAAATACTATATTTTTATACTTGTAGTTTCACTTCCTTTTATTGGGTAACACATTTAAAAAAAATTGACCCGTTTATAAATTTTATATTTCTTATTAAAAATCATATTTTAAATAGAGACATAAAAAATATTCGTTGATGAATTTTTTTTATTTTTTTATTATGTTTAAATTTATTATGAATATTGAAAAATAGGGAATTTTTTTTCAGAACTAATTGTTCATATAATTTATTTATAATGTTGAATTATATATTAAAATTGTTTTCATGTTTAATTATATCATATCATTAAAAATTAACCTAATTTACATTATTGGAATAAGATTCTCTTTGAAATTTTCTATAAAAACAAACAAAATATTGACTATTTTTACCTTAAAATATGCATTTTCTTCCCATTTGTGGGATTAAATTTGAATAAATTTCTCCAAATATATGTTACTAGAATTGGTCAAATTGGATTCCATATTTTGAATAATAATAATTTATAATGACTTATATGGTGAACATATTTTTTAACCAAAAAATATAAGTGAAATAAATTAAAATTAATTACATTGATTATGGTAGAATGAAGATTAATTAGGGACTAAACCATAATCTTAAGTGCCAAAATGACATAGAAACTTTTCCAAGACCCTTTTTATGGACATATATAGACCATATTCCAACTTTTTTCAAAGTGGGACCATTATTGTTTCCACTTCCAATATGAAAAACATGTACGGGAACCCATTGTAAAAATATTACCACTATTCCACTCCTAAACCACTATAAAAAATGCATCATATCCCCCCAATTTATCTCACCTATAAAGACACTTATCCTCAAAAAATATCTCCCCAAATAGAATAAAAAAATAACCCACCTGATCCTAGTATCCACCACTGTAGATGAAATTCATCCAACAAGACCTTTTTAACTAACCAAAAGATGTTTCGTGATTATGAGATAACATCTTCTCTTAATCTCTTTCATTTTATTTCCTTTATCAACCCATTGAAAACTAATTCTCCCATTATTTTAAAAAAACTAATATAATGAATATAAAAGTATTTTTTTTATATGTGTCTAACCTGTACTTATATACAATTCCATCTAATGGTTAACGAACATAATGTTCTTATGTACAATGAATTACTGCCTAACAAAATGATGATTGCTCATTTTTCCATAACCACCTCTAATGGCGGACATTACGAAGGAGAATATATTTATATATGTTATATATGATCTTTATTGTGACATTATTATTCTATAATTATTGTTTATAGATACCCTTATACTTTTTAGTTTGAATAAATATGATAACATTGTATGTGGATGTGTGGAATACCACATCCTTAAAGCGATGTGACTCATTCAAATTATACACGTAATGCCATAGGGATTATTTTAATAAAAATATATAACATATATAACATATATATAATATTTTTATTTTTATTTACATATGTATCATTTAATTTTGATTATTCTAATATGAAAATGAAATTAATTTAGCGTTCATGTATATGTACGACCTAGCATCTTCATGAATGGTTCATTTGATTTCTTATATCCAAAAATTATAGTTTATTATAAATGGAAATGTAATGAATAAAAGTTATTATTAAGTCATGGTTTAAACTCTTTTGATTAATAATCCATTATCCAAATTATAGTAGAATCAAATAACAAGTCTAAACATACTTGAGAATATTAGGCTATTAACACTCAAAATAGTGAAAATAATGAATGATTGTTAAAAAATTGGTAATAAGATGTTATAAATAGATGATATATAATTTTTTGAAGATGATTGTGGTTCTATTATAACTTGCTAACAAATTTTAAACCACCATACAGGATGAAAAATACCACACAATAAAATAATGTTTATGATAAGAGATTTCATCTCAATTTACATTCCATTGATACTTATTTATTATTATACACCAATTAACTCTTATTTGGTGTATTTTATTATGATTAACATGTTATATAATGAATTTATTTACTTTCATGATATTATAGTCTTCATTTAATATAATTATTTCATTCCTTTCATGATTCAAATGTTTCAAGGAAGTATGGGACACATTGGAATGTTTAAAAATTCATTTCCCTTAAAATTGATTTTATGATCTTTTAATGGTATTTCCTTCCATTAATTACAAAAACCCTTGTAGTTACATAGAAACCACTAGGGAACTATTGATAAATTTTTATCCTTTATTCGATATGTATTTTTTTACGGTACATTATTCATGAATTTGAAGATTTCTTTGTACTGGCACAATATGGGTGGGTCCCAGGTATATATATCCCCTCGATGCATTGGTAGTCTCATGAGAAAAAATATTTTTCCAAATTATGTATTTTTGAACATGATATTTTTTTAATCCATCTTATGAATAGTCTTTATAGTAATGGTACCATGCTCTTAGAACACACGTAATCCAAGTATTAATCATATCCCTCATTTAGATTCAATTATTATTCATCCATGATATTTAGTATTGATATATCAATAGATAAAATTCGTTCCCATTTTATTGATTTTGATTGAATGTGTTACCATTTCTTACATTTAAATATTTTAATTTTCTTATAATGTTATTTTAATGTAATGTGTTATTGATTTTTTTACCTTGCTATGTTAATTTATTTATATCGATTCATTATTGCTTCCACTTTAGAAACCCTTACTGAGCATTTGAGATCACCCTTATTTTTTTTCCTTTCCTAGTGTCATGAATAATAATTCCATAAATATGAATTTAGGGATGAAGTTTATTTTTTTATTATGTTTTCAGTTTTTATTTTCAATTTTTCAATGTATTATGGTTATCATATATGAAATTGGGCTTTCCAAGACTAATAAACTGATCTGTCCTTAAGGATTTTATTCCTAATAATCATGCCAAAGTAATAAAAAAATCCCCGATACCAGACTTCTGGTATTGGGGTGTCACATTATCAATGAAAATTTTGTGTCAAATTCATATTTATTTTTTTATAATATTCAATTATTGGATTAAAAACGATTTTTCTAAAGACTATTTTAAAATGTATAGTGTTTCTCAAAACTAATTAATTAAAATAATCTATAATGGGTAATGTTTTATACTATATATTGTAAATTATTAACTATCAATAGAACTAAAATTATTGTAAGTCATAAATTTATTATTGAATTATATTTATCTAAAAATACTCTTTATTAAACCCACGGTCTCGCTATGTCTGCTTGATTAATGTTAAAATAAATTTATTCACTTGTTTAAATTAAATAATGAATTAATTATTATATATTTGGAATGATAAAAATTTATAATTTATAATATTTCAACATAATTTTTGACCAAAATTAATTTTTAATGAAATAAAAATAAATTAATGAGGTTAAGGTAAAAATTGATTTAATAGCGGTAAACTATAATGATATTAGTGAAAATGACCTGAAATAATATCTTAAATTTATATAACGAGTTTATATTTATATTTCATATAAAACTATATTAAATAAGTAAATTCCTTGATAATTTACTTTAAATATGATCCATATAATATGTCAAGTAATGAAAATGACAAAAAAGATACATTCCTTCTTATTAATTTATATAAATTTTTGGGATAGAAACAAAAAAATAAGTTCATGTATGTCTATTAATTTGAAATTTTAATTAGTTGTTTTATATTTATAATTATAAAAGAATTGAGATGAAATAATCACTTATAATGCTTAAGTATTGAATATGCAGTAATTATTTAATTTATAATTAAATGAAACAAATGATACAAACACTATTAAAAGTGAAGTAAAATGTTTGAATTATTGTGTTAAATTATTATTTTAGATAAATATTTCATATTAAACCATTTTTAACAAAATCGTTTCAAATTACATTATTGTATTGATATTTTTAAATTCTAATTAATGAATAATATAAAAAATTTCCATTAATATTATTTTCTAATACTTAGTATTTTATTAAATGATTTAAAATTACTAAAAGTAATATCATATACAAAGTGATTTATAAATGATAATAATTATAAAAAATTTCCCACTTATATTGTAATGGCCCGGACCTCTCCGACCCATTCCTTTGTCAAAAAGAGGGTCTTGAAGTGTTCTGGAGGGTAAAATGGACTTTTCCCACGCTTTTCAGAATTTTGTAAGTACACGCCGTGTAGTGTGATTACACGTCGTGTACCCCCTCACCGGGTATACCCTGTGATGAAGGTCGTTTCCTTTCCGTGTGAAAAAACGGTTACACATCGTGTACCCAATACTACACGCCGTGTAGTCCCTCCCCGTGTACGCGTTATCCTCAAACCGTGTGTTGACCAGTCAACGGCCGTGTGCTGTGTTGGAGTCGTGTCCTTGCCATGTGAATTAAGTGGGTACACGCCGTGTACCCAATACTACACGCCGTGTAGTCCCTCCTCGCGTATGCATTACATTCAAACCGTGCGTTGACCAGTCAACGGTCGCGTGACGTGTTGAAGGCCGTGTTGGAAGCCGCGTGGTGGTCGAGTGACATGACCAAGTACACACTGTGTACCATAAAGTACACGCCGTTTACTTTTTTTCACACCTATAAAAGGAGGGGTCCCCTACTCCTTTTCAACACACCCCTCTCGTCCCCATTCCTCTGAGCTGAGCTCTCCCAAGAGACTCGTATGCTACTTTTTCATCCATAACATTTCATCCGAGCTCCGATTTATGATCCATGAGCGGCCACGAGATCGTAACAAAGAGGCGGAACATATAATCTTGGATCCGTTGTCCTTTACTACCCATCTTCCTCCCAAAGAGGTTTTTCCAGGTTTCTCCAGAACTGATGGACGCCGACAGATGTCTTCTAAAGTTGATACGAGGGAGCGTTGTGATCAGAACATGTTGAGGTAGGGGTCTTACCTTCATCTCTCTAAATTGTGCATCATGCGGGGTGTGTGTCCTCATGTTTATGTGAAACACTTTTGAACAATTTTAATATATATATAATAACTGGATTATATAATGGGTATGGGAAGTTTGTGATTACTGTTATTTTTTTATATTCTGTGATATTATGTTGTGAATTGAATAGGCTTATGCCTACTAAAAATCATGGTCATTGGGGGCCTTTTTGTGCAATTAAATGTTTCCCTATCATTCTAGACCATTTATGGATGAAAACATCATGGAATGTCAAAATTGGTTAATCACGTAATGTTGGCTGATTAAATGAAAATCTAGAACCCTTGTGTGATCACCCCAGTTGAACTAAACTGAAATAATGAACTTGTGGTTGCTGTTGGGGTTAATTTATGTGAAGGGGGTGTTTTTTTGGGTTGTTGTGGATCGGGTGAGCAGCGGGGATGCGGTTGTCTTGGTCGTGGGATGGTGTGAATGCTATGTTAGTGATGGGAAGCGGGGTTTCAATGAACGGTATCAAGGGATGATGATGTACGGTGTTCTTGTGGTTATGGTGGTTGGTAGCGGGGCTGCAGGGATGAGTTTGAATGTGAACGAACCATGGGCTGTGATTAATAAATAAAATTGGGAGAGTTAATGAATGGTGGGTCTTGGTAATGGAACGATATTAATAATCAATGGGGTTGGTTGGTTAATAAGTAGAACATGGTTGTGTCGCTTGTGTTTTCCTAAATTGATTTGTGGATGGCCGGAATATGTTTTACGAATGATCAATGTGGTTGGTGTGGATAGTTTACCAGTAGTTAAGGAACTGATAAACTGATTCTGTTGATGCATGAAAACCTAAATGGGGTTGGGGTTGTTTGTTGTATGCATGCTTTATAGTAGCAGTGCCGAGACATGTGCTCAGTTCTCTGATTAGAAGCCATAGGTTGGGCTGAGTGTTTGGTATATATATATATATATATATATATATATATATCTGTATCTTTGTGTTTTATCGCACCCCACCCATGTTGAGCACTTAGTGCCGAACACTCCCATTTCATGGGAGAGGGTGTTTTCCCCTTAGTTGCTAGCTCTTTCCTGCTCCTTCTTCCCTAGATTGTGATTGCTTGAGGTGACCTTACACGCAAGACTCTTTAGGTAGGTTTTGATTGGGGTGGTTTATCCCAAGAATCGTCGGGAAGGTTTTACTATTTCCCAAGAATCTTATGGATGAGGCCCAGGTGTGTGCGAGCGGGATACATGGTTGTGGGGCCCAGGTGTGTGCGGGCAGGATACGTGGTTGTGAGGCCCTGGTGTGTGCGGGCGGGATACGTGGTTCTGAGGACCAGGTGTGTGCGGGCGGGATAGGTGGTTGTGAGGCCCATGTGGGTGTGGGTGGGATACATGGTTGTGAGGCCCTGGTGTGTGCGGGCGGGATATGTGGTTGTGAGGCCCAGGTGTGTGCGGGCGGGATACATGGTTGTGAGGCCCAGCTGTGTGCTGGGGGGATACGTGGTTCTGAGGCCCAAGTGTGTGTGGGTGGGAATAGTGTGGTAGCGTCAGGACGTTCGCCGATAGGAAGAGCAGCTAGCTAGTGGGGGAAAATGGTGTGGGTACCCCATACTCTTGTTCTTATATACTACTACCTGTTGTGATTGTGTTTTGGTGAGTGTGACTGGTGATGCTTAGTGGATAGAACACCTTGCTAGGTTTCTTCTGTTATTCTCACGGGACATTAGGATGTCTCCCCACTTGTGCACGAGAGCTTTAGGATTCCCTACTATGTATACTTGTATTCTAACCCAATGTTTACTTTCAGGTTTCTAGGAGGACTACCAGGGCCGTGCAGGACCCTACTAGTCGGGACAGTTGGAGTTGCTGCAGTTTGCTGTACTTGTTTCTTTTGTTATTGTACTTCTGAGCTTTCTTGTTCTTGTACCTTGTTTCAGAACTATTTAAACATGCATGTGGGATTGGTTTGGGTTAATTTCTATACAATTGTTCTTTTTCTTTTTGGTGGTTGACTTGTCCTATTTCCCAATCTTAAATAATAAAAAGGGTAATGCCTCCCATATATGTGAAAACGCATACCCTTGGTGCTAGTCGCCACCCCAGGGCCTATTGGAGGCGAGACTTGGGGGTTATTATCTCCCTTTCACCATTTCCATCTCAGGAGGGGCATCTTTGGTGGGAGGGGGTCATGAAATATTTACTGATTTTTCTTTTATAATGTTTATATTGACCCCTAGATAGTATAAAATTATAAGTGTTATAAAGGATAAAGTGGTGATTTATCACGTTATATGGAATTATGTTGAAAATAATCATAAACTCAGATAATATTATCATTTGATAAATTGGATTTCAAATTTAAAAATAGTGGGTAAAAAATTTTAAAAAATTAAAATTTTAATTATGTTATAAAGGAAAACATATCTGTGTTATAAAATTATTTATCATAGTGAAACCCCAAAGTGTTAAATATATCATAAACATAGATGCTAATTAAAAAATGTTTTTAAACATTGTTTAATTTTTATAGTGGTGGTTTTTATTAATAATATTATCACTAAAAACCATTAATTATATATTTTGGACCCACTTTAGATTATATTGACCTCAAAATATTAAATACATTTATGTATTTACAAAGAATTTCACTCCTCCACAACAATAAAAGGAAATTATCTCCCCTAATTTCTTAATCACTAACTTCATTTATAGTGACTATATATACCTTTAATTATAAAAAAATTTCTAGCATAGTTAATGTTAGTGTGGTGATTTTATGCGTTACATGTACCTGTGTTAAAAATACTTTTCAACACAAATGGGTTAATTTATTTGATATATTGTTTTTCATATTTATAATACATGGGTATAAATTTTCAAATAAGGATCATTTTATTATAGTCGTAAATGAAAAATTACCTGATTCAAAAATATAATTATCATAGTTAAAATCCAAAATTGTTAAAAGAAAATAAGGATACTTTGATAATAAGGATTAACATGTTTAAAACATGTGTTTTATTATGTGTTGGATGGTCGGATCGGCCATATAATTACTTTGAACCTTTAATTATCAATTTTGGAGCCACTTTATGTTTGAATGACCTCCCAATATGGAATAAATTTGGGTATTTCCCAAACTATCACTCCTCTAAAAATATAAACATATTGAGATCTATGATATCCTTACATATATATTCCATAATTTTAGATGAATATTCAATACATTACAAAAATACATACAGAGGACCAAAATAGTATCGTGTCTTTGGAAACATGTAAAATAAATCTTCTATCCTGGTTAATGATCTCCAATATCTCCAATAAAGATCTCCACCTTTAGTAATTCAACCTAAATCATTTCTTCATAACCAGGGCAAATAAAACATAAGAAATGTGTGACCTCGGATTATAAGTAAGGCTAAATAATAAATATATGTAACCATAACATGAAGAAAGTGTATGTAACCTGAGCCTAAATATTGAAGATCATACCCTGCATAAAATATAACACAATATAGGTTTTCATTTCATAATACATGGATAATTAGAGAATTAATATCACAATTCATGAAATCATAACATAGGTATAAGACATGGAATTTATGACATGCACATTGTTTTATAACATTATGAACATGCTAAAGTTGAATCATGTTCACTCATTATGTTAAGGATATGAAATCCGGCCTCCTAATGAACTTATTAACATGCAACCATGTCCACAAATAATATTGTGATCATTAATTAGGTTCACACATAACCACATGGACACGAAACAAGGTACATGCATAACATTATGAACATGTAATAAAATTCACAAATTACCTTATGGAAATCAAACCAGGTACATGCATAACATTTTGAACATGTAATCATGTTCATGAAGAACATTATAAACATATAATTGCATACATGCATAAACTTGTAGGCATGCAACCAGGTCTATGAATAACATTTTGAACATGTAATGCTACTCGCCCATTACATTTATACTCATGATTCATCCATCGTTACCAAATAATTTGAGAAATATATTGGTCCCACTCCTCTTATAATGAAATCATTTATACATTTTCCACAAGATAATAAAACATTCATCATATCATGACCCATAAAAATACATAGGTTTTACAATCATTAAATCTTAACACATGAAATGAAATTGGTATTATTAGAATTTCCTCCCATATAAACCTATGGTAAATAGAGTAGGTTTGATAATCATTTCATCAAATCATAACTCGTGATGAGAAGAAGGTTTCAAAATCCAATGACTCATGGAAGTGAAATGAGTTTCATAAGAATTATTCCATCAAAACGTAAACCATTCAAAAAATAATATGAATGTAACATTGGGATAACATCTATGAAAATATACTTTCATATTTTAAAATTTATTTTTAAAGAATAAAACATTTTTAAAATACATTTTATTTTCAAAATACATTGAAAACATAGATATAAGGCATAAATTATTTTTTAAAATTTTTCTCTGGAAAACATATAAAATAATATTCAAACAATTTTAAGAATCATTTTCTTTGAAAACATTTTGTAAACATATATAGTATTCATGAAAATTTTTGGAAACCAATTTCTTTTAAAAATTATTTTAAAACTTATAAAAAAATTATTAAAATTTGTACAATTATTTTCCAATAGTAGAACATTTTTATAACAATTTATTAAAATAAAACAAATTTCCAACTGAAGATAGAGATAAAGTCATGTTTTTATTAATTTTTATTATTAATTATCACAATTAAAAAACATGGGGAAATTTTTTCTAATACTTGGATATATATTAAATATATAAAGGAGAATAAAATTCATGAGTGTTCCTGGGAGATTTATTTTATGATTTCATCAAAGGAAGCATAATTAAAAGCAATCTAGAAAAGTTATGAGATGGTTTCAATAAACTCATAACACATGGTAACAATAATCCTTAGTCCCATTAAATGAAAATGAAATTTAATGAATCCTAAAATATCATGAAAATAATGATATTCGAGATATAAAATTTGAAACTCATTATGTACACATAATAGAAAAATATAGGAGAAAAACAAAACATAAGTCTCGGAGAAGGAAAATTGAGACAAAAATATTTTACTGAATTGGTAACTTTTAAATCCTACTTGAGAGGGAAAAAGATCATAAAATGGATATATTAGTTACCATAACCATAGAAAATAGGAATAAATGAATGAATTTTTTTGGGAAGTATACACACTACACAAAAGGAATTGGTGTTGACTAAAACATGCTTCTCATAGAAAAAAAACTAAGATGAAATCCATTTACCTTATGTCTTGACATTCGTTGTACTAATTCAAACCTCATGTATAATAATAAGAAATTATTATAAATTTATCATAGTATCATATTCTTACTTATAGTACCATATAATTATTTGTCTTTATATATTACATGCTTGTAAGGAATTCTGTCTTCAGGATTCACTTCAGGTAATATCTGTCATATTTTTCTCATGTGTTTTAACATGAATTGTTACGCATTGACCTAAAAATTACAATAACAATACCTCATGAATGATTCAAAATTTATTGTGTTTATCACGAATATAAAAGGATATGTAGAATGATGTGGAATTTAATTTTCACTCTCTTGGAGTTCAATGAGGTTAACACTGGATTTTGTTGAAACTAATCTATGCCTCATCTATATATAAGATTTTAAAAAAATAACTCCTACTCATTAGAGGGAATCTATTGTCTTAGAATAGTAATATCATAATATAATCTACATTTACAGAAACAAAAATTAATATAGTATAAACACACATGTTAACCATTAGTTGGGAATTTCTATAAAATATCCCATATATATATTAATAAATATGAAACATAAACAAAACTAATCATGTATAAATAGAATCCCCATTAACACAGCATCTTAAAAACAAAACATAAAAAACAGATAGACCATATCCATACATAATGATCAACAATAACACCAATACATCCATTAAAACCTCTATCTATTATCAGGAATCACATTAAATCATTGCTACCTTTATCATACCATGATAATGGATACAAAATCCCCAAGAATCTCAAAGATATCTGTATGGTGTGGGTACCTCAATCCCAATAAAAGTGACCAACCCAAGTATCTCATGTCCACTATATGATGATGTAAATTTAGTAGTATCATCTAGTAAAAATGTAAGAAATTATTTACAACAACAAAAAAATTTAATATATAAATTTTCTAAATAAATAGAATAATAATAATATTTATTTTCGTTATTGATTTCTAATAATTCATATGTAGAAGAAAATATATATAATTTTATTTAAGATCATAATTTTTCATTTTGGGAATCTTTTGACAAATGGAATAATTTTCACTAGTGTTGACATGTTAATTCATGATAATCACATAATCACTCAAGATTGAATAACTATTAAACACAATTATAAATCAGTATATGAGATAGATGTTACAACATCCTAACTTAGGAGAGATGAAAAATTAGGTTCTATAGGAACAACCATATCATGAAATAAGGAAAAATATATAGCTCCATATATAACCTAGTATATATTTTATGTGGACTCTATCATCATGCAATATTAATATACAACATTATTAAATAATTTATAAAAATATATGCTCCATCGAAACTATTAATAACCTTTAGAAAATATATTAAAATCTGAAAATTTAAAAATAACTGGAATATATGTATTATCTCATGGGAAAAATTATCCATCATTATGGTTACTTCAAAACAATTTATATTTTTTTCACGATTTCATACTAATTAATTCACTGAGTAAATCCATATATAAAAAACTAAATTTGATTCAATTAAAATCTTATTTTATACCAATGAAGCATAACATTTATCATGAGATATTAAAAAGATAAAAATTCAATTTCTTATTGAATCACCGTTTAATGAACAATTTATTAAGAACAAAACTCTTTTTATGATAAATTTCACTATACCATATACATTTTATAAATTGAGTATTTCAATAATATATATGAAAAAAGGGTAAATATACTAATTGAGTAATAAAACCCTACTCTAAAATTATAATTATGGGAATATTCTATCAGATAAATTATTGAAAATGCTATAAAATGTAAATTTATTGATTTATCTCTATATAGTAAAAATGAAATAGAAATTAAGAGCATAATGAGGTGGTAATACCTAAAGATCAACAACCATGAGTTCATTTTATTATTTTATTAAAAAAGGTTAATGGGAGATAATATATTTTAGAAAGCATTATAATAGGTAATTAGGTATTTGGTCATCGAATTTTGAGGTTCGAAAATTTAGGAACAAAATATTAAATCCTAACATTTACTTGAAAAACAAGACCATTTACAGCAACATAATGAAGGTTTGGATCAATATTGAGAAATAACCTCCATGAAGATGAATGATTTGAAATTATGTTCACAAGGCTGGAGAGTTTGTGGTCTACTAAAATAAAATATCAATATAAACTATTTTAGAATTTTTTAATTTTAGAAAACGACTAATTTTTACTTGAATTTAAAAAAGGAACCCAAAATCATGAAGAAATATGATCAGGGTTCAGTAGGCATCTATTGTCCACCTTGTATCATATTTATAGAAAATCTAGTTTCATAGAAATGTTGTTACACCATTTCAACATGAAAATTTTTATATCACTACCTATATAACCAAATATGTAGTTACTTTAAAAGATAAAAATATTAATAAAACATCATAAACCATAGTTAATTCATTATTATTTTACTCTTTATAATCAACTCAAAAGTTATAATGAACATATATTACCAAACTAGTTACCCATGAGAAACACATAAAGGAAAATTATGAGTTATAAACACAATTATGAGAATAAACATGATTTGTAACATATTATTCAAGAGGAATAACATGTTATTATAAAATTGGAGGGTCATATATCATCATAGAAAAACATAGAATAAAAAATTATATTATCATATGATCATGGAATTATAAGAATTTGGTACCAATAAAAAAATACATCATATGCATAATTTTGGTATCACATACATGACTCGCAACATAGTGTTCTAGGCTAAATACACATGCACCTTACATGATATCTCATGAGATGAAAACACTTCCCAATAAATTTTTATGATTCATAATTAATGCACCACCAGTCACATCATACTATTTATATTCAAATATGTGTAAATAAATATTTCATACACTTTTCAAAAAGCATTTGAAACCCCTAAGAAATGAAAATGGGTTATATAATCGTGTCTCAAATCCCAACAAAGGGATATATCACAATGATTCTGAAATTAATAAGAAATTAGGTAATTTTTTATATTTATATTTTTAATAATATGATAAGACATAAATAAAATTTTAAATTTTAAAAATTCATAATAAATTCATGTGTAAAAACATACAAAATTAAACTTCTTAGGAGATGATTTAAGGGATGAGTGAAGAACAACTGAAGAAATCAATCACATTATGTTTTTATTAAAGCAAGTAATAAAAATTAAGGATTTTATATAATATAATAATTACTTTTCGAAATAATATAATTGATTATACATTAAAATATTTACATATAAAAATAGAATAATGAATAGGAATGATTCATTTTAAACATGATTTATTAATAAAGATGATTAATAACGGAAATAATAATACATATAACCCTAAAAAAATTCAAATAAACTAGGTATATATAATTGACATATATATAATATATACTAATTAAATGATATAAATTCTGTGGAAATGTTTGGTAGAGGGTGAAAATATTGACACAAAATAATAGTGTGTGGTTTGAATATTACCTTACCTCAAATCCCATCTCACTAGGTACATGAGGAAAAAATCCTGAATAATTTAAATAAATTTATTAAATACTAATTTCAGAACATTTTTCATACTTTTTATTCATTTAATATAATTTACTAGAATATGTGATTCATTGTTGTATTGTTTTTTCTCTCGTCAATCACTAGGGGTTTTTCAATGAATTTCACTAAAACTACATTGGTTCATGGATTATGGACAAAGGTGTAATGTTTCATCCCTTACCAAAAAATTAATTTTATATTTATGGTGGTCAGGGGTATTCTTGGAAATCTCTAGAAGTTTTTGGTAGAGTTTGGAGCAAAAAAAGTGGGACTTCATTAATTTCATGTCATGAAGGTAAAATACACACCTTGTAAAGGTGGTTCATGGATTGTGAATCGAGTTGGTTCCTAACTAGAAAAGGAATAATTTCACATCCTAGTCTTTTAATCCCTTTTGTTTTATTCATTTATTTGTTTAGTTATAATATTTGGGTTTTTGGTTGATATCTCAATTTTATTTTTTTGGATGTTTTCAGTGACTCATTTGGCTTGTTCAATGTTTGTGTGCATCGTTTGAATTTTAATTGTGTGGACTGTTAAGGAATAGTATTTTTGTAATTTATTTTCATCTTACACATTTTCACATTCATGGTTCAAATGTTTCTTGGTCCAAACAATGTATGTACGGGGTTAAACTATGTGGCTTGCTTCATGTTCTTGTTCCCAGGTACATAGCTTGCACATGGTTAGTTATAACTATGTGGAAAGCATATGGGCAGGCACTGTATTTTTTGGTTGGTGAATATTGAATTTTACTTGTATAGATTAATAAACTATCTAACCATATCATGCCAAGTTCCCTCTTCTCCAGTAGGGTGTGCATGGTTGGTGGATAGTTTTTCAAACATTGTTTCCAAACCAGGCAAGTTACCAAGTTCATTAAAAATATGGAATTCCTCTTTCTCCCATGACAACCACTACTTTAACCCTTTTTAGTTGTTTTCCTCCACCATTTTTCATACGGTAACCATGGAAGAAACCACTTCACTCCTCTCTTTACCTTCATCAACCATTCAGTTTTATTTAAGGTTCCTGTATAAGTTTCTTTGAGTTTGGGACAATTTTCTCTTCTCCTCTTCCTTCTCTATTAGTTTCATGGATTCTCATAGTGAATTTTTCACCTTCGTAAAATACGAAGGGATAGTATTGATGTGTGTTTTTATTTCATTGATATTAGGGTGTTAATATTGTCTCTTGGGTTGTAATATTTCATCGCTTTAGGTTTTGTCGCATTCTCACATTTTCGAGGTATATTTTTCTATCCATTTCATTTATGAAGGTTTCCGTTGATGCATTATATTTCATTGAATGATTTCAATATTTTATAATTTTTATTTTGATATGTTATTAAGAGTTTATATTCTGTTTTAATGATGTAATATGGGTTTAAAATTATTTCCATAAGGTTTCTAGATATAGTCCTTCATTTTAAATACGAGGATTTTGTTTAATGAAATGCCAATTTAACTTTCAATGTGAAATTGGAAAAAAAAAATTGGTCTTTTTCTCATGGTTCTATTTTGTTGATGTGATTGTATTGTGAATTTGAAGATGTATGTGTAGATTTTTTAATCTTTTTTGTATCTTGTTGTGTTGGTTTGAATGTAGGAGATTTGTCTTTAATAATGGTTTTTGGTGATTTCATGTATATGTTAAGAGTGTCATAAACTATTTATTTTAGGTTTTCTTAAATGAATTTCTATTTGTTTTTGGATTTTAAAATGATATTTTGTATTCTTCCTGATATATTTTGTTTCATCATTGTTCCATGGGAACCATTTCATAAATTGAAAAAATTAGATATTACATGAAAACTACTTTTCCAAAGGTTTCTTTCCCTTTCATGTTTCTTTTTCCCAAATGGTTACATGGTTTTCTAAATGGTGTGATGGTTCTTAATGGGGATTAAAATTCATTTTATAAATTTTTTTAAATTGTGGATCATTTGAAATTTTGGGATAGAGTTGGGTGAAAATTTTGTAGAAATTCCCACTACTCACTATAAATCATACTTGGTAAATAAGTGGTTTAAAAGGACTTTTTGGAACATTTTGAGTTATTTCATATTTTTAGTTTAGCATGTGGGTGTCTTTGGATTTTAAATATAAAAAACCATTTGAAATTATTCATGTGAAAGTGGTGTTTTATTTTGATTATGGAAATGGTGGGGAAATAGATTTATAAATATATTTGGATTAGAAATGTTAAATGTCCAGTTTGAAATTTGTGTATTCATTTAAATGTTGGTTTTGATGTGAAGGCCCAATTGGGACATTGTGAGGTTTGATAAATTTATTTTGGAACTCAATTGATATTTGGGCTTGGTGGGAATCATCTTCTGTTTTAAAAAATGGATTGAAGGCGTAGGTATCCAGAATGACCAGTTTTTATTTTGTGATTATGTTGAAAATATTTTGGATTATAAAAAATAGTGGTTTCCATGTGTTCATTAATTATTATATGAATTTTTCTGTGAAAAAAAAATGGATTTTAATGAGTGTTCAGATGGCTTAGATTTGGTTTGGAGACCACTAAACCCTAGGATGGGATCCCCTAAAGTGCATCGTGTAGGGGAACACAGTTGGTTATGGATTATGCTTAGAAACCACTATACCATTGGATTTTTTCACCTCTTGTGTATCATGCATGATTATTATATGGGTTATGACTCTTATTCCATGTTTCACCAAGTATGTTTTATCGGGGAATTCATGGGCGCCATTTAGAGGGTTGATTGTCATTTTCTTATCGACCTGATTAGATGGGTTATTACCCCACAGTACTTTTTGATATGATAGGTGGGATGTTCCACCAAATTCACTAGTTGATAGAGGAAAGATGGTTATTGACTATTAAGATGCACCATATTCTGGTAGGTGAGTCGAACATGATTTTGTCAGTAGATTTCATTTATAGATGTCAATTAAAAGATCATGATTCATTACCAATATGTTCCATTTTACTTGTGTTTTATTTTGGTTATTATCACTACTAGTTTATTTATACTTGTATTTCTCCTTAATTTCTACATAGGCCTTATTTGGTCACTTTGTTTGGGTTTTAATTTTCACTTTGGTTTTAAACTCTATTGTGAAAAGTTGAATTATTTTTTAAATGGAATGTTCCATTTGTTGTTTAAAATGTAAAATTGTTGATATTCATGTCTGGTTATTTAATATAACTAAAATATTATTTTCATAATAAATCTCAAAAAGCATTTTGAGTAAAAATTGTTGAATTTAAATTGTTGGGAATCGTGCTGCATTTTTTTAAATAATGTTTAAATATGTTCATGGAAAGGTAATTTTACATAGAGAATCATTATGGACATGTAAAATTACATTTCATGTCAGGAATGAACATTATCAAGACTGATCCAAAGATCCATGACACAAGTCAATGAATGACACACATTCTTTAAACACTTTAAGAATATCATGTAATATTCAATTTCAGGATGAATTTGGAAGATCCATAACATGGTTTCTAATTGGATGATGTTTAATAAATTAGATGATTGTTGAACATGTCATAAGGTCGAAGACATGTGTTAATGAATGACACATTTTACCCAATTAAAAGAGGGCCATGAAAGAATTGATTGCATGATGCATTTGGAATATCCATCCACTTAATTCCACGATGCATTTGGAAGATCCATCCACTTGTTTATAGTCGGATGATGTGGATAAAGTGTTTGTGACGATTCACTTGATCGAAAATTCTAAATTAGCATGCTGCATAGAATAGAAGAAGAATACGGATGTGGATGATAATGAAGATAATAAGAAGACCATGTGTCATGAATTTCATTTCAAAATACTATATGTACATACTTAGGTTTTTCAAAATTATTTATGTACGGGGTTCATATAAAAATGTATGGTACATTGGCTAGCCGACCAACCAACCAATCCAGAGAAGTTGCTCGCACCACAAGAGTGGGAGGCTGATCTTAACCCCAGCCTGCCAGTCAACGTGACTGCACATAGTCTCGCACGGAGTACACAAAATCACATCTATAGGGCCGTACATAGAAGATCCAACCGAGAATTACCATGTAGTGTCTCATGGTGGTAGGGAGAACATGGTGGGCTCAGAGCATGCCCAAAAGAATCTGGTACATGGTGGTACAAGACGAGGGGGAAGAGAACTAATTGCTGAGTGGCTACCATAGTATGATATTTAAACCACGAGGAACCCGCTTCTACATTTTGATGTGGGATAAGAATTTAAAATTGTAGAATCAATCTCTATTATCCCCTATTCTCATTATAGGTCTTGGCTACACAATTCTTCCATTGTCTCATGGGCTATTCCAAGTTTATGTCTCTGATCTGACGATTACTGAACCTCAAGGTCATCATCTTCACCCCCTAGACTACCTGATTCCACTGTAAGACCGGATATGTCATCGCACCTCCTTGATTGATCTATAGACCCCATTATTGATCAAAACTCATACATTATGACCATATGTATGTTATGAAAACTTGCATTAAATTTCATTTTCATGCAAGAGAATTAAACATGAAGAACCCGCATATGTTGAGAGAAAATGTAGTTACTGGAGGCCAAGCCATTCGACGTTCGATGACACGCCTTGTTTTTCTTCCTAATTCATTCTTGTGAGGAGGATTACACCATGATATTAGGATCCATTTTCATTCAAAAAAACCAAGAGATTTTGTGTATCTATTATCCCACATTTGAAATATTTGAAGCCGAAGATCTCAGGAAATACATGATTTGAACCCCATTCCATATCCTATGGTATTTAAATGTGTAGAAACACACGGATCCATGCCTATAAAATAACAATTCTTTCGACTGACCATGTTGTTGATGATAATGAGAAATAATTCATTTCTCCATATAAATATAGTTTCGATTAGTGCTTCCTCACAACTTTTATATGCAATGGAATAGAGAACCTTCATTCCTTCAACTATTAATATGCACTATCGATGTTTCTCGTGAAGAAGAGGTCCCATTACTCCCTTGGAAGAGGAATAATTGTGTACCATTCTCGGTTTGCGATGAGGAAATTCGTGTACCATCTTGGTTCATGAAGGGTGTCTACACACCCAGTTTGAAGGATTTCCACACTCTCTGTACACAGGAGAACCACACAAAACTTGTGTGGGGAGAAGTCACGAACCATCCTTGGTTCAGTGGAAAAGATCCACACTTACCCTCGACATGAATAGTAAAAATAACTCAGACATACACCTGAGGTAGTGTGTGTGAAAAAAAAAGTGGTGAATCCATGAATTGTTCACATGCAATCATCTGCATGAGTTGAGACCATCTTCTTGAAAATAAAACAAGAGACTGGTTGTTCAAACATGTTAAGAACTAGGAGGAACAAAGAAGAAGAACTCACATAAAGAGGACTACACCCATTCCAAGTTTATGTAACACCCATATATTGAACTGAAACTAAAAAAAAAGTGTCTGTGTGTGCAAATAAACAAAGAAAAAGATATTATGTGTGTGTATATTTAGTGAAGAAGATAAATGTACAATGCATGTGTAATTTTATGACCCATAAACATTGAACATAAAATATTGATAAAAGTGAACAGTGTGATCTCGGGCTGACATGAAATATACTATACTTGTATGAAATTATTCTTAAACACGTGCACAGATTAGAAGAATTGAGATATCCAAATTAAAAATTTTGTATGCCATGCAATCCATGCATGAAGTAAATAAAAATTTAGGCTAAAGGCAAGAAAAATTAATGAAGATCTTAAAACCAATTTGACAATGATTGAGTATTCAAAATAGACAGAGCTAACATACTGCAAGATAATTCATGCCTATCAAAATTCATGATGAACTTGTATACATAATTTATATGCATATAATTTTGGTAGGATATTCATCAGAAGAAGAAATAATTTTCTAATCCTTGTTGCATTAGGGACTAATCCCAAAGGTGATCAGAAATATTAAGCTAGGCCAACAGACCTTACCAAAGGTTGAAGAAGATTCATGAAGAGATACACAAGAAATTATTATTCTGAAAGCATGTAGGGAAAGATCATCAGATCATCTATATTGAATCAAAGTGAAAACAATGATTGTTGATTAACATTTAACATGAGATTTAGAGGAACTATATGTGGTTCAGGGAGGAGAATAAGTCTTCAGTGGGACACTAGAGTGGGCCAATAAACTCTTGTAACACTATGGGATACATTATAAAGACCCTCCTATGGGAGTCAAGATAGATACATTAGGACTCTCTCTTAACCATTGTAATTGATAATAATATTATAGTGGAGAATCTATGTTGGTGGAATAACCAACACAGTAAGGAGTGGTTCTTTGAAACAATCCTTATAAATCCTAGTGTTTAATGCCTTTATATTTACATTATCATTCAAGGTATGGAGAAGAGAATAAATAATACTAGATTGAGGGTCTAACAAGATATAGAAGATTAATAAAAACGCATAAATTTTTAAAAAAATTCAAGGGATCACTGATTCACTCCCTCCCAGTCTTAGTGATTTACATTGATATGGGAACATTAACTAGAATAAGTGGGAAAGACACCTATAAAAGATCAAATGGATTCTCGATGAAGTGCAGATTTTATGAAATGAGTTAGAAAAATCAAATGGGCATATCTATCAAGTCTCAGAAGAATAGGAAGAAGAAACACGAAAGGAATATGGATAAGAATCATAATTCTAATGGGTAGAAACCTTCTACTGAATGTAATCTAAATGGTATAACATGTGATTATTATATTTAATATTATGACTCTTCTAACGAATCATGTCCAAGATGTGATGTTGATAGATCAATTAGTGATCTTCAGTCTATTCTCAAAGAACATTTAAATAAAATCTCTAGATAAGTGGAAAGATATATTGTTACAATAAATAGTGCTTTTAAAGATGAAAAATTATAGTTGGAAGAATATGTTGATGCTATGGAAGAGGCATTGGATAAAAGGTTTGGAATATCTAACACTATCACAAAAATTGTGAAGGAAAAAAAGAAGAAATAATTTATCTTTTCAATGAATGACATTCACATGTTAATGAATAATTTCAGGGAAGTATTTGGGAGAAATAATTTCTTGATATTGTATTTGTAAAATCATTCTATACATTTGAAAAGTTACACAATGTTTCTATGGATTCCAATGATGCTCAACATGAAGAAAAAGATAATATGGTAAAGGATATTGACATCTCATTGCATGAATTAAAAAATATTCATGAAGATAAAATTTAAAAGATGAAGGATAACTGGTAAAGTTAGATGAGAAATGTTTAGGATAAGAAGAACTCCCTCAACATGAAGTGGTTTGAGCTATAGTTGAAATTGAAGAATCTGCAGTCACACCATGCTCAAACATCCCAAATAGATGAATGAAGAGATGACGCCACTCAGGTTTTCATTGATAACTATGATTCCAAAAATAGTTTTAGATCATCTTCTAGTTAAATGGAAATATCTTCCAAGAATATGGTATCCCATAACCGAGTAATTTTGGTTTCTTCTAATGTAGTTTCATCTACAAGTGCATGTTTGAAGTTAAAATCTAAGAAGATGTGGATTGATAAAAATATTGATATATCCATCAATGATACAAGTATGGATACTAAAATGATTTTGTAAAACTCCAAAATGGATTCTCTAATGAATGAAATAAAATTACAGAATCAAAAAAACACCAAAGATTTATATAATAATACTTAATGAAAAAGAAAGAGATTTATTGGATATTATTGGTGTTGATAGAATCTTGGTCATTAGGCCAATGGTTATTGGAATAATGTGTTAGAATATTAAAATTATTGATGGCCTGCATTTTGGTAAAGGAGATGTGAATAATAAAGCATCTTACAATGCTAATGTAGAATACATAGATGGAGAAGAATATTGCAATACAGAAAAGATTTGAATATCTTTAATACTTCTCTGATAATTTCAATAGATGTCATCACAATTATGATGAATTTAGGTACATTCCAACCGTGAAGAATCCATATGTTGATAAGAATAAAAATCCACAACAAGTATATAATAAATGAAAAATCCTTGGAAAATATTCCGTTAGGAGTATTAAAAATAATGAAGTCAGGAAAATAATGAAAGATATTACTCCCATTAAGAAGCTTAAGATGTATTCCAAGAATATCATCACAACCGAGAAAAGATTCTTCTACTATTGAAAGGATGTTCACACCATGGATCACTACAAGTAATCCATTGAAATGAATGGAAGCAAGCTAAAATTAAAAGGAAAATAAATCAAGAAGAAGGTGTGATTTATTGAATACATTCCTGAAGATAATTTTGATATGTTTCTTAAGAAAGGAAACATGAAAAAATAGAAGGATCTATGTGGATGTTCTAAAATAGAATATGTTAATAATGATTGTTTATTTATCTATCCCAATCAATGGAAAATTTCTATTGAACTATGAAATGATGAAGATGAAGTACATGGTTATGAAAAGAAAAGTGGGAAATATATCATTCCACAAGAAGATAAATTTGATTTTCATTTGAGTTAGTTATCACATGATACCCCATGTGTCTTAAATGTTCTATGTGGAAGTTACAAGTAGGCTGGGCATCATGAAAACAAATGAAAAACTATTTTACCTGGTCAAATGGAGTTGTTGAAAATTGAAAAAAAATCACTAGTAGAAGCTATTACACTACTGGCAGAAGTAAGGACAAACAATTCACACACGTTAATGGTGAATGGAAGTAAAGGTTCCATGTTGACTATAAAAGATTAAAGGTAAAATAGATTAGAGACACCATAATGAATAGTTCCAGACATATTAGATATATTATGGAAGGAGTACTTGGGGTGAGCGGAAATTCTCATACCTATTTCTTATATTTTAAATCTCAACAGTGTTTTATCTTATACCCTTATATTTTTTTTGTTTATGTGTGCCTACATTATATGTAATTGAAGGTGAAGTTCATTATCAATATGATAACTGAATGAAGAATATGGAAAAATAAAAGTTAGACTAGTTATTCATGATTTGATAAATACTAGAAATATTCGACGGTGGAACATTATCAACATGACTATATTGAAGATTATATAATGAAATTTTCAACTAGGTTAAATCAAAGGAATTTCACCCTGTTAGGGGGAGAAAATATGAAAGAGAATATAGTAAGGATTATTTCATGAAAACTCCTGATATTAATGTTATCACGGGGAGTTGAAACTAGAGGTATTCCAACAACACATTCATCACTTGATCTTAATTATATTAATAATTTCAATTTAAGATGGCTATTGATTAGTTACAATATTGGATAAAAGGGGGATCTTTATATATTCTTGTAAAATTTTTAATTTTTTTGGTGAATTTTGATTAGGATTTTTCATTTTAATATGGTTGGTGATAAATCTAATTAATTCCAACCACTTGGATAAAAATTGATACATTTTGATCTTGGTTTCACATGAATGGTTGTTTGTAGATTACACTAAAATCCTTGGTCATATCTCTATTGATTTCAACACCAGTTTTTTCCATTTATACATATACTTGACTAACTAATGGATAATTTCTATGTGAACCATGTGATATCATCCCAATCTCTCATCTATAATCCTGGAGATATTCTTTAAAGAGATAAGAAAATATATTTTTTAAAGTCCCCACTAAACCATTGAATTTAATTTCTAATCATGGGTTAAAAATATTAGCACACATATTGACTCTTTCCAATGTGTTCTCATGAGGTATTGACATCAAAATATAGAGTGAGATATTTATGGGAATAGTTCTTCATTTGTTTTCAATATTGTTTCAACATGTGTATGGTAAGGTAATGTTTCTTGGAGAATCATTATGGACATATAAAATGACGTTGAATGTTATGAATGGACATTCTCCATAATGATATTATGTTCCAAGACATGTGTCAAGGAATGAAACACATTCTTTCATCATAAGAAGAAGATCATGTAATACTCAATTTCATGATGAATTTGGAAGATCCCTCAAATTCATTCTAATTAGATGATGTTTTCCAAATCAGACAATTGTTGAACTGGTCCTATCCTCCAAGACATGTGTTAATGAATGAAACATTGTTACACCATATAATTAAGGTTATGAAATACTTTATTGCATGATTCATTTATATGATCCATTAAAATGATTTAATGATGAATTAGGAAGATCCATCCACTATTTTATAATTAGAAGAAGTCGGTAAAATGTTCGAGAAGATTTTTCTAATATTAAATGCATAATAGGTGTGCCACAGCGAATAGAACAAGAAAAAGGAGACAATTGAGGATGAAGATAACAAGAAGGCTAGGTTTCATGCATTCCATGTTGAAATACAATACGTATATAATATGGTTTTTCCATAGTTTTTATGTATAGAGTTTATATAAAAAATATATAGAACATTGGAAAGCCAGATAGCCATCCATGCTAGGGAAGTTTCACTCACCACAAGATTCGATAGCTGAGAATTACCATAGCCAGCTAGCCAGCATGACTGGACACAGCCCAGCACAGGGCAGATAGGAGGACGTCCAAAGGGCCACACATGGAAGGGCCAGTAGAGCACCACCGTGCAGGGAGGAATTGCGGCATGGGGCACAGGGTGGTTGTAGAGTGTTCCCACAAGAAGTCGGTATGGGGTGGTACCTATGGAGGTAGAAGAGAAGTAATTTATGAGTGGCTACCACAGTTTGATATTTAAACTATTAGGAACTTTCATCTTGGTTTTTATTATGGACAAGATTTTAAAAACACTAAATATATCCCTTCTGTCTATCTAATCTCATGAGAGATCATGGACTCATGCTTCATCTCGTGTCTCACAAGCTAATCCAATCTATCTGTCTCAAATACGATGATTACAGAGCCTCTAAGCCGTTATCTTAAACATATGGACTCTCTGATGCCACTATAAGATGTGAGATGAAGTTTTGACTCCTTTATTTATTTATGACCACCATTATTGGTCAAGCCTCATTCATTATGATCATCTTGATTCTATGAACACAATCATTCAATTATTTTATCATTCATTTGAATGAAACAAGAAGAACACATGTAGGATGAGAGAAAACAATGTTTCTGAATAGCTAGTCATTAAATGTTTTAGGAGAATCTTTGCATGTGTTCCTAATACATGAATTTTAGGAGGATTAAATAGTAATTTTAGAAGCTTGCATTGAATTGAAACAATCCTATAGATTCTATTTATCTCTTTTCAGGTGATTGAAATATTTGATGTTGAAGATCATATGAATTCCAGGATTTGAACCCCATGACATATCCTATAATATTTTAATGAAGAGAAATACATAGATCTATGACTATTAAAGGAGGATTTCCTCAAAGGTTCATGTTGTTGAAAATGTTGAGAAAGCACTCTTTTCCCTGTAGAAACATATAACCGAATAGAGTTTCCACATAAATTTTCTACATGAAGAAACCGACTACCCATAGGCCTTCAACAAGTTCTATACGCTCTCAAAGTGTCTCATGAAGAAGATTTCCCATGCACCCCTTTCACGAGAATGAGTCTCATACCATTATCTTTTCTCGAAGAGTAAAACCATAAACCATCCTGGTTCATGGAGCTGGTCTCCACACCCCGTGTGAGGGAGGTCTGTACTATCTATGTATTTGAGAACCATGAATCCCTTGTGTGAGGAGAATCCATGAACCATCATTGTTTTAGTATAAAAGATCCAGGGTTACCTCCTCTGTGTAGAAGAAAAAGAACTCACATATACACTTTAGGTAGTGTGTGTGTGAAAATATCATTAAAGAAAAAATACATGGTGCGCATGGCTGCATTTTCATGAGTTTAGACCATCTGTAAGAAAAGAAAACAAGATACAGGTTCTGTGAACATGTGAAGAAGTATAAGGAAGATAGAAGAAGATCACACATAAAAAATACTTCACCCATTCAGTTTTGAGGTAACACAAATATATTGAACCTAAAATAAAAAACATGTGTGTGTGTGTAAAGAACCAAAGAAGAAGAAATTTAATGTGTTCATATTGAGTGAAGAAGATAAGTGGATAGTGCATGTGTAATTTCATGACACAAATACATTGAACCTAAAATATTGATACATGTCAATAGTGTGTCCTCTGATTGACAAGAAATATATTATATGTGCATGAAATCATATATAAACACATGAACGAGTGATAATAATTAAGATATCAAAATCAAGAAGTTTGATTTCCATGAAATTCATGCATCAAGAAAATATGAATTTAGACTAAATCCTGGAATATTTAAAGATGATATTATTACTATGTTAACAATGGCTGGGTATTCAAGAATGATAGAGCTGACACAGTGCAAGATCATTCATTCATAACAATATTCTTGAAGATGTTGTGTGCATCATTTGTATACATATATGTGAGGTCGGTTCATCCTCAGAAGAAGGATGAATTTCCCGACAATTGATGCACTGAGGACTGGTCAAAAAGGTGATCAGAAATATTTAACAAGGCCAATAAAAATTACTAATGGTCATTGAATATTCTTTAATAGGTACATAAGAAAACATGATTCAACAAGCTCGTGGGGATGTAGCATCAGATAATTTATAGTTAAGCAATGATAAATCAAATAAGGAAGTTAGTCGTGTGACTTGAGAGCTATAAGAACCATGTGTGATTCAAGGAGGAGAAGAAGTCTTCAGTGGGAATGTAGAGTAGGCTGGTGGACATTTGTAACATTGTGGGATTCAGGATAAAGACCCACTTATGAGACTCACGAAAGATAAACTGGGACACTATATCGACCATTGTAATTTATAATAAGATTATAGTGGAGAATCTGTGTTGGGTGGAATAAACAACACAACAAGGATTATGTATTTGAAACGAAGCTTGTATATCCTTGTGTTTAGTACCTTTATATTTATAACAAAATTTTAGGTAAGGATGATAGACCCAATAATAGTGGATTGTGGATTTATCCATCCATAGTGGTTTAATGGAAAATATTTAAAAAAAAGATTCATGGTATCACTGATTCACCCCACTCCCTCTCAGTGATTCACACTGATCTGGGCACTTCATAAATTCATGGAATCTATGGTGAATTCTTATATAGAGGTTTTATCTCACACCCTACATGTTCCACACAACATTGGTAGAACCAATTAGTTTTTTAGGTTTGGTTTTCGAGTTTGGCATTCCTTTAGAAAAGGTTGTTCATTTGTTTAGTGGTGACCAAGAGGACACATAGATATCAGGTTGTCTAGTTTGGTATTTTATTTTTTCAGCATGTATTTTAATATCTAATATTTTATTTTGATCATTATGTGTATTTTTTTTTTTAGTTGATGAATTTTTCTATTTGATCTTTTTTTTGTATTTAGGTTCTGGTTGTTTATTGCGTTAAAACATTACCATTAGATTTTTTTATTCCCAGAACTAGTTATAATCATTTGGGGATTGATAATTACCTTCGATCCTTGTATTGGGAAGGGTTGACTATTAGGTTGGAGGGAATCCTATCTTGGTTAATGAGAAAATGGAATCAGAGGAGGACCATGTTATTTAGTGTTTTAGGTAGATCAGTGATGAGGGCTGTCTAGACTCGATAGGTAGGTATGGGAAGAAATTCATAAACCCTTGATCATTCTGCTTCTCATGTTTCTATGGGAGGTTTATAAATTGAACCTTTTCTTTTTGTTTTTTGTAGTATGGATGAGGAATAAAAATATAGTTGAGTGTTTTTCACGTAATGATCTCACCTAAATTTGTAACCCATGTGGTGTTTGAGTACATGGTTCACGATCTTCTTAGTTTTAATTTCTTACTTATGACACATCCAACTATCCATTTCAACGAATAAGGTGTGACCACTGCATCCTCATTTAGGTAGTCTGGTGTGGGTTTTTTTTTAATTTGGTTAGTGTGATTGGGATTTTAAAAATAAAATCATTTTTTAGAAAATTATATTTTAAAAACAAAAATGATTATTTAGAATGATTTTTGTTGTAAAACCGTAATTTTGGGTTTGGTTTAGTTTATAAAAAGGGTTTTTTTATTTGGGTGGTGTCCTTGGAAGGATTTGGTTTTGGAAATTGATTGTAAATAGTTTTTTTGAAAATAGGATTTTTTGTTTTGTTTATAGTGTTGGTTAACGAGCCTATTTTTTCAAGAGATGTTTTATATGTTTCTAAATTATCTTGATTATAGCCATGTTATCCTTGAATTTTTTATGATATGACACCCACAATGTTTCACAATGTCTCTAGTGGGACTTGCCTAGTTTTTGTTTTCTCGCAATTATTGAATAACTTTCATGGCTATTGAGGATAGTTAGTGGTACTGTAATGGATTTCGGATGTTCTTAGAGTCTACATATTGTAGGTATATCACTATGCTCTGAGTATTTATGCTATTCTGGGTTTTTTTGAGGGTTTATATTTGGATCTATAGAATTTGATTTCTCTATAATCATTGCATGTTGGGATGACATGGGATATGTTTATTACCACATTCAGATGAGGGCTTGTAGCTATGGAGGTGAAGGTGAATAAAGTGGTAGATTTCATGAGTATTCATAAAGGACAGGGGATAATGAAGGCTTATGTTGATCACTTAAATGAGCTAGTATTCTTTTCATGGAGTTATCATCACAAAATCAGTTTTAAACTCTACTTTTCATTTAGGGCCTTCATTCTATGATCAAATAGCTAGTTCTCTCGTCTAATTATATTTGTTTAAAGAAGTTAGTGGATAGGAAAAATTTTAATAATTAGGATCTTAGGGTTTTGTTGGTTATGATTGAAAAAAGAGTGTTTTTTAGTTCATGAAGGTTCTACATCTAGTGAAATTAGTGTTCCAGAGGATTCATTTTCTAAGAAACCTTTGTGGTCCTCTTCAACTTCTCACTTGTGAAATGATTTTATTTTGTTCTTTGTGTGTGATCAGTTATGGAATTCATAGACTTCTTATCATAATCCTCCAAATATATGTCATAGTTGTGGCCCTTTGGGTCATTTGGAGATGTTTCAGATGAACAATTTCTGGAAGATGAATCCTGATCAGGGGATTTAAACTTAGGACTATGGGGAATTAGATGCATTAGAACTTATGGGCTCTATCCATAGTGCCCAGTGTTAATCTTTTTACATATTCAAGAATCATAAAATGTGTGGGGAACCTTTTATAAGGAATATTTTGTGTACCTATATTGTGGCCCTCATTATTTTTTTAAGATCCTCCTTATTGTGAAATGTTTATGGGATTTGTTATCTTGGAACACTTATGGGTTGGGTCTTACAGATGAAATACTTTGATTAGTTCTTCTTTCGTGTGAGGGCTTATCCGTTTGTGGATGAGTTATGGTTTTCGATTGTTATTTTTTAGGATATGGTTAAATATTTTGGAAATGATAATTCGTGGTTCTGTATATTGTCTAGTCTCGATATCATTTGAGACTTTTGCCTTTTGTGGGGGAATATTTTGGTTAAAATTGGGAATTCCCATGTTGGTTCGACCATGGTTGAGTTATTATGAATCCTTGTATTTGGTGGTGGTGTTTTATAGATTTCACAAAGATGATTTGGTAGGTTCATGTATTGATTTTCAACATTAGGCTGGTCCGAAGACATGCCAAGGAGTCATTTAAGTTTATATGGTGTGGATAAACCCCATGTTAATAATGATCATTTTTATGGTGGTATCTATGAGAGTTGATTGGGTGAGATTTGATTATTGAAAGGTCGCACCATGGTATGTGGTTCCCCTCATCTTCATTTAAAATTTGGATTAATCTATGTTCCTTGTGTTTTTTGGTCACTTTCTGGGGGAATAAAGTGAGTGTGGTAGGGGTGAATTAACACAACCTGAACATGGATTATATTTTTTATTCCTTTATTAGATTTGGTTATTTTGGTTGGGGATCATTCTGAGTTCTTTGTTCAGATTTTTTTAGTTTTGTATGTTTCTTTGGGATTTTGTTCCTATACAAGGTTTGTGTGCATGGTTTTAGGGTTAATAATGTGTGTTGTTAAGGTATAGGATTTTCCAATTCATTTTATTCTCCCATAGTTTGACTTAGACTATTGGATAATGACTTGTGCCCAACTGTGATGGGTAGTGGATAAAATGTGTAGCTTGGTTCATGTGTTTGTACCAAGAAGAACTGTTTCAGAATGTTTAGTAAAAATCATGTAGAAATCCTGCAAGGAGGATCTATATTTTTAGAAGTTGCATTTATAATTTTAGGAATTACATTAGAGAATTTGTGTGGGTAACTTTTTTGTTTTCCATTTTATCCAATACTGTGCACAAGGTTGTTACATGATTTGTCAAACCTTGAAAACCAGGGGACATACCAAGGATACTAAAATTTTGAAATTACTCATCTCCCCACCACTTTTTTAACCCCAATTAAGTATTTTCCTCCCCCATTAAAACTAGGCACATAATGGGGCATCCAATATCCTATAATATTTACCTCATTCATTAAAGGAATCTTCATTATGGTTCATAGGTGAGACTCTTTGTGTTTTGGTCAATATTTTCTTCTCCTCTTCCTTCTACATTGGTTCCATGGTTTCTCATGGTATAGTATTAATCTTTGATGAATCCTATGGGTTATGGTTGATGTGTGGTTTGATTTAGTTTATCTTCGGGTGTGTACATTTTCTCTTGGGGTGTATTATTCCTTCTCCAAAAGATTCATCACATTAGCACATTGTTGAGGTAGGTATTTCTGTGTATTTTCCTTCCGGAACATTCAATAAATTAATATACATTCAATTAATGATTTCAAAATCCTATAATCATTCTTTTGATTTTTTAGTGTGAGCTTTAATGGTGTTTTTATGATAAAAATGTGTTCTAAATTGTTTACAACGGGTTTCTTGAATAATGCATATATATTAAATGCTTGCAAGATGTTTGACCAAATACCAATTTATCTTTCAATGATAAATTGGGTGTTTTGGGTAGTTTTTATAGCATCCCGCCTTTTTATAACATAAAATTTCATTTCATTACAGAAAACTGAGGATCATTAAGGTTTAGTGTCTTGGAAACCAAGAACATAAAACATGAAAACATAAAAAATTCTTCTTAAAAAAATGATAGTCTTCTCCTCATGTTCATCCTAGGTTCATTACTGAATCTCATAACCTGGGGACATACATCAAAAGAAAGGGTGAGCCGAAGGCCCAGTAAGGGAAACAAGAGAAACATTTTACATGTGAACTTGAGATACTTCAATAAGGTCATGAAAAGAACTTTAAGGCATGAGAAATAAATCATGAGATATATCATAATTAAAATAACATTTTTCATAAATTTAAGATGTGTCTACATCATTTAACATAGAAAATCATGAACATATCACCAAGGTCCATCCCCAAGGTATCATTTGAAAATTACCAAGGTTATTCACCAAGATATCGTGAAAATTGTAATCTCTAGTGGTTACATCATTACCCAATCCATTGGAGCGTTATTAGGGAGCACCCTTAAATTTGCCTTTATTATCATGTGATCCACATATATCATCATCAAAAATTTCATAAATAACCCATATAGTATAAAATAAATGGGTTTCATTTCATAATCATAACGTTTCAAAAACAGCTTTAAAGACATGATCTTTACGTCACTTTAAACCCACGGAAGGGGAGAGCAGGTCTCATGTATGTAAATCCCAGAATTTAAAATAGAACATTTTGTTATATATGTGAATACCCCTTTATAAATAAGAGCTTTTATTATTCACTTTATAACATAAAATAATTTTGAGAAAAGATAGAGGCATTTTGAGATGAAAATTCTGCAGCATAACGGCTATGTTTCGGGGTTTTAAAAAACATTAAAAAGAGAAAGGAAATGGGACCAACCTTCCTAAATGAACCATATAATAGTATAGGGGAAGAATAATAAGGATATATGAACATGGTAATGAAATTTGATGTACATACCATTTGAAATGAAAAACATGGAAAGATGACAAAAATTAGATTTCTTTTATGAAAATTCTGCAGCCTAACAACGTCACTTAAACTTCAACAAAAATGATTTGAAAAGATCAAATAGGGTATCTCATTATGTGAAAATAATAGTTCAGTATGATAGATATAGATATCATACCCAAATATAAAAAAAATGGAATTTGAAAGACTTGACATGAAAGTAGAACTTTGAAAAGAATGAGAAAGGTGAAAGAATCCCCTTAAAAATTCGGCAGCCTAACGGCGTCACTTAAGCTTCAAAAAATGAATCGACAAGATCAAATAGGGTCTCTCATCATATGAAATTAATATTTAAGTATGGTATTTATAGAGATCATACCCCAACATAAAAAAACGAACTTGAAAGACTTGACAATAAAATAGAACTTGAAAATGAGAAGGGTGAAAGAATCCGTTACAAAAATTTCGACAGCCTAACGGCGCCACTTAAACATTCATAAAATGAAATGATGAGAGTAAGAGGGGTTATCTCATCATATGAAAATAAAAAGGACAGTATAATGAATATAAAAGAACATCCTCCAACATAATAACATCGAGCATAAAAGAAATGACATAAAAGAGATCACTTGAAAAGAAAGAGAGAGGTCGGATCCCTTACCTTAAAACGTAACTCTTAAAACTCAACGGTTTGGACCTTGAGGGATTAGGGGCACCATGGGAGGACTCCTTGGGAGGTAAGGAGACCATAACTTCGTTGGGGAAGAGTTAGGAGTGATAAATAAAAGAGGAAAGGGTGTGTATTTATAGGGAAAGTGAGGGGACAAGGCATTAATGGCCAAGGGACACCTCAAAAGTGGTTTTCTCTAAAGCATGGGCCCTCCCATTGTACTTCCCATAGAGTTAGGGCACATGTTTAACCCCACACAATAAGTCATCCTCTTTAGTCGACCATCCCTTAAAATATTTCATGACATCATCGTGACACAGTTATGATGTCATTAAACATACCGAAACCCTAAAAGTGTATTTTTACTATTCACTGAAAATTCAACTTTCTCAGAAAAAACCCAAAATTTCACATTAACCAAATATAAATGCTCTGATTTCAAAAAATAAATCTATTTTAAAAAAATAATTTTCTAAATAATTTTAATTCATTTTTTAATTAAACACATTCACCGAAATTCATTTTTTCAGAAAAATCCCTTAAAATTACCTTAACATAATATCGATGCTCTGAGTTCAAAAATGAAATCCATTTTATAAAAAAAATTTCTAAATATTTTTAATTTAATTTTTAATTAAAAAAATTATTCACCTGAAAAAACTAATACTTGAATAATAATTTATGAAACTGTTATTTACCCATTTTATTGAATCTCATTACTTAATCTAGGTGTCTAAATTATATTAAAACACTCTTTAAGTGAAATTACCAATCCATTTGGTCACATTACTAATACTAAGCATAAATCACTATTCATAATTTACTATTCATCAAAAATCACGTTGATCTTATTAGACTCGAAATTTCGTACTGAACATAATTGTAGAAGACCATTTTTTGAAAATCATTAAACATTTTTATTTATTTAAGGTTTACATAAAATTTTTTAAAATATCCTTTCTCTAAAATTCATCAAAAATATGCATACTATATTTATCCGGACATTTGAAAATTCATAAACTTCATCATAATAAGAAATACCAATTTTTATTTAAAACAAAGGATTACACAAGGCAATTACAGTCTCCTTACATAGCCCCTTATCACACCAGCATAGGACCTAAGTGTAAGGTGTGCTAAGGTGAGAGAATCCGAGGGAGGCTCGGCCAACATCGTATGAGTAGTAATTTCTATCAGTTTGAACTTCTCACAAAGGAGATCTCGTTCTAGCTTCACACGATGAAGCTCAGCTTGGGTTTGGTCCAGAGAAAAGCCCACTGGTGCTACCTCATTCCCAAGATCTGTTAGATGGGCTTCGATTGGTCCAAGACTACTGGGTGAGGCCATCGAATCTTCTTTCTATATTAATTAACCAAGATTTCTTGTATTTAGAGACAATAATCAAAACGTTTACTTTCCAGCGGTCATATTGACCAATGGTCAAATAACAGTCAAAAACCAACAGTCTCATTTTAATTATACTCATGTTATCAAATGAAACATTTTTGTTGAGTATAAAAATAAAATAAAATAACACATAAAAATAAGAAACAATATTTATTCAAAATTTCGGGTCGTTACAATCTTCCCCCCTTAAGAAATTGCGTCCTCGAAATTTTTAAAATTGGGTTTTGAAATTTCATTGAAAGTCCCACATCGGAAAATGAGTCATTAAAACTATTATTTTAAAAGAACGAATGTGAAGTACAAAGGTCACCTGAGTTAACCCACACTAGGATTCCATGTAGAAAAACATGGACATGGAGGAGAAAACAAAGGGTCAAGTTCTGAGGGAGAGTGATAGAGAACATGATTTGGAGAAAGTTAACCATAATAAAATCCCAAACTTATGATGTGTGTAAACGGTCTTTGATTACCTAGTAGGAAATGTAAACCAACAACATTTTTGTTTTAGGTTTCTTTTCATAATTTTGAGGAATTCATTTACTACATAGAACAAAAACATAAGAAAATATACCTACCTTCATGTAGAGTTTCATCCTTTAATGAGTTTCTACCCAAAAATTATCTTTTCTCCAAACGATGAGCATTCAAAAACACTTGGTATCATCAAAACACATGAATCATCTTCTAGAGAATCACATAATCCACAAAATATTAACCATCTATTTCATCTATCTTTATACATTATCCCAAAAACAGAAAGGGTAAGGTAAAACAACTCTTCAAAAAGAAATAATCCCATAGGAATGGAAACTACTTTTAAATCTTCAAAGTTCCATGGTACTACCCAGAGTTCATAATAGACCATTCCGTAAATAAATTTCCTTAAAAATACTCAAAATAAATCAAACTAAGATTGAAACCCAAATACAACAAGGATTTGATAAGATAGTCTTCCATGGTAAACTTTATCATTCATCTCCAAACAACATCAACCACTCCTAAAATCTTATAACAAAAGTAACTAACCTAAACATATTTACCCCAAGATAGGTTAATCATTTCCATAAGTAACCTAAATTACTATAATTCTGCCTTAAATTCATAGATTCTTCAAAATATAAGTCAACCTTACTACTCAATGAAAATACCATAGTAATCTATTTACCTCGATCATATAGGGTCCCCAAAATAGTGAACGTCTTCCAAAATAATAATGATCTTTTAATCCCCTAATCATCTATGTCATATTAATACGGCAATCATCGCATTTCCTATCACATTGGTTTTTGAGACATGTTCTTCCATTTCCCACCATTAACTAAGAAGATAAAGTATAATTAGGGGCTTAAATACTTCTCCAATAATCATGAAAAGGAATCTTTAAGCATAAAAGGATAAACTTGTAGAATAAAAGTATATCCTAACATGTGATCCCCTAGGTTCCAATCTAGGATATCCATGATAGTATATTCTTATGTGAATCTTTATTTTATTTTATCATTGTTCCTTTAATAATGGTTCATAATAAGCTTATTAATTTACCAAAGCATATCCCCTGGGAGTGTCGTAACCAAAAGTGAAGCAAGGCCTGTTTTCGTGTACAAGTTCCCGTTAGAGTCTAGCTCAAAGTGTTGTTTTCGGGTTTTACCTCTATGTACATCTGTGTCAGACCCACCTCTGCCTGCTTGTATCCCGACAGGGTTGTATTTTCATGGCAACCCCATACTCAATATTCACCAAAATATCTGGAAGATTTCCTATATTTAAACTTTTATATAGGGTTATTCCTAAAGTTTTCATATCTTAATTTCCACAAATAACTAAACCATCCTTTGATACCAACTATAGTATCCCGCCTTTTTATAACATAAACATTCATTTCATTACACAAAACTAAGGATCTTTAAGGTTTAGTGGCTTGGAAACCAGGAACATAAAACATGAAAACATAAAACATTATTCTTAAACACTTGAAAGGATTCTCCTCATGTTCATCCTAGGTTCATTACTACATCTCATAACCTGGGGACATACATCAAAAGAAAGGCTGAGCAGAAGGCCCAGTAAGAGAAACAAGAGAAACATTTTACATGTGAACTTTAGATACTTCAATAAGGTCATGAAAAGAACTTTAAGGCATGAGAAATAAATCATGAGATATATCATAGTAAAAATAACATTTTTCATAAATTTAAGATGCGGCTACATCATTTAACATAGACAATCATGAACATATCACCAAGGTCCATCTCTAAGGTGTCATTTGAAAATTACCAAGGTTATTCACCATGATATCGTGAAAATTGTAATCTCTAGTGGTTACATCATTACCCAATGCATTGGAGCGCTATCAGGGCGTACCCTTAAATTTTCCTTTATTATCATGTGAGTCACATATATCATCATCAAACATTTCATAAATAACCCTTATAGCATAAAATAAATGGGTTTCATTTCATAATCATAATGTTTTAAAAACTACTTTAATGACATGATCATTACGTCACTTTAAACCCACGGAAGGGGAGAGTGGGTCTCATGTATGTAAATCCAATAATTTAAAATAGAAAATTTTGATATATATGTGAATAACCCTATAGAAATAAGGGCTATGATTATTCACTTTATATCATAAAATAATTTTGATAAAAGAGAGAGGCATTTTGAGACGAAAATTCTGCAGCATAATGGCTATGTTTCGGGGTTTTAGAAAACATTGAAAAGAGAGGGTACATGGGTCCAACGTTCCTAAATGACCCATAAAACAGTAGAGGGGAAGAATAAGAAGGATATATGAACATGGTAATGAAATTTGAAGTACATACCATTTGAAATGAAAAACATGGAAGGAAGACAAAAATTAGATTTCTCTTATGAAAATTCGGCAGCCTAACGGCGTCACTTAAACTTCATCAAAAATGATTTGAAAAGATCAAATAGGGTATCTGTAACACCCCGATATTCTATGAAAAATATTCTCTTTAATTTCATTAATGTCTTGTGTTATACGCTACTACAAAAGGAGCTTGCACAGCACGCATCCTTGACTTGTCTTACATTACACGCAATCACGACCTTCCTCGATAGCGTGTTTAGTACGCAATAACGAGTTTCACTAAACAACAATATGCTATTAAAATTTTATCAAAAATAGCCGTTATGAATAGTAATAACCACTTTTTGAAATTTTTTAAATTTTATTTTTTAAAATGGAATTCATTTTTGGCTTCGTAATATCGAAATTAGCTTAGGGTGAAATTTTGGCACTTTTCGGATAACTTTCATTTTCTGATGAATAGTGAAAATTACTAAATTTTAATTAAAAACATATTTTTTAATCGATATAATTAATAGTGATAAATTATTAATTTTATTGGTTTTAAAGTATATTTATAATATATCTTTACAATTCAATACAATTTTGGTCATTGGATGTAATTTCACATTTACACCAGACATAAACAAGTGTTAATCTTTTGATAGTTATTATCTCTTAAAAACACGCTATTTGTTGTGACAGCGGAAATTAATTATAAAATTAATTAATGAAACTTATATGTGGGAAATTTTGTAAAATAGAAATCATTTTTGAATTCAGAATATCAATTATAGCTTAGGGTGAAATTTTGGCATTTTTCTGAAAAACTTCAATTTTTGATGAATAGTGAAACTACTAAGTGGTAGTTAAAAAAATTAATTTCTTCATAAATCTTAATTTTACCACTTTTGTGAATGGAATTTCAAAAATCCGAGAGATACGGTTGATGTCAGTAAGTAAATGTGGTTCAATAAGATGAAAATAATTTTTTGTGAATAGTAACTTTTTACTTTTATTTACCACGGTTAAATGTAAATAGGGTAATTAAGGGTAAAAATGATATTAATATTATCCTAACACATGTCCTAATTCTATTGGACAAGTTTATCTCGATCATAAACAACCTTAAGTGTAAAATATTATCATTTAGGCCCACCTGGATTAGATTAGGACATTTATTATTATTTAATTCAAAGAAGAGTTAAAAGAGTTATAATCAAAGTTTATTTACTAAAACATTTTTAATATGGGGTTATACATAAGATAAATTCGACTATAAATATTCATTAGAAAGATAAAAATATTTCCTACATAATGTTACTTTATTTTTAATTTTTAGACTTCAAATAAAATAATTTATTTATTTATTACACAACAATGATGCAATAATTACCTTTTTAAGAAAAATTAACATAATTGATGTTATAAATGACCAAATAAATGTAATTTGAGACTTTTTATGACTTAAACTAATTTTCTAGGTTAATATTACATGTTATTATTGATTTACGTAACTTGGTTCGAACTTATCATTCTGTTATGAATTTCATATAAATCAGGTACCAAATAGTGTCAAAATTGACATAAATTAGTTTTTAAAACAAATATTATATTATCAATTGTTATTTAATTCATAAAAATCTAATGTTTGGAAAAATGACATAGATAAGGATATATATATTAATAACAAACAACGTGGGGTTCGTTTGGCTTGTTATGGTAAGTTTATTAACCATATAGTGTAAGAAAACAAAAAGACACGGTAAAGGTTAAATTATTTAACTTAGAGTTAAATCTAATTGATAAGGTTAAAATAATAACCTAAACTTGTCTAAATCCTATTGTATGAGAGGATTTCGACCCATCCCCACCTTAGCCTCGAAATAAATCAATTTGGAGCTATTTAAAACCAAACATGACTTTATAATAAAATAATATTTTTTGTTATTCCAAAGGTTCCCCTCTCCTCCCTTATAAAAGGGCACCTCCTCCCTCTCTTCCTCACACAACTTTGAGCCTTAATGCTCGGCCAACCCCTGCAAAAATCTCTTCTCCACTTCCCTAGTATCATCCTAGAGGTCCTGGTCTTCTTCAAAGACCATCCTTAGTTCTTTATGTGGTGGTTAAGAAAAGGCGCGTCAAAAAGAGGTAATATACATTACCGATCTTTTTCAATTTCTTTCTTCTTCAACATCTTCTTCTTTAGTTGTTTCATGATAAAGTAATAACATCAGTATTTATTATATACTGATATGTTATTATAAATATGAAACAACTCTAATTAACCTTCTATCCATCCTACGGAAAAAGGAAATCACCGCGCGTGCGTACGTACGGAATACCGTCTCCACGCTGTGGTGTAATCTATTTTCCGCCACCACCTTAATTGGATGGGTATAATGGTGTAATGAGGAACTATATATTATTATTATAAAGTGATATTGATACTTAAATAGCATACATACACTTCAACACAATTCCATGACCATGGGAACGATATCATCGCTCGTGCGTAAGTACGGACTACCGTCTCCACGACGCGATGAGATTCATTCTCAATTCTTAACCATTCATGAATGATTATAAAGTATATATAGTAAGTACTAATGAAATATATGACATAATAATGATACTGTATTTATTAATATTTATGTCATCTACTTAATTCCATTCAATTCAATAAGGAAACGAAAACAGCGTTCATGCGTACGTACGGACTACCGTCTCCATGAACGGTGTATTTCATTCCATTTATTAATATATTATATATATGTATATTCTGAATATATATTATATATAAATCATGTTTTACATTCTGGATATAAGTAATCATGATCCAAGTAATCTTATTAATAATTACAAGTTAAAAACACGAACGACAAATGAGACGATTTTACCCAAAACGCTACTTTAACATGAATTTACAAAAGAATGGGTAATATAAAGTCATAAGCGAACCATATATGATATAATAACAATGAATATGATTCTTTAATAATTAAATAACATTATTTAAATCATTATACAGGAGGTTCGGACACATAAAAAGCAAGTCATACCTGAGGTAAGGGAAATATCACAATCTCATTTTTATCCGAGATTGTTTATACTTTGGTATTTACTGGGGTGTATTTTATCATCCACATCCATGTTTCCTCAATATGTAATGTTATTTGAATACACCTACAATTTTTTAAATCCTATTTTACCCTTCAGTGAGTTTTTAGTAAAAGATATGAAAGGAATATTTTGTCATTTCTCGTATGAGGTACTTTTTTACTTTTCCGACAAAAGTGCGAGAAGAATGTTCTTTTTTTAACTTATACGGCATGAATGTATTTTTAAATCATTATTTCCAAGAATCTTACTTTAAAAGTTTTCAAGATTATTTTTAATCAACTTCTTTTTGTACGACTTGTTAAGAAAGGAAAAATGTTTTTGAAGAAGAAAGGATATTTTCCTCAAGAATTGAGTTCAAGTGTTTTATCAAAATTATTTTCCATATAAGATAATAAAGGGTTCTGTTTTTATCTCTATTATTACATTGATTTGATATTGTTGTGATGGAATTATTTTTATAAATTCCATTATCTTATATGATTTGTTTTATGATGTCACGATGTTTAAGACTCCCATTTTTATTACATGGGTTATGCAATGATGTATGATTTATGATTTTGTGGCACACATAAGAATGGTATCATTATGAGATGTGTGCGACCTATATCTCCCTCCAATGAATTGGATAATGATTTTATATCTCATGAGATATATATGGCCGGAATGGTAGGTTATACCGGTTCAGTGAAACAGGACTGAAACGAGGGTGACTCGGTTCAGAAAGGGACTTTGTCCACAATGATAGTCTTGGCAATGAGTCTTGACTAATAAGATATGATTCTCTATGATGATGTGTGTATTCCACAAAGTTTCATGTTTTAAGTTATGATTATTGGGATTACATTTCAATTCTATGATTTATCCCATGTTATGATATTATGAGCTCTTTTGCAGGTTAAGATTTCCAAAATCTATGTTCTTATGTATATGATGTGATTGATATTTCTTTTGTTTACCCTTACTGAGAATTTGAGCTCACTCTTTTATGTTTTCTTTTCCCCAGGATATAAGGAAAGGTTTTAGGTAAAAAAGGGGAAGATATTTATGGGATATATTGAAGATCTTTCACCACGATTAGATGATTACGTTATGAGTTTCCAAAGACACTAAACTATTACGATCCTTGTGTGTGTGTTTTTGTTATCTAATAAGTATTCCGCAAAAGTAATGTAATGTCCATGTACGTCAGGCATCGGGTCTCTACAATATCTCATTATGTGAACAAAAGAGTTCAGTATGATAGATATATAGATCATACCCCAACATAAAAAAATGGAATTTGAAAGACTTGACATTAAAGTAGAACTTTGAAAAGAATGAGAAGGGTGAAAGAATCCCCTTAAAAATTCCGTAGCCTAACGGCGTCACATAAGCTTCAAAAAATGAATTGACAAGATAAAATAGGGTATCTCATCATATGAACATAAGAGTTCAGTATGATATTTATAGATATCATACCCCAACATAATAAAAATGAACTTGAAAGACTTGACAAGAAAATAGAACTCGAAAATGAGAAGGGTGAAAGAATCCGTTACAAAAATTTCGGTAGCCTAACGGCGCCACTTAAACATTCATAAAATGAAATGATGAGAGTAAGAAGGGGTCTATAATCATATGAAAATAAAAAGGACAGTATAATTAATATAAAATAACATCCTCCAACATAAGAACATGGAGCATAAAAGAAATGACATAAAAGAGATCACTTGAAAAGAAAGAGAGAGGTCGGATCCCTTACCATAAAACGTAACTCTTAAAACACAATGGTTTGGACCTTGAGGGCTTGGGGTCACCTTGGGAGGACTCTTTGGGAGGTAAGGAGACCATAAATTCGTTGGGGGAAGAGTTGGGAGTAAAAAATAAAGGAGTAAAGCGTGGTTATTTATTGGGAAAGTGAGGGGACAAGGCATTAATGGCCAAGGGACACCTCAAAAGTGGTTTTCTCTAAGGCATGGTCCCTCCCATGGTACTTCCCATAGAGTTAGGCACATGGGGACCCCAAAAAATAATTCATCCTCTTTAGTCGACCATCCCTTAAAATATTTCATGACATCATCATGACATAGTTATGATGTCATTAAACATACCGAAACCCTAAAACTGTATTTTTACTATTCACTGAAAATTCATCTTTCTCAGAAAAATCCCAAAATATAACATTAACCAAATATCAATTCTATGATTTCAAAAATGAACTCTATTTTATAAAAATAAATTTCTATATATTTTTAATTCATTTTTTAAATAAACACACTATTCACCGAAAATTCATTTTTTATGAAAAATCCCCAAAAATTACCTTAACATAATATCGATGCTCTGAGTTCAAAAATGAAATACATTTTATAAAAATAGTTTTCTAAATATTTTTAATTTAATTTTTAATTAAAAAACACTATTCACCTGAAAAAACTAATACTTGAATAATAATTTGTGAAACTTTTATTTACCCATATTATTCAATCTAATTACTTAATATAGGTGTCTAAATTATATTAAAACATTATTTGAGTGAAATTACTAATCCATTTGGTCACATTACTAATCCTAAGCGTAAAATCACTATTCATAATTTACTGTTCATCAAAAATCAAGTTATTCTTATTAGACTCGAAATTTCATACTGAACATAATTATAGAAGACCATTTTTTGAAAATCATTACACATTTTTATTTATTTAAGGTTTACATAAACATTTTTAAAATATCCTTTCTCTAAAATTCATCAAAAATATGCATACTATATTTATCCAGACATTTGAAAAATCATAAACTTCATCATAAGAGGAAATACCAATTTTTATTTAAAACAAAGGATTACAAAAGGCAGTTACAGTCTCCTTACATAGCCCCTTATCACACCAGCATAGGACCTAAGTGTAAGGTGTGCTAAGGTGAGAGAATCCGAGGGAGGCTCGGCCAACATCGCACGAGTAGTAATTTCTATCAGTTTGAACTTCTCGTGAAGGCGATCCCATTCTAGCTTCACAAGATGAAGTTCATCTTGGGTTTGGTCCAGAGAAAAGCCCAGTGGTGCTACCTCATTCCCAAGATCTGTTATATGGGCTTCGATTGGTCCAAGACTACTGGGTGAGGCCATCGAATCTTATTTCAATATTAATTAACCAAGATTGCATTTATTTATAGACAATACTCAAAACGTTTAGTTTCCAGCGGTCATATTGACCAATGGTCAAATAACAGTCAAAACCCAACATTCTCATTTTAATTATACTCATGTTATCAAATGAAACATTTTTGTTGAGTATAAAAATAAAATAAAATAACACATAAAATTCAGAAACAATATTTATTCAAAATTTCAGGTCGTGACAGTTTTTCCATTCATTATATTCTGATAAAGTGTTTGGATTATGAATTGGATGAGGTATGTGATGATTTGAGATTCTTATGTGTAGCTATTCTTTTTGTTCTGAACAGAACTGATGTTTCTTTCAAAATATTTTTGGGTGATTTTATGGATATGTGAAGATGGTCATTGAATGATTAGTTTGGATATTATTAACTGAATTTATAAGAAAATTTGTATTATCAAATGATTATTTGGATTCATCTTGAAATTTTTAGTTTCTTAATGGTTCCTTTTGGCTAGTATGGAACATTGATAAAATAGGATCTTCCTTAAATGATGTGTTTCCAAGTGGTCACATTTTATTATCATTGAATGGTTGTTTTTTATGTGAAGTGATGCAATGTATAGATTGGCACATTTTTATGTCTAGGAAATTATTTATGGAACACATGTGATGTGTGGTCCCATTGGTAATCATGTTGTGTTTAGAGAAATGTATTGAAAACATGTTAGCTTGAAGGCCTAATTGGAATATTTTGATTTTTCATAACCCAATTTTGGTTATGGAAAATGGTGGTTTTCATGTGAGATGTAATAATTAGATGAACCAGATATGGAATGATATGACTTTTCATGTGGGTTTTTGATTACTTGTCTTATGTTCTTACCCCACTATACCTTAAGATGGAATTCCCTCTAGTGGATCATTTACGGGATAACAGTTGGTTTTATAATATGTTTGTAAACTTCTAGAACATGGTATGTGTTCCCCTCTAGTGGATCATACATGAGGACACTGTGGGTTTTCATTTTTATACAAGGTTTCACCATTTACCTTTTATCATGGGATTTTGGAGAATTATATAGAGGGTCGAGTGATGGTTGCATGTCGAATATGATTAGATAGGTTGATACCACCTATATTTTCAAAGATTCATCTGGTATATACCACTAGTCTATGTTTTAGAGAGAGGTCAGTTGATTATTGACATTAATATGGCACCATATTCCAACATGTGAGTCCTAATAGAGAACTTCTTGAGATATCTTGTAGATATGATTAAGAAATTTCAATGATTTACTACCCCTGTTTTCTATTTTACTCTTGTGGTGTGATGGTTACTAGAATTACTTATTTATACTGGATTTTTTTCTTACATTCTTCATAGTGTCTTTTTGATCACAAGGTATAAATTTTCATTTGGGATTTGTTTAAGAATTGGGTTTTGAAAGGTGGAATTGTTTTTGAAATTTAATGTTTTGTGTGTTTTAAAGAAGTGGACATCATCGGAGTTTTGGGATTAGTTGTTCAAAAAATATTCATATTTTCTAATTTTATTTCATACTAGTGTCTGTGGAGTATTTTGGGAATGTAAATTCTTAGAATTTATTTTGGTTTCTTATATACATGTATAATCTCAAACCTTACTTTTTCCACTCAGTGTCAGCAAACCTAGGTTGCTTTATAGGTTTAGGTTTCTAGTTTGGTTCAACTTTGGGGTACGTTGGTCTTGTGGTTGGTGGTGACCAAGAGGTCACATGTGGATCTTGTTGTGTTGTTAACTTTTAGTTTTTCTTTCAGTTTTTATTTTTTCACTAGCTATTATACTTGAATTAGTTTGTATATTTATAAACCTTTATTTTGTGGATTTTGTTACGTGTTATGTTTTTTGTTATTTTGATCCTGATTTTCAAATTGGATAAAACGTTATCATTGGATTATTTTGATTCCCAATACTGGTTTGATTCCTATGGGCATTGGGAACCCCCTTCCAGCCTTGTCTCGAGCAAGTTTGGGTGTCAGGTTAGATAGAATCCTAACCGGGTTCATGATAGCTCAAGGGGATGTTATGATTTTTATTACAATCCACGCAAGTGGAATTCATGATGTGTATTAAATAAATTCTAATAGTGATATTATTTTGTTGAATGATTAAATTTTGGAAAACATGTGAATTACATACCTTTTAATGTTTACATGATGTGAAACTGGAATGATTCCATCTTTTATGTTATTTTTCATTGTAGTTTTCATTAATTTGGTAGCACCTAAATATATCTAATTTCGGAAAAGCACTTGGTTCCATGATATAATCTTCTATCCCCCTTCCTCTCTTTTTTCGTAGGTTCTAGTGTATCCTCATTTTTGATCTATAGTGAATTCATCTTCTTTCCCATATTTTAATTTCATTCTCTTCTTGGGTATTCACATTGTAGAAGTTGTTTTAGTGGGGGTATGATTTGGGATACATTTTAATGGATATTTTTTGTGGTTTAGGTTAATTATCTATACTAAAGTTGAAATTGTGGTTTCTCGGAATTTCTTCTTCTCCCTATGGTTTGCAGGGAGATCATACATCTTTTTTGAGGAATGGAATCCACCAGTTATCTTTTTTGTGTATCATGTGGGAGGGTTTTTCTTCTATATATCAATGGAAGATGGATATTATATCTTAATTAATGATAAAAATAAGAAATTTAATTTTAAAGAGAATAAGGGAATGATTATTATTCCTTTATAGATTTGAGGTTTTTATGATCTCACTTATTTTATGGGCTTGATACCCAACATAAAATTATGGTCATTGGGGGATTTTTCTTTTCTGTATGATATGTGTTATTACTATTACGTTTTATAGGATTTTTTTATATCCGCCTAAAATTGAAATCGGATAACCACTTATATTTGGTTAATGGAATGGTTCCCCCAGATTATATATTATGTGATAATATCCCAAAAATATTTTGTAATGTGATAAAAGAACCTTTTTAAAGTATATAATATGAAATGGATAGGTCGTTATGTGTGGTTTTGTATGTGGGATGTCAATGTGTTATTGTGATGCGATGATCATTTTATTTGTGGTTTGGGAATATAGGGATGATGATTTGAAGGCTATTCTATTGGGGCAGTGATCTTGTGGTTGTTTGGGCATTATTTTTGGGAGTTCATGTGGTAATACTTTGGTAGATATTTTAGAGTGATGTGGTTTTGGTTTTTTCCATGTTGGTAGGGCAGAAAGAGGCTATGTGATGGATATTATGGGATACATGTAATGTATGGTTTTGTTGTGGTAGATGCTCAGGTAGTGATTGAATAACTATTTAAAAATGTTTGAACTGGTTGGGGTTTTGGTTTGGATTAGTAGAAGAAAATGAATAATGAATAAATAAATGGTGGTTTTGGGTTTAATGTGGATGACGGTTAACAGAGACATGAATTGGATGGATAATGGGATTTAATTGGTAATGAAAAATTTTTATTCTAACTTATGTGGTTTTATGAATTTAGACGTGGAATTAAAAGTGATTATGGTGCGGGTTGGTTTGTTTTCGGTTTAGAACCCATAGATTGGGTTTCTATGTGGCTAATTGCACATAATATTATATTCCTTGTGATTTATATACCCAACCACAAATTCTGAGAATAATATATTGATACCTTTGTAGTCACGCAGTGGGTATTTTCCCAACATTTGATGAGGAGGATAGTTTACAAGGTAACCACTTATTCCCTCTATCTCTTTAAGGAGATGTAGGTATTTCATAGGTTGTGAAGGTTGGTGGTCTAATAGTGCACTGGATGGGTTTTTTGATTGACTGAGTGTCTTCTACTGAGATGTGATTTGGTCGTTCTTATAGGAGAAACAAGCCCAATTGAGTTCATGTGATATTGGACGTAGCCTAGGTGTTTGTGGGTAGGATGAGACGGTTTAATGTGTCTTATGTTGGTGGTCATTCTTGTAATGACCCATACTTTTTAAATGATTTTTTTCCTAGAAATGTTCCTGGTATTTCATTCTAAAACCATGTCTCTTTAATAATGAAGTTTTATTTATCGAGTTTAATGGGAAATGTGACCATGGATATTTGATGTTTATATGACCATTTCTGAAATATGACATTTGGTCAATATGACCATTATATATTATACTCTTTGTAAAAATTTTAATATTATAACTAGATCTTATAATTAGAAATATAAAATAATTATTTGTGCATAATGATGAAGTGATGGCCTCAAGAAATAGATTCCGGATGTAGGATTCTCATTTTCTAGAACATGAGAGGGAGGTAATGTCACTAGGCTATTCCCATTTCCAAGCCCATGCAGAGCGTCAATTAGTGAATCTGGAAAACAATTATACTTCCAGTGAATATCAAGTTAGTGGAAATTATCACTAAAGCATTTTAAGTTGAGCCACCACATTAATATACCACTATTTCAAATCTTACCCATATGTTATAGGTAAGAACCCAGATCTTCTTTCTCAGGTATGTTTTTTATGGTAGTTTTTTAGAAAAAGAGGAATTTCTGGAAATTTGGTAGTACACGCCTTATATATTATGAGTACATTCCATGTACTTTATGAGTACATTCCATGTACTCGGTTTTCGATGGTAGCCGTGTGCTGGCCATGTAGCAGCCTTGCACATGTCCATGTGGGGATAACCTGGAGGTCGCTTAAGGCGGAGTACAGAAATTTCAAGTACACGCCAAGTACTTCAAAAGTAAATGCCATGTATTTTATTTTATTTTTCATTAAACGCACCGGGGTCGCGTCTAATCGACATAAAAACTCCCTCCTTCATTTGTCTCATCCAGGAGCACCACACTGCCACAGATCTTCAACGAACCACCGAGTGAGTGTCCGTCCTCCGAATCAAACATTGTCGGTTGCATTGGATTCACATCGGTGAGTTATCTTTCCTCATAGAGCACCATCTTCTAATTTCTCCTCTCTCTAGATATATCGTGGTTCGAAAATTTTAGACGTTTTTGTAGATCAAGCGCATTCTAGGTCGATCAAAGGTCCAACACCATAGTATATTTATCTCAAAACACCAAGGTAAGTGGTTTGTGACTTTATGTAATTTCTTTTGAGTTTTATGTGAAAAAATTGATAATACCCATGAACGGGGTATTGTTCATTTACCTTTTTAGCCCTATTTTTGGTAGGACATGATTTTATGCTTTAGTAGAGGTTATATGGATATGAATAGGGTTGATTTCTATGTTTTGGATGTGGATTACCATGCATGTTCTTTTTACGACTCTTAGGTCCTACATTGCATTTTTTGTTGCCTTGCCTATTTTCCCATGCCTACTGTTGTAGGGGGTGTTGTTTTATGCCATGCTTGATATATTGTAGACTGATTATACAAGTATTTATTGATGTTTACATTGGCTGTATTGCATTTCTATACTCATTTACTTACACAGGTCCGTGAGAAACTGGTGTCGAAGACAATAAGGGGAATTGACCAAGTAAGATTCCTTAGAGATTCTGTGAACTATTTTAGAATATAAGGGGGATTGACCAAGTGAGCTTTCTCAGAGAGTCTATGATCACATTACGCTATAGGGGGAATTGACTAATAGAGCTTCCTCAAAGATTCTTTGACCACTTGGGGATATAAGGGGAATTGATCGTGTCAGCTTCCTTAGAGTGTATTTTTAAACGCATGGGACTATAATGGGAATTCACTGAGAGAGATTCCTCAAAGAGTCTCTGTAGTATCCTTATTTGGATTGAACAATAAGGGTTAGGCTGAGAGTAATACCTAGAGGGTTCTCTATTTATTTTTTGTCGTTGATGTATAAAACCGATTGCATTGAAACTGTAGGACTGATTTCTACTGAGTACTTCCTTGTATATTGCTTTATTTTTTTATTATCTTCCATATATTCACTGACTATTAGGCATAGATCGTTTGGTGATTTCCTACTAGGATTTAGTCTCACACCTTGTTTGGGCTATGAATTTGGGCCCAAACAGATTATATTGTTGCATGTATAGATAATGGAAAGCGCCTTTCTACATTATGTACCTAAAATTGTTTGGAGTTTGAGAGAATGAGACCAAGTTGAGGCTTGTGATGCTGAGGAGTTGTTTATCTATTTACATTTGTAATTTGTCTTAGTACTATTATGTATTCTAATATTTTGATGTGTTTGGTTGTTTTTTTAGACATATGTACCATGAATTATTTTTATATATATGCACTCTAGTGGTTTATTTCCTAAGACTTCATTTGTTTACTTTCGTATGGATTATTTTTTATTCCTCTCTTGCTATCTGTTTTTTTATCTTCCTCTGAGTTACACTAACAATGAGGGAATATCTTTCCCACTAACACACCCAATTCCATTGCTGCTAGTCTGAAGCCTCTGGCGTTAAGGGAAATTCGCTTGTGGTCATGTCACCAACCGGGAACATGGCGCCTCTGGGTGGCTTCTGGAACCGGGATGTTACAAAGTGGTTTCAGATGGATTCTTTTCTTCTTGACTTAAGGTTTGGAGCCTATTTCCATGGATAGGATGTAATTGGTACTTGGAAATAAGTTGTGCTCACTAGTAGCAAACCTGTGTATAGGGAAAAGCCAATCTACATAATTTAATTGCAATTTTTTCTTTTGTTGCAATTATTACAGTTAATTTGATTTCACTTTGAGTGATTCTCATTATTTGTGATGTTATTGATGATGTTATTGATGTTTAATTTATTTTGAAACCCGATGAGATGAGGGTCTGCCATCCCATGCATCATATAGGCACTTGGTAGGGATCACATGTCATGCATTCTTTCCATGCCATATAGGGTGCATTAGCAATTACATGTTTTTGTGATATGTATTGTGCTATATATGCATGTGTTTGCGATAGTTTCAGTGATATAAAAACTTTTTTTTTGAGAGGGAATTTTTTTTAAGGTTGTGTTTGAATGAATTCCAAACATTCATTCTTGAGTTGTTATAGGCCCTCATGGACCGTAATTTGGAGGATCATTTCCCTGTTTTGCTAGCTATAACATGTATAAATTCCAAACATTTATTTACATTAAGTAAGGTCCCTCATGGAACGGAATTTGGAAAATCGATGTTTGTTTCAGTGTTTTCTGGGTTCCGAAGTAGTTTTTGAGGCTTACTGTCCGGAAAAACCTTGAATACACGCCGTATAGTTTTGACTACACGCCATGTGTTCTTCTATTTGGGAAGATACTATTTTTCATAATTACATTCCATGTAATTTATGTACATTACATGTAGTCTATAACCATGTCATAGGCTCTATGGGAAGAGACACAGGATAGGGAAATTCATATCGGAACACATCGTGTACCGGTTATACATTCCTTGTAGGGCTGACCCAGTTTCTTCCCGTGTGACTAATAACTCAGACAAAGAAACCTTAGGTGATACATGTCGTGTCAGTTTTAAACACATCGTTTCATGTAATCTTGCAATCCATCCGTATAACAAACAACACGGGTCAGTGTTTACTTTTCTAGTACACGCCATGTCCGTATGGAACACGTCGTGTAGTTTCATCTGAGTACCTGACCGTGTCATGAACAACAAAGGTCAGTGAAGCTCGGATAGTACACACCATCTCTGGAACAAACATGATGTGTAACCCTTTTCTAAGGGGAGCAGTGTGGCTTAGCCTTGTAGAAGGAGTCAGGCGAGGGAATAAAATTCAAGAACACGTCCTGTAGATATTATAGACACTATGTAGTATTGTTTTGTATAGTTTGAATGATATCTTTCTATGGTTCCCATCTTATTTTTCCAGTTCTTAGTCCTTGATGATCATAATCTATGGTGTGTGATTTCCCTTGTAGTGTCATGCCACAATGACGTCCTTCGGTTGTACGCCAATTGCGAGCCGATGATCAGACACTGGATATGGCAGATCAGGGACAGCTAGTTGATCCTCCAATTGTACCAGTCATGGAACTAGTAGTTACACATGACAAAGGGGTTGATTCAAAATTTAGGGATTGATTTATGAAGATGATGTAGACCTTCTAGGGAGTGCCTCCTCTTACATCATTAATGGCAGAATGGATGAGGGTTAAAACATTACTATTAGATTTTTTTGATTCCCAACACTAGTTATCATCATGTGGGGATTGATAATTACCTTAGATACTAGTATTGTGATGGTTTGATTGTTGGGTTGGAGTGAATCCTATCTTGGTTAATGAGAAAATGGTATTAGAGGGGGATCGTGTTATTTGGGGTTTTAGGTGGATCAGAGATGAGGATTTTATGGACTCGATAGGTTGGTATGGGAATAAATTCATAAACCCTTGATCATTTACATCCTCAAGTTTCTACGGGCGGTTCAAGAATTGAGCTTTTTGTTTTTGTTTTTTTAGTATGGATGAGGAATAAAAATATAGTTGATTGTTTTTCACGTAATGATCTCAACTAGAGTAGTGACCCATGTGGTGTTTGAGTACATGGTTCATGGTCTTCTTAGTTTTTATAGCTTACTTTTGACACATCCCACTATCCATGTCACCGAGTAAGGCATGACAACTACTTCCTTATTCAGGTATTCTGGTGTCGGTTATGTTTTGTTTTCATTTTTGTTAGTGTGAGTGGGATTTTAAAAATAAAATGAATTTTTAGAAAATTATATTTTAAAAACAAAAATGATTATTTATAATGATTTTTGTTGTAAAAGTGTAATTCTGGGTTTGTATTAGTTTATAAAATGGGTTGTATTATTTTGGTGGTGTCCTTGGAAGGATTTGGATTTGGAAATAGAATGAAAATAGTGTTTTTTGGAAATAAGATTTTTTTGTTTTGTTTGTAGTTTTGGATAAAGATCCTATTTTGTGTAGATATTTTTTATATGTTTCCAAATTATGTTGATTATATCCATGTTCCCCTTGATTTTTTATTATATGACACCCACAAAGATTCACAATGTTACTAGTGGGACTTGCCTAGTTTTTGGTTTCTCACAGTTATTGAATAACTTTCATGGTGATTGTGTTTAGATTGAGGTATTGTAATGGATTTAGGCTGTTCAAAGTGTATACATATTATAGGTATATATCTAAGCTATGAGTTTTTATGCTATTATGCGTTTGTTTGAGGGTTTATATTTGGATCTATGGAATGTGATTTCTCTATAATAATTGCAAGTTGGGATGACATGGGATATGTTTATTACCACATTCACATGAGGGATTGTAGCTGTAGAGGTGAAGGTGAATAAAGTGGCATATTTCATGAGTATTCCTAATGTAAAGGGGAAAATTAAGGCTTATGTTGATCACTTGAAGAAGCTAGTATTTATTTCATGGAGGTAACATTACAGAATCAGTTGTAAACTCCTCTATTAATTTGGGGCCTTCATTTTGTGATCCAAGAGATAGTTCTCTAGTCTAATTATATTTGTTTCAAGAAATTAGGGGGGGAAATCATTAATAATTTTGATCTTAGGGTTTTGTTGGTGATGATTGAAAACAAGTGTTATTTGTAGTTCATGAAGGTTCTCCATCTAGGGTTATTAGTGTTCCATAAGATTCAATTTCTAAGAAACCATTATTGTCCTCTTCAACTTCTCACTTGTGAAATGGTTTTCTTTTGTGCTTTTTGTTAAATCATTTATGGAATTCATAGCCTTCTTATCATAATTCTCCATATATATGTCATAGTTTTTTCCCTTTGGGTCATTTGGAGATGTTTTGTATGAATTATTTCTAGAAGAACAATCCTGATTAAAGGATTTCAACTCCAGAATATGGGGAATTAGATGCATTTTGACTTATGGGCTCCAGCCATAGGGTCGGGAGTTAATCTTTTCACATATTCTGGAATCTTCAAATGTATGGGAAAACATTTTTATGTAATAGTTTTTGTACCTATTTTGTGGACCTCTTTATTTTTTTAAGGACATCTTAAATGTGAATTGTTTGTGTAATTCGTTATCTTGGAACACTTATGGGTCGGGTCTTTCAGATGCAATACTTTGATTATTTCTTCTATAATGAGTGGGATTGTCCATTTGTGGATGAGTTATGGTTTTAAATTGTTATTTTTTAGGAGATGGATCAATATTTTGGAGATGATAATTTTTGGTTCTGTATATTTTCTGGTCTCAATATCATCATAGAGTTTTTCCTTTTTGTGGGGAAATATTTTCGTTCAAATTGAGAATTCCCATGTTGGTTCGACAATGGTGGAGTTATTATGAATGATTGTATATGGTGGTGGTGTTTTATATATTTCACAGAGATGATTGGGTAGGTTCATGTATTGAGTTTCAACATTAGCCTTGTCCGAAGACATTCCAAGGAGCCATTTATGATCATATGGTGCAGATAAACCCCATGTTAATAATTATCCTTTTCATGGTGGTATCTCTGAGTGTTGATTGGGTGAGATTTGATTATTGAAAGAATACACCATGGTTTGTGGTTCCCCTTGGATTCATTCAAATTTTGGAATAATCTATGTTCCTTGTATGTTTTGGTCACATTATGGAAGAATAAATTGATTGTGGTGGGGGTGAATTATCACAACCTGAACATAGATTCTATTTTTTATTACATTATTAGATTTGGTTATTTTGGTTGGGGATCATGCTGAGTTCCTTCCTCAGATTCTTTTAGTTTTTTATGTTTCGGGGGGATTTTTTTTCTTATACAAGGTTTGTCTGCATGGTTTTTGGGTTAATAATGTGACTAGTTAAGCTAGAGGCTTTTCCAATTCATTTTATTCCTCCATAGTTTGTCTTATACTATTGTATAATGACTTGTGCCCAAATATGATGGTTAGTGGATAAATTATGCATCTTGGTTCATGTGTCTATACCAAGAAGTATTATTTCCGCATGGTTAGTAAAAATCTTGTATAAAGTGTGCCAGGATGATCTATATTTTTAGCAGTGGCATTTAAAATTGTAGGAATTACGTTAGAGAAATTGTGCGGCTACCTTTTTGGGTTTCCATTTTATCCAATACGGTGCGCAAGGTTGGTACATTATTTTTCAAAACTTACAAACCTAGGGACAAACCAAGGATATTAAAATTGTGAAATTACGCATCTCCCCACCACTGTTTTAACCCCATTTCAGGATTTTCCTCCCCTATTCAACCTAGGAACGTCATGGGTCATCCATGATCCTATAATATTTACCTCATTCCTTAATGTAATATTTTTTGTGGTTCATAGGTGAGATTCCTTGTCTTTTGGCCAATTTTTTCTTCTCCTCTTCCTTCTACTTTGGTTCCACGGTTTCTCATGTTGTATTTTTCATCTTGGATGAATCCTAAGGTTTATAGTTGATGTGCCGTTTGATTTATTTGATGGTAGTGTGTGTACATTTTGTCTTGGGGTGTATTATTCCTTCTCAGGTTGTTTCTTCACATTTGCACATTGTTGAGGTAGGTATTTCATTGTATTTCCCTTCTGTCACATTCAATTAATGCAAAAATATTACATTAATGATTTTAAAATCCTACAATCATTCTTTTTATTTGTCAGTATGAGTTTTAATTGTTTTTTATGATAAAAAATTGGTTCTAAATTGTTTTCAATGGGTTTCTTGAATAATTCCTATATATTAAATGTATGCAATATGTTTTATGCAGTACCAATTTATCCTAAAAAGTTAAATTGGGTGTTTTGGGTGGATTTTTCCCTTCATTATATTCTGATAAATAGTTTGGATTATGAATTGGATGAGGTATGTAGAGATTTTAGATTCTTATGTGTTTCTATCAGTTTTGTTCTGAAAGGAACAGATCATTCTTTCAAAAAAGATTTGGGTGATTTTATGGATATGTGAATATAGTCATTGAATGACTAGTTTGGATATTATTAACTGAATTTATAAGACAATTTTTATTTTTAAATGACTTTTTTGATTCATCATGAAATTTTTCGTTTCTTAATGGTTTCTTTGGGCCAGTATGGAACTTCAATAAAATAGGCTCTTCCATAAATGATGTGTTTCCAAGTCATCACATTTTATTATTAAATTTTGGTTTTGATTTGAAGTGATGCGAATTATATATTGTTACATTTTGATGTCTTGGAAATTAGTTATGGAACTCATGTGATGTGTGGTCCCATTGGGAATCTTGTTGTGTTTAGCGAAATGGATTGAAAACTTGGGTAGCATGAAGGCCCAATTGGTATATTTTGATTTTTCATAACCCTATTTTTGTATATGGAAGATGGTTGTTTCCATGTGAGATGTAATAGTTATATGAACCTGATAGGGAATGATATGGCTTTCAATGTAGGTTTGGGATTACATGTCTTATGTTCGTACCCCACTATACCTTGGGATGTCATTCCCTCTAGTGGATCATTTAAGGGATAGAGGTTGGTTTTAGAATTTGTTTTTAATCATCTAGTATAGGGTATGTGTTCCCCTCTAGTGGATAAAACATGAAGACTTTGTGGGTTTTCATTTTTATACAAGGTTTCCCCATATACCTTTTATCATGGGATTTTGGAGAATTATCTAGATGGTCAAGTGATGGTTGCTTGTTGAATCTGATTAGATAGGTTGATACCACCTAGATTTTCTAAGAGTCATCTGGTATATACCACTAGTCTATGTTTTAGGGAGAGTCCAGTTGATTATTAACATTGATACTGCCCCATATCCTAACATGTGTGTCCTAATAGAGAACGTCTTGAGATATCTTCTATATATGATTAAGAAATTCCAATGATTTACTACGCCTATTTTCTGTTTTACTCTTGTCGAATGATTTTTATTAGCCTTACTAATTTATACTTTCTTTTTTTCCCATACATTCTTCGTAGTTCCTTTTTGTTCACAAGGTATACATTTTCATTTGGGATTTGTTTACGAATTGGGTTTTGAAAGGTGGAATTGTTTTTGAAAATTAATGTAATGTGAGTTTAAAAAAAAGAAAATCATTGGAATGTCTGGTTCGGTTGTTCAAAAAACTTCATATTTTCTAAATTTATTTCAAACTACTCTATGTGGACTATTTTGGGAATGTAAATGCATGGAATTTATTTTTGTTTTCTTATATACATGTTTAAGCTCACACCATACTATTTCCACTCTATGTCAGCAAACCTATGATATTTTCTAGGATTAGGTTTATAGTTCGCTTTAACATTGGGGTAGGTTGGTCTTGTGGTTGGTGGTGACCAATAGGTCACATGGAGATCATGTTGTGTCGTTCAGTTTTAGTTTTTCTTTTAGTTTCTATTTTTTAATGAGCTATTGTACTTGAATTAGTTTCTATTTTTATAAACATTTATTTGATGTATTTTGTTATGTGTTAAGTTTTTTCTATTTTCATCCTGATTTTCAAATGGGATAAAACATTATCATTTGATTATTATTATTCCCAATACTATTTTGATTATCGTGGGCATCGGGAACCCCCTTCAAGCCTATTCATGAGTAAGTTCAGGTGTTAGGTTATATAGAATCCTAGCCAGGTTCTTGACAGCTTAGGGGGATGTTATGATTTCGATTACATGCCATGAAAGTGGAATTAATGATGTGTATTAAATAAATTCTAATTGTGAAATTATTTTGGTGAATGATGAGATTTTGGAAAACATGTGAATTGCATACCTTTTAATGTTTACATGATGTAAAACTAGAATGATTCCAGCTTTTATGTTCATTTTCATAGCAGTTTTTATTAACTTGGTAGCACCTAAAGATATCTAATTTTGGACAAGAACTAGGTTCCATGATATGATCTCCTATCCCCCTTCATCTCTTTTTTCATAGGTTCCGGTGTATCCTCATTTGTGATCTTTGGTGAGTTCATCTTTATTCCCATAGTTTAATTTCATTCTCATCTTTGGTATTCCCTTTGTAGAAGTTGTTTTAGTTGCGGTATGATTTGGGATACATTTTAATGGATATTTTTTGTGGTTTAGGTTAATTATATATACTAAAGGTGCAATTGTGGTTTCTAGGAATTTCTTCATCACCCAATGGTGTGCAGGGAGATCATACATCTTCATTGAGGAAAAGAATCCTTCATTTATATTTTTTGTGTATCATGCAGGAGGGGTTTTCTTCTTATTTGTCAATAAAAGATGGATATTATATATTAATTAAAGATAACAATGGGAAATTGAATTTTAATGAGAATAAGGAAATTATAATTATCCCTTCATAGTTTGAGGTTTTTATGATCTAATGTATTTTATGGGCTGGATACCCAACTTAAAATTATGGACGTGGGGGGATTTGTCATTACTGGATGATATGTGTTATGTCTACTATGTTTTATGGAATTGTTTTTATTTCCCCCTAAAATTGAAATTGGATAACCAATTATATTTGGTTAATGGAATGGTTCCACCAGATAATAAATTATGTGATAATATCCCAGAAATATTATGTAATGAAAGAGAAGACACTTTTTAAAGTATATAATATTAAATGGATGGGTTGTTATGTGTGGTTTTGTATGTGAGAAAGAAATGTGTTATTGTGTTGCGATGTTCAGTTGATGTGTGGTTTGGGAATATAGGGATTATGATTTGATGGTTGTTCTATTGGGGAAGTGATGTTGTTGTTGTTTGGGCATTATTTTAGGGAATTCAAGTGGTAATAAATTAGTAGATATTTATGAGTGATGAGGTTTTGGATTTTTTCCATGTTGGTAGGACAAAAAGGAGGATATGTGATGGATATGAAGGGATACTTGTGGTGTATGGTTGTGTTGTGCTAGATGTTCAGGTAGTGACTGAATAACTATTTAATAATGTTTCAACTGGCTGGGGTTTTGGTTTGGATTAGGGGAAGAAAATGAATAATGAATAAATAAATGATGGTTTTGGGTTTAATGTGGATGATGGTCAATAGAGACATGAATTGGATGGATAATTGGATTTAGTTGGTAATGAAAAATGTTTCTTCTAACTTATGTGGTTTTATGAATTTAGAGGTGTAATAAAAAGTGATAATGTTGTGAGTTTCTTTTTTTTAGTTTTGAACCCATAGATTGGGTTTCTATGTGGATAAATGTATATAATTTTATATTAGATTGTGATTTATATACCCACACATTAATTATGAGAATAATCTATCGATACCTTTGTAGTCACGCATGGGGTATTTTCATAACATTAGATGAGGAGGATGGATGTCTACGTAACCAATGATTACATCTATCTCTTCTAGGAGAGGTAGGTTTTTCAGAGGTTGTGATGGTTGGTGGTCTGATAGTGGACTAGATGTTTTTTGTGATAGACTGAGAGTCTTCTACTGAGATGTGATGTGGTCGTGCTTATGGGAGCGACAATCCCATCTGAGTTCATGTGATATTAGAAAAAGCCTATGTGTTTGTGGGTAGGATTTGATGGTTTACTGTGGCTTATGTTGGTGGTCATTCTTGTAATGACCCATACATTTTAAATAATATTTGTTTCCTTGAAATGTGTTGGGAGTTTCATTATAAAACCATGTCTATTTAATAATGAAGTTGTATTTAGCAAGTATAATGGGATATGTGACCATTGATATTTGACGTTTATATAACCATTTATGAAATATGACATTTGGTCAATATGACCATTATACACTATAATCTTGGTAAAAATTTTAATATTATAACTAGATCTTCTAATTAGAAATATAAAATAATTATTAGTGCATAATGAAGAAGTGATGGCCTCAACCAATAGATTCTGGATGTATGATTCTCATTTTCTAGAACATGGGAGGGGGTAGTGTCACTGGGGTATTCCCATTACCAAGCCCATGCAGAGCTTCAATTAGTGAATATGGAAATAAAATATTCTTACAGTGAATTTCAAGTTAGTAGAAATTTCCACTCAAGAATTGTAAGTCAAGCCACCACATTACTCTACCAATATTTCACATCATACCCATAGGTTGAAGGTAAGAACTTGGATCTTCTTTCTCAGGTATGTATTTCTTTTTTTTGTTTGTTTTTTAGAAAAAGAGGAATTTCTGGAAATTGTTTTAGTACAAGCCTTGTGCATTATGAGTACATGCTATGTACTTTATGAGTACATTCCGTGTATTCGGTTACTGCTAGTAGCCATGTGCTAGCCATGTAGAACCCATGCACACGACCATGTGGGGATCACCTAGAGGCCACTTCAGTTGGATTATAGAAATGGAAAGTACACGCCGTGTCCATCAAAAGAAAATGCCATGTATTTTATTTTTTTCATTAAACGCACCGGGGTCGCTTCTAGTCGACAGAAACACCCCTTCCTTCGTTCGTCTCGCCAAGGAGCACCATACAGCCATAGATCATCAATGAACCAATGAGTGAGTGTCTGTCCCCCGAAGCCAACACTGTCAGTTGCATTGGAATCACATCGGTGAGTTCACTTTCCTCATAGAGAACCATCTTCTGATTTCTCCTATCTCGAGAGAAATCGTGGTTTGAACGTTTTAGATGTTTTCATAGATCAAGCGCATTCTAGGTCGATCAAAGGGCCGACGCTAGAGTATATTGATCTCCAAACACCAAGGTAGGTTGTTTATGACTTTCTATAATTTTTTTTTGAGTTTTATGTGCAAAAATAGAAAATACCCATGAACGGGGTATTGTGTGTTAACTATTTTAGCCCTATTGTTGGTTTTCCATGCTTTTATGCTTCAGTAGTGGTTATATTGATATTAATAGGGTTGATTTATATATTTTGGATGTGGTTTCCCATGCATGATATTTTTACGACCATTTGGTCCTACTTAGCCTTTTTGGCCGCCTTGCCTGTTTTCCCATGCCTACTATTGTAGGGGGTGTTGTTTTATACCATGATTGATATGTTGTAGACTAATTATCCAATTAGTTATTTTTGTTTACATTGTCCATATTTAATTTCTATACTCATTTACTTACACATGTCTGTGAGAAACTGCGGTCAAAGACTGTAAGGGGAATTGACAGAGTGAGATTCCTTAGAGAGTCTTTGAACTATTTTAGACTATAAGGGGGATTGACCGAGTGAGATTCCTCATAGATTCATTGATCACTTTAGTCTATAAGGGGAATTTAATGAGAGAGATTCCTCAAAGAGACTTTTACCACTTGGGGCTATAAGGGGAATTGATCTTGTCCGCTTCCTTAGAGAGTATTTTTAAACACATGGGACTATAATGGTAATTGAATGAGAGAGATTAATAAGAGAGTCTCTATAGTATCCTTGTTTTTATTGAACCAGAGTGGTTAGTATGTGAGTAATACCCAGAGGGTTCCCTACTTATTAGTTGTCATTGATGTATAAAACTGATTGCATTGAAACTGTATGACTGGTTACTTTTGAGTACTTCCTTGTTTACTGCTTTATTTTTTATTACCTTATATATATTCACTGACTGTTAGGAACAGATCATGTGGTGATTTCCTATTGGGATTTAGTATCACACCTTTTTTTCTCTATGCATTTGGGCCCAAACAGATTATATTGCAGAATGTACAGATAATGGAAAGCGCCCTTCTACTTCAGGTACTTGAAATTGTGTGAAGGTGGAGAGCATGAGACCAAGTTGAGGCTTGTGATGCTGAGGTGCTGTTTATCTATTTTATTTTTTACATTTTCTTTGGACTATTTTTTATTCTAGTATTTTGATGTGTTTTGTTATTTTCCTTGAAATATGTACCATGGATCATTTATATATATATACACTCCAGTTTTTTATTTCATAAGATTTTTATTGTTTAATTTTGAATGGATTATTGCTACTTCTGCTTTTGTTATCTATTTTTTTCTCATCCTCTGTGTTACACTTCCAATGAGGGAATATCTTGCCCACTAACACACCCATGGTCCTCACAACTAGTCTGAAGCCTCTGGCATTAGGGGAAAATCACTTGAGGCCATGTGACCAAACGGGTACATGGTGCCTCTAGGTGGCTTCTGGAATAGGGATGTTACAAAATGGTGTCAGATGGATTCTTTTCTTCTTTTCTTACTGTTTGGAGCCTATAGAAATGGATAGAATGTAATTGGTACTTGGTAATAAGCTCTTCTCAGGAGTAGCAATTCCGTGTATAGGGAAAAGCCAATCTAACCCCATTTAATTTCAATTTTTTCTAGTATTTCAATTATTACAGTTGATTTGGTTTCACCTTGACTTATTCTCATGTTTTTTGAAATTATTGTTGATGTTATTGATGTTCTATTTATTTTTCAAACTGATGAGATGAGGGTCTGCCATCTCATTCATCATATAGGCACTTTCTAGGGATCACATGTCATGCATTCCTTCCATACCATATAGGGTGCATTAGAAATTGAATGTTTTTGTGATATGTGTTGTTATAGATATGCATGTTTCTGTGATTGTTTCTGTGATAAAAATACTTGTGATTTGATATGGTATTTTTTGTGTAAGTTTTTGTTTAAATGAATGAGAAACATTCGTTCTTGAGGTGTTATAGGCCCTCATAGACTGGAATTTGGTGGATCATTGCCCTGTTTTGCTAGATATAACATGTATAAATGTGAAACATTATGTTGCAGGAAGTAAGGACCCTCATGGATCATAATTTGGCAATTCGATGTTTGTTTCACTGTTTTCTTGGCTCCGGAGTAGTTTTTGAGGCTCACTGTCTGAAAAAACCTTGAATACACACCGTATTGTTTTGACTACATGCCATGTGTTCTTCTGTTCGGGAAGAAACAGTTATTTATAAGTACACGCCATGTAAGTTATGTACATTCCATGTAGTCACTAACTATGTCATAGGTCATGTGGGAAGAGACACGGGATAGGTAAATTTTCGTGGGAACACATCATGTACCGTTTATACACGGCATGTAGGTTGGACCCTGTGTCTTCTCATGTGGCTAGTAACACAGACGAAGAAACCTTAGTTGATACATGTAGTGTCAGTTTTAAAGACACTGTGTAATGTAATCTTGGAATCTTTCCATGTAACAAACAACACGGGTCCGTGTTTACTTTTCTAGTACACGTCGTGTCCATATGGAACTTGTCGTGTAGTGTCAGCCGAGTAACTGACCATGTCATGAAAAACACAGGTCAGTGAAGCTCGGATAGTACACACTGTCTCTGGAACAAACAAGCTGTATAACCTTGTTCTAAGGGGAGCAGTGTGGCTTAGCCGTGTAGAAGAACTCAGGTAGGGGAAGAAAATTCAATAACATGTCATGTATTTATTATTCACACATTGTAGTATTGTTTTGTAAAATTTCAATGTTTTCTTTCTATGGTTCCCATATTATGTTTTCAGTTCTTATTCCATAATGATCTTAATCTATGGTGTGTGATTGACCTTGCAGTTTCATGCCACCAAGACATCCTTCGGTTGTACACTAGTTGCAAGTCAATGATCAGACCCCAGATATGGAAGATTAGGGACAGCCGGCAGATCCTCCAATTTTTCCAGTCTTGGCACCAGTAGTTATACCTGACACAGGTGCTGATGCACAATTAAGGGAGTGCATTATGATGATGATGCAGACCTTCTAGAGAGTGTCGCCTCTTACCACATAAATGGAAGAATGGACGAGGGTCTTTCAGCTACTACATCCTCCCACCTTCACTTGGGATGGAGGACCTCAGGCTGCAGAGTCACGGTTTGAAGCCACGTTGACGATCTTCAAGAGTTCTATGGTGGGATGTTTTCTCACACGTGGGACACAAGTAGAATATGGTTGGGGATGAGTTTATGTGCATCTTCTATTATTAGTTCTATCCAGAGTCCTTAAGGGCTGATCGAGAATGAGAGTTCATGAGTCTAGAGCAGGGTACACTTTCTATTATGAAGTATTCCTCTCACTTCACAGAGCTGTTTCATTTCACACCTATTCCAGTAGGTGATGAGTTGATCCTTGCAATAAAGTTCGAGGATGGTCTAAGGCATGACATCTTTTCACAGTTGAATATATTCAGGTTGACATCTATCTCCTCTATAGTCAACCAGGTGTTGATCACTTAGTGCAATTTAAGGGATCATTGAGCTGTGAGCCAGGGCGGTTAGGCATCCAGAGTTAGTGATCCTCCATCTAATAGCCGGAAGCGCCATAGGGAGATTGCAGAAGGAGATCAGAGTAGGTGGTATGCATCTTCTGTTAGCTAGGTGGTATGCTACTAGTTCAAGATGAGCGGGAATATGAGTCGACATTTCCCGAGGGACCTGGTGGAGTGTTGATATTGTGGTAATATGGGCCATCTTCAGCACTTTTGTCATATCTTCTCACCAGTATATGGTGATAGGCGTTCTTTTATGACTCCTCATTCTAGAGCAGCACCACCAGTTTCTCAACAATCTAGGAACTAGAGATCTTCCGACTATTCAGGCCGAGGTGGAGGTCATGGCCATTGATTCCAGTCACCTTGTTTTTAGCAACATCAGTGCAGATCATCTCAGAGTGGTCAGGTAGGGTTGTAGGTTCATGGTATTAGCCATACATATTTAGTGGAGCAGACCTAGAGGGAGCATGATCCTGGACCTTATACAGTTTTAGGTATGATCTTAGTTTTGAAATTTTTAGCTTCTACTCTTTTCGATATTGGGGCTTACAATATCTTTATTTGTGTTGCGGTTGTGGAGAGCCTTCAGATCTGCATATTTTCATTTGATAATATCATGAAACAGGACACTCTGTTGGGGACTAGAATGATGAGTGTACATCAATGCAATGATTTCCCTCTAGAGGTTGGTGGGTGTCACTTTTTATGGGACCTCTATGTCCTAGACATGACAAGCTATGATGTGATTCTCAAAATGGGCTGGTTAGTTCCGTTCCAGGTAGTTAATGATTGTTATCGCCGTATGGTGACTTTCTCATAACTAGAGGGAAGATCATGTCCACATAAGGGAGGGTGGGATGTCCAGGTGAACAGAGCGGGACCGAGCATCATCGGTTAGGAGGAGTTACAGCCTAGATTTCTAGTCTATATCTGGATGACTAGGTTTTCTAACATATGGACTTTCCTCCAGTGGTGGATCATTTCAAAGATGTATTTATAGAAGACTTTTCATGTTTTACTCTAGATCATGAGGTAGGATTTTCTATTGATCTTGTTCCTGGGGCGGCACTGGTTTCTATTCCTCCTTACAGGATGGTAGCTCCAGAGTTACAGGAGATCTAGAAGCAGTTAAAGGAGTTACATGCAAAGGGTTTCAATATGACCTTGTAATTATCCTTGGGGTTCACTGGCATGTTTGCGAAAAAGGTGGATGGCACCCCCATACTTTTTATGGATTATTGGAATCTGAACCGGTTGATGTTTAAGAACCGATATCCATTGTCGAGGATTGATGATCTCTTTGATCAACATAGTAGATCCTAGGTGTTCTCAAATATTGACTTGAGATCTGGTTACCATCATTTGCAGGTTAGATCTTCAGATATACCTCTCACAACTTTCTAGAGTAGGTATGGTCTATACGATTATATGGTTATGCAGTTCGGTCACACGAACGTGCCTATATTTTTCATGGTACCGATGAACTGAGTGTTCAATCTATACATGGATTCTTTTGTGGTAGTCTTCATGGATGATATCTTGGTGTACTCTCACACTCAACATGATAATGCCACACATCTTGATATTTTTTTGACTACACTGAGAGAGCATCAGCTATATTCTAAACTCTCAAAATTCAACTTTTGGATAGACCAGATTCACTTCATGTGTCATGTTATCTCAGAGACAGTAGTATTAGTAGACCTAGAGAAAGTGATAATTATAGTTTCCTAGGATCATCCAAAGAACATATTTGAGGTACAGAGGTTTCTAGGGATTTATGGATACTACATTCATTTTTTACAAAATGTTTCACACTTTGTAGCACCACTGACAGGCCTGACTATGAAGGGCGCGTTGTTCTTATGGTCAGATTCTGGTGAGTCAGCCTTTCTGAAGTTCAAAGGGAGGCTGACATCAGCACCGATACCAGTTTTTCTAGTGCCATGAAAGAGCTATAATGTGTATTGTGATTCTTCAGGTATCGGGTTTCAAGCTAGACTTATGCAGGTGGAAGTATTCATTGTGTATGGGTCTCTACAGTTGAGGCCACATGAGAAGAATTACCCGACACACGATCTCAAATTGGCTGTAGTTTTCCATTCCTTGCGCTATTGGAGACATTATCTTCTCGAAGAACATTTTGTGGTTTTCACCAACCACAAGAGTCTCAAGTACATCTTCACTCAATGTGATATGAATTTGAGACAGGAAATCTAGGGTGAGTACCTTTAGTCCTTTGATATTGAGCATGCCTATATGCCTGGAAAAGGCAAAGCAGTGGTCGATGCGTTGAGCAGGAGAACATAGATACAGGCAGTTCAAGAGGCCATTAGTGAGTGGTAGGTTATGGATTTGTTCTCTAAGATTCATTTGTAGATGCACGACAGACAGGGGTATACTTTCTTTCTTTTGTGGATGTTACCTCTACTCTTCTTTATCGAGTGCGATTGAGGTAGCTATTAGAATCAAAAGGATTAGTCCTATGGGGATGTAAGTCAAGAGAGTACCCTATTCTAGGTTGGGCGATAGGAAAGGATCAGATATCTCATTTACAGGGGTGTGTATGGGTGCCTGTATACATACTCGAGGAGATAATGTGGGACATTCATTTGATAGTTTGGGAAGTTCATCCTAGTATCACCATGATGTATCGTGATCTACACTGTCAGTACTGGTTTCTAGGTATGAAGAGAGATGTTTTTGGTTTTTTCATAATGTTTTCCACCTGTCATCAGGTGAAGGAAAAGCATTAGAGACCAGCTGGGCTTTCGCAGAAGTTTCATATTCTCGAGTGGAATTGAAATGATGTCGCGATGGATTTCGTGACAGGTTTAAAGTGTTTGCTTCGAGGGAATGATGCAGTTTGGGTTGTCTTTGAAAGACTCATGAAGGTTTCTCACTTATATCTGATCAAGGAGACCATCAATGTTTATGATCTTGTATGGTTTTAAATCCATGATATAGTTCACTAACATGGAATTACATAGTCCATTGTTTCAAAAAAAGATGCACTTTTTACTTCTTGAGTCTGGAAGGGGCTTTAGAAGGATTTGGGGGCATCGGTACTTTTGAGGACAGCTTACCGTCACCAAACAGATTGCCAGTCCGAGCATATGACACAGGTGCATGAATACATGCTTCATGCATCCATCCTAGATTTTGGAGGTTCTTGGTAGAATCACATACCTCTGGTAGATTGTTTCTAAAACAATATTTTTCAAGAAACTATTCAGATGTCATCTTATGAGGGTTTGTACGGTAGGACCTGTCGATAATCCTTATGTGGGCAGGAGGAATGAGAGGTAGATATGCTAGGACCTCATCGTGTTCAGGAGACCACAGAGCTGATAGAGTTGATTCGGATGAAGATGGCTTCTGCATAGTCTTTATAGAATTCTTATGCTGATTTTCAGAGACGACCTCTAGAGTTCAAGGTTAGGGATCATGTTTTTCTACGTGTCACACCGAGGTTGGGGTACTAGAGGGTTATGAGACAGGGTAATATTTTGATGAGGTACGTCAGACCATTTGAGGTTTTGGAAAGAGTTGTACTGGTCTCATATCGGTTGTAGTTTCCTCAGAGGTACCAGGATATGCATGGCATCTTCCATGTTTCTCAGCTTTGACGTTACTTCTCCGACCCATCTCATGTCTTCCAACCCAAGGAGGTTGAGTTAGAAGTGGATGCATATTTGGAGTATAATCCTATCATTATTGTCGATCTATGTAAGAAAGTTTCTCAGGGCTGGTCTGATCCCCTAGTATGGGTGCTATCACAGCACAGGTGATTACATGATGAGATATGGGAGAGGGATTCGAATGTACGATCAGAGTTGCCAGAGATTTTTGGTTTTTCTTATTCTACACCTCCTTGATAAGGAAATTCGTGGATAAATTTTCTTAAGGGGGGGATGTTTTTAAAACCCAGATCTTCTTTCTCAGGTATGTTTTCCTTTTATGGTCAGTTTTTAGAGAAAGAGGAATTTTCGAAAAAATTTCGAAGTACACGCCGTGTACTCGGTTACTACAGGTAGCAGTGTGCGGACCATGTAGAGGTCATGCACACAGACATGTGGGGATGACATGGGGCTGCTTAAAGCAGAGTAAGGAAATGGAAAGTACAAGTTGTGTACTTCAAAAGTACACACCCTATATATTTTTTCATTAAATGCACTCGGGTTGTGTCTCATCGACCGAAACAGCCCCTTCATTGTCTATATCATCCTCGAGCACTGTGTGGCCACAGATCATAGACGAACCACCAAGAGGGAATCCATCCTCTGAATTTAACACATATGGTTGTGTTTTAATTGCATGGGGGAGTTCTCTTTCCCCCTAAAACACCATCTTCTGATTTCTCCCCTCTTGTGAGATATCGTGGGTTGAATGTTTTAGATGTTTTTGTAGATCTAGCACGTTCTATGTCAATCCAAGGGAGAACAATGGATTATATTGATCTCCCAACACTAAGGTAGGTGGTTTGTGCCATTCCCTAAATATTATTTGAGTTTTATGTGGATAAATTTCCAATACCTATGAACAGGGTATTGTGCGTATACCGTTTTAGCCTTATTGTTAGCCTACCATTCTTGTATACTTGAGTAGAGGTTATTTGGATATCATAGGGTTGATTTATATGTTTTGGATTTTGTCACCCATGATTGTTCTATTTATGACTTTTTGGTCCTATATAGCCTTTTTGGATGCCTTTCCTATTTTCCCATGCCTAGTGTTGTAGGGTGGAGTGTTTTTTTCTGACATGTGTGACAAGTTGTAGACCGATTAGCCACGTAGTTCATCAGGTTTACTTTGGCCGTATTACATTGTATACTCGTTGACTTACATAGGGCCGTGAGAACCTAGTGTAGAGGTCTATAAGGGGAATTGAACGAGTGAGCTTCCTCAGAGAGTCTTTGAACTATTTTAGACTATAAGGGGGATTGACTGAGTGATCATCCTCAGAGAGTCTTTTAGCACATTAGGCCATAAGGGGAATTTACTGAGAGAGATTCCTTAGAGAGACTTTGACCACATGGGGCTATAATGGGAATTGACTGTGTGAGCTTCCATAGAGAGTCCTTGACTACCTTCTACAATAAGGGGAATTGACCATGTGATCATACTCAGAGAGTCATTTCAAATTCATGGGACTAGAAGGGGAATTAAATGAGAGATCTTCCTCATGGTGTATCTATAGTATCCTTGTTTCAATTGAACCTGAGGGGTTAGGCTGAGAGTACTACATAGATGGTTCCCTACTAATTTTCTGAAGTTGATGTATATAACTGATTGCATTGAAACTGTAGGACTGGTTACTGGTGAGTTCTTCCTTGTTTATAGATTTATTTTTTTTACCTACCATATATTCACTAACTATTAGGCACCGATCATGTGGATGTTTCCAACTAGGATTTAGTCTCACACCCTATTCGGGCTATGAATTTGGGCCCATACTAATTATATTGCTACATGTATAGATAAGGGCAAGTGCCCTTCTACTTATGGTACTTGATATGTTGAAGAGCTGGACTGTATGGGACCAAGCTGAGGTGTGCGATGCTAAGGAGTTATTTATCTGTTTTCCTTTATACTTTGGCATAGTAATGTTCCGAATTCGTAGATTGTGAGGTGTTTGGCTGTTTTCTTAGACATATGTACCATGCATAATTTATATATATAGACTCTCCAATTGTTTATTTCTTCAGACTTCTGTTATTTACTTATTTATGGATTATTACTTCTTCTGCTATTGTTATCTGTTTTTTTCAATTACGATGTTTTAATCTGCCAATGAGGGCATAGTTTTCCCACTAACAAACCCAACACCCTCACTTCTAGTCTGCAACCTCTAGCGTTAGAGGAAATGCGCTTAACGCCATTTGACGAACCAGGTACGGGGCGCCTCTGGGTGGCTTCTGGTACTGGTATGTTACATTGTACATTTGTGTTATAATGGGTTATGTGTTTTTGTCTTAATCAATTGATTCTTAATTCCATTCTATAAATAAAATTTTTATTCCCATATTTCTTTATTTGGAAATGATTTTCTTAAATAAAAAATTTTTAATAAATTTATTTTTCTAAACAAAATTGTTATTTTTAGAAGGGATGTAAATATTTTATAATAAAGTTTCAAATTTTCAATAACATTTATTTTAATGAAATAGAATGATAAAAACAACCTTATTTAAATATAAATTATAAAATAATTTAATTATTTCATTGAAAAGTTTTAAAGGTTAGAAATTTATAATGAAATATAAAAAATCTATTTTTTAATAAATACAGATTTCATGATTTAGAAGTTAATATTCACATATATAAGGAATTTTTATTATCCAATAAAAATAGATTTTGAAATCATCATGTTGAATTTATTTTACGATGATTTTGTGAATTTTTTCAACAATACTTTATTTTCTCCTGAATAGTAAAAGAACAATTTTGGTTTTCTATATTTTTAATGACTTCGTAATTAAGTCATAATGATATAATAATTAATTAATCAAAATACATGAACTTAAATGTGTAATATTATTAATTTCAAGTATTTAAATATAAATTATCAAATTTCCAAACCGGTAATTTACATTACAAAGTTCAAAATGTAAGCATACACATTAATATAATATTTGTAGAAACAGTAATTTTCAATGCCAATATAAGACATATAAAATTATTATCGGTTATTTTGGTTTAAATACCATAAAATATGACCCAAATGTTTGAAATCATGGAGAAAACCCCTGGGTATGAAAATGGTTTTTCATTTACAACAACCAATATTTCCAAGACCAATATTTGAACATTATTAAACTAATTATACAATTTTGTATAATTATAAAATCATTTATCCATTACCATTCACACTCAATCCATAATCCATATTGTTTTGTTATTTTAACAACTCAAGGTTTCCCCAAATCCCCAAGGATTCACTAACTCTTCAATGCAGTATAAATCATCGCTTCTCTTTTCCATTCCAAAGAAAATTTATGGTATTTCTTGCAATTTTAATTAAAAATCCATTTTTCCATATTTTATTATCCTATTAATATAAGAAGATATTTTATTAATGGGATAATCTTTTCCCTTGTCATTTTTATCTTTTCTATAACCATGTTATTTACCAATCATGCTGTCAAATTTTCTTCTCTAAGTTTACGCTTTTATATGAGAAAATCACTTTCCGATTTTATTGGAATACCAAAACCACTTTTATTTTAAATGGGAATTGAGAAATATTTTATAATTACTCTTTGATTCAATTATTTAAATTTATGAAACTCAAATTTTATTTCATTGGTTAACAATCATGCAACAATAATGCCTTTGATCTCTTTTATATGCAATGATTTTTTATAAGAAACCCATTAATTATTCTCTATGGGTAATTAATAAGAATATTTTTTATGATATGTGTGGATAATATAAATTAAATACATATAACGGGTTTTCCCTGATTTTTTTCCAATCCATTAGGTGATAATTTAGTCTCTATATATGACATATTTTACAATAACATGATGATTAATCTTGCAAATTTTCATTTATGACACCCTTTTGAAAAACTGTGGAGATATATTTTTGATTGTCATAATTTAATTTTTTAACAAGATTTCAATTATATGATTCAATTACATCTTTCTAATATATTAATTTTTTATATTTTTCTCATTCTTTAATTACATTCCACGTGTTCTTAATGATAACCCTCAAAATCACATGTAATCTGTTTTCCCTTAATTGGCATCATGCTCTCCACTTTCATTCATGTATGCCCCTAGGATATGAGATGAAATAAATTTAATTCCAATGAATCCATGATGTTTCATTCAAATATATTTAGACTAATTCATTATGTTTCCTATATTAGGTGCCTTTTTTGAAGAACATGTACTTTAAAAGATCCTCTATATGCACCATGTATCAAAAAGTTATTTATTGAAAAGACGGGATGCCATAGTTTGAATCAAGAGGCTCATTAGTAATTTTCAGAAATTATAATTTCAAAGCATCACGAATAACCCTATATAAATTTTTAAATATAATTAAAATTGTTGTTATTTTAGTGAAATATTAAGTAAGTGGTTTTTGAGAAATCAAATCCCTATATGGATACAAAAAAGTGGATTTAGATCTAGAATAAATGTATGGTGAAGTAAAACCTAAAAATAATACATTGAGCTAGACTTGAATAGGAATTAGTGCACCACATTGGGCCTTCTGACACTCCTAGAATGAAACTCCTTGGGGGATATGTTTGGTGAGTCATAATAATTTTATGAACCATTATAATGAATTTATATAAAATTTATTCTTTCATAGAAATAAATTATTAAAACATGATATTTTAAAAAACAAATTCCTTCAAAATTATATGATTCATTGTAACACCCAAAGCATCTATGGTACACTTCTCTTTAAATAATGCGATAGCGTGTGTTGTATGCAACATCGAGTTCTAACACACCACAACCAATCAAACTAGCTATTATGAATAGTAATACCAGATTTTTGAAATTATATATATTTTATATTTAAAAATGGACTTCATTTTTGGTTTCATAATATCAAAATTATCCTAAGATGAATTTTTGGTATTTTTCTGAGAACTTCCAATTTTTATGAATAGTGAAAAATACTTAAAAACAACTTTTTTAATCAAAATAATTTATAGTGTTAAATTATATTATTGAGTGGTTTTAAAGTAAAATTATAATATATGTTTACCATTTTATCCAATGGTGTTCATTAGAATTAATTTCACTTTGAAATTGGGCCTAAAAAATTGTCAATCTTTCGGTATATTTTGTTTCTTAAAAACACGCTATTTGTTGTGAGAGTGGGAATTAATTATAAAATTAATTAAGGAAACTTATATGTTTGGAATTTTGTAAAATAGACATCATTTTGGAATTCGGAATATCAATTATAGCTTAGGGTGAAGTTTTGGCATTGTTCTGAAAAACATCATTTTTTGATGAATAGTGAAACTACTAAGTGGTAGTTAAAAAAATATTTTTTTCATAAAACATAATTTTACCTCTTCTGTGAATGGAATTTCGAAAATCCGAGAGACATGGTTAATATCAAGAAGTAAAATGTGGTTCAATGAGAAGAAAATAATTTTTGGTGAATAATAACTTTTACTTTTATTTACCACGGTAAAAGAAAATAGGGTAATTAAGGGTAAAAATGATATTAATATTACCCTAACACATGTCCTAATTCTATTGGACAAGTGTATCTAGACCAAAAACAACCTTAGGAATAAAATATTATCATTTACGACCACATGGATTGTATTAGGACATTTATTATTATTTAATTCAAAGAAGAGTTAAAAGAGTTACAATCAAAGTTTATTTACTAAAACATATTTAATATAGGGTTATACATAAGATAAATTCGATTGTAAATATTCATTATAAAGATAAAACTATTTCCTAAATAATGATAGTTTATTTATAATTTTTAGACATTAAATTAATTAATTAATTTATCACACAATGATGATGCAGTAATTACCATAATAGTGAAAAATTAAAATAATTGATATTATAAATACCAAAATAAATATAATTTGAGACTTTTAATGAATTAAAATAATTTTATATGATAATATGACATATTAAGATTGATTTAATCTACATTTTTTGAAGTAATAATTCTGTTATAAGTTTCAAAAAAATCAACCATTGAATAGTGTCAAAATTGACATAAAAGTGTTTTTAAAACAAATATTATATTATTAATTGATATTAAATTCCTAAAAATCGATGGTTTGGCAAAGAGACTTATATAATGATAGGTGTATCATTAATGGACCACTTGGGGGTCGCTTGGATGTATATAATATGTTTATTAACTATATAATATAAAAATACAATGTGACATGGTAAATGTCAAACTAATTAACTAAGAGTTAAAATTGAAAGATAAGGTCAATATAGTAACCCAAACCTGTCTAAATTCTATTGGTTGAATGTTTTTCGGAATATACCCACATTAAAATTTTAATAATCAACTTTAGATCCATTAGAAACCGAATTTAAATTTATTATAAATTAATATTTCTAGCTTTTCCAAAGGTGCCCCTCACCCCTCTTATAAAAGGGCACTCCCCCTTCTCCTTACATCACACCTTAAAAGCCTTTTTGTTTGGCCAAACTCTGCCCAAATAATCTCTCAACTTCCCTCACTACAACCTAGAGGCCTTATTTTGAACAGAAAGCCAACCTATGGAGCCCTTTTGATCAAATCAATAGGAAGAACCCGAAGAAGAGGTAATGTTTTCACCACCCTTTTTCAAATTCATTTCTTCTTCCACATATCCTTTCATTGTTTTTAACATTATAAAATAATAAATCCAGTATCTTATATATACTTTGATGTTATTATAAATATGGTAAAACCATATTCAGTATTCTATCCACCCTTTGAATAACATGTCACCATACGTGCGTACGTACGACTTACCGTCTCCACATCGTGGTGTAATTGTTATTCAATATATTATTATTTGGATGGGTATAATAATGATGTGTAGCTCATGTAAATAATAAATATAACATTATAATTATTCTTTATATATGATATATTATCCAATTATATATTATTTTAATATCAAAATAATGATATTGTCGCTCGTGCGTACGTACGGACTACCGTCTCCACGAACGCGATGAGATTCATTCTCCATCGTATCCATTCAAGTATAATTATCCTTAGATGTTTTCAAAATAATTTTTAAGGACTTGATATCATTCTGGATATGAATAAGATACAACCTATCCATGACAAACATTGCTTACGTAAAAAAACATATAAAAGAAAATGAGTAAGTTAACACCCGAAACGACGATAATACTAAGATATTATTAACAAAGAAATGTTAAAAGATCATATATGATATCATATTAATATATATGATTCTTGTATAATTTAATAATAATTATATCACCATTACACAGGAGGTTAACCTACCCTCAACCAAGTAAAACTACAAGGTAAGGGTTTATTTCACAATCTCTTCATTATCCGAGGTTGTTTATACATAATAATCTACTGGGATCTCTTTATCATCCACATCTTTGTTTCTTAAAAATGTATTTCAAAATATTTTTACTATTTACAAGAATATGGGTTAAAGTCATTTATACCTTTGTTTGAATTTTTATAAGTGGTTTATAAAGGAATCTTTCCGTCATTTTCCAAAAAAGGTGCTTTTTAACCTTTTCGACAGAATTAAGGTAAGAATGTTTTTCTTAACTTATACGGTGGGTGTGGTTATTTTCCGCCGTTATAAAATCCTCGAAGCTTCCCTTACAAACATATAAGAATATTTTCAAAGAAAATGTTTTATTTCATAAATATATGACTCTTAAATTATTTCAAAATAGAATGATATATTTCTCTAAAAAGAGTTTTGATTTCATCTATGTCAACATACTTTAATGGATTTTACACTTATTTAAAGTTGATTTATTATGATACAAAACTTCTATATTTTATTGAAGGTTTCATGATATTTTTGACTATGGATGTGCTATTTTTATACCGTTCATAGTTTATGGTGAAAGTATTGAAATTTCGTATGCTAGTTTTAATATGAATGTTTATGTTATGTTTAAACCTTTTCATATGGGAATGCATTGAACATAATATATGATGGGTGGAGCCCGCTATAGCTCCTTGATGCATCGGTAGGTCTCATGAGACAAACTAGTGTATTGGAACAAGGCCTTGGAAAAATCTTATTTTTAGTCTTGGCACGAGGCCTTGGCTATGTGGTTATGATAGTCTGGCATTATGCATTCCATCATTATGAAAGTGGTAATTGATATTGCATGTTCTTATTCGATTAGTAGAATATCCATGTGAATAAGTAAATGGAATTATTTCATTTTATTTTTGCCATACTATGTTGAATTTCAAGTTTAAAAGTCTTTTGTTTTAATTTATAAATTTCCTTGAATGTTTATTCTTATTTATGAAAGTTTCCGTTATATTGTTATCCTTACTGGGAATTTGAGCTCACCCCTTTTCTATGTTTTATTTTTCCCAGGATGTGAAAAAGTAATTTATGAATTACCTGCAGGGATATGAGTGTGGGATATGGATACTATGTTGTTTTTGTAGTTTTTCACTTTATGATGTAATGTAAAACTTTATGAATATACCTAGTGTTTCCAAGGATACTAAACCAATTGGTCATTCGAGATTTGATCCTTATTGTGATCATTCCAATGTTATGTAATAATGCATCGACTCTAGGTAACTGGGGTCCGGGCGTTACAGTTGGTATCAGAGAAAGTTTATTACAAACCATGGAAGCTAGATTTAGATAAAATCTGATTAGAGAACGTAGAACTAAGATGATCTTTGAGGATTAGTATAGAAGAACTTCCTAGAATTTTGGTATTGTAGAGATTTTGTGACTTTTCTGAGCAATACATCTCTGTCTGGATACGAGCAGGTAGAAGAGGCTCTGGCATAGATGTACCTAGGGGTAAAACATGAAAACACCTCTTTGAGCTAGACTTGAACGAGAACTGGTAAACGACAACGGGCCTTGCTGCACTCTTGGTTACGACACTCCTGGGGGATATTCTTAGGATAGCTCTCATTTTCCTTACAAGTCATTATGAAGGGTTTATGAGTATATACTTCCTCAAAGAAAACATTTTTATGATTATGGATTATATCCATAAATAGATTAATTTATGTTAAGTGTTTTATAAGTATGGGATTATGTATTTTGATTCATAAGCTGATCTAGTTTATTCAATTGTTTAGAAATGGCACCTAGTGGAAGAAATGGAAACTGTATCAATGCACGCACTCCATGTAGGGATTTCCCTCCTGCTCAAGATAATTATAGTGGAGCTGGTGATGCAACTGGTGTCGATCAGCTAATCACCATACTGGGAAACATACTCAGGTTATGAATAATAACCTTACCCGTATGGAGCACCCTGATCCACAACGTCGAGAATCAATGTTAGATCGCTTCATGAGGAAACAACCACCAATGTTCAATGGGAGTACAAATCCCTTAGTAGCTGAGCAATGGATATTTTCAGTAGAGAAAATATTTCAGGATTGGGGGAGTAGTGAAAGAGAAAATGTTATCATTGTAGTTTACCGCCTCACTGGAGATGCTGATCAATGGGGTTTATTGATTCAAAATACGAAGGAAGATGATGATGTTTCAAATATGAAATGGAGGGAGTTCAAAGATCTATTTTTAGAAAAATACTTTCCTCGCGACCATCGAGCAGATATGGAAAGGCAGTTTCTGAGTCTGAGACAAAAGGAGGATGAGAATGTCACAAAGTGTGAGGCTAACTTTACAAGGTTAGAAAGGTATGCTAGATATTATATACGTAACCCAAGAAGTAATATTGATCATTTCTTTGATGGGTTAAAACCATTTCTCCATAGAGGAGTAGTATCACAATCCTTCTTGTCGTAGTAAGACATTGTCTCATGTGCTATCAAGACCGAAAATGAATTATCTATGTCTTATAACTTTAAAGCAAAGCAAGAAAAGAAGAGATCTGCTGATCAATCTAGGAATGGAAATAAGCATAAGAAGGGAAATGTTGAATATCCATCATGTGGTAAATGTGGGAAGAAACACCTCGGTACTTGCTTGAAGGGAACGAGAGTCTGTTACAAGTGTGGTGAAAAAGGCCACCATGCTCATGATTGCAAAGGGAATAAGGAAGCTACCAATGTTCAGTGCTACAATTTCAGGGAGATGGGGCATTATGCAAATGAATTTCCTAAGCGTCAGGGGAACTTACCTCAGAAAATTCCAAGGTATCAAGGCCAAGCTTATGCTATCACTACTGCTGAGGTAGAAGCTCCGAAAGACGTGGTGGCAGGTAATTTAATTGTTTCCTCAAGTTGAGCAAATGCATTATTTGATTATGGATCATCGCATTGTTTCGTATCTTCCTTGTTTGTTAAGAAAATTAGATTTTTCCAATTTGATTTAACAAGGTATTTTTCAGTTAAAACTCCTAAGGGATGTATTATTGCAACAAAGTTTTGTGAATCATTCCCCAATAGAGCACATAAATGTTCTTTATCTGCAGATCTCATCGTCATACCTATGATTGAGTTTGATATAATCCTCAGTATGGACTGGATTTCAGACTATGATGTAAATATTTATTATAAGAATAAAGAGGTTACGATTCTTGATGATGATGATAAGGAACACATTATCTTTAGAGCAGAATCATCACCACCTAATTCTTATCTAGATCCACCCCCAGTAGCTCAACTAAATTCAATTATTGGGGAGGAAGAGAATGAAATGACTATGGGTGAGGAAAGGATTGTTCAAATAGAGGATGTAGCCGTTGTTAAAGAATATGTAGGTGTATTTCTGGACGATTTACCTAGACATCCTCCAGAACGATAAGTTGAGTTTTCCATTGATTTAATTACTGGATCAAGGCCTATATCGAAGACCCCTTATAGAATGGCCACTGTAGAATTAGTATAACTAAAGAAACAAATAGTGGAATTGGGTAATAAAGGATTTATTTGCCCTAGTGGTTCCCCATGGGAAGCCCCTGTTCTTTTTATTAAAAAGAATGATGGATCCATGAGGTTATGTATTGACTACAGGGAGATCAATGCTATACCAATAAATCACAAGTATCCCCTACCTCTCATTGATGATTTATTTGACCAACTTCATGGAGCTCAATACTTTTCAAAGATTGAACTTCGATCTGGATACCATCAGTTGTGTGTGAAGAAGGAAGACATTCCGATGACAGCATTTCGAACCGGGTACGGGAATTACGAGTTTACTGTAATGCCTTTTGGATTGAATAATGCACCCTCTGTATTCATGGATCTGATGAATAGATTTTTCAATGAGTATCTCGATGAATTTTTGGTGGTATTTATTGATGATATCTTGGTATACTCCAAAAGCTACGAAGATCACGAAAATCACTATCGCATTATCCTGAAGACTCTGAGAAGACATGAATTATATGGAACGTTTAGCAAGTGTGAATTCTGGATTCATGAGATTTCTTTTCTTGTCCATATTGTCTCTAAAGATGGAATCTCTGTTGATCCTTCTATGACCAAGGCAATACAAGAATGGCCAGCACCAACTAATATAACTGAGGTACGTAGTTTTATTGGTTAGGCCGGTTATTATAGACGTTTCATCCAAAATTTTGCCCGATTGGCTAACCCATTAACAAAGCTCACATGTAAAGGGGTTAAATTTGTTTGGAAAAAAGAGTGTGAAGAATGTTTTGAAGAAGTGAATAGAAGATTAGTCAATTCTCCTATATTGACTCTACCATCGGGGAATGATGGGTTCGTTATTTATAGTGATGCATCGAAAAAAGGACATGGTTGTGTCCTTATGCAGAATGATAGGGTTATTGCCTATGAATCACAATAGTTGAAAATTCATGAACAAAACTACCCTACTCATGATCTTGAGTTAGCAGCTGTTATCTTTTCTTTGAAGATATGGAGGAACTACCTCTATGGTGAAAAATGTGAGATTTATACTGATCACAAGAGTTTGAAGTATATTTTCTCACAAAAATAACTCAACATGAGGCAAAGTAGATGGCTTGAATTACTCAAGGATTATGATTGTACAATACACTACCACCCGGGGACGGAAAACATGGTGGCAGATGCTTTGAGCAGAAAAGACCATCGAGTTTTGAACAATATGAGAATTGAAAGGGATCTAATTTTCATGGATCTAGTGAAGATGGACATGGGAATAACCAGGGAAGGTGAAACATCAATTATTTCTAAAATGGTTTCCAAACCATATTTACTAGAAAGAATTAAGAGTTCTCATACCGATGATGAATAATTTCAAAAGAATATTTAAGCTGTGAATGATTGGAGATTGAGATACTTTGTGTATGAATATGGAATTTTGAAATTTTGGAAGAGGCTTTGTGTTCCCGATATACCTGATCGAAAAAGGGAATTGGTGGATGATGCTCCTAGTTCCAATTTCTCTATACACCCTAGGAGCACCAAAATGTATAGAGATTTGAAGGAATATTTTTGGTGGGACAACATGAAGAGAGAGATTTTTGATTTGGTGTCAAGATTTATGGTTTGTCAACAATTGAAAGCTGGAAGGCAACAGCCTGGAGGAGTCATGCAACCTCTTCCTATACCTATGTGGAAATGGGACAATATTACGATTGAATTTGTCATGGGGCTACCAACGACTCCTAGAAGGAACGATGCAATATGGGTTATTGTTGATCGTCTTACCAGGTCAGCACATTTTATTGCTATAAGAGAAGATCTACCACTAGAACATCTAGCAAGAATATATATTAATGAAGTTGTGAGACTTCATGGAGAACCCCTATTGATTGTTTCTGATCGTGATCCCCATTTTACTTCATGATTCTGGAAGAGCCTTCAGAAATCCCTGGATACTAAACTTCATTTGAGCTCTTCCTACCACCCTTAGACAGACGGACAATCCGAACGGACTATTAAAACCTTAGAAGACATGTTGAGATCTTGCTCACTTGACTTTCAGGGTATGTGGGATCAATATTTACCTTCGGTAGAATTTTCCTATAACAATAGCTTCCATTCCAGTATTCAGATGGCACCATATGAAGCGTTATACATAAAGAGATGTCACACACCAACCTGTTGGGATGACGTTGGTGAAAGAAAACTTGTAGGCCCAAAACTGGTGGAGGAAACGATGGGAAAGGTGAAGGAAATCCAAAATCACATCAAAGCAGCTCAAAGTAGGAAAAAGAGTTATGCCGGTAATCGAAGGAAGGATTTGGAATTTCAAGTCAGTGATCATGTTTTCCTGAAGGTATCTCCATGGAAGTGAGTAATACATTTTTGTAAGAAAGGTAAATTGAGTCCCAGGTACATCGGACCATTCAAAATTCTAGAACGAATTGGGGTTGTAGCTTACCGATTGGCAATGCCGCCAAGTCTCTTCAAAGTTCACGATGTGTTCCACGTATCTCTATTGAGGAAATTCATGCCTGACCCAACGCTTGTACTCACCTATGAAGAATTAGAACTGGAACCTGATCTGTCTTATTGTGAAGAGCCTGCCAGGATTCTTGATACAAGAGAACAAGTACAGAGAAACCGAACGATGCGTCTGGTAAAAGCTTTGTGGAGAAACCATTAGATGGAAGAGGAAACATGGGAACCTGAGGAACTTATTATGAAGAACCACCCGAGACTTTTCATGCGGTAGTATTCTGGAAATTTCGAGGACGAAATGATTTGAAGGAGGGGAGAATGTAACACCCCAAGCTTCTACGGTACACTTCTCTTTGAATAATGTGATAGCGTGTGTTGTACGCAACATCGAGTTATAACACATCACAAACAATCAAACTAGCCGTTATGAATAGTAATACCTGCTTTTTGAAATTATATATATTTTATATTTCTAATTGGATATCATTTTTGGTTTCGGAATATTGAAATTATCCTAAGATGAATTTTTGGTATTTTTCTGAGAACTTCCAATTTTTATGAATAGTGAAAAATACATAAAAACAACTTTTTTAATCAAAATAATTTATAGTGATAAATTATATTATTGAGTGGTTTTAAAGTAAAATTAGAATATATTTTTACCATTTTATCCAATGGTGTTCATTAGAATTAATTTCACTTTGAAATTCGACCTAAACAATTGTCAATCTTTTGGTATATTTTGTTTCTTAAAAACACGCTATTTGTTGTGACAGTGGGAATTAATTATAAAATTAATTAATGAAACTTATATGTTTTGAATTTTGTAAAATAGACACCATTTTTGAATTCAGAATATCAATTATAGCTTAGGGTTAAATTTTGGCATTGTTCTGAAAAACATCAATTTTTGATGAATAGTGAAACTACTAAGTCGTAGTTAAAAAACTCAATGTTTCATAAAACTTAATTTTACCTCTTCTATGAATGGAATTTCAAAAATCGGAGAGACACGGTTAATTTAATGAAGTAAAATGTGGTTCAATGAGATGAAAATAATTTTTGGTGAATAGTAACTTTTTACTTTTATTTACAACGGTTAAAAGTAAATAGGGTAATTAAGGGTAAAAATGATATAAATATTACCCTAACACATGTTCTAATTCTATTGGACAAGTTTATCTCGACCAAAAACAACCTTAGGAATAAAATATTATCATTTAGATCCACTTGGATTAGATTAGGACATTTATTATTATTTAATTTAAAGAAGAGTTAAAAGAGTTAAAATCAAAGTTTATTTACTAAAACATTTTTAATATAGGGTTATACATAAGATAAATTCTATTGTAATTATTCATAAGAAATATTACAATATTTCCTACATAATGATATTTTATTTATAATTTTTAGACATTATATATTTTAATTTATTTATGCCACAATGATGATGCAGTAATTACAATAATTGTGAAAAATTAAAATAATTGATATTATAAATACCCAAATATATATAATTTGAGACTTTTAATGAATTAAAATAATTTTATAGGATAATATGACATATTATGATTGATTTAGTTGACTTTTTGCGAAGTAAAAATTCTGCTATAAGTTTCAAAAAAATCAACTATTGAATAGTATCAAAATTGACATAAAGGAGTTTTTAAAACAAATATTATATTATTAATTGATATTAAATTACTAAAAATCTATGGTTCATCAACGAGACTTATATAATGATAGGTGTATCATTAATGGACAACTTTGGGGCCTCTTGGTTGTATATAGTATGTTTATTAACTATATGATATAAAAATACAAAGTGACATGGTAAATGTCAAACTAATTAAATAAGAGTTAAAACTAAAAGATAAGGTTAATATAGTAACCCAAACCTATCTAAATTATATTGGTTGAATGGTTTTCGACTTATACCCACCTTGAAAATTGAATAATAAACTTTGGAGCCATTAGAAACCGAATATGAATTTATTATAAATTAATATTTCTAGATTTTCCGAAGGTTCCCCTCACCCCTGTTATAAAGGGGCACTCCCCCTTCTCATTACTTCACACCTTAAAAGCCTTTTGGTTCGGCCAAACTCTGCCCAAATACACTATAAACTTCCCTCATTACAACCTAGAGGCCTTAGTTTGATTAGAAAGCCAACCTAAGGATCCCTTTTGATCAAATAAAAAGGAAGAACCCGAAGAAGAGGTAATGTTTTGACCACCCTTTTTCAAATTCATTTCTTCTTCCACTTCTTCATTCTTTTTTATTACCATTCTAAAACAATAACTCCAATATCTTATATATACTGTGATGTTATTATAAATATGGTACAACCATATTCAGTATTCTATCCACCCTTTGAATAACATGTCACCAAACATGCGTACGTACGACTTACCGTCTCCATGTCGTGGTGTAATTGTTAATCAATATATTATTATTTGGATGGGTATAATAATTATGTGTAGATCATGTAAATAATAAATATAACATGATAATGATTCTGTATATATGATATACTATCCAGTTATATATTATTTTAATATCAAAAGAATGATATTGTCGCTCGTGCATACGTACGGACTACCGTCTCCACGAACGCGATGAGATTCATTCTCCAACATATCCATTCAAGTATAATTATCATTTGATGATTTAAAAATAATGTTTAAGGACTTGATATCATTCTGGATATTAATAAGATACAACCTATCCATGAAAAACATGGCTTACGTAACAAAACATATAAAAGAAAACGAGTAAGTTAACACCAGAACGACAATAATACTAAGATATTATTAACAAAGCAATGTTAAAAGATCATATATGATATCATATTAATATATATGATTCTTGTATAATTTAATAACAATTATTTCTCCATTATACAGGAGGTTAACCTACGCTAAACCAAGGAAAATTACAAGGTAAGGTTTTATTTCAAAATCTCTTCATTATCCGAGGTTGTTTATACGTAATAATCTACTGGGATCTCTTTATCATCCACATCCATGTTTCTTAAAAATGTATTTCAAAACATTTTTAATATTTACAAGAATATGGGTTAAAGGCATTTATACCATTTTTTGACTTTTTATAAGTGGTTTATAAGGGAATCTTTCCGTCATTTTCCAAACAAAGTGCTCTTTAACCTTTTCGACAGAATTAAGGTAAGAATGTTTTTTTAACTTATACGGCGTGTGCGGTTATTTTCTGCCGTTATAAAATCTTCGAAGCTTCCCTTAAAAGATTATAAGAATATTTTCAAAGAAAATTTTTTATTTCATAAATATATGACTCTTAAATGAATTCAAAATAGAAAGAGATATATCTCTAAAAAGAGTTTTGATTTCATCTATGTCAACATCCCTTGATGGATTTTACGCTTATTTAAAGTTGATTTATTATCATACAAAACTTCTATATTGTATTGAAGGTTTTGTGATATGTTGGACTATGGATGTTATATTTTTATACCATTCATAGTTTATGGTGAAAGTATTGACATTTTGTATGCTAGTTTTAATACGAATTTTTATGTTATGTTTAAACATTTTCATATGGGAATGCATTGGACTTAATATGTGACGGGTGGAGACCGCTATAGCTCCTCGATGTATCGGTAGGTCTCATGAAACAAACTAGTGTCTTGGAACAATTCATTGGAAAAATCTTATTTGTAGTCTTGGAACAAGGCCTTGGCTATGTGGTTATGATAGTCTGGTATTATGCATTCCATCATTATGAAAGTGGTAATTGATATTGAGTGTGATTATTCGATTCGTAGAATATCCATGTGAATAAGTAAATGGAATTATTTCATTTTATTTTTGTCATACTATGTTCAAGTTCATGTTTAAAAGGATTTTATTTTAATTTATACATTGCCTTAAATTTTTATTCTTATTTATGAAGGTTTCCTCTATATTGTTATCCATACTGGGCATTTGAGCTCACCCCTTTTCTATGTTTTATTTTTCCCAGGATGTGAAGAAATACTTTATGAATGACCTACATGGATATTATGTGGGGATATGAGTGTGGGATATGGATACTATGTTTTTGTAGTAGTTTTTCACTTTATGATGTAATGTAAAACTTTATGAATATATCTAGTGTTTTTAAGGCTACTAAACCAATCAGTATTTCGAGATTTGATCTTTCTTGTGATCATGCCAATGTTATGTAATAATTCACTGACTCTAGGTAACTGGGGATGGGGCATTACATTCATAATGAAAAACATTTCTCAATATAGATTTCATCTTTTAGAATATAGATGGAAATGGGAGGAACAACATAAATGATGACCACAACAGAGAAAGCGTTGGGGGACCTATAATGGTTGCCAGAATGGAAAACTTCTTGATAATGATGAATAAGCTAACTCGAGATATGAACAAAAAATTAATAAAGTTAAAAGATAGGATTCACTATAATGTTAGGAACACTCTTTTTGAGTCATACATGTGACACCGACAACCTTCATTTAGTTGATCTTTCGACCCCTTCATTGCTGAGAAATTGATAGGTAGAATAGAAAAGGTATTTTTATCACATGGTTGATCAAGGAAGGAGAAAGTCACCCATTAAGTATGATGAATTTAAGGGGATGGTGATCATGGGTCATCACATATTAAAACCCAAAACTCAATAAAGTAGATTGATGTTATGGAGTGGGAGGATTTAAAGCGAATATTTTTTAATAAATATTTCCTCAATTCAATGTGAATGAAAATTTTGAAGGTATTTATAGATATGGAGTATATGGAAATGGAATCATGTGGGAAGATATGAGACATACATTAAATGGAATTCTTTCCAAACAAGTTTCTTTTTTATTGATTCAAATGATATAGATAATATATTCTTCCATGGACTAAGACTACAAGTATGGGGGAATCTAATCAATTGAGACTAGGATAGCTATAATTAGATAGTATGGAGTTCTATTATTGATGAACTGGGGATTGTAGATAAGAAGTGGTCACATAGATTTAATTAAAATAAGAAATCACTTCAGAAAATATTATAGAAGATATTTTGTCATTGAAAAGGGTAAAATGATGTCCAAATTCCCACAGGCAACTAGAGTGGAAAAAAGAATTTGGTGAATTTCTTTCGAGAGAGTGACAAATGTTACAAGTGTGGATTATTTCCATATACCTCGTAAATATTATTTTGAGGTGAAGCCTAAACTTCTCAATGCCAATAAAAAGTTAAGATATTGTAGGCCGATCCAGAAGTCTCCTACTACACGTCTGAAATGCTTGGCCAATTTTCCAATCACTATCCAACTAATGATAATGGAGGTAAATCACCATCAACTTCAGCAAACACGATGGGATCAAGGTTAAAAATTCAATATCACAACAACTTATGTATAATATCTAATGGATGTGGTGTCAAGTACACTCATTCTTATCTAAAATCTATCAAATACATTGTATGATTTTGGTTCCATGCATTCCTTTATTTCCTTCATGTTTTCAATGAATATTGAATCAATCCAAAAATTTCAAGAAGTAGATTTATTATTCATGAATATTGAAGGTATTATTCAATCATAAAATTATATAGAAATTCTAGTATTGAATTTATTGACCATAATCTCATCACAAATACAGTATTCATTCACATGATATAATTTTATACTATACTATGGATGGATTATCCTTCAAGGTATAATGATATGATCGTATTTAGATGTAAAGAAATACTATTAGTCTTGAATGGATAACATATATTTATTTTCAAAGGAGGCATATCCATATCTGAGACTCTTCTAGAAGAACCTCCTATAAAATTTATTATGGAGATAATCAGTGAAGAGGAAGAAATAAATGAAAGTATAAAAATAAAAAAATTTCCAATCATTCATGAATACACTAATGTATTTTTAAAAGAGTTACATGGTCCTCCCCATGAAAGAGAGGTAGAATTATCCATTTAACTCATACATGTTTCCATGAAAATATGAAAATACTATTTAAAATATAAAATATGGAGGTGGAGGAATTAATGAAACAACTTCAATATCATTTGAATAAAGGGTTTAACAGACCAAGTGTGTCTCCATGGGGATCACTAGTTCTTGTTGTGAAGAAGAAGGATGCATCAGTGGGTCTATACATTGATTATATAGAACCTATGAGGATCATAGTGAAGAAAAATTAACGTCTCCCAAGGATTGATGATTTATTTGATCATATTCATGGGGATTAATTATTCTGTAATATTTATCTTTTATCTGGTTATAATAAATTAAGGATGAATTAAGAACATGTTCCAAAGATTTCCTTTTGATCAAGATATGTGAATTATCGGTTGGTAGTTATACCCTTCATGTTAAGTAATTATCCATCTATATTTATGTATTTAATGAATAGATTCTGTAAGAACTACCTTAATAACTTTTTGGAAATTATTATTGATGATATTCTGAAATATTTCAAAAGTCACAATGAGCTTGAGAATTATCTAAAGGTTATTTTGAAAACAATGTGCAAGGAGTTTCTATTTGGAAAATTACACATATGTGATTTTTTGTTTCAAAAAATTTATTTCTTGGGTTAAATTATAATGAACAATGGAATCATAGTTGGTAATAAAATGATAATGGTTTTGAAGGTGTGGCCTCATCCTACAATAGTGACAAAGATTCGTAGTTTCCATGGGTTATCCATATATTATAATATTTTTTTAAAATATTTTCATGAATTTACAATACACTATCCAAGATAACTCAAAAAGAGGATTAGATCATCCAAAAAAGGGTTGTTCAGAATGTTTATAAGAAATGAATAAGATATTGGTTACCACACCTCCTTTTCTCTACCCTATTTTGGAGAATTATTATTTATTTTTAACAATGAATCTTGGAAATGTTATGGGTGCATCGTCCTAAAAAATTCAAAGTTATGGGTTATGCTTATCAATAGATAAATCAACCAACTAATAATTATCCCTCACACAACATTGAGATAGCAGTGATAATTTTTACAATGAAGATATATAAGAAATATCTTTATGGGGATAAATTTGATATATACACAGACCACCACATTTTTAAGTATATATTCATGAAAACTGAACTGAACATAAAGAAAAAAAATGGTTATTACTTCATAAATAAAATGATTGATCAATACATGGTCACCCTATAAGTGAAAATATAGTCGTTGATGCAATATGTTAGAAACACCCAGTTGTGGGGGTAATGATGATGATTCAATGAGTTCCATTGATTAAGGACATTTTATCATTGGACATGGGAATCATAAGGGAATCGATATCATCAATCCTATCCCAAATGATTTATAAACCACCCATACATGAGAAGATAAATAAATATCAATGAGAAGGATCTTTATTAAAAAATATTATAAAGGATGTGAAGAATGGTAAGTTTTATGTGTTCAATTTTGATCAAGATGTTTTATTGAAATTTTTTACAAGGCTATATGTTCCATATATTTTGGAAATAAATAATGAACAAATGAATGTATATCATAGCTCTAAATTTTCTATAAATCCATGAAGAATAATAATATATAAGGATCATCAGGAACATTTTTTCTTAAATAATATAAAAAGTGATATTTTTTACTACACTGCATGTCACATGGTATATCAGTAGGTGAAGGTGGAGAGACAACTCCCTAAAGGGGTATTGATACCCCTAAAAATTCTAACATGGAAGTGGGACAATATCACTCTATTATTTATCATGGGTCTCCCAATGAACCTCAATATAAATAATACGATATGGGTTGTAGTTGAATGACTCACCAAAAATGACCATTTTAGCAATCTTTGGGTAGTTTTTTATCTTGACCAATATTCATGGATATACAGAAACGAAGTGAGGATGTTTCATAGGGAACCACTTTATATCATTTTTTATCATGACTTATGGTTCCCATCCAAATTTTGGAGAATCCATAAACAACACATGGATACTTAATAGAATTTCAGTATGGCATATCACCCTGAAACTAACATCCAATCTAAAGAAAAAATCAGACACATGAGGATATGCTGCTAAAATTATCAATGGAATTTAATGGTTTGTTGGATTAAAGCCTCCCATTAGTTGAGTATTTATAGTATAATAGCTTCCACTCAAGTATTAAAATGGAATATTATGAAGCTATTTATAGAAAGTGCTATAGAAATCCTACTTATTGGGATTCATTCAGTGAGAGAATAATACTTGCGCCTAATATTGTGCAAGAGATGACTGAAAACGTTAGTGCCATCCAAAAATATATAAAAGGTGACGAGAGTCGAAAAAATGGACTTTCAAATAATAGTCTAAGGGATGCAGAGTTTTATTTTTTCAATTAAGTTTTTCATCTAATATCATCATGGAAGAGAGTCATTTGGTTGGGGAATTAGTGGAGGCTTATCACCAGGTACATTGGACCCTATGAAATCCTTGAACTCATACGATCATAGGCCTATTGACTCGCACATCAACCACATCTAGCTCATGTTCATGATTTATTTGGGGATTCTCTATTGAGAAATTAGATACCAGACCCTTCACATGTACTAAATCCAGAGGTGGTATAATTGGAACTCGACGACTCTTATGAGGATCTGTATGGGGAGATCTCAGAGAAAAGATGTATGGTTCTACAAAACATTACTAACCACATCATAAAAGTGTTTTTGGGTAACAGTAAATATATAGAATCAAAATGGGAACCAATGGTGAAAATGATAAGGAAGTACCCACACATTTCATAACTAAGAGAACGAGTTGAAATTTCTCGGATGGAATATATTAAAGGGGGATTAATGTCATGACCCAGATGTTTTAATTGATATTTGTTTCCTAAAAATGTGATTTATTTTTCTTAACAAAACCATATCAATTTAATAATGATTTAGTATTGATTGAATATAAAGAGAAATGTGACCATCATGATTCTACTTTTATATTATCATTTTTCAAATATTTCTAGTGGTCAATATGACCATTGAAAGCAGTATTCTTTGTGATAATTACAATGTTCTATTTAGATATTAATTGTAGAAACGGAAAAGGATAAATAATAAAGAAAGGATATGTGGAGGACTCAACCAATAGAGTCATGTTGTATGAGTCTTATTAATTAGAACATGGGATGGAGGTAGTGTCATTGGGGTTCACACTTGAGAAATTGAAAGCTGTGATTTAACAAATGAATCATATATGAAATCATATATGTGATAAGTTTAAGTAAGTGGAAATTTCCACTCAAGCGATTTTAGTTGATCCACCCCAAAAATCTATCACTATTTAAAACATTTCCATTGGGTCGTAAGTGGCTGTAATAAGTGGTTATATTTCTATTAAAAGGATACATAATGTTTAATTCCATTATAAAATAATTTATTTATTCCATAAATTCCATTTTAATAAATAATATTTATTAAATATGATAAATTTGATAAATTGATTTTTGAAACACAAATTCTTCATTTCAGAAAGGTTGTAGCAATTTATAATAATTTAAGTAATTATGTATTAAATTTTATAATGTTATAGTATGATAAATACACTCTTAATTTAATATAAATTATAAAATACTTTTATTATGTCATTAAATTGTTTTATGTTTCAGAAATATTACAATGAAATGTCAAATGATTATTTTTATAACAATTAATGATTTCAATATTTAATATTTAATATTATCATAAATAAATAATTTCTAGGATAAATTAAACATTATATTTTAAATTATCATGTAAATATTAAGATAGGGTTAATTTATGAGAATTTTTAAAAATTCATTATTTTTCTATGAATAGTAAAAATACAATTTCTATTTTTTGAATGTTTTGTGAAATCATATTTACGTAATAATGGTATAATAATTAATTAAAAAAATATAATACATAACATTTCTGATATTATTAATATAATGTATTTTAATATAATCATACAAATATCCAAACCTAGACGTTAATTTCTAATGTCTAAAATGAAAACTTTAACCTTAAAAAATTATTTTTTGGAAATAATATTTTAATAGAAGAAAATAAGTAATATAAAATGATAAAATATTCATTTGGGTTAAAATAAATTAAAATATTATCCAAATGTTCAAAACCATGTGAAAAACCCTAGTCATGCCCATGGATTTTCATTTTCTATATCCTATATTTTCAAGGCATATATATGGAAATTATTAAACAAATCAACCACTTTTTATATAAATACCCACCCATTTATCAATTTACATTCACTCCAAATCCATCCTCCATGAATATATTTTATTTTTTCAACCTATTAGTACCCTCATCATGTACTTAATCCCCTAATGTTCCATTCCCCGATATCTTTGTGTAACTATTTAATGTAAGAGAACTCTTCACTCCCCTATTCCATTCAACAGTCCTTTTATGGAATGTCTTCAAATTTCCATGAAAATTATTTTTTCCTACAATATATTATTCCATTAAAATAATAAGTTTTTTTTGAATGGTACACCCATGTCCCCTCTTATTTTCCCCCATTCTAAAACTATTTTATTACCATTCATTCTGCCAAATTTTCTTAACAAATTTTCCTCTTTTACAAGATAAATTCTCTTTTACTTTTTATTTGAAAACAAAATCCTCTTTCATTTTTAATAATTGTTAAAATATACTAAAAATAGACTTATTTTGACATATATGAAACACATTTTTCATTTTTTGGATTATAAATTAATTAATAATCATGTTATCATCTATTTAGTATACGATGATTTTATATATGAATCATGTTCTTTATTCTACATGGCTTATTAATGAGATTATTTATTATGGTCTATATGGATCACATGAAATTAATAAATTTTAATGTTTCACCAGGATTGAAATTAAATTATTTTGTATATAATTTAATCTCAATATGTTTTATGGTACCTTGGTGAATAATCCTAGTTTTTTTTCATTTATGACCCCGAAGTGAAAAACCTTGGTGATTTTATTATGAATGTATCATTTAAAATTTGAAGCCACATTTCAATATTATGATTTATGTTCTTAATATTTTTATATACCTTATATTACTTTTCTGAAGCATTAATGATATTCTTCATGTTCATATTGATAATCCTCATGATCACCTATAAGCTTTTTTTCATTATTAGGCCACATTTCCACCCCTTTCCCTTCATATATGTCCCCTGGATATAATATGAATTAAATGCAATTAGGATAAACCCATGAGGATATATTCAAATATATTTTGAATAATTTTTCATGTATTCTTGAATTGTTCACATTTTTTCTATGAAACTAAACATTAAAACATCATTTTTATGTACCATGTAATGAAGGTTTATGTAATAAAAAGGTGGGATTCCATAGGGACGGTTTGGAGGTGGGGGCTATGTTGATGTCCTTGATGTTCATGATACCCTACTAATCAAGTTATGATTATGGATTTTTTCTAGTCCAAGTTTTTTTGGGCCAGATGTGATGTTTCCATGCTTGTGGGGTGAAAGCCCCTTATCTCATCATGAGATATGGATTGTGACCACGATTGTGGGATGTATGGTATATGAAATCTATGAGATCTCTAGAATATACATATATGGGGTGTGAGTGTGCCATACTAGTAAGAAGTCACTGTGGGTGGCCATTATCAATCTTAGTCATTTTATATTATATTAAATGGATGATATTATTTGGTTAGAGTTACTTGGTAAGGTTTGGGATAGATTATTGAACTATTTATGTGTTTTTGGTTCTAATTTATGGTCATAGGTGAGATAGTATAGTACAATCAGATATGCATGAGTGGCATTGGATTTTTTAAAATTTATATATGTATTCTCACCCAATGGATATAAACCTATTTTTAGGTTTACATGAATATTACGTTGACTATGATTGACATTACTAGCTTCAACTTTGGATAACAATTATGCAACTCCATTATCTTTAATTTTCATAATTTACTTTGAATAATTTTATCTATGGCATTACTCTTTATGCCCTGTTTTTTTTACGGTTTTGGTTTAATTTATATTATTTAAGGGATTATCTTTTATATAAATCATATTATCTCCTAATAATATGATATTATATTAAGAATTGCATCCCATTTCCTATGATTTTTACACCATTGGTTTATTCACTGAACCAAGGCCAACTAGAGATGGGACTCATGGGTTGTTATATATATACCCTTATACTAGTATATTTGAAGGGAGGGGGTAATGATAGAGTGGTATCAATGGTGACAGTTGTGAGATATGATAGACCTTAGATTTAGGCATGGTGATGATTACATGGGTTATTATGGCAGCGGTTCTATTTGAACATGGTGCATGACATAGGCCAGATAGACTAGATAAGAAATGGGATTTTAGGGCCCTCTCTGATCCAATGTATGGACTTTGATCATATTGAATAACTATGCAAGGAGGTCCAATTTTTAGGGAAGATACCTAGGAGAGGTATATTCATCATGATGACTTGAGTTATTGTTCTAATTTTGTTAAATTTGGATGAATAAATTGAATTATGAGAACTAAATGAATATTAATAAAATTTCATACTATATAGGATTAGTAAATTCATATTTTCCATTCATCTATTTATCCTATTCATCAACTTCATGTGGCCTAATCATTTGAGGTTTTGTAGGCTAAAGTGGTTTATCGTTTGAGGGTCGACCTGGATAAGGATGGTGATCAGTGGTTGAGGATGTTAGACTCTTTTTAGTAGTCTATTTGGGAATGTATGAGGGAAGTTGGTAATATAGGGAGTTAGAGAGATTGTTATAAGAGAATGAGATTTCATTCAAAATGACCTGACACTAAATGATTATTGAGGCCATTTATAGTCATCCGCATTTGGGGAACTGCATGTTAAAGGTGGTTGTTGTATCTAGGAGAGCAGTAGGAAGCCAATGCTTCATGGGTCAACATCTTAAAGGAGTTCTGGGTAATTTACCTTTCATTGTACAAGATGGAAGAGAATAGGCAGTAGCTGCTCTATCTACAATAGGGGTGTATGTTAGTTCTAGAGTTTGAAATCATAACCAAGGAACATTAGAAACTTTCCCATGATCTTTTTTAATATTGTGATTATAATGAAAGAAATCATGGGGGTCACTCCATCATTCTATTTTTGTTTTTAATTATTCATTTTACATTGCCAAACAATCTGTACATTCTGAAGAAGGTGGAGATGATTGAGATGATGCACTCATGGGGAGGTTTATCCTGAGATGGAATCAGTATGGTCCTTAAGGATAATTTTTTTACATAGTAGAGGAGGAACTTCCAAAGGGTCATAAATCATCATATTTATGATCGAGATGTATAGTACTCATGTTTGTACCTTTTATGATTCAAGAGAATTTCACTCCATTTCACCCACTATAGTTTTTTCTCTGGGACTCTATGTAGTGGGAAATCTTATTCCCCATGTGATGAGTATACTAGTCAAAGTCCAGACCAACTTGTTTGATGTTTTTTTTGATTTGATGACTTATTGTGGGTCCACATCAGTCTCAAAAAAAGTCATTTCTTACTACCAATACATCTATAAAATGTTACCTAAGGAATTGGATGGTTATTTTCCATGTTTTGTATTATCAAATAATTATATAGTAGATTCATTTTCTTAGAATGGAATTTCCCTTGTGGGGTTTTCAGAAGAAATTAGGTTTGTCTAGTGGGATGTTAGTGTGTGGTGCCCCTTTTTTTACAAGCTGAGATATTGTTGGAGGTATTAGTGGATTGGATGGTAGTGTCTCCCATGGTTTTTGGGGAGTTTCATGATTTTTTGACCAAGGTTGTTGTGATGCTACCCCTTTATGTGAAGTTCAGTTTAGGATATACTTACAGCGTGGTGATTCATGAATTTCAATGGATCCTTATTGGATAGATCCCTCTATGTTGTGATAGTTGAGAATTCAAATAGATTATCTGATCCCTAAGTGATTTATCTAGCCTTTTGTGTCTTTGTGTGGTTCTCTGGAGTTATTTTCCAAGATAAACAATTGTAGTATGAGGTTGTTCATATATTAAAGGAGGTTGAATCGGGTTATGGTCAATAATTGTTACCATCTTTTAATGATAGATGAACTTTTCGACCTGTTGAGAGGGGAATGCTTGTATTCAATGATTTATATATGGTATGGATATCATCAATTGAGGGATAATTAGATTTATATCCTAATTACCTCCATTAGATGAATGTATGGTAACATTGAGTCTATAGACCTCAAATTCATTCTACGAACACACCAAATGTGTTCATGGGGCTTGTAGACCCTTGGATCTGTGAGTTCCTAGACCAGTTTATTGTCATATTCATTGATGATGTCACATTCAATCTTAGTTAAGAGTTGGATAATGTTCAGAATCTCATAGTTTTTATAGGTCCTTCAACCCCCCATATTTATATAATTTTTTCAATGTTCGATTTCTGCACATGAGATCATTGTTTATAAAATTATGTGTTGTCTTAAAATGATTTGTAAGTGGACCCCTAAGAGGTTGGTGAAGTTTTTTCGTGGGTAAGACCTAAGAACATGGAAGAGGTTCACATGTTCCATTTCCTTTCATTATATTATCATAGTTTTTTACCTGTTGTATCTCTATTTGAAACCCTATTGAATTAATTTACCAAGAAAAAACATGATTTTTTGTGGACTATAGCGTGTCAAGCAGTGTTCGGTTACATGAAATTGATTCTCTAAAGTTCTTTAATTCATCAATTTCCTACATAGAGTGTTATGTTTGAGTTGTTTTTTGATGCTTCATTTTTTGGATTGGGTTTTATTTTTATAAAATAGAGGTAATTGATCTATTTTGGTTCTAGGGTGTCGTTTGCAACGATAATAACTATGCAACTCCTGATCTGGAGCGAGCAGCTGTTGTAGTCACACATTAGCTGTAGTGGGATTACCTCATTTTGGCGCTTTGTGGTATTCATGGATCAAAAGATATTAAAGTAATTCTTTTCCCATTGTGATATGAATGTTCAGTACTAATGGTGGATAGAGTTTCTTCAGTATTATGATTTTTATATATTTTAAACCTTGGGAAAAGGGAATATTCTGGAAAAATAATTGACCATGATTCCCCGGATGGATATTATTCAAGAGATTAGGATTTTTTAGAGACTAACGGTTATGTATGAATCCTTATATATGGAATTGTTATATAGGTTATATGTTTCAGATAAATGTCCATTCATATTTGATGAAACATGTGGAGTAGTATCAGTGGGGAGACTCAGATGAAGAGGTGATGTGTCATCACATTTTTCATGGTGATGTTCCAATTGGATGCTATGAGGATGATCAGAATATGATTTTATTTCATTGAAGTTTTTCTTTCTCAGTAGTGTTGTTTGAGGGAGTCAGTATTTTTTATCTCACCTTTGGTGGTATAACCTACTGTTTTCACGATGTACCATGGATTAAGGAAGTAATTTTGGTGGATTGTGATGAAACATGTGGTAAGAGGGTTACTACAATCATAAATTTGCATTATTTTTGTCTAGATGATAGTGTATTAGTTGAATAAATTATCTCATTTATAAGTGATCAATGATCCAGGTACAATGAATGCTTTGGATAAGATTTATGTGGATGAGGTGGTATGGTTTCAGAGAGTTCCATGTTCCATATTCTCAGTTTGGGTTGAAAACATTATGTTTTAATTATAGAAGGGATTACTTCAATCTTTAGGCACATATTTATGACTCAAAATTTCATTCTACCCACATAAACATGGGCTGATATAGAAGACCATCCAACATATTGGTGAAATGATTCAGGCATAGATCAAATACTGGTGGAGTTGGGTACAACAACTAACATTTGTCTTATTTTCATACAACAATAGTTATCACTCATCCATTTGAATGAAACTGTTATAGGTTTGTTATGGGAGACCATGTCATTCTCAATTGTTCTTGTATAATGTTGGGTAGATTGCAGTTCATGGACCAGATGTGGTGATGAGTGTGACTGAAAATGTTCATCTTGTTCATGAGAGAATGAAAGTAGCACAAGAATTGCAGAAGTCTTATTCTGATCATAGGATGAGGCCTTTGGGGTTTGAGGTTGGGAACCACGTGGTCTTGTTGTTTTCCCCATTATGTTGGAAGAAGAGGATTGGGAAAGGGTGTAATATTTCTCCCATCGTTATTGGGCCCTTTAATGTGCTGGGGATAGTTGGTGATGTGGCATATCAGTTGTTATTTCCACCTCTATTAGAGATGAATCATGATTTATTCCATGTTTATTACCTTTTTTAGTTTAATCAAAATGACTCTCATGTCCTTGGTTGGGGAGTGTTTAATAACGAGGATGACAAAAAAAATTTGGATCGGCTAGTAGAGATCTATCATCTACAAGAGAAGGAATAATGTTATTGAAACATTCCCATGTTTCACATGATATTGAGGCATGGTATCCTAGAGGAGAGTAATTTTTAGAAATATAATAATATTTTCTCCAAGTACCTGAATGTTTTTTGACCTTTTTCTTTTATTTTTTCCTTGTGATGTGATGTTTAGATCATGTTTTTCTATGAGATAAGTTATATTCCCCTTTTTTGTGTGATGTGTAATAAATTACAATTATATGAAAAAGGGAGGAAAATATTCCTATTTGAGATGCATTAACTAGGATGTGATTAAACCCATTATTGAGATTCAATACCACCTAGAGCATCTAATATCTTAACATGGATGATGGAATTCCCTCATTGTTATATTTGGGAATTGGTGATTTTTTTAGTTACAATGGTTGTCTGTATGGGTTGTTTGGAGGATAGATAGTCATGGGAATTTGTTTATAGGAATATGAGGTTGTGCATGATTTTTTCTCACCATTTGGTTTGGCACATTTTATTACTGGTATTGTTTGAGGTATGTTGAGATCATTGAGTGATATCTCACAGAGTGTTTGTTCATTCCCCATTTCTTTTACACATGGAATTGATTTTTTTGGTGAGAATATTTTGAAATGTATCTATTGTAATGTTTATTGAAATTCATGACTATTACATATCTAATTTTGGTTGTTATATGTGTTTGGGGGAGGTTCTAGTTGTATTTGATGGAGACAGGAGCTGTAATAGAGGTGTTGCAGGACGTTCACACAATTTATATTTAATACATGTTGTCTAAAGGTGGTATATGGATTTTAAATCTGGTTGGTTCCTAGATTGTAAGTGGATAAGGTAAAATAAATGATATTAATTTCATGTTTTGTAAGTATAATTCATGACATTTTTTAAATAAAGGATAAATACAAATCATTTTTGTTCAATGAAGGAATATTTTTAAACCCGAGAATTTCATGTCATGTAATTTTTAGGTACATATTATATAAGATGTGATATATAGTGGCCTAATAATGCACTATATGGTTGTTGTGATTTCTCATGTGTCTTCGGGAAAGAGGTGTTTTAGTCATGCTTGATGGGATTCAGGCCCATGTGTCTTCATGAAATACATGATGTAGCCCAGGTTTTTGTGGGTTGGATGAGATGGGATAAGGTGGCTTATGGTGGGGGTTTTTAATTATAGGGGGAATGAGGTTTATTTCAATCATGTTCATGATAACATAATACTATAGTTATGTTTTTGGATGTGTTGTGGAATATGTTTTTTCAGGAGAGATTCGATATAGTCTCATTTATAAGGTTGTGAGCCTGGGTTTCTCTAGGTGATATGTGTTGTTCCCATTTTTGTGTGGTGGTGTGGTATATATAATAGGTGGGAGAACAATGTCATAGTACATTGGGGAGTGAGAGTGTCATATTAGTCTGTAAGTGATGTTTGGTTCCCTCTATCAATGTAATTCATGTTATATTATATTACAAGGATTTCATTATTTGGTTAATGCGCCATAGTGTATTTTGGGATTAATAGTTAATATTATTTGGTGTTGATGGTTCTATGATTTCTTCATGGGTGAATAAGTATTATTTTTTCACATTTTCATGAGACACTTGGGCTTTCCTACTAATTACACTTGTAAGCTCAACCTATTTATATAAATATTTTTTCTAGTTTTCAGGAGGATTATTGGACCGTTCTAGACATTACTAGCTTAAACATTACATATTTTTTGTGTCCCTTCATTAGGTTTTATATTGGGAAATTACATTCGGATACTTTTATCTATATCAGTATTATTTATACATGGATTTTTTGGATGGTTTTGGTTTGTTTTATATTTCTCTATTTTATTGTTTTTAAATGACTTATCTTATCTCCCAATCCTATGTTATTATAGACGGTTATGCCTTCCATTTTATGATATTTGTATACACTCAGTGCTAGTCACAAACTCGGGTCCTAATAGAGGTGGGAATTGTGGGTCATTATCTCTCTCCCTCATTATTGTATATTGGGAGAGAGGGGGTCATTTCAAAAAAACATTTAATATAGTTTCAAATTCTCTAAAACTATATAGTATTAAGGTATATATCAATATAGATATATAATAGTCATACAATTAAATATTTTACCAATGAGGGAATAAAACTGTGAAAGTTTCAATGGGATAATTATTTTTGGTGGTTAAAATTATTACGATCTTTTACTCTTAATATAATTCCTAATTTAAATTTCCATAATTCTAATAATTTCAAATAATAATAATATTTACTCAAAAAGTTCATTTAAAAAACCATTAATATATGCCTATTATAAAAAATGAAAACATCATCCTTGGAGGTGGTGAACCAACTAAAATATAATGGTTTAAACACTATTAGACATGCCATTGTCATTACCGAAGACATTATGGTTCTAAGAGGGAGTTATGAGGTCTCCCAAAATAAAAGGGAGAGGTATAGAAAAATCTAGGGTTCAATATGACATGGTGGTGGTTTTGGTGATGGATGTAATGGATCCAAGGGTGTAGAGAAGTAGTTTTATTCTAGTCATGTATTTCTCGTTTCTCCACAGATAACAACATGTATTTTCATGTTGTTTTTTGTGGATGTGTTTAATTTAATGACCTCGTAATCGAAAAATACACTGTTGAAAACAACTATTAAGGGTGTGGAACTAGGATTGGTTCTATAGGGAATCTCTTTTCTAAAATGGGGACTGGGAAATAGAATGTATTATTGTGTTATGGTCCTAGAAGTGGGAAATTTTCCTAGGTGTGGGAAACCAAATTTGGTCGATGTACTTTCAGGGTGGTACAATAAAGAACATCACGATCATTATGTAATTCATAGTGATGATCGAGATTTTTTTGAAATAGTCAAAATCATCATTGTTCTTTGTGGGACACATCCTTTTCAAAGTTTAAATGCATTCATCATAAATGAGGGGTTTCAAAATCATTTCCAATCGTATTATTCCTCTCTATTAACTGATCCATGCTACTCCTCTTGAATTCCTTCCATTTTTAGAAGATCAAATTAACATAAGGCACGCTTAGGTTATTATCTCATGTTGATATTCTATTGATGGAAAATTTCAAGCGGCAATTTTTCGTTCTAACGCCATAGTGGCTTTTTATTGGCTCTTTGAAGAATATATCATTTAGATCATGAAGGATTGAGGATCCAAAGAAAAAGATAACATTCCCCTTCACATTATTCTTTCTTTTATTAATTTTATCTTTATTTTCACTATTCTAGAACCACTATTTTGTTTTTCAATCTATGCATTATTTGTAATGGAGTGTAGCTTATAGGATCCAACAAATCTCTTTTTGGTTCATGTGTGGGATGACCCTCAACTATCCTATTTTTCTCACAGAATACCAAAATACTTAATTTAGGTAGTTTATTCAATTTTTCTTCTTGTTTTTATGTGAAATAATAATGTTTTCATGCTATATCTTATAGAGTAATGGAGTAATTTAACATTAATTAATACTAAACAATGTTAACAAAAAAACATTTTGGTTTTTTTGATCATGTGTGTTTGTACCTTGTTAATTTTTTTCCTTTATTTTTTCTAAAGAGTGTTATATCATGTTTATTCTATTTTTTATCATGTGTTTATTCTTTTAAATAAAAAAATCTAGAAAATAATTTTGTCTAAATAAATAATGTGAAATGTGTAATTTTTTATCTTTAATGAATATGTTGTTGCAAATATAATATATTCTTGATGCACGTTTTAATAAATCATATTTTTTCATTGATAATTTTATATATTTAGTATTTAATTACCTATCATAAATGATTTAGTTAAAAATATACTTTAATTAATTATTTATTTTATAAATATTATTATTTTAGGCTAAGAAAACATGTTTTCTAATGATGTCTAAATGCCTTTGGATTATGGATTGGGTACCCAATTTTCTGTTTTTTTCTTATTTCCTTGTGTCATTTCTCTATTTTTTAGACTTTATATGTGACATGATGTGAGACTATGGAGGATTGTGGTATATTAAGAAATTGGAGTGGATCCATGTGTTTGTGCAGGTAGTTGGTGTTTGTGATGGAGGGATGAAAGGAGATGTGCATTTTATTGTCTGGGATGGCGCATTGTATACAGAGTCAGTTGAAGGTTATTTTCCTTCTATTTTTTATTGTTGTGAAATCAAGTATATTTTATTTATTATTATTCTACATTAGGGAAATATGGATGATTTTCTTGTTACTTCTTTCCATTCCCTGCTAATTGAGGAGGTTGTAAGTATATGTTTTATCCATATTTTTTAGTAGTTTAGGTTGATTACCAAAATAAATTGAATTATGGAATGATAATGATAATTAAATACTTTAATCCAGGGGTTGGATTATTAATGTAATTATGAAAAATGAAAAATCTTGAGCAATCTTGGAAGAGGAAGGATTTCACCTAGTGGACATGGAATATAGTTGATGTTTATCATCTTAATGAAATTTTTTATAGAAATAAATAATTGAAATCCTCTTGAAATGATTGAATTCATATAAGATATCTTGTCCTTATCAGTGGTAGAAAGGTGTCCAAGATAGGATGGATGCAGTTCAGGTTAAGGTAAGGTGGTTTTCCATAGTTTCATTCGATACACACACATACACATAGATATATATATATATATATCTCCTTATTTTATGTTATTTTGTATGCTACCTCACCCATGTCAGTTGGGAAAGTACAACTAGTGGACTCTAGAATGTATTTTTCCAAACGTTCTGGTTTCCATGAAATGGAAGGGTGAAAATCCACTCTTTCATTATTCTCTTCTCTTAGTAGTATTATATAATAGTTTGTATGGTGGTTATCTTTCATATATATTTGTGTAGCATCATTTAATGGGTTTTATTTATTTTAGACACATGTATCTCATGATGTTGTATCTGATGGAATATTGTAGACATATTTTGTATGATTTTTGTTGGAATAAGGAATAATATATGTCATTAGACCAGTGGATGCTCCTATGAAATATTTTCTTTCTTTAAGAATATGTGTTTGTTGATGACATGATTATCTAATGCACATTCTTTATGATATGTTATATATTCCAACGTGTTTCTGTGTAGTCTTATTTATTATGACAGATATATCGGGACTTATGGCATTGAGGAAGCATGGAATACTAGTAGGGAAGTGGTAGAAGGGTACCTTTATTTGATATTATTTTGGATATTATATTATCTCATGTATTTGATACTTTGTGAGAGGTTTATGGTTAGGTTTTGAGCATAGAACTATAGCTTAGGTGATGACTTATCTTTACTTGATTATTCCCTGGGATTTTGACTGCTATCATTATCATTGAAAATAGAGGCTCGTTGGAGGATCCAACAGTGTATGCCTCTAATAATCATTATATATATAAAATATTTTTCAGGTCCACTGTGATGTTTGGTAATTATTTTGGTTATTCATGGCTCATAGTTCAGTTCAGTATATAATTAAGGCTCTATCTTCCATGTTGATGAATTTTAATATAGTTTGTGGTGTTTATAGTTTTTTTTCTAGTTGGATGACATCACAACAATTAATTGGGATCTATTAAATTTATTAAGTGAAGTATTTGTTTTCTAGTTTTATCTTTTCACTCATACCTCATGTTCTTCTATGAGGGTAATTCCCAATTCATGTTTCTATGATGTACACTTAGTTTTTTTGCTAACATCAGGCCTATTAGAGGTAGTCTTTAACATCATTATCTCTATTCTCTCATTTTTAGTGACGTTAGGGTACATTTTGGGGGGAGGGGTCTATTATAGAGTGGTATCAAATGTAAAGGTCAAGGGGTAGGTTGAGATATCATGTAGGAAGAGGTGATGTCAATATGGGATTTTATGGTAAAAAGATTCATGTGGTCCTAGTATGTGATCTAAACATGATATACAATTAATGAAAATACTATTTAGTTCCATATATGATCTTATTAGAGGGACATTTTTTATTGATCCTGATACTGAAAGTGATTCTTTGTGTGGGGTACTAACCTTGGAAAGTGTCATGTATCATTTTTATTTGTGGATGTGTTTTAAATGTGTGTAACATGAGATTAGACTGAATGGTAGTTAAATAACAAATCGTATCTATACTATATTACTTGTTTTTAGTGCATAAAAATATATTCAATTATAGTTATTTATCTATGGTAATTTCTTATTCATGTTTTCACCGAATATGTTCCGCATGTTGATCTATAAGATCTTCAAATGGTAGAGTTTGATGATGAAGAGACATAGTGGAAGATCCTAGGAGATATTCAATGACACATTCTCTATATGTATGGTGGAATCATTTCAGATTCAATAATACATTATTGGTTTGAGGAGGTGGAGAAATCCTTCTATTTTATTTGTGCGTAGAATAAGAATTGGTTATTTTTTGCAGTGACAGTGTTGCATGGGGAAGCAATAAAGTGATTATCATTTTTCAATGGGTATCATGAAGATTTTGATTACACATGGGAGAAATTCCTATAATAATTTTGTGATGAGTATATTTCTTCGATCATAAGGGTTTTTACCCATTTGGTGCTTCTTACACTTCGACTAGGGAGCTTTAGTGTTTTTTATTTTGGGATCCATTTTATGAATATTAATCAATATTATTTATAACTTTTTCAAAGTTGGGGGGATAAGGTATGTTATATTTCTGATTGATTACATATATATATATCTAGTATTTATGCTGCATACATATCTTGTGGTACTAGTGAGAACTGAAGTTGATGGGAAGATGTTGGCCAACACTAAATCGTGACTAGAGGGAAGTCATTGGGATTCTCTATGTAGTATAATTAGGGAATGGGGATATGATTTTTCTATAATTAAGTGTTTTTGGATATCCAATTTTAGTTCCCACCATTTTTCATATCATATCTCTTGGGGTGGAATCTCTCAATTCCCCATTATATAACTGAAAAGAAATTATTATAGAATCCATTGGCATCTGTAGTGGGAGTGACTGAACTTCCTGAGAAGGAAACATGTGGCTTCTGTTTTACATATAGATTCATCATTGAAATAGTTTCGTAAGAAGAAATACTACTAGGATTCCACATCCTTTAATCAGAAGAGGGGAAATAGGTAAAATATATTATGACCTTGTGATTCTCCTCATCATTAAAGAGAAGAGCACAAACATAGAGGTGGTTGTCCTCAGGTATATAGAGGTCATAGAGAAGGTCTTGTTCAATTCCCAGTATGACCATAATGTTTCTATTAAATGGTGATTAATATTTCATTCAAAGTACCTTTTTAGTAATTCCTACTTGGGAACATGATTTGTTTCATTTGTGAGTTATGCACTCATTCATACCAGCATCTGTAGTTCATGATTTTGGGTTAGATGTGGAAAGGATACTTTTTCCCTTGGTGTTGACTATCCCAATTGGAGGTTGATATTAATTTTTTGATGTATTTAATGATTGTGAGATAGTTTTTGGGAAGTTCATCTATTGGGGATACATTCTATGATAGTACATATAGTCATATAATAACATCTTTAGTGTGGATTAGTTATATTAATTATACACTTTCATGGATTGCTTCATGGGAATGATTTTATTCAATGATTACTACATAGAGTTTTCCTTGTTTTTTTGGTGATTGATAAGCTCAAATAGATCATAGGAAAGTTTTCTTTTGTTTGCATTGTTATACAAGTAAATTACGAGCTATTCATATTTTTATTCCCCTGTGTTTATCATAGTTTTGGAAGAGTAATACGATTTCTTACCTATATAGGTTGGGGTTTAACCTATTTCATGGGAGATGAATATTAGGATATATCTATATTCAGGTTATTCTATGATCATAATGTTTCAAAATGAGATAAATCCTTCTGGGTTTTGGGATTTGTGGATATATTTTTGATGATCTATTATTGTGAGTTATTTTCCCACCATGTGTGTCTCCTTGCGGTGCCCTAGTTTGGTTCAAAAAAGAAGGTGAATTTTAGTATGGGTTTTTATATATATCAAAATAACATGAATTAGGGGATTGTTAGGACTTAAAAGCCTCTCAAATTGATTAATGATTTATTTGATCACATGAATGGAGATATTTGGTTCTCCAAGAAATATCTATATTTAAGATATCATTTTATAGGGGTAAAGGATGAAGATATTCAAAAGATTTATTTTTGATGTTGTTAGGGGAATTATGTGTACATTTTGATTTCATTTGGTGTAATTAAAACTCAATTTATACTAATGGGTTTGACAAATAAGGTGTTCCAATAGTTTTTGGATCATCTCATGGTGCTTTTCAACAATGACATTCTTGTTTACTCTAAATCTAAGAAGAATCATGCATAACATTCATGGGAAGTTTTAGGACATTTTCATCATCCTCACCTATTCGTGAATCTTTCTAACTATTACTTAAAGGGTCACAAAGTTCATTTATTTGGATTTATGATGTCTTACTGTGGAATATCATTGGATAATTCTATGATCAAGGCATTTGTTTCTCAGTCTTCCCCCATGGATGTTGTAGAGGTATTGATTTCCCTCAGAATTATAGGATACTATATGTGGTTTTTGTTAGGATCATGTTTATTTTTGGTTTCATTTTTTCACTAGAAGATATATTATTAATTTTGAGAAATTTTGAGTTTTGATTTCCTAACACAGCACATCGGACTGGCTAGGAAGACGCACCAGACATATACAATCTTATGGAAAACACAAAAGGAAACACAGAACCTCGGAACCAAACAGTTATATTGAGGCTTTGTTGGAAGGGCATAATGTTGTAGATGTGAAGTCATATAACATTATATTGTGAATCAAACGATGCTTTGTTGGTCTGGGATTTATCATAAATCAATAATAATTCTAGATACAACATGGATTATTTTAATTCAAGATGAATATGACATGAAGTATTCTAGCTGATGTTCATCGGTGTGAGGAACACCTAACACATAAGGCTGTCTTATATGTAATCTATCATATCCAAACAATTATCATGATAAATGGATTCATTCCATCAACATGAAAATATGTTCTAGGGAATTAACATGAGAATTAGATCCATATAATTTTTATGAGGACATTAGATCCTGACACCCAAAATGAGAAAAATATGTTTTCATGTCATAGGACATTCAAATTAAGTTTGATGATGAATTTATATTTGATTATTTATCAACATCATAAGTAATCTAATGTAATTTTAATATACACATTTTGAAAGAATGGTGGGGAAGATATGATTGGAATGAGATAAAAAAATATGATATATCATATTCCTTTTTTGTTATAAAGATATATATATATTCTATAATAAGCAAGAATGAAAAGTTCTAATAAAAAATACTCATACAAATGAATTCAATAATCCATAAGAGTGAGGTAAATCTTGATCCATCTGATGTGATATGACCCTAATAAATTCATTAAACACTAAAATTAATTTGATATAGAAACATTTGTATGATTATTTGAGTAAAATGATAAATAACAAAAAATATTTCAAAAGTGTTCTAAAAGAGTTACTTAATAGAAAAAGTGTTTCCAAAGGGGTTTCTTGAATGCTAGAAAATGTTCTCAATGATTTACAATTTTTTAATTGGTTCAAAAAATCATATGTAAGAGAATAATTTCAGTTTTCAATTCCATATAATAATGATAAGTATTCAATTTTAATATGTTTTCATCATAATGAAGAATCAGAATAAAGTATAAGACTGAAGAATCAAAGTGGATAAATATTTATAAACATTTAGAAGTATGATGTTTTGAGAATATTTGATAAAATTATATATTATCATGGAAGTATTTATAAGATTTGAAGAAGTAAAATATAAATATATAAATGAATGTGAAATTTGGGAACTGTAAATTTTTTTGAGTGGGGATAAGAATTAGTTTTCCTACCATTTCTGTTATGGGATTCCTATAAGATGAGAGTAAAATACATTCATACATTGTGTGTGTTGAACTTTTTAATTGCAATGGTGATCTAAAAATAATGGGATGGGTATTATGTTTCCAATATTGGGTTATTCATTAGGTTTATGCTTTGAATGATCCATCATATCTTATCCATGAAAAGTAGTCCATCTAAATGATCCTATCAGTGTATGTTACATCAGAATGAGTCAACCATAGTGAGATCCATCCGTGTGATCACTATCAAACCATGTTTCATCAGATGGAGGAACTGTGAGATTTGAATTATGTTTATTTTCAATTGAATATTGAAGCTGAGGTTGATAATTTTTCTATGGAAAATCTAACAGATCCCATAGAAAAGAGGATACCAAAAAAAGTCATATCTAACAACTTTTACTAAGGAAGTTTTCTATACAATGTTTCTAGATAATGTTTCCAGACCCACAAATTCCTTAGAGAATTTTCTTATGTTCATACATATTTTATGTAGGTAAATTTTGAATCATCTCATATGTGAAGGAACTAATGAACTATCTAAGGTGGACTGGAATAGAAGGAAAGTATATCTTGTAAATGTCGATACATACTAGTAACTGAAAATTCTTGATTTTTTGCAGGGTTGTATAACTAGCTTGGGGTAGTGGATACTTAAAGGGAATTTGGGGGTGTAACCCACTATAGTAATAACATTTCCATTGGGATTGTGAAAATTTCACTTCTTGTGTATTGATATTCTCAAAAGACGATAGTGAAAAATTCCCTATTGGTGGGACTATCGAACATGGTAAGAAGTACGTATATTTACCGAACCTTTTAAATACTCTTCGATGTGTTCTATTTGTATTTTTGTATTTAAAAGTTAATGTTGAGAAGTTATATTTGAGATGATCATAACTTTAACAGGTTTCTATGATTTATAATTTTTAATAAATTAATTAACAAACATTCACATAAAATAAAACATAAGTACTTTTTCACCCCCCACTCAGTGATATCAATCCTATTTGGGAACAATTATTGGTGTCATACCAAAGGTTTAATAAAAGAGATCCATCTTTGATAATATGGAAATCTAATTTAGTGGACAATATGGGTGTTCCTATTTTTATGTCAAAAATTATCACAGTGTGGAAAATATGATAACAACCTATCTTATTTCACTTGGCCTTGAAGTTACAGTTTTGATTATAGTGGGTTTTCTTCTAATTATGAAATATTCTATGATAGATACTGATAAGAGATGTATATAATCTAATTGAAATATCATGATGATTTGTTTATTTCTCTAACATATAATTATTATGTAAAGATTATTGAGTACCAACAAATAATAAAATATGGGATAAGTTGGGATGTAGATCTGAGGGGAATGGAAATGTTAAGAATGAAAAGTTACAAATATAGAGTGGTAGAATTTGAAATATAAAAATTGAGGATGATGAATGTAATAATAGTTACATTATAAGAGTAAATGAGATTATATGTTAATGGTTCTAGGATCATCGGAAGCATTGTTGGTACGGAACACAAATTTTATTTTTACCATGATAAATTATTATTCCTAGATCAATACGAAGATGAACACCAATCTCCATGGAAAAGAATAAAAGATTTAAATGAAGAAGGAAGAGGACTGAAACCTTTAGACAAGATATTTAACAACCTGTTTATAGTTAATTTAGTTAATTTCATAAAGAAAATAATACACTGATCTATAGTATTTTTTCGTTGATGATGTTGATCTTATGGAACGACCCTCCAGGATTATCTTTTTTCACTTGTAAGGATCCAAACTATAATCCCTCTAGAGGTGATCCACACGTGCACTGATGGCCTCCAATTGACGCCACTCATTCTCTGGGAGCTAGCATGGTGATGTGAGTGTCTTCTGTCAGTCATTCTTGATCAATTTTTTTCATCCTAGAAGATTGTCTCTCATTCTTGAGAGGGGTGGGAAGAGGATTTGAGGGAGAAATTATTTAGATCATCAATTATCAATTCACCAGGAGAATGATTTGGTGTGGTGTGGTATTTGGCACAATAGGAATACAAGTCAATTTATATGCATGGAAAATAAATTACAATATTTAACTGCATATAAGCAATTAAATACATTCATGAACATAGAGAAAACTCATGATCAAGATAATAATACCGCATATTTATTTATGGTGTACCAACTTGCGCAAAATGGAATTATAAATTAAATTCTTAATCACAAAATAATAGCTATGTCATTATTATTTGAACTTGTTCTAATTGGTTAAATATTTATTTACCATCTTTTAAATAATTATTTTACCACCGGACTGACCCTGGTCCGCTCGAACATCACTTCCATTTATTGAATACCCGAATAATTAAATAAATTTTTTATTCTCATAAATAAATGTTTTATTTACAAGATAGTAATTAAATATTTCTTAAAAGTTCAATAAAATAAAATAATATAATTTATTTAATTTATTCATTCAATTTAACTTGAATAAAATTATTCCATAGTCTTGAGAATAATATTTAATTAATTAATTAAATTCAAATAGAATTTAACTATGACCACCAAAAATACTTAGTGTGTGACCCTGAAGAGTTCTTTCTCATTGGAATTTTGTGGTCTTGCCTAAATTATGAGAGTATTGTCTAGTAACGGGATAAGGAACACAAGAAAATGAACATAATTCCCCAACAACAACATCCACATATGAACACTCATTGTGCAATATTATCCATTTTTCGCAATATCTCATGAAGAAGGCTTCATGATAGTGTCATCAACCTTTGTTCTGGATACATCCTTCTTTGACTACCTAAAATAATCTGGTTGTTTCGCCATGGCCATTTAATTTTACACAAAGGTTCAATTTCAATATAAGGGATGAGATATAAATATCCATAAATTGAAGGGGAAATCCTTCCTAGACTAATCTATAAATAACATGCCACTTGTGATGCCCTCATCATACCCTACTTCCTGCCAACTATCTGCATGATGATTTTCATCAGTAAATAAAATTTCATGATTTTTGATATGTATTAATGATAATCTTAAAGTCCAAGGATCATTACTCATGCTCGTAGATAGAAGTATCACATGACACTAAAACATGATGAATTCCTAATGACGAGTATTTTCTCATAATCTCCTATCTTGGAGATTACCATGTGAAAACTTCATGAGAGGAAGTCTCATCTACATAAAAGTTATCACACCGTATGTTCATCGTTATATGTGTCCCATTACAGTATTCCATCTAACTATGGAACTATATTTAAAATTATTATTATATAATTTCAAGGTTCTCATCATAGTGGGGAACCGCCATGTCTTTTTTCCATTCATCAAATACTCTAGGACATTATTACATCATAGTCATGAAGAATAATGACCAATATGTAATAAGATGTTTAATATTAAAATACGTTAAATGTACATGTAATAAATGTACATTGAGTTGTTTCTAGGACACCAACTCTTACAAAATCCCTCTTGGACTAGAGCCAACTGCCTACGAATTTCAGTTTGCTAGACCTCACATAGTGATATTGTTTCTGCTAAGTCCTGCATTTAGTCAAGGGGTCTACCACATTGTATTTCTTGGAAATACTGCTCAGTGTAACATCGCCTATCTGAGAAAAATATATGAAGAGATGATACTTCCGAAGTATGTTCTTTATCGGAAGATGTTACCTTGTAACTTTTGCGAGATCCACAACTATAGTATTATCACAGTACAGTGTGATGGGATATTTACTGCTAGGTATCACATCTATCTCCAGGACAAGTCTTCTCATCCAGATTTATTTTTTAGCTTCCTTAGTAGTGGCGGTATACTCAGAATCTCTTTTTTAATCTGTGACCACACACTGTTTTGAGCTCTTCTAACTCACTACACCTCCATTCAATGTGAATATGTATCCTATTTGCAACTTCATGTCATCTTGTTCAATCTGGAAACTAGAATCTACATATCCTCTAATTACTAGTTCCTCATATCCTCCATAAACCATGAACATATTGTTAGTACGCCTCAGATACATTAGGATAGTCTTAACTTGCATCCAATGGCGGTCACCTGGGTCAGCTGGATATCTTCATACCGCACTCAATGCATAGGGGGAATCCAACCTAGTACATATCATGGAATACATGAATGACCCAATCAATGATGTATTTTCATTCCCTACCAGTATATTTTTTTTATTATGTGTCTGAGGACACATTTTCATGGAATGTTGAATTCCAAGTGATGTTGGCAACAATCCCCTCCTGGACTGTTCAAATTTTAATCTCATTAGTATCTTATCAATGTATGTAAATTGACTTAGTCCTAACAATCTCTTGGATCTATCACGATAGATCGTGATTCCATGAATATATGGTGTCTTGCCCAAGTCCTTTGTGGAGAAACATTGATTCAACCATGCCTTAATAGATTGTAAGACTGGTATCTCATTTCTAATAAGTAATATGTCATCAACATGTACTATTAGAAAAATGACTGAACTCCCACTAAACCGTTTGGAGACCCAAGGCCCACATTTGTTCTTAATAAAACCAAATTTGGTTATGGATTCATCAAAACGAATGTTCCATGACCTGGATTCTTACTTTAAACCATAAATGGATTTCTGAAACTTGTATTCCATATTGGCATTCTTTGGAGTCATAAATCCTTCAGGTTGTGTCATGTAGACATCTTCCTAAAGGATCCCATTAAATAATGTAGTTTTGACATCCATTTTCCAAATCTCATAGTCATGGTAAGCGGCTATGGCCAATATAATTCAGATGGATTTCAACATTGCAACTGGTGAAAAGGTTTTATCATAGTCAATGCCTTGATTCTATTTGAACCCTTTTGTAACCAGTCGCTCCTTATAGTTTTTGACTTTCCCTTCCATGTCTAGTTTCTTCTTGAATAACAATTTGAATCCAAAATTATTTACATCAACTAGAGGATCTTCTAAAATACAGACTTGTTTTTGGTACATGGAATTAAATTCAGAATTCATGGTTTCATTCCACTTGGAGACATTTGTTCCACTTACTGCTTTCTTGTAGGTTAAGGGATCATTATTATCAACTAATAATGAGTCACCATCCTCAGAAACTAGAAAACCATACCATTATGGTTCTATAAACTCTATTTTACTCCTATGAACCTCTTTTGTCTCTTGAATAGTTCTTTATTCCATTGGGTTTTGTGGAATCTGTTTCATTACCAACTCTATTGTACCTTGTGCTTCAACTTCATTGAATTCCATCTCGCCCACACTATCTCTTTTGGAGATGTGCTCCCTCTCAAAGAATATGTCATGTCTGAACACTATAACATTTTTTCTGAGGTTTTGTATAAGAAGTATTCCCTTGTTTCCTTAGGGTATCCAATAAAGGTACACTTTGTGGCTTGGGATGAAAGTTTGTTACCTGAAGATTCCATAATAAACACATCGCTTTCTCACACATTTAAATTCATCAATATGGATTTCCCCCTCCATAACTCGTATGTAATACTATTTATTAATTTAGTTGGTACATTGTTTAGTATGTGTTCTTCTATTTGTAATGCATATCCCCAAAAGAATAATGGAAGACTCTCATGACTCAACATTGATCTCACCATGTCTAATAAGGTGTGGTTCCTCCTTTTTCTCACACCATTCCATTAGGGTTATATGGAGGAGTGAGTTGAGATAGGATCCAAAACTTCTGTAGGTTAACAATGATGTCTTGATTAAGATATTCTCCACCTCGGTCTGAGTAGAGTTTCCTAATCTTCTTAACAAGTTGGTTCTCAAAATCACTCTTCTATTCTTTAATGTTAGCAAACTAATCTGACTTATACCTCATTAATAAGATGTATCCATATCAACTAAAATAATCATTACAAGTTTTTAAGTATGAGTTCCCTCCCCTTTCTTCAAATGGAAATGGTCCACACACATCAGTATGAACCAATTCAAGAAGTTCTTTATCACTTTCACCTTTCCCACTAAATGGTGATTTTGTCATTTTTCCTTGTAAACATGCATGACATACACCAAGAGGTTTTAGTTTGAAAGAATCTAAATATCCATCTTGTTGTATCTTTGTCATGTTTTTCTTGTTTACATGACCTAGTAGGTGATGCCAAAGTTGGACATGGTATGATTCATGTGGAGTATCCTTATTATTTATTTCCATTACATGGTTTGTGTAATCCACCATGTAAAGACCATTTTATATATGTTCCCTACCAAAACAAACGATATCTTGGTAAAAGATGCGACATTCATTTCCAAACATGAAATCAACTCCATCTGTATCTAACCTAGATACATAATTAATGTTTATAGTATGAAATTAAACATAATAACAACTCTGTAACACCAATATCATCACAGTTGGTAACGTGAGGTAATAGTCCCTGATACCTATAGTAGCAGGTCTGGCTTCGTTGGCTACTTATAGATCTACCTCCACTCATCCAACTTTCCGGAATCTATTTAAATCATGAATTTGGATACATATGTCAGCACAACAAGCTATATCTAATACCCAATTCGTAGAAACATATAAATTTCATTTGATAAAAAATCCACCTCAAGCTTCCCCTTACTTCTTAGGATGGGTGCAGTTATTCTTCAAGGTTCCCATCTTGCCACATGTGAAACAAATAGTCTCTTGTTCCCATACCTCCCCTTTGATCTTCATTTTCACAGATGGTGATGAAGAAGCTTTGGGCTTAATTCTCTTCCCCATCCATTTCCTCTTATTCACCATAATGAGAGAAGGATTTTAATTCATTATATCTTTTTCCACTAGGTGAATGACGATAGGAATACCATTTAGAGATTTCTCAATGTTGTTCATATTGAAATTGACAATAAAGTTTGAGAAACTCTGAGGGTGTGATGCGAGAATGAGATCGGTTCCCAGTACTTCAGGGAGATTAAACCCTAGAACCTCCTGGTGATCAATGTAGCCAATGAGCTTGAATACAAGAGGCCTAGATGAGGAACTATATGTCCCCATCCCTAAACCTTACTTAATCTTGTGTTATTACAAGATTACACATTGAGGATCTTTTCAGGTTTAGAGTTTTAGAGAATTAGATCATTAAACATTCATTACATTCCACATTTAAACAAAGTGGTTACATAAAGATAGTATGCATTTTTTCCATCAACGGAAACATATTTAAAATAATACATGGATTCATTCTTGACATTTCTTTGACACTATCATCTTATCATGCACTGTTCCCTTGACCTGTGAAAAACATTTCAAAAAACATGGGATGAGCATAAAAAGCTCAGTATGGGTTATAAAAATATGGAAAGGAAACATGAGTTCATATATACATAAGAATGAAATCATACATTTCCCATAAAACATAATCACTTTAACATACCTCATAAAATCATGAATAAATCATAGAAATCATAAGACATAAAGGTAACATGAGTCATTCATAACATTCTTACGTAGGGAGTAACCCTCTTGGTTACGTTTGGAATACCCATCACAGTATATTCCCTAAATCTCTTCGGAGAAACCTTAAAATTTCACTCCTTCACGTTACCCAATGCATTGGAGAGCTATATCGGGCTCAACTGCCCTTAGTTTATCACGGAACCACCCATCTTCATAATAATGCCCAAGAACCTCAACATAATCGTATCACATAAAACATGCATAAAGGAAACATAACATTTCCACATTTAAATCACAAGATATCAATACAACACATTGATATAAAAAACATTATGAAAACCATTTTAAATACCAAAATAAAATAAAAGTAAAACATGGTATTTATTTTTATTTTTTAAAAAAAGGTATGGCTTGTAGAGGAAGCCAAAACTCAAATAATGGTCACAGTGGCGGAGAGGTCGTTGTTGTCGCATACGTACAACAAAAACATTACCTTTTATCATTTAGTAAACTCTTCATATAAAAAAGATTCCTTTTTAATAAACTTAAAAGTCAAAGGGGTTTATACACCGTATAAAATAAGGTTGTGTATAAAACAAAATATGCCTCAATGAAAGGAGATTGAGATGAAGTCCCATACCTCGGGTTCGACTTGACTCGATCATTATTTAATCTCCTGAATAATAAACATGAGTTAATTTCTACTTGTTTAAGAACATTTTTCAAGTTCATTATTCCTTTTATATCACTTATTGTCATGTCATGAACACTATGTAATTATTTAAGTTAATAACGGTTGTTTTAACGATCATTGGTACTTGAGTAAAAATTAAACCCTTTATAATTACAAGTTGTTCATGTATTCATTATATCCAGAATGGTATTCATGATGTAGATATCATATATATAATATATATCCAGTACATTCATGCATTTATAATATTACATAACATTTAGAGGTATGAAATTAAATGCACCGTTCATGGAGACGGTAAGCCGTACGTACGCATGAACGCTGCTTCCATTTCTATTTCGTATTTTATGAAATGGAATCATAATTATATAAAGGTAAATTATAATTCCAGTGTAATATCATATATAATATCATTACTCCATCCTTTATACGTCCCACATATGGTATTAATGAATCAAATCACTTTGAGGGGGCAGTAGTCCGCACTTCCTTAAATGAAGATATCGCGTTTACCCAAAATGGAAACCATAAAGGTATGACCAAAATGAAAAATACAGAAGCTTAAGGAAAACATAAACATATTATATATCATATATAAATATAGTTTCATCTTAATGTCCACTTTTTAAGCGGTTAAAAGAATGTTGAACAATCATCGTTTCGGGAGGTAGAAATTCCCCATCTACAGAAACAGTATGTTCTTTAGCCATTAGATGTAGGTGTGTGTAAGTGAAGCTTGAATATTTCTTATAAAAAAAATACTAGTATATTTAAGATACTGGATTTGTTACAAAAAAATTAATAAAAGTAGTTTAGGGGTTTGGAGAAGAAAAATAAAACAAAAGAACACAAGTGAAGACATTACCTAAAAATCGGGTAACTCCCTTTGGTTTGAGCTCAAAGGATTCCTTGGGAAGACTTCTGCCCAAAGTGAGGCTTCAAGGTGTAAGATAGGGAAGTGGAGAGACAAAATGGGCAGGGTATGGCAGAGCCAAAGGCTTTGGAAGTGTGGGTAAGGAGGTAGAGGTGGGGGCCATTTATAAGAAGAGAGGAGGGGCACTCTTGGAAAGTAACGAAATGTTACTTTATTTTAAAATGAGTTTCGGATTCATAATGTCCCACATTGATATAATTATAGGGTAAGGTGATAAGGGTTCGAAATACACCCATACAATAGGTTTTGGACATGTTTAGGTCATATATTTTACATTATCTTTTAATTTTATTTAAATACTTTATTAATGAGGTAATTGATGCATCATCATGATGTCATAAATAATTTAATTTATTTAATTTCTAAAAATTATAAAAAAATATCACGATGTAGGAAATGTTTTTATACTTCTAATGAATATTTATTGTCAAATATCTGACTTGTATAACATCATTTAAAAATTGTTTTAATAAAAACAACTCATGTTTGTGTCATTTTTACTTACACATTAAATAAAAAGATATTAATGTCATTTTCCTACCAAAGTGGCTCCATGGGGACCCCAATTTGACCCATGGATTGTATTGGTCTGCCATGACACATCCATGGAGGGTAGGACATTTGTCTAGGTCATTTAATTTTACTAAAACATTATTTTTACCTTAAACTACACTAATTACCTCTAATCGCGATTAAAAACTTAAAAGTTACTATTCACCAAAAAAAATTATTTTGATCTCATTGAACCACATTTTACTTTTTAATGACAACCATGTACTTCAGATTTTTTGAAAATCAAATCATAGAAGTGGCAAAGTTTCATTTAAATGAAAAATCAGTTTCTTTAACTACCACTTAGTGGTTTCACTATTCATCAAAAATTGAAGTTTTTCAGAAAAATTCCAAAACTTCACCCTAAGATATATATGATATTCTGAATTCAAAAATGATGTCTATTTTACAAAATTCAAATCATATAAGTTATATTAATTAATTTAATAATTAATTCCTACTGTCATGACAAATAGCGTGTTTTTATGAAACAATAAGTATCAAAAGATTGACACCAGTTTAAGTCCAATTTCAAAGTAAAATTGATTACAATGACCACCATTGGATTAATTGGTAAAAATATATTCTAATTTAACTTAAAAACCAATTCAAAAGAAAATCTAATCATATAAATAAATTAGATTAAAAAGAGGTTTTGAATTAAAATACAACATTTTTTACTATTCATAAAAAATGATCTTTATCGGAAAAATACCAAAAATTCACACAAAGTAAATTTTGATGTCCCAATATTAAAGAATAAGTTTATTTTGAAAAAAATATCTTATAAAATTGTCAATATATAGATTTAAAAATGGTTTTCCATTAAAAGGCAGTAAAATAATCTTTTAAAAATATTAGTGTATTCCATGCTTTAGATTGGATTTATTATCATTTTAAGCCTCTAAAACACTATCTAATTCACTAATAGACATAGATAAAAATATCTATTATTCATTACTTACTTGGGATGTTACATCCTTCCCCCCTTTAGAAATTTGCGTCCCCGCAATTTATTTACTTATCGAATATATGGGGGGTACTTATCCCTCATTGCATTTTCAGATTCCCATGTTGTCTCTTCCATCATGTGGTTTTTCCACAAATCCTTTACCTGATTAATCACCTTATTCCATAACACTTTCTCCATGTGGTCAAGAATCTGGACCGGTTGTTCCTCATAAGATAGGTTCTCTTCTAGCTGAACTACCTCTGGACTCAAAACATGAGATGGATATGGCATATACTTTCTCATCATCGAAACATGAAAAACATTATGTACCTGAGATAAACTCGGAGGTAAAGCCACTAGGTATGCAACTGATCCAACTCTCTCCAGAATTTCATATGGTCCAATGAACCTTGGACTCGGCTTTCCTTTCTTACCAAATCACATCACACTTTTCCATGGTGAGACTTTGATAAAAACATGATCACCTACCTCAAAAGATAGATCCTTCCTCCTGTTGTCCGCATAACTCTTCTACCTGCTCTGAGCTGTTATCATGTGTTTCTATATCAGCTGAACTTTTTCTGCCAACTCTTCTACCAATTATGGTCCCATCAGCTTTCTTTCACCCACTTCATCCCAAAACCTGGAGTTCGACACCGCTTCCCATATAATGCCTCAAATGGTGCCATATGTATACTAGAATGAAAACTGTTATTATATGAAAATTCAACCAAAGAAAGATGTTGGTCCCATATTCCCTGATAATCCATCGAACAAGCACGTAGAATATCTTCCAAAGTCTGGATCGTTCGTTCTGACTGTCCATATGACTGAGGATGAAAAGTTGTACTAAAATTTAATTCAGTACCCAAAGACTTCTGAAGGTCTTTCCAAAAGTTAGAAGTGATCCTCGGATCACGGTCAGATACAATGGAGAGAGGAACTCCATGTAACCTGACTATCTCTTTAAGATACAAACGGGAAAGTTGATCTAGGGAAAAATTATCTCGTATATCAAGGAAATGAGCAGATTTAGTCAAGCGATCAACAATAACCCAGATTGCATTATTACCTCGAGATGTCTTCGGTAATCCCACAATAAAGTCCATGGATATATTCTCCCATTTCCACTCTGGCACTGGTAGAGGCTGAAGCATCCCTTTCGGTAACTGCCGCTCTTCTTTAACCTGTTGACAAGTCAAACCCTTCACAGAAAAATCAGCAATATCTCTTTTCATTCCATCCCACCAGTAATACTCCCGCAGATCTCTGTACATCATAGTACTGCCAGGATGAACTAAAAATGGAGAACTATGAGCTTCACATAACAACTCTCCCTTCAACTGTGAATCACAAGGCACACACAATATCTTCCCAAATCTCAAAACGCAATCATTATCAATGTTGAATTCAGGCAACTTACCCTTCTGAATCATCTCTACCTTTTTCTGCAACTCACTGTCTTGCTTCTGTGCTTGCTTGATTTTGTCTGATTGGGAAGATTTCACTGATACCTGAAACAAAACAGAAGAACATCCTGCACCAACAACTTCTATGCCAATGTTCATCAAATCATTAACCAAAGGATCACGTTCCAAACACAACATTACTAATGAAGCATTACTTTTTCGACTCAAAGCATCAGCCACTTTATTTGCTTTTCCTGGATGGTAATGAATTGTACAATCATAATCCTTGATTAATTCAAGCCATCTCCTCTGTCTCATGTTCAATTCTTTCTGAGTGAATATATGCTTTAAACTTTTGTGATCGGTATATATTTCAGACTTTACTCCATACAAATGATGCCTCCAAATTTTTAAAGCGAAAACAACAGCAGCCAATTCCAAATCATGTGTAGGGTAATTTACCTCATGAGTTTTCAACTGTCGGGAAGCATAAGAAATTACCTGATCATTCTGCATTAAGAAAAAACCAAGTCCTTTCAATAAAGCGTCACTGTAGATAACAAACTCACCATTCCTGGAAGAAAGTGCCAAAACTAGAGCATTCACCAATCTTCTTTTCAATTCCTGAAAACAGTCATCACATTCTTTTGTCCAGATAAACATAACACCCTTCCGAGTTAGCTTAGTCATTGGACTATATAACCATGAAAATTTTCTAACAATCCTTCAGTAATACCCTTCCAAACCAAGGGAACTACAAATCTCTGTTACATTTGTGGGTCTTGGACATTCTTCAACAACCTTTGTTTTTGCAGGATCAACGGTTATCCCGTCTTTAGAAACAATGGGACCAAGGAAAGAAATTTATTGCAACCAAAACTCGCACTTTCTTGAATTTCCCATACAATTTCTTTTCCTTTAAGGTTTTCAAAATAACCTTTAAATGTCTTTCATGCTACTCTTTACTTTTAGAAAACACCAAAATATCATCAATGAAAAAAACCACAAACTTATCCAAGAACTCATGGAAAATTCTATTCATTAAGTCCATGAATACAACAGGTGCATTGGTTAGCCCAAAAGGAATTACTACAAATTCATAATGGCCATATCTTGTACGAAATGAAGTCTTTGGAACATCTGTTTCCTTTACCTTCAGCTGATGGTTCCCCGATCTCAGGTCAATCTTTGAAAAAAACTGAGCTCCCTCGAGCTAATCAAACAAATCATCAATATGAGTCAAAGGATATTTGTTCTTAACAGTGATGTCATTCAAGTCTCTATAATCAATGCAAAGTCTCATAGAACCATATTTCTTTTTAACAAATAAAACAGGAGCACCCCATGGTGATGTGCTTGGTCGAATGAACCCATTCTCTAATAAATCTTGCAATTGCTCCTTCAACTCTAAAAGTTCAATTTGAGCCATTCAATAAGGGGGTTTTGCAATTGGCTTAGCATCAGGAACTAAGTCAATAGTAAATTCAACTTCCCGATCTGGTATTATTCCATGAAACTCATCAGGAAAAACATCAGGATACTCATTTACCACTGGCACATCATTAATCTGAATAGTTCCCTGGTTTTCAACAGTATGTTCAAGGTAACATTCATTTCCATATTTTACAAGTTTCTAGGCCTCTTGATAAGTTATCAATAGTAAGGGTTCATTCTTGTACACAAACTGAAATTCTTTCTGAAAAGAAAATTCTTTAGCTCTATAATCAATCTTAGCATGGTAAATAGAGAGCCAATCCATACCCAGGATAACATCAAACTCTACTAGAGGTAGAACAATAAGGTTTGTAAGTAGGTTCTTTCCACAGATAAGGATAAGAAGATTCTTATAAATTATTTTTGCCTCAACATTTCCCCCAGGTGTTTTTACCACAAGTTCATGAGTAATTTATTGAGATGGTATTCCCATTTTACTAGAAAAGGACTCATAGATGAAAGAATGTGTAGAACCCGAATCAAACAACACACTGGCATAATCTGAAAAAACAAACAAAGTACCTGATACAACTTCATTTGATAGCCGACATCTGCTGAAGTAGTTGCAAAGGATTTCACCACCCCTTTCTGCTTGTAGTCTAACTGCTTCCCATCACTCAAGCTCTTTGTCAGACACTCGTTTTCATAGTGACCCATCTCTTTTCACATAAAAAATTTCACTAACTGTAATTCAAATTTGGACTTACCATCACCTTGATATTTTTCAGTGCAATCACGAGCATTATGTCCAATCTTACCACATCGGTAGCACTTTTCAGACTTCATAAGACATTCCCCAGCATTCCTTTTACCGCATTTATCAGAAACTGGAAACTTATTTTTCTTACCATCAGTCTTTTTTGAAGAATTATTCCCTTTCTCCTACCACCTTGGTCTCTTCTTCTACTAGTTTTTATAGAACACTTGATCATTGGAAAACTCCATTTCCACATTCTCAGCACATCAAACAAGCTTTTCATATCTTTTAAATTCACGAGAAGCTAATTCCCTCTAATATTTTGGTTTCAATCCTGAGTAAAAATGATTGATTTGACTATCAAGGTCTCGGATAAAATTTGGAGCACACCTTGCCAATCGAGTGAACCTCTCTTCATAGGCAGCCACTGAGTCTTCCTCTTGCCTCAATTCCAAGAATTGTTTTTCCATACTAAGTCAAAAAGCCTTAGGAAAATACTTCTCAAGAAACATACCTTTCAATTCATCCCAGTCAAGAGCATCAATCTCATCAGCGTCCCTGATATTTTTAACCAACGACCACCACTGATCTGCCTCACCCTCCAAATGGTAAATAGAAAGACTAAACTTTTGATTTTCTGAACACCCCATGACATCAAAAATCTTCTCTAGTGCTTTAATCCACCCTTCAGCTGACACAGGGTCAGATGATCTTCTAAATTATGGGGGATGTTGCCTCATGAAATGTTCCACCACTGACATGTTCCTCTGCGGTTGATCTGGCTGATCTCGTGCATGGATACCAACACCATTTATCGCTTGAGTCAATTGCGCCATTACTGCAACAAACTGTTCAGTTCCAATTCCGACCATCTCAGGATGCTGATTCGGAAGGTTATTTCCTTCCGTATTCCTTCCTGCCACTGCTTCCCTATTTCCTCTGTGGAAAACCATTCTGAACAAACATTTCTTAGACGAAGCAACATGGTAATCTTTAAATGCTATATCATTTCAAAAAATATATTTTTGGATAATCATTTAATAGAATTCTAACTCCTAAAGTTATCTAAACCGACCTCTGATACCAACTATAAGGCCCTAGCCTTAAACCATACTTAATCTTGAGTTATTACAAGATTACACATTGAGTATCTTTTCAGGTTTAGAGTTTTTGAGAATTAGATCATAAAACATGCATTGCATTCCACATTTAAACAAAGTGGTTACATAAAGATAGTATTCATTTTTCCCATCAACGAAAACATATTTAAAATAATACATGGATTCTTTCTTGACACTTCCTTGACACTATCATCTTATCATGTACCTTTCCCTTGAACTGTGAAAAACATTTCAAAAAACATGGGATGAGCAAAAAAATCTCAGTATGGGTTATAAAAATATGGAAAGGAAGCATGAGTTCATATATACATAAGAATGAAATCATACTTTACCCATAAAACATAATCACTTTAACATACCTCATCAAATCATGAGTAAATCATAGAAATCATAAGACATGAAGGTAACTTGTGGCATTCATAACATTCTTATGTAGGGAGTAACCCTCTTGGTTACGTTTGGAATACCCATCACAGTATATTCCCTAAATCTCTTAGGAGAAACCTTAACATTTCACTCATTCACGTTACCCAATGCATTGGAGAGCTATATCAGGCTCACCCGCCCATAGTTTATCACGGAACCACCCATCTTCATAATAAGGCCCAAGAACCTCAACATAATCGTATCACATAAAACATGCATAAAGAAAACATAACATTTCCACCATTCAATCACAAGATATCAATACAACACATTGATATAAAAAATTAGGAAAACCATTTTCAATACCAAAATAAAATAAAATTAATACATGGTATTTATTTTTCTTTTAAAAAAGGTATGGCTTGTAGAAGAAGCCGAAACTCAAATAATGGTCACGGCGGAGGAGAAGTCATTGTCGCCGCATACGTATGACAAAAACATTCCCTTTTGTCGTTTAGTAAACGCTTCACATAAAAAAGATTCCTTTTGAATAAACATTAAAGTCAAAGGGGTTTATACACCGTATAAAAGAAGGTTGTGTATAAAACAAAATATGCCTCAATGAAAGGAGATTGAGATGAAGTCTCATACCTGGGGTCCGACTTGACTCGGTCGTTCTTTAATCTCCTGAATAATAAACATGAGTTAATTTATACTTGTTTAAGAACCTTTTTCAAGTTCAGTATTCCTTTTATATCACTTATTGTCATGTCATGAACACTACGTAATTATTTAAGTTAATAACGGTCGTTTTAACGATCATTGGTACTTGAGTCAAAAATAAACCCTCTATAATTACAAGTTGTTCATTTATCCATTAAATCCAGAATGGTATTCATGATGTAGATATCATATATATCATATATATCCAGTAAATTAATGCATTTATAATATTACATAACATTTAGAGGTAAGAAATGAAATGCACCGTTCATGGAGACGGTAAGCTGTACGTACGCATGAACGCTGCTTCCATTTCTATTTCATATTTTATGAAATGGAATCATAATGATATAAAGTTATATAATAATTCCCATGTAATATCATATATAATATCATAACTCCATCCTTTATATGTCCCACATATGTTATTAACGAATCAAATCAATTTGAGGGGGCGGTAGTCCGCACTTCATTAAATGAAGATATCGCGTTTACACATAATGGAAACCATAAAGGTATGCCCAAAATGAAAAATAAAGAAGCTTAAGGAAAACATAAACATATTATATATCATATACAAATATAGTGTCATCTTAATCTCCACCTTTGAAGGTGTTAAAATAATTTTGAACAATCATCGTTTTGGGAGGCAGAAATTCACCATCCACGGAAACAGTTTCTTCTTTAGCCATTAGATGTAGTTGTGTGTATGTGTAGCTAGAATCTTTCTTATAACAACATCCTAGTTTATTGAATATACTGGAGTTGTTACAAAATAAAATAATAAAAAGAGTTTATTGGGTTGGAGAAGCAAAATAAAACAAAAGAACACAAGTGAAGACATTACCTTAAAATCGGGTAACTCCCTTTGGTTCGAGCTCAAAGGATTCCTTGGAAAGACTTCTGCCCAAAGTGAGGCTTAAAGGTGTAAGATAGGGAAGTTGAGAGATATAATGGGCAGGGGTTGGCCAAGCCAAAGGCTTTGGAAGCGTGGGTAAGGAGGTAGAGGTGGGGGACTTTTATAAGAGGAGAGGAGGGGCACTCTTGGAAAGTAAAGAAATGTTACTTTATTTTAAAATGAGTTTTGGATTCAAAAGGTCCCACATTGATATATTTAGAGGGTAAGGAGATAAGGGTTCTAAATCCACCCATCCAATAGGTTTTTGACATGTGTAGGTCATAAATTTTACATTATCTTTTCATTTTATTTAAATCCTTTTTTAATGAGGTAATCGCTGCATCATCATGATGTTATAAATAATTTAATTTATTTAATGTCTAAAAATTATAAAAAAATATATCACGATGTAAAAAATCTTTTTATGTTTCTAATGAATATTTATAGTCAAAAATATTACTTTTAAAAACCCACTTAAATCTTTTTTTAATAAAACAACTCATCTTTCTGTCATTTTTACTTTTACATTAAATAAAAAGGTATTAATGTCATTTTCCTACCAAAGTGGCTCCATGGGGTCCCCAAGTTGACCCATGGATTTTCTTGGTCGTCCATGACACATCCAATGAGGTTAAAACATGTGTCTAGGTCATTTCATTTTATTAAAACATTATTCTTACCTTATACTACACTAATTACCTCTAATTGTGATTAAAAACATAAAAGTTACTATTCACCAAAAAATTATTTTAATTTCATTGAACCACATTTTACTTTTTAATGACAACCATGTATGTCGGATTTTTTGAAAATCAAATCACAGAAGTGGCAAAGTTTCATTTAAATGAAAAATCGGTTTCTTTAACTACCACTTAGTGGTTTCACTATTCATCAAAAATTGAAGTTTTTTAGAAAAATACCAAAAATTCACCCTAAGATATATTTGATATTCTGAATTCAAAAAAGATGTCTATTTTAAAAAATTAAAATCATATAAGTTACATTAATTAATTTAATAATTAATTCTCGTTGTCATGACAAATAGCGTGTTTTTATGAAACAATAAGTATCAAAAGATTGACACCAGTTTAAGTCCAATTTCAAAGTGAAATTGATTACAATGACCACCATTGGATTAAATGGTAAAAATATATTCTAAATTCACTTCAAAACAAATTCAAAAGATAATCTAATCATATAAATAAATTAGATTAAAAAGAGGTTTTGAATTAAAATACAACATTTTTCACTATTCATTAAAAAAATGAACTTTATCAGAAAAATACCAATAATTCACACAAAGTAAATTTTGATGTCCCAATATTAAAAAATAAGTTTATTTTGACAAACATAGATTCTAAAATTGTCAAAAGATAGATTTAAAAACGGTTGGCCATCAAATGGTAGTAAAACAATCTTTTAAAAATATTACTGTATTCCATGCTTAAGATTTGATTTATTCTCATTTTAAGCCTCTAAAACACTATCTAATTCAATAAAAGACATAGATAAAAATATCTATTATTCATTACTTACTTGGAATGTTATAGGAACCTTCTCCAATCATACTTTGAAATAATGCATTAGATATTTCATACATTTATTGTCTTTCCGTTTCGTGGTAAATACCACAATGGTGCTCGAGAGTGCAATAAGAATCCATGTTTTCATGAGACTTCATGAGATCAGAAGACATTGATGATAAAATCAAACATTGAACGTTGACCTTGTCATTCATATGTTTTTCATAGACTAGTAAATCCTCATCTCTTACCTCTTTGGAAGGTGGATCGGGTAATGCAGACTCTAGCACGTAAGACTCCAATTCATGGCATAGGATAACACGAAGGTGTCTAAACCATTCTTGGAACTTACTGCCGGTGATGATGTTGTCTTTATCTAGAATTGATCACAGGGATAGTCTGGTTAAAATATTTTCATTTCTATTCTACAATTAATAGAGCAGAACATTAGTACTTTATTGATTACATTTTACGAGAAATAATAAATTTTTTTAAGTCGCCCACTATTTAATCAAGTCCCAATGTCCCTTACCATTGAAAACATAATTTCCAGTTTCCGATACATTCTAGTGTAAAGGATCCATATTCTCCTTCACATAACTTCAAATAGGATTGTTCAAGATATTATAAGGTATTTAGGTTGGAAGGTCTTATTCAACTGCATGATTGCAACTCCTTGATCTGTTGAGTGGACTCCCCAATCCTGAAATCATGAATTTGGATTTCCTCAACTTCTTCCTCCAATATAACACTATGTATAGAAAGGGCTACTCCTCTAAATGATATATTGGTAAGTAAACTCAAAAACTCTCATAAGGGATTCTTGTATAAAAGTATGTGTCCCAAAAAGTGTTGGTCAAACACATTGTTTTATTGAGTTTTTCCCTTATTCATATAATGTAAGTCTTGGTCTGATTTTATATTTTATTTGAGGGATTTTTATCACTTATGAGTGAATTCCTTATTATCACTACCACATTCTAGTTAATATTATGTGGAACTTAATCAAGTGATTAAACATGTATTGATAATAGTTATGCATAAGCCTTGTTTATTTTAGTTCTATCCTGTATGATTATTTAATTCATTAATTATGTGATCGTGACAACACATCCATAATGTTAAACCACGAAACTAATAGAAATAAAATAAATAGAATGATCTTGAGATTTTTTTGGTGGTTAGTTTATCTAGTAGTTGATAAACTGACCATGACCTAGGGGATAACCATCTTGAACCTTTTCGATTCATGTTTATAGCTTACCACCTATCCACCTCTGTATCTCCTGTTATTGTATTCGTCATGGCTCCAACTTAACCGTCTTCACTATCTTGGGAGTTCAATTTATTAGATAATCCCTTTTTAAAATCACATGTTGTTGAGGGGTAAATAAGTGTTTCACATAAAAGAAACCTTGGGCTTGTTGGCCCGACATATTAATGAGGAGAGATGACATGGAGGCCATCAAATTTAAATTAAATTAATTAATTAAAAGAAACCATTCCCATAAAAAGTTCATAGTCTAGCTCATGATCATTCATACATAAAATGATGTTTATGCATAAATAAAACTAGCATATAATTCAATAATCATTATTTTTGAAGATGAATGATGCACAAATCAATTAGTTATCATATTTAATTAGTCAATCATTTTATCTTAATCCCTTTTTTTTGAATTTTCTTGGATTCTCATCCATCGTAATTTTAAACAAATAAATTCATTTAAAATAATCTTTATGTGTAACATGTAACTTGGAGGAATCTTGATGAATTCCAATTCATAAATATCCAATGATTATAAATGAATATTACGAATATGTTAAATTAAAAAAATATATATAAAACACCTATCACATGTTGTGCCTCATATTTACGCATGCACGATGGTATATGTCTCATGGGTTTTTATAATATAATATTAAATTTTAATAAATATGTTTCATTTGGATGAGTACGCGACATGTAGTTCCAAAAAAACGGAATGAACAATTTTTCACCATCCATTTGAAGTACATGCCTGAGGAAAATACATGTAAGTGTACTTATGAAATATTTGGAGTACATGGCGGGTTCAGTTGGCCACACAGCGTGTAGTATCCGAATTATATGGTTTCCATCTGGGAAAACCATTAATGGGGTACATGGTCCATCCCTAACTTGAAGGGACTACATGAAAAGTCTAGGGGACTACACAACGTGTAATCCGGAAACTGTTTTCCATCTATTCCGGGTCAACAGAAAGAGTCATTTAAGACATAGAAAGACTCTAACACATTACCTGATTTGGCGGACCGATCTGATGCATTGAATCTTCAATACATGTCATGTACTTCCAAATACATGTCGTATGTTCTGTTGTTTTATAGAGAAAACCTTTGGTACCTCCATATGAGATCCACTATTTTATTTTTATCTTAATTCTAAGAAATTATCATTTCTGTATAGTGAATGTGAAACAAATGAGGTGGAATAGATCTTGAGATTACAATTTAAAGAAAGATTAACTAGTTTTGAAATAGATCTATTAATAAATTTGTAAATAATCCATACAATATTAAAATAATTATATACTATAATATAGCCGCTCTAATACCACATGAAGGTTTCGGGCACAGCAGAAGCGAGGTTGTTATGGAACCCAAATTCTTTTTTACCATGATCAATGTTTGTTCTGGGATCCATACGATGATGAATTCCAGTCTCCATAGAATAGAATCAAAGATTTAGATAATGAAGGAAGAGGCCCAAATCAATTAGAGGGGACCTTTCACATCATATTTATATCTAATTTAATTAATTAAAAAAAACTAATACGTAGATATTTCATATTTTCTTCATTGATGATGTTGATCATCTGGAATGACCCTTCCAGATTATCTCATTATGCTTGTAAGGATCTAAAAAATAATCCCTCTAGCGGTGATCCACACCTGCTCCGACGACCTCTGATCGACAATGCTCGTTCTTTGGGAGCTAGCACGGTGAAATGAGTGTATTGTGTCGGTTGTTCTTCATCGCTTATTCTTCGTCCTTGAATAACGTCCCTCATTCTTAAGAGGGGTGGGAAGAGGATTCGAGATAGAGATTGTTTAGCTCAATGGTTCTCAATTCACCAGGTGTATGATTTGGTGTCATGTGGTCTTTTCCATAATAGGCGTACATGTCTATTTATATGCATGGGTCTTCATATACAATATTTAATTGCATAAAAACAATTAAATATATTCACTAACTTACATAATACCCATGCTCATAATAATAATATCGCTACTTATTTATGTTTCTCCAACATGTGCCAAATTGAGTTATAAATAAAAAATTTTATCACATAATTATAGCAGTGTCATTATTATTTAAACTTATGCCAATTAGTTAAATAATTATTTATTGCCTTTCACAAAATTATTTTTCCACCAGACCAGCCATGGTCCGCTCAGACTCCACTTCCATTTATTGAATACAAAAATTAATAAATTAATAATTTATTCTATTAAATAAATATTTTAGTTACAAAAAAGTAAATAAATATTTATTAAATGTTCAATAAAATAAAAAAATAAATTTTATTTAACAAAGGTGATTATTTTAACGTGAATAAAATTATTCTGTGGTCATGAGAATAATATTTATTTCATTAATTAAATTAAAAAATAATTTAATAGAGGCCACCAAAAACACTTAGTGTGTGACCATCTAGGATTATTTCTCATTGGCATTAGGTGGGATTGCCTAAATTCCAAGAGTGTTGTCTGGAAACGGGTAAATGCACCTAAGAGAAAGAATATAATGTTGTAATAGTTACATCTACATATGAATGCTCACTATGTAATATAATCCCTTTGTCTCAATATCTCATCATGGAGGTTTTATGATATTTTCATCAACCTTTGTTCTTGATACGTCATTCTTTGACTACCGAAAATAAACTCATCATTACACCATGGACATGGAATCTCATGCACCTGTTATATTTCAATCAAAGTGCCGAGATATAATCTTCTATAAATGGATTGGAAAAATCCTTCCTCGACTTATCTATTAATAGCATGCCACTCATGATGTACCAAACATACCCTACATCCCACCAACTGTCTGCATGACAGTTTTCATCAGTAAATCAAATTGCGTGAGTTATGATACGTATTAATGACAATATTAAAGTCTAATGATCATTACACACACTCACATATTGAAGTATCTAATGTCACAAAAACTTGAGGAATTTTTACTGGCATGTATGTTCTCATAATCTCTGGTATTTGTGATTACCATGTGTGAACTTCATGAGAGGAAGTCTCATCTGCTTAAGAGTATTCATGCCTGAAGGTCTACATGATATATGTCCCATCATAGTTTTTCATCCAACCATATAAATATAATTAAGAATATTATTTTATCATTTCAAGGTTTTCATCATAGTAGAGTATTTTCATTACCTTATCGATGCAACAAATACTTTATGACATTATTTCATTATAGTCACGCAGAACAATGAAAAATATATAATAAAAATAATAATATTTAAATACATTAAATGTCCATGTGTTAAAATTACAACTATTTGGTAATATGACAACAACTCATACATAGGTTAAATTAGATGTTATGTTGACAACCTAGAATATTTTATAATTGTCAAGACACGTATGAGAAACTCTCATGACAGATTTTATTCCAATTTTTAATATTTATAAGATCATGAAGATTTATATTTTTATGAACTGGTGAATATTTTTTTATATTAAATAATAAAATCCACTTCTTTTAAGAAAAAGGATGATAATAAAATTTCATTCAATGAATTGTTAAAAGGTAAAAAATATGAAGATGTTTCAAAATATTCAAGTGATTCAGTGTTAGTGGAAGAACATAAAAATTTCAACACAATTATTTCCCTCAATTGTAATTAATATAAATAGTGGAAATGAAAATTTAAAAATATCAAATGATAGTATTGTGAAGGGAATGTACATTTTTGACAGAAAGATTCATAATAAGAATTTTGGAGAGTATGAGTCCAAGGAATATAATGTCCCTAATTAGAAACATAAGTGTAAGAAACATAAAAAATATTTCCTTATGATAAGAAGAATAAAAGATATTTGAGCAGACAAAAGAAGGGTGATTCATTATCTTTTGATGAATCTGATTATCAATTATAATTTATTAATAAATATTGAAATTGATATAATTATTCATATAGTGATGATAATGGTGAATATTATAAAGAAATATAGTGGATTATTAAAAAAATTCAATAAAGAAATTGTGTAGAATACTTAACTCATTAAATAAGGAATTAATTTATAGAATTATGTTGAAGATATATCTTTTTATAATGATAATCAAATAAAGAAACAGGAGAAATATCTCAAATTTATTAGCTCTTATATTATTAATATTTTTGATCATGAATTAAAACTAAAATAAATTTAGAAATATCTTTTCAAAATTTGAACCTAAATATGAAATAATCTAAACTTATTGAATAAAATAAAAAATAAATTCATAAAGATGAATATAATAGTATGATAGATGTTTTACAAGATAGTTTGGTTGATAAATAAGAGGAGTGGTTTGAAAAAAAAATTATAGCTTCTTATAATAAAAAGTGTGTTGGGATACTTAAGATAAAAAACAACATGTTTATTGATGTTAAAGGTAAAACATATAAATAAAATGAAAATAAAGGTTTACAAAGGCATTATTCTGAGAAAATGACATTCACATATTAGGAATTAAATTCATAAAAAGTTATCCTCTATAGAAATGTTGTCCATGATTTTTGAAGAAATAAATATAACAAAATTGTTCTGAAAGAGATCACTATCACTTTGAAAAATCTATATTAAGAGGTTACTATTGGGTTTGTGGAGTTTTTGAGGATACATATTATTTATGCTAGTATAACATGTCTCTACAAAAAAATAGGAACTAATAAAGTTGAAATAATGTTGAGAAAATTAGATCAAATTTTACTTTAAATTATGTGTAATTGAAAAGTAAACTCATAAGATAATTAAATATGATTATGTAAATAATGATGATAAGATTAAGAATGTTGACTATATTTATAATGTTGTGAAAAGAAAAAATGTTATTCCTGAAAATAATAAATCCCTATTAATCTATAAAAAGCATGATTCCATAGTGAGAATGATAGAAAAGATCCAAATATCAGCTAAAGAAAAGGGAATGAAATTATTTTCAAGAGATGAATAAAAATTTGATAATTTTTTTTCAATAAATGGTTATTTGAAATGTCTGAAAAGTAGAAAAATGTGTGAGTAGAAAGGTAATGTTATAAACAATTTATATGAATATCATACCTAAATAAGTGGTATACATAGAAAAGTTGTTAGAAGCTCACTATAACAAAAATTTTACTAAAGATGACAATAAAGTGACATCCTCATTAAAAAATTCTATAGATGAAAAGAAACTTGTTAGAAAATCTTAGATATATAAACAGTAAAGAAGATAACACATCCAATGAAAACCCAACTAATAAGATGAATAAATCAATACTGAGAGAGGATTCTCAACATGATAATTTATTTTGAGAAGCTATAAGGTTCCTCCTTATACCTATAACATTGAAATTGGTACTTACTTGCATGAAATTCAATGAGTTGAAGAAATAATGATGGGAAATGAGTCTCTTACTGTTCTGGAAAAATAAAGTAATTGGATTAAAAAATAAATGTTTTCGAAAAGTTGTGTTTATACACATAAATTTTTTGATATATTTGTTGTGATTTGTGTATTCTACCTTTAATCATAATCAATTCCTCTAAAAAATTACCCTAGATATTAAAATGTTGAAGGAATTAGGTTAAGGAATTACATGAAAGATGTGTCATCAAATGTACTTAGGTCCATGATTATATGATCTTGTATTCTACATTTAGTTATCCCACATATAATTAATTTTTTTAGTTAAAATATCATCTTTAAGAAACATGTGTGATGCATATGTTCTATTAAAGATGGGTTTACATATTTTTTGATGAAAATATCCAACCCTTGTAAATGATATTAATTTAAAATAAGGGTACATACTTTCCATGATGGATCCCTTGAAAATTTTTTTCAATAAAGTGTTGAGAAAATAAATATATGGGAGTTAAGGAGTTTTGGGAGTAAGAAAAGAATACATAGGGAAGACGTGTTTGTAGGGAGGATAACAAAGTGAGAAAAGAAGATAACAAGTTCCCTGGTTATGAAGATGATATTGGGAAAAAAATTGATATATTTTTAGGACCATGTTGGGTTTTGGTTGTATTTTTTGTCAACAGATGATATATTATTAAATTAAAGAAAACATGGGTTTGGTTTTTTGACACACCTCATCGGATTGACAAGGAAGATGCACCCGACATAGAAAATTTGACGTAAATCAAAAAAGGATACACCGAAATTTGGTCCCAAATTGTTGGAATAATGCTTGGTTAGAATGATTAGAGGTTATGGATGAGAATTCATAGAACATTACCTTTTTGATCTAATATTTCATTGATGATCATAGAGTTCTAATAAATCATGAATAATTCATGATACAAGCGATAGATTTTGTTAGAGATAAGAATATGATGAAAAGTATTCCAACTACAGCTCATCGGTATAAGGCACACCAAACAAAAGCCTATGTGAATTGTTTCTAATTAGGCCTAAACCCTCATCCTAAGAATAAAAACCAAAAACATCAATATTAGTATCAGATCTATCCCATCAACATCCAAATTGGATCAATATTATTATCAAGAGGAAATCTAATACTTAATTTCAAAATGGGAAAAATAATTTGGGGTGTAATAGAACTACAAAGGTAAATTTGATGATTATTTATTATTAGAAGAGTTCTCAACATTATGAGTAATCGGATATACATGTCTCTAATATATTTCAATTAATGTTAGAAAATATAATATCAGCATGAGATATATATGTCAATATATCATTATCAATTTATGTTTGAACGAAATATGTTCTATAGGAATGTTGAATGAGATGTTCAAATTAAAACTCATCATATTGGCACTAAAAATGATCCACCAAAGTGAGGAAAATACTTATCCATCAGATGAATCATAACACCTATAATGTCATCCAATTATATACATCATCATTTATGGACTGATTTGTTTGAGTAATTTTAGAAAATGAGAAATACTTTGAAGATATTTCAAATGTGCTATAAAAGAGGTACATGACACCAATGTTTTGTCGAAGGGGTTTTTTTTAATGCTAAAAAATATTCTAAATGTTTTAAAAAGTGATTTTTATATATAATGGAGAATCTGTATGAGAATATATTCAATTTCTACAATGGTAATCATAATGAAAAGTCTTTAGTTTATATATGTATTTATTATAATAGATAATCTAAATAAAGAAGCGGACTAAATAATCAAACTGAATAAATGTTTTTAAACTAGAACAAGTTTGAAGTATTGAGAATATTATAGAAGATTCAAGAAGATCCGATGATTTTTTGATAATAGTTTAATAATTAAATGATGATTTCTTAAAATAATTTCATATTAGGTAATTTCAAATTAGTTGAGCTGGAATACGAATTATTTTTCCTGCCACTTCCATTATGGGATGCCATTAAATGGATATCATAGTGCATTCATACTTTGTGTGTACTGAAATATTCATTCATAATAGAGCTCGATAAATTTTGGTTTAGATATTGAGTTTTTAATTAGAGTTTGTTTTTCAGGGTGAAGATAATGTAGATCCATCAGAGTGAGTCCATCGAAAAGATTCCATCATAATGATCCCATCGGAGTAATTTTCATCGGAATGTGTCTACTAGAGTGAGATCCATTGGAGTGATCCCCATCAGAAAAACTTCTTTCATGTGGTTTTCTTGTGAGATTCTTTTTGAGATTATACTAAATTGATGAAGGATGAAAATAAATAGAATCATAATGAGTCTAATTGAATGGAGCACATTCGATAGAGGTTACTATTCTGTGGTAGATCAGAATGACATTAACTATGGAAGATTTCTAGACATTGTTTCTGGAGAATTTTTTGGGAATAAATAGTTCCTCATTGAATTTGTGATGTTATTTAAGATTGTATTTAGATAAAGTTTGATTCACCTTAATTTTTAAGGAATTGAAGTACATATTGAATTGGATCAAAAAATTACAATGAAATTGAAATTTGTAGCTATGGTTACATACCTTTTACTGAAAAGGCTTTATTGTTTTGTTAGGGTGTATAAACGGCTATAGAAAGTGGATACAAAAAGGATATTTGGTTAGGGATATCAAACTATAGTAGTAAATTTTCAACATAATTTATAGAATTGTTCACTAATTATGCCTTTGTATTTTGGAAAGAAGATAGTGAAAGAATCCATGTTTGTGGGACTATCGAACTTTGTGAGGAGTTAGTATTCATAACAAACCATGTAAATATAATATTCTTCCATGACATTATATTTTTTTCATATGAATGGTGAGGTTGGGAAGTTATATTAGAGTGGATCGTAACAATAAAAACATTCCATGGTTAATGATGTTTAATAAATAAATTAAAAAATTATTATAAAATAAAAAGGTACCACAGATTCACCCCATGGTGGTCTCAATGATATTGGGTAACAACAGTTTATCAGTGAATTAACATGGAATAAAATTACTATAATAACCATGACTATAAATAATAAAGAGAACTTTTAGACTAACTTGTGTCTTGATCATTTCATGTACCTTAATTTGATGTTGGTCTATGACCCAGTAGTGATTTTTCCAGAAGAGATAGTTTAGTTGAAGGTCTACTACAATGCTTCAAATTAGAGCTTGTGAGATGTTTTGATTCAGTAGAGGTAATTTTTTTCTTATGAGAATTAGTAAATATGAACCCATTAAATTAACTCTTCAACACACGATCACAATATAATAAAATATTCTTTTTTAGTGAGTTTATGGGGACACTACCTATTTCCCATATAATGTTTTGATTTATACAGTCACAAGTGCCTAGGGTATGCCTTCATCCATCATAACTTGAAATTTTGACATGGGTGGTCTATAGAATTATTTTATGATTATAAATTAACTATTTAGCATTCTCTATGAAAGGGGAATATTTTAGCTCATGTGATTGGTTGGAATTCAGGGAGTGATTCTCTATATAAAACTAGAGATTCAGGGATGCTGATAGAAAATCACACAATGATATAACTTTAAATCTGATAGGTTATTGGTGCATGATTAATTTTTCAGATGATAGAATAGTCTTGTATAGTAAATAAGGTGAAGGATTCATAGTATGAAGAATCTGATATGGTGTTTTTTGGATATTGCCTTATCTATAGTGATTTCCTTAATGGTTGTCTTTTGGATTATTAAAACAGACTATTATTTGACGTAAGGGATTTCATTAATTTGGTGATTCATTAGGTGTATCTATAAAACTATAATATGTCAATATTTAAGATACATATAGGTGTCAAAAATATGTACATTTATTAAATTGTTCTATTTTGGTGGCCTATTTTGAAGTGTTCTGTTTCTCTTTTTGTATCCAAATGTTTAGTTTCTAGAAGGAGGACTCTAAATATTGTTTTCCAAATGGTATTTTCAAGCCATTAGATATTCCTTTATATAAGTATGAGGAAATTTTAAAAGCCTCTATCACTATGTCACCTTGATATCTAGAAGGATATATTGTTATATGGTTTTCAATGGACCTCATCAGTAAATCAGATCACATATTATTGATAATTGAGTCCATCTCAGTGAAGGTTTTGTTGAGGAAATAACTAGAGTCTGGTGTGAGGATTAAAAACAAAAAAATATTATCATATTTAGTAATGGTCCTTATTTTCTCTCTATGGTATAGAGAGGTATTTATAATTTTTTAAGACTCTGTTATAACTAAGAACAACATTTAATTTAAAGATAAATTGTGAGATATAGTAGACCATCTAGACTCTTCAATATAGGTTGAATTATTTTTTTATTTAATTTTGCAGGTTTTGGGTGAGGAACATATGTTTTTTCTTATTTTAATAAAACATATATTTCACTCTACCATTGTATATCACCATTTGAATATTAGTATGGCTGCCCATTTTAATAACCATTATGTTTTAATTGGGTGGAGATTCAACAATTCCCAAAAGGGAACATGTACATAGTATATCATAGATGGTTCATGAGATTCCAGAGATGTTGTTCACAAAACATGATCCTTAAAAGAAATTTTCTAACCATAGGAGGAGAATTTTAGAGTTTGAAATTTGAGATCGTGTGTTCTTAATAGTGACTCGTCATCCTAGTAAACAATTTCTTTTCATATGACTACTCTTTCTCACCATTTTGTTTGGATTTTCTGGGTGTTGGTTCTTATCAGAACCATTATGTATTATATAAAAATTCCCACATTGGTGATCTAGTTTTATGATTTTATTTATGTTTCATAGTGTCACCACTCTATTTATAAAAAATCATATATCATGGATTGGAGTGGGAATGACTATGATGATAATACAACCATCTAGGAGCAGCCAATAGAGACCTATGAATTCCAAGTGATGTTGTTTCATAGGAATACGATTCCATTAGTTGTTATCCATTAGAATCAAAATGATGTCTTGGAGAGAACCAAAGAATGTGATTCATGGATACATCTTCAGTATTCCGAGTTATTGGTTACTCTGTTATCATTTTTTGAAAAATTTAATTAATATTAAAAAAAATGTCTCTAGATTTTGAATTGTTTTTCTAATATTGAATACCTTGTCTATGGGTTTTTTACTTTTAGGAGGTATATCCCAAAGGATATAGTGTTTGTTAGGTGGTTTTTTGTAATGTTTATTTATTCACATTTTTTTCAAAGTGGCATTTTTGTTATCTTGTCATGGAAAAATGACTGGGTGTTATATCAAAGGGGATGTTTAGATATCCCCATATCCTTTTTCCCTTTGAGTTTGGATTTATTTCTATAGTATGAGATTAATTATATAGGTTTTTAATATAATTTTTCAAACCTTATTGTTATTTCCTTTATGGTTTTCAAGTATTAGTGTCATTGATAGAAAGTTTATAGCTTTTATGAATCTTAGGGAAATGGAATTGACCATTATGGGGGTGCACCATGCCATGTTAGAGGGATTTTTGAAGGCTGTATTGGATTTAAGGGCATGTAAAATCATTTTTGGGTGGGCGATGGAGTTATTAGCACACCACGACCTGCATTAAATCTTATAAAGAAATTTTAGCAGTTTTTTGTTGTGGTTTCATCTGGTACAAATGTACTAGTATTGAAACAACGTGTAAGGTTATGAGACAGCTATAGAGACATGGGTGTTTTTTAATATGAATCATGGTAGGTGAAATTGATTATTTAGACATGTAAGAGGTCATTGTGATTAAATACAATGTTAGGTGTAGGAAAAATTACCTAGTGGAAGATTTTTTGGTCATGTATACTAAATAATTCCACATCATTATTGGATTCCATGGTGGGATCCATGGTGGTAGTCATACATCTTCTGAAATTGTATAAATCATATATTTTATTAATCAATCGTGTTCATTTCAAAATAGAAACCCAAGAATATTATACGAGGGGTCTGAAATGAATTTAAAATTCGATTATTCCGATATATTAATCAATAGTTGAATTTCCTCATTCCTTCAATTTCTAGACGAACTGACAAACCAAGGGTGTGGTTGGTTTATTCTCCATCATGGAGGGTCTGTTGACTGGAATTTTCATTAGATAAGTGGTAGTTCTAAACCTTTTCTCCCTGTATATATCACATTGATTATAGAAGATACAGAACCCTTGTTTCAAGGTACCTTCTCCTTTCTCATTCTCATTTCCATTCATTTTTTTTAAAGATGGTTTATATCATAAACCCTTTATTGTGGGTTTATATATGGGTTTAGATAATAGTGGATTTCCTATGATATGTTATTGTGAATCTTTCTTTAGTTGTGGTTTTGGCTGACCCTCTACCATCCATTTTTCTTAGAGAAAATAAAACATCTCAATCATGAAACTATATTTTTTACTTCTCGATGTTTTAGTTTGTAATTGTAAATATTTCACGAAATATTTTGTCGAATAATTTTATAATTTAACCGTAAAAAATAAATAACCAAATTAAAAAAATTGGTTTTGGGTTGTGTCAATCACATGTGTTCTTTCCAAGTTAACAGTATTCCCCTTTTTTTGATAGTTTGTTATCCCTTTCATATACTATTTTTTATTATGTTTTCTGTTCCTAGAAATAGAAAAAATATCATAAATAAGGGAATTCTTTGTTGATAAATACATAAATAGAAATTTTTATTTTCTTTCTATTATTCCTCTAGTGGGTTCGAATTAAATTTATAGAATCTTGTTGAATTAATTCCTAATGACTAGTTGATTATTCCATTGGTTGTATATGGTTGTTGAATTTGAGAAATGAACCAGTTAAATCATGATGGTAATGAATTCATTTGTTGTCAAAGATAACTTTTTTGGGCCAATTTAACCTATATTCATATGAATTTTAGATACCATGGTTTTAGGGCCTAGATTTCATTTTTACTGTTATTTCTTAATTTTTTATGTGTTTTATCATGTCATTATACCTTCTATAATATGTTATGTGAGTGTGGGATACCTAGTTTTATGAAAATATATATAATGTGATACCCAGATTTGTTGAATTAGTTAGAATCTATGATGACGAGATTAAAAGTGATATGCAATGTGGTGTTAGAGATTTAATTGGGCAGATGGAGTGTGTCTATGATGGAATTTCACATTTGTTATTACGATAAACATAGGGATAATTTATTGATAAAAAATATTCTTTATAGAAATATGGATGATTAATTATTTCTTCTATCTTATGCCAACTACATAATTTTTCAAGAAGTATGTATACTGTCAATTTTTTAATGTATATTAATATTATTCCAAGAGTACCTAGATTTACTGGGTGATTCTGATAATTAAATAGCTTAATCAATGGGGTTGGAAGTGTAATGGAATGATGAAATTTAGGTAAATCGTTATAAAACAAAGAAGATGTTGGATTATACATATAGGTAATGGAATCCAGTTGCTAATTAATTTTTTTTATGAAATGTATGATGGATATAATTGATTAAAAATCACTTGATTTGGTTGTGTGAATATATGGTATCTAGTCCTTATGCATAGAAGTCCGGTGTCCAATAGATGATAGTTTAACTTGAGGATAAGGGTAGTTAATTTACCATAATATGTTTTCAAGCTATATATATACATATATTCTTATGGTATGCGATTTCATATGATATTTCAATAATTATATAAGTGTGATTGATACTAATAGACACTATAGGGTGCTTCCCCAACATCCATGTAGTGTATAAATAGATGACCAACTACCCCCCCACACAACCCACTCTATTCTCCTTGTATTACTATGAGTTGATGTGCATTGTTTTTAGATTTCACATAAATGTGGGTAGAGTGTTGTACGGAATTGTTGTGTATTTTTAAAATTGGTATATCAAAATTTTGTATGATAAGGAATATTATACGTATGTTTTATACAAAAAGTAATGGATTTATGTATAATACATGAAATATAGGTTATAGTGAATCTAAGAATAATCTTGGTAACTATATGAAGATCAGTTTTTTAATGATGAGATGATGTGATAAATTTATTTACAGATATGTTAATGTTACCCAAGTGCTTTTGAGTAAGCTTATTTACATGAATTGAGTTAACATACAATGGATGACATTCAGAAATTTCTGAAAATAAGCAAGTAAGTTCTAAAAAGGTTCCTCATTTGTTATTATGTTAGATATTATATTTTTCATGTATGTGAAACTTTCTGGGAGATCCATGTTAGGTCTAGTAACATAGCATGCCTTCTTAAGTGATGAGTGACCTTCCATTGTTTTTGAACTAGTATTCAGTATGTATTATTTATCTTTTTAATGAGAGGATCTAGGGAGGAACCTACTAATTATACATGTTATGTTAAACTGATTAATACATAAATTTTTCTTTGCTTTGAAGGACTTGTTTGATTATCAAAAATGATAAAACAAGCTCATAGTGCTCATTAGAAGCTATTTGGGAATAAATTTTTTGGATGAGAGTTTTTCTTCAAAATTTAGTTTACATTGTAGTTGTTGTAGTTGTATAACATCAGATTCTTGTATTTAGATCGTTTTCTTTTAATATGAGAATAATATTTTCTCTATTTGTTATTATCCCTTATTCCTTATTTTCTTCTCACAAACCAATCCCTCTAATTTGTTTATATGATATACCCTCAATTCAGGTCTCCAACACATGGCTTATAGGTGTTATCCTTTGAGCATAATTTTCTCCCTTCTCACATTATCAGCCTAGGAGGCCTGCCATTGGGGGTAGGGGTCACGACAATAAATGGATGAAGATTTCATTTTTTCATTAATGGAATGGAGTATAATATTTTTATTCCATTAATATAATTAAATTTCATTATAAATAAGATAATTTTTTCATTATAGCAATATGAGTTGAATATATTTATATATTATAGAAGTAGAGATTAAATAATAATAACATTGTGGATATAATAATATTGGGATTAGACTATTTTTCTTCATTTTATCTCTAAACATGGTGACTAATTTTTACTTCAATAATTTCTTATGACCTAAAATAAAATTTACCTTATTTCATAATTTTATCTATGCTAATTCAAAATACAAAATCAATATAATTTAATTTAACTTTATTTATGGTGAAAAAAATTAACTTTGATATCAGTATGAAAAACATAATTAAAATAATTTATATATTTTAATAATAATAAAAATTTTTATATCGGACAAAAAATTATTAATAATATTGATAAATGTGATATTTATTCAATTATAATTAAAAAAGTAGTGTTATTAAATTGTAAAACCATAAAAAACCAAATGGAGTCTTGGGAGTGCTTAATTTAAGTAGTAGGACTAGAATATTTTTTATAATAAAATATAACTTAGTTTCAATACTTCTAAATATGATTTTTTAAAATTTATAAAATATTTCTAAATTTATTATTTATTTCTATAAATAAATTTTTGGTTTAATAAAAGGTTAGATAATTTTTTATTTCATTGTGATATCATGGGAGATCCTAAATATTATGGTTTTTGTAAAAACATTGTTGTTTAATATTCACTACAAGTCAACATTTTTTCGAAAATTTTAAAAAAATAATTGTATCTTACATTATATATAAAAATTCAAAAATTTAATTTATTTTGTATAAATAGTTTTATAAATATGATAATTTCAATTTAATAAAAAATAAATCCTTATTTAGAAATGAAATTTTTTTTATAATGTTATTTAATTTTAATTCCTTAAAAAATCAGCTTCTGATTTTAAAAAATTATATTATCATGTATATAAAATTAATTAGTGTTTTATAAAACCATTTTATGGAAAAAAAATTATTTAAATTTTATAAAGTTATCATAAAAATATAATTTATCAAAAATATAACATATTTAATTTTCTAAAAATATAATCATTCTTTCTTCGTGCTAAAAAATTATTTTACATTATTCAACACAAATATTTAATTTTATTTTGATTTATATTTTTTAAATTTTATATCTATCATTTTAATTTTCAATATATATAAAAAAAATCATATTATACTTTTTTTGTAAACATAGCGTACATTTATTCAAAAAGATAATTCATCATAAATAAGTCTTCATTGTTACATTATTGTCCCTATAAATAAATTGCATCCCCATGATTTCAATTTTCTCCCAGAAATGAAAATATTGTGAGGGTATTAATAATAAATTCATGACACTTGATATTATTTAAAATAATAAATCAATCTACCTATCTATGATCATATAAGAAAACTCGCCTTTTACCATATAATATTCATACGTTAGTATTTTCAATTTTCACAAAAAAATTGTGCTAAATTATACTCCATAGTTTTTTATAACAATAATAATGATTTTATATAGAACCATACTTCTCATTATCAAATACTATATTTTATTAATAGAAATATTCATTACATAACAATACATTTCACTTTTAAACTGAAATGGTTTACAGTCTTCAAAAATAGGGATATATAAACAATTATTTTATAAATTCTCTATATCATTTCCTAGTTAGTACTTCCCATCTAGTACTCTTATCTGACATAACATAATTTTTATATTTTACCCAAACCGTGGGAATGGAAAAAAATAAATGGTGAGATCAGATGGTCATTAAGTATAAATATAAGAGATATCCATAAATAAAAATATGTGAGCATTAGACAAGAATAAGGGTGTGATAAAATTAGATAAAAATGATAATATTAGACCATTCAATTTTTATATCACAATAATGAAACATTGAATATAGTTTTATAAATCGTAGGACAAAAGAAGCAACAATGTGGAGTCTTCAATGATAAATAACAATCCATGAATTCATACAATAATCATTAGTAATAAGTTTTGGGTAGGATTATAAGTATAAGAAAATAATTTTAGTTGACAAGGAACAATTCCAAGAATATCAATTTGGATTGTGTTCACTACACATTACATTCTTTCCATAGGCAAGGTTCATACACAAGGAAAAATAATTTGGAAAATTCCCTTGTTTTACGAGGTTCACAAAATAATATTGTTTTAATTATCTCACGAGATACATTTTTTACCCTATTAATTAGTGGGCTATATATTTATAGTCTAACACATATCAGAATAAAAACAATTCATAAATGTTCTAAAAGATCATAAATCATTCATTATATCATCAAATCATGACATAAGGAAAAGGTATCTATTTCAATAACATTTCAATATCATAATCATAAACCATCCATATAAAGAATAAATATGGTAACATTAGATCAAATCCCCCCTAATTTGTAAGAAATATTTAAGGATGTTGTTATAGATAAATATAAATTTAAAATATAAACTAGATAATTTATTTTGGGAGAAATTTTTTTATTTAAAATAACATGCATATAATCTAAAATTTTCAAAAATATTAAGGATAAAATTTTCATCATAAATAGAAAAGTAAAATTTTAATGAAATATTTAATTAAAATCATATTCATTCAGGAAGGGGGAGTTATACATATGGTTTTGGTTAAAACAAAAATTCCCATCACATTTTTTTTAAAAGAGAAAAGTAATATTTTTAGAAAATGATAAGATAGTTTATTTTAAATTTTTTTGTATAAATTAAAATATTTTCAAGGAATACATTAAATAAATTTTTAAAAATTATAAATACATTTATGAAAACATTATAAATTATATTTTAATAAAGATTAAAATATTCAAGAATTAAGGAAAAAATATAATGTTTTCCTTTAATATATTTTTTGGACTCTTAGGTATATAAAGAGCGTAAAATTAAAAGAAAAAACACTAAATCTAGAAATTAAAATATGTGACTAAATGAAATAATTTTTTTACAGATATATCAAATGAATTTCGTCATCATAAGAATTAGGCTAAACTAATTCTTAAAAAATAGATTGTAAAATAAATCAAATTCCTATATTCTATATAGCTTCATATTCACTATAACATCCTTTATAATAAATTTAATTATTATTATCATTATATATAAAAAATTAATAATATCTATAACACTATAAATTGTTTTCTTATAAAATATTTTCACTATTTCATTAAGAATAACTTATTATCATCATTATTTCAGGAATTTACTTATACTTTATTTTTTAGATGAGTTATTCTACATTTGTTACAGAATAATAACACTGATGAAGGATCATTAATCTAAATAATTTTAAACAATACATCTAACACCCTAAGATTTTACAAATAGATTTATTATATAATCCATGGAACATAGAGTCTCTATAAACACCACTTTGTTATAACCTCACTAAGTAATCATAATGTTTCTACTAATGTGATTTGAATTTTGAAAAACTAACATCCATGGTTGCGTTCAGTATGATATTTAGAGTCTCATAAGAAAAACACATTTTTTAGTGAATAGTAACATACACTTATGAATAGTAACATACCCTTATAAATATTAATGAATATTAATGAATAGTAAATCATATAAAAAATAGAAATTTCACCCATGAATGTATAAATATAATTTAGACATCTTAAAAATTAAAAAAATCATCATAGTATAAGTATTGGTATTTTTGCATTTTATTAATATTATAATTACAATTTTAGTATTAATTTAATAATTTAAAATGAAAAATTATTAACATAAAATTCATTGATAAATTTTTAATTTTTTTATTATGGTTATAACATAATTTTATGGGACCTTGATTAATTTCTCAATCTGTTATAAGCCGAGTTATAGTTTTACGGTTGTTTTTTTTTGAAAAAATTAGATTTCTATTTAAAAAATTAACTAAAAATATTTTGAATATTAATTTAAAAAATGGATTTCATATTTTAATTATACACGTCAATAAATGGTTAGGATGAGTTTTTGGAATAATTATGAAACACTCAAATTTTAAATGCATAGTGAAATATGGTAAAATGTTGTATATACAAATTATCAGTTAAATACACTATTTATTACCTGATGGGTGATGTAAGGGAAATTTTTTAGAAATCACATTCACTTATCACTATTAAGGGTCACATGAAATAACACTATTGGTTGTCCTGATGGAAAGTATTAAATAACGAATAAAATATTCAATATTCACACCTATCCTCCATTATAAAACCCCCCTCAATCCTTCTTCTACAAACTCATCTATGCCTTTAAGATCCTCAATGTTCTGCCCAAATACCTTTCCCTAGTCACTCCCCACATCCAATAACATCTTGGTCTTGCCAAAATATCTATACTTTTTCCTTAAAGAATCTCTCAATTAAAATTACATCAAGAAGAATATTTCTCTATTCATTACTTTTATTTCAATTCCTCTTTTATGTGGTATGTATTTAACGTTTTCATAACATGTTACTACTTCAATTTTATTCTTTCATACTACTATTTTATGAGTCTTCTATTATTGGGTTACCCTATTCCACTATCTTTTTAATGATTTCTAAAACCTTATTGCATATCCGTTATGTTGCAGAATATTCGTCTCAAAATCTATCTCTTTTTCAAGAACACTTTTTAGGTTTTTATCTATTAATTTCAATTGTATTATGTTGGAATATGTAATTAAATATCCCCCTTAATTTCTATATTATGTAATAATTAAGCTATTCATTTTTTCTCTCAGAAAAATATTTTATGAGTTTTTAAGTGGAGTTGTTTGGATATCATATTTTTGTAAGGGATTTCTCAACTTCTCTTTTATTTTGACATCCATTATTATTCATTCATATATTCCTTTATTCCAAAATTTAGGATGACTGTTGTATCTTAAATTTTCTATAAATTTTTTTATTAATAAGGAATATTTTTTTATCATCTCTCATTTCTTATTATTTTATACTAAAAATGAAAACACCATCTGAGATGTGCTCATTTACCACATTCAAGGACAATGGGTTTACAATTTCTATGACAATATTAAATTCTGGTCCTGATACCATTATTATGGTTCAAACAGACTATAATATATGTATTATTTCTCGTATATGGTTCATGAATCTTTTTGTACACATGGATTTGATTTATAATGAAAAATGAGATCGTTGCGTTCAAAAACCACCAATTAAACCAAACAATTTTGATTAAATAATTTATTTAATTATTCATCCTCACTCCAAGTATAAAAAATAAAATTTACAACCATGTAATATTCAGTATATTCACTAAATAATATATAAAATCAATTCTTGATAACCATCCTCATTTTACATGATTCTCCCTTCATGTATATATGTATACCCATCATGAAGGAAATGCTCCCAAATAGAAAAATTGAACCTATTAATCCCATATAAAAGTCCTTCAATGAACTTAATAAGTCAATAATAAATCAATTAATTAAATAATAGGTTTTGTATATATTAATTAATGAATTTAATTTGGTTATATAGGACACTATGGTCAAGTGAAGAACACTGACAGACTAAAGGTAAGGGGTTTCTTCATCTCACTCCCATTTTTGTGAGATATTCTGTATTTACTATTACTACTTATGTATGGTGAATTTATAATAACAATTTATGTTTGATACCATGAATCTCTTTATTTCATGATATTCAATGTATCAATTTATGAATATTAATTTTTTGTCTCATAATTCAATTGATTACTATGTTGTAAGCATTTTCTACCCGAACCTTTATTTTCATCAGGGTTGGTCTTATTATATATTCACCTCAATTTAATTTGGTATTTATTCTTATTTAATAATACTAAATTCTATTTGATTGTTCTATATTTTTTTCCCAATCAGAATCCTTATTTATTTAGTGGGGAGTTACATGTTTTAAAATAATCTTTCAGAAATTCATCCGAAATGTAAGCCCAATTAAAGGAAAATATAAAATTATTACCCATTTTGATGTTCACACTATAATTTGTTTTATAACATATTTATATTTCTATAATCACACATTTTAAAAGGAATATGCTAATTTGGTACATTTATAGTTTTATGAAAGAAAACATTCCTTTGTGATTTAAAATCCCTTAATATTTTTCATAAAGCCCATAAAAATGTATTATTTCTAAAGCTTCCTTAAAAACACTTTTTTACGATTTCACAGCAATAAGACAATATTTAATCTTCAAATATAATTTCAATTACCTTACCTTTTATTTTTTTAGGTATACATGTAAAAAATCTGACATCATGGTTAATACAAATGATTTCACAAAATAACTCTTCTTTCAAATGTAAAAAATATTTTTCTCATCTCACATTATCTTTTATGAAATATATTTCATGTTCACCACTTATTCTAGGATTTTTGTGTCTATACTTCTCATATGTATAAAATATAAATATTCTCATTTTTCTCATAATATTCTAAGGTATTATGATTTGAATTTTTTATGGTGGCATGAGACACTTTGTAATGATTAAGGATTATTTCATCAAGAATTTGTCAATGGTCTCATTTAAAAATATATTTTTCTATGTCAACATCATTGGTTGAATATTGTAATTTGTTGAGGATTATATAATATAATATCATCCACCATGTTTTATTAAATTTTTTATGATTAGTTTGACTATGGATGTGCTATCTTGAAATCATTCACCACATTTCTATGAATGGTTAGTGTTTAGGTTTAATGACTTAGGAATTTTATTTTCATTTCGTGTGTTAGATTCAATATGAATGTATATATTGTTTATTTTTATCCCCATTCATACGTGGAATTAATTAGACTAAGTAAGTGTCATGTGGGGACCACTATAGCCCCTGGATGCATTAGTAGGTCACATTAGAAAAACTACAGTATTGGAAGAAGGACTCAAAAAAATGATTATTTATGGTCTTGGCATGAGGCCTTGACGGTATGGTTATGATGTCCCGCATTATTCATTCCCTCCTTCTGAAAATACTATTGATGGCTCATGTTGTAATTTGTCTACTGGTGACCTCAAATACCCATTAATGGTAATCAAAACAGTGAAAGATATAATAAACATAAACATTAGGCATATTATGAATGACAAGTAGAAATAACCAAGGATTTGTGGATATTTTCAAAGGAGTTTCTATGATTTATATCTTTTCAAGTTTTAATGTTGAACATGTATGTATCTTGTTTCCAATGCTACAAAATTACTCGGTCCTTTGGGATGACAATTCCATATTTATATGATAATGTAATTAAATAAGTCACCAACTTTGGCAACTGGGGTCGGGTCATTATATTTGGTATCAAAGGAAGTTTAGTAGAAATCATGGAAACTTGGTATAGAACAATTATATTACTGAAACACCCCTAATATAGACTTTGGGGATAAGAATACAAGGAAATAATAGAATTTTGGTTTGGAATAGATTATGTTGTTCATCAAAAAATACATCCATGTCTGGATAAAAACAAGTAAAGGTGACTCTGGCCTTGATGTATCTATGGGTAAAACCCAAAAACACTGCTTTGAGCTAGACTGAAATTAGAACTTGTGCACAACAATAGGACTTGATGGACATTTAGTTTGATACACCTGAGGGATATTATTAGGTAAATTCATAAGCTTATCACAAACAATTATAAAATATTTATTCCCCCAAAGTAGCCAAAGTATATGGTTTTAGGATTTAGGATGTATAATTTTACATTATGTGTTATACCATGTTTAGAGATATATAGTGTTCATAATTTTATGGGAAAATATATAATATGGAATTGATTAGAAATGTCATGTAGTAGAAAGAATGATAACTTTACCAATGAACGTGATGAGAACAGTAAGAATGATCAAATATCTAATGGTCTTAAGCCATCATTTCAAAGGAATAATTTGTCCCAAGTATACTCATCATATAAGGAAATAATATCATGCGTAGAAAAGTTATGTGAAGACTTATAAGATTCCGGTGGATTATAAGGGAAGAAAAAGAATAAGAGGATGGTAGGGAAATGCATGGATAATGGGAATAAGGGAAAGATGTATTTTCCCATATGTGAAAATTATAGAAGAAAATAGCTGGGTATATTCTTCAGGGGAAAAAGATTTTTCTTCTTGTGTGGAGAAAAAGGACACTATGCACATAATTGCAATAGAAGGAAATAATTTTTTTATATTAAATGCTTCAACTGTAAGGACATGAGTCACTATGCGACTCAATATCCCAACCATCAAAGGAATATACCCCAAATGAAGATTTTACATAATGATCATGTAATGATGCTACCATAGATGAAGTACAAGGATTAATATTCCCAGTCATGAATCATGTCATTTGAATATTTGTTTTATAATCTACTAGTTTTATGAATTATGAGATATATAAGGATTGTCCTATAGTACTATGTCATTAAGGATTTGGGTTCATATGGTGAATGGTGAAAAGGAAAAGTGATTCATTAGAAAGTTAAGTATTTTATAAAAAACATGATTCAGGGAAATACAATCCTTAATATATATCTGATGTTGAGAAAATTAGGAAGAAATGAATGATTCAGATAAGTACTTACTACCTTGGAATTTGTTATTGACTTGTCGAGAAGTGGTATATTCTATCATCGATGGACTTTATCGCACTATTGTATTAAAAATATATATCCAAAAACATGTATTTTACTTACAGAATATAGAAGAATTCTTGTTTTCAATATGGTTTTTATGGTAATTCAAGTTATTACCATATTTCAAGAGGATACATGATGAAGTTATTCACGTGTCAGAAAGTGAATTATAGTGTTTCTTCTTGTTGATTAAGGGTTAATGATAATTTAATCATGGAATTTTATATACCTTCATAATAATGTGTTGAATAATTAATTTTTTTTAATTTTTAACCATTTAAGAAAGGGTTTATGTTGATAATAGTATGGGTTTTAGAGTTTAATGTCACTACATGATGGTTTAATTATTTTTCCTTAACTATTTCTTTCAATAAGGATGCGTTTTTTTATAACTGATGCATTTCCCCTTCATATTATTAATATGATATTTTAACCATACTCTTGAAGTGGGTTTCCCGTGAGGGAATTTTCAAGTATCAAGCATTAACTTTCAATGTTCAATTTGAAATTTCGAGGACTAAATTTTTGAATGGAGGGGATAATGTAGCACTCCAGTAATTTAATAATAGATTTATAATCGAATTCATGGAACCCTGAGTCTCTACAAACACCACATTGTTATAACCTAGCCATGTAAACATAATATTTCCACCTTTGTGATGTTAATTTCTAAAAACTTACATATATATTTTTGTTTAGTAATACATTTTGAGTCTGATAAGTAAAACATAATTTTTGCTGAATAGTAACATAGCCTTATGAATAGTACATACCCTTATAAATAGTAATGAATTTTAATGAATAGTAAATCAGACAAAAAATAGGAACTTCACCCATGAATGAATAAATAAAATTTAGACATCGTAAAAGTGAATAAAACTATTATAGTATAAGTATAGGTATTTTGGCATGCCATAAATATTTTAATAACAATTTTATAATCAATTTAATAATTAATGATGGAAAATAATTTTCATAATATGTATTCATAAATTTTATTACTTTATTGTCTTATGGTTATAATATAATTTTGTGGGACCTTGATGAATTTCTCAATGTGTTGTAAGATGAGTTATAGATTTAAATTTGTTTTTTGGAATAAATAAAAAATTTATTTAAAAATTAAATTAAAAATATTTAAAAAATCAATTTCAAAAAATGGATTTCATTTTTTAAATTTTCATGTCATAAATGGTTAGGCTGTTTTTTGGGATTTGTTTAAAATCCTCGATTTTTTGATGAATAGTGAAATACTGTAAAATACTGTATATAAACATTATCATTTAAATAACTTATTTATGACATCATGAGTGATGTAAGGCCAATTGGTTCAAACCCACAATAAATTATCACTATTAGAGGTCACATTAAACAATATTATTGGTTGTATTGATTTAATTAATAAAATAATGAATAAAATATTCCAAATTCACTCTTCTCCTCCACTATAACCCCCCCCCCCCAACATTCTCTTCTCCTCACTCCTCTCTGACTTGATGATCCTCAATGTTCTTCCCAAATACCATTCCATAGTCACTACTCACTTCCAATAATCTCTTGGTCTAGCCAAAAGACCATAACATCTCCTCTAAAAAGGCTCTCAAGGACGTTTACATCAAGAGGTAAATTCCACTTTTCAATTTTTTTATTTCATGTTCTCTTTTATGTGGTTTGTGTTTCAAGATTTAATTACATGTTATTATTTCCATTTTATTCTATCATACTACTATTTTATGAGTCTTATATGAATGTATTAACCCTTTCCCCTGTCTTTTTAATGTTTTATAAAACCTTGGTTCAATGTTGTTATGCTGTAGAATTTTTGTCTCAAAACCTCTAACTTTTTCAAGAACTCTTATAAAGTTATTGTCTCTTTCCATTCTCAAACTCAGATTCTATTCCTCCCTTCCCAAGGATTTCGTTGTCCTTGAAAGTCCTCGATTTATTTGATGTTGTGCCTCAGCTCCCTCTATCCCCGACGGAGCACACCTGTGCCACAGACCATTGCAAGCTCACCCTGGTTGCTAGGTTTCTCCATCATCGAAAATAAATAGATGAATTTGATCATTTTATCTCGGGTTCCTGGAGGCTTCAGGAGTGTGCAGTTTTTGGGATGCATGATCAGTTTCACTTTATGATCTGTTTTCGATCAGAGGAGGACCTTGTCGTCGCCTGGTCTAGGGAATCCCGAAGATGAAATGGATCTTCCTTCATTCTATTTCGTTGGTGTTTTGATTTCCATATGCGGTGTGATCCATCCACAATCGCAACTTGTGTCAGAATTCCTGGTCTCCCCCTTTCCTTTCAAAATCCATCTATTTTTTGTATTATTTGGAAAATGATTGGAAGATATCTCTGTTATGATCAGAGAATGGAGGTCCTGTGTCATCCTGTTTTTCCAAGAATAAGCGTTTAAGTGGATGTTGCGAGGCCACCTATGAATTGGGTTTGGATCACGAACGGAGAAGAATTCCGGTGGAAGAAAGAGGTTATCTTTGATTCTTGGATGAGTTACTACATCAATTGACATCGACATGGTCATCTTGTTCTTTTCTGTTGAGGCGGTAATGTGGCAGGAAATTTGCAAGAAGTGGAATTGAGACCTGGTGGCCTTAGAAACAATGATATGGAGCAAATTCTGGTGGAGGTTCATCCTGAGACCTATTTTCATGGGTGAACTGATAACTATATACATGAGGGGAATGCTCTATCATCATAGGTCATGAAGCACACTGGAAGGGTGGTTTCCTGTGAGCAGGGAGTGAAGGTGGATGGGTGGTCTCATCTGGCTGTAGAAGGAGAGGTTGTACAGACTTCTGCAATTGTAGCTGTGGTGATGGCAGCGCCACCAACATTAAATCCCTCAATGAAGAAAGTGTTTGAAACTCAGAAATCAGATCTTGGGGTATAGAAATGACACTAGATTTATTTCAATGGAAGTGGACGATTACAGGTGGCTAATGTTTCCACTCATAATCATTTTCAGATACTGGAGACCAAGAAGACTCTTTCTATAGAGAAAAGTTCGCAAAGGTATGAGTCTGAGAATATGCAGCTTGTCCCTTATTCTCAGCCTGCAATGAGTAAGGTTCCTCTTGGCAAGGAGTCCCATGATGATTGTGGCAATGATATTCCCCTTCAATTCCACAAGACGATTGATGTGTAATAGAAATTGGCAGGAGGAGGATGTTTATTTTCTTCAGAGGGTATACTGATTGGAGGAACTGATGGATGCCAAAATTTTGGTTCTGCGCAAATCACTAGAAAATGGGGAAATGTCTCCGATAGTGAGAAAGAGAATTATAACGATGTCACCAGAATATCCTATAGTTATATTGTTCAAATTGGAGAAAATAATTTTTCAGCATGTGAAGGTGGTATGAATGCTCCAGCAAAAAGACAATCGAGAAAAGATTACTCCTACCTTCTGAACCCAGTTACCACCAGATCATCCCCCAAGAGGGAGATTTTTTCAAGGGCTATCAATGTTGTGAAGAAGGGAACGCAATATCCTATGGTGTTTCTCTTGTTGGAAAAGCTGAATCTGAGAAGGATGTTTGCTAAGGTTCTGAATCACTATGAAAGCTCATAGTGGGAATCAGCTACTGCGGAAGAAACATTTAATTAGGAATATGGTGATGGGGATGATTTATATTATTTGTAGTTTCCATCCTTGTTTTGATTTAATTTATTATTTTATTTTTACTTTTTATTAATAAATGGTCAGAGTTCTACCCCTAGATGTGCTTTCCTGATATTTTATGAATTTTTAGGTCATGTTGTTAGGCTACAAGATTTTGTTAAGGGATTTCAAAACTTCTCTTTTATTTTTGAGTTCATTTCTTTATCCTCTACTACATTCTCCCAAAATATGTGATGAATATATTATCTAACATGAACTATAATATTTTCTGGATAATGAAATAATTTTTTATCCTTTCCTCTTTCCCATTCATTTATACTAAACATTAAAACACCATCGGAGATGTGCTAATTTACCACATTCAAGGATGATGGATTTTCAATTTCTATTACCTTCTTCAATTGTGGTCATGAAACCATTAGTATAATTGAAAAAAACTATAATATATGTACTATGTATCACCTATGTTTTTGTAATATTTTATTTCACATGGTTTAGATTTATATGGAAAAATGAGTTCACTGTGTACAAAAACCTTTAATTAACCCAAAATGTTTTCATTAAGTAATTTATAAAATGATTCATCTTCACTCCATGTAACCAAATGAAATTTAAAATAATTAAACATTATTTATATTCAATAAATAACATAAAAATTTGGTCATTGTTAACCATCCTCATTTGACATGATTCTATGTTCAGGTCAGTGATTATACCAATCCTAATGAAAACGCTGCCAAACAATAAATTTGAACCTATTAATCCCATCCAAAAAAACATGAATAAACATAATAAATCTATAATATTAAATAAATAATTTTTTATGGAAAAATTAATTAATTAATTTAATTTCGTTATCTGTGACACTAAGATCAAGTGAATAGCACCGACTAACTAAAGGTTTGGGGTTTCTTCATCTTACTCCCATTTTTGTGAGATATTCATTATTCACTATTACTACTTGTGTATAGTGAATGAATACATACCATTGATGTTACATACCATGAATATATTTATTTTAATGATATTAAATTTAGTATTTTATGACTATTAATTTTGGGGTATATAATTCAATTGATTACAAAGTTGTAAGCATTTTGAATCAAAACCACTATTTTCATCCGAGATGCTCTAATTATCTATTCACCTCATTGAAATTCTTATTTATTCTTATTTACACATCACAGATTATGTGTAAATTTTCTATATATTTTTACCAATCATAAAACAACTTTATTTTGTTGGGAGTTATATGTTTTAAAAAAATCTTTCAAAAATACTTCCAAAATGAAAGCCCCATTCAAGGAACATCTCAAATTCTTACCTATTTTGAAGATAACTATATAATCTGTATTATTCCATATTTATCTTTCTAGAATCACAAATTTTAATATGAAATATCCATTTTGGCTCATTGTTTTTAATGAAAGCGAATATTCCTTTGTACTTTATAATACTGTAATATTTTTCTTAAACGATATTAAAATGTTTTATTTATAAAGCTACCTTAAAAACACTTTTTTTTATGATTTAACCACAATAAGACATTATGTGAGACTAAAATATAATTTAAATGACAATATGTTTTATTGTTTTGGGTCTAAATGTTTACAATATGACTTCATTGGAAAAACAACTGATTTTCTAGAAGAACTCTTCTTTAAAAAGTAAAAAGAATTTTTCTCATCTCACATTATCATTTATGAAGTATATACCTTGTTCAGCACTTATTCCATGATGGTGGTGTATTTACTGACATTGTTTATATATTATCAATAATATGCTTATTCTCCAGATATTCTAATTTAATATTATTTGATTATTTCGAGGTGGTATGGGATACATTGGAATGTTTAATAATTATTTCCTCAAGAATTTTTAAATGCTCTCATTTAAAAATATATTTTTATATGTCAATATCCATGGTTGGATCTTGTACTTGACTGAGGTTTATATCATATGATATCGTCCACCATATTTTGTTGAATGGTTTATTATTAGTTTGACTATGGATTTGATATCTAGAAACCATTCACTACATTGCTCTGAATGGTAAGTGTACTGTTTTATGACTGTGGAAATATATTTACATTTCATGTGTTAGTTTCAATATGAAAGTATATATTTTTTATGTATGTCTCTATTCCTAACAGGAATGAATTAAACATAGTATGTTTTTTGTGGGGCTAGCTATATCCCCTTGATTCATCAGCAGGACTCATGAGACAAACTATGATCTTGGCCAAAGGCCTTGACCAAATGATTATTTATTATCTTGGCCTGAGGCCTTGATAGTATGGTTATGAAGTCCTGCATTATGCATTCCCTCATTATGAAAATAGCATCAATGGTTTATATGGTAATTCAACTAGTAGAATTCACATGATTATTTTTAATTATGTCATTATTTATTTAGCACTTATTCCTTCCATAATATGTTGATGTTTATTTTTTTAAAGGAACGTGTTTTTAGTTATTCACCATGCTGAATGTTTATGTTTATGATATCTTCAAGTATTTTTCTTACCCTTACTGAGTGTTTGATATCACCACATTCAAATGTTTCATTTTCCAACAACAGTTGGGTTCTTATTATGAACGACATGCATAAATAACCTCAGAGTTATGGATATATTAAATGGAGTTTCTATGTTGTATTTCATTTCATGTTTTAATGATGAACTCATATGTATGTTGTTTCCAATGCTACTAAACTACTCGCTCCTTTGGGATGCGTATTTTTTATTTGTTTGAAAATATAATTAAACATGGTACCAACTCTGGGATACTAGGGTAGGGTCATTTAATTACATAAATTTCATATATATTCCTTATAATATCATATAGAGATGAAAAATGAATTAAATCATTATGTAGAGACAGCAGTCTGTACATACGCATGAGTGATGTTTCCATTTTTCGACGGATGGAAGGAAAGAAAGATAAATATTAATTCAATATTACATAATCATTATTATAACATAAATTTATTAGGTAACCATAAAATATGTCCTAATAACCAACCATTAATGATCATGGTGGAAAATGAATTGCATCTGTACATGGAGTTGGTAGTCAACAAGTATACATGAGTGATACATTTGTATCTCATTTGATTTTGAAGAGAAGGTAAATTGTTGTGTAATCACAAAAATAAAATATAAATATATTAATGATGTTGGATATATAATTTTATTTGATACAATATGATTATGGGATGTTAGAGAATAAATTTAATTGAAAGTGATTGATTAAGACTTATACATCTTCTTTTAGAGTCCTCCTTTTTTTTACAACTGAACCTTTAAATATTGGACATCAATGAATAATATAAGCTCAATGATAATGGTAAGGATTATATAAAGGTATTGGATTACTTATTATATATTTTATGAGCTTTAAATGATGTTAATCAGGGGAGATAAGAGGTTCTCTTTAAAAATTAAGGGGATGGTCACTCATGGAATTTCATAAATGTTTTCAATGATATAAAGTCACATTCATTGAAATATGGCTCTAAATTTCTAGTAATTAAAAGGTAGTATAATATAATTTTTATGTATATTCAACAAAAATGAATGATGTATTTTTGTGTTGAAATTTTATACTAATCTCTTGGTTTAACACCCCAACCACATAAACCTATTTGAACCTTAACCATGGTGATTTTTTTTCTATTTTTACAATTAAATGTGGACAAAACATAAGAATTACTATAAGATTATATTAATTATTCTGATTAATAATATTGTATAAATTTGTTAATATTCAGTTTCAATAATTTGAAGAATTCAATTTTAAATAAGCATGCAACACACAATGAAAGTCGATCTTAGAATAATGAATATATAAGTATAATAATATCTCTTTTACTCATTTCCTTTTAAAATCTATTAAATGATTGTAAAAATATATATTTAAATATATAATTTATAAAATTAATTAAAATATTTTTTCAATATAGATTTCTATAATTAAATAATATAAAAACACATTATGCATATAAGAAAAGATTTTAGAGAAATGTGTTTTTAAACCCAAGTATAAACATATATCAAAATAACGTATAGTACATTTTATTAAAAATTAAAAAAAAATATTTATACTTAATGGATACATATTCTACGTTTATATCAAAATTCAATATATAATTGTACTTTTTCATGAAAAGTAAATGTCAGTTTTTACTTATATAAGTATTTTTTACTATTCACTGACAATCAATCATTTTAGGAAAATCCTAAAAATTCACCAAAATAAAATATTTAAATTTTAATTAAAAAAAATAAATTCATTTTATAAAATAAAATTTCCACATATTATATAAATTTCATAGAATATTTATATCAAAAAATTTAATAAAAATAATTTTTGAAGAAAAACATTTTTTAAAGAAAAAAAATTAATCTACTGAAAGTTAAGACCTTCTGTATTTTTAATTAATAAATATATTTTAATTATAATAAAATTATAAATATGTTTAATAATGTTTTTTACTTTTACTACCTTTCCATTTATTGGATTTCTTATAATGGTTTACTATATCATGGTTCATATAGACTCAACATTACATGTAAGCATTGTTATCACATAATTCACGTTTTATACATATAAAATCATTGGGTGTAACATTATATCCATGATAAAATTAATTTTATTCATAAAAATTCTATCACTATAGTAAAATAAATTATTATATATTTTATTTATATTATCCTTGAGATTCCTTTTTTTCCTCAAATTTTAGAAATAATTAAGGGACAATAATCAGGTTAATAATCTCCTTTTATGAACATTATCCAAATATTATAATATTTAAACCATTTCTCATCACATAAATTTCATTCCCCCTTGTTATAACACATGAGGGATCTATCATGTAAATTCTTAAGAGGAACATATAGAACACATTACGAACATAAGATTGGTTTGGTGAGAGTAAAATGAGATATAGTCCCTACTCAATCATGAATCTCAAAGGCACCAATATATCAAGGTCTAAACTATAAATTATTTCCCAATACCATAAACTTATCCCATGTATATATAGATTGGACAAATTCTCACAAAGACCAAATTATGTATCTCATTTATGATTGTCAATGTAACTTTTCTAGCTACTCTGAGTTACCTCGATGTGTTATTGAATGGATCTAACTTTCTCTCCATTTCATTAGAAATATCAGTTAAAAAAATGTCTTTCTCAAATATCCTCCCATAATATCATATTTCTATACTTCTTTCCATATAGGTATTCCCAAAGACCCATCTAAATGTTTAAGAGAAAGAAATATTTGTCTTAAATCATAACTAACAAATGGTTTCAATCCCTCCCACAATTAAAATATTGAGAATAGGATCTCAACATATCCTCTATGTTTTTAGTGGTCATCTCAAGCATAATATATATCTAAGGATAATAAGAACTATTGAAATAGAACATTATATCTATATATTTCAAACTACATACCAATTACATCTTGGTATACCACATATCCTGACTAGATATAGTAGAATGTGATACCATATATGTTATTACTACATCATTAATGTATAATAAGAAAATATAATCAAGAGAGAAATATTATCTAAATTAAATGATGTGTTCTAACTTTATTATGAAATTTAATTCATACCAAATATCAATATTTCCATTAGATGGTTTTGAGAGTCTAAAAATGTAATCTTTGGAGATTTTTCCATTTACATTCTATTATGGTTAATGGTGGTAATATTTCAAAGACTAATATCAATCAAAATTAAATTTCTAACCTTCCTCGCACTGTATACATACTCTAAATTGTCTCTCATCATTTTATCCCACCACAAATACAAATTTAGGTATATAACATCTTTATACATCTAGAATGAATGTTAAATAATGAGCTATGAGATTCTTCTAATAGTTACTTCTTTAGGATGGAAAATGATGGGACATACACACTATTCTTAAACTATATCATCCTATCCTAATCAATTTTGATATCAATAACATTTATCACCATGTTTTTAGTTCTAAATTATCCTTCTATGCATCTTTAATATTTATATAGATGGATGGCTGAAAAGTCATTTAAGAATGATAATATTTATCCCCTTCTATCTATAATTCAAGGACCATTCTTTTAAAATAATGAAATATAAGATCTTTTGTAATCCTAAACATAGATAATCTAACATGATCCTCTCAACATAATGTATATTCTACCTTATTCACTTTTCTAGGTTGGTAATTTATTGGGCAGTCATAATCTTTAATCAACTCCTACTATCTTCTTTAGAGAATATTCATCATTTTTTGGGTAAATGTATAAATTATGATTTTATTATTAGCATGTATGTAATACCAATCTATATAAAGATAATTCATTCGGATATTTAATGAAAATACATTCGTTTCTAGATCCAAATCATGATTCAGTTTTTTTCACATGAACCTTTAATTGGAATGATGCATAAAGAATTACATTAGCATTATACATTAGAAATCATATCATCCCTTTCTTCTATGAATTACAGTAAATCAAAAGGCCTTATATAGTATAGGGTAGTGTGAATATGGGGTCACATACCATCCTTGTATTAAATTCCATGAAAATTTCTTCACACTCATCAGTAAAAAGGAACTTAATTCCCTTCTATGTTAACTTGTTGAGTGGATTAGATATCAATGATAAATCCTTGACATTGCGTTAAAAATATCAATTCAATAGAAGAATAAATTATATACCACTACCAATAGTTAGTTTTTCCCAATGTTTAGTAACATCCAAATATAAGGGGAACACTAATAAAACCTCACATAATATTTAATGACAATAAAATTAAAATTTATATATCCAAAATTATCTCTTGGAAATATTTTCACACAGCTAATCCTTCCTTAAGGTATTCAGTAAAATACTTATATAATATTCATTCTCCTCATTACTCATATAATATATAGTAAAATAAAATATAAATACGACTAAATACAGTTCATGGAAATCTCTAAAAAGTATCTTGGCTAAATCCATTATGATAGATGGTGCATTTGTATGACCAAATGGAGTCACTATAAATTTATAGTGACCCTACCATGAAATGATATTTTTTGTTTATCATCAATTTTGACCATAATATTATATAATTCCTTTAAATATATTGAGATCATCATTATTTATAAAAACATCAATATACAGCATAGGATAAATATTCTTGATTTTTGTCTTGTTAGGTTCACAATAATTAATAATGATTAATAATTATCCAAATTTATTCATAAAAAAGGACAATTGTTCACTTTAAAGACTCAATTTTACAAATTAATACCTCATCAAGAATAACTTGGGGTTTATTCTATAATTCATGAAACACAATCAGGTGCAGTTTGTATGGAGACTTTGAAATAAGTGTACTACAAAGAATAAGATCAATTGGAAACTAAACATCATGATTTTGAGGAAGACAAGGTAAATTTTTTTAAAGGCATCAACAAACTCCCATATAATATAAATATCATTAATGTTTAGTTTTTTACCAACCATATGATATAAATACCCCATTTGAATTGGAACGAAGACCAATTAAATAGATTTAATTTCCATTTGATGTTCAGATTTATTCTCTCATCCATAGATAATCATAGGTTAGTTTAGAATATCAAATGTTACTTCACTTACTTGAAAATTAATAATGGGGTTATATATAAACAAATAATAAATTCCTAGATTCAAAAATCTTTCATCCTTAAGAATAATTTAAACATTTATAGGGATCATATTCCCACAAAACAAATTAGGGACGATTAATATACATGGGATCTAGTCATTAAAACATTATTGTATATTACTAATATTTAACAATCTAATTGTTGAGGTGAAAATGAGAAACCATTTCTAAAATATTCAGATATAAAATAATTTTTCGATCAAGAATAAAATATAACATTAAAAGTTCTAGATTTGATGGTACATGTATGTTTCACCAAATTATATCTCACCTAACATCATCAATTGTGATTTCTTGACATTTCATTTTATCTATGTGATTTAAAAGTTTTTTTCTTCAATCATTATACTGAACCCATATTTTTTAGCATTGGCTAGCATTATTTTTATACTCCTTTCAATTATAACACTAAATTGTGTTTGGTATATTCTATAGATCTTGCACTATATTTGAATCATTGGGTATTGTTTTCCCATTAAAATAACATTCAGTTCCTTGATGTAATTATTTGTCAAACTTAATAAATTTACCATCCCATTTAAAACAATTATATCAATTCGAATTTTGGAAATTCATGCATAATGTAAAACTAATACTCTTGCCTATATGGGTTTTTATTATAATTTATTTGAATTCTATTATTCATTTCTTATCAAACCCGTTAGATTAGTAGTTGAATCCAATATCAATTTCAACCTTGATAGTACACCGAATTATTTCATCAATGTGATTAAAGTATAACATATATAATGATCTTAAAATTATTGGGCATAAACACTTAATAATAAATAAATATTACTTTTTAGTTATATAATAATACCAAATATGTACCTCAAATTTCTTGTAAAAGAATCCCCATATGTACCCACAAATTCATCATCGATCTTCTTAAAATTGTGGAAATCCTTATCTGTCATCTTATAATTAATAAAGGGAATGTACATATTGAAAAATTATATAGTAAACTCACCCTACACCATGGAGTAATTTTAATCACATTGAATTATTTTATTGATGATATCCCACCAATGATTCCACTCACCTTCTAAATAAAAAACTGATAAGATAACCTTTTCATGTCCCTAAAACTGGAGAATCAAAAATATATTTCCAGTGAAACTGACCCGGTGGTATGTAATTAATGGATTGGTGAATCCACTAAAAGAATTTGGGGGTATCCTTTTGAATGACTCAACAAGGTATTTTCCCTTTCTTTTCACATTTATATGCTCCTCATGATTCATGTCTTGAAAAAGTAGTATAAATATTAAAAACATATTTTTCATTCCATCTTCAAAAATTTTTTGTTAGCCAGGTTTCAAGTTATTTCATTGTCTATGACATTAAATATTAAAATAGTTTGTTCTAATTCTATCAATTGATTAAAACCATAAAGTCATATTATGAGAAACAATTATTATAATGCAATATCACATAGTAATGGAAATCATTTACATGATATACACCTAATTTTTAATATATGATAACATATGATTAATATAAGTCATTTATGCTCATTATTAATTAAAATCCTTCATAATACCACTAAAATAAAATTTAAATTTACTAAATCATGACCTTGGGGAATGTGAAACTAGGAATGCAGAAAGGTCATGTAACACCATGAGATTTTATAAAATATTTTTTCTAAATAAATTAAGATTCTTAGATATATTTAGTAACACAATACACTAGTTTTAATGAATTATGATATATTATTAATATTATTTCTTAAAATATCTATTGTAACCTCGATATCAAACCTAATTTTATTAATATGAATAAACACATTTTAAATATTAATTATAATGATTTTAAATAGAGATAATGTAATGATGAAAATATACTTATTTTTTATCAACATCATCATATGATTCGAAAATAAAAAAGTATTTTTATTTCTTTTTGCAAAAAATTTAAAAAAAGTAAATTTCAAATTTATAGAAATTATTTTTTGCAATCCACATGATAAAATAACCGTTTATTGAATTTTGGAAAATATTTTCAAAATATTAGTTTTTTAATTAACATAAAAAAAATACTGATTTTTATTTAAAATGCATTTCCATTTAAATAATTTAAAAGGTCATCTCAATTTTAAGATTTGTTTTTATGTAAAATTAAATAAATTATATATTTATGGATCCAAATTATTTTGTTGGAATAAATTTCCTATGGATTTTTTATATAAAAACATGCTATACTTTTGAAAATGTTCCCTTTGTATAATCATTTCTTCATCACATTTATGATATTAATATTAAACTACATTGTTCCGTTAATGTGATTTTAATTAGATAAAATGAATTCCATATTTTCCACCATAATAATATATATTTTATAAAATGTTTAGCTTAATTATTTATCATAAATATTATTAAATACAATAAAAAATAATTACTTTTATTGAGTTTAAAATTTGGTTTTGTGCGTTACATGTTCTGGTTTTAAATTTAATTTTACACACACATGAGATTTTTATTTAATAAATTTGATTTTATATTTGGAACCATTAGTTAAAAATATTTAAATCTGGATCATTTTAATTGTATTTTTAATGGCTAAACTACCATGTTAAATAAAAATATTATAGTTTCAATAGTGATAACTAAAATGGTAACATTATGTAAACATAAAGAATGAAAAATAACATGTTTTAAAATGTGTATTTTTTGTATTGAAGTTGTTTACCAAAAATATCATACCTTCAACCCATTATTTATCACTATTTTCTATAAATAAGGTGAGAGTTACATCCCATTATTGAATTGATTCTAGAATTTAGAAAAATGTCAATCCACCTCAGTTATAAAAGTGAACATCCACCACTATCTTATTTACTCAAATATAGACCTTTTCCTTAACAATAACATGATAAAATATCTATCCAAAATCCTTATACATTCTATAGATATTTGTTTCATCACATAATACCAATGATATGTAACTTAATAAGATATCCAAAGAGGTTATTGTTAGAGAAGGTAATTGCCATTAATAATATCTTTCTCATTACTTATTCTCTTACCACCATCATTAATGTCAAAATAATTCTAATATAATATATATTTATATAATATATAATAATATTTTTTTGTTTTAATGGAATACCCAAAATCCATATCCTCTTTCAAAAAATGAAAAAACATTATTGATCGTGTGTATGATGGACTACCATCTTAAAAACCAATATAATTTTTTCCATCACAACCTATCACATATATATATAATGATGGATTTAATATTTTTATATTATATTTTTTATATTATTATACTTGTATAATAATAATATCACATATACCTTCTAACATTCTATTTAATGAGAATATGATAATTCCACTCATCTGTACGACATTCTACCACCTAACAAAGCGATGTGATTCAATTTTAACTTATACTTTACATGGAAATAAATATTGATATATTTAATATATATATGTGAAAAAATGGAATCATATTGAATATATTATAATTAAATATTATTTATCTTTATTCTATTCCATCTATAGAGAAAATGAAAATGACATTCATGTGTGTGTACAACCTATAATCTCGATATACAACAGATTTCATTTTCTATCTCAAAGATTTATGGATTAAAATAAATACATATATAATGTATATATATGATATTAATATCATGTTTAACATTCTAGATAACATGGAACCATATTCATATTAAAATGACTGAAAATCACAATTCAAATCATATATCAATAACAACGTAGTTATTTACTAAAATGTGATTTTAAGAAAAGAATTTATAATAAAAGTATAATAAAAGTTAATAAGTAAATAATATATAATATTATATATATAAATAAATAATTAAGTTTTTAAATAAATTTATAACAACCGAATATTTTTTATACAGGAGGATGGAATGTGAATAAAGGAATTTGAGACTTAAGGTAAGGGATTTAAAGTCTCTATTTCCTTTTGGGGAGACATATGCCTTATCCACCACTTTGTTGTTTTGTGTCGTTTATATAAAACAGTAGAATGTGGTTTATGATTATCATCATGGAAATTTTCAGATATAAATACCCATATAAGGTTATGTATTTCATGTATCTTACTATTCTAAAGACACCTAAGAGGTAAGTTTCTAATGTGTTAATCTCATTATTTATTAGCATTTTTTCTGATTATTATTTTGATGATGAAATATTATAATTTATTTCTCAATAAAATCTGGTATTTTATTATCCTATAGTAATTTATTTAGAATAAATATTTTCCCTTCATTTTCCTCTGTTTATTTACTAAATATTCTAATATAATGTTTTAAAAGAAAACCAACTTTGTTTCTATATTTAGTTGAAATACTATTCTCTTCCAAATACATTTTTTATAAAAATGTTTTGAATAATTATTTAATGTTGATATATGAGATTTTAATTCAAATGTATCCTTTTCTAATTTTTTAAAAAAATTTAAATGAAATCTTTATGTCATCTTCTAAATAATGCACGTCTAGATTTTACCAAAAATGTAAAAGGAATATTCACTTTAAAGTGTACAACAAAAACAATATTTTATACAATCATGATCACTAAATGATTTTGAAATATCATTTAGAAGATTCAATGTTTTTTTCAAGGATGTTGTATTAATAAATATTTGAGAAATTTTAGGATTTCAATATATAATGTTAAAAATGGAAAACAAATTTCCCTAAAAAATAATTCTCATTTGATGGAATTTCAATTCATCAATTATAATAATCTTTGGTTATGATTTTTTTAGTGGGTATATGATCAAATTATACAATTATTTTTTATTATATGGTTGTTTCATTATTGTTATGAATAGATTTTTATAAAACACAACATATCTGAAGAGATATCTTTTATGAATTGATGAGACGATTATGAAACCCATTTCCTCTCTGTGGGTTATTCAATAATGAAATGATTATTAAACTCATTTGTTTTGATGGGTTATAATATGATGAATTATTTTTGATCAAGTGGAACATGTATGAAAAAGTTTCATTACATGATGGGTGGGACCTATATTTACATTCAAAGTGTTGGGTAATGATTGATATCTCATGAGATAAACTAGATTAAACTATAGAGTGACCTAGTTTATTAATATAATTTATCCAAAATGAAATTTATGTGAGTAATGAATGACTACTAAGATTATTTGGGGAGAGAACCCCATACACTATATTAGCCTTAGAAGTGAACCATGATTACTACGATTGTTTGAGGGATAATCCCAATCCACAAGGACAATCTTATCTATTAATAATTTTCTACTAAGGAAAAGATTTTATATTATTATCTATATGTCACAATTTCATGTAATATGCTAATGTTATGATTCCATCGATTAAGTTATATTATTAATTTGGGATTAATGTCTTATAAAATACTATGATATATGCCATGACTTGATTTTATGATCTATCATATTCATATAATTTGTTTAAATTTTATTCTCATGATATAATACCATTTTCTTCATGTTATATAGATATATCCCTTAAATAACCTTACTAATAATCTATGATCTTCCATTATTATGTTTCTATTCCACATTTTATGATGAAAGGATTTATGTATTATATGCCTAATAAGTATGATTTTTTAAATAAATAAGTATGAGATGATGTATAACTATTATGAACCAGTTATTTATGTTCACAAGTTTCCAAAGGCACTAAAACTAAATGATTCTAGAGTGGATCGTTATATAATTTATTGAATATTGTTATTTTAAGATGTAATATATATGTATGAGAATTTTGGGTATCTAAATTTCTGTCAAGGCATTGTTTATAAAACATTATGAAACTTGGGTGAAAAAACATCTGGGAAAACAATAAGGATAAGTTGAAGTATAAATAAAGCTTGTAGATAATTAGTGAATTATAGATCAAGGGGTTTCAATGAAATTACATCCCATTCTAGGAACTATAAGTGGATGCGGCTCCAGTTTTGATTTATATAGGTGTAATAATCAATATAATGCGTCATTTATTTCCACTCAATCATCACCAAGTGCATGAAAATGGGTCTTGCGACACACTAGGTTTGACACTCGTAGAGGAAATTGTATTTTCATTCATAAAATCTTAAAAAACTATCATGACATATTTGAATAAAACCCTTGAATGAACTATGTTAATACTAATGTGTCATATATTGAAAATAAGTTTCCATGATTATGACATCCTATGAATTCTATTTCAGGAATAATATCATTGGATAATTATTCTTGATGGAAATGAAACCCATTTTCTTTTATTAAGGAATTAATGATAGAATTACCATGTTAGGTTGTAATAGATAATCTCTAACATTGAATTGCCTTATTTTATCTTAGTTATAAGTCTCATGACTAGTATCTAAGAATGTCAATTATTATCCTCAATAAGTGAATGTTGAATTCAATGTGAACATTCCTAACGTTATTGTAGAGGCCTATTTTTTCTTTGTAATAAATTGAATATATATATATATATATATAGATCTAGGTACTCAGACAGTTTGTGATTCTTAGGCTGGGTGAGACTGTTATTAATTTTATAAAAATATTAAATATATTTTATATTATGTGAATGGAAATTGATAAATAAAATATGTTAACTCATAAACGGTTGATCAAATTAGAAATCTCAGACCACAGTCAAAATGCGGTGTTTACCCTATGTGCGCCATAAAATGGGCCAGTGTGGGATGTTCAGACTCCCTCCTCTTTTATGATATGTTTAGTAAAATAAATATATAAATAATTGATTATTGGTTTCATTTTGACACAATGGATAAATCTTTATGAATATCTACATGGTGATTTCATTGGGGTTAGCATCCTAAACCCTAGGGGAAATCTAGATCTATTTCTCCTTACACCATAATAAAATATCATCTAATGATGATGAAATTTCAGATTTTAATAGATTTAGACATAGTGAACACAATGTATTACTTCAAATCATTAAAAGAAGTGTCTTTCATTCAAAAAGGATTTAATCCTGAGGTGGGAATTTTATTTGTTGTTTTATCCTTGTCCAAAATTTTAGATGAGCATGAGTTAATCATTTACAAAACTATTTTTTAGAACAATCTTCCATTGGGTAATCTAACAAGTTTTTTATTGTAATTGGAGTTATTTCATATTAAATTAATTTAATTAATAACACTTCTCAATCTTGAAACCCCCTAATGATGGTCAAACTAACATGACCATTGATCTAGACTTGTTTGTGTTTCATGATTTTATATCCATGGCACTGTACATATGATCATCCTTAGTATTTCACTATTTTGGGTATTTTATATTGGGGAACATTGGATTGAATGTATAGTCTATGCATGTGAAGACACACCCATAAAGTCAAATTTATTAGTGTATAAGATATCTGTAAATTGGTTACAGTTGACAGAGAAGCTCAGTCATGATAGATCTAGGATCTACAGGCATAGAACTTCAATCAAGAAATTATGTACCATGTGTCGAGGGAAGACAGTGTGATGGGGTGTGATGTTGGTTCGAGTGGCGATGGTCATTGGATATGTGATGGCTTGTAGGTGAATCTGCAGGGTGGTGTGTTTTGGAACTTTTTATAGGGGACATGATCTTCGGAGATGAAGTATGATTGCTGGCTGCAGTTAGGATTGCATCGATATCAATGATATAAGGTTATTGAAAATTCTTATCATATTATTATAAATGAAAAAATATAACAATATATTGATGGAAAAAGACACGTGAAATAAAATAAAGGAGTATAAATCATGTGGGTGGGACACGCTATACTTTGAGTCAAAATGGGAGTCTATATGGATTATTATTCTCCTAATTATATAATTCAAATTAATTAATTATTGATAATAATTACTATTATTATGAAAAATTTATTTCTAATGAAAGTCCTATATACGGGGTTCATTTGATGAACCGTCTATGTCATCGTGACCCTGACATTGAGACAGTAATTTCAAGACCAATGTTGGATACTTAATTTGGGCCCATGGATCGAGTACATGAAATAACTAAGAAAAATAATATTTATTATTATTATTATTATTAAATATTATATCTAACATATCATTTTCATATGCAGTCAGAAGGATTAAATGCCTATTAAATCGTGAACATGAAATTCATATGAAAATTTTAAGACCAATATCAGTTATTTAATTTGTACTCTTTAGTGGATCCAAAAAAATTCCATTTGTGCTTTAATGATGAAATGTTTCTTTTTCAATATGAATATGATTTGGGAAATTAAATATCATATCCCAACAATAATTCTATGTACAACACCATGGTTCCATTGATTGTCACATTCAAGAAATGATATGGAATATTATGGGAGCAATGGTGACTATGTGAACCTCAACGATGATATTTATTGCATAGGATACCATTGACTACCGAGTTGACCATACAATATAGCTAGGCATTTGAGTCATGAATTGTTACTGAGTTAGCCAATTTTAGAGCTAATAATTGGAACCCTCATTGATTACTGGTTTGACCCTCCAGTCGAGTCGAGTTGTGGTGTGCTCAATGAATATCGAATTCAACCTCAGGTAGATCTAGGTAGTGGTGTCATCAAAGACTATAGAGTGAAACTCATATGACGTACTAGGGTGTGGGTCCTATCCTTCATGTTTGTGACCACTTGACTGTGTGGAATAGTTAAGAGGATTTAGTTTGATTTCATTATTACTTATGGGTCGATGTGTGAGATTCCATGACCCATTGATGGTATTTTGGAATTGTTCTCTACTCATCTTCTTGGGCTGATCTGTGAGATGGAGATCCACATACTCTCTAGTTTTTTCATCTTTGACTTATCATATTTTTTTTCTGTATCCACTCTCTTGATTTGGATACTCTCAATCTAGGAGAGGGGGAGATTCATGAGGTATGCCACATGATTTTCTTATCTAACATCATATTGTTAGATTAGTATACACTTTTGTTATACGTGGTGAAAACATGATGGTTAGTTCACCGACTCACCATTTTTATCCTTTTTGGTTTAGATGTTCTTATATTCCCTCTAGATTGGGTATTTTTTTAATATTTCTCTATACATTGTGCAATCTAATTCTATTATATTCGTATTACTTCTCTTATAGCTCTCCATTTAGATTTTAGGGTGTTCTACATGGTATGTGTATACTCTCCCCTAAATGGGATTTTCCTGGATGTGTTGTGTCTTATAAAGAAGGAGGAAAAATCAACACTAACATCAAATGAGCTTAGGGATACTCGGTTATTTTAATGCATATGGTTCCCGTAACATTGGATTCGTAAGCTAATCTCTCTCTATTATTAACTTTTCCCTCTCTAGTATGTTGGGACATATTTCTTGTTAACATGTATTTATTGCATTACTACATAGTTCACACTACTATACTTTTGTACTTTATAGAGGTTCATGCATGCTTGGTTTACATTATAGTAGTGTTTCTTCATTTATATTTATTCTATGTATTTTTGTATTGATATGGATGTGTTTATCAATATAGGTATTTTGGAAAAGTCCTTCATGAGTTTAGTTATTTATTTTGTTCTTGTCGCCACCCATAGAATATGGAGGTGGTCTTGGGGTAGTTTCTGCTCGAGGACCATCTTTTTTTGGGTCATGATAGATTGGATGATTTCATTATTAGTCTATGATTCTTCTCAAGTTGATTTCTTTGAGACAGTGTTTCCTAAAAAAATTAATTCTCCCTTGAGATGAAATTGATGTCATCTTACAAATTAATTGGAATTCCCTATATAAATAAAACATTAATTTATGATGAAGATAGTTCATATTTGATATTTTAAACCAAATAATGATTATCTACCAGTGCGATGATAAATATGAACATACAATTTAAATCAGATCCATGGTGTGGGTATTTATTCGCATACAAAAGTGGACTTTAACTAACATGGTTTTAAAGAAACACACATTGATGATATACCTATTATGTGGTGGTTTATTGATGCCTTTCGTGAAGAATTATCTAGTCTTTCATCAAATTTTAAATATGAATTTTCAATATAATTCATACATGGTGCTAAAACCATTCAAACAATCCCTATAGAATAATTGTGATTGGGTTTTAGGAATTGAAAATGAAACTCCATGAGAATCTCGATAAGGTATTATTTCATCCATTTCGGTCACCTTGGGGGTGAACTTGTTTTTTAATGAATGATCGGATGATGTGAAATCACATTGAATATCGAGAGATGAATAAGATACCTATCATTAATAAGTGTCCTCTTCCTTGTATTAATAACAACATTGAGAAACTATGTGCAGGTCAATACTTTACCTAGGAAAATATTTTTTTGTATATTATTAATTGAGGGTCATAAAGTCGGATATACCCAATACATAATTAGGTATGAGGTACAGAAACTTTGAGTATAAAGTTATTCCATTTAGTTACTAATTCTTATGCCATATTCAGGAATTAAATTTATAAGTTCTTTAGGTACTACCATAATTAGTTTTTAATTGTATGTATAAAAGATATTATTATATATACCAAAAGAAATAAAATCCTAATGATCACTTGAGAAAGGTGACGAAGACAAAATAAAAGGTGAAATTATACATAAAATTTAACAAGTAATTTTTTTTTCAACAATAGATTTCTTTTTTGGTAACATAATATTAAGATAGGGTGTGTTAGTGGATCCACCAAAGATGACAGCTATTGAACATTATCCTAAAAAAACTATGATTGAGATCCAAATTTTATTTATACATTTAGATATATATTTCCAATGGTTATTAGAGAATTTTTCCTAACAATCTATACCAATCACCATGTTAACTAGTATAGAATCCAAGTTCATTTGGATATATGAATCTGAGGAAAATTTTAGGGAACTTGAGAGATTTTCATTCATCACACATGTTTTTAAATTACCATATAGTAGACTAGGGTTTTTAATCCATAGTCATACATACAACAAAGGGTGGTGATGCATTATAATTTATAATGACATGATTATATCTCCTTAATAATTGAAATTGAAGTTATATGAATTATAATAACCAACTCAAGATTTGGAATTATATGTGGTAATTGTTCAACTAATGTGATAGAGAAATTTCCTTTATGGAGGAATATGTGATTTATATACTAATCACTAAATCATAAAGTATGTATTGACATATATTTATTTAATCATGATTCAGAAAATATTTTTGGATGTGATTAAGTAATATAAATGATAGATACATTACCACCATAGGAATGAGAAAAAGGTGGTCAATCCATGGTGTCAAAAAATCATGATAACTTTTCCCAAATGTGAAGCACTAAAGATCAAATATTTTAGTATTTTTATGAATGGATCTAGAAATATTGATTGAATATCAGAATCAATATCTCTATCAAATGATTTACATCCATATAAACAAGTGTAAATTAACTATTCATAGAAGGAATATATGGAGCTTCATAAGAGGTTAAGAAATATTCTTATGTTTATCCATGATTATGATGGAATGATAAGTTTTATGAACCATATATGTTCTAAATTCATAACCAATTTGAAGAAGGAGATGTTACAAGAGGAACATAGTTCATCATTTTCTCTTAATCATAGATGTATAAAGATGTATAGATATTTGAAAGCGTATTTATCATGGCATAGAATGAATAATGATATTAAAGTGTTTCCATATCATGTATGGTTATACTATAAGTTTAATATTAGAGAAAAAATTATATAGGGATGTTACATCCATTAAATATACCATAATGGTTATGGGAAAATTGGAACATGGAATTTTTTGGACTCTGCAGAACTTCAAAATGAAAGAATGCTTTATGGATTATATTAGATAATCCTAAAAATAATCCACAATTCATTTATATTAGATAATATTCCTCTATTTATTACATTTACAAGATATAATTTAATAAAGCATTATGGTTTCATGGTGTACCACATTCAATTGTATCGAATAGTTATTTGAGATTTATATTGATGTTTTGGTGATGTCTTCTGCAATCTCCGGATATATTTTTATGTTTCAGCATTAGGAATCATCGTTAAATATATGGTCAGTTTGATTGAAAAATTAATATGCTATTGGATTTTTAATACCTTTTTCTATGGCATTCATATAAGGTTAGGAACAACACCTTTCACTAGTTGAGTTCTCTTGAAAAATATATTTCCCTCGATTATTCTGTTGTATTCATATGAATCCCTCTATGGAAGGAACTATTGAACACAATAATATTAGGCTGAAATTGGGAAAAAAAGATATTGGGACCTATGATAGATAATGATGTTGTAGGGAATGTTTGATCTATTCATAAAAACATAATGGAGTCATAATGTTAGGAAGAAATTTATACTATTAATTGTATGCTTGACCTAGAATTTTAAGTTAGTGAAAAGGTATTTTAATGAATATAATCATTAGAGAAGGAGGTTAGATTTTTAAAGAAGACACGTCATCGTTCTTCGGTGGAATCGGCGTTCTTCGTCGAAGAAGACGACGTTCTTCGTGGAAGGTTGAAGCTCACTTTTAATCCTCCCTGGGTTCCACCACAATATTTTCCAAGAAAAAATTATATAAATGAATCCCCAAATTTTTAATAGATATGTCATGCCATTTCAAATTAATGAAAAATGATCAATTAATTATGGGTGCTCACTTAATTAAATTTATAAGGTTAGAACATTAATGAAGAGGGTGGAATGTGGAGAGGCTCCACCCAAATAATTGAGGGGGAGTTGTCATAATAAATATAGGGAAGTTAAATGGGGGGTTTCAAGGGAGATGAGGGGAGGTGATAACTTAAGGACTAATGTGGGGCCCATCACCCTTAGTTATATTCTCCCATGGGAAGTTAGGTGGGGTGTGGGTCCTACCTCCAACTTCCTTTTGGAGGAAATAACTTCCACTAAAAATAAAATTGTAACACAACAATTTTATTTAATTCTTAATGAATCCCAAATTTTAACTACCACATAAGACAAAATGAAACTGTGGTAAAGGTCCCCTTAAGAAAATACCGGCATTACGAGTTCATCGGTGCCCTCGGATTTCAATTCTGAGAACCGGTTCAAAAGAAAGAAAACCCCGCATTTATGTTTACTGAGTGTTCCCAAACAAAACTTTAGAGATTTATTCCAGGCACACTGGGCCTCGAAATCAAGTGTCGTCAGAAACCACAGACTCATAAAATTCCAAAGTATTTAGGAAAGAATTTTACATGAAATTTTTGATTCATTACATTACTCCCAAATAAGGGCTTTACGTCCCTGTAAAGCTACAACACACACTAGGGAAACAAAATGGGGGTACTGAGCTCGCATCTAAGCCTCCCACTCCCATGTGCTCTCTTGGAGGTTCCCGTGGTGCCAGCGAATGCACACCAGAGGAATCGACCATCCATTTATGACCTTCTCCTGTTGATCCTCGATATCCATCGGGACGTCCGTGAATGTCACCCCATCATTGATGTCCAGATCCCTTCGGTCGATGATGTGGGTCGTGTCATTCACGTATCTCCTCAGCTGAGATACGTGAAGACGTCATGCACCCGGTGAAACTAAGGTTGAAGGGCCAGGCGGTAATCCACCTCGCCTACATTGATGAGGACCTGGAAAGGTCTGATGAATCGTGGAAATAACATGTCACCCCGACCAAATCTCCATAGACCTCGTCTAAGTGAGACCTGTAGTAAGACGTGGTCACCATCTTAGAACTCTAGTGGTCTTCATCTCCTATCAGCATAAGACTTTTTTCTGCTATGTGAAGTCTTTATCCACTCTTGTATGATCTGCACCTTCACCGTCATAGCCTGAACCATCTCTGGTCCTACATGTGTTTAATTCCTAGGGTCAGTCCAGCACTTAGTTGATCTACAAGTTCGGTCATACAGTGCCTCGTAAGGTGACATCCCAATGGTGGAGTGATAGATGTGGTTGTATGAAAACTCCACCAAGGTTGGGTGATCCTCACAGCTACGACCAATGTCAAGGACACATGCACAGAGCATGTCCTCGAGAGTCTGAATGGTCCTCTCAGCCTAGCCGTCTGTCAGAGGATGGAAGTCGGTGCACAGACATAGCTTCATCCCAAAAGCCTCCTATAACCCCTTCCAAATACAGTAAGGGAATCGAGCATCTAGATCAGAAATGATTGATGATAGAACACCATGAAGTCGTATGATCTTCCGAATTTAGAGTTTTCCCAAGATCTCTACTGATCCATTCTCTCTAATCGGTATGAAGTGGACCGACATGGTGAGTTGGTCTACGATTACCCAAATAGAGTCGTGTCCTCTGGATGTATGTGGAAGCCCCATCATGAAATCCATATATATCCTGTCCCACTTCCACTCGGGGACCTCTAAGGGTCGTACCAAGCCTGCTAGTACCTTATGATCAGCCTTCACTTGCTGACAAGTGAGGCATCATGAAATGAACTCTACTACAACCTTCTTTATAACTGCCCACCAGTGCTGTCATCTGAGTTCCTGGTACATCTTTTCCACTCCTGGATTTACATCTAGAGGGGATGTTTGAAACTCCCTCATCGCTTCTTCCTGTAGTGAAATTGGTACCATAGTACGTCCCCTAAAGAGGAAGACGTGGTCCCCTCCTTCAAAAAATCCATTAGGTGCCAACCCTATGGATATATGAGCATGTCGTGTCTCACATTAAACATCCCCACATTGTTCCTCTCTGACTCGCTGATGGAGTGGAGGAGTGACTGTGAGTGACTGCAGAAAAACTGCTCCATCTCTATCCACAAAGGATATCTGCAACACTGCTAGCTGCTCCATCGCCTCTCCTAGTAGCTGAATGCTTGATTTCCTACTAAGATAATTAGCTACAATGTTCCCCTTCCTATGAGTATAGACTATATCAAAGTCACAGTCTAAGAGGAACTCGACCCATCGTCGATGTCTCTGGTTTAGGACCTTATGTGATAAGATGTACATGAGACTTTGGAGAAGTCTGGCATAAAGGTAAATTTGGCAGACTCATGAGTGATCGACTGCACCCTTTTACGTATGATTCCATCCTGTGCTGCCTGGGTGTTCCCTTTTTAATACCAAGTAAAACCCATGCCAACATTATAGGTAAACCACAACCTTTTTTCCTAATACAGTCAATATGTGTATGAATTGTGGTTGCCCAGTCCATAACCAAACTAACGACGTAAGGCCTCGATGCTGCCACCAAGAGGTTCTAACCGAAACTCTCACCTCAAGGGTCAGATCACACCATTGGTGTATGTGTGATTATTGAGTTTCCTCCCAAAGGTATTTCCAGACATGAGGGTCAAGTCAACGGTTTAACTGGAAACTCTTGGTCGGGGACAAGATCCGTGGTAGGAAGGAATGATTGGTACCTATGTCTACTGATACAACAACTATTAGTAGACACAGAACATACCTCAAAAAATTCCTAGAGCCCTTGGATCACACTCCTTGACTGCATGTAGCTACTCTCTTCCCCTACCCTCCAGGTCCCTGAACCAAGCGGGGACTACAAAGGCTGGTGGTTGTAACATGTCGAAATTTTTACCACCTCATGCCACTCTCTTAACTCTGCTTCCATGCCTGCTTCCCTGCAGATTCATCAGTCCATAACACTTCCAATTTGAAACATTTTAAACTCTTAAGTCTCTGAGATGGACGCCAATTTCATGCTTTCCACCTTCTAACATTCACTGGCTATATCCACTGAGCCAATGAACATCCAACTAAAAAGGTTATCTCTAGCACAATAAAATAAGAAGTAATGCATAGTGTAAAAAGTGAGGACTCAGATATCCTTAAACACACCTCGCTCAGAAGTCCGAGCTACAAAGCACTGATCGAATCATATTCATCGAGTATGAGGAAAGATCTGTATACCTCGATGAATACACAGCTACAGACACGTCATCCTGTCGAAGATGTATAAGACCTATAAAACTCTCAGCCACCTCCTCAAGACCGTCCTTAGCTGCCTGTGAGTTGGGATCACCTCAGAACCTGAGGGGTAACTGATGTTGAAACACTTGTAAGGCACTAAGCCTACAAGTGTCCTCTACTAGTACTTCCGGTCGTAACTACTGATCAATGGGTAGTGATATAGCTGTCACACTACCTGAAGGTACTATCTCAGGCATCGGTCCACGCACCTAAGACTCATCATTGTGCGGACCAACCTCGTGGTCAAGCACGGAAAAGTCTAGTAGTTAATATCAACATCTTTTCTACTAGTGTCTCAACTAGGAGGAAAACTCTAGAAATCGCCTCCATCCAATCCTCTATAACCTGGGAATCTGCCTCGCCTCGAAACCTCAGAGGCCTCTACCGTTGGAACTCGTGCAATGCGCTCATTCGGTGTGGAATGTCCTCTAATGTGACTGGTGGAATATACTACCTAATAGGTGGTGGTGCTGCTGGTACACCACTCGAAGGTGCCAACATAGTAAGAGGGCCCTAAACCGGAGCCTCTTCACTCGGTGGGTCGTCATCATGTACTCTATCCGGATCCCTAGCTATATATCTTCCCAGCAGAATCCTGATAAGGAATAGGTGTGCCACGGTCAATAAGTTTTACCTGGTAATCTGACTCAAAGAGACCACAAAGGAAACTCTTGAAACACACACGCCATCAGTTTTTCATGCACTGAGTCGGAAATCAGAGTTCAATGTCCTGGTGTATGGATACATCAGCCGCCACACCAACACTGGAATCCCTAGACTGAAAACCACACTCAATACTCTTAACACAATTTCTTCACAGTAAAACAGATCAGAGTCCTCAGTTCTGCGGTAGAACCGACTACTCTGATACCAATTTGTCACAACTTATCCTTGGGGCCCGTGCTGTGACTACCCTATGCCCGCCTTCCATAGGCCAGGGGAAGGCGACTAGCACCAAAGGTGAAAATTATGATAAAATGGTAATTCATTTCCTTTATATAGTAAACAAACACAACAGAGTACACAACAGATGTATGAACAATGTAAAACTATATACAAAAGTAAGTGGTGAAAAGAAAGGGCCCAAAAATACAAGCCCAATAGTATGTACAGTACAACTGAAATTCTAGTACAACAGCAGCAAAGTAAAGCAACAACCATTGAGTCGTCCTCCGGGAATCCCACCTGAAGGGTGGGTACAGATGGTCTCCACGGCACCTCGGGTCTGTCCGTCTGCTCCGTGTATGTGCCGGAAAGTGGTACATCTCCAGGTACCATCTTGCTCTACAAGTACCTACCACGATGAGCGTTGTGCATCATCTGCATCCCACACAACGTAGTGTGGGAATTTCTCATGTAGGGGTGAGTATAAAGATACTCAATAGGGACCCCGAGACCCCCGATGGTCTCCCAGAATCCATGAAGGATAAACCACAAAGGAATGATACAAAAACGAAGTATCAACCAAAACTACATAGGTATATTCCCATACATATACCTAAGTCATCAATTCCTATTTGGCTCCAACTCCCGAGCGCAAGCACAGCCCAGTCCACACAGGAAAGAATTCAATCAAACCAATGATAATGATTGAAATTCAAGACTCATCTCACACAAGTATTCAACTCACAAAGAGGGGTGGGTATGATTATATATAGCTTCTGAATTATCTCTTCTTCCAAACCCACATAGGATCCTTGTACAGTATTCCTCGTTGTCGAACCCACAGAGGATCCAAGTACAATTGTCATCGCTACTGAACCCACATAGGATCTAAGTATAGTTTTCATCACTACTGAACCCATGGAGTATCCAAGTACAGTATTCGTCGTCATCGAACCCACGGAGGATCCCAGTATGGTAGTCTTCGCAGTCGAAGCAAGCTCTAGGGTTCCTTCACACAACACACGCGATTCTAGGAGGGTCCGCTCCTCATGCCAAGGGGTCGATACATAAACTATAACGAATCCCATAGATGATGTATCCCAAAGATTGGTCTCATAAAAAGGAACCCAACGCGATTGACGGCGTGTCAATCGGAAGCCCGATCTGAGAGATTTTGGATTTTCCGTTCTAGGGGCCTGGTTGGAAATATGCTCGTTCCAAACCCCGACCGTTTTCCAAAATCATCCAAAACTCACTTAGAGTATTGCAAGAGGACCACTTCGTCACGTGGGTCCCAATTCCATAGACGGTGCGCCAATCAGATTCATAGTCTTTATGTTATTCAAATTTAATCGTAACGGTCCCGGCCCGTCAGGCCCAGTGGGCTAGTGGGTCGACCCGACCTTGTTTGGCGGGTCTGACCCAGCAGATGGTCGGACCGGCCCGGTGAAGTGTACATCCTAGCCCGGTAGGGCGCGTCCCGGCCCGATGGAGTGTGGCCCCTTGGTCTCTCGAACCGGTGGCACCAAGCGGCACCACCCACCTGCATGGCCGGCTGAAGTCGGCCGGTCTTCCTAGCATGAGTGGCCCACACTGGGGAGCTTTGGTTCCTCCAACACGACGCCCTCCTAGTGACACAGATCTTCCCTACCCAGCAGGCCAACTGACAGCCGGTTTTTCCACCGAGTGGTCAATGGAACGCAGGCAGCCGTCCTCCGCAGAGCGGTGCCCTTGTGGGGCCACAATCTCTTTGGGCCGATAGGCTAAGCCTACCGATTCTTCGTTGGCCGAGCGGCCCACGGTTTCAGGTCGTGGTACTTCTTCACGATGCCAGCGCGCGGATACTAAATTCACTCATTGCCTCCTCTTCCAATGAGACTCTATCGTGAATAAATTTAGGAAAACATCAGAGGGTCATCGGGCCTTGTTCATTCAGCCCGCGCCCTCCGCGTTAGGCGGTAACAATTGGCCGAAGTTATTCCTAAGAAATCAACAGAAATGGGATAATTTATTCTCTTATAAATTATATGAAACCCCTCCCTCGAAAATGACGTCACACGTCGTCGAGCTGCGGAATACGAATGTCACGGTAGTTGAGCGTCGCAGAAGAACGATGTTTATTCCGTTGACGTCGGAGTGAGTCCAAAGGGAAAGTGGTATCTCCTCTCTTGTCGTGGAGAAATAGGAATGAAGACACATCGTCGGTCAACAGTGGAATCAGAATTCTTCGTCAAAGAAGATTTCATTCTTTGTAGAAGGTTGAAGATCACTTTTAATCCTCCCAGGTTTCCACCACAATATTTTCCAAGCCAAAATTATATTATGGATTCCCCTAATTTTTAATAGATATGTCATGCCATTTCAAATTAATTCAAAAGAATCAATTAATTATGGGTTCTCACTTAATTTAATCGATAGTGTTGGCACATTAAAGAAGTGGTTGGAATGTGGAAAGGCTCCACCCATATAAATGAGGGGGAGTTTGTAACACCCCTGGAAAAGTGAGACACAAAAGGATAAAAGTTACTACCAATGTCAACAAGGTGCACCTTTCTTTTTGGGATCCTTCCTGATTAGAACTCCATAGTTAAGCATGCTTGGCTTGGAGTAGTTATCAGGATGGGTGACCATCTTGGATTTTTCCCAGGGTGTGTGTGAGTGAGGAGTAAAGACACTGAAAGAACGTGTGTTGGCCTGTGGGGACAGTCATTAGTCTGATAAGAAACCCTAGTGAGTAATAGTCTATGGTGTGCTGGGTAGGAAACCCAGGTATTAAAGGAGACCCATGGGGTCAGATGACAGGGTTAATGGCACGGGGAGGTGGGTCGTGACAAATGGTATCAGAGCCGATACCCAACCGGAAGTGCTTAGGCACTTCCTGGGTTTGAGGCTTGGGGTCCACAACGAGGGTGTTCTATTTTAAAGGGGTGGATAATGTAACACCCCTATAAAAGTGAGAATTAAAAGGATAAATGTTACTAACCTTGTCAACAAGGTCCAAATTTCATTTCAGGAGCCTTCCTGATTAGAACTCCATATTTAAACATGCTTGGCTTGGAATATTAATCATAGTGGGTGACCTTCTGGGATGTTTCCCAGGGTGTGTGTGTGTGAGGAAAAAAACACTGAAAGAACATGTGTTGGCCTATGGGGGAAGTAAATAGTCTGACAAGGAACCCTAGTGAGTAATAGCCTTTGTTGTGTTGTGAAGGAGACCAAGGTATTACAGGGAACCCATGGAGTCTGATAATAAGGTTCATGTCCCGGGGAGGTAGTTCGTGACATTAATAATAAATCATGAGCCCTAAAAAATATTATAATCATAATAAATATGTTATTTTCTTGCTAAATATTATTTAATTTCATTTCCAAATTCAAGTATCACTATATATATTATCATAGTGGGTTTAGTTCCCTCACCATTCCATCATTTCCTCAGTCATGATTCACTCCCAAGACTATCATGTATGATAAAGTTAATTAATAAACTGGGTTCTCTCCCCATTATAGTACAAATTATCTCATTCTATATTCTTAGTTAACCATTTTATTATAAGGATATATAATTTCAACCCCAGAATTCTAAAAATTATATCTAAAAATATGTCTTCCATAATATCATAAATCATTCATCATGTCCGAAAGTTATAAAAAATGGAAACTATACAGGGTTTATAAACATTTCATATCCATAATAAGATACTATTCTGGGAAAGTATATATATGGAGTAATTGCATCATACACCTAGTATGTCATAAGACTCATCAATGAATTATGTCATATATTATAATACCTCTAAAATGTATCTAGTATATTTCTTTAAGAAATGCCGTTTTTCAAATAAATTAATTAAAATTTCAAAAAAAAAATTAAGGAAACATAATATATAAAAATAATAATAGAAAATTATAAAGTAATCTTGAATAAAAATATTATTCATGATGGTGGTGGATGTAAACCATGGAGTATTTGTTAAAACAAATCTATCACATTTTCGATAATAAGTAAAAACCACCATGTGTTGAAAGTGATAAGAATATTCCATTTAAAATTTTGTAAAGAAATTATAATCGAGTAAAGAATTTATTGAAATTATTCATTTTTAATTGTAAAAAAAATCTAATAAATTTTTAAATTAAAATATGTGCATGGAAGAAAATTTTCCCAACCAAAGGGGAAAACATGGTTGGTTTTCCTTAAAAAAAATCATAGGATCTCTTGAGTACATTTTGAGAGAAAATAAAAAATAAAAAATAATATACACTAGAATAAAATAATGATAATAAATATTTATAATATTTGTTATTGATTAGTCATACAATTTCTTCAATGGATAATTTGTGCATAAACAATCCTGATAAAAATGAGAATATAACATAAATCCCTTCCCTTGAGAACATCATGATTTATAAAAACTATAAACTATATTTTTGTGTATTTAAATTTTATTATACATAAAGAAAATATATTTAATCATACATATTATTTCATATATAAATTAATTTTAATATCATTTCACAAAATCATTAGAAATAATTCATTCACATTATCATTTTGGTTATTACTATCTTCATCTTCCTACAATGTTTTTGTTCGGTAGTTATTGTTTATATGCACTGATCATGATTCATTCATATTTTCAAATTTTATAATTATTTAAATATCATATATAATAATTATATACATAATTATAACCATTCACAAAAAGATGTTACGAGAATTTAATTATATCACTAAGTGGAGGTGGTATTACATATATATACACAAGGGTTGTTTCAATTTTTCAATAGATAGAACGAATGAATGGATAATATTATTTTTTCATTTTAGAATAATTATTACAACATAAACATAATAAATAAAACATTAATATATCATAATAAAAAATCATGAATAATCATGGTGAAAAATGAATTATATCCCTACGGGGAGGAGGTACGCCACACGTATGCATGACCGATACATTCATCTACCAATTCATTGAGAAAAGGTTGTTAATGGTTCTTCCATGAAAATAATATAATCTCAATATTTTTTATTTAAAATTCAATAATTTATGTTCTGAAACAACATGTTTATATGAAGTAAAATAAAAAATAAAATTGCAAGACCTTGGTTAAGATCTATACCTCTTCTTTAAGAGACCGCGTTCGACTTACAACTTAATATTACAAAAAATGTTCTTAAGAAAATACTAGATGATATATGATTAATGGAATGATTTTAGGAAGTATTTAGATTACATATTATCATATCTATAAGGATCAAATGGTTTTCATAATAGAGGATAATAACATCCATTTAATAAGTGAGTGGAGGGATGCAAATGGAATTTCTTAAAATATTTCAATTATATAAGGTCAGATTCATTATAATATGGGACCAAATGGATAGGTATTATAATTTAGGATAATGTATGGTTAAAATACACTTAAAAATTAATATTTAGATATTTTTTAGGGAAATATTACCATTAAATATTTGATTAACTCTCCCTGGATAACCTGATATAACTTTAAACCCAATAACACCATTCTACTATTTTTACTATTAATTAATAACAAAAATTAACATCAACCAATTTAAATAAATTAATTATGATTATTGTCGATATTTAATCCATTTTATAGGAATACATTTCTATTTGTGGTGGAATATAAATTTTAATAAGTGTTCAATCTGTAATGAAAACCTCTATTAGGATAACAGATCTTTATGCTCTAAATATAACGTTCTTTCATTAATTTCCTTATAATAAAAATTAAGTTGATTTAAAAAAATAATATTGTATGTTTAATCATTAAATTTCAATAAAATCCTAAACCAATAGTGATTAATAAAATTTATTAACACAAAAACACATCACGCACATAAAAAAACTTTTAGGAAATTGTTTCTTCAAGATTAAGAATGAACTTATATCAAAATAAAATATATTGATGACTATAACATAAATAATTAAATTACATATACATAATAGATTATAATGTTAAAAAAATATCAAATCCAATAACATAATTTGATTTTTACTTGATGAAAAATGAAATTGTTTACAAAAAAATTATTTTTCACTATTCACTTGAAAAGCATACCTTTTTAAAAATAGCGTAAAAATTTAAAATAATATAATATTTAAATTATGATTAAAAATTATATTTGTTTATTAAAATTTAATTTCAGAATATTTTATAATTTAAATATAATTTTCGTGTAAAAAATGAAGATAACAATTTTTGAAAAAAAAAATTTATGCATAAAATTACTTCACTGAAAATTGAGTACTTATATATTATGAATTAATCAAAAAAATCATTATTAAAACCTATATATATTTTTTTATAATGTTTTTAGTAATATAAATACTATGTTATTTAACATAATAGTTAAAAAAAATTACTATATCATGGTTCATATAGACTCAATGTTTTGTGTTTGGAAGTTTATTGAATACTTCACATTTAATACATATAGAATCTTGGATTGGAACAAAATAAATAAATATTGGAATGTATAACTTGAAATATGAATTCAAAGGTGTATTATATATTGTTCAAGGTATTTTTCCAATTATACTCTCTAAAAATACCATAATAATGTATTCAAATCCTTAATAATGTTTCTTAAAGAGCATGTAAAACATTCAAGACATAACCCAACAGAGCGTCAAACTGTGATTTAAATTTGGACTCATTGTTTTTTATTGATTAAAGTAAAATCTAATACCCATTAAATAAATTTTGATGTTGTTAACCATAGGTTTATCATATCCAGAGTATGTATCTCTTTTTAGTGTCTAGAAAATGATGTCATTTTTATGAATTATCATAATCTTAACTATAAAGAAATTTAGGATGTTTTACAATATTTTGATTTATCATTTTGGTTTCCACCAATTTATTCAAGTCCATATTGAAAAATGTAACTGGGAATTGATTTGTTACCATCTATAGATACCCAAGTATCATGCACATATTATAATATATTTTTTAAGATAATATTTTATAAATCACAACCAATAAATCTAGAGGTCTTGTGTTTTAAGGAGATTAAAAACATAAAACACACATAAATATAAGTCACAAAATAAGTATGTATATATTTATAATGTTTTCCAAATTCCCATTTAGCATTTAATAATATCTATGGTATTATTGAGAGTTAAATAGAGGAAAAGTGTGAGTAATAGATCAAAATGATGGAATAAACATAATGTGTTTTATAAGAGTCAGGAGGCATTGAAATATGACATAAACGAGGAAGTTAATATATCATTAAAAGGAATTATGAAATAAATAACAAGATTTAATTTAATTATTTAATTATATTAATATCTAAAAAAATAATACATTAGATTATATGCATAAGTAATGTGTTGCTACAAATACAATATAAAATAATGTTCTAAGATAATTTCTCATGCACCACAAAAGGTATCTCATGAGAATGAACTATTACACAATTAATTAAAGATATGTATATTTTCAGTCCCACCCATTACATCATTATATGTTAATGCATTTTTTTCCATACAAATAATTTATATATAAGTCGTATGATTAAAAAATAACATGAAAAGGAAATTAGTTATATTATATTATAATAGAATATATCCAAACAATATATCATAATGATTCAATTGAGAATAAGTAATTAAATAATATAATATGATTATATTTCAAAAAATATAAATATATTTTTATAATTAATTTAGTTGAAAAAAATAAAAACAAAATTTGGAGCATTAGGTATTAAATTGTGCCACACAATCAATTATTTAATGAATGTGTAACGTAACTCTGAAGAATGTGATCACATGATGTTTTCCATTAAACCATTAACAAATTAGAATTGTATTCAATAAAATGGGTATTTTTTTAGGAGACATTAGTATATCTTACATAAACATTACATCACTTAAGATGAATATTCCATATATCTCATAACATTACATTCCTTAGAAAATTAAAGGTTTCTTGTATTTTAAGACAAGATACATAATCATCTTATGAAATGAGAGATCTTAAAATTTTACCACAATTCTCTTATCAGATATTAGACTTGTTATAAAACCCTGAATTGAGCATATTCTTCATAACCTATTGAAAATATATAAAACAAAGTGTGAACTCAAAAACAGAATATAGGTAAACATAAGAGATATTAATAAATGATCATAAGTGATGTTAAAATAAGAATAAGGGTATAATAAAATCATCATAAATTAAAAAATTCATTCTTAATTAGTCAAAAATCCATAATCATGAATTATAGGATATGCATTTTTATAATAATGGAAATAATTAATAAGAGTAAAGAATCATCTATAATCAATTATGGTCTATGAGAACATATCATAGGAATAAGACCTAGGATATTGGTATACACATTAATATATATAATAATTTCCTTAATTTGGACTCACTAATAAGACAATCACAGTTGATTATTTACACTCCATGTTCCATAATTTCCTTAGTGAAGGATCACTCCATAAACTATCATATTGGATAGAGTCTCGAACTGAACTAGTTTGACTCTATATTCCACTCTATTTTACCACATGATATATCAAAATTTACCTAATTCATTGGAGGTGGACATAATTTCAGGTCCACCCCCTATACAATGAATGTCGTACATATGTGTGACACAGTATCATGAATATATTTATCATTTAATCATATCATAACATGTATAAATAAAATTTATTTTTTTAGAATTTCATTATTTCACTATATAGTAACCAATGAAAAATAAATCAGGTCTATTAATATTTCACTATAACATGATTACCTTATGAAATAGAAATGGGTTATATTAAATCATTATTAAATCATTCACATTTTAAGAAATACATTGAAGGAAATTATTTTTTATTATAATATCATATCCCTATTGAATAATGACATTCAATGAAGGATGTATCTGTAGATGAAGAATACATTTATAATAGAATTTTAACATTTCATTTAAAATAAGAAAAATACCATTTTCATTCAATATCATCAAAAACTAAAAAACCTATAATATTGAGAGAAATATATTATTTTAGAATAACAATGTAATTTTTTAAATTAATCTTTATTGAAAATTATATTCATGACAGTGGGAACTCTGTTTATACAGTAAATGCTAATACAATGATTCCATTCACAATTTTTTCTGAAAGTCATAAAAACCAATTAGGAAAACATTGTAAAAATTAATTTAAAAATTATTTAAAATAAGTTAATAAATGTTGTAGAATTTATTATTAAAAAATACATCATATAAAATATAAATCATGAAAAGTTTTACATAATATGGATATTGAATATAAATTCACCAACAAATTGTAAATATGATTAGTTTTTAAAAAAACAATTTCATAGTATAGGTAAGTACTAAATAGATGAAAATGGTAATAATACATAAAAATTATGAAAATAAACAAACCAGACTAAAATAGTTGGGGTTTAATATGTAATTATTATATAATTTCCATCATATTAAATTTAATACAATCAATACTGAAACGAAACGAGATTGTAACATAAACCATTACCATAAGACCAATATTATTTCCTATGCATTAAAAACTTATATATAAAAAATATAGGTTTTTAAGAATATATTACTAAGCCATATTCATATTTATATTTCTATATATAATTCCATTATAATTTTCAATTAATATGTTATTAAAAATTCATTACTAAAATCATTATTCAGGTGAAAATTGGGTCATTTTATATACATGATTCAGTTTGATGGTTCATGTAATTTTTCTATTATAAGGTAAATATAATATAAATAATTTCAATCGTGGTATAATTATCATATTTAATATTTATATACACCTTTATAACCAATAATATAATTCTGTAAGGAAAAAATGAATTACATCACTTCAGGGAGACTGTAGTATTTCTACATGCAAGAATAATGTTTCTACCATTCAATGAATTGAATGAATGAACTTTAAATAGTAATATGGAATTAAATAATAACAATTATATAATATATATGTATTTAATTTATCCTTTTGACCAGACATTTAAATAGTAAATTAAATACAAATCATCTCGCTTCGTGGAGGTGATAGTCCATACATATGGTCAAGAAAAATTAGTTTTTTCCAATGGATAGTGAGGAGATATAAAATAGATAAACAATTAAAATGAAAAATATAATTGTATTAAATATACTAATTAAAAATTTATACGTCTTTAATAGGAAATTAACATGAAGAAATTGGTAGGAAAATATACCTCCTGTTAAATTATTCTCTATTAATAAACTCATAAACAATGCTTAAATACATCTTTTGAGAAGAAAAAAATAGAACGGTTAATGATAAGGATGTATTTAGAGTATTATATTATATATTGGATGTGTTAATGGTTTCAAATCTTTTGTCTAATAGGTGATTGGTAGATTCCATTAATTAGTGAGGTGAGTGGAACCCTTGTAAATACATAAAACATTAATATATAATGAAGGTATATTCAAGCGGTGGAACAAAAGTACCCTATATTAAATGAAATGATAATGGTGGGTTAAAATTCACAAAATAAATACTATTTATAAAAAATTTAATATATTTTAACTATTATCACACTAGTTTAACCTCTCGTTAAACCTATTAATCTTTACCATAGAAATAAATTTTTTAATATTGTTACTATTCATAAAAATAAAAACATTAATTGACCTCATTAACAAATATTTAAATTATGATTTCAAATATGAGAACCATTTTACTAGAATAAATTTATATATGGGAAACATAAATATTGTTCTTAGTTTGTATCTCAAGAGGGGGGTGAATTGATTACGCAACAAAAAATCTTGTTTAAATAAGATTAAAAAATCCAACAGTTAAATTAAAACAACTCTGTTAATATAAAAACCATATCTATATATGTTCTAGTCGAATAAATGATTATTAAATCGTGATTTATAATAGGTTAGAATAACATGAAAAATATTTTAACTTTGGAAATCAATTTACTAAATAAAATAATGATATAAAAAATTGTAAAGATTAACTATCAATGTACATATGATGTATATATTTTAAATGAAATTAAGTTTAAATATTATAAATGAAACAAAAAAACACAAAAAATAATTAAAATAATAAATTCAGCCTCAAAGTTATACTTGATACCCTCCACAATGAAATAAACTTCTTCTGAGCCGATTATATAAAAAAATATTACACAACCAGTATCGGGTAAATAGATAATAGATAAATGTTGTTTAGGCCACATAGGGATCTATTCCATAATAACTAAGGGAATAAATAACTGTTATGCCACACAATGTCCTCTTCTAAAACATGTGGGAAAAAAATGTAAAGTGGGTAAATAAGATATTTTTTATCTTTCATTTATAGTGCATGAGATAATGTGAATTAAATAAACATGGTTAACCATGAATTACTTGAATATAAATTCAACAAATATAAACAAAATCCATATGAAATATTGAAAAATTATAGTTTCTTTTTCTAATATTCTCTGAATCATGAGACTCCACAGATGTAACATGGAGTTAATCTCATGTCATTTCTCTAAATATAAGTGAAAAACAAAGAATTATAAGCTCTCTTTGTTCTGACTACTTGAAAGGAATCAGATGTTTGACGTTCTCTACTCTTTCACAGGTGGTTATAAGTAAGAATCAACTATGTAAAAATATTCATTTAATGGGACACATGATTATATGTTCACATTTTCCGGACATTCATGGCTTTATTCCACACTATCTTATACACATGAGGGTGAATTCATTGAATATAAATCATTAAATGATATAGAGACTATTCCAGGAAAAATCATATAGGTATTATTCATCCTCATAAAAAGGTTTGACACACTCATTAATTTATTCCTATAATATTTTAATGTTAACCACTAAAATAATCATCAATATTAAATTCAATAAAATAGTTGAAGTATTATTAAATTCAAATAACACAAAATAGAAATGGTGATCCATTATGGTGGTGACTCATGTCTGGGAGTGAGTCTAGCCAATGGTGATTCGGGATAAAAGTATGTCATCTAACGGATGGTCGGGTTATGAAGTGAATCTCTTTAATGGTGAATAGTCTTAATTATGACATGACTTAATAGAGACACATCTGAGGGTAGGTCATATTCCGTTGTGATTCCTTTTGGGTAGTAGGTTAAATATAATGGTGATTCAATCATGAGGATGAATCTTTTCCAATATTGAGACATTCATAATGATGACTAAACCTTGAAAGTGACTCTTTTATAGTGGTAGGTACTATCGGGCAGTGAATTAATCATGACAGTGACTCTTCTCTATCTGTGATAATTCATGATGGTGGCATATCTTCAATGGTGATTCTTTTCTGGTAGAGACTCATCATCATCTATGTGTCTTTTCAATAAATATCCAAATTTTTACCAAGTTACCATACATTATAAAATGATATCATAAAACATTAAAAAAAAATCATAATTTACATGATTTTTGAGCATTAAAACATAATGTTTCCAAAAAATATACTCCTTTTTATAATCAGAAATCATGTAATTTTATAAACGTTGTATAGAATAAACATTAGTTTAATAATACATACTATTAACACTTTAAAAAGATAATGTAATTGTGGGGTAATTGGTTTTAAAAAAATGTATCATATAAAGTAATTATAATATAATATCCAATGTATTTAATAAATGTGGTATGAAAATTTTAGATGAAATACATATGGAATCAAAGGTATGGTATCAAAGAAAAAAATTAAATGCCCATGATTAATTGAAATGATAAAAAAAGAATAAATTAAGGACCTTACTATATCACTAAATAACAAAAAGGATTGTATCAAAGATTTTAAAAAGAAGTGAAAATGATATACTGAAGAGGGTATCAAAGGATAACATAATTAGAAATAAAAGCAACAAAATTCCAAAATCAATCCCCCCTTTTGGGGAATATAAAATACTGAAAATATTAACAAGAAATTAAAAGAAGTCAAATATGAATGAGAAGTGAATTTATATTTAAGTAAAAAAATTAATTGTATTAAATCTAAAAATATATACCAAGTAATCTTATAGAAGTACCTATAAAGAAACGTAATTTCAATACACTCAGCCTAGATAGTTATAAAAAAATGTGCCCTAACTTATACCATATAAGAGGTAGATGAGATAGTGGAAGAATGTGGGGAAAATGTGGTGATTCCTATAGGGATAGAAGGTTGAGATGGGGGATATAGAATGATAATTGGTTTGATATTCTATATAGCTTTAATTGGAATAAAACTAAAAAGATAGGACCGATTAGTTAATGGTGTATAAGGATCTTAGGTAATAGTTGTTCTAGATATCTCTGGGTTACTTGATAGATGAATGAGATGATATGTCCCTAGAATTGCATCCTAATAATCCTATAAAACACCATAAACATACAATAATGGATTAATTAAATTGATGATTTCTATGATAATATTTTCTCTTATCTCCATGTCACTGATGATTACATTTTTGTCCTCCATAAACACCTTATGTATGTAGTTCGTAATATTCAGCCAATTAACCTTTTACCTTGAATGCTTTAGTAACTAGAGGCATTAAGAGGTTCAATACAAGGAACATAAAGTGGGACTTATGATCATTCATAATGTAAGTCCTTGAAAAGAAATATTTTACACAATTGGTTATTGTTTACCAATCATCTATGACATCAGTTAGGAATTCCTGACTATATTATAGGCATGATCACTCTTACCCCTATTCTACCTCAAACTATCTAGGGGATATATGGATCATCACCTAAAATAGATCTAATCTCCTCTTGAACAATTGATCTTGTCAATCAATATCCAAGGGATTATGTGTTTCACTATAATTATAATGAACTAAATATAATCACCCCAACCAATATACAAAATCATCAATACTAGAAGCAAAATATGTCTAGATTCCTTCCATTACCTATCTCGAAGACACCATCACATTAGATTGTCTAATGTTCTATATCTTCACATATTAAATGGGATGAATCATATTAGGATGTATTTTGTGTTCCACCAGAACAAACCAGAATCTTGAATCTCTCTAACTAATATTACAGAAATGAGTTTCCTAGTATATCAACATCATACCATAATCAGATAGACTTCTCTCTCTTTAGGACACTAGGGTAGCTCAGGATTCACTATCAATAGGAATAATAGAAATGGAAGGTGGAACAACACACTATGGTAGCTCATATATGTTATCAACATTTGAAAAAAAAAACTTTAACTCCAATACATAATCTATCTTTTCCAAAAATGATCCCTTATGATCCATCTCTACTCGAAGTGGAATATAAATTCCACTGTTCTTTGGTAGACTATTTTCATTATCTGAGTCAGGGTAGTTCATGACTAGACTAGCATACCATAGATATCATTCCCATTCCTCTAGTGTTGGGACCATGAACTAGATAAATGACATAAAATTAGTCTCATCAACTATTGGATCAACAAAAACCTGCTCATTAATTGTCTTTACATCAAATGATGGCTCAAAAGATTCATCATTGGAAAACTCAACACAATCTATATAAATAGGGTCACCATGATGACTAATAAGGATTGGGGATTCCTCCTCCTTCACTAATTTTCACAAATAATCTCTATAACCTCTATCAAAATCTCAGAATAAATATGGTCTCTCCTCAGACCTAGAATAAGTTAAAAAGGCTAGAGAAGAAACATGTTATTGAGACATCCCATGATCACCAGGCCTATCATGAATAGAATATACTTCTTCTTCACTACCATTTCCATTACCATAATACTTATACTTATCATGTACTTCATTTTTATTATCATCTCCACAATCTTCTTCATTATCATTTTCTTATTAATCATCATCTCGATCAGAGACATCAATAACATTCATAGTGGATTTTGAAGAAGAACGTTAATATTTATCTTCAACTGGTTATTCCAACCCCTCTTATTCACTTACATCATTCAAAATATTCTATCTAGAAGGTAGAGAACCATGAAAAATCTATTTACTGAATGTAATAGTAGGAGGGATCTTTGGAAATTTAGGTTCATAGCACACATTGACTGAGAACTCATGCTCCTTGTTACCAATGGTAGAAACCCAATATTCATCATAATTTGAGTACAAAACCACTTCATGTGTCATTAATCATGTATCTACAAGTTTTCTTGGTATTTTATGGTTATCAAAAGGCTTGAAATCCCCATAAATCTGGCCAATATCATCATCCAATATCCTCCTCCATGGGTTCCATCTAATCTCCATCCATATATAGATGACATTGGCCAAACAAAATCCTTCGTACTTCACCTCAATTTATTCCCCATAATCAACTAAACCCTTAGCCTCCATAAAGGGAGAAATGGACATTGGATTAATTAGTTAATTTTAAGGATATGATATTTTACACATATCCATAATTGGAATCATCAAATACCTAAACGAGTTTTTACTACCATTTTTCTAAATGTACAACAAGAACACATATTGGTATATCATTGTGCTAAAATCTCATCCTCCTGGGCAAAACACGCACTAAATAAACATAAATAGAATATGAAACTCACCATAAATCTCTATTGTAGCTATCCTTCTCAATGTCTCTTCTCTAGTCAGCTCATCTATGGAATACTCATATTTAAAATTATCATTATCGCTTGGAATAAATCCCTATTATTCATTTTAAACACCTTGATGATGTACCATCAAGAATATATCCCATCAACATCAAGAGAAAATAAACTTCTATGCATTTATGCCTATTTGAAAGAATCAATTATCTAAATCAAATCTAGAACCAACATTTTGATAAAAAAACTTCAATAAAATAGGATGAAAATACCTCCCACTGTTTGATGACTACTCTACCCATTTATATTCATTCAATACTAACATAAAAAATGTTTTTCTTGAAGTCAACCACTTAGCATTAAATTATATCTCAATAAATACAATATGATACAAAATATTGGGGTTTTATGGGACTATAGATGGTATTATTGATTCTCCTATTTGTTTTTTTGAATAACCTAACTTTTTAGGAGATGACATTGTTGGCCACTTCACCCTAAACATCGCTACATAGTGTAAGGTTTAGAAAAGGTCGAGGGAAGTTGAAAAGTCTAGAAAGGAAAGGTAGAGGTTAATTTCAATGTTAAGGCGTAGGCATTGAGCATCTAAATTATACTATGTGTCAAATTTATATAATTTTGGGATTTTAAAATTTTAAATGTTAAATAAAATTTTAATGGTAATGAAATTAAATATATTACTAATAAATAAAAATAATGAAATGGTGACTTAAATTTAAATGGTGGTTTATTTCAAATAGTGGGTAATTTTTAATGGTGGGTTGTTATACGGCAGGGTAAACACCAATTGTGGGTAGAAACAATCCTTGGGTAAACACCAATGGTGTATAAACACCAACAGTGGGTAAACTCCAATGGTGGGTAAACGTTAATGACATGTAAATCCCAAAAGTGGTTAAATTCCAATGGAGGTTCCCAAAAAATTAATTTTAACCAAAATTAATCATTCATAATTCATGTTTTATTAATTTTATTCAAAAAGAATACAATGGATTAGTAAAAATATTATCAAGATAATGTTCACTTCCAATGTATTAAAGAATTATAATTCTATTTTGAAAACTATCTATACAAAAGTGATTTCATACATCAATGGGTTTTATCCTAGAGTGAGACATAAGATTCTTAGAAATATTTATAAGACATTGGTTGTCAAAATTTATCAGGACATGTTATAATTGATATCCACAGACTAGTCAAGTTTGTTTCATCCATAAAATTTGAGCACATCAACTACATGCTTCAAAGTATTCATGTTCAACAGTAGATAGTGCAGATTAATTTTTCTTCTTACTACACCAAGAATCTAGAGACCTTCCCATAAGGGGAAATTTTCTATAGGACCCCTTTCTATATAACATAAAACCACTAAAATATGTAATTGAATAATTAACTAAGTCAGACTATTTTCTTCTAGGGTAGAACAATCCTAAATTGGTCGTGTAAATGAGGTATTTAAAAATATTAGAGCAAGTAATCCTAAATCTATTGTGTTTTGTTGAGCATGATGTCACATATTCAAACAAAACATAATTTCATCTAATCAGGCATTTAGGTAATGGATATATAAAATCATACCTTTGTAATTGGATTGACCCATTGATTTCCCATCATCATCAACATCCAACTTGTTGGTGGTAGTCATAAGAGTGTCACAAACCTTAGTGTTATCCAAATTAAAACGTTTTGAAAGGCCTTATATATATTTACATTAATTGAAATAATCCCTTAATTATTTTGGAAAATATAAATACTATGAAATCAATTAAGTACACCCATTAAACCCAATTCAAACGCATTTTAAATTATTTTTTCATAATTTGGGAATAATTAAATTTTTTAAGATCCCAAAATAATATAATCTACACAAATATGAACTAATATAACATATGTAAATTTTTTATACAAATAGTAGGATTATCTATATTTTTTGATTATCCAAAAATAATATAATCTACACAGTCTTGATTCTTTTTTATGTACTCTTTAGGATTTACTAGGAAATGAATAACCAATGAAAATTCCTCCATCTCCCGTAGAGGAAAACATACCAAGATTACCCATAATTTTATAATAAATACTTTTTAAACTAAAATATCTAATGTAATTAACCTTAGGATTTATTTTATTCCAAATTTTTTAAGGGTCTTCATCATTATATGTCTATTTAAAACTCTATTAATTATATAATAATTTGAATTCACATACTCTTCCAAAAACCTTACATGTAATTCATATTCATTTAATTTTGTTGGGACTATCTCTTGAAGTGTTCTATTTCTTATTTTGACAACTCCATTTTTCTGGGGAGTCCTAAGAGAATAGAAGTTGTGGTTATAGTCATTTTGTGGGAAAAATTACTCAAATTCTTGATTTTGAAACTCAATACTATGGTCACATTTTAGGGTGTTAATTATATTAATACTTAGGTTTTCAAAATATTTTTCATACATGGTAATTTGATAGTAGGATTCACTTTTTGAGATAAAAATAATAACCATGTATGGGATGAAAATTCATCTTCAAGGACATAGAAATAGAGCTTCCCATTGAGATTAGAAACTTCAAGTGGTCCAAACATTTCCATGTCAAACTAATTTAGTGGTATAGAAATTGATACATATTTAATTAATAAAAAAGATATTTTTTTGGTTCAATTATTAATTGGGGATACAAACATTTTTATTTTTGAATTAATGTTCAGTTTGATCCAGGACTATCATGTTCCTACTAATATTTCTATGTGAGGGAATATTATAGTGGGAGTTTCCTCTATGAAAAGGCCAACATTCTCTATTAAAGTAACATATGAAAGAAACATTTTTTGAAATTAAAGTATCAATATTTACATGATAAACATTTTCAATAGTTAAAGTAGTAAACACTAAATTTTTTTTGGAATAAAAAATACAAGAAATGTTTTTAAATTTTACATGAAATCTAACACAATATTGTTTTGAGATTCTAAGTAGAATATATTTTAAACCATAAAAAATTACTATAGAATTTAAAATTGAGTATGATTTACATATTGGTACAAGGAAAATAATATTTCCTATAATATTTTCACCACAGATTATATCCCCACCATCAACCATTATATGTTTTTTGAAGATTGACTAGTTTCGTATCATATATCTAGAATAACTATTGTCTAGAAACCATTGTATTTTACTGGATCTCTTCAGGAATTTTCCCAAAAAATAAAATTTATAACCAAAATGATTTTGGTAAATAAAATTTCTTGTATCGGGAAATTTTATTGACTAGAGTTATAGGAATCATTTTTTAATTATGGGTTAAGTATAGGAATATATTAAACTCTATGAAATAAGAAATTTTTTAGGTCTATTTGAATAAGAACAATTGTTGTAATTTCTATAATTTGATTTAGGAATAATTTTTTTTACAACTCTCCTCTTTCCCGATATGTAACTGAATCATATAATATATACATGTGAAATTTTTCCCCATTATTTGAGTGCGAGATTCTATAAAATTTTTTAATCTGTATAATTCATTCTTTAATGACTCATTTAATAATATTAGTTCATTATTTTCTTTCAACAATTCAGTATTCTTCTCACTTTTCATAGGAAAGTCAGATTTTACAACAGCAGATAAAGAAAAATGTTTATTTAAAATTCGGAATTTACATTTATGATCATTGAAGGAATATTAAAGTATATTCAAATATTAATTCATTTCTCTCTTATGAAATGTCATTATAATTTTCCACATCATGTTCATCTCAAGAATGATTGGAATTGGGTTTAGGTTATATATTATGTACCTCAATAATGTGTATCATGAAGCACATATTTTCTCTATCTGGATTCTCTTCAGGAGTTGAGTTTGAGTCACTAGAGCTATCATCATAAGAAACGTGGGTTCATGTCAGGTATTAATTCTATTTTCTTTTCTTATTATCATACTTATATTTTTAATTTTGCTGGGTAATGTAATCCTTAACATTTATTTTCCTTTTACACTCATAACAGGTATTGTCTTTAGAATTATCATCTCTTTTATAGTCTTTCTGTAAATTCCATCTATTATCATACTTTACCTAGTAAATTCGTTTTCAGAATACTTTATTCTTCTTATATAATTTCCAAAATCTCATAGGAATATGGTCTATCTTCTCCTCCTGATTGGATAGGGATTCCGCACAACTAGAGCTTTCATCTTGAACATTTTTCACTTATTTTTAATTGTATACAGTGGTTTTAAAGGATATAGACTTCCCCTATGATTTATATTCCTCTTCAAAGTTATCTATAATAACTTCCTCATATGTCATCATATTTCATATCAACTCGTCAACATGAAGCTTCCTAATAACCCATGCTTCTCTTATTGAAACTGATGTTCCCAGCTGTCACATAATTTGATTGTATTATAAAACAATATTTCCCAAGGAGATAATGGTATTAACTATCACATTAAACCTAAGATACATATCATAATTATCTCATCTGGTGTCATCCTCAATGTATAATATTTAATTGTAGAATTATTAAGTATCATTTCATCCACAATAGTTTCTTTTTCAAGATAAATATCTAATGTATCCCAAATATTATATGTAGTTTTCTAAAAATAAATCTAATTAAACTCATCATCACTAAAATAATTGTTATGATAATTCATTTATTTGAAATTTTATTTATAGGGAGTTATAGAACCATCGACCCTTATAGTTCTAGTAGTTTCATGTAATTCATAATTATCTTATATAGAAGTCCATATTTCAAAACCCATGCTTTTAACATGAATTTTCATCATAATTTTCCAATGCTAATAATTTTATGCATTAAATAAATGTGGTATTTTTTGTAAAAGAATGATCTATTTTATTTTCTAATTAAATAACAAAATTTAGAATTGACATAAATTTAGTATCTATTAATCAAACAAAAATCATAATTGACATGATTTTTGAAACAACTAACACCAAATTATTTGTGTTGAAGGTATCTCAGGAGGGGGCTAAATTTAGTACCCAATGAAATTTTATTTTGAAAAATGATTAAATTAAATCCCATGGTTTAATTATAAAATCCCATTTAATCCTAATATAAGATCAATATATGAAATGATATTTTAAATGATTCCTCAAAGCATGATTATTTATCAGTTAAAATAGTATAAAAACTAATTTAACTTTTTGAAAAAATTTATTCTATAAAATAATTTTATAAACACCATTAAATATTAACTGTCAATGTAGTGTCCTTTTTAACATTTATGACAATGAATATATATAGAATATAAATTATAGAAAATAAAACAAAAAAGTAGAATTAAAACAAAAGGTTTAGTCTCAAGATGAGACTGAATCCCTTTCACATGGAAATCACCTGCTACCATGAGGAATATATAAAATAATCATGACCCACAACTAGGATTGGGAAATCAAAAAATGGATATATGTTTACCAGACCACACATGGACTACTTCAATAATAATTGTTGGAATAAAACAATCAAAATCCATTATAAGGCTTATTCAACAATATCTAGGTAAAATTATGTTAATATAGTTATGAATATATCATGAATATTTTACATATATTACATGAGATGATGGTCATTCAAAAAATAGGGTAAAACAAACACTACTCAATTGTAAATTCAACAAACATAATTATAATGTTAAAAAAATGTAGACAAGATAGAGTTTATAAGTGTGATGGGATTTGAATTTTGAGACTCCTTAGATGTAGCTTGGAGTAAATATCAAGTAGTTTTATAAAAAAATAAATAAAATAATGATTTATAACTCTATATGTTTTTTACTATTTGAATGGATTCATATGTTTTATGTTCTCCACTATTCCATAGTCGGTTACAGGAATTTATGATTTCATATAAAATTCATAATTAAATGGAACACTTGATTATATGTTCTCACTTGTCCTAAATGCATGAATTCAATCCACACTCTCTTAAACACATCAAGTTGTATTTGTTGAATATATATCATTTCAATATGAAGATACTCTTCAAGGAAAAGTTAATGGCGTATTTTCATCTTCATACTTAGTTATGGAATAATCTTTAATGCATTCCTCCAAATGCATTAATGTTAACCATTAAAATATGAATCATGAAATTTTTTTGATAATATAGTTCCTTGAATTAGATAATTAAAATATCCCAAAATAGTTATAGAAATTCATTCTCCTAGTTACTCAAGTCTATCAGGGCGTCAAGACAATAGAAAATTAGGTTGGTGGTAAGTCATCTAACATAATGTCACGTTTCACGGTGACTCATCTCAATGGTATATTTTATCAACAGTGAAGCATATCAAGGGTGGATTATCTCAATTACTACTCATCTCGATGGTGAATCATCTCAATGTTGTCCTGTTTGATGATAGGTTATCTTCAAAGGTGACTCATTTTTAGCAGTAGTTAAAGTATTATAGTGACTCAATCATGATTTTGACACTTTTCCAGAAGTGAGACATTACATGTGGTGATTAAATCTTAATGGTGACTCTTTTCTAGAAGTATATAAATACTAGTGGAGAATCAATATTGATGGTGTATATTTTCAAGTATTGTGACACTCATGTCAGTGGCTCCTCTTCAACGGTGAGTCTATTCGAGAGATGAGTCAAATTCAATGTTGAGTCCCTTCAATACATAGCCAAAATTTATCAAAATTTTCTAATATCATAAAATTATATCATAAAACACTAAACAATAATTAACATAATTAATCTAATTTTTAGAAATTAGAATAAAGATGATTTTATAAAATATATTTTAAAATAACAACACAAAATGAAATAAAAATGGTTCTTAGATAAATTAATTTTTATGAATACCACTAATTTATTCTTATTAATTACATAATAAAAACAACTAAAAAATTATAATAATTTATGAAATATATAATAGAAAAATTCTATAAATAATTCTTTAGAAGATATGAAGTCAATATTAGGACAACCCTTCTTTTTATTACAACTTAAGCATGCTCTATTACATAAAACTTCACTTGATACAACAAAGAAGATCGAGAGGTTTAGTGTCTTTGGGGATTAGGATCATTACATAAAAACTTTAAACTTGAAATACAACATCTTTATTGAAAACTTCCTTTACATGACCACTACATTCCTTCATACTTAGCATTGCATGGGATAACCTGAGGACATGCATAAAAAAAGGGTGAGCTATAAAGCCCAGTAAGGGAGTAAACAATGAATAACATGAGGAGTGAAATACATGTTAGGAAATAGGCATATCAATAGAGAATAATAGAAACATGAACATAAATGCATGATAAAGCATGATAATCATAACATGGAAATTTGGCAACAACACTTAACATTGAATTAGCATGAGCCAAGGCTCATTGCACATGGAGCATGAGTAAACCCTCATTGAACTTGAAGCATGAGTAAACCCTCGTTACACTTGAATTAGCATGATTCAACACTCATTGCACATGACGTATCATGATACTATACTTTACCCAATGCATTGGAGCGCTATAAAGGGCGCACCCTTCTTAAACATTTCATTTCATGCATATGTGTGCCACATGGATCATAAAACATGGATTCATAAAACATAATCATTTCTTCCACGATAAAGGAAAGTGGAATTCATACATGAAACTTTATAATAAATATGTAAATGTGCATAAAGGTTAATACCCTTGATGGAGAAATGGGCATGGTTTTCACTACACAAAGACATTGGCTTAGAAAATCGGTGCGATTTCGGCAGCGTAACGGCGTGACATAAGAATTCATAAAAAAGGTTGATGAGAGAGAAAGGGGTTCCTCATCATATTTACATGTAATGGACAGTAATGAGATCATATATATACATGTCCCAACAATATAAATGGAATTTAGATTCATTATACAAAAGTATTTCTTGAATGTAAAAGAAGAGAGAGAAGTTCCTTTCGGAATTTCGACATAGTAACGGCTGTACATGGGAGGCATTTAATGAGAGAGAAAGGGTTCTCCCATAATTAAAACAAGAAGAGGGAAGTATGGGGGAGGTGTGGAACCATACCCAAACATTCATAATTTATATAAAAAGTGAAATACAACTTAAAGAAAATTGACAAAAAAATGAGAAAGGAAGAAAACCCCTTACTTGGAAGTGTACTTCCAAAGGCTAGAGAGAGGCTTGTGAGAGGCTTCTTGGGAGCTTGGGGCACCTTGAGAGGATTCTAGAGAGAGTATGGCAGAGGTTGGACGAACTTCAAGGGCTTTTAGTGAGGAGGAAGTGGGAGCTTGGGTGGGTTTATATAGGAAAGGTGAGAGAATTCTTTATTATTTAGGTTTGGGACCCCTTATATTAAAATAATCCAAACCACAAACCATCCCATGGTGTTTGCCCATGGTTTCTGGAAAAGAAAAGAGGAAAACAATATTTTACAAGTCCAAGGTCCGAACTTATTAAAAAATTAGGGTTGCTTATGTGGAGATGAGTCACACTCCCATGGAAATTAATTTAAAAAGGCAAAGTGTTGAATAAGTCTTGAGGGCTCCATTAATGCTTTGAAAAGTGAGTCAAAAAAACCCAAAACCTCATTATTTTAATGATAAAACATATATTGGCCGAACATAAGGATTATGGTATTTTATTACATCACCATTGGGTCATTATGATGTCATAAAACACATTATATATTTAAATGGTATTTAATTTTTACCCAAAAATTTGACTGTCTCAGAAAATTATGAAAAATTCACCGTTGGATAATTTCGAGGTCCTGATTCCAAAAATAATATTTATTTTATCTAAATAATTTTCTAAATATGTGAATTTTCACTTTTAAAATAAAAATCGACATTTATAAAAAATTCACGGGTTTTGACAGAAATTGCTTTCAAACCTTAATAAAAATTTTAATTGCATTCATAAAATTATAAGATCATTTATATTTAATAAAAATTAATTTGATATTAATAATAATATTTTATTAAAATATTATTTAATTCAAAAATCCTTTAATTTAATAAAATATAATTCTTAATTAAATAATAACTAAAAACACCATTTGTACTTTAAAAACTAATTACAATGTATCAAAAATGACTAGAAATTATATTCATTATTATATAAAAATAAAAAAATAATGTACATGAACATGGTGCTACTTATTTGTTACATAACCCCTTAAAATAGCCGCATAAGACCTAAGGGTAAGGTTTGCGATGGTGACAGACTCGTGGGGTTGCTCGGATATCATCGCTCGAGTGGTAATCTCTATCAACTTCCATTTTTCCCGTAGACGATCACGTTTGAGCTTGACTTGATGAAGCTCAGCATGGGCTTGGTCAAGGGCAAATCCCAAAGACGCCACCTCTTTTCCGAGCTCCGACAAATGGGCTTCGTAAGGGGCAATTCTACTGGATGAGGCCATCGCTTCCTTTGTCTGAGTAGAAATGGTTTTGTTAAAGCCTTATATTTGTACTACTCAGATTATCACTGTTCAACGGCTATAAAAGTAACGGTCACAAATCTTAACATAAAACTAAAGAAGTTGACATCTTATAAAAACATTTTTTTTCCATAAAGAAACATTTAACTGGATCAAGAGGGATTTTCAATTAATGAATCTTTGGGTCGTTACAACATTCCCCCCTTAAGAAATTTCGCCCTCGAAATTTTCCTTTTCCCACACTAAAACAAATGTGGGTAACTTAGCATCATCATATCCTCCGACTCCCATGTTTCTTCTTCAAACTTGTGGTTTCTCCACAACACCTTGACGAGGGGAATTGTCTTATTTCATAGAACTTTTTCTCTACGATCTAAGATCTTCACTGGTTGCTCCTCATAAGAAAGATCGTCTTCTAATTGTACCACCTCGGAATAGAGTACATGTGAAGGGTCTGGTATGTACTTCCTTAAGAGGGATACATGGAAGACATCATGCACCTTGGCCATAGTAGGTGGAAGTGCTAGTCGATAGGCCACAGCCCCAACACGATCAAGAATCTCGAAGGGGCCGATGTACCTTGGACTTAACTTCCCTTTCTTTCCAAACCTCATGACCTTCTTCCACGGAGATATGCGTAAAAACACCATGTCTCCGACTTTAAACTCAAGGTCTCGTCAACGATTATCTGCATAACTCTTCTGTCGACTCTGGGCTGCCATGATATGCTGCTGAATGGTTTTCACCTTCTCCACCATTTCTTCGACCATTTCTGGTCCAAGCAGCTTACGTTCACCGACCTCATCCCAACATGTCGGTGCTCTACACCTTTTCCCATACAGGGCTTCATATGGTGCCATTTGGATGCTCGAGTGGAAACTATTATTATAAGAGAACTCAACTAGAGGAAGATATTGATCCCATCCTCCTTTAAAGTCCATTGAGCATGCTCTCAACATATCCTCAAGTGTTTGGATAGTCCGCTCGGATTGGCCATCAGTTTGAGGATGATAGGCCGTACTGAAGTTCAGTTTAGTATTCAGAGCATGTTGAGGATTCTTCCAAAACTTAGAGGTAAATCTTGGATCTCGATCAGACACAATAGATAGTGGTACTCCATGCAACCGTACCACTTCCCTGATATATATCCGTGCCAGTTGATCCAAAGAGAAATCCTCTCGAATAGAAATGAATTGTGCAGTCTTTGTAAGATGATCCACAACAACCCAGATTGCATTGTTGCCTTTGGATGTCCTTGGAAGTCCAGTGACGAAGTCCATGGTGATGTTCGCCCAGTTCCATTCTGGTATGGGCAATGGTTGCATCATCCCCTTAGACTTCTGCCTCTCTTCCTTCACTTGCTGACACACCAGGCACTTTGATGTATATTCAGCGATCTCCTTCTTCATATTATCCCACCAAAAGTTTTCTCGGAGATCTCGATACATCTTTGTGATCCCTGGGTGAATAGAGAAATTTGAACTATGTGCATCATCCAAAAGTTCCTTCTTCAGCTCTGAACTTGATGGAACACATAGTCTTTTCCCAAACCGCACAATTCCTTCTTCATTAACATTAAACTATGAGGATTTTTCCTTTTTGAAAGCTTCCACTTTTTCTTGGATTCCTGCATCATCCTTTTGAGCATCCTTTAACCTTTCCAAAAGAGATGGTTGAGCAATCATTTGTGAAAGGATTGATGATGTTCCCTTCTTTATGATTCCCACGTCCATCTTCATCAAGTCTAAGAAGATTGGATCCTTCTCAATTCTCATCATTGATAGAATTGCTGGATCCTTTCTACTTAGGGCATTTGCCAACTTGTTCGCCTTCCCAGGGTGGTAATGTACTGAACAGTCATAATCCTTGATGAGCTCTATCCATCTTCTCTGGCGCATATTAAGCTCTTTCTGTGTGAATATATATTTAAGACTCTTGTGGTCAGTATATATCTCACATTTCTCTCCATAGAGATAATGCCACCTGATTTTCAAGGAAAAGATCACCGCCGCCAACTCCAGATCATGCGTTGTATAGTTTCCCTCATGGATTTTCAACTGCCTTGAGGCATAGGATATCACTTTATCATTCTGCATCAGTACACATCCTAAGCCCTTCTTCGAAGCATCACTGAATACCACAAAAAGCTCCCCACTTGTGGGTAAAGTGAGCACAGGTGCAGTGATAAGCCTCCTTTTCAACTCCTTGAAGCTTTCTTCGCATTCATCACTCCAAGAAAACTTTACTCCCTTTCGGGTTAGCTTGGTAAGAGGGTTGGACAATCGTGAGATGTTTCTCACAAATCGTCGGTAATATCCAGCTAACCCCAAGAAGCTACAGATATTAGTTACAGATGTTGGCCTCGGTCGTCCCTCAATTGCATCTGTTTTGGAGGGGTCCACAGATATCCCATTGCTTGTGATGATATGGCACAAGAATGAGACTTCCTTCAACCAAAACTAACACTTGCTGTACTTTGCATAGAGCTTCTCCTTGCGCAAAGTCTCTAGTACAGTTTTTAAATGCTCCTCATGGTCCTCCTTGGTTTTGGAGTATATTAGAATATCATCTATAAAGACTACCACAAATTTGTCTAGGTAATCTCTAAAGACTCTATTCATCAAGTCCATGAATATTGCTGGAGCATTGGTGAGTCCAAAAGGCATTACTATGAATTCATAGTGCCCGTACCTTGTACGAAAAGCAGTCTTGGGGATATCTTCCTTCTTCACCCTTACTTGATAATATCCCGACCGAAATTCAACCTTGGAGAAGTATTGTGCTCCACGCAGCTGATCAAACAAGTCATCGATTCTTGGGAGAGGATACTTGTTATTTATCGTGATTTTGTTAAGTTCACGATAATCGATGCAAAGCCGCATTGACCCATCCTTCTTCTTGACGAAGAGGACTGGTGCACCCCATGGTGATGCACTTGGGCGTATAAACCCTTTATCCAGATTCTCCTGTAGTTGTTTCTTAAGTTCTTCAAGCTCAACCATAGCCATTCTATATGGAGTCTTGGATATTGGTAGCGCCCCAGGTATAAGTTCAATTGAGAACTCAACATCTCTTCTTGGAGGAAGACCAGGAAGTTCCTCGGGAAATACTTCAGCGAATTCCCTCACACTAGGAATTTCTTCAAGGGTGGTTTCTTCCATGGACTTAATCATATGAGCCAGATATACGTGCTCATAAGGCAGTAATATCCATGCTTGAGATGATGGAGCTAAAGGATATTCATCTTCCTCCTGACACTTGTAAAGAATCGGGGGTCGATTCTCCATATGGAGTGTGATTTCCCTCTCCCGGCAATTTATGGTGGCTCTATATAAGGAAAGCCAATCCATGCCAAGAATTGCATCAAATTCCACCAAAGGGAGTATGACGAGGTTCGCCGGGAAATTCAATCCACGGATTATAACAGGGGAGGACTTATACTCATGGGATGCAATGATTGCCCCATTTGTCGTACTCACCGACATCTTTACTCCCATGATTTGTGGTGGTGCAGGGATTATTCTACTAAACTTTTGAGATATAAAAGAATGCGTAGAACCTGAATCAAAAAGTACGTTCGCTATTCTTGAATGAATAACTAGAGTACCTGTCACCACTTCATTGTCGGGGTTCACTTCGGCAGAAGTGATGGCAAAAGCTCTTCCTTGCTGTCTTGGAGGTTGTTGATTGCCTCCGATAACCCTTGGATTAGGGCACTGATTTGTAAAATGACCCGGTTCTTTGCATTTGAATCATTGAACATCGCGTTGAGGTTCGAACAGAGCGTTCCCCTCCTCTGTCGCAGCCGCGGGTCCTTCTTGCTGACAGTTAACAGCTAGGTGCCCTTCTCTTCCACACTTGAAGCATTTTCTTGTCCCCCTAAGGCAATTTCCAGGGTGCTTCTTTCCACACTTTTGGAAAGTGGGGTGCTGTAATTTCTTAGCGCCGTTGGATTTATCCATCGGACCACAGCATTGAAGTCCACCTTCCGCTTCTTGTCCCCATGATACCCTTGTCATTCTCCGATCTCCATTTCAACCTTGAGGGCACATCGGACAATTTCCTCATAGCTGTCGAAGTCATGGATCGCTAATGCTTTCTGCAAGCTAGGCTTCAGCCCACCAAAGAAGCGGTCAACCTTGCATTCGGGGGTAACGACAAAGCCGGAAGCGTATCGTGAAAGCCTTGTGAAGTTTTCCTCGTACGCTCCCACAGATTCCTCATCATTCTGCTTGAGGGAAAGGAAGTCCCATTCCATCTTAAGACGGAGGGTGCGTGGAAAATATTTATCGAAAAACATCTTCCGGAATACCTTCCATTCCAAAGCCTCGATCTCCTCCTCAGGCTTCATATTTTTGATCAACTTCCACCATTGATCAGCTTCACCCTCCATACGATAAGCCTCCAGGAGAACCTTCTCTTTTTCAGAGCATTGGAGGATGGAGAATATCTTCTCAATGGAGTTGATCCATTGTTCAGCGATCGTGGGATCAGATGATCCACTAAAAGTAGGAGGCCTTTGTCTCATGAATCTTTCAATAGCGACTTTTTCTTTCTTAGGGGGGGTTGAACATTCCTCTTGACCAGTGTTTCTATTCAAAACTTGAGTTAGCTGAGAGAGAAGCGTGACAAAGTTCGCGATTCCCGCTCCCATTGGATTGGACATCTCATAAGTACAATCATCACACTGATCTTCACAACGGTTGTTAGCCCGAGTTCTCCTATTACCGGCCATTGGCTGGAATAAAATAAAGTTAGGGGTAACGCATAAAGGTTAATCCAAATACAAAAGTTGATGACTTATAAATAAACATTAATCTCTTTAACTCATGAGTCTATAGGATTCAATCCAGGCTTTTCATGATCTTCCTTCTAACATATATTCTTAGGAGCATTTTTCCCTTAATAAGGGTTCATACTAAGATTGTGAATTTATCAAAACATATCCCCCGGGAGTGTCGTAACCAAGAGTGCAGCAAGGCCCGTTGTCGTGCACCAGTTCCCGTTCGTGTCTAGCTCAAAGCGGTGTTTTCGGGTTTTACCCCTAGGATACATCTGTGCCAGAGCCGCCTTTACCTGCTCGTATCCAGAAAGGGATGTATTTGTTTGATAAACCACTTACTTAGTATTTACCAAAACATAGGGATGTTTTTATTATGCTTAGTCTTGTATCTAAGGCTTTACTAGGGTTTCCTAATCCCAAAAATAACTAAACCTATCCTCTGATACCAACTATGACAACCCTTCTTTTTATTACAACTGAAGCATGTTCTATTACATAAAACATCACTTGATACAAAAAAGAAGATCGAGAGGTTTAGTGTCTTTGGGGCTTATGATCATTACATAAAAACTTTAAACTTGAAATACAACATCTTTATTGAAAACATCCTTTACATGACCACTACATTCCTTCGTACTTAGCATTGCATGGGATAACCTGAGGACATGCATAAAAAAAGGGTGAGCTATAAAGCCCAGTAAGGGAGTAAACAATGAATAACATGAGGAGTGAAATATATGTTAGGAAATAGGCATATCAATAGAGAATAATAGAAACATGAACATAAAGGCATGATAAAGCATGATAATCATAACATGAAAATGTGGCAACAACACTTAACATTGAATTAGCATGAGCCAAGGCTCATTGCACATGGAGCATGAGTAAACCATCATTGCACTTGAAGCACGAGTAAACCCTAGTTGCACTTGAATTAGCATGAGTCAACACTCATTGCACATGACGTATCATGATACTATACTTTACCCAATGCATTGGAGCGCTATAAAGGGCGCACCCTTCTTAAACATTTCATTTCATGCATAAGTGTGCCACATGGATCATAAAACATGGATTCATAAAACATAATCATTTATTCCACGATAAAGGAAAGTGGAATTCATACATGAAACATTATAATAAATATGTAAATGTGCATAAAGGTGAATACCCTTGATGGAGAAATGGGCATGGTATTCACTACACAAAGACATTGGCTTAGAAAATCAGTGCGATTTCGGCAGCGTAACGGCGTGACATAAGAATTCATAAAAAAGGTTGATGAGAGAGAAAGGGGTTCCTCATCATATTTACATGTAATGGACAGTAATGAGATCATATATATACATGTCCCAATAATAGAAATGGAATTTAGATTCATGATACAAAAGTATTGCTTGAATGTAAAAGAAGAGAGAGAAGTTCCTTTCGGAATTTCGGCATAGTAACAGGTGTACATGGGAGGCATTTAATGAGAGAGAAAGGGTTCAACCATCATTCAAACAATAAGAGGGCAGTATGGGGGAGGTGCGAAACCATACCCCAACATTCATAATTGAAATAAAAAGGGAAATACAACTTAAAGAAAATTGACAAAAAAATGAGAAAGGAAGAAAACCCCTTACTTGGAAGTGTGCTTCCAAAGGCTAGAGAGAGGCTTGTGAGAGGCTTCTTGGGAACTTGGGGCACCTTGAGAGGATTCTAGAGAGAGTAGGGAAGAGTTTGGACGAACTTAAAGGGATTTGAGTGAGGAGGAAGTGGGAGCTTGGGTGGGTTTATATAGGAAAGGTGAGAGAATTCTTTATTATTTAGGTTTGGGACCCCTTATATTAAAATAATCCAAACCACAAACCATCCCATGGTATTTGACCATGGTTTCTGGAAAAGGAAAGTGGAAAACAATATTTTACATGTCCAAGGTCCGAACTTATTAAAAAATTAGGGTTGCTTATGTGGAGGTGAGTCACACTCCCATGGAAATTAATTTAAAAAGGCAAAGTGTTGAATATGTCTTGAGGGCTCCATTAATGCTTTGAAAAGTGAGTCAAAAAAACCCAAAACCTCATTATTTTAATGATAAAACATATATTGGCCGAACATAAGGATTATGGTATTTTATTACATCACCATTGGGTCATTATGATGTCATAAAACACATTATATATTTAAATGGTATTTAATTTTTACCCAAAAATTTGACTGTCTCAGAAAATTATGAAAAATTCACCGTTGGATAATTTCGACGTCCCGATTCCAAAAATAATATTTATTTTATCTAAATAATTTTATAAATATGTGAATTTTCACTTTTAAAATAAAAACCGACATTTATAAAAAATTCACGGGTTTTGACAGAAATGGCTTTCAAACCTTAATAAAAATTTTAATTGCATTCATAAAATTATAAGATCATTTATATTTAATAAAAACTAATTTAATATTTATAATAATATTTTATTAAAATATTATTTAATTCAAAAATCCATTAATTTAATAAAATATTATTCTTAATTAAATAATAACTAAAAACACCATTTTTACTTTAAAAACTAATTACAATGTATCAAAAATGACTAGAAATTATATTCATTATTATATAAAAATAAAAAAATAATGTACATGAACATGGTGCTACTTATTTGTTACATAACCCCTTAAAATAGCCGCATAAGACCTAAGGGTAAGGTGTGCGATGGTGACAGACTCTTGGGGTTCCTCGAATAACATCACTCGAGTGGTAATCTCTATCAACATCCATTTTTCCCGTAGACGATCACGTTCGAGCTTGACATGATGAAGCACAGCTTGGGCTCGGTCAAGGGAAAAGCCCAAAGACGCCACCTCTTTTCCGAGCTCCGACAAATGGGCTTCGTAAGGGGCAATTCTACTGGATGAGGCCATCATTTCCTTTGTCTGAGTAGAAATGGTTTTGTTATAGCCTTATATTTATACTACTCAGATGATCACTGTTCAACGGCTATAAAAGTAACGGTCACAAATCTTAACATAAAACTAAAGAAGTTGACATCTTATAAAAACATTTTTTTCCATAAAGAAACATTTAACTGGATCAAGATGGATATTCCATTAATGAAACTTTGGGTCGTTACAAATATATTATGAAAAAATGACATTATGTGTTCAAAAATATCCATTCAAATAATTATTATATTTTTTATTATCAATTGAATTTTGTTTCATATATAACAAATTGATAACCATTTATTTCATTTTATACATGTGAAAAAAATAATTTTACATTTTTTTGTTAGTCATATTCAAAATCTCTAATCCCACATCTAAAAGATAACTCTCATATTCGATAATATATTTACCATAGTGTATCAATATTTGTTTATACCCAGTGGTGCATATAAATAATGTTTCTAAATAAATAAAACTTATTTAATGGGGAATATGTCAGAAAATTTCAAGGTGTGAAAAATTTTTAAGATATTTTGAGTGAATAAAATTTAAAATATTGGCACATAAATTCAACAACAATTCTGAAATATTCATTAAAAATGAATTTTCTTTAGAGGTAATATTTTTAATGGAACATAAAAATCGTATAACCCTAGAAAATAAAGTAAACTTAACTATGAATACATCAATGATATATATAAATATTGATATATTAATTAAATGTGAAAATAGAGAGAATAATTGAGGTATATAAAGAGAAAACATGACCTAAAAATGGGAGGGTCGGTAATTCCCTAACCTTATGTCCTGAATCTCTTGGAAAAAGTGGATGACCTCCAAAAAAATAATATAACTTTTAATAAATATTTTTTATAACATTTAAAATTTATATTTTTCTTTTTTATGATCCATTTATTATGTTATCTTAGTCATTTTTTGTATTGTTTTTTTATCTGATCATCCATATTGGGTTGTTTGGTAAATTTCTCTAAAAATTCTTCCATACATTGACTATGGTAAGAGGAGTTATAAAATAGTTTTATAATATCCCTAATTTTATAGTATTTATCATTCTATTTTTAATATTTTCAGACACATATGTATATTGTCCATAAAAGAATCAAACTGGGAATGTTGTCTTGGTATGCCCGTTTTTTGGAGGTTAAAATTTCTATGATCATTCATTATTAAAATTTTCATTATATCTCCCAATTTATCATAACATAATTTTAATCATGTTATTGGTTTTTTATTTAGTCGTTGAATATATTAACAAAACAATGCATGTAAATTAGTGATGAAAAATGGAAAACATCATCGGTGGAGGTGGGGAATTAACAAACTCATGGGTGATGATTTAATTTCACAAGAAATGGGAGGGAGTATGATAATTTATATACAAATAATATAATAAATTATAAATTTACTTAACATATTTATGTCATTATAAAATTATTTATTGAAGATTCTTAGATATTATAGAAGAGTATTATATCTTATAAGAACATGGTTGAGATAATTACACATTCATTTATAAATTTTACATCATTTTACAATTTACCAACGATACTAATTTTATCCTTGTTAACATTTTTTTATAGGCTAAAATGAACTTGAACATATTAATTAATTTGGATTATTCTAATTAAAAATATAAATTTCGAATTATTGAAATCAATCTCAAAAGGTGAAAAAAGTTATCTTTAATATAAAAATGCATAACATATTAAAAATATTATTTTAAAAAAAAAATTATATACAAAAATAGTAATTTTTGAAGAAATTTATGAATAGTATTAAAACATATGATATTTCTTGTTTTATGATTAAAAAAGTTTGTTTATTTAGTTTTTATACCAAGATATAACGAAAATGAAATTTAGTGGGTGTGTAGTTAAAGGAATAGAACCAGATAATTTTTTTTGTAAAATATAACTTCGGTTTGAAAATATCAAATTTATGTATCATAATTAAAATTAAGATTTTTCAATTACTTATTATTACATTAATAATATTTTCATCGAAAAGGTTTCATAAAATTTAATCTGTAATTATATCATGATATTGATGAAAATTTTTGGGTTTCTGTAATGGCCCGGACCTCTCCGGCCCATTCCTTTTTCAAAAAGAAGGCCAAGAAGTGTTATGGAGGGTAAAATGGACTTTTCCCACACTTTCCAGAATTTTGAATCTACACGCCGTGTAGTTTGGGTACACGTCGTGTACTCCCTTTCTGGGTACACCTCATGTTGCAAGCCGTGTCCTTGCTGTGTGGAGTAATGGGTGCACGTCGTGTGTCTAGTTCTACAGGCCATGTAGTTCGTCTCCACGTACGCATTACCAATCAACGGCTGTGTACTGTGTTGGAGTTGTTTCCTTGCCGTGTGTAATAAATGAGTACATGCCGTGTGTCTAAACTACACGCCGTGTAGTCCTTCCCCGCGTATTTGTTACCCCCAAACCGTGTGTTGACCAGTCAACGACTGCGGAGCCATGTCGGAAGCCGCGTGGAGACCGTGTGGAAGAACCGAGTACACGCTGGGTACCATAAAGTACATGTCGTGTACTTTTTCTTTTCATTCCTATAAAAGGAGGGGTCCCCTCCTCCTTTCAACTCACACCTCTTCTCCCCTCTCCTCTGAGTAGAGCTCTCTCAAGAGACTCGAAGGCTCTTCCTACCATAACTTCTTCATTCGAGCTCTGATTTACGATCTGTCAGCATACATGGGATAATAACGACAAGGTGGAGCTTCCGAGTGTGGATCTGTTGTCTTTACTCTGGCCTTTCCTTTCGGACTTAAACCCGAGGAGGTTTTTCCGGGACCCGACAGAAGTGACGGACGCCGACGGACGTCTTCTAAGGTTGATTCGGGGGAGCGTTGCGATCATAATCTGTTGAGGTAGGGAACTTACCTTCATCTCCTTAATTTGTGCATCATGCGGGGAGGGTGTCTTCTTGTTTACATGAAACACTTTTGAATCTGTTTTAATAAAGATAATAACTAGTTAAAGAACGGGGTTGGGAAGTTGTGATTGTTGTTACTTTATATCCTATGATATTATGTTGTGAATTGAATGAGCTTCTGCCTACAGAAAATCACTGTCGTTACGGGCCTTTGCTTACGCAATTAAATGTTTCCCACTCCTTCTTGATTTTCTTATGGGTGGAAACCTTGTGGAATGTGGAAATTGATTAATCATGTAAAGTTGGCTGTTTAAAATCTGGAACCCTTGTATGATCACCCCGGTTAAAAAATGGAATAATAAACATGTGGGTGTTGTCTTGGTTACGAGGCGTGTGTTGGGGGTGTTTTGTGGGTTTTTGTGGATAGGGTGAGCAGTAGGGCTGCGGTTGACTTGGTTGTGAGTTGGTGTGAATGTTATGTTGGTGATGGACAGTGGGGCTGTAATAAATGGTATTAAAGAGATTTTGATGTACGGGTTTCGGTGCGGTTGTGGTTATGGCAGTTGGCAGCGGGGCTGTAGGGTTGGGTTTGTTTGTTAATAAATAGCGGGTTGTGAATAATAAATTAAAGTGTAAGAGTTAATGAATGGTGGGGCGTGGTAATGGAATGAGTTTAATAATCAATGGGGTTGGTTGGTTTATAAGAGGGACATTGTTGTGCTACTTATGTTTTTCCTAACTTGGTTTGTGGATGGCGGGGATATGTTTTAAGAATGATTCATATGGTTGGTTGTGGACAGTTTCCCAATAGTTAAGGAACTAGATAACTATTTCTACTAAAATGTGAAAACCTAAAGGGGGATGGGTTTGTTGTTGTATTTATCCTCCGTGGTAGCAGTGCCGAGGCACTCACTCAGTTTCTCTGTTTAGAAACCATATGTTGGGCTGTGTTTTTGGTATATATATATTTCTGTATCTTTTGTGTTCTATCTCACCCCACCCATGTTGAGCACTTAGTGCCGAAAACTCCCATTTTATGGGAGTGGGTGTTTTTCCTTTAGTTACTAGCTCCTTCCTGCTCCTTCTCCCGTAGGCTGTGATGTCTTGAGGCGACCATACACCTAAGACTCTTCGGGTAGGTTTCGATCGGGGTGGTTTTAGCCGAAGACTCTTCGGGCAAGTTCTATTGTTTCCCAAGAATCTTAGGGATGAGGCCTAGGTGTGTGCGGGTGAGATACATGGTTGTGAGGCCCAGGTGTGTGCAGGCGGGATACGTGGTTGTGAGGCCCAGGTGTGTGCAGGTGGGATACATGGTTGTGATGCCCAAGTGTGTGAGGGTGGGGAGAGTGTGGCAGTGTCAGGACGTTCGTCGTTAGGAAGAGCAGCTAACTAAAGGTAAATGGTGTGGGGTACCCAATACTCTTGTTTCTAATATACTACTACCTGTTGTGCTTGTGTTTTGGTGAGTGTGGCTGGTGAGGTTGGGTGGATAGAATTCCTTGCTAGGTTTCTTCTATTGTTCTCACGGGACATTAGGATGTCTCCTCACTTGTGCACAAGAGATTTAGGTTTCCCTAGTGAGTATACTTGTATGCTCCCCCTACGTTTACTTTCAGGTTTCCAGGAGGACTACCTGGGTCGTGCGGGACCCTACTAGCCAGACCATTTGAGTTTTTGAAGTTGTTGTACCTATGTTTTTCTTTTGGTATTGTACTTTGAGCTTTCTTGTACTTGTACCTTGTTATAAATTTGTTTAAACATGCATGTTGGAATGGTTTTGGTTTATTTATATACTCTTTCCCTTTTTTTACTTTTTGGTGGTTGACTTTTCCTATTTCCCAATCTTTAAAAATAAAAAGGGTAATGCCTCCCATATTTGTGAAAAAATCATACCCTTGGTGTTAGTTGCCACCCTAGGGCCTACTGGAGGCGGGACTCAGGGGTCATTATCTCCCTTTCACCATTGCCAGCTCAGGAGGGGCATCTTTAGTGGGAGGGGGTCGTGACAGAATGGTATCAGAGGTGATGGTTGAGAGATAGGATGGAGTCTGGAGTTAGGCACAGTGAGGATTTCATGGGATGGTAGGGAAACTGTGTTAGTTAATCATGGTGTGTGACATAGGCCAGGGAAGACCGGCTAGGACACAGGATTTTAGGGCCCCCCGTGATCAGATGCAAGGACTCTGAGCCTACCGAACGACCAAGTGAGACTACATTGATTGTAGGGTAGAGACCCTAGGGAAGGTATATGCATCATCATGATTGTTTTTTACTTTTTTTTTGGGTTTTCTAGGAAAGAAATTGAAATAAAATGATAAAATGAAACATTGAGTTTTTTCATACTACATGGGCTTAGGCGATCCTTGTTTACCGTACACCTATGGCACCTGGACGTTGTCCCGGGTGGCTCAGACGGCCGAGGCCCAGCAGATTCAGGCGGTCGATCTGTTTAGGATTGACCGAGAGGAGGAAGATATCCAGTGGTAGAAGACTCTGTTATTTCCAGTGGCAAACCCTCACGAATTACGAGGGTAATACTTCGGATACGGAGACGAAGGGGTGGCTTGAGGAGCTAGGGATCGCTTTTACCTTGATCTGTGCTCTGAGGGAGTACTGGGTTCCCTTAGCAGTCAGTTAGCTGAGAGGTGCGTCGTGACAGTGGGGACGCTCTACCTCAGAGAGAGGATAGAGGCAGAGGATCCATAGGCTGACTTTGAGAAGGAATTCCGAGAGTAATTCCTTTCTTCCATGATCAAGGTGGAGAAGCGGCGGGAGTTACTCTCCCTTCAGCAGTGGAGTATGTCGGTACGAGAGATAGGGATCAAGTTCAAGGATCTCCTACACTTTTCTCTGGATCTCTTTCCGGATGAGGAGTCTCGGGCGAGACGTTTGGATGAAGCGCTGCTTCCTTCGCTCCAGTATGTTGTCACCCCCTTCACCCTTCCGACGTACTTGGCGGTACAGAAGAAGGCAGAGTCTGTAGAGAGGATACACTCGCTGGGAGGTGCACCCCAAGAGGGGATCAAGCCAGGCTCGTCGAAGGGGAAGGCAGTCAGCAGGAGGGCTCCTGCGATGGGACCTTCCAGGTTCAGGCCAGTGGGGACCAGGCCCCAGCAGTTCCTGTTCTGATATTTGGGTCCTCGTCCCTTTTTCACGAGCCCGAGACCGAGGTGTTTTTCTTGTGGAGGTTTTGGGCATGTTCAGAGTCAGTGCCCAACCCGAGCTCAGTATGGTGGAGGTGGGAAGGTTCAACGCCCATCTCAGCAGCACCAGTGTCGGCGAGGCCCATCCAGCTGTAGTAGGACCATGCCCCTCCGAGGGCAGACATTGCAGGAGGGAGTCGACCTCACGGTGCTCCTCAGGGACCTCGACCAAGTTGTGGTCAGGGAGGTGGAAGACATCAGAGAGGCAGAGAAGCTGGGCGTGGACAGTTGCACGCGGCAGAGTTGGCAGCTCTAGCGGGACCAAAGGTGGTACATGGTACAATTTGTTTGTTCATCACTCTTGTTTCTTCCTTGTTCGATTTGGTAGCCTCACACTCCTTTGTTGCACCTATTCTAGCCCATTCTTTGGGACTATATGTAGAGAGACTTACCATACCACTAGTACTGAGTACACTAGTTGGGGGCCAGACCAGTGTATCTTGTGTTTTTCTGGGATGTGGGCTGACGTTGGGACCACATTGATCTAGTGGGGACCTTCTTCTGTTACAGATGCATCCATATGATGTCATCCTAGGCATCGACGGGTTGTTTTCTGTTACTGCCGTTATCGACTGCTTCCGTATAAGAGTCGTGTTCTCCGACGTGGATGGGCAGCACATTTCTTTTTTTGGCAAGAGGAGATATCAGGCGGGAAGCTGGTGTGTGGAGCCTCTCCTTTCCTTATTAGGTGGGATATCAGTTTTTCTAGCTGATACATAGATGATGGATGTCCCATAGGTTGTGGGGGAGTTCCTCGATGTTTTTCCTGAGGAGGTTGTAACTCTACCCCCGCCCCCCCCCCCCCCCCCCCGACGTGACATTGAGTTTGGGATAGACTTATAGCCTGGTGCCTGTCTGATTTTGATGGACCCTTATCGGATGGCACCATCGGAGTTGCGGGATTTGCAGATTCAGATTGATGATCTGATGGAGAAGGGTTTTGTTCGACCCAGCATGTCGCCATGGGGTGCTCCAGTTTTTTTCGTGAAGAAGACAGATGGTGGTCTCAATATATGCATAGACTACCGAAGGTTGAACCAGGTAACGGTCCAGAACTGCTACCCCCTTCCAAGGATAGATGATCTCTTCAACCAGCTGAGGGGAGCAGGTTGGTTTTCTAAGATTGATCTATGATCGGGATATCATCATCTGAGGGTGAAGGACAATGAAATCTCGAAGACGGCTTTCAGGTGCAGGTATGGGCACTTCGAGTTTGTAGTGATGCCGTTTGGAGTTATGAATTCACCAGTTGTGTTCATGGGACTCATGAACATTGCCTTTAGAGAGTTTCTGGACCAGTTCATCGTTCTGTTTATCGATGAAATCCTGATCTAATCAAGATCAGAGGAGGAGCACTTTGCGCATCTCAGGGAAGTCTTGGAAGTCCTTCGACACCACCAGCTTTACGGGAAATTGTCGAATTCTAAGTTCTTGACACAAGAAGTACACTTCCTTGGGAACGTGGTGTCTCTGCATGGAGTGTCAGTGGACCCGTCGAAGGTGGAAGCAGTTGTTTCTTGGGAAGCACCTAAGAGCGTGGAAGAAGTTCATAGTTTCCTGGTGTTAACATGTTACTATCAGAGGTTCATTTCGGACTTCTCTCGAGTTGCTGCTCCATTGACAGCTTTGCCGAGGAAGAACCAGGTCTTCCTATGGAGTGAGCATTGCCAGAAAGCTTTTGACTACCTGAAGGAGAATTTGGTCAGTGCTCCCGTACTCAGGTTGCTAGAGGAAGGGTTGTTGTATGAAGTGTTTTGTGATGCTTCTGGCCTTGGTCTGGGGTGCATGCTGATGCAGAATAAGGGTGTGATTTGTTATGGGTCTAGGAAATTGCGCCCTCACGAGCTTAACTATGCCACCCATGACCTGGATCTTGTAGCAGTAGTGTTTTCACTGATGTTATGGCGACATTACCTCTTTGGGGAGCGCTTTGTGGTCTTCTCAGATCACAAGATCCTGCGTTATATCTTCTCCCAGCGTGACCTGAACTTACGGCTGCGGAGATGGGTCGAGTTTCTCCAAGACTATGGAACTAAGATCTCTTACACTGAAGGTAAGGGAAACGTTGTGGATGATTCCCGGAGCAGGAAGTCGCATCAGGAAGTGGTTTGGGAATCTGCTGATGCTTGGAAGGAAATGGAAGAGTTGGCTGCCTTGCACTTGGATGTCAGGGCAGAAGGTGTTAGAGGCTATTTGTTTCAGATGACAGCGCAGTCCTCGTTGTTGAAGCAGGTGGAAGAGTCTCAGTGGGGGGACTCCGAGGCGGAAGTGATGCGGGATCGTGTCGATTAGGGGAACGCTCCAGAAGGATGGTCAGAGGACGGCCAGCATCAGATGCTTTTCCTGGGAAGGTTGTTTGTTCTGGAGGCAATGCATGAGGGAGTTCTCTATGAGTTCCATAGCTCAGCCTTGGCGGTACATCCAGGAGTTTCAAAAATGTATCGAGGCCTGAGGGATCAGTTTTGGTGGCCCGGGGTGAAACGGGCAGTGGCGGAGTTTGTGGCTAAATGCCTAGTGTGTCAGCAAGTGAAGGCTGAACACCGTGTTCCCAGTGGTTTGTTTCATCCTTTAGATGTCCCCGAGTGGAAGTGGGATGACATCTCGATGGGATTCATCACAGTACTACCCAAAGCTCAGGGTGGTTATGATGTTATCTGGGTGGTGGTGGATCGACTGAAGAAATCGGCTCACTTCTTAGAAATCAAGGAGTCGGACCCGGTGAGTACCTTAGCACAGAGGTACGTGTACGAGGTGGTGCGCTTGCATGGAGTTCCGAGGACTATCATCTCAGATCGGGATACTCGGTTTACCTCACGAGTCTGGAGGGGGTTACAACATGCTTTTGGTACCCAGCTATGCCTTAGCACTTCTTTCCACCCCCTGACCGATGGGCAGACGGAGTGGACTATCCAGACGTTGGAGGACATGCTGTGAGCATGTGTTCTGGATTTTAGAGGATCATGGGTATGGCACTTGCCTTTAGTAGAGTTTTTCTACAACAAAAGCTTCCACTATACTATTTTCATGGCACTGTTTGAGGCTTTGTATGTAAGGCCATGTCGTTCACCCATTTGATGGGAAGAGGTTGGTGAGACAGGTGAACCTGGGCCAGAGGTCGTGCAATGCACGACAGAGAAAGTCCAACTTGTACGTGAGAGGATGAAAGTGGCTCAGGACCGACAGAAGTCTTCTACTGATCGTCGGAGGAGGCCCTTGGAGTTTGAGGTGGGGGATCATGTGTTCTTGAAGGTTTCCCCTCGACGGGGGCAGTGGAGGTTTGGGAAAGGGAGAAAGCTCTCACCCAGGTTCATCGGACCTTTTGAGGTGTTGAGGTGAGTTGGCGAGGTGTCATATCAGCTGGCCCTTCCACCTCAGTTGGAGAAGGTTCATGATGTCTTCCACATCTCCCAGCTTCACCGGTACTTACACGACGACTCCCACTTTATTGAATGGGGAGAGTTAGATATGGGAGACGATGCGACCTTCGAGGAACGACCAGTCAAAATCGAAGATCGTAAAGAGAAGCTGCTCCGTGGACAAACCATTCCCTTGGTTCGTGTGTTGTGGAGGCATGGTTTCTTCGAGGAGAGCACTTGGGAGCGAGAGACCCAAATGCACACTCAGTACCCAGAGTTGTTTTGACTTGTGTTTTTCCCTTGTTCTTCTGAGCTTGTGTTGATGTTGTACTATGTACCTTTGATATATGTAAATCTTGGCTTGTCAGTTGTGAGACCTTTTGTTTCTTTGTTCCCTGGTAATGTGTAACATATCCGGACGTGTGGGAAAGGGAAAAACCTGACCCATAATCGAGACGCATTAATGTGGATGCGATTGAACCTGTGCGGGCGAGTCAGTGCTGCCTAAAGCAGATAATATCTCGACATAGGTGAAATAATTTCCCAAACCCACGTGTTCAGGCAGTGTGTTGGTTGTGTGGTGTTGGGGTTAGTGTGAGTTGAAAAATCCTAATGTATGAAAGTGGGAAGACCCAATTCATAATCGAGACGCATTAATGAGGATGCGATTAAACCCATGCAGGCGAGTCAGTGCCGCCTAAAGCGGATAATATCTCGACATAGGAGAAGGAATTCCCTACAAATATTATTAGGGTTGATGGTTGGGTTCCTGTTATAACAAGAACCCTAAGAGGTATCTTGTTGGGATCCTCCGGGTTGGTTTTGAATTCTCAGGGACGAGAATATTTTAAGAGGTATCTGATGTAATGGGCCGGACCTCTCTAACCGATTCCTTTTTCAAAAACAAGGCCAAGAAGTGTTCTGGAGGGTAAAATGGACTTTTCCCACACTTTCCATAATTTTGAAACTACACGCCGTGTAGTTTGGGTACGCGCCGTGTACTCCCTTTCCGGGTACACCCCGTATTGCAAGTCGTGTCCTTTCTGTATGGAGTAATGGGTTCATGTCGTTTGTCCAGTTCTACACGCCATGTAGTCCTTCCCCGCATACGCATTACCAGTTAACGACCATGTACCGTGTTGGAGTCTTGTCCTTGCCTTGTGCAATAAATGAGTACACGCTGTGTGTCTAAACTACACGTCGTGTAGTCCTTCCCTGCGTATGCGTTACCCTCAAACCGTGTGTTGACCAGTCAATGACCGCGGAGCCGTGTTGGAAGCTGCATGGAGACCGTGTGAAAGAAACGAGTACATGCCGTGTACCATAAAGTACACGCCGTGTACTTTTTCTTTTCATGCCAATAAATGGAGGGGTCCCCTCCTCCTTTCAACTCACACATCTCCTCCCCTCTTCTCTGAGCAGAGCTCTCCCAAGAGACTCGAAAGCTCTTCCTACCATAACTTCTTCTTCCGAGCTCCGATTTACGATCCGTCAGTGGCCACAGGATCGTAACAATGAGGCAATGCTTCTGAGCTAGGATCCATTGTCTTTACTCTGTCCTTTCCTTTCCGAATTCTACCCGAGGAGGTTTTTTCGGGACCCAAAACAAGTGACAGACGCTGACGGACGTCTTCTAAGGTTGATCTGGGGGAGCGTTGTGATCAGAACCTGTTGAGGTAGGGATGTTACCTTCGTCTCTCTAATTTGTGCATCATGCGGGGTGGGTTTCTTCTTGTTTACATGAAAAACTTTTGAATATTTTTTAATAAAGATAATAACCGGTTACAGAACGGGGTTGGGAAGTTGTGATTGCTGTTACTTTATATCCTGTGATATTATGTTGTGAATTGAATGAGCTTCTACCTATGGAAAATCATGGCCGTTGGGGGCATTTTCTTACAAAATTAAATGTTTCCCTCTCCTTCTTGATTTTCTTATGGGTGGAAACCTTGTGGAATTTGGAAATTGGTTAATCACGTAAAGTTGGCTGTTTAAAATCTGGAACCCTTTTATGATCACCTCGGTTAAACAAAATGTAATAATAAACATATGGTTCTTGTCTTGGTTACGAGGTGTGTGTTGGGGGTGTTTTTTGGGATGTTGTGGATAGGGTGAGTAGCAGGGCTGCGGTTGGCTTGGTTGTGGGTTGGTGTGAATGTTATGTTGGTGATGGGCAGCGGGGATGCAATAAATGGTATTAAAGAGATTTTGATGTACGGGTTTCATTGCAGTTGTGGTTATGGCGGTTGGCAGTGGGGCTGCATGGTTGGGTTTGTTTGTGAATAAATAGCGGGTTGTGAAAAATAAATTAAAGTGGAAGAGTTAATGAATGGTGGGGCGTGGTAATAGAATGAGTTTAATAATAAATGGGGTTGGTTGGTTGATAAGAGGGACCTTGTTGTGCTGCTTATGTTTTTCCTAACTTGTTTTGTGGATGGAAGGGATATGTTTTACGAACGATTGATGTGGTTGGTTGTGGATAGTTGCCCAACAGTTAAGGAACTAGATAACTATTTCTACTGAAATGTGAAAACCTAAAGGGGGCTGGGTTTGTTGTTGTATGTATTCTTCGTGGTAGCAGTACCGAGGCACGCACTTAGTTTCTCTATTTAGAAGCCATAGGTTGGGCTGTGTGTTTGGTATATATATATATATATCTGTATCTTTTGTGTTTTATCACACCCCACCCATGTTGAGCACTTAGTGAAGAACACTCCCATTTTATGGGAGAGGGTGTTTTTCCCTTAGTTACTAGCTCATTCCTGCTCCTTCTCCCCTAGGATGTGATGGCTTGAGGCGACCTTACACCTAAGACTCTTCGGGTAGGTTTCAATTTCGGTTGTTTTATCCCATGACTCTTTGGGAAGGTTCTATTGTTTCCCAAGAATTTTCCGGATGAGGCCCAGGTGTGTGGGGGCGAGATACGTGGTTGTGAGGCCCAGGTGTGTGCGGACGGGGAGAGTGTGGCAGCTTCAGGACGTTTGTCATTAGGAAGAGTAGCTAACTAAAGGTAAATGGTGCAGGGTACCCAATACTCTTGTTTCTAATATACTACTACCTGTGGTGCTTGTGTTTTGGTGAGTGTGGCTGGTGAGGTTGGGTGGATAGAATTCCTTCCTAGGTTTCTTCTGTTGTTCTCACGGGACATTAGGATGTCTCCTCACTTGTGCACGATAGCTTTAGGTTTCCCTATTGAGTATACTTGTATGCTCACCCTACATTTACATTCAGGTTTCCAGGAGGACTACCAGGGCCATTCGGGACCCTACTAGTCAGACCGTTGGAGTTGTTGGTGTTGTTGTACCTTTGTTTTTCTTTTGGTATTGTACTTTGAGATTTCTTGTACTTGTACCTTATTATAAAATTGTTTAAACATTCATGTGGGAATGGTTTGGGTTTATTTCTATACTCTTGCCCTTTTTTTCCTTTTTGGTGGTTAACTTGTCCTATTTCCCGATCTTTAAAAATAAAAAGGGTAATGCCTCCCATATTTGTGAAAAACTAATACCCTTGGTGTTAGTCGCCACCCTGGGGCCTACTGGAGGCGGGACTCGGGGGTTATTATCTCCCTTTCTCCATTTCCATCTCAGGAGGGGCATCATTGGTGGGAGGGGGTCGTAACAGTTTCATAAAAACTATATTTTATACTATTCTCTAGAAATACAAATTCATTGAAAAATTTCAACTTTTACCCTAACAAAAATTACAATTGATGATTCTAAAAATGAAATTCATTTTATTAAAATAATATTATAAATATAATCAATTTTTAATATTTATTTATCAAATAATATTAATGTGGTTGAGACGATCAAAACTGATACCATTAGAAAAATTACATATGATTTCATAAAATTATATTGTTAGTTATATAAAACTAACTAGTGTATTAAAAACCCATTCTATAAAATTATCCATTATTTAGAATATATAAATATACTAAAAAAATAAAATTTTAATTACAAAAAAAATTAAATATTTTTCCAAAAAATATAAGAATGATTTATTTATGTAAAATATTTATTTTTTCCTTGTTAAAAATATATTTATTTATATAGTGATGTAGATTTCTTGAATTTCTGTTCTATAAATATAATTTTCGATATAAATATGTATACTAAAATGTATTTTATATTATACAGTATTACAAAAAATGATACATATTTATTCAAAGGGGGAAATCCTTATATACAATTTATGTTCATTACAATCTTCTTTAATTAAATAAATTTGATCCTCGTAATTTTAATTTCTCTAATCAATGAAAATATATTGGGTTATCATTATTATTATAATGAATCTTGATATAATTTTTAATGAGAAATAATCCTCACTATATTGTGTAATACAATGAAATATATTTTCTCCACATATTAGGAATATATTGATATTTCAATTAGTCATAAATATTTTGTGCCAAATATGATACCTTAGTTTTATATATGATATAAAAAAATAAATCCAAAATGGAATGTATACATTAACTTATGAATTTCAAGTCTCATTCAATTTCATTCATGATCTTTTTCCAATTTATCTCTATAACCATAAAATACCAATGTATTTAAATCCTTCATAATGGTTAATAAAAAATGTGAAACATATAAAGAATATCCATTGTGAGTGTCAACCAAACTATGTTGTTAGGACATCTTATTTTAAATTGAGTGGAGATTGATAAAATAACCAAACAAAAATTTTTAGGGTTTATAACCCTAGGTACATCTAAGAAATATTTTACCTCCATTTATAGTATCTAGAAAATGATTTCATTACTATGATGGTGCAAACTATTTACCAAAATTTTAGGACATTTTACTATTTTTATGATTATCTTGAGTGTTTACAATATTTTATTCAGGTACTACTCTACAAAAATGACTAGATCATTCTATAAAACTTATTATAGTAAACATATTCTCATAAAATTATTTTTACATGATTTTTAACAAAAAATGTGAATCCAAACATTTAAATATAGAGGTATTGTGTCTTTTGAACATTAGAAATATAAAATGACAACATAAACATATTACACATAATAAATATTTAAATATTCAACATTTTCTCTTACATAAAATTGAAATAACATTACTATATATGATACCATGGGAAAATAAATTAAAGAAATGGAGTATTATAAATCTCATTAATGTAATAAACATGAATTGAAACATAAAAATCAAGAGACATAACAAGATATCATAATATGGTCAGATCATATATAAACACATAGAATCATGGAATAAATAATTATACATCCGAGGATATTTTGATCATCATAATGTGGAAACAATATAAAGCATCAAGGTATATTCATAAGTCAAGGATCACTACCATGACATCAAGGAATAATGTGCTAGGATAACTGCTTGTTCACCCAACATAGTTTCTTATGAGATGAAAACATGACCAAATTTATTTTTTAATATATAATAATAGGGACACTCATATCTTTAAAATATTAAAATGCATATTTTTTCCACATAAATACATTTTATATAAGTCATACGAAAAAATACACAAGAAAATTAAATGGGTAACATAATCTAGTCTAAAAACATATCCAATAGATATATCATAATGATTCCAAATAGAATAAGTAAGTAAACAATTTTCAATTTTCACAATTGAATAATGTTTAAAAGGTCTCAAAAATAAGTTCATTGATAATTTTTTTTTGAAAGGAATTGTAGAAAAAGGTATGAAAATAAACATCTTAATGAATGATTTAAGGAGTGGGTAAAGAAACACGAAAGAATGTATGAATATGATTCTATCATAGAAACTGATGATAAACCAAAATGGATTCAATAAATAATTATTATAATTTTAAATCATAAAATGGAACAAATGTAAAAATATTTTTGGCAAAATAGAATTATAAATATATTTGTTTCCTTTTAAATGGGTCTCATTCTGGGAGAATATGTGGTTGGAAATATAAAAAATTATGACCCTGGAGAATAAAATGAAACTATATTGGTATATATATATGGGACATATATATATAATATAAAATAATTACATGATAAAGTGGTGAGAAAAATTGAGGTAGAGATATATATAATATGACCCATAATAAAAATATTCTGTTTTATAACATATACTACTTGAGATTTAGACTCCCATATTACATGATAAAAACAACCTAAATAAAAAATTTAAATTTATTTAATACATTTTATTAAATCTTGTTAATGTATATTAATTTTTAAGACGATATTTAATAATATGTCACTCATTTATTGTATATTTGTTTCTCTCATTGAGCACTTAGTGTTCTTTGGTGAATTTCCTTCAATATTCTTTGATGTGTTAAATGTTGTTAAGGGAGTCATAAAATTGTTTCATAATCTATGTAATTGTTTATTAACAAATTATTTATTGATTTATTATAAAATAGTAATATATTTAAATTTATTATCCAAAATGGATTCATATTATTAAAAACATCCCAATATTCTACTCTTTCTATGATTTTTTTATTAATATTGTTTACATAATTCATATCTTTCTAGAAATAAAATCAGGAAATAAATATTTTATGTATTATTCAAATTTCTTTTCCATACAATACATATAAGGAAGTGCTGAAAATATACAATATACATGAAGGTGGTGAATAAACAAAAATATGGGTAATGATTTCATTTTATAATTTAAAGGAGGTTGTATGACAATTGATATTACATTAATAAAACAATATTTAATCATACATATGATAGTCAATTAATTATTCCACTATGAATCTAGTTATTAATAGAAGATAAAATATTATAAGAATATAAAATAACATGGTTGAGATAATTAGTTTAAATTTATCACATTTACTTACCATGGAAACTAATATTTTCATTGATAATTTGTTTTTATGAACTAAAATTAAATTGAACATATAATTTAATTATGATTTGCTTAATTATAAATATAAATTTATGTTATTTTCACTTTAATAGTTATATAAAAAAAACTAAAATCACTATAAATACCCATAACCTAATAAAAACAATTTTATAAAAGCAATTTTTGAAAAAAATACTGTTTAGGGAAAACATTATATAGCATATTAATACATATAATATTAATTATTTTGTAAGTAAATAAAATAAGTTTATTTAATTTAAAAAATATAAATAAAATAATGTTAAATTATTTGTAATTAATTAAAGGTAAATAAATAAAATAGTTTTTTATTAGGAAAAAATACAACTTATGTAATGAAATGTCAAATATTTGATTCTAAATTCAACTAAATATTTTCAAATTAATTATTTAACTTATTAAATAAATATATTCCTAAATAGCTTTAATAAATTTCTATTCCATGAATATATCCTTATGAGTTAATAAATGGGAGTGTATTCATGAAGGTTTTATTATTTACCATTCACTACAAAATCAAATTTTTAATAAAAATCCCAAAATCAAACCCTCATGTTATTTTTATGCCATGATTACAAAAATTAAATTATGTTTATGAAAATATTTTTCAAAATAAGATAAATGATTTTATTTAAATATAAATTATTATTGATCTAAAACACTATATTTTATGTAACAAATTAATTTGTAACCCATAGTCAATTACATATGATTTCAAATAAATATATTATTATTTACATAAAATAATACAGTGTTTTATAAAATAAAGTTATCAAAATAAATTTATATACAACTTATAAAGTAGTCAAAAAATATATATTCAATTATTAGCATGAAATTTTTTATAAAAAATAACGGCATGATTTATTTGTGTAAAACATTTATTTTATCATACAAAACACTTATTTTTAATTTTATTATTATTTGGATTTCTTTTATTTTTATAGAGATTGTGAAAGATCTGAATAATATCTCCTGGGAGTGTAAGAACATGTGTGAAATTAATACATACTATTATGAATTATTTGAAGATGTATTAATGAACAACTAACCATTTTTAGGGTTATTACCCTTCGGTAAATTTGAGGCAGATATAACAACAACATATAGTATACATAATGGGATTCCATTTTTAAAAACCATCACACTCTATACATTACCGAATTTTTAGGTTGATTTATTATATTTTAATTTATACCTTGGGTTTCAAAAAATGTATTATAGTAAAAATTCATAAAAATAATGATGACTAATTACAATACCAACTATAGAAACCTAGGTCTCATACATATATTAATAAATAATTTTTTTTCCGAAAATTTCATATATTACAACCCATATATTTAAATTTATTGCATCTTATAGAGATTATAATCATAAAATAATGATTCAATAATAATGAAAATCATCATTATTTAAATATTTATATTGTTATTCTACATCTCAATAAGGAAATATAAACATATAGAGTGCCCTAGGGAAATACAATAAAGAAAATTGTGAGTTACAAATCCAATTAAAGTGAGTAAACGTGAAGTGTTACATTAGGGTTAAGAGTAATAACATGATTTCATGAATGGGTAGGGTCATATTTCATGACATGGAATCATTTCAAAATTAATTTGTTATCATATGATCATATTATATAGGCAATGTGAAAAAAAACATAAAGCATTACATCATATTCACAAGTCTATGCTCTCTAAGTAGACATCATAACATGGTGTCTATGTTCAACTATACAAGGACCAAACATATAATTTTTTTCCCACCCATTACATTATAATATATACTTAAATATTTTCTTCCCATAAATAAATAATACATATTTTATAAACATAATAAAAACACATTAAATGGATATTGGTAACAAAATATGGTCTTAGAAAAACCAAGGGAAACATGATAATGATTCTGAAGAGGATAAAAAATTAAATAATTTTATATTTTAATATTTAAAGAATTATCATTAGTTAGTACCAATAATTAAAATTAAGTAATTTCATATTAAATAAGTAGTGATGTAGGTATAAAATTGATCCTCTTATGTATTTATTTAAGGATAGGGTAAAGAACTTCTTATGAATGTTGGCACATGATTCATTACATTAAAAAAGTAATAAAATAATATTATTTACCTTCAGATATTTATTACATTTTTAATCTATTTAATGTATCAAAAATTATAATCTTTACATATAAAAATGATTAATAAATTGAAAATTTATCTTTTAAACAGGGTTTCTTTAAATAGAATATTGATAATGTGACTTGAACTCATATAAAACCACATAAAAGAAATAAAACAATATCTAGGTATATATGTAAGAGATGTATATATATAGAATAATGTTTCTATCATTGTGCTTCCCATAATTATTATATAGTATTTTGCAGTCATCGACCACTTGGGGTTTTTCAGCTAATTTCTCTAATAAATATTCATTATGTTAACCTTGGTCAAAGGTGTTATATAGTAAAATGATATTTTTAATAATTTTAAATTTATAGATTATTTATATTTGTATCTAAATGAGAGTTATAAAATTATATAAATTTTACAAAATAGATTAAAACAATGAATATTGTTTTAGTATGTTTCTTTTGGTACTGTTAAATTAACTATGATCATTTATTGTTAATATAATTACCAATTCATATTTTCTATTTTTTAATCATTTTATTAAAATTATATTAATTTATTATCCATTTTCTAATTAAGGTACATAAACAGTAGATTTAAAATGGAGTACATTATCCATAGAGTTGGTGAACCAACCAAAACCTAAGAGATGATTTTATATTAGAATTAAATGGAGCAAGTAAGAAGATAGATATTCCATTAAAATAATAACATTTATTTATAAATTATATATGTATATAATTATATCATTTTTATAAAAATAATTTAAACAAGATATAAAAAGAAAATAATTAAAAAAATAAAATTTCTGGGGGAAGTGAAAGCATCAGACAGGGCATTACAAACATAGCTTTCTAAGGAATCTGACAACATCTCTATGACATACAATCATTCTGTTCAATTAATCGAGTGTTTATTTCCTCTATTAGTGATCCACACTTACCCAATGTTCCTATAAATATTATTATAGGAATATCCGAGTTCTCTCACGGTATATCCTAAAACTATGGTCAATCAACAATGATTTCCCCAATAATCGCTTCAAGAAAGATTTTGTTTGGTCACTCGAGATTCAAGAGTTATAGTTCAGAAGGATTGATCTTCATTCATGAGATCACACTATGATAAGGGATCTATTTGGGACATTATTTCAATTCTCTAGATGTTTTTGTGTGCATAAAACAAATAGAAACGATTTGGAAATAATATAATTGAGATTATATGATACTAGGGTTAGAAAATAGTAATTCTACATATTCCCATATAATTTATTTTATCCATGATGCACTTCAAGACTATAACAATAATAGTATTATATTTATATATTAACATGATCAAAACACATGAATTAATTAAATAATATTTATTCAAATAAAATTCAAAATTTATTATTCCTCATCTAACCATTGAACGCGGTCATTCATCCATCAATTATAATTATTAGATAATGAATAATTGATACTTATTTAATAAATAAATATTACTTCTTTATTAACTATTAAATAAATAAATAATATATTCACTAAATATAAAAAGAATATATATTGAATATTTTTCACCCAAATTATTCTCCAGAATAACTCGTAACAGAATATATGTGATTAATAAAACATGAATAATTATAAAAACACAAGTGATAATCATATTTATTCAACTTTAAAAAATAATTAATAATATTATTTAACTAAAGTTCTGGATGTCGATAATGTGTGACCATTTAGGAAATATTTCTTAGGGGCATTAGGAGAAAAAACCAAAATTCCATGGTTATCATATAGAAAGATTCCATGGCACCCATTTGGAAATGAATATAATGTTTCAATGACATAAAACATTACCTGGATGTATACTATATAATATAATCCAATTATTTTAATATCTCTAATCAAGATGGATCTATGTCTGTGTCATCAAACATTGTGCTTCGTGACTCATTCTTTGTCTTCCTCAAAATTAAACTAACTGAAAGAATACTATTTCATTGAATTTATTTACTATGTCTGATTTCCATTGATGGGAATAAAATGTCATATTATTTTAATTTAAATATGATATAAATCAATTCCCACATTTTTCATTAATGAAATATTACTCGGGACACACCCAACATGTCATACTTCCCTCTGAATAAATTTCATTAGGTTTCTCATCCATACATAAAATATATGACTAAAAATATCCATTAATAATAATATTATTATTCAGGGATTGATACACACGTCTCTAGATAGGAACATCCAATGACACAATTAAACGTGGAGTTCCTACTGGTGGTTCTCATTCGCATAATCTCATACACAGAAAATTACCAAATGTGTAGAATAAGGGAATGTGCCTCAAAGTCCAATGATACTCCACCCCTAATATATTGTATCTTCTTTTTTACATTAAGTGATTTCATGTTAATATACAACATATATTAATGAATAGCCTCGTGGAACTTCTAGGTTCCCATAATATCTAGGAAGTGCATTGAACTTTCACAGAAGAATCTAATATTCATAAATCATCACATACTCTATTATGTGAATGATTAATCCTGATTTGATTTTTAGTTCATTAATTTTTAAAAAATTTATAACAAGTAATCATAAAGAAAAAATAATAATTTATTGGGAACTAACTCCAATAGACTACAACATTCACTAGAGCCAACTACTAATAACATTCATTCATCTAGATCTCTGATAAAACACATTCCTATATAGAGGTAATGTTTTTCAATTGGTATCCCACATTTTCTTCAATAGTATCTCTTATTACATCAACTTAAACCCTAGAATAAAAATCCCTCAATAGGTGATACTTCTATAGTATATGCATTTTCCATTTTTGTGGCCTTTTATTTTTTTAAAAGATCCCCCACTATAGAATTATAAAATATAGTGTGATAGGGAGTTCTCTACTAGGTACCACTTCAATATCCTCCACAATGTTTCAAATATAAATGGATTATTTGGATGCATCATAAGACAATATATACTCAGTCTCTATAGTATTACCCATGAAAACTGGATTCTTGGACCCCTTCAATCTCATAACTCCTCTGTTGAGTTTGAAAACATTTCTTGACCATATCAACATATCATTTCGATATATTTGAAAACTAAAATCAGTACAAACATTAATAACTAGCTCTTCATCTCCTCCATACATAATGTACATATATATATTTCTTATCAAAAACTTATGAATACCTCTAACATGAGAAAATTTTTGTTCACCTAGATTAGCATGATATCTCCCTACCATTATTAATGCATATGAAATATCAAGTCCACTACATGACATGTAATACATGGTTGATATTATTTCCAAGTTTATGGGATATTACTCATTCTCTTTTCTTCTTGTTGTTTTTTGCGACTCATTTTCATTGATTTTTGTATACATTGTGGAAATGGAACCAATCAGCTCAAAGATTGTTCGATTATAAATATATTTAGTTTCTATTCAATGCATATAAATAAAATTTGTCCAAATATCCTCTTCGATATGTGATGAATGATCATAATCTTAATAATATAAGAACATTCAACAAATTCTTTAATGGGAAACACTGGTTTAAGAAATCCTTAATAGGTTGTAAGAATGATATTTTATTTCCAATAAAGAATATTTCATCAATACATACAACTAGTATAAAGACTCTATTCCCACTAAAATTATTGTAGACACGTTTCTCAAATTCATTTTCAATAACGCCAAATTATTTTATAGCTATATAAAACTGAATGTTCCATGACATGGATCCTTGATTCCATCCATAAATGTGACAATAAAACTTTCATATATGTTTGGAATCACCTAGTGTCAGAAACCATTATCATTGTATCATATAGACATCATCCTAATGGTTCTAATTAAGGAAATTAATTTTTATTTTCATCAGCCAAATATCACAGTTCGGGTTAGTATCTATTATTATTAAGATTCTGATTGATCTAAACATGAAAATATTAAAAATTATTGATAATATCCAACACATTGAAACTATTTAAACACATTATGCACTAGAAATTATGTATAGGTACATAATTTAACTTCTTTATATAGTATTCTCTCAATCACCCATTTTCACCAAATAGGTTTTATATCCACTAGAAGATGAACCAAAACCCAAACTTGGTTATGACATATGGAATCCATTTTATAATTCATAGGTTTTTTAACTCTCGTAACTTTTGATCTCTATACTACCACTTTAATGGATAGAGGTTCATTATGGTCAAACAATAATGATTCGTTGTCTTTATTGGGGCTTATGGAATATGTTCATGTACCGAATCTTGTGTATCATGACCTCCAATTTTATCAAAGTCAATATTTTCCCATTATCATTCCTAAGGATTTGATCCCTCTCTTGAAATATAACTTCTCAAGAAATGGTTTCATTATTTTGTGGGGTCTTTACATGTAGTATCCCAATTTTTTTTAGGGTACCCAATAAAGATAAACTTTCTTACCTTGAGGTTCTAGTTTATTTATTGATATTACCATATTATATTTCATGGAAACCCATACACTTGAATGAGAAGAAAAGGGTTTATTTCTAGAATATAACAAATAGGGAATTTCATTTCCTACTTTATTAGGTACTTTGTTTAATTTTTATTCCATAGTCTTCAATACATATCCATAAAATGATAATAGAAGACATTAATGGATCATCATTAACCTTACCATGTTTATCATGGTATAGTTCTGCCTTTCACTAACATTGTTCCACATGGGTATTTCTGATGGAGCGGGTTGATAAAGAATATAAAACTCCCATATAATGTTTATAAACTCTTGGTTAAGATATTCTCCACCATAATCAGATTGAAACCGCTTCATATTCATTCCCAGATGATTGGTTTCTTCATTCTTGATTTTTTTGACATTATAAGAGGATTAAAATTTATACCTCACCATGTCGACATAACAATATCTACTAAATCATTAGTAAATGATATGAAGTAAGAATACCCACCTCGAACTCCTACTTGAAATGGACCACACACATCAGTATGTACCAATCCAATAGTCATGGGGGCCCTATCACCATATCCAAAAAAATGGCATCTTGGTCATTTTTATTGTAAACAATCATGAAATCATTCAACTGGTTTCATCACAAAAGAGTTGATATAACCATCTTGATATAGCTTTGAAAAGGGATTCTCATTTACATGATAGGGACGAAGATTTCATAGTTGGGTCTAATATTAGTCATGAAAATATTATATTTTAATAATTTATAAGAATCTTTCCATAATTTAAGATATAAAGAACAATATTTAAATATTTTATACCGTATCCTATGTTTGATTTATAAAATAATCAACGTTTATTTACAAACATGACAAAACCCATTAATATCTAACTAAAAATGGAAATATTTTTATAATAGATATCACCTAATAATAATAATCATATAATGTTCGATCCTATGAAAATATATAAGGTTATGATTCTCACATATGTATCATAGTGATTTGTTTGAAGTAATATTTTTTTTCTTTTCTACATGTAGGAAGAGTATAATTTTAGTACATTTTCTAATTAACATTCACTTAAAATATTTTATATTATATTTATTATTCATCAACTATTTAATCAAAACTCAATGACCACCCCAAAATTCTTCAGAACATCCTTTTTATTGTATATTCTAGTATAAATGACCATTATTACCATTATTATAACCTAGAAATGAAACAAACAATCCATTTGAAGGAATTTAGGTAGGCATTAAAATACCAACTCTATTTACTCATTTTTTTGGACTTTTAAGTATAACTACACATCCTGAAATCCTTGTAATATATTATATCTTATTTGAATCTTAGTTACATCATGACCTATTAGTGTATTCATACCTTGATGTAAAATAAGTAAATTAAGTGAAAAACATAAAGTTTTAATTACTTAATAATTGAAATCACTCTCAATAGGGTTGATCAAGAACATTTAACTATGGTTTCATTTTACCTTATATAGTGGATGTTGGAAATGACTTAATGTATATCATAAAGTATTATTTATCTTCTATGTGTAAATTAATCATTTTTATATCTATTACATGATTTTTATTATTAATTGTATAGACAAAATTGATTAACCATTCATAGTTAATATTTATTCAAAATATAATTTAGTGTAGTTCCATCTTTCATGCCTGTTAATTCAGTAATTCATGAGACTATGAGAAAACATAAATAAAAAAATTAACCATAAAAAACGACAAACATAATATAATAATTTTGAATTATGATGATATTTTACTAGTGGTATGTTTATCTTGTGGATTATAAACTTATTATTGACATAGGGGAAAAATGAAACATGAAATGCTTCATGTTTCATATTTCAACATGTTAGACCATATACCTCATGGATCTATTTAACCACAGCTCCAAACATGAACTTCCTCTACTCTCTAGGGAGATCCATAGATTACATAATGTTTTATTCACACACAATTTAGTGTAACCAAAGGATTTTTCAAGGGGTTTACATAAAAGAAAGTGTGGGCTCGAATGCCCGGAAATAATGAGAGGAGGGATGGAACGAATGCCCTCAAATTAATTTATTTAATAAATTAAAAGGAAAATAATCACATAAAAAGTTGTTGTCTGTTCACATGATCACCCACATATATGAAATTAATTATTAAATTTATTAAAATATTATTTGATTCTAATTATTCTTATTAAAAATAAATTATCCTCGAATAAATTTTCTATCTTTTTTTAATTAATATTTTGTTCTATATTAATTGTATCCATAATTATTATGATATTATAATCCATAATAATTTTAAAAATATTAATTATTTTTATTTAATGTTTACTACGTTCATTACATGTACCATTGAGGAAACATGTTGAGTGCCCTTCTAAACTACATATCATGTATTGTATCTAAATAATGTATTAATCTAGTGACATGTGACTTACAAGACATATCACATACTTCCTTAGATTGTGAATAATAAAATAAATGATAAATAAAAAACATGATATATTCATATAATGTTAGGTTTCTATGTGAAGATAATAATTACTGTATTAATAAATATACATGTTATACAGTTCTGAATAATAATAAAAAATTAATTAGAAATTTAATATATGTAAATCCCAGAACCTGAAATGTACATAGTAAAAAATATAACACATGAAACACATGTTGATAAGGTTTGGAAAAATAATAAATAATTTTTTATATTTTTTTAAATTTATAAATATACATGTCATGTTAAATCTAGCTACAAGATGTCTTTATTTATCACCGTTTATCTCTGGAACAAACATATAGACTCAAGAAGTAAATATTCCCGAAAGAATATTAGATACCAATTCCAATACATATGAAAAATATAATGTGTCCATTGAGTTTCATGTTCACCAGTAATGTATATCATGTAAGGAAAAACATTGTCTTTATTTGACTAAAGGACTACAAATCATGTTTGAACATTACATGTCATATATTATTGATAACCTTGAACTATCATATCCCAAAAAACAAGTGGTTTATTTAAATACACACCATTTATACAACAATATGCACAACTGAAATTAATTTTGGACTAATTCATTATTCATCAAACAAAAGTACATGGAATGTACCAATATGCCACACAAAAAATACTCTAGTGTCGTCTGGCCAAAATTCATGGCACCTTCAGGTGAGTTTTTAGAATGTTTTTAATTGATAAAATTAATAAATTTTATTATATTTATGAGAAAGAAGAGGGAGAAGAGAGGATATCATGATTTATATTAATTGATGATTAAAAAAAATTTATAACTAATGGTAAATAAATTAATTAATCAATGATATTTAAATAATTTTAAATAATTTTGTGACTCCACTAATACTAATTTAATGTTCTGAGTGCAGCTGAAGTGACAGATGGGGCATGCCCAACTAGGGTTTAGTCTGGTAATCAATGATCAATAAAATATTTACTTCTTTTATAAACACTCTGACCACTAAAATTGAATCAAATATAAATAGATGGTTGAATTCTGAAACCAAAACACTAGATAATCACATACTATTTTTAATTGTGTTATAAAATTAAAAAATTAACATGTGATGAATTTTTTCTCAAGTGATAAATCTAATTTCTATAGATTATATCATTATTTAACTATAGTAATAAAGTGTAGATTAACTCTAGTGTTGTCCCACACATTCTCCTCATACCATAAAACATCCCTATATGAATCTCTACATACATGAATGGAAAATTATAATTCTTACATTTATCTCACTTGATATCCCTAAGAATCACTTTATGGATGATTATCATGAATCACTCTACTATCATGTGTGGTGGTGGTGGAGGACTATTATCCATTCATAAGATCAATATTGGAAAATATATCTTTCTAGTGCCTTAATATAATTCTCTAGATGTCATTGTGTCTAAAAAACAAATTCAATCCTTTAATAAATTTTAAATTAGGATTAAATGAGGATACGCTAAGAATATAATCATTGAAAATGAACTCCTATTATTTATATGATCCCTAGAGAACCATATTTTTATAATCATAATATTACTTGTTTTTAACATTTCTTTACTTTATCTAAACTCATGAATGATTTAAATATTATTTCATAAAATTATATTCAAAATATTTTATTTCTAGCAGGACTATTACAACCGGTCTATTATTCTTCTAGAGTATTTATTATAGCTTGAATTATGAAAACGTATTTTTATAAATAACTATAAAAACATTATTATATAGTAAATAAATTTATATTATATTAACTAAATAGAAAATAAATATTTATTAAATATTCTTCTCCCAAAATATTGTCTTGAATTACTAGTGACAGAATATATGAGATTAAGAATACATGAATAAATATTAAACCATGTGTGGAAATAATATTTATTTATCCTGTTAAAAAATAAATATTATGTGTATTTAACATACATTCTAGATGCACATACAGTGTGACCCTCTATTCCAATTTCTAAATAGTATTAGGTAATGCAACCCAATGTCCATGGTTTATGTCTATAAAACCACGAAATTACCAAGGGAATATGATGTTAATGCTACAAAAACATAAAAACCATATAGATTATTTCTATTTATTACAATCCCTTTAATTTGATATCTCTTATCAAATAGGTTTCATGTTAGTGGCATCAACCTATGTTCTCAATGAATCTTTATTTCAATTTTTATATATTGAACAGTCGAACATATTACTACGATCATGAATCTATTATGGGCATATCATTTTCATAAATGTTCTCATGATATAAACTTATATTAAATAAAATAAGAAATTGATCCTTTCACGTGATACTTATTACATAAAATATTACTCCTAACTCACCCAATGTATCCTACTTCACCATCAAAATATTTCGTCATTTTTTTCTTGAATACATCAATTTTTGTGACTCATAATATCGATTAAAATTAATATTATATTTTAAGGATCAATTCACACATATGTGGATAAGAACATCCAATGACTCGTATAAATAATTATTTTTTATTGGAGTTTCTCATTCTCATAATCATCTACTTTAGAAATTACGAAGGTCATACACTATGAGAATATACCTCAAAGTACGATGTGTCTCCACCCTAGATAGACTATATCATATTTGTCCCTTAAATGATTTAATCTATCTATAGAATATATATTTAATAATACCTTCATGTCCTATATGTATTATCATCATAGTGGAGAACTATTATTACAATTCAACATGATAGATAATGTTAGTGTATTATCACATACACAGTTATATATAAGAAAAGTAATGATGTGATATGTTTTTTGTTAATATTGAAAAATATGAATACATTTAATCTTAAAGTATGCATAATTTTTTTCTATTGAACCATCTCTTACAAAAATACCATGATTAAAATAATCACCTCTTGATTTCACTCTATTACCTCATTTTTTCATTAATATTGGTTACTAGTTTTTTCATTTGTAAATTATTTTTATTCCTTAAAATTAAATTATTCATATTATCATGTTTCGATTATACTAGTTCCAAATATTTAATTAATTTTGTTAAATAAATGTACAATATTGTGAAAAATTAACTTCAATATATGTACACATAACATCATATAAAATTTTAAAAAATATATATATATTAAGAATAAAAATACATATTTATAAAAAATAATATAAATAGTATTTATAGTTATAAAAATTATTGGTCTATTTTTAAAAAATATGTTCATTTATTTATACATTTCCAAACCAAAATGAATCTTTTGAGTATTTAGTTAAATTAAAAGCACAAACATGGTTTTATATTAGAATATAATACAAATTATATTAAAAAAAGTCAAATAAGGTTCCTAAATTCAACTTAGTATTTAAAAATTAATTTTTTCACTACATTAATATTATTTTTGATGTGAAATAAATTCATAAATTCATGTTTAATATTTACATAAGGATAGTTTTGTTATATGTTATGGTTTATATACAATCCATTTTTTTAATATTCACAAAAATTGAAGATTTTCACTAAAACCCAAAAATTCACCATAAGATAAATTTGAAATATTAAATTCATTTTATGAATATAATTTTCAAAATATAATAATTTTGTTAAATGAAAAATCATATTTTTCAAAAAATAATTATTTTTATGAAACAATCAAATTCCTTGCCAATAAGAAAATCACTTCAGATTTCATAAAATTATATTATCATTTTTATATAGTTAATTAATTTTTAATAACAACATTTTATAAATATAACCATTATTTAAAGTTTTCATATTATCATAAAAATATATTTTAACACAAACATATCATATTTCCTTACCGACAATACTAGCATTATTTCATTGTGTTAAGAACCTGTTTTATCATCTTAAGCACTTATATATAATTTTACTGTGAATATGATTTTTCATATTTTTATTCTCTGACAGTAATGTTCTATATATATTGTAATCTATTTTATATTATATTATATTACTCAATATGATTCATTTCAATTAAAATGGAGAATTTCCTATATATAAATCATGGTCATTACATGATGTCTAGAAACAGTGTACTCAGTTCCATTATTGAGTTGATATATCCACTCCTCTTTTACTTTATTAAGATTACATATTTTCTATTTGGATTGAAATCCCATAAGCATCGTAACTAAATTATTTAACAATTTTTTAACAAAAAATGTCGTTTTATAAAATCATAAATGGTATGTATTATTACATTAATGGATTAAATGAAATTTTTACCTATATATGACCAATTTTTAAATGTAGTGTCTACAGAATCTATATATATATATATATGATATTATATAACTATTTATAGTAAAATAATTGATCACATTCAATCATGATTCCAAACTGAAATCCCATCTATGGTTGAACTTTTAGAAAACTATAACACCCCAGGTAAATAAATAATATGACATTTTCATATTTATCCATATTTGTGAATAAAATATTAATATTACTTTAAAGGGGATGATATTCTCAATGGAGTACCCAATACGCAACAACGATTTTCTTGGGAATCTTGCATTTCACTCTAATAATAATATAATATTATTTTAAACGGTAGTTAACGCCTAGCCGTTGGAAGGGCAGGAATGAATGGAACTAACTACAAAATGATTATATATATTTGTCAAATATTTTTACTTTTATCCAATAAATGTTAGAGGATTAAAAATGTGAATGAATCCAATTTTAGGAGTAAACATTCTAATATTCTTTAAAAGGTCGATTAACAGCCTTTTGATGGAGAAACTCTTTTAAATCCACTTTTTGGAAATTTTATGTGTTTTATTTGACTAAATAAAATTCTTCTTTAGAATCGGGACATCAAAATTTACTTTGTGTAAATTTTTGGTATTTTTCCGATAAAGTTCATTTTTTAATGAATAGTGAAAACTGTTGTATTTTAATTTAAAAACTCTTTTTAATCTAATTTATTTTTATGATTAGATTATCTTTTGAAATGGGTTTAAAGTGAAATTAGAATAAATTTTTACCATTTAATCCAATAGTGGTCATTTTAATTAATTTCATCTTCAAATTGGACTTAAACTAGTGTCAATCTTTTGATACTTATTGTTTCATAGAAACACGCTATTTGCTCTGACAGCGGGAATTAATTATTAAATTAATTAATGTAACTTATATGTTTTTAATTTTTTAAAATAGATATCATCTTTGAATTCTGAATATCAAATATATATTAGGGTGAATTTTTGGTATTTTTCTGGAAAACTTCAATTTTTTATGAATAGTGAAACCACTAAGTGGTACTTAAAAACTGATTTTTCCTTTAAATGGAATTTTACCACCTCTGTGTTTTGAATTTCAAAAATTTACAACATACATGGTTTTCATTAAGAAGTAAAATGTGGTTCAATGGGATTAAATTAATTTTTTTGGTGAATAGTAACGTTTATGTTTTAATCGCGATTAGAGGTAATTAGTGTAAATTAAGGAAAAATAATGTTTTATTAATATGAAATGACCTTGAAAAATGTCCTACCCTTATTTTATGAGTCATGGCCGATCAATACAACACATGGGTCAACTTGGGGACCCCATGGAGCCACTTTGGTTGGAAAATGACATTAATAACGTTTTATTTAAAGTTAAAATTAAAATGTCACAAACATGTGTTGTTTTACTAAATCAATTTTTACATGGGGTTATACAAGTCATATTTTTTACTATAAATATTATTTAGAAATATAAAATGATTTCCTACATCATGATATTTTTATTATAATTTTTAGACACTATATAAATTAAATTATTTATGACACCATGATGATGCAGCGATTACCTCATTATTTAACGATTTAAATAAAATGAAACGATAATGTAAAATCTAAGACCTACACTTGTCAAAAACCTATTTTATGGTTGTATTTATAACCCATATCACCTTAACCTCTAAATTTATAATTGTGGGACTTTTTTTATCCGAAAGTCATTTTATAATAAAGTATCATTTCTTAACTTTGCAAAAGTGCCCCGCCTTTTCTCTTATAAAAGGCTTCCACCTCTACCACCTTACCCACACCTCTCAAGCCATTTGCTCAGCCAACCCCTGCCCATTTAATCTCTCCACATCCCTCTATTCATCATTGAAGCCTCACCTTTGGGAAAAATCCTTTCCAAGGAAGCCTTTGAGCTCAAATCAAGAAGAGTTACCCGATTTTAAGGTAATGTCTTCACTTGGGTTCTTTTGTTTTTTTCTGGCCTCTCCGACCCTCTAAACTCTTTTTATTCCTTTATTTTGTAACAAAAAAAGTATCGTAAATATACTATGATGTTTTTTGGTGAATTATTAGAGCTACACTTACACTCACCTTTGTCTAATTGTTTAAGAACATATTGTTTCTGTGGTTGGTGAATTTCTGCCTCACGAAACGATGATTGTTCAATATTATTTTAACACCATTAATGGTGTCCATTATGATGTCACTATATTTTATATATGATATATATGGTATTTATGTTTTCTTTATTCTTCTTAATTTTATATTTAAAACATGCCTTTATGCTTTTCATGTTGTGCAAATGCGATAATTTCATACGAGGAAGTGTGGACTACCACCCCCTCAAGTGATGTGACTCGTTCATCCAATACATTGAATGTATAAAGAATTAAATTAATGAACATATGTGACCTATATAACAAATATATTATACTAGAATTATAATATATATATATATCTCAATTATTTGTAATTCTATTAATATGACAATGAAATGAAAGTAGCGTTCATGCGTACGTACGACCTACCGTCTCCATGAACAGTGCATTTCATTTATTTTTATCTCCAAATGTTGTGGAGTAGTATAAAATGAAAATATACTGGATATATATGACATTTAAATCATTAATACTATTCTGTAGATTATTTATGTAACACCCCAAGATTTCATAGTGTGTTATTTCTTCAAAATAATTCAATAACTTGCACTACACGCAACACCGAGTTCAATTGCACCATGACTTACCAAAAAAAAAATCCATTAAAAGAGGTCATGAATAGCATTAACTACATTTTTAACTTTATATAATCCTTATAATTTTAGAATCCATATTATGAGTTTCTTAGTCATAATGCAAGAACAGATTCATTTTCAGTATTGCACTTTTATCAACTTTTGATAGTGAAACCTTTTTAAATAAATTATTTTAAACTTTTTGACTAAATGGAGACATCAAAAAATTTAAAATGAAACATCCCAAGCTTCCACGGTATGCTTTCCGTTGAATAAAATAGTAGCGTGTGTTGTACGCAACGTCGAGTTTTAACACACACCATAACCGATCAAACTAGCCATTATGAATAGTAATACCTAAATTTTGAAATTATATATATTTTATATTTTGAAATGGACTTCATTTTTGGATTCAGAATATCGAATTTAGCCTAAGGTGAAATTTTGGTACTTTTCGGATAACTTTCATATTTTGATGAATAGTGAAAATTACTAAATTTTAATTAAAAACAACTTTTATAATCAAAATAATTAATAGTGATAAATTATGAATTTGAGTGGTTTTAAAGTATATTTAGAATATATTTTTACCATTTAATATAATGTTGGTCATTGGACATAATTTTACAATTAAACCGAACATAAACAAGTGTCAATCTTTTGATAGTTATTATCTCTTAAAAACACGCTTTTTGTTTTGACAGCGGGAATTAATTTTAAATTAATTTCTGCCACTTCTATGTTTTGAATTTAGGAAAATGGATTCCATATTTGGAATCAGGATGTTCAAATTTTGTAAATAGGTAACTTTTATTTTTAGACATTTTGAATAATTACTGCGGTAAATATTTTATTTACCATGGTTAAGGGTAAATCCGGTAAATAAGGGTTAAAAAATAATATTATAATAATACTAAATTACCCTAAAACGTGTCTTAACCATATTGGTTGATACATGGTCGACCATGGGCATCTTTGGGTCTATTTTGGGACCCCATGGATCCACTTGTAAGTGATAATGACACTTTATTTTAATTAAGTCAAAATGAATACAAAAATGACACAAGCATATATCTTTTAGAAAAACAATTGTTACATAGGGTTATATAAGTTGGATTTTAGATTATAAATATTCATTAGAAATATAAAAAGATTTCCTACATAATGATATTTTATTTATAATTTTTTTACATTAAATAATTTATTTTATTTATGACACAATGATGATGCAGTAATTACTATAATAGTGAAAAATTAAAACAATTGATATTATAAATACCCAAATAAATATAATATGAAACTTTTAATGAATTAAACTAATTTTATAGGATACTATGATATATTAAGATTGATTTAATTGACTTTTTTCGAAGTAATAAATCTGTTATGAGTTTCACAAAAATCAACTATTGAATAGTGTCAAAATTGACATAAAAGAGTTCTTAAAACAAATATTAAATTATTAATTGATATTAAATTCCTAAAAATATAAGGTTCGGCCAAGAGACTTATATCATGATAGGTTCATCATTAATGGACCACTTGGGGGTCGCTTGGATGTATATAGTAAGTTTATTAACCATATTATATAAAAATACAAAGAGACATTGTAAAAGTGAAACTAATTAACTTAGAGTTAATACTTAAAGATAAGGTTAATATAAGTACCCAAACCAGTCTAAATTCTATTGGATGAGTGGTTTTCGACCTATCCCCAACTTAACCTTTGAATAATCAACTTTTGAGCCATTAGAAACCGAATATGAATTTATTATAAATTAATATTTCTAGCTTTTCCAAAGGTTCCCCTCACCCCTCTTATAAAAGGGCACTCGTCCTTCTCATTTCTTCACACCTTAAAAGCCTTTTGGTTCGGCCAAAATCTTCCCAAATACTCTCCCAACATCCCTCACTACAACCTAGAGGCCTTATTTTGATCAGAAAGCCAATCTATTGAGCCCTTTTGATCAAATCAAAAGGAAGAACCCGAAGAAGAGGTAATGATTTCACCACCCTTCTCCAAGTTCATTTCTTCTTCCACTTCTTCTTCCTTTGTTCTTACCATTCTAAAATAATAACTCCAGTATCTCACATATACTGTGATGTTATTATAAATATGGTACAACCATATTCAGTATTCTATCCACCCTTTGAATAACATGTCACCATACGTGCGTACGTACGGCTTACCGTCTCCACGTCGTGGTGTAATTGTTATTCAATATAATATTATTTGGATGGGTATAATAATGATGTGTAACTCATGTAAATAATAAATATAACATGTTAATGATTCTGTATATATGATATACCATCCATTTTTATATTATTTTAATATCAAAAGAATGATATTGTCGCTCGTGCGTACGTACGGACTACCGTCTCCACGAACGCGATGAGATTCATTCTCCTTCGTATCCATTCAAGTATAATTATCATTTGATGATTTAAAAATGATGTTTAAGGACTGGATATCATTCTGGATATGAATAAGATACAACAACCATGGCTTATGTAACAAAACATATAAAAGAAAATGAGTAAGTTAACTCCCGAAACAACGATAATTCTAAGATATTATTAACAAATCAATGTTAAAAGATCATATATGATATCATATTAATATATATGATTCATGTATAATTTAATAACAACTATTTCACCATTATACAGGAGGTTAACCTACCCCAACCAAGGAAAAGTACAAGGTAAGGGATTTTCTTATCTCACTTTCAATTCCGTGAGATTTCCATTGTTCGCCACTAAATTATTGAAAGTGGTGTATTGTGTACTGCCATTTGATATATATTATCATGATTCTATTTATATTCATGTTATTCTGTAAATAATTTGGTGGTTATTAACTTTTGGCCATACGACTCAGTTGATTAACGTGGTAAGGGGTTTTCATCTCACTCCTTATTCTCATGAGATTCATGTCATATTGCCACCATTACCTTTTGTGTGGTGTATGTACTGCCCATAATTATATTCTTTGTGTAATACACTCTAATTTATTTGTACTTACATATTCATTGTATGATACCTCTTTCATGGGTTGTATGTTTCATAAGTTACCAAACGGGTAAGGGTTATTTCACAATCTCTTCATTATCTGAGGTTGTTTATACGTAATAATCTACTGGGATCTCGTTATCATCCACATCCATGTTTCTTCAAAATGTATTTCAAAACATTTTTAATATTTAAAAGAATATGGGTTAAAGTCATTTATACCCTTGTTTGACTTTTTGTAAGAGGTTTATAAGGGAATCTTTCCGTCGTTTTCCAAACAAGGTGGTTTTTAACCTTTTCGACAGAATTAAGATAAGAATGTTTTTTTAACTTATACGGTGGGTGCGGTTATTTTCCGCCGTTATAAAATCGTCAAAGCTTCCCTTAAAAGCTTATAAGATTATTTTCAAAGAAAATGTTTGATTTTATATGGATCTTAAATGATTTCAAAATAAAAGGAGATATTTTTTTAAAAAGAATTTTGATTTCATCTATGTCAACATCCTTTGATGGGTTTTAAGATTATTTGAAGTTGATTTATTATGATACAAAACTTCTATATTGTTTTGAAGGTTTTGTGATATGTTTGACTGTGGATGTGCTATTTTTATACCATTCATAGTTTATGGTGAAAGTATTGACATTTCATATGCTAGTTCCAATAAGAATGTTTATGTTATATTTCAATCATTACTTCATATGAATGTGTTGGACAAGTATGTTCCAGGTTGGGGACTGGTTAAAGTAAGCCCTCTAGGTTGGGGACTGGTAAAAGTAAGCCCTCCAGGTTGGGGACTGGTAAAAGTAAGCCCTCCAGGTTAGGGACTGGTAAAAGTAAGTCCTCCGGGTTGGTGTCCGGTTATTAGAGGCACTCCGGGTTGGTGTCCGGTTATTAGAGGCACTCCGGGTTGGGTTCCGGTTACAGTTAGCCCCAAGGTCTTGCGACGAGGCCTTGAAAAGTAATTAAAGTTTAGCATTATGCATTCCAACATTATGAAAGTGGTTATTGATTTTTTCATGTGATTATTCGATTAGTAGAATATCCATGTGAATAAGTAAATGGCATTATTTCATTTTACTTTTGCCATACTATGTTGAAGTTCAAGTTTAAAAGGCTTTTGTTTTAGTAATGCATCGCCTTAAATGTTTATTCTTATTTATGAAAGTTTCCGCTATATTGTTATCCTTACTGGGCATTTGAGCTCACCCCTTTTCTATGTTTTATTTTTCCCAGGAAGTGAAGAAGTAAATTATGAATGACCTGCAGGGATATTATGTGGGGATATGAGTGTGGATTATGGAGACATTATGTTATTGTAGTAGTTTTTCATTTTATGATGTAATGTAAAACTTATGAATATATCTAGTGTTTCCAAGGCTACTAAACCAATCAGTCTTTCGAGATTTGATCTTTCTTGTGATCATGCCAATGTTACGAAGTAATGCACCGACTCTGGGTAGCTGGGGTCGGGGCGTTACAGTTGGTATCAGAGGAAGTTTAGTACAAACCTTGGAAGCTAGATTTAGATAAACTCTGATTAGAGCACGTAGACCTAAGATGAACTTTGAGGATTAGTATAGAAGAACTTCCTAGAATTTTGGTATTGTAGAGATTTTGTGAGTTTTCCGAGCAATACATCCCTGTCTGGATATGAGCAGGTAGAGGCGGCTCTGGCACAGATGTACCTAGGGGTAAAACCCGAAAACACCTCTTTGAGCTAGACTCGAACGGGAACTGGTGCACGACAACGGGCCTTGCTGCACTCTTGGTTACGACACTCCCGGGGGATATGCTTAGGATAACTCTCATTTTATTTACAAATCATTATGAAGGGTTTATGAGTATATACTTCCTCAAAGAAAACATTTTTATGATTATGGATTATATCCATAAATAGTTCAATTTATGTTAAGTGTTTTATAAGTATGGGATTATGTATTTTGATTCATAAACTAATCTAGTTTATGCCATTGTTTAGAAATGGCGCCCAGTAAAAGGAATGATAACTCCGGAAATGCACATGATCCAAAGAGAAGGAAGGATCATATCTTTCATGGTCTTAAGCTAGAATTTATAAGAGAAATAGTCTCCCATGTATTATCATCATATGAAGAAATAATATCATGTATTGATAAGATATGTAAAGAGTTTACTGAGTCCTGTGGCTTTGAAGGGAAGCAAGAGAAGAAAAGGATAGAAGAGAAAAAGATGGATAAAGGGAAGAGGGAAAAGAAGAATTTTCCCATATGTGGTAACTGTGGAAAGCAACACCCTGGAACTTGCCTGAAAGGAATGGGAGTTTGTTATAAGTGTGAAGGAAAAGGGCACAAAGTACGTGACTGCAAGGGTAAGAAAATGGTTTCAAATGTACAATGCTTCATTTTCAAGGAGTTTGGACACTACGCGAACCTATGTCCCAGTCATCAGACTATTCCGCAAATGATGTTATTGGATAATAATCAAGTTATGATACTACTACAGATGAAGAGGAATGATTAGAGTTCTTATGTTGATTATGTCAATTGAGTATTGTATCAACAATGTACTTGATATAATAATTATGGAGTATATAAGGATTGTACTGCAGTACTATTTCATTAAGGACTTGAGATTGTGTGGAACAAAGAAAAATGACTCAATAGCAGGATAAATTTTTGGAAAATATATGGTTGAGAGAATGATAAATCATAATATAGTTCTGATACTGAGGTAGTGATTTTGGAATAATATGTGATTGTTTTGGATAAATTATATTGGATATTCTTGACTACCTTGGAACTGATTAATGATTTGTATATTCCATCATTGTTGGGGTTTAAAACATTTTTAGATTAATGAAGTATATCCTGCATTCTATATGGAATAAGGGAGCATGAATGTAATCAATAAGGAATATGGTAATACATGATGAAGGTATTCATATTCTATTACGTGGTAAAAAGGATCTATATTATGTTTACCTTCCTTATAAATGTTGGACTGTGAGTTTAGACAGAAGTATTTTGGATAGTTCTAGTTTGGATTATTTTGGATTTCCATAAAAGGACAACCCGGAGGTCGGGCGGCAACCCGTCGCGTCCGGCAAGGCTGCGAGACTTGAACCCGCAACTGAAGGGCGACAAGAGTGTATCACCTACCACTGGCCCATGAGATTTCCTGGATTAAATAATGTTGTTTTTTTTAAGATCTAGTAGATGAATTATAAATTCATTTATTTTGGAACCATGTGCGAATAGTATAAATAAATAAAAAATTACATTCTATTATCTTTTAGAGTGAAAGATGAGTTTGTGGTAGAAACTTATTAATGGATAAAACTCTGATTATAAAGTAAGTATATCTCCTTATGATCTTAGCCAATCTCATAAATAAATTCTTCAATATTAAGAAAAGCAACTTAGAACAAAAATTTTTTCCTAGATGGTACCTTAAATCATCACTAATTTATGGCTTTGGGATTGTTGGCCTTTTCATAGCCATGTTCTCTACCACTCTCCATCAGATAATTGATGGTTAGATTTTTCTTCCATATCCATATTTTCCTACATGGAACCCTAGTATGTGTTATTTTCGGTAATCTTCATACTTTCGACTCTTTATTTTAAATAGAGGCCTCGTTAATTCATTTTTCGATGTGGGATTTCAACTAAGATATTTTGAAACATAAAAAATGTGTTATCCCAATACCCTATATTTTGTTGAACCGATGGTACTTCAAATCATCATAGATTGATGAGTTTAAGGACCTCAATTATGCACTTGTTTGTGATTGATGACCTCAATCACTACCTATAAATATTTACGTTTTTCCTCCGATTATATGTCTCTAATTTCCACCAATGTTCTCCTAATCAAGATCATAATTTGGTGGTGACCCTTTCATTTCACTTTTCCTCATATTAAGACTAAATTTTAGTAACCCAATATCCGATGTGGGTTTTCCCACAAATATATTATCTATTTTCAACCTTTTATTTTCGAAGAACAATTTCAAATTGTGAGGACGCAATTTATTGAAGGAGGGGAGAATGTAACACCCCAAGATTTCATAGTGTGTTATTTCTTCAAAATAATTCAATAACTTGCACTACACGCAACACCGAGTTCAATTGCACCATGACTTACCAAAAAAATCCATTTAAAGAGGTCATGAATAGCATTAACTACATTTTTAACTTTATGTAATCCTTATAATTTTAGAATCCATATTATGAGTTTCTTAGTCATAATGCAAGAACAGATTTATTTTCAGTATTGCACTTTTATCAACTTTTGATAGTGAAACCTTTTTAAATACAATATTTTAAACTTTTTGACTAAATGGAGACATCAAAAAATTTAAAATGAAACATCCCAAGCTTCCACGGTACGCTTTCCTTTGAATAAAACAGTAGCGTGTGTTGTACGAAACGTCGAGTTTTAACACACACCATAACCGATCAAACTAGCCATTATGAATAGTAATACCTAAATTTTAAAATTATATATAATTTATATTTTGAAATGGACTTCATTTTTGGATTCGGAATATCGAATTTAGCCTAAGGTGAAATTTTGGTACTTTTCGGATAACTTTCATATTTTGATGAATAGTGAAAATTACTAAATTTTAATTAAAAACAACTTTTTTAATCAAAATAATTAATAGTGATAAATTATGAATTTGAGTGGTTTTAAAGTATATTTAGAATATATTTTTACCATTTAATATAATGTTGGTCATTGGACATAAGTTTACAATTAAACCGAACATAAACAAGTGTCAATCTTTTGATAGTTATTATCTCTTAAAAACACGCTTTTTGTTTTGACAGCGGGAATTAATTTTAAATTAATTTCTGCCACTTCTGTGTTTTGAATTTAGGAAAATGGATTCCATATTTGGAATCATGATGTTCAAATTGTGTGAATAGGTAACTTTTATTTTTAGAAATTTTGAATAATTACTGCGGTAAATATTTTATTTACCATGGTTAAGGGTAAATCCGGTAAATAAGGGTTAAAAAATAATATTATAATAATACTAAATTACCCTAAAACGTGTCTTAACCATATTGGTTGATACATGGTCGACAATGGGCATATTTGGGTCTATTTTCTGACCCCATGTATCCACTTGTAAGTGATAATGACACTTTATTTTAATTAAGTCAAAATGAATACAAAAATGACACAAGCATATATCTTTTAGAAAAACAATTGTTACATAGGGTTATATAAGTTGGATTTTAGATTATAAATACTCATTAGAAAGATAAAAAGATTTACTACATAATGATATTTTATTTATAATTTTTAGACCTTAAATAATTTATTTTATTTATGACACAATGATGATGCAGTAATTACTATAATAGTGAAAAATTAAAATAATTGATATTATAAATACCCAAATAAATATAATATGAAACTTTTAATGAATTAAACTAATTTTCTAGGATAATATGATATATAAGTATTGATTTAATTGACTTTTTTTGAAGTAATAAATCTGTTATGAGTTTCACAAAAATCAACTATTGAATAGTGTCAAAATTGACATAAAAGAGTTCTTAAAACAAATATTATATTATTAATTGATATAAAATTCCTAAAAATCTACGGTTCTGCCAAGAGACGTATATCATGATAGGTTAATCATTAATGGACCACTTGGGGGACTCTTGGATGTATATAGTAATTTTATTAACCATATTATATAAAAATACAAAGAGACATTGTAAAAGTGAAACTAATTAACTTAGAGTTAATACTTAAAGATAAGGTTAATATAAGTACCCAAACCTGTCTAAATTATATTGGTTGAGTGGTTTTCGACCTATACCCACCTTAACCTTTGAATAATCAACTTTTGAGCCATTAGAAACCGAATATGAATTTATTATAAATTAATATTTCTAGCTTTTCCAAAGGTGCCCCTCACCCCTCTTATAAAAGGGAACTCCTCCTTCTCATTTCTTCACACCTTAAAAGCCTTTTGGTTCGGCGAAACTCTGCCCAAATACTCTTCCAAGATCCCTCACTACAACCTAGAGGCCTTAGATTGATCAGAAAGCCAACCTAAGGAGCCCTTTTGATCAAATCAAAAGGAAGAACCCGAAGAAGAGGTATTGATTTCACCACCCTTCTCCAAGTTCATTTCTTCTTCCACTTCTTCTTCCTTTGTTCTTACCATTCTAAAATAATAACTCCAGTATCTCACATATAATGTGATGTTATTATAAATATGGTACAAACATATTCAGTATTCTATCCACCCTTTGAATAACATGTCACCATACGTGCGTACGTACGGCTTACCGTCTCCACGTCGTGGTGTAATTGTTATTCAATATAATATTATTTGGATGGGTATAATAATGATGTGTAACTCATGTAAATAATAAATATAACATGTTAATGATTCTGTATATATGATATACCATCCATTTACATATTATTTTAATATCAAAAGAATGATATTGTCGCGCGTGCGTACGTACGGACTACCGTCTCCACGAACGTGATGAGATTCATTCTCCATCGTATACATTCAAGTATAATTATCATTTGATTATTTAAAAATGATGTTTAAGGACTGGATATCATTCTGGATATGAATAAGATACAACAACCATGGCTTATGTAACAAAACATATAAAAGAAAATGAGTAAGTTAACTCCCGAAACAACGATAATTCTAAGATATTATTAACAAATCAATGTTAAAAGATCATATATGATATCATATTAATATATATGATTCTTGTATAATTTAATAACAACTATTTCAACATTATACAGGAGGTTAACCTACCCCAACCAAGGAAAAGTACAAGTTAAGGGATTTTCTTATCTCACTTTCAATTCCGTGAGATTTCCATTGTTCGCCACTAAATTATTGAAAGTGGTGTATTGTGTACTGCCATTTGATATATATTATCATGATTCTATTTATATTCATGTTATTCTGTAAATCATTTGGAGGTTATTAACTTTTGGCCATACGACTCAGTTGATTAACGTGGTAAGGGGTTTTCATCTCACTCCTTATTCTCATGAGATTCTTGCCATATTGCAACCATTACCTTTTGTGTGGTGTATGTACTGCCCATAATTATATTCTTTGTGTAATACACTCTAATTTATGTGTACTTACATATTCATTGTATGATACCTCTTTCATGGGTTGTATGTTTCATAAGTTACCAAACTGGTAAGGGTTATTTCACAATCTCTTCATTATCTGAGGTTGTTTATACGTAATAATCTACTGGGATCTCGTTATCATCCACATCCATGTTTCTTCAAAATGTATTTCAAAACATTTTTAATATTTAAAAGAATATAGGTTAAAGTCATTTATACCCTTGTTTGACTTTTTATAAGAGGTTTATAAGAGAATCTTTCCGTCGTTTTCCAAACAAGGTGCTTTTTAACCTTTTCGACAGAATTAAGATAAGAATGTTTTTTAACTTATACGGCGGGTGCGGTTATTTTCCGCCGTTATAAAATCGTCAAAGTTTCCCTTAAAAGATTATAAGATTATTTTCAAAAAAAAATGTTTGATTTTATATGGATCTTAAATGATTTCAAAATAAAAGGAGATATTTCTTTAAAAAGAATTTTGATTTCATCTATGTCAACATCCTTTGATGGGTTTTAAGATTATTTGAAGTTGATTTATTATGATACAAAACTTCTATATTGTTTTGAAGGTTTTGTGATATGTTTTACTATGGATGTGCTATTTTTATACCATTCATAGTTTATGGTGAAAGTATTGACATTTCGTATGCTAGTTCCAATAAGAATGTTTATGTTATATTTCAATCTTTACTTCATATGAATGTGTTGGACAAATATGTTCCAGGTTGGGGACTGGTTAAAGTAATCCCTCCAGGTTGGGGACTGGTAAAAGTAAGCCCTCCAGGTTGGGGACTGGTAAAAGTAAGCCCTCCAGGTTAGGGACTGGTAAAAGTAAGCCCTCCGGGTTGGTGTCCGGTTATTAGAGGCACTCCGGGTTGGTGTCCGGTTATTAGAGGCACTCCGGGTTGGGTTCCGGTTACAGTTAGCCCCAAGGTCTTGGGACGAGGCCTTGAAAAGTAATTAAAGTTTAGCATTATGCATTCCAACATTATGAAAGTGGTTATTGATTTTTGCATGTGATTATTCGATTAGTAGAATATCCATGTGAATAAGTAAATGGTATTATTTCATTTTACTTTTGCCATACTATGTTGAAGTTCAAGTTTAAAAGGCTTTTGTTTTAGTAATGCATTGACTTAAATGTTTATTCTTATTTATGAAAGTTTCCGCTATATTGTTATCCTTACTGGGCATTTGAGCTCACCCCTTTTCTATGTTTTATTTTTCCCAGGAAGTGAAGAAGTAAATTATGAATGACCTGCAGGGATATTATGTGGGGATATGAGTGTGGATTATGGAGACATTATGTTATTGTAGTAGTTTTTCATTTTATGATGTAATGTAAAACTTATGAATATATCTAGTGTTTCCAAGGCTACTAAACCAATCGGTCTTTCGAGATTTGATCTTTCTTGTGATCATGCCAATGTTACGAAGTAATGCACCGACTCTGGGTAGCTGGGGTCGGGGCGTTACAATTTACTTATAACTACATGCAAAATCATTTTCAAACAAGTTCATTTTTGACTCATGTACCAAACATCGACAAAAACGTCTGATATTAACTCACATTATTAACCAATTATTATAACATTATAATATGTGATATGAACTGACTAATAATATTTAAAATAATTCCTTAAGCAATTATAAATTGAACAAAGTTTATTATTCAGTAATATAAAGAAACGAACATGAAAATCCAGACTTGAGGTAAGGGAGCATACCCCTATCTTTATGTTTAAGTACACTCTTTTATGTCATTCATTTTAAGCTCTTCTTTCTTATGATTGGGATGTTCTCTTATTTTACTATTACTGTAATTTTTTATTTTCATATGATTAGATACCCTATTTTCTCTCATCAATCCATTTTGGAAGCATTGAGTGGCGCCGTTAGGATGCCGAATTTTCGTAATAGATTCATCCTCTCTATTTCTTTTTAAGTACTCTCCTTTATGTCGCTTCTTTTAAGATCTTATTTGTTATGTTGGGGGATGTTATTTTATATTACTATTTCTGTAAATTTTATTTTAATATGATTAGAGACCTTATTTTATCTCATCAATCCATTTTTGTAAGTTTTAAGTGGCGCCGTTAGGCTGCTGAATTTTCGTAAGGGATCCTACCTCTCTCTTTCTTTTTAAGAACTATATTTTATGTAATTTCCATTTAGATCATATTTATTATGTTATGGGATGTTCTTTTATATTCCTATTAATGTACCTTTTATGTTCATATGATGAGAGACCCTATTTGATCTCATCAAACAATTTTTTGGAAGTTTTAAGTGGTGTCGTTAGGCTGCCGAGTTTTCGTAAGGGATTTTTCATCCCAATTTTATTCCCGTGACATTTATGCTAAGTTTTCCAATATTTCCATTGAGTAGGGTATTTAATGCACATTATTATACACTTTTTGTAGTATAATTTCATTTATGGGTATTTACATCTTCATTGTATGACCCTTCTTCTATGGGGAATACGTTTCGAAAGTTACCCAAGTCGGTAAGGGAACCTTTCACCCCCTTCTTTTTAAAAGACTTTTTTTGTTATGTCTTTTAATTCACATACTATTATTTTGGGATATGTTATTATATATCCTTATTTATGTAAATTTTATGTCCAAGTTATGAGATACCATTTTCTCTCACATCAACTCATTTCATGAATTTTAAAGTGACGTCGTTAGGCTGTCGTATTTCTGTAAGGGAACTTCTTAACCCAATTTTCGTTCTTTTGGTTAATCTCCTACATTCAAATTATTTCATGATATTAATATGTCATATCTTGTATTTTTACTTTATCTATGTGTACTTATAGTGAATACACATAATAGATCTATTTTATAAAAAAATGATCTTTGTAAGGGACATCGTCTCAATCTCCTTTCATTGAGGAATATTTTGTTTTATACACAACTTTCTTTTATACGTTGTATAAACCCCTTTGAATTTTAATTTTATTCAAAAGGATTATTTTCATACGAAGCGTTTTACTAAACGACAAAAAGGAATGTTTCTTTTAACGTATGTAGTGATAATGACATTTTCCTCCGCAGCGAGTATTTATTGGTCTTTGGCTTCCTCAATAAGCCGTAATGTTTTTTAAATGAAATAAATACAATATACTCTTTTTGGTATTTTGGTATCGAAAATGATTTTTATAATGTATTTGTTATGTCAATATATTTAAGTGATATATTGTGATCAATGTGTGGAAATGTTTTCTTTCCATTATATTTGTTTTATGTCTTATGATTTTATAATGGTACATGGACATTTTATGGGTGGTTACGTGATAAACCATATGACGGGTGGTGCCGTGAATACAAGGACGGGTGGTTACGTTATAACCTCAAATGCATTGGGTATGGAAGTCGGTCGTATGGATATTCCATTAAGTATGTGTGGAAGTCAACCGTATGGTTATTCCATTTAAGTATGTTTATGTCCCAAGTTACCTTTTTATGTTATGTGTTCTTTATAAGGGTTTTATGGTAATATTTTGGTTACAAAAGGGTAAGTAATGATCATTTATTCATTGAAGTGTTTTTTACTACTTCATAAAGGTGAAAAATTATTACTTTGATAAAGTATACATGGTTTACTTGTTGTTTTTCAAAACTAACAGTTTTTAATCTTTGTGTATCCCTTACTGAGCTTTTAATGCTCACCCCAAGTTTTTGAAATGTTTTTCACAGGACTTAACGTGGAATAGGGTCAAGGATGGGATCAAGGGAATTTCATGCTACCTAAAAAATGGAACTAGACATGTTTCTTTTTAAGAGTTTTTATTTTATGGAAACTTAGTAGAAGTTTATACTTTGTAATCATTTGGTACTTAAAAAACTGATTTTTCATTCAAATGAAATTTTACCACCTATGTGTTTTGAATTTCAAAAAATCCAACATACATGTTTTTAATTAAGAAGTAAAATTTGGTTTAATGGTATTAAAATAATTTTTTTGGTGAATAGTAAATTTTAAGTTTTAATCGCGATTAGAGGTAATAAGTGTAAATTAAGGAAAAAATATTGTTTTAATATTATAAAATGACCTTGAATCATGTACTACCATTTTTGTAAGAGTAATGGACGACCAAGACAATCCATGTGTCATCTTGGGGACCCCATGGAGCAAATTTGGTTGGAAAATCACATTAATAACTTTTTATTTAAAGTTAAAATTAAAATGTCACAAACATGTGTTGTTTTACTAATGAAATTTTAAATGGGGTTATACAAGTCATATTTTTGACTCTCAATATTCAATAGAAATATAAAAATATTTCATACATCATGATATTTTTTTTATAATTTTTAGACACTAAATAAATTAAATTATTTATGACACCATGATGATGCAGCGATTACCTCATTATTTAACGATTTAAATAAAGTGAAACGATAATGTAAAACCTAAGACCTACATTTGTCAAAAACCTATTGGATGGGTGGATTTAGAACCCGTACCACCTTATCCTCTAAATTTATTATTGTGGGACCTTTTTTATCTGAAAATCATTTTATAATAAAGTATCTTTTCTTAACTTTCCAAGAGTGCCCCTCCTTTTCTCTTATAAAACGCCCCCACCTCTACCACCTTACCCACAACTCTCAAGCCTTTGGCTCAGACAACCCCTACCCATTTCATCTCTCCAAATCCCTCTCATAATCATTTATTCCTCACATTTGGGCAGAATCCTTTCCAAAGAAGCCTTTGATCTCAAATCAAGAAGAGTTACCCGATTTTAAGGTAATGTCTTCACTTGTGTTCTTTTGTTTTTTGTGGCTTCTCCAACCCTCTAAACTCTTTTTATTCATTTATTTTGTAACAAAACCAGTATTGTATATATAATATGATGTTTTTATGTGAATTATTAGAGCTACACTTACACACACATTTGTCTAATGGTTTATGAACATATTGTTTCTGTGGTTGGCGAATTTCTGCCTCACGAAACGATGATTGTACAATCTTCTTTTAACACCTTTAATGGTGTCCATTATGATGTAACTATATTTTATATATGATAAATATGGTATTTATGTTTTCTATATGCTTCTAAATTTTATATTTTAAACATTCCTTTATGTTTTTCATGTTGTGCAAATGCGATAATTTCATACGAGGAAGTGTGGACTACCGCCCCTCAAGTGATGTGACTCGTTCATGCAATACATGGAATGTATAAAGAATGAAATTAATGAACATATGTGACCTATATAACATATATATTATACTTGAATTATAATATATATATATATATATCTCAATTATTTTTAGTTCCATTAATATGACAAAGAAATGAAAGTAGCGTTCATGCGTACGTACGGCCTACCGTCTCCATGAACGGTGCATTTCATTTATTTTTATCTCCAAATGTTATAGAGTAGTATAAAATGAAAATATACTGGATATATATGATATTTAAATCATTAATACTATTCTTATGATGTTTTACTTATAACTACATGGACAATCATTTTCAAACGAGTTCATTTTTGACTCATGTACCAAACATCGACAAAAACGTCTGATATGAACTCACATTATTAAAAAAAATTTATAACATTATAATATGTGATATGAACTGAATAATAATATTTAAAATAGGTCCTTTAGAAATTATAAATTGACCAAAGTTTATTATTCAGAAATATAAAGAAACGAACAAGACAAGTTAGACTTGAGGTAAGGGATCATACCCCTCTCTTTCTTTTTAAGTACACTCTTTTATGTCATTCCTTTTAAGCTCATATTTCTTATGATTTGGATGTTATTTTATATTATTATTACTGTAATTTTTTATGTTCATATGATGAGATACCCTATTTTCTCTCATCAATCCATTTTGGAAGCTTTGAGTGGCGCTGTTATGCTGCTGAATTTTTGTAAGAGATCCAACCTATGTCTTTCTTTTTAAGTATTATCCTTTATGTCACTTCTTTTAATATCCTCTTTGTTATGTTGGGGGATGTTATTTTATATTCCTATAATGTAAATTTTATGTTAATATGATTAGAGACCTTATTTTATCTCATCAATCCATTTTTGGATGTTTTAAGTGGCGCCGTTAGGCTGCTGAATTTTCGTAAGGGATCCTACCTCTCTCTTTCTTTTTAAGCACTCTCTTTTATGACATTTCCTTTAAGCTAATCTTTCTTATGTTATGGGATTTTCTTTTATATTACTCATAATTTAATTTTTATGTTCATTTTATGGGAGACCTTATTTGATCTCATCAAACCATTTTTGGAAGTTTTAAGTGGCGTCGTTAGGCTGCCGAGTTTTTGTAAGGGATTTTTCATCCCACATTTATTCCCGTGACATTTATGCTACGTTTTCCATTATTTCGATTGAGTGGTGTATGTACTGACAATTATTATACACTTTTTTTAGTATAATTTCATTTATGGGTATTTAAATCTTTATTGTATGACCCTTCATCCATGGGGAGTACGTTTCGAAAGTTATCCAAGTCGGTAAGGGAACCTTTCACCCTCCTCTTTTTATAAAACTTATTTTGTTATGTATTTTAATTCACATACTATTATGTTGGGATATGTTCTTCTATATCCTTATTTATGTAAATTTTAAGTCCAAGTGATGAGATACCATTTTCTCTCACATCAACTCATTTCTTGAATTTTAATGTGACGTCGTTAGGCTGTCGGATTTCTATAAGGGAACTTCTTAACCCAATTTCCATTCTTTGGGTTAATCTCCTACTTTCAAATTATGTCATGATATTATAATGTCCTATATTTTATTTGTAATTTCTTTATGTGTACTTATAATGAATACACATAATATATCTATTTTATAAAAAAATGATCTTTGTAAGGGACTTTGCCTCAATCTCCTTTCGTTGAGGCATATTTTGTTTTATACAAAACTTTAATTTCTACAGTGTATAAACCCCTTTGAATTTTAATTTTATTCAAATGGATTCTTTTTATACGAATCATTTTACTAAACAGAAAAAAGGAATTTTTCTTTTAATGTACGCGGTGACAATGACCTTTTCCGCCACCGCGAGTATTATTTGGTCTTTGGCTTCCTCAATAAGCCATAATGTTTTTAAAATGAAATAAATACCATATACAATTTTATGTATTTTTGTATCGAATATGATTTTTTAAAATGGATTTTTTATTTCAATATATTTAAGTTATATATTGTGATCAATGTCTGAAAATGTTTTCTTTCCATTATATTTGTTTTCTGTCTTATGATTTTATAATGGTACTTGGAAATTTGACGGGTGGTTACGTGATAAACCATATGACGGGTGGTGTCGTGAATACCAGGACGGGTGGTTACTGTAACACCCCAGGTAAATAAAGAATATGAAATTTTTATATTTATCCCAATTTGTGACCAAAATGTTAATATTAATTTAAAGGGAATGCTATGCTTGATGTCTTACCCAATACGCAACAACGAGTTCCTTTGAAATCTTACGTTGCACTATAATAATAAAATAATATTATTTTAAATGGTAGTTAACTCCTATCCGTTGTAATGGAGGGAATGAAAAGAACTAACTACAAAATGATTATATATGTTTGTCAAATATTTTTACTTTTACAATAAATGTTAGAGGATTAAAAATGTGAATTAATTCAATTTTAAGAGTAAACATTCTAATATTCTTTAAAAGGTCGATTAACCGCCTTTTGATGGAGAACCTATTTTAAATCCACTTTTTGAAAATTTTATGTGTTAGATTTGACAAAATAATATTCTTCTTTAGAATCGGGACATCAAAATTTACTTTGTGTATCTTTTTGGTATTTTTCTGATAAAGTTCATTTTTTAATGAATAGTGAAAATGTTGTATTTTAATTCAAAACATCTTTTTAATCTAATTTATTTATATGATTAGATTATCTTTTGAATTTTTTTAATGTAAAATTAGTATATATTTTTACCATTTAATATAACAGTGGTAATTGGAATTAATTTCACTTTGAAATTGGACTTAAACTAGTGTCAATCTTTTTATAGATATTTTTTCTTAAAAACACGCTATTTGTTCTGACAGTGGGAATTAATTATTAAATTAATTAATGCAACTTATATGTTTTAAATTTTTAAAAATGGAAATCATTTTTGAGTTTGGAATATCAAATATAGCTTAGGGTGAATTTTTGGTATTTTTCTGAAAAACATCAATTTTTGATGAATAGTGAAACCACTAAATGGTAGTTAAAGAAACTGATTTTTCGTTTAAATGAAACTTTTCCACCTCTATGTTTTGAATTTCAAAAAACCGACATACATGGTTGTCATTAAGATGTAAAATGTGGTTCAATGGTATTAAAATAATTTTTTGTTGAATAGTATCTTTTATGTTTTTAATCGCGATAAGAGGTAATTAGTGTAGTTTAAGGTAAAAATAATGTTTTAATAATATGAGATGAGCTTGAAAAATGTCCTATCCTTATTGTATGTGTCATGGCCAGACAAGACAATCCATCGGTAAACTTGGTGACCCCATGGAGCCACTTTGGAAGGAAAATGACATTAATATCTTTTTATTTAATGTAAAAGTAAAAATGACACAAACATGAGTTGTTATACTAAATCAATTTTTAAATGGGTTTATACAAGTAATAATTTTTAATATAAATAGACATTGGAAATATAAAAAGAGTTCCTATATCATAGTATTTTTTTATAATTTTTATACATTAAATAAGTTAAATTATTTATGACATCATGATGATGCAACAATTACCTCATTATTTAACGATTTAAATAAAATGAAAAGATAATGTAAAATCTAAGACCTACCCTTGTCAAAAACCTATTGAATGGGTATATTTAGAACCCTTATCACATTATCCTTTAATTATATCAATGTGGGTCCTTTTAAATCCGAAAACCATTTTAAAATAAAGTAACATTTCTTTACTTTCCAAGAGTGCCCCTCCTCTCCTCTTATAAAAGGCCCCCACCACTATCACCTTACCCACACCTCTCAAGCCTTTGGTTCGGCCATGCTCTACCCATTCTTTCTCTCCACATCCCTCTATTACTCCTAGAAGCCTCACTTTGGGAAGAACTCTTCCCAAAGAAGCCTTTGAGCTCAAATCAAAAAGAGTTACCCGATTTTACGGTAATGTCTTCACTTGTGTTCTTTTGTTTTATTTTCCTTCTCCAACCCCCTAAACTATTTTTATTCATCTCATTTGTAAGAAATAAAGTATCATCAATATACTATGATTTTTCTATAAGAATCATTCGATCTACACTTACACACACCTACATCTAATGGTTAAAGAACATATTGTTTCTGTGGATGGCGAATTTCTACCTCACGAAACGATGATTGTTCAACACTCATATAAAACCTTCAAAGGTGTCCATTAAGATGTCACTATATTTATATATGATATATAATATGGTTATGTTTTACTTAAGCTTATTTATTTTTATTTGTGGCATACCTTTATGGTTTTCCATTGTGGGTAATCAAGATAATTTCATTTTAGGAATTGCGGACTACCTCCCCCTCAAAGTGATTTGATTCGTTAATGCCATATGTGGGATGTATAAAGGATGGATTTAAAGATATTATATATGATGTATGTTACATATAATTGATTAATATAATTATTTAATTAAAATATACATACCTCTCATTTGGTTTTAATTCCATTAATATGACGTAGAAATGAAAGTAGTGTTCATGCGTACGTACGGATTACCGTCTTCATGAACGGTGCATTTCATTTATTACCTCTAAATGATTATGTAATATTATAAATACATGTATATTCTTGATATATATGATATATATGATATCCAAATCATGAATATCATTCTGGATATAATGAACCTTTGACCACACGAACAACATGTAATTGAAAGAAGTCCACTTTCGACTTAAGAACCAAATATCGACAAAACAAACATTATTAACTTAAATTATTACATAATGTTTATAACATGGAAATAAGTGATATAAAAGGAATAATTAACTTAGAAATTTTTCTTAAGAAAGTGTAAATTAACTCAAGTTTATTATTCAGGACGTTAAAGAACGATCGTGTCAAGTCGGACCCGAGGTAAGGGATCCAACCTCTCTCTTTCTTTTTAAGTACTCTCTTTTTTGTCATTTATTTTAAGCCCATATTTCTTATGTTTGGGGATGTTATTTTATATTACTAATACTTTAATTTTTATGTTCATATTATTAGAGACCCTATTTGATCTCATAAATCCATTTTTGAAAGTTTTAAGTGGCGTCGTTAGGCTGCTGAGTTTTCGTAAGGGATTTTTCATCTCACTTTTATTCTCGTGACATTTATGCTACATTTTCCACTATTTCCTTTGAGTGGTGTATGTACTGCCCATAATTATACACTTTGTGTAGTATAATTTCATTTATGGTTATTTACATCTTCATTGTATGACCCTTCTTCCATGGGTTGTACTTTTCGAAAGTTACCCAACTCAGTAAGGGGACCTTTCACCCTCCTCTTTTTAAAAGACTTATTTTGTTATGTCTTTTAATTCACATAATATTATGTTGGGATATGTTCTTCTATATCCTTATTTACGTAAATTTTATGTCCAAGTGATGAGATACCCTTTATCTCTCTCATCAACCCTTTTTGTAAAATGTTATGTGACGTCGTTAGGCTGTCGAATTTTACCAAGGGAACTTCTTAACCCAATTTTGATTTCTTTGGGTTCAACGTGTAGTTATTGAATTTGTCATCCTTTGAATATGTGTGAATGACCTTTTATTGTTTTACACTTAATATCCAATTATATTGGGTGTATTTATGTTTTTCACACATAATTATGAGATTGATTTATCCTTAATTTAAGGACACCTTCTTTATAGTGGATTTCTTCTCATTTTACATTTCTTTTGAGACTTCATTGTTGTTATGCACCAATTCACTCTTATATGGTGAGTATACTGTCCTTTGAAATATTATTTCATGAATCCCTTTATTCTAATGATATTATAAATTTTAGATTAAATGTTATTCCACAATTATTTGTATTCAAGAGTCTCTCATTTTGTTAAAAACTCTTTAACCAAAATATCGTTTTAAATGTTTTATGGATTTATTATTCTAAATCTTTATCTTTAATGTCCATGTTTTCAAAATGGTTTTCAGTATTTATTTATATGGACATTAATGTTTTAAAATTATAATTCCAATAAAAGATTTAAAGTGGTATAGGACACTTTGATTAAAAAATCTCTTTTAAATGATTTTTGAAAATGGATTGATTAATTCAATATCTTGGTATTACATATTTTGAAGGAAAATGAAATGTTGTTGTTTAAATTTGTATATTTTAAATATTTTATGTGTAATGATGGTACTTGGACATTTTACGGGTGGTTACGTGATAAACCATATGAACGGTGGTGCCGTGAATACGACGATGGGTGGTTACATTATAACCTCCAATGAATTCGGTATGGAAGTCGTCCGTATGGGTATTCCATTAAGTATGTGTGGAAGTTGACCGTACGGTTATTCCATTTATGTATGTTTATGTCCCAATTTACCTTTATATGTTAAGTGTTCTTTATATGGGTTTTATGGTAATCTTTTGGTTACAAAAGGGTAAGTAATGATATTTTATTCAGTGAAGAGTTTTTACTACTTGCTAAAGGTGAAAGGTATTACTTTGATAATGTGTAAATGGTTTACTTGTTTCTTTTAAAAAACTAACAATTTTCATTCTTTGGGTATCCCATACTGAGCTTTTTATGCTCACCCCAAGTTTTTTTTGAAATGTTTATCACAGGACTTAGTGTGGAATAGGGTCAAGGATGGGATCAAGGGAAAGTCATGCTATCTAATACATGGATCTAGACATGTTTGTTTTTAAGAGTTTTTATTTTATGGAAATTTAGTAGAAGTGATTAATTTGTAATCTTTTTTGATGTAATAGTTATGTACTAATTCTCTAAAATTGTAAACCTAAAAAGATCCTCAATGTGAATTATTCATTTAATTCAATATTAAGTAAGGTATAAGGTCGGGGCCTTATAGTTGGTATCAGAGGTCGGTTTAGATAACTTTAGAGGTTTGGGTATTATCTAAGCATAAGTGACATTACCAAAATGGTTAGGATTTCAGAAAGAGTCCTAGTTTTAGATAAAGTGAATGAGTAAGTATATATTAGTGTTTATCTTCCTCATTAGTACATGATGATTTTGTTGATATACGCACACTGACATTTCTGTTTTTAGTAAATGGATGGATCAAGAAGGCACCAAAGTGACAATGGGTTTGATGGAACCCTGTGGTGGTTCTCTGATTAAGAGACTAGATGAAATGGGGGATTCAATGAGGAATCTCGTGGTTGTGCTAAACCAACTATCAAGGATTCATGATCAACCACTTGAACCTTGGTGAGTTCTCTAATGCATCATGTACGAGATGACCAACTCGATGTGAATGTTCAGGTAATAATTATAAAGGTAACCATTAGGGTTTACATGATCCTTACTTTTTAGGTAATTATGGGTTACTCTATGATATGGTGGAAAATGAAAGGAATGAGATAAACTTGAGGTTAAAATATGTTATGATCATTTTTTAATATTTTATCTCATTTTGGGGAATGTTTTAAGAATTATGTAGTTTTGGAAAAAGGACAAAACGTAGACCATGTGACAACCTGTCGCGTCGGACAATGCTTTGGAAATTGAACCCACAACCAAAGTTCAACTGGTATTTATCCCCTACCACTAGATTACGTGAAGTCCCTAGTTAGTTTGACTGATTCTTTTTAGTTAGATGATTTTATAAATTAAGAGTAAGTTGATTTTGGGTTATCTATGGAAATTTATTAACCTATCATGGAGGATATGTGATTAGGTTAATTACTTTTCAATACAAGACTTTAAGAGCAACTGGTGTTGTTTGGATATAAATGTTACGATTTAACTTGGAAGACTATGTGACTAAATCCTTCTAATATTTGAGTTTCAATCTTAGTTTGGATTAATTTGAAGAATTTTATGGACAAATTGTTTATCGAATGGTCCTCTTTGAACTTTTGGTTTTGTTGAACAAATTTTGGAGATTAAGAATAGATTTTCTTTTTGTAAAGGGTTATCCTTTTATGGATTATCTGATCTTGTACTAACCTTTTTGGTTTTGGTTTTGGTTAAAGTCTAAAGACATGGAATGTATATAGTTCTATTTTATGGATTAGGTGAATCTATATAAGTTGATTATAGTACTCTTAATGTGAACAAGTCTTCCAAAATACTCGTGTTTTGGAGAAAATATGATTTTTTGTAAGAAATATAGTAAAAGATGAAAGTCAACATGACAAGTAAGTATGTTTCCTTATGTTTTAGTTAAGCTCAAAAATAAATACCTCAATGAAGAGTAACTTAAAACAAAAAAAATTTCTGCTAACTTTTCCTACTGGTGAATCCAATATCGTTTAACCCATCACAAGATTGTGATTTTCTTATGGTTAACTTTATCCTAAACATGTTTTCTATCACTCTCCATCAGAACATGACCCTATGTTTTCTCCTCCATGTCCATGTTTTCCTACATGGAATCCTAGTATGGGTTCACTCGGGTGACCTTTGTACTTCTCTTTCATTATTTTAAAGTGATTTGTTTACCGACTCTTGTTCGGATGTGGGACATTCAAGGATGTTTCTGAGCCCAATTTTAAAATTGCGAGGACGTAATTCCCAAAAGGGGGGAAGGATGTAACACCCCATGTAAATAAAGAATATGAAATTTTTATATTTATCCCTATTTGTGAATAAAATGTTAATATTAATTTAAAGGGAATTCTATGCTTGATGGCTTACCCAATACGCAACAACGATTTCCTTTGAAATCTTACGTTGCACTATAATAATAAAATAATATTATTTTAAATGGCAGTTAACGCTTAGCCATGGTAATGGAGAGAATGAACAGAACTAACTACAAAATGATAATATATGTTTGTCAAATATTTTTACTTTTACAATAAATGTTAGAGGATTAAAAATGCGAATGAATTAAATTTTAAGCATAAACATTCTAATATTCTTTAAAAGGTCGATTAACCGCCTTTTGATGGCGAACCTATTTTAAATACACTTTTTGACAATTTTATGTGTTATATTTGACAAAATAAAATTCTTCTTTAGAATCATGACATTAAAATTTACTTTGTGTAAATTTTTGGTATTTTTATGATAAAGTTCATTTTTTTAATGAATAGTGAAAAATGTTGTATTTTAATTCAAAACCTCTTTTTAATCTAATTTATTTATATGATTAGATTATCTTTTGAATATTTTTTAAAGTAAAATTAGAATATATTTTTACCATTTAATCCAATAGTGGTCATTGGAATTAATTTCACTTTGAAATCGGACTTAAACTAGTGTCAATCTTTTAATAGATATTATTTCTTAAAAACACGCTATTTGTTTTGACAGCGGGAATTAATTATTAAATTAATTAATGAAACTTATATGTTTTGAATTTTTTTAAAATGGACATCATTTTTGACTTCTGAATATCAAATATAGCTTAGGGTGAATTTTTGGTATTTTTCTGAAAAACTTCAATTTTTGATGAATAGTGAAACCACTAAGTGGTAGTTAAAGAAACTGATTTTTCGTTTAAATGAATCTTTTCCACCTCTGTGTTTTGAATTTCCAAAATCCGACATACATGGTTGTCATTAATAAGTAAAATGTGGTTCAATGGGATTAAAATAATTTTTCTGTGAATAGTAACTTTTAATTTTTTAATCACGATTAGAGGTAATTAGTGTAGTTTAAGGTAAAAATAATGTTTTAATAATATGATATGAGCATGACACATGTCCTAACATTATTGGATGTTTCATGGCCGACCCATAAAATCCATGGGTTAACTTGGGGATCCCATGGAGCCTCTTTGGAAGGAAAATGACATTAATATCTTTTTATTTAATGTAAAAGTTAAAATGACACAAACATGAGTTGTTTTACTAATACAATTTTTAAATGGGATTATAAAAGTCATCTTTTTTACTATAAATATTCATTGCAAAGCTAAAACAATTTCCTACATCATAGTATTTTTGTTATAAATTTTATACATTAAATAAATTAAATTATTTATGACATCATGATGATGCAGCGATTACCTCATTATTTAACGATTTAAATAAAGTGAAAAGATAATATAAAAGCTAAGACCTAACCTTGTCAAAAACCTATTGTATGGGTATATTTCGAACACTTATCACCTTATCCTAGAATTATATCAATGTGGGACCTTTCAAATCCGAAAATCACTTTAAAATAAAGTAACATTTCTTTAATTTCCAAGAGTGCCCCTCCTCTCCTCTTATAAAAGGCCCCCCACCACTATCACCTTACCCACACCTCTCAAGCCTTTACATCATCCAATATCTGCCCATTTTGTCTCTCCAAATACCTCTCTTACTCATATAATCCTCAATTTGGGAAAAAGTCTTCCCAAGGAAGCCTTTGAGCTCAAATAAAAAAGAGTTGCCCGATTTTAAGGTAATGTCTTCACTTGTGTTCTTTTGTTTTATTTTGCTTCTCCAACCCCCTACACTATTTTTATTCATTTCATTTTTAACAACTACAGTATCTTCAATATACTAGGATGTTGATATAAGAATAATTATAGCTACACTTACACACACCTACATCTAATGGTTAAAGAACATATTGTTTCTGTGGATGGCGAATTTCTGCCTCACGAAACGATGATTGTTCAACACTCGTATAACACCTTCAAAGGTGGCCATTAAGATGTCACTATATTTATATATGATATATAATATGTTTATGTTTTACTTAAGCTTATGTATTTTTATTTTTTGGCATACCTTTATGTTTTCCATTGTGGGTAAACACGATAATTTCATTTTAGGAAGTGCGGACTACCGCCCCCTCAAACTGATTTGATTCGTTAATGCCATATGTGGGATGTATAAAGGATGGATTTAAAGTTATTATATATGATATATGTTACATATAAATTATGAATATAATTCTGGAATTAAAATATAAATACCTCTCATTTGGTTTTAATTCCATTAATATGACATAGAAATGAAAGTAGCGTTAATGCATACGTACGGCTTACCGTCTCCATGAACGGTGCATTTCCTTTCTTACCTCTAAATGACTATGTAATATTATAAATACATGTATATTATGGATATATATGATATATGTGATATCTGAATCATGAATATCATTCGGGATATAATGAACCTTTGACCACACGAACAACATGTAATTGTAAGAAGTCCACTTTCGACTTAAGAACCAAATATCGACAAAACAAACATTATTAACTTAAATGATTACATAATGTTTATAACAAGGAAATAAGTGATAAAAATGAATAATGAACTTGTAAAAGGTTCTTAATAAAGTGTAAATTAACTCAAGTTTATTATTCAGGATGTTAAAGAACGATCGAGTCAAGTCGGACCTGAGATAAGAGATCCAACCCTCTCTTTCTTTTTAAGTACTCTCTTTTATGTCATTTCTTTTAATCCCATCTTTCTTATGTTTGGGTATGTTCTTTTATATTACTCATAATTTACTTTTTATGTTCATATTATTAGAGACCCTATTTGATCTCATAAATCTATTTTTGGATGTTTTAAGTGGCGTCGTTAGGCTGCCTAGTTTTCGTAAGGGATTTTTCATCTCACTTTTATTCCTGTGACATTTATGCTACGTTTTCCACTATTTCCATTGATTGGTGTATGTACTTCCCATTATTATAAACATTTTGTAGTATAATTTCATTTATGTGTATTTACATCTTCATTGTATGACCCTTCTTCCATGGGGTGTACTTTTCGAAAGTTACCCAACTCGGTAAGGGGACCTTTCACCCTCCTCTTTTTAAAAGACTTATTTTGTTATGTCTTTTATTTCACATAATATTATGTTGGGATATGTTCTTCTATATCCTTATTTATGTAAATTATATGTCCAAGTAATGAGATACCTTGTATCTCTCTCATCAACCCTTTTTGTAAAATTTTATGTGACGCTGTTAGGCTGTCGAATTTTACCAAGGGAACTTCTTAACCCAATTTCGATTTCTTTGGGTTCAACATGTAGTTATTGAATATGTCATCCACTGAATATGTGTGAATTAACTTTTATTGTTTTACAATTAATATCCACTTATATTGGGTGTATTTATATATTTTAGACATAATTATGTGATTGATTTATCCTTAATTTAAGGATACCTTCTTTATAATGGATTTCATCTCATTCTACATTTCTTTTGAGAATTCATTGTTGTTATGAACCAATTCATAGTTATATGGTGTGTATAATGTCCTTTAAAATATTATATTATGAATCCATTCATTCTCATGATATTATAATGTTCAGATTAAATGTTATTCCGTAATTATTTGTATTCAAGAGTCTCGTATTTTGTTAAAAACTCTTTAACAAAAATATCGTTTTAAATGTTTTAAAGATTTATTATTCTAAATCATTATCTTTAATTTCCATGTTTTCAAAATGGTTTTCAGTATTTATTTATATGTACATTAATGTTTTCAAATTATTATTCCAATAAAAGAATCAAAGTGGTATGGGACACTTTGATTCAAAAATTTCTTTTAAATGATTTTTGAAAATGGATTGATTAATTCAATATCTTGGAATTACTTATTTTGATTGAAAATGAAATTTTTTTATTGAAATGTTTATATTTTCAATATTTTATGTGTAATGATGATACTTGGACATTTTACGGGTGGTTGTGTGATAAACCATATAACGGGTGGTGCTGTGAAAACCGGGACGGGTGGTTATGTTATAACCTCCAATGCATTGGGTATGGAAGTCGTCCTTATGGATATTCCATTAAGTATGTGTGGAAGTCGACCGTATGGTTATTCCATTTAAGTATGTTTATGTCCCAAGTTACCTTTATATGTTAAGTGTTCTTTATATGGGTTTTATGGTAATATTTTGGTTACAAAAGGGTAAGTAATGATATTTTATTCAGTGAAGAGTTTTTTTTAATTCCTAAAGGTGAAAGGTATTACTTTGATAAAGTGTACATGGTTTGCTTGTTTCTTTAAAAAACAAACAGTTTTCATTCTTTGTTTATCCGTTGCTGACCTTTTTATGCTGACCCCCAGTTTATTTGAAATGTTTTTCACAGAACTTAATGTGGAATAGGTTCAAGGATGGGATCAAGGGAAAGTCATGCTATCAAATACATGGAACTAGACATGTTTCTTTTTAAGATTTTTTATTTTATGGAAATTTAATAGAAGTGACTACTTTTTAATCTTTTGAGATGTAATAGTTATGTCCTAATTCTATAAAACTCTAAACCTGAAAAGATCCTCATTGTAAATTATTCATTTAATTCAACATTAAGTATGGTATAAGGCTGGGTCCTTATAGTTATGTTATAACCTCCAATGCATTGGGTATGGAAGTCGGTCGTATGGCTATTCCATTACGTATGTGTGGAATTCGACCGTATGGTTATTCCGTTTAAGTATGTTTTTGTCCCAAATTACCTTTTTATGTTATGTGTTCTATATATGAGTTTTATGGTAATATTTTGGTTACAAAAGGGTAAGTGATGATCTTTTATTCATTGAAGAGTTTTTTAATACTTCATAAAGGTGAAAAATTATTACTTTGATAAAGTATACATGGTTTACTTGTTTTTTTGAAAAAAATAACAGTTTTCATTGTTTGTGTATCCCTTACTGAGCTTTTTATGATCACCCCATGTTTTTGAAATGTTTTTCATAGGACTTAACATGGAATAGGGTCAAGGATGGGATCAAGTGAATGTCATGATACCTAAAACACGGAACTAGACATGTTTCTCTTTAAGATTTTTTATTTTATGGAAACTTTGTAGATGTTTCTACTTTGTAATCTTTTGATATGTAATATTTGTGTCCTAATTATCTAAAACTCTAAACATGAAAAGATCATCAATGTGAATTATTCATTTAATTCAATATTAAGTAAGGTTTAAGGTCGGGGCCTTATAAAAACAATTTTCATTCAGTTTCAAATCAATATTTTATTCTATACTTAAATAAATAGGAACACAAAGCATACAATCCTTTTGTTAGAGGACATTTTATATAAATCTATATTAAAACTTATATATAATCATCATTTATCATTTTATAAAATATTTTATCTCTATACTTGCTCTCCTAGATCCGGTGCTAAAACATAATCATTAAATTTCTCAATTGGAGGATGAAAAAATTAATCAATTTCAACCCTTAAAATCATGTAACATAAAACTCAATAATATATAAATTACATACCTAAAATCATTTATATATTTAGATAATTGGTGAACTATTAGAAAAAAAATGGATACAAAAACAACTCATTCATAAAACTCTACATCATCTCCCACTAAATTCTTCACCTATATTATCCTTATTCGGAATAACCTACTCAAAACTATTCATTAAATCATTGGAAAAATGAAACATTTGATATTTGAGCGAAAATGATCAGTGTTTTAAAAACTAAGAATTATAAATTTAATTCAATTAGTGAGTATAAGATTCACATATTAGAAAGACGACATAATCAATATCTGTCTTCATAACATAAGATTTTAAATTCCTATATAAACTTAATTTATAAAAACACAAACATTTAATAAATATATAATAATGTAAAAACGATTAAATATTCAATAATATTAATCCATGTGATGTAAATCATGATCAAATGATACATTAAAAAATCATAGAAAACATAAATAAAAAAAGTTAGAATTGTGGAACATTATATTCATAGATAACAGGGAAAAAGTCTTTCATATGGGCTTACCATACCTAGATAATACACATTATATCTTATAAAAAACTAGTTAACCATATAACCTCCTCATAACATTTGAATTACATTAATTCATCCAACTCTGTCACCATTACATAATGCATTCAAGAGAAATATCAGGACCACCCATCATCATGAGCTAGATCAGACTCACCCATTACCATAAATAATTTATAAGAACCATTACTTCACCATAATATGAAATATTTAATTTATAATATAATAATACCCATTTTTCTATTATATAATGGTTTAACCATGGAAGAGAAATGGGTCCCATAACCACCTATTTAAAACAATCATAATCAAAATAGAGAAATCCAATTGTCAACCAAGTGAGAAATGTAATGAAATTTATTTTAAAAACAATTTAAAATAGGTTCAACTATCAAGACAAAAATTGGAAGTAATTTATGTTCAGAATAAAATTCTTGAAAATTTATTACAAAACAAGGATATGAAAGATAAATATTCATGATATAAAAGAAGATACCTGATCAACATCACTTATTGAAAATATTATTGATGTTTATTTATTAAATAAGGGTTTAAATGTAAACTAAACATGTAAAAAACATTCATAACCATTTTTGAATAAAATATATGTGTTTTAAGAATATAAGAGTGTATTATTTCTCCCAAATACCCTTGAACAAAAATATTCTTGTAAAGAAATGATATTGTCACATAAATCCATTACCCCATGAGTAAAATTCAAAATAAAACAAAATTTAAAGAAATTATATGAAATGGATTTCTATATAATATTAATTAATTGTTAAAAATTAATTAATAGGGTAATAATTAAAACATTTAAGAAATCATGGTGCATGTCATGAGACATTTCATAAGAAAATGAGACTGATACAAAAAAACATTTCAATGATCATAACTTTTGATGTTATAATTAATCCATTAATTGATTATGTGAATGTATTTAAATCCAAATAATACAGGTAAAAATATATAATGAACCAACATATATATAATTTTACAAATAAAAATTTCAAAAAAATATTCAATGATGCATAACTGCAACCCAATTAATGTAAATTGTGTTAAGAAACCACTTACTAAAAGATATAATTCTATTTAAAAAACATTGGATGAAATAATTTAAATTTAATCTTAACATAAAATAAATTATATATAATTCATCATATAACATGTAATAATAGAAAACATATACACCACATAAAATAAGATAGCTACATAACAATGAAATGTGCCTCAAAAATGGGAAATTGATATGAAATCCCTTACAAATGTGGTAACTTTCGAATCGAACCCACATAGATAAATTAAAAAAAATTATAACCTCAAATACTAGTAATTTTAAAATATTAATGATATAACATGTAAACAGGTATTATATGAACCATATAAAAATTTCCCTTTATCGATTTCCCTTTATCGAGGCATATTTCATTAAAATGATCCTTAATAAAGGGAAATTGTGACGAAACCCCTAACCTCAAGTTCATACGTTCCATGTATGTCCTCCAACTCCTGTGTAATATAATTATATAAATAATTTCCTTGTTTAGTATTTTATTTATTTATTATTTTATCATGAAAGAATTTATTTCCTAGATTCAAATAAAAATTTTAATTACTTAATTTGTTATTTCTGTGTTTGGTATTTTGGGGATGTTTGGTTCACAATTTGAAATTGACGTTCGTATGTTAACCATTTTCAAATATGTAATTATTTCATTTTCCATAGAATAATAGAAATTAAATAATTATAAATTTAATAACTTATTTATTCTTTTAAAACTAACTATTTAATATGCTTTTGAAAAATGAATTATGTTAAAGTAATGGAGATGATAGGGTGTACAAACACATTTTTAACATTTCTATTTTTTGAATGAACATGATATAAACATTGTAAGTGATTTTTTATCATTATATATTCATTATTATATCATAAATATCATATTTTATATTTAAATACATTATATATTTTTTCCATGTAATGTGGTGAGAAAAACAAATCACATCACTTCATGGAGGAGGAAACCCACTAGTATACATGAACACCATTATTATTTTTCAATGGATGGAAATGTAGGAAATTTTTTGATAAATAATATTAATATATGGATTACTATGTCATAAATAAAATATATATACATTAAATAAATTATTATAACCATCTAAGAATTTGGAGATGCAAAATGAAACACATTTCTTCAAGGAGGTGGTAGTCCACATGTACACACGAACAATATTTTCATTCCACGAAGGATAGAAAATGAGATCAAAAAGTTTTATAGAATAGTTATCATAAAACATACTTCTATTTTAAATAATGATGTTATTTTATAATAATTTTTTTAATATAATAAGGATTATAATATGAAATAAATTTTTAGTGGTTGGGTTGAACAATTACCTCTTCTTCATTAGACCTCTTTGGGACCAATCTTAAGGACCCTTTGAGTGGTATTTTTAGAAGAACATAACATCTACATCATGGATATAATGTTTTATAAGAGTATTGATAAAGTATTGGTTGATCTATATGGATTAATGGTGTGTAAATAAGATAAAATAGGATTTTCCTTTTATAAGGGAGGAGAGGGGTATTTTAAAAAATTCATGAAATATTATAATATAATATGTTTCTAATATAGTTAAAATAGATTGAAAACTACATGGGTATTAGTATAACTATCCTATAATATTTATATAACATTATAATTTATTTTGAACTATATCTTTTGGTATGACCCCATAGTTAATTTATTATAAACTTAAATGTGATGATGAACTTATAAATATTAAAGGGTTATAAATTTATTTTTAAGGTAAAAATTTTCTCATAAAATTCCATGGGATAAAATTTAAAACCATATATCCTACTAATTTTATTATTAAAATATTTTTATAATTTATAAATAATGTAATAATGTATTATTTGATATAATATATCATTAAAGTCAATTTAGAAACTATTCATTTATATTCACATTTGGAAAAAGAAAAGGTTAATGGATTTCAAATATAAAACATTAATAGATACCATGAAATGATATATTATTCTAAAATAATATTATGACATAGTAACTCAGTTAAAAAATTCGTTTAGTGTTTTTAAAATCATTTACATGATTTTTCTACTTCATGCATGAGTATTTTATCGGGGTTATATATGAATTTAAGATAATTATTTAAAAATTAAAAATTAAAAACAATTTACCTTGATAAAAAAATAAATTATTTTTAATATAAAATTTGTATAACCAAATACATGTATTTTATATACATTTCAAAATGTATTATAAATATTAAAAACCCATAGAGTGAATTTATTGAATTCATCCTTTACAAAAAATATTAGAATGGTAAAAATCATTGATTAATTGAAAAAGGTCATATTTTATAATTTTTTATGATTTTGTAAAAGATGTAGTCATAGAATAAAATTAATATAGGTTTTTAATGAATTAAATTCCATATCACATTGGTTTTATCCCCAACTAACCAAGTGTACATTCACCATGGAAGACATTTCCCATGGTTAATATTCATAATCACCAAAAAATTTGTTAACCATGGTACCAATTATTTATTATTTTTATAAAACTATGAAATCCATATTAAAAAAATTCCTTTCAAAAATTATTATAATTTCAGTTAAAATTTATCCTACAAAATTCAATAATACGTGATATTTTAGAAAATGTCTTTTTATGTATAAAATTATTATTAACCAAGATAAAATACAATATTGTTTCAAATAAATGTTATCTATTTATATTAAAAAAATTAAATAATTTTAATCTTATTACTAATCCAAAAAATATTGCTACTTTTTATTTATGTGAATTGAAAATACAAATTTCTATAAAAACATGAATTTTCCATTATTCATTGAAAAGTCAATCATTTCAAAAAATTATAAATAATTCATCCTAATATAATTTTTAAATGGGGAATTAAAAAATGATATCCTTATTTTAAAATATAATTTATAAATGTTTCATAAATTAATTACAACATTCTCCAAAAAAAAATTATATACCCTATTTTTAATGAAAAAATATTTTGGAAGCATAAAATGAATTTAAAGAAAAGTTGTCTACTTATTTCATGATCATTAATCCAAAAAAATTTATTGTGTCAGAAAAGTATATATATTTCATAATATAGTTGATATTTTTCAAACAACCAATTTATGTGGTAGGTTATTACTACTTAATTAAAATATCAATATTTTATTATTTTTTATGATCAGGGATTGTGTTTTTATATTCTATCTAACATAGAGTTATTATAAAATCCCATGATATTACATTTTCCAATCATTTAATGAATTTTATTCTCCCAATTTGAACTTGATATTGGTAATCACATTTTTTACATTTCACAATACCTTTTTTATAAACCGTAATGAATGTTAGGTAAATGACACATCCTTTTTAAAATAAGAATTTGGAAATAAAAAATCCTTTTGGAATAAACCATGGTAGGTTTCAAAATTGGAGATCATTTATGTGGTGTTGAAATATATTAATGTAAGAAAAACATAATATCCAAATAATTATGGTGTTTGATAAATAGCATTGATCATATGAATGTGAATGATGTCATGAATGTAAATTAACACAAAACCATAAACCAATGTGATGTAAAAATCCATTGATATATTTGAAATGATGTAAATAGTATAAAATTTTGTTTTAAATATAAATTTCCTATATTTGAGGAATTCATTTCTAATCTAAACTAATAACATAAGGAAATAAACTTAATTAAAAAGTATAATTTCAAAATTTAAAAAATATCAACTGTAATATCATCTTTTTATCCAAAAGATATGTATTGAAGTTGAATTTTTCATTCCTAAGTATCTATAATCAACTTCTACTAGATCAAAAAATAAAAAAATGATAAATATCTATTTATCCTATATTTAGATACTAACAAAAAAAAATATCGAGCACATGTTGATATAATATAAAAAATGTATAAAACATTGTATGAAGAAATGGTTTATTTAACATCAAAAAAACCATAACAACACAAAAGGTCCAGCCTTGATTATTTCATAAACAATATTACAAAATATATTTAAGGCTTCAAATTTACACCATAAATTTTAAATAACCAACATTATAAATGGTTTTTATGATCATTTATTATATATCCAATGTGAAAAAACTTGTGGTTTTTCTATTCATTTTTTATCTATAACTACCATTGAAAATTGGGATTTCAATAGCAGTTATTTAATAACAGACATGAAAAATGTTTTTTCACCATTTTTATTAATCAAATTTTTTTTAAGACATTTAATATTATTATGAAACAACACATAAACTCTTTTTGTGTTCATTATTTCTAGTTACATCCATCTATTTTCTCTCACATTATTAGACCAATACTTTCTTTGCTTGATTTGGTGGCCTTAAATCAAATTTAGTTGTTGTTAACCACCACCATCCACCATTAATTGTTTTAAATTGTTGATCATACTATGTCTCTATCATATATTCATTATAATTGACTACTCATTTTCCCCATTCCATTATATGTTTAATGTTTGGGTTTATTTATTTCATTTTTCTGTGCATCTAATGTATGTTTTAATCGATGAATATTTTTTTGGACTTGTTTTATTGAAATATATCTTCTTATTTTAAAATTTTTAATCTCATAAATAATTTTATTTTTAGTGATGATTATTACTAAATCTAAGTTAATTTTTAATTAATGATTTATTTTTATAGATTAACGTTTTATAAATCGAATACTTGATGAATTATTTTACAAAAAAAAATTTCTTCATGATTAATGTGTTTCTAAGGTTTATTTATTATCTGGATTATGAATTTGTGTTTTGAAGGTATAAGGGATTATGGAAATGAAATTTATTCAAAGAGGAACATTTTTTATCAAATATTATCTCATTATTTTATTTATCAAATATTTTATGGTTTTATGTATTTATAAATTTAAATTTGAAATTTAATTTAAATGTATAAAAAAGAATTTTTAAATCATGATATTTTTTAGAAAATAATAATTCAATGGTGGATTACATCACTGAAAACAAGTGGTGAATATGAAGAAGGTATTGATTCTATTTTTTAATTTTTTAAATGAGATATTCCAACCATTGAATAATTTAAATATCGATTTTTTTGAAATGTTTAAATATGATGAATTTGAGAAGTGTAGAAATAAAATATTTTTAAATTTTCATTTTTTTATTCCATTTTATATCCCTTAAATTTCGTATTGTGGATCTAGGTAAAAATAAAAATCTATTTATGATGATTATTTTCAAGATAATAAGTTTGATCAAATTCAAGAAATGATTGATTGTATGAAATTATAACAAATTTGGAAAGATCTAAAAATTGAGCATCTATATATTGTTGTTGAAAACCATTATACCTAGGTCCTATAGAATTTATGATCATTTCAATTATGTTAATCTTTATTAACTATAAATTGAAAATTTAATGATTGATATATATTTTACAGAGATTCTATATATGTTGAAAGTCATACTTCTTAAAGAAAACTATCATACAAATTTCCATTATAATATGAAGAAAATGTTTTGTTTGATAGGTTTCGGGTATGATAATATACATTCCATTATAAATTAATGTGTTCTGTATAGGAAATAATAGGAATGTCTTTTATATTTTCTATAATGAAAGTCATCCTAGTATATTTTGATTGAAAAATCACGGGTTTGTTTAGTAGTTATAGGGGACCCTACCAAGGAAATTTGGTATCATCCTATAATTAAATTTTTGAATAATTTATTTGATAGTTTTTATAATGAAAATAGGTTAATATGGCATGTAGATGATAGAATATCTGATGTAAAATTATGTGATCCTGCAAATTCCCCGTAATTGATGAAAATTGATCAATAATTTCCAACAAATGAAAATGAAGTTATAAATATTTTATTTTGAATATGAACTAATTGAATGAATATATATTGAATTCATGGTATAAAAAATAGTTCATGTTGAATTTTTTTATTAGTTTATATCTTACCTCATGAAATTTTTTTGAAGTGGACATATATCCTGTGGTTTTTAATGATTAATTTGACCAAAACATCCTTGAAATAATATTAATGTTTTATTATCACCATTAATTAAGGAGTTAAAACATTTAATGGATAAAAATATTTTAAATTATGATTAATATAAAATTGTATGTTTTCATCTACCTGCAATGATTATGTTCACTATAAATGACTTCATGAAATATGGAATGTTTTCTAGATATACTGTTCAGTGGAATAAAGCTTATCTAATTTTTAAATAAAAGTATTCATATTATCACTTAAAACATTGGATAAAAATTTTATACTCGTGACATCAGAGGTATTTATCAATGGATCACTATTATTGAATATATAAAATAGAAATAAGTTTAATATAATTTGATATTTCTACAAAACCTTTTCCACAGATTATTATTTTGAGAGGGCTAAAAATAGTGTTATGGCATTCAGAATAGAAAAAAATATGTAATTGATAGAAATATTTGGAAAAAATGATCTATATATTTTCTTCTTTCATATTATATATATCATGGTCTCAAAAAAAATGATGTTATGCATGTGGGTTATAAAATATATGAAAATGTTATTATAACATTGATAGATATTAAAATAATAATTAATGTTGGGTAGAATGAAATATTAAACATACACTAAATGGAAATACATTAAGATTTATCTCTTACTTATAATTTAAGATGAACATACGTTCTGTTTTGTTGTCAAACATAACCTAAGTGGGAGAAAATTGGTATTTTTCAGTGCCTCCATGGTATCGAAGTTCCGCAGGGTTATTCTTTAAATGTAAAAGAATTTGTGTCCTTAAATATTTATTTGTTGGTATTTTCCCATCATCTTTTTTAAAAATCATGGTTCATTTAATGGTTTATATCGTGAGATAAACAATATATTTATAGACATGTATGACTGTGTTGGATATATCCATTTGAAATGTATATAATGATATTAAATGGATCTTTTATAAATCAAAATCAATTTGAAATATACAATGTAGAGAATTATATTTCTAATGGTGTTTATAATTTTTTACAAGATACAAGATTATAGTGGAGAACATTGGTTTGACTATATGTATCTAGATGAGTCAATTGTTGGGGAATGTTCATATGTGGATTGAAATTGAAATCATTGAAGATTTAATGGACAATGAATGTACATTCATACATCTTTAATAACATTAATGATGCTCATTTATAAATAAAAGTTCATTAATATGACTCCAAAAAATTATACAATGAATAATGATAAGTGGATTTTGAATTAGAATAAAAATAAATTTTCATAGTTTAAAAATATCTTTCATAGTTGATCCGATGGATCAGAAACATTCAAGTGATTTTTAAGAAACATACGTTGAAATTTAATAACATACCCCAATTATGATGTGTTGGCTACATATTTCATATAAAAAATAATGAAAATGGTAATTCAGTTTATAATAGTAATGTGTTGGTGCTTGCAGAATGAACAAAATTTTCATGTTCCTAAGACAAAAACTCAATCTCCACATCAAGTTAAAATTAAATTCATTTATGAAACACCAGAGTATGATTACTTTATCTTTTAAATTCCTAGGTTTAACTGATTTTTTTTGATAATAATAGTTTCAGACATGATGAATATGCTATGACACTAGTTAATTTGAATAAATTGGAATACATAGTAAATCCTTTTATCTTAGTAACACCTAGAAAAAATATATATCCTTTTTTATATCCTTAAAATATTTTGTGGTATGTCATTTTACATGGAAAAAATATTGTATTTGTGTTGAAAAAGCTGACGATGATGCTAATTTATGTGAGATCCGTACTACCTTGGAAATACTAAATGATAATATTGCTCATTAATTCATAGAAATGTATTTTTCTATATGAAATGATCATGAGGGAGGAATATGAGAAAAAATCTTTTAGTAACTTCCTAATATTATTTTTAACACATATATTTTTCTAGTATTCTTTTTTAAAATTCCCTAAAATTATTGATAATAATGTATTAATATTCATATAAAACACAAATTATAATAAATATTTTAAATTGTTTTTTTATATTTTTTTCACTTTTCTATTATTAAAAATTGTATGTAACTGATGTATTTTTATTTATTTTCTTATAATATTTTTTTTATATTGTTTAATATTTTTTTAAATCTTTTTAAATTTTTTATTTAAAAATTTATATAACAATTCAATTTTTTACTATGTTTATTTCATCTCACCAATCTATAATTAATTTTGTTTTCAATTTTATTAATTATTTTAATAAATATGAATAAATTTTTTTTACCTTATTTAATTTTTCCTTGTTAATTTTATTTATTTTTATTTATATTTAATAGTTCTATTTTTATATTTGTGAACGAATTGTTTTTTTACTTTGACATATTGAAAACATTAGGTCAAAAAATATTAACCATATAGAGATTCTAGGGGGGACCATTTATATACATCAACTATGGATCTCCCTCATCCATCTACAAAAGATCCATTTACATCTATTGGGGAAGATATGATGCTAAGAATTAGTTAATATTGTTGAACATGTGTACCAGAATTATCAGTCTCCCATAAATGTGACTAGAATATATTAGATTAGTTTTATGATAATTATATTTCTATGGTTTTAATCTCCACCATATTTAAGAAATTTTTCTCAAGTTACGATTTTCTCAAATTTAATATCTTTATTTTTAATTCCAAAAGTATTCATAATGTAATGATATTTCAATTATGGGAGACAATTTTGTTACGATCATTTCATATATTTTTACTTATCATGAAATGTATTATTAATATATGCCTTTACACCTTCTTATCAAATGGAATTATGATATAACTAAAAATGTATAAGACAATAAAATGTTTTTATCTTTGGATTATTGGAGATCGATAAAATTTATATAAACCCTCACAAGTGATTTCATTTATTGGGGAAAACAAAATAAAATTCCATGTGATATAAATACATATATAGATAAAGATTCGTGGTGGTGATTTGTTTAAAGTATATGAAAGGAATCATTTTTTAAATAAAATTATTGCTTTTAGATTTTTTTTATATTAATGACCATATTAATTATTTTCAATTATCAATGTACCCCTAATATACAAATATCCTAGGAACTGAGTTATTATGCTCCACAAAAGTAAGCCCTCCTCCACACCCCTACCCCCAACTAGAGATAAAAATAGAATAGTTCTTGAATAAAAAAAGGTAAAATAAACTATAGAATAATTTAGGGATGTAGATGAGAGTAATTTAATAAAATATTTATTTTATTTATTTTATTAAATTATATTCAAATATTGATATATTTTGATTAAAAAATTTATTTTTCAGATATTATATACAAGAATTAATTGAGGAGTATAGCACAGGGTGGTCCTTAATATCTGAGGATGGGTAGGATATTAGAGCTACTACATGTTTAACCCCAAACACCAAGGTCCTATGTGAGGATACAAGGTTAGTGTATTGATAAAAAAGAGTTTTTTCATTCTAGATATTATTTATAGAATGATTTATATGAAATAAATCTACATGATTTGGAAGCTAATTTTTACGGATATGGGTGAGATGATGGATTAGAGTATTAATGCATTGTTGCAGTCAATGATTACAGACACATAGAAATAGATTCATGTTTTATATTTTAACTCCTCCACCTCAAAAAATACATCCCACTCCTCTACCTATGTTTACATTCCCCTCTTATTAATCTCCTTTTACATATCAAACTCTTAATCCTCTTCATCTATAATTTCCCATTTATTTTGAGTTATATGTTGAGGATCCCCAAAATCATATTTTATCATATATGATTTTGTATTATATTGGGGATAATCTTCATTATAAATATATACATATAGAGAAAATTAGGATCAATTTATAAAATACTATAGACAGATCAAAAATAGTACCATTTCTTATAGATGAGGCCACTAAATTTTCAAAAAGTATGGACCATTTTTTATTTTTCCATTTAGTCTTGTTTGAAAACTTTTCTCTATGTAATTTATAGATAATAACCATTATTTCATAGTAGTGATAAATTTTCATTTTACCATTTTAAATATTTATTTATTTATTTATTTGTATTCAAGAATTATCTAAATATAATGACATTTCTTATAGAAATCAATAAGTACTGATTATTAGTACTTTAGATAATACATATTTTTTGGCTAGATGGATATCAACATATTTTTAATTTTTGATTGAAGAATATATGCTTCCAATGGATGAAAAAATTCTAGGGTGTAAACTAAAAATAATTATTTTAAAGAGACATACAATTGATCATGGAACTGGATAATTTTTGTGCATCAACTGGATGCATGTATTTTCTATTTAAGACAATTATCACATATATTATAGTTTTTAAAGATATTGAAACATAATACTTATGTTTGTATTTTATTTGGTATCTTTATACCAATTGTATTCAGTATAATGTGACATTGGTATATATATATTTTTGAACTATTATGTATTTAACTAGTTGTGAGGAAAATGAATGATATAATATAATAGTATTTATTTTTGAGTGATTTTAAAATAATTCAATTATGTATTGGATTCCTCTATATCCTGAAGGGTAAAGAACATTTATTTCATAAAATGGTATTTCAATTATCAAAATAGCCAAATAAAATTTATTGTTTTTATATTATATGTTGGTTTATACTGTGTGTTTTTGTGGAAATATAATAAATCTTACTGGTTTTTTCCTATAAATGTTGGCACGCAACAAAATTTCAGCAATGTATTTAACATTTTAGTTTAATTTTATGATTACTGGTGTATTAAAAAACATTTAATTTTATTTCATATATGTTATTTTAAAATAGATAATGGGACTATAATTTAGAGACAACAAGAAAGAGGAGCACAATGATCGAATATATATAACTAAAGGTGACTTATAATTTAGAATTATTATATTTTGGCTCAATGTAAATAAATTGCTATTTTGAATTGGAAAACTATTTTGAAATAAAATAGTCATCATCATAAAATAGTATAGAAATTTGAATATTATTTTATATGATGAATGTTTAAAATAGTTTAAAATGAAACAGTTTCTAAATTCCATAAGGATAAATTTTGTTAAAAATTTTCCTTTAATCAATATCTTGAGAATAGATGTTATATTATTTATTTTTATTTTGTATCACTTTGATGAACCTAAAACATACAGTTTGGAATAAATGAATCAAAAAAAATTATAATGACTGGTATATTTTTTTGATTTTATTGGGTTTTAGTTTATTTGTAAATTATATTTTACAGAATAAATTTAAAATTGAAAATTTAAAATGATCTAAATATATGATTGTTTCTTGTTTTTGTTGTGCTATTGATTTTTTTTGTTTATGATACCATACTTATGGGAACCCATTTTGCAATATTATTTGGAAAATTATATTTCACATCGATTAAAAAATAACCAAATTGATTTTTTTTTTTAAATTTAATTTTCACTTCATTTTTTGTGTAACCAACATGAAAACCCCCTTAATAATATAGTATTTGGGTTATTTATATATATTTGTTTAGAATATGAATGTGAAAAAAATTATCACAAAATTTAATAGAAAAATATTTAAAAATAATATCTATTACATCACTTATAATAACATCCCTATGTAATAAACATTAAAAAACCCAAAAGTTGACAAAAAATCCATTTTCTACCATAGTAAAATATATGACCCTATATCCCAAATACCCACAATAACCTCAGTAACTTCATTATTAGAGAATATTTTGACCTCAATGATTACCTTATACCTTTCATCTTATATCCCTAAAAATTTGTTATCATTCTTAATAAATAATCCTTCATGTTAAACCTTATGGTCACTTATACCTTAGAAAAATAGAAAGCCTCCAAGTATATCATTAATAATATTAAAATCACAAAACCTAAAACATAAAAAGTGTGACTAAGACATTAATCATTTCATCAAAATTAAATATATAAAACCATGATACTGTCTACATATCTTAATGTAACCTCACGAGAAAATATTCTAACCTCCCATGTTTTCTAAACCTATCTCTAATGCAAACTATAACCGCCCCAGACCCGCACTCCCGGACCCAGTGATAAAACATAACCTGTAAATTTTTTTATTTGATACCAATAATAATGACTAAATGTTTACTCTTCAAAATATATAAAATAAAACTCAAATATTGGATCACTTACATATCCTATGACTTTTTTGGTTTAAAGTTATAGAGAATTGTGAAAAACTATTACAAAAGAACATGGATTTATAAACAATCAGTTCTAAAAGATTTACATTATCTCCCACTATTCCCCTCATGTATAGATAAAAAAGTTAGGAATAATGTAATTAAAACAATAAATCATAAACTAGGTAAAATAAAACATAAGATTTTTCAGACCAAACACCCAGTAAGGGTAAACATAAGCAACAATAATTGAATTTCATTAGTGAGAATAATATTAGAAGAAGGGTGTAATGACATATTCCAAGGGAATGAGAATATCAAAATAATACTAACACCCATAAAAACATGGATCATAAAAAATTATATATGGAATAAATCGTTAACAAAGGCATGAGTCATAAGAATAAAAATTCCTGAGCCATGTTATGTCAATATTCATCAAAGGAAACATTTAAAATCATAAAAAACAGAAAAATAAAATATTGGTGTATTGTAATATTATCTGCATGTAACCTTTATAGGGACCCTCACATATTTATTCACTTTACCTGGTTGTTGATACATCAATAAGGTTTCCTTATGACTTTTCCATTACTGTAGGTTTTAAAAATCACAAAAAATCCATCTTAAAGAAAATTTTATTTCTCCTAATATTAATCTTATTAAAGGAAAGTTTTCATTACCAAGGAAACGTTCTCCTTACATTTTTTTCACTGTTCATATTATAGTTTCTCCAAATCTAATTCATTTTATTCCATAGTAAAAAATTAGGCTTCACATATAAAATCTCAGAAATCTATAAATTATTAGATATAGTGTATTCTGTTTTCTGGATCCCAAATCAGGTTCCGAATTCTCGGAAATTTAGACTCTAAATACTCTTAATTTTAGACACAAAATTCTCAAAAATTCAGACTCTAAATTCAATGAAATTGAGACTACAAATTCTATGAAATTAAGACTCCAAATCTCTAAAATTCTGACTCCGAATTCCCTAAAATTCAGACTCTGAATTCAATGAAATTCAGACTCTAAATTCTCTAAAATTCAGAGTCTGAATTCTTTGAAATTCAGAATCCAAATTCATTAGTATTCAGACACCAAATTCCTCAAAATTCACATTTTTAATTTCATAGAATTCATACTCTAAATGCCTTATAATTCAGACACCTAATTCTATAGATTTCAGGTTCCAAATTCCTTGGAAAATAGAATTTGAATATCCAGGTTTTATAGTCTCCAAGTTTTTATTTTTTTAGAGTATAAACTATATTTCCTTACACTCTGGAAAAATGGTTTTGGATAAGCAACCTTATTTTTCTTACACTTGTTAATGTTACGAAATGATAGTGTAAAATATGTTCCTAACTAACCGTTGTTTGAGTTCACATGTTTAGGTCCCTCTCAGATTCAAGGAAAAATGTGACTTTTAGAAGAGGGAGTTGACCATTGGAGAAGTTCCTATAAATAGGATCTCATTTTAATGATCTCAATATATGAAATAGATCGATCACTCTAGATATTTAATGTTGTTGAATTGATTTTTAGAGAGAAAGACTCTCATTCCAAGAGTGTAATGGACATCTTGTCCAACATGCTTCGTGCGACTCTAATTATTTCTATGTACAACTGAGGACATACTATAATAGGATGATAGAGGTTCATACTACCTTAAAAGTTCAATGAATTTCATGAATATGAAGATATAGGATCCAACTACCTAAATATTCTAGGGCTTGCGAGGATAGCTTGATAGATTCTAATATTCATATCGAGGGATTTCCCTAATGTGGGTAAGACAGACTTTAATGGAAGTAAAAATCATGGTACCTTTATCCATGTTTGCTGGATACCCTTCACTTTGGGTTAAAATATTTTATACTTGTTATTTATTTTGTTTCATTTTATTTTCCATTGTATTCCGAAAAAGGAATAATGTATAAACTTTTTATACATTCTTGTTATTTTTTTATACTCTAATAAGTATGATTCTATATGCTTTAAGGTAGAATCTATTCCTTGTTAACTTTCCTTATGTATCATTTCCAAAACCACATTTCCAGAACCTATCAAGATTATAGAACAATAAGGTCTTGTGAATTTACATTGTTTAAATTTGTTAAACATTGTTTTCATTAACGTTAAAGATGAATTTTTTTTAACCTTACAATTCACGCCTCCCTGTAATTGTGCATCTACATTTATATTTGGATCCTATAATTGGTATCAGAGGAGGTATTTGAAATAAATATATTCACATATAAGTTTTATTCCTCATGTTTTCGGTGATCAAACTATTTTATTTTCTAATGATTTTTATCCTTGTTTACAAACATTTACTATTGAAAAGTTTTGGTAGAAATATATTTTCTTTTAGATGGTAGGAATTAGTGTTGGATAGATTGAAAATCTAAATCCTACTATACCACCTATATTTTATGGGAATGAGGATGAATATTGGGGAGATCATATGAAGACTTTTTTTATTAATACTGGAGTGGACCGCTTTTTTGTGCTTACTACAGATTACAAGATTTCTAATAAGGAAGTCAGAACTTTTACTAATAATGAAATGTCAGAATATCTATGAAACTAAAATGTGTGCAATACTTTGTTGTGTTCCATGAAAAGGAATATATATGTTCACATTTCTTCTTGTGAAACTGAAAATAATATTTCTAATAAATTGGGGGTTACACATTTTAGTACATCCAAAGTTATAAAAACTAGAAGAGCTATTCTTAGACCAGAATATAATGTATTTATATATCCTTATAGAGAACCAGTGAGTAAGGTATAGAAAAGGTTTATGAATATTGGTAATAGTTTACAATCAGTGGGTGAAAAATTTCTTGATGATGAGGCACTTGTAGACAAGATTATAGATAGAATGCTTAATGAGTTTCAATCTAAGAGAATACCTATTGATGAGAATAGAAAAGTATCTCAAATAAATCATGATGATATATTTGGAACTCTTCATCAACATGACACAAGAATGAAATAATATGCCGATATGAATAAGAAGAATAATGGAAATGGAAGTGTAGCCGTTTCTACTACAAAGTCCAAGACTCCTAAAAGGGATACAAGGTTCAAGACAAAGAAAGACATTGTTTTATCTGAATCTAGGGAAAGTGAACATTTTGAGCATGATCTAGCTAATCTTGGTCGTAGGATGAACAAGACAGTTGGGATGAAATACAGTCAGTATATATTTATGAAGAAATAACGTAAAGATAAAAAATACATAGAATTCAATTGTTATGAATAAAAAGGGAGGGAATATAAGGCCAAATTTGTAAAGACCCGAAAAATTCAAGGAAATTTTTTTTCTTAATTTTCTTGGGAATTTTATAAGAACGCAGTTTCTGACAGAACCTAATTTCGAGGCCCGGTGTGCCCAGAATCTTTTTTCCTAAGTTTATCTCGGTTAAGTTCAGTGAACTAACTGGCGGGATTTTCTAACTTTTGAACCGGTGCTATGAATCAAATTCTGAGGGCACCGATGGAATCACAGTGCCGGTAATTGCATAGAGACGTCTTTTCTGGAGTTGCGTTTGCTCGGGTGTGGTTTTTAATTTTTTGGGGTTATGTTAAGAAATAAAATAAAAGTGGTGCAACCAGTTTTTATTTTATTTTGATTAACTTAAGTTAAGTGGATGATGTGGGACCCACAATATCCTTCCAACTTGGTAGGGTATTTGTGATGTGGGGCCAGCACGAGCCCCACCGTTTCTTTTCTTTTATGTAACGCACCCGCACCCCCCTTTTAATAATTTCAACTCATGCGTTTAATCTGGATATTAAAATGCCTCATTAATTGGGTGGTTTTAAACTCCTCAATTAATTGTTTGTTTCATTTCTTTTTAAAATTAAAACGTTGGCTTGTGCATTAAAAAAATAAGACAACTCTTATTTTTTGTTGTTGGAACTTTTTGGGTGGAGAGGATTTGGAGAAAAGCCTTCTTCTCGACGAAGAATGCGAAAAATGCGAAGAACGCGCCGACCTTCGACAAAGAACGCCAAACCCTCGGAGATCGACTACGCGACACCGTGTACCGTGACGCTATCGACGCTTCTTCAGCGACTCCAGCGACGCTTCTTCCGTGATGGTTATTTCCACGATGAATCCTTGATCAATCAATTCGACGAGGTAGGGGTTTGATTCAATTAAATATTTGTGATTTATACCCACTACATTTGTTTAAATATTTGTCGAAAGAATTTTAATACTGCTAACACGGTGGGTGCGGACCAACGAACTAGTCTGAACCCACCGTCCCTTCGTTCTTGGTGTGTGGATCGGTGGGGACGATGAAGCAGGCTGCACGGGTGTTGTGAGGACTTTGCAGTGAAGAACTGGTCCTGGGAGGGCCGTTAGCGAAGACGGCAGGAAAATCCGACCACCGGAGCTCGTCCGGTGGGGAAGAGCCGCCGCGGCTGAAGCCGCGATGGCAGGCTGGAAGTCCCGCGACCGCGCAGGGCCGGACGAGGCGGGACGTGGCAACCGGCCACGTCCGTTGGCAAGGGTCAGCCCCCACGCGGGGCCACAGTTTCTTCTAGGGGGCGGTGCCCCCCCCCCTTTCCTCGGCCGTGCTGCCAGTGCCAGCGCACCGGGCTGAGCCGCCCGGCCGAACAGCCAGGTCGGGCCACAACCAGACCGGGCTGGACCGCCAGGCCGGGCCGCGCCCAGACCGGGGCGGGTCGTGCCCCAGCTGTGCTGGGCCGCGCCCAGGATGGGTCACGCCGCACCCGCAGGGCCGAGCTGTGCCCAAGTAGGCCGGACCGGACACGGGTCGGGTCGACCCGGTTGGGGCCGACCCAGGGGGTACCGGGCCGGGTCGGACGGGGCCTAAACCCCCTAATACCGCACTTTTTCGGTCTATTGCCCATAACGTGGGATAAAGACCTCCAATCGATGCACCGTTAGTTGCGTAGAAATCCTTGGATTGAGACGGTCGATTTGGTATATTATACTCAAGGTTTCGGAGAACTTTGGGTTTGGCCGGGTTGGTTCATACACGAAACCAACCGGGCCCTCGGAGCCGAAACGTTTATAACTTGAGCTCCGGACGTCCGATTGACATGTCGTTGGATTTGATGGATTACTCTAAGTGAGACAGACCTTTTGGATTACTTCGCTCAAGGTTTGGACGCAGTTGGAGTACGTTCGGGTTGGTTTTGACTTAAAAAACCAACCGGGCCCCTGGGACGAAAAAGCCAATTTCTCTCAGACCGGACGTCTGATTGACGCGCCATCTATGACGTTGAGTTCTTGTTGATGATACCGAACGTTTGGATACATCAACTCCGGACTATGTGTCAGTTGATGTATCATCCCCTCGGCTCGTGGAGCGGACCCTCCGGAATGAGCTTGCTGTGTGCGGGAACCCTAGAGCTGGCTGCGACTGCGACGACGACGACGACGACTGTACAGAGATCCTCAGTGGATTCAACGGCGACGACTACAACACTCAGTGATCCTACGTGGATCCGTGCTACCGATCCTGTGTGGGTCAAATCCTATGTGGGTCAGCGCTCACTGGTCCTGTGTGGGCCAGCGCCTATAGATCCTATGTGGGTCTGATCCTGTGTGGGTCATTGCGGGGGTTAGTTACCTATCGATCCTGTGTGGGTCAGATCCTGTGTAGGACATTGTGGGGGTTAGTACCTATCGATCATCTGTGGATCCGATGGCTTAGATGAGTTAGTGGAAATATCTGATCATCTCTATCATCATACGAAGAAGTATACCTGTGTGAGCTAAATCTTGACTTGCTTTCCTAAGTGGATTACGTTATGCTATCCTGTGTGGGTTGGGTTGTGGTTTCCTTTGTGGACTTTGTTGTACTTGGGCTCGGACGTTGGAGCGAACTGGAATTGATGACTTAGGTATATGTATGGGCATATACCTAAGCAGTGTCAAGTGTTACTTCGTGATTGTATCTTTCCTTTGTGGATTATCCTTTGTGGATTCTGGGAGACCTTCGGGGGTCTCGGGGTCCCTACTGAGTAGCTTATACTCACCCCTTCACGGGATATGCCCGCACTATGTTGTGTTGGTTGCAGACGACGGACATCACTGATAGTGGTTGGGGCTTGCTGAGCAGGTCGGTACCTGGAGGTGGACCATTGGGTGGGATGTACTCGGAGGGGACGGCTGGACCCGAGGAGCTTTGGAGGCTATCTGTACCCACCCTTCAGGTGGGAATGCCAGTGGACGGCTCGAGGCTACGGCTTTACTTTCATTTGTTGTTTTCCCTTTCCAGTTGTACTTTACTTTTAGTTTGGGTTTGTATTCTGTCCCACTTACTTTTCCGCACTTACTGTTGTACCCAATTTTTACTTAGTGTTTACTTCTGCTTGCTTGCCCGGTGGTGTTTGTTGTTTACTTTACAAAGGCAATGCCTTCCCTTATTACCAGGAATTACGCCTTGGTGCTAGTCGCCAGCCCCTGGCCTATAGAAGGCGGGCTTGGGGTAGTCACGGCGCGGGCCCCGAGGATGGGTCGTGACAAATTGGTATCAGAGGTGTTCAGTTATACCGCAGAACTCAGTAATCTGATCTTTTATATGTGATGCAATAGTGTTAAGAGTATTTAGTGTGGTTATTAGTCCAAGGAGTCCAGTGTTGGTGCGGCGGCCGACGTATCCATACACCAGGACCCTGACTTCTGATTTCTGACATAATACGAGAAAACATTGATTTCATGTGTGTTTCATGTTTTTTTTGTGATTACATTGTGTCAGCTCACCAGGTATACTGTTTTAACCATGGCGCACCTGTTTCTTTTCAGGATGGCCCCACGATGGCAGCTAGCTAGGGTTCCGAGAGTAGTGTGTGACGATAGCCCACCGAGCAACGAGGCCTCGGAGCAGGGCCCTTTGACAGCAGAGGCACCGGCGGTAACTCTACCTGCCGAGCCACCGATGCTACTAGCCCCAGCCGCTGATGATGCACGTCGCCTTAGTGCACTGCATGAGTTTCAGCGCCAGCGACCACCCAGGTACCATGGGTAGACGGACCCCCAAGCACCCGAGGATTGGCTGGAGGCAGTTGTACGAGTTTTCAGGTTTTGTGAGGACACCAGCAGACCTCATGGTGATCCTCGTAGCAAGCCTGCTGCACGCGGTAGTAGGAAGACGGTGGAGCTTGTTGCTCCAGGTGCACGATGAGGCATCTCTCCTCTAGACGGACATTCAGAGCCTCTTCCTCTCAGAGTTCGTCCCAGCCACCCTCTGTGCGGTGCGCATCCAGGAGCTTCTACAGCTATGGCAGGGCAGCATGACAGTCTCCCAGTACTCGGTGATATTTACCGATCTCCCATGCTACTCGACAGACATGGTACGAGACCCATTCTTCCGTCCCGGACCGTTGAGGAGGGATTGTGGCATGATATCAGGGCATCGCTGATCTCCCTCAGCATTCCGACTCAGACAGGGGTACTGGAGCGAGCCCTTTTGATCGAGAGATTCCTTGCTGAGCCTCCATCAGCACCGAGACCTACTGCATGGTGGCACTTAGCAGAGTCTTCTGCAGCGGGCAGTCGACGGATGACTCATGGGTCCAGGTAGACCAGACCCTCAGGCAGACGACCTCAGGACACTAGCTCAGCAGTGTGGGGCACACAGCGTGGAGCCAGTCTTTCAAGAGGAAGACAGTCCTGCACATGCGGCGGGAAGGGCCACCTAGCTCGTGACTGCCCGAACCGCCATGCCGAAGAGCAGCAGACGGTTGAGGGGCCACCCAGGAAGAGGCAGAGGGTTGACCGTGGCGGTCTGTAGGGAGCAGGCGGACGAGGCAGAGGAGCTGGCCGAGTGGCAGGTGGTGGGAAATGCTTTGAGGCTCTACCACCACCCCCACCAGGAGGTCCACCCCAACCACAGGGAGCTGGCGGGCAGAGACATGCACAACTCCAGGTAGTGGAGGCCTACGCCCACGGCGCGCCCGAGATGATTCAAGGTACTATTTGTGTCTATTCCACCCTTGTTGCAGTTCTTATAGACACAGGAGCGAGTCATTCCTTCATAGCTGTTTCTCTTGTTTGGAGCTCGTAGATTCCGAAAGAGCCTTTGGCTCGATATATACGGCTGGATACTCCTACCGGAGTAGACTCGACGATTACGCACTGGTTCCGGTAGTGTGAGCATACTCTAGGAGGTGAGAGCATTGGTTGGGATCTTCTTGTAGCGGCGTCGAGGCCTTATGACGTCATTGTAAAGTCCCGTAAAATTCAAGGAAAATTTTTTTCTTAATTTTATTTGGTATTTTACAAGAACTCAGTTTCAGTATGCACTTGATTCCGAGGCCCGGTGTGCCCGGAATTTCTATCCGAAGTTTAGCTCAGGTACGTTCAGTGAACGAACAAGTGGGTTTTCCTATCTTTTGAACCGGTGCCCTGAATCGAATTCCGAGGGCACCGATGGAACGGCAGCGCTGGTTTTTTCTTAGGAACACCTGTTCCAGAGTTGCATTTTCACGATAGTTGATGATAAAAATTGTGGAAGTTTAATTTATAATTATTCTACAATTATTATTTTTACTCTAAGTGATTAATCCTTTGGATGGATGTTGGGAAACTACCCAACCTCCCTTGGGAGGTTATGAGGGTGGTGGCTCCCACATGAACCCCACCCCTTAATATCCTCTAAACCCCCTCAAATCCCATTTAATTTTTGTTAACTTATGATTATTAACTTATGGAATTAATGTGGTGTGTTAAATGGAAGTTTTTGAAATTCAAACTCTTGAAATTCAAAAGCCTTGTTGTGTTAATAAAATAAGTTGAGAACTTATTTTATTTGGGTTGGTGTTTATTTGTTTGAGAGCTTTTGAATAAAAATCTAAGGAAGTCTTGAGTTCTTCTTTCCCTTTGACGAAGAACGCGAAGAACGAACGATCTCCGACGTGGAGCGCTGAGCCCTCGGAGACTGTCTTCCGCGACACCGACCCGTGACACGACGTTCTTCTTCCATGACGTTCTTCTACCGCGAAGTCTCTTTCGCGACGGTTTTCCGCGACGAAATCTCCGTCAACGTCTTCGAATCCTTTCTTCTCGACGCCGACGTTCGTCATCTCTTTAATCAAGGTAGGGAATTTATTTTATTTAATTATTTTCGTTCATGATTCTAGTTTGTTATTCTTCGTGGATATACGACTAAATGTTATCATTTAATGAGAGAGGGTCGGACCGCACAAACACGGCCGACCCTCCTCATTATCCTTGTTTGATACTTTTTGGTTTGGACGGAATGGCATGGTGTCGTTGCACCACGCGGGAATCGCACGACAAGTAATTCGCGGGGCCGTCGCGCGGCGCCGTGAAGTTGAACAAGGATGCGACGTCGTCGCGCCGCGTTGAAGAAAACTGAAGACGCCATAGCGGAGGGGCGCGGTTCTGTCGCACCATGCCGGACGAATCAAGTCGTGGCCAGTTCCGGGCCACGGCGGAGCAGGGTGACCGGCGGCCGGTTCCGGGCTGCCGGTGTCGGTGATGGAGGAAGGACCGGCCGTCACCGGTCCTTGTCGGCAGAACCGGCCAGCCGGTGCGGGCTGGCCAGACAAAGGAGATCCTGGGGAATTAATTCCCCCAGCCGGCCAAATCAAACGACCCCCATCAATGGGGGCTGCGGTTACACCAGTGGGCAGGCGCCCGCCCCCCCTTTTCCAACGGCTCGGCCACTGGCCGAGCTGGCCAGCGTGCTGGGCGCGCTGTACCCAGGACGGGCCTGGCGGGGCCGTGCCGGGCCAGGTGGGGCCGCGCCGGTCCGGGGCGGGTCGACCCGGTTCGGGCCGACCGGGGGGTCTCGGGCCGGGTCGGTCCGGGCCCGAAACCCCCATTTTCGGACCATCTACGGTCGTTTTCCCATAACATGGGCTACGGACCTCCTTTCGATGCACCGTCAGTTGCGATGAGATCCTTGAATCGAGACGGTCATTTCGGTTTATCGCACTCAAGGTTTCGGAATACTTTGAGTTTTCCCGGGTTGGTTCGTACACAAAACCAAACGGGCCCTTGGAGCGGAAATGCTCATATCTTAAGCTCCAGACGTCCGAATGACGTGCCGTCAAATTCGTTGGTTTCCTCTTATTGAGACCGATCTTTTGACTTAATCCGCCCGAGGTTTGGATGTAGGTGGAGTACGGTCGGGTTGGTTTTGCCTTAAAAACCAACCGGGCCCCTAGGACGAAAAAGCCAATAACTCTCAGACCGAGCGTCTTATTGACGCGCCATCTGCGACGTTGAGTTCCTATTGACGATATGGAACTTTTGGATACATCAACTCTGGATTTTTTGTCAGTTGATGTATCAGCCTCTCAGCTCGTGGAGTGGACCCTCCCGAACGAGCTTGTAGTGTGCAGGAACCCTTGAGCTGGCTGCGAATGCTACTATGACTGCGACGACGGCTGTGCAGAGATCCTCTGTGGATTCGACGACGACGACTACATCACGCAGCGATCCTGTGTGGATCAATGCTATCGATCTTGTGTGGGTCCGATCCTGTGTGGGTCAGCGCTCAGCGGGTCTGTGTGAGCCAGCGCCTACATATCCTGTGTGGGTCCAATCTTGTGTGGGTCATTGCGGGGGTTAGTACCTATCGATCCTTTGTGGGTCCGACGACATAGATGGATCAGTGATCATCTCTCTCATCTTTCAAATAAGTATACCTGTATGAGCTGAATCATGTTTTCTTTCCTATGTGGATTGTGTTGTGCTATCTTGTGTGGATTACGTTTTTCTTTCCTGTGTGGAATATGTATGCTTTCCTGTGTGGACTGGGTTGTACTTGGGCTCAGAGGTTGGAGCATATTGGAAATGATAACTTAGGTATATGTATGGGAATATACCTAAGCAGTGTCGGATGTTACTTCGTGATTGTATCTTTCCTTTGTGGTTTATCATTTTTTGATTTTGGGAGACCTTCGGGGGTCTCGAGGTCTCTACTGAGTAGCTTATACACACCCCTGCACGGGCTATGCCCACACTACGTTGTGTTGGTTGCAGACGACGGAAAGCGCTGATCGTGGTGGAGGCTTGCGGAGCAGGACGATACCTAGAGGTGGACCACTGGGCGGGACGTACTCGGAGCGGTAGGCTGGACCGACGAGCAGTGGAGGCTTTCTGTACCCACACTTCAGGTGGGATTCCCTGTGGACAGCTCGTCGTTGCGGCTTTACCTTTCAGTTGTTGTTTTCCCTTTCGAGTTGTACTTTACTTTCAGTTTGGGTTTGTATACTGGCCCACTTACTTTTCCGCACTTACTCTTGTACCAGATTTTACTTAGTGTTTACTTCAACTGCTTGTTTACTCTCTGGTGTTAGTTTACTTTACAAAGGCAATGTCTTCCCTTTCACCAGGATTTACGCCTTGGTGCTAGTCGCCAGCCCCTGGCCTATGGAAGGAGGGCTTGGGGTAGTCACGACACGGCCCCGAGGACGGGTCGTGACAAATTGGTATCAGAGGAAGGTTCGATTCTACCGCAAACTCTGATCTTTTCTATGTGAAGTAATAGTGTTTAGCGTATTGGGTGTGGTTATCAGTCCAGGGAGTCCAGTGTTGGTGCGGCGGCCGACGTATCCGTACACCAGGACCTTGACTTCTGATTTCTGACATAACGCATGAAAACATTGTTTTCATGTGTGTTTCAAGTTTTCTTTGTGATTACTTTGTATCAGCTCACCAGGTATACTATTCTGACCATGGCGCACCTGTTTCCTTTTTAGGATGGCCCCACGATGGCAGCCTGCTAGGGTTCCGAGATTCGAGCGTGACGACAGCCCACCGAGCGACGAGGCCTCGGTGCAGGGCCCTTTGTCAGTAGTGGCACCAGCGGTAGCTCTACCCGCCGAGCCACCGATGCTTCCAGCACCAGCCACTGACGATGCTCGTCGCCTCAGTGCACTGCATGAGTTCCAGCGCCAGCGACTGCCCAGGTTCCGCGGGGAGACGGACCCCCAGGCAGCCGAGGACTGGCTGGAGGCGGTGGTGAGAGTTTTCAGGTTAGTGAGGACACCAGCAGACCTCAGGGTGATCCTCGCAGCGAGCCTACTGCACACAGCAGCAGGCAGATGGTGGAGCATGATTCTCCAGGTGCATGATGAGGCATCTCTTCTCTAGACAGACTTTGAGAGACTCTTCTGCTCGGAGTTCGTCCCAGCCACCCTCCGTGCGGTGCGCATCCAGGAGCTTCTTCAGCTGCGGCAGGGCAGCATGACGGTCTCCCAGTACTCGGCGAGATTTACCGATCTCTCGCACTACTCTACGGACATAGTACTGGACCAATTCTTCCGGGCCCGGACCTTTGAGGAGGGATTGAGACACGAGATCAGGGCATCGCTGATCTCCCTTAGCATTCCGACTCAGACAGAAGTACTGGAGCGAGCCCTTTTGATTGAGATCTTTCATGCGGAGTCTTCACCAGCGCCGAGACCCACCGTAGGGCGGCACGTAGCAGAGTCTTCTGCAGTAGGCAGTCGACGGATGACTCATGGGTCCAGGCAGACCAAACCCTCATGAAGACGACCTCAGGACACTGGCTCAGTAGTGCGGGGCACACAACGCGGAGCCAGTCTTTAGAGAGGCAGGCAGTGCTACTCATCCGGGGGGCAGGGCCACATGGCTCGTGATTGCCCGACCCGCCATGCCGAGGAGCAGCAGACGGTTGAGGGACCACCGAGGAAGAGGTAGAGAGTCAACCGTGGTGGTCCGTAGGGAGCAGGCAGACGAGGTAGAGGATCTGGACGAGCACCGGGTGGTGGGCGACGCTTTGAGGCTCTACCACCACCACCACCAGGAGGTCCACCCCGACCACAGGGAGCTGGTGGGCAGAGATAGGCACAGCTCCAGGCAGCAGAGGCCTACGACCACGGTGCGCCCGGGATGATTCGAGGTACTATCTATGTCTATTCCACCCTTTCTGCAGTTCTTATAGACACAGGAGCGAGTCACTCTTTCATACCTGTTTCCCTTGTTCGGAGGTCGGAGATTCCGACAAAGCCGTTGGCTCGTTCCTTACGGCTAGAGACTCCTACGGGAGAAGACTCGACGATTACGCACAGGTTCCAGTAGTGTGAGCTTACTCTAGGAGGCGAGAGCGTCAGCTGGGATCTTATTGTAGCTGCGTCGAGGCCTTACAACATCATCTTGGTCATGGATTGGTTGTCTACATTACATGCATAGATTGACTGTATTAGGCACAAGGTGCGATGTGTACGCACCGACGGGAGCAGGTTCACCTTCACCGGAGAGAAGGGAGCCTTCGCAGCATAGGATGGACTTCCGAAGAGGAGAGGAAAACCCATCACTCATCAGTTGGCTAGCCTCATCCTAGGAGTAGATGACGTGCGAAGTCGTGGTTTTCCTGCAGTGGTGGATCAGTCTGCGGGAATTTTCCCTGACAATGTTCCAAGGCATCCTCCTCGTAGAGAGGTAGACTTTTATATTGACCTGTACCCCGGGATAGCCCCTATATCAACTCCACCATATCCAATGGACCCCGCCGAGTTTCGAGATCTACGGGTACAGTTGGAGGACTTGCAATGAAAGGGATTCATCCGACCCAGTGTTTCGCCCTAGGCTTCCCCGATATTGTTCGCCAAGAAGGCGGACGGGAGCTTGCGACTTTGTGTCGACTATCGTCACCTGAACCAGGTGATAGTGAGGAACAAGTATCCGCTACCGAGGATTGATGACCTCTTCGATCGGCTCAAGGAAGAAAAGTGGTTCTCGATGATAGACCTCAGGTCAGGCTATCATTAGCTCAGAGTTCGAGATGAGGACGTGCAGAAGACGACCTTCAGATGTCGGTATGGCCACTCTGAGTTCTTTGTTATGTCTTTCAGAATAACAAATTCTCCAACAGTGTTCATGGCCCTCATGAACAGGATCTTCCAACCATACCTCCATCGATTTGTCTTGGTCTTTATCGAAGACATTTTGATATACTCGACGACTGAGGAGGAGCACGCCTACCACTTGTGGGTTGTACTAGACACACTCCGAGAACACCAGCTTTATGGTAAGCTCTCGAAGTGCTAGTTCTGGATATGTGAGGTCCACTTCTTGGGACACGTCATCTCTGAGGCGGGAGTTGCAGTGGATCCTGTGAAGATCGAGGTAGTGCTAGCTTGGGAGCCACCCAGGAGCGTGACGGAGGTGCGGAGTTTCTTGGGTCTAGCTGGATACTACCGGAGATTTGTGCCAGACTTCTCCAGAGTTTCGGAACCACTCTCAGCTTTGACGAAGAAGGGGAAACCCTTCGTGTGGTCAGACAGATGTTAGCAGAGCTTCCAGGAGCTGAGACAGAGATTGACCAACGCGTCTATCTTGAGGTTGCCTAAGGAGGAAGTAGGGTACTTAGTCTACTGCGATGCATCAGGGACCGGACTCCGATGTGTCCTAATTCAGGAGTGGTAAGTGATCACCTTTGTGTCACGTTAGTTGAGGCCGCATGTGCAAAACTACGCTACCCATGACCTGGAGTTTGCAGCAGTGTTTTTCGCTCTGAAGACATGGCGACACTATCTGATGGGCGAGCGCTTTACAGTCTTTTCTGACCATCAGAGTCTCAGATACATATTCTCTCAGAAGGATCTGAATCTGAGACAGCAGCAATGGATCAAGTTCCTCCAGGACTATGACTTTGAAATAGTCTGTACTCTTGGGAAGGGGAACGTGGTAGCTGATGCTCTCAGTAGGAGGATGGGCATTCAGCTACTTGAGGAGGCGACATAGAAGATAGCCTCTTTGCAGATATCCTTCGTGGATAGAGATGGAGTAGCCTTCCTTCAGTCTCTCACAGTTACTCCTCCATTACTGTAGCGGGTCAGAGAAGCACAGCATGGGGACACTGACTGTGAGACGTGGCGTGCATAGATATCCTCAGGATAGGCACTTGATGTTTTCTCCTTTGGAGCAGAGCACGACATCCTTTTCAGAGGACGTACCTTGGTACCCGTATCTTTACGAGAGGAGGTGCTTAGAGAGTTACACACTTCTCCCTTGGCGGTACATCCTGGAGTGGCGAAGATGTATTAGGACCTCAGATGATAGCACTAGTGGCCGGGCATGAAGAATTTTGTGTCTGAGTTCGTTTCTCGATGCCTCACCTGCCAGTAGGTGAACGCTGAGCACCAGGTACCATTATGCTTGGTACAACCCTTAGAGGTCTCGAAGTGGAAGTGGGACGGGATATCTATGGACTTCGTGACTGGACTTCCACGCACTTCCAGAGGTCACGACTCCATTTGGGTGATTGTCGACCAACTCACCAAGTCGGCTCACTTCTTACCCATCAGAGATCAGGGATCAGTGGATAGATTGGGGCGTCTCTACGTTCATGAGATTGTACGGCTTCACGGTGTTCCATCATCTATTTTCTCCGATCGAGATGCTCGCTTTACTTCCCGGCTTTTGAAGGGGTTGCAGGAGGCGTTCGGGACGCAGCTACGTCTGAGCAAGGCCTTTCACCCTCAGACGGATGGTCAGACGGAGAGGACCATTCAGACTCTCGAGGACATGCTCCGCGGATGTGTCCTCGTCTTTGGTCGTGGCTGGAAGGACCACCTACCCTTGGTGGAGTTCGCGTACAACAACAGCTACCACTCCACCATCGGGATGACACCATACGAGGCGTTGTACGACAGACCATGCAGATCTCCTTTGTGCTGGACAGACCCTGGGGACTCAGCACTTTTGGGACCAGAGATGGTCCGGGCCATGACAGAGAAGGTCCAGGTCATCCAGGAGCAGATGAGGACAGCTCAGAGCCGGCAGAAGTCTTATGTTGACAAGAGGCAGAGGCCACTAGAGTTCTAGGATGGCAACCACGTCTTCTTGCGTGTCTCACCATGACGTGGAATACGAAGATTTGGCCGAGGCGGAAAGTTGTCTCCACGCTTCATCGGACCATTCCAGGTCCTCAACAGGATTGGCGAGGTGGCTTATCGCCTGGCTCTACCACCTTAGTTGCACCGGGTGCACGATGTCTTCCACGTATCTCAGCTGAGGAGATACGTGCACGACCCGACGCATATCATTGGCCATGTGGAGCATGACGTCGATGATGGGGTGACTTTTGCGGAGGTCCCAGTGGAGATTGAGGATCGACAGGAGTGGGTCCTAAATGGACGGTCGATTCCTCTAGTGCGCATCAGATGGCCGCACGAGAATCTCCAGGAGAGAACATGGGAGCGGGAGGCTCAGATGCGTGCTCAGTACCCTCATTTATTTCGCTAGTTTTCGATGTACCTTTACGGGGACGTAAAGCCCTGAGGTGGGAGTAATGTAAAGACCCGTAAAATTCAAGGAAATTTTTTTTCTTAATTTTCTTTATGATTTTACAAGAATGCAATTTCGGACGGCTCTTGATTCTGAGGCCCGGTGTGCCCGGAATTTCTATCCGAAGTTTATCTCGGGTACGTTCAGTGAATGAACGAGCGGGTTTTACTATCTTTTGAACTGGTGCCCCGAATCGAATTCCGAGGGCACCGACGGAACCGCAGCGCCGGTTTTTGCTTAGGAACACCTGTTCCAAAGTTTCGTTTTCATGGGAGTCGATGATAAAAATTGTGGAAGTTTAATTTATAATTATTCTACAATTTTTATTTTTACTCTAAGTGATTAATCCTCAGGATGAAAGTTGGGTACCTACCCAACCTCTCTTGGGAGGTTATGAGGGTGGTGGGGCCCACACGAACCCCACCCCTTCATATCCTCTAAACCCCCTCAACTCTCATTTAATATTTGATAACTTAAGATTATTAACTTATGGAATTAATGTGGTGAGTTAAATGGAGGTTTTTGAAATTCAAACTCTTTAATTTCAAAAGCCTTTTTGTGTTAATAAAATAAGTTGAGAACTTATTTTATTTGGGTTGGTTTTTAGTTGTTTGAGAGATTTTGGAGAAAAAGCTAAGGAAGTCTTGAGTTCTTCTTTCCCTTTGATGAAGAACGTGAAGAACAGACGATCTCCGACGTGGAGCGCTGAGCCCTCGGAGACCGTCTTCCGCGACACCAACCCGCAACACGACGTTCTTCTTCCAAGACGTTCTTCTTCTGTGACGTCTCTTCTACAACGGTTTTCTGCAACGAAATCTCTGTCAACGTCTTCAAATACTCACTTCGCGACGCCGACGTTCGTCATCTCTATAATCAAGGTAGGGGATTTATTTTATTTAATTATTTCCGTACATGATTCTAGTTTGTCGTTCTTCGTGGATATACGACTAAATGTTATTCTTTAACGAGATGGGGCCGGACCACACAAACACGGCTAACCCTCCTCTTTATCCTTGTTTGATACATTGTGGTTTGGATGGAATGGGGTGGTGCCGTCACACCACGCGGGAATCGCACGACCAGAAATTCACGGCACCATCGTGCCGCGTCGTGAAGTTGAACAAGTCCGCGACGACGTCGCGCCGCTTCGAAGAAAATCGAAGACGTAGCAGCGGAGGGGTGCGGTTTCATCGCACCGCGCCAGACGAATCAAGCCGTGGCTAGTTCCAGGCCGCGGCGGATCAGGGTGACCGACGGCTGGTTCCAGGCCGCTGGTGTCGGCGATGGAGGAAGGACCGGCCGTCACCGGTCCTTGTCGTCAGAACCGGTCGGCCGGTGCAGTCTTTCCGGACAAAGGAGAGCTGGGGGAATTAATTCCCCCAGTCATCCAAATCAAACGGCCCCCATCATTGGGGGGACACGGTTACACCAGGGGGGCAAGCGCCCCCCCTTCCAAAGGCCCGGCCACTGGCCGAGCCGGCCAGCGCGCTGGGCGCGCTCTGCCCAGGCCGGGCCGGGCTGTGCCGGGCCGGGCCGCGCCCCGCCGGGCCGACCCGGACCCGGGGCGGGTCGACCCGGTTCGGGCCGACCGGGGGGTCTCCGGCCGGGTCGTTCCGGGCCCGAAACCCCCGTTTTCGGACCGTCTACGGTCTTTTGCCCATAACATGGGCTACATACCTCCTTTCGACGCACCGTCAATTGAGATGTGATCCTTGAATCGAGACGGTCGTTTCGGTTTATCGCACTCAAGGTTTCGGAATACTTTGAGTCCAGCCGGGTTGGTTCGTACACAAAACCAACCGGGCCCTCGGAGCGGAAATGCTCATATCATAAGCTCTGGACGTCCGAATGACGGGCCATCGAATTTGTTGGATTCCTCCTAGTGAGGCGGATCTTTTGGCTTACTCCACCCGAGGTTTGGACGCAGGTGGAGTACGGTCGGGTTGGTTTTTCCTTAAAAACCAACCGGGCCCATGGGATGAAAAAGCCAATAACTCTCAGACCAGGCGTATGATTGACGCGCCATCTGAAAAGTTGAGTTCCTGTTGACGATACAGAACTTTTGGATACATCAAGTCTGGAATATGTTTCAGTTGATGTATCAGCCTCTTGGCTCGTGGAGCGGACCCTCCCGAACGAGCTTGCTGTGTGCGGGAACCCTAGAGCTGGCTGCGTCTACTACTGTGACTGCGACGACGGCTGTGCAGAGATCCTCAGTGGATTCGAAGACGACCACTACAGCACTCAGCGATCCTGTGTGGATAAGTGCTATCAATCCTGTGTGGGTCTGATCCGGTGTGGGTCAGCGCTCAGCGGTTTTGTGTGAGCCAGCGCCTACAGATCCTGTGTGGGTCCGATCCTCTGTGGGTCATTGCGGGGGTTAGTACTTATCGATCCTTTGTGGGTCCGATGACTTAGATGGATCAGTGATCATCTCTATCATCTTTCGAAGAAGTATACCTATGTGAGCTGAATCCTGTTTGCTTTCCTGTGTGGATTGTGTTGTGATATCCTGTGAGGATTACGTTTTGCTTTCCTATTTGGAATACATATGCTTTCCTATGTAGACTGGGTTGTACTTGGGCTCGGAGGTTGGAGCATATTGGAAATGGTAACTTAGGTATATGTATGGGCATATACCTAAGTAGTGCCGGATGTTACTTCGTGATTGTATCTTTCCTTTGTGGTTTATCCTTTGTGGATTTTGGGAGTCCTTCGGGGGTCGGGTCCCTACTGAGTATCTTATACCCACCACTGCACGGGCTATGCCCGCACTAAGTTGTGTTGGTTGCAGACGACAGACAGTGTTGATCGTGGTGGAGGCTTGCGGAGCAGGACGATACCTGGAGGTGGACCACTGGGCGGGACGTACTCGGAGCGGTAGGCTGGACCGAGGAGAAGGGGAGGCTTTTTGTACCCACCCTTCAGGTGTGATTCCCAATGGAAATCTCGCCGTTGCGGATTTACCTTTCAGTTTCTGTTTTCCATTTCGAGTTGTACTTTACTTTTAGTTTGGGTTTGTATACTGGCCCACTTAGTTTTCCGCACTTACTCTTGTTCCAGCTTTTACTTAGTCTTTACTTATACTGCTTGTTTACTCTGTGGTGTTAGTTTACTTTAGAAATGAAATTCCTTCCCTTTCACCGGGATTTACACCTTGGTGCTAGTCGCCCGCCCCTGGCCTATGGAATGCGGGCTTGGGGTAGTCACGACACGGGCCCTGAGGACGGGTCATGACAAATTGGTATCAGAGGGAGGTTCGGTTCTACCATGAACTCTAATCTTTTCTATGTGAATCAATAGTGTTTAGCGTATTGGATGTTGTTATCAGTCCAGGGAGTCTAGTGTTGGTGCGGCGGCCGACGTATCCATACACAAAGACCTTGACTTCTGATTTCTGACTTAATGCACAAAAACATTGATTGCATGTGTGTTTCATGTTTTCTTTGTGATTACTTTGTATCAGCTCACCAGGTATACTGTTCTGACCATGGGGCACCTGTTTCCTTTTCAAGATGGCCCCACGACGGCAGCTAGCTAGGGTTCCGAGAGTGGAGCGTGACGACAGCCCACTGAGTGACGAGGCCTCGGTGCAGGCCCCTTTGTCAGTAGTGGCACCGGCGGTAGCTCTACCCGCCGAGCCACTGATGCTTCCAGCACCAGCCGCTGACGATGCACGTTGCCTCAGTGCACTGAATGAGTTCCAGCGCCAGCGACCGCCCAGGTTCCATTGGGAGACGGACCCCCAGGCATCCGAAGACTGGCTGGGGGCGGTGGTGAGAGTTTTCAGGTTAGTGAGGACACTAGCAGACCTCATGGTGATCCTCGCAACGAGCCTACTACACACAGCAACAGGCAGATGGTGAAGCTTGATTCTCCAGGTGCATGATGAGGCATCTCTTCTCTGGACAGACTTTGAGAGCCTCTTCCACTCGGAGTTCGTCCCAGCCACCACTCTATGCGGTGCGCATCCAGGAGATTCTTCAGCTGCGGTAGGGTAGCATAACGGTCGCCCAGTACTAGGCGAGATTTACCGATCTCTCGTGCTACTCTACGGACATAGTACGGGACCCATTCATCCGGGCCCGGACCTTTTAGAAGGGATTGAGACACGAGATCGGGGAATCACTGATCTCCCTCAGCATTCCGACTCAGACAGGAGTACTGGAAAGAGCCCTTTTGATTGATAACTTTCTTGTTGAGTCTGCACCAGCGCCGAGACCCACCGCAGGGTGGCACGTAGCAGAGTCTTCTACAGAAGGCAGTCGATGGATGACTCATGGGTCCAGGCAGACCAGACCCTCAGGCAGACGAACTCAGGACACTCGCTCAGCAGTGCGGGGAACACAACGCGGAGCCAGTCTTTGGAGAGGCAGGCAGTACTACTCAAACGGCGGGGAGGGCCACATGGCTCGTGATTGCCCGACCCGCCGTGCCAAGGAGAAGCAGACGGTTGAGGGACCACCGAGGCAGAGGAAGAAGGTCGACCGTGTTGGTCCGCAGGGAGCAGGCGGATGAGGCAGAGGAGCTGGCCGAGCACCGGGTGGTGGGAGACGCTTTGAGGCTCTACCACCACCACCACCACGAGGAGGTCCACCCAGACCACAGGGAGCTGGCAGGATGAGACAGACCCAGCTCTAGGCCGGAGAGGCCTACGACCACGGCCCTCCTGAGATGATTCGAGGTACTATCTGTGTCTATTCCACCCTTGCTGTAGTTCTTATAGACAGAGGAGAGAGTCACTCTTTCATAGCCACTGCCCTTGTTCGGAGCTCGGAGATTCCGACAGAGCTGTTGGCTCGATCCTTACGGCTAGAGACTCCTACGGGAGAAGACTCGACGATTACACACTGGTACCGGTAGTGTGAGCTTACTCTAGGAGGAGAGAGCTTCAGCTGGGATCTTCTTGTAGCAGCGTCAAGGCCTTACGACGTCATCTTGGGCATGGATTGGTTGTCTACATTCCATACACAGATTGACTGTATTAGGCTCAAGGTGTGATGTGTACGCACCGACGGGAGCAGGTTCACCTTCAACGGCAAGAAGGGATCCTTCGCAGCACAGGATGGAATTCCGCATAGGAGAGGACAACCCATCACTCATCAGTTGGCTGGCCTCATCCTAGGATCAGTTGACTTGCGGAGTCCTGGTTTTCCTGCATTGGTGGATCAGTATGCGAATGTTTTCCCCGACGACGTTCTAGGGCTACCTCCTCGCAGAGAGGTAGACTTTTATATTGAACTGTACCCCGGGACAACCCCGATATCGACTCCAGCATATAATATGGCCCCTGCTGAGCTTCGAGAGCTGTGGGTACAGTTGGAGGTCTTTCAAGGAAAGGGATTCATCTGACCTCGTGTTTCACCCTGGGCTTCCCCGATATTATTCACCAAGAAGGCGGACGGGAGCTTGCGACTTTGTGTCGACTATCGTCGCCTGAACTATGTGACAGTGAGGAACAAGTATCCGCTACCGAGGATTGATGACCTCTTCGAGCAGCTCAAGGGAGCATGGTGGTTCTCGAAGATAGACCTCAGGTCAGGCTATCATTAGCTCAGAGTTCGAGACGAGGACGTGAAGAAGACGGACTTCAGATGTTGGTATGGCCACTATGAGTTCTTGGTTATGCCTTTTGGCGTAGCCAATGCTCCAGCAGTGTTCATGGCCATCATGAACAGGATCCTCCAACCATACCTAGATCTATTTGTCGTGGTCTTCATCGACGACATTTTGATATACTCGACAACTGAGGAGGAGCACGCCTACCACTTGCGGGTTGTACTAGACACACTCTGAGAGCACCCGTTTAATGGTAAGCTCTCAAAGTGCCAGTTCTGGATACGTGAGGTCCACTTCTTGGGACACATCATCTCTGAGGTGGGAGTTGCAGTGGATCCTACGAAGATCGAGGCAGTGCTAGCTTGGGAGCAACCCAGGAGCGTGATGGAGGTGCATAGTTTCTTGGGTCCAGTTTGATACTACCAGATATTTGTGCCAGACATCTCCAGAGTTACGGCACCACTCTCAGCTTTAACGAAGAAGGGGAAACCCTTTGTGTGGTCAGATAGATGTCAGCAGAGCTTCTAGGAGCTGAGACAGAGATTGACTAGCGCACCTATCTTGTGGTTTCCTGAGGAGGGAGTAGGGTACGTAGTCTACTGCGATGCATCCAGGACCGGATTCGGATGTGTCCTGATGAAGGAGAGGGCATTGATCTCCTTTAGATCACATCATTTGAGGCCGCATGAGAAGAATTACGATACCCCTGACCTGGAGTTAGAAGTAGTGGTTTTCTCTCTGAAGACATGGCGACACTATCTGATGGGCGAGCGCTTTATAGTCTTTTCTGACCATCAGAGTCTCAGATAAATCTTCTCTCAGATGGATCTGAATCTGAGACAGCGGAAATGGCTCGAGTTCCTCTAGGACTATGACTTTGCGATAGTCTATAATCCTGGTAAGGGGAACGTGATAGTCGATGCTCTCATTAGGAGGACGTGCATTCAGCTACTTGAGGAGGCGACAGAGCAGATAGCCTCTTTGTAGATATCCTTCATGGATAGAGATAGAGCAGCCTTCCTTCAGTCTCTCATAGTCAGTCCTCCACTACTGCAGCGGGTCAGAGAGGCACAACATGGGGACACTGACTGTGAGACGTAGAGTGCACAGATATCCTTAGGACAGGCACCTGATGGTTTCTCCTTTGGAGCAGAGCACGACATCCTTTTCAGAGGAAGTAGCTTGGTACCTTTCTCTTTATGAGAGGAGGTGCTGAGAGAGTTTCACACTTCTCCCTTGGTGGTACATCCTGGAGTGGCAAAGATGTACCAGGACCTCAGACGACAGCACTGGTGGCCGGGCATGAAGAAGGTTGTGGCTGAGTTTGTTTCTCAATGCCTCACCTGCCAGTAGGTGAAGGCTGAGCACCAGGTACCAGCAGGCTTGGTACAGCCCTTAGAGGTCCCGGAGTGGAAGTGGGACGGGATATCTATGGACTTCATGACTGGACTTCCACGCACTTCCAGAGGTCATGACTCCATTTGGGGGATTGTCGACTGACTCACCTAGTCGGCTCACTTCTTACCCATCAGAGAGCAGGGCTCAGTGGAGAGCTTGGGGCATCTCTACGTTCAGTAGATTGTACGGCTTCACGGTGTGCCATCATCTATCATCTCCGATCAAGATGCTCGCTTTACTTCCCGTCTTTGGAAGGGTTGCAGGAGGCGTTCGTGACGCAGCTACGTCTGAGCACGACCCTTCACCCTCAAACGGATGTTCATACGGAGAGGACCATTCAGAATCTTGAGGACATGCTCCGCGCATGTGTCCGTGACTTTGGACGCAGCTGGGAGGACCACCTACCCTTGGTGGAGTTCGCGTACAACAACAGCTACCACTCCACCATCGGGATGGCACCATACGAGGCATTGTACGAAAAACCTTGAATATCTCCTTTGTGCTGGACAGACCTAGGGGAGTTAGCACTTGTGGAACCAAAGATGGTCCAGGCCATGACAGACAAGGTCCAGGTAATCTAGGAGCGTATGAGGACAGCTCAGAGCCGGCAGAAGTCTTATGCTGACAGGAGGCGGAGGCCACTAGAGTTCGAGGATGGCGACCACGTCTTCTTGCGTGTCCCACCACGACGTGGAATACAGAGATTTGGCCGAGGCAGAAAGTTGTCTCCATGCTTCATCGGACCATTCCAGGTCCTCAGTAGGATTGGCGAGATGGCTTATCGCCTGGCTCTACCACCTCAGTTGCACCGGGTGCACGACCTCTTCCACGTATCTCAGCTGAGGAGATACGTGCACGACCCGACGCATATCATTGACCATGGGGAGCTTGACGTCGATGATGGGGCGACTTTTGCAGAGGTCCCAGTGGAGATCGAGGATTGAAAGGAGTGGGTCCTACGTGGACGGTCTATTCCTCTAGTGCGCATCAGATGGTAGCACGTGAATCTCCAAGAGGGCACTTCGGAGCGGGAGGCTAAGATGCGTGCTCAGTACCCTCATTTGTTTCCCTAGTTTTCAATGTTCCTTTACGGGGATGTAAATCCCTGAGGTGGGAGTAATGTAAAGTCCCGTAAAATAAATGAATTTTTTTTTATTAATTTTCTTTGAGATTTTATAAGAACGTAGTTTCAGATGGCACTTGATTTTGGGGCCCGGTGTGCCCGGAATTTCTATCCGAAGTTTAGCTTGGGTATGTTCGGTGAATGAACGAGTTGGATTTCCTATCTTTTGAACCGGTGCCCGGAATCAAATTCTGAGGGCACCGATGGAACCACATCGCCAATTTTTTCTTAGGAACACCTGTTCCGGAGTTTCGTTTTCACGAGAGTTGATGATAAAAATAGTGGAAGTTTAATTTATAATTATTCTAAAATTTTTCTTTTTACTTTAAGTGATTAATCCTTTGGATGGGAGTTGGGTAACTACCCAACCTCCCTTGGGAGGTTATGAGGGTGGTGGGGCCCACACGAACCCCACCCCTTCACATCCTATAAACCCCCTCAACTCCCATTTAATTTTTGATAACTTATGATTATTAAATTATGGAATTAATGTGGTGAGTTAAATGGATGTTTTTGAAATTAAAACTCTTGAATTTCAAAAGCCTTGTTGTGTTAATAAAATAAGCTGAGAACTTATTTTATTTGGGTTGGTTTTTAGTTGTTTGAGAGCTTTTAGAGAAAAAGATAAGGAAGTCTTGAGTTCTTCTTTACCTTTGACGAAGAATGCGAAGAACGAACGATCTCCAATGTGGGGCGCCGAGCCCTCGGAGACCGTCTCCCGCGACACCGACCTATGACACGACGTTCTTCTTCCACGACGTTCTTCTTCTGCGACGTCTCTTCCGGGACGGTTTTCCGTGACGAAATCTCTGTCAACATCTTCGAATCCTCTCTTCACGACGCCGACGTTCGTCATCTCTTTAATCAAGGTAGGGGATTTATTTTATTTAATTATTTCCGTTCCTGATTCTAGTTTGTCATTATTCGTGGATATACGACTAAATGTTATCGTTTAACGAGAGGGTCCCGGACCGCACAAACATGGCTGACCCTCCTCTTTTTCCTTGTTTCATACTTTGTGGTTTAGAAGGAATGGCATGATGTCGTCGCACCATGCGAGAATCGCACGACAAGTAATTCGTGGTGCCATCGCACCACACCGTGAAGTTGAACAAGGAGGTGAAACGGTCGCGCCGCGTCGAAGATAACTGAAGACGTCGCGGCCGGAGCGGGGCCGTGGAAGAGGGGCACGGTGCCGTCACACCGCGCAGGACGAATCAAGCCGGGGCCAGTTCCGGGCCGCGGCGGAGCAGGGTGACCGGCGGCCGGTTCCGGGCCGCCGGTGTCGACGATGGAGGAAGGATCGGTCGTCGCCGGTCCTTGTCGGCAGAACCGGCCGGCCAGTGTGGGCTGGCCAGAAAAAGGAGATCTGGGGGAATTAATTCCCCCGACCGGCCTAATAAAACGGCCCCCATCAATGCGGGGTCGCGGTTACACCAGGGGGGCAGGCACCCCCCCCCCTTTTCCAACGGCTCGACCACTGGTCGAGATGGCCAGCGCGCTGGGCGCGCTGTGCCCAGGCCGGGTCGCGCCCAGATCGGGCCGGGCCGGGCTGGGCCACACCCATCCAAGCCGACCCAGATCCGGGGCGGTTCGACCCGGTTCGGGCCGACCGGGGGGTCTGGGCCGGGTCGGTCCGGGCCCGAAACTTCCGTTTTCGGACCGTCTACGATCTTTTTCCCATAACATGGGCTACGGACCTCCTTTCGATGCACCTTCAGTTGCAATGCGATCCTTGAATCGAGACGGTCGTTTCAGTTTATCGCACTCAAGGTTTTGGAATACTTTGAGTTCAGCCGGGTTGGTTCGTACACGAAACCAACCGGGCCCTCGGAACAGAAATGCTCATATCTTAAGCTCCGGACGTCCGAATGATGTGTCGTCGACTTTGTTGGTTTCCTCTTAGTGAGACGAATATTTTGGCTTACTCCACCCGAGGTTTGGATGCAGGTGGAGTACGGTCGGGTTGGTTTTTCCTTAAAAACAAACCGGGCCCCTGGGACGAAAAAGTCAATAACTCTCAGACTGGGCGTCCGATTGACGCGCCGTCTGCGATGTTGAGTTCCGGTTGACGATATAGAACTTTTGGATACATCAAATCTGGACTATGTGTCAGTTGATGTATCAGCCTCTCAGCTCGTGGAGCAGACCCTCCCGAACGAGCTTGCTGTGTGCGGGAACCCTAGAGCTGGTTGCGACTGCTACTCTGACTGCGACGACGACTGTGCAGAGATCCTCAGTGGATTCGACGATGACGACTACAACACTCAGCGATCCTGTGTGGATCAGTGCTATCGATCCTGTGTGGGTCCGATCCTGTGTGGGTCAGCACTCAGCGGTTCTGTGTGAGCCAGCGCCTACAGATCCTGTGTGGGTCTGATCCTATGTGGGTCATTGCGGGGGTTAGTACCTATAAATCCTTTGTGGGTCCGACGACTTAGATGGATCAGTGATCATCTCTATCGTCTTTTGAAGAAGTATACCTGTGTGAGCTGAATCCTGTTTGCTTTCCTGTGTGGATTGAGTTGTGCTATCCTGTGTGGATTACGTTTTGCTTTCCTGTGTGGAATACGTATGCTTTCCTGTGTGGAATGGGTTGTACTTGGGCTCGGAGGTTGGAGCGTATTGGAAATGATCACTTAGGTGTATGTATGGGCATATACCTAAGTAGTGTCGGATGTTACTTCGTGATTGAATCTTTACTTTTTGGTTTATCCTTTGTGGATTTTGGGAGACCTTCAGGGGTCTCGGGGTCCCTAGTGAGTAGCGTATTACTCACCTCTACTCGGGCTATGCCCGCACTACGTTGTGTTGGTTGTAGATGACGGACATCGCTGATCGTGGTGGAGGCTTACAGAGCAGGATGGTATCTGGAGGTGGACCACTGGGCGGGACGTACCCGGAGCAGTAGGCTGGACCGAGGAGCAGTGGAGGCTTTCTGTACCCACCCTTCCGGTAGGATTCCCAGTGGATAGCTCATCGTTGCGGCTTTACCTTTCAGTTGTTTTTTTCCCATTCGAGTTGTACTTTGCTTTCAGTTTGGGTTTGTATACTGGCCCACTTACTTTTCTGCACTTACTCTTGTACCAGCTTTTACTTAGTTTTTACTTCTACTTCTTGTTTACTCTGTGGTGTTAGTTTACTTTACAAAGGCAATGCCTTCCCTTTCACCGATATTTACGCCTTGGTGCTAGTCGCCAGCCCCTGGCCTATGGAAGGTGGGATTGGGGTAGTCACGGCACGGGCCCCGAGGACGGGTCGTGACAGTCATCTTGGGCATGGATTGGTTATCTACAGTCCATGCTCAGATTGACTTTTTTAGGTGCAACGCACGGTGTGTACGCCCCGACGGGAGACGGTTAACCTTCACCGGTGAGAAGGGAGCCTTCACAGCATAGGATGGACTCCCGCAGAGGAGAGGACAACCCATCACTCATCAGTTGGCTAGCCTCATCCTAGGAGAAGTTGACGTGCAGAGTCCTAGTTTTCCTGTAGTGGTGGATCAGTATGCGGACGTTTTCCCCGACAACGTTACAGGACTACCTCCTCGCAGAGAGGTAGACTTTTATATTGATCTGTACCCCGAGATAGCCCCGATATCCACCCCAGCATATCGTATGGATCCTTCCGAGCTTCGAGAGCTACGGGTACAGTTGGAGGACTTGCAGGGAAAGGGATTCATCTGACCCAGTGTTTCACCCTGGGTTTCCCTGATATTGTTCGCCAAGAAGGAGGACGGGAGCCTGCGTCTTTGTGTCAACTATCGTTGTCGGAACCATGTGACTGTGAGGAACAAGTATCCGCTACCGAGGATTGATGACCTATTCAATTAGCTCAAGGGAGCACGGTGGTTCTCAAAGATATACCTCAGGTCAGGCTATCATCAGCTCAGAGTTTGGCATGAGGACGTGAAGAAGATGGCCTTCAGATGTCGGTATGGCCTCCATGAGTTCTTGGTTATTCCATTCGGCGTAACCAATGCTCCAGCAGTGTTTATGTTTCTCATGAACAGGATCGTTCAGCCATACCTAGATCAATTTGTCGTGGTCTTAATCGAAGACATTTTGATATACTCGACCACTGAGGAGGAGCACGCCTACCACTTGTAGGTTGTACAAGACACACAACGAGAGCAAGAGATTTATGGAAATCTCTCGAAGTGTCAGTTTTGGATACGTGAGGTCCACTTCTTGGGACACGTCATCTCGACGGAGGGATTTGCAGTGGATCCTACAAAGATCAAGGAAGTGCTAGCTTGGGAGCCACCCAAGACCGTGACGGAGGTGCGGAGTTTCTTGGGAATAGCTGGATACTACCGGAGATTTCTGCCAGACTTCTCCAGAGTAGTGGCACCACTCTCAGCTTTGATGAAGAAGGGGAAACCCTTTGTGTGGTCAGAAAGATGTCAGCAGAGCTTTCAAGAGCTGAGACAGAGATTGACCAGCGCCCCAATCTTGAGGCTACCGGAGGAGGGGGTTGGGTATGTAGTATACTGTGACGCATCAGGGACTGGAATCGGATGTGTCCTGATGTAGGAGCGGGCCGTGATCGCCTATAGATCACGTCAGTTGAGGTAGCATGAGTAGAACTACGCTACCCATGACTTGGAGTTAGCAGCAGTGGTCTTCGCTCTGAAGACGTGGTGACACTATCTGATGGGTGAGCGCTTTACGGTCTATTCTGGCCATCAGAGTCTCAGGTACATCTTCTCTCAGAAGGACCTGAACCTGAGACAACAACGATGGATCGAGTTCCTCCAGGACTATGACTTTGAGATATTCTATACTACTGGTAAGGGGAACGTAGTAGCCGATGCTCTCAGTAGGAGGACGTGAATTCATCTACTTGGGGAGGCGACAGAGCAGCTAGCCGCTTTTTAGGTATCCTTAGTGGAAAAAGATGGAGCAGCCTTCCTTCAGTCACTCACAGTCACTCCTCCACTACTGCATGGGGTCAGAGAGGAACATAATGGGGACGCCAACTGTGAGACGCAGCGTGCATAGATATCCTCAGGACAGGAACCTGATGGTTTCTCTGAAAGAGGAGAGCACGATTTACTTTCCAGATGACGTACCTTGGTACCAGTTGCTTTACGAGAGGAGGTGCTGAGAGAGTTTCACACTTCCCATTTGGCAGTACATCCCGGAGTGGCGAAGATGTACCATGATCTCAGACGACAGCACTGGTGACCGGGCATGAAGAAGGTTGTGGAAGAGTTCGTTTCTTGATGCCTCATCTGCCAGCAGGTTAAGGCAGAGCACCATGTACCAGCAGGCTTGGTACAACCCTTGGAGGTCCCGAAGTGGAAGTGGGATGGCATATTTATGGACTTTGTGACTGGTCTTCCACGCACTTCCAGAGGGCACGACTCTATTTGGGTGATTTTCGACCAACTAACCCAGTCGGATCACTTCTTATCCATCAGAGAGCGGAGCTCAGTGGAGAGTTTTGGACATCTCTACGTTCAGAAGATTGTACGGCCTCACGGTGTGCCATCATCTATCGTCTCCGATCAAAATGCTCGCTTTACTTCCTGGATTGGGAAGGGGTTACAGGTGGCATTCAGGACGAAGCTACGTCTGAGTACTGCCTTTCACCCTCATACAGATGGTCAGATAGAGAGGACCATTCAAACTCTCGAGGACATGCTCTGCACATGTGTCCTCAACTTTGGTCGTAGTGGGGAGGACCACCTACCCTTGGTGGAGTTCTCATACAACAACTTATACCACTCCACCATCGGGATGGCACCATACGAGGCGTTGTACAGCCGACCTTGCAGATCACCGCTGTGCTGGAAAGAACCTAGGGAGTCAGTACTTGTCGGACCAGAGATGGTCCAGGCCACGAAAAAGAAGGTCCAAGTCATCCAGGAGCGGATGAGGACAGCTCAGAGCCAGCAGAAGTCTTATGCTGACAGGAGGCAGAGGCCACTAGAGTTCGAGGATGGTGACCAAGTCTTCTTGCGGGTCTCACCTTGACGTGGATTACAGAGATTTGGATGAGGCCACAAGTTGTCTCAACACTTCATCGGACCATTCTACGTCCTCAGCAGGATTGGCAAGGTGGCTTATCACCTAGCTCTACCACCTCAGTTGCACCGAGTGCACGACGTCTTCCACATATCTCAGCTGAGGAGATACGTGCACAACCCGACGCATATCATTGACCATGGGAATCTGGACGTTGATGATGGGGAGACTTTTGCGGAGGTCCCAGTGGAGATCGAAGATCGAAAAGTGCAGTTCCTACGTGGACGATCGATTCCTCTAGTGCGCATCAGATGGCAGCACGGGAACCTCCAGGAGAGCACTTGGGAGCGGGAGGCTTAGATATGTGCTCAGTACCCACATTTGTTTCCCTAGTTTTTGATGTATCTTTACGGGGATGTAAAGCCCGGAGGTGGGAGTGATGTAAAGACCCTAAAAATTCAGGGAAATTTTTTTTCTTAAATTTCTTGGGAATTTTACAAGAACTCTGTTTCTGACGGCACATAATTCCGAGGCCCGGTGTGCCCGAAATTATTTTTCCAAAGTTTAGCTCGGGTAGATTCAGTGAACGAATGAGTGGGTTTTTATAACATTTGAACCGGTGCTCGTAATCAAATTCCGAGGGCACAGATGGAATCGCAGCGCCGGTAATTTCATAGAGACATCTTTTCTGGAGTTGCGTTTTCTCGGGTGTGGTTTTTAATTTTTTGGGGTTAAGTTAAGAAATAAAATAAAAGTGGTGCAACCGGTTTTTATTTTATTTTTCATAACTTAAGCTAAGTGGATGATGTGGGACCCACAATATCCTACCCACTTGGTAGGATATTTGTGAGGTGGGTCCCACATGAGCCCCACCGTTTATTTTCTTCTAAGTAACGCACCCACACCCCCTTTTAATAAAGTCAACTCGTGCGTTTAATCTGGATATTAAAACGCCTCATTAATTGGGCGGTTTAAACTCCTCAATTAATTGTTCGTTTCGTTTCTTTTTGAAATTCAATCTTTGTTTTCTGTGTTAATAAACTAAGACAACTCTTATTTCATTTCTGTTGGAACTTGTTGCGTGGAGAGGATTTGGAGAAAAGCCTTCTTCTTCGACGAAGAACGCGAAGAACGTGAAGAACGCGCCGACCTCTGACGAAGAACGCAAAACCCTCAGAGATTGACTACGCGACGATTTGTACCGCAATGCCAGAAATACTTCTTCCGCGACTCCTGCGACGCTTCATCCGCGATGGTTATTTCTGCGATGAATCCTTTCTCAATGAATTCGATGAGGTAGGGGTTTGATTCAATTAAATCTTTGTGATTTATACCAAAGACATTTGTTTAAATATATGTCGGAAGACTTTTAAAACTGCTAACACGGTGGGTGTGGACCAACGAACAAGTACGAACCCACCGTCCCTTCGTTCTTGGTGTGCGGATAGGCGGGCGATGCTGAAGCAGGCCGCATGGGCGTTGTGAGGTCTTCACAGTGAAGAACCGGTCCCGGGTGGGCCGTTGGCGAAGACGGTAGGAAAATCCGACCACCGGAGCTCATCCGGTGGTCCGCAGAGCGACCCGCCGGCGCGCATCACCGGCACGGAGGCGCTGGCGGCAGGAGGCGGCGGCCGGCACCAGCCGGCCGCCGGGAGACAGCGGCGCCCGGTGCGTCCCCGGGAAGAGCCGCCGCTGCTGAAGTCGCTGCGGCAGGACGACAGTCCCGGGACCATGCGGGACTGGAGGAGGCGGGATGGGGAAACCGGCCGCATCCGTTGGCAAGGGGCGGCCCCCACGCGGGGCCGCGATTTCATCCATGGGGCTGTTCCAGCCCCATTTGTGCGACCGCGCGGCCCGCGCCAGCACGCCGGGCCGAGTCGCCCGGTCGGACCGCCAGGCTGGGCCGCGCACAGGCTGGGCCGGACCGCGCCCAGGCCGGGCCGGACCGGACCAGGGTCGGGTCGACCCGGATTGGGCTGACCCAGGGGGTACCGGGCTGGGTCGGACCGGGCCCGAACCCCCTAATACCGGAATTTTTTGGTCTGTTGCTCATAACATGGGCTACGGACCTCCGATCGACGCACTGTCAGCTGTTTAGAGATCCTTGGATCGAGACGGTCAATTTGGTATATTATACTCAAGGTTTCTAAGAAATATGGGTTCGGCAAGGTTGGTTCGTACACGAAACCAACTGAGCCCTCGGAGCGGAAACACTCATAACATGAGCTCCAGACGTCCGATTGACATGCCACTGGCTTTGATGGATTACTATAAGTGAGATAGACCTTTTGTCTTACTCTACTCGAGGTTTGGACACAGTTGGCGTATGGTCGGGTTGGTTTTGACTTAAAAACCAATCGGGCCCCTAGGACGAAAAAGCCAATAACTCTCAGACCGGGCGTCCGATTGACGCGCCGTCTGTGACGTTGAGTTCCTGTTGATGATACAGAACTTTTGGATACATCAACTTTGGAATATGTGTCAGTTGATGTATCAGCCCCTTGGCTCGTGGAGCGGACCCTCTCGAATGAGCTTGCTATGTACCGGAACCCTAGAGCTGGCTGTGACTGCGACGACGACGACGATGACTGTACAGAGATCCTCAGTGGATTCGACAGCGAAGACTACAACACTTAGTGATCCTACGTGGATCAGTGGTACTGATACTGTGTGGGTTAGATCTTGTGTGGGTCAGCGCTCAGTGGCCCTATGTGGGCCAGCGCCTACAGATCCTGTGTGGGTCCGATCCTGTGTGGGTCATTGCGGGGGTTAGTTACCCATCGATCATGTGTGGGTCAGATCCTATCTGGGTCATTTCGGGGGTTAGTACCTATCGATCCTGTGTGGATCCGAATACTTAGATGAATCAGTGGCAATATCTGATCATCTCTATCGTCATACGAAGAAGTATACCTGTGTGAGCTGAATCTTGACTTGCTTTCCTAAGAGGATTACGTTATGCTATCCTATGTGGGTTGGGTTGTGGTTTCTTGTGTGGACTGGGTGGTACTTGGGCTCGGACGTTGGAGCGAACTGGAATTGATGACTTAGCTATATGTATGGGAATATACCTAATCAATGTCAGGTGTTACTTCGTGATTGTATTTTTTCCTTTGTGGATTGTCCTTTGTGGATTCTGGGATACCTTCGGGGGTATCATGGTCCCTACTGAGTAGATTATACACACCCCTACACGGGCTATTCCCGTACTACGTTGTGTTGGTTGTAGACGAAGGGAAACGCTAATAGTGGTTGAGGCTTGCGGAGCAGGTCGATACCTGGAGGTGGACCACTGGGCGGGACGTACTCGGAGCGGACGGCTGGACCCGAGGAGCTATGGAGGCTATCTATACCCACCCTTCAGGTGGGAATTCTAGTGGATAGCTCAAGGCTGAGGCTTTACATTCAGTTTTTGTTTTCCCTTTCTAGTTGTACTTTACTTTCAGTTTGGGTTTGTATTCAAGCCCACTTACTTTTCCGCACTTACTATTATACCCAGTTTTTACTTAGTGTTTACTTCTTCTTTTTTGCTCTATGCTGTTTGTTGTTTACTTTACAAGGGAAATGCCTTCCCTTTTTAAGGGGAATTACGCCTTGGTGCTAGTCTCCAGCCCCTGGCCTATGGATGGCGGGCTTGTGGTAGTCACGGTGCGGTCCCCGAGGATGGTTCGTGACAATATTTTCCTATGATTAAGAAAATGGTTAGAAAAGAAAACCATTTTGAGACGAATAGAAAGATGTACTACAAAGATAAAGCTAAAAATGTTTGGAAATCTAATGACACTAGGACTACCCGTGGTGGTGACTCATCTGATGAAAAATCAGAGTATAAATCTTCTGCTCATAAGAATCTTGTTTTACTATCAAAATTACCTATTAAAAATACTTAAATAATGGATAAGGTACACAATGTCGAATCAATAACTTATTTTTTCTTAAATTCTAATTATAGTGATAATGAATATTATGAATCCTGAGAGGAATAATCTTCTTCTGATTAAGATAACACATCACCTACTTATGAATAAGTTTCATGGCTTTTTAAAATTCTTGATAATGAAAATACTAATGTCAAGAAAAAACTTGATAATGAAAATTATAGAATTTCTATTTTAACAAAAAAAGATTTAGTTCTTTCTAATGATCTTGATAAAAATTTTGATTTTGAAAGTATTTCAAAAAACCTAGAGGATGTTAATTTTAAGAAGGATAAACATTATAAGGTTCTTGAAAATGTAATTTCTTAGAAAAATATTTTAGAGACTAAATATAGTGCTAAAACTAAAGTTTTTTTGGATAAATAATTGGTAATTAAATTTTTTCAAAAAAAATTTCCTTGAGGACGTGTTTCTCAAACTTTTCCATAAGTAAAGTAAACATTGATAAGATGTATTCCAAAATTTGTCCTCTGAATAATAATTATGGATTTGGATTTAGTCATTCTAAACCAGTTTTTAGTAATAACTATTTTGTTCCTCAATGTGAACCATTCTCCACTAAATGTCAATATTGTGGACATTGGGAAAAAAATTGGTCTTTAAACAAAACATAGTCTTTAGGTTTTGATAAAGCTTGTTTTTCTAAGAAGATGTGGATACCTAAAATATTGCGTTCTGATGTTTCCAGATCCATGAATGTTGTTGTTCCGAAATTATAACACTCATATTTTCTTGAAAATAAAGAACATACAAACAAAACTACATGGTACATGGATAGTGGATGTTCCTATCATATGACTGGTGAAAAAACTTCCGTGAAAATATTATCAAGATGAAAGGGGGGAAAGTAATTTTAGGAGATAATGCATAAGGTTAAATTATTGGTATAGGTAACATTATTCTTCATGGAAAAACATTGATTTCAAATGTTTAATTTATTAATGGTTTTAAGAAAAATCTCATTAGAAAATTTAATTTATGTGATGAAGGTTACCTTTTGAATTTTAGGAATGACAAGTTCATAATACACAATTCCAAGGAAAAGCTTATTCTTTCTGCCCATAGGTATAAGAATGTATATAAAATAAACATAGAAGTCCTTAGGGGCCAAGATCAACCTTCTCTTAGTGTAATGGATGATAAATCATAGTTATTTCATAGAATATTATGACACTGTAACCTTATGAACCTATAAAAACTCTTTAAGGATAGACTAGTTAAGGATCTACTATAGCTTAGATTTGATTCTTCAAAAATGTGTGATCCTTTTCAATATGGGATGAAACATAAATCAGGTTTTAAATCAGTCAGTAAAGTCTCAAATAATGATGCATTATAGTTGGATCATATGGATCTTTTTGGTCCAACACAAACTGGTAGCATTATAGGATATTATTATGTATTTGTCTTTGTTGACTATTACACTAGATTTACAAGGGTCTATTTTCTAGAATAGAAATCCAAAAAAATTTCTAATTTAAAAATTTGTAGAGCCGAAGTTTAAAATGAGAAAAACCTTCCATTAATAACTATTCATAGTGATCATGGAGGAGAATTTCAAAATTCTGATTTTGAAACCTTTTTTAGTAGAAAAATAATTACTCATAACTTCTCATCATCAAGAACTCATCAATAAAATGGTGTTGTTGAAAGAAGAAATCAAATTCTTCTTCAGATAACAAGAACCATGTTGAGTGAATAGTTGATAGATAAACACTTTTGGGCTAAAGCTTTAAGTACCACTTATTATACTATAAATTGAATTTTGATTAGACCTTTTTTTAATAAAACCCCTTATGAGTTATGGAATGTTTGAAAACCTAGACTTTTCTAATTCAAGGTGTTTTGATAAAAAGTATTAATTTTTAATACTAAAAATAATTTACATAAATTCTCAAATCTGATGATGGAATTTTCCTAGGCTACTCCACTACTTCTACGTCTTATTGAGTTTTTAATAAAAATACTTCTACTCTTGAAGAAATATTACATGTTAAATCTTATGAAACTGATCCTTTTTCTAAACAACCACAACCTACATCCTTAGATGTGTTTTCAAAAACATATTATCAACCTCGGATAGAAGATCTATCTGTTAGGGAAAATTTTCAAGAAAATTTTTCTGATGAATTAACCCTAAAAGATTTCCCACCCTATGTTGACAAAAAGGTTTTACAAAACCAGGACATGTTGTTTCTAGGGAATCATCCCAATGATAGAATCATTGGAGATGTAAATCAAATTTTAAGGACTAAAAGAACCTTATGAAATGAAGTAGAACATATGGAAATCCTTTCTCAATAATAACCAAAAAAACTGATGAATAATTATTTGATGGTGATTTTATAAAAGCTATGCAAGAGAAACTAAATAAATTTGAAAGGAATATAATATGGACCATGGTTGAAAGACCTAAGGAAACATATTTTATTAAAGTAAAATGGGTCTTCAGAAATAAGTGTGATGAAAATGTAAGCATAGTAAGAGATAAAGAGACATTAGATTCTAAATCTATAATCAACAAGAAGAAATACTCTATGAAGAATACTATGCTTTAGTATCTAGAATTGAATCTATTTGTATTCTACATGCCATTGAAGCATTATTTAATTTTAAACCTTTTCAAAAGGATGTTAAATATTATTTCCATAATGGTTATGTTCAAGAGGATGTTTTTTTGAACAACCTCCTATGATTGAAGATTCAAAAAATCCTGAACATGTTTTCAAGCATTCATAAGCTTTATATAGACTAAAAAAAGCCCCTAGAGCATGGTATGATAGACATACATGATTTTTGTTACAAAACAATACTATTAAGGGAAATTATGATCCAAATCTCTTTATAATGATTGATCAGAAAAATTTATTGATTGTTAAAATTTATGTTTGTGATATTATATTGGGTTCAACTCATTAATCATTAACTCATTTGTTTGTGAATCTAATGAAATATATATTTGAAATGAGTATGACGGGTGAGTAATCATTTATCCTTGGTTTTCAAATATCTCCAAAACCAGAAAGAATTTATTTATCTCAACATAAGTATATTAACAATCTTCTAAAAAAGTATGGATATGAAAACACTAAGAGTATATGTACTCCCATTAGTACCACAAATTCACTTGATCTTAAGGGAGCTAGGAAACCAGTAGATAAAATATCATTTTGAGGTGTGATAGGAAGCCTACTATAATTGAAAACTAGTCATCCATAATTACTAATTTTTGTATTCTTACAAGCAAGATATCTATCCAATCCTATGGAATCTCATTTAAAGGTGGTGAAGAGAAGCATTCAATACTTAAAGGGAACCATGGATTTAGGACTCTTTTATACTTATGGAAACGATTTTGTTTTAATTTTTTTTTCAGATGCTGACTTTGGTGGATGTAGAATGGATTGGAAAAGTACATCCAGAAATTGTAATTTCTTAGGAGATTAATTAGTTTTATGTTCATGTAAAAAGAAACTCAAACTAGAACTTCCCACTACTGAAGCTAAATATGTAGCAGGTGGATGTTGTTGTGCTCAAGTGTTATGGATGCAACACACACTCAGCGAATATGTTTTGAGTTTTATCAAAATACAAATATTGTGTGATAATACTAGTGCCATTTCCTTAAAAAACCCATGAACATCACTCTCATGGAAAACACATAGATATTAGGCATCACTCTCTTAGAGATCACACACTAAAATTGTAAGAACCTCTTTCTTATTATTGAGGTACGAGTTTCTTCATTTTCATTTTCCTTAAGTGTTTTTGAGAAAATATGAAATATGGGGAAAATCCCAAAATTTGTGGGTATACACTGTGTACTTTTTTAAATGTCGTGTACTTTGGGCATGGGGGATGAGTGTAGAGGGCGTATAGTCCTGCCAATGATGAATGTTGTAAAGACCGACTACATGCTGTTTACCTATTATGTACACGCCATGTAATCAGTCGGTAGGTAATTAGTTAGGTGGTGGGTGTAGCCGCTAGCGGAAAGACAGTACACACCGGGTGCTTAAAAATACATGCCTTGTAACCATGTCGATAGATGAATAGTGAGGCGGTGGAAGGTGGCCACCAAAGGAACAGTTAAAAAATGGAAATCAAACACTGTGTTCTTGAGAGTACACACCGTGTAGTTGTTATTTTTCGCTTAAAACTGGCAGTAGCCTCCTATTTAGATAGAGGAACCTTAGAACTAAACGAGAGCCACATGAGAGAAATTCGGAGTTTGGAGGATCTCTCGACTGCACACTGGGACTCGGATTCCTTCACTGTTGACCTCATTTGAACTGCGCTGGTGAGTTATTCTATCTTATTGATCCTATCCTTGCAATTATTTCCCTAAGGGAAGTTATTTGGGTTTGATCGTGAAATTGTTTATCCCAGATCTATGTCGTTCTTTGTTGTTTCAAGAGGTGTCGTTCACGTATATCGGTCAAAGGAGATCGAGGATGGTGGTCTGGTGTTTATTTTCAACTGTTGAGTTGTTTTATTATACCATTGTGCTATGCGCCCATGTTTGGGGTGTCGTATGGCTGAGGCCTCTAATGATTAAAGACCTAGAATTTCATAGGTAATCTTTTGATTATGTATAAACTACTGTTTGGGATCATTTCCTTGATCTGGGGCCACCCCGTGGGTGCGTTTCCCTTGTTTAGCTGTTTGGATCAGATACCCGTGGGTATGCCATGATTATATCTTGCATTGTGTTTTCTGGAGAGAAAATGTAAATATAATTGCTTCCTTATGTGTTGGGCTCAGCCCAGTTACTTTCTTTTCCTGAGGTCCATGTTTTACTTTGTTGTACGTGTACATAGTGCTGTATTGTTTTAGATTGCAGTGTATCCAATTTTGGATTCTTTCTTAGACTAAGGGACATATTGCATCATCATATATATGATTGTCGTCATCTTTTACTTCTATATTGTAGTCCATTTCAGCTTGGTATTGCTTACTGCTTCTGCTTTTGGTATGTTTGTATTTTCTCCGCTATGCTACACTTTGAAAAATGAGGGCATAGTTTCCCCACTATCAGAAGTAGGCCTTTGCTGCTAGTTGGAAGCCTTTGGCATTTGGGGAAATACACTTGAGATCAAGTGACCTATCGGGTTCGGTTCACCCGTTGCGTGGCACTCGGATCTGGGACGTTACAAATTCGTTTCATAGGGTTTTTCATTTCTCGGAGTTATTTTATTATTTGGAGATGATGGAAAGAGATTGATTTCTAAGGGATTTGGTAATAAATTTTCCCTGGTGTAGCTACCTCGTGTACAGGTAAAGGCCGGATTTCCTCAAATTAAATTGTTATTTTTTGTTTATGATTATTATAATTAATTTGATTTTCACAATTGTGAGACACACTTGTGATATGATATTTATATTTTTATACCTAGGTTCTATTTAGTTGCAACCTGATGAGATGAGGGTATTCCATCTATTGCATCATTTAGGCACATGTTAGAATCACATTCCATGCATAGATTCCATGCCATGTAGGTGCATTAGAAATTATATGTTTTTGTGGTATATGTTTTGCTAGAAAATGCATGTTGTTATTATAGGTACCATGTTGGATATGCCTACTATTGATAGGGTATTGGTACATGTTATGGTTGGGTTTATGGATGCTAAAATTTGGTTCTTGAGAAGTATGGGTTCTCTTGGACTAGAATTTAGCATATCAGGATCCAACCTTTTCTTCTGTATTGTACTATAATGTGAAAGGTATGGTGATAAACTTTGGTTCACGGGGAGTATGGGCCCCCATGGATCGGTATTTGGCAAACCGATGCTTAAAATTTAAGGAAAAATGGTTTATGGAGTAGTTCATGAGGTCTACTATCTGGAAACCCAGACAACACGACTTCTGGATCTATGAACACACGCTATGTACACTTCTATTCGGGATGGAATGAAATTTTTTTAAGTACATGGAATGTACCCTATGTCCATGCCGAGTAGTTTCTGACTGTGTCATAGTCCGTGTAGGAAAAAACACGGGATGCGAAAACTCTAGAGGGAACACGCCATGTACCGGTTACACACGCTATGTCGTGTTGACCCTGTGTCTACCCATGTGACTAACCACACGAATAGATAATCCTTTTCTTAAACATTTCGTGTCACTTCCGAAAATTTCTTGTATTGTAATCTGGGAATCCAAGCATGCAACAAACAACACAGGTCAGTGTTATGATTTCTAGTACATGTTGTGTACCTGTGGGAAACGCCGTGTAGTCTTGAACGGTGAAATATCGTGTAGAATTGCCCATGTGGAATGGGAAACGGGGTGGTGTACACATCGTGTGATGGTGTAACATTCCTTTTAGTTTCAGCCATGTAGTAGGTCATGTCACTGACAACACGGGAAGTCCAAATCTAAGTCGTACACACCGTGTCCATCTAGAACACGCCGTGTAGTGTGATCTGTGTACTCGGTCGTGTCACAAACAACACGGGTCGGTGAAGCTCATCAACTACACTCCGTGTATACCTATTACACCCCGTGTAGACTCGTTCAAATGAGATCCATGTGGCTAAGCTGTGTAGAAGGACTCGAGCAGGGGATGAAAATTCATGTGCATTTCATGTGTGTGGACAACACACCATGTGTTTTGGGTGTTACACGACCAGTTCTGGTAGAAGTACATGCCCATGTGAAAGACTTAAGGGAACACACCATGCAGTTATTATACACTCTGTGTAGTGTTGTTTTGTAAAACATGAATGTTTTACTTCTCTTGATCCCTTCTTATGCATCTAGTTCTTAGTTAATGATGATCCTAATCTAAGGCATGTGTTTGACCTTGTTGAGTCAGGTTGTCGAAATGACCACGAGTTGTTTTCCAAGAGAGTGTTAATGAGTATACTCCAAATATGGTAGGCCATGGGATACCGATGGATCCTCCAGCCGTTCTAGATGTGGAACCAGCTATTATACCAGATGTATATGGGGATGCGTAGTTCTGTGATTGATTCATGCGGTTATTGTAGACCTTTCAGGGAGCACAACTGGTTTCCACAACTATGGTAGAGCTGAAACGTATATTCTAGCAGCAGCATCCTTCTACATTTTCAGGGGATGGTGGACGACAGGCTGTGGAGTCTTGGTTGGGTTCTATGCAGACTATCATCGAGTATCTGGAGACACCTCCATGGAGGAGGGTCAAGCTCGCTACTTACAAGCTACATGATTCCGCCAAGAGATTGTGGGATGTTACCACCCAGACTGAGCATCACCGAGACATGGTGTGGGAATATTTTCAGTTATTCTTCTATGAATTTTTCATTACAGAGACGCTAAGTGCAGATCGATCTTGAGAGATCATGAATCTGCAGTAGGGCGCCAGGTTAGGGATGGATTATTCTTCCCGCTTCACCGAGCTATAGTGTTTTTTCTCCTGTTTTGGTGGGTGATGAGATGTTGAGGGCTAGATGCTTCAAGGATGTTCTTTGATATGACATCCGCGCACTGGTGAATGTTTTCAGGTTTCCTATAGTGCATTCTATTTTGAATCAGGCATTGATTATTTTGTGGAACCTGGGGGAAGCTAGTGGTGCAGACTAGGGTGGTACAACACTGGTTTCCTGTACTATTTGTACCTGTAAGAGGAAAATGCAGATGGATTTCTCTCACGGTGTCAATACTAGATAGAATATTTGTAACACCCCGAGCTTCCACAATACGCCTCTCTTTCAATAATGTAATAGCTTGTATTGTATGCAAGTTCGAGATTCTAACACACCTAGACCAATCAAAATAGCTATTGTGAATAGTAATACCTAATTTTTGAAAATTTTTAAATTTTATTTTTCCAAATGGACTCTGTTTTTGTATTCGTAATATCAAAATGATCCTAAGTTGAATTTTTTGTAACTTTTTGAGAACTTCCAAAATTTTTATGAATAATGAAAAATACGTAAAACAACTTTTTTAATCAAAATAATTTACTGTGATAAATTATAATATTTAGTGGTTTTAAATTATAATTAGAATATATTTTTACCATTATATCCAATGGTAGTCATTAGAATTAATTTCACTTTGAAATTGGACATAAACAATTGTCAATCTTGTGATATATATTGTTTCTAAAAAACACGCTATTTGTTGTGACATCGGGAATTAATTATAAAATTAATTAATGAAAAATATATTTTTGTAATTATTTAAAATAGAAATCATTTTTGAATTAGGAATATCAATTATACCTTAGGGTTAAATTTTGGCGTTGTTCTGAAAAACTTCAATTTTTGATGAATAGTGAAACCACTAAGTGGTACTTATAAAAACTGATTTTTCGTTTAAATGAAATTTTACCACTTCTATGTTTGGAAATTAAAAAATCCGACATACATGGTTTTCATTAAGAAGTAAAATGTGGTTCAATGAGATTAAAATAATTTTTTGGTGAATAGTAACTTTTAAGTTCTTAATCGCGATTTGAGGTAATTAGTGTAGTTTAAGGTAAAAATAACGTTTTAATAATATGAGATGAGTTTGACACATGTCCTACCCTCATTGTATGTGCCATGTACGAACAAGACAATCCATGGGTCAACTTGGGGACCCCATGGAGCCAATTTAGTTGGAAAATGGCATAAATACCTTTTATTTAATGTTAAAGTAAAAAATGACACAAACATGAAATGTTTTACTAAAACAATTTTTACATGGGGTTATAAATGTCATATTTTTTTACTATAAATAGTAATTGGAAAGATAAAAAGATTTCCTAAATCATAGTATTTTTGTAAAATTTTTAGACTTTAAATAAATTACATTATTTATGACATCATGATGATGTAGCGATGACCTCATTATTTAACGATTTAAATAAAATGGAAAGATAATGTAATATCTAAGACCTAAACATGTCCAAAACCTATGGGATGAGTATCTTTCTAACCCTTATCACCATAGCCTCGAATTATATAAGTGTGGGACCTCTAAAATCCGACCTCATTTTATAATTATGTGACTTTTCTTTACTTTCCAAGAGTGCCCCTCCTCTCCACTTATAAAAGGCCCCCACCTCTACCACCTTACTCACACTTTCAAAACCTTTTGACTCGGCCGACCTCTGACCAAATACTCTCCAAACTTCCCTCCCTTTCTCCTATAAGCCTCACATTGGGCATAATTCTTCCCAAGGAAGCCTTTGGCTCAAATCAAAAGAGTTACCCGATTTTAAGGTAATGTCTTCTCTTATGTTATTTTGTTTTATTTTGCTTCTCCAACCCCAAAAACTCATTGTATTCATTTCTTTTGTAACAAAAACAGTATACTAAATAAACTAGGATGTTGTTATAAGAAATATTCGAGCTACACTTACACACACCTATATCTAATGGTTAAAGAACATACTGTTTCTGTGGATGGTGAATTTCTGCCTCACAAAACAATGATTGTTCAACACTCATATAACACCTTCAAAGGTGGCCATTTAGATGTCACTATATTTATATATGATATATAATAGGTTTATGTTTTCCTTATTCTTCTGTGTTTTTTATTTATGGAATACTTTTTGGTTTCCATTGTGGGTAAACATGATATTTTCATTTTAGGAAGTGCGGACTACCGCCCCTCAAAGTGATTTGAATCGTTAATACCATATGTGGGATGTATAAAGGATGGAGTAAATGGTATTATATGATATATTATACTGGATTTATATTATAAATTTATATCATTATGATTTAATTCCATTAAATACGAAATAGAAATGAAATTAGCGTTCATGCGTACGTACGGCTTACCGTCTCCATGAACGGTGCATTTCATTTCTTACCTATAAATGTTACGTAATATTATGAATGAATGTATATACTGGATATATATGATATATATGATATCTAAATCATGAATATAATTCTGGATATAATGGATATTTCACCACATGAACAACTTGTAATTATAAGAAGTTTATTGTTGACTCAAGTACCAAAGATCGAAAAAACGACTGTTATTAAGTTAAATAATTACATAATGTTCATAACATTGTAATAAGTGATATAAAAAGGATAATTAAATTGAAAATGGTTCTTAATAAGTTAGATATTATCTCTACTTTATTATTCAGGAGGTTAAATAATGGTTGAGTCAAGTCGGACACGAGGTAAGGGAATTTCTTAACCCAACTCCCATTCTTTGGGTTAATCTCCTACATTCAAATTATGTCATGATATTATTATGTCCTATTTTGTATTTTTACTTTATTCATGTGTACCTATAGTGAGTACACATAATAGATCTATTTTATTTTAAAAACAACCTTTTTATGGACTTCGTCTCAATCTCCTTTCATTGAGGCATATTTGATTTTATACACAACATTCTTTTATACGGTGTATAAACCCCTTTGACTTTTATGTTTATTCAAAAGGAATATTTTTTATATGAAGCATTTACTAAACGAAAAAAGGGAATGTTTTTGTCGTACGTATGCAGCGACAATGACTTCTCCGCCGCCGTGACCATTATTTGAGTTTTGGCTTCCTCAACAAGCCATACCTTTTTTTCAAAGAAAAATAAATACCATGTTTTAACTTTCTTTTATTTTGGTATTGAAAATGGTTTTGAAAGCATTTTTATTATATCAATGTGTTGTATTGATATCTTGTGATTGAAATGAGGAAATGTTATGTTTCCTTTATGCATGTTTTATGTGATACGATTATGTTATGGTTTATGATATGTTTAAACCTATTCATATGAGGAATGCATTGGACTTAATAAGTGACGGGTGGATCCTGCTATAGCTCCTTGATGCATCGGCAGGTCTCATGAGACAAACTAGTGTCTTGGCATGAGGCCTTGAAAAAATCTTATTTGTGGTCTTGGCACGAGGCCTTGGCTACGTGGTTATGATAGTCTGGCATTATGCATTCCATCATTATGAAAGTGGTTACTGATATTGCATGTGATTATTCGACCAGTAGAATATCCATGTGAATAAGTAAATGGCATTATCTCATTTTACTTTTGCCATATTATGTTGAAGTTCATTTTAAAAGGCTTTTTTAGTTATAAATTGCCTTAAATGTTAATGTTTATTTTTGAAAGCTTCCGCAATATTGTTATCCTTACTGAGCATATGATCTCACCCCTTTCAATGTTTTAATATTTTCCAGGATGTGAAGAAGTATTTTATGAATCACCTGCAGGGATAGTCAGAAGATGATATGAGTGTGGACTATGGAGACTTTGTTATTGATGATTTTCACTTTATGATGTAATGTAACATTTATGAATGTATCTAGTGTTTCCAAGGATACTAAACTAATCATTCTTTCGAGGCTTGATCTTTTGTGATCATGCCAATGTTACGAAGTAATGCACCGACTCTGGGTAGCTGGGGTCGGGGCGTTATAGTTGGTATTAGAGGTAGTTTAGTACTATCCTTGGAAGCTAGATTTAGATAAACTTTGATTAGAGTACATATCCCAAAGATAGACTTTGAGGATTAGAATAGAAGAACTTCCTAGAATTTTGTTGTTGTAGAGATTTTCGAGTTTTACGAGAAATACATCCATGTCTTGATACGAGCAGGTAGAGGCGGCTCTGGCACAGATGTACCTAGGGGTAAAACCAGAAAACACCGCTTTGAGCTAGACTCGAACGGGAACTGGTGCACGACAACGGGCCTTGCTGCACTCTTGGTTACGACACTCCCGGGGGATATGCTTAGGATAATTATCGTTTTCTTTACAAACCATTATGTAGGGTTTATGAGTATATACTTCCTCAAAGAAAACATTTCTTTTTATTATTATGGATTATATCCATAAATAGTTCAATTTATGTTAAGTGTTTTTCAAGTTTTTTATTATGTATTTTGATTCATAAACTAACCTATTTTATGCCATTTTATAGAAATGGCACCCAGTAGAAGGAATGTGAACTACATCAATACGTATGATCCAAAGAGTAAGAAGGACCATATCTTTCATGGTATTAAGCCAACATTTAGAAGGGAAATATTCTCCCATGTGTTCTCAACATATGAAGAAATAGTATCATGTGTTAATAAGATAATTAAAGAATTCTCTGAGTCTTATTGCTTTGAAGGGAAGAAAGAGAAGAAAAGGATGGAAGAGAGAATGATGGATAAAGGGAAGAGGGAAAAGAAGAATTTTCCAATATGTGGTAACTGTGGGAAGAAAAATCATGGAACTTGCCTAAAGGGAATGTGAGTTTGTTATAAGTGTAGAGAAAAAGGACACAAAGTGCGTGACTGAAAGGGTAAGAAAATGGTTTCAAATTTACAATGCTTCTTATGCAAGGATTGGGGACACTACGCAAACCAATGTCCAAATCATCAGAGTATTCCCCAAATGATGTTATTGGATAATAATCAAGTTATGATACTACCACAGATGTGGAGGAATGATTAGAGTTCTTATGTTGTTATTAAATAATTTTTTCATTTGAGTGTTGTATCAATGATGTACTTGTTATAATAATTATGGAGTATATAAGGATTGTACTGCAGTACTATTTCATCAAGGACTTGAGATTGTGTGGAACCAAGAAAAGTGACTCCACAGCAGGTTAAATTTTTGGTAGAGAGAAAGATAAACCCTAATACGGTTCTAATACCGAGATAGTGATTTTGGAGTAAGACATGATTTATTTGGATAAATTATATTGAATATTCTTAACTTCATTGAAACTGATTAATGATTTGTATACATTTTTGGATAGAAGAAGTATATCTAGTATTCTATAAGGAATAAGGGATCATGAAGATAATCAATAAGGATTTATGGTAATTCAGGATGTTACAGTGTTTTAAAATAATACATGATGAAGGTGTTCACATGTTGTTACATGGAAAAAAAGTAACTTCTTTATGTTTACCTTCATTATAAAATTTGGATGGTGAGTTAGACAAAAGGATTTTGGATAACTATAAAGGTTGGAATGGATTAAGTTGAACCTTAGATAGTATTGTTTAAGGTTAAAACATTTCTCAAGATTATTTTTGGAATATTATAATAATATAGTTTTAGGAAAAGGACAACCTGCAGGTTGGGGGATAACTCGTCGCGTCGGACAAAGCTGTAGGAATCAAACCCACAACCATAGTGTTACAGGCCTTTATTACCTACCACTATCCTACAGGAAGTCCCTGGTTATTACAAAATAGTTGTCCTAATCTAAATGGTATGTGTTAATATTTTGAACCTTGTACGATTAGGATAAATAAAATATTTTTTAGTCCTATTATCTTTTTGAGTGAAAGATGAGTTTCTGGTAGAAATTAGTTGAAGGTTGAAACTCTACTTGTCAAGAATAAATATATATAACTATCTCTTATTCTATGAATAAATTAATTCCTAAACTATAATAAAGGGATATTAAAACAAAAAATGTGTTATCCTAATACCTTATGTCTTGTTGAACTGTAAATATTTTAAATCAACATAGATTGAAGGCTTTGAGGCCCTCAATTTCACACTTGTTTGTGATTGATGACATCAATCACTCCCTACAAATATTTACGTTTTTCCTCCAATTATATGTCTCTAATTTACACCAATGTCCTCCTTATCGAGACCATAATTTGGTGGTGACTTTCTTATTTCCATTTCCCTCTTATTAAGGCTAAATGTTATTAACCTTATTTCCGATGTGGGTTTTCCACGAAGGTATTTTCTATTTTCAACCTTTATTTTCAAAGAAAAATTTCAAATTGAGAGGACGCAATTTATTGAAGGAGGAGAGAATGTAATACCTCGAGCGTCCACGATACACCTCTCTTTCAATAATGTAATAGCTTGTATTGTACGCATGTTCGAGATTCTAACACACTGAGACCAATCAAAATAGCTATTATGAATAGTAATACCTAATTTTTGAAATTTTATAAATTTTATTTTTTCAAATGGACTTCGTTTTTGTATTCGTAATATCAAAATTATCCTGAGTTGAATTTTTTGTAACTTTTTGAGAACTTCCAATTTTTTATGAATAGTGAAAAATACTTAAAACAAATTTTTTAATCAAAATAATTTATTGTGATAAAAAATACTATTTAGTGGTTTTAGAGTATAATTAGAATATATTATTACCATTATATCCAATGGTGGTCATTAGAATTAATTTCACTTTGAAATTTGACATAAACAATTGACAATCTTTTGATATATATTGTTTCTAAAAAACACGCTATTTGTTGTGACAACGGAAATTAATTATAAAATTAATTAATGCATCATATATGTTTGGAATTTTGTAAAATAGACATCATTTTTGAATTCGGAATATCAATTATAGCTTAGGGTGAAATTTTGGCATTATTCTGAAAAACTTCAATTTTTGATGAATAGTGAAACCACTAAGTGGTACTTATAGAAAATGATTTTTCGTTTAAATGAAATTTTACCACTTTTGTGTTTTGAATTTCGAAAATCCGACATACATGTTTTTAATTAAGAATTAAAATGTGGTTCAATGAGATTAAAATAATTTTTTGGTGAATAGTAACTTTTAAGTACTTAATCGCGATTAAAGGTAATTAGTGTAGTTTAAGGTAAAAATAATGTTTTAATAATATGAGATGAGCTTGAATCATGTCCTACCCTCATTGTATGTGCCATGTCCGACCAATACAATCCATGGGTCAACTAGAGGACCCCATGGAGCCACTTTAGTTGGAAAATGACATAAATACCTTTTATTTAATGTTAAAGAAAAAAATGACACAAACATGAAATGTTTTACTAAAAAAAATTTTACATGGGGTTATACAAATAATATTTTTTAATATAAATAGTAATTGGAAATCTAAAACGATTTCCTACATCATAGTAATTTTTTTATAATTTTTAGACATTAAATAAATTAAATTATTTATGACATCATGATGATGCATCGATGACCTCATTATTTAACGATTTAAATAAAATGGAAAGATAATGTAATATCTAATACCTACACATGTCCAAAACCTATGGGATGAGTCGATTTAGAACCCTTATCACATTATCCTCGAATTATATAAGTGTGGGACCTCGAAAATACGAAGCTCATTTTATAATAAAGTGACTTTTCTTTACTTTCCAAGAGTGCCCCTCCTCTCCATTTATAAAAGGCCCCCAACTCTACCACCTCACTCACACTTTCAAAGCCTTTTGGCTCGGCCAAACTCTACCCAAATACTCTCCCAACTTCCCTCCCTTACTCCTAGATGCCTCACTTTGCACAGAATTCTTCCCAAGGAGGCCTTTGGCTCAAATCAAAAGAGTTACCCGATTTTAAGGTAATCTCTTCTCTTATGTTATTTTGTATTATTTTTCTTCTCCAACCACATAAACACTTTTTATTCATTTCTTTTTTAACAACACCAGTATCCTCAATATACTAGTATGTTTTTATAAAAAGGATTCGAGCTACACTTACACACACCTACATCAAATGGTTAAAGAACATACTGTTTCTGTGGATGGCGAATTTCTGCCTCACGAAACGATGATTGTTCAACACCCATATAACACCTTCAAAGGTGGCCATTAAGATGTCACTATATTTATATATGATATATAATATGTTTATGTTTTCCTTATGCTTATGTATTTCTCATTTATGGCATACTATATGGTTTCCATTATGGGTAATTGCGATATTTTCATTTTAGGAAGTGCGGACTACCGCCCCCTCAAAGTGATTGGAATCGTTAATACCATATGTGGGATGTATAAAGGATGGAGTAAATAGTATTATATGTTATATTATACTGGAATTATATTATACATTTATATCATTATTATTTCATTCCATTAAATACGAAATATAAATGAAAGTAGCGTTCATGCGTACGTACGGCTTACCTCTCCATGAACAGTGCATTTCATTTCTTACCTCTAAATGTTACGTAATATTATGAATGAATGTATATACTGGATATATATGATATATATGATATCTACATCATGAATATAATTCTGGATGTTATGGATATTTCACCACATGAACAACTTGTAATTATAAGAAGTTTATTGTTGACTCAAGTACCAAAGATCAACAAAACGACCGTTATTAACTTAAATAATTACATAATGTTCATAACATTGTAATAAGTGATATAAAAAGGATAATTAAATTGAAAATGGTTCTTAATAAGGTAGATATTAACTCTAGTTTATTATTCAGGAGGTTAAAGAACAGTTGAGTCAAGTCGGACACGAGGTAAGGGAATTTCTTAACCCAACTCCCATTCTTTGGGTTAATCTCCTAATTTCAAATTATGTCATGATATTATTATGTCCTATTTTGTATTTTTACATTATTCATGTGTACCTATAGTGAATACACATAATAGATCTATTTTATTTTAAAAATGACCTTTTTAAGGACTTCGTCTCAATCTCCTTTCATTGAGGCATATTTGGTTTTATACAGAACTTTCTTTTATACGGTGTATAAACCCCTTTGACTTTTATGTTTATTCAAAAGGAATATTTTTTATACGAATCGTTTACTAAAGGACAAAATGGAATGTTTTTGTCATACGTATGCGGCGACAACGACTTCTCCGCCACCATGACCATTATTTTAGTTTCGGCTTCCTCTACAAGCCATACCTTTTTTTTAAAGAAAAATAAATTCCATGTTTTAACATTCTTTTATTTTGGTATTGAAAATGGTTTTGAAATCATTTTTATTATATCAATGTTTTGTATTGATATCTTGTGATTGAAATGTGGAAATGTTATGTTTCCTTTATGCATGTTTTATGTGATACGATTATGTTATGGTTTATGATATGTTTAAACCTATTCATATGAGGAATGAATTGGACTTAATAAGTGACGGGTGGAGCCCGCTATAGCTCCTCGATGCATCGGCAGGTCTCATGAAACAAACTAGTGTCTTGGCATGAGGCCTTGACAAAATCTTATTTGTGGTCTTGGCACGAGGCCTTGGATACGTGGTTATGATAGTCCGGCATTATGCATTCCATCATAATGAAAGTGGTTATTGATATTGCATGTGATTATTCGACCAGTAGAATATCCATGTGATTAAGTAAATGGCATTATCACATTTTACTTTTTCCATATTATGTTGAAGTTCATGTTTATAAGGCTTTTGTTTTAGTTATACATTGCCTTAAATGTTAATGTTTATTTATGAAAGCTTCCACAATATTGTTATCCTTACTGAGCATTTGAGCTCACCCCTTTCAATGTTTTATTATTTTCCAAGATGTGAAGAATTATTTTTTGAATGACCTGCAGGGATAGTCAGAAGAGGATATGAGTGTGGACTATGGAGACTTTTTATTGAAGATTTTCACTTTATGATGTAATGTAACATTTATTAATGTATCTAGTGTTTCCAAGGCTACTAAACTAATCGGTCTTTCGAGACTTGATCTTTTGTGATCATTCCAATGTTACGAAGTAATGCACCGACTCTGGGTAGCTGGGGTCGTGGCGTTACAATATTTCATCATGTGTCCAGGTGATGTGTTACCAGTGTGGTAAAGAGGGGAACTTGAGACCTTAGTGTCCACATGACCCAGTGGAGTGTCGAGATTTCGGTAAGATGGGTCATATATAGCATTCTTGAAGGGTGTTTCCTCCAGTGGCTAGTGAGAGGGGTTCTGAGCAGACTCCACATGCAGAAGTAGGTCCAACAGCTTCATATCAGTCTGGAAATTGTAACACATCAAGACGTATAGGATGAGGTGGTGGTTGTAGCCATGGTATCCAGACACCATGATCTCAAAGACAGCAGGGTGGGTCAGCTCAGGGTAGCCATGCTATGTCGCAGGGCCGCGACACTGGGCATGCATATGCAGTGCAACATACCCAACAGGAGCAGGATCCGGGATCTTCCACTGTCAGAGGTACTATTCTAGTTTCTATGTTTTATCAACAGTACTTTTTGATACTAGTTCTACACATAGCTTTATATATGTTCCCATTGTGGAGAGACTTGTGCTCTGTGTTTATTCTTATTACGATATCATGATGCTAGATACTCTATTGGGAACTAGAATGGTAGGTGTGTGTCAATGCAGGGAGTGCCCTCCACATTCTATGAGACCTCTATGACTTATTGATAACGGGCTATGATGCCATTCTTAGGATGGACTGGTTGGTACCCTTTCTAACCTTTGTAGGTTTATATTATTGCAAGGTGAGTATCATGTCACTAGAGGGTAGGAAATTTCTATACAAGGGTGAAGGGATGTCCAGGAAAGCTAAGCGGGAACCAAGAATCGTGGGTGAGGTGGAGTGATAGCCCAGATTGCGAGATTTTACCTCGATGACCAGGGTACTTGTCAAAAGGATTTCCCTCCAGTGGTTGATCGTTTTAGGGATGTCTTCCCATATGAAATCCCTGGTAAGCCTCCGAAGAGATAAGTGTATTTCTCTATTGAGCTAGAGCCAGGAGTAGCCCCATTTTCCATTCCTCTATATAGGATGGAAACACCAGAGTTGCAGGAGCTCAAGAGGAAGTTGGAGGAGTTACAGGAAAATGGTTTCATCGAACCCAGTATTTCTCCTTGGGGTTCGCCTATCCTGTTTTCAAATAAGGTGGATGATACCCTCAATCTCTATGTGGATTACTGTAAGATAAACTAGTTGATGGTCATGAACCGATATCCCTTTCTGAGGATTGATGATCTTTTCGATCAACTTCGTGGAGCATGAGTGTTCTCTAACATTGATTTGGGATCCAGATATCATTATTTGTGTGTTAGACCATCGTACATACCGCTTACAGCCTTTTGGATCAGATAAAGTCTATAGGAATACTTGGTCATGCCATTCGGGATCACGAATGCGCCGACAGTTTTCATGGCTCTGAGTAATCGTGTGTTCCACCCTTATATGGATTCTTTTGTGGTAGTATTCGTAGAAGATATCTTGTTGTACTATCACACTCAACACGACCATGATACCCATATTGAGATCGTACTGAGTACATTGAGAGATCATCTGTTATATTCTATTCTCTCCAAGTTCCACTTTTGGATGGACAAGATTCACTTCCTAGGTTATATCATCTCAGATCAAGGAGTTTTGGTAGACCCCAAGAAAGCGAAAGTAGTAGTTTCCTAGGACCTTCCTAAAAGCGTGTTTGAAATATGGAGTTTCTTGGGGGTAGCTGGTTACTATAGGTGATTTATACATGACTTATCCCACTTAGCAGTGTCGTTGATGGGATTGACTAAGAAGGGTGTGATGTTTGTCTAATCAAAAGCATCCGAGACAGTCGTTCAGGAGCTGAAGGGAAGGTTGACATCAGCACCAGTCCTGATACTTCCAGAGTAAGGGAAGAGCTATACAGTTTACTATGATGCATCAAGTATTAGACTAGGAGCAGTTTTGATGCATGGAGATTGAGTAGTTGCGTATGGGTCTCGGCAGTTGATGCCACATGAGAGAAATTAACCGATGCATGATATTAAGTTGGCTTCATTTGTTCATGCATTTTGATGTTTGAGACATTATATCTTGGGAGAACATTTTGTGGTATTTACGGACCACAAAATTCTGAAATACATCTTTACCCATCATGAATGAATTTGTGAGAACGAAGGTTGGTTCAATACCATCAGTCCTTCGTGTTTGGGCTTGCCTATACACCTGGTAAAGGTAACATAGTTGCTGATGCTCTGAGTAGGAGGACTCAGATATAGGTAATGCAGAAGGCCAGTGGTGAGTGTAAACATATGGCTTTGTTCTCTGAGATGTATTTGGAGGTGCAAAATAGTCAAGGGTGAGCCTATCGTTCTTCCTTAGCTGTGACTTCTACCCTCCTGGATAGAGTGAGGATTAGACAACTATCAGATTCTGAAGGCCTAGTTTTACGGGAGTCGGTGGCAAGTGAGGAACCTCCTCCTGGTTGGATGATAGGCGATGATGAGGTACTTCATATACATGTAAGAGTGTGGGTTTCATGGGATATATGTGAGGAATTGATACTGGAGTTTCATTCTTCAGCTTGGGTAGTGCATCCTAGGGTTACCAAAATATACCGTGACTTGAGATGTCTGTATTGGTAGCCAGGTATGAAATAGGAGGTAGCTGGTTTTGTTAAGAGATATTCCACCTACTAGTAGGTGAAGGTGGAGAATTAGAGGCCACCCGTATTGTTACAACAGTTACCCATTCCGGAGTGGAAATGGGATGATGTCGCGATGGACATCGTGATTCGGTTGTTGAGGTCACCTCTAGGAAATGATGTCGTATGGATTTTTGTGGACATGCTAACGAAGGTAGCTCAATTTTTGCAGATAAATGAGACCTTCGGTGTTCAAGAGATGAGGAATTTGTATATCCTAGAGGTAGTACACCTTCATGGGGTCCCTCATTCTATCGTTTTAGATAAGGATACCCGTTCTACGTCTCGTTTCTGGCAGATTTTTCAAAGGGCACTGGGTACATAGGTGCTTTGGAGTAGTGCTTACCACCCTCAGATCGATGGCCAGTCTGAGCGTACAATAAAGGTGCTAGAGGAAATGCTGCATGAAAGCGTCCTGGACTCTAGGGGCACTTGGGAGAAGCACATACCCCGGGTTGATTATTCATACAAAAATAGTTTTCAAGAAACTATTGAGATGGATACTTACGAGGCTTTATATGGTAGGCTGTGTCGATCCACTTTGTGCTAGTTGGAGGCATGTGAGGAAGCCTTATTAGGACAACGTCTCATAAAGGAGACTTCAGAATAAGTCCAGTTGATATATGAGCAGATTTCTACTACACAGTCTCATCATAAATCTTATGTTGATCGTCGCAGACGACCCTTAGAATTAATGGTTGGGGATCGGGTTTTCTTATGTGTTTCACCGAGGATGGGACATAAGAATATCAGAAGACAGGGTGAACCTTCCCCGAGTTATGTGGGGCCGTTTGAGATTCTGCAGAGAGTCGGGCTAGTTTCCTATTGGTTGTAGTTACCACATAGGTATCAGGACTTGCACGACGTCTTCCACATATCTCATTTGCATCGTTATCACTCAGACTCATCTCTCATTTTTTAGACCAAGGAGGTTTAACTTCAGGTCGATGCGTCCTTTGAGTATTATTTGATTCATATTGTTAATATGAGCATGAAGGTTCTCTGAGGATGGTCAGTTCCTCTCGTACGAGTTCTATAGTAGCATGGCCATGTGCAAGACAAAACCTAGGTGCGGGAGATTGACGTATGTGCTCAATGTCCAGAGTTTTTCTCTGCTTTATCTTTACCACCATTGGAAGGGAAATTCCTCGATGAATTGATTTAAGGGGGATGATTGTAAGAACCCGGTTCTTATTCATGAGGTATGGATTTCTTCTTTTCCTTTTTCCTTATGTATTTTTTTGAGAAAATAAGGGTAATGGGGAAAATTTCAAAAAAAATTGGGTACACACCATATACATTTTGACACGCAGTGTACTTTCACCATGTGGGATGAGTGTATAGGGCGTGCTGTCCTATTAGAGACGAAGGGTGTAAAAAATGAATACATGCCTTGTAATTAGTCGGTAGGTAAACAATATGTTAGTGGTAGTTTCCGCCATTGGATGGACAATACATTCCCTATAATTAAAAATACACATCGTGTGACCTAGTCGGCAGATGAATAGTGAGGTAGTGGAAGGTGGCCGCCAGAGGAACAATTAAAAAAATGGAAAGTAGATTCCATGTATATGAGATTACACGCTGTGTAGTTATGTTTTTTCTCTTAAAACGGGAAGTATCCTATTATTTCTACAGAGGAAGATGGGAACTCGACGAGAACCGTGGGGGAGAAGACCGGAGCTAGGAGGAGCTCTCGACCACACATTGGGACTCTTATTCCTTCGTCGTCGATCTCCTTTGAATCGCACTGGGGAGTTCTCTATTATTGAACCTCTCCATACAATTATTTCCCTAAGGGGTGTTATTTGGGTTTGAACACATAATTATTTATCCCAGATCTATGCCTTTCTCAATTGTTTCAGGACGCATCGTTCACGTATATCAATCCAAAGAGATCGAGGTAGGTGGTCAGCTATTTATTTCCAACTATCGAGTTGTTTTTGTGTATTTTTGTGCTATGCGCCCATGTTTGGGATGTCATACAGATAAGGACTTGAGTGATTGAATACCTATAATTTCATAGGTAATCATTTGATTATGTATCAACTACTGTTTTGGATCATTTCCTTGATCCAGGACCACCCCGTGGGTGTGTTTCTCTTGTTTAGCTGGTTGGCTAGGATACCTGTGGGTATGCCGTGATTATAGCATGCTTTGAGTTTCAGGAGATAAAATGTATATATAATTTCTATCTTATGTGTTGGGCTCGACTCAGTTAATTTCATACCCTGAGGGCAGTGTTTTTCTTTACTGTACTTGAACCTAGTATTGTATTGTTTTAGATTGCAGTGTATCCTTTTTTGGCTTCTTTCTTAGACTTAGGGACATATTGCATCATCATATATAAGACTATTATCATATTTTACTTCTGTAATGTGGTCCATTTCATCTTGGTATTGTTTAATGCTTTTTCTTTTGGAATGTTTGTATTTTCTCCGCAGTGCTACACTTGAAAAAATGAGGGCATAGTTTCCCCACTAACAGACCGAGGCCCTCGCTGCTAGTTGGAAGCCTCTGGCATTTGGGGAAACACGCTTGAGGTCATGTGACAAACAGAGTTTAGGGCACCCATTGTGTTACACCTGGATCCGAGACATTACAAAAATGAGATATCATTTCTCAATTTATGGGAATGTAAAATCAACTTGCAGATATTTTCACAAAATCTTTACCCTCTAATAAATTTTATTAAATTAAATTGATGTTAGGAATTATAACATTGAGGTAATCTTACATATTAACTTTTTATTGAAACATATCTCCCTACAGTAAGAAACTCCTTTTCATAAGGGGGGATATTTTCTTATTAATCAAAATTTTCATAGACAAAATTTACGTAGTCAAAATTATCACTCTGAAAATTTCCGTAGTGAAAATTATAATAATAAACTTTTACTTTAAACATGTTTTTAATTTTTTTTGGTATCTAATATTCGTCAAGAAGAATTTTTCCCATTACAGATAATTTACCAAAGTAATCTGAATGGTATGTTTCCTTTCCAAAATTTTCATAATCATTTTTTTACATATTATAAATTTCATCTTGTTTTAAATTTTTTAGATTCATGTTTCCTTAAATACAATGGTTTATCTTAAAAACCTCAAAAGATCAGAACCTATGAAAATACTCCTTTGGTTATCATCTCAACCATCAGATCTAATAAGAAGTATTTCGACCATTACATCAAGTAAGGAAGTTGAACAGTTGCCTAAATTGAATATATAAGGACCCCTCAATGTTTTTCGCACATCGATCTTCATGCTTTGGAATGATGAATCCCCACAGCTCTACTTAAGGCCATTCTGAATAATACCGGTTTCTTTATTCTAAATGTCTGTAGAAGTCTCTCCTCAGAAAAAAAGTCTTCTGTAATGAAAATCTCCAAGTGGAAAATATATAGAGAGAGGTTACATGATCCCAAATTCTTTGATATATATGATTCCATCTTTATAATGAATATTAAGTTGAATGGCTGGGATAGCCTATGCATATCAATACTAAGGGCACATGATCTGATTTATCCAGAGTAGTTAGTCGAGTTCTATGAATCAGTAAGTTACATTAACAGTGGAGGGAGAGATAGTTTTCCCTTCAAAAGCTACGAAAATACCTACTCCCTTTCTTACAATATGGAAGCCATCCTGATTGGAATTTCTTATGTCGGCGAAGCAGAGTTCTACTCTCACATGTTACCTGTAGTAGCATGATCTTTTGGCCAGGGGAAAGTGATCGAGTGTCTTTTCTTAGAGTAAGTGAAGACTCAGAAAATTTTCAACTCTCTACATATCTTTGAATTCTTCAGGTATGGGTTCAAAGATTTCTCATTCTATGAAAAGGTGAACAGGATACCCTGAAGAAAAGCGACAACTAGGAATTATATTTTTGGGTGAATCTCAGAAAAATCAATTATTAATGTGTATTTTGTTAACAATCATGAATATCAAGTATAAAACCCTTAAATCTCATATTATCATGTATCCATCTATTCATTCAATTATTATAGTTCATTGTATTTAGTATTTTAAAATTCCTCCTAGTTCAAAGGCAAGGAATTTCAATGTAATATTGCTGAGTGATGATACTCTAGAGAGAATGGAAGTTAGATTTTTTAGTGATTAAAGAAAATTTTATGATTTTTCAAAAGTTGAAATCAAATCTCTTGTAATTAAACTATAGGTGGCTAAAACCTCCAAGAAGGTTATAAAGAAGAGGAATGAAAAATAACAGGAAAAGAAAGAAAAAACTCCCCCTAATATGGTAACTTAATCCACACCTCTAGAATCCAATAATCAAAAGGCTTATCCTGATCAAGTAGTGGACAAGAGGAGAGAGGACAAGAAAAATAAGAAGTAAGGGGAGCCTACTTTTTGATTGGACCCTATTGAGGAAAAATTATTAAAGATAAAGGTTGTTGAATATTTTGAGAAGCAATAGAAAAAATGAAGTTATCAGAGGATTAAATTTTTCAATCCCTTCCGAAGGATGCAGTGAAAGCATCTGAACAAATCCCAGTGCCAGAATCATTTTTTCTAGAATCACTTCGTGAGGTTCTAGGAAAGAAGGTGGTGATTCTGGATCTAGAATATGAAGAAATTGTTTAGGAATAGAAATTTGAAATAGATGGATAAGAAGAATAAGGGGATGACATGTATGATGTCATAATGAAAGTTGAAGATTACCTTGAGACGGAAAGTTCTTCTGTAAAATTATCGATCTGGAATTTTCAAATAAAATCATCAAAACGTGCTACTACAAGGAATGAAGAGAAGGGTCAAAAAGAAGTCAATAAGCAAGCTGATGTTGAATGTAGAAATCATGATTTTATTCATCTAGTAGATCTTGTGGCAGATGCTGAGAAATAATTTTTTGTGGAAGTTAAAATTGTTTAGTTATCAGATAGTGAGAATAAATCACTTAAAGCAGATGCAAAAATTCAGAGAGTTGATAAGTGAAAGTTGGTGTTGGTCAACACAGCTAGAAAATCTATAATTAAAATAATGTTGTTGGAAGTTCATTGAAGATGAATGATGAAGAGTTAGAAAAAGTACCATCACCAACCAAAAATTTTGATTCACAGTCGTCCTCTCTTGGAGATGATTTTTTGGTACAATATTTGAAAAATATTGTTAGTAATATTTTTTTATTTCCAATTATATATTCAAGGTGTTAGTCACTTCAACATTAATTCAATCAGAAATCAGATTCAGTCTCAATGCTTATGGATAATGTTTTTGGACTTGAGGTAGATTTCAATTCCTTTCACATTGGTTAGGAGGCTCACAAATGTTAATGAAATAATATTATAATATGTTCAAGGAGGAAAGTTAAAGTCCTGAGAGATTTTTATGAATTTCAAAATAATATGAATGATTCCTTTGACACAGATGGGGGAATGCTTAATGATGTTTCTATGAGCTTTGACAAAAAATTGACTGTTAAACAGACAAATCAGAAGCCGGAAGTCAAGGACTTAAAGGGAAAACATAATTCTGTGGCTATGAATTGGATGAGGGAACGGGATCTCAGGATCAATTTTAAAGAAACTCTTATTAAGAAAGAATAAGTCTTGAAGGATCAGGCAGAAATTCTTAAGGCTCAGGATGAAAAGTTAAAACCCTTAGAGAAGAAAAGTGAAGATCATGATCAATTTCTTAAGCACATAGAAGAAGATCAGAAGGAGCTCAAGAAGCTGAAAACTATTGTAAATAAGTTACTACCAAAGGAGAAAGAAGAATAATTTTTCTAAATCCGATCTTTTTATGAATTTCTTTCATCTACAAATTCATTCAATCTTAATTAAATTTTGGTTGTTCCCTATATATTTTGTTGTTTTGCAATAATTTTTTCAGGTACTATTTTTTCCAATCCCTCCATTTCTTTCTGAAAATCACATAGGGGGTGAAAGGAATGTTAAAATTAATACTAAGTAAATAATATATTTTCTTATGTAAGGGGGAGTCCATCTAATGGAATGATCTTATCAATGATGATTTCTGTGTGGAAGAAATTTTTTTCTCATCCAGGAAATCAAGAATATGATCCTTAAGGATTCCAGAGCCTATGGGGGAGTTAGTCATATTCAATATGATCTATAAGTAAAAGGGAGATATGTTTTTTTACAAGTCCACAATAATTATAAGTCTTTATATTGTTTTTAGTAAGGATGTTTGTGCTTTCCAAAAAGGGGGAGATTATTGTGTCAATATGGTTTCCATATGAATTTTCTATTCCTTTATGTTTGGAAAATCACAAACACTCTATCTCAAGAAAATTTTTTTTCCCATAAGATTTATCTTATTAAGGAAGATTTCCCTTCCCCACGTAAATTTTCTCCTTTCCTTTGTTTTCATTGTTCATGTTATAGTTTCTCAAAATCTAACTCATTTTATTCCTACGTAAAAAATTCTATTTTACATATAAAATTTATAAATTCTATAAATTCATAGATAAAGTGTATTCTCTTTTCAGGATCCATATTCAATTTCTGAATTCTCTGATATTCAGACGCCGGATTCTTTGAAATCTAGGCTTTGAATTCTCTGTAATTCAGACTCCAAATTCCATGAAATTTAGACTTCAAATTCCCTAAAATTCAGACTCTGAATTCTCTAAAATTCAAATTCTAACCCCCCCTAAAATTCACTCTTAGAATTCTATAAAATGTAGACTCTAAATTATCTGAAACTCAGTATTAGAATTCTAAAAAATCAAGACTCCAAATTTCTAAAAAGTTTGACTCTGAATTCCTTATAAATCAGACTCTGATTTCATCAGAATTCAGACTAGAAAATCTCTAGAATTCGGTTTCTGAATTCCTTGGAAGAATGAGTATGATAATACATGTTTTATAGCCTCCAAGTGTTTATTTTTTTATACTCCAAACAATTTTCCCTAGACTTCGAAAAAATGGATTTGGTTAAGCAACCTCTTTTTCCTACCCTTGTTAATGTTATGAATAAATTACATATAATTTGTTTCTAACTAACTATTGTTGGAGTGAAACGTGTATAGTCCCTCTTAGATTCCTTAAAAAATATGTCCATTAGAGGAGGTATTCGATCATTGGAGAAGTGCATATAAATAGGAGCTTATTTGAATGAACTCATTATATGAAACTGATCGATTACTCTTGAGATTTCATGATGTTGATGTGATTTCTAAAGAGAGAATCTCATGCCTTGTGTGTATTGAACATCTTGATCAATTTGCTTCATGCGACTCCCATTGTTGTTGTGCACAATCGAGGACTTCCAGGGATATAAAGACAATGTTTCCAACTACCTTAAATGTTCGAGGACTTCCATGGATAGAAAGACAGAGGTTTTTATTACCTTAATGTTTGAGGGATTATGGGGATAGCAGGACAGATTACGATATTCCTATCAAGGGAATACTCTAGTGTGGGTAAGATAAAGTTTCTAGAATGTATAAATCAAGATAACTTTATCCATTGTTGTTAGATACCTTAAAATTTGGGTTAAAAGATTTCATACTTGTTAATTGTTTTGTTTGAAGTTTATTTTCCACTGTATTTTGATAAGTTATAAAGTATAACCTTCTAATAAATTCTTGTTCTTTTGAACACTCTGATAAGTAAGATTTTATATGATTTAAGGTAGAATATATTCCTTATAACATTCATTATGTTTCATTTCCGAAACAATATTTCCAGAACCTAGTAGGTTTGTAGAACTACGGGGTCTTTTGAATTTACATTGTTTAGCTTTGTTAAACATAGTTTTCCTTATGGATAAAAACAAATGTTTTTAAACATAAAATTCACCCCCTCTTGTTATTTATCACGTACATTCATATTTGGATCATATAGTTAGTACAAATAATATATAATGAGAAATCTACAAACTAGTTAACTCCATCGTCTCTTAGTATTTACTTATATTATGCAAACTTCATCTTTATTACACAATTAATTTAGGAGTTGTATAATTCTCACCAATTACTGTGATATCTATTGATATCATCCCCCAAAAATATATATTTTTCATGAACCATAATATTTCCATAACATATAAAATCTTTTATTTTTAACAAAAAAATAATCATTATTCTTTTATAGTATGATTTATTTGTGGAAAAGAAATGACTTCAATTAGAATCTCTTTTAAATAATCATAATCCATCTAGGAAAATAATATGTATAGTCTAATTAATATATAAACTTATAGTAGAAAAATTAAAATAATGTTTTTTTTATTTTTGAATAAAAATGACATAATATGGCCTTTAAAAATATTTTTGAGGAAAATACACTTTTAACTTTGTAAATTATTTTTATGAACTATAAATTCACAAAATATTATGAAAATAGTTTTATTTGAAAAAAAATATGAAATTGTATAATGTAATATTCAAATTAAATAATCTTAATGATTTTTATAAAATAATTTCATATAATAAATGTCAACAAAAATATTATTTTCAAACTTCTGTTAAGAGAGTCAATTGGGACCCATACACATTAAAAATTTTAAATTATAAAACATTTCAAACAAGGTAAAATATAATGTAACATAAATTTAGGAAAAAATTTATGTTTATAAAATAATATTCTTCAGATCATCTATGTAAACACGGATATGGAAGAGAAATATTCCTAAACTAAAACAAGATATATGATCAGTATCACTTACACCAGCATTATTTATGTTCATTTATCTAATAATGGCTGAAATAAAAACTAAATATCTAAACCACATTTATAAATATATGTGAAAAATAGATATTTTTATCCATAAAATAATATTATATAATTTTCCCCAAAGTAACCTTGAACGTGAACAATCCTGAAAAGATATGAGATTGTAACATAAAGCTTTTACCGTTTTGGTAACATTCAAAATTTAAATTAATTTACAGAAAGAATATAATTTATCACTATAAATTATAATAATTTAGTGAAGTAATATTTCAAAATTAATTTATGGGGATGAATGTATTCAATTCAATAAATTTATGGTTCACAGAACCAAATATGTCTCAAGAAAATGAGATATAGACAAATAAAATACATGCATAGATAAGAAATTTTAGTTAAGATTTAATCAGTGATGTGATAATGTGATCATATTAAAATTCAGATAAATCAATTATAAATATATCATAAAAAATATATAGTCTAATTCACACAAAATCATATCAATAAAAATTCAATGAATTATAATTACAACCCCATGAATAAAAAATTCAGTTAGGAAACTCCTAATAACTTTGTAAATTTTAAGTAAAAATTATTGGATTAGATAATTACAATTAAAACATAAAATAATATGAATTATTAATCATTAATGATATAAAATTTAAAAAGTGGAAACATATACACCATATAAAATTAATTAGGTGCATAATAATGAAATATACCTCAGTGAATGGAAATTGAGATGAAATCCCATAATAGTTTAATAACTTTCCAATAGACAAATCTTCAATAAAGTAAAATGAATTATAACTTGAATTGACATTATGGATGAAGGATTATTGAAATGATATTTTAAATATAATTATATACACCATATAAAATAAATTTTATGTTCAGTATTAAGAAATGCCTCAACGAAGTGAAATTTAGATGAGATCCCTTACCTCGAGTCTAGACATACCATGCGGGTCCTTTAACTTAGGTTCCATACAATTATGTCACTTATTTACATATTTAAGAATAATTTTAAGGATTATTAATTTCTCACTAACCCATTTATTTCATTTATTTCATTGACATATTTAATTACTTAATCGATTAAGTCTACGTAAGGTATTTTGATTATGTTCAGTTCATAAGTTCACAATTACACCAGTATGTAGAGTATGGTTAAATATGTAATAACACCATCTTCTCTTGAACAATAATAATATAATAATTATAATTTTCATAAATTAATTAAACAATAAAACCAATTATGAAATATTGTTCTAAAAAATGTGTTATGTTAAAGTCATGGAGATGTTAGGTCCCACGTACACATGAGAAACTTTTCAATTTATCAGTAAACATGAGAGAAAGAAGGTATTTATTTTTCTATATTAACATAATTGTGTTTATATAATATATATATCATATTATATCATCAAAAAAAATTTATATTCCTTCCATGTGATCTAGCGATGAGAAATAAATAGCATCACTTCATGGTGGTGGTAATCCATAGGTATGCAAGAACTGTGTTTTCATTTGTCAATGGATATCAAATTAAGACATATATGATATATTATCTGCAAAAAAAATTATTTGATCCATTTAATAAAATATTAATAATATTAAAATAAATTGACTGTCATTTTTTTCTTTATCTATTATATAAAATATTATCATTCTCAAAACAAAAGATAAATGACAAAAAAGTCAAATTTTCAAATTTATAATATTTATTGATAAAATATACTCATGAAAGTAAAGTAATTAATATTTTTCAACAGATTTTAACACCTACTGCATTCTTCATAACCAAAATTAACACATTTTTCATTTACCATGGGGACAAAAAATTTCTATGGTTACTATTGATATTTTCAAAAAATTAAGTTATTCATATTATATAATATATATTATTATTATTCCAAATTTGGGATCCATTTTATTAAATGAAATTCAAAAAATTATTTAAATTTTGTTTCAAATTAAACCCACAAAACATGATAAAATGATATTTTCTAGAAAAATATCATTTTTACTATAGAAATGTTTTCATAAAAATCAATTGAAATGTTGATTCTAATAAATTTTAATGGGTTATTTTTAATTAAACGAATGTAGCTAATTTTTTTAAATAATCCAAAATAAAATGTGTCTTTGTAAAAAATGAAAATAAAATACATTTTTATATTAGAATAAATATTTTCCACAATTCATTGAAAACATAATATTTTAAGAAAACTCATATAAAATCATCCTATGAAAATTTTGATATGATGAATTAAAAATGTTTTCATTTATAAAAAATAAAATTAATAAAATTTCTGGAAACATATTATAATATTTTCTCATAAAATCCAATAAAAACCCCATTTTGAATAAAACATATGTTTGAAGAATGAAATTCCTTAAATTAAATTTTTTTCTTGTTTTGAAATCATTAATCAAGATATTTTTATTGCGTAGAACATTTATATACATATCATAATGTGTTTAATCATATTCATACCTAGAAAAAATAAGATTAACTTATAACTACTTCATTTAAATATTAATATTTCACGGACCGCTTAAGCATGGTGTTGTGTGTTGTATGCACTATTGAATATAGTGTTATTTTAATAAATCATGATATTACACAAAGTCACATTCATTAATAATTTCGATAAATTTTTTTTACATTGTATCATGAAAAACATCACACTTTTTCAATGTTTAAATATTCTAATAAAAATATTCTTCTATTAATTTTTTAGAGATAATAAAATGTTCACTTCCCAAATGTTAAACTCCTTCATTAAGTAATTAAATAATAAATAATTATAGTTTTTTACAGCATAATAGTAAACTATGGAACCCAAATCGGAGGAAAATGAATATTTAAGTATATGGTCTGATATGTGTCATTACATTATAAGAGTTTTTGACAAATTATTGTGTGATTTATACACTTAAAAGATGTAAAAATATATTACTATAATAAATAATATAGAATAAATAAAACACATATAATAGAGTTATTATAATGATCCACCATACATTAGATTTTTCCATACTAATGAATCATATGTTTGTAATACCTAAAATGACTACATTTTTAAGTATTGCATAAAAATTAAAAGAAATATAGTTTAATTTATAAGTAATAACATGATAAACATTAAGGGGTTCATAGAACCATGTATATGGTACATGTAACACCCCAATATTCCACGGTATTCTTCTCTTTGAATAATACAATACTGTATGTTATACGCAACTTCAAGTTCTAACACACACCACAACCAATCAAACTAGATGTTATGAATAGTAATTCCCACTTTTTGAAATCTTATAAATTTTATCTTTCAAAATGGACTTCATATTAGGAATAGGAATATCAAAATTAACTTAGGGTGATTTTTTTTTATTTTTCTGAAAACATTCAATTTTTGATGAATAGTGAAAAAACATTGAGTTATAGTTTAAAACCGATTTTTTTTTACATAATTAGTTATTTTATTTAGATTTAATTAAGGTCAAAATAGATACGTAATACCTATATAATATCAATTTAATTCATTAGAGTTAGTTTAGAATAATTTTAGATATATAAAAATATTATGGAACTTTTCACCGTCTTTTACCCACCTCTTAGAAGAATTTTGAAATTCATATAAAATACAATTTTACCGCTTCTGTTAGTGGAATTTCAAAAATATGAGAGACAAGTTTAATTTCAAGGAGTAAAATGTGGTTTAGTGAGATTAAAATAATTTTTGGTGAATAGTAACTTTTTACTTTTATTTACCACTGTTAAAAGTAAATAGGGTAATTATGGGTAAAATGATATTAATATTACACAAACACATGTACTAATTCCATTGGACAGGTTTACCTCAACCAAAAACACCATTATGGATAAAATATTATCATTTAGGTCCACTTGGATTAGATTAGGGAATTTATTACTATTTAATTCAAAGGTGAGTTAAAAGAGTTAAAAACAAATTTTAATAACTAAATCATTTTTAATATAGGGTTATTAAAAAGATAAATTCGATTATAAATATTCGTTAGAAAGATAATAAATTTCATACATAATGGTCTTTTGTTTATAATTTTTAGACATTATATAATTTAATTTATTTACAATGAAATTGTGATTCAGTAATAACCTAATTAATGAAATATTAAAATAATTGATATTATAAATATAAAATTAAATGTAACATGAAAGTTATTATGAATTAAACTAATTTTCTAGGTTAAAATAACATATTATTATTGTTTATATAAATTTTTTTGAAGTAATAATTCTATTAAAAAATTATCAAAAACAAAATACCCAATAGTGTCAAAATTGACATAAAAGAGTTTTTAAAACAAATATTGTATTATTAATTGATATTTTATTAAAAAACTATAAGGTTAGGCCAAAGGACTTAAATAATGATAGGTGTATCATTAATGGACCAATTGGGGGTCTCTTGGAGATATATATTAAGTTTATTAACTATATAATATAATAATACAAAGAGACATGGTAAATGTCAAACTATTTAACTAAGAGTTAAATATAAATGATAGGGTTAATATAGTGACCCAAACCTATCTAAAATCTACTGGTTGAAAGGATTTAGACCCATACTGACTTTAAATTTTAAATAAACTACTTTGGATCCATTAGAAACCGAATATGAATTTATTATAAAATAATATTTCTAGCTTTTCCAATGGTGCCCCTCACCCCTCTTATAAAAGGTCACCACCTTCTCTATAATTCAAACTTTCAAGCCCTTTTGGCTCAGCCAATCCCTACCCAAATATTCACTCAACTTTCCTCAATTCAACCTAGAGGCCTTTGTTTGATCAGAAATCCACCCTATAGATCCCTTTTGATCAAATCAAAAGGAAGAACCCGAAGAAGAGGTAATGTTTTCACCACCCTCTTTCAAGTCCCTTTCTTTTTCAACTTCTTATTTATTTGTTATTTCCATTATAAAATAATAAATACAGTATCTTTTATATATTTTTATGTTATTATAAATATGGTACAACCATATTCAGTATTCTGTCCATCCTTTGAATGACATGTCACCATATGTGCGTTTGTACGACTTACTGTCTCCACGTCGTGGTGTAATTGTTACTCAATACATTATTATTTGGATGGGTATAATAATGATGTGTAAATAATGTAAATAATAAATTTATCATGATAATTCTTCTGTATATATGATATAACATCCAATTATATATTATTTTAATATCAAAAGAATGATATTGTCGCTCGTCCGTACGTACAGATTACCGTCTCTACGAACGTTATGAGATTCATTCCCCATCGTATCCGTTAAAGAATAAATTTCATTTCATGATTAAAAATAATTTTTAGAGACATGATATAATTATGTATATTAATAATATACATGCAATCCATAAAAAATATGTCTCACATAACAAATAATATAAAGGAAAACGAATCCATTAACACCCAAAACGATGATAATACAAAGATAATATTAATATATCAATATTAAAAGATCATATATGGTATCATATTAATGTATATTATTCTTATATAATTTAATAACAATTATTTAACCATTGTATAGGATTTTAATCTACCCTCAACTAAGGAAAAGTACAAGGTAATGGTTAATTTCACAATCTCTTTATTATCCGAGATTTTTTATACGTAATTATCCATTGGGACCTCTTTATCATTCACATCCATGTTTCTTAAAAATGTATTCAAATCACTCTTACTATTTTATAGACTATGGGTTAAATTCATTTATACCCTTGTTGAATTTTTATAAATTTTTTATTAATGAATCTTTCCGTCGTTTTCCAAATAATGTCCTTTTTAATCTTTTCGAAAGAATTAAGGTAAGAATGTATTTTTTAACTTATACGGCAGGTGATGCTATTTTCCACCATTATAAAATAATCTAAGCTTCTCTTACAAGATTATAAGAATATTTTAAAAGTAAATGTATTATTTTATAATTATTTGACTTTTAAATGATTTCAAAAACAGATATATTTCTCTCAAATAGTTTCGATTTCATTTATGTCACCATACTTTGATGGATTTTAACCTTATTTGAAGTTGGTTAATTATGATACAATAATTCCATATAGTATTGAAGGTTTTTGTGATAATTTTGTTCCGTGGAAGTGTTATTTTTATACCATTCATGGTTTATAGATAAAGTATCTACATTTCTTATGCTAGTTTTAATACGAATGTTTATGTTATGTTTAAAACTGTTCATATGAGGAATGCATTGGACTTAATAAGTGGTGGGTGGAGCTTGATATAGCTCTTTGATGCATCGGTAGGTCTCATGAGACAAACTAGTGTCTTGGCATAGGGCCTTGACGAAATCTTATTTGTAGTCTTGGCACAAGGCCTTAACTATGTGGTTATGATAGTATGTCATTATGCATTCAATAATTATGAAGGTGGTTGTAGATATTGCATGTGATTATTCGACTAGTAGAATATTCATGTGAATAATTAAATTCAATTATTTCATTTTATTTCTGCCATATTATGTTGAAGTTAAAGTCTAAAAAGATTTTGTTTTAGTCATACATTGCCTTAAATGATTATGCTTCTTTATGAAAGATTCCGCTATATTGATATCCTTACTGAGAATTTGAGCTCACCCCTTTTATGTATTATTTTTTCCAGGATGTGAAGAAGTATTTTATGAATGACCTACAGGGATAGTATGAGGGGATATGAGTGTGCACTATGGATACTATGTTGTTGTAGTTTTCATTTTATGTTGTAATGTAAAAATTATGAATGTATATAGTGATTCAAAGGCTACTAAACTAATCAGTCTTTCGGGACATGATATTTTGTGATCATTAAATGTTTAGTAATAATGTACCGACTCTGTGTATCTGGGTTCAGGGAGTTATAGTTGGTATCATAGGATGTTTAGTACAATCCTTGGAAACTAGATTTAGATAAACTCTGATTAGAGCACATATACCTAAGATGGACATTGAGGATTAGTATAGAAGAACATCCTAGAATTTTGGTATTGTCGAGATTTTGTGATTTTTCCGAGAAATACATCTTTATCTGGATACGAGCAGGTAGAGGTTTATCTGGCACAGATGTACCTAGGGTGAAACCCAAAAACACCACTTTGAGCTAAACTCGAACGGGAACTGGTTCACAACAACAGGAATTACCATACTCTTGGTTATGACACTCCCTTAGGATATGATTAAGATAATTCTCATTTTTTTACAAACCATTATGAAGGGTTTATGATTATATACTTGCTCAAAAAAAATTATGGTTATGGATTATATGCATAAACTGTTCAATTTGTGTTAGTTGTTTTACAGGTTTGGATTTATGTATTGTGTTTCATAAACTAATCTAGTGTATGCCATTGTTTACATATGGTGCCTAGTGGAATAAATGGAAACAATATCAATGCACACACTCCATTTAGGGATTTTTCTCCTACTCAAGATAATTACAGTGGAGCTGGTGATGCAACTGGTGCTGATCAGCTAATCACCATACTGGGAAAACTCACTCATGTTATGAATAATAAACATACCCACATAGAGCACCCTGATCCACAGCGTGGAGGATCAATGTTAGACCTCTTCATGAGGCAACAACCAACAACATTCAATGGGAGTATAAATCCATTAGGATATGAGCAATGTTAAATTACTTAGTGAAAATATTCCATGTCTTGGGGAGTAGTGAAAGGGAAAAACTTATCATGACAGTTTACCGCCTCACTGGAGATGTTGATCAATGGTGGTCATTGATTAAAAACACAAAGGAAGATGATGAAGCGTCAAATATGTAATGGAGGGAGTTCAAAGAGATTTTCTTATAAAAATACTTTCCTCGTGACCATCGAACTGATATGGAAAAGCAATTTCTGAGTCTGATACAAAAGGAGGATGATAATGTTGAAAATTATGAGGCTAACTTTACAAGGTTAGCAAGGTATGTTAGAGATTATATACGTAACCCAAGAAGTAATACTGATCATTTCTTTGATTGGTAAATACCATTTATTCATCAAGAATTAGTTTCGCAATCCTTCTCATCGTACGAAGATATTGTCTCATGTGCTATCAAGATAGAAAAATAATTCTCTAAGTCTTATGACTTTAAGGCAATGTAAGGGAAGAATAGATGTGTTGATCACTCTAGAAATGGAAATAAAGGGATGAAGGGGAAGTTTATTATCAATCCTACAGTAAATTTGGGAAGAAACACCCTGGTACATGGTTGAAAGGAATGGGAGTCTGTTACAGGTGTGGTTAAAAAATGCCACCAAGCTTGTGATTGAAAGGGGAATAAAGAAGCTACCGATGTTCAATGATACAAATTCAGGGAGATGGGACATTATTAAAATGAATGTCCTAAACATCAATGAAACTTACCTCATAAATGGCCAAGGGATCAAGGCCAAGATTATGCTTTCACTACTACTGATGTAGAAGCTCTGAAAGAAGTGGTGGCATGTAATTTAATGGTTTCCTCATGTTTAGAAAATGCATTATTTGATTCTATATCATCACTTTTTTTCATATCTTAACATTTTTCTAGGAAAATTAGATATTTACAATTTTATTTAATAAGGGAGTTGTCAGTTAAAACTACTAAGGGATGTATCATTGCTACGAAGTTCTGTGGATCTGTCCCTATTGGGGCATATAAATGTTTCTTATCTTCTGATCTCATCATCGTACCCATGGTTGAATTTGATATAATCCTTGTTATGGATTGGCTTTCGGACCATGATGTGAAGATTTATTTTAAGAAGAAGGATGTTATTATTTTTGATGGTGATGACAATAAACACCATATCTTTAGAGAAGAATTGTCACCCCTGGATTCTTACCTAGATCCACCACCAGTAGCTCAACTAAATTCAATTATTGGGGAAGAAGAGAGTGAAATAATTATAGGTAAGGAAAGGAATGTTCAAATAGAGGATGTACCTATTGTGAAGGAATATGTTGATGTGTTTCCATAAGATTTCCATCGACATCCTCCAGAACGAGAAATTGATTATTACATTGATTTAATTGATGGATCAAGGCCCATATCGAAGACCCCTTATAGAATAGACATTATGGAATTAGTGGAACTAAAGAAAAAACTAGAAGAATTGAGTAATAAGGGATTTATTCTCCCTAGTTTTTCTCCATGGGGAGCCCCTATCGTTTTTGTTAAGAAGAATGATTAATCTATGAGGTTATATATCAACTACAGGGAGATCAATGCTATAAAAATAAAGAACAAGTATCCCCTACCTTGCATTGGTGATTTATTTGAACAAATGCATGGAGCTAAATACTTTTCAAAGATTGAAGTTCGATCTGGATACCATCAGTTATGTGTGATGAAGGAAGACATTACGGAAATAGCTTTTCGAACTATGTAAAGGCATTACAAGTTTATAGTAATGCCTTTTGGGCTGACTAATGCACCCTCTATTTTCATGGATCTAAATAACAGAGTTTTCAAGGTATATCTCGATGATTTATTAGTTGTATTTATTTATGATATCTTGGTATATTCCAAATGCTACGAATACCATTAAAATCACATTCGCATTATTCCAAAGACTCTTATAAGACATGAATTATATGGGATGTTTAGGAAGTGTGAACTCTGGCTTCAAGAGATCTCTATTCTTAGCTATATTGTCTCCATATATGGAATCCTTGTTGATACTTCTATGACCAAGGAAATCCATGAATGGCCAGCACTGATGAGTATAACATAGGTACATAGTTTTATTGGTTTAGGAGGTTATTATAGGTGTTTCGTCCAGAATTTTTCCTGATTGGCTAACCCATTAACGAAGATCACACGTAAAGGGGTTAAATTTGTTTGGAAAAAGATTGTGAATAATGTTTTGAATAACTAATGGTAAGATTAGTCAATAGTCCTATATTGAATCTACCATTGGGAAATGATGGGGTTGTTATTTATAGTGATGCATCGAAGAAAGGACTTGGTTGTGTCCTTATACATAATGATAGAGTTATTGCCTATGCATCATGAAAACTGAAAATTCATGAGAAAAACTATCCTACTAATGATCTTGAGTTAGTTGTAGTAATCTTTTATTTGATGATATGGAGACATTATCTCTATGTTATAAAATGTGAGATTTATACTGATCACAAGAGTTTGAAGTATACTTTCTCACAGAAAGAACTGAACATGAGGAAAAGGAGATGGCTTAAACTACTCAAGGATTATTATTACACAATACACTACCACTTGGGGATGGAAAATAAGGTTGAAGATGCTTTGAGTTGAAAGGATGATGGAGTTTTGAACAAGATGAGAGTTGAAAAGGATCCTATATACATGGATGTAGTAAAAATTGATATGGGAATCACCATGGAAGGTGAAACATCAATGCCTTTTCAAATGGTTTCCAAACCATCTTTACTAGAAAGGATAAAGAGATATCAGAACGATGATGAAGAGTTTAAAAAGAGTATTAAAGCAGTCAATGGTGGGAGATTGAGTGACTTTGTGTATGAATATGGAATTTTGAAATTTGGGAGGAGACTTTGTGTTCCCAATATACCTGATCTAAAAATGGAATTGTTGGACAATGCTCATAGTTCCAATTTCTCTATACACTTAGGAAGCACCAAAATGTATAGATATTTAATGGAACATTTTTTGGTGGGACAATATGAAGAGGGATATTGCTGATTTTGTTTCATGATGTATGGTTAGTCAACAAGTTAAAGATGGAAGGCAACAGCCTAGAGGAGTAATGCAACCTCTTCCCATACCTGAGTGGAAATGGGATAATATCATGATGGACATTTTCATGGGACTACCAAATAATCCTAGATGGAATGATGGAATATTGGTCATTTTTTATCGTCTTACCATGTTATCACTTTATCTTGCAATAAGACAAGATCTACCACTTGCATGTCTAGAAAGGATATATATTAATGAAGTTGTGAGACTTTTGCAGTACCCCTATTGATTGTTTCTGATCATGATCCCCATTTTACATCAAGATTCTAGAAGATTCTTCAGAAGGCCTTTGATACTGAACTTCGTTTGAGCACTGCATACCACCCTCAAACAGATGGACAATCAGAACGGACTATTCAAACCTTAGAAGACATGTTGAGATCATGCTAACTTGACATTCAGGGTATGTGGGATCAATATTTACCTCTGGTAGAATTTTCCTATAACAATAGCTTCCATTCAAGTATTCACATGGAAACATATGAAGCATTATATGGAAAGAGATGTTTCACACCAGCCTGTTGGGATGATATTGGGGAAAGAAAATATGTAGGCCTATAACTGGTGGAGGAAATGATGGAAAATGAAAAGGTAATCCAAAACCACATCAAAGAAACTCAAAGTAGGCACAAGAGCTATGCTGACAATCGAAGGAAGGATTTGGAATTTTAGGTTGGAGATCATGTTTTCTTGAATGTAACTCCATGGAAGGGAATTATACGTTTCGGTAAGAAAGGTAAATTGAGTCCTAGGTACATAGGACCATTTGAACTTGTAGAACAAATTGGAGCTATAGCTTCCCATTTGGAAATGCCTCCAAGTCTCTCCAAAGTTCATGATGTGCTTCACATATCACTATTGAGAAAATACATGCCTGACCCAAAGCGTGTACTTACTTAAGAGTAATTAGAACTTGAACCCGATTTGTCTTATTGCGAAGAGCCCGCCAGGATTCTTGATATAAGAGAACAAGTGCTGAGAAACTGAACGACTCATCTGGTAAAAGTTTTATTGAGAAACCATAAGTTGTAAGAAGAAACATGGGAACCTGGGGAACTTATGATGAAGAACCAGCAGAGTATTTTTATGCATTAATATTCTAGAAATTTTGAGGATGAAATTATTTGGAGGGGAGAATGTAACACCCCAAATTTCCATAGTACGCTTCTCTTTGAATAATACAATAACATGTGTTGTACGCAACTTCGAGTTCTAACACACACCACAACCAATAAAAATATCCATTATCAATAATAGTACAAACTTTTTGAAATTTTATAAATATTATCTTTCAAAATGATCTTCATTTTTGGATTTATAATATCAAAATTAACTTAGGGTGAATTTTTCGTATTTTTTTGAAATCATTAAATTTTGGATGAATAGTGAAACAACACTGAGTTATAGTTTAAAACCAAATTTTTATTTAAATAATTATTTATTTTATTTAAATTTAATTAAGGTCAAAATAGATACATAGTACCTATATATGTTCAATGTAATTCATTGTATTTCGTTTAGAATAATTTTAGATATATAAAACATTTATGGAAGTTTTCACAATCTGTTACCCACCTCCAAGAAGAATTTGGAAATTCACATAAAACATAATTTTACCACTTCTGTGATTAATATTTCAAAAATACGAGAGACGCGGTTAATATCAAAGAGTAAAATGTGGTTCAATAAGATAAAAATAATTTTTGTTGAATAGTAACTTTTTACTTTTATTTACCATAGTTAAAAGTAAATAGGGTAATTAAGGATACAAATGATATTAATATTACCAGAACAGTTGTACTATATTATATTGACCAAGTTTATCTTGACCAAAAACAACCTTAGGAATAAAATATTATCATTTAGGTCTACGTGGATTAGATTAGGACATTTATTATTATTTAATTCAAAGAAGAGTTAAAGGAGTTAAAATAAATGTTTAATAACTAAAACATTTTTAATACAGGGTTATACACAACATAAATTCGATTATAAACCTTCATTAGAAATATAATAATATTTACTACATTATTGTATTTTATTTATAATTTTTATACATTAAATAATTTAATTTATTTATGAAATAATGGTGATGCAGTAATTACCAAATTAATGAAATATTAAAATAATTGATATTATAGATATAAAAATAAATGTTAATTGAGACTTTTTATGAATTACAATAATTTTATAGGTTAATATGACATTTTAGTATTGGTTATATAATTTTTTTTGAAGTAATAATGCTGTTATGAAATTATCAAAAACAAAATACCCAATAGTGTCAAAATTGACAGAAAAGAGTTTTGAAAACAAATATTTTGTTATTAATTGATATTCAATTCATAAAAATCTACAGTTCTACAAAAGGACTTATATAATGATACTTGTATAATTAATGGACCACTTGGTGGTCTAATGGAGGTATATTGTTTGTTTATTAACTATATAATATAAAAAAACAAAGAGGCATGGTAAATGTCAAACTATTTAACTAAGAGTTAAATATAAATTATAAGGTTAATATATTTCCCCAAACTTGTCTAAAATCTATTGGTTGAAATGATTTAGACCCATAACCACTTTAACATTTAAATAACCTACTTTGGAGACATTTGAAACCGAATATTAATTTATTATAAAATAATATTTCTAGATTTTCCAAAGGTTCCCCTCACCCCACTTATAAAAGGGGACTCCACGTTCTCTATAATTCACACCTTCAAAGCCTTTGGTATCGGCTAAAAACTGCCCAAATATTCTCTCAACTTCCCCCAATTAAACCTAGAGGCCTTATTTTGATCAGAAATCCAACCTATGGAGCCCGTTTGATCAAATCAATAGGAAGAACCTGAAGAAGAGGTAATGTTTTCACCACCCTCTTTCTAGTTCCTTTCTTTTTCAACTTCTTCTTTCTTTTTTATTTCCATTATAAAATAATTACTCTAATATATTTTATATATTGTGATGTTATTTTAAAATGGTAAAACTATATTCAGTAATCTATCCATCCTTTGAATGACATGTCACTATACGTGAGTACGTACGGCCTACCGTCTCCAAGTCGTGGAGTAATTGTTACTCAATACTTTATTTTTTGGATGGGTATAATAATAATGTGTAATTCATGTAAATAATAAATATAACATTAAAATGATTCTGTATATATTATATACCATCCAATTATATATTATTTTAATATCAAAAAAATGATACTGTCGTTCGTGTGTACGTACGGATTACCGTCTCCACGAACGTGATGAGATTCATTCCCCATCATACCCATTCAAGACTAAATTTCATTTTATGATTAAAAATAATTTTTAGAGACATGATATAATTCTTGATATGAATAATATACTTCCCATCCATAAAAAATACGGCTAACATTACAAAGAATATAAAGCAAAACGAATCGATTAACACCCGAAACGATGATAATACTAAGTTATTATTAACAAATCAATGTTAAAAGATCATATATGATATCATATTAATGTATATTATTCTTATATAATTTAATAAAAAATATTTCTCCATTATACATGAGGTTAACCGAACCTCAACCAAGGATAAGTACAAGGTAAGGGTTAATTTCACAATCTCTTTATTATCCGAGGTTGTTTATACGTTATTATCTACTGGGACCTCTTTATCATCCACATCAATGATTCTTAATAATGTATTTCAAATAATTATTACTATTTTATAGACTATTGTTTAAAGTTATTTATACCCTTTTTACTCTTTATAAGATGTTTAAAAAATAATCTTTCCGTCGTTTTCCAAACAAGGTCCTTTTTATCCTTTTCGATAGAATGAAGGTAAGAATGTCTTTTTTAACTTATACGGCGGGTGCAGATATTTTCCACTATTATAAAATCATCTATGTTTCCCTTAAATGATTATAGGAATATTTTCAATGTAAATGATTTATTTTATAATTATGTGACTTTCAAATGATTTCAAAAAAAGATATATTTCTCTCAAATAGTTTTGATTACATTTATGTCAACATCCTTTGATGGATTCTAAGCTTATTTGATGTTGATTTATTATGATGAAATACTTCCATATAATACTGATGGTTTTTGTGAAATTTTTGTCTGTGGATGTATTTTTTATACCATTTATTGTTTATGGATAATGTATCGACATTTCTTATGCTAGTTTTAATACGAATATTTAAGTTATGCTTAAACTAGTTCATATGAGGAATGCATTGGACTTAATAAGTGACGGGTGGAGCCCGCTACAGATCCTCGATGCATCGGTAGGTCTCATAAGACAAACTAGTGTCTTGGCACAAGGCTTTTACAAAATCTTATTTGTAATCTTGGAACAAGGCCTTGACTATGTGGTTATGATAGTCTGGCATTATGCATTCCATCATTATGAAAGTGGTTATTGATATTGCATGTGATTATTTGACTAGTAGAATATCCATGTGAATAAGTAAATGGAATTATTTCATTTTATTTCTTCCATATTATGCTAATGTTGAAGGTTAAAAGGCTTTTTTTAGTTATAAATTTCCTTAAATGTTTATGCTTATTTATGAATGTTTATTCTATATTGTTATCCTTATTGAGCATCTAAGCTCACCCCTTTCTATTTTTTTATTTTTACAAGGATGTGAATAAGTATTTTATGAATGAAATACAGGGATAGTATGTAGGGATATGAATGTGGAATATGGAGACTATGTTGTTGTGGTTTTCATTTATGAGGTAATGTAAAAACTATGAATGTATCTTGTGATTCCAATGCTACTAAGCTAGTCGGTATTTCGAGATTTAATCTTTTGTGATCATTCCAATGTTATGAATTAATACACTGACATTGGGTAACTAGGGTCGGGCCTCTACAATTGGTATCAGAAAAAGTTTAGTACAATCCTTGGAAACTAGATTTAGATAAAGCTAATTAGAGCATATAATCCTTAGATGGACTTTGAGGATTATTATAGAATAACATCCAAGAATTTTTGTATTTTAGATATTTTGAGAGTTTTCTGAGAAATATGTCCCTATCTGGATACGAGAAGGTATAGGTGGCTTTGGCTAATATGTACCTAGGGGTAAAACCCGAAAACACCTCTTTGAACTAGACTCGAAGGGGAACTGGTGCATGAAAATGAGCCTTGATGCACTCTTGGTTACGAAACTCATGGGGGATATGCTTAGGATAATTCTAATTTTCATTACAGACCATTATAAATAATTTATGAGTATATACTTCTTCAATGAAATTTTTTTTATAGTTATGGATTATATCTATAAACTGTTCAATTTATGTTATGTGTTTTAAAAGTTTGGACATATGAATTGCAATTCATAAACTAATCTAGTGTATGCCATTGTTTAAAATGGAACCTAGTGGAAGAAATGGAAATTGTATCAATGCACACACTCCATTTAGGGATTTACCTTTTACTCAAGATAGTTATAGTGGAACTGGTGATGCAACTGGTGTTGGTCAGCTAATCACCATACTGGGACAACTCACTCAGGTTATGAATAATAACCATACCCGTATGGAGCACCCTGATCCCCAGCTTGGAGGATCAATGTTAGACTTATCCATGATGCAACAACCACCAACATTCAATTGGAGTTCAAATCCCTTAGTTGATGAGCAATTGATAAATTCCTTAGCGAAAATATTCCATTCCTTGGGAAGTAGTGAAAAGGAAAAAGTTATCATAGCAGTGTACAACCACACTAAAGATGTTGATCAATGGTGTACATTGATTAAAAAAAGGAAGATGATGATGTATCAAATATTGAATAGAGGGTGTTCAAAGAGATTTTATTAGAAAAATACGTTCTTTGTGACCATCGAGCAGATATGGAAAGGAAATTTCTGAGTCTGAGACAATGGAGGATGAGAATGTCACAAATTATGAAGCTAAATTTAAAAGGTTAGGAAGGTATGCCGGAGATTATATACGTAACCCAATAAGTAATATTGATCATTTACTTTATAGGTAAAAACCATTTCTTCATCGAGAATTAGTGTCGCAATCCTTCTCGTCGTACGAAGATATTGTCTCATGTGTTATCAAGACAGAAAAAGAATTCTCTAAGTCTTACGACATTAAAGCAAAGAAACAGAAGAAGAGATCTGCTGATCACTCTGGAAATGGAAATAAATAGATGATGGGAAAAGTTGATTATCCATCCTGTAGTAAATGTGGTAAGAAATGCCCTGGTACTTGCTTGAAAGGAATGGAAGTCTGTTACAAGTGTGGTGAAAAAGGCCACCATGCTCGTGATTGAAAGGGGAAGAAAGAAGCTACCAATGTTTAATGCTATAACTACAGGGAGATGGGACATTATTCAAATGAATTTCCTAAGCATCATGGGAACTTACCTCAGAAAAGGCCAAGGGATCAAGGCCAAGATTATGTTGTCACTGCTGCTGAGGTAGAAGCTCTGAAAGATGTGGTGGCACGTAATGTAATGGTTTCCTCAAGTTTAGAAAATGCATTATTTGATTCAGGATCATCGCATTGTTTCATATCTTCCATGTTTTCTAAGAAAATTAGATATTTCCATTTTGATTTAACAAGGTAGTTATCAGTTTAAACTCTTAAGGGAAGTATCATTGATACAAAGTTCTGTGGATTTGTCCCCATTAGGGCATATAAATGTTCTTTATCTGCTGATCTCATCATCATACCCATGATTGAATTTCATATAATCCTTAGTATGGAATAGATTTCGGACCATGATGTGAAGATTTATTGTAAGAATAATGAGGTTACAATTTCTGATGATGATGATAAGGAACACCTTATCTTTAGATCAGAATCATCACCACCATATTCTTACCAAGATCCACCCCCAGAAGCTCAACTAAATTCAATTATTGGGGAATAAGAGAATGAAATAACTATGGGTAATGAAAGGAATGTTCAAATTTTGGATGTACCTTTTGTGAGAGAATATGTTGATGTGTTTTCATAAGATTTACCTGGACATCCTCTAGAAATGTAAATTGAGACTTCCATTGATTTAATTCATGGATCAAGGCCCATATCGAAGACCCCTTATAGAATGGCCACTGTGGAGTTAGTGGAACTAAAGAAACAACAAGAGGAATTGAGTAATAAGGGATTTATTCTCCCTAGTTTTATCCATGTTGTTCTCCTGTCCTTTTTGTTAAGAATAATGATGGATCTATGAGGCTATGTATCGACTACAGGGAGATCAAGGGTATAACAATAAAGAAAAAGTATCATGAATTATATGGGAATGTTAGAAAGTGTGAATTATGGCTTCAGGATATCTCTTTTCTTGGACATATTGTCTCCAAATATAGAATCTCTTTTGATCCTTTTACGCCCAAGGAAATCCATGAAGGCCAGCATCGATGAGTATAACTGAGGTACATAGTATTATTGGTTTATCAGGTTATTATCAGTGTTTCATCCACAATTTTTACCGATTGGCTAGCCCATTACCAAAGATCACACGTAAAGGGGTTACATTTTTTTGGACAAAAGATTGTGAATATTGTTTTGAAGAACTGAAGAGGATATTATTCAATGCTCCTATATTAAATCTTACATAGGGGAATGATGGTTTTGTTATTTATAGTGATGTATCGAAGAAAGGATGTGGTTGTGTATTTATGTAGAATGAAAGATTTATTGCCTATGTATCACGACAACTCAAAATTCAAGAGCAAAACTATCCTACTCATGATCTTGAGTTAGCTGTTGTAATTTTTCTTTGAAGATATGAATACATTATCACTATGGTAAAAAATGTGAGATTTCTACTGATCACAAGAGTTTGAAGTATATTTTCTCACAGAAAGAACTCAACATGAGGCAAAGGAGATGGCTTGAACTACTCAAGGATTATGATTGCATGATACACTACCACCCGGGTAAGGAAAATAAGTTGGCAGATGCTTTGAGTATAAAGGATCTTGGAGTTTTGAACAATATGGGAGTTGAAAAATATCCTATATACATGGATATAGTAATGATGGATATGGGAATCACCATGGAAGGTGAAACATCAATGCTTTTTCAAATGGTTTCCAAACCATCTTTAAAAGAAAGGATAAAGAGTTCTCAAACCGATGATGAAGAGTTTAAAAAGAGGATTAAAGCTGTCAATGATGAGATATTGAGCGACTTTGTGTATGAAGATGGAATTTTTAAATTTGGGAAGAGACTTTGTGTTCCCAATATACCTGATCTAAAAAGGGAATTGTTAGACAATGATCATAGTTCCAATTTCTTTATACACCTTGGGGGCACCACAATGTATAGAGATTTAAAGTAACATTTTTTGTGGGACAATATGAAGAGGGAGATTGTTGATTTTGTGTCAAGATGTATGGTTTGTCAACAAGTGAACGTTGGAAGGCAACAACCTGGAGGAGTAATGCAAACTCTTACCATACCTGAGTGGAAATGGGATAATATCATGATGGACTTTGTCATGGGAATACCAAAGACTCCTAGAAAGAACAATGCAATATGGGTCATTGTTGATCATCTTACCAAGTCATCACATTTTCCTGCTATAAGAGGAGATATACCACTAGAACGTCTTGAAAGGCTATATATTAATGAATTTGTGAGACTTCATGGAGTACCCATATCAATAGTTTCTGATCATGAACCCTGTTTTACTTCAAGATTCTAGAAGAGTCTTAAGAAGGCCTTGGATACTAAACTTCATTTGAGCACTGCCTACCACCCTCACAAAAATGGACAATCAGAACAGACTATTCAAACCTTAGAAGACATGTTGAGATCCTTCTCAGTTGAATTTCAGGGTTTGTGGGACCAATATTTACATCTTGTAGAATTTTCCAATAACAATAGATTCCATTAAAGTAATCAGATGGAACCATATGAAGCGTTATACAGAAAGAGATGTCGCACACCAACCTGTTGGGATGATGTTGGGTAATGAAAAATCGTAGCCCTAGATCTGGTGGAGGAAACAATGGAAAAGATAAAGCAAATCCAAAACCATATCTAATCGGCTAAAAGTAGGTAGAAGAGATATGCTGACAACCGAAGGAAGGATTTGGAATTTCAGGTAGGAGATCATGTTTTCTTGAAGGTATCTCTATGGAAGGGAGTTATACGTTTTGGTAAGAAAGGTAAATTGAGTCCCAGATACATAAGACCTTTTGAAATTCTAGAATGAATTGGGGCTTTAGCTTACTGTTGGGAAATGCATCCTAGTCTCTCCAAAGTTCATGATATGCTCCACGTATCACTGTTGAGAAAATACATGCCTAACCCAACACATGTACTTATTTACGAGGATTTAGAACTGGAAGCCGATCTATCTTTTTGCAAAGAGCCCTTCAAGATTCTTGATAAAAGAGAACTAGTGCTGAGAAACCGGACGACTCATCTGGTAAAAGTTTTATGGAGAAACCATAAGATGGAAGAGGCAATGTGGGAACCCGAGGAACATATGATGAAGAACCACATTAGTCTTTTTATACAGTAATATTCTAGAAATTTAAAGGATGAAATTATTTAAAGGAGGGGAGAATGTAACACCCCAAGCTTCCACGATACGCTTCTCTTTGAATAATACAGTAGCGTGTGTTGTTCGTAACTCTGAGTTCTAACACACACCACAACCAAACAAAAAAGCTGTTATGAATGGTAATACCAACATTTTAAAATTTTGTAAATTTTATCTTCCAAAATGGACTTCATTTTTGGATTTAGAATATTGAGATTAACTTAGGGTGATTTTTTGTTATTTTTCTGAAAACATTCATTTTTTTATGAATAGTGAAAAAACAATGAGTTATAGTTTAAAACCAAATTTTTATTTAAATAATTATTTATCATATTTAAATTTAATTAAGGTCAAAATAGATACAAAATACCTATATAAGTTCAATGTAATTCGTTGGAACTAGTTTAGAATAATTTTAGATATATAAAAATTTTATGGAACTTTTCACCGTCTTTTACCCACCTCCTAGAAGAATTTGGAAATTCACATAAAACATAATTTTTCTTCTTCTATGAGTGGAATTTCAAAAATTCGAGAGACACGGTTATTATCATGGTGTAAAATGTTGTTCAATAAGATAAAAATAATTTCTGTGAATAGTAACTTTTTACTTTTATATACCACGGTTAAAAGTAAATAGGGTAATTAAGGAGGAAGTGATATTAATATTACACTAACAATGTTCTAATTCTATTGGAAAATTGTATCTCAACATAAAATCACCTTATGAATAAAATATTATCATTTATTTCCACATGGATTAGATTAGGACATTTATTATTATTTAATTCAAAGAAGAGTTAAAAGAGTTAAAATCAAAGTTTAATAACTAAAACAATTTTAATATATGGTTATACAAAAGATAAATTCAATTATAAATATTCATTAGAAATATAAATAGATTTAATAGATAATGGTATTTTATTTATAATTTTTAGACATTAAATATTTTAATTTATTTATGACACAACGGTGATGCAATAATGAATAAATTAATGAAATATTAAAATAATTGATATAATAAATATAAAAATAAATGCGACATGAGACTTTTTATGAATTAAAATAATTTTTTAGGTTAATATGACATATTAGGATTGGTTGTATAAATGTTTTTCTAAGTAATAATACTGTTATGAAATTATCAAAAACAAAATACCCAATAGTGTCAAAAGTGACATAAAAGTGTTTTTAAAACAAATATTATTTTATTAATTGATATTCTATTCCTAAAAATCTATGGTTCGTCCAAAGGACTTATATAATGATAGGTGTATCATTAGTGTACCACTTTGGGGTCTTTTGGAGGTATATTGTAAGTTTATTAACTATATAATATAAAAATACAAAGAGACAAGGTAAATGTCAAACTATTTAACTAAGAGTTAAATATAAATGATAAGCTTAATATAGTGCCCCAAACCTCTCTAAAATATATTGGTTGAAAGGATTTCTACCCATCCCCACATTAAAGTTTAAATAATACACTTTGGAGGTAGTAGAGACTGAATATGAATTTATTATAAAATAATGTTTCATGATTTTCCAAAGGTGCCCCTCACCCCTCTTATAAAAGGGAACTCCCCCTTCTCTCTAATTCACAACTTCAAAGCCTTTTGGCTCAGACAAATCATGCCCAATATTCTTTCAACATTCCTCAATTCAACCTAGAGGCCTTAGTTTGATCCTAAATCCAACCTATGTTTCCCTTTTGATCAAATCAAAAGGAATAACCCAAAGAAGAGGTAATTTTTTCACCACCCTCTTTCAAGTTCCTTTCTTCTTCAACTTCTTCATTCATTGTTATTTCCATTATAAAATAATAACTCGACTATATTTTATATATTTTTATGTTTATATAAATATTCTACAACCATATTCATTATTCTATCTATCCTTTGAATGACATGTCACCATGCGTTCGTACGTACGACCTACTATCTCCACATCATGGTGTAATTGTTACTCAATACATTATTATTTGGATGGGTATAATAATGATGTTTACTTCATGTAGATAATAAATATAACATGATAATGATTTGGTATATATGATATTCCATCAAATTATATATTATTTTAATATCAAAATAATGATATTGTCGCTCGTGCGTTCGTACGGATTACTGTCTCCACAAACGCGATGAGATTCATTCCCCATCGTATCCATTCAAGACTAAATTTCATTTTATTATTAAAAATAATTTTTAGAGACATGATATCATTCTGGATATGAATAATATACATCCCATCCATAACAAATATGGCTCACATAACAACGAATATAAAGGAAAACGAATCCATTAACACCCGAAATGATGATAATACTAAGATATTATTAAAAAATAAATGTTAAAATATCATATATGATATCATATTAATGTATATGATTCATGTATAATTTAATAACAATTATTTAACCATTATACAGGAGGTTAACCTACCCTCAGACAAGGATAATTACAAGGTATGGTTTAATTTCACAATCTTTTTATTATCTGAGGTTGTTTATACGTAATTATCTACTAGGACCTCTTTATCATCCACATCCATATTTCATTAAAATGTATTTCAAATCGTTATAACTATTTTATAGACTATGGCTTAAATTAATTTATACCCATGTTGACTTTTTTATAAGATGATTATAAAGGAATCTTTTTGTCGTTTTCCAAACATGGTCTTTTTTAACCTTTTTGACATAATTAAGGTTAGAATGTCTTTTTTAACTTATACGGCGGGTGTGGCTATTTTCTGCCATTATAAAATAGTTGAAGCTTCCCTTACAATCTTATAAGAATATTTTCAAAATAAATGTTTTATTTTATAATTATGTGAAATTTAAATGATTTCAAAAAAGATATATTTCTCTCAAATAGTTTTGATTTAATTAATGTCAACATCCTTTGATGGATTTTAAGCTTATTTGAAGTTGATTTATTTTGATACAAAACATCCATATAGTATTGAAGGTTTTTGTGATATTTTTTCAGTGGATGTGTTATTTTTATTCAAATCAAGGTGTATGGATAATGTATCTACATTTATTATGCTAGTTTTAATATGAATGTTTATGTTATGTTTAAACCAATTTATATGAGGAATGAATTGGACTTAATTAGTGTTGGGTGGAGCCCGCTATAGCTCCTCGATGCATTGATAGGTATCATGAGACAAACTAGTGTCTTGGAACAAGGCCTTGACAAAATCTTATTTGTAGTCTGGGCACATGGCCTTGAATATGTGGTTATGATAGTCTGGAAATTTGAATTCCATCATTATGAATGTGGATATTGATATTCCATGTGATTATTTGACCAGTAGAATATCCATGTGAATAAGTAAATGGAATTATTTCATTTTATTTCTTCCATATTATGCTGAAGCTATTGTTGAAAAGGCTTTTGTTTTAGTTATACATTGCCTTAAATTTTTATTCTTATTTATGAATGTTTACGCTATATTGTTATCCTTATTGGGCATCTGAGCTCACCCCTTTCTATGTTTTATTTTTCCCAGGATGTGAAGAATTATTTCATGAATGACCTGAAGTTATAGTATGAGGGGATATGAGTGTGGACTATGGAGACTATGTTGTTGTAGTTTTCATTTTAGGATGTAATGTAAACATTATGAATGTATCTGGGGATTCCAAGGCTACTAAACTAATCGTTCTTTCGAGACTTGATCTTTTTTTACCATGACAATGTTATGTAATAATGCACCGACTCTGGGTAACTGTGGTCGGGGCATTTCAGTTGGTATCCGATAAAGTTTAGTACGAACCTTAGAAACTATATTTAGATAAACACTGATTAGAGCACATAGACCAAAGATGGACTTTGAGGATTAGTATAGAAGAACATCCTAGAATTTTGTTATTGTATAGATTTTGTGAGTTTTCTGAGAAAAACATCCCAGTCTGGATATGACCAGGGAGAGGCACCTCTGGCATAGATGTACATAGGGGTAAAAATAGAAAACACCGCTTTGAGATAGACTCGAATGGGAACTGGTGCACGAAAATGGGCCTTGCAACACTCTTGGATACAACACTCCCAGGGGATATGATTAGGATAATTCTAATTTTATTTAAAAACTATTATGAAGGTTTTATGAGTATATACATCCTCAAAAAAAAAATTTTATGGTTATGTATTATATCCATAAACTGTTCAATTTATGTTCAGGGTTTTAAATGTTTGGATTTATGTATTGTGATTCATAAACTAATATATTGTATGCCATTGTTTAGAAATGGCGCCTACTAGAAGAAATGGAAACCGTACCAATGCAAACACTCCATGTTTGGATTTCCCTCCTAATAAATATAATTATAGTGGAGTTGGTGATGCAACTGGTGTTGATCAGCTAATCACCATACTGGGACAATATACTCAGGTTTTGAATAATAATCTAACCCGTATGGAGCACCTTGATCCGCAACATGTAGGATCAATGTCAAAATGCTTCATTAGGCAACACCCCCAACATTCAATGGGATTAAAAATCCCTTAGTAGCTTAGCAATGGATAAATTCTTTGGAGAAAATATTACATGCCTTGGAGAGTAGTGAAAGGGAAAAAGTTATCATGGAAGTTTAGCGCCTCACTGGAGAAGCTGATCAAATGTGGTCATTGATTCAAAACACAAAGGAACATGGTGAATTATCAAATATATAATGGAGGGATTTCAAAGAGATTTTCTTAGAAAAATACTTTCCTCGTGACCATCGAGCAGATAAAGAAAGGCAATTTCTGAGTCTGGGGAAAAAGGAGGATGAGAATGTCGCAAATTATGAGGCTAACATTACTAGGTTATCAAGGTATGCTGGAGATTATATATGTAACCCAAGAAGTAGGATTGATCGTTTCTTTGATGGGTAAACACCATTTCTTCTTCGAGCATTATTGTCGCAATCCTTCTAGTCGTACGAAGATATTGTCTCATGTGTTATCAAGATAGAAAAAGAATTCTATATTTCTTACGACTTTAAATCCAAGAAAGAGAAGAAGAGATCTTCTGATCACTCTGGAAATGGAAATAAAGGGAATAAGGGAAAAGTTGATTATCCATACTGTATAAAATATGGGAAGAAACACCCTGGTACTTGCTTGAAAGGAATGGGAGTCTGTTACAAGTGTGGTGAAAAGGCCACCAATCTCATGATTGTAAGGGGAAGAAAGAAGATACCAATGTTCAATTCTACAACTACAGGGAGATGGGACATTATGAAAATGAATGTCTTAAGCGTCAGGGGAACTTACCTCAGAAAAGGACAATGGATCAAGTCCAAGATTAAGCTATTACTACTACTGAGACGTGGTGGCAGGTAATTTAATGGTTTCCTCAAGATTAGAAAATACATTATTTGATTATGGATCATCGCATTGCTTCATATCTTCCCAGTTTTCTATGAAAATTAGATATTTCCAATTTGATTGAACAAGGGAGTTGTAGTTAAAAATCCTAAGGGAAGTATCATTGCTACAAATTTCTGTGGATCAGTCCCCATTAGGGCATATAAATGTTCTTTATGTACTGATCTCGTCATCATACCCTTGATTGAATATGATATAATCCTTGGTATGGATTGGATTTAATACCATGATGTCAAGATTTATTGTAAGAAGAAAGAGGTTACAATTTTTTATGATGATGATAAGGAACACCATATCTTTAGAGCAGAATCGTCACCACCAGATTCATACCTATATCCACCCCCAGTAACTCAAATAAATTCTATTATTGGGGAAGAAGAGAATGAAATAACTATGGGTAAGGAAATGAATGTTCAAATAGTGAATGTACCTATTGTGAGTGAAAATGTTTATGTGATTCCATAATATTTACCTAGACATCTTCCAGAATGAGAAATTAAGTTTTCCATTGATTTAATTCCTTGATCAAGGCCCATATCGAAGACCCCTTATAGAATGACCACTGTAGAATTAGTGGAACTAAAGAAACAACTAGAGGAATTTAGTAATAAGAGATTTATTCTCCGTAGTGTTTCTCCATAAGTATCCCCTGTCCTTTTTGTTAAGAAGAATGATGGATCTATGAGGTTGTGTATCGACTACATGGAGATCAATTCTATAACAATAAATAACAAGTATCCCCTACCACGCATTAATGATTTATTTGACCAACTACATAGTGCTCAATACTTTTCAAAGATTGAGCTTCGATCTGGATACCATCAGTTGTGTTTGAAGAAGGAAGACATTCCGAAAATAGAATTTCGAACTAGGTAAGGGCATTTTATGTTTGTAGTAATGCCTTTTGGGATGACTAATTCACCTTCTATTTTCATGGATATAATGAACAAGGTTTTCAAGGAATATCTCGATGATTTTGTAGTGGTATTTATTGATGATATCTTGGTATATTCCAAAAGCAATGAAGACCACAAAAATCATTTTCGCATTATTCCGTAGACTCTTAGAAGACATGAATTATATGGGATGTTTAGCATGTTTGAATTCTGGCTTCAGGAGATCTTTTTTCTTAACCATTTTATCTCCAAAGATGGAATCTCTGTTGATCCTTCTAAGACCAAGGCATTCCAAGAATGTCTAGCACCAACGAGTATAACTGAGGTACATAGTTTTATTGGTTTAGCAGGTTATTATCAGAGTTTCGTCCAAAATATTTCCCGATTGGCTAACCAATTAACAAATCTCACACGTAATGTGGTTAAATTTGTTTGGAAAAAATATTGTGAATAATTTTTTGAGGAACCTAAGAGAAGATTATTCAATGCTCCTATATTGACTCTATCATCGTGGCATGATGGTTTTGTTTTTTATAGTTATGCATCGAAGAAAAGACTTGGTTGTGTCCTTATGCAGAATGATAGTGTTATTGCCTACGCATCAAGACAACTGAAAGTTCATGATAAAAACTATCATACTCATGATATTGAGTTAGCTATTGTAATATTTTCTTTAATGATATGAAGAAATTATCTCTATGGTTAAAAATGTTATATTTATACTAATCAAAAGAGTCTGAAGAATATTTTCTCACAGAAAGAACTCAACATCAGGCAAAGGATATGTATTGAACTACTCAAGGATTATTATTTCACCATACACTACCACCCAGGGAATGAAAATAAGGTGGAAGATGGTTTGATTAGAAAGGATCAGGGAGTTTTGAACAAGATGAGAGTTGAAAAGGATCCTATATACATGGATATAGTAAATATGGATACGGGAATCACCACGAAAGGTGAAACATCAATGTTTTTTAATATGGTTTCCAGACAATCTTTTTTAGAAAGAATAAAGTCTTCTCAGACCGATGATGAAGAGTTTAAAAAGAGGATTAAATCTGTCAATGATGGGAGATTGAGTGAATTTGTGTATGATGATGGAATTTTCAAATTTGGGAAGATACTTTGTGTTCCCAATATAACTGATCTAAAAACGGAATTGTTGGATGATGCTCATAGTTCCAATTTTTATATACATACTGGGAGAACCCAAATGTATAGAGATTTAAATGAACATTATTGTTGGGACAACATGAAAAGTGAGATTTCTGATTTTTTGTCAAGTTGTATGGTTTGTCAACAAGTGAAAGCTGGAAGGCATCATCCTGGAAGAGTCATGCAACCTCTTCCCATACCTGAGTGGAAATGGCATAATAACACGATGGACATTGTCACAGGACTACCAAAGACTCCTATAAGGAATGATGCAATATGGTTCATTGATGATATTCTTACCAATTCAGAACACTTTCTTGGTATAATAGAAGATCTAACACATGAAAGTCTAGCATGGCTATATATTAATGAAGTTGTGAGACTTCATGGAGTACCCTTATCGATTGTTTCTAATCGTGATCCCCATTTTAATTCATGATTCTGGAAGATTCTTCAGAATTCCTTGGATACTGAACATCGTTTGTGCACTACCTAACACCCTCAAATAGATGGAAAATCAGAACGGACTATTCAAACCATAGAAGACATGTTTAGATCCTTCTCACATGACTTTTAGGGTATGTGGGATCAATATTTACCTTGGGAAGAATTTTCCTATAACAATAGCTTCCATTCAAGTATTCAGATGGCATCATATGAAGCGTAATATGGAAAGATATGTCGCACACCAACCTGTTGGGATGATTTTGGGGAAAGAATACTCGTAAGCCTAGAACTGGTGGATGAAACCATGGAAAATGTAATGATAATCCAAAACCACATCAAAGAAGCTCAAAGTAGGCAAAAGAGCTATGCTGACAACTGGAGGAAGGATTTGGAATATCAGGTATGAGATCATGTTTTCTTGAAGGTATCACCATGGAAGGGAGTTATATGTTTCGGTAAGAAAGGTAAATTGAGTCCCAGGTATATAGAACATTTCTAAATTCTAGAACGAATTGGGGCTGTAGCTTACTGTTTGGCAATGCCTCCAAGTCTCTCCAAAGATCCTGATGTGCTCCACGTACAACTGTTGAGAAAATACATGCCTGACCCAACGCATGTACTTACTTACGATGAATTAGAACTCGAAACCAATCTTTCTTATTGCAATGAGACCTTCATGATTCTTGATACAAGAGAAAAAGTGCTGATAAACCAGACGACTCATCTGGTAAATGTTTTATGGAGAATCCATAAGATGGAAGAGGCAACGTGGGAACCTGAGGAACTTATGATGAAGAACCACCCGAGTCTTTTTATGCAATAATATTCTATAAATTTCGAGGAAAAAATTATTTGAAGGAGGGGATAATGTAACACCCCATGCTTCCACGGTACGCTTCTCTTCGAATAATACAGTAGTGTGTGTTGTACGCAACATCGAGTTCTAACACACACCATAACCAATCAAACTAGCCGTCATGAATAGTAAAACACACTTTTTGAAATTTTATAAATTTTATCTTTCAAAATGTACTTCATTTTTGGATTTAGAATATCGAAATTAACTTAGAGGGAATTTTTGGTATTTTTCTGAAAACATACAATTTTTTATGAATAGTGAAAAAACACTAAGTTATAGTTTAAAACCAAATTATTATTTAAATAATTATTTATATTATATAAATTTAATTAAGGTCAAAATAGATAAATAATACTTATATAATTTCAATGTAATTCATTAATGTTAGTTTAGAAAAAGTTTAGATATAAAAATAAGTTATGAAACTTTTCACCGTCTTTTACCCACAACCTAGAGGAATTTGGAAATTCACATAAAACATAATTTTACCACTTATGTGAGTGGAATTTTAGAAATCCGAGAGACATGGTTTATATAAAGGAGTAAAATTTGGTTCAATAAGATAAAAATAATTTTTTATAAATAGTAACGTTTTACATTTATTTACAACAGTTACAAGTAAAAAGGGTAATTAAGGGTAAAATTGATATTAATATTACCCTAACACATGTCCTAATTCTTTTGGACAAGTGTATCTAGAACAAAAACAACCTTAGGAATAAAATATTATCATTTAGGTCCACTTGGATTAGATTAGGATATTTATTATTATTTAATTCAAAGAAGAGTTAAAAGAGTTAAAATCAAAGTTTAATAACTAAAATATTTTTAATATAGTGTTATACACAAGATAAATTAAATTATAAATATTCATTAGAAAGATAAAAATATAATGATAGGTGTTTCATTAATGGACCACATGGGGTTGCTTGGAGGTATATAGTATGATTATTAAGTATATAATATAAAAATACAAAGAGATGTGATAAATGTCAAACTATTTAACTAAAAGTTAAATATAAATGACAAGGTTAATATAGTGACCCAAACTTGTCTAAAATATATTGGTTGAAATTATTTAGACCCATCCCCACCTTAACCTTTAAATAATCCACTTTGGATCCATTATAAACCGAATATAAATTTATTATAAAATAATATTTCTAGCTTTTCCAAAGGTGCCCCTCACCCCTCTTATAAGAGGGAACTCCCCCTTCTCTCAAATTCACACCATAAAATCCTTTTGGCTCTACCCACCACTGCCAAAATATTCTCTCAAATTCCCTCACTTCAATATAGAGGCCTTTGTTTGAACAGAAAGCCAACCTAAGGATCCCTTTTGATAAAATCAAAAGGAAGAACCCGAAGAAGAGGTAATGTTTTCACCACCCTCTTTCAAGTTCCTTTCTTCTTCAACTTCTTCTTTATTTTTAATTTTCATTATAAAATAATAAATCTAGTATCTTTTATATATTTTGATGTTATTATAAGTATGGTACAACAATATTCAATATTCTATCCATCGTTTTAATTACATCTCAGCATACGTGCGTACGTACGGCCTAACGTCTCCACGTCGTGGTGTAATTGTTACTCAATACATTATTATTTGAATGGGTATAATAATGACGTGTAATTCATGTAAGTAATAAATATAACATGATAATGATTCTTTATATATTATATACCAAACAATTATATATTATTTTAATATTAAATAATGATATTGTCTCTCATGCGTACTTACGGATTACCGTCTCCACGAACACGATGAGATTCATTCCCCATCGCATCCATTCAAGACTAAATTTCATTTGATGACTAAAAATAATTTTTAGAGACATTATATCATTATGGATGTGAATAATATACATCCCATCCATAACAATTATGGCTCACATAACAAATAATATAAATAAATATGAATCCATTAACACCCGAAACGATGTTAATACTAAGATATTATTAACAAATAAATGTTAAAAGATAATATATGATATCATATTAATGTATATGATTCTTGTATAATTTAATAAAAAATATTTCACCATTATACATGAGGTTAACCTATCCTCAACCAAGGAAAAGTACAAGGTAAGAGTTAATTTCACAATGTCTTTATTATCCGAGGTTGTTTATACGTAATTATCTACTGGGACCCCTTTATCATCCACATCCATGTTTCATAAAAATGTATTTCAAATCATTATTACTATTTTATAGACTTTGGGTTAAAGTTATTTATACCCTTGTTGACTTTTTTATAGTATTTTTATAAAGGAATTATTCATCATTTTCCAAAGAAGGTCATTTATAACCTTTTCGATAGAATTAAGGTAAGAATGTCTTTTTTAACATGTACGGAGGGTGCGACTATTTTCCACCATTATAAAATAGCCGAAGCTTACCTTACAAGCTTATAAGAATATTTTTCAAGGTAAATGTTTAATTTTATAATTATGTGACTTTTAAATGATTTAAAAAAAATATTTCTCTCAAATAGTTTTGATTTCATTTATGTCAACATCCTTTGATGGATTTTAAGTTTATTTGATGTTGATTTATTATGATACAAAACTTCCATATAGTATTGAAAGTTTTTGTGATTTTTGTGTCTGTGCATGGGTTATTTTTATACCATTCATGGTTTATGGATAAATTATTGACATTTCTTATGTTATTTTTAATACGAATATTTATTTTATGTTTAAACCTGTTCATATGAGGATTGCATTGGACATAATAAGTGACGGGTGGAGCCCACTATAGCTCCTCGATGCATCGGTAAGTCTCATGAGACAAAATTGTGTCTTGGAACAAGGCCTTGACAAAATCCTATTTGTAGTCTTGACGAAAGGAATTGATTATGTGGTTATGATAGTTTGGCATTATGAATTCCATCATTATGAAAGTTGTTATTGATATTGCAAGTGATTATTCAACTTGTAGAATATCTATGTGAATAAGTAAATGGAATTATTTCATTTTATTTCGTCCATATTATGCTGAAGTTCATGTTTAAAAGGCTTTTGTTTTAGTTCTACATTATCATATATATTTATGCTTATTTATGAATGTTTCTGCTATAGTGTTATCCTTACTGGGCATCTGAGCTCACCACTTTCTATGTTTCATTTTTTAAAGGATGTGAAGAATTATTTTATGAATGACCAACAGGGATAGTATGAAGGGATATGAGTGTGGACTATGAAGACTATGTTTTTGTAGTTTTCATTTTATGATGTAATGTAAACTTTATGAATGTATATAGTGATTCCAAGGCTACTAAACTAATCGGTATTTTGAGACATGATCTTTTGTGATCATGCTAATGTTATGTAATAATGAAACAACTCTAGGTAACTAGGGTCGGGGCATTAGAGTACATGATATAGAACACAAATTTTCATGACCTCCTCCCCACAAAGTGTACCCCTCCTGGGTCAGCAATGTGAAAAGGTAGATAATAACCCCTGAGTTCTGCCTTCAGTAGGCCCCATGTTGGTGACTAGCACTATGGGTATAATAAATACACAAATGGGAGGCATTAGCATCTAAGAGAACACATGCAGAAGAGAGAGATAAGATGGACACCAAACAACTCCAACTCAGAACTGAAATATAAAAGAAACCCTAGTGAACTTATGTAATGCCATGAAAAAGTACTACAACTGGAAGGGAAAAAATTGGAAGTACCCAAAACAAAGTAAAAATTGCCGCAACCACAAGCCAGAAAAGCTCCTGCAACTCCAAGCTAGTAGAAACCGGGTTGATCTCCATCCTGCTCCAAGTGACCCGAAAAAAAGTATATATATACATAGGGTGAGTATAACAGTATACTCAATAGGATCCTCCCTGAAGCCTCTCGTGCAATGTAATAAAGCATGCTAAAGCACAGTGAACAACAAGTGAAACTAACTCGTCACCTAAACAGGTATACTAATTTCCCATCCTCACCATGTCTACTCTTACCAAGTAATGTATATGAGAATATATCATATAATAAAGAATATCAAGGTTAACCAGCTACTACTTCCCCACTAGTTTTCTGCTTTTCCCCAATGTGGCACGTACTGAGCATCTCTCTCCAAAAAGGCATGCCCACAGACACCTGGGTGAAGCACAACAATATGCACCATGTGCAATAAAACCACCACATACACACACCAAATTAAATAGGAAGTTTCTAGGAGCCACCACATCTCGCATAACGTGTATCATACATCAGCTATTATACCCCAAGCTATTACAACCCATACACAGAGTAAGGATCCTCAAGACATCATATCCTATACATGTTAAACCTATAGTAGTACATAGAAAACTATATCTAGAATATATGTGTGTGAATAACCACAAGCCATTACTTCCCTCTACACACATATATGGGGAAACAAACCAATGTGCCTGGCAGCACCAGTAACTACCAAGAGAAGAGAGCGGGGCCAAAGGAGGTAATGAACCATCTATCCTCCCACTAGAATGTTGGGGGAAAACACACCCCCCCAGGGCTCAGAATCACCAGGGTGTCAGTTTCCCTTACTGACAAGGTGGAGTAGCATATATGAACACAGAAAGAATAGGATATATTATATATCACAACCACACTATGAGAATTGCCTAGTCTTAGACACAACTGCAGATAACGTCTATCAGACTCCGGGAAGCTACTTCTAAGACTAGGTGTCATATATGGACACAACCATTTAAATAGCTTTATTAGATTAATTAATTCCCTTTTAATTAGTTCCAGTGTACATTAATTAATTCTTTAAACATTAATTATCCATGAACAATTCCACATAAAATTCTATTAGCATCACACCCAAAGTCAATTGTTCCTTCAAAAATTACAACCTCATCATTATATTCCTGCAACTCCATCCCCATGGTTTAACACCATTTATTAAAATTTTCATTATAGATGTACTCTCCCTCATTACCAGATATTCTAGAAAAAAAATTTATGCTACTAAACATAAGGGGGGAAAAACACAGTTAGTAGATGTACTACCCATCGAGTCTTTTTCGCTTATATCAAGATCATAACCCCATCCTTCCTTGAGAATCTAAACACGGAAATCACATGGCATACCCCATGTGTCATCGCCTCTTTCGGAAGAAGGGTATGTAAGACCAGCTTCCTTGAGCAGTGCGGAAAAGTAAAGCAGATAAACAACCAATCGAAATTACCAAGCATCCAAAAATCACATCCACTCTATTCTATCATCCCTGGTGTCCTCCCTGACACCCACATGCATAAACATATGCATCTCACCACTCTAGGGGTCATATTATACCATAAGAAAAAGCCTTCATGCCTCTTAATATCACAACAGCCATCCAAGATCACATCACAACACAAATAGCAGGAAAACAAACTTCACATTTAATTGGACTCTGGGCCCTTTAACAACCAAGAGGGAAACTCAGAACCGTTTAAGGAATTATCAAACAATCAGTTCGTTAATCCATCTTGAAGTAACATATTTATTATTTTTAGTTTCCAAATTCGGGAAACCTAATCAGTATGCTATCACAAATAATTAAACATTCTTACTATGCCAATTTGATTAACATCAAATTACAACTAAAACCATATTCGTTTACATGACCCTTTATCTTTAGCCAAACAATTATCAATTAATCCCAATTTATGTTCTTTACTGATTTCCATCATGAACGAATAGCTAATCAAATCAAGAATAGATATCACACTATCTAGCAAAACATGAGGCAATAACATGCCACCGATATCGATTTATTTATCCGATTAACATATTTATTATGTCAATTCCATTTTCATCCAGTGGGATTAAACATGCTAACAGTACAGTTTCATGTAAAAGAAATGAGAAGAAATGAATTCCCTACTTCGAAGAGTTCTTGACGTTATTTATCCACACAATTGGTCACGATCCTCCTCTCGCGCCAACTGCATCCACCCGAGGATGCCACAGTACGACCGCACCGAACAAACCCTAAGAAAAAAACCCATTAGAAGCATGTAAATTACATGATATTATATGGAATGGAGAAATAGGAGAAGATGAAAAGTAATGACGATAAAACATACCTTATATTAAGGATTGGTCGATACAACTTGGTTGCATCAAAATAGAGCGGAACCGACCAGAGGAGTAAATTTTGATTTTGCAACTACTACGGGAAAGATTGAAAGGTTCTGGGGTCTCATAGCCGAGAAAAAAGAGGAAGAACAAGGGAGGATGATATCTAGTCCCTTCTGAAGATTTAATTGGGTTACAGTTTAAGATACGCTTAATTCACCATTAAAATAGGATCACATTAACCCACACAGTTTGACCGAGTAAAAACATCTCGAGCCATAGGAATAATTAATCTAGGATTTATGGACTTTAAATCATTCGTCTTAATTTCAGGGTTGTAATGTCACAGATGGTTTGCAATTCCAACACTGTATGAGGGACATATGTTGGATGCAAGATCCTGTAATAATTATAAAATTATTATTATTGGGTGTTTCATGGACCTGAGCCATGAACCATAATTTAATATCCCACATTAGACTTTAATCGATCATATTAATGACAAGATCATGTCACCAATGATGAGAAGTCAATCGGACGTCGCAGGCGGGAGTTATGGCGGGTCGAAGATTTAATAATAATATTAAATCTATTAATTCACGAGCGTTTCGGGTACTTGGTCCAAAAACCTGAAAAATAAATCCAATATTGGACTCATAAATTCCTTCTTGAAGTCTGGGGCACACTGCCACTAATGGTTCGGGAAACCAAGGTCGCACGAGGAAGATACCATCAAAATTTAGTTTTCCCCACCAAAATAATAATTATATTGTTATATTATTATTATTATTAATTTAATTTAATTTAATTCCTTAAACTCTCACATTCAAAATCCATGCAAAAATCTCTCCAAATTGGTGCACATCACCCCATTCCATATTGATTGATTTCCTTTTTTTACTTATTTATTTTATTTCTTTACATTTTACATCTTTATTTCCCTTAAACTCTTTCTCCCGATAATCTCTTTCTCTCTTCCACAATTCCCCCACGCACTAACAAAAGTGTTGAATCCCATTGATTGAATCCCCTTTTAAATTATTTATTTTATTTTAACATTATTGGAATTAATATCATAGTGATTATTAAAAGTGAATAATTTTCAATCACTCACACACAACTATAATTCCACGCCACCTCCTTCCTCCCATGTGCTAAATGTGTGTGGTGCTGAACTCCACTCTCACTTCAATGTTATTATTAATAAAATTAATAATAATAACACCCATTATTAATGTTTTAATCTAATCCCATTAAATTAGTTTACCATGGTTATTCTCAAATTAAATTAAAACCATTCCATTTAATTAATCACACACTAAAATCTACCATTACCATTTATTATTTAATATAACAGTAATATATCCTCTTTCAATTTCATCAATGGGATTCCATCATTATCATTAATAATAATAATAATTATTGACTCCCATTATTATCATATATTTACTCCCTCTCACCCAACAATTAAATCCTTCCCCCACGAAACACATGCGGCCTCTTCCTAACCCTAATTTTCACAACGTACTAGACCAGAGAGGTCTGGGCCATTACATCAGATACCTCTCAAAACATTCTTGTACCAGAGAATTTAAAACCAAACTAAAGAGACAAAAAATAAATGGGGTCCGAACAACCACAATCGAGAAACCTCTCAATAGAAATAAAGGCACAAAAGCAACAAAAGAAATACATAAATAAAACATGAAAGGTCTAACCACAAAGGGGACATCATTACATGAAAAGAGTTAAGAATCAAACAGCTCTTGGTACTGAGCACATATCTGTGACTCACATTCCTAGGTACTCTCCCCCATGCCATTGTGTCTCCACAAGACATGAACTAAGTGGATAGAAAACCTACACAACACCTTCTCCTTGCGGTCTTAGATCTCCACAGGTCTATCCTCAAAGGTTGCAACATCATCAACATTGATCTCTCCCCAATCGATAATATAGGAGTCATCCTGGAGATAATGACGGAGCTGTGATACAAGGAAAACATCATGTATCTGAATCATCTTTGGGGGAAGTGCCACTCAATACGGCACAACTCCAACACAAGCTAACACCTCGAAAGTCCCAACAATCCAAGGAGAAAGCTTACTTCCATGACCAAACCTTTGTTGTTCACTATGGGGAGTCACCTTCAGAAACACATGATCCCCAACATTAAACTCTAAGAGTGTATTTATTTGATCAACATATGATTTCTGATGATCTAGAGCTTTCTTAATCCTCTCACGAATCACCTGAACTATCTCTGTCATATTCAGCACTTGTTCCGGTCCGAGATTTGCTGACTCTCCGACCCCAATCCATCAAAACAGAGAACGGCATGGCCAACCATACAAGGATTCAAATGGCGCCAAACCGATGGTGGAGTGAAAAATATTATTTTAAGCGAAATAAACCAAGGGTAAGACCCTCATCCATGATCCTCCAAAATCAAAACACAATTGTGTAACATGTCTTCAAGAGTCTAGATGGTTCCTTCTGTCTGACCATCTGTTTGAGGGTGAAAAGTAGTGCTAAGGGATAGTTGAGAACCAAAAGCATGTTGGAGACCTCTCCACACCCTGGAGGTAAAATGAAGATATGAATCATAAATGACCATCCTAGGGACTCCATGAAGTCTCACCACCACCTCTAGATAGTTCCTCGACCAAACATCCACTGAGATCGACTCCATGATCTCTATGAAGTGGGATGATTTTTTTAAATGATCCACTACCACCTAAATAGCATCATGTAATCTCGGAGATAGAGGTAAACCTGTAACAAAGATCATTTTGATGACGTCCCACTTCCACTAAGGAATATATGATGGCTGGAGAAGACCACTAGGAACATGGTGTTCGGCCTTCACCTTCTAGAAGACTAAACATAGAGACACAAACTCCGCAACCACGTTCTTTAGCCCAGGCCCCCAAAACTAACTCCTCAAGGATCGGTACAACTTTTTCATGTACTGATGTACTACTAAGGTTGAACTATAGAACTCTCAGAGAACCGTCTTGCGCATCATCAAGGGAACAAAAATCCTCCCATGATACAAAAATCGGTGTTGTTCATCCTCCAACCAACCATGAGGGGCCTCGCCACAAAAAAACATTGTCTCTCCAAACCTCAACCTCTAGATCTCCCAATGCGGACTCTTCCAACTTCTGCACCAGGGATGAAAATATAGTCATCTGAATAAGACAACCTCTACCACCAACATCTCCCATATCATGATGCAATGCTGACAGTTCTTCCATTACACTCCAGGAATCACCGGATTCATGCATGGCATCACTACGAGACAGTTGTCTCAGCGCATCAGCTACAACATTCCATTTTCCAGGTTGTATTCCTGTAAGAAATCCATCCACCGATGCTTTTATATGTTCAAGTCACGCTGGTAGAAAACATACCTCAAACTCTTATGATTAGTGAAAACCACAAAGCGCTCTCCAATCAGGTAATGTCTCCACAACATCAGAGAAAACACCACGACTGCCAACTCAAGATTATGGGTGGCATAGTTGCTTTCATGGGGATTCAAATGCTGAGACCCATAAGAAACAACTGACCTCTACGGCATGAGAACACAGCCTAACCGTAGATGTGAAGCATCGCACAAAAAATCAAACTAGACTCCCTCAGCTGGAAGACAAAGGACTGGAGCACTTACTAACATATCCTTTAGATACTCTAATGCTGCCTGACACTAATCAGTCCATATGAGTGCCTGATCCTTCTGGGACAAGGTTGTCAGAGGAGTCGCAACTCGTGAGAAATTGGCTATGAACCTCCTGTAGTAGCCTGCGAGACCATGGGAACTTCGCACCACTAACACTGTCTTGGGGGATGCCCAAGACACAACTGCTTCTAACTTCGATAGATCCACACCTACTCCATGTTGGGACACTACATGCCCCAATAAATGGACTTCTTGAGCCCAAAACTCACACTTCGACAACTTCCCGTACAGCTGATGTTGGCAAAGAACTCCAAAAATGGCACGTAGATGATATGTATTTTTTTCTTCATATGTGGAGTACAAAAGGATTTTGTTGATGAAAACTACCAATAATTTGTCCTAGAACTCATGGAACACATCATTAATCAATCCCATGAATACATCTAGAGCATTTGTCATGCCAAATGGCATTACAACGAACTCATAATGCCCATGACGAAAATGGAAAGCAGTATTTGTAATATCCTCATCCTTCACATGAATCTGATGATATCCTGACTGCAAGTTGATATTTGAGAACCAATGTTCCCCCTACAATTGAATGAAAAAATCAGCAATTCATGGAAGAGGATACCAATTCTTTATTATTACTTTGTTTAAGCGATGATAATCGACACACAACCGCATACTGCCATTGGCTTTATTCATGAAAAAAACTAGTGCACCCCATGGTGACACACTTGGCCGAACAAAACTGCACTGCAACAGACCATCAAGCTATATGCGTAGCTCTCATAACTCAGAAGGTGCCATACTATATAGATACATAGAGATAGGAGATGCTCCTGGCTATAGCTCGATCACAAACTCGATCTGTCATCAAGGGGGTAATGATACAACCTCTTCTTGAAAGACATCAGGGTGCTCCACTACAACCCTAGGAAATGCAAACTAATGAACTTCTGAAGAACTTTGCATCATCTTAGAAATCATGGATGATAAGGATGGAACGTTCCTATGACCCATCTAAGGGTCACGCTAACCAAAAAACACCACTTTCTCTCCATCCGCACCAATGAAGATGACCATTGTTTTGAAGCAATCCATGATAGACATCACCAAATACAACCAATCCACGTTGAGGATGACATCATATGGTTGTATTCGTAAACATAGGAAATCTCCCCAAAAGCAGTGTTTCCCTAACACTAGCTCACAGTCTCTACATACTTCAAACATGTTTGCTCCTCCAACTAGCGTTGTCAATACCAAGGGAACTGGAAGCCTCTCTACCTCAAGACCCAAAGCCTAGAAAAGGTTAGGTGATATGAAGGAGTGTGTCACTCCTGAATCAAACGAGTCATAAACCAAGGTAGAAAACATGAAAAGGGTACCTCGAACGACATCTGGCTCGCCTAGAGCTATAAACGCTAGAGTATGAAGCTGACCACGTCCCCCTCCAAGGCCTCTCTGACCCTGATGACGACCACCACCAAGGCTGCGCTCTGCGCTCTGCTCTCTAAGGATGAGGAGCTTCATGGGGATGTTCTATACCTAACCCATCTACCCTCTTCTAATCTGATGTAGGGTAAACTGGCTGCTGCTTCCTTGGCTGGAACTTCCTCAACGGAGGAACATGGATCATAGCGCTCGGTGCACGATGACCACTCTGAAAGGTCGGGCACTCTCGCTGCTGATGGCCATGACCCCCACAAGAAAAAAAAGAACCTGATCCCTTGGCATAGGCATGAGAGTTGCTGCCTCTAAAAAAATGAGATCTGAAGGGCTGAGACCTACCCCCAACAAAACGGAAACTCTTCAATCATGAAAACTGGGATTCCCGGACCACAACACTTCTTCATGAGGAATAATGTTGATTCCCCTCTCGAGATGATCCGATCCTGGACAATGTCCTCTCGATAACCTCTGCCCTCTTCAGTACCTCAAGATATGTCTTCAGCAAAAATAGGGTGACCTGGCGCTAGATCTCTAGATGCAAAGCCTCCTCAAAATGCCTTGCCCAGGCCTCTTCATCCGGTAAAAGGTCTGAAGCATATCGTAAAAGGTTCTAAAAATGGATTCCAAACTCTCGAACACTGGAGCTCCCCAGTCGAAGGGTAAGATGCTCTGGATGAATGGACGCCTTCACACTCGAAGGAAGAAACTCGACTCTAAACCTATCTTGGAACTCCTCCCATGAGATCGCTAACTCCTCACAATCCCCAAGGAACAAGAACCACCACTGCCTCGCTTCTCCACGTAGCATTGTCACAACCATGGACACCCAGTGCTCTTTCCGAGCATGAATCAAACTGAAGATGATCTCAGCCTCCTCTAACCAGTCTTTCGTGACTTCATCTGAAACGGAACCCTCATACTTATGCTGACTCTGGTGTTGAAGCTCTCGGAGTGTCCTCCTCCAAGTCTCGTCGTCATCAACCTCTACCCTGTGGAGATATGTTGGAATAGACTTTTGGATATTTTCTATGCAAATATGACGAGGACGTCGACCTAGAGACATACCTGTAAAATAACAACCGTTATAGTTCCTAATCCTGGAATATGGAAGATTCAACATTAATTAATTTATTGTTTTCTTTAATTCATTTTTGGTTAACCATTCCCAACTTCTACCCATTCAAACACAGGCACAAGGAAGAATGATGCATGATCCTTTCCTCGATCTCTACCCTCCAACTAGTATCACCTTATTTAGTAGCCATTATATATATAAAGGTTCATACATCAGATCATAGTGGGCCCGAAACGACTATGTCTCAACTGGTCTATAATGTTTACCTCACTTGCTAAACATGAATTACATTATTTCCCTACAAACCCATGCAACCTCATCTGTGCCTAACTCCAAACTCCATCCTATCCCTCAACCAGACCTCTGATACCACTCTTTCATGACCCCCTCCCCACAAAGTGTTCCAATCCTGGGTTTGCAATGTGAAAAGAGAGATAATGACCCCCTGAGTCCCGCCTCCAGTAGGCCCCAGGTTGGCGACTAGAACTGAGGGTATAATAAAAACACAAATGAGAGTCATTACCCTCTAAGGGAACAAATGAGGAAAAGAGAGATAAGATAGACACCAACCAACTCCAACTCAGAACATAAATATAAAAGAAACCCAATTGCACATATGTAATTCCATGAAAAAGTATTACAACTGGAAAAGGAAAAACTGCAACTACCTAGAAGAAAGAAAAAACAGCAGAAACCACAATCCTGAACTGCTCCTGCAACCCCAAGCTCAAAGAAACCAGCATGATCTCCAAACTTCTCCAAGTGACCTGAAAAATAGTTTATATGTACATAGTGTGAGTATAATATAATACTCATTAGGATCCCCCCCTGAAGACTCTCATGAAAAGTAAAGAAAGCATGCTAAAGCACAGTGAACAACAAGCGAAACTAACTCGTCACCTAAACAAGTATACTATGTTCCCAACCTCACCATAGCTACTCTCACCAATTAAAGCATATGAGAATATATTTTATAATAAATAATACCAAGGGTACCCTACTACTAATTCCCCACTAGTTTTCCACTTTTCCCCAACGTCGCACGTCCTGAGCATCTCTCTCCAAAAAGGCTTGCCCGCAGACACCTAGGTGAAGCACAAAAATATGCACCCCGTGCTACAAAACCACCACGTATACACACCAAAGTAACCAGGTATTTTCAGGGAGCCACCAATGATTTCATAACGTGTATCATACGTTGGTTATTATACCTCAAGTCATTACAGCCCATACTCCAATTAAGGATCCTCAATCCATCACAGCCTATACACGTTACACCTATAGTAGTACATAGAAAAAAATATCCAGAATATATGTGTGTGAAAAACCACAAGTCATTACAGCCGTCTACACACATATATGGGGAAAACTAACCAATGTTCCTGGAATCACAAGTAACTACCAAGAGAAGAGATCGGGGCCAAAGGGGGTAGTCAGCCATCCATTCTCACATCAAAATGTTGGGGAAAACGCCCCCTAGGGATCAGAATCCCCGAGGTGTCAGTTCCTCTTACTAAAAAGGTGGATTAGCATATAGAAACACAAAAAGTACAGGATATATTATATCTCACAACCACACTTTGGGCATTACCTAGTCTTAGACACAGCTGCAACTAATCTCTCTCAGACTCTGGGATGCTACTTCTAAGAATAGGAATCCTACAAACACACAACCATTTAAAGAGCTTTATTAGATTACTTCATTACCTTTTTATCAGTTATATTGTATGATAATTAATTATTTTCACATTAATTTACCATGAAAAATTACACATTAAATTTCATTAGCATCACACCCAAAGTGAAATGTTCCTTAAAAAATTACAACCTCATCATTATGTTCCAGCAACTCCATCCCCATGGTTTAAAAGCATTTATTAAATTATTCATAATAGATATACCTTCCCACATTCCCAGGTATTCTAGAAAAATATTATATTCTACTAAACATAAGGGGGATCAACACGGTGAGTATATGTACTACCCTTCGAGTCTTTGTTGCTTATAGCAAGAGCATATACCCATCCTTCCATGAAAATCTAAACACGGAAAGCATGTGGAATACCCTGAATGTCTTCGCCTCTTTCAGAAGATGGGTAAGTAAGAACAACTACCTTGAGCAGTGGAGAAAAGTAAAGTAGATAAACAACCAATCAAAATTACCAAGCATCCAACAATCACATCCACTCCATTCTATCATCCCTAGTGTCCTCCCTGACACCGACATGCATAAACCGCTGCATCTCGCCACTCTAGGCATCATCTTCTACCACAATAAAAAAGCCTCCATGCCCCTTATATCACAACAGCCATCCAAGATCACATCACATCACAAACCTCAGGAAAACAAACACCACATTTAACTGGGCTCTTGGCCCTTTTACAATCAAGAAGGTAACTCAAAACCCTTTAAGGAATTATCAAACAATCAGTTCTTTAATCCATTTTGAATTAATAGATTAATTATTTGTCGGTTCAAAATTTTGGAAACCTAATCAGAAAGCAATCACAAATAATTAAACATGCTTACTGGGCCAATTTGATTAACATCGAATTACAACAAGAACCAGATTCGTTTACATGCCTCTTTATCTTTAGCCAAACAATTATCAATTAATTCCAATTTATGTTCTTTACTGATTTCCATCAAGATCGAATAGATAATCAAAGAAAGCATAGATATCACACTATCTAGAAAATCATGAGGCAATAACATGCGTTCAATATCAAATTATTTATCCGGTTAAAATATTTATTAAGTCAATTACATTGTCATCTAGTAGGATTAAACATGATAATAATTTATTTTCATGTGAAATAAAATAGAAGCAATGAGTCCCCTACTTCGAAGAGTTCATGACCATCCTTATCCACACAACGGGTCACGATCCTCCTCTCGTTCCAGCTGCATCAACTCAAGGATGCAATGGTACGACCACAACAACCAAACCCCAAGAAAAACCCCATTATATGCATGGAGATTACATTCAATAATATGGAAGGGAGAAATAGAAGAAGATGATCCCAAAGGAATGATGATAAAACATACCTTATATCAAGGATTGATCGATACAGCTTGGTTGCATCAAAATAGTTTGGAACCGACTGAAGGGGTACAATGTGATTGTGCAACTCCTATGGGAAGGAATGAAAGGTTCTAGCATCTCATAGCCGAGAAGAAAGTGGAAGAACATGGGAGGATGATATCTAGTCCCTTTTGAAGATTTAATGGGGAAACAGTTTTTGATACGCTTAATTATTCATTAAAAGAGGATAACATTAACCCACGCAGTTTGACCATGTAAAAACATCCCGAGCCCTAGGAATAATTAAAAGAGGATTTATGGTATTTGAATCATCTGTCTTCATTTCATGGTTGCAACGTCACAGACGTTTCTCCATTCTGACACTATATTAGAGTGATATGCTGGCTGCAAGATCCCGTAATATTATTATTATTATTATTATTATTGGGTGTTTCGTGGACCCGAGCCATGAACCATAATTTAATATCCCATAATAAACTTTAATTGATCATATTAATGACAAGATCACATCACCACTGATGATAATTAAATCGGACTTCACACGCGAGAGTTATGACAGGTCGAAGATTTAATAATAATATTAAATCTAATAATTCACGAGTGTTTCGGGTACCCGATCCAAAAACATGAAAAAGACATCAAATATTTGACTCATAAATTCTGTCTCGATGTCTAGGTCACACTACCACTGACCGTTCATGAAACTGAGGTCGTACGAGGATGATACCATCAAAATTTAGTTTTCCCGACGAAAATAATAATTACATTATTTAATTATTATTTTTTTAAATTTAATTTAATTTAATTCCTCAAATTCTCACATTCAAAATCCATGCACAAAATCTCTCCAAATTGGTTTGCATCACCCCATTCCACCTTGATTGATTTTTTTTAACTTATTTATTTTTTTTATTTAAATTTTAAATCATTATTTCCTTTAAACTCTTTCTCTCTCCGGTCTCTTTCTCTCTTCCACAATTCCCTCATGCTCCAAAAAAAGGGGTGACTCCCCTTGATTGACTCCTCTTTTAACTTATTTGTTTTATTTTAACATTATTAGAATTAATATCATAATGATTATAAAATGTGAATAATGTTCAATCACTCACACACAACTCTATTTCCACGCCTCCTCCTTCCCCCCATGCGCTACTTGTGTGTGGCGCCCAACTCCACTCTCACTTCAATGTTATTAATAATAAAATTAATAATAATAACACTCATCATTAATGTTATAATTTAATCCCATTAAATTAGCTTACCATGGTTATTATCATATTAAATTAAAACCATTCCATTCAATTAATCACACACTAAAATCCACCATTACCATTTATTATTTAATATAAAAGTAATAAATACTCTTTCAATTTCATCAACGGGTCTCCATCATTATCATTAATTTTTATTATTAATATTGACACCCATTATTATTTTATAATTACTCCCTCTATCCCATCAATGAAATCCTTCTCCTACAAAACTCACGCGGCCTCTTCCTAACCCTAATTTTCACAATGTGATGGACCAGAGAGGTCCGGGCCATTACACTAATAAATAAAAAAATGATAGTTTATGTACTTAAATATTTATAATATTACCCATGTCCACACATAAAATATATTACCTTTATTATAAATATAAATCATAACATTATGTGATATAAAACCATAACAAAGAAATAATTTTGAAATATAATAAATATACTATAATATATTATTATATGTTTCTAGAATATATTTTTTACTCTTGCATTGAAAACAAAATTTCCTTCAATAAGAGTTAGTTATCTTTATTGTATAAAAAATAAAATAATTTGATAATATGGGAAGATAAATTGTACACATGTATCCCATTTATCAACAAATTCATACACTCTTATAGTATATCTTCCAAATAAATGTGATTGTATGAATTTTGATTTAAAGAATGAAATTTTAATATTAAGTTAAAAAATTAAATTCATATTGACCGAATAATTTGTATCTCCATAAAATAAAAAGTTTTATAACATTAATCATCTCATAATATGACTAATTTTCCAACAAAATAAAATTAATTACATAATTTAGAAGGGTATATTAACATATAAAAAATAAATCATAAAGTAATATAGAAAAATAATGATTCATACAAATAATAATGGAAAAATGTACTTTGAACCATTATGAGAATATTACATGTCAATCTAACATGTTTCTTATTCATACCAATCAATGAATTATCAGTTTTCATTTTCCCCAATATTAATAATAATCATAAATCCGTGGTTTTGATATTATGATGGAGTTTTGGATCTTATAAGAGAGTTATAATTATAATAATAGTGTTTAGATAATGTTAGGAAAATCACACATCATATTTATGTTAGGGTTCTTAATAAATATAAAAAATAAAAAAATTTACATTGTACAAAGTTATAATAACAACTAAATATTTTTTTTCATTATAATTATTAAAAACTAATTTTAAATCATAAAAATAATTAATTTCATAAAAATAATTTTGATCATTTTAAGAAAATCACATTTTGGATTAACATTCTGATTTTTCCATAATTCATAAAATAATTGATGATCATTGATATAAATATTTATCATAATCTAAATTCCTATTATTAAATTTAGTCTTTATAATCACATTTATAAAACATAGAAAATTTTAAATTATATAAATATTATTTTAATCATATCAGATAAATAACATATCTAATTGGTGTTCAATTTATTCCTAAAAAAATAAATGAATTGAAATATAGTATCTGATATATTTAAGATAATATAATCTCATTTTCTCAGTATTTTCATGACCCCCTCCCCACCCCAATGATACCTCTCTTTGGCTGAGAGTGTAGAGAAGGAGTAACCCCTGAATCCAGCCACTATTTAGACATCGATTTGTGACTATAATTGAGGGTATAAAATGAATAAAAATGTAAAGAATTATCATATTATATTTAAATTTAAGGATAATAAATAATATTAGTTTCATCAAGAAACTAGATAATGGGATATATATAAATCCAAATGCATTAATTTACTTTCATTGAAAAAATAACGAAATCATTAGATAATAAATCAAATCCTAGATGGTGACCATCAACTCTAAAAGCTCCATAACAATTACACCAATCTATTAACACCCATATCGATTACCAGACAACTACTATATTCCTAGAAATATTTAAATATATATTTAAATTGGGTAAAAATATGAGTATAATCTGGGGTATACTCCTCATAATCTCTCATGAAAATATGAAAGAAGCATACTAAAGACCGTTTAATAAAAAATGAAAAAAAACACATCACCTAAGAAGGTAAAACTGTATCCCATTCTCACTAATACTATATCTACATGTAACAAATAAAATTAATCATATCCATAAAAAACATATATGTAATATGGGTACCTCACATAAACTTCACCACTAGTTTTTTGCTCCCATGCACCAATTCTAAACATCATATGGGCACTTTATTTCTGTAAGTCACCCTATACCCCATTTATATGGTTGAAAACCCATAATAATAATCCTATCATCCAAAACCAAATTTTAAGTCAAAATTAAACTAAAACAAGGGCATCATTCATTATACCACACACCATCATAGACGATGCAGTTACACCTATAATAAATCGATGTCACTATAGTAAAGATCCAAATTTTTGGTATAACTTCAATGCTCTAAAACCCACACATATATATATTTTAATACTGAAATTCATTAAATAATGTATATACCAATAAATTATACCTTAATCCTTTACATTATAGATATTCATAAACAAAATTTTATAATGAGGGTGAGCACATAATAGTGACAATTTAGCCATTTATTCTATAATTCGCAAATTTGTTGAGAAAAAGAACAATATCCATTGAATTTGGGTATTATTTCCCCACAAAAAAATACAGTGGAGCATATAAAATAATAAAATATAAGATTAATATCACACAAAAACACATTAAATACAACTAACAACCCTTTGACTTAATTTTAGATGTTGTCCCACATGAAACCAAGCTTCCTGTACTATAGTCTAGAAAATAATATCTCATACATGCACACAAGTATCAATATTGAATATCATTAATCATATTTATGTGGTGATTCAGAATTACTAACCATTCATTAAAACCCAGTATAAAAATTTATGTTTATTAATTTTCCCCATAATCCAACATTATTTTTAATTCACATTTTAATTTTGACAGTTCAATCCCATAATTTTTAGATAATTACATTCAACCTGACCAAGGATAACATTATCAGATAATTACAACATAAACATCTATCCAATGAGTTCATTATTAATTAATTTATTATTCCATAGTCTATGTATTTTTGGACTCATCTGACCCATTCCAAAGAGACTAACTCATAGTTCACAATCCAATTACATTAATAAGTTTAAGGATTACAAAACAAAATCATCAAGTAACCTTCCATTAAAAACAAAAAATAAGATATATGAACATGAAAATATATTAACCAAGACTATAAAATAATCTAAAAATAACACAAAATCATAGAAAATAGGAAAGAATCATTTTGAGCATGTGCCGTCTATTCTCATCAATTTAATATCAATGATGGGAAAAAAGTAAGGAATGCTCTCAACATGTGATGTTTGCCCATTTAAATTTTTTAAAACCTTTCTAAAACCCATAAATATATCACTAAAATGATCTACAATCTTAAAGGACACATATATGAAAAGAAAAATTATGGTCATCATGGAAAAATTAATGGGAAACTACGTCCACAACATCGGGGTGTACAAGTCTATACGAAAGGAAAATGGGTTTGCACAGCACCAAAAATTTATCTCTAGAAAACCAATTTTTCATTCACATATTGAACTAATTGATTCATTGTATATAGGTTTTGGAAACAAGAAACTCATCAAAAAAATATACCCAAATATTATAGTCATACCAAAAAATTATTCAAGTAATTCTTTCAAATTCATTAGATTCAATGTTTTAACAGTAATTAAATCAAGATGCCTCTTTATTATTCACATCATCTTTGAAAACATTATATTTTCTATCCAATATAAAGAAAATTAGTCATGGTAAAATCAAAAATAATATAAAAATAAATATATCACACTATCTATCAAGTAACATGAGGTATCACAAACATGCAATTTCCTATAAAATTACAATATCCATTTCTAATTAATTCATAATCACAATTATCATGTTCTTTTAATTAAATGAATTAATTGTGATGGAATTAAAACATGATAATCCCACAATTTCACATAGTAAACTCAATATAATTAACCACCACCATGATAATTTCAAATTTATTTGAGAAAGAATAAAATAATTGGTTTAGATCTATGATGACCTCTCCCAAAAATAACTCAAGATCCTTATATAATTGTCATCATAGATCAACAAAAACCCCATCTGAAAACCCATTATAATCAAATGGATCGAACAACCATATCATGGAATGAATATATGAGAAAGATAAGAAAAAATTAGTGAAATAGAACCCCTAATATAATAAAAAATTGATAACCTCTAGAAATTATAGTCAAGCTTTGTAAGATGGATTAAAATGATTCTAAAAGAGATCATCAGGTTTCCATGGGTTTAATGTAAAAGGTAAAATTATAACTATTTTAGAGGATATTAAGAATTTATACACCAAAAAAAATTAAAATTACCAGAATGTAAACACATTAACAATGTTGTACCCCAAAACGTTTTTACAAAATCTGCAACACTACAAGGAAGGTCTTTTCACAAAATATCAAACCACTATAATCCACACTTTAATCCCTACATATCTCTCAAATAGCTTTTAAATCACTGGTAAGGATGTTTCAAAACATATAAATTATGATTTACATTCTCTCAAATCAATATATAAAAAGAATCTTATGAATTAAATCCCTATGGAACCTCCCAAACACAACCCCACACTAACCCTTCTAGAGATAATGACAAAACATTCAATGAAAAATGGACTTTATAATAAGTTACCCCCAAATTATAGATACCTCCCAAGAAAAAGATCCCAAAAAAATATCATCTTAAGAAAACACACCCCAAGAACTATGACTACACCATATGTTCCAATAGTATAACACTCTATGTTGTAATCAAAAGGCCCATGATATAACCCCAAACAACAAACTCAGTTCAAAACTACTTCAACCCTTCCATCAATTCTAATACACATATGGACACCCAAAAATTCCATATTAATACATGGAAATGATTCAAACCATACTATTTTGACTACTTAGGAATTTTTATAAATCATAAAATAATTTTAATTCTAAAAATTTACTTTCAATTATTTAGGTCATATCAATTGTTGGATTTATGTATGGTTTATTTTGAAAAGTGAAAAAATAAATAATTTATCACAACATACAATTTCATAACAATATGATCTATTCACAGGGTTTTTAACATTTGATATATTTTTTCATAACTAAATGTAATTTTTATTTTAAAAGAACACTTACTATCATTATGGGAAAATCACACAACAAATTAACATATAGACTATTTATGTGGTTGTATAATGATTTGTGAATTATTTTCATTATTTTTTTTGAAAATAAAAACTTTTTTACTAAATTTTGATTATTCAACCCTTGTATATTGAACTATGAATGAATTTAATTTCAAAAATACTATTTTTATAATATTGGACATAAGGCATGTAAAATTGAGATGAGTTCATTGCAAGAATTTCATAAATGAATCAAAGATCATTTTCTTGACTTTTAATGTGAATTATGGCTCATTTTATTGGTTTTCATAATTTTAGTCATTTTTATCAAATTTAAAAATATATTGTTAATCATTATTTTCCCATCTCACATAAGAATGAGAAGTAGTTTTTCTTTCTTATTAATACTGAATTGGTTGTGGTTTTTATAATTGTTTGCAACAATCCTAGTTTTTTAACCAGTTTTATCACTATAAGAATGTTTATTAGACTAAAAATAATTTAAAATATAAAAATTCACTATATATCATTTTGGAAAACTCATATGATGGATTCATGATCTATTTTTTCATACTTGTTGAAAATAAATAGAAAAAATTAATAAATTTTCATGAAAATATAAGATGATATGATTAGTTTTTATCCTTTGAGGCATGATTAATAGACATAAAAATATTCATTTAATTTTTCTGGTTTAATCTAATGTTAGATTAATTTATTGTCACTTCCTAATTTTGATAAATGAAATGATTATTATTTTCATAAAATTTATTTATAATTTTTATCATTTTTATGAATTTGATAATTCAACTCATGATTATATAACTGGAAATACTATTAATTATTGAAATTTACATTGGATCATAATGGATATATCACACATCTAATTTGTGTTAATTATTTTAATATTTTTCATTAATGAATAAATTATCATTTTCTTAATTATACATTATAAAAAAGTTTAATATTTTCGTTTTCAATTATTTAATACATGTTTGTATAACTTATAAGATGATAATATTTATTTGATGAAAATAATGAAAAATATGCACATAACATATAATATAAATAAGGAAAAAATTCATGACATTAAACTAAAAATGAAATAAAATTACAAGAGTGGAATAAAAGGACCTATACAAGGTATTTAGATTTAGTCTACCTCTATGTAGTATTTTTACTCACTCCCAAACAAATCCATTACATAATTTGAATATGATTTAATACAAATATCCACAATGAACAAAAAAATTAAAGTTATATTATTTCTTAATAAATATTTTAATCAAAATATATTTTAATAAAAATTAACTATCTTATAAATAACTATTTAAGGATGTAATTTTTTATAGTTTATAGAATATTTTTTAATTTTTGAAACATAGTATCCAAAATATTACTTATTAATTTAATTTGGAAACTTTAAGAACATAAAAAATATATAATAATTGTTTTTGGATATATGTTCTAACATTAAAATTTTTTTATATATACATTAATACTTATTCATATATAAATAAACCCACATGTTTTATGTGTGCACATAGAGTCCTCATGTCATCTACTTATTAATATAAAAATTTCATATTAGGATAGAAATCAAGATTTCTAAAACAAATTATAAAACATATAATTGAAATATAATATATATAATGTTTAAACGAGTGTATAATTAATCAACATGGGATATTTTTTTGTTTCTGATTTATTGGCTATATATACAATAAAACCATAAATTATATTGTATATTAAATTTATTGGTCAAAAAGTTCACTCAATGATCTCTAAAAAATAAAATTATTCTTTATGTAATAAAAGTTTACAGTTTTACCTTTTTAATGTAGGTATTAAAAATTGTTTTAAATTGTTTCATTTAATTAAAATGAATTCTAAAATTACAATGATCCGGATATATTTTCCTCTAATCGAGTTATTTTCACTTATTTAGAAGTAACATGGGGACTTACAAAAGAAAAATATTATCAACATGTGATTTAATTACAAGGCCTTGAAATAAATGTATGTATCGAATATAATTAATATTAAATTATAACATATTAATACATAAATTTTTAGACAAATTAATTATGAAACTATACCTAATACTTACATTCAATAGTAATCTACTTGGAAATTTATATTTGAAATATTTAAATACACTATCAAGAAAAATAATATCATCACTCTTTATGAAATATATAATTTATTCTAATAAAATATCATATGAATCAACATATTGGAACTAATTATTTTCATAATCATGTAACATCAATAACATTACCATATTTAATTTCAACGTTAATGCATTCGAAGTTAAATTTTTTGATACAGTATTTAATATGTCATATTTTCATTGATGAATTTCTATATTTCCCCTTCAATCAATACCTATAGTAGTTCATACCATTATTATTAATCATTAATCATATTGAATATAATATAATTTGAAAAAATATTTTTCATATTTTTCATAGGGAAAAATATGATTAAATAGACATGTTATTAACATTCAAATATCTTGTTCCAAATTTTAAAAATCAACACCATTAGTGGGAATAAGTAGCTAAAATATCGACTAATAAGACATTAAAAAACCAACTATCATATGCTCTGTCAGAAATTTTTTATAATCTATCGTACTATATTTAATACTATACACCACACCCCATGAAAAAAAGTGTTGAGTGGGTGGAAATAGGTATATATAGAAATTAATTTCACCGATAATATTATAAAATAAAAAAACAATCAATAAAATATAATATTTCAAATATTATAAATTATTTTGAAAAACATGATTACATTAGTTAGGGTAGGAATATAAGGGAATGAAAACTATTTAAAATTTTGGGTTTCATATATCTATATAATATGGTTATTTTTCATTGATTTTCTACACCATCAATAAATAAATTATAAAAATTAATTTTCCATACTTAATTATCCATCAAGGGTATCAATCGTAGTATTAATCTCTTTTAATTTCAATTCAAAATATATTTATACTCATTCCTTCCCAAAGAAATCTCATGGTGAAAATACAAAAAACACACCTTTAATATGGAAAGAAAATTATAAATAGTTTATGTCAAACATAAGTAGTTTATCTTCACACATAGTATCTTAATCAACACATATCTAAACGAGATAAATAATCTAATTTTTTTATTGGTATGTTTTAATATATTAAATAAATATAGATAATTATTTCACAATTCAACAACCATTCAATAAAATTACCTATTTTAAAACACTATTTTTCCTTTTTTTAATTTTCATGTCCCTGTTTTAATGTATAAGAAGTGGGATGGTGGAAGAAAAAAAATCTAATTGATAAATATTCATGTATACACTAAAACAAAATTAATTAATTATTTAATGAAACAAAAACATTTTTCTATGAATTTATAGTATATATGAATTGTTTCTCAATTAAGCATACTACGTCCTCACTTTATAATTAGGGTATGGTGGTTTCACTGCATGTTTTTATTTATATAACTCTATTTTTAAAAGAAATAACATTTATAAAATATATTCGTTTATTAATTGAAAAATATTTTTCATTATTATTGGAAATGAAACCAGCCCATATTACTTGGTTTATAAAGCCTGCATAAATAGATATATATATATATATATATATAGAGGGGGATAATTTTTGTTCCCCTATTATATCATTAGAAATTTATAGAAAGGGACATTAAATGATCTGAATAATTCCTTACAATAACAATTAATAAGTATTATATAATTATTTATTCTATTATAAATATAATTTTCATTGGAAAATACAAAACAATTATAATTTCATCATACTATTTTTATGGAAAATATTGAAATTGTTCTAATGTGTCACCAAAATACCTTCTCTGATGATTTACTTCATTATAAGAATAATATTTTCGTGGTATTAAAAAAATTGGAATGTGAATTCACAAACTAATACTAAAATAGCTAGTGGAAATATACTTATTTAGGTTAGCAGAATGACTATGTGTTGTCAACCCAACCTATAATTTCTATCCAATTATTATTGATTTAATGAACTTTTTGAATACAATCATAAAATGAAAATATAATATTATTTTGTTAAATCCCTTCTTTCATGTTTCATTTTTTGTCGCATTACTCACATGTAAATTGTTTCTCATTTAGGGGTCATTGTTATGTCATTTCATGAGATTGGTAGTTTCAAAAGGTTAAGAAATAATCAAATACAAAAAAGTTTAGTAAATTATATTAAAATACATAAACAATGAATTAAATTTTCTTAGTCACCAATAGAATTGTTTATGAACTTATAATTATGGGATAAAATGTATAAAATTAGTATTGTACTTTTAATTACTTATGGAAGGCTTTGTCTTTGTAAATTAATTTACTAAAACTAACATTTATAATATGAATACATTTTATTTAAATTCACTCCAATTATCAACCAATGTATATCAAAAAATGGTATTATGAATTTCATATAAACCAATATCCATATTTTTTTAATGATTCTAGGGAATGATATTTTCTTATAGATTAGATTTCTATCCTTGGTACTATGATACATTAATTTTTTTAAGGACTGACTAGAATATTACTCAATTTAAAATGATCAAAATTTTCCTTTTTATACAAATTATATTTCAAAATTATATAAACATATTAAAAAATTTTGTTTACACTTATTACATTGATGTAAAATCAAAATAATCTAAAAAATGATTAAATATTTTCATTTAATGATATAAAAATATTATCTCCAAAAAATCTAAAATACTAATGATTATATATATATATATATTTATCTATATTTTGGACATTGTCCGATTCAATTTTCTAGGATTTTCATTTTGAGTTTCTATATATAAAACATCCTTTATATTATTTTTTAACATAAAATTGTGGTTTCTCCCAATATAAGATGTGTATTGTCAATAAATATCTTCAAAAAATTCTTCAACCCTTGGCATTTCTTTTGTAATGAGATTTTGGGTGCCCAATTTTATTGATGTTATATGAGTATTTAGTACATAATTCAAAAAAATCTTCAATAATATACCAATCCATAATACTAAATTCGAGAGCACATTAATTTTTGACATACACATTAAATATCTTCATATATATCATTGAATGTGGTATATAAATCTATGTATCAAACCATAATGTTGGATATCTCTCACTAAGAGAACTGTTTTATCAAAAAATTATGCTGGGAAGAAAATATTCAATAAAAATAATTGCATCAAAAAATTATATTCCATAATTGAAATCTTTTTTGATTATATAACCATTATTGATATATCTTTTTTACAGTCAAACTTATCTGACTTATTATACATCAAGTATTTTTATAAAAATATAATGTATATCAATTGAAATAAATTTGGTATTTAAAATATCAGTCCTTAAATTTTATACACATACTTCAATCCATTAAATTATTTAATATTCATTATATTTGATGAATTACCCTTTCCAATTGTTACACCATTTACATATTTGAAAAACAAGTATATTTTCTAGAAAGTCTATGGGTGGATGGAGGAAGAAATATGCATCTTATCTCCCTCACTAGTTCGAAATATTACCTTATTTCCATAGAAATCACGATTAACTTAAACATGGTGTGATATTTCATATTAACTGTTTCATTTACTAATGTACCAAAAATAATATCACATATATTTTTTTCATAAAAAACAGATCAAAAAACATCTTACATTCAAAAAATTCCAATGATGTATTTAAAAGAAATTAGCACTCTTTCTAACTCTTTCTTATATGGTTTTTTGAGAATCGTTCTCTAAAAATAGTGATAATAAATTTTATTTTCTCATAATTTCTATCACATATAATTAGATAAGGTTGCATACCATCTTGGAACATTCCGTTGAATACAATTGTCTATGATCGATATTAAATCATTAAGGGAAATAATTATGATTTAATGAAACATTTTCATTATAAAATATTTCAATTTTACTCTGTTTTTACCAACACTATAACATTCCTTTAATATTGTTTCATGATATATTACCATATGAAATAAAATTATTTTTCATACAAAACAACATTCCTCTCAATATGAAATTTTCATTTTATGATCATCATAAAATATTATACTTTTGTCCTATATTAATTTAAGATATTTAATTTATTGAGAAAAATAAATACCATTTTCATTTTCAAGATGTTTTCACTAAAGAATATACAACATAATGTATATGTGCTTCATAAATAACAATTCTCATATGTTATAATTTACTTATATAAAAATTCATGACCAATGTGAACTAATATGTATACTAAAACGAATCATATTATCAAATTATAAAGAAAAATGAATGCTTTTTATTTAATTTCATAATTTAAGATACACCTGACCATTTTTATTTCTACTAATGATTATTTATTATTTTTCAATGTTTCCTATATTATGTAATTTTATTTTCATTACACATCTACTAAAATACTATTTCTATACTTCCATATAGTTATATAGATATCTGAATTCTAATAAAGTACCATATAAATTATGATGAACTAAGTTTATTCTTTAATTCTAGGAGTATTCAAAATTTGGGAATTTTTTACATAGACTTTAGTCCATTAAAAATAATATAAAACCATTATAATAGTCATGTATGTTTTCATAGATCATGCCTGTGGTATAGAACATTTATTTTACATAATATATTTTAAAAGGAATATTATTTTTATTCAGTAAAATATTTTTAAGTTTTGTTTCACTATAACAACTTTTTTTTTTAAATTATATAGTTTTCACATGACATACGATGTGGTGTATTTGGTAAAATGACCATAAAGTGGTAACTTTACTCTAATATTTAACTTCTGAAAAAAATATCCAAAAATGATGATTTTTACCTTCAAACATAGATTCCATTTCTTCAATATGATTAACATTATCATTTTCACTAGTACTAAAATTATAATATTCATGAACCATAATATAACTCAAATCACTAGTTATGTTTATTTTTTTTAATTTTAGTATAATATTTATTAAAATTATCAAAAAATAAGAGATTAACTATTATTATTTCTTAACTAACAAGCATATCATTAAATAATAGTTTTTGGACTAGTTGGGTTTGATATATGTCCTGAGGTACAATAAATGTTGGGTGAATCAGGGTGTGTCCTATATTAAACATGCCTTCTCTCTTCAAAACCTTAACCTGTAATTGAATATTATTCCCTTCCTAGTGTGAATTTGTTCAATAAATTACACCCCCATCATCACTCACATTAAATATAATATTGAATAATAAATTAAATCACATAAGAAACTAATACTTTTATAAGGTTCACCATCACTGGGAAATGTCCAATAATCATACAGAAGGAGATGATACATTGTAAAAAAACTCACCATCAACTAGTTATTCTATAATGGATACAAATGTCAGTTCATATTCATTATATGCCTTTACTCACTACATTACAATAATTTAGAGATTGTGTACTATCTCTGAAGTTCCATTCCCTAATATTCTTATATTGAATAACATTTTATATATGTCAACAGTAGTTTATAAAAATGTTTGTATCTTCATGTTCAACATAATAAATTTCATATCAATACTTTACTAAATAATTATTTTTTATTTTATTTAACTTGAATTCATTATGAATTATCTCCTTCATGAAAAAATGGGAATATAGATTCAATACTATGTTCAATCAATTAATTTTCAATTTACGTACTGAGAAGTGAAAAAATCCTCTATATAAATATTTATTTCACACTATTATTATTGTTTTTTTATGTTCTTCCTTGATCAAAAAAAACAATATGTGTTACATTAATTTCACTATCCTCATGTTTTCTTCATCTCATTAATAGTATCCAAAAAAGGAACTATATCTTGGTTATCATATTTATAAAACTGGGATTTTAATTTCATTAATTAGTGGAATATAGAGGTGTATTTAAATATCTATCTTCACTTTAACTCCCATTATAGATTTTATTAGTTCATCCTGATTTAACCATTCTATTAATGTTTTGGATCACTCCTCATCGCTCACTAACTCTGCGATAATTCCATGTATCCCACATGATTTAGACTGGTTAAATTTTTCCATACATCTTGAATTAGTTCTTCAAACACAAATGCAAGTATTTTTTATTTAAATTCATACCAAATAATTAAATTTTCTTTATTTTCACACACCAAAGTATGCATTGTTCACCATGGGAATTTTGAGGTTCAAATTCATAAACCGCTACATGTTTGACTATATATACCACAATCTTCAAGAATTTTGAATTTAAAATTTTAAAATATCATGATAAAAAATTATTTTATGAACTATTGAATATGGAATAAAAATTTCAGAATAAAATTTATTTCAATTGTAAATTTTTTATGGAATTCTACTTATTTCCAGTTTAAATCAGGTAACATAATTCATGAAATAGAAACCTTTTAAAAAAAGTTCATCAACTTTCTTTTCATTTCAAATTATTTTTATAAAACATATTTATAAAAAATTCATTTCCATAGGAAATGATTGGTAACTGGATCTTAATTTTGAAATTCATCTCCAAGAATCACAAAAAAATATTCTTCAGTCGTTTCCATCATTAACATCATATTTCAGCTCAATATTCACATGCTACAATTTATATTATATATTATACCATGGTTAACATATTTTTTAATTTTATACAACTATTAAAATATAAAAAATGGATCTCATTATGGGTTTTTCACTTATTATATCATTATTCTTACCTGAACATAATCTTCAGGGTGACTTCCTAAAAAAAATAGCTAGCTCATTATTTTCTTATTGTAAAAAATCTTCCCTTATATAACAAACTATCATTCTATTTATATTATAAATAACTCTATGAATAAATTACCTATAAAATAAAATAAAATTCTTCATTATCATCATCAACATAACATATGACATATTAAAATCGGCATGTCGATACACACTATTACAAAGAATTCATTTATCCTTATTAAAATTTTCCCACTCATTATCAATATTCAACATGTTCATAAACAAAATAGAATACTAAATGTTAACTCATCAAAAAAACATATATATTTTTAATTATTCAACCAAAAAACAATATTTTTCATGTACAATGTGTTAAATATGTAAAACAATTAATGAATGATATGTTTCACATTCCGTAACAACTATCACCAAATATTTAGTGTTTCAATTCTTAGTCTGACATTCTCATCAACATGATCCAATATCTCAATGGTTTCTACTCAACATATTTTAATCCAAATAATCCATCATGGGTTTCAATGACAAACACATCCTTTTGAAGAATTTATAATTATTCAATTATTATACATAAGATCATTTATTTTTAGAAAATAAAATTATAATCCTCATTGTTAAAACATTTATCCCCTTTCAATATTGTTTAAAATACTTCCATAACATCGATAATTTACAAAACAAAAAATATTTTCTCCCCCATTCATGTTCAATCCATGATCCAATGAGAATATTTCCATATAGAATCAATTCCTCTTGATTTTTTAGTAAAATTTATAGTATATATCTATTATATTCTCTCTTTATTTTTTTTCACTCCCATTATCAATTAAATTAATATGGGAATCTTTATCCTCATAACTCCACCTCATTAAAAACATCTTCTATGATAGAAAATCATGAAATAATATATTTTTATTTTCACCCAATCAATAAAAACATATCCATAAGTCCTTATTTAAAGATTTACATCTATACCTTTTTCACAAAACTATGTCCTGTCATTTTTTTATATTTACCACATAGTTAACTTCAATATCATTTTTTATATATTTTATCACATTTTACAAATTAATGACTCTTCAAAACCAATAGGTGGTGTTAGCCACCTATAACCAATTTTTATCCTCAATTCCCACAAGTCCGATGAACCATTATCTCAATTTATTATGTGTAGAATTTTTTAAATTAATCATAATCTTAATTCCATAAATTATACCACAATTTTTGTTTCTAAGAGTTTTGTGGCCCCTTATTTAAAACAATTCAATATTTTTCTTTCAAACTCAATTTTTTTTCAATTATAGATTGATATTATTATTTTTAGTGAGTTGACTTACCAAAAAGCAAAGATTCATTAAAAAATCCACTAAGCCTACTAAGATGTAACATGGTGTATAAGACAATATGATTTGTTAACAATAATGATATTATCCATTTAACTAACTCGCATAAATAAATTATATAAAACATGATATTTGAATACCCTAAACATTTATCCAAATGATCTCCATCAAACTAAGATAATATAATTGTAAAATAATCAGTAATGTATAATTTATGTTAAATATAAAACATATTGAACCAATTTATACCACTTATTATGATAATCTTGTGATAAAAATTGATATTCATGGTCATTATTCCTTCGTAGTCTAACATTTCATCCCTAAATATGAATTTTAGGTAGTATAAATTTATCATAAAACTACCTTAAAACACCATTTAACTATAACAAAACTTATAATAATTCCAATTCATTATCGGATTATCCAATAAAAACATTTTATCATCATAAAAAGAAATAAGTAAAATTCACACTATTATATTAAAACACATATAAAATATAAAATCACGCATGAATGTAGATAATTTTTAATGATAAATGAGTTCATTTAAGAAGGATATACATCCTAAAATTAAGAGAATAAAATGTTAAAATAGTCTAAAGGAATAAATTTTACATTTCCATTTTCAAAAATATGGATCAACTCATCGGGAAGTGTGACAGGGAAGATGAAATAATCATAACTCACCCAATTGTTTGAAAGACCATTGAAAAGAGAATTATCATCAAGATAAACATGTGTGATGAATTAGTTAATTTAACAGAGCATTTCCAATCATTTGGTCCACTTACACATCATTATAAAGGATAGGTGGATGTTACTAGTTCCAACAGCATGCACAATCTTGATAGAGTCACACTAAATAAATGAATTATTACAGCCCTGTTTTTTACATACAATAATTAGTTTAATTTTAAATTCCATTTAATTTCCATTAATACTTTTTTTGGGGGGTTTCCCATTCTTTTATGGAGGAATGTGTGAGTTTTCATTAATTGGGCCAACCCGTGAGCCCAATTCTAGATTTAAAAATAAATTTTGATTCCTTTATAACTCCTTCATTTTTCAACTTTTTTCATCCATTACAATTCCAAATTGTCATCACCTGAACTATTAACACCACCATATTAATTTGGACCATTTAGGAATCTGTAATCAAGGTGGATATGGGTTTTTATTTAAGGGATTGGTCCTTCCATAAAGCCCAATTTCTTCATTAAAAATAAATATTAATTCTTTAATATGTCTTTAAATACTTATGTTTTTTCAATGATTCCAACTCTCACTCGAGACCACATACCTAAGGCACTCCCCCATTCTCTCCTCTCAAAATTTGGAGCTCAATAGAATCTGCAAATTGGTTGAAACTGCTCTGGATTTCATATAATATCCTAGAATTGGAGAGGTAAATTGATCCTTTCATAACACCTTATATTTTTACATTTTCCTCCATTCCAGTTCCTAAATTATCTCTTAATCCTTTTTATAACATCCCATGAATTTTTGGATTTTTTTAAATTAATGTACTAGTGTATTTTGGGTCGTTTTATTCAAGATTATTTTGAGTAAGTGTTTCTCTCTTCAATTTCTTCTTTCTCCTTTGGGTTTCCTCCCTCTTTCATTATGTTATAAAAGTTCCAGAAGTTAGTGTTAGAAAATATGGATTTATTTTTTGTCTTTTGGATTAAATATTGTGGTCTAGGTTTGGATTTATCTTTCTTTTGATGCGGTGGTGGTGCAGTTGATGTTCCACCCCAAGTTTTGAGGGATTCAACACTTTCGGTAGGTGGTTCAATGTGTAAGCAATTATGGATGACTTATCAATCTGTATTTAATCATTTTTCATATTCCTAATATGTTGGGTGTGGTGACAAAACTGTTTATTAATGATTCGGTTAAGTGTTTAATTTTATGGTTTCATTTTAACTTGAAGTTGGGTCTTTTAATGTGTTACTTGTGGGGTATTATTTGGGTGTATTTTATAACATATGGAATTGGTTTACTAAATCTTTTTTGGCCTTACAATTATGGTTTGGTAATGTATTAGTGTCATTTGGGCCTAAAAAGAGGGGTATTAATAGGTTTTATGTGTAAATTTTTTTTATACTTCTTGAGAGCATTTTATGAAAATGTGTGTTTTCATTTGGAAATTTTGTAGTTTTATTGAATGTGATTTTATAAAACATGAACGTGGTTTTATAAATGTCTCTAGTGCTTCAAATTCTGTTTTGGATAGGAATTGGTATGGTTTTTGTTTTTAAATGGGGGTTTTGAAATGGGTTTTGTGTGAAAGACATATTTACACCACTTGGGTTATTTTTATGAAAATTTTAAATGTTTTAGTTGGTTAAAAAAAGGTGGAAAAGGGAACATATGTACTGTTTGGTGTGTGTATGTTCACCTAATATGGGTTTATGAAAGGTTAAGTGATGTTTTAATATGAGAAATATTTTTAGAATGTTTTTTAAATTTCTAATTTTTTTTAATAAATTGTGATGTCGGGGAAAAACTTGTTTGTGGGCTATTTCGGGTATGTTTGGGGTAAAATGATTTTGAATGTAAATGGGTATTATGTGGCATGTGTTTGTGGGATGTTATGTGATGTTTATTATCTTTTTAATGTCTAATAAAATTGTTTAATAGATTTTTAGAAGTGTTAAAGAAATGTGAATGTGTTGTGGGCTATTTTGGTCTGAGTTGGACTTCAAAATCAATTTGAATGAAAAATTTAATTTAGTGAATTTTGTGGTATACATGTGGGATTATTGGTGATTTTTTGATTTGGAAATGATATTTTCATGTGAAGAGTATATTTCTTGACTTGTGGAACTTGTTTGAGCACAAAGAGAAAACCCCAGTATCTAGGTGGGTGGACGTGTACTAGTATTCTAGTGAATACAATGGGTTTGGCCTCAATTTCACTTAGCAAGATTGACGCTTACGACTCTCACTAAACAATGATGAAGATGATTGGGGACCACTAGGTTATTTTTATGTTCCCTGAAAGTTTCTCATGCATGGGATTGGATATTTGTGATGGTTTCTCTCATCGAGATACGAGGTACTTGGGACCCACAATGAGCTAGTGCCAAGGGGTTATTTCCTATTTCTTGTTCTCATTAGTTAATTTGTGCTTACCATTGGAATACTATTTGGTTGGATGGAAAATTCAGTAGTGTTTAAATTATTTTTAAAAGTGTTGGTTCTTAATGATAGTCCACTTGAAAACTGTATCAATTTTTAAGTTATATCTTCTAGAAATTTTAACTAGCATTTCCTATTTATGAAAACTTGCATGTTTTTCATCATTGAATGTTTATCAAATGGAATCTCTTTGTGGTGGTAGCTTTCTGGGAATTTTATCACACCCTACATACATCCTTGGGTTTATGTAGACATGATTTTTTTTGTCGAAGGTTGGGTGCAGCTTTTTGTGTCAGTGGTTCAAGTTTCTAGAAGGTCCTTGGTGGTGAAGTCTTGTGGGTATGGCTTGAGGGAGGCACCCCTTTCCATGTGGAAGTTCTTGGGATGTCCTTATTTGGTTTTTTACCTTTTTAATGGTCTTTAAACATAGTTTTAACTTATTTAATTCAGTTATGAAATTTTTTAAAATATTGTTTAAGATGAAAAATCCAGATTTTTTTATTGAGTTCATTTTTTGTTTAATGTTTATAAAACAGGTTAAATCATTCCCAATTCTCATTATATGATAACTGGGAAATTGTGCTAGACTACGGGGATTAGTAATTCCATTCAGGCCTTGTCACGGGCTGGGTTTGGTGGCTACCGGATTTGGTTCGTGACAAAATGGTATCAAAGGAGGTTCAGATTAACTCTTTGGGTCATGTTATTTGGGGAAGAGTCGGGATAGTCTAGAGTTATGATTGTTGGGACATGGAATTATAATTATGGGTAGTGTTCCTGATCACCACACCTCATGATGGGATTCATTTTTCCAGGAGAAGTCAAGATTTATCTAAGTCCTTTGGTTTTCTTGGTTCGATGATGATTATGGGAAATAAAAAGAGAGTTGGGTTAATGGTCTTAGTGAGCTCGCAGGGCCTGGCAAGCCATGTGGAGCCAAGGATATTCCCTAAAACACACTCTGTGATAGTGAAGTGATTGGAATATGTCCTTCAACCATATGTCCAAGTCACCCACTGAAACTAGTTTCCTCTCGCATTGTTTTGTGATTTAGTTTTGAAATCTTGGAACATTGGTTTTAAGAAGCCTAATTTTTTTTGAAATAATTTTCAAATAAAGAGGGGATTGTATGATAAATGAAATGGTGGATCAGAATTTTCAGAATTTTTTTAAATGGAAAATGGCATGCTTACACCTCTTTTGAAGGCATGAACTATATTGAAGTTGGTTTTGAAAAGTGTATCCAATAGAGTTTTCTAAACAATCAAAGGGTGTTTTAATTGGATGAGATGTTTTGAAATTGATGTGAATATCTTGTAAGTGAGTTATTTTCTAAATGTTTATGTCTTTATGAAATTTTTTGTAAGATGTGAATTGGGATTTTGATCTTGTGGTTAGCAGTTTTGAGGAAAAGGATGTGTTGGTAGACTGTTTTGGTTTTGAATAGTGGAAATAATTTTTTTCATTTTAAACTTTGGTATTTCCATGAGCAACCAAATGCATGGAGTTATATGGGATGATGGATGGTTGATGGCACAACTGGATGAGTTTCTGGATGGATATGAGGAGGGTTCCCGATGTGGCACAAAAACATACATGTGTAAGGCCCATGGGGAACCATTGGTGGATACGCAAACTGTTGAACCGTTGGTTTTCAAGAAATTTTTTTAAAGAAAAACATGATGTTTTGATGAATTTTTTGGGATGGAATATATTATTTGTTTTTGGAAAATTTTTATGTTGTGGAATGTTTTGAGTCCATGAACCCCCCGGTTTGAATTGTGTTTTGGGATTATGTTTGGACGGTAAGTGGGGTAGAAGGACCAGTTAGTAGTCTCCTATGAGATATGTTTCGGGACACCTTTATGGTGGTTCCCTTCATGTGTTTAGATCTGGTTTATGGATTGATTTAACCAATGTACCAGCTTGTTTGGGTCCTTGTGTTCTCTCATTGGAGAAGGTATTCCCCCATTAATGGTTAATGCATAACTTAAGTGAAACCTGGATTGTTTCTCCATTGTAAAATCCTCCATTTGATAAATACAATGGATATTTTTTCCATATTTGTTGATTGAGTCTACACCCATTAATTTATTTGATTATTATATCCTCTTTTAGTGTTATAGTTCTCATTTATGGTTGAAAGATACGTTAGTTTTTTAAGTTTCCTAATCCGTCAAAGCTGGAAGTGGTCCAGGGTTGTTAGTGGGGATGAGTGTCTTGATTGTGTCTAAGAGGACCTATGGGTTATTCAAAGATTCATTGAAGAACTAGTTCTTGTTAAACCACCCGTGTGGGAAATATGGTCATGATAGGGTATTATGACCACTTTCTAGAATTGTGTGTTGTTTGGGGATGTAGTATAAGGTCCCTCTGCAAGCATTGTTTATATTAGTCTCAATGGTCGTGTTCGGTGATGCCTTATGATGTCATGTGCTCGATTGAATGTAAAGGTCAAAGTTGGGGAATATCTGAGAGACTATATTATTTTGGGAGAATTTATCCCTTGTAAAAAAATATAAATATTCCATTTTAGAGGAAGGTGAGTATATGTGTTCTATACATCTATTGTTTCTCACCCGAAAAAACAAGGTGTGATTTGAGTGAAACTTCTAATCCATTGTTTAAGTGAAATATCAGGTTAGGATAAAGTGAGTTCCGAATGTGTTATGTCTTGGAAAACTTATAAGGTATTGTTGTGTAGTAGTTGGTTTCACCGAAATAAGAATTCTCATTTAGGTGGGTATCCAATGCCTATCTACGAGGCCGAAGAAGCTTCAATCATTTCAGCACCAGCCATAGGTCTTAGAGAGAAGCTGGATCATAGTTAGGGGAAACCACAGGGTCATTTAAACCATTATACAATGTTCTATTCTCAGTATGAAATATATAAAGAATTTAAAAATCCGGTGTCATCAACTTTCTTCTATTGTTCCTGTTCGGTTGAAATAGGTGGAGGGCCTTGTACACATGTCATCACCCAATGTTATTCCCTCCCCCTTTGGTTTCCATTGAGTCTTCGGAGAAAGATTGATGTTTGGCTAGATAGGTTGAACACATATATTGTGCTTGGTTAGTGGTGAACATTCCCCATAAATCCATGTAGATATAAGGATCCCCACTATTAGTGCATGGTTTCCCAAACCATGTAGACTAACCACGTGGTCGTCCCAACTCCTTAAATCTTGGGAAATTTCTGTATCGGCCTGTGTTTCTTGGTAAAGATGGTTGGTTATATTTGTGGGGAGAGCCACTATGAGTCTTATATAAGTTATTTTGTAAATTTCTGATGGAAGTATACCCTTTTTACTAGGGAGTCCATTCAAGCCTCCCCTTTCGGTGTCCTGATTTTGTCTTGAAAAAAATATATAGTTTGTCTCTTATAGTGGGGAGCCTATTTTTGTTCCCCTATACCAGTAGCTCAGACTTATCCATGGACTTTTCTTGGTGGTAGGTAGTCTATTTCAGAGAAATAAAGCTATCTATATCTTCATTGGGTAGACATTGAGATTTGAGAGTTCCCAATGGTGTAGTTATAATAAGCTATGTGTAACCTTGTTCGAGGTTATTGTTCGTTTGGGTGAATTGATTATGTCTTGTTCTGATAATTGTTTGCAGAGTTTTATTTTGGGCTAAATTATGAATGTGATTTATCATTCCAGGAAAGTGGTGTATGTTTTTTTGTGAGAGCAATCCTTCCTTAATTGATCACTAGAGGTGTTTTGTCGTTTAGGTGTGAAACCTGGAAAGGTAGTAACTTTTGGTTTTGCAGTTCGGTTTGGTTGTTGCTTTGGCCCTGATGTGACATTCCGGGGCAGAACATTTTCATGGTGGGGAGAATTGTCACATAAATGACTTATTTTAATGTTAAATTAAATTTAATTTCCATTCATACTTTTTTGTGGTATTCCCATTCTTTTATGGAGGAATGGGTGAGTTTACATGAATTGGGCCAAACCGTGAGCCCAATTCCAGATTTAAAAATAAAATTTTTTCCTTTATAACTCCTTCATGTTTCAAAATTTTTCATCCATTACAATTACTAATTTTCATCCTATGACCTATTAACACCACCCTATTAATTGGGACCATTTAGAAATCCATAATCATGGTGGATATGGGTTTTTATTTAAGAGATTGGGCTTTCCCACAAGCCCATTTTCTGCATTAAAAATAAATGTTAATTCCTTAATATCTCCTTCAATATTTATTTCTTTTTGGTGATTCCAACTCTCACCCGAGACCACAAACCTAAGTCATTCCCCATTCTCTCCGAACACAATTTGGATCTCAATATCATTGCAAAATGGGTCGAATATTCTTATGATTTCAGAGATCTCCCATATTTGAAAGGTAAATTGATCATTTCATAACTACAAATATTTTTACTCATTTACCCATTCGAGTTCCTACATGATCTCCTAATCCTTGTTTGAACCTCCCATGAATTTTTTAATGTTTTAAAATTCATATAATGTTGGATGTTAGGTCATTTTATTCAATATTGTTTTTAGTAAGTGTTTCTCTCTTCACTTTTTTCTTTCTCCTTATGGTTTCCTCCCTCTTTCATTATGTTCTAAAATTTCCAGAACATAGGGATGAACCTATGGTTTGATTTGGTGTCTTTTTGGTTAAATATTGTGGTCTATGTCTGGATTTATCTTCCTTGTGATGCGGTAGTGGTGTGGTTGATTTTTCGCACCATGTTTTTAGGGATTCGGCACTTTTGGTAGGTGGTTCCATGTGTAAACAATTATTGATGAGTTAACTTTCTGTATTTACTCATTTTTCATATTCCTAATATGTTGGGTGTGGTGGAAAAAAATTTATGATTTATTTGGTTAAGTGTTTAATTTTATGGTTTCATTTTTACTTCAAATTGGGTGTTTTCATGTGTTACTCGTGGGGTATTATTTGGGTGTATTTTATAACATATGGAATTGGTTTACTAAATCCTGTTTGGTCTTCCAATTTGGGTTTTTTAATGTATTAGTGTCATGTGGGCCTATAAAGAGGGGTTTGGAATAGGTTTTATGTTTAAAACATTGTTATACTTCATGAGAGCATTTTATGAAAATGTGTGTTTTCATTTGGATCTTTTGTAGTATTATTCAAAGTGATTTTATAAAACATGAATGTGGTTTTATGAATGTCTCTAGGGCTTCCAATTCTTTTTTTATAGAAATTGGTATGGTTTTATGTCTTAAATTGGGGTTTTGAAATGGGATTTATGTGCAAGACATATTTACACCACATGGGTTCTTTTTATGAAAATTGTAAATGTTTTAGTTGGGTAAACAAAGTTGTAAAAGGGCGCATATGTACTTTTTGGTGTGTTTGTTCACCTAATATGTTTTTCTGAAAGGTGAAGTGATGTTTTAATATGTCAAATATTTTTATAATGTTTTGTAAATTTCTGAAATGTTTTATTAAATTGTGATTTTGGGGAAAAACTTGATCGTGGGTTGTTTCGTGTATGTTTGGTGATAAAATGGTTTTGAAAGTAAAAAAGGTATTATGTGGAATGTGTGTGTGGGATGTTATGTGATGTGTATGAACTTTTAAATGTTATATAATGTTTTTAATAGATTTTTGGAAGTGTTAAAGAAATGTGAATTTGTTGTGGGTTATTTTGGTGTGAGATGGATTTCAAAATCAATTTGATTGAAAAGTTGACTTTTGTGACTTGTGTTCTATACATGAAGGATGTTTGGGCAATTTATGATGTGGAAATGATATTTTCATGTGAATATTATATTTCTTGACTTGTTGAACTTTTTTGTGCCCAATGGAAATACCTGTCTATCTAGGTGGGTGGACGTGTACTAGTATTCTAGTGAATCTGTGGGGTTTGGCCTCAGTTTCACATAGCATGATTGACACTTACAAATATAAATAAACAATGATGATGATGATTAGGAACCACTAGGTTATGGGTATGTTACCTACTAGTATATAGTGTAAGAGAATGGATATTTTTGATGGTTACTCTCATCGAGATACGTGGAACCTGGGACCCACAACGAGATACTACCTAGGGGTTTTTTCCTTTTTATTGTGCTCATTAGTTACTTTGTGCTTACCGTCGGAATATGGTATGGTTGGATGGAAAATTTAGTTGTGTTTACATTATTTTTAATAGTGTTTATTCTTAATTATATCCCACTTGAAAACAGTTTTAATTTTTATGTTGCATCTTTTAGAAATTGTAACTAGCATTTCATGTTTATGAAAAATTGAATGTTTTTCATCTTTGATTGTTTATCACATGGAATATCTTTGTGGCGATATCCTACTAGGAATTTTCTCACACCCTAATTACACCCTTGGGTGTATGTAGACTTGGTTATTTTTTTGTCACCGGTTGGGTACAGTTTTTAGTGCCAGTGGTTCGGGTTTCTAGTAGGTCCATGGTGGTGAAGTCTTTAGGGGATGGCTTGAGGGAGGTAACTCATGCCATGTAAAGGTTCTTGGGCTTTCCTTATTTGGTTTTGTACCTTTATAATGGTAATTAAACGTAGTTTTAACTTATGTAATTCAGTTCTAAAATTTTGTTAAAATGGTTTTAGTTGAAAAATACAGAATTGTTTTATTGAGTTTGTTTGTGGTTTAATGTTTATAAAATCGGGTAAATCATTCCCAATTACCATTATATGATACCTAGGCACTTGTGCCAGCCTGTGGGGATGGGGAACTCCCTTAGGGACTTGTCACGGGCCACGTTTGGGTCTGAGTTCGATGGATACCAGATTTGGTTTGCGACACTTTTGACTTTCCATGTCCACGTTATTGATCAAGACAATAATAAAGGAATCCAATATAGAGGTAATTCCATATGGGCTATAATAGACGCCAACTGAATCACCATTATAATTTATATAAACATCCCCATAACCTATAGGGCCTTAATTTCATATAGATTCATTATCAATGTTTTATTTGTTCCATCCAACAAATGGTGAATTCCAAAATAATTAAAAAGCACTTTTATGATGGGAAGAGATTAATTTCAATTTTAAGACATCTGAGAATAAATAAATCATGTAACTTCATGACCCCAGTTACCCAGAGTCAGTGCATTATTACATAACATTGGCATGATCACAAAAAATCATGCCTCAAAATACTGATTAGTTAACTAGCCTTGGAAACACTAGATACATTCATATGTCTTACATTACATAATAAAGTTGAAAACTACAACAACATAGTCTCCATAGTCCACACTCATATCCCCCTAGACTATCCATACAAGTCAGTTATAAAATACTTCTTTACATCCTGGGAAAAATAAATCATAGAAAGGGGGAAATAAGATTCTCAGTAAGGATAATAATATAGTGGAAACTTTCATAAATAAGCATAAACATTTAAGGAAATGTATAACTAAAACAAAAGACATTTAAACTTGAACATCAGCATAATATGGAAAACATAAAATGAAATAATACCATTTATATATTCACATGGATATTCTACTAGTCGAATAATCACATGCAATATCAATAACCACTTTAATAATGATGGAATGCAAAATTCCATACTATCATAACCACATAGTCAAGGCCTTGTGCCATGACTAAAAATAAGATTTTGTCAAGGCCTTGTGCCAAAACACTAGTTTGTCTCATTAGACCTACCGATGCGTCAAGTAGCTATAGTGGGATCCACCCGTAACTTACTAAGTCCAATACATTCCTCATATTAATAGGTTTAAACATAACATGAACATTCGTATTAAAACTAGCATACGAAATGCCAATAATTTCTCCATAAACCATGAATGGTATAAAAATAAAACATCCATAGTCAAACATATAACAAAAACTTCAATACAATATGGATGTTTTGTATTATAATAAATCTACTTTAAATAAGCTTAAAATCCATCAAAGGATGTTGACATAGATGAAATCAAAACTATTTGAGAGAAATATCTCTTTTTATGAAATCATTTAAAAGTAACATAATTTTAAAAGAAATAATTTTCTTTGAAAATATTTTTATAAGCATGTAAGGGAAACTTCGATGATTTTTTAATGGCATAAAATAGCTACACCTACCGTATAACTTAAAATAGACATTCTTACCTTAATTATGTCGAAAGGGTTAAAAAAGACTTTGTTTGGAAACTGAAGGAAAGATTCCTTTATAAACATATTATAAAAATTAAAAAAAGGTATACATGAATTTAAACCATAGTCTATAAAATATTAATAATTTTTTGAAAACATTTTTAAGAAACATGGATGTGGATGATAAAGAGTTCCTAGTAGATAATTACGTATAAACAACCTCGGATAATGAAGAGATTATGAAATAAACACTTACAATTTACTTTTCCTTGGTCTAGGGTAGGATAAAATCCAGTATAATGGTGAAATAATTGTTATTAAATTATATAAGAATCATATACATTAAAATGATATCATATATGATCTTTTAACATTTATTTGTTAATAATATCTTAGTATTTTTTCCATTTGAGTTGTTAACGGAATCATTTTCCTTTATTTTCATTGTTATGTGAGTCATATTTTTTATGGATGGGATGTAAATTTTTATATATAGAATGATATCAAGTATTTAAACATTATTTTTAATCATCAAATGAAAATTAGTTTTGAATTGATACGATGGGGAATGAATCTCATTGCGTTCGTGGAGATGATAATCGGTACGTACGCATGAGCGACAATATCATTCTTTTTATATTAAAATAATATATAATTGGATGGTATATCATATATACAGAATAATTATCATTTTATATTATTATTTACATGAATTACACATCATTATTATACCTATCCATATAATAATTTATTTAATAACAATTACACCATGACGTGGAGATGATAAGCCTTACTTACGCACATATGGTGACATGCCATTCAAAGGATGGATTTAATAATGAATTTGGTTGTAACATATTTATAATAACATCAAAGTATATATAATATACTGAATTTATTATTTTATAATAGAAATGAAAAAGAAAGAAGAAGTGGAAGAAGAAAAGAACTTGAAAGTGGGTGGTGAAATTATTACCTCTTCTTCGGATTCTTCCATTTTATTTGATAAAAAGGTCTTTTTAAGTTGGATTGATGACTAATGGAAGGCCTCTATGATGAATTGAGGTGCCTTTAGAGGGTATTTGGGTAGAGTTTTGGCAAACCAAAAGGCTTTGAAGGTGTGAATTAGAGAGAATGGGGAGTTCCCTTTTATAAGAGGGGTGAGGGGCACCTTAGGAAAAGCTAGAAATATTATTTTATAATAAAATCATTTTCGGTTTCTAATTGATCCAAAATGAATTATTTAAAGGATAAGTTGGGGATGGGTCTAAATCCACCCAACCAGAAGGTTTTAGATAGGTTTGAGTCACTAAAATAACTTTATCATTTAGATTTAACACTTAGTTAAATAGTTTGACATTTACCATGTCTTTTTGTATTTTTATATTATATGGTTAATAAACTTACTATATACTTCCAAGATAACCCCAAGTGGTTCATTAATGATTCAAATATCATTATATATGACATTTTTCCAAACCTTATATTTTTAATAATATAATATCAATTAATAATATAATATTTTTTTTAAAAACTCTTTTATGTCAATTTGGACAATTTTTTGTATTTTGTTTTTTATAAATTCATAACAACATTATTACTTCAAAAAAAATTCATCTAACCAAACCTAATATGTCGTATTAACCTAGAAAATTATTGGAATTCATAAAAAGTCTCAAATTACATTTATTTGGATATTTATAATATCAATTATTTTAATATATCATTAATTAGGTAATTACTACATCACCATTTTGTCATAAATAAATTAAATTATTTAATCTCTAAAAATTATAAATAAAATACCATTATTTAGGAAATATTTTTATATTTATAATTAATATTTATAATCTAATTTATCTTATGTATAACCCTATATTAAAATTGTTTTAGTTATTAAACTTTTATTTTAACTCTTTTAACTCTTCTTTGAATTAAATAATAATAAATGTACTAATCTAATCTAAGTGGGCCAAATAGGTTCATATTTTATTTATAAGGTTGTTTTTGGTCGAATTATACTTAGGAAATTGAATTTGGACATGTGTTACGGTAATAATAATATCATTGTTACCCTTAATTACCCAATATACTTTTAACTGTCGTAAATAAAAGTAAAAAGTTATTATTCACCAAAAATTATGTTTATCTTATTGAACCAAATTTTACTCCTTGATATTAACTGTGTCTCTCAGATTTTGGAAATTCCACTCACAGAAGTGGTAGAATTATGTATTATGTGAATTTGAAAATTCTCCTAGGAGATAGGTAAAAGACGGTGAAAAGTTAAATAAAATTTTTATATATCTAAAATCATTATAAACCGACTCCAATGAATTAAATTGAAATTATATAGGTATTATTTATCTATTTTGACCTAAAATAAATTTCAATAAAATTAATAATTATTTAAAAAAAATCAGTTTTAAACTATAACTCATTGTTTTTCACTATTCATCAAAAATTGAATGTTTTCAGAGAAATACCAAATATACACCCTAATCTAATTTAGATATTACGAATCAAAAAATGAAGTCCATTTTAAAAGATAAAATTTATTAAATTTAAAAAATTGGGTATTACTATTCATAACGGCTAGTTTGATTGGTTGTGGTGTGTGTTCGAACTCAAAGTTTTGTACAACACATGCTACTGTATCATTCAAAAGGAAGTGTACCATGGAAACTTGGGTTGTTACTTTCTCCCCTCCTTCAAATAATTTTTTTCCTCGAAATTCCTAGAATATTACTGCATAAAATGACTCAGGTGGTTCTTCATCATAAGTTCCTTGGTTTCCCACGTTGCTTCTTCTATATTATGGTTTCCCCATAGAACGTTTACCAGACGAGTCATCTAGTTTCTCAGCACCTGCTAACTTGTATCAAGAACCTTAAGAGGACCTTCGCAATAAGACAAATTGGGTTCTAGTTCTAATTCCTCGTAGGTAAGTACATGCGTTGTGTCAGGCATGTATTTTCTCAACAGTGATACGTGGAACACATCGTGGAATTTGGAGAGACTTGGAGACATTTCCAAACGGTAAGCTACAGCCTCAATTAGTTCTATAATTTCGAAAGATCTTATGTACCTTGGACTCAATTTAACACTCTTACTGAAATGTATAAAACCCTTCCATGGTGATACCTTCAAGAAAACATGATCTCCTACCTAAAATTCCAAATCCTTCATTCGGTTATCAGCATAGTTCTTTTGTCTACTTTGAGATGCCTTAATGTGGTTTTAGATTACCTTCAACATTTCCATCGTTTCCTCCACTAGTTCTAGGCCCACAAGTTTTCTTTCACCAACATCATCCCAATAGGTTTGTGTGTGCCATCTCTTTCCATATAATGCTTCATATGGTGCCATGTGAATACTTGAATGGAAGCTATTGTTAATGGAAAAATATACCAGAGGTAAATATTGATCCCACATACCCTAAAAGTCAAGTGATCATTGTCTCAACATGTCTTCTACGGATTAAAAAGTCCATTCTGATTGTCACATAGTTTGGGGGTGGTAGGCAGTTCTCAAACGAAGTTCAGTATCCAAGGCATTATGAAGACATTTCCAGAATCTTAAAGTAAAACGTGGATCACAATTAGAAACAATCGATAGTGGTACTCCCTGATGTCTAAAAACTTCATTAATATATAGTCTTTTCAATCGTTCAAGTAGTTAATCTTCTCTTATAGCATGAAAATGTGCTAACATGGTAAGACGATCAATAATGACCCATATTTCATCGTTCCCTCTTGGAGTCTTTGGTAGTCCCATGATAAAGCCCATCGTAATATTATGCCTTTTTTCACTCAGGTATGGGAAGAGGTTGCAAGACTCCTCCAGGATATTGCCTTCCAGCATTCACTAGTTGAAAAACCATACATCTTGAAAAAAAATCGGCAATCTCCCTCTTCATTTAGTCCCACCAAAAATATTCCTTCAAATCTCTATACATTTTGGTTATCCCAGGGTGTATTGAGAAATTTGAGCTATGACCATAATCTAACAATTCCCTTTTTAGTTAAGGTATTTTAGGAACACAATGTCTCTTCCCAAATTTCAAAATTCCATTTTCATACACAAAGTCACTCAATCTCCTATCATTCATAGCATTAATACTGTTTTTAAACTCTTCATCACCTGTCTGATAACTCTTTAACCTTTCTAGTAAAGATAGTTTGGAAAACATTTGAAAAAGTATTGATGTTTCACCTTCCATGGTGATTCCCATATCCATCTTTACTAGATCCATATATATATATAGGATCCTTTTCAACTCTCATCTTGTTCAAAACTCCATGATCATTTCTACTAAAAGAATATTCCACCTTATTTTCCTTCCCCGGGTGATAGTGTATCATGAAATCATAATCCTTGAGTTGTTAAAGCCATCTCCATTGCCTCATATTGAGTTATTTATTTGAGAAAATACACTTCAAACTCTTGTGATCATTATATATCTCACATTTTTTCACCATAGAGATATCATCTCCAAATCTTCAATTCAAAGATTACATCTACTAACTCAAGATCATGAGTAGGATAGTTTTTCTCATGAATATTTAGCTGTCATGATGCATAGTCAATAACCCTATCATTCGGCATAAGGACACAACTAAATAATTTCTTTGAAGCATCACTATAAATAACAAACCCATCATTCCCCGATGGTAGAGTAAATATTGGAGCATTGACTAATCTTCTCTTCTGTTCCTCGAAACATTCTTCACAATATTTTGTCCAAACAAATTTAACCCCTTTACATGTGAGGTTCGTTAATGGGTTAGCCAATCAGGCGAAATTCTGGACAAAACATTGATAATAACCTGATCAACCAACAAAACAATGTACCACGGTTATACTCATTGGTGCTGGACATTCTTGGATTGCTCTTGTATTAGAAAGGTCAACATAAATTCTATCCTTAGAGACAATATGCCTATGAAAAGAAATCTCCTGAAGCTATAATTCACACTTGCTAAACCTTCCATATAATTCATATCCTCTCAGAGTCTTCATGATAATGCACAAGTTATTTTCATTATCTTCATAGATTTTGGAGTATACCAAGATATCATCAATAAATACCACTACAAATTCATCAAGATATTCCTTGAAAACTCTTTTCAATAGATCCATCAAAAAAGAGGGTGCATTAGTCCTCCCAAAAGGCACTACTGTGAACTCGTAATGCTCGTACCTGGTATGAATGTTTTTTTTCGGAATGTCTCCCTTCTTCACACACAACTGTTGATATCCATATCGAAGGTCAATCTTTGAAAAATATTGAGCTCAATGATGTTGGTCAAATAAATCATCAATACATGGTAGGGGAAATATTTTCTTTATTGAAATAGAATTGATCTCTGTATAGTCAATTCACAACCTCATATATCCATCTTTCTTCTTAACAAAAAGAACATAAGCTCCCCATAGAGAATCACTATGGTGAATAAATCCCTTATTATTCAATTCATCTAGTTGTTTCTTTAGTTCCACTAATTCCACAGTGGCCATTCTATAAGGGGTCTTCGATATGGGCCTTGAACCAAGAATTAAATCAATGGAAAACTAAATTTCTCATTCTGGAGGATGTCCAAGTAAATATTCAGGAATCACATTAACAAATTATCTCACAATAGGTGCATCCTCTAGTTGAACATTCCTTTCCTCACCCACATCCATTTCATTCACTTCCACCCCAAAATTTTAATTTAGTTGAGCTATTGGGGGTGGATCTAGATGAGAATTATGTGATGACGATTCTGATCTATAGATAAGGTGTTCTTTATCATCATCATCAAATATAGTAACCTACTTCATCTTAAAATAAATTTTTGAATCATGGTCTGAAAGCCAATCCATATTGACGATTATATCAAATTCAATCATGGGTATGACGATGAGATCATCATATAAAGAACATTTATATTCCCTAATGGGAACTGATTCACAAAACCTTGTAGCAATGATACTTCCCTTTAGAGTTTTGACTGAAAACTCGCTTGTTAAATCAAATTGGAAATATCTAATTTTCATAGCAAAGTTGGAAGATATGAAACAATGTGATGATCTAGAATCAAATAAAGTATTGGCTAAACATGAAGAAACCATTAAATTACCAGCCACTATGTATTTCAGAGCTTTTAACTCAGCAGTAGTGATCACATAAGCTTGGCCTTGATCCGTTGGCCTTTTCTGAGGTATGTTTCCATGACGCTTTGGATATTCATTTTCATAAGGTCCCATCTCCCTGCAATTTTAGCATTGAACATAGGTAGCTTCTTTCTTCCCCTTGCAATCATGAGCTTGGTGGCCTTTATCACCACACTTGTAACAGACTCCCATTCCCTTTAAGAAATACAGGGGTATTTCTTCCAACATTTACTGTAGGGAGGATATTCAAATTTTCCCTTCTTCCCCTTATTTCCATTTCCATAATGATCAGAAAATCTCTTCTTCTCTTTATTTGTTTTAAAGTTGTAAGACTTATAGAATTCCTTTTCTGTCATGATAGCACATGAGACAATATCTGTGTACGACGAGAAGGATTGCAAAACTAATGCTCAATAGAGAAATGGATTTAACCCATAAAAGAAACGATCAATCTTACCTCTTGGGTTACGTATATAATCTGAAGCATTCCTTGATAACCTTTAATGATAGACTCATACATTAAAACATTCTCATCCTCTTTTTTCTTCAGTCTCAGAAATTGGTTTTCCATATCCACTTGATGGTCATGAGGAAAGTATTTTTCTATGAAAATATCTTTAAACTCCCTCCATTCCATATTTTATACTTCACCATATTCCTTCTTGTTTTGAATCAATGACTACCATTGATCAACATCTATAGTGAGGCGGTAAACTGCTAGGACAACTTTTTACCTATCGCTACTTCCCAAGGTGTGGAATATTTTATCTAATGGATTTATCCGTTTCTCATATATTATTGTATTTGTAACCCCATTGAATGTTGTTGTTCGTTGCCTCATGAAGTGATCTAACATTGATCCTCCACGCTGCAGATCAGGGTGCTCCATATGGGTATGGTAATTATTCATAACCTGAGTGAGTTGTTTGAGTATGGAGATTAGCTAATCAGCACCAGTTGCATCACCAGCTCCACTACAATTATCTTGAGCAGGATGGAATTCCCTAAATGGAGTGCATGCATTGATATGGTTTCTATTCCTCGACTAGGTGTCATTTCTAAATAATGGAATACACTAGATTAGACTATGAATCGCAATACATAAATCCAAAATTGTAAAACAGTTTACATAAATTGAAAAGTTTATATATATAATCCATAATCATAAATATATTTTCATTGAGTAAGTACACACTCATAAACCCTTCATAATGGTTTGTAATGAGAATGGTAATTATCCTAAGAATATCCCCGAGGAGTGTTGTAACCAAGAGTGCAGCAAGGCCCGTTTTCGTGCACCAGTTCTTGTTTGAGTCTAGCTCAAAGCGATGTTTTTGGGTTTTACCCCTAGGTAAATCTGTTCCACAACCACCTCTACCTGCTCATATCCAGACAGGGATGTATTTCTCATAAAACACACAAAATCTCTAGAATACCCAAATTCTAGGAAGTTCTTCTATATTAATCCTCTAAGTCTATCTTAGGTCTAGGTGCTCTAATCGGAGTTTATCTAAATCTAGCTTCCAAGGATTGTACTAAACTTCCTATTATACTAACTGTAATGCCCTAACCCCAGTTACCCAGAGTCATTTCATTATTAAATTACATTTTCATGATAAAAAAAGGTCAAGTCTCTAATGAACGATTAGTTTAGTAGCCTTGGAAAAACTAGAAACATTCATAAGTCTTACATTACATCATAAAGTGAAAAAATACAATAACATAGTATCTATATTCCACACTCATATCCCTTAAGAATATCCCTATAGGTCAATCCTAAAATAATTCTTCACATCATGGGAAAATTAAAGCATAGAAAGGGGTGATCTCACATGCTCATTAAGGATAACAATATAGCGAAATGTTTCATAAATAAGAAAAATAATTTAAGGCAATTTATAACTAAAACAAAAGCCTTTTAAACTTGAACTTCAGCATAATATTTCAAAAATTAAATGAAATAATTCCAGTTACTTATTCACATGGATATTCTACTAGTCGAATAATCACATACAATATCAAGAACCACTTTCATAATGATGGAATGCATAATGCCAGACTATCATAACCACATAGTCAAGGCCTTGTGCCAATACTACAAATAATATTTTTTTAAGGCCTTGTGCTAAGACACTAGTTTGTCTCTTGAAACCTACCTATTCATCGATGATTTATAACGGGCTCCACCCGTCACTTACTATGTCCAATGCATTCCTCATATGAACAACTTTAACCAGAACATAAACATTCGTATTAAAACTAGCATACAGAATGTCAGTAGTTTCTCCATAAACCATGAATGGTATAAAAATAACACTTCCATATTCAAACATATCAAAAAACCTTTAATATAATATGGTTGTTTGGTATCATAATAAATCATCTTCAAATAATCTTAAAATCCTACAAAGGATGTTGACATAGATGAAATCGAAACTATTTGAGAGAAATATCACTTTTTCTGAAATCATTTAAAATTCACATAATTATAAAAAAATAATTTACATTGAAAATATTCATATAATCTTGTAAGGGAAACTTCGACGATTTTATAATGGTGGAAAATAGCTGAACCCGATGTATATGATAAAATAGACATTCATAACTTAATTATGTTGAAAAGGTTAAAAACAACCTTGTTTGGAAAACGGTAGAAATATTCCTTTATAAAAATATTATAAAAATTCAAACAATGGTAGAAATTAATTTAATCCATAGTATATAAAATTGTAATAATTTTTTGAAATACATTTTTAAGAAACATGGATGTGGATGATAAAGAGGTCCCAGTAGATAATTACGTATAAACAACCACGAATAATGAAGAGATTGTGAAATAAACCCTTACCTTGTACATTTCCTTGTTCAAGGGTAGGTTAACCTCCTTTATAATGGTGAAATAATTGTTATTAAATTATAAAATAATAATATAAATTATTATGATATCATATATGATCTTTTAATATTTTATTGTTAATAATATCTTAGTATTATGGTCGTTTCGGGTGTTAACGGATTCATTTTCCTTTATATTCATTGTTATGTGAGTCATATTTCTTATGGATGGGATATTTATTATTCATATCCATAATGATATAAAGTCTTTAAACATTTTTTTTAATCATGAAATGAAAATTAGTCTTGAATGGATACAATGGGGAATGAATCTCATCGCGTTCGTGGAGATGGCAGTCTGTACGTACGCACGAGCGACAATATCATTTTTTTGATATTAAAATAATATATAATTGGATGGTATATCGTATATAAATAATAATTATCATGTTATATTGATTATTTTCATGAATTATAAATCATTATTTTAGGTATCAAAATAATAATGTATTGAATAACAATTACAGCACGACGTGGAGACGGTAAGCCGTACGTACGCATGTATAGTGACATGTCATTAAAAGGATGGATAGAATAATGGATTTGGTTATACCATATTTATTATTACATCAAATTAAATAGAAGATATTGGATTTATTATTTTATAATGGAAATAACAAATAAAGAAGAAGTGGAAGAAGAAAAGAACTTGGAAGAGGGTGGTGAAATTATTACCTCTTCTTTGGGTTCTCCCTTTTTATTTGATCAAAACAGATCTTTAAGTTGGATTTATGACTAAATGAATGCCTCTAAGATGATGTGAGGGAAGTTAAGAGGGATTTGGGCAGTGTATGGCCGAATAAAAAGGCTTTGATGGTGTGAATAAGAGGGAAGTGTGATTGCACTTTTATAAGAGGGGTGAGGGGGACCTTAGGAAAACCTAGGAATATTATTTTATAATAAAATCATTTTTGGTTTATAATGGATCAAAAATATATTATTAAAAGAATATGGTTGGGATGGGTCTAAAACTACTCAACCAATAGGTTTTAGATAGGTTTGGGCCACTATATTAACGTTATCTTTTAGATTTAACTCTTAGTTAAATAGTTTGTCATTTACCATGTCTCTCTGTATTTCTGTATTATATGGTTAATAAACGTACTATATACTCCAAAGAGAACCCCAAGTGGTTATCTAATGATACACCTATCATTATATAATTCCTTTTTCCGATCCTTAGATTTTTATGAATATAATATCAATTTATAGTATAATATTTTTTTAAAAAACTCTTTTATGTCAATTTTGACTCTATTTTGTATTTTGTTTTCATTAAATTTATAACAGAATTATTACTTATAAAAAAATCATATAACCAACACTAATATCTCATATTAACCTATAAAATTATATTAATTCACAAAAAGTCTTAAATTACATTTATTTGGATATTTATAATGTTAATTATTTTAATATTTCATTAATTATGTAATTACTGCATCACGATTGTGTCATAAATAAATTAAATTATATAATGTATAAAAATTATAAAAAATACCATTCTGTAGGAAATATTTTTATCTTTCTAATGAATATTTATAATCTAATTGACCTTATGTATAATCCTACATTAAAAATGTTTTAGTTATTAAACATTTATTTTAACCATTTTAACTCTTCTTGGAATTAAATAATAATAAATGTCCTAATCTAATCCAACTGGACCAATGAAGTTAATATTTTATTACTAATGTTTTTTTTGTCTAATTATACTAAGCCAATAGAATTAGGATATGTTTTAGGGTAATAATAATATCATTTTTACCCACAATTAACCTATTTACTTATAACCGTTGTAAATTAAAATAAAAATCTATTTTTCACCAAAAATTATTTTTATCTTATTAAACCACATTTTACTCCTTGATATTAACCATGTATCTAATTTCTTTTAAATTCCACTCACAAAAGCGGCAATATTTTGTTTTATGTGAATTTGCAGAATTCTCCTAGGAGATGGGTAAAAGACTGTAAAAAGTTCAATAAAATTTTTATATATTTAAAATTATTATAAACTGACTCCAATGAATTACATTGAACATATACATGTCTTATGTATCTATTTTTACTTAAAATAAATTTAAATAAAATAAAAAATTATTTAAATAAAAATTCAGTTTTAAACTATAATTCAGTGTTATTCACTATTCATTAAAAATTGAAAATTTTCAGAAAAATACCAAAAAAGCCCCCTAAGATAATTTCGATAATACGAATAAAAAAATGAAGTCCATTTTGAATGATAAAATTTATAATATTTCAAAAAGTGGGTATTAGTATTCATAACGGCTGGTTTGATTGGTTGTGGTGTGTGTTAGAACTCGAAGTTACTTACAACACACACTACTGTATTATTCAAAGGAAAGTGTATCGTGGAAGCTTGGGGTGTTACAAATCATGTACATAATTGTTTCAGTGGCCCTACTATAGAGGATTTCAATTCTACTCTACCATAATTTTTTTAACAATGACATAATCAATTCAAAAATAAGCCTTATCATGCATGATGTTATTCTTACCATGCCATATGAAATGGATGATTTCCATATTGGCTTCATTGAAGAGATTCATAACCTTCTAAGACATCAAGAAATGAAACACCTACTTTAGAAGGTCCATGTTTGAGTCTATGTGTGTAGAGGGAATGTATCAAATACATCAAAAACTACATTCTATAGGGGCAGAAGTAGTGTGGTGATTATGAAATAGATTATTCATGTCCACTCTATACTAGTGTAAGAATAAAAATCTTGAGCTGAGAGATATGCCCACAGATTGAAGAATGGAATCAATGGTGATCTTAGAGTGGTATATCCTACAAACCATAGTTAATATAGATGGGGAACCCCATTTATAAATTATATACCTAATATTGATGTGATTTTTATATATGTCAATCAAGTATTAAAAATTTAAAATGAGCATACCATCCATAGTTGGATCTCAAATCATTTTATCCTCCATGTTAATGAAATCATAATTATTGATAGTTTTTTTATGTCATGAGGAAGATAATGAATAAATGAAACATGATTACTGATGGTTGTGTTGGAATCTACCATATAAGCATTAGATTTATCATATCAATCATTGTCAAACCTATCCATTTTTTCAAACCAAAAAAACTAAGAGAATAATTTTTTTACTTAACTATAAGGATTTCATAGAAATTATATTAAGAAATAAATTATAAGGATGAAAATATGGAGGAGTTAATATATTTTTAGTTACTAGATTTCAATGTGCCCATAAATATATCTCTAGGGATGTAAAAAAGGTGACTTGTCATTTAAAATCCTCCATATGAAATTATCTTGGTGAGAGTTATTGGGGAGGTAAATTTTCATAATTACAAGACCTCAAAGAGAATATTTCTTACAAAACTTCTTTAAAGGAACCATGATTACCCTTCTCTCAAGAATAATTCCAACCCGAAATATTCATAATGGAGATAATATTTCAATTTAGAGAGGATTTAGTACTTTTATAAACCATAAATTTATAAATGAATTTTGAATCAATAAAGTTCTTTACATGTGAAATTCATCTAGCCAGTGACAGAATTTCCATTCTAATAAATGAATAGTATATGAATTTGGATTAAAAGGTGATTAAATTATAAAGTACAAGGTCTTACCCAAAACATAGGAAATATTATGTAGTTGAAATTAAGTGTTTCTTATTTAATTCCAAGATCTTTATGGTGTCTAATTTTCTACAAACAATTATGTTATTTACAAAGTAAATAAATGATTTATCCCAACTTATCTCATTGATGAAAAAAATTTCGAAATAATGGAGGTACCTTTTTATATTACTAATATTTCTATGATCACTATAGGGGAAGAGAATATTATGATAGGTTTAAAAAAATGTGATAGATAAATGAGAACTTTGGCAGCAGTGATGGTCATTAAATCTCTTTTATCCACCATTTTTTATTAGAAGCCTACTAAGATAGTCATATCTTTTGGAAAAGACAAAGGAAAAATTGGGAGCACCTTTCTTGTCCCCTCTTGGTCAATTTAAATATCCCAGTATATTGGAATTAAAAATAATTAAAATGAAAGAATAAAAAAATAGATCTTTCATTCAATGAACAAACCTCAAAAAAAATCCAATGTTAATAAATACCCTTTTAATAAAACCCATGTCTATGATGATAAAGGGTTTCATAACATCATTATTTAAAGAAATAATACCTCCCATAGTGGTTTTCCAAAAAAATTTAACACATTAAGATAAAGTGGTGATGTATCCATGAATGGATCCTCATTTTATGAATCCAAATTTACTACAATAGTAGATTTTTTATAGACTTCATAATTTCTATTTCTCTTAATTCCACCAAATATTTTATGGAAGGTTTTGACCTGATAAATTGGCCTGAATTGGAAAATATCGCATTCATTTTCCACGATTGGAATGATGGTATGTAATTATGAATTAGGTCCATTAATGAGATATCCATTATTGAAAATATGAGTAAAAAATTTACAGAAATCATGATGAATAATATCCTAAAATATTTGGGAAAAAAATTAGTGAAACCATCATGTTTGAGAGAGCATCCTACATTTAATGCAAATAATACCTCCTGGACTTCAAACTCTATGGGTATTGAGGTGAGTATAATATTATCTTCATAAATTATTTATCTAGGAATGATTCCCTCCACCAAATCCTGCTAGTTTGGAGGACATTGAAAATATTTATGTAGAATGAGACAACATGGTTAGAAAGTAAATTTCAAATCTTTCAAAACATAATCCCCATAATTTTAAAAGGAAATATGCCTCTACACACTTCATGCTTTCTAAAGAGAATTAAAAAATTTAAATTTTTTGTTTCCATCATTAAGCCATCAAATTTGGAAGTAATTCTTCTTAAATTTCTATTTTAGAATTATTATATCATTAATCATTAAAGAAATATTTTCTTTATGTGGAATATATTCATGGAATTCATTTCTACTGATAGAATCTTGATGTAGATGAAAAGTGTATTTTATGGAGTCAATATATTTATTCAAAAATATAGAACAATTTATGGTCCTATATTTCATTCATATCTTGAGAAATATTATCTTGAGGATACAAGCCAAAATATTATCTTTATGATCCACCGATGTCTTAGTGTCATGTAAAAGCTCCCCACATTCGTGATGGAGAACTAAAGAATTATTGAAACCGAAAGGTAGTTGCGGTTATCTCTCCTTTATGGGGATAATCATGAGGATTTTATAGTGATAATATTTTGATAAATATAAAGAAACACCTATGATATATCCCCATGTGTTAAAGGAGGACTCAATAGAATAATCTCTACAAATTATACTATTTTTCTTTATATGTAGTTCTTTTTGTACAATGTGAATTTATCTCCCACAATATTTATCTCAAAAAACATGTTATCTTTAATACAATATCTCAAAATACATGATTAAAATATAGTAGACGATGGATCCAAGATTCTTATTAGATTGATGAATTGAATTGATGTCCCCAATAAGGATCCAAATTTCATTAATGAAATAGACGATGGAAGTAATTTAGAGCTAGAGATCTCTTATATATTAATATTTACTGAGAGCATCAACAACAACAAAAATGTTTTGACTGCCTATGATAACTATTCAAAATATCATAATATTTTCAATATAACTGAAAACTATTTAACATTAAAATCATGATGGTCTATGATACAAATCCTATTAATGGAAGATGAAGGCCAATTCACCACGAGTGAGTAGAAACCTCTATTTTCAAGAGAGTAAATATTAGAATATAAGATTATTATTGGTTTAGACCAAACAATAAATTATGGTGTGTGATTTTGAATGATTATCCTAAGAGAATTAAGGTATAAATCTTGGCATAGAACTAACAATTCCAAAAAATTATCTTCAATTTAAATTAGATGAGGGGGTATCATCCCCCATCTATTATGCACCTAGTTTATTCATTTAATTTGATTTTATGGTTGGTCCATCTCTTTTGGGGTTAGATATTAGATTCTTATTATTTTCACCATTAATAGATTGATAATTTTTTAACAATACCTTAGCTACATTACTCCTTAAATGGATAGTAAGAGGATCCCATATCTCTATAAAAGAGGGAACATTATAGTTAAAGGATTTTTCTTAGTGATCTATAATGGCAGTACATTGTTTCCAAACATCCTAGATTGTGTCCAGGGTCAATTTAACAACATGGATTGAAGCTTAATCAAAATAATGGATCATATTAAAAATAAAAAGAATAGTTTTAAGAGAGGTTACTTTGTTTGTGATCTCATTACTAATTTTGAGATGAGTGTCATATCCATCTTCCAAAGGGAATAATTCCTTGTTAGTTGTAATGTGGGGAACATTGGGATCAGACCCTATAGTTGGGATATGGGAGTTATTCCCATTCTCTTATTCATAAATAAGTTCATCCTCAGATGTTATGGTATTAGCCTTCGTAATATTTTGATAAGAATCGTTCAAAGAAGACTCTCTATTTTCCATCCCCATCTATTTAATTTTCCTATTTTTGGAAACATATTTCCATGATTTGGCATTCAATAAAGGATTGACCTTCTTATGAATTACATTACAATTGAATATTTTAAATACCTCCATATTTCAAAAATTAAATTGGGGTGTAATATGCACATATTAATACTTTACCTAGAATTTATGGTCAGTAACAATAATAATAATCATTTATTGAGGCCTTATTTCCATGTTGACATCAATAAGGAGTCTAGAATAATGACCCAAATCCCAATTTAGTTTCTTTAAGATATCTTTTAAGTTAATACCAATGCATGGTTCTAGATCATTGAGTAATTTATGGTTCCATATTACCCATGGATGGTTGTTCAACTATTCCCAAATTTTATCATTCATATATCATTGGTCAAAGGGGTTATAATTCATATCCTATTTCAATATTTGTAAAAATTATACTGTAAAATTATGATTATCAATTTTCCATAAATATTTAATATCCTCTTAGACATCCATAATACTATATAAGTTGTCTTTTCTAATCAGGATCTGTAACTTGTGAGTAAATTTCTTGTAATTAAATATTTTATATATTAGACCTGAATTTGACTTGATATTGTCACCTTTCGATATTAGATTAGACAAAGAAGAAAAAATAGACATATTTCAGATATTTTGTATGGTGAATCTAGATTTGGGACAAAAAAGGGGTTTCATCCTCCGATCTTTTGATGATGGGAGGATTAGCAAGGTAATCCATGTAGGAAAGCAACTTAAAAAGTGCTTTTGTGAAGGATATATCATTGTGGACTAGTGGGAGTGACTTTTTTACTTTCCTTTTCATTCATTATTATTGTATTCGAGCATTCAATTATAAGATAATCCAAAGAACATATTTTAATCCTCATTCCCATTCATGTTGAAACTAATCAAAATATAAATGAAAAATCTAGACGATCAAAGAATCACCTTAACCAATTTGAAAAATAATTGTTCCCATTATTTGCATCTTCCACTCAAACATAGTAATAAATGTATCCATATATCCTTATTATTCATGGTCTAAATCCACTTAATATTTCCAAATATCACTTTTGGATCACCATATTTATATTAACACCACTTAACAATTTCAAATATGCCTTTACAACCTCATAAATTTCACATCAATAAAAATACCACATAAATCTCATCATCAGACATTACAATTATAGATTCAGCAACACACCACATAATTTTACCTAATATGGGATGAAAACCAATTTCAATTACTCTCAAAGCACATTAAATCAACTCACCTCTTTAAAATTCATGAATATTATTTAATGACATTCAATTTATGGATTATATCACCCCCCCTAAATCATGAATCACTCTGGTCATCAGTTATAAAAATTAAGTACATGGGTAAAGGCATACCTCCAAATCATTATTATGTTGAGGAATGCATTTTTCATGATAATACAACCATTTTCATTAAAAAAAATTCTTACCTTCATAGTGTTTCTCTATTATGAAACACCACTTGTATAAACATCATTATAGATATTTTATTTTGTTCCCATATTCATTAGCTTGGAATATATCTTCCTTGTGAGACTAATCCCACTCTCACTTGTTTCCCCCTTTAATAAATCAACATTTAATCTATCTCCATGATTACTCTAATATAAGAGTGAACTTCCACTAGTATTATACTCTTTCAATTCAATCATATTGGTGAGACCACTAAGATATTCATCATGCTTCTCCTTTGAAATATCTATTAATTGTACCTTAAATTGTTTAATACATGTAAATCATTCATCAAATTTGAATTCTAATTTTCAATGGATGTGTTAGAATCCATTTTACCCTGAATTTTTATTCCCTTTCATTCATGGATTATTGTTGTATGAACACAACAATTTATTAATGATGCACCCTTATTTCATTTCTTCCTTATTTTACTTCAACAATAGAAATCTGTTTTCCAATGTCAAAAATATTTCTTCAATTTTTATTTTCCTCTACCATAACACCATAATGGGGTTTCTTAATAAATTACCTCACTATATTTGAATAGTTATAACACATAAAACATATCTTAATAAAATCAAACCTCATGTAATAATGCCTCAGTGGATATGATATAGTGTACATCCTTCTAATATTTAGTGCTTTGGATTATAAAAAATTGTCAATGGTGTTTACTATAACTGTAAAAAGTATCAATTAATTTCCACCATAATTTTGATAAATATTGGATCTATAAATATAAATAATTTTATATCTAGTAAATGTTTCCATATTTCCACTTTGGGAGAATCTACTGTTTGATGATTTCAGGGAAGGGATCTTTATATTTCTCGAAGTATTTAAACTACATCTCATACTTGTTGATATTTATATTCTTTTATATTTATTTTCTATCTATTATAATGATACTTTGAGAATAATTATTTTGATATTAGGTTCTCTATTCAAATTTTTTTGAGAGTAATCATATATTCTTTAAGATCCTTTCCTCTAACTATTTCCCCCTATTCATGCACAATTTCTCTACGTAAGTCACTTACCTTTAATCATTTCACCTATTCCATAAATGGATAAAATCAATTCCAAATCATCTTACATAAACTAATTTTTCTCAAGAAATAATTCGTCTCTAAAATATTATTCAACCCAATATATTAACCCTTTTTGAACTACATTCACCTGAAATGATTGGTTCCCATATTAATTATTATGGAAATATTTTTGAGACTGATTACTATATTTCATTTATAATTCCTCACTATAATTATATATTCTTTCAATATCCATTAAATAATCCTTGTATTTGTATATTTATATTCATTTAAAAATACCATTAATAATTGAGTTTTAAAAAAAAATATAAAATTAATAATTCTCTCTATATTCTTGAGGGTGTTATTATTTCACACCCTCCTCTATCCTTTAAAAATGTATATTTTGTTAGGCATTTTCATTGAAAACTCACCACACCTGATTTGTATTAAGCTCTTTATGATTATATTGAAATATCTATTTCACCATAAATTTTCTAAAACACTCTTAAAAAATATTAAATATATCAAATGAACTAGAATAATGAACATTTTTTCTATAATCCTCATTGGGTATAGAATTTATTAACAGTTTTTGTGTTTTCACCTCATAAACTCTTTCACAATGATTTTTCTTATCAACATCATGAAGTAGTTACTTGAAAACATACTTACCACAATATTATTGGAACAATAATATCTATATTTACCATAAGATTTATTTAGATTAAAAATAGAAGGATTTAGATATAATTACATATATGAAAAAAATATTAAAAAATGTACATCGAAATCCATGTTTGAATATTTCATTGATTCCAATTATTCAAACCATTGTTTTAGAATATAAGTCTTAAGGAACCCTAATATATGTGTTAATATGGGTGATACCAAATTTAATCTCTTTCTCGCACTTAGAAATACTAACTCATCATCAAATCATATTCCCTCATCGGAAGAAATTTTTTCAACCTATTACTCACTTGTTATTTCTCACACCAAATATAACAATAAATATATAAATAAATCAAGAAAACAAAATTATTGGTACATGGTTCTCCAATAGTAGGATTTTAATAATGATAGTATACATTGTGGTGTTCAGATGTTTTAAAATCCACTATAATCTCATTTCTCAGTATACAATGTTATGTTCATGGTCACACAATTCCTCAATAGACTACATTACATGAATTTAGGTGTTGAAAATTATCTCCCAAGGGAAACTTCTTAATCATAATCTAAGGTTTATTGATTTAGTTAGGTCTCCAATAGTTAGTATATATGATATACACTATATATTCAGTATAGAAAACAAACTCTTCATGCATCCAGAACACTAAATTTGATTTAGCATTGAACTCCAATTCAATGAATTTTTTCTCCTCTAAAGAAAAATGTGAATAAATCTTTAATGAGAGAGTATATAATTTAACAATTACACAAAACACTAAAAATTAGAATACTCAATTAGGCGAGGATTTATTTACTACTATAATAAATTTTTTATGCTATTTGTTCTTTAGAATAATATAGATATGTCACTGTAACTCCAAAATCCTCAATCCTTTTTGATGGAAACTGCATTTTTATATGATGAAACTATCCTTTTTTTTATTTTAACTACTTTTTTGAGGCCTTACGTATATTTCCCTTATGATTGTAGCTGTTTCAAAACTGTTTGGGGCATGTTCAGAGTCTGGAGTACGGATTAAGGGTAGTTTTAGGCCTATCACACAGTTTCAAGAAATAATGCAAGGAAGATCACATGATTAAGACTACCATGTGTGGGGTGGTATTAGGGGACACATAGTTAAGGATTCTTTGTGGTGGTCATTTCATGGCCATGTGGAATGTATGAAATGGTGAAAAAATTTGAGTGAGTTTTACAGTACAGTTACCACATAGTTAGTCAAACCTTGTGGGGGAAACCGTGTGTTGTTCCCCAAGGTTGTAGGGAACCATGAACAGTTTCTGCATTTTTAGAAAAATTGTGCACAGAAACAATGCCAACCGGTTTTTCCAAGTAAAATGACCAAAATTACATTTAAATATTTTAAAACGCATTTTGGATTCTCCTCCAACGAACTAATAGTATGGGGTCACATTGGGAGCTCCCCCTTCAATGCCTAACATAGGGATTACGCCTAGTATTTCATCCGACCTCTGATCTGAATGTGGTTTTTCTCATTAGATCTACAATAGTAGGTCCTCAATTCCTTTTATGTCATTCTTCATTCTTCAAAACAATTATTTATTTATTTTATTTTAGTCTGATATTCTTTATTATGTTTTTCTCTACCCGTTCATCATATTTCTCTTAAACCTAGAAAATAAGGACTTAATATTGGATGATCTCTCTACTTTCGAGATGAGGTAGGTGGTCTTTTAATATTTTCAACTTCAATCATGATTTTCAAATTTTCGACCGATATGTAGTCCATCGAAATTTCTAGCGTAAACCTTTTTCATAAGTGAGTCACTTGTAATAGATGTAGACGAAGATATTGAGTTGGCCTATATGATCTGTTTTGGTGTGTGGGCACTCATTTTTCAAATGAAGGTGACAGGTGGGGTGTTCCTTATGGAATTAACCCATTTATTCATTGTTAAACCACTAGTGATGTGAATTATTGTTCGTTCTTAGTTATAGGAATCACTTTAAATGGTCGAAGTAGCTTTCATAGGATATATACTACATCCCTTCTTATATATGTCATGTTATTCGTTGTATATTATGATCAAATGGATTAAATGAAAATGGTTATAAGATTTGGTATACTTGTTGGTGATTTAAAAATTTCTATGATATGTTAAATTAAAAATGTGATGATATGGGTGGTTATAACTATATGATTTGAATAATGTAATGTTAAATGGGTAATATGGGAAGGTAGTGTTATATGAATTATGAATAATAAAAGGAGTGCATGAGTGGGTATACTAATGTCAAGAACTTGATTATGTTATTGGTTATACTAAATTGGGTTTAATTATTTGAAATGAATGAATTAAATAAATGGTTTGATAGATGACATGGACTTCTCTCCATGGATTTAGAATGCATTAGTGGAAACCATGGATTGATTCTTTCCCATGGGTCTTTATTTTGTGGGATGACTCATGCCTTGCTATCTTATTGATCCATCTTGCTTAGAATAACACAGGACATGTTGGAATATATGATCCTTAGACTCCAACCAGTGCTTAGATAAAGGTTCCACTATAATTCCTATGGGACTCGATGTGGATGCTTTGTTCTACTACACCTTGTATCTGGCCCTTCATGCTCTTCATTTCTTACATTGATTCCTTGGTACGTGATGCCTTGGATATGGCCCTTGGGTTCTACACTTCTTTATATGGTGCGGTCATTGGCTACTTGATATGGATAGATGAACAATGTGTTTGTGTGACTAATTTACAATGTGTATAGCTACCTTGTAAAGAGATCACATTTATTGAAGGGATCCTTGAGGGTTTGTTTGGTTTTACTTATTACAGTAGACTTATTCCAATGTCATTCATGCTTATGTTATCGATTTAAACACACTTCCTACCACACTAAATATTGATTATATAATTGTGTATAATTTTGGTACTTACCTACTCATATTTTTACCCACACTATGTTTTGGCCTGCTCAAGGACCAAAACATATTACCTGGTTATGAGATATGGTGGGGGAATGCTCCTTAACAATGGTTATTGACTATGGCTTTAGAGAAGAGGATCATAGGACTAAGCGGATGATTACAATTCCATTGAAACTTTTTTGGTATTTTTGTCTTCTTGGATATGGGTATTATATTGTACTACCAAATACCTATTTTGGATGTTTTCTAGATGCATGTATCATCAGTATCATTGTATATGAGTCACTTATGGCTTGTTGTATACTCAGATCTTTCTGGACTATTTATCTATTGATTTCTTATTATATTTACATGTTATTATATTATGACACATTTATGATACCCATTTTTTATATCATGGGTTATGATAAGATGTGTATTTATGATATTGTGCCACATATATGAATGATTTTGTTATGAGACAAGTGGGGCCTATATCTCACTACAATGCATTGGTTAAATATTTATATATCAACTGATAGACATGGTTTGAACAAGGAGCGAACTTAGATTAGTAAAGAATATTTTTCACTAAGACGGTCTCAAGAGTGAACTTGACTACTATGAAAGTATGGGGAGTAAAAATATATGACTAATATGTCTTCAGAAATAATCATTGACTACTATGGAAGTAATTTCATATTCTTCTGTGTCTGCCACAATTCAATCTCTTATTTATATGTTATGATATCATCTCTTGTTATCTTTATTCCCTTAAGAATTGTGTCTTATGAAATTAAAATATATATGAAATGAAAATAGATTATGATCATTGATATGTGGGGTATGCTCAAAATATGTTATAATCATGTTCTTATTATAGAAACTCGGGTTTTAGTCGTGTCAGGCATTGGAATATTTCTAAAAATAATTCCAAATCTAGGTGTGAATACGACATGCGATTCTGGGGACCGGTGTTCCCGGATTTAATTTTATAAAATTATTAATTATTTTTATAATATAAATGTGGTGGAGATGATTTATCTCAAAATCAGAAGATTAGATCAGAAATCTGAGGACAAGGTTGCTTCTAGAGCATGTTGTTTACCCTAGGCAGGGTATAACCTTTGGTGGTGCTGACATTCTATTGAAAAGGGTGACCAATGGAATTTTCGTCAATAAATAAATTTATTTATTTATGAACGTCAACTTGAATAACTCTATAAATAATCCTGACAAAGAAATTCATAGTGAACCGTTGTTTTCAGAATGCTGCTGTTTCCCTGAGGGTGGCCTAATCATTTTCATGCATGGAGGTTTCATCGGGATCATAGAAATTTGTTGATTGATTTTAAATAATTCAATAAAAATTAAACAAAATCAATCTACCCCCTATCACGTTAGTGAGAAAAAGGAGGAACCACGAAATATCCTCCCTTCTACATTTATGAACTGCCAAATCAAGCATACAAAGCACCGATGAGCACCAATTCCGACGGCGGATTCTCCCAGATCCTTCAACGGCATGTTTGGAGTGCGGATCTAGGCTCAAACGTCGGTGTTTCCCTTTATAGGTAGTAATTTTGAGTTTAAAAATATATTAACTTATTTTTTAATTGTTTTTCTTCAAATAATCATTAATTGTTTTTAGTTCGGGTCCTGATCTTTCCAAAACATGTTTTGGATCTTAATTTGGAGCACCGAGGTGCTCCTGGTGGTTCGCTGATATTTTCTAGTTGGGTGGCCGGATTTTAGAAGTGGTAATGGCAGAATATGGAAATGGAATGGAGGATAGAGGTTGAGTATATTGAGGAGGGATCAGGTGTGGCGGCTCTTGCATGGGTGGTGCGTTGGTCCAATCAGGCGATGGCAGCAGTTTCTGGCAACCGAGTGGTGGTCCGGCCAGATTTTTTAGGGGGTACTTTAAACCCTCGTAACTCACAAACTGAAAGTATTATTTGTAAGATGATTGAGGGAACATATTTTTTTTCATTGAGATATACCATTTTTTGATTTATTAGGGAAATTTAGGAGTTGGGTTTGTGGACCGGGGCCGTGAAACGTTCAAATTATTAATATTTTTTTGTGACTATTTAACTTCAACCCGCGATTACTTCTACACGGAGTGTCTGATTGATGCATTGTCACTGGATTTGTAATCCAGAAGGTAAATTGGTAGTTTCAAGATTGATTTTGGGTTAAGATCAGGGTTTGGGACTTATGAGGTTGTGTTTGGGGGGTTTATAGATAAATGTGTCTTTTTTTACATGGTGTCCATTTTGTACGAATGAGTTGTCGATATCATGTGTTTTTTTCAAGGGTATCACAATGGTGAGATCCAATCGATGCTTTTCATAATAATGGGTATATGTTCTTAAAGGAAAGTTGTAAACTGGGTTCTAGGAACTATTGACTAGAATCTAGCTCTGGGATGTCACAAAGTGGTATTAGGGGAGGTTATTTTTGGTTGCTTTACAATTTGGAAACAATACACACTAATGGGAATGAATTGGGATTTGGTAATAATATTTCATTGGAGTAGATAACCTATGTATACAGAAAATCGAAATTTCCCCAAATTTAATTATGGTTTTCTATATTTTAACTATTAAAATTGATTTGAATTTACCGTCGGGTGACACACATAATTTCTGATATTAATGTAGTTTCAATATGAGGTTCTATTTACTCTTCAACCTAGTGGTATGAGGGAAATCCATCTCATGAATCATATAGGAACATGATATAAATCACATGCCTTGGATTATTCCATGGAATTTAGGATCCATAACATATATAATGATGTTGTTATAGTTGATGTGATAGTTTCCTACTGTTTTCATAGTTATGGTGCAGTTGATAGTGGAATGAAATCACCATTACATTCATAAAGAGTATATGCTGTTATGGATTGGGAAATGGGACTCTAGTGAAATTAAAGTTCTAAAATAAAATAGATATATGTTTGGGTGAATTGTAATGGGAACAATGTTTTGGATCCCTGAAGTGTTATAAGACCTCATGGATTCAGAATTGGTAAACCCTTGGTGAAATTTCCTAGATAACTGAATGTGGGAATGAAATGGATACATGAAATAATGGATATAAACATCACCTAGAACAAAATTTGTAGTCGGTTAGAGGCATACTTTCTAGTTTTTCATTGGTTTTTCCTTCTATAGTCCTAACATAGGGAGAAGGTTGTGGGTTGACATGGATTTTAGGATGGTTTTGACTTGTCCTATGCTTTTGGGCTTCATTATTTTATTCTGTTATTTTTTGAGGTGTGTCTTTGTAATTTTTGGAATATTCCACCAAGATGACCTCCTTTCATACATCGTGATGGAGGTAACGACCACTCTTTAAAGTTGTAGGCCATAGGATACTAGTTGATCCTCCTTTAGTTCTTGTTTTGACACTAATCCTTGTTCTGGACACAAGTGCTTAGGCGAGGTCCCACGAGGGATTCCTTTAGAAAATGAAGACATTCCATGGAGCACTGCAACCCTCCGTGTTTATGGTTGTGTTGATGCAGGTGTTCTAGCAGCATCATCCTCCAATATTGTTTTAGGTATGGTGATCTACAGGCTACAAATAATTGGTTAGAGGACACATTAGCAATTTCTAAAAATCTAGATATGACTTATAATTGGAGGGTCAAGATCATGACTTATATGATACGTGGAGAAGTGAAGTGATGGTGTGATGTTTTGAGCCAGTCTGAAGGGATGGAGATGAATATTGGAATGATTTTGAGACACATTTTTTGCTAATTTTACCACATGACACTGCGGGTAGAGTGGGATAGTGAGTTCTTGCATCTGGAGCATGCCACATGGATGGTTATTGAATACTCATCACAATATATAGAACTACAACATTTTGCACTGATATATATTACTAATTAGTTTTGAAAGGAGATATACTTCAAGGAAGGTCCCAGATATGATATCAACTCTTAGGTAAACATGTTCAAGTTGACTTCTATCATTGATATTGTGAATCAATAATTGGTTATAGAGTAGAACCCAAGGGTAGATAGAGTTATATAACATGGGAGTGTTTTTTCTCAACCTCGTGGATCTTATTTTTTAGGTAATAAGCGTCGTTTTATGGACTCCTAAGACATGAGTTCTATTTAGTCCTTGGGTTCAGGAAACATTGAGTTCTTACATTAGTTTGGTTGGTGAGGCCAAATGAATAATCAGCGTTACCATGACCCAGTCGAGTACAAATCTTGCAGGAGAATGGGCCACATGCAGTAGTTTTAAGGACCTTCCCTTTGGTTATGAATGGTAGGGGTCATCTCTAACATTAGAATAAGGAGAAGGTTCTTCTACACCAAGTCAGGTCGGGATCTAGAGAAGTACAGTCTTGCCAGGCCAAGGCAGTGGTGTCCATGGGCATGGTATCCGAACATAAGGATCTTAAAGGTAGTATAGTGGATCATATCAGGGTATCCAGGCATTGTCATATGGATGTGGTACATTCATGAGTCTTGTAGAGTAACAAATCCAATTTTAGAAAGATCATGTACCATATATGGTGAGAGGTAGGATCTTAGAATCTTATAATATTTCATCTAACGTTTTCGATACAAGTGCATCGCATAGTTACATATCTACACCGGTGGTTAAATTCCTTTGGCTTGTGGTTTTCCTTTCGGGAGGAATTATGATGTGAGAGAAACCAGAACCAATCAAAATGGGTGTTTTGATATAGTGTATGGAGTTTCCCATTGAGGTTAGTGAGTTTCTCTTTTTCCAGAGTTTTTATTTCCTCAAAATGATTTGATTAGAAATAATACATTAAAAGTATTGGTTAGTTTCTTATTGATATTACATTGGATTCTATATCATGAGGGTGAATTGCACATCACTAGAGAGTTCAGTGTTAATTCACAAGGGTTAATGGGATTTAAAGGAAATTCAAACTAGACCTGAGAATAGTGGGATGTGAAGAATTATTTATTAGATCTATATTTTTTATCTGGATTATTAGGGATAGATTCAAGTAAACTTTCCACTAGTTTGGGAGTGTTGTAGGGACCTATTTATTGATAAATTTTCTCGTTTACCACTAGAGATAGAGGTGGATTTCTCCATCAAGCTAGTGAAATGATCTACACAGGTGTCTATTCCTTCTTAAAGGAAGGATATGATTGAATTTTATGAGCTAAAGAGACATCTAGAGGATTTGGAGGTGACGAGGATTATTAGATCTAGTACATATCCTGAGGCATTTCTAGTATTTTTTCAAAAAATACACACATAACTATTAGGATTTGTGTGGAATATTGGAAACTAAACTAGATGATATTTAAAACTAGATATAAATTTCCATGGATATATGAACAATTAGATTAGATTTGAGGATATTGCGTGTACTAAAAGATATATTTGAGGTTAGGATACCATCATGCTTTTGTTAGACCTGCATACATACCTCCTAAAGACATTCATTGATGGTATGATCTAATAGAGTATCTAGTTATGTTTTTTAGTATCATGAACATGCTGGTATATTTCATTTATTTGATGAACTAGGTGTTCCATCCTTTCATTTAATCTTTTCTAGTGGCTTTTGTGGATGATATCATTGTGTATTCTCACAATCAACACAACCATGACAACAATCTTGGGATCATTTTGAATACACTGAGAGAGAATCATTCATCCGCTTATCTCAATATTTTCCACTTTTGGATGGAACAAATTCAAATCCTATGTCACATCATCTCATATGTAGGAGTATCAGTAGACCTAGAGAAGGTGATAACTATAGTTTCCAGGGAATAGCCCAAAAACATCTATGGCATATAAACTTTGATGGTGCTAGCTGTTTATTGTAGACATTAAATATTGGACTTCTCATGCAAATCAGAACCATTGATTGTATTGACTATGAAGTGTGTAATGTTGATGTGGTAAGAATTATGTGAGACCACATTTCAATAGCTGAAAGGAAGGTTGATATCATCACTTATACTGATACTGCCAGAGTAGGGAAAGAGTTACATGTTATTCTATGAAAATTCTAGTGTGGGACTGGGGAAAGTGTTGATGTAGGGATATAGAGTCCTGGTGTCTGTTCCATGGTAGTTGAGGCCTCATGAGAAGAATTACATGATGCATGATCTCGAGTTAGCTGTTTTCATTCATGCTGAATGCGGTGGGAGACACTTTTTACTACGAGAAAAGTTTGTGCAGTATATAGACAAGAAAATCCTCATGTATATATTTACATAGGGAGATCTGAAAATTTGGAAGAAAAGGAGGGTAGATTACCATTATTCATTTGACATTGAGCATGACTGTATGACTAGTAAGGGAAATGCAGTTGCTGATGCACTGAAAAGAAGGACTCTATAAAAGGCAGTGAGACATGCAAGTATAGAGACGCAACTTATAATGTTGTCCCATGATATGCATCGAGAGGTGCACAATAGTCAGCGACACACATATCTATTATCATTATCTGTGACTTCTAGCCTCCTTGACAGAGTGAGGATGAGGAAGCTATTATATTTTTAGGTGCTAGTCTTAGGAGAGAGAGAAAGAGTTGTATCTAAGGATTCTCCTCTTGGATGGATGGTAGGAGGTGATGAGATCGAAAATATCCATGGATGCATTTGTTTTCAATGGGATATATATAGATTTTAATGTGGTTGTTTCATGTTTCATATAGGGAAGTGCATCTCAGGGTCACAAAGATGTACCATAACATTCTCCATTAGTACTAGTTGATGATAATCAAAAGATAGGTAGTATGATTTGTTACGAGGTGTTCCACATGTCATATGGTGAAGGTAGAACACTAGAATCCATCTAGGATTTTATATAAATTACATATTCTAATGAGGATATGGGATTTTTTTCATGATGCCTATTGTTATAGGATTACCAAGGTCTCCTAGAGATAATGATTCTATGTGGGTTGTTGTTGGCATGCTTATGAAGTTCACTAATTTCTATCACATCAAGTAGCCCTTTAGTGGGGATGGACATGGAAACATTTAACTCCAAATGGTGGTAAAACATAATGTGGTCCCACATTATATCAATTTAGATAGGGATTCATAATTTACATCTCTTTTATGGTTGAGTTTCTAGATGGAAATTGGTATGCATATAATTATTAGTACAACATACCTCCCTCAGTCTGATGTCCAGTCAGAGCATATGATACAGGTGCTGAAGGAAATACTATGAGCATGAATCATTGATTTTGGGGGCTCTTAGGAGAGACACATTCGCATGGTTGTGTTTTCCTATAATAATAGTTAGCAGTAGAAGATAAATATAGAACCTACTATGATTTACACAATAAGTTATGTTGTTATACACTATGCTGGGTATAGGCCATGGAGGAAGGTTATAGGGACCACATATCATGCAAGAGACTTCTGAGTAGGTACCGTTGATTGAGAAGTTAATGGAAACATAATAGTCTTGTTAGAAATCTTATGTCAACCACCATAGAAGAAATCTAGAGTTTGTGGTCTGGGATTGTATTTTATTGGGTGTTTTACCGAGGTTTGGACACAAGCAGATCAGGAGGAAGGGTAAGCTTTCCCCAAGATATGTCTGGTCTCTCGGGATTCTGGAAGGAGTTGAGTCGGATTCCTGGTTGTTAGAGTTATGTTAGAGGTACTTTTCCATGCAAGATTTATTCAACATATCTCAGCTATGCTACTATCATTTAGACCCCTCTAACATTTTCATCCCAGTGATGTTGATCTTTAGGTTAATGAGTCCTTCTAGGAGCATCCAATTTATGTATTTGATAGGAGAACGATGGTTATCTAAGGTCGATCAGTTCATATAGGAAGGGTGTTATGGTACATATCCTTTTATTTTTTGTTTAATTTTTTTTTTATGTGTTTACATATGTACCCCTTGAGATTGCGGGTATTTCAGAGGTGTATGAGGTTTATTCAGAGTCTGGAGTCAGGTTTTAATGGTGTTTTAGGACTATCATATTTTTAGAATAAACCATGCAGGGGATTCCACAAGATTAATCTAAACATGTGAGAGGAGTCATTAATAGTTACAGGGTTAAGGATACCATTAGTTAGTAATAGTAGGGCTATGTTAAAAATATGTAATATTATATAAATTTGAGATAGTTTTATCACATGGTTATTGGTGGGTTAGTGAGGCCATGTGGGGTAATTTTTCTATGTTCTCCATTTTTATAGAGAACCTTAAACGATTTCATCATTGTTATAAAAACTCTGTGCGGAAACCATGTGAGATAGTTTTTTTGGGTAAAATGAAGAAAAGTCCCCTAAAATGTTTTAAAACCCTTTTTGGTTTCTTCTCCCACAAATTAGTAACATGGGGTCACATTTGGGGCTTCCCTATAGTGCAGAACCTAGGGATTAATCTTGTTCTCCCAGCTGACCTCTGATCTGAACGTGATTTGTCTCATTGGATCAGCTCTAGTAGGTCTTCCATTCTATTTTAGTCATGATTTATTATTCATAACAATGTCTACACAATTTTATTTTTTGTTCATATTCCATTATATTATTTTATTCATCTTTTCTTCTGATTTATCCAAAACCTGGATGAATTAGGATTCAATACTAGATGATCTCTTTACTACCAAGATGAGGTAGTGGGTCTATGATTTTCTTCCTCTTTTTTGGTTCTTTTTTGGTGTTTGTCTAATATACCGCATGATAGATATTCTGGAAAGGCCCATATTTTTGATTGAGTCACTTTTATAGATGTAGATGGATCTATTAAGGATGCATATTGGATCTGTTTAGGTTTTTTGTCACATGATTGTTGAATCAAGGTCACCCAGGGTGTATGCCTTTTCAAATTAACCATTTATGCCTTATTAAACCACATAAGGGTTGAATTTTTGTGCTTTCCCAGTTAGAGGAATCACATTACTATTTAAATGGTTTGAATAACTTCCCTAAGAGAAGTGATGCCTCATTACTTAATATGTAATGTTACCCCATTCCTTTTTTATTCAAATGGAATAATTGAAAATTGATAAATGATTTGGTGTAGTCATTAGTGATTCCTTAATTTCCTTGATATGTTAAATTTAAAAATTTGATTATATGGGTGGGTATACCTACATGATTTGAGTAATGTAATGTTAAATTGGTAGTATGCATGGGTTGTCCCATATGGATTGTGAATGATAAAAGGAGTTCAGGAGGGGGTATAATCATGACTTTTACTTGATTATATGAGTGTGTATACTGACATGGGATAAATTTTTTAAAATGATTGATTTGAATAAATAGTTTTATAGATGTCATGGAATACTCTCAATGGATCTAGGACACAGTACTGGAAGCCTTGGGTATATTATACCCGTTGGGTATTGATTTTGTGGGATTCCTTAGGCCATGATACCTTGTGGATATGGCTTGCTTGGACTCACATAAGAAATTTTGGCATACATGCTCCTAGGACCCTAACTAGTTCCTAGACTGAGTTCCAATGGGATTACCATGGGACTCGATGTGGAGCCATGGTCTACTACACCTTGGATATTTCCCAACATGGTCTACAATTTTAATTGGATTCCTAAGTACGTGACACCATAGATCCATCCCTTGGGGTCTACAATTCTTTATATGATATGGTCATGGGTTACATTATATGGATGGACATACGGAGTGACTATGTGACTTCTTTAAAATGTTTATAGCTACCATGTTATGCGATCACTCATATTTTAGAGATCCTTGAAGGATTTTTTGGATTTGATTATTACAGTAGACTTATTCCAATGGAATTCACTCTTACATTACCGCTTCACATACACTTGCTAGCACCTTACTTATTTCTGGTAGAACTATATAGACTTTTTGTGGTTACCTACTGGGATGTTTATGTAGTACCCTAATTTGGCCTCCTCTAGGACCCAAAAAAATTACATGGTTTTAGGTGATGGTAGGGAAAATCACCCTAACACAGGTAGTTGATTGTGGCTTTGGGGTAGGGGAGCATATGTCCATGGTGAGGCTTGTGATTCTACGGAAACATTTGGTTCCTTTTGTCTTCTTGGATATATGTATTGTATTTAACTTCCATGTAGATAATTTGGTTATTTCCAAAATACACGTACCATCTAAATCATTATATATGACACAGATCATGCTTATTTTATAATAATGTCTTTCTTGACTATTTTTCTATTTATTTCTTATTGTATCTGCTTCTGTTATTTAATTTGATTGACTTCTATAGTGTACTACACTGGTAATGAGGGAATAGTATCCGAATGAATCACCTAGTCCCTTGTTGATATTCGTAATCCTTTATAATTTGGGGAGAATCTTTTGTGACCATGTATCCAAATGGGCTTGGGGCACTGTTGAGTGCCATCCGGCTCTAGGTTATTATAGTTTTTCCTCAAATCTGTAAATAAAAATTCATATTTTCTCTATTCTCAATGAAATAGTATTTTCAATTTTATTCCACACTCAAACCTATATTATTATCCAATGTAATATCTTCAATATATTTTTATAGCATATTATTTTGATTTTTTGAGCTCCACCCATTTGATTAATGGTTAGGATGACTCCTTCTTCAATAATTCATCGAGAATAATTCCAAGTGTACCACAAATAATTTTTTAGTAAAATTAATCTATAATGATTAATTTAAACCTCCAAAACCAAATTTATATCTCCATATTTTAAAAATATAACCTAATATATTTTTTTTATTTTTATTCACTCCCCACAACATAGATAGGTTCACTATGTGTTTTTTGAAGTCTAACTCATCCTCTAACTATATAAACCATTTAATGTTTAACTCCATAATATGAAATCACTGGTCATTAAGAATATTAAATTTTACTATATTAGGACAAACTATGTAGTGTCATACTCTTTAAAATGATATGAAAATTCTTTATGAAAAAATAATTCCATTATGGGTAATTGTATGACATTGTTCTATTTTCCTATTTAATTCAAAGTAACTAATTCTAGAAACTGTATCCTATGTGATATATTGTTATTACTATTTATTATTTCAATATCATCCCAAAAAACCATATTGTTTAAACACCTTAAATTATGATGTATTCTGTTCCCAACTCCATATTTTTATATTTAGATTCATTCACTACAAAGGATTCCATTATAGTAGTTTCCATCATCGAATCATTGCTCCATTCCAAACCTAACATACCATGATCCCCATTATAACTTTTACAAAATTCAATATACAATTTCATTTTCTCCATCATTTCACAATGGCTTAAACTTTGGAATGTTCCACATGTATATATCATTTTTTTGACTATTATGCATGGTCTTTGATGTCTTCCTTCATTAAAATATCTCATTCCCTTTTTTCCCTTTTTAAATGTCCCCCATTATTCCTTAAACATTCATTAAACATCAATGATAAATAACTCCTAATTTAATCACCTTATAATTTGGCTATAAATTCTTCACTCTCATTGTGGTCAGCAATACCAGGGTATATGCCATTTTAAAAAGATCATATTAATGCCCATCCTCAAAAAACATCTAACATCCTTATCCAAATCCCTTCACGTATGCTCATACATACTCTTACATCATAATTGACAACAATACTAAATATTATCTCATTAAAAAATCAATTCATTTCAGAATAATCCATCAACCTTTTAAATTCCCCACATACCTTTTCCTTGACTTATTAGATGAACAAGGTATTTTATACTTCAAATTCTGTTGTAACTTCTACAATGTAGTTGGTAATTCATTTATTCATTTTCCAAGATCATTATCAAGCCCCAATATCTCCATGGTTTCTATACCCTATATATAAATTCATTCCACCCTTCATGAGTCTCCATGTCTCGCACATCCTATGGAAATGTTTTCAGCAGATCCATAAATATGATTAATTTTATTTATTATCAATAAATACAGAAAATCATTATTCCATTAAAGAGTGATATAAACATGAAAAAATAATTATATAAAGGTTATTTTAAAGCTCTATGGAAAAATATATTAACACTTTAACCTCATCAACGTACTCCTTCTTACTGTTAACATCCATCCATTTCATATTCATATTCATTTAATTTAGTTCAACAATATTCATATTTCACTAAATTTAAACATTATAGAACTATCATTTATGATATTATTAATAGAAACACAAAATCAAACACACATGGGAAAATAATAGATAAATACACAATCATATAAAAATAATATTTTTAAAGTATGTATATAAAATATAAAATATATGTATTTATATATATTATATAAGGTAAATATATAATTTATAAATATAAAGAAAACCTATATATATATATTAATATAAAAATACATGTAATATATAATGTATACATATAATTTATTACATTATGTAAAAATAAGTATGCATATAAAGTGTATATGTTATACATATAAAAATTATATGATATTTATAAATATAGAGTATAAAAAAGTAAAAATATTATTCTTTATAATGTATACATATATCGAGTATAAATATAATTTAGAAACATGGTAAAAATATTATAAAGTATACTTATAAAATATACATTATATAGTACAAAATACAACACATAAAGTATAAAAAAAATTATATATATTACCCAATAAATATGCATAAATTTATATTAATAATATTAAAGGATTTATTTATTTATATAACTAAAATTCATAATCATATATATATATGTGAGAATTTCAAATATATATAATATATATAAATATGCAGGCAGATTCACACACACACACCCATATATCTACAAAATATATCTATCTATTTTTTTAGAATACATATATACATTATATATATTACGATACACACTCATATATCTATGTGAATGTGTGTCTGTTTTAATTGTGTGTATAGACACACATATATTACATATTCAGTATAAACACACAAATGAAAACAAACACATATATATAAAATCATATAAATTGATTCAAAAAAATACAAATAATTATTTTAAAACATATTTGATAAAAAAACAATAATAAGAATTTATTTTGGGGAAATATTATGTGTATGTGAATTGAATATTCTATCAACACAAAAATTTATTACAATTTACTAGAAGGGATTCTCATGGAATTGTTAGCTTATTTAAAAAGTAGATGCCAGTGACTAGGCTTTAAAATGTGGAATCCATCATCATTACTAACATGAAAATTGGTGAACAAATCAATTTTATCGAGGGTTTTTGTCCTACATAATGGTACCATGTATCACAACAAATTAATTTTTTCATTAATAAAACACAATAGATCTTGGGTGGAAAACATGTCATGAACCAATGGGATTGACCTAGGGATTGGTTGGATAACCACTTGACTCGGTGACGTAAACCAAAATATAATGTTTTTTCTGTGTTTGGTAATATTTTTATATATATAAATATAATGGTTATTATTTTATTAATTATATATAATTTCATTAATACAAATATATTTATATTATTTATATTAATCAATATTGTTAAATAAATAATCCCAATTATATTAATATATACATGCAGTTATATAATCATTTTTTCAAAATTTAAATATCAGTTATAATTTATTATTTAATTAAAATAATGATTTCAAATTAAAATCTCATTTTTTATAATTATATATGATAATATAAATTTTATTTTCCACTTGGTTTTCTTCATGGTGTCTATTGGTTACTTGGTGATGGTGGGATCCCCTTGGAGGCATCTTTTTTCATAGGTTCTGCTGGTTCACCTATTTTCATGTCTCCTTGTTATAGTTACACATTATTTTTTTATACCGTGTCCCCAAATGAACGACATTTACTTTTATGTATCTTCTTATTGTGAAGTTGTTTTACTGAATTGAAGAAGATTTCTTCATGGAAGGAGGTAGTGAATTGTCTTGGAGGTGGTTTCCAAAGGGGTTTCCTTTATATGACAGTTGTTCTGGGATGGTTTGTAAAGAATTCACTCCATGGGATAACATGTTTTCATATTTAGTGATGATTTGGTGGTTCCATGTGGTCTGTTTTCTTTTTTTTTTGTCATGACCCATCCTCAAGGCTTATGCCGTGACTACCCCAATCCCGCTTTCCATACGATAGGGGCTGGAAACTAGAACCAAAGGCGTAAATCTCAACTAAAAGGAAAGGCATTGCCTTTATGAAATGAAAACACACACAAAAAGAGTACAAGCAGAAGATACACTAAGTAAGCAGTAAAACAAACGTGCTCAAAGTACAAGGGACATAAATACAATCCCAAAAGAAAGGTACAACTACAACTGAAAGTAAATTACAACTCAAAGGAAAACAGCTGAAAGGTGATAAGCATCTCCAGGATCGTCCTACGGTTTTCTAACTGAAGGGTATGTACAAATGTCCTCCTCGGTACTCCACGTCCGTCTATCTCCTCTGGGTACCGACTCGTCGTGAGAGCCACCTCCAGGTACCGACTCATCGTGAGAACCACCTCTGGGTACCGTCCAGCTCTACAAGCCTCAACCACGATCAGTGATGTTTGTCATCTGCAACCAACACAACGATGTGCGGGAAAAGACCGTGTAGGGGTGAGTATACGACACTCAGTAGGGACCCCAAGACCCTTAAGGTCTCACTAAATCCAACAAGGATAATCACAATGTATGTTCTTAACAGAATACCCTTACTTAGGTATAACCATATACTTATAACTAAGTTACCATGTAACCCATCTCAGCCACGAGGTATCACACAGATATGAAGTCGACAAATAACCACTACTTAGGTATATGCCCATACATATACGTAAGTTATCTAATAACCCATCTCAATCATGAGGAAAAACAAAAAGGTCATTGACTCAGCTCAAAACATGATTTTCGTTATCGAAACCGTAATTGCTGAAGAGCTCGGTCTCTGACGAGTACGGTGATCCTGTCACAACTCCGAGGTGATGCTCACAAACCTAAGACTGTTGAGGTACTCCTCCTGTAGAGTACCGCGGGTCAGCCACTTCACAAAGTAGTGCTACTTTGCCATGGGTCTGCCACCTCACACAGTAGTGCTCCCCCTCATAGCCTAAAGAGGTACTCCACCTGTCGAGTAATGCGGGTCTTCCAACTCACAAAATAGTGCTTCTCCTCCATGGGTATGGCACCTCACAATGTAGTTCTCCCCACTAGTCTATGCAAGACACTCTGAATCAAATCAGAAAAGCAGTCATCAGGTCTCTGCCAGCTACACGGTCTCCATACTCCATACGCTCGTCTTCAGAAGGGTCTAATCCACGAGCTATAGGTCGATACTCCAAGTATCACAAAGTCCCACGAAGAAGTATCTCAAAGGACGGCCTCGTCATAGGGGTCTCAATGCAACAGACGGCGCGTCAATCAGACGCCCGGTCTGTGAGTTATTAGCATTTTTGTCCTAGGGGCCCGGTTGGTTTTGTTTAAGAACCAACCCAACTGTATCTCAACTATACCCCGAACTCACATAGGGTATACTCATAGGTACCGTTTCTCAACGTGATCACCAACGCCGTTGACGGTTCGTCAAACGGACATACGGTCTGAAAGTTATCGGCTTTTCCGTTCCAGGGGCCGGTTGGATTTCAGTTACAATCCAACCCGACCATACTCCAACTGCATCAAAACCTCATTTGGACTAAGCCAACAGGTTTTTCTCACTAAGAGGAATCTAACAACGTCTATGGCATGTCAATCGGACGTCTAGAGCTCAAGTTATAGGTGTTTCTGCTCGGAGGGCCCGGTTTGTTTCATGTTCGAACCAACCCGGTCGTACCCAAAGTTCTCTGAAACCTTTAGTGTAATATATCGAAATGACCATCTTGATCCAAGGATCCCATCACAACTGAATTTGTGTCGATCGGGTGTCCATAGCCCATGTTATGGGCGTCTGAACAAAACTGCCCGAAAATAGGGGGTTCAGGCCTGATCCGACCCGGCCCGATACCCCCCGGGTCGACCAAAACCAGGTCCGAGTCCGACCCACATGGACGCGGCCTAGCCCAGCGGAGTGGCCGGACCCAGCAGGCATGGTTCGGCCTAGCGGGCAGCCCGGTCCAGCTGGCGGCCAAGCCCAGCGGGTGCGGCCCGAGCCATCGGTTGGGCGCCCTGGCCCAGCGCGAGTGGCTCGGCTCGGCTGGGCGCTCGGTAGGTGACCGATCTGCATGAAATGGGGGCACTGCCCCCTCACCTTGGAACGGCGGCACCACATGGGGGACCGCTTGTCCACCACCGGGGGTTACAACCCCCGAAATTTTGGCCGGCCTGGTTGGTCGGCCGGTGCCGCCGTCGCAGTACCCAGCCGTCCCGCCCTCCATGCTCCGGCGGCCATTTTATCCAGCCACCTCCAGGTCTTCCGCCGTGCCCAAAGTGCTGCAACTCTTGATGTTCCGGCGGCCAGGGAGTCTGGCCGCCTATGTCTGTGACCACCGCGGCCTTAGGGCGCGACCCTTCTTCGACCGGCGCGACGCGTCAGCGCCGCTCCCCTCTGCCACGACCCACCTTCTCTACGGCCCATAAAGATGCTCTGGCGCGGCGCGATGGAGCCCTGCCCCTCTGCCACGGCGCCTGCTCCGGTTGCGGCCTCTTTCGGCCTTAACGGCGCGGCGGGATGGCGCCACGCTCTTTCGTTGTGGTTCCCTCGATTCGGCGAGGTGCGACAACACCGCACCGTCTCTATTCCAAACCACAATGAATGGAAATAGTAAAAAGGGAGGAGGGTCAGCCATGTTTGTGTGGTCCAGCCCCCTCCCGTTAATCAATAGCAAGCAGCTAAAATATTAACGATGAACACCCAAATATTCACGAACATAAAATCAAACCCCTACATCGAAGAAGGTGTTCGTTGGTGTTGCGGTAGAAGACATCACGGTAGATGGGTGTCGTTTCGTCAATGACGAGAAGGATGAATCCGAGGGTGGTGTCGGCATTCTTCATTCTTCGTTGGAGGAAGAAAAAAATCTCCAAGTGTTGGGCACCGTGCTTCGCTGCTATCGTTTCGCTACTTGTAGAAGCCGTCCAGAACTCCTCCCCCTGGCCACCTTTAAATAGGAGTGGTGGGTTCATCATTGGCACACAAGTCAGAAATGGGGGATTTATGACATAGGTCCCCACTCAATCAAACTGCTGCAGTGGAACATTAAAAATGGAGGAAGGATCCCCATTAATTAATCATGTTGGCATTTTAATTAAAGAGAGGGAGGGAAGGTTCCTCATAAACTTGGGGGGTTGACATGTATTAAAGAGGGAGAGTGTGTTTAATGTTTAAAATTCAAAAAGAATTATAAACACCCAAAATTAATTCAAGCTATTAATTAAATGGTTTGGCATAAATTATGAGAGGATAGATGACCTCATTAATGCTTGGGAGGTGAAGGGGTTATACATTAATAACAAGGGGTTTAAATGCGGGAAAGTTCATGGTAGTTAAAGGGGAGGTGAGCGGTTGGGGTTTCATGTGGACCCCACCACCCTTGGTCATACCCTCTCATGGGATGTTAGGTGGGGTGTGGCCCCACCTCCATCTTCTCTATGGAGAATTTAACTTCCTCATAAAATAAATAGTAACACTACAATTTATTTAAGACTTATCGAATCCCCAAAAAGTAACCACCATATGCGAAAAAACACAACTGTGATTAAGATATCCTAAAGCAATTAATGGCGCTGTGAGTTCATCGGTGGCCTCATATTTCAATTCTGAGCACCGGTTCGAAAGATAGAAAAACCTGCTCATTCGTTCACTGAATGTGCCCGAGCCAAACTTTGGAAATTGATTCCGGGCACATCGGGCCTCGGAATCAGGTGTCGTCAGAAGATGTGGACTCATAAAATTCCAAAAAAATTAAGAAATAAATTTCCATGAAATTTCGGGGTCTTTACATTACTCCCACCTCCGAGATTTACATCCCCGTAAAGCCATAACACACACCAAGGGAAAAAAAGTTTTTCTAAGAACGTATCTGAGACCTTTGATCCCATGTTCTCTGCTAGAGGTTCTTGAGCTACCAGTAAAAGTGCACTCGAGGAATCGGCCGTCCACATCGGGCCCGCTCCTATCGATCCTCGATCTCCACTGGAACCTCCATGTATGTCTCCCTGTCATCAACATCCAACTCCCTGTGGTCGATGATGTGTGATGGATCATGCACGTATCTTCTCTACTGAGGTACGTGGATGTTATCATGCACCCAGTGCAACTGAGGTGGAACGGTCAAGCGGTAAACCACCTCGCCTACCTTACTGATGACCTAGAAAGGTCCGTTGAACCTCGGAGATAACTTGCCACCTCGGCCACATCTCCGTAAACATCGGCGAGGGGAGACCCGTATAAGAACATGATCACCATCCTCTAACTCAACAGGCCTCCATTTGCTGATTAGAACCGAAACTCAAAACTTCTACTGCCACGAGTGTAAGGTTGACCGACTCAAGAGTGATCGGACACACCCTCAGATCCATGATTTTATACTATGCTGCCTAGGGTTTCCTTTTCACCAACCACGGAAAACACCTATGAATATTGTAGATAAACCACAACCTTTTTTCCTAATACAGTCAATCTATGTATGAACTGTGGATCCAATCTATATTCAGACCAACGTCGTAAGGCCTCGACGCTACCACAAAGTGATTCCAACCGAAACTCTCGCCTCAAGGGTCATATCACACTGTCGGCGTATGTGTGATTATCGAGTCTCCTCCCAATGTTATCTCAAGACGTGAGGGTCAAGTCTACGTCTTACCGGAAACACTAGGTCTAGAACAATATTTGTGGAAGGAAAGAATGGTTCTTATCAACGTCTGGTACTAAGGCAGTAAGTAGTGAATATATACTGTCCCTCAAATCATTATTAGAGCCATTTGGTCACACTCCTTGACTGCATGTAGCTACACATAGATATTCCTCTATGTCTTCTGCTCCGCAGACTCATATGTCCTTATCACTTCATCCTCTTGAAACATTTTACACGCCTGAGTCTCTGATACTGGCACCAGTTTCTTGTTTCTTACTGCACTGTGCAGTCTTCATCCACTGCTTCATGATCTGCACCTTCTCCACCTACGATCTATAAGAGCTGCTAAGATTTCTCTTTTGCCGAAAAGAGAAACTCGGTCTCATCCGCTGGATGAACTACACCCATTTCCTAATACAGTCAATCCTGACATGAATGATGAATTCATGCCATGGACGACGTCGTAAGTCCTCGACGTTACTACCAAGAGATCCAACCATCACTCTCACCTCCAAGGGTCGAGTCACACCGTCAGCATCAGTGTGAGGTCACTGGGTCTCCTCCAGTAGAAATCTCAAAAGTGAGGGTCAAGCCAACAGTTTTTAACCGGGACCTCTCAGTATCAACAAAACATATGGACAGGAAAGAAAACATCACAAAGATAAGTGTCTTTTACTACTACAGCTCGAAGTACAAAGACACAAATACAACAGCAACATGGAACTATAAGTACAAGTGACAAAAAAGAATCCACTAGTTCCGCTCCTATCCACCTGCTTCCGGATCACTACTGCCTTGTCCACTGCTCGACTGTTGCTCAATCACCCACCACTACTTCTGTCTTGGTGGATCCTCCAATGCCTGCGGATCAACTGTGCAGGGAGTCGGACAGTCACGTGCCAGGTGACCCTTCCTTTCGCATTCATAACACTTCCTGCCCCTCGTATGGCTGGCTCTGTTTCCTGTGCCTCGCACAACCAAACCTGTATCCTGAGGTCGCCCACCCGCTGGTCTGGTCCTCTTGGACCCCTGCATCATCTGTCTACTACCTATAGATGACTCAGCTACTGATGGAAAATCCTGCGGCAAAGGCATGAGCTCCTAAGCATGCTCAGAGTGTAGAGTCGCTGTTATGAAATCCTCCCCGAAGAAGGTATCATAGTCTCCCCATGTGATGGTCATATCATCACAACACTAAATCATCCGGCTCTACCATCTTCCTGCTTCTCCCTGAATGAGGCTGCCTGTAAATATCACCATGAAGTCCACTGGTGTACCTAATATCCTGAAAACTCCCACCAGAGCCTCCAGCCATTCCTCATCCGCCTGTGGGTCCGTCTCTCCCCAAAACCTGGGTGGCCTCTGGCTCTAGAACTCGTGGAGTGCGCTCAAGAAGCATGTATCTCCTGCTGTTGGGGCTGGTGGCATCGGTGGCCCAACGTATGGTAGTATCACTGGTTCCTCTACTGGGGCCTCAACTATAAGAGGGCCCTGTACCGAGGCCTCATCGCTCGGCAGGCTATCAGTACGTACATCACTCTAGGATCAAGCTGGTCATACGAGGAAGGACATCCTGAAAGAAACATATGTGACACGGTCAAACGATTATACCTGGTGGGATGACCTGGTTTGAGCTTTTTTAAGGGGGGAAACATTTGAGGACACACACGTAATTAGTGTTTTCGTGCATAGAGTTGAAAATCAGAATTCATGGTCCTGGTGTATGGATACGTCGGCCAACCACACCAACACTGGACTCCCTGAACTGAAAACCACACTCAGTACCCTTAACACTATTACATCACTAGAAAAGAAAAAATCAGAGTTATAAGTTCTGTGGTAGAACCATCTCCTCTGATACCAGCTTGTCACAACCCGTACTCAGGGCCCGTGCCGTGACTACCCCAAGCCCGCCTTCCATAGGCCATGGGATGGCGACTAGTACCAAAGGCATAAATCCCAACTAAAAGGGAATGCATTGCCTTTATGAAACGAAAACACACACAAACAGAGTGCAAGCAGACGCTACACTAAGTTATTAGTAAAAAAAACATGTTGAATGTACAAGGGGTCGTAAATACAAGCCCAAAATAAAGGTACCACTACAACTCAAAGTAAAGTAAAACGCAAAGGACAACAGCTGAAAGATGACAAGAAGCTTTTGGATCATCCTCCAGCTTCATACATGAAGGTTAGGAACATATGTCCTCCCCAGTACTCCATGTACATCTGTCTCCTCTAGGTACCGACTCATCGTGAGATCCACCTCCGGGTACCGACTCGTCGTGAGATCCACCTCTGGGTACCGTCCAGCTCTACGCGCCTCAACCACGATCAGTGATGTCTGTCGTCTACAACCACACAACGAGGTGTGTGAAAAGCCCGTGTAGGGGTGAGTATACGATACTTAGTAGGGATCCTGAGACCCTCAAGGTCTCACTAAATCCAACAAGGATAATCACAAAGTAAGTTCTCAACAAAATACACTTACTTAGGTATAAGCCTATACTTATACCTAAGTTACCAAGTAACCCATCTCATCCATGAGGTATCACACAGATACAAAGTCTACGGATAACCACTACTTAGGTATATACCCATATATATACGTAAGTTAACTATTAACCCATCTCAATCAAGAGGAAAAACACAAAGGTCATTGACTCAGCTCAAACCAGGATCTTCGTTATCGAAACCGTAACTACTGAAGAGCTCCTTCTCTGAAGAGTACAGTGATCCAGTCACGACTCTGAGGTACTGCTCACTAACCTAAGACTTCTGAGGTACTCCTCATGTCGTGTAGCATGGGTTAGCCACCTCACAAAGTAGGTCTCCTCCGCAATGGTTCTGCCACCTCACACAGTAGTGCTCCCCTTCATAGACTACAGAGGTACTCCTCCAGTCGATTACCGCGGGTCTGCCCCTGCACAATGTAGTCCTCCTCTGCCATGGGTCTTCCACCTCACAAGGTAGTTCTCCCCATTGGGCTATGCAAGTCACTCCGAATCAAATCGTACAAGCAGTCATCATGTCTCAGCCAGCTACACGGTCTCCGTACTCTGTATGCTCGTCTCCAGGAGGGTCTTCTCCACGAGCTACAGGTCGATACTCCAAGTATCAAAAATTCCCACGAAGAAGTATCTCAAAGGTCCGCCTCGTCATAAGGGTCTCAACGCAACATACGGCTCGTCAATCGGACGCCCGGTCTGTGAGTTATTAGCGTTTTTGTCCCAGGGGAATGGTTGGTTTCGTGTATGAACTAACCTGATCGTATCTCAACTATACCCCAAACTCAAATAGGGTATACACATAGGGACTGTTTCTCAACGTGATCACCAACTCCGCTGATGGTTCATCAAATGAACATCCGGTCTGAAAGTTATCGTCTTTTCCGTTTGAGGGGCCCAGTTGGATTTCGGGTACAATCCAATCCGACCATTCTACAACTGCGTCCAAACCTTGAGCAGAGTAAGCCAAAAGGCCTATCTCAATAAGAGGAATCCAACAAAGTCGACAGCACATAAATCAGACGTCCGGAGATCATGTTATTGGTGTTTCTGCTCCGAGGTCCCAGTTGGTTTTGTGTTCGAACCAACCCGGCCATACAAAAAATTCTCCGAAACCATGAGTGTAGTATACCGAAACGACCGTCTCGATCCAATGATTCCATCGCAACTGATATTGAGTTGATCAGAGGTCAGTAGCCCACGTTATAGGAATTTGAATGAAACATTCAGAAAATAGGGGGTTCGGGCCCTGTCCGACCTGGCCCGATACCCACGAGGTTGACCCGACCCGGGTCCGGGTCCAGCCCACATGGGCGCGGGCCAGCCCAGCGGAGTGGCCCGACCCACATGGGCGTGGCCCAGCCCAGCGGAGTGGCCCGACCCAGAAGGCGCAGCCTGGCCTAGCGGGCAGCCCGATCCAGCGGGAGGCCAGGCCCAGCGGGCGCGACCCGACCTAGAGGGCAGCCCGGCCCAGCAGCTAGGCGCCCTGGCCCAGCGCGAGCGGCCCGGCTCGAGTGGGCGCTCGGTCTATGACCGAGTGGCACGAAGGGGGGCACTGCCCCCTTGACTTTTAATGTCGTCCCCACGTGGGGGATCGCCTATCCACCACTGGGGGTTACGACCCCCGGAATTTTGGCTAGCCCGGTTGGACGGCCGGTGCCGCCGCCACGGGACCCCGTGGTCCCGCCCTCCAAGCATCGGCGCCCGGTTTATCCGGCCGCCTCCAGGTCTTCCACTGCAGCCAAAGGGTTGCGGCTCTTGATGCTCTGGCGGCCGGGGAGTCTGGCAGCCCCTTGTCGGTGACCACCACGACCTTAGGCTGCGGCCCTTCTTTGACCGGCGAGGCGCATCGGCGCTACGCCCGTTCACCGCAGCCCACCCCGTCTGTGGTCCTTCAAGATGCTCCGGCATGGCGCAACAGCTCCACGGCCCCTGCTCCGGCCGCGACCTCTTTCGGCCTTAACGACGCGACGCAACGGTGCCACACTCCTTCGTTGCGGCTCCCTCGATTCCGCGCGGTGTGACGGCACTGCGCCGTCTCTGTTCCAAACCACAATTAAGGACAAAAGTAAAAAGACTGGAGGGTCGGCCGTGTTTGTGTGGTCCGACCCCCTCCCATTAATCCATAACAAGTGGATAAAAGATTAACGATGAATTCCCAAATATTCACGAACATAAAATCAAACCCCTACATTGAAGAAGACGTTCGTCGGTGTTGCAGTAGATGGCTTCGTGGTAGACGGGCGTTGTTCCATCAACGTCGGGAAGGATGAAGCCAAGGGTGGCGTCGGCGTTCTTCATTCTTCATTGGAGGGAGAGGAAAACCCTCCTAGTGCTGGGCGTCGTGCTTCGCTGCTAGTGTTCCGCCGCTTGTAGAAGATGTCCCGAACTCCTCCCACTGGCCTCCTTTAAATAGGAGTGGTGGGTTGGTCATTGGCACGCAAGTCATAAATGGGGGATTTATAACATAGGTCCCCACTCAATCAAACTGCTGCGGTGGATCATTAAAAAGGGAGGAAGGATCCCCATTAATTAAACACGTTGGCATTTTAATTAAAGAGAGGGAGGGAAGGTTCCTCATAAACTTGAGGGGTTGACATGTATTATAGAGGGAGAGTGTGTTTAATGATTAAAATTAAAAAAGAATTATAAACACCCAAAATTAATTCAAGCCATTAAATAAATGGGTTGGCACACATTATGAGAGGATAGATGACCTCATTAATGCTTAGGATGTGAAGGGTTTATACATTAATAACAAGGGGTTTAAATGGGGGAAAGTTTGTGGGAGATAAAGGGAGGTGAGGGTTTGGGGTTTCGTGTGGACCCCACCACCCTTGGTCATACCCTCTCATGGGAAGCTAGGTGGGGTGTGGCCCCTCCTCCGACTTCTCTATGGAGAATTTAACTTCCTCATAAAATAAATTGTAACACTACAATTTATTTAAGACTTATCGAATCCCCAAAAATTAACCACCTCATGCAACAAAAATGCAACTACGCTTAAGATCCCCTTAAGAAATTACCGGCGCTGCGAGTTAATCAGTGCCCTCAGATTTCAATTTCGAGCACCGGTTCGAAAGATAGAAAAACCTGCTTGTTCGTTCACTGAACATACCCGAGCCAAACTTCGGAAATTGATTCCGGGCACACCGGGCATCGGAATCAGGTGCTGTCAGAAACTTCGGACTTGTAAAATTCCAAAGAAATTAAGAAAAAAATTTCCTTGAAATATACGGGTCTTTACAGTTGTTCCTCAGCAGTGTCATTGAGGTGTTTTGTGGAAGTACTATTGAATCACTCTTATTTACGCTAAAAAATGAACACATAAATATATTAAATTTATTACTGCTAGTAAACGAAATGATAATCGCCTCCTTTATTAGTATTAAAAGACACAATAAAATTACACCCTTTATCATCACTTTTGATTGCACTGATAAAGGGGGAAATTATCAAAACAATTTTTGCAAAGAAAATGTGGTACTTAATGATCACTATTGTTAGAATTTAGTAAAGGTTTCTTTCACACACACATATATAAATAAATTATTGAAAATTATATTTTAAAAAGTACATTTTTTCAAATTAAATATAAATAAAAAAAATATTTATATAATACTAAATATATATTTATAGTAAATATATAATATTTATTATAAAAAATGGTTTCAGGATAACTAATAAATAATAGTAATTTAAAATTTTCTTATTATTTTATTGTAATACACACTTAAAAAGAAGTTGCTAATGGGAATTTTTTAAATTTTTTTTAATTTTTTCATTATATAATTTGAAAAAAGGGCTTGAACTTCATATAGAAATTATATTTGATCTTGGTGTCCATTTTGGCTCTATGGGATATCATGTCAAATCATGCAATGATATATATAGTTTTATCACTAAAAAATCATCTTCATTGGGTTTTTATGTTCAAAAAATTATTAAAAGGCCTCCAAAAATGAATTTTTTAAGTTGGGATATCCTATATTTTAATATTCAATAGGATTTAAGCACTATTTAAGAGGATTTTATTATCATATTTTGGTTGAAAATGAATTTATTCCAAGGAATTACACTAATATAGATATTATATTGTTTAAAATTTACCTATTTTGTATTTAAGTGTTATTTATAATTAAACATGCACACACACACACACATATATATATATACAAATTTTAAAATATTTATATAGAAATGATTAATTGTGTAACTAAATATTTAAACATATTTACATATAAAATCAAATATCATGTCTTTTTCAAGCTTCCTTTCTCTATGAGTTTTTCATTTGAGCATTTGTGGTCATGTATTGTTTGGAGATGGATAACCTTTGTTATTGAAAATTACATAATGTTCAAGGTTGTATGATTTTTGGAGCTAATGGAGTCTCGATATAAATTGGTTAAGTGTTTTATGTGTTCTTGGTCAGTTTAGAATATTTAATGGAGGTTTGGAGAGTTATAGGGAAAATGGGTTGAAAACAAATATGCAGAACATTTACACATCATGTAATGTTTTATGGGTTTTAATTAAATAAATCTGAGATGATGGGTTTTTTCACAGATATCATTAAAAAAATTACACGACATTTTACTACATTACACATCATGTGAATTACTGACATTCAATTTTAAACATAGCATGTGGATGAAATTAATTATATTTCATTGCAGCTTCTCAGCAATCGACCCAATGGTGTCATATAGGCAATTTTGGGGCACCATCTCCCCTTCTAGGTGAACTGATTGTGTGATAAATCAATGGTATGTGGTAATTTTTAATTTTCCCTCTCCATTTCTTAATTTTCTGACACATTACTATTAAATATTGTGGCCAATTGTGTTGTTTGTTTTGATCTTCAATTGTTTTAATCTATAAAACACATTGAAATCATCTTTACCATACTCTTAATGGGGTTTGTTCGTATTAAGCATTTTTTGATTTTTATTATAAGGTAATGGGACTAAATCTATACCATATGGTTTTATTATTGTCATTTTTGTGCATTATTGTGATTTTACCCACATTTTGGGTGAATAATTAGTTTAAATAATTAAATGATATTATCCCTTAAATTCCATTGGTTTAAAATTGAATTGTATTTTTAAAATGCCTTAATGTTTTTTAGCATGACATGTGACCTATGGTGATTTATTGTTATATAATACCAAAATTGTGGCTTATTTATTGTTGGAATAATTGTTAATCATTTTTGAATTGAATATCATTTGGAATATGAAATAATAGTGGTAATTAAAATAATTAACCACTAAGATGTATGATGTGATTTTGTGATATGCAGGCTATATGATAGGAATTGTGATCCATGGAGAGATGCTTATTTAATGGGATATGCCTAGGTACTTGCACATGAATGTACTATAATGCCGATAGTGAGTGGGGACAGCCTAATCCCAAGCTATAATGACTATAGGGTTTGTGCTATAAATGATGTAATGCTTATAGGGATTTGACCAGGAAATTATGTAATACATATATGGATCTGAACCGGAATGGTTGTTGTGACTATTCCATTTTTATATGGTTATGGGTTGAATGTGTATTGGCTGGGAATTCCGTGCTTTTTTTAAAATTAAATGGGATTTTTTCAAAACCAGGATATGAGATGGCACATAATTCCGCGGCCTTGTGTGGCCAGAATGGATTGTTGAACTTTTTTTATTATTTTTAAAAAAATCGTTCAGGAAAGTATTTCAATATTTTAAATCGCTAACCCGATAAAATATATGAGGGAATCATTGAACTCAGAGCTTTAGGATTCTCATAGAGAGGTCCTAAAATTGGCCTGCGTGGGCTAATAGTGGAAGTTAGTTTTTTACCATAAATAAAATAATTAAGTAACAATAATTTTATTTTCAAATCCTTATAAATCCTAAATCATAAATCAGATTGGAAATAAGAGAGTACTTTTTTTCTCGTGACGACATATTCCCCTTGGGTAGAGCTTAACCTCAACCAGTGCTGGTTGAGGATGAATATAGTTTTGGAACATTTTTAACGATTTAAAATGCTACGCGTGCATGGTTTTGGAAACTTCTATATGGGTGATTGGATTGAAAATATTACGGCACTGTGGTATCTAGAATGATGACATTACCTAACCATGAACCTAACCATGATCAGCACAGGTTGACCTTAAAATTTAATTTTCACACTTTTTATATAAGGTTAAAATAAAATAAACATGATGTTTTATTTTATTTTCTGTTTTCAAATTGTTGCAGAAAAATGGATTTGAAATTCAAAGAAACCAATAACAATGTTTCTTTAATGAAAAACATAATGACGATTCAATGCAATGGCAACCAAAAGGTGTTTCATCCTTTACAATTTTGACCAGTGGTGTGCCATTGACACATTGGTATAAACCCACAGAACCTCTAGAGGATAGACATTGATGAATAAAAAATGAAGAATGATAATTTCCAGCAAAATTTATAATTTCCCCTCCTATTCATGATATCTCTTACTTAACGAAATATCGAATAACTTTACAGATGGATCATCTTCAGTGATGGATCCTTCCCAAGAACGAACCTTCAACAGTAGGGGTTGTTATTTGATTATGTTGATCCCTCATTCTTGGTTTTAAACGATAGACATAGATCAAGCTACGAACAAGTTAACCAATGGTTTGATCATTATAGTGGGTGGTTCTTGACTGCAGGGTTTTTTGGGGAAATGAAGACTTGTTTAAGGGATCTTCTAATTCCTTCTAATGGGTATCGATTGATGCCATGACAAATGGTGGTGTAGGTTTGTTCCTCAATTAGTTTCTTGAATTTCCTCTACCCTTTAACACGTTTTCTTTTCATTCTTTGTGTGCTGAAGAAAAGTAATAGGTGCACAAAAATTCATGGTGCATTTATCTGATAGCATGAATTTGGAATGGGTACAACACGATAGAGGTGTGGTGACGATAGTGGCGATCAGATCGAGGCGGTGTGGGAGATGTCACAGGGGAACAGCTTCACACTAGAAAAATTCCTCAATGGATATTTAAACCATATGTGATGGATTATTCAGACGGAGGGATCCATAACAACCTTCGGTTCAAGGAACAGACCACCAGAGCACGTCTAGTGTTTAACGAAAGGCTTTGCAGGGGCGCCGGTGGTGGCGGTCATGTGCTGGATGGTGGGGTGGAACACCGCAGTGGCTTTGGAGGAAATATACACATAACGTTTTTTCCCACGTGGAGGAGCCGTGCGACACGATGGAAAACTCCTTCAATGTGAGCAGACCGTTTGACAAGGAGGGAACACCAGCTGGCACCTTGTGGTGTGAGATAGATGCGGCTCTACCACATCTGGGATGGTGGAGTTGTCCCTCTTAAAGGAATGTTGTGCCCAGCCAAGAAGGTCGGGATGGCCCAGCTGGTTTGGGCGAGTCTTAATTGGTTGGTTCAGACCATGGTCAAGTCGGTGGTCCTCAGGCTGGGTTGTGTTGGGTCAGTCCAGCTGGGTCGACCTAGACCCAATTGGCCTCTACTTAGCTAAAACGCTCATAACTCTCAAACGAAGCATCTATGGGATGATCAGAATGTGGCGTTGGGACCCTTGTAATGATACAGTTCTTTTGAGATACACTATTTATGATTTTGTGTAATTTAGAGGATGCCCTATTTATTTGAATTTTATGACCTCTGATACAAACATGCTTTTTTTTAGAGTTGGGTTATTTCTATAAAAGAGATGCTAGGATGGTAACTACCTTGACGAATCAAGTGGAAGGTACTCTTTATCCCTCTTCTTATGTAATGTAGGTACTCCCTACATCATGGTTGTCAGTTTTTTTCATTGGTATGTTTCAAATGGGGGTTTTACTCCCCTAATGGACATGAGAGTTGGAAATAAAAGATGTTCATAGAGGAAGAGTAGATACTCCCATGTGGGACTAGGGAGCGGGTTCTGTCACATTGAAGTCGTTACTCCCCTTCTATTCCAGGTGATAGGTCCTCCTTATCCATTATTTCAGTAGATTCAGCACCCCCTATTGTTCCAGGGAGTGGGTCCTAAATCCCGGGGTCATTACTCCCCTAACATACTCGGGTAAGTTCCCCCAATAGAGAAAAAGAAGACAAACATTAGTGTTCCCCTAGTACCATGGTGAGGGTCCTCTAGTCAATGATTTGTACTAGACTATTGGGTAGGGTGTGTGTCCTCTATATACATTGTATTACTCCCCTGTCGTAACAGGGTGCGGGTCCTTCAGGAGTATTACTCCCATGTTGGAATGAAGGAATGAGTCCTCAATTACAGATTATTACTCCCCCACCTCTGAGTAGCGATGGGGTGTGGGTCTTCTATATGTGTGGAAGCCCCATCGATTGTAAGAAAACACTATAAGGATCGGGCCCCTCAAAATAAAGAAATTGATGCCTAAGCTTGATCAGGTGGTCCTTCAACAGACTGAGGTGTGGGACGCTCCCTATAGGAGCAACTGATGTATCAAAGGTTTTCCTAGAGTAGTTCTCCCTCAACTGGGATAAATAGAAATGAGAGGGCCCCATTAGTTGGGCTTCCATAGTCTTTCATTGGGTGAATCATGTTGATGACTGGACCTCTACTGCTGGGAATTGGAGCTGAACCTAGTAGAATGCTTTGGAAGGTGCACACTCTCCCAGACGTACCATTACTAATGGTAAAGTTTTACCAGATGGAATGTGTCTATTTGACGGTTCCATCAGGGATAGCTAAGTTTGTGGATCATGTTCTCATGCTTTATGTGTTACCTTTAGAATATTCAGAAAGAATACTGCTACTTGAAATAAGGATGGTACCTTAGGTTTCTTATTTTGTGAGATGAGTATATCTAGGTGACCTTGGTATATGTATGGGAGTATACCTCAGTAGAGCTGACAGAAATTTGTGTATAATTTACTTTGTGGTCATTTCCATTTGTTTTGCGATCCCTAATGAGTAATTTATTACTCACCTCTACATGAGCTTTGCCTTCACATGTTGTGTTTGGTGAAGACGATGGGCGCTTTGAGAAAGACCTTTATGGCTCGGGACCAGGTGGTGCCCAGTGAGATAAGATAGGTAGGATGTACTTCCATAGCATAAATAAACTTCTCCTTTCTACCCTCTGAGTGGGGTCTTTTGGGAAAATCTCAGAAAGATCATTTGTAATTTCCTCTTTTAAGTTTTTCTTTTTGTTTTTAGGTTTCTATTTTGACCTATTTTACTTATAGACTATACCTTTCAGTGGTTTTTTAGTATCATTCATGTTTTCCTTTCTAGGTGTTTGGGATGTGCTTGTGTGTGAGGGGGGGGTATAGGTATTGATGAAAATGCATCCAAATAATTGGATAATGCCTTTAGTTCTAGTCTCCTTCCCCTGGAATTTAGGAGGCAGGCATGGGGTAGTCATGGCATGGGCCCCCGGGGACAGGGCATGACAGCAAGGTCATAAGACATTATCATAGATATTCAGGCATGGTTTTGAAGTGGGTTTTTTTAATTTGGTTATATGGTTGTGGTTGGCAATGTCATGTGACATGATCAAGGATATTTTTTCCTGGACCCGAAGTATATTTCATTTTTTTTATTTGTTGAACTATGTAATACATATGTTTATTTCTATGTCACATACACATCTTATAAGACTGATTTTTTTAGACATGATGATTTTGACCAATTAAGTTTTACTCACTTCCAACTAGGTCCCCCATCTGTCACTTGAGATGATTTACAGGTTGTGTGTTTAGATGAGGGATAATACCTCTCTATTGATTTAATTTTGGTTGTTGGGATGGAGATAGGAGGTAGAACAGATATGGGGATTAGGACCTAGGTCTCTGAGTGATTTATCGAGTATGGTAATTTTTTCTTGTATTGTTTGTTCATGAAATTTATTTACATTCCAGCACATCATTACATTATTCCGTTTTTATTATTGGATTGTTTTGTTGGCATTTATTTTCATCTTCTGCTATTTCATTACTTGATTATTATTTATTTTATTATTATGAATTTTTATAATGCTATGAAACTTCCTAACAAGGTGTACAGTATCACCAATATATACTTTACACAATCAGTACTAGTCGGAAGCCATTGGTGTACGAGGAGGTGGGCTTGAGGTCTGGTAACCAACCATTTCTAGCCACATGAGGAGTTCCAGATTGGGTATGCTACAAAGTGGAATCAATTGAAAAGGTTTTCTTTTCATATGACTTTCTATTTGGGGAATTGTGTAAAGGAGACTAGGATGTGTCACAACATGGTAATGAGCATGTGCATGTGAGTTTCTAAACCATGTTCTAGGGGATATCCGAGTACCCAAAGATGGTATTATTTAATGTGTTTTTTGATTTTTGTTATTGATTTTATTTCTCCTTGGGTGATTCACATGCTGTGTGAGATTATTATTTTATGATGTGGTTGTTTCTTGACTTTTTTACTCATATCATAGAATGGAATGAGCTTAGAATACCTTCACAATAATAAGAACAGTTAGATATATTGACATGCATTGTTCATTATAGGGGAATATATATTTTTGAATGTCATATATACTTGCATGTTGAATTATCATAAGGGATATATGTTTCCATAGATAAATAAAATGAGTTTTCATGTAATAAAAAATTACTTTTAAGTAATGTTTAGTGATACCATGATTTAGTAGTCCACTATTGGAGTCACCTATTGGTTTGACCTTATTTCTATCTAGTTATCTTGTTAGTGCATTTTTCTTATAGAAAAAAATTGTCCTCGTCATTTTCATCTTGAGCATCAAGAGAGTAGAAATCATCAAAATCATATCATTGTTAATCTGAAACATCCCATTTTCCTTGAGGAATATATGGAGGTTTATCTTCATGATAGTTTCTTGAGGATCAATTGATCCATGTAAAGGGATATTGTTCGTATGGTTCCTTCGATGTCTGAGATGACAATAGAGTTTCATCATTAGAATCATCCCTATGTTTACTTGATAGGGGGGCAGGTAGCCCAGTTCTGGATTAAGTTAGTCCAGACCTTTTTCAATCCTTTCTCAAGAACTATTGGTGGGAGGGTGAAGCATGTTGTGTATATGCTTCATTAACCATCCAAGAAATAGTGGGAAATAGTGGAGGATGTTTGGCGGAATGATAAGCTATCATATATGGTCATCAATACATTGTTTTGGAGAAACTTCGATCCTTTAACCTTAAGGGATGAAAAATATCACCAGTTCATGCATCTGATGCAAGAGGGTTTCTTAGTGCTGGAAAATGAAGGATGTGTTACTGACCTAAAATCCATTGTACCATATTTGGTAGCTGATGAGATCACCATGGTGAGACGTTTCACAAACGTTCATCATAATGAGATCATGTTGGAGTAAAATGAATTAGATTTAAAAATCAATGAAAATTTGATGAATAAAGAAATCATCATTTAAGGTAATTTAAGAGAGGATGTGATAAGCATCCATGCTATTTCAGGAGGGATAACAGGAAGTTATTCTTCGAGTGGTAAGAATTTCCTTAATGAATTTTTCCTCTGAAGTAGTAATGGGGACAACAGTCTGGGTAGTGGAATACCACCTAAAGACTCTGTTCTATTCTAGTGCTATCAATGTGGAAAGTATGGTCATAAGAACCGACAAAGTCCTTACACCATAGTCGAATGTTCCATTTATGGAATATTGGTCCATCATTTAATTCCATGAGTGAAATTTCTATAGAATAATAGCGGTAGGGGATCGGGACAAGCACTAGAACCAGGAAGGGGATGAGCTACATCTTAGTAAGCTATTAACTATAATGCCACATGAAATTTAGGTTGAGTTAGGTGATATGGTACCCCAGGTCATGATAAATAGTACCAAAAAAGGGATATATCTCAATGTAGTCAGACGGGTGCCCAGGGTAGACGGACAAGTGTGTCGTAAATTCTGAAGACTACTCTGGCTAACGTTGATGAAGGAATGTCAACCCTCTAAGGTACTATTCATATATCATCTAACATATATTGTTGTTTTTTGAGAATGGTGCTTCACATTATTTTAGATTGACTATTTTTCCATATTTTTTGTGATTGCATGTGGAAATATTAGATATTTTTTAACCATTAGAACACAATTGGGGGTTTGGTAAGAGTATATCAAACATTTCAATGCGTGTTATTTAGATATTGGTTGTCACCTTCTCTATTGGGAATCGTTCCATATAGAAGTTATATTCTTAGACATTATTCATTGTATCGTTCGGTTAGTTCAATAACATACTCATATCGACTATTATTGGAGCATAACTACTTTCCTCTCTCCAGAAGAAAGCATCTATTCTCACGAGTGTGATTGGGATCTTTATGTTGGTCATGCAAAACAATTTCATTGAATATTGGATAATATCATGGATAAAATATCTATTCTATAACAAGTTAATGGTGTAATTTAGAAATATTGCTTTCCTCTATTGGTATGTTTTTTGGGGATTTTCCCTAGCATGTTCTATGGTTTACTCCCTTTGTGATATATCGATTTCACGGTTGATTTGGTGGCATGTGGAGAGCCAGTTTCTATTACACCTTAATGAATGGACCCAAGATACCTTTTATGGTAGAAGATTATGCTGTAATATCTAGAATCTAAAGGATTCATATAACCAAGTACATCTCCTTTGGGTTCTCCAATTCTCTTATTCAAAAAAGTGGATGGATCCTTGTGTTTATGTGTGGATTATCAGAGGTATGAACCATATAAAATTTTTAACTGGTATCCCCTTCCGTGCATTTATGATTTTTTCAATTATTTATTTGGTTCTATGAACATATACATGATTTAATTGAGATTTGGATATCATCAGATCAGAGTGACACTACAAAATATTTTTCATTTTTGAATATGAGAATATCTATTGGTAAAAGAACATTTTCTGTTGGTAAAGTGTTTTACCAACACATGTGTCGCTATTACTAAAATTTCGGTAAAAACAATGTCGCTAAATGTTATTGCAAAAGATAAAATAGTTATGTTGGAATTATAATAATACCAACAGATAATATATGTGTTGGTTAAAATATTTAGCAGCAGATTCTTATGAAAATTTTTGGTATTGGTAACAATATTACCAACATATAATATCTATTTATACATTACATTCGAATAAAAATTTTAAATTTTTATACCTAATATAATTTCTATTATATTTATTAATTTATAATATATAATTCATAAATTTAAATTATTAAACAAAAGACGAATTATATAGATGTTTAAACTTTGAAAAAATTATATATCAATAATGAAATTTAAGACAAATTGAATCAATACGGAAACGCAAATCAATCCCCCGACAGGATCCATCCCCAAACCCCACACGTTCCAATGAACCACCAACAGGATCCACCCCCCATCCCAAGTACCAGTGACCCACCAACAAGATCCACCCCCTCCCAAGTACCAGTGACTCATCCATGCTCCAAGTACCAGCTCCATCACCAAAAAAAATCCTCATGTAGCTGTTATACCACAACATTCATCTCTATGATATCCACCACACTATCGAAGAGCATTACAAAAGAAATTCATCTCTGGTACTAGTGAGAAACAAATTGAGTCAGCTCTATTTCCACCAAGAAACCTCAAGTCGCTGCTATGTCATACCCTTCAACTCCAATATCTACAATACAAACCAAAAATAATACACGACAAATAAGTGATTTTTTTTCATTTTCTGATACTAAAATAGAAATAAATATTGGGATTTCTACAAATTGATACTCAAATAGTGAATTAGATAAATCCAGTGCATGTTGTTCAGTGAAACAAGAAACCAAACAAGATGAAGTTCATAACTAAGATTAAAACACAAAAACTCACCATTTCCCCATAATTGAATGCATCATGTATTGAAAATGTCTTATCTCTTAAGAGGTCCATCCAAAATAGTACTGTATATGGACAACCCATGAACCAGGGTATCAAACAACTGATATTTTAACACACCAAGAGATGTGTGGCTGAGGAACGAGCTGTTTAGCAGGTGAGGGAGGTATAAAGGTTCTCTCAACTCTTACTGGGTTAATAAGGATTCTACTTACAAATACTATGAGATCATACATGTGGATCCATCCCACAATGTGATCAGAAACTATCCACAACTCAACTAGATCTTAAATCCATCCATTATAAAAGGAAGATGCATCAGTTGACATCATCATGGAAGAAGTACAGGGGGCCTAGAGGGAATAGACAGGAGTCCCACAAGGCCTAGAAATCTCGTAGGGCTGCCTACAAATGAACACTCTGTTCATCCATCGAATACGGTAAAGATGTTTATGCATATTTTCCATGTGTCTTGATATTGTCTGTGTATTGTACAGGATCTTGTTTGTCTATCCTTGTTTGTTCCTATAAATTTTGGGTCTTGCTACTAGATTATGCATTTTTTGGAATTGTTTTTTTATGTCCAGGCATTTTATTCTGTTTCACTTTGTTTTTGTTTAACCCCTATATGTTTGGATGATTTCTTTCTTTGGGGTTATGTTTAAGTATTGGCTTGTTCTAGAAATACAATCCTTTCATTCATGATATTTGAAGTGAAAAAAATTTTATGAATTCAATAAAAAGAAAACATGTTTTCAGGACAATTATAATTACATTAGGAATATCAAATGATTGCAACACTAGTGAAATAACAACATTAGAAATGGTAGTGAACAAAAAATTGACAACTGTGGCAATTACAAATCAATTCAAGCTTAAAATAACTATTATAAACCAAAAAACATATATGCACATTATGGTTCAAATAACAGAACCAAGAAACATGGGAATACACTTCCAATCATGAGAGAAAAAATTGAACAATTAAAATTGTAATAATTCTCATAAACCCAAAATAATAATTTTTACAACATATATTCATCAAAACAAAATCACCAGATATGAGAATCCAATTCTAGATTCAAAATTATTTTATATAAGTAGGAAATGGAATAATTCTAGGAACAATGAAATATTTCCATAATTAACATGTTCAATTACATGTATGTAAACATTTCAAAGATAAAAAAAATTAATGAATCAATATTATTTAGTGATAAAATATAGAAATGTATAAACTCAAACAGCTTCAACATAAACAAAAAAATTGTTACCATATTCAAAATAATTCAAGAATGTTAAGATAGAAGAAAAAATTCTCCAGTTCTTTCTGTAAATATATTTTAATGAGTGAAAAAAAATCATGTTATCATTATAATAAACTAGAAACTTGTTTTAATGAAAATTACAATTACATCAGGAATATCAAATGATTGCAACACCAGTGAAAGAACAACATTGGAAGTGGGAGTGAACAAACCATTGACAATAGTGGAAATTTCAAATCAATTCATGCTAACAAAAACTCTTTAAACTGAAAATAATATTTTCACATGTTAGTTTAAATAAAGAGAATTAGGAAACATGAGAATAAACTTATAATACATGAGAAAAATAATTGACAAATTCATACAACTTGTAATAATTCTCATAAACCAGAAATAAGAATTTGTAGGACATATATTCATCAAAACAAACTCACCAGATATGAGAATCCAATTCAGAATTCAAAATTAATTCATTTAAATAGAAAATGGCATAATTCCAGGAAAAAATAAATATTTCCAGAGTAAACATGTTCATGTACATGTAAATAATCATATGAAAACAAACACAAATTAGTGTAGTAACATTATGCAATGATAAAAATAGAAAAGTATAAACTCAAACAGCTTCATCATCAACAAACAAATTGGAACCATATTCAAAATTAATCAAGAATGTTAATATGGAATCAGACATTATATATTATACAAGGTTAAAAAAACAGAAGTTTGGAAAATAGTAAACAGGGCGTAAATATTTAACATGCTTCAAACCTTTTTCTCCTAGATGCATGACAATAAAAAAAACCGGACTAAAGAATTTTATTATGTTCAAAACAAAATAGGTACAAGATAAAATACATACAAGAACATAAAGAACTATAAAACAAAAATATAAAGATTTATGTGATTATAAATGATTAAAACAATTACAAGGTTTGAAAAATTAACACTGTGTGGTGTTCTGTTGTTCATGCTTCAGAGAATAAGGAGATCTGCACCTGGAATCGTGCACAAAAACATAGTAGTTCTGAAGCTCGCACATACAAAAGGAAGGTTCAAGAAATCCCATATGCATAACATTGAATCATGAAGACGCATACACATAGTGCTAGTCCAATAAATTATATAAGCATGACACACAAACAACCGGAACCACTCGACCTGCACGCTTGCACCTGATCGCCACCAGAACTCAAATCATTAAGATCAGTTCTACACGAAAAAACCAGAACTTAGGCAATAATCTCCATCATACAATGTGTGGGGATTACATATTAGGATAAAGACTTGCTAAAACCTTTAACCATTTGGTTAGGGTTTTTCTAGAGCAAACCTGAGAGAAAAAAAGAAACGTCTCGAGTGAATGGGAAAGATGGCCTATGGGGATGTTGGGTATCCTACTAGAGGGTGATTTCAACACGAAGAATTCACGCAAGGATGTCGGTCGGGAACTGGGCGGGAATTCATGAGATGATTTCTGAGTGAGACTCTAGTCGACGACAAGGAGGGGGTGTTCTTGCGAATATGTCAATGATGAACACCGACCGAGAACCGTGAAGTCATGTGGGGAGGTCCACGAGGAACGCCAGCCGCTAGGAGTAATAGAGAGGTAGGGTTTGGGTCGCGGGGAATGACGTGGGTGGGTGGGGGCGGTGTGCGGGGGATGATTTGGGGATAAAAAAATATTAAAAAATTTATTTGATAAAACAAATTGTTGAATAATAAAAATATTTGATGGCTGATTTGGGGAATTTTTTTTAAATATATATATTTATGTGTATATATATGTGTGTGTGTATAATGAAAATAGTTATGAATTTATATAAAAAAATTATAACTATGATGTATCTATATATGTATATTACTAATAAATATTACTAAATTATGTATATTTTAATTAATTATATATTTTTTTATCAAAATTGTATTCTTGTAATGGGTAATATATATCTATATATATTCAATTTTTTGTAAAATATTTGACATTATTGAATAATTTATTGGTAATGGATTTTTTTATTGTAAAATATTTTTCATTAATAATAACTAAATATAACATATTCATATATCGGTAAATCAGTTGTTGGTATAATTATGATAAACAACATATTTAAATGTTGGTAAAAAGATTTGTTTCTATTGAACTACTAATATAAACAGATATATGTATTGGTAAAAATAACTGTTGGTACCTATAGTTAATATCAACACAATTTAATATCTATTGGAATTAATCATTTTTACCAACAGATATATTATCTTTCGATAATTTTCTGTTGGTAATGGTCCGTTTTTTCGTAGTGTGAGACTATCAGACATACCCTATACTACTTTTAAAAGATGATAAGGCTTGTATGAATTCATAGTGATGCCATTTGGGATGAATAATGTGCCTTTAATATTCATGGAATTATGGAATAGGATCTTTCATCCATTTCTACATCAGTTTGTGGAGGTATTCATTAACGATATCATATTTTACTCCCTATTGATAGATGATCATTCCGAACATCATGACACCATCCTCTGTAAATTTAGAGAGAATCAGCTCTATGCCAAGCCAACTAAATGATGTTTCTGGAAAAATTAACTTCATTTCATGATCCATTTCATATCAATGTAAGGAGTATCCATAGACCAGTAAAAAGTCACAATTGTGGCATCAAGGAAAAACGTAAATAACATCATTAAAATACAAAGATTTATGGGTTTAGAAGGTTATTAAATGTGTTTTATCTATGATTTATCTGGATTTGCAACATCATTTTTTTATGATAAACAAGAAAGGGGTGAATTTTTTATATATTCTGATTTCAAAAGAAATTTTCTAGATTTGAAAGGAAGGATGACCTCAGAACCAATCCTAACTTTTCCTATTTTGGTAAATTGTATATTGTGTGTTGTAACACATCTGAATTTGGACTCTAAGTTGTTCTAATACGGGATGATTGAGTGGTTTCTTATGGATCCAAGAAGTTAAGACCGCGTGATATTAACTACCCTACTCATGTTCTACATTTAATATCAGTGGTACGTATCCTGAGGTAGTCGAGATACAACCTCCTGGGTGGGAGTTTTTTGGTATACATGGATTAGAAGAGCCACATGTTTATATTTTTCCAGCAAACCATAACCTTCAGATGAGGACGTGGGTTGAATATCTATAGCCTTTCAACAATAACATGGATTATAAACATGGAAAGGGGAAGGTCATTTCTAATGATTTTCACTAAAAGATGTATATAAAGGTATTATATTAATATTGTGATGAGGGAAGGCTAATGTATATCTTTACAGATATACAACTAGATGTTCAAAAATCTCATGGGTATGTATCTTTAATTTCAACAGTTGTTATACCCGCTCTTTTTCTCTAGACTAAGACTGAGAATTTATCTGATCTAGAGGGCTTAGTTATGAGTGAAAATTTATTGTTTGGAGAGGCCATCAAGATGGTCTCTCAGTAGTGGAAATTCTATTATTTTTTATGTCCGATTTTGGGTTCATATATGCATTTGGGGGGAGTTAATAAAGGAGTCTCATGACTCTAGATGGGTGGTACGTCTTGGTTTAACAAATCTATATCATGATCTCCATAGATAGTATTAGGGATCTCGAATAAAGAAGGAGGTGAAAATCTTTATGGCTAGATGGTTCACTTCTCAACAATTGAAGTCAGGTCTTTATAGGCTAGTTGGGCTTTTTCTACATTTACCCATCCTGAAATTGAAATGTTTTGATGTCACAGTTGATTTTCTAATAGTTTTACCAATTTTAACCCATAAGAATGATGTTTAATTGGTACTTGTGGATTCACTATGTATGGTATCCTAGTAAATACCTTTTAAGAAAACCATTATAGTTCAATATTTGAGAAAGCTTTATACGAAAAAGGTTGTTTGGTTGAATAGTGTTATGAAGAGTATCATTTGATTCCGAGATCCATGTTTCCCATCATTTTTCTAGAAGGGTATTTGAGAATAAATAGGATTGAGAATTCTTCTAAGCATAACCATTCATCCAAAGACTGATGGTCAACCTGAGCATAAAATTATGGTTTTGGAGGACATCTTACAAGCAAGTGTTTTTTATATTGGTGTTTAATGAGTGAAACATAAGGTAATCATTGATTAATCATATAATAATAGTTTTTGGACATCAATCCACATGTAACATTTTTTAGAGATTGTATGGAACGCCATTTTGGTCACCACTTTGTTGGATGGAGGTAGGTGAGTCAACACTTGTTGGGTTTAGTCTCATGTATGAGATATCTAAACTAGTTCAGTTGATCAGACATTAGTTGGTGACCGTAGATTGTAGGAATGAATCATGTGATTGACACCACAAATCACCTAAAGAATTTTAGTTTGGTCAACTTGTTTTATTTTAGGTGTTACCTCGGTTGGGGTGTTTCCAAGTCATGAAATGAAGAAATCTATCAACCATTTTTTGGGTCGTTTGAAAGAGTGTAAAGGGGCCTTCTTGGTGAACACTATTTAGCCTTTCCATTGTGGTATAGTTCCACGAAAGATGTGTTACACATGTATTTGCTACAAATATATGCTTCACACCCTTTCCATTTGATAGGAGTTGTAGACAAAATTCTTTTAATTGGAACATGCTTCGATCTGTATTAGATATGGGTGGTGGATGATAGTAAGAAAAATATTTAATGTTGGATCATCTAGTTGGTTTGAGTGTAGGGGCTGCATGGGTGAGTACAAGAGGAGACTAAGAAGATTAAGTTTGATATGAAAACATAGTGTCCATACATGTTCACAAATACCTGTCAAGGATTCTTGGAGTATCATGGGGATGAGGTATTTTATGGTTGGAGGAAGTAATATCCTTTCTTTTCCAGTTATGTGTCTATCTGTTTTTTTATTTCGAGCCTTTCTGGCCGCATCTTGTTCGGAGTTGGTGGGCCTGTGTTCAGGTAAATTACCTAAATTTTGGGGATTTATTCTATTTTGATATAATGAACTCTATGTATAAGTAGGTTATGTTTTTTGGGGGGTTCTTGGTATGTGAAGAAACTTTAATCGGGTTTTAGATAGTTAAAAGGAAAATGGGTTAAAAACACAGCTGTAGAACATTGTAATTTTGAGTAAACTAACTACACATCATATAATGTTTTGTGGGTTTTAATTAAATAAATCATAGAAATTGGGCTTTTTGGAAGATACCATTGAAACCATTTACAAGACATGTAACTTCATTAAACTCAGTATAAATTCATCACCTTCAGTTTTAAAATTTCAATGTGGATGAAATTCATTCGATTTTTTATAACATCTCAATTTTGGATCCTAGGGAATTCTCTAATTGATTTTGGGATGACAAAATCCCTTATATATATTATGTTTATGAGTGAAATCCCTCATATGTAGTGTGGGTTAGGTTTCTTTATCCTTTTCTTTTTCACCCACCCTGTGTAGTGAAATACATTGGCCAATTGTGTTGTTGGTTTTTACCATGATCAACATTGATCTAGGTACCTCCTTGTAATATTCCTCACCTTCTTAATCATGGGTGTCAGTTGAAGGAAGTTTTTGTTGGATTGTTTATATCTGGTAGGGAATCTAAATATAACCTTATGGTTTTATTTTTGTTCATGATTTTTCAATATCTTTATTCCACCCTTGTTGGATGCTCCCAAATTGATTAAATAAATTAATGTGTTTGTCACATAAATTACTTTGGTTTCTAATGGAATTGTATATCTAAATGGCTAAAAGTATATTTAGAATGACATGTGAACTCGGTAGATTTCATGTAATATAATCCATAAATTTTTTCAAATTTATTATTGATATTATTTATAATAAATTGTGAACTGAATTATTTATGGCATATGAATGAATAATGGTGATTCACATAATTAATCATTGTGATAAATTAAGTAGTGTTGTGATATCCATTACATATGACATGAATTGTGTTCCATGTCACCATTATTATATAATTGTATATTCCCAAGTAGTTGCACACAAATATGTTGTAATGACGGTACTAAGAGGGATTTGATTAGTCCCATGTGGTAATACTTATTGGGATTAAACCAAGAAATATTTTAAATATTATATGTATTTGAACTGAAACTATACTTATTTATATTGGGATTTGACCAGGATTTTTTTCTTGTGACTAAAAAATGTTTATATGGTTATTGTTAGCATGGTATTAAGACACTCTCAAAGATATTCTGTCATTATTGAAAATAAATTTTTTTACCCTGGTTACCTGGTTGTGGTTAGCATGGTTAAAGTACATGCTCCGAGATATTCTAGCACGGAGCTAATGGATGTTGTTGTGTTTATTTAATTGTCATGTTATTTAATACAACAATTTATTAATTTATTTCATATAGTTCTTATCAGAATCGGTTTGTTTAGAAATGGTTGTATCGCACTATTGAGTTATAATCACACCCTATTCGGGATACCATTTAGAACCCAAGCAGATTTTTTGGATGTAGATTTGGACAATGAAAAATGACATTAATTTTTATTTCTTGTATGATATTGGTGTTGAGTTTAGAGACGATACTAGAATGAGGATCAGGACCCTAGACTTTAATTATTTTATTGAGTCCGCTCGTATTTTTCATGCATTGTTCTATAATGACATTTAGTTACATTCCAGAGCACCATTACATTTTTCCTTCACTATTATTAGATTATTCAATTTTCCATTATCATTATCTTCCTCTGTGTCTATGATTTAGTATTATTTTTATTTTTATTATGATTTCTTCTACTTCTATAACACTCCGTACCCAGTGGTATAATCTCCCCACTATATATTTACACCTCACTTCTAGTCATTATCCTATGGAATACGGGGATGCATGATAGAGGTCCTGTAAGAAACCATTAATGGCCATGTGAGAGAGTGTCAGATTGAAGTACATTACATGAAAATTCATTCTAAATATATATTCCATATATAAAAAATTATTTGTTATCCATTTTATTTGAAATTAAAATGTATGATAATTTTTATACATATTCACGTGTATATATAATGATTCTATATAAATGTGTCTATGTGAGTCTTAAAAATAAATATATATTTCTGTGTATATTTAAATATATTCATATTAATATTAATATAGAATATATTTAAATAAATTTAGAAATATATATATATATATATTATAGAGACATGTATGTATAAATACACACAGACACAAACATATTTTGTATGTGTATTTAATAGTTATTATATAAATATAAATATAAGGAATAAATATATTAACAAAAAAATATGTATATATATATATATTATAATAATAATTTATAGTGGAAAAAACATAGAGATGTGGTATGGAATAAGTGTTCAGGAGTGGAGGTCAGAGGTTTAAATCTAGTTGGTTTGGATAGGTGTCATGGTGGGGTCACTAATAAAGGGTGTATGAGCACATATAAAGGTATTGGAGGTTAAAGAGGTAGGTTAGTTCTGATAAAGGATTTGATAGATTGCGGAAAATGATGGCACGGTGGGTACTAATCATTTATAATAATTATTAACACTGGTGAATGGAAGTTTGATCAGTATATTTTTTAACATTGACAATGTCGGAGTGTTTTTTCAACATAAAAAGACTGGTGAAACTAAGACACATTAATTAAACAATTAATGGTGCTAAAAATATACCTAATAAATACACCCCCTATCTGTGCTTTTTGTAGCACTAAGAAAATGATTTCCTTTTAAAGGAACTCATAATATTATCACATTTTTTACATTCACAAAATTTTTTAGTTTACAGATAAAGGGTGGATCTATAGTATTGTAAGTATTTAATTCATTTTTAAGAACTCTTACAAAATATTTTCCATGAGGCCTGATGTGATTCCTTACGATCCATTACCTATGGTTTTCTAGAATATAACATGTTTGTTTTCTTTACAACTAGGTGTTGCAACATCGTATTGTGTTGTGTTAATCATTTTTCGAGTATTGTGGCAATAGGAATATTGATTTTTCTATTTATTTAGAGTACTGGATATATATAAATGGATCTTGGTAAATCCTGAAAAAATGTTTATTCTATATACAAAATATTAAAATATGATTCAGATTTAAGAATAAAAATTATTTCAAAAAATATGATTTCTAATTTTAAATTATTAATATTTTATCCAAAATTAAAATTTTGATTATTTAATATCTATTATTACATTAAATTTATTCATTGAGTTTTATATTAAACACACATATATAATAATTATTTATACTAAAATTTCATTGGAAGTTAAAATTTAACATGATTTTATATATTATAAATCACGTGTGTGTATTGGTATGTTTAATTTTATAAACTTACACACACAATAAACAATTTAATCCCAATTTCAATTTTAAATTTATAGTTTTTTTCCAAAATTTAAAAAAATAAAAAATTTAAATACATTTTTTAAATGATAAATATTGATGAAAATTGTATTTATTCATATACATTATATATGAAAATAATATATATTTATATACGACTAGATTTAATGTTTCTGTATTAAAATGTAATAACATATAAAAATATGATTAAATAAAATTCATATTTATAGACGATTAATGATAAATTTTATTTTATAGATTATATATTATGATCTCAAATATTATTTTTTTATATTTAAAATATAATGTTATGCTTTCTAATATATAAAAATATTATACATTTAATAATTAATAATATGTTCAGTATAAACACACAGAAATATATATATATATATATATTTATTTAAATTAATTTAAATTTAGATTTTCAATTTAATATGCTATTTTATATATTCAATTTTATCTCCATATCTCTATTTATTTGTGTGTGTCCATATATATATATATATATTATAAAAAGTTAATAAAATTAAAATATCATAAATTTAACATTTTTCATTTATAAAAATTAGCACCGATAAAATATAATCTTAGGGGAACTAGTAAAGGTCACATTTTAAACTCCATTATTTTATATTATTGTAATCATAGTGCCTTTTGGTTTCACCAAATTCTGTTAATTGAATTCACATGTAAAAATGAACTTCGTACCACCATAGGTATAGTTCCTTATGATTAATTTTACAAGAAAACATTCTTGTGAAATTTATGGTGATCTTGGATTGGAAATTGGATAACAATCAGTAAATAGATGGTTTGGTAGACTATAAATAACACATAGGTGATCCACAATCTTATTAGAAAGACTTATTGTAAGGACCTGACCCTCATTGCCTGAAGCTGGTGCCTTATTTGATTACATAGGCATATAAACAAGGAATAAGAATATCAACGGACAAAGTTTTTTAATATTATTTGAAATAAGATATATACATAAGTTAAACATTACAACATGAAATGAAAAACAACATAGAATCTCCTTAGACAACTTCCATAACTCCTAGGTTATTTCATCATGTCATTCATAAAAAAATTATTAAATTCTTCAGAAAATGAAACATAAGAAATGGGTGAGCTCAAACACCCTGTAAGAGTAACCAATACAGTGGAAGATAACATAAACATTAGACTTGGTGAATAATTGAAAACACATGCCTTTAAAAATAAACTTGAACATAATATGGGAAAAAATATGAGCTGAGTAAATATTTCCAAAATATAACATAATCATTGGTAGTCTACTAGTCAAATAACTACATGAATGATCAATTCTATATTCATAATACGGGAATTAATATTTCATAACTACATAACTATATAGTAAAGGCCTCGTGCCAAGACCATAAATAATCATTTTTCCAAGGCCCTATTCCAAGACTGTAGTTTGTCTCATCAGACCTACCGATTCATTGGGGGGATATAGCGGTCCCCACCCAAAATTTTCTATGTCCTAAGAATAACTCATATGAAGGAGGATAAATATAAAAAAAATGTACATTCATATTGAAACTATTATATAAACTGTAAATAACTTTCCTCGAACATTAAACATAAATACTAACCATTCAGAGTAAATTGATGAATTGTTTTAAGAAAGTACATCCACAGACAAAATAATAAGAAATCATTAAATTAATTATGGTTGATGATACGAAGTAATATTAATTCCAATAATTCATAAATATCAAATAGAGTGTGTAAATATATTAAGATACTCATATAAAATCATCGAGTAATTCTTTAGATAAAAACCCTTTTACATTAAAAAGAAGTTTTATTTTGGAAAAATGTTACTATAATACCTAAAGTGAAGTAAGGCAGTATTTTCATAATAAAATGATATTTTTTATAAAGATAATGTTTTCCAAACACAAAACATAGTGTGCCCGTATTTCTCTATTCTTCCAAAATTCAATCATTTCATAAAATTACCAAAAATTTATCCCAACCATTTTTTGACGTGTAGAATCCCAAAATGAATTCCATTTTTCCAAAATAATTCTTTTATATGATTACTTTAATATTTAATTAAAATCAATATTTATTCAAAAAACAATCGTTTTAAAACATATATTTACTTATTCCAAAGCATAGTTATATCGTACATCCACTTGAATATTATTTTTAGATTATCAAAGGTAAAGTTGCTATTCATTAGTGTATATCACTATTTATAAGGGTATGTTACTATTAATAATGGTAGGTTACTATTAAAAAAAATTATGTTTTTCTTATCGGACTCCAAATAACTTACTAATCATTACCATGTATGTCAGATTTTCAAAATTCACATCAAAGAAGTGAAATACATATGTTAACATGTCACATAACACATAGCAGTTAATAATGTTGTGATTTCACGTGATTAAGACATATTTATAAGAGGGTAATTTCCATTAAAGAAATATTGGGTCATTACATTCTCCTCTCCTTACAAAAATTTCATCCTCAAAATTCCCAAAATTGTTACCTAAAAAGATCGAGATATGTCTTCAACATAAGCTCTTTAGGATCCCATGTTTCTTCCTCCATCTTATGGTTCCTCCAAAGAACCTTTACCAAGAGAGTCATCCAATTTCAAAATAATTTTTCTCTGGTATCAAGAATCTTAATAGGTTCTTCACAGTAAAATAGTTCGGGCTCATGTTCTATTTCTTCGTAGTTGAGTACACGTGTTAGGTCTGGAATATATTTACTTAACATTGATACATGGAACACATTATCAAATTTGTAGAGACTTTAAGGCATTTCCAAATGGTATGTTACAGTTCCAATTCGATCCAAAATTTCAAAAGGTCTGATGTACATGAGACTTAATTTTCTCTACTTACAGAATCGTTTAATACCCTTCCATGGATATACCTTTAAGAAAACATGATCTCCTTCTTGAAAATCCAAATCCTTCCTCCAGTTATCAGTATAGGTATTTTTCCTAATTTGAGCTGTTTTGATATGGGTTTGGATAATCTTCCCTTTTCCGTTGGTTTCTCAATACGTTTTCGGTCTACAATGTGTCTTTCACCAACATCATCCCAGATAGTGGGTGTATAACATCTCTTCCCATACAACGCTTCATATGGTGTCATCTGAATACTTGAATGGAATCTATTGTTATAAGAAAATTCTATGAGAAGGAAATATTGATCCCATATTCCTTGAAAGTCATGTGAATAGTACCACTACAAGTCTTACAAATTTTGAATAGTCTGTTCTGATTGTCTATTAGTTTGTGGGTGGTAGGAAGTGTTAAAATGAAGATCAGTATCGAGGGACATTTGAGTACGCTTCTAGAATTATGATTTAAAATGGGTATCATGATCAGAAACAATTGATAAGAGTACACCATGAATTCTCATAACTTCATTAATATACAATCATGCTAAATGTTAAAGTGGTAAATCTTCTCTTATAGCAAGAAAATATTTTGACTTTGTAAGACGGTCAACAATGACCCATATCACATCAATATTTTTTACAGATATTGGAAGTCCCATGACAATGGCCATCATAATATCATCCCATTTCCACATATGTATAGGATGGGGTAGCATGACTCCTCTATCTTGTTGTCTTCTAGCCTTCACCTATTGACAATCCAAACATCTCGACACATAATCAGCTATCTCCCCCTTCATGTTTTCCCACCAAAAATGATCCTTAGATACCTGTACATATTTTTTCTACCATGACATATAGTGAAATTAGAGCTATGAGCATCATCCAATAGTTCTCTCTTTAGTTCTATAATATCCGAAACACAAATCCTCTTTCCGAATTTTAAAATTCCACGTTCATGTGCGATATCAATAATCTTCCCATCATTTAAAAATTTAATTTTCTTTTGAAACACTGATCATTAGCCTGAAACCATTTTATCCTCTCCAAAAAGATGGTGTGGCTACCATTTGAAAAAAGTAGTGATTTGTTACCTTCCATGATAATTCGCATGTCTATATTTACTAGATCTATGAACATATGATCCCTTTCAACTCTCATATTTTTCAGAATTCCATGGTCCTTTCTACTCAAAGCATCAGCCACCCAATTTTCCTACCCTGGGAGGTAGTGTTTTATTCAATCAAAATCCTTGAGTATCTCAATCCCTCTCATTTGTCTCATGTTGATTTATTTCTCTGAGAAGATATATTTTAATCTCTTATTACTGTTATATATCTCAAAATTTTCTCCATAGAGGTAATGTCTCCAAATCATCAGAGTAATGATTGCCATTAATAACACAATATTAGGAGTTTCATAGTTTTGTTCATGAATTTTTAGCTACCTAGATGCATAAGCAATCACTCTATCATTTTGCATGTGGACAAAACCTAGTCATTTATTATATGCATCTCTAAAGACCAAAAATCCATCACTCCCTAGTGGTAGAGTCAATATTGGAGCATTCACTAATATTCTCTTCAATTCATTGAAACATTTCTATCATTACTATGTCCATTTGATTAGAAACCTTTTTCATGAATTCTTTTTCATTGGGTTTTGTAAACATGCAATATTTTGAACTAAACACCAATAATAACCTGCTAAACCAATAAAACTACATACCTCAGTTATGTCTGTTGGAGTAGGTCATTCTTGTATAGCCACATTCTTCAATGGATCTATATATAATCTATCCTTAGAGAAAATTTGGACTAGAAATGAAACTGATTAGATGCATAAATCACACATTCTATACTTCCCATATAATTTATTTCGTCGAAGTGTCTTAAAAATAGTTCACAAGTTATTTTCATGATCTTCATAGATTTTAGAGTATTCTTGGATATCATAAATAAACACCACTAAAAATTAATCAATATATTCCATTAAAACCATATTCATTAGAACCATGAATACAGATGGTGGATCAGTTATTGAAAAAGGCATTTCTGTAAATATGTAATGTCGGTACCTATTTTGAAATGTTGTTTTTAGAATGTCTTCCTTCCTCACAAGAAAACGATGATATCCAGATCGAAGATAAATCATTAAAAAAGATTGGGCTCCTTGAATTTGATCAAATAAATCATCAATTCATGGAAGAGGATACTTATTCTTTATTTTAAGAGCATTTATTTCCCTATAATCAAATCATAGCCTCATGGATCCATCTTTCTTCTTGAAAAAGAGGACAGGGGATCCCCCTGGAGAAACCCTAGGTCGAAGAAATAATTTATCACTCAATTACTATAGATTTTTCTATAGTTCCAAAAAATCCATAGTGTCTATTCTATAATGGGTCTTTGATATGAGCCTTCAACATTGAATTAAGTCAATGGAAAACTCAATTTCTCACTCTGGAGGATGTTCAGGTAAATTCTCTAGAAAGGATTCTACATATTATTGCACAATAGGTACATCCTCAATCTGTAAATTTGATCCTCACCCATATTTATTTCATTCACTTCCTACCAAATAATGTAATTTTATAGAGATACTAGGGGTGGATCATGATGTGAATCAAATGGAAAGGATTCTGCTCTAAAAATAAGGGATTATACCCCATTTTAAAAAATTATAATTTACATTTTCTTGAAATCTATCTTCACATAATAATTTTCAACCAATTCATACTGAGAATTATATAATAGTAAATCATTGGTATGATGAAAATTTTAGAAACAAAAGAAAATTTATGTGTCATAAGGGTGATTCATCAAAACGCCTTTGTTGCAATGATACATCTACTATGTGTTTTGACTGATAACTCCTTTATTAGATCAAATACGACATGTCTAATTTTCATGGAAATCTAGGAAGATATAAATTAATGTGATGATCCAGATTCAAATAAAGCATCGATACGTTTGATGAAAGGATCAATGTATCTACTACCACTTCATTAGGAACTTCAACCTCCATGGTTGTGACCGCATAAGATTGGTCTTTCTTTCTTGTCCTTCAATGGGGAATCCTTCTAAGATGCATAGGATATTCATGTGCATAATTTCCCATATCCCTAAAATTGTATCACAAAACATTGGTATCTTCTTTTCCCCCTTACAATCCTAAGATATGTTTCCTTTTCCTCATCACTTGTAACTGACTCCAATTCCCTTCAGGTAAGTCCCATGATTTTTCTTCTCACAAGTACAATAGGATGGAAAGTCAACTCTTCCCTTCTTCCCCGTTTCCTTATTTCCTTTACCAAAGTTCTCAGCAACCCTATTATTCTCTTTATTTCTATATAAGTCATAATAGAAAATTCATTTTCAATCTTGATATCACATGAGATTATATCTTCATAATAAGAGAAACATTGGGAGAGTAGATCCCATTAGAGGAATGGTTTTAAAACATCATATAATGGAACAATATTTATCCTTGGATTATGTATGTTTTCCAAACTATGTCTTTCCAATAATGTAAAGTCTTTTTTATACTTGACATCATTTTTATCCACTCTATTCCTTAGATTCGAGAATTTCCTCCCCATATCATCGCATTGTTCATGGGGGATGTATTTTTCTGGGAAGATTTCATTCAAATCCATCTATTCCATTTCTTCTCTTTCTTCCTCTACCAGTGTCTTTTGGATTAACGACCACCACTGATCTGTATCTCCCAAAAGAAGATAAACTGCATTGACAACCTTCTCTATTAAATTATATCCCAATGGAAGAAATATCATCTCTAAAGAATATATCCACTACTCTTCTACAAATGGGTTTGTATTCCCATTGAATGATGGAGGTTGTTATCTTATAAAGAAATCAAACATAGATCCTTCACCTAGTGGATCTGGATGCTCTATATGAATAAGGTTATAATTTATAACCCGAGTAAGTTGTCTAAGTATAGTTATGAGTTGCTCAACACCAGTCACAGCACCAGAGCTAGCATAATTATCTTGTATCGGAGGTAAATACCTATTGGGGACACATGCATTTGTGTGGTTTACATTCCTTCCACTTGGCGCCATCTCTAGATAATGGCATACACTAGATTAGGTTATGAATTAAAATATTAACTTAGAAAAATACTTAGCATAAATTGAAATCTTATACTTGGATAACCCTATAATCGCAAAAATGGATTCTTTAATGAAAATTTTACATTTAAATCCTTCATAATGGATTGTAAAGAAAATGTGAATTATCTTAAGAATATCTCCTAGGAGTGTCAATACCAAGAGTGCAGCAAGACCTGTTGTCTTGTACCAGGATACCTAGGGTCAATCCCAAAACACCTTGTGAGATCTTTTACTCTTAGGTACATCTATGCCAGAGCCACCACTACTTGTTTGAATCTAGAAAATGATGTATTTTCAAGAAAGATTCGCATAATATATTCATTACCAAAATACCAAGATGTTATTGTATGCTTGCCCTCAAATACTATCTTAGGAATTTGTTCCCTAATCTATGTTTTTGAAATATAGTTCCTAGTATTTCTACTGAACTTTTTATGATACCAATTGTAAGTACCCGAACCATGTTTCCTAGAGTCGATGACTTTTTTTATTACATTACCATATAAACAAGGAATAGGCATCCCGAAGGACTGAATAGTTTAGTATTATGGAAAAAAGATATATACATAAGTTCAGCAATATAACTTGAAAGGATAAAAAATATAGAAACTCCTTAGAAAACATCTATAACTCCTATGTTATTTTAGCATGTCATTTATAATAAAATACTTCATGTCCTAAGAAAATGAACCATAATAAAGGGGAGAGATCAAATGCTCAGTATGAGTAAGAAAGAAAACATAATATAACATAAACATTAGACATGGTGAATAATTGAAAGCACATTCCTTTAAAAATAAACTTGATCATATTATGGAAAAAATTTGAGCTGAGTAAATATTTCCATAATATAACACAATCACGGGTTTTATACTAGTCAAATAACCACATGAAACATCAATACTATATTAATAATGATAGAATGCCTAATCCATGAAAACAAAACCATATCGTCAAGGTCTCATTCCAAGATAATAAATAATCATTTTGTCACGGCCTTGTGTCAAGAACATAGTTTGTCTCATTAGACCTATAGATGCACCTAGTGGATAAAGCAGGCCCCACCTAAATCATTCATTGTCTAATGCATTCCTCATTTTATGAGGTTAAATATAAACAAAATATACATTCCAATTGAAACTATTACATGAAATGTAAATAACATTCCCTGAACATAAAGCATATACACTAACTATTCAGAGTAAATTGGTGAACGATTCTAAGATTGTACACCCAAAGATGAAATAATTATAAACCATTAAATTAAATATAGAATATTATAACATGTAATATAAATTCCAATAATAAATAATAATCAACAAGAGTGTTCAAATAGATGAAAATACTCTTATAAATTCTTCGATTAATTCTTGAGATAAAAATCATTTTTCTTTGAAAAGAAGAGTTCTTTTAGAAAAAAAAATTGTATGAAACTAGAAGTTATATAAAGTAATATTTTCATAATAAAATGAGTGATTTTATAAAGATAATTTTTCCCAAAACAGATTATAGTATTCCCTTGAAAATGTGAAATAATTTGAGAAATTCCCTTGAATCAGGATTGACTTTCGAAAACAATTTTGAAATATCCTTTGAAACATGTAACTATAAATAATATAATGAAAGATTATGGTCAGTATAAATATATAGAATAATCAAATAAAATTTATTAGTAGTAAAGATTAATAAATAGTACTTTCATTGTGGTAATTAGGCATCAAATTCACCCGAATATAAATGGATGTTCGGGTGGAAAACCCTTACTTTAAATCTGAACATGTTCCTCTCTTGAAATTAAGATCCTAGAATATGAAATTATACATATTAATAAATTATTTCAGAAACTATTTGGCATGAATTTATTTATCATAATATTCTTTAGTTCATTTATTTCTTTATTGATAAGTTATTATATTTATTTACGTCTTTCCCGGGTGTTTATTTTCATTATTTTCATAATCGGTTCACTTGTTTTTAAAAAAGGATGTTCTTTTGAAATGGTTGTAAATAACCAGAATTGAAATTATGTATTATTAATGAACATACATAATTATTCATGGTAATTTCTATCATTTGGTTACATGGAATGAGGATGAATCATTAGATGAAATAATAATTACATTCACATAGATTATTTAAGTGGTATTTTGATATTTAAGATCTAGTATGGTCATATAATTTAATAATATGTAAAAATATTGGATAATGAATATTAATTATGTTATAATAAATATATTATAGTATCTTTCCACCATTAAAATGGTTTTGTGACCAGTAATTAAAGATAAATTGACAAACGAAATGTCATCGTCCATGAAGGTTATAAATAAGAACCTAATGGATATTGATTTCGTTTTATAATAAAAGAGAGAGGGTAAAGATATTGATGATGTTTATTCTATTCACATGACATAATTCCTGTATATAGATGATACTAGATTTATCAAGGTAATTTGGAAAGAAGAGGTGGGGAGAGGATAACCAAATAAGATGAATTGAAATGAAACTAAATAAAAAAAGAAGGGGGTGTTTTACCTCTTAAAATAACGTTCTTGATCACATCCTTAATGGTAGGTATATTGGAATTATGGAAATAAAAAGAGCTTCTTGGACATGGGGATGGACTATAGAAGGTTATTTGGTTAGAACATTGAGGATCTTAAAGGATTAGAGGAGGGAAGGGAATAGGGAGTGAAAGGGGTTTTATAGAGGAGGAGAGGAGGGTTTTAATAATTGTTTAATCATTAGTTTATTAATTTCCAACAAGACAAGAAATTGTGATGATTCCATTAACATGAATAGTAATTAATTCATTTGAGTTAGAACCAAGTGGGATTACATCACTTATGCATTCAGAAATAGTGTATTTAACTGATAATTTTTATATGGGGTATTTTACCGTATTTCACTATTCATAAAAAATTCGAGTATTTTAGAAAAACACCCAAAGTTCACCTGAAATATTTTTTGGCATGTAGAATCCAAAAATCAAGTATATTTTTCAAAAAAAAATTTTCTAAATTTGATCAATTTAATATTTATTTAAAATCATAATTTATTCTAAAAACAACAGTTTTAAAATATTTATTTAATTATTCCAAAGCATAGTTATATAATACATCCACTTGAAGATTATTTATATTCTATCATATTTAAGGTTACTATTAATTAGGGTATATCACTATTCATAAGGGTATGTTACTGTATATAAGTGTTGGTTACTATTCACAAAAAAATTATGTTTTCCTTATCAAACTCCAAATAACTCACTGATCGCAACAATGTATGTCAGATTTTTGAAATTCACATCACCTAACTAACAATCATATGTTTATGGGTCATATAGAACATAATAGGTCATTATGTATTGATTTCATCTAATTAAGACATATTTATAAGAATGTAATTTCCAGTGAAGAAATATTGGGTTGTTACATTTATAGTCTAGAAAATTCATATGAAATATAAGGTTAGGATCTTGGGATTCAGTGGTGGGAGACTGATTACTTTTGAAGGTCTCACTTGACTAGGTAAGTGAAAATTATTTTACGATATATATTTCCCTATTTTTATCATATAATTTTATATATTTCATCAATTAAATGGGGTATTTTATCATTTTAATGGATTAAAATTGTTTTAGATTGTGTATGATGTCTTCCATGAAGCACAACTATAGAGGTGTGTTTATAGTCCCTCATACATGGTCGATTAAGGGTAGTAGATCATTAATGATAAAAAACATTCATGGGTCCTCTATATATAATTTAGGACTATAAAGAGAAGATCCTCCATGGGTATATTATTCCCCTCATAAGAGTAATTCAGTGGCATGGCTAAATCAACAAGAGATCTTGGGATATTGAGAGTTAGATGAGAGATACGATTCTCCATTTATAGGGGTGATTATAAATTTTCTGATGGAAAACAATTAAGGTGTATCTAATATAACAATTTTATATATTAAAACTTGATTATTTTCTAAATATGAGTATATTTGATTTCTATACCAATCAATGAACTTGATTATATAGTATACTATATATAAATCATAGGTGGAATTTAATAAATAAATAAATACTACTTCGTTATATATCATCAATAAGGATGGAAAAATAATATCCATATGGTTAAAAAATTTAAAAATATTTATTAAATACATGAAATTATCATGATGTGATGTTTTATGTCTTATGGGCCACGATCACTAATAAATACCATGGGCACAAACATTAATAGAATAAAAAATAATAATATTTGAAAAAATGTATTCATTTTGTAGAATAGATATAGGGAACAATGAGAGAAAACTAAACGAATAAAATGGTAGGATATATAATATAACTGTTATAATGGGAATTATATCCATTAAAAATATGATTATTGGATTAATAACTTGACTGTTAGAGTAGTAAATTAAACATTATCAGTGATTATTGAAATAATTTTATGAGTAACTATAGTTGATATTATTTAAAAATGTTAAAAATGAATATTTAAATAAATTAATAAGAAATTATCCTTTAATCACAAATATATTATAAGAATATAATTATTCTTCTTATATGGATCTCCTTCCACCAAATAGTTTACTTCAAATTTTCATGAAATAATTTTTAGGAGGTTATGTGGGTACCACCACAAACAAACTACCAAGAAAACAGATACTTAAAAATTCACAAAATGACAAGACATGATACCAAGGAGAAAAAGAATAAACCATACGAAAAAGGGATTATAGATGTCTAGAAATACCATCATTAAAATAAATTTATTTTTGATCCTATACTATTTAAACTATTGTGATTCAAATAGAGAAAATATTAGTTGATACATTTTAAGAAAAGGAATACGGGGTGAAAATTTCTAAGCATCATGCCTAAGTAAAAGAAACTAGAATTTTTAAATGAATTACCTTTATCTATGAAAGCCTCGTGTATTATATTTAAAATAAAAAAGTTTAATTTTCACCATTTATAGAGTGTTGTTAAAAAAATATATTAGAAAATATGAATTAAAATTTTGAAATGGGTTAGTGTTAATTTTTTTAAAAAAATTCTAAAATAGTGGAAGTTTTATGGGAATGGTAATATATGATATATTATGTAACAAACCGGCATGGGAAAACCTTGGACATCACCCAACCAAGTGCACCACTATATAAAATGGGCACACCTGATACCGACAGACTACAAACTAGTTCCTAAGAATCAAGAACATATTCTTGGGAATGATTTCACCCTCATACAATAAAAATAAAACCATAAATATGAATCCAATAGAGAGTCCAACATGGTATATCAATAAATTAGACATTCATGTTAGAATAATAAATTAATTTATGTAATGAAAAATTCAAATACCACTTAATTTATATGAACATAAAAATGTGAAAAGTTTGAGTGAAGTTACTATTATCATTCTAAAATATAAACAATTAATATAATAGAGCATCACTTTATAAATATATTGATGAAGTAGATACTATAAAGACCCAATGTTTAATCAATGTAAATTTTATTCTTATAATTATATCATATAATCCCATTAAATAACATCAAAATTAACTACTATGCCTTATTTGACCATTAAACATAAGTTTCTCAATTATGTGATTTGAATTTGTAAAACCAGTCATCTACAATTGTGATGAGTAAGTTATTTCGAGTTTGTTTAGACAAACATAATTTTTGATGAATTGTATCATACCCTTATGAATAGAAAATAGTTTTAGGAATATAAATGAATTTTAATAAATATAAAATCAGCCAAAAAATAGAAACATCACCCATGAATGTATTTATACAATTTAAACATCTTAAAAGTGAAAAAGCAATCATAGTCTAAGAATTGGTCTTTTGTATGTTGAAAATATTTTATTTAATCTTTTATGATAAATATAATAATTTAAAAAGTAAATTTATTGTAAAAATGTAATCATAAATTGTTACTTTATTTTATAATGGTTATAATACAATTTTATGAGAATTTGAATAATTATTCATGGTGTTATAAAACGAGTTATAGTTTTAATGTTGTTTCTGTGAAATAAATTATGAATTTATATAAAAGTTATATTAAAAGTATTTACAAAATTATTTTCCAAAAATGAAGTTCATTTTTTAATTATACATGTCGAAAAATAGTTGGAGTTAATTTTTTTGCTTTTTCCAAAATACATGATTTTTTCGTGAATAATAAAAATACCGTTATGAGTTTTTGATATGTTTAAGGACCTTAAAATGATTTAATATTTAAAATAAAATTATGTTAAAGTTTTTTATAGTAAAATAAGATATTAGGTGTCCTAGGTGGATAATACCATGGGTAAATAACATGGTAAAGCCCATGGTTATTCAAATAAACCACTAATGAGGTGTCCTTTGAAATAAAAAAAAAGTCACCCTCTTTTACTATAAATACCCACACATTCCTTCGTTTTATTTCATTACAAATATATAATACTATAATATAAGGTGTTTTACCCTCCATAGTATTCCTCCCAAGGAGTCCTCAAGCCCCCATGGTCCCAAACATCACTTTTTAGGAGTTACTCCCCAAGGTAAGGGAATCTGCCTCCCTTCCTTTTTCTTAAGGATTAATTTTTTGTTATTATTTTTCATTTCAATTAGATTTTGTTGGTATATTTAATTTAATATCCCCCTTACTGTACATATAATTTAATAATGAATATATTCCCCTTTTTTCTCTAATCAAAAAATTTTATGAAATTTTAAGCAACATAGTTAGGCTGTAGAATTTTCATAAGGGATCTCTCAACTTTTATTTTATTTTCATGTTCATTTCTCTTCTTTTTCGTTCCTCATGTCCAATCATCCAAATGTTTTTATGAATCCAGTACCTTAAATGTACTTTATTTTTTCATGATAAATTGAATAATTATTCATCATCTCTTCTTTCACTTTCTTTTATACTTAAAATGAAAACACCATCGGAGATGCGCTAATTTACGACATTCTAGGATGATGGGTTTTTAATTTCCATTATCATCTTCAATTATATTCATGAAGCCATTTTAATGGTTTAACAAGACCGTTATATATTTATTATCTATCCCTTATGGTTTTGGAATATTTTTCTACACTTGGTTTTGATTTATAAAGAAAAATGACTTCATTGTGTTAAAAAATAGCCAATTAACCCAAACAGTTATCATTAAATAATTTAAATAATAATTTATCTTCACACCAAGTAACCAAATGGATTTTAAAATCCTGTAAAATCCTTTATTTTTAATAATAAAAAATAACTAAAATTTTGAAAATCCATCCCCATTTTACATGATTCTCATAACATGAATATAAGTGAACTGACCATTAAAACCAAGGAAACAAACGGACCCAAACAATGAAATTTAACCTCATAACCAATAAAAAAGGTTATGAATGAACTAATAAATGTTATAATAAATCCTTTAAAGATATAATATGTTTTGGAATTATTTATTAATGAACCTAATTTGATTATTCTGATCGTTAATATCAAGTGGATAATACCATCAGACTTAAGGATATGGATCTACTCTATTTAACTTTTATTCATGAATGTCCTCTATGTTATGAACTTTTACGTATAAATAATAATGTTGGGGTAAGATTTCAAAACTTTTCTATACATCCCTCTTGATTTATAAAATATTTTAAATCACTTTCTTTCTCATTAATATCCCTTAAGTACAACTGATACCATGCTGATATTACATATAGGATTCTACCCGAACTGATTTTATTCCTTCAAGTTTCTCCATCATTCTTTTTACCCAAATTAAATTTTCCTTTATTTTTGGGTATAAATACTACATACTATTTATATAATATAAACTCATTTTTAAATATCCATCCCTTATTCCCATTCAAGGATATACCTATTTTTAAGTGAATCTTTATTTAATTCTTCCTGATAAGGAAACCTATTTTTTGGAATATACAGAATTCGTAACTAATTTATAATACAAATTATCTTCTATTTAAATCTGAAATTCTATTTATAAATCTTCCCTTTTATTTTTAAAACCTTACTGGTTTACTTCTGGTATTTTATAAAGGAATTTTCCCTTTTCTATTTTAATTACCCTATAGTTCCTTCCGTAAAACTCCTCAAAAGTGTTTTAATTATAAAATTTATGTTTTCACTTCTACTTGACATAACTCACCATGATACATTACTACATTCCCTTATAAATATATTTGTATATTTTGGTTCCATTATTTCATGGAAAATTTCATGATACCCCTTTTTTATCTTTGTGACATGATTATGTTACCCAATTCATTCCAGGGGCTACATTTATGTTTATGTAAGATTAATACTGTATGATTTTTTATATGGAAAACATATTAATGAAGATTAATATGGGTGTTCCCAGATAGCACTCCAATACATTGGGTATAGTTCAGTCTCATGAGATGTTATGTGTGACGATCATGGAGGTAAGCATTGGATTGGGCTACTATGTGGAACGATCTGGGTGGTTAGCCTTGACATGTTCATAAGTCATGTTTTATGTTGCTTTAACATTACTATGATTCCATGTCTATATGATCCCATTTTTTATATTTTATTATTCCATATGTTCCATGCCTTTATTATCATTATGTCATGCATTCTAACCCATGTTCTAAAGCCTTATTCTTATGTATAATCACTTACTGGTCTTTTTCGATCATCCCTTTGTTCATGTGTTCCCCATGTTATCGTAAGTAGATGTATGAGCACAATGAAAGTTAGTATCTCATTATAGAGTTTAAATAAAATGTTTTTTGCATGATTTTGTAAGTAGACATTGAAGATAGTTGACATTAAGATCCATGGTTTGTACTCAGATGTATAATTATGCTTAAAATCATGTAATGTTATATGTAAATGTTTAGGGTCTCTATAGTTGGTATCAGAAGATTGGATAGTTATTTTTTGTGATTAACAATCAATAAATTTAGTATTAATATTAAGGATGAGACTAATTCAAATAAAACACCAATCAATTTTGGTAATTATAGAGTAAGTGTTTTATCATGAAAATGCATCCATGTCTGTATACCAACAGGTAGAGGTGGATATGGAATAGATGTATCTAGGGAAAAAACAACAAAACAGATCTTTGAACTAAACTTCAATGGGAATGTGTATAGACAACAGGATTTGACACACTCTTGGTTCGACACACCCTGTGGATATGCTTTGGTAAATTCATGAACTTGGTACAAATCATTATTAATGGATTGAAAAAAAATCCGATATGAATATAAGTTAAGAAATATATCAAGGATCGACAATATTGAAACATATGGAATCACATGTTTTGATATACTTTTAACATACAAGTTTATCCTTCTATGTTCAGTTTTTCTTTTTTTACATTCTTATTTGATAAGTATTCAAACCCCCTAATTTTATTCTCTTTTTCGTAGTTGAAATATGGAAGGAGAATGATCAAAAACAACTATTCTCTCTCTTCCAGAAGATATACATGGAATGGTCGTCATAAAGTCATGCTTAGATGACATTAAATCCTTTTCAAATATCCATGTTACCTTCAATCAAATTTTGGATGCATCTAGTAACTTTATAATTTCATGATTCAATTAGGGATTATGTGTGGTCTATTGAGGAATATAGTGCTCTCAACTTTCTTACCATGCTAAGCGTGGGAATTACCATTAGGGTCTTTTGAAATTATACACATTACTTGAATATTATAAAGCCCTAAAAGATTTTATATATGTTTCAAAAGAGGGAGACCTCTGAGTAGCATATATATTTTAAATTATAGATTTCCGTCTTTGGGGAAATATGAATATGATTTACCAAAACCCTTTTTTAAAAAATTTTGAAGATGAATCCGTAAGTATTTTCTATAAAAAACTAGTTTAAGAAGATATTTTAAATTATATATAAGAAATACATTTTAATGACTTGTCGATTATTCTATTGATATAAACTTAGATGCCTGAGGTGTTCTTGGAAAAAAGAAGTATATGATTTTGAAAATATCCTAAGGTACCATTGTGATTCATGATCCCTTTCTACAATAAGGTGATGATAATATGAAATAATGAATACTTCTTTGAGGAAATAAAGGAAATGTACCTTAACCTATTTATGTATTAGAATGTAAAATGAAATTTCACGGGTGAAATTTCATAAGGTGGAAGAATATAATGACCCAATGTTTTCTGAATGTGAATTTTCCTCTTATAATTATATCATATAATCCATGAAATCACTAAAAAAATAATTACTATGTATTATATGACCATTAATCCTACGTTGGTCTCTTATGTGGTTTGAATTTTGAAAAAATATCATCAACTATTGTGATCAACATGTTATTTGATGTCTTCTTAGAAAAACATAATTTGTGATAAATAGTAACATACCCTTATGAATAGTAACATACCTGTATGAATTGTAATGAATATTAAATCGACCAATAAAATAGAAACTTCCCCCTTGATTGTATAAATATTATTTAGGTATCTTTAAAGTGAAAAAACAATCATAGTATAAGAATTTTTTTTTATAAATAAAAAACATTTCATTGACAATTTTATGATAAATTTACTAATTGAAAATGGAAATTTATTTTCATAAAATGTATTCATAAATTGTTTCATTATTTTCTTATAGTCATAAGAAACATTTATGGGACCTTGACTTATTTTTTATGGTGTTATGAAACAATTTATAGTTTTAATGTTGTTTTTGTTGAATAAATTAGGATTTTAAACAAAATAACATAAAAATTATTTAAAAAATCATTTTCGAAAAATGGAGTTCATTTATTAGTTCTAAAATTAAATAAATTGTTAGGGTTAATTTTTTGGGATTTTTTTAAATTACATGAATTTTTCGTGAATAGTAAAAATACAGTTTTGTGTTTTTGGTATGTTTAATGACATCATAATGATGTAAAAATTAAAATAAAATTCATGTATACTTGTGTATAGTAAGATAAAATATTATGTGTCACATTTTTCTAACACCATGGGAAAATAACATAGGCACTCTCATTGTTTTGCAAAAAAACCACTATTGTTGTGTCTTTTGAAATTAATAACAAACTATCCCACTTTTCCTATAAATACCCACTCATACCATCATTTTATTTCATTAAAAAGCAATAATCCTCAATAATCTGGTTGTTTTTCCTCCCTAGGAGTCCTCAAGCCCCCAATGTCCCAACCTTCATGTTTAAGGAGTTACTCTACAATGTAAGGGAATCTACCTCCATTATCATTTCTCAAGCATTCATTTTATATAATTTTTTTCAATAGAATTTTGTTGGGATATATCATATAATATCCCCATTACTGTCTATATTATGTAATAATTATGAGATACCCCTTTTTTATCCCATTAAAATATTTTATGAAATTTTAAGAGATGTTGTTAGGCTACCGAATTTTCATAAGGGATCTCTCAACATTTCTTTTTATTTTCAAGCTCATTTACTTTATTTTTCTTTATTCACCTCCTTTCATAAAAATGTTATAAAGACTTCGGTAGAATACATGTATTTTAATTTCTTCATGATAAATTAATAATTCTTCATCATCTCTCCGTTCATTTTTTTATACTAAAAATGAAAACACCATCCAATACTTAGTAATTTACCACATTCAAGGATGATGGGTTCCCAATTTCTGTTTACATCTTTAATTTTGGTCATTAAAACCTTTTCATGGTTGAAACAGACTATAATATATGTATTGTGTCTCATATATTGTTCTGGAATCACTTTTTTACTCACGTTTTTTTATTTATGAAGAAAAAAGAGTTCGTTGTGTTCCAAAACCGCCAATTAACCCAAATGTTTATCATTAAATAATTTATATAATGATTAATCTTCATACCAAGTAACCAAATAGAATTTAAAATCATATAACCACATGGATTTATACTAATTAAATATAACACAAATTCTTGAAAACCAACCCAAATTTACAAAATTCTCTGAACATGAATATAAGTGAACTGGTCATTAAAACTAAGGAAACAAACGAACCCAAACAGTGAAATTGAACCTCAAAACCAATATAAAAGGTTAGGATTGAACTCAAATTTGATGTACTAAATAATTTTCCTGTAGAATAGGTTCCTTAATTATTAATTAATGAACCAATTTTGATTATTCATGTCATTAATGTCAACTGAAGAATACCATCAGACTTAAGGTAATGGATCCTCTCTATTTTACTTTTATTCAAGAATGTCCTCTATGTTATTCCCTTTTACATATAAATCCTAATGCTAGGTAATGATTTCTAAACTTCCCCATACTTCCCTCACAATTTATAAAAGTTTATAAATACCTTTATTTCTCATTAATAACTCATATGTACAGTAGATACCATGCTGATATTCCGTAAGGGATTTTACCCGAACAACCTTTATTTCTTCAAGTTTCTCCATCTTTATATTATACCCAAATGAATTTGTCCTTTGTTTTTATGTACATATCTTACGTACTTTTTATATTTTCCAAACTCATATTTAATGATCCATCTCTCATTATTATTTGGGGATTTAGTTATTTTTAAGTGATTCCCTCTATAATTATTCTAGATAAGCAATCTTATTTTGAGGGGAAATCCTGAATTCTTACCCGATTTCATGTTCAATATATCATCTACCTTAATCCACCATTGTATTTATAAATTCATCCCTTTTATTATGAAAATACTTCTGGTTCACATTTGGTATTGTATAAGGGATTGTTACCTTTTCAATTTTAAATTCTCTATATTACATTCCTTACAACTTCTCCAAAATGTTATAATCCTAAAAATTATGTTTTCACTTATACATGAAAAAAATATTAATGATACTTTACTACATTAACTTATAAATTTAAATGTATATTTTAACTCATTTCATTCATGTACACTTTTATGATATCAACCTTTTGTAATTCATTATGACATGATTATGTTACCCAATTATATACATGGGTAACCCTTATGTTTATGTAATGTTAATTATGTATAATTATATTTGTGGAAAATTATTCATGAAAAGTAATATGGGTGCACCCATATTTCACTCCAATTAATTGGGTAACGATAAGTCTCATGAGATGTTATGTTCTATGGTCTTTGCGGTTAGCCTTGGCTTGTGCTACTATGTGAAATGAAATTAGAGGTCAGCCTTGACTCGTACTTAAGTCATGTTTTACATTTCTTCCACATTACTATGATTACATGTTTATATTATCCAATGTTTATATGTTATGATTCCATATGTCCCATTCGTTTGTTATCATTAATTCATGCCTTCAAACCCATGCTCTAATGCCTTATTCTTATGTATACTCTCTTACTGGGCTTTTTAGCTGATCCCTTTGTTCATGTGTTGCCTAGGTTATCCTATGCAGATGTATGAGAACAATGGAAGATATGTGATAATTATGGAGTTTAAATAAATTATTTTTTTATTTGATAATGTACCTTGTATTCCAAGACACTAGACTTTATGATCCTTGTCTTGTACTCTATTGTATAAGTATGCTTTAAATCATGTAATTTTATATGTAAAATTCTAGGGTTTATATAGATAAATCAAAGAAAATTAAAATAAGAAGACCTAGAATAATGTAAAATGAGTCATATTATCCAAAATTATAATATTCAAAAAATAAAATACAATCGAAAATAAATATGAAAGAATCTCCATGTGACCCATGATCACTAACACATCCCAACACATCCTTTGATGGATAAAGTGAATATCGAACAAAATGACAATAATTATAGGTGATATCCACATAGCCCCAATGGTCAACAATGTAATTCATGGATATAATAAATTTTTAGGGAATTTTTTCCTTTACTCAAACAACATTTAAGAAGAATATAATAAAATGACACAATGTGATACATGATACAAAATCAAATTAAAATCCAAGTGTATAATCAAAAAAAATATTTATAGAGATAATGAATGATAAAAAAGAAAAATTCAATAATACCATGGAAAATAAAACTCATGGAATATAGTAATCAATTAAAAAATAAAAAAGGCACCAATGAGGTACCACTCCCAAAAACAAGGATAAACTAATTCTACAAGCTCTAACTCTAGACATCCATGACCGCAACATCATGTGCTCCAAGGGAAATATTAGAAACCATCCCCTTACATGTATCGTGATAATAAATTTTTATATATGCACCAATGTTAATATACAAGTTTTATTTGTAAAACACAATAGGATAAAGCCAATAATTCAACCGAATTACAAAAAAAAATTAAGAAATTGGTTTTCATAGATTCTATTTAAAATAAAATATATGAAGAAAGTTGTCACGAACCAAATCTGGTCTTTGAAAATACTGACACCATGTCCAGACCATTACAAGTCTTTTATGGAATTCCCTATCCCTATGGTATGGCATATGTTTCATGGTTATCAATAAATTTTGTTTTCGAATGATTTTCCCAAGTATGAAAGCATAAAACATTAAATACAATCAATAATTGGAATCTGAAATTTTCATACCAAAGAATCCTTAACAAAAACCAGATATGAATATTTGGTTTAAAATAAATTACAAGAGTTCCAAACAAAAAATAAAAATTTCATCAAATTAGAAACAAAAACATTGTAAAACAAGGGCTCATCACCCCGATCTGTCTCCACAATAACTCACTATAGGAGGGGACTAACAACTCGAAACACCATCACCCGAGGTTTTTCCATTACCTATGTCAAAAATAATTAATTATACTTAAACACAAAGGGTTTAAGTAGTGTGTGATCCTAATCCCAATTAGATACCACCTAATTATTCCAAATATTATGTAGTGCAAGGTGAAAAAGCACGTTGTTTTAATATTTAAGGAAATGTGGCGATAATTTCCAAGGAATGAAAAATTCAATTGCAAACTGTTTTCAAATTAAAACATTAATAATGTTAACACATTTGAATAAAACATGTTAGCTACTGAAATGTGAATCCATACACACCCTTAGAGAATGGTAAATACTACAAATCCAATTATCACCAAAACCAAGAACACCCCTAGGCACTAGTTAGTCTCGATCCCTATGTACCTCATACCTTGGTGTAAAATATCCATGTCACAATAGTTTCCCATGAAAGGTCCACTAGTAGGAAACATACCCATAACCTATTGGTCCCCATGAATCATCCATATAGGTTTTTTAGAGTTTTCTCTATCCAAAATGCTATGTGAAACCGGGATAAAATCGCTCAGATAACTAGCGTACTGGTATATATCCTCCCACCTAGGTACTCAGGCTTCCCCCTTTGTTCTTAAACAATTTTATCATGATGAATACATCTTGTTTCATATAAAAATACATCTGTGGGTCACATAAAAAAAATACATTAGCTATAAACACTTTATAGAACTTAAAATACACAACAAAACATTTTGATTATCAATAAAAACAACTTCTCCAAATATCGCATTGTTTTGCACCCAAAACTCTTTGAAATCCCCACATTGAACACTATTTTTACACTTATAAGTCACCAAAAAAATAATGGAATCCCAATACCTTTCATGGAAACCAAAAAATAAGTTATATGGAAGCCCCATATGAACCATGAAGTGATATCTTTGTAAAACCTCCATTTTAAAAACAAGGCACTTAAAGTTCATATGCTTCAAAACCACCATTAAAAAAAATTACGACACAACAACCAAAAGAGATAAACATTCATAAAATGATTTTATGCCATAATCAATTTCAATAATATAATATCTGTAGTTATAAGGCATCCCCATATGAACCAATAATAGATTCCGATGAAAAAACCTTCAATATCAAATAAAAATGGAACTTAAACATCTTTTTCATTACAAATACCACTAATACCAATTTTTGCACCAATAATAAAATGATATAAACATGAAAATATTATAAACATAGAAATATAATTCACAATTATTGAATACACATAGAATCACCTACCAAAATTTTAAAACATTGAAACCTTTGTGTGAAAATTTAATCACACCACCGCTACACCTCATGGAAGGTAGATCGAGCCTAAACTCAAAATATTGTACCAAGAAAACCAAAATTTAAACCCTTTTTTCAAAACCCTACCCTGTGGTAATTTGGTAATTAAAGGAAATTAGAAGAAACATAATTATAAGTCGAGGAACTAAGAGGTGGAAACACTTACTTGTGATTGTATGAAGTTCATTCACCAAATCCCCCTTCAAAATGGAGTTCCAATGAAGGTTTGAGAGGTTTGAAGGATTCCATGGTTGTTAGGTATTAAGTGGAGAAGAAATGGTTCAATTAGGATAAATAATAGGATGGAAAATAAGGTATTTAACTCATTCTTAAGGAAGTGGACATGAGCACACGGTTTGTGTGCAAGATTTAAAAAACTGTGCACCCAAACCATGGACCCCCCCTTTCTCCCCCCAAAACATCTACAAATTCCATAAAAATTTGTGGTGTCTTATGGGAGACATAGGGGTGATGATATTATAAAATTATAAGTAATGGCCTAGCATATCGCATAATCATGATATTGTCTTCTTTCAGCCCAGCCCACTCGGTTTTGTTTTCCCTGGGTTTTGGCCCTTAGACACCCCCTAGAAAAGCCCCCACGATGGGAGAGGTATCCACACCACCTTATAAAGGGGTGCTTCATGCTCCTCCTCCATTGATGTGGTATATCCATAATCCACCCCCCTTAAAAAGTCCTGACGTCCTTGTTGGAACATCAAATGGACACTGGCTCTAATACCATTTGTAATGGCCCAGGCCAGCCCACGATCATGATATTGTCCGCTTTGGGACTAGCTCGCACAGTTTTGTTTTACCGGGGTTTTTTCCCTCAAACACCCCCAGGAAAAATCCCCATGATGGGAGAAGAATATACGCCACATTATAATGGTGTGTTTCATGCTTCTCCTCCTTTGATATGGGATAGCCATAATTATGAACATGGGTTTGACAATTCTCCCAACCATGAAAACATTCTTTCCTAGAAAGTCGAATAGAGGCTTGATCAGAAAACAAGAATGGGTACTCATCCAAAACCAATGAAATACAATCCCATGTGTCTTGTGTATCACTACCCTACTTCCAACGAACCTTGAATAGCGGAATAGACATCCCTTGAATCACCTTCTCTTGGGAGTCCACTATTTGCACTGGCTGCTCAAAAAACTGACAAGTTAGGCTCTATCTCTTGTTCTTCCTAACTCAACACATGGGATGGATCTGAGATTTATTTATTAAACTAGGAGATAGAGACGTTTTCATGGATGGATGTCAACTGAGAAGGTAAGGCCAATATATAATCCACCTTACCAATATGATTGGTGATCTCAAAAGGGCCGACATATCCTGACGTCATCTTCCCTTGCTTCTCCAATTGATGATGGCACAGATGAGTGGCCACATTAAAGAATAAAAATTCACCCACAATAAGCTCTAGGTCTCAATGCCTCTGGTAATATTAAGATTTATGATGACTATGAGCTATTAAAAAGCATTGTCTGATCAATTTGACCTTCTCAAAATTCCCCTACACAAGGCTCGCCTGCAATAGTGAAGTCTCACCTACCATTGCTCAACATAGGGGAGACCAACCTGGATGACCACAGAGCTCCACAAAAGGGGCCATTTGAATATATTATTGGTAACTATTATTACAAGAATATTAAACCAATCCCAAATGGAAATCCCAAGAACCTCCATAGTCCAAAACACATGCACATAGCATGTCCTCCAGAATCTTTTCACTTATTCTATCTGACCATCTGTTTGAGGATGGTATGCCATGCTCATACTGATCTGTGACCTCAAGGCCTTCTATAGGCCTTCACAAAACCAATAAGTGAAATGGGGGTCTCTATTTGAGACATCTGTTGATGGCACGACATGGAGTCTCACCACCATCTAAAGATACAAACAGTCCAACTCATCCACATTAGTTGTATCTTTGATCAAGATAAAGTGGGATGATTTGGTTAGTCGGTCGATCACCACCCAAATGAAATTATTTCCCTGAGTCATATGCGGAAAACCAAAAATGAATTCCATGGAAACCTCATCCCACTTCCAGGTTGGAATGGGTAGTTGTTGGACAAAACCGAAGGGCCTTTGGTGCTCCGCCTTCACCTGATGAAAATTGAAGCATCTCGACACAAAGTCTTCTATGTCGCGTTGCAGACCAGGTCATGCGAAGTATCATCCCACATCATAATGAATCTTATTTTCACCATTATATATATCCTACTATGAGTGGTGGCTATCCCCCATCATGGCCTTCCTTAGAGATGGTGGCCCAACTGAGCGGCCCTTGACGCATAAGATTCTCTCTTGAGATGACGACCAATCATGGGACATCTCCCTACCATGAATGAACTTCCACGATCACTGATAAATCTCATCACTAGGCTATTCTTTCTAAATCAACTATAATAGGGAAGGATTCATCTGAAAGATTGCCTAGGATGTACTTTCACTGCACTCCATGGTCTCCACATGCATCTAAGAAAAAAGGCCCGTCAGTGTCCACTCGTCACTGGAATTCCTCAAGGATTGAAATGGTACATTTTTTCTAACGAAATCAACCACTACATTTCCCTTCATGGAGTATAACAATGTCGATGTCAAACCCCTGAAAGTACTCTATTCAATATTGTTGCTTCATATTGAGGTCCTTTTGTGAAATGATATAGGCCATGATTTTTTTATAAGAATAGACCATAAACTTATCCATAAAGAGGTAGTGACATAAGGTATTAAATGAATGCATCACGGCTTCCAACTCCTAGTCTTGGTTCAAGATATTATTTTCGTGTGGTCAGAGTTGGCGAGATCCATACACCACCATGTGATCATTTGACATAATCTTGCACCCAGGACCCATATTGATGTGTCACAATAGACCACAAACCCGTTCCATGCCTCATGAAAAATAAGTATGGGGTGGTATTCAACCGTCGCTTCATCTCCTCAAAGGATGACTAACAATCTGGGGCCCAAACAAACATCACCCATTTTTGCATGAGTATGGTCCTCGATGAAGCAAGATGAGAGAAATCCCAAACCAATCGCATGTAATAACAATCCAGGCCAAAGAAACTTTTGAACACGAAAAAATTCTTCAGTTACTCCCATGACATAACCGAACTGATCTTATTAGGATCCACTAAAACAACCAACTCTAAGATCATATGCCCCCAAAATTTCACCTCCCTAATCCAGAATGTTCACTTTGACAACATTACATAGCGGTGATTATCCTGCAAGGTTCCCAAAACGATCCTCAAGTGATGTTCGTGTTCTTACTTATAACTATAATATAATATAATGTCACCCACAAACACCCAAATCAAGGTATAAAGATACCAATGGGACACCATGTTCATGAGTTCCAAAAAGACCACTGGAGCATTGTTCAATCTGATTGGTATGAAAAAAATACTCAAAGTGGTTGTACCTACTTCGGAAGGTTTTCATCAAGATATCTTCCTCTTTCACCATGAGTTGATGGTATCCCAAACACCTGTCTATTTTTTAGAAACAATATTCCACCTTTAACTAATCGAACAAATAATATCTTCTGGGAAAATGGTATTTTTTTGTAATAGTTACATTATTCAGATTTAGGTAGTCAATGTACAACTAGAGGGATCTGTCTGCCTTTTTCACGAACCACATAAGAGTGTCCCAAGCAGAGATGCTCGGGAAAATAAATCATTTGGATTCTAAATCTTCTAGATATATCTTTAATTACATCATCTTGGTAGGGTCCATATGATATGAGGGAAGTGGTAGCTGCTATGTTCCTAGCATCAAATCAATCGATATCTCTACATCACATACTAGGGGAAAACCAAAAAATTGATTCCAAAATACCTCTGGAAACTCATTCACTTCATGAGGTAGTGCATTTTCATGGGAAAGTCCATTTTACTCTAGCACTAGTGGCAATAACTAGAAGATATTAATTCCAAAATCTATGAGTGGAAGTCATGTGTGACTCAACCGAGGATCCCATTCTCGATGATAAACCTAATGACTCCCATCAGGTTCCATGAAAATCACTCACCACCTATAGCAATTGATGTGTGCCTGGAAGTGTACTACCAAATCCATGCCCATTATCACATCAAAAACATCAATATCTGAGACCAAGAGTTCCCACTCCATCTCAATCTCTAACATAGGGAGTGCACATGAAGGGAACCTAAGACATTGCCCATTCTTTTTTCCCAGCGGAATTACAACCTCCATCGCAAAAGAAAGAAAATGAGTAGGAAAATTCTATGTTTCCACAATACAGGAAGAGATTAATGAAACATAAGAACCAATATCAAAAAAATGTAGTAGCTATAGAAGATGAAATAGAAATGGTACCTCGAACTATCGATAGTCTCTCCTCTGATCCTACCAGTGAATGATCAACTTCTTGAAAATGTCTGGTCTCTGCCTGTGAATGAACACATGTCTATGGTTGTGCCTTGAACTGGCTCTATCCAAAGGCAGACATATAACTTCCACCATAGCCACCAAAAATAGATCCCATGGTCCTCAATATCTATGACTAAGCTGGCACTTTCTTTGAGTCCACTGATCCTGCCCCACTCAGATGTGGTTGTGCCACCCCAAAAAAGCACTTAAATATTCCATATAACTCCACAGTGATAACATTCCTTCTGAGGGAAGTGGAATTATGGTTGGATGTCTCATGGCCTTCTACATTGGGTCCATTTTAAGGACCTCACATCATAATCCATATAGAAAAACTGCCTGGAGGAGTGGCCTGAACTACCAAAATCCCTTCTTTCACTCCTCTTCTCCCTTTCTTTTCTTCTCCAAAGAGTTTCCACTTCCCACTACTAATACAGTTCCAGAAAAACCAGCCCTTCCATTATTGTATATTTCCTCCGTACATACCGGGTCAATGACCTGAGCATAGGTTCTCATCTTGAACAAGAAAATATTGGATTATATCTCTGGTCTCAAGTCTTTCCCAAACCTCTAGACATTCTCTTGTTCATTTGAGTTTATTTCAGGTGGATACCAAACCAGCTCAGTGAAATGGTTCGAATACACTATCACATAATGATTCCCCTAAACAAGGTTTATGTACTCTCATGATATAGCATAAGACAATTTTTCTATGCAGTAATTGTCATTAAAGATGGACTTGGAATCTTTCCAACTCATCTGATCATTTTTCCTAGTCTAAAGTGCGGACTACCACCACTTATGGATAGGACCTTCCAACATAAAAGAGGAAAACTTCACCCTGAACTCCTCATGTTTTTCCATGAACTCAAACATGTTATTGATCTTCTCGAGCCATTCCTTGACTTCATGGGGTTCTATGCTACCCTGAAAAGTAAGAGTCTTGTTTTTTAGTAACTCATGTGCTTAATCTTTTCTAGGAATCACCTCTTCTACCCTAAAAAAGGTAAAAGGATCCAGTCCCTATCCAAGATCTTATATAACCCATACTAGAGCCTCTACTAGCCTATGATCAATCGGTGTGGTAGAACTCTCTTCGTCTTCCTCGCGTGGGAGAATGAGAGATTTTCGGGGAGGCATGTTGCTACAAAATGAAATAATCACAAAAAAATAGTCAATACCAAAATTATGAAATTTTTTATAAAATACACCATATATAAATATTCTAACCAAATTATTTTAATAAAAGAAACAACAACTCCACCCCCTCCTGATGTCCATGTGTGGTTTGCAGCCCACACGTCTCACCTGGAAGTTAAAACAATAAGATAATTCCAACGTTCCCTTGTGACACAAGGTATTCCAAGAGAGGTGTGGGCCAGGAACCCTACTCATAACCAAACCCCAATTCTTAGATATTCCTAGATACTGTCTAACCCGACTTATCCCAAAATAGTAATTTAACCAAAAAACATCGGCCACTTCTAATACCATTTTTTCACAAGCCGGATCTGGACCCCACTAATACCAACACCAAATCAAGCCCATGACATGAAAAAAAGGGTGTCTCATATATCCACATGTTGTCTAAAGTGTTTGGGTATCAATAAATTTGTGTTGGGAATGATTTACCCGAGTATGAAAGCATAAAACATTAAATACAATCAATAATTTGAATTTGAAATATTCATGCAAAACACATCTTACCAGATACGATATCTAAATATATGGTTTTAAATAATGTAAAAGATGTAAAATAATAAATAAAAGAATCAAAATATCTTCCACAAATACTCCACACGATAAGGGGTATTCACCCCCGATCCGTCTCTACAACACCGCACCATAGGAAGGGACTAACAACCCGGACCGCCTTCACCCTAGGATTTTCCTTTAACTGTGTCAATAATAATCAAGTCTGATTACACCAAATGGGTGTATGTAAGGTGTGATCCTAATCCCAATAGTTTACCACCTAAATATTCCATATATTATGCAATAAAAGTTGAAAAATCATGCAATTTAAGATGTAAGGAAAAGCGATGACAAATTCCAAGAAATGCAACTTTTAATTGTTAACAGTTTTCGAAATAAAACATTCATAATTTTAAAACATTTGAATAATAAATTTTAAATACTTTTATGTACATCCAAACACACCCTAATAGAAGTTTAAATTCCTCAAATCCAATGATCACCAAAACTGGGAACACCACTAGGCACTAGTTAGTCTTGGGCCCTATGTACCTCGTACCTCAGTGTAAATTATCCATGTCACAATCCTTTTCCATGCACGATCCACTAGTAGGAACATAACCATAACCAATTTGTCCGCAATGATCATCTATATAGTTTAGTTTTAGTTGTCATTATCCAAAATTATAAGTAAAACTGGGATAAAACCGCATCAGATCACTAGTGTACTAGTACATATCTTCCAACCTAGGTACCTAGGCTTCTCCCTTTGTGCTCAAACACTTTTATCATGATACATACATCCCTTTACATATAAAAACACCACTAATGATCACATAAGGACAATATAGTATCTATACAGACATTATACCACATAAAACAGAAAACAAAACATTTTGATTTTCAATGAAACATCTTCTCAAAATCTCACAGAGATTTTCCCCCAAACCTCCTTGAAATCAAAACTTTTCACACTATGTGAAAACTTATAAGTCACCCAAACAAAAATGGAATCCAAATAACATTCAATGGAACCAAGAAACCATTTATATGGGATCCACATAATATCCAAAAAGATATATCATCGTAAAACTTCCATTATCACACAAACATTGCACTTAAAGTTCATATGCTTCACAAACACCATTAAAACAAATTTTTGCAGCAACATCAAAATGAGATAAACATTAAGAAAATTATTTAAATCCCAAATACATTTCAATAATAACAACTACATAGTTATATTAAATCTCCAAATGAACCAATAAAATATTTCAATGAAAACCCCAATTTCACATAAAAATGGAACATAAACTTCATTTTCTTTACAAATACCACTAAAACCAATTTTTTCACCAATAATAAAATGATAAAAACATGAAAATATTATAAACACCGCAATATAAATCATAGGGATTTCATACAAATGGAATCACCTACCAAAATTTTTAAACCTTTGAATCTTTTGTGAAAAAAATAAATTGGAGCATCGTCGCACCGCAAGGAAGGTAGATCGAGCCTAAAATCAACATATTTGACAAATAAAACCCAAATATAAATCCTAGGATCTAAACCCTACCCTCTGTTCATTTGGGACTTCAAGTAAATTGGATAAAATTTCATGAAATGTGGAGTAACTAAGAGGGATAAACTCTTACTTGATATTGTGTGAAGTTCCTCCAGCAAACCCGCCTTCAAAATGGAGTTCAAATGAGGGTTTGAGAGGCTTTGAGGGATAATAATACTGTTAGGATTCAAGTGGGGAAGAAATGGGTAAATTAGGATAAATACTAGGAGGTTAAAGAATTTATTAAATCATTTTTAATGAGCTGGACATGGGTACACCGTTTGTGTGCACAGTTTGGAAAACTGTGTACTGAAACTGTTCACCCTTATCCCACCCAAACATCTCAAAATGAAACAAATATTTATGGGGGAATAGGTGGGACCATGGGGTGATTTTAAGGTAAAAATAAAGAAATATAAGTACCTTTAATTAAGAAATTTGGTTCAAAAAATATGAAAAACAGTGATCAATATATAAATATATCAATAACTTAGTTAACCAAATCTCACACAAATGTCACACGTGGAATGAACCAACACACACGTACATAACACCAACCAATTAAACCAATATGTCAAAAAAACTTCTAAATATTCCAACTCATGAGTGTTATTCATCCCTCATATCTCATGTCATTTCATAGTGGAACATTCAAATGTGTGAATGGTTTTGAATTGTGATTATATGTAACCAACCTGAACCTTTTTATATAAATATAAACATAAAACTGATAAGTTCATTCCATGTTTTTGTATTCAAAACATTTATTTTAAAGGAACAATTAATTTAATCATTAAATCAAACACATAATTAGTGTCACTCAGATTTCATGATTTTAAAACAATCAAATAAAGAGAAATTCTGTATAGTGATTTTATAAGAGTTTTCCAACTGAAATTAGAATAAATTTATTTTTAAAATAGTGACCCTTTATATTCATGAAAAAATTGTTCAATGGAGGTGAAGCTACCTACCTTGAACATAGTTTAAAATATGTAAATGATAAATTTAATTTAGTATTTTGTTCTGAGAAACTCACATTTTATTTCTAGGTTAAACGCTCCAGGAATAAAATAGAGTAGGATTTTGGAGGAATGGAATCTCCAAAATCTACCAAAGGAACACCATGTTCTAGATTCAGATACACAATTGAACGAATCATTGTTTTTGGGGGGACTATATAAAAACCTAATTTTTATAAAAATGTAATTAATTACATGATTTGGAATCATTTTTCTGAAAACTTTTTTCATGCCACCAAAATTGGAAATGTAGAAAAATAAAAATGGTATATTTACCAAACTGTTAACCCAAATCATGTTCTAATCATGCACCTCTATATATGTTCCCTTTCCACCTCGAATAGTTAAATGGGGAATATGCTTGGCTTCTTTTAACAACGTGTTCATCTGCACCCTTAAATTCATTTCTAATACCTAATGAAATTATTAAAACATTTCATGAAACTAAACTCAAATATTCTTTCACTTATTAATTCACAATAAAAAAATGTAATAACACAAACCGCGGGTCTTTCATTCTCCCAATAGTTAGGATTTAATCCTAGGAAATTAAAAGGATTGTAGTTTCTATACATAAGGTTAATCTATTATCCCAAATTAATAATATTTCACCCATACCATTCCTTAAAGATTCATCAACGGTAGCATAATAGTCATAACTATGGTACTTGTTGACCTATCATGATCTTATCATGTCCATCCTATGATATGAAATACAATAAAAATTGATTCAAAAAATTGGATCAATAGTGACTAGAAAACCACCAATACATAATCAAAATTTGAGTTACATATAGATTGTTAGGAGGTAAATAAACAAAATAAACTTTATTGAATTAGGAATTCAATACTACACAAAAAACAAACCCATTATGATAGACAATAATGTATAATGGTTTGAGATACTAAGGATCTGATAACTCAATCTTACCAAAAAAACATTGAAATAATCTGTATACCCATAAAAATAAATTACCACCTTAATAATCCGAAATACTAAAATAAACAGATTATATAAAATACAATATGTGACATTAAACACATATTTTAGATTAATATAAACCACCCCAAGAAATTATGATATATATACATTTAAGTAAAATAATTCTCTTCAATATATTACATTACACACATGATTTAGTTTATATTTTGTTAAATGTAGTAGTTATTTTATCATTTTATTTCACATGACACTAATCTTAGAATTCATGAAATGCAACACTGTGTTTAGATGAAAGTGACATATCATTAAAGTATAATTATTTAAGGTAATAGTTATCGCCTATCCAACAACCATTTTATGGCCTTATTCCGACCTTATCTTTTATAGGTACTATAATAACTCCATTTGGATTAGATTTTATTATAAAAACATGGGTATGATTGAATCTCTTCAGTAACACACAAGTGTGTCACTAACCTCATTTATAAATGGCCACACCCAATCCTCTCTTCTTCACACCATAAAACCTATTTGGATTTTCAATTACCAGACCAAATAACATACCAACTTCCCTCCCATCATTCTATATGCCTTATTTGGGGTTTAAATCCTACTTATAGACTCTTTTTGTACAATCCTAAGGAGGACACCCAAAGAAGAGGTAACATTCTTCAATAAGTGTTTTTATTTAATTTATTTCTCCACCTCATTCATTGATTATAAAAACATTCTGATATAATAACCATATTATATTACATATAATGAGATGTTTTTATTTTATGTTAATGACTTACAACCATCTCCACTTCCATCAAATGGGTTACAAAATCACCCTTCGTGTGTATGGAAGACTACCACCTCACATACTTATGTCAATAGTTCATTAATTACCACCTTTCATGGTTAGGTATGACAATGGATCTAAATTATATATATTATATTCAAAAATTATATATACCTATTTATTAATTAAATCATATATATGTATATATGTATACATTCCATTTCATCATGGATACGATAACATCGCTCATGTGTACGGTGGATTACCGCCTCACAAATTGCTGTGAGTCGTCTTTCATTAATGCTTTACATGGAATGTCATATGGATATAGCCAATAAATATTAGTGATATAAATTAAATAAATATAATATTCATAAAATATCTATCATTAATAAATATTTTATTCTTTATTAAATTTTCCCTAAATTTACGATGATAACATCATTCACGTATCTGTGGACTACCACATTCACGAAGCGATTTGACTCACTTTTCATAACCACTCAACAAATGTGATATATATACATATATTTAATTAAATAATATGTTATATATAATATTTTTTTATTTTTTGAAATATAACATATTACTAACCTTATTTCCATAATGATCATTGAAAAATGGAAAGGTTACTCATGCGTGCAAACTTCTCCCATCTCCATGATCACAAATTTCTTAATTTTTCATAACCATATTTCATGAATGGTAATAAAAGTGTAATTGATTTATAAATATGATTATTATTTCATGAATATTATTCCATATGTTATGAAACTATATAATATTCACAAGAACCGAAACATCAATGAAAAATAATGAATGAGAAAACCAGCTAGTTAACACTAGAAACAATGAAAATAATGAAACATTATTAAGGAACATGATATGATATTTTATGAAACAATATTATATGATATTATAAATTTTAATATGGTTTTTATCTAATTTAATAACTCATCTAAAACTAAAATAAAATTTGTTAAATCACACTTGACCAAAAGGAAGCATAAGGTAATGGATTTCTTAACTAAATTTTTGTTCATTTGTAGAAACTTAAACATTATTTATTATGTCATTATAAGATTATATTTATAATGACTTTTTCTTATCTTATATTTTATATGTTTATTTTTATTTGAATCGCATAATTAACTCATTGATTAATTCTAACTTAAACATTATGATCATTGCAATGGTTTATTTCACAATCTCATTCTAATCGAGATTGTGTGTTCTCCAATTAGAGATAACGAAAATTGTTTGACCATTCCATAATAAACCCAAATATTTTATTATATTCTTTTTATTAATGTTATTTTCATATAATAGTACCATTTTTATTTCATTCATTCGTAAATTAATTCAGAAAACGTTTTGAGAAAATCCGACATCATTTCACTCTACAATTGGAAATATATTTTTTTAAACCATTTTTTATAAAAATATTTTCAATAATGTTTTTAAACATTTCAAAATGATTTTTTACAAAACAAATTCAACCAATATTATTCATTAGAAAAAATATTTAAAATAATCTTATGTGGTTTTCATAGAAATTAATAATTGTATTTCACCAAAAATGTGAAATGAATTATCATCTCATTTTCTGAAGAAAGTACTTTAATATAATTTTATAATGAATATAGAATATTCACATTAACTTGTATAGAAAGTAAGTAATGAACCATAATTATGAATTTCATTTAATTGAATATCCTTTTTTACTCTGAAAGGATATTTTTTAAAAAAATATTTTAAAATTTGATATTCAAATAAAATTATTTTCAAAATGTTTTTCAAAATGAAAATGATATTTTTCATCAAAAATATGTTTATATATATATTTATGGTATTTAAATTCATAATTGGCTAAATAACATTATTGTTAATCAAATAGGTATATTTTATTGAATCCATATTTATTTTTATCTGTATGGTTTATGGTTCTTTTGACCTAGGATGGTATTGAATTTCACTTCTTTGATTCAATGTCGTATTCATTAACATTAAATTAAAATATTAAATTTCATATGGTAATTTTAAATTAAATTTAAAAAAAATATACTTATAATAAACATGGATAACATTATTTCCTAAACCATAAACAAATTTTTCAGATGGTGTGTACTTTGATAGTTATTTGATTAAATGTGTAAATATTTAATAATTAATATCTAATAATCAATATAGATAATTTTTTATAAGGACCAATGATTCATGAATTAAATATATTTTTATGTATATGAGGAATATTTTAGATGAGTATTGGTGGGTAAATCTTGGACATTATATAGCCCAATGATGCATTAACAGGTCTCTTAACACAAATTAGTTGGCCAAAACTACTGAGGTTTCTCTTAGTAGATTTAACTATTTAGTTGATAAATATTAACATTAACGGTTTTCATGAGCATGAGACATGATTCCCAATGATGAATCACAACAATTATTGAGAATTTAGTGATTTTTATAATCCATTGGATTTTCTCAATGGTATTTTCTATGGAATCCTTTCATTCTATGTTTATTGATTAAATGAAATCTGTTATCATTTATTAACCTTGACATATGGATTATTCCATATCCTATTATTTAAATAGTTTTTTTTGGTTATTTAAATTTATATATTTATTCTGTATTATATTATCATGATATTCATGTTATTTAAATGGAATTTTTGTTCAATTATTTACATTGAAATGTTGATTATGCTTGAGGATTCATGATATCATCCAATATTCTTATCCCTTATTGTGAATTTGATATCACCCTTATTTTGTTTCCTTTTCCCAAAATTATATGAAGCGTAAAATGATATTTATGAAAAGATAGTTATAATGAGAAATATGGGAATCACATATGTATCTATTTTACCAATAATACGAAACTATACAATCTTTGGGGATGTGATTCCTTGTATTTTATGCCTATATATTAAAGTAGCCACTTAATCCAGGTTAAAATGGATGGGGTTTCTACAGTTGGTATCAAAGGATATATATTAAAAATCATGGCAACATGACTTAGGAAAACATAGAATATGTATCATAACTTAATGACAATTTTTTTTTATTTTTCTAGAAAAAAATCAAAATGTTTTAGTAAGGTATACATTATATGATTTTTTACAGCAATGCATAACATTATGGATACTACAAGTGGGTATGGGAATAAAAATGATCTACAAAGGGGTATTAATTCAGATAAGGGATTATTGGGATTGACACATTAATCACATGGTATATGAAAATAGGCCTTCATACACACCTAGTTTGACTCTCATGTGGGATATGCATAGGATAATTCTCATTTTCTTTACAATCAATTGTAAACAATATAAATAGATGATGATAATGAATATAAATGGTCACACCTAAGGTTTTTTAGATTTAAAATATGGTTTATTAAAGTAATTATAAAATAATATATGTATGGAAAATAAGTGAATAAAGTAATGAATTGTTGAGAATAAATGAAGTATAGAAAAGAAAGAAGTAAATCAAATCTGAAGATCTATTTTTTAGTTTTTTTGCATAATTTTGGAGAATATGGAGATTATCAATGTTAATTTAATCTTATAAAGGGTAATACCTAGACCGAGAAAGTTCTAATGTGGAAGTAAAATGGATGAAGTAGTTATGTATTAGGGATTAAGAATTAACTTGTATAATTATTTTACCAATGGTATTTTGTTTATAAGAATCATTAAACATCATATAATTTTGTTAAATTTTAAAATAATATATATTTTTTATTATCTTAATAGTTATAGACACTATAATGGGATTATTATTATAAAATTGATCATAAGATCAATTTCTTAAGCACTCTATTTTTGGTTTTATATGATTTAAGTCTACCAATATTAAAAATATTTTTCCTGGTATTTAGGGCAAGAATCTGTTTTTTAGCAAATATATTTAATGAATAAATCCTTTACATTTTACAAAAATAAATTTAATGGTATTGATGAAATTTATGGTTGATATGATCATTAATTACATTGTAATAATAGTCAAATAATCTTATTAAACATTTTCATGAAAAATAAAATGTATTAAAAACAAAAGTAAGAAATTTATTTGATGTTTTTTTATTTCAAGTATTTCCATCATATTTTTTAGGAAGTTATCTTTGAGTTATATCAATATAGTTTAGAAAAAGGCGAACCTATAGTCTGGATGACAACCCATTTCATTCGGAAAGCCCCTAGGGTTTGAACCCATGACAAATGGATGTTAATCGTTTATCACCAAACACATTCCTATGAAATGTCCTGGTTAATATGTCATTTTTTTAGTTAAAAAATATGAAAAATAAATATTAATGGTGAACTAGCATTGTTACATTGAGGTACATAGATTAGTTTGTTATATTAGATAACGTTTTCAAACCATATTAGTTTCTAAAAATAGATAGTGACATATGGAATGAAATGACACCATTTTATGGATCTCATGATCTATTAAAAGTTAATTTTATTCCTTCAAGAATGAAATTTTCATTTTTTTGATATTCATTTTGTTGAGTAAGGGATGAAGTGTTAATAGATAAAATCACAACCAAATGATGAAATTATTAATTTAAAATTCAAACTTATAATGTTAGTATATTTACTAGTTTTGAAAAATAGTAAAATAATATATTTACTCTAGGAAACAGATCCTGAAACAAAAAATTTATCCTATTACACTCATATCTAATTAATTATATTCCATATTCAATCATAACATATTTACAGTTTTTAGGCCCTTAAATTTCCTTTAATAATTCAATATCTTATGATCAATGACCTCAATAACTCTCTATAACTATTTAAACATTTATTCCATGTCTATTTAATCTCATTCCAATGGAATTATCCCTTGTGGAAACCAATTTATCTATTATTCCATTAAATCTTTTCACTCCCCTTCTTCACTCACTACGATGTTATTTTATTTCCTCCCTTTTTGTGACATGGGTTCTCAAAAAAGGATTTTCCATGTATTAAACAATTTATTACCAAGATCGGGTTTTCTTTGTGATTTATCAATTTATATAAGTTTGGTATAATATAACACCCTTAATTTTTTAAATAAAAACATTGTATTCGATAGCATATGTGACACATGACACCAAACATTGAAAAAAATACAGCACCCCAAAGCATTACGATATAATTATATTAAAAAATAAATCCCTTAAATAAATTTTATTTCACATAACATTGATCTATCTATAATTACATGAAAAGTTTTGTTTTCCTTTCATGACACACGATACTAACATTAGCATTCATTACATGCGACACTGAGTTTTGAAAAAAAGTGATATCTTATGAAAACTCTATTATTTAATAGGATAGTTGTCACCTATCCTTTAGAATTAAGATTATTAATATCATTAGATAAATTATTAAAATATATAGTTTACACATAGTAATTTTTTATTTATTAATTATAAATAATGTAAGAATAATACAAAATAAAAATAAATGTTTTCTGAAAAATTAAATTTTATAAAAGATAGTCAAATTTCAAATTGCACGTACAATTTAAAATAAATTTTTAAAAATATTAGAAAATATAGTAGAAAATATAAAAATCTTTTTTGAAATAGAAATACCAAAATTATCTTATGCTGATTTTTTTGGATTTTTTTGGAAGGTTTCATTTTTTAGGAATAATGAGAAATAATAAATTTTAACTAAAAAATGAATTTTGATTTAAATAAATTATAATGATAAGTTATATTTTTAATTAAATTTAATGTAAAAATAATTAAATTTTATATTTATTAATAAAATATACTTTATTGTATTTATTTTTGAAATTAAATTTTATAAAAAAACATGGTAGACTTTTTGTCAATTTCTCTTTAAGAACCAATTTTCTAATCATGTCTATGAGATTAATTTTAAATTAAATATCCCCAATTATATGAATATAATTTAGAAAAGGTAATACACATTTCTAATCATAATAATTTATAATTTATAATAACAAGAAATTAAATTTTTACAAACATATATATTGAATATTGTTAAAATTAATTTTCCAATTTGTGATAAAAAAAAGAATTTATCCAACAGTTAAAATAAAAAAATAAAGGTTCAAAACTACCTAGAAACATTTAAAAATAAATTTTTTGGCCACATTAAGACATTATTTAATATATTTTATTGAATATACAAATTTGGATGTTTTTTTCGTGATAAAAACATTGGCATGATTGAATCATTTCAATCAACTACTAGTGTACAACTCACCTCAATTATAAAACCCCACTACACTCATCATTTCATCAAATATTAAAAAAAACATTAGGTAAAAAACTACTAAAAACACTTTTAAACATCCATACCCCCATCCTAAAATATTTTTCCTGGGAATAATTTCATCCTAAAAAGAATTTTGGTCTAAAGAGGATACCCAAAGAAGGGGTCAGATTCTTCAATGATCTTTTTTAGTTTATTTATTTATCCACCTCCTTTATTTCATATTAATCCATAATTATATATTATCATTAGTATCTTATATATACTAAGATTTTTTTATGCTATTTTTATGTCCAAAAAAACATACACTTCCATCAAATGGGTAAATAAATCATCATTCATGTGTAAGGAAGGCTACAACCTCGCTAACAGATGTAATTTTTTATTCCATTATCATATTTCACGGTTTGGTATGATGATGCATATAATTATATATATGATATTTATAACATATTTATACCGATTGATTCATTATATCATATATATCATTTTTAATATCCATATTATGGGAGATATGACAACCTCCAATATGTGTATAGTGGTCCACCAACTCATGAATCGATGTGATTCATCATTCACTAACGCTTTACATGTAATATAATATAGTTAAAGTCGATAAATATGTGTGATATAAATGAAATAAATATGATAGTAATGACATTTTTTTCATTCTTAAAAGATAATATTCTTTCATACGACGCACTTATAGATGAAAACATTATTCATGTATGTGTAAACTTCCATCTTCATAAAGAAACGTGACTAAATTTTTATCACCAAACCACATGAGTGATATATGTAAGTCTATTTAATGAAATAATATGATATATATGATATTATTAATATTAAAAAATTTGAAAAATGCATATTAATAGTGAAATAGTGTTGTTACATTTAGGTCTATATATTAATTTGTTATATTAGATGACTTTTTCAAACCATATTGGTTTTTGAGAATAATTAGTGACATAAGGAATGAAATGCCCCTATTTTATGGATCTCATGATATGTTAAAAGTTAATTTTATTCCTTCAGGAATAAAAGTTTAATTTTTTTATACTCATTTCATTGAGTAAGGGATGAAGTGTTTATAACAACCCTGCTTTTTATTACAACTTAAACATGATTTATTACATAAAACATCACTTGATACAACAAAGAAGATCGAGAGGTTTAGTGTATTTGTGCCTTAGGATCATTACATAAAAAATTAAAACATGAAATACAACATCTTTATTGAAAACATCCTTTACTTGACCACTACATTTCTTTTTACAAAGCATTTCATGGGATAACCTGAGGACATGCATAAGAAAAGGGAGAGTTATAAATCCCAGTAAGGGAGTACACATGGAATAACATGAGGAGTACAATTCAAGATAGACAATTGGCATATCAATAGAGCATAATAAAAAACATGAACATAAAGGTATGATAAAGCATGATAATCATAACATGGAAATGTGGAAACAGCACTTAACATGAAATTAACATGAGCCAAGTCTCATTTCATATGGAGCATGAGTAAAATCCACATTTCACATAAAGCATGATTAAACCCTCATTGCACTTGAATTAGCATGAGTTAACAATCATTTCACATGAAATATCATGATACTATACTTTACCCAATGCATTGGAGCGCTATAAGGGCGCACCCTTCTTAAAAATTTCATTTCATGCATAAGTGTGCCATATGGATCATAAAACATTGATTCATAAAACATAATCATTTATTCCAAGATGAAGGAATGTGGAATTAATACATGAAGCTTTATAATAAATAATTAAATGTGCATAAAGTTTAATACCCTTGATGGAGAAATGTGCATGGTATTCACTACACAATGGCATTGGCTTAGAAAATCGGTGCGATTTCGGTAGCGTAACGGTGGGACATAAGAATTCATAAAAAATGGTTGATGAAAGAGAAAGGGGTTCCTCATAATATTTACATGTAATGGATAGTAAGGAGGTAAAATAGATACATTTCCCAACAATTGTAATGGAATTTCGTTTCATGATACAAAAGTATTGCTTGAATGTAAAAGAGGAGAGAGAAGTTCATTTCGGAATTTCGGCATAGCAATGGGTGTACATGGGAGGCATTCAATGAGAGAGAAAGGGTCTCCCATAATTCAAACATAAAGAGGGAAGTATGAGGGAGGTGTGAAACCATACCCCATAATTTATAATTGATATTAAAAGGGCAAAAAAATTAATGAAAATTGGACAAAAATGAGAAAGGAAGAAAAAACCCTTACTTGGAAGTGTGCTTCCAATGCTAGAGAGAGGATTGTGAGAGGCGTATTGGGATCTTGGGGCACCTTTGGAGGATTATTGAAAGATTAGGGCAGAGGTTGGACGAACTCCAAAGGATTTCATTGAGGAGGAAGTGGGAGCTTGGTTGGTTTTATATAGAAAAGGTGAGGGAATTCTTTATTATTTAGGTTTGGGACCCCTTATATTAAATTAATCCAACCCACAAACCATCCCTGTAATGCCCAGACCGTAGATAGCTAGATTTGGTGCATTATTAAATAACATTGGCATGATCACAAGAAAGATCAAGTCTCGAAAGACCGAATAGTTTAGTAGCCTTGGAAACACTAGATATATTCATAAAGTTTACATTACATCAATAAGTGAAAAACTACAACAACATATTGTCTTCATATTCCCGCATACTATCCCTGCAGGTCATTCATAAAATACTTCTTCACATCTTGGGAAAAATAAAACATTGAAAGGGGTGAGCTCAGATGCTTAGTAAGTATAACAATATAGCGGAAAATTTCATAAATAAACATAAAAATTGAAGGCAATGTATAACTAAAACAAAAGCCTTTTAAACTTGAAATCCAGCATAATATGGAAAGGATAAAATAAAATAATTCCATTTACTTATTCACATGGATATTCTACTAGTCGAATAATCACAGGAAAATATTAATAACCACTTTCATAATGACGGAATGCATAATGCCAGACTATCATAACCACGTAGCCAAGGCCTCGTGCCAAGACTACAAATAATATTTTTTCAAGGCCTCATGCAAAGACACTAGTTTGTCTCATGAGACCTACCGATGCATTGAGGAGCTATAGAGGGCTCCACCTGTCACTTACTGAGTCCAATGTATTCCTCATATGAATAGGTTTAAACATAACATAAACATTCATATTAAAAATAGCATACCAAATGTCAATACTTTAACCACAAACCATGAATGGTATAAAAATAGCACATCCACAGTCAAACATAACTCATTTGATACAATATGAAAGATTTTATTGCATCATATTACCCTCAATCGAGAATAATGATGGATATTGACATAGATGGAAATAATCATCAAAAATATTAGAGAGAAATATCTCCTTTTTTTGAAATCATTTAAAATCCACACTATTTGTCATGAAGTCATTTAAAAATAGATTTTTGAATCGAAGTGTCCCATACCACTTTTAAACATTTAAAAGGAAATTTTTATTTGAAAACTTTAATGTCCATATAGATAAATACTTAAACCATTTTTAAAACATGGACATTAATGAGAAAGATTTAGAATGATAAATCATTAAAACTTTTTAAAATGATATTTTATTTAGAGTTACTAACCAAAAGAGAGAAACTTGAATACAAATAATTGAGATAATCAAACTTTGTAATATCATGAGAATAAAGGGATTCATGATATACTATGTCAAAGTACATTATATACACCATATAAAAGTGATTTGGTGTATAACAACAAAGAAGTCTCAATGGAATGTAAATTGAGATGAATTCTCTTATAAAGACCATATAATTCGGTTAAGGATAAATCAACGAAATAATTATGTGTGACAAATTTAAATACACTCAATATGATTGGATATTCAGTGTAAATCAATTTAGAGGAAATTCACACATATTATTGTAAAAACAACACCAATGAATTGGATATTTAACTCAACAAATGGAGATTGAGTTAAAATTACACTTATCAAGTTCAAATCGATAACTTGAGAATTTATCAATGGAGTAATTATGTGTACCAAATGTATATCCACATAAAGGGTAGTAGAAATTATGTCATAATAAAATGAATAGTTATTCCACATATAATCTTGGAGTAAAATAATCAATGAAATATGCGTAAAGCCAAATGAGGGGAATTTTAAATTTCAAATTCCCTTATCGATTAGGTAACTTACGAAACATACACCCATGAATGAAGTATCATACAATGATTATGTAAATACCCATAAATTAAAGTATATTACACAATGAATACAATTACGGTCAATACACAAACACCACATGCAATAAATAAGTGGTGAACAATGGAACTCTCACGAAATTAAGAGTGAGATAAGAAACCCCTTACTTTGTACTTTTTCCTTGGTCGACGGTAGGTTAACCTCTTATGTAATGGTGAAATAATAGTTATTGAATTATACAAGATTCATTTACATCAATATGATATCATATACGATCTTTTAACATTGATTTTTTAATAATATCGTAGTATTATCATCATTTCAGGTGTTAACTTACTTGTTTTCCTTTATATTCTTTGTTACATAAGTTGTGTTTGTTATGGATAGGTTTTATCTTATTCATATCCAGAATTATATCAAGTCCTTAAACATTATTTTTAATCATCAAATGAGAATTATACTTGAATGGAAACGATGGAGAATGAATCTCATCGCGTTCGTGGAGACGGTAGTCCGTACGTACGCATGAGCGACAATATCATTCTTTTGATGTTAAAATAATATATAATAGGATGGTATATCATAAATACAGAATAATTATAATGTTATAATCATTATTTACATGAATTACACATCATTATTATGCCCATCCAAATAATAATTTATTGAATGACAATTGCACCACAACGTGGAGACGGTAAGCCGCACGTACGCACGTATGGTGACATGCCATTCAAAGGATGGATAGAATACTGAATATGGTTGTAACATATTTATAATAACATCACAGTATATAGAATATAGTGGAGTTATTATTTTAGAATATAAATAACAAAGAAATAAGAAGTTGAAGAAGAAAGGAACTTGAAAGAGGGTGGTGAAAACATTACCTCTTCTTTGGGTTCTTCCTTTTGATTTGATCAAAAGGGATCCTTAGGTTGGCTTTAAAATCAAAATAAGGCCTCAAGGTTGTAGTGAAGGAAGTTGAGATAGTATTTGGGTAGGGTTTTTCCGAGCCAAAAGGCTTTGATTGTGTTAATTAGTGAGAAGGGGGAGTGCCCTTTTATAAGAGGGGTGAGGGGAAAACATTACCTCTTCTTCAGGTTCTTCCTTTTGATTTTGATCAAAAGGGATCCATAGGTTGCCTTTCAAATCAAACTAAGGCCTCAAGGTTGTAGTGAGGGAAGTTGAGAGAGTATTTGGTCAGGGTTTGGCGGAGCCAAAAGGCTTTGAATTTGTGAATTAGTGAAAAAGGGGAGTGCCCTTTTATAAGAGGGGTGAGGGGAACCTTTGGAAAAGCTAAAAATATTATTTTATAATAAATTCATATTCAGCTTATAATGGCTCCAAAGTGGATTATTTAAAGGTTAAGGTGGAGATGGGTCGAAAACCACTCAAACAATAGAATTTAGACAGGTTTGGGTCATTATATTAACATTATCTTTAAGTATTAACTCTTAGTTAATTAGTTTCACTTTTACAATGTCTTTTTGTATTTTTATATTATATGGTTAATAAACTTAATATATATATCCAAGAGACCCCCAAGTGGTCAATTAATGATACACCTATCATTATATAAGTATTTTGGCCGAACCATAGATTTTTAGGAATTGAATATAAATTAATAATATAATATTTGTTTTAAAAACTCTTTTATGGCAATTTTGACACTATTGGGTATTTTGTTTTTTATAAATTCATAACAGAATTATTACTTCGAAAAAAATTTATATAATCAATCCTAATATGTCATATTAACCTAGAAAATTAGTGGAGTTCATAAAAAGTCTCTAATTACATTTATTTTTATATTTCGTTAATTAGGTAATTACTGCATCACCATTGTGTCATAAATAAATTAAATTATTTAATGTCTAAAAATTATAAAAAAAATACCATTATATAGGAAATACTTTTATATTTCTAATTAATATTTACAATAGAATATATCTAATCTATAACCCTATATTAAAAATGTTTTAGTAAATAAACATTGATTTTAACTCTTTTAACTCTTCTTTGAATTAAATAATAATAAATGTCCTAATCTAATAAAAGTGGACATAAATGATAATATTTTACTCCTAAGGTTGTTTTTGGTCGATATAAACTTTTCCAATAGAACTAGGACATGTGTTAGGGTAATATTAATATCATTTTTACCCATAATTACCCTATTTACTTTTAACCGTGTTAAATAAAAGTAAAAAGTTACTATTCACCAAAAAATATTTTCATCTCATTGAACCACATTTTACTCTTTGATATTAACCGTGTTTCTTGGATTTTTGAAATTCCACTCACAGAAGCGGTAAAATTTTGTTTTATGAAAAATTCAGTTTTTTAACTATCACTTAGTGGTTTCACTATTCATCAAAAATTGAATGTTTCCAAAAAAATACCAAAAATTAGGCCTTAGATATATTTGATATTATGAATTCAAAAATTATGTCTATTTTACCAAATTCAAAACATATCGGTAGCATTAATTAATTTAAAAATTAATTCCCATCGTCAAAACAAATAGCGTGTTTTTAAGAGATTATAACTATCAAAAGATTAGCACTTTTTTATGTCTGGTTTAAATGTGAAATTACATCCAATGACCAAAATTGTATTAAATGGTAAAAATATATTCTAAATATACTTTAAAACCACTCAAATTTATAATTTATCACTATTAATTATTTCGATTAAAAAGTTGTTTTTAATTAAAATTTAGTAATTTTCACTATTCATCAAAATATGAAAGTTATCTGAAAAGTACCAAAATTTCACCCTAAGCCAATTTCGATATTACAAATCAAAAAATGAAGTTCATTTAGAAAGATAAAATTTATAAAATTTCAAAAAGTAGGTATTACTATTCATAATGGCTACTTTGATTGGTTGTGGTGTGTTAGAATCTCGAAGTTGCGTACAATGCACGCCATTGCATTATTTAAAGGGAAACGTACCATGGAATCTTGGGGTGTTACATTCTCCCCTACATCAATAAATTTCATCCTCAAAATTTTTTTTAAAATTGATCTTGAGAATATAATGGAAATTCCCACATCAGAAAAAGAGTCAATAAAACTATCACTTTAAAAGAAAGAAAGAGAGTTATAAAGGTCACCCAAGATAACCAATACTAGGATTCCATATAGGAAAACATGGATATGGATGATAAAATAAGTGTTAAGTTCTGATGGAGAGGGATAGAAAACATTATCAGGAGAAAGTTAAGAATAAGAAATTCACAAACTTGTGTTGGGACAAATAGTCATTATTCTCCCAGTAGGAAAAGTAAACGGACAACATTTTTTGTTTTAAGTTACATTACATAAGGACGAGGAATTAATTTATGATATTGAATAAGAACATAAAGATATATACTTACCTTTTAAGTAGAGTTTCATTATTTTATAACTTTTTACCACTTACTCATTCTTTTTTGAACAATGAGTATTCAAGAAGACTTGGTCACAATAGAAGAGCTATAATTAACTTCTATAGAAATTGTAGCAGCCCGAGATTTTATGAAAAATATTCTTTTAATTTAATTAATGTCTTGTGTTGTACGCTACACCAAAAGGATCTTTCATAACACACATCCTTGACTTGCCTTGCATTACACGCAATCGTGACCTTCCTCGATAGCGTGTGTAGTATGCAATACCGAGTTTCACTAAAAAAATGATATGCTATTAAAATATTATTATAACTAGCCGTTATGAATAGTAATAACCACCTTTTAAAATTTTAGAAATTTTAGCTCTCAAAATGGACTTCATTTTTGGATTTGGAGTATCGAATTTATCCTAAGGTGAAATTTTGGTACTTTTCGGATAACTTTCATTTTCTGATGAATAGTGAAAATTACTAAATTTTAATTAAAAACAACTTTTTAAATCGAAATAATTAATAGTGATAAATTATTAATTTGAGTGGTTTTAAATTATATCTAGAATATATTTTTACAATTCAATACAATGTTGGTCATTGGATGTAATTTCACATTTACACCAGACATAAACAAGTGTTAATCTTTTGATAGTTATTATCTCTTAAAAACACGCTATTTGTTGTGAAAGCAGAAATTAATTATAAAATTAATTAATGAAACATATATGTTAGGAATTTTGTAAAATAGAAATCATTTTTGAATTCGGAATATCAATTATAGCTTAGGGTGAAATTTTGGCATTTTTCTGAAAAACTTCAATTTTTGATGAATAGTGAAACTACTAAGTGGTAGTTAAAAAACTAATTTTTTCATAAATCTTAATTTTACTGCTTCTGTGATTTGAATTTCAAAAATCCGAGAGACACAGTTGATGTCAGTAAGTAAAATGTGGTTCAATGAGATGAAAATAATTTTTTGGTGAATAGTAACTTTTTACTTTTTACCACGGTTAAAAGTAAATAGGGTAATTAAGGGTAAAAATGATATTATTATTACCCTAACACATGTCCTAATTCTATTGGACAAGTTTAATTCTACCAAAAACAAACTTAGGAATAAAATATGACCATTTAGGCCCACTCGGATCAGATTAGGACATTTATTATTAATTTATTTAAAGAAGGGTTAAAATAGTTAAAATCAAAGTTTAATAAGTAAATAATTTTTTATATGGGGTTATACATAAGATAAATTCAACTATAAATATTAATTAGAAAGATAAAACGATTTCCAACATAATGGTATTTTATTTGTAATTTTTAGACTTTAAATAATTCAATTTATTTATGACACAATGATGATGCAGTAATTACCATAATAGTGAAAAATTAGAATAATTGATATTATAAATGACTAAATAAGTATAATTTGAGACTTTTTATTAATTAAACTAATTTTATAGGTTACTATGAAATATTAGTGTTGATTAAATAAACTTGGTTCGAACATATAATTCTGTTATGACTTTCACAAAAATCATATATCAAATAGTGTCAAAATTGACAGAAAATAGTTTTTAAATAATATATTATATTATTAATAGTTATTTTATTCCTAAAAATCTATGGTTCTTCCAAATGACATAGATAAGGATATATATATTAATAATGAACAATTTGGGGTTCTTTTGGCATGTTATAGTAAGTGTATTAACCATATAGTTTAAGAAAACAAAAAGACACTGTAGAAGTTAAATTATTTAACTTCGAGTTAAATCTAATTGATAAGGTTAAAATAATAACCTAAACTTGTCTAAATCCTATTGTTTGATAGGATTTCGACCCATCCCCACTTTAGCTTCTAAATAAGACCCTTTGGAACCATTATAAACCGATTTTGACTTTAATATAAAATAATATATTGAGATATTCCTAAGGTGCCCCTCTCCTCCCTTATAAAAGGACACCTCCTCCCCTTCCTCCTCACACCAATTTGAGCACTCAAGCTCGGCCAACCCCTGGAAAAATTCCTTCTCCACTTCCCTAGAATAATCCTAGAGGTCCTGGTCTTCTTCAAAGACCATCCTTAGTTCTTTAAGTGGAGGTTAAGTGAAGGCGCGTCAAAAAGAGGTAATATCCATTACCGATCTTTTTCAATTTCCTTTTTCTTCAACTTCTTCATCTTTAGTTGTTTCATGATAAAGTAATAACATAATTATTTCTTATATACTGATATGTTATTATAAATATGAAACAACTCTAATTAACCTTCTATCCATCCTATGGAAAAAGGAAATCACCGCGCGTGCGTACGTACGGAATACCCTCTCCACGCCGTGGTGTAATCTATTTTCCGCCACCACCTTAATTGGATGGTTATAATGGTGTAATGAGTAACTATATATGATTATTATAAAGTGATATTGATACTGAAATAGTATACATACACTTAAACACAATTCCATGACCATGGGAACGATATCATCGCTCGTGCGTACGTACGGACTATCGTCTCCACAACGCGATGAGATTCATTCTCAATGATTAACCATTCATGAATGATAATAAAGTATATATAATAATTACTAATGAAATATATGAAATAATAATGATACTGGATTTATGTATATCTATATGTATGTCATCTACTTAATTCCATTCAATTCAATAAGGAAACGAAAACTGCGTTCATGCGTACGTACGGACTACCGTCTCCATGAACGGTGTATTTCTTTCTATTTACTGATTTATTATATATATGTATATTCTGAATATATATATATAAATCATGTTTTATATTCTGGAATTAAGTAATCATGATCTAAGTAATCATATGAATAATTACAAGTCAAAACACGGACGACAAATGAAACAATTTTACCCAAAACGCTCTTTAACATGGAATTTACAAAAAAACGGGCAATATAAAGTCATAAGTGAACCATATATGATATCATAACAATTAATATGATTCTTTAATAAGTCAATGACATTATTTAAATCATTATACAGGAGGTTCGAACACTTATGAAGCAAATCGGACCTAAGGTAAGGAAAATATCACAATCTCATTTTTATCCGAGATTGTTTATACTTTGAAATTTACTGGGGTTTATTTTATCATCCACATCCATGTTTACTCAATATGTAATATTATTTCCATCCACATTAAATTTTTAAAATCAAATTTTACCCTTCGGTGAGTTTTTAGTAAAAGATATGAAATGAATCTTTTGACGTTTTTCGTACGAGGTACTTTTTGACTTTTCCGACAAAAGTATGAAGAATGTTTTTTTTAACTTATACAGCAAGAATGGATTTTTAAAAAATTATTTCCAAGAATCTTCGTTTATAAGTTTTCAAGTTTATTTTTAATCAACTTTTTTAGTTTATAATTGTATGACATGTTAAAAAAAGAAAAGTGTTTTTGAAGTAGAAAGGATATTTTCCTCAAGAATGGAGTTCAAATGTTTTATGAAAATTATTTTCCATCTAAGATAATATAGGGTTCTATTTTTATCCCTATTATTAAATTGATTTGGTTATGTTTTGAGGGAATTATTTTTATGAAGTCATTTACCTTATATGATTTGTTTTATGATGTCATGATGTTTAACATTCCCATTTTTATTACATGGGTTATGCAATGAGGTGTGATTTATGATTTTGTGGAACACATAAGAGTGGTATCATTATGAGATGGGTGGGACCTATATCTCCCTCCAATGCATTGGGTAAATATTTTATATCTCATGAGATAGACATGGATGGAATGGTAGGTTATACCGGTTCAGTGAAACAGGACTGGAACGAGGGTGACTCGGTTCAGAAAGGGACATTGTCCACTAAGATAGTCTTGGCAATGAGTCTTGACTAACAAGAAATGATTCTCTATGATTATGTGTGTATGCCACAAAGATTAATGTTTTAAGTTATTATTATTGTGATTACATTTCACTACCATGATTTATCCCATGTTATGAAATTATGATCTCTTTTGCAGGTTAAGATTTCCAAAATGTTATGTTCTTATGAATATGATGTGATTGATTTTTATTTTGTTTACCCTTACTGAGCATTTGAGCTCACCCTTTTATGTTTTCTTTTCCCCAGGATATAAAGAAAGGTTTTAGGTATTAAAAAAAAGGAAGATCTTTATGGGAGATGTTGAAGATCTTTCACTACGATTAGAAGATTTTATTCTGAGTTTCCAAAGACACTAAACTATTCCGGTCCTTGTGTGTGTGTTTTGTTATGTACTAAGTATTCCGCAAAAGTAATGTAATGTCCATGTACGTCAGGATTCGGGCCTCTACAGTTGCTATCTGAGGAAAAGTTTAGTCAACCTTTGGAAACTAGGATGCGAAAACGTTATTGAGATCCCTAGAGATATTTCTAAGGTATATCTAGGTATGTCCCTAAGGATAAGTATACGTATAGGATATAGTCCAAGAACTATGGCAATGATAATAGATTAAACCAAAGATGTTAGATATTGAAGTTACTCTCCCTTTATTATGATTTTATCCTCTCACAAGATTTTTTTTGTGTTTTAGTTAATGGAGGGAACCGGAAAGAATTTGGTTAACATTGAATCCAATGGACAAATTGGTGACTATGAGCAAACAAATTGTGTAATTCCTAGAGAGAAAGATCTTGTGATTATGACAAATTAGTCATCGCGATATATGATTAACACGGTGAAATTTAGTGGTATGCCTAATTAATCAAAGAAGTGGAAGATAAACTATTATGCATGTTCGCATGTTGAGGAGCATAAAGAAAGGAAGATTGAGATTTCTAAAGAAGGGAAGAAGAACCTTGAGGAATACCTCAAATGGAGGGACCGATGTTATCTATGTGGAGAAAAGGGTCATAGAGTGACAGACTATTATGTAGTTCAATGTCTTATTTTTGGAGAACATGGGCATTACCCAACTCAATGCCCTGACCTAAAAAGTTACTTCTAAATCAAGGAAGGACTTCTTCCATGACAATCATTGAAGTGGATGGACTGAAGTGTTTATGTATTGGTATTCAAGAATAATGTTGTTGAGGTACTTTTATGGTGTTTATGTATTTTTCTATTTTGGTTTTCAATAATTTTAAGGTACCGGTAACCATGAAAAGTGATTCAAATATTTTGGAAAGTAGATGATATGTGCATAATGAAGGGATAAGGAGAAAATGAAATGTTTGACAGTATTCATGAGCTCATGATTGATACAAGGACTAAGTGATATCATGGTTTGAGTATATAGAATTTTGAGGATTTTGGTATGTGGAAAGTGTTAACATTTAACTGCATTCAAGTTTTCACTATAGTTCAATGGGTATTCAAGAGAATACCTGATTAAGGCCATTTAATGTTTGGAATGTGACCAACAAGACATATCTTATTATATATGGGGATCAAAGATGGTATTAAATCTCTGGTAATCGTTTTCACTATATTATGACAATGGACTGCAGTATTATAGATAAGCCTAAAGACTAGAATGGATTATGTTGGACATAAATTAGTATTGTTTAAGGATAGAAGTTATTTTTTAGATATAATTGATGGGATGTTATAGTAATGTAGTTTTATAAAAAGGACAACCTGCAAGACGGTCGATAGCCCATCGTGTCGGAAAAGGCTGTGGGAATCGAACCCACAACCGAAGTGTGACTGGCCTTTATCGCCTACCACTGGCCTACAAGAAGTCCCGGTTTAGTAGAAACTAGTTTTATTATATTAAGCAGTATGATATATGAAGTATAAGTCCATTTTAGTAACCATATATGACTAATCTCACTATAGATAGACTTATGTATTGTTGATAACTTTTATAACCTTTTGTTTGAAGACAGATTGAATGACCCGTCATTCTATCACATGATCTACTAACACTTCACAAATAACAACTTCAACTTCATTTCTTTAAGAGATGCTGTGGAAATTGTTCAAGGCACGAACAACAGTGATATTGTACCAAAATAAAGTAAGTATTTATTCTTATTCAAATTCTTCAACTTTATGGAAATGATCTTGAAAACCAAAAATGATGTCGTAGTTCTCTTATATCTGATGAATCAGATGGTACCTTATATTGTCAAAAATTTATGGCTTTGTGATTGTTGGCTTTTTCATATCCATGTTCTCTACCACTCTCCCTCAGAACATGATGGTTAGATTTCTCTTCCATATCCATATTTTCACCTATGTGGAAACCTAGTGATTAGTTTATTTGGGTAATCGTTACATTTCATACATTAGTTTTTAAAGCCAAGTTTTGGTATTCCTTTTTACGATGTGGGTTTCTATTAAAGAAACTTTTTAGTAGTAAACCATTTATAACCCCGAAGAATTTCGAGGGCGAAATTCTTTTTAAGGGGGGTAGAATGTAATAGCCCGAGATTTTATGAAAAATATTCTTTTAATTTAATTAATGTCTCGTGTTGTACGCTACACCAAAAGGAGCTTTCATAACACACATCCTTGACTTGCCTTTCATTACATGCAATCGTGACCTTCCTTGATAGCGTCTGTAGTACACAATACCGAGTTTCACTAAACAACGATATGCTATTAAAATATTATTATAACTAGCCGTTATGAATAGTAATAACCACCTTTTAAAATTTTAGAAATTTTAGCTCTCAAAATGGACTTCATTTTTGGATTTGGAGTATCGAATTTAGCCTAAGGTGAAATTTTGGTACTTTTCGGATAACATTCATTTTCTGATGAATAGTGAAAATTACTAAATTTTAATTAAAAACAACTTTTTTAATCGAAATAATTAATAGTGATAAATTATTAATTTGAGTGGTTTTAGAGTATATCTAGAATATATTTTTACAATTCAATACAACGTTTGTCATTGGATGTAATTTCACATTTACACCAGACATAAACAAGTGTTAATCTTTTGATAGTTATTATCTCTTAAAAACACGCTATTTGTTGTGACAACGGAAATTAATTATAAAATTAATTAATGCAACTTATATGTTGGGAATTTTGTAAAATGGAAATCATTTTTGAATTCGGAATATAAATTATAGCTTAGGGTGAAATTTTGGCATTTTTCTGAAAAACTTCAATTTTTGATGAATAGTGAAACTACTAAGTGGTACATAAAAAACTAATTTTTTCATAAATATTAATTTTACTGCTTCTGTGATTGGAATTTCAAAAATCCGAGAGACACGTTTGATGTCAGTAAGTAAAATTTGGTTCAATGAGATGAAAATAATTTTTTGGTGAATAGTAACTTTTTACTTTTTACCACGGTTAAAAGTAAATAGGGTAATTAAGGGTAAAAATGATATTATTATTACCCTAACACATGTACTAATTCTATTGGACAAGTGTAATTCGACCAAAAACAAACTTAGGAATAAAATATGACCATTTAGGCTCACTTGGATTAGATTAGGACATTTATTATTAATTTATTTAAAGAAGGGTTAAAATATTTAAAATCAATGTTTAATAAGTAAATCATTTTTTATATGGGGTTATACATAAGATAAATTCGACTATAAATATTCATTAGAAATATAAAAAGATTTCCTACATAATGGTAGTTTACTTGTAATTTTTAGACTTTAAATAATTCAATTTATTTATGACACAATGATGATGCAGTAATTACCATAATAGTGAAAAATTAGAATAATTGATATTATAAATGCCTAAATAAGTATAATTTGAGACTTTTTATGAATTCCACTATGTTTCTAGGTTACTATGAAATATTATTGTTGATTTAATCAACTTGGTTTGAACATATAATTCTGTTATGACTTTCACAAAAATCATATATCAAATAGTGTCAAAATTGACATAAAATAGTTTTTAAATGAAATATTATATTATTAATTGTTATTTTATTCCTAAAAATCTATGGTTCGCCCAAATGACTTATATAAGGATATATATATATTAATAATAAACAATTTGGGGTTCTTTTGGCATGTTATAGTAAGTGTATTAACCATATAGTGTAAGAAAACAAAAAGACATGGTAGAAGTTAAATTATTTAACATAGAGTTAAATCTAATTGATAAGGTTAAAATAATAACCTAAACTTGTCTAAATCCTATTGGATGATAGTATTGAGACCCATACCCACTTTATCTTTGAAATAATACCCTTTGGAACCATTATAAACCGATTTTGACTTTAATATAAAATAATATTTTGAGATATTCCTAAGGTGCCCCTCTCCTCCCTTATAAAAGGACACCTCCTCCCCTTCCTCCTCACACCAATTTGAGCACTCAATCTCGGCCAACCCCTGACAAAATCCCATCTAAACTTCCCTAGAATAATCCTAGAGGTCCTGGTCTTCTTCAAATACCATCCATAGTTCTTTAAGTTGAGGTTAAGTGAAGGCGCGTAAAAAAGAGGTAATATCCATTACCGATCTTTTTCAATTTCCTTCTTCTTCAACTTCTTCTTATTTAGTTGTTTCATGATAAAGTAATAACATCAGTATTTATTATATACTTATATGTTATTATAAATATGAAACAACTCTAATTAACCTTCTATCCATCCTACGGAAAAAGGAAATCACCGCACGTGCGTACGTACAGAATACCGTCTCCACGCCGTGGTGTAATCTATTTTCCACCACCACCTTAATTGGATGGGTATAATGGTGTAATGAGTAACTATATATGATTATTATAAAGTGATATTGATACTGAAATAGTATACATACACTTAAACACAATTCCACGACCATGGGAACGATATCATCACTCGTGCGTACGTACGGACTACCGTCTCCACAACGCGATGAGATTCATTCTCAATGATTAACCATTCATGAATGATTATAAAGTATATATAATAAGTACTAATGAAATATATGAAATAATAATGATAATGGATTTATATATATCTATATTTATGTCATCTACTTAATTCCATTCAATTCAATAAGGAAACAAAAATTGCGTTCATGCGTACGTACGGACTACCGTCTCCATGAACGGTGTATTTCTGTCCATTTACTGATTTATTATATATATTTATATTCTGAATATATATATATATAAATCATGTTTTATATTCTGGAATTAAGTAATCATGATCTAAGTAATCATATGAATAATTACAAGTCAAAACACGGACGACAAATGAAACAATTTTACCCAAAACGCTCTTTAACATGAAATTTACAAAAGAACGGGTAATATAAAGTCATAAGTGAACCATATATGATATCATAACAATGAATATGATTCTTTAATAAGTCAATGAAATTATTTAAATAATTATACAGGAGGTTCGGACACTTACGAAACAAATCGGACCTAAGGTAAGGGAAATATCACAATCTCATTTTTATCCGAGATTGTTTATACTTTGAAATTTTCTGGGGTGTATTTTATCATCCAAATCCATGTTTCCTCAATATGTAATATTATTTCCATCCAAATTAAATTTTTAAAATCAAATTTTACCCTTCGGTGAGTTTTTAGTAAAAGATATTAAAGGAATATTTTGACGTTTTTCGTACGAGGTACTTTTTGACTTTTCCGACAAAAGTACGAAGAATGTTTTTTTAACTTATACAGCAAGAATGTATTTTTAAAACATTATTTCCAAGAATATTCCTTTATAAGTTTTCAAGTTTATTTTTAATCAACTTATTTTAGTTTATAATTGTATGACATGTTAAAAAAATAAAAGTGTTTTTGAAGTAGAAAGGATATTTTCCTCAAGAATGGAGTTCAAATGTTTTATCAAAATTATTTTCCCTCTAAGATAATATAGGGTTCCGTTTTTTTCCCTATAATTTCATTGATTTGATTATGTTGTGAGGGAATTATTTTTATGAAGTCATTTACCTTATATGATTTGTTTTATGATGTCATGATGTTTAAGATTCCCATTTTTATTACATGGGTTATGCAATGATGTATGATTTATGATTTTGTGGAACACATAAGAGTGGTATCATTATGAGATGGGTGGGGCCTATATATACCTCCAATGCATTGGGTAAAGATTTTATATCTCATGAGATAGACATGGCTGGAATGGTAGGTTATACCGGTTCAGTGAAACAGGACTGGAACGAGGGTGACTCGGTTCAGAACGGGACTTTGTCCACTAAGATAGTCTTGGCAATGAGTCTTGACTAACAAGAAATGATTCTCTATGATTATGTGTGTATGCCAAAAAGTTTAATGTTTTAAGTTATGATTATTGTGATTACATTTCACTGCAATGATTTATCCCATGTTATGAAATTATGATCTCTTTTGCCGGTTAAGATTTCCAAAATGTTATGTTCTTATGAATATGATGTGATTGATTTTTATTTTTTTTACCCTTACTGAGCATTTGAGCTCACCCTTTTATGTTTTCTTTTCCCCGGGATATAAAGAAAGGTTTTAGGTATAAAAAAGGAAGATCTTTATGGGAGATGTTGAAGATCTTTCACCACGATTAGAAGATTTTATTCCGAGTTTCCAAAGACACTAAACTATTACGGTCCTTGTGTGTGTGTTTTTTTATGTACTAAGTATTCCGCAAATGTAATGTAAAGTCCATGTACGTCAGGATTCGGGCCTCTACAAAAATACATGATCCACGTAGGATAAACTATATATTTACCTTGTCTTTAGAGATTAGTCAAAACCAAAATGATAAGTATAATATCTGATGATCCCCCAAATGGATATTCCATTAGAGAAAAAAACACTAATCTTAATTTCTAAAATTAAACCATCAGTACCCCAATGTTAAATAAATACCATCCAATAATAAACTGTCCTTAAAATCCTTCAATATAATCCAAACTAATATTGAAACCCAAAACTTATAAAAATTTATTATTCCACATTAAATTGTATCTCCAAATGACATTAATTACTCTTAAAGTCACATACTTTAAAGTAACTAACCTAATAATTTCCATCAATAACCCAAATCACTATAAATCCACAATAAAAACATAGATAAAAATCCAGCATTACTCCTCAAATTAAATCCCATACTATTCTATTTTCCTTGGACATATAGTGTTCACAACAAAGCGAACAACTTCTAAAATAACATTTATCACTTAATCCCCAAATCATTTTCCTATACTAAGGTTATTCATTTGATAAAACATAAGATCCCAAATAAAATTATTATTGATCAATACAATCATTTCACTAAAAATAATCGTCTCACTAACCAGGGACTTCACATAGTCTAGTGGTAGGAGATAAATCTCAATCGCACTTTGGTTGTGGGTTCGATTCCCACAGCTTTGTCCGATGCGACGGGTTGTCACACGGTCTTCATGTTGTCCTTTTTTAAAAACTATATTTTATAACATTACCAAAATGAGATAAATTCCTCAAAATAACCATAACATAATTTAACCACAAATCTTATCTCATACCTTGCATTTTCCTCCCTAATTATAATTACTTATAATTTCCTCAAACCTAATGATCACATAAAACCAAATGGTTATTTATAACTATATCCCCAAGAGAAAAGATAATTCTTCCTCAAATATCATTCTCATATGGAAAACTGCAGGGTTAAAAATACAAGAGAAAATTATTCCAAAGTAAACCCATCAACAAGGAGCACTAATACTTTTTAAACATTTCTCCAACCATTTATTTCCACATAGCTTATTCTTTGACCAAGAAAATATCCTATAGAATAGGGAATTCACTCGGGTAATGGCCAGGTCCCCTACATTTACGGCAAATGACTGTAAATGGATTATTGGGACCATTTTTCTCTTCTTCCATAGTACTCTTCATTTTTCATCGGAAATTATTCACTTTATGTCCTTCCTTCCTACACGTAAAGCATTTCTTTGTCCCATTGAAACACATTAGGATTAACCAAGGTCATTTAATCTCATCTTATATATATAATACTTCAAATCGGTTTGTAAATAAAATTTAAATTATCCAAAGAATATCCTCTGGGAGTGTCGTAACCAAGAGTGCATCAAGGCCTGTTGTCGTGAACTGGTTCCCGTTCGAGTCTAGGTCAAAGCAGTGTTTTTGGGTTTTACCCCTAGGTACATCTGTTCCAGAGCCGCCTCTACCTGCTCGTATCCAGAAAGGGATTTATTAATTGGAAAACTCACAAAATCGCTACAATAACAAAATTCTAGGAAGTTCATCTATACGAATCCTCAAAGTTCATCTTAGGTCTACGTGCTCTAATAAGAGTTTATCTAAATCTAGCTACCAATGTTTGTACTAAACTTCATCTAATACCAACTATAACACCCTGACCCTAGATATCCAGAGTTGGTGAATTATTACATAACATTGGCATGATCACAAGAAAGATCAAGTCTCGAATGACAGAATAGTTTAGTAGCCTTGGAAACACTAGATATATTCATAAAGTTTACATTACATCAATAAGTGAAAAAATACAACAACATATTGTCTTCATATTCCCGCATACTATCCCTGAAGTTCATTCATAAAATACTTCTTCACATCGTGGGAAAAATAAAACATTGAATGGGGTGAGCTCAGATTCTTAGTAAGGATAACAATATAGCGGAAACTTTCATAAATAAACATAAAAATTTAAGGCAATGTATAACTAAAACAAAAGCCTTTTAAAATTGAAATCCAGCATAATATATCAAGGATAAAAAGAAATAATTCCATTTACTTATTCACAGGGATATTATACTAGTCAAATAATTACATAAAAATATTAATAACCACTTTCATAATGACGGAATGCATAATTCCAGACTATCATAATCACGTAGCCAAGGCCTCGTGCCAAGACTAAAAATAAGATTTTGTCAAGGCCTCATGCCAAGACACTACTTTGTCTCATTAGACCTACCGATGCATCAACGAGCTATAGCAAGCTCCACCCGTCACTTACTAAGTCCAATTCATTCCTCATATGAACAGGTTTAAACATAACATAAACATTCGTATTAAAAATAGCATACGAAATGTCAATACTTTAACCACAAACCATGAATTGTATAAAAATAGCACATCCACAGTCAAACATAACTCATTTGATACAATATGTAAGATTGTATTGTATCAGATTACCCTCAATCGAGAATAATGAAGGATATTTACATAGATTGAAAGAATCATCAAAACTATTAGAGATAAATATCCCATTTTTTGAAATCATTTAAAATCCACACTATTTGTCAAGAAGTCATTTTAAAATAGATTTTTTAATCAAAGTGTCCCATACCACTTTTGAACTTTTAAAAGGAATTTGGATTTGAAAACCTTAATGTCCATATAGATAAATCCTTAAACCATTTTTAAAACGTGGACATTAATGGGAAATATTTAGAATGATAAATCTTTAAAACATATTAAAATGATATTTTAGTTAAAGTTACTAACCAAAAGAGAGACACTTGAATAAAAATAATTGAGGTAATCAAAATTTTTAATATCATTAGAATAAAGGGATTCATGATATACTATGTCAAAGTACATTATATACACCATATAAAAGTGATTTGGTTTATAACAACAAAGAAGTCTCAATGGAATGTAAATTGAGATGAATTCTCTTTTAAAGACCATATCCTCCGGTTAAGGATAAATCAATGACATAATTATGTGTGACAAATATAAATACACTCAATATGATTGGATATTTAGTGTAAATCAATCAAAGGAAATTCACACATATTCTTGTAAAAACAACACCAATGAATTGGATATTTAACTCAACAAATGGAGATTACGTTAAAATTAAACTTATCAAGTTCAAATCGATGACTTGAGAATTTATCAATGGAGTGATTATGTGTACCAAAAGTATATCAACATAAAGGGGAGTGGAAATTATGACATAATCAAATGAATAGTGATTCCACACATAATCTTGGAGTAAAATAATCAATGAAATATGCGTAAAGCCAAATGAGTGGAAATTAAAATTTCAAATTCCCTTATCGATTAGGTAATTTACGAAACATACACCCATGAAAGATGGATCATACAATGATGATGTAAATACCCATAAATTAAATTATATTACACAATTAATACAATTATGGGCAGTACACATACACCACATGCAATAAATAAGTGGTGAACAATGGAATTCTCACGAAATTAAGAGTGAGATAAGAAACCCCTTACTTTGTACTTTTTCCTTGGTCGACGGTAGGTTAACCTCATGTATAATGGTGAAATAATTTTTATTGAATTATACAAGAATAATTTACATTAATATGATATCTTATATGATCTTTTAACATTGATATGTTAATAAACTCTTAGTATTATCATCATTTCGGGTGTTAACTTACTCGTTTTCCTTTATATTCTTTGTTACATAAGCCATGTTAGTTATGGATAGGTTGTATCTTATTAAAATCTAGAATTATATCAAGTCCTTAAAAATTATTTTTAATCATCAAATGAGAATTATACTTGAATGGATTAGATGGAGAATGAATCTCATCGCGTTCGTGGAGACGGTAGTCCGTACGTACGCCCGAGCGACAATATCATTCTTTTGATGTTAAATTAATATATAATTAGATTTTATATCATATAGAAAGAATAATTATCATGTTATATTTATTATTTACATTAATTACACATCATTATTATACCCATCCAAATAATAATTTGTTGAATGACAATTGCACCACGACGTGGAGACGGTAAGCCGTACGTACGCACGTATGGTGACATTCTATTCAAAGGATGGATAGAATACTGAATATGGTTGTAACATATTTATAATAACATCACAGTATATAGAATATAGTGGAGTTATTATTTTAGAATATAAATAACAAAGAAATAAGAAGTTGAAGAAGAAAGGAACTTGAAAGAGGGTGGTGAAAACATTACCTCTTCTTTGGGTTCTTCCTTTTGATTTGATCAAAAGGGATCCTTAGGTTGGCTTTAAAATCAAAATAAGGCCTCAAGGTTGTAGTGAAGGAAGTTGAGATAGTATTTGGGCAGGGTTTTTCCGAGCCAAAAGGCTTTGATTGTGTTAATTAGTGAGAAGGGGGAGTGCCCTTTTATAAGAGGGGTGAGGGGCACCTTTAGAAAAGCTAAAAATATTATTTTTTAATAAATTCATATTCGGTTTCTAATGGCTCCAAAGTGGATTATTTAAATGTTATGGTGGGGATGGGTCTAAAACCACTCAACCAATAGAATTTAGACAGGTTTGGGTCATTATATTAACCTTATCTTTAAGTATTAACTCTTAGTTAATTAGTTTCCCTTTTACAATGTCTTTTTGTATTTTTATATTATATGGTTAATAAACATACTATATACATCCAAGAGACCCCCCAAGTGGTCCATTAATGATACACCTATCATTATATAAGTCTCTTGTCCTGACCATAGATTTTTAGGAATTTAATAGAAATTAATAATATAATATTTGTTTTAAAAACTCTTTTATGTCAATTTTGACACTATTGGGTATTTGGTTTGTTATAAATTCAAAAAATCATTATTACATTGAAAAAAATTTATATAATCAATAATAATATGTCATATTAACATAGAAAATTAGTGTAATTCATAAAGAGTCTCAAATTACATTTATTTTGATATTTATAATATCAATTATTTTAGTATTTCAATAATTACGTAATTACTGCATCACCATTGTGTCATAAATAAATTAAATTATTTAATGTCAAAAATTATAAATAAAATACCATTATGTAGTAAATAATTTTATCTTTCTAATTAATATTTACAATAGAATATATATTATGTATAACCCTATATTAAAAATGTTTTAGTAAATAAAAATTGATTTTAACTCTTTTAACTCTTCTTTGAATTAAATAATAATAAATGTCCTAATCTAATACAAGTGGACCTAAATGATAATATTTTACTCCTAAGGTTGTTTTTGGTCGAGATACACTTCTCCAATAGAATTATGATATGAGTTAGGGTAATATTAATATCATTTTTACCCTTAATTACCCTATTTACTTCTAACTGTGGTAAATAAAAGTAAAAAGTTACAATTCGACAAAAAATATTTTCATCTCATTGAACCACATTTTACTCCTTGATATTAACCATGTTTCTCGGATTTTCTAAATTTCACTCAAAGAAGCTGTAAAATTATGTTTTATGAAAAATTCAGTTTTTTAAATACCACTTAGTGGTTTCACTATTCATCAAAAAATGAAAGTTTCCTGAAAAATACCAAAAATTAGGCCTAAAATATATTTGATATTATGAATTCAAAAATGATGTCTATTTTACCAAATTAAAAACATATAATTAGCATTAATTAGTTTAAAAATTAATTCCTGTCGTCAAAACAAATAGTGTGTTTTTAAGAAATAATCACTATTAAAAGATTAACACTTGTTTATGTCTGGTTTAAATGTGAAATTACATCCAATGACCATCATTGTATTAAATGGTAAAAATATATTCTAAATATACTTTAAAACCACTGAAATTTATAATTTATCACTATTAATTATTTTGATTAAAAAGTTGTTTTTAATTAAAATTTAGTAATTTTCACTATTCATCAAAATATGAAAGTTATCTGAAAAGTACCAAAATTTCACCCTAATCTAATTTTGATATTATGAATCAAAAAATGAAGTCCATTTAGAAAGATAAAATTTATAAAATTTCAAAAAGTAGGTATTACTATTCATAACGCCTAGTTTGATTGGTTGTGGTGTGTTAGAATCTCGAAGTTGCATACAATGCACGCCATTGCATTATTTAAAGGGAAACGTACCCTGGAAGATTGGGGTGTTACATTCCCATGGTTTTTGCCCATGGTTTTTGGAAAAGGGAATAGGAAAACATTATTTTATAAGGCCAAGTTCCGAACTTCTTAAAATATTAGGGTTGCTTATGTGGAGGTGAGTCACACTCCCATGGAAATTAATTTAAAAAGACAATGTGTTTAATAAGTCTTGAGGGGTCCATTTATGCTTTGAAAAGTAATCCAAACAAACCCAAAATCGCATTATTTTAATTTTATAACATATATTTTCTGAACATAAAGATTATAGTATTTTATTACATCTCTATTGGGTGATTATAATGTCATAAAACACATTATATATTTAAACGGTATTTAATTTTTATTCAAAACTTTGACTGTCTCAGAAAATTATGAAAAATTCACCGTTGGATAATTTCGACGTCCTGATTCCAAAAATAACATTTATTTTATCTAAATAATTTTCTAAATATTTTAATTTTCACTTTTAAAATATAAACCGACATTTATAAAAAATTCACGGGGTTTGACAAAAATTGCCTTCAAACATTAATAAAAATTATAATTTCATTCATACAATTACATGATCATTTATATATAATAAAATTAATATAATAATAATATTAATAATATTTTATTAAAATATTATTTAATTCAAAAATCCCTTAATTTAATAAAATATATTTCTTAATTAAATAATAACTAAAAACACCATTTGTACTTTAAAAACTATTTACAATGTATCAATAATGAAAAAAAATTATATTCATTATTATATAAAAAAATAATTTACATGAACATAGTACTATCTATTAGTTACATAAACCCTTAAAACAGCCATATAAGACCTAAGGGTAAGGTGTGCGATGGTGATAGACTCTTGAGGTGGCTCAGATAACATCGCTCGAGTGGTAATTTATATCATCTTTCACTTATCCCGTAGACGGTCACATTCGAGCTTGACATGGTGAAGCTCAGCTTGGGCTTGTTCAAGAGCGAAGCCCAGGGACGCCACCTGTTTTTCGAGCTCCGATAAATGGGCACTGTATGGGGAAATTCTACTGGATGAGGCCATCGCTTCCTTTGTCTAAGTAAAATTGGATGTGTTAAAGCCTTATATTTATACTAATCATGTGATCACTGTTCAACAGATATAAAAGTAATGGTCAAAATTCTTATCATAAAACCAATGAAGTTGACATTTTATAAAAGACATTTTATATAAAGAGACATTTAATAAGATCAAGAGGGATTTTCCATTAATGAAACTTTGGGTCGTTACAATATTCACCCCTTAAGAAACTTCGCCCTCAAAATTTTCCTTTTCCCACACTAAAATAGATGTGGGTAACTCAGCATCATCACTTCCTCTGATTCCCAAGTTGCTTCTTCAAACTTGTGGTTTCACCACAACACCTTGATGAGGGGCATTATCTTATTTCGTAGAACTTTTTCTCTACGATCTAAGATCTTCACTGGTTTCTCCTCATAAGAAATATCGTCTTCCAATTGTACCACCTCAGAAGAGAGTTCATGTGAAGGGTCCGGTATGTACTTCCTTAAGAGGGATACATGAAAGTCATCATGTACTTTGGCCATAGAAGGTGGAAGTGCTAGTTTATAGGCCACAGCCCCGACATGATCATGAATCTCGAAGGGACCGATGTACCTTGGACTTAACTTCCCTTTCTTTCCAAACCTCATGACCTTTTTCCACGGAGATATACATTGAAAAACCATGTCTTTAACATTAAATTCAAGGTCTCGTCGATGATTATCAACATAACTCTTCTGTCGACTCTGGGATACCTTGATATGCTGCGGAATGGTTTTCTCTTTCTTTATCATTTCCTCAACCATTTCTGGTCCAAGCAGCTTACGTTCACCGACCTCATCCCAACATGCTGGTGTTCTGCACCTTTTACCATACAGGGCTTCATATGGTTCCATTTGGATGCTCGAGTGGAAACTATTATTATATGAGAACTCAACCAAAGGAAGATGTTGATCTCATCCTCCTTTAATGTCCATTGAGCATGCTCTCAACATATCCTCAAGTTTTTGGATAGTCCGTTTGGATTGGACATCATTTTGAGGATGATAGGTCGTACTGAAGTTCAGTTTAGTATTCAGAGCATGTTTAAGACTCTTTCAAAACTTAGAGGTGAATCTTGGATCTCAGTCAGACACAATAGATAGTTGTACTCCATGAAACCTTACCACTTCCCTGATATATATCTGTGCTAGTTGATCCAATGGGAAATCCCCCCGAATAGAAATGAAGTGTGCAGTCTTTGTAAGACGATCCACAACGACCCATATTTCATTGTTTCCTTTGGATGTCCTTAGAAGTCTGGTGACAAAGTCCATGGTGATGTTTTCCCATTTCCATTCTGGTATGGGCAATAGTTTCATCATCCCCTTAGAATTTTTCTTCTCTACCTTCACTTTATGGAACCCCAGGCACTTTGATGTATATTCAATGATCTCCTTATTCATATAATCCCACAAAAAGTTTTCTCGGAGATCCTAATACATCTTTGTGCTCCCTGGGTGAATAGGGAAATTTGAACTACGTGCATCATCCAAAAGTTCCTTCTTCAGCTCCGGACTTGATGGAACACATAGTATTTTCCAAAATCGCACAATTCCTTATTCATTAACATTAAACTCTGAGGATTTCCCCTTTTTGATAGCTTCCAGTTTTTCTTGAATTCCCACATCATCCTTTTGAGCATCCTTTAACCTTCCTAAAAGAGATGGTTGAGCAATCATTTGTGAAAGGATTAATGATGTTCCCATCTCTATGATTCCCATGTCCATCTTCATCAAGTCTAAGAAGATTGGATCCTTCTCAATTCTCATCATTGATATAATAACTGGATCCTTTCTAATTAGGGCATCTTCCACCTTGTTCTCTTTCCTAGGGTGGTAATGGATTGAACAGTCATAATCCTTGATGAGCTCTATCCATCTTCTCTGGCGCATATTAAGCTCTTTCTGTGTAAATATATATTTATGACTCTTGTGGTCAGTATATATCTCAAATTTCTCCCCATAGAGATAATGCCGCCATATTTTCAAGGCAAATATCACTGCTGCCAACTCCAGATCATGCATTGGATAGTTTTGCTCATGGATTTTCAACTACCTTGAGGCATAGGATATCACTATATCATTTTTCATCAGCACACATCATAAGCCCTTCTTCGAAGCATCACTGAATACCATAAAAAGCTCCCCACTTGTGGGTAATGTGAGCACGAGCGTAGTGATAAGCCTCCCTTTCAACTCCATGAAGCTTTCTTCGAATTCATCACTCCAAGAAAACTTTACTCCCTTTCATGTTAGCTTGGTAAGAGGGTTGGACAATTGTGAGAAATTTCTCACAAATCGTCAATAATATCTAGCTAACCCCAGGAAGCTACGGATATCTATTACCGATTTTGTCCTTGACCATCCCTCAATTGCATCTATTTTGGAGGGATCCACAGATATCCCATTCCTTGTGATGATATGGCCTAAGAATGAGACCTCCTTCAACCAGAACTCACACTTGTTGTACTTTTCATAGATCTTCTCCTTGTGCAAAGTCTCTAGTACAATTCTTAAATACTCCTCATGATCCTCCATAGTTTTGGAGTATATTATAATATCATCTATAAACACTACCACAAATTTTTCTAGGTAATCTCTAAAGACTCTATTAATTAATTACATGAAGATTTTTGGAGAATTAGTGAGTCTGAAGGGCATTATTATGAATTCATAGTGCCCGTATCTTTTGCGAAAAGCAGTCTTGGGGATATATTCCTTCTTCACCCTTACTTGATAATATCCCGACCGCAAGTCCACCAGGGAGAAGTATTGTGCTCCACACAGCTGATCGAACCAGTCATAAATTCATGGGAGAGGATACTTGTTATTTATCATTATTTTTTTAAGTTAACGATAATTGATGCAAAGCCGCATTGACCCATCCTTCTTCTTGACAAAGAGGACTGGTGCACCCCATGGTGAAGCACTTGGGTGTATTAACCCTTTATCCAGATTATCCTGTAGTTGTTTCTTCTTCTCTTCAAGCTCTACAATAGCCATTCTATATGGAGTCTTGGATATTTGTAAACCCCCAGGTATAAGTTCAATTGATAATTCAACATCTCTTCTAGGAGGAAGACCAGGCAGTTCCTCAGGAAAATCTTCAGCGAATTCCCTCACAATAGGCATTTTTTCAAGGATGGTTTCTTCCATGGAATCAATCGTCTGAGCCAGATACGTGTGCTCATAAGGCAATAATATCCACTCTTGAGATGATGGAGCTAAAGGAGATTCATCTTCCTCCTTACACATGTAAATAATCGGGGGTCGATTCTCCATATGGAGTGTGATTTCCCTCTCCCAACAATTTATGTTGGCTCTATATAAGGAAATCCAATCTATGCCAAGAATTTCATCAAATTCCACTATAGGGAGTATGATGAGGGTTGCCAGGAAATTCAATCCACATATTATAACAGGGGAGGACTTATATTCATGGGATGCAATGATTTCCCCATTTTCCATTCTCACCTACATCTTCACTTCCATGATTTGGGGTGGTCCTGGGATTATTCTACTAAACATTCGAGATATAAAAGAATGCGTAGAACCTGAATCAAAAAGTATGTTCTCTATTATTGAATGAATAACTAGCGTACCTGTCACCACTTCCTTGTCAGGGTTCACTTCAGCAGAAGTGATGGAAAAAGCTCTTCCTTGCTGCATTGGAGGTTGTTGGTTGTCTCCGAAAACCCTTGGATTAGGGCACTAATTTGCAAAATGACACGGTTCTTTGCATCTGTAGCATTGAACAATGCATTGAGGTTCGAACGGAGCGTTCCTCTCCTCTATCACAGCCACGGGTCTTTCTTAATGACATTTAACAGCTGGTTTCCCTTCCCTTCCACACCTAAAGCATTTCCTCATCCCCTTAAGGCAATTTCTAGAGTGCTTCTTTCCGCACTTTTGGCAAGTGGGGTGCTGGATTTTCTTAGCGTCGTTGGATTTATCGATCAGACCACCATCATTGAATTCCACCTTACACTTCTTGTCCCCATGATACCCCTATGATTCCACGATCTCCATTTCGACCTTGAGGGAACATCAGACAATCTCCTCATAGCTGTCGAAGTCACAGATCGCTAATGATTTCCGCAAGCTAGGCTTTATCCCACCAAAGAAGCGGTCAACTTTGCATTCGGGGGTAACGACAAAGCCGAAAGCGTAGCGTGCAAGCTTTGTGAAGTTTTCCTCATATGCTCCAACAGATTATTCATCTTTTCATTTGAGGGAAAGGAAGTCCCTTTCCATCTTAAGCCGGAGGGTGCGCGGAAAATATTTATCAAAAAACATATTCTAGAAATCATTCCATTCCAACGCCTCGATCTCCTCCTCAGGATTCATATTTTTGATCAACGTCCACCATTGATCAGCTTCACCCCCAATATGATACGCCTCCAGGAGAACCTTCTCTTGTTCAGAGCATTGAAGGATGGATAAGATCTTTTCAATGGAGTTGATCCATTGTTCAGTGATTGTGGGATCAGACGATCCACTAAAAGTTGGCAGCCTTTGTCTCATGAAGCTCTCGATAGAGACTTGTTCTTTCTTGGGGGGGGGGGGGGTGAACATTACTCTTGACCCATGTTTCTATTCAAAACATGAGTTACCTGAGAGAGAAGTGTGACAAAGTTCGCGATTCCCACTCCCATTGGATTGGGAATCTCATTAGTACAGTCATCACATTGATCTTCACAACGGTTGTTATCTCAAGTCCTCCTATTACCGGCCATTGGATGGAATAAAATGAAACTTAGGGGTTACACATAAAGAGTAATCCAAAGACAAAAGTTGATGACTTATAAATAAACTTTCATTTCTTTAACTCATGATTCTATAGGCTTCAATCTAGTATTTTCATGATCTACATTCTAACATATATTCTTAGGGGAATTTTTTAATTCCCTTAATAAGGGTTTATACTAAGCTTGTGAATTTACCAAAGCATATCCCCCGGGAGTGTCGTAACCAATAGTGCAGCGAGGCCCGTTGTCATGCACCAGTTCCCGTTCGAGACTAGCTCAAAGCGGTGTTTTCGGGTTTTACCCCTAGGATACAACTGTGCTAGAGCCGCCTCTACCTGCTCATATCCAGACAGGGATGTATTTGCTTGATAACCCACTTAATCAATACTCACCAAAACTTAGGGATGTTTTTATTGTACTTAGTCTTGTATCTAAGGCTTTACTAGGGTTTCCTAATCCTAATCCCAAAAATTACCAAACCTATCCTTTAATACCAACTATGACAACCCTACTTTTTATTACAACTTAAACACGATTTATTACATAAAACTTCACTTGATACAACAAAGAAGTTCGATAGGTTTAGTGTCTTTGGGGATTAAGATCATTACATAAAAACATAAAACATGAAATACAACATATTTATTGAAAACATCATTTACATGACCACTACATTCCTTCATAATTAGCATTTCATGGGATAACCTGAGGACATGCATAAGAAAAGGGTGAGATATAAACCCCAGTAAGGGAGTACACATGGAATAACATGAAGAGTACAATACATGTTAGACAATAGGAATATCAATAGAGCATAAGAAAAAACATGAACATAAAGGCATGATAAAGCATGATAATCATAACATGGAAATGTGGCAACAACACTTAAAATGGAATTAGCATGAGCCAAGGCTCATTGCAAATGAAGAATGAGTAAAATCCTCATTGCACATAAAGCACGAGTAAACCCTCTTTGAACTTTAATTAGAATGAGTCAACACTCATTGCACATGACTTATCATGATACTATAATTTACCCAATGCATTGTTGTGCTATAAGGGAGTACCATTCTTAAACATTTCATTTCATAAATTAATGTGCCACATGGATCATAAAACATGGATTCATAAAGACAAAACTGCTTTTTATTACAACTTAAACATGATTCATTACATAAAACTTCACTTGATACACAAATAATATCCGGAGGTTTAGTGTCTTTGGAGATTAAGATCATTACAAAAAAACATAAAACATGAAATACAATATCTTAGTGAAAACATCCTTTACCCGACCACTACATTCCTTCGTACTTAGCATTGCATGGGATAACCTGAGGACATGCATAAGAAAATGGTGAGATATAAAGCCCAGTAAGGGAGTACACATGGAATAACATGAGGAGTACAATACATGTTAGAGAATAGGCATATGAATAGAGCATAAGAAAAAACATGAACACAAAAGGCATGATAAAGCATGATAATCATAACATGGAAATGTGTCAACAACACTTAACATGGAATTAGCATGAGCCAAGGCTCATTGCACATGGAGTATGAGTAAAATCCTCATTGCACATAAAGCACGACTAAACCGTCATTGAAATAGAATTATCATGAGTCAGAACTCATTGCACATGACATATCATGATACTATACTTTACAAAATGCATTTGAGTGCTATAAGGGCGCACCGTTCATAAACATTTCATTTCGTGCATAAGTGTGCCACATGGATCATAAAACAAGGATTCATAAAACATAATAATTTATTCCAAGATAAAGGAAGGTGGAATTAATACATGAAACTTTAAAATCAATATGTAAATGTTAAAAAAGGTGAATACCCTTGAGGAAGAAATGGGCATGGTATTCACTATACAATGACATTGGCTTAGAAAATCGGTGCGATTTCGGCTGCATAACGGCGTGACATAAGAATTCATAAAAAAAAGGTTGATGAGAGAGAAAGGGGTTACTCATAATATTTACATGTAATGGATAGTTATGAGTTCATATAGATACATGTCCCAAAAATTGTAATGGAATTTAGATTCATTATACAAAATTATTGCTTGAATGTAAAAGAGGAGAGAGAAGTTCCTTTCAGAATTTCAGCATAGTAACGGGTGTACATGGGAGGCATTTATTGAGAGAGAAAGGGTCTCCCATCATTAAAAAATAAAAAGGGAAGTATTAGGGAGGTGCTAAAACATAGCCCAACATTTATAATTGAAATGAAAAGGGAAAAACAACTTAAAGAAAATTGGACAAAAATGAGAAAGGAAGAAAAAACCCTTACTTGGAAGTGTGCTTCTAAAGGCTATGGATAGGCTTGTGAGAGACTTCATGGGAGCTTGAGGCAACTTTGGAGGATTATAGAGAGAGTATGGAAGAGGTTTTACGAACTCCAAAGGCTTTGAGTGAGGATAAAGTTGGATCTTGGGTGGGTTTATATAGAAAAGGTGAGGGAATTCATTATTATTTAGGATTGGGACCCCTTATATTAAATTAATCCAAACCAAAAACAATACCATGGTTTTTACCATGGTTTTTGGAAAGGGTAAGAGAAAAAAATTATTTTATAATTCCAAGGTCCTATCTTCTTAAAATATTATGTTTTCTTATGTGGAGGTGAGTCACACTCCCATGGAAATTAATTAAAAAAGACAAGGTGTTTAATAAGTCTTGAGGGGTCCATTAATTCTTTGAAAAGTAATCCAAACAAACCCAAAATCACATTATTTTAATGGTAAAACATATATTGGCCGAAAATTAAGATTATAGTATTTTATTACATCACTATTGGGTCATTATGATGTCATAAAACACATTATATATTTAAATGGTATTTAATTTTTACTCAAAAATTTGACTGTCTCAGAAAATTATGAAAAATTAACTGTTGGATAATTTAGACATCCTGATTCGAAAAATAACATTTATTTTATCTAAATATTTTTCTAAATACGGTAATTTTCACTTTTAAAATATAAACCGATATTTATAAAAAATTCATGGGTCTTGACAAAAATGGCTTTCAAACCTTAATAAAAATTATAATTGCATTCATACAATTAAATGATCATTTAAATATAATAATATTAATCTAATAATAATAAAAATATTATATTATTAAAATATTATTTTATTCAAAAATCCCTTAATTTAATAAAATAGATTTCTTAATTAAATAATAACTAAAAACACCATTTGTACTTTAAAAACTATTTACAATGTATCAATAATGAAAAGAAAATATATTCCTTATTATATACAAAAATAATGTACATGAACATAGTACTATCGATTAGTTACATAACTCTTTAAAATAGCCGCATAGGACCTAAGGGTAAGGTGTGCAATGGTGACAGACTCTTGGGGTGGCTCGGATAACATCGCTCGAGTGGTAATTTCTATCAACTTCCACTTCTCTCGTAGACGGTCACGTTCAAGCTTGACATGGTGAAGCTCAGCTTGGGCTTGGTCAAGAGAGAAGCCCAAGGACGTCACCACATTTCCGTGCTCCGATAAATGTGCTTCGTATGGGGCAATTCTACTGGATGAGGCCATCGCTTTCTTTGTCTATGTAAAATTGGATGTGTTAAAGCCCTATATTTGTACTAATCATGTGATAACTATTCAACGATTATAAAAGTAACTGTCAAAATTCTTATAATAAAACCAATGAAGTTCACATTTTATAAAAACATTTTATATAAAGAGATATTTAATAAGATCAAGAGGGATCTACCATCAATGAAACTTTGGGTCGTTATAGTGTTAATAGATAAAATCACAACCAAATGATGATATTATTAATGTAAAATACAAACTTATCATGTTCGTATATTTACTAGTTTTCAAAAATAGTAAAATAATATATTTAAATTAAGAAAGAGATATTGAAACAAAAAATTTATCCTGTTACACTCATATCTAGTAAATTAGATTCCATTTTCAATCATCACATATATATAGTTTTGAGGCCCTTAAATTTCCTTTAATCATTCAATATCTGTTTATCAATGACATCAATCACTCTCTATAACTATTTACAATTTTATTCCATGTCTATTTCATTTAATTCCAACAGAATTCTCCCTCGTGTGAGATTTGTGTGAGATTTGTTCTAAACTTATCTCTTATAAGATCTATAATAACACCATTTGGATGATTTTTTATTATAAAAACATGGGTATGATTGAATATTTTCAGTAACACACAAGTGGGTCACTAACCTCATGTATAAATGGCCACACCCAATCCTCTATTCTTCACACCATAAAACCTTTTTAGTTTTTCAATTACTAGACCAAATCACATACCAACTTCCCTGCCCTCATTCTATATGCCTTATTTGGGGTTTAAATCCTACCTATAGAGGATTTTTGTGCAATCCTAAGAAGGACACCCTAAGAAGAGGTAACATTATTAAATATGTGTTTTTAATTAATTTATTTCTCTACCTCATTCAATGATTATATAATCATTCTGATATGATAAACATATTATATTACATATAATGATATGTTTTTATTTTATGTTAATCACTTACAACCATTTCCACTTCCATCAAATGGGTTATGATATCATCCTTTGTGTGTATGGCGGACTACCACCTCACATTCTTATGTCAATCGTTCATTAATTACCACCTTTCATAGTTGGGTATAACTATGGATTTAAATTATATATATTATATTCAAAAATTATTTATAGCTATTGATTAATTATATCATATATATGTAAAAATGTATACATTCCATATCAAAGTGGATATGATAACATCGCTCGTGTGTACGACATATTACCACCTCGCAAATCTCTGTGAGTCGTCTTTCACTAACACATTACATGGAATGTAATATGGATATATCCAATAAATATTTGTGATATAAATTAAATAACTATAAAATTTATAAAATATTTATCATTATTAAAATATTTTATTCTTTATTACCTTTCCCCTATCTTTAAGATGATAACTTCATTCACGTATCTGTGGACTACCGCATTCATGAAGCGATTTGACTCACTTTTTATAACCACTCAACAACTTTGATATATATATGTATATTTAAATAAATTATATGATTTATATATGTTTTGTTATTATTTTAAATATAACATATTACTTACCTTATTTCCATAATGATCATTAAAAAATGGAGATGTTACTCATGCGTGAAAACAGTCTACCGTCTCCATGATCATAACTTTCTTAATTTTTCATAACCATATTTCATGAATGGTTTTAAAAGTTTAATCGATTTATAGATATGATAATTATCTCATGAATATTATTCTATATGTTATGAAATGATATAATATTCACAAGAACCGGAATATCAATGACAAATAATGTATGAGAAAACAAGGTAATTAACAACAGAAACAATGAAAATAATGAATCATTATTAAAGAACATGAGATGATATTTTATGAAAAAATTACAAATTATATTATCAATTTTAATATGGATTTGATATATTTAATAACCATCTGAAACTAAAATAAAATTTGTTAAATCACACTTGACCAAAAGGAAGCGTACGGTAAGGGATTTCTTAGCTAAATATATGTTCATTTTGAGAAAGTTAAACATTATTTATTATGTCATTCAAAGATTATATATATAATTATTTTTTCTTATCTTATATTTTATTTAAAAAAATTTATGATTATTTTTATTTGAATCACATAATTAATTCATTGATTAATTCTAACATAAACATTACGATCATTTTAATGGTTTATTTCACAATCACATTCTAATTGAGATTGTCTGCTCTTCAATTGGAGTTGAAGAAAACTGTTTGACCATTTCATAATAAAACCAATTATGTTTATTATATTTTGTTTGTTCATGATATTTTCAGATAATAGTACTATTTTTCTTTCTTTCATTCATAAATTAATTCAAATAATGTTTTGACAAAATCTGGCATCATTTCCCTCTTCGGATGGAAATATATTTTCTTTGAAAGACATGTTTTATAAAATTATTTTCAATAGTGTTTTCAAACCTTTAAAATTATTTTTTAATAAAAACATTAAACCATTATTATTCATTACAAAAAAATTTTAAAATAATCTTATGTGGTTTTCATAAGAATTCATAATTGTATTTCACCAAAAATGTGTAATGAATTGTTTTCTCATTTTCGGAAGAATGTAGTTTCATATCATTTTATAGTGAATATATAATATTCACATTAACATTCATAGAAATTAATTAATTAACCACATTTATGAAGTTCATTTAATTTAATATCCTTTTAAATTTTAAATGGATATTTTTATAAAAAATATTTTTCAATTTGATTTTAAAAAAAATTATTTTCAAAATGTTTTTCAAAATGAATATGATATTTTTCGTCATGAATATTTATATAAATATATTTTTGGAATTTATATTCATCATTTTATAAAAACCATTATTGTTAATCAAATAGGTATATATTTTATTGAAACCATCATTATTCTTTCTCTGGATGGTTTATGGTTCTTTTGACTTAGGATGGTATTTAAATTCACTTCCATGATTCAATGTTGTATCCATTAACATTAAATTAAAATATTAACTTCCCTATGATAATTTGAAATTAAATTTACACAAAATATACATATAATAAATCATGGATAATATTATTTCCTAAACCATACATTATTTTTACAGGTAGTGTATACTTTGATAGTTATTTGATTAAATGTGTAAATATTTAATAATAAATATCTAATAATCAATATAGATATTTTTTCATAAGGACAAATGATTCATGAATTAAATATATTTTTATGTATATGAGGAATCATTTATATAAGTATTGTTGGGTCAATCCTAGACATTATATATCCCTATGATGCATTGGCAGGTCTCCTAACACAAATTAGTTGGCCAAAACTACTGAGGTTTCTCCTAGTAGATTTAACTATTTAGAGGATAAATCTTAACATTAAATGTTTTCATGAGAGTGAGACATGATTCCCAAGGATGAATCACAACATTTATTGAGAATTTATTTATTATTAAAATCCATGAGATTTTATCAATGGTATTTTCTCTAGATTCCTTTCATTCTATGTTTCTTGATTAAAAGACATCTGTTTTCATTTATTTACCTTGTCAAATGGATTATTCTGAATCCTCTTATTTAAATAGTATTTTTCAATTATTTAAAATTATATATTTATAATGTATTATATTATCTGGATATTCAGGTTAATTAAATAGAATTTGGGTTCAATTAGTTACCTTAAAATGTTGATTATGCTTGTTAATTCATGATATCTTTCAAAATACTTAACCCTTATTGAGAATTTGATCTCACCCTTATTTTGTTTCCTTTTCCCAAAATTCGATGAAGTGTTATATAATATTTATGAAAAGATAGTTATGATGTGAAATATGGGAATCATATATGAATCTAGTCAAGCAATAATACTAAACTATTTGATCTTTGGGGGTGTGATTCGTTGTATTTTATGCCTATATATTAAAGCATCCACTTACTTTATGTTACTATGGATGTGGTTTCTACAGTTTGTATCAAATGATATATATTAGAAACCATGGGAACAAGACTTAGGAAAACATAGAATATGGATCATAACCTAATGATAAAATTTGTGTATTATTTTAGAATAAAATATAAATGTTTTAGTAAGGTATAAATTATATGATTTTTTAATGCAATGCATAACTTTATGGATACTACCAGTGGTAATAGTTCTAAAAATGATCTACCAATGGGTAATAATTCTGAAAAGGCTTATTGGGATTGACGCATTCATCACATGGTGCATGAAAATAGGCCTTCTTACACACCTAGTTTGACTCTCATGGGGGGTATGCTTAAGATAATTCACATTTTCTTTACAATAAACTGTAAATGATCTAAATAGATGATAGAAATGAATATAAATGGTTAAACTTAAGGTTTTTTAGATTTAAAATATGGTTTCTTAAATTAATGTTAAAATATTTTATGTGTGTAAAATAAGAGAATAATGTAGTGAATTGTTGAGAAAAAATGAAGTATAGAAAAGAAAGAATGAAATCAAATCCAATAATCCATTTTTTATTTTACTGGATTAATTTTGGAGACTAAGAATTTTATCCATGTTAATTTAATATTCCAATTGTTAAAACCTAGACCAAGAAAGTTCTAATGTGGACGTAAAATAGATGAAGTAGTTATTTGTTAGGGATTAACAATTAACTTGTATAATTATTTTACCAATGGTATTTTGTTTATAAGAATCATTAAACATTAGATGATTTTGTTAAATTATAAAATCATATATATTTTTATTATCTTAATAGTTATAGACACTATCATGGGATTGTTATTTTAAAATTGATCATAATATCAATATCTTAAACACTCTGTTTTTGGATTTATATTATTTGAGACTACCAAGATTAAAAATATTTTTCATGAAATTTAGGAAAAGAATATGTTTCTTAGAAATTTTATTTGATGAATAACTCCTTTAAATTGTATACAACTAAATTTTAATGGTATTCATGACCTTTATAGTTGATATGATCGTTAATTAGATTGTAATAACAATAAAATAATCTTAATAAACATTTTAATGAAAAATAAATTGTATTCAAAACAAAAGTAAGAAATTTATTTGATGATTTTTTTATTTCAAGGATTTCCATCATATTTGTTTTGGAAATAATATTTTAATTATATAAATACAGTTCTTAAAAAATAGAACCTACAGGCTGGGTGACAACCCATTGCATTCGGAAAGTCTATAGGTCTTGAACCCATGAAAAAAGTAAGATCGAATATTTTAGTATTATTGGAAAACTAGATACACATATGATTCCCATATATCACATCATAACTATTTTTTCATAAATATCATATAACTATTTATTTCCTAAATATCATATTATATAGCCCTATGATTCATTGACTGGTCTCCTAACACAAATTAGTTTCCCAAAACTACTGAGGTTTCTCCTAGTAGATTTAACTATTTAGAGGATAAATCTTAAAATTAAAGCTTTTCATGAGACTGAGACATGATTCCCAATGATGAATCATAACATTTATTTAGAATTTAGTGATTATTATAATCAATGAGATTTTCACAATGGTATTTTCTCTGGATTCCTTTCATTCTATGTTTATTGATTTTATGTCATCTGTTTAAATTTATTAAACATGTCAAAAGGATTATTCTGTATCGTATTATTTAAATAGTATTTTTCTATTATTTAACATTATATATTTATTATGTATTATATTATCAGGATATTCAGGTTATTTAAATGGAATTTTGGTTCAATTATTTACCTTGAAATGTTTATGCTTGTGGATTCATGATAACTTCCAATATACTTAACCCTTATTGAGAATTTGATATCACCCTTATTTTGTTTCCTTTTCACAAAATTCTATTAAGCATTATATGATATTTATGAAAAAATAGTTATGATGTGATATATGGGAATCATATATGTATTTGGTTTTCTAATAATACTATAATATTCGACCATTGAGGATGTGATTCCATGTATTTTATGCCTATATATTAATGCAGCCACTTACTCCATGTTAATATGGATGTGGTTTCTATAGTTGGTATCAATGGATATATATCAGAAACCATGGGAACAAGACTTAAGAAAACATAGAATATGGATAATCACCTAATGATAAAATTTCGGTATTATTGTAGAATAAAATAGAAATGTTTTAGTAATGTATACATTATATGATTTTTTACTAAAATGCATTACATTATGGATACTACAAGTGCGTATGGTTCTAAAAATGATCTACCAAAGGGGTAATAATTCTGAAAAGGATTATTGGGATTGACAAATTTATCACATGGTGCATGAAAATAGGCCTTCCTACGAACCTAATTTGACTCTCATTGTGGATTTGCTTAGGATAATTCACATTTTCATTACAATCAACTGTAAATGAGCTAAATAGATGATAGAAATTAATTTAAATAGTTAAACCTACGGTTTTTTAGATTTAAAATATGGTTTCTTAAAGTAATGTTAAAATATTTTATGTGTGGAAAATAAGTGAATAAAGTAATGAATTGTTGAGAATAAATGATGTATAGAAAAGAAATAAATAAATAAAATCCAATAATCCATTTTTTAGTTTGTTGACTTAATTGTGGAGAATAGGGAGATTATCCATGTTAATTTTTATTATAAAGGGTAATACCTAGACCAATAAAGTTACAATGTGGAAGTAAAATGGATAAATTAATTATGTATTATGGATTAAGAATTAACTTTTATTATTATTTTACTATAGGTATTTTGTTTATAAGAATCATTAAACATTAGATGATTTTGTTAAATTTTAAAATAATATTTTTTTATTATCTTAATATTTATAGACACTTTCCTGGGATTATTATTTTAAAAGTGATCATAACATCAATGTCTTAAACTCTCAATTTTGGGTTTTAAATGATTTTAGTCTACAAAGATTAAAAATATTTTTCATGAAATTTAGGAAAATCATGTGTTTTTTAGAAAATTTATTTGATGAATAACTCCATTTCCTTTTACGTAGATAAATTTTAATGGTATTGTAGATTTTTATGGTTGATATGATAATTAATTACATTGTAACGACAATCAAGTAACCTTATTAAACATTTTCATGAAAAATAAATATTATTCAAAACAACAGTAAGAAATTTATTTGATGATATTTTTATTTCAAGGATTATTATCATATTTTCTTCGAAATAATATTTTAATTATATCAATACAGTTTAGAAAAAATATAACCTCCAGGAAGGGTGATAACCCATTGCATTCGGAAAGTCCCTAGGGCTTGAACCCATGACCAATGGATGTCAATGGTTTAGCACCAAACACATGCCTATGAAATGTCTAAGTTAATATGTCATTTTTTTAGTTAAAAATTTTGAAAAATATATATTAATGGTGAACTAGTGCTGTTACATTGAGGTCCATTTATTAATTTGTTATATTAGATAACTTTTTTAAACTATATTGGATTTTGAAAGTAGTTAGTGACATAAGGAATGAAATGACCCTATTTTATGGATCCCATGATCTTTTAAAAGTTAATTTTATTCCTTTAAGAATAAATTTTTTATTTTTTGACATTCATTTCATTGAGTAAGGGATGGAGTGTTAATAGATAAAATCATAACCATATGATGAAATTATTAATGTAAAATACAAACTTATCATTTTCGTATATTTACTAGTTTTAAAAAATGTTAAAATAAAATATTTACATTAAGAAATAGATCCTGAAACAAAAATTTAATCCCATTACACTCATATATATTAAATTATATTCCATTTTAAATAATTACATATTTATAGTTTTGAGGCCCTTAAAATTCCTTTAATCGTTCAATATCTTGTGTTCACCGACCTCAATCACTCTATATAACTATTTACACTGTTATTCCATGTCTATTTCATCTAATTCCAATGGCATTGTCCCATGTGGAAACCAATTTATGTGTTATTCCATTTTATCTTTGCACTCCCCTTCTTCACTCGGTAAGATGTTATTTTATTTACTCTCTTTTTTAGACATGGGTTCTCAAAAAAGGATTTTCAATGTATCTAATAATTTATTACCAAGATTGAGTATACCTTGTGATTAATAAATTTATTTAAGTTCGTTATAATATAAAACCCTAAATTTTATAAATAAAAATATTGTATTCTATAGAGTATGTGACACACGACACCAAGCATTAAAAAAAATAAAACACCCCAAAGCATTATGATATAATTATTTAAAAAATTCATTCTCTTCAATAGATTTTATTTCACATTACATTGATCTATCTAGAATTAAATGAAAATTTGTGATTTCCTATCATGACACATGGTACTAACTTTAGCTTTCATTACATGCAACACTGAGTTTTGAATAAAAGATACATCTTATTAAAATGATATTATATAATATGATAGTTATCACAAATCATTTAGAATGAAGATTATGAATATCATTAAATAAATTATGGAAATACATTTTTTACCCATAGTAATAATTATTTATTAATTATAAATAAAGTAAATATAATTTAAAAGAAAAATAAATGTTTTCTGAAAAAATAAATTTTTATAAAAGACGGTCAAATTTCAAATATCACGTATAATTTAAAATCAATTATTAAAAATTCTAGAAAATATACTTGAAAATATAAAAATATTTTTTGAAATATAAATACCAAATTATCTTATGGTGAATATTTTGGATTCTTTTGAAAGGTTTAATTTTTTATGAATACTGAGAAATACAAAATTTTAACTAAAAACTGAATTTTGATTTAAATAAATTAAGATGATGAGATATATTTTTTTCAATTTAATGTATCAATAATTCAATTTTATATTTATTAATTGAATATAATTTATTGTATTTATATTTGAAATTAATTTTTATAAAAAACATTGTAAACTTTTGGACAATTTCTCTCCAAGAACCTATTTTCTAATCTGGTCTATGAGATTAATTTTAAATTAAATATCCCCACTTATATGAATATAATTTAAAAAAGTTAAAAATTATTTATAATTAGAATAATTTATAATTTATAATCACAAAAAATTAATTTTTTACCGACAAATATAGTAAAATAGTGAAAATTAATTATCTTAGATGTGATAAAAATGGAATTATCAAAGAGTTAAAATAAAAAAATAAAGGTTAAAAATTACCTAAAAACATTTAAAAATACATTTTGTGGACACCTTAAGAAATTATTTATTATATTTTATTGAATATATCAATTTTTATGTTTTTTTTTGATAAAAACATTGGCATGATTAAATCATTTAAATCAACTACAAGTTTACAACTCACCTCAATTATAAAACCCCATCGCACTCATCTTTTCATCACATATTCAAAAACACTTTAGGAAAAAAACTACTAAAAACACTTTTAAACATCCATACCCCCATCCTAAAATATTTTTCCTGGGTATAATTTCATCCAAGAAAGAATGTTGGTCTAAAGAGGATACCTAAGGAAGGGGTAAAATTCTTCAATGATCATTTTTAGTTTATTTATTCATCCACCTCCTTTATTTCTTATTAAACCATAATTATATATTATCATTAGTATATTATATATACTAAGATGTTTTTATAACATGTTTATGTCCTAAAAAACATACACTTCCATCAAATGGGTTAATAAATCATCATTCACGTGTAAGGAAGACTACCGCCTGCCTAACAGATTTTTTTTTTCTTCCATTATCATATTTCACAGTTTGGTGTGATGATGAATATAATTATATATATGATATTTATAACATATTTATACCGATTGATTCATTATATCATATATATCATTTTTAATATCCATATTCTGGGAGATATGACAACATCCACTATGTGTATAGCAAACCACCACATCATGAATCGATGTGATTCATCATTCACTAACGCTTCACATGTAATATAATATAGTTAAAGTGGATAAATATGTGTGATATAAATGAAATAAATATGAGAGTAATGAAATATTTTTCATTTTTAAAATATAATATTCTTTCTTACCACACAGTTATAGATTAAAACATTATTCATATATGTGTAGACTACCATCTTCATGAAGCAACGTGGCTATCTTTTTATCACCACACCACATGAGTGACATATATAAGTCTATTTAATGAAATAATATGATATATATCATTTTATTAACATCAAAAAAATTTAAAAATAAATATTAATGGTGAACTAGTGCAGTTACATTGAGGTCCATAGATTAATTTGTTATATTAGATAACATTTTCAAACCATATTGGTTTTTGAAAATAGTTAGTGACATAATGAATGAAATTCCCCTATTTTATGGACATCATGATCTGTTAAAAGTTAATTTTATTTGTTCAAGAATAAAATTTTCTTTTTTTTATATTCATTTCATTGAGTAAGGGATGAATTGTTAATAGATAAAATAACAACCAGATTATGAAATGATTAATGTAAAATATAAACTTATCATGTTCATATATTTACTAGTATTAAAAAATAGTAAAATAATATATTTACATTAAGAATTATATCCTGAAACAAAAAATTTATCCTATTACACTCATATCTAATAATTTAGATTCCATTTTAAATCGTCACATATTTATAGTTTTGAGGCCCTTAAATTTCCTTTAATCAATCAATATATTCTGATCAATGACATCATTCACTCTCTATACGTATTTAAACATTTATTCCATGTCTATTTCATCTAATTCCAATGGCATTCTCCCACGTGTGAGATTTATGTGTGATTTGTTTGGACCTTATCTCTTATCGGTTCTATAATAACACCATTTGGATGATTTTTTCTTATAAAAACATGGGTTTGATTGAATCTTTTTAGTAACACACATGTGTGTCACTAGCCTCATTTACAAATTTCCACACCCAATCCTCTCTTCTTCACACCATAAAACCTATTTGGATTTTCAATTACCAGAACAAATAACATACCAACTTACCTCCCCACATTAAATATGCTTTATTTGGGTTTTAACTCCTACCTATAGAGGCTTTTTGTGAAATCTTATGGAGGAAACCCAAAGAAGAAGTATCATTCTTCAATAAGTGTTTTAATTTAATTTATTTCTCCACCTCATTCAATGATTATAAAAACATTATGATATGATAAAAATATTATATTACATATAATTATATTTTTTTTATTTTATGGTAATGACTTACAACCATCTACACATCCATCAAATGGGTTATGAAATCATCATTCGTGTGTATGGTGGACTACCACCTCACATACTTATGTCAATCGTTCATTAATTACCACCTTTCATGGTTTTTTATGACTATAGATCTAAATTATATATATTATATTCAAAAATTATTTTTAACTATTGATTAATTATATCATATTTATGTATATATTAATACATTCCATTTCATAGTGGATACGATAACATCACTCGTGTGTAAGGCAGATTACCGCCTCACAAATCATTATGAGTTATCTTTCACTAACGCATTACATGGAATGTAATACTGATATAGCCAATAAATATTTGGGGTATAAATTAAATAACTATAATATTCATAAAATATTTATCATTATTAAAATATTTTTTATTCATTATTACCTTTTCCCTAACTTTAATATGATAACATCATTCACTTATCTGTGGACTGCCACATTCATGAAGCTATTTGACTCATGTTTCATAACAACTCAACAACTATGATATATATACGTATATTTAAATAAATAATAAGTTATATATAATATTTTTTTATTTTTGTAAATATAACATATTACTTACCTAATTTCCATAATGATCATTGAAAAATTGAAATGTTACTCATGCATGAAAATGGTCTACCGTCTCCATGATCATATATTTCTTAATTTTTCATAACTATATTTCATGAATGGTTTTAAAAGTTTAATTGATTTATAAATATGATAATTATTTCGTGAATATTATTCCATATGTTATGCAAATATATAATATTCAGAAGAACTGGAACATCAATGAAAAATAATGAATGAGAAAACAAGCCAACTAACACATGAAATAACGAAAATAATGAAACATTATTAATGAACAAGAGATGATATTTTGTGAAACAATAACAAATGATATTATCAATTTTAATATGGCTTTGATAAAATTTAATAACTCATCTAAAACTAAAATAAAATTTGTTAAATCACACTTGACCAAAAGGAAGCGTAAGGTAAGAGATTTCTTAACTAAATTTTTGTTCCTTTGGAGAAACATAAACATTATTTATTACGTCATTCTAAGATTATTTATATAATGATTTTTTCTTGTCTTGTATTTTATTTAAAAAAAATTTTGATTATTTTTATTTGAATAAAATAATTAATTCATTGATTAATTCTAACATAAACATCATGATTATTGTAATGGTTTATTTGATAATCTAATTCTAATTGAGATTGTATATTCTTCAATTGGAGTTGAAGAAATTTTTTTGACCATTACATAATAAACCCAATTATTATTATTTTACTCTGGCTATTCATGACATTTTCATAAAATAGTACCAATTTTCTTTCTTTCATTCATAAATTACTTCAGAAAATGTTTTGACAAAATCAGGCATCATTTCCCTATTCAGATGGAAATATATTTTCTTTGAAAACCATGTTTTATAAAAATATTTACAATAATTTTTTTAAACCTTTAAAAATTATTTTTTATAAAAAATTTCATCCATTATTATTCATTAGAAAAAATATTTAAAATAATCTTATGTGGTTTTCATAACAATTCATAATTCTATTTCACAAAAAATGTGAAATGAATTGTCTTCTCATTTTACGAAGAATGCACATTCATATAATTTTATAGTTAATATAGAATATTCACCTTAACTTGTATAGAAAGTAAGGAATGAACCACCGTTATGAATATAATTTAATTGAATATCCGTTTATATTTTTAAGGGATGTTTTTATAAAAAATATTTTAAAATGTGATTTTCAAAGAAAATTATTTTCAAACTGTTTTTCAAAATTAAAATGATAATTTTCATCAAGAATATTTATATAAATATATTTATGGTATTTAAATTCATCACTGGATAAAAGCCATTATTTTTAATCCAATAGGTATATATTTTATTGAAACTATTGTTATTCTTTATCTGGATGGTTTATGGTTCTTTTGACCTTGGATGGTATTTAAATTCACTTACATAATTCAATGTTGTATTCATTAACATTAAATTAAAATATAAACTTTTTTATGATAATTAGAAATTAAATTTACGCAAAATTTACACATAATAAATCATGGAAAATATTATTTCCTAAACCATACACAATTTTTACAGGCAGTGTATACTTTGATAGTTATTTGATTTAATGTGTAAATATTTAATAATCAATATCTAAGAATCAATATAGATATTTTTTTATAAGGAAAAATGATTCATGAATTTAATATATTTTTGTGTCTATGAGGAATCATTTATATGAGTATTGGTGGGTTAATCCTTGAAATTATATAGTCGTATGATGCATTGAAAGGTATCCTAACACAAATTAGTTGGCCAAAACTTCTAAGGTTTCTCATAGTAGATTTAACTATTTAGAGGATAAATCTTAACATTAAATGTATTCATGAGACTACGATATGATTCCCAATGATGAATCACGACATTTATTGGGAATTTAGTGATTATTTAAATCCATCATATTTTCTCAATGGTATTTTCTCTATATTCCTTTCATTCTATGTTTGTTGATTAAAAGACATCTATTTTCATTTATTTACCTTGCGAAATGGATTATTAAGTATTCTCTTATTTAAATAGTATTTTTTGGTTATTTAACATTATATATTTTTTATGTACTATATTATCAGGATATTCCGGTTATTTAAATAGAATTTGGGTTCCATTATTTACCTTGAAATGTTGATTATGATTTTTAATTCATGATAGCTTCCAATATACTTAACCCTTATTGAGAATTTGATCCCACCTTTATTTTATTTCCTTTTACCAAAATTCTATGAAGTGTTATATGATATTTATGAAAATATAGTTATGATGTGAAATATGGGAATCTTATATGAATCTTTTTTAGCAATAATACTAAACTATTCGATCTTTGGGGATGTGATTCCTTGTATTTTATGCCTATATATTAAAGCAGCCACTTACTTTAGGTTACTATGGATGGGGTTTATACAGTTGGTATCAAATGATATATATTAGAAACCATGGGAAACAGACATAGGAAAACATAGAATATGGATCATATCCTAATGATAAAATTTGTGTATTATTGTAGAATAAAATATAAATGTTTTATTAAGGTATAAATTATATGATTTTTTACTGCAATTTATAACTTTATGGATACTACAAGTGGGTATGGTTCTAAAAATGATCTACCAATGGGTAATAATTCTAAGAAGGCTTATTGGGATTGACTCATTCATCACATGGTGCATGAAAATAGGCCTTCCTACGCACCTAGTTTCACTCTAATGGGGGGTATTCTTAGGATAATTCACATTTTCTTTACAATAAACTGTAAATGATCTAAATAGATGATATAAATGAATATAAACGGTTAAACCTAAGGTTTGTTAGATTTAAAATATGGTTTCATAAATTAATGTTAAAATATTTTATGTGTGGAAAATATGTGAATAAATTATTGAATTGTTGAGAAAAAAAAAGTATAGAAAATAAATAAATAAATCAAATACAAAGATCCATTTTTTATTTTTCTGGCTTAATTTTGGAGAATGGGAATATTATCCATGTTAATTTAATCTTCTAATGGTTAATACCTAGACCAGTAAAGTTTTAATGTGGAAGTAAAATAGATGAAGTAATTATTTTTTAGGGATTAAGAATTAACTTGTATAATTATTTTACCAATGGTATTTTGTTTATAAGAATCATTAAACATCATATGATTTTGTTAAATTATAAAATCATATATTTTTTTATTATATTAATAGTTATAGACACTATCATTGGATTATTATTTTAAAATTGATCATAAGAACAATGTCTTAAACACTCTGTTTTTGGTTTTATATGATTTGAGTCTACCAAGATTAAAAATATTTTTCATGAAATTTAGGAAAAAATATGTTTCTTCGAAAATTTATTTGATGAATAACTCATTTAAATTGTATAAAAATTAATTTTAATGGTATTCATGACATTTATGGTTGATATGATCATTAATTAGATTGTAATAACAATAAAATAATCTTAATAAACATTTTCATGAAAAATAAATTGTATTCAAAACAAAAGTAAGAAATTTATTTGATGATTTAATTTATTTCAAGTATTTCCATTATATTTGTTTTGGAAATAATCTTTGAATTATATCAATAAATTTTAGAAAAAATAGAACCTATAGGATGGGGTACAAACCATTGCATTCGGAAAGTCCATAGGTCTTGAACCCATGACATATGGATGTTGATGGTTTAGCACCAAACACATGCCTATGAAATGTCTTGGTTAATATGTCATTTTTTAGTTAAAAAAGTTGAAAAATAATTATTATTGGTGAACCAGTGTTGTTACATTGAGTTCCATAGATTAATTTGTTATATTATATAAATTTTTCAAACTATATTGTTTTCTGAAAATAGTTAGTGACATAAGGAATGAAATTCCCCTATTTTATGGATCCCATGATCTATTAAAAGTTAATTTTATTCCTTAAAGAATTAAATTTTCATTTTTTTACATTCATTTCATTGAGTAAGGGATGAAGTGTTAATAGAACAAATCACAACCAAATTATATAATTATTAATGTAAAATAAAAACTTATCATGTTATTATATTTACTAGTTTTTAAAAATAGTAAAATAATATATTTACATTAAGAAACAGATCCAAAATTAAAAAAATTATCCTATTACACTCATATATAATAAATTTGATGCCATTTTAAATCATTACATATTTATAGTTTTGAGGCCCTTAAATTTCCTTTAGTCATTCAATATTTTGTGATCAATAACCTCAACCACTCTATATAACTATTTACCCTTTTATTCTAAGTCTATTTCATCTCATTCCAATGGAATTATCCCATGTGGAAACAAATTTATGTGTTATTCCTTTTTATCTTTTCACTCCCCTTCTTCACTCACTACGATGTTATTTTATTTACTGTATTTTTCTGACATGGGTTCTCGAAAAAGGATTTTCCATGTGTCTACCAATTTGTTACCATGATCGAGTATACCATGTGATTAATCAATTTATTTAAGTTTGGTATAATATAACACCCTAAATTTCATAAATATGAACATTGTATTCTATAGCGTATGTGACACACGATATAAAGCATTGAAAAAAATATAACACCCCAAAGCATTACGATATAATTATTTTAAAAAATATATCTATTCAATAGATTTTGTTTCAAATAACATTGATGAATCTATAATTACAAGAAAATTTGTGTTTTCCTTTCATGATACACGGTACTAACTTCAGCTTTCATTACATGCAACACAGATTTTTGAAGAAAAGTGATATCTTATTAAAATACTATTATTTAATATGATAGTTATCACATTTCATTTAGAATTAATATTATGAATATAATTAAATAAATTATGAAAATATATAGTTTACACATAGTAATTGTTTATTTATTAATTATAAATAAAGTAAAAATAATTTAAATGAAAAATAAATGTTCTCAGAAGAAAATAAATTTTTATAATAGACGGTCAAATTTCAAATTGAACATATGATTTAAAAATATCTATTAAAAATATTAGAAAATATATTTGAAAGTATAAAAATCTTTTTTGAAATAAAAATAACAACATTATCTTATGGTGAATTTTTTGAATTTTTTTGAAAGGTTTCATTTTTTAGGAATAGTGAGAAATTTTACATTTTAACTAAAAACTGAATTTTGATTTAAATAATGTATAATGATAAGTTATATTTTTAATTAAATTTAATGTAAAAATAATTCAATTTTATATTTTTTAATAGAATATAATTTATTGTATTTATTTTTGAAATTAAATTTTATAAAAAACATTGTAAACATTTGGACAATTTCTCTTCAAGAACATATTTTATAATCGGGTGTATGAGATTAAATTTAAATTAAATATCCCCACTTATGTGAATATAATTTTCAAAAAGTAATATATATTTATAATTATAATAATTTATAATTTATAATAACAAAAAATTAATTTTTTACAAACATATATAGTGAAAATATTGAAAATTAATTATCTTAGTTGTGATAAAAATAGATTTATCCAAGAGTTAAAATAACAAAATAAAGGTTAAAAATTACTAAAAACATTTAAAAATTTATTTTGTTGCCACATTAAGACATTGTTTATTATATATTATAGAATAAAAAAATTTGGATGAATTTTTCGTGATAAAAACATTGGCATGATGAATCATTTAAATCAACTACAAGTGCACAACACAACTAAATTATAAAACCCAAGTGCACTCATTGATTCATCACATAAAGAAAAATTATTTAGGTGAAAAAACTACTAAAAACACTTTTGAACATCCATACCCCCATCCGAAAATATTTTTTTGGGGTATAATTACATCATAGAAAGGATTTTGGTCTAAAGAGGATACCCGAAGAAGGGGTAACATTCTTCAATGATCATTTTTAGTTTATTTATTAATCCACCTCCTTTATTTCTTATTAAACAATAATTATATATTATCATTAGTATCTTATATTTACTAATATGTTTTTATGCTATTTCTATGTCCTAAAAACATAAACTTCCATCAAATGGGTTAATAAATCATCATTCATGTGTGAGGAAGACTACCACCTCGCTAACAAATGTCATTTTTTCATCCATTATCATATTTCACGGTTTGTTATGGTGATTAATATAATTATAAATATGATATTTATAACATTTTTATACTTATTGATTCATTATATCATATATATCACTTTTAATATCCACAGTCTGGGGGATATGATAACATCCACAATGTGTATAGCGGACCACCACCTCATGAATCAATGTCATTCCTCATTCAATAACGCTTTACATGTAATATAATATAGTTAAATTGAATTAATATGTGTGATATAAATGAAATAAATATGATATTATAGACATATTTTTCATTCTTAAAAGATAATATTCTCTCTTACCATGCACTAATATATGAAAACATTATCCATGTATGTGTAGACTACCATCTTCACGAAGCAACATGGCTATCTTTTTATCACCAAACCACATGAGTGATATATATAAGTCTATTTAATGAAATAATATGATATATATTATATTATTAACATTAAATAAATAAAATATATTACTTACCTAATTTCTAATATGATTATTAAAAAATGGAAATTTTTACTCTTGTGTATGTATGGTCAACCGTCTTCATGAGAGTAACATACTTCATTTTTCATACCAATATTTCAAGATTGGTATTAAAACTGTAATTAATTTATATATGTGATAATTATGACATTATTATTATTTAGGTAATTAAATGATATAATATTCAAAATAATCCAAACATACATGATAAAGAATAAATGAGAAAATAAGGCAATTAACACCTGAAGCAATGAAATTAATGGATGATTATTAACGAATGAGTGATGAGATGTTATGAAATTATTATATATGAAATTATAAATATTAGAACATTTTTGGAATAATTTAATAACATGTTTGAAACCAATATATAGGACATTAAAGAATGATCAACCAAAATTATGTTTGAGTAAGGTATTTCTTAATTCAGAATTCGTTCATTGGGTTAAAATTTTATTTAATTGAGTGTTTCATTCTATGATTATGTGTAAATACCAAGACCCTAGTATCTTGGATTTTCTTATATACATCATTGCATTGAAATAATGAAAAAAGGAAATCACATCCTAAAGAAAAAAATAGTTTAGTGGCTTCAAAAAACTAGATACAAACATAATTATCACATTACAAAATAAAATGAAATACAACATAGATCCTCCATTGAAAACACTCAATAATTCATAGATTAACTATACAAATCATTCATAATATAAGTCATTTCATTATTGTTAAAAATAAAACATAAAAATAGGTGATATCAAATGATCATTAAGGATTAGCAATACTCTATTATCATTCATAAATAAATATATGCAATAAGTAATGGTGATGAACTAAAAACATATGCCATTAAATAATATTTTTTAGCATAGTATGGAAGGGGTATAATTTGATTAAATCAATTCTAGAAATAATCACATGATGAAGAAATATAACCACTAATGTTCTATTAATCAAATAATCTATTGCATTATCAATTACCAATATCATATTGTGGTAAGGAATAATTTCATACCTCATAAATGTTCCATGAAGGATTTTTATAAGACACCATATATAAATGTGTATAAACCCAGTCTATATTTTCTAATGAGTCCTTTTGATGCAACAAGAGGCTATATTGGCCTTCTCACATTACATAATAAGTCCAATGAATTCCTCATATACTGAATAATATATTTAAAAAAATTAACTAAAAGTGTCCCATAGAACAATTATAACATTAGAATCATAATCATAGATGAAAATACTATCACAAAATCACTATAAAATTATTGATATAAATTTCTTTTTTACTTTTGGAAAATAAGAGTTCATTTGGAAAATCAATACTATTTTTCATAAAATCAGATTATAAACATGTATATCCAAAAAAGGGAATGAAATTTAAATTATTCTTGAGGAATAAATTATTTTCAACAGAAGTGAAAATAAGTGAAAAATATTTTTTAAGAATTTTTAGATATGGGAAACTTCAATTCCATTTAATGGTAAATATAATGGATTATTTAAAAAAAATTCATAATTGTTTTCATAAAACCAGAAAATAACTACAATTGTAATTCATTTTCAAAAATTTTATTTTAGAAAAACATTGGTTCCTTAAAATATTTTATGGCGTGTACTTAAATATGTGTAACAAATTGGGAAGTACCCCTTAATCGGATTTTCTTGTTTGCAAGAGTTAAAATGGCATACTTATGAAACATATATTTTTACATCTGAAAGAGATAAACTGATTTAGAAACATGATTTAGGAATATGTAAACATAATGTAAAAGAAATAAATAAGAACTACATTGTGGTAGAGACAGAGAAAGCGTAACCCAAATGAAAAATGGTGGTTTGGGGAGAATCCCATTCCACATTGCATACAGTCGAACCGCCTTCCCCATAAAATTAATGGTCTTATAATGGATCATTTAATAACATGATGTTAAATATATTCATGATATTATACATAAAATTTCATTATAAATAAACCACACATAATAAATAGTTTAGAAGAAGACATATATCATAAAAATAATGGTGTGATGAGAAAACCATTCAATTATGACTGAAAGTGTTCTCTACTACCACAAATTATCTTCAATAATGAATATAGATTCATTAATAATTTAATTTAGAAAATATTAATCATGTATTTGATTTATTATACTATGGTTATGTTTATTTATATCCTTCTTTATGATTTATAAGATTCAATTTCGTTATTGGGAAATGTTAATATTCTTTGTTTTCATGATTTGTTCACACATATATATATATATATGAAAGATCATGTGAAATGGAAATAGTTATGGAGAATTGAAATTATAGGTTATTGATGAAATTTAATATGATTTAATGGAATTATATAACTTTTTTTCTAGATATTATTATGAGTAAATTGATTAAATTTCCGTGATAGTCGTTCAGATTATTCTTGAATTTTTTTATCCGAACACACTAGTTTTGTTTTTATTAATTAATATGATATATATATATATACTGGTTCCATAAAAAAAATATGTTTTAATATACATATCATATTCTGTTATAACCGTAAAAATAGTTTTATGACTGACCTTGTAGACCTAATTGAAAATCAAAAAACACAGCGTCCATGAAGGTGATAAATCGACACTCACAGATGACATTTTAGTTTTTAGAATAAAAACAAGAAGTGAAAAGAATTTATGTCGGTATCCCATTATCATAATATAATTTTATTATACATAAGATCCCAGAGATACTATTCATTTTTTACATAGTAGGTATGGAATGGATAATAAAAATAAATAGAAAGAAAATTTAAAACAGTAAAAGAGGATTTTACCTCTAGAATTCCTCTCCACAAAATCCTCAATGAGGAACATTGAAATTTCCTTTTGGGTAAGAAAAAAAAGTCCATAACGTGGGGGATAGGTTTGGGAGAGGTTCTGGGTAGAAATTCGATAATATTCATTTCTTTAGAGGTTTGAGGAGAATGAGTGGGGAGAGGTAATATTTCTAGTAGAGGAGAGGGTTGTTTTTTTAATATTTTGTTAATTTACATATTAATTTGGATCAGGACAAAAAATAGGGTTGAATCTTGTGAATAAATATAGTAATTAGTGCATGAGGGTTTAAAATAATGGTTTCTTACATCATGTACTATGTTTTTATTCATGTATCTAGCTTAAAATTTTAAATACCATAAATTACCATATTTCACTATTAATAAAATACAACTATTTGAGAAAAATATGAAAAAACCAACCTAATTATTTATATATGTTTACAATTAAACATTTGAGTCTATTTTTTGAAATTAAATTTCTAAATATGGGAAATTGATTATTAAATAAAATCATCATTTAATCAAAAAATACTGATTTTAATATTATAAATGTTTTATGACACTTTTAAAATTTAATTAATGGATCATAAAATTATATTATAATCATAAATCAAAAAATAAATTTATATGTAAATAAATTTATGAAAATAATTTTTCTTCTAAGACATTATATTCAATACCAAATTGTAAAAAAATATTTACGCTTTATAGAAATAACAACACATAATTTATTATTTTTAAAGCATTTATTTACATATTCCATGATAAAAATATATCATATTTTAATTAATAAGATAACTGAATTTTATTGAAACATTAATATGTTATTTCACTATTCAAATCAAAATATACTATCAATATAATAAAAATGAATGTTTTATAAAAAATTATTTTTTTACTATTCACTGTAAAATAATTATTTTTAGAAAAATTACAAAAATTTACCCTAACATAATTTTGACATTAATATAATACAAATGAAGTTTATTTCATCAATATAAATAGAAATTTATAAATATTTAGTTTTAAAAAGAGTTCACCATTAAAAGGTGAAAAAACTCTTTAGAAAAAATAGGCTTTTATTCATAAACATAGATTTTCTCTTATATTAAACCTATGAAAATTATGTGTTTAATTTAACAAAATTGGATTGAACATATAACATATAGAGTTCATTAAGATGTTTCATAATTTGTGATTAATTTATTTAATTAATCTATAATTCCATTATGGTCAGGAAAATAGATTTTATCAAAACACATCGTTAATTTTCAATTGAATTTTATTTTTATTTCAAATTAATTGGAAACAAAAAAAATCCATTTTATAAATTTTTTTAAATTATAGTGTCATAATTTACATATTCTCTTTCATTCCATATGTTCCAACAGCTAGCAAATAGCTGTTATAATAAAAATATTTAAATTTTTTTTATGCTTAGTGTTTTGTCTAATGTACATTATCATAGAAGACAAATTTAAAACGTAATATACTATAAAATATGGGGTATTACATTCTCCACTCTATAAATAAATAATTACCTGAATATTAAAAATTTCACATCAAAAATAAATAAATTTTGATATTTTAAAATCTAGTTCTTGAAATCTCACATCATCAAAAGGGTTTAAAAATGTCATCTTAAAAAAATTCAAATAGACATGTGAAGGTCACCCAAAACTTAGGAATCCAAAAATGGGTAAAATTAATGAAAATATGTTCGTAGAAGAGAAATTGAACTATAATATCCTTATGGAGAGATATAGAGATCATGGTCATTAGAAAATATACCAATACTAAACTATTAATTTGAGATTGGTTAAATGGATATTATTTTATTAGAAATAAAAGTGATCAAATGGAATTTCTACTCTAACCTCTTTTCTTGGATTTGAGGAATATTATTCTATCCATTTGAGAATGTGAGAAAATAAACTCACTTTATTAAATTTTGTGTCATAATCTAATCCTTTGGTTGTTCTTCGATCTATATGTAATTCATTTCATAAACAAAAATATGGATATTCACAATGATGTTTTATTACTCAATATTTTTTTTCAAATGATCCCAAATTCATTTATTCAACCATTAAATCTTTACACAAATAAAAAACATTATCATGTGTTATCAATGAACAATAAAATCTAAAGTCTATGTTTATCCATTCTACAAGTAGTTAATCCTGAGATGAATCTAAACCATGTATCTTTGTATTCAAGAACCAATAAATTTTCGAAGAAAGGTAACTAGATTTCCAAAATTAACTTAATATAAGATTCCCCAAATAATTTAGCTCTTAACATCATATAAAAAATACATTAAAACCATGATCACATCAAATCCTTAAGAAAACATTCATTTTTTCAGATCCATAATGATGTTGTACTGTAATATTATACTCATATATCTTATGAATCTTATAAATAGAGATTTATTGATAAAATACTCAAATAAAATAATTCCTAAATCCAAACATAGGCATATTAATCATTCCTCTTATTATTATGGGGTAGAATATTCATGACATTGACCCCTTTTCCTATTTTAAGCTCTATTACCTTGATGTTTGGGAGAAAATTTTACAAATACCCACATATCATTATGGGTGAAGCATTGAATATTGTAAAATTCATTTATTCCCTTGAAATTCTAAGAAAGGTGGCCTTTTTCTACACACATAAAAAATATCATATTCTTATTAAGCATATACCAAGTTGTTTCCTTATATAATTATCACATTTGGGAAAACACTTCTTTCTATTACTCCCATTAGCTATCATTTTCTATTTCATACTCTTCTTCTATTGATTTCATTTGAAGTCATAGAACATGGAGAATTTTTTCTCTGTCTTAATAGAATGTTAAACTATATCATCATATAATGAGAATTTTTGGGTGACTAGTTCCATTTTATGTATTGTCATAAGTCTATAAAATATATTATCATTCTCACACTTTAGATCACGTGTATTTGGGATGCTCTCATTTCTTCTATGAGGTGTCACTTCTAAATAATTACATACAGTGAATTAGGGTATGAATGATAATACATAATTTCAAACATAAAAAACACTATATAGAAATTGAAAACTTATGCATATTTAATAACATAATAATAAATATTCTTTCATTGAAGAAATATTTACATTTAAATTCATTGAAATGTTTTTAATGAAAATGTGAACAATCCTAATGTCGTGACCCCCTCTGTAACACCCCAGGTAAATAAAGAGTATTAAATTTTCACATTTATCCATATTTGTGAATAAAATACTAATATTACTTTAAATAGAATGATATGCTCGATGGCGTACCCAAAATGCAATAATAAGTTTTTTTTGAAATCTTACATTGCACTCTAATAATAAAATAAAATTTTTTTAAATGGTAGTTAACGCCTAGCCGTTGTAATAGCGGTAATGAACAGAACTAACTAAAAAATGATTATATATGTTTGTCAAATATTTTTACTTTTTTCAATAAATGTTAGAGGATTAAAATTGTAAATGAATCCAGTTTTTAAGCGTAAACATTCTAATATTCTTTAAAAGGTTGATTAACCACCTTTTGATGGCGAACCCCTTTTAAATACACTTTTTGGAAATTTTATTAGCTCTATTTCTCAAAATAAACATATTATTTATGATTGGGACATTTAAATTTACATTGGGTTAATTTTTGGTATTTTTCTAACAATGTTCATTTTTCAATGAATAGTAAAAAAATACTGCATTTTACATCAAAACTACTTTTTCATATAATTTAATTATATGTTTATATTATCTTTTTAATTTGTTTTAAACTTTAATTAGAATATATTTTTACCATTTAATTCAATTATGGTCATTGGGAATAATTTCACTTCGGAATTGGGCATAAACAAGTGCCAAACTTTTCATGAATATTGTTTCTAAAAAACCGGCTATTTGTTTTGACAACAGGAAGTTTTTTTAAATTAATTATTTCAATTTATGTGTTTGTAATTTGGTAAAATGGATTACATATTTGGAATCAGAATGTACAAATTATGTATTTAAGGCTCTTTTGTTTTTGGACATTATGAATAGTAACGGCGGTAATTATCTTTAATTATCTTGATTAATGAGTAATCGGGTAGTTGAAGATAATGAGATAATATCATAATAATAATAAATGACAACAAAATGTGTCCTAAGGCTACCGGTTGTCTCATGGCCGACAATGGGATACCTTGTGCCAAACTTGGGGGCCCCATGGAATCACTTTTGTGAGAAAGTGACTTTTTATCTTTTTATTTTTAACGAATGTTAAATGTAACAAAGAATGTATCACCTAAGTAAAATATTTTTAATTTTGTCTAAATAAATGATCGTTTGGACTATAAATATTCATTAGAATGGTAAAACGATTTCTTACATCATGATATTTTTTTATAATTTTTAGACATTAAATTTATTAGATTATTTATGACATCATGATGATACAGCGATTACCTCATTAATAAAGGATTTAAATAAAATTGAAAGATAATGTAAAATCTAAGACCTACACATGTACAAAACCTATTGTATGGGTGGATTTCGAACCATTATCACCTTACCCTCGAATTATATCAATGTGGGACCTTTTGAATCCGATAATCATTTTAAAATAAAGTAACTTTTCTTTACTTTCCAAGAGTGCCCCTCCTCTCCTCTTATAAAAGGCCCCCACCTCTACCTCCTTACCCACACTCCCAAAGCCTTTGGCTCGGCCAACCCCTTCCCTTTGTGTCTCTACACATCCCTCCCTAACTCCTTGAAGCCTCAATTTGGGCCGATGTCTTCCCAAAGAAGCCTTTTAGCTCAAACCAAAGGGTGTTACCCGATATTAAGGTAATGTCTTCACTTGAGCCCTTTTGTTTTATTTTTCTTCTCCAACCCCTAAAATCTTTTTATTAATTTCTTTTGTAAAAAATACAGTATCTCAAATATACTAGGATTTTGTTATAAGAATTATTCGAGCTACACTTACGCACACCTTCGTCTGATGGTTAAACAACATACTGTTTCTGTGGTTTCCAATTTTCTATCTCACGAAACGATGATTGTTCAATATTCTTTTAACACCTTTAAAGGTGGCCATTAAGATTTCACTGTATTTTATATATTATATATATGGTATTTATGTTTAATAACATTCTTCTGTATTTTATATTTAAACCATACCTTTATTCTTTTCATGTTGTGTAAATGCGATAATTTCATATGAGGAAGTGCGGACTACCGCCCCCTCAAGTGATGTGACTCGTACATACAATACATGGAATGTATAAAGAATGAAATTAATGATCATATGTGACCTATATAACATATATATTATACTGGAATTATAATATATATATATATATCATTTATTTTTAATTCCATTAATATGAAAAAGAAAAAAATGAAAGTAGCGTTCATGCGTACGTAGGGCCTACCGTCTCCATGAACGGTGCTTTTCGTTTTTTATCTCCAAATGATATGGAATAGTATAAAATGAATATATAATGGATATATATGATATTTAAAACATCATTACTATTCTGGATATTTTTTACCTATAACTATATGGAAAATTATTTTCCAACAAGTTCAATTTTTGACTCATGTACCAAACATCGAAAAAAACATCTGATATGAACTCATATTATTAACCAATTATTATAACATTAAAATATGTGATATGAACTGAATAATAATCTTTATAGGAGGTCCTTAAGAAATTATAAATTGACCAAAGTTTATTATTCAGGAATATAAAGAAACGAAGAAGACAAGTTGGACTTGAGGTAAGGGATCTGACTCCACTCTTTCTTTTAAAGTACACTCTTTTATGTCATTCCTTTTAAAACTCATCTTTCTTGTTATTGGGATATTATTTTTAATTACTCTTACTGTAATTTGTATGTTCATATTATTAGAGACCATATTCTCTCTCATCAATCCATTTTGGATGTTTTAGGTGGCGTTGTTAGGCTGCCGAGTTGTCGTAAGGGATTTTTCATCTCACTTTTATTCCCGTGATATTTATGCTACATTTGCCACAATTTCCTTTGAGTGGTGTTTGTACTTCCCATTATTATACAGTTTTTGTAGTATAATTTCATTTATGGGTATTCACATCTTCATTGTATGACCATTCGTCCATGGGGTGTACGTTTCGAAAGTTGCCCAACTCGGTAAGGGGACCTTTCACCCTCCACTTTTTTAAAAGACTTCTTTGGTTATGTCTTTTAATTCACATACTATTATGTTTGGATATGTTCTTTTATATCCTTATTGATGTAAATTTTATTTCCAAGTGATGAGATTCCCTTTTTATCTCTCATCAACTCATATTCTGAATTTTTAAGTGATGTCGTTAGGCTGTCGAATTTTACCAAGGGAAATTTTTAACCCAATTTCGATTTCTTTGGGTTAAACATGTAGTTATTGAATATTTCATCCTTTGTATACGTTTCAATGAAATTTCATTGTTTTAAACATAATATCCACTTATATTTGGTGTATTTATATTTGTCACACATCATTTTTGAGATTGATTTATCCTTAATTTAAGGATACCTTCTTTATAAGGGATTTCATCACATTTGACATTTCTATTGAGACTTCATTGTTGTTATGCACCAATTCACTCCTATATGGTGTATATTCTGTCCTTTGAAATATTATATCATGAATCCATTTATTCTCATGATATTATAAAGTTTTTACTAAATGTTATTCCTCAATTATTGTATTCAAGTGTCTCTAATTTTGGTAAAACCCCTTTAACCAAAATATCACTTTAAATGTTTTAATTATTTGTTATTATTAATATCCATGTTTTCAAAATGGTTTTAAGTATTTATTTATATGGATAATAATGGTTTAAAATTGTAAAATCTTCAAGGTGGTATGGGAAACATTAATTGAAAAATCTCTTTATTAAATGTTTTAAATGGTTTTGGAAATGGTTTCCTTTTGAATGGATTCATTATTTCAATATACTAAAATGTTATATTGTGATTGAAATGTGGAAATGATATGTTTCCTTTATGCATGTTTTATGTGATATGTTTATGTTATGGTTCTGGGGCATTGTTATGAAAACGGGTCATTCCGTGATAAACTAAGTGCGGGTGAGCCCGATATAGCTCTCCAATGCATTGGGTAACATGAAGGAGTGAAACATTAAGGTTTCTTCGAAGAGATTTAGGGAATATACTGTGGTGGGTATTCCAAACGTAACCAAGAGGGTTACTCCCTATGTAAGAATGTTATGAATGCCTCAAGTTACCTTTTATGTCTTATGATTTCTATGATTTATTCATGATTTAATGAGGTATGTTAAAGTGCCTATGTTTTATGGGAAAATATGATTTCATTCTTATGTATATATGAACTCATGTTTCCCTTCCATATTTTTTTATAACCCTTACTGAGCTTTTTATGCTCATCCCAAGTTTTTTTTGAAATGTTTTTCACAGTTCAAGGGAAAGGTACATGATATGATGATAATGTCAAATAAGTGTCAAGAAAGAATACATGTTTCATTTTAAATATGTTTCCGTTGATGGAAAAAAAATGTATACTATGTTTTATGTAACCACTTTGTTTAAATGTGGACTGTAATGCAAGTTTATGATCTAATTCTCTAAAACCCTAAACCTGAAAAGATCCTCAATGTTTAATCTTGTATTAACTCAAAATAATTAAGGTTTAAGGCTGGGGCCTTATAGTTGGTATCAAAGGTCGGTTTAGATAACTTTAGAGGATTGGGTATTCTTTAAGAATAAGTGACATTACCATAATGGTTAGGATTTCAGAAAGAGTCCTAGTTTTAGATAAAGTGAATGAGTAAGTATATCTTAGTGTTTATCTTCCTCATTAGTACATGATGGTTTTGTTGATATACTCACACTGACCTTTTTGGTTTTAGTAAATGGATGGATCTAGCAGGCACCAAAGTAATAGTGGATGTGAAGGAAACTATGACAGTTTTTTGAGCAAAAAACTGAATGATATGGGAGCAGCAATGAGAACTCTTGTGATTATCCTCAACCAACTATCTGGAGACATGATTGACCACCTAAACCTTGGTGATTTCCTTAAGGCATCATATATGCGAGAAACAAATCCCTACGGAACTACAGGTAATAATCATAAAGGTAAGTGTGTTCAAAAACATATATGTCAAAAATGTGGAAAGAAACGCCTAGGAAAATGTTTCAAAGGTACAGAAATATGCTATAGATGTGGAAAGGAAGGCCAAAAAGCAAGAACCTACCATGGAAAAAGGTAGCATCCATTTGACTCAAGGAAAGGTAAAGAAGTTCTTTCTGATGGATAAATTGATTGTTTTAAATGTGGTGTGCATGGTCATTATGCAAACACATGTCCTATGAAGAAGTTTCATGAATGGGATCACCAAGATCATACAAATGTTCGTTTACCAATACCTAATGCCATTCCAATTGAGGATGATGAAACTGAAAATGACCAATCAAGGGTATGGATTATTTCATGAATATTGTTTTCCTATTTTGGAATCTTAGGATATGATTCATGATTTTTTTTGTAGGAAAGAAGTATTTCAGAATAAGTTGGAAAGGAATGTTTAATGGATCATGAAGAATTTTGAATGAGTAATATGTCAACATATAAGGGCTTCAAGAGTTATGGTGAAATTCTTAAGAGTATTAAGTCTCTTTTGATGATGGGGTTACATTAGAAGACTTTTTATATTATTTGTAACCCTAATGTTTAATATATGAAAATATTATTCATGGAATAGTTATCTGTTCTTTTGTGGACATAGTTATAAAGAACCATTTGGGTTTATATGATCCTTACTTTTGAGGTAATTATGGGTTACTATATGTTATGATGGAAGTTAAAGGCATGAGATAAAATTGAGTTTAAATTATTTTATGGTTATTTTTGATGATTTTATCTCTTTTTTGGGAATGATTTGAGAATTATATAGTTTTCGAAATTGGACAACACGCAGACCGTGTGACAACCCATCACGTTGGACAAAGCTGCAGGAATTGAACCCATAACCAAAGTGCAACTGGTATTTATCGCCAACCACTGGACTAAGGGAAGTCCCTGGTTAGTTTGACTGATTCTTTTTAGTTAGATGATTTTATTAATTAAGAGTAATTTGATTTTGGTGTTTTTATGGAAATATATTGACCTATCATGGAGGATATGTGAATAGGTTAATTACTTTTCAATATAAGACTTTAAGAGAAACTGATGTTGTTTGGAGATAAATGTTACGATTTAACTTGGAAGACTATGTGTCAAAATCCTTCAAATATTTGGGTTTCAAACTTAGTTTGGTTTATTTTGAATAATTTTATGGACAAATTGTTTATCGAATAGTCCTCTTTGAACTTTGGGTTTTGTTAGACAAATTTTGGAGATTAAGAATAGATTTTCTTTTTATAAAGGGTTATCCTTTTCTGGATTATCTGATCTTGTACTAACCTTTTTGTTTTTGGTTTTGGTTAAAGTCTAAAGACATGGGACTTATATAGTTCTCTTTTTTGGATTATGTGATTCTCTAGAATTTGATTATAGTACTCTCAATGTGAACAAGTCTTCCTAAATACTCATCTTTTGGAGAAAATATGAGTTTGTGTAAGGAATCTAATAAAAGTTGAAAGCCAACATGATAAGTAATTATGTTTCCTTATGAACAAATTCCTCTATAAAAAGTAAATTAAAACAAAAATGTTGTCTATTAACTTTTCCTATGGAGGAATCGAATACTGTTTAACCCATCACAAGTTTGTGATTTTCTTGTGCTTAACTTTCTCCTAGACATGTTTACTATCACTCTCCATCAGAACATGACCCTTTGTTTTTTCCTCCATGTCCATATTTTCATACTTGGAATCCTAGTATGGGTTAACTAGGGTGACCTTTGTACTTATCATTCTTTATTTTGAAGTGATTGTTTTACCGACTCTTGTTCTGATGTGGGACATTCAAGGATGTTTCCAACCTGAATTTTAAAATTGCAAGAACGCAATTCCCAGAAGGGGGGAAGGATGTAACACCCCAGATAAATAAAGAGTATGACATTTTCACATTTATCCATATTTGTGAATAAAATATTAATATTACTTTAAAGGGAATTCTATTCTTGATGGCGTACCCAATATGCAACAACAAGTTTCTTTGAAATCTTACGTTGCACTCTAATAATAAAATAATATTATTTTAAATGGTAGTTAACGCCTAGACGTTGTAGTGGCGGGAATGAACAGAACTAACTACAAATTGATTATATATGTTTTTCAAATATTTTTACTTTCTTCAATAAATGTTAGAGGGTTAAAATTGCAAATGAATCCAGTTTTTAAGCGTAAACATTCTAATATTCTTTAAAAGGTTGATTAACCGCCTTTTGATGGAGAACCCCTTTTAAATCCACTTTTTGGAAATTTTATAAGATATATTTTTCAAAATGAACATATTATTTATGATTGGGACATTTAAATTTACCTTGGGTTAATTTTTGGTATTTTTCTGACAATGTTCATTTTTCAATGAATAGTAAAAAAATACTGCATTTTACATCAAAACTTCTTTTTCATATAATTTAATTATATGGTTATATTATCTTTTTAATTTGTTTTAATGTGTAATTAGAATATATTTTTACCATGTAACTCAATTATGGTCATTGTGAATAATTTCACTTTGGAATTAGGCATAAACAGGTGCCAAACTTTTCATAAATATTGTTTCTAAAAAACCCGGTCTTTGTTTTGACAACGGGAAGTTTTTTTAAATTAATTATTGCAATTTATGTGATTGGAATTTGGTAAAATGGATTAAATATTTGGAATCATAAGGTACAAATTATGTAATTAAGACTCTTTTGTTTTTGGACATTATTAATAGTAACGATGGTAATAATCTTTAATTATCTTGATTAATGAGTAATCGGGTAGTTAAAGATAATGAGATAATATCATAATAATAAAAAATGACCAAAAAATGTGTCCTAAGGCTACTGGTTGTCTCATGGCCGACCATGGGATGCCTTGTGCCAAACTTGGGGTCCCAATGGAATCACTTTTGTGAGAAAGTGACTTTTTATCTTTTTATTTTTAAAGAATGTTAAATGTAACAAAGAATGTATCTCCTAAGTAAAATATTTTTAATTTTGTCTACATAAATGATCTTTTGGACTATAAATATTCATTAGAAATTGAAAACGATTTCCTACATCATTATATTTTTTTAATAATTTTTAGACATTAAATTTATTAAATTATATATGACATCATGATGATGCAACGATTACCTCATTAATAAAGGATTTAAATAAAATGGAAAGATAATGTAAAATCTAAGACCTACACATGTCCAAAACCTATTGGATGGGTGGATTTAAAACCCTTATCACCTTACCCTCGAATTATATAAATGTGGGACCTTTTGAATCCGAAAATCATTTTAAAATAAAGCAACTTTTCTTTACTTTCCAAGAGTGCCCCTCCTCTCCTCTTATAAAAGGCCCCCACCTCTACCTCCTTACCCACACTCCCAAAGCCTTTGTCTCGGCCAAACCCTGCCACTTTTTTATCTCCAAATCCCTACCTAACTCCTTGAAGCCTCACTTCGGGTAGTAGTCTTCCCAAGGAAGCCTTTTAGGTCAAACCCAAGGGAGTTACCCGATTTTAAGGTAATGTCTTCACTTGAGTCCTTTTGTTTTATTTTGCTTCTCCAACCCCCTAAAATCTTTTTATTCATTTCTTTTGTAACAACTCCAGTATTTTCAATATACTAAGATGTTTTTATAACAATTATTAGAGCTACACTTACACACACCTTCATCTAATGGTTAAAGAACGTACTGTTTCTGTGGTTGACAATTTTCTGCCTCACGAAACGATGATTGTTCAATATTCTTTTACCACCTTTAGAGGTGGAAATTATGATGTCACTGTATTTTATATATTATATATATGGTATTTATGTTTAATAATATGCTTCTGTATTTTATATTTAAACCATACCTTTATTCTTTTCATTTTTTGTAAATGCGATAATTTCATATGAGGAAGTGCGGACTACCGCCCCCTCAAGTGATGTGACTCATACATGCAATACATGGAATGTATAAAGAATTAAATTAATGAACATATCTGACCTATATAACATATATATTATACTGTAATTATAATATATATATATAATTTATTTTTAATTCCATTAATATGAAAAAGAAAAAAATGAAAGTAGTGTTCATGCGTATGTACGACCTACCGTCTCCATGAACGATGCTTTTCGTTTTTTATCTCCAAATGATATGGAATAGTATAAAATGATTATATACTGGATATATATGATATTTAAAACATAAATACTATTCTGGATATGGTTTAACTATAACTACATGGAACATTATATTCCAACAAGTTCAATTTTTGACTCATGTACCAAACATCGACAAAAACGTCTGATATGAACTCATATTATTAACCTATTATTATAACATTAAAATATGTGATATGAACTGAATAATAATCTTTATAGGAGTTCCTTAAGAAATTATAAATTGACCAAAGTTTATTATTCAGGAATATAAAGAAACGAACAAGACAAGTTGGACTTGAGGTAAGGGATCCGACTCCTCTCTTTCTTTTAATGTACACTCTTTTATGTCATTCCTTTTAAAACTCATCTTTCTTGTTATTGGGATATTATTTTAAATTAATCATACTATAATTTTTATGTTCATATGATTAGAGACCATATTCTGTCTCATCAATCCATTTTGGAAGTTTTAAGTGGTGTCGTTAGGCTGCCGAGTTGTCGTAAGTGATTTTTCATCTCACTTTTATTCCCGTGAGATTTATGCTACATTTGCCACAATTTCCTTTGAGTGGTGTATGTACTGCCCATTATTATACACTTTGTGTTGTATAATTTCAGTTATGGTTATTTAAATCTTCATTGTATGAACCTTCTTCCATGGGGTGTACGTTTCGAAAGTTACCCAACTCGGTAAGGGGATCTTTCACCCTCCACTTTTTTAAAAGACTTCTTTTATTATGTCTTTTAATTCACATACTATTATGTTGGGATATGTTCTTTTATATCCTTATTGAGGTAAATTTTATTTCCAAGTGATGAGATGCCCTTTTTATCTCTCATCAACTCATTTTCTGAATTTTGAAGTGATGCCGTTAGGCTGTCGAATTTTACCAAGGGAACTTTTTAACCCAATTTCGATTTCTTTGGGTTCAACATGTAGTTATTGAATATGTCATCCTTTGTATATGTTTTAATGACATTTTATTGTTTTAAAATTAATATCCACTTATATTTGGTGTATTTATATTTTTCACACATAATTTTGAGATTGATTTATCCTTAATTTAATGATACCTTCTTTATAAGGGATTTCATCACATTTGACATTTCTATTGAGACTTCATTGTTGTTATGCACCAATTCACTCTTATATGGTGTATATACTATCCTTTGAAATATTATATCATGAATCCATTTGTTCTCATGATATTATAAAGTTCTGACTAAATGTTATTCCTCAATTATTGTATTCAAGTGTCTCTAATTTTGGTAAAACCCCTTTTACCAAAATATTGTTTTAAATGTTTTAACTATTTGTTCTTATTAATATCCATGTTTTCAAAATTGTTTTAAGGATTTATTTATATGGATATTAATGGTTTAAAATTTTAAAAGCTTCAAGGTGGTATGGGACACTTTGATTCAAAAATCTTTTTATTAAATGTTTAAAATGGTTTTGGAAATGGTTTCCTTTTGAATGGATTAATTATTTCAATATACTAAAATGTTATATTGTGATTGAAATGTGGAAACGTTATTTTTCCTTTATGCATGTTTTATGTGATACGTTTATGTTATGGTTCTTGGGCATTGTTATGAAAATGGGTGGTTCCGTGATAAACTAAGGGCGGGTGAGCCCGATATAGCTCTCCAATGCACTGGGTAACGCGAAGGAGTGAAATGTTAAGGTTTCTACGAAGAGATTTAGGGAACATACTGTGGTGGGTATTCCAAATGTAACCAAGAGGGTTACTCCCTACATAATAATGTTATGAATGCCTCAAGTTACCTTTTATTTCTTATGATTGCTATGATTTATTCATGATTCGATGAGGTATGTTAAAGTGCCTATGTTTTATGGGTAAATTATGATTTCATTCTTATGTATATATGAACTCATGTTTCCATTCCATATTTTTTAATAACCCTTACCGAGCTTTTTATGCTCATCCCAAGTTTTTTTGAAATGTTTTTCACAGGTCAAGGGAAAGGTTCATGATATGATGATAATGTTGAAGAAGTGTCAAGAAAGAATCCATGTTTCATTTTAAATATGCTTCCGTTGATGGAAAAAAATGAATACTATCTTTTATGTAACCACTTTGTTTAAATGTGGACTGTAATGCAAGTTTACGATCTAATTCTCTAAAACTCTAAACCTGAAATTATCCTCAATGTGTAATCTTGTATTAACTCAATATTAAGTAAGGTTTAAGGTTGGGGCCTTATACCCTCCACATAAAGTGTACCCCTCATGGGCTGGCATTGTGAGAAGGAAGATAATGACCCCCGAGTCTAACCTCCAGTAGGCCCCAGGTTGGCGACTGGCACCGAGGGTATAGTAACAGACAAATGGGAGGCATTACCCTCTAAGAGAACACATGCGGAAGAGTGAGATAAGAAAGACACCAACCAACTCTAACTCAGAACTGAAATGTAAAGGAAACCCAGGTGCGTATATGTAATGTCGTGCAAAAAAGTACAACAATGAAAAGGGGAAACTACCAGTACCCAAAATAAAGTAAAACAATAGTGATCACAAGCCCGAACAGCTCCTGTAACCACAAGCTAGTAGTAACCAGCCTGATCTCCAACCTGCTCCAAGTGACCTGAAAACAGTTTATATATAAGTAGGGTGAGTATAACAATATATTCAGTAGGATCCTATCTGAATCTTCTCGTACAAAAGTAATGAAAGCATGCTAAAGTATTGTAAACAACAAGTCAAACTAACTCTTTAACTAAACAGGTATACTATGTTTCCAACTTCACAATGGATACTCTCACCAAGTAATGCATACAAGAATATAGTATATAGTAAAGAATATCAACGGTACCCCGCTACTACTTCCCCACTATTTTTCTGCTTTGCCTCAACGACATATATCATGTGCATCTCTCTCCAAAGGCTTACCCGAATAAACTTGGGAAAATCTCCACAATCTTCACCTCTTTCACCACAAAGGCTTTCCCGTAGACACCTGGGCTAAGCACCACACCATCCTCATAACCAAAAGTAACCAGGTAGGTTCCGGGAGCCACCACCGCCTGCATAATGTGTATCATATGTCGGGTATTGTACCTAAATCCATTACAACCCATACATCGTGTAAGGATCCTCAATACATCACAACCTATACACGTTACACCTATAGTAGTCCATAAGATAATATATCCAAAATATATGTGTGGAAATAACCAAAAGCCATTACAACCCTCTACACACATATATGTGAAAAACTAACCACTGTGCCAACAGCACTAGTATCTACCAAGAAAAGAGAGAGGGGACAAAGGGGGTTGTTAGCCATTCCCCCTCCCATCAGAATGTTGGGGAAAACACCCCCCAGGGCTCCGAATCCCCGGGGTGTCAGTTTCCCTTACTGACAGGGTGGAGTAGCGTATAGAAACACAAAAAATATAGAATATATATATAACTTACAACCACACTATGGGCGTAACCTAGTCTTAGCCTCAACTACAGCTAACGTCTCTCAGACTCCAGGCTGCTATTTCTATGACTAGGCATCCTATAAGCACACAACCAGTTAAAAAACTTCATTAGGTTACATCATTCCCTTTTTCATCAATTCCAATTTACGTTAATTAATTATTTGCACGTTAATTAACCATGAACACAAACCACCTTTAAACATCATTAGCATTACACCGAAAGTCAATTGTTCCTTCAAAAGATTACAACCACATCATTAAATTCCAGCATCTCCATCCCCATGGATTATCATCATTTAATCAAACTTTCATTTCAGAATTACTTTCCCATACTCCCAGACATTCTAGAAAAGAATCCTATACGACTAAACACAAGGGGGCTAAACACGGTGAGTAGATATTATACCCGTCGAGTCTTTGTCTCCTATAGCAAGAGCGTAGGCCCATTCTCCCTATAGAGGCTAAACACGGAAAGCACATGGCATGCACCGCGCGTCATCACCCCTTTCGGAAGAAGGATAAGAAAAACCAGCAGCCTTGAGATTGAGGAAAAGTAAAGTAGATAAACAACCAATCAAACCACCAAATGTCCATCAAACACATCCATTCTATACCATCATCCCCGGTGTCCTCCCCAAAACCCACATGCATAAACTGATGCATCTCGCCGCTCTAGGCATCATCCACTGCCACAACCACCAGGCCTCCCTACTTCTACGTATCACAACACCCGTCCAGGGTCACATCACAACACAAGATATCACAACACCCCTCCAGGGTCACAGCACAACACAAGTAGCAGGAAAACAACACATCACATCAAATAGGATTTTTGCCCTAATTCACAACAAGAGGGTAACTCAAAACCCTTCAGGGAAATCAATCAGTTAAGTTCATAATCCATATTGAATTAACATATTCAATTCGTTGGTTCCAACATCATGAACCAATTAAGAAATCTATCAGAAGGATTAAACATGCTTACTATGCCAACTTAATCAACATCAAATTACCACAAGAACCATATTCTTTTTCATGCCACTCTATTTTATCCAATTAATTATCAATTAATTACAGCTTTACATTCTTTATCAATTCATCAAGAACAACATGGTAACAACCAAGGCATTGATATCACAATATCTAGAAAACATTAGGCAACAACATATGTTCAAATAAATTTCTTAATCCAGTTCAAATATTTAATTAGGTCAATTGCATTGTGATCTAAAGGTCTAAATCATGCTAACTCTACAATTTCTCATAACAATTAGAGAATCCACAAATCCCTTACCTCAATGGTTTTCGAGGAAAACCACAACGATCGATGAAAGCACAAGAACCGGGACGATTCTCCACGAATCCTCCTTAGATATCCTCTCCTATCACAACCAAGACCAAAGCACACCATAAATGACATCCACATACCTAGATATACCCATAATAGGCATAGATATAAGAAGACGAGAGGAGAGGAGGAGTATATCTAAGATGATATAAGAAACCAAACAAGAACGAGAACATACCTCAAGAAACCGGCTTTGATTTGCAAAGAGAAGCCTCCGAATCGCCTCCAAAACACTTGGGAGAGGTTCTTCCATCTTCAAGGAAGGGTAATCTAGAGTTATGGCTGATTAGGAGCTTAAAGGAGGTGATTAAAGGAAAAACGGTTAAGATCACAAATTTTATTATCTAACTTTAAGTGCCCACACAGTTTAAAAAATCGTGTGGTAACCATGCGTTAGCTTCTGCGTCGACAACTAATCCTCGCACGGTTAGTCCGCACGGTTAGGAAAACTGTGCGCTAACCGTGCGTTAGCCACTTCCCTCAAAACCAGCATTGAATGTTTTGGCCACACGGTTTAGGCAAACCGTGCACCAACCGTGAAAAAGCTATTACCCTTTAACTTTCCTCAAAAGTCCACCCAAACACACCCCCAAGTCACCTTGACTTCGCGGAACACCTCTAGTACTGCATTTTCAAAAAGGAATGGAAAGGAGAGGTCAGATCCATTAAATCATATACCTCTCAAAACGTTCTCTTCCTTGAGAATCCCAAACCCCATAAAGAGAAAAATGAAACAGGGTCTGAACAACCACCCCTCGAGATACCTTTTAAAATAGAGAAAGCCACCAAGAGAAAAAAAAGAGAGCCATCTCATACATGAAAGTATCATAACAAAAAAAGTTACAACGATACATGGAAAGAGTTAAACATCAAACAACTCTGGGTACTGAGCAAGTATCTGTGACCCACGTTCCCAAGCACTCTCCTCCATGCCACCATGTCACCACAAGACACTAACTAAGGGGATGGAACGTCCGCGCAACACCTTCTCCTTGAGGTCTTGGATCTCCACGGGTCACTCCTCAAAGGTGGCATCATCATCAACATCAATATCTCCAAAATCAATGATGTGGGAGTCATCATGAAGATAACAACGTAGCTATGATACATGGAAAACATCCTGTATCCAACTCATCTGTGGTGGAAGTGCCACCCGATATGCCACAACTCCAACATGTGATAACACCTCAAAAGGCCCAACAAAACGGAGAGAAGGCTTACTCACACGACCAAACCTTCGCTTCCCATGATGGGGAGTCACCTTCAGAAACACGTGATCCCCAACATCAAACTCTAAGGGTCTCCGTCTTGGATCTTCATATGATTTCTGACGATCTTGCGCTACCTTCATCCTCTCACGGATCACCTGAACCATATCTGTTGTATTCTGCACTAGTTCCTGTCTGATAATTCTTGACTCTCCGACCCCAGTCTAGCACAATAGAGAATGACAATTTCAGCCATACACAGCTTCAAACGGCACCATACCGATGGTGGAGTGAAAACTGTTATTATAAGAGAACTCCACCAAGGATAAGTGCCTCATCCATGAGCCTCCAAAATTAAGAACACAAGAGTGTAACATGTCTTCAAGATTCTGGATGGTTCGCTTCATCTGACCATCCATTTGGGGATGAAAAGCAGTGCTAAGACATAGCTAAGAACCGAAATCAGGTTGGAGACATTTCCACACCCTGGAGGTAAAACGAGTATCTCGTTTAGAAATGATCTTCCTAGGGAATCCATGAAGTATCACCAACTCCTCCAGATACTGCCTTAACAAAACTTCCAATGATCTCGACTCCTTGATCACTATGAAGTGGGATGATTTTGTTAAACGGTCCACTACCACCCAAATATCATTGTGTCCTCCTGAAGCTCGAGGTAAACCAGTAAGAAAGCCCATTGAGATATCCTCCCACTTCCTCTAAGGAATATCTAATGTCTGGAGAAGACCACCATGAACACGGTGTTCGGCCTTCACCTTCTAGCAGACAAAACATCGAGACACAAACTCTACAACCGCGCGCTTCAGCCCAGGCCCCCAAAACTGACTCCTCAATGCTCGGTACATCTTTGTCACACCAGGATGTACTGCTAGAGGTGAACAATGGAACTCTCTGAGACCATCTTGCACATCTCCAAGGGAACAAAAACTCTTCCATGATAAAACACACTGTGTTGTTCATCCTCAGACCAACCATCAGGGGCCTTACCACAAACAAATCGGTCTCCCCGGATCTCCACCTCAAGATCCCCCAACTGGGACTTTTCCACCTTCTTCATCAGGGATAACTACACCGTCATCAGAAAAAGTCAACCTCTACCTCCGACATCTCCCATATCAAGATGCAATGCTGACAGTTCCTCCATTACTCTTCAGGAATCACCGGATTCATGCACATCATCACTACATGACTTTCGGCTCAATGCATCAGCTACAAAATTTCCCTTTCCACTTGTATACGATATTTCAAAGTCTTATTCCTACAAGAAATCCATCCAACGACACTGCTGCAAGTTCAAGTTAGGCTGGGAGAAAACATACCTCAAACTCTTATGGTCGGTGAAGACCAAAAAGCGCTCACTAATGAGGTAATGTCTCCAAAACATAAAAGAAAACACCACACCTACAATCTCAAGATCAAGGGTGGCATAGTTTCTTTCATGGGGATGCAACTACCGAGACCCATAAGAAACAACTGACCTCCACTAAAATAGAACACAACCTAACCCCAGATGAAAAGCATCGCAGAAGACATCAAAATGGACTCTCTCAGCTGCAAGACAAAGGACTAGAGCACTTACTAACTTCTCCTTTAGATGCTTGAAGGTTGATTGACACTGATCATATCATATGAAGGCCTGATCCTTCCTGGTCAAAGCTATTAGACGGGGTGCAACCTGTGAGAAATTGGGGATGAACCTCCTGTAGTATCCTGAGAGACGAAGGAAACTTCGCACCTTTGAAACTGCATTGGGGGCTTCCCAAGACACAACTACTTCTATCATCGATGAACCCACAACAAATCCCTGTTGGGACACCAGATGCCCCATGAAATGAACTTCTGGATCCCAAAACACACACTTCAACAACTTCCCAAACAGCTGAGGTTGGCGAAGAGCACCCAAAATGGCTCGAAGATGCTCAACATTCTCCTCTTCAGACATGGAGTACATAAGGATGTCATCGATGAAGACCACCAAGAACTTGCCCAGGAACTCATGGAACACAGCATTCATCAATCCCATGAACACATCTGGAGAATTTGTCATGTTGAACGGCATTACAAGGAACTCATAATTCCTCTAATGACAATGAAAAGTAGTCTTCGGAATATCCTCATCATTTACATGCATCTGATGATATCATGAACGAAATTTGAACTTTGAGAACCAAATTTCACCCTTCAGTTGATCAAATAAGTCATCAATCCACGGAAGAGGATAACAGTTCATTATTGTCACTTTGTTTAAGTGACGATAATTGACACACAACCGCAAACTGTCGTCGGCCTTCTTCACGGACAAGACATGTGCACCCCATGGTGATACAATTGGCCGAACAAAACCGCACTGCAATAGACCATCAAGCTGTATACGTAGCTCTCGTAACTAAAAAGGGGCCATCCTATACGGAGACATAGAGATAGGATATGCTCCTGGCTGTAGCTTGATCCCAAACTTGATCTCTCGTCGAGGGGGCAAAGAAAAAACCTCTTCTGAAAAAACATCAGGGTACTCCTCCACGACCCTAGGAAACACCAACTGTTGAACCTCTGAAGAACTCATCATCAACTCGGCCATCATGGATGATAAGGATGGAACGCGCCTATGACCCATATGAGGATCTCACTCACCAACAAACACCACCTTCTTTCCATCGGCACCAAGGAAGACAACCATCTTTCTGAAGCAATCCTCAATAGCATGCACCGAATACAACCAATACATGCCGAGGATGAAATCATATGGTTGTATTCGTAAACATACGAAATCTCCTCAAGAGCGGTGTTTCCCCAACAATAGATCACAGTCTCTACATACTTCAAACATGTTAGCTCAACCTCCAAATGGCGTAGTCAACGCCAAGGGAACTGGAAGCCTCTCTACCTCATGTCCCAAGGCATGGACAAGGGTAGGTGATATGATGGAGTGTGTCGCTCCTGAATCAAAGAAGGCATACACCATGGTAGAAAACAATCAAAGGGTACCTCGAATGACATCTGGCATGTCTGGTGCTGGCAACGCTAGAGAATGAAGTAGACCACGGCCACCTCCACGGCCTCTCTGACCCTGATGAAGACCACCACCACGGCTGAGATCTGCTCTCTGAGGAAGGGGGTGCATCATGGGGATGTCCTATACCTGCCCCATCTACCCTCTGGTGATCTAAATCTGGTGAAAACTGTTACTGTTGCCTCGGCTAGAACTGTCTCAAAGGAGGAACCTAGAGCGAAGCACCCGGTACATGATGACTGCTCTAAAAGGCCAGGCACTCCCGCTGCTGAAGGCCACGACCACAACAAGAAAAACAAGTGCTTGATCCATTGGAAAATTCCTGAGAGTTGATGCCTCTGGAGAAACGAAATGGGAAGGGCTGAAACCTACCCCCAGTTGAACGGAAACTCTTCTATCCTGAAAACCGAGAACCCTGGACCACAGATCTTCTTCGTGAGGAATCATGCTGATTCCCCTCTCGTGACGATCTGGTCCTAGACCAAGTCCCCTCAACAACCTCCTACCTTGCCAGCACCTCAAGATATGTCTTCAGTATAAATGGGGTGACCTGGCGCTGGATCTCTGGAGGCAAAGGCTCCTCGAAATGACTCGCCCTGGCCTCCTCATCTAGTAACAGGTCCAAAGCATATCGTAGAAGGTTCCTGATATGGATTCCAAACTCTCGAACACTGGTGCTCCCCTGCTGAAGGGTAAGAAGCTCCTGAAAACTGGATTCCTTCACTGTCGAAGAAAGGAACTCAACTCGAAACTTGTCTCGAAACTCATCCCATGAGATCGCTGACTCCTCACGATCCCCAAGGAATAACAGCCACCACTGACTTGCTTCTCCACGCAGAATCGTCACAACCAAGGATACCCAGTGATCTTTCTGGGCATGGATCGAACTGAAGCCTATCTCGACCTCCTCCAACCAGTCTTCCGTGACTGCATCTGAAATGGAGCCCTCGTACTTTTGCAGACTCTAGCGGTGAAACTCTCAAAGTGTCTTCCTCCAAGTGTCATTGTCTTCAACCTCTACCATGCGGCGACCTGCTGGAACAACCTGCAGAATATCTTCTACGCAAAACTGACAAGGACGTCGACCTAGAGCCATACCTGCAAAATAACAACCAATTAGAGCTCCTAGTCCAGGAATATGGAAGACTCAACATTAATTAATTAATTGTTTTCAATAATTTTTTAGGTTAACCAATCCCAAGGTCTACCCATTCAAAAACATCAACAAAGAAGAATGATGTATGATCCTTTCCTAGGTATCTACCATCCAACCAGTATCACTCTTTTTAGTAAACATTTTAAACATAAAGGTCTATACATTAGATCATAGGGAGCCCTAAATGCCTATGTCTCAGCAGGTCTCCAGTGTTTACCTCACTTGATAAACATGAATGACATTGTTTCCCTACCAACCCATGAAACCTCACGTGTGCCTAACTCCAAACTCCATCCTATCCCTCAACCTGGCTCTGATACCACTATGTCACGACCCCTCCAAATGATGTGTACCCCTCCTGGGCCGGCAATGTGAGAAGGGAGATAATGACCCCCGAGTCCTGCCTCCAGTAGGCCCTGGGTTGGCGACTAGAACCGAGGGTATAGTATCACACAAATGGGAGGCATTACCCTCTAAGAGAACACATGCGAAAGATATAGATAAGACATGCACCGACCAACTCCAACTCAGATTTGATATGTAAAAGGAAACCCAAGTGCATATATGTAATGTCATGAAAAAAGTACAAAAACAAAACGGGGAAACTACAAGTACCCAAATGAAAGTAAAACCGCAGCGATCACAAGCACGAATAGCTCCTGCAACCACAAGCTAGTAGTAACCAGCCTGATCTCCAACCTGCTTTAAGTGACCTGAATAACATTTTATATATAAATAGGGTGAGTATTACAGTATACTCAGTAGGATCCTCCCTGAATCCCCTCGTATAAAAGTAAAGAAAGCATGCTAAAGCACAGTGAACAACAAGTGAAACTAACTCGTTACCTAAACGGGTATACTATGTTCCCAACCTCACCATGGATACTCTCACAAAGTAACACATACAAGAATATATTATATAGTAAAGAATATCAAGGGTAACCCACTACTACTTCCCCACTGGTTTGCCGATTTTCCCCAATGACATACATCCTCTGCATATCTCTCTAAAGGCATACCCGTATAAAATTGGGCTAAGCTCTAAAATCTGCACCTCGTGCACCACAATGGCTTGCCCGCAGACACCTGGGCTAAGCACCACACCATCCTCACAACCAGAAGTAACTAAGTAGGTTCCAAGAGCCACCAAATCCCGCATAATGTGTATCATACATTGGGTATTGTACCTCAAGCCATTACAGCCCATACACTGCGTAAGGATCCTCAATCCATCACAGCCTATACACGTTACACCTATAGTAGTCTATAAGATACTCTATCCATAATATATGTGTGGAAATAACTACAATACATTACATCCCTCTATACACATATATGGGGAAAACTAACCATTGTGCCAATAGCACTAGTATCTACCAAGAGAAGAGAGCGGGGTCAAAGGGGGTAGTCAGTCATTCACCCTCCCATCGGAATGTTGTGGAAAACACCCCCCAGGGCTCAGGATCCCTAGGGTGTCAGTTTCCCTTACTGATAGGCTATAGTAGCATAAAGAAACACAAAAATTACAGAATATATATATAACTCACAACCACACTATGGGAGTAACCTAGTCTTAGCCTTAACTGTAGCTAACGTCTCTCAGACTCCGGGCTGCTATTACTAAGACTAGGAATCCTATAAGCACACAACCAGTTAAAGAAATTCATTAGGTTACTTCATTCCCTTTTTCATCAATTCCATTGTACGTTAATTAATTCTTTTCATGTTAATTAACCATGAACACAATCCACCTTTAAACTTCATTAGAATTACAACCAAAGTCAATTGTTCCTTCAAAATATCACAACCTCATCATTAAATTCCAGCATCTCCATCCATGTGGATTATCACCATTTAATCAAACTTTCATTTTAGAATTACTTTCCCATATTCCCAGGCATTCTATAAAATAATCTTATGCTACTAAACACAAGGGGGCTCAACACAGTGAGCAGATATACTAATCGTCGACTCTTTACTGCCTATAGCAAGAACGTAGGCCCATTCTCCCTTGAGAGGCTAAACACGGAAAGCATGTGGCATACCCCGCGCGTCTTCACCCCTTTCCATAGAAGGGTAAGCATAACCAGCTGCCTTGAGCCGTGAGGAAAAGTAAAGAAGATAAAAAACCAATAAAACCACCAAACGTCTAGCCAACACATCCATTCGATACCATCATCCCTGGTGTCCTCCCCGACACCCACATGCATTAACCGATGCATCTCGCCACTCTAGGCATCATCGGCTTCCACAACCACAAGGCCTCCCTGCCTCCACGTATCACAACACCCCTCCAGGGTCACATCACACCACAAGATATCACAACACCCCTCCAAGGTCACAACATAGCACAAGTAGCAGGAAAACAACACATCACATCAAATAGGCTTTTAGCCCTAATTCACAACAAGAGGGTAACTCATAACCCTTCAAGGAAATCAATCAATCAAGTTCATAATCCATATTTAATTGACATATTCAATTGATTGGTTCCAACTTCATGAACCAATTAAATAAGCTATCACAAGGATTAAACATGCTTATTATGCCAACATAATCAACATCAAATTTCCACAAGAACTAGAATATTTTTCATCCCTCTTTATTTTAGCCAATTAATTATCAATTAATTATGGATTTACGTTCATTATAAATTCGTCAAGAACAACATATTTACAAGAAAGGAATATATATCACACTATCTAAAAAACATGAGGCAAAAACATACGTTCAAAGAAATTTCTTAATCCAGTTTAAATATTTAATTAGGTCAATTCTATTATGATCCAATGGTCTAAATCATGCTAACTCTATGATTGTGCAAAACAATTAGAGGAGCCACAAATCCCCTACCTCAATGGTTTTTGAGGAAAACCATGACGATCGATGAACACCCATGAACCGGGTCGATCCTCCACGAATCCTCCTTAGATCACATATCCTATCACAACTAAGGGAAAATCTCACCATAACCGACATCCACATACCTAGATCTACACATAATGGGCATAGATCTAAGAATACAAGAGGAGAGGAGGAGTAGATCTAAGAAGATCTAATAAACCAAATAAGAACGAGATCATACCTCAAGAAACCTGCATTGATTTGCGAAGAGAAGCCTCCTGATCGCCTCCAAAACACTTGGGAGAGGTTCTTCCACCTCCAAGGAAGGGTAATACTGAGTTATGGCTGATTAGAGGCTTAAAAGAGGTGAATAAAGGAAAAACAGTTAAGATCCTAAATTTTAGGATCTAAATTGAAGTGCATGCACGGTTAGTCCGCACGGTTTAACAAACAGTGCACTAAACGTTCGTTAGCTTCTGCCTCAACAACCACTCCTCGCATGGTTAGTCCCCATGGTTAGGAAAACCGTGCGCTAACCATGCGTTAGCCACTGCCCTCAAAACCAACCTTGCATGGTTTGGTTGTACGGTTTAGGCAAACCGTGCGCCAACTGTGAGAAAGCTATTACCCTTTAACTTTCTTCAAAAGTCCACCCAAACACACCCCCAAGTCACCTCGACTTCCCGGAACACCTCTAGTACCACATTTTCACAAAGGAATGAAATGTAGAGGTCTGGGCCAATACATTTAATCATATACCCTGGGTGTGTCAATCCTGGTGTGATATAAGGCCAATTTTCATGTACCGGGTTATGAAGATTCCGGCCCAAGGAACCTTGTCAGAGTTGTTACCGCTATGCTCATCTATTCTAGAACCACATAAACTTGTAGTTTCCAAAAAAGGACATATTGCTAGGAAGACCCACATAATCTCCACCTAACCAATATTCTTGGGTTTTCAACTATGATTATATATAATGTCTATATTAGGGTTAGGTTCTGTAATCTATGATTTTTGAATCTAGTTTTCAAGGTTTCAACTAAACTTCCACTGATTCCAACTTTAAAGACCCCATCCCAATTCCCTAGATCCAATGCCTTACCATTTCTATATTGGCATAATAAACAATGAAATATCATCCTGAAAAACTGAATAGTTTAGTATATTTGTAAAACTACATAAAAATAAATTGTTTAATTTCAATATAAAATGAAATATAACATTGTAACTCTATTGGAAACAACCATAAACTTCTATATTACCCCTAAAAATAATTCATAATATGCATCTTCTCATCCTAGTGAAAAAAATATAACATAAGAAAGGGGTTTTCTCAAATGCTCAGTAAGGGTAACCAATATAGTGGAAGCTATCACAAATTCACATAAGGAATAGGTCATGGGGAATAACTAGAAACAAATTACATTAAAACACAATATGGATGATAATATTGTTGGGGTAACATCTTATTAAATATTTCTACAAATAATCACAGGAGAAAGAAACCTAACCACAAATACTCTAATAGTGGAATAATAACATGGATTATAAATTACCAATATCATAACAAGGATATTTTTATTGTCGAATATTATATACATACCATCAAGGCTTCGTACAAGACACCATTCAAAAAATGGGTAAACGCCCAGTCTAGTTTTAATTAAGAGATCAACTGATGCATTAGGGGGATATAGTGGGATCTGTCTGTCACATACTATGTCAAATTTATTCCTCAAATATTTAATAATATATTTAAAAATATAACATTAAATAAAAGTGTCCGATAAAAATTTTAAATATTAGAATTGTTATAATCGATGAAAATACTCTAAAATTCATTGATACAATCTTAATAGAAAAACATTGTTTCGTTTAGAAGGGAATAGTTCTTTTGGAAAATAATTATGATTTCTAATAAAATTATATTAACAAAATATATATCCCTAAAAGGTATGTAAGAAAATTAATTTTGACCCATAAAATATTTCCAACTGAAGTGAGGAAATTTAAAATTAGTTTTAATTTATATTTAGAAAAGTGCCACATTACTGTGGTTTAAGAGAAAATATATAAGAGTATTTTAAATGAAAAGAGTAATAATTAATTTCATTAAACAAAAAAATAAGTAATATATTTTTTATAACAAAATCATAATTTTATAAAATATGTATTTTCCTTAAAAATATGATGGAGTATACTTAAAAATTGGTATGAAATTTGGTAGTTCCCCTTAATCGTACTTGGAAATCGAGTTTAGTTACAAATGAAATCCATTTAAAAAATATATTTACATATAAAATAAAGACTAACTGATCAAGATAAATGGGTTTGGAACATATACATATAATTTTTAAAAAATATAGAAGAATTACCTTTGGGTAAAGTGTGAGAATGTGTACCCCGAATTAAAAATAGAGGTTCATGGAGAATCAAATTCTACTTTGCAAACAGTCAAACCATATGTCCCATAAAATTAATATCATCAAATCAAACAATGAATACAGTGATGAAAAAGGTATTAAATAAATTATACATAAAATGTTATTATATATACACCACAAAAAATAAATACTGTTGAATAATACTTATCTCATACAAATGAAGTTGAGATGAGAAGACCATAACCTTATGTCTAAAAATGAAATGAACTTGTACTCAATATACATGGTATAGAAATTATATTATCTAATAATTTCTTTCAAAACCTATTAAAAATGTATTATATTTTTTATAATTTTATTAAGTTCATTAATTTTTTTATGAGTTATAATATTCAATTTCATTGTTCGTAAGTGTTCGTTTCTTTGGATTCCCCAAGTGATTCACTTTTATACATGTACAAAAGATTATGTGAAATGGGAATAGTTATAAAGAATTGAAATTATAAGTTATTAATGAACATCCAGAATAATTAATGGCCTTATATACCGTTTTCGTCATATTTGAGGATGATTAATAAGACTAAATGTTAATGATCGCTATTTAGATTATTTCGGCATTTTTTTTATCACCACGCACTAGAATTGTTTTATTAATTAATATCATCTATATTTAATGTTTCTATAAAAATGTTTTAATATAAATATTATAATCTTTTCGGACCATGAAAATGGTTTTATGACTATCCGTGAAGGAAAAATTAAAAATAAAAACTCGAGACCCACAAGGAAGCTAAATCGGTACCTAACAGACGATGATTTCATTTTTAGATTTAAAGGTGGAAGATAAAAGAATTTATGAAAGAGATACCATTATCATAATAAAATTAAAGAATATATAAGATAATATAGTTACCATGTACGTTTTTACTAAGTATGTATGAAATGGATAATAAAATAAATTGAATGAAAAATTACAAAAGTGAAAATGGATTTTACCTCATGAATTTCTCTCCTTGAGAACCTCATTAATGACCATTGAAATAGTTTTTCGCTAAGACCATCAAGACCATAACTTGTGAAAGAGGTTTGGTAGAGGTATTAGGAAGTAATTTTATATGATTAAACGCTTTGGAGATGTGGGGAGAAGGGGTGGGGTGGTATTTATAGTGGAAGAGAGAGGCCTTTTTTGAATATTTGATTCAATTGTTTATTATTTTGGATCAATAAAAGAAATAGTCTGTATTATTTTGAAAAAAATATAGTATGTAGTTCATGTGAGTACGAACTAATGGTTTCTTACATCATTCATTATATTTTAATTCATGTACATAGCTTAAAATGCTAAATACTGCAAATTACAGAATTTCACTATTCAATAAAAATTCAACTATTTTAGAAAAATCACAAAAATTCATACTAACCATTTTTCGATGTGTGGAATTAAAAAATTAAAACCATTTTATAATAATAAATTCAAAATATGATAAATTTATTTTTTAAATAATATCATGATTTTCTTGAAAATTAATGATTTTAAAATCATAACCTTTTTCTGACACATTGAAAAATTAATTATGGTTTCATAAAATAATTTTATAATAAATAAAAATTAATTCCTGAATATATTTTATGAAAATAAATTTTCTTTTAAAAAATATATTTATTATAAAATTGTAAATAACAATTTACTATTTATAAAAATACTAATAGTGAATTTTTCATTTTTAAAACATTTATTTATATACTCCATGATACAAATATATAATATTTCAATTTATAAGATAAAACAATTTTATTAAAACATTTATATCTTATTTATTATTCAAATCATAAATAGACTACTAATACAATTAAAATGACGTTTTTATAAAAATCTGGATTTTTTCACTACTCACTAGAAAATAATTTTTTTTAGAAAAATACCATCATTTCACCCAAAGATAATTTTTACATTCCTCTTTTAAAAATGAAGTTTATTTAGTGCAAATGAATTTATAAAAATTTCAAAATTTTATTTTAAAATATGGTCTACATTAAAAGGTGATAAAAATATCTTTAGAAAAAATATAGTGTTTTATGAATAAAATTGGATTTATTCTTATATTAAGCCTAAAAAACATATTAGTTGAATTAAAAGACATTTTATTTAATATGTATATAATAAATTTCATTAGTGTATTTCACTAGTAGTTATTCATTTAATTTATTAATATAAAATTAAATTATTTTTATAAAAATAGTTTTTATAAAAACACATATTTTATATTTAATTGACTTTTAATGGTATTTATAATTAAATTCTAACCAAATAATTCATTTAATAAACATGTGTAAAAAATATTTTAATTTCTAAAATAATCTATTTCATTCCCTCCATAAAAAATTCAATGTGATAAAAATTATAATAAAAATATATAATCATTTGTCTAAGGTCAGTGATCAATGTAATGCACACTATTATAGAAGACCAAATTAAAAAAATGACATAAAAAAATATCATGGGGTGAAACATTATGTGTATTATGACTTTTTATTACCATTTTTGTATTTATACTTATTTTATAATGATTTATTATTGAAACACATAATCAAATCATTGAATAATTATCACATCATTGTTATGATTGTTATAATGGTTTATTTAAAAATACCATTATAACCGAGATTTTTTGTTTGGGAATTTTATTTAGATGAAATTTATTGACCATTTTATAATAAACCCATTCATTAATATTATACTATAGATATTTATGATATTTTCAAGTAATAGTACCATCATTTCTCTATTTTTAACTTAAAATAATTAAGAAAATATTTTTAAAAAATATAACATCATTTTTCTATTCTATTTGAAATTTATTACTTACAAGATAATCATTTCTAAAAATGTTTTCAAAAATGTTTTTTAAAATTTTTAAAATGATTTTTAAAATCAAATTTACTCATTTTTAATATTTAAAAAAATTAATGGAATTATATTTTTTTCAAAATAATACACGTTTGGATTTCACTGTAAATGTGAAATGGATTTTCTTGTTGTTTTCTAAAAATTCCCTTTCTTAACCATATATAGTGAAAATTTAATGTTCTTTTTATCTTCTATAGAATTTATAGAATTACCCACTATGATGAATTTAATTTTTGAAAAGTATCTTCTATAATTTTATATTGATATAATTTAAAAAATAAAATTATTTTAAAATAAAATGAATTTCAAATTGAAAAATATATTTTAATAGGGAATGTTTATAATTATATTATTATGGTTTCTCAATTTATCAATTAAAATAACCGTTTATTCTTTAAAAAATGGGTAAATGTAGTATTGATATCAACCTAATTATTCCATTGTATTGTTTATGATTATTTTTTACCAAGGATGGTATTCAAAGTCACTTCTTTATTCATTTTTATAGTTATTAATTTTATCTTGAAATATTATATTTTATTTGGTCATTAAACATTAAATTTCTCTGAAGTATCCATAATATTTGGCATGGATATGATTATTTCTTTAATCGTATACCATTTTTACATATGGTTTATACGTGAAATGTTATTTGATTAACTGGAAAATTATTAAAAAATCTATATATTTTACTAAATGTGTATATTTGATGGTAAGTCCCAATGATTCATGAATGAAATCAGTTAATTAATATATGAGGAATGTTATGGACATATAGTGGCAGGTGGGTCCTTGACATTATGTATACCCTCAATGCATTAACAGGTCTCATGAGAGAAGTCAGTTAGGAAAAATTAAAAGGGAATATTCCTATAGTTTTAAATAGAAAAGATGATGAATATTAATTGTTGAGGTTTTCACGTGCCTAAGACATGAGGTCCCATAATTAATCACTTCATTCATTGATAATAAATTTATTATTATTTTCTACGATATTTCTGCATTTATATTAAAAATGGTTTCATTTTATTCTAATTTTATTGACTAAATGGCATGTGTTTTTAGTTATTAACCATTCCATGTTGTTTATTCCTTATCAAGTTATTTAAATGGATTGTCTTTTCAATTTTTAATCATGACTTATTTATTATTTATTATATTTTCATGATAGTCAAGTTATTTAAACGGAATGTATTTCAATTTATTTACCTTTACAAGTTGATTATTCATATTAATTCATAATATCTTCTAATGTACTTTACATATAGTAAGAATTTGAGATCACCATTATTTTATTTTTATTCCCTATGAATAAAATAATTATACTATGAATGTTAAGAAAAGATATTCTATAATGATAATTTTCTCAAAAAAATATGTTTTAATATTTTTTTTCATATGTAATATGGGAATCATGTATATATCATGATTACCGATACTACTAAACATATTTTTTTCATTCAGGATGTGATTCCTTATATCTTATAAAAATGTTTTAAATATGCATTTACTCTCAAATACTAAGGTCAGGGTAGCTATAACAACTATTAAAGACCATGAAAAATGATGATAGTTTGATTAAGTTATCCCTCATTTCAAAGCCACACAATAAATATTTTGTATCTCGTTTGATGAAAATCCCCCACCCCTAAGTCAAAGACATTTAAAACCTCTACCCAAATAGTGGGGTTTGACCAAGAGGAATATAAAATTGTACCACAAAAACCAAATGAGTTATCTATAAATAACTTTATACTTTTAAAATCTAGGTGAGTAGTAATTGATTATCTATTTAACCATCAATGCTCATCATGAATTTTCCACTAAATTAAGGATCAAGATAGTTTCCCCTTTGATAGAAGGTGGTGTCCTATATTCATAGATATATTGTGTTTTAAAGTTAAATTCATCAACATATTACCCACAAAACAACCACATATCTGAAAAAGATGATGAGGATTAATACATTATGAAAGGTCAACACTTCCAAAACATTCCCCAGTACTATATCTTCACATATACTATCCCTTGAATGATAATTAAATTAATTGACTCCATGAGATTGTAAATGGACACCTCGATAACATCATGATTTTTATTACATGTTATTTCCTTATCCAATGGTAATTTACTCACCTACTATAATAGTACAGGTAATAGTCCTAAAAATTCTTATGGTTCATTGTTAAATTATCTCTTCCTGACATACCTTCCAAATATCTATATGAAAAATCTTCTTGTGATTTTCCTAATATAAGGACAGACCAGAATGAGGTCTTCATATAGATGTTAAATTTTTATTTATGGTTAATCCCTAAGGGAATCCCCACTATTAAGATTTAAATTATCATTAATAAAATGAAAATATTAATACATGTTTGAAGATTTTATGGATTTTGTAACACCTCACACTATAAAAATTAATTTATAATTTTGTTTTCAATCATATCCCCCAGAGGGGGTCAAAATGTCTTTGGGGACGCAGTTGGAAAACATTATTTTATCCCTACCTGATAGGTTACTTATCATCATGATTCTTTTCCTTTAATAAAAATATTCATTTTGGTTGAAATTAATATTTATTCAACTATAATTACTTAGAAAAGGTTATGAATATAATTAATTATAAATGTCTAATAGATAATGATGACAACATCTTGGTCTATATAAACCATGTGTATGTTAGAGACTGATCCCATGAATAACTCATGAACCAAAATTTCACTGACATGACACCCAAATACTTTTTATTTAAGACATTGACTACCCTATCAGTCATGAACTATTTGACTGAGGTATAGAATTACTCAATGAGAATATACATAAGAATACCTGAACCATAAATTCAAATTAACCCACTAAGAACAAGGATAAGATTACCTGAGGAATTTAAAAAAAATTATTCACTCATTTCTAAATATAGGGAAAAGATAATGTATTAACCCATACCTGATAACACATCAATGTTTGTTAACTATCATAAACCTATTCCTACAGAATGACACCTCACTAAGAAATTAAACACATGTTGGTTCAGAATTTCCTTGACTAGTCCCCCTATTGACATAGTTCAACTGATGAATAATAACTATTAGATCCAGGATTAACATAATAAGACTAGACACCTTCCAGACATACACCCAATCCCTATTTAAACTTACTAAAACACTATTAAATACTATAATAATTACTTCACAATAATAGAAATAAAATTTATATTTAATGACAGGAACCAGTGCATTCCATATATTATTGAAATGAATATTTTAAAATATAAAATTCCACTTATTCTAGAAAACATTAATGGTAATTGACATTGGTGACCAATCTAAAACCCAGAATATATTATTACACTTGGGATGTCTTGATGATTCCCCAAGATAAATCACTCCATGACAAATCATTTATCTCCCCTTACAATATATTACACATACAACAAAACAAATATATCCAACAGAACAAGCGTATGAACAAGAAAACATATACATGGAAACATATAAAAACAAAACCAACATAACAAACAAAATCTATATGAAACAATTATAAGAAAATATATAATTAAATCCTTCCTAGAATAGATTCTCACTACCTCTCATTCTAGGACTCCATATTGGTTTCCACAGACTAGTTCACCATGGGGAAATTTCTCTAAAATGATATGAAAAGTATTCATGTTCCTAAAACAGTCTCTAGGTTCCCAATAAATAATATTATTTTACAAAACTGCAGTTAAAGAATCTATTTAAATCCTAACTAAATATTGAACATGAGTAAAATACTTTAAAAATAATTTTTTACAAATTTTTTTTCTAAATTTGATGACACAATAATATTTTTTTTAATAAAAACCATATTAAAAATCATAAAATTTTAGTTCCCAAAATAATATGATTATATGTAGTAATAATTTTCATGAAAATCCAATTTAAATAATCATTTTTAAAGATGGTTCATGAAATTTTTTATAAAAAAACAAACAATAATTTTTCTAAAAAATATTCCATAAAATCCAATGGGAAAAAGTTTTTTAAATATAAATTTATTTTCAGAATAAAACATCACAATGAAGTTAATTAATTTAAAAACCTCATTTTTATTAGAACATATATAATCAAAATAGAAATCATAAACATCCTAAACCAAATCATGTGTCATCCAAGAAGAAACACATTTTCAATGTGCATTGATATGTTAATTTATATGAAAATGTTACTATAATTTTTCTTAACTCAAGATTTATAAACTTGTATTTTGTAAATAATTTTTACTTTATGTGAAAAAAATATTTAACTATGTGAAATTATTTCCAACCATGAATAATTGTTTTTGAGTTACACATATTCTATTTCCATATTCCAAGTCATCATATTCCAAGTCATCATATACCAAGTATAAATATTTGAGACAAAATATTTTCTAAATTAATATGCATTCACAATTAAATCAAAAATTAAATAATTGAAATTTATATATAAATTTTTTTATCATAATTTCATTAATAATAACCTAAAAATATTAAAAATATAAACAGAGATTAACAATTTCAATTTTATTTAAGTTTGGGGATGAAGCCTCATTTTATTATTAAAGAAAATCAAAGACCTATTATTAATGAATAATACTAACCATTAAATGACTAAAACTCTGATGACGAGGTGATGAGAAACCTATAAGTGTTTCACAGAAATTTTCACACCAAAACACCCGAGAATCTTCAGTTTCAGCATAAATAGGTTAGATATACAATTTTAATCTCTATATATCATGTTTTCAGATATAATATGTTAATTACAATAATCCCAATTGATGGACCATACCAAACTGATATAATTTGTAGCATCATGTCGTCAACCCACTATATTTCGATGTAATGAAATTCTAGTAACATTAAGTGATCACCTTAAGAAACTAAAGCCTTAAAAAATGTAAATGGATTTACTAACTCATTGGGTAAAATATTCCCATTTAAAAACAACCTATAAGAATAACATAATAATGATAAAAAATAATGCATGATACAAAACTATAATAAACTGTATGTATAGGACTAAATAATCATATGAGTAACACCATAAGATAAAAAATGAATTCTAAACTCCCATGAAAAATAAATATTAATGAAGTTAACACTAATGTAAAACAAACATAAGGCACCAAGGTTTCACCACATTAGAATACATGAATCAACTTCCACACAATGATATATCTTCATACATCTATGACCACAATATCATGAATCTTTTTAAGTAAAAACAACTTCCCATTTCATATATCATGCTAAATAATATATTTATATGTTCCAAATTTCATATGCATTTTGTGAGTATATATCCCAGTAGGTAAACACTATGACTTCCCCCAAATGTCACTAAAGTAATAAACAAGTTTTTTCAAATTTTATTTAAAAACAACATGAAGAAGAAAGAATAAAAATTATCAATATATAGACACATTAATATGGTAATTAAATAACTCTCATTGAAAACACACCGACAAACTTAACTCACGTATAGAAAAGCATAACACCTACAAATATAACTATTACCCAAAGTCCCCTATTGAAATGTATAATATCCAATAAATATGTATCCTTAAAATCCCAATTTATCACTGAATATTTTAATCAAATATTCTATAAGATTTGAAATGTTGATCATATTATTCCCACATGAATCTTTCCATATGTATATAAAAACACAAACACCATGTTCAAACCAATTTCCCACACCCTAAAAAGAAATTTTTTTAAACCATTTTCATTTATTAATTTAATGATACACGTTGGGGGTGTCAGAAAAAATTAAATATTTTATGAACAACCAAAGAAATTGGAATTTCCAATAAGTATTTCAAAAGAGTTTTCAAACTGAAAGAATAAATAAATTATTTAGAAAACTATTATTCTTCATGTTTCGGTGAAATTGGAAAATGATGAGAACCATCTTGCATAAAAAATTGTATCCCATATATAAATCAATAATTACACTAAAAAATCAAGCCCTAAAAACCCTCCTTTGATTTATAGGTCAAACGCTCCAAGAATCCACGTGAAGAAACTTTGGGAGGAAATGAAATACAAAAATCAACAAATGAAACCCAATTATTTTAGAACCTTATCCAGCGGATAAATAATAGGTTGTAGGTGGTAAATTAATGTTAAAACCTAATTTTTGGAACACATCAGTCATGCACATGTTCTCTAAAACAATGCTCCATACATATAATATAACACTATTTAACAATTTTTAAAGTTGCAAGGCTGTTGAATAGTCTACGTAAGCAATGTTCCAATTTTACATCTATTCTAATGTCCCCACTACTACAAAAATTTTCTTTATCAGCACTCAAAACAGGCATTAACTGTGTTAGAAAAAGTAATGTAATGCTCAACACTGATATAGGGGGGGTCCCTTTTATCAATGCTCCGAAAAGTGTTGATAAAGGCCACTTTTATTAGCACAAAAAAGCGCTGATAAATGACCCCTTTATCATCTCTTTTTTAGCTCTGATAATAGGGAACTTTATGAGTGCTTATAAAAAACACTGTTAAAAATAAAAAAAATTAATAAAATAAAAACTAATTATTTAATAAGGGGAGATCATTTAATAGTGCTTGACTCCCCCTATCAGTTCTAGGCGGACCCCCCCCCCTCACACTCTCCTTCATAATGCCCTTCCCACTCATCCTCACATGTGCCCAGCACTTTTCTTCCACTGAAACTCGAACCCACAAACTCCCCTCTTTCGCGGTTGCACCTTTACCACTAATACATTTCGTTTTTTCCCTATTTAATGATATATCTTTTTATTTATATATATAGTAATATTTAATCGTATATAGATATAGATTCATATTAATATAAATATATTTATTCATATATTAGTATATATTAATCCATTTGTATATTAATATATATATATATATATATATATTTAGTTATAATTTTTTATCTGTATATTTATTTCTAAGTTAATATTTATTTATAAGATTAATTTTAAATACCTTTATGAAAAAATATTTTTTTTTGTGTGTTTATAAATAAATAAATAAATTCATACATACTTATATACAACACACACACACACAGACACACACAGATATAGACACATATATCTTTACGAATAAATACATTTATATGTGTATTTGAAAATCCATAAAATGTTAAAACAACCATAATATATAATATAAAGGCCCATTTCTACTCCATAACTAGTCAAATAGATGAAAATGAAACAATATTCGATATGATATGTGGTACAGGCCTAACGGACATCTGGATCAGAAGTTGTAATTGTTTAAATGTTAACAAATCAGTTTGTCTCCGGACTAAAAACTCAGTTTTGGAGGATTTATGGTCCTTTTTTTCTTGAAAAATGTGAGAAAAGATTTTCTTTATTCATTAGCATGTAGAGATCATCGCAGGCTTTGGTTTGATATGTTGTAGAGCTCAAACGGACACCCAGATCAAATGTTTTGGCTGTTTAAAGTTTGAGTTACATTTTAAACTTATTTTACATCTTGTATTAATTGTTTGGATTTCTTTTGTCTTAAAATTATTATTAAATATTTTTTAATCAATAATAATTAGAAAATTATTAATTAATTATTTTTTAAAAATATTTTTATTCAATTTTCACTAAATTTCTTATATATTAAATGTAGTAGTCTATTTATAGATATCTAAAACATATTTAAAAAATATATATTGTATTTATATCAATATAAATATACTTTTATAACTATAATTTTTTTCATGATTTTTTTTGAAACATAAAATTTAATACCGGTAAGAAAAAGTGCGGATAAATTCCACCTTTATCAGTGCTACTAAAAAAAGAACTGATAAAGGGGTCCTCTTTATCAGCACTTTTTGTAGTACTGATAAAAGGGTAGCGCTTCCCTTGCCCATTTTTGTAGTAGTTCCCACTTACACCTCACAAGGTTATCTGGGTAATATATATGGTTTCCCCTGGCTACTCACCCTTTAAATCACAACACATAACTCTTGAAACCCTCCCAATACTTTCATAAACCAAACTCAATGATTTTATTAATTGATTATATTTCATAAACCCCCTAATACTACAACACAAGGGTGTTAAATACATATTACCAGTAAGACTTTACTAATTATTCTTCTCATTACTTATATCAAACATCAAATATTATATTGTTTCAAATAAAATTTAAATTTAACTATTTTACATGATGATGGTAGAGGGAAAAAATATTAAAAATGGATATTTTAATAAAACATCCACACTTTCAATATAACCCAAAGGTGGAAATATCTCCTTGAATGTAAATAACCATTCTCATCATAAATAAAAAAAATTAGATTAAAAAATCATTCTTTTTTAATTTCAATATCTTTTTGTGAAAATGTCATGTAGAAAGAAAACATATCTCATTCCATTAAAAACACCTCTTTCAAATTCCTCATTTAAATTCATTATATAAAGCATCCCATACCATAAACCTAAATGAATAAAAATACATTCTAGAATCAAAAAATAAAAAAATGATAATGAAAATAAGTAACATGGTGTACATGTTGTTAGTTAATAAAAATTATTACAAGGGGAAACAATAAAAAATAGGGTAGAAATTCCCTAAATAGTATCATCACAATAAGCAATGTGTCATAGGAAATTCACTAGTTCCTAATAAAAGATTCTTATCAACAGTACTAAAATATAATTATATGTGATTATATATTACATTACTATTGAAAATATTCACTAATTACTCTCATTTGTCTCTTCTTGGGCACTACCTTGGTAAGGGATAAGCATAAAACTAAGTGACACTACTCAGTTCATAATATAAAAAGTGTAGAAAAAAATATTGACCACTATATTAGTACTTATAGTTTCTATGAAATCAACCATGTATAGGTGATCAAACAATATATCACATGATATATAAAACATAATAACAAATATCATCTCCCGTCCAACACCCTTACTATAAACAATACCATTTCATATCCATTTATATGAATAAGTAACAAAAGAATTATTTTTATACTAGCCACAACTCTATGCACAAGATAACATAAAGTTATAGTTTCAATAGATGACGGTATCATAACATTAAGTGCATACTTTTTTATTAAATTGCTATTCGACCTTTAAAACAAACATGGAATATTAATTTATATAATCATACATTCAAAACCATCTCATAGAATAAATCCTGTATAGAATTTAAAAAACTACACTAGAATTTGAAATTATCATAAAACATTTCAAAATAAAGAAAATTATTTAAACAGTTCTCATATTACCTAATTTCTCTATTGAAAAATAAAAATGGTGTCAAAACCCCCTTTAAATTCCCTAAATTATTTTTTAAGGAACTATTTCGGAATTTAGGAAAACACATGTCATGAATAATCATTTTAATTATAAATCTAATGTTGAATATTATGAAAACCATATTTATTTCATGAAATAAAATCACTGAAATCCATTCATAACCCCATCATGGGTATCAAATTCATGTTTACTTGATAGGAAATAAGTATAAAAACATTCAATAATTTAATGATATGTGGAAAATAATTAATTCACAAAAATAATTATTTAAATATATGGAAACAAATTCCAAGGATGGTGATAGAAACCTCTAAAAGAAAATGACCTCAATAAGCCTGGGACATCAGAATCCACAAATTAAACATAATAAAAAACTCTAATTTCAACCAATATGACTAGTAGGGTTCTTGGATGAAAACACTGATAGTAAATGATATAGGAATGAGAAGGAAAAGAAAAATGAGTGACTCACCATACAATCCTCTTGAAAACTGAAGGAGAACGGTATAGATTCAAACAAAAAGAAGATAAAACATATTTTGATCTACCCATGAGTCATTTATTGCATGTGAGAAGAAAATAAATCCTCTCAAGGCTAAAAATGAAAAGTTAAAAAAGGTAAAATCGCAAAATTTAAAATCCCGGAATGATATGACATGTTACAATCTCTCCTTATTGTAGTGTGATGATTCACCTAGAAAAAAACCCACCACCTGGGTATCGTCATAGAATGACCTCCCCTTGTCAAGATTTAAAAAACCTACCCCTAAGGAAACCTCCATTGCTCAAGGATTTTTATGGTCTAACCTAGTCTATCATGGAATATCCAATATTCACTCCAAAATTCAGAAGAAAAAATTTATGTCACTATGTGACTAACATTGATCATGGTGTGACTTTATATGGTCTTGGACTAGAGTTCACCAAGATTTCCTAAAACTATTGATAATTTAGGAAGGAAAATAATATATATAAAATTAAAAAATTATTACTTCCACACCAGAAAAAGAAACCATGTGTTTTATAACTCCCCCCTAAATTCCACATTCTTAGCCCAAAAAGTCAGTGATAAAAAATAAGACACAATAAATGAAAAAAGCCTAAACCCTTGTAAAATAAATACTACTCACAATACAATTCCTCAAAATCAATGTAATAACTCATAAAACATAGTTTATAAACCTCAAGCATAACCCATTTCACAATTAAATAACATATGTCTATGGGAATATATAGACCTAAAATATATATTGAAAACATTTATAATTTATTAAAAATAGAGATATCAAGGATTGTCACACCCAAAATAGATAATGTCACAAAAACAACCATTTCCCTATAAAATATCAAATGAAAAAATATCCCTTTTATAATAACATTTAACCATTAAAAATATAATCAATACTCCCCCAAATTTAATAAAAATAAAATAAAATCAAAAATACTGTAAGGAAATGTCAAAAAATCCATTAAATCTCATAATATTTGAAGAAACCCCATAAAAGGGAAATTCACAATAACATGGAATAACATGGCTCGAAAATTGGGTAAAAACATGAAGAAATCGGTAACATAGGACCTTTCTAGTTGAACAATGACTCATGATGGACTCACAAAAAATATAAACCAACTAGTGTGAGAACTAAACTACAAAAAAATCATCTCAGTTTCCCTAGAACCTACATAAGGATTCCTCATATTTGATCTATTCCATAATAAATATTTTAAATAATTTTACATTGAATATCAATGTTTTTTATCCCCAATAAGTGTTATTTTAAGTAAAATTTTCCCATTTTATGATTTTAGTTGTCTTATGCGCTTAATTAGAATAATGAACTATTATGGATTTTAACTATTTTAAATTATTTATTTATTTTTTCCATACCACTATCAGTACTTCTTTAAATAGTGAAATTATTTATTTTTAAGATTGTATAAAACCTCTAATTAATTTAATTATTATATATTTAATGTCAAATCTACCATTTGGAAGCCCAAAAATAGATCCCTACTTGACCCTTGAGAACGATTCAAATATCTGGAGATTTTTTTTATTTTAGGGCCATAAATCCTGATTGGAAGAACCAATTACACTGTTATTTTTAGAAGATATGTGAAATATATTTAAATACAACATTCATTAATGATACCATTCATTAATCAGTCGTTTTAAAGGTTTTTAATTCATGGGAAATTAGTGATATGGAATATGAAGAGTCTTCCTTGGAAGAATAAATTCATGGAGTAAAATAAACATAACTCTCCCTAAAAAGTACAAATATACTAAATTATTGAGGATAGATGCATGAGAAATTTATAAATTAATTTTCATAATATGTTAGTCCACAATTAGAACATTTCATGGGGATAAAATATGGAAACTTTTTAATTAATATTCAGGCCTATAAAAGGTTGAGAGCTCCTCCTTACCTAATAATTCCAAACCATTACATACCCTCAGGAAACCACCAAGGAGGAGATATCCACCAAATATCTATGTGGCACATTCATCTTCCTCTACAATTTCTTCTTCTTCATCATTTTTTAGATTTCTCTATTTTTTCAGTTTTCAATTTTCATTTCAATTTCTAATAAAATAATGCATTTATTTTAAATTTTTTCAACCAATATCATCCTATTCTCTCATTATTCTTTATTTTCATTTTGCTTTGTATTACTGCAATTAATATTTTTATTATTAATATTAATTATAAAAATATTATTATTATTATATTTATTTTCACATTTTATTTTAAATTTTTCTATTTTTCTATTTTTTTCTTATTCTCTTCTTCTTTTTAGAAAATTTTATCTTAAATATATTAATTTTATTATTATTTTTATAATAGTTATTATAAATAATATATTTTATTATCTTTATTTATCTATCTCTATCTCTAATTTTATCTCATTCTCTTCACATCCCCCAATCTTTCTTTTTTTACATGTCTTATCCACTATTCTCTTTACTTAATTCAACTTTCTTTTTATTCTTCTCCTCTTCCACACATTCCACCATGTAATCTATTACTCTCAAAAAATAGAGGTTTACCCCAAGGATTATCCCTAGGGTAGGTGAAGGTGTTCTTTAATTTTCATTGTAGTTTAATTTTAATTTTGTAGATATAGTTGAGTAGCATGTATGGGTGCGGAAAATGTCCTTGATTTGGTGTCTTCCCTAAATGAAAAAAAACTCAATCTATCACTATAATTTTATTTAATCTCTTTTACATATCTCCATTGGTTAGTTATTAATATTTTGTAGTTGAGTTCATCAATGGATGAAACAACATCAATAGAGAATATTCCTAGAAGATTCCACCTCTAGTGATACGACCTTAATCCTCCTCTATGTTGTATTAGGAAAAATCGATAATATTTATTTTGACCACACCCCGTGATAGGAGTGAATAACAATTGGCATGATTTCTATGTATCCACTCATAATTATTCATAATTTTTCAATATTTACACATAATATAGATTTTATTTCTTTTATAAAAATAATAAATAAATAAATTTTGATCGTTTAATATAATCATTTCTTCAATTCAAGGAATAATTACTCTCAGGTGCAAGATCATGTTGGGAAATCACCCTGGTTTGTGGAATATGTTGTTATATTGTGTGATAGATTGATCAAGGGGCCCAATACCAAATTGGTAAAGTGGTGTAATTCAAGGACCTTATATAAGAGCTTAAAGAGAACCTTGAGAATCAACTATTTGAAGGATTAGCTAGAAAATGGACTGAATTCTTTGAGTACATCCCAAAATACATTCACGAAGTGTCCAAAACACAAGAAGAGTGGTCCTTATTTAATACCAACACATTTTAATAAGTATCCCTTTAATATTTCTAGGAGAAAGATGAAAAACACAAACCAAAGTACTATATTCATTAGAAATATTAATAGGTATGGAATCTTTAATTAAAAATAGATTAGATAATTACATACTTCCAAGCATCATCAGAAAAACCTAAACCTAGGTGTGAACCTAAACCAAAAGTTGATGGAATTTTATTGCATAAGGAAGAAATTGAGGAAGACATTCCTATAGATTTACATTTGGGAGATCAATAATAACTAGATGAGTTTTGGAATAAATGCAAGGAACTGGTTGATCTCCCAAATTCATGTTACGAAAAAGAGCCATCATTAGTAAATGAAGACACTACTAATGTGGTGGAATTTGGAGTACAGACGGAGGAGCCTAACTACCTACCTCTATCCACAATGAATCTACATCAAGAGTAACTTACCACTAAGTAATTCAAAGAATATGAAATAATATAGGGAGCATGTCATTTCTAATACTCTATCTATTCTGATTTCATTGAAACAAAAATTTTCATAACTCCCTATTGTTTTGAATTCTTAGATTCATGAAATCATTTCAAGTCATTAATGGATGATGGAGAACCTAGTCATGCAATAATGGGAGAACTCAAGGATACCCTAGATTTCAATGAACATACATTTGTGGATTCCCATCACGAGATCCAAGTTTTTGTGTCTTTGAAAATCAAATAAGAGGTTGTTCATTTTGAAATTGGTTAATTAATTATTAAAAATTTACTTGAAATTTTATTCAAGTATAAGTACCTGATTTTTAATTATGTTATCTTTCATTACATGAATCCCAAACAAATACATCACTATAAGAGATGAACGAGGTTTCATATGTAGAAAAAATATGGAGCATAATACATACATCATCCAACCCACCGTCATGCAAGCTATACCTCATTTTGAAGTGGGTGATATATTTTACTATTTCCATGGATCATTCCTCAAGAATGAGGATGAATCAAATAGTGGGAAAATCCACATGTGGTGGTTCAAATCAAAGAAGCTTCATCCACCATATCACTTTTGATAATTCATTGTACTTCCCTTTGGATGTAGTAAAAATTCAGCACCCACTTGGGGGATGATACCAATACTTATCATTTTTATTTGATTACTAGGAATTTAAGTTTAAGTTTATTTTATTTTATTATTTACATATTTTATCTCCACTCCCTCTATCTATTTTATATTTAATGAAATATACCATCTTCATAATTAAATAATATTATTTTTTTGGTTTATAATGAAATCAGGAATCCCTTAATGGAGAAGGATGAGAGTGGAGAAATCGATCATGGGAAAGGGAGTTCACTTTTTATTATTATATTTTAAACTCTCTACAAATTTTTTCGACAACATTTGTTGATCATTAAGATAAAAATATTCATGATAATTCTTGAATTCATGTTTTCCATGACTTGTCTTGGATACATGAGTTTCTTAGGAATCATATGATACCTTGTTTTATATTTTAATTTAAATGAAATTGTATTAGTAAAATGGACAATTAAATTATTTAAGTGATGAATGGATATTAAAATGAGGACTCATGATTTGTGGAAATTGATTAATTTATTTAAAGGAAATTTCCCAACCATTTTATATTGCATTGAATTTGTAAAATTTATGTGATTTGATTTGTTATCTTTAATCATGACTTGGGTGATTTTCCAATATGATATTATAATTTGTAAGAGTATTTCTAGGCCATGTTTTTACAAATTTTCCTTTGAGCATATTTTATGAGTGATAATCAGACAATACACCTAATAGAACATGAATTTTAACATTTGAATGCTATGATTATAAAAAACACACTTAAAATGATTAAAAAATCTTTTCAAACGTCCTTATACTTAAATTTCCCCCTTTATATCTATCATTATTTTTCAAATAGAAACCATGAATGACCTTATTTTGGATGAGACATTTTTCAATCCATTATTATCCATTCCTACCCTCTACTTAGTAATTTCATTATATTTTAATGTTCATGTGTGTGGGTGAAGGGAATCATTATGGATGGGAATAAATTTATTGTAAGGAATAAGTGTGGGGGAGGTTATTGTGGTGATTGTAAATTTTTTTGGAATCATTCAATTTACTATAATGTTTTCATAACCTCATTACAAAAAAATGAAAACTGTTATAAATGCATTTTGATTTAGGAATATAAGAAATCATGTTTACAAGACCTATGATTCATATCACACATGGTTATGTGGTGGATTTTAGGATTATGTTAAATAATAACTTTATAAAAATAAAAAAATGAAAAAGTTTATATAAAAATTAAAAATGTGTATAAAAATATAAAAAACCAAGAGAGGAAACAAATAATTCATTATGCTTAAACTAATATGGTCTTTTCCTTTAGTTTTGAGGAATTTTGGATTTGTTACCATTTTAAGGGTAGAAATTCCTTAAACTTTTAACATTGAATATCATTATTTATGTTTTAATAGTTAAAACCCCTCCATGGGATTTATTTTTAAAACACAAATTCCTACTTACCTCAAGCGTCCGATACAATTGAACGTTAATTACAAGTCGTTGTGATTTTATGCGACTTTTTTCTTTACAAAGTGGAGAAAGTAGTTCTTTTATAATAATGTTAATAAGTTACATTTACTCTTGAAATGATCATAAATATATATTTATTTTATCATTAGTGATGATTGAGATGATTCCCATGTGGTAAATCGTGATTTCACATGCTTAATAATAATGAATTCGAGAGATTGAATAAATGAATAGAGACGTTACCTTATTTTTAATAGGAGAAAATTAAAATACTTGAATTTATTGTTTCATTAAAAAATGGGAATTTATATTTATATTTTATGTACCACTTGATAATTTTATTTTAAATAGATAATTGTCTAATTTTATTACCTTGGAATTTGAATATTGGTAACATTGGTGCCCTCGAATTATCAACGATGAGATTATATGCTTCAAGACATGAATTTATTATGTGGGATGGAATTGATATACTATATATTTTCCATAATTATAATTTGAATATAAATTATTTTAATAACAAAGAATGTATTATATTATGGAAAATTGTCACATTCTATGATTTTAGTGGTATTTTGAGCTTAATCTGAAAAATGGATTATTTTGAATTTTAAATGTTTTAAGATATTTATTTATTAATTCAATGACATTTTTAATATATAACCAAATCCAGAAATTATTTATTTTTTAGTATTATATACATATTGTCTTTCATTTTAATCTACTTGACCTAAATCTAAATCCACCATTTAGAATCCCAAAACGAGCTCACTATTTGGGCCTTGAAAACTCTTCATAGATATGGTGAGGTTTTTTGATGGGAAAATACATCCTTATTGGATATACTAAATATGAGAAAATTTGGTGTAGATACATGAAATAAACTTATTAACGAAATTCATGAAGGCTTCTATTAATGAATCCGTCATTTTTAAGGACATTAATGCTTGGGTAACTGAAGATATATAATATGGAGTCTCTCCCTAGGAAGAATAAATTATTTGAGTAAAATAAAAATACATATCGCTAGTGATTTCAAAATAATTTGATGTTTTTAGGAGATATGTGTTAAATATTTACGAACAAATGATGTATCTACACAATTTCCCAATTCAAACATTATTGGGGCTAACACGCGACAACATTCAAATAAAAATTATGTCCTATAAATGGAGCACCCTTCCTTCTGGATGAATTCTAATCCATTTCACATAATTATTCAAAAACCAAGGAGGATATATCCACCAAGGAGCCAAAATACACAAAATACTTCCTCTTATATTTCATTTTGCTTCTTCATTTTTTTAGTTTTCATTATATTTGTTTTAGTTCCAAATTGTAACATCAATTTTAAATTAAATAACAAATTTTGTTGAATTTTGATTTCACCAATTTAATCCTACTCTCTAATTATTCTTATTTTTAATTGTTGTAGTATTATCATAATTAATATCATTATTATTGAAAATAATAATCTTATTATTACTAAATTTATTTTATCATTGTTATATGAAAATTTATTTTCCTTTTCTTATTTTCATATTCTATTTTTTTTTCAAAACATATTCTATTAAATATAATAATAATTACTATTATTATAAAAATATATATTTAATATATATTTTTTTATTTTATTTTGATTTATTTTATCTCCCTCCATCCCACTCTCTTCAAATCCCATATTCTTCCATTTTTATTTTACATATCTTATTTTCAATTCATTTTACTTTATTTTTCATTATTTTTCCTCCCCTCTTCCACCCACTCTAAAAAATAATCACTTACTCTTGAAAATTGATAGGTCTGACCTAATACATGTCTTAATGAGAGGTGAAGACTTTATTGAATTGTATATAAATTTTATTTTTAATTTTATTAATATAATTCATTTGCATGTATGGCTGAGTTGAATGTCCAAATGTGGTGAATTCTTCCAATGAAATGAAACTCAATCTATCAATATTCATTTTTTAATCACTTCTCTCGTCTCTCTATTGGTTAGTTATACACATGTTATAGTTGAAATAATCAATCGATGAAATAGAATCAATAGATCTAAGTCCATGAATATGGATCCTCCTTGGCCAAGGTGTGGCGTTATCTTTGATTAATGGACGACGTGGAATTGAGAGCCATTTTAAATTTAATTATATTTAAAAATTTCAAAATAATGAATACATTATGATCGAAATATAATTGAGATGCTCAATTAAAAGAGGGGTTGGGTTGTAGGTTCACAAACATTCATTTTTATCCATAAGAAAAATCATTTTTCAACTAATTTAAACAAGATAAATTAACAAACCATCTTTACCTCTTAAAAAAGGGATAATTGAAAGGTCCCAAGCCCAATTATGAAGAACATAAACAATTTTATCTTATGGAAACATTATCAATTTTATCTTAGGGAATGATTCTACCTTAAATAATATAGAATCTAATATAAAATAGTATTTACAAGTACCATAATGTATAATAATGTTATATTTTCTAATTATATCATAAAATAGTGGAAATAAAAATCTTTTAAATGGAAAAAGTAACTATGAATATTTTAAACCAAATTGAAGGGTATCCAAAATCCTTGGATAAAGGTCCCCTGATTTATACATTCCAGAAAGTCTGCCTTACCCACTACATGGTAAGCCACTAATAAGGATATAAAAATTTGTTTTACTATCCCCACAAGCCCATGAACTTAAAGTTAGTCTGTACCCTTTTATTACTATACCTAGAATAACTCAATTGATCAACCAATAAATGTTGCACTAGGTAGGATGAACAAGTTGTTTATGTATGAACAAGATGTTCATAGATAAAAAAATGCATGGGAGTCTTTCTCTCTAGAAATATCTTCAAAGAATCAGAACATTTCTCATGTTGTATGTGTTATTAGAAATATTCAAATGGATGTTGTATTTATTGGAAAAATCCTGATGGTCATCTCCTAATCCAATGGTCATAATCATCGTTTATTTTCAGAGGTACCAGTACACGTTTCACATAAAGAACATTTATCTAGAAACAGATTATATGACATTATTTAATGTAATAAAAAATTATTATGTTTTTTGAAACTTATGTAATATAGGATCCTATAATTTTGGAACAATATGTTAAGAAAAATAAGTTACAAAAATGCATAGGAAAAATTAGATTCTAAAAATAGTGGGAAAAAGATTTTGATTATGTATACAAATGGAGTAAGGTAAAATAATAATTCAGAGTTTGAATTTGAATAGAAATAGAGTTTGATTTTGGATAGAAACAGAGTCTTATATTAGATAGAAACTGAGTTTTATTTTCTGAGAATTCGGAGACAGAATTTATAATAATTTGGAGTCAAAATTTATGATAATTTGTATTATGAATTTTTGGGAATTTGGAGTCATAATTTCTATGAATTTGGAATCTGAATTTTTGATTATTTAGAGTATTATTTTTTTAGCATTCAGAGTCTAAATTTATGAGAATTCAATGTCTTTATTTCTAAAAATTCAAAGTGAACATTTTTGAATTCAATGGTGTCTAAAATCATTTGGAATCAGAGTCTAAAAATAGTGAGACTTAGTATCTAAGAAATTTTAAGGTTCTACGGATTTAATAAAGATCTGATTATTCTTAAGTTCATTAAGTCTTAATAAAAATAAATTTAAGATTTGATTAGGATCAATAAGCTTAAAAAATAAAATGAAGTTAAGGTTAATAGAATTAAATTTCCTTAGAGAAAGGAAATAATCTCTAATGAATTTTTTTTAGTGATTTTCAAAACATAAATGAATTGAGAAGTCATAAGATAGATTATTAACAAAACAATATCCCTATTTTGGGAAGGCACAAACAACTTTTTGAAAAAGAATTTTATTTTTGGAAAACTTGAAATAGAAACTTATCACCCATATATTTTAAACTTTTTGAATATGACTAACTCCCCATTAGGTTTGGTCACCTTATATATCGCATTCATTGGCTTAAGAAACTATCTTGAAATAGACTCTTATTTTCATAAGAATTTTTTCTTTAATATTATGCTCCCCCTTTCATAAGAAAATTATTATTTTGAGTAAACTCTTTATTAATATAATATTCATTCCAAAATTATATTACCTTAGTTTTGTTTCAAAATAAAATGTAGGGAATACATATTTTGTACATGAAAGGTTAGAAAAATATTCCTACAAAACTAGGTATAAAAAAATAATTCATTAACACTGAATGAAAGTCTTTAGTATAAAAAAAGATCGATGTTTTTAAGTAATTAAAACATCATTCTTCTTTATGAGTATAGATTTAATATTCTTTATCTCCTTGTTATCTTCTTTGTAATCCTTTATTATGTCTTCTTGTTCTAGGTTCTTCTTCTCGAGGGACAAAATCCATTCTTCATGACACTTGATAACTTCTTCATGAAATTTTACATTCAATGGAAACTGATTTGTGGTATTTGTTTCTTTCTTTTTGGAAGAGGTAATGTAGTTATGTTTTCTATATAGATCATTAACATCTTGGATTCGGGTAGCTTTATCTTGATAAATCCTTTCAGAAAGATTCATGAAATTCTCATCAGACTTTTTGATGGTATCTTTAACTGAATCCATATAATCACCCACAAGATTGATATCATCAAATACTAAATTTTTCCAATATGTAATCTTATTTCAATACATTATATGAGATTTATAGTTGATCATTAAGGTTTCGATATCTGATTCATTATTAATTATATTTTCCATCATCAAATTTATAGAATCCATTTTCATGTTGATTGACTATTGAATAAGCTGACACCGAGATTCTATGTTTAAAAATAATGGTATTGAATCGAAAATATTAGTCAATGCTTTCACCACAAAGTAATGTCCCACAGATGATGACGATTCGGAATCTAAATCACCTTTCTCTAGATTAGTATCTTTCACTTCTTCAACAAATTCTGATTTGCATGATCCATTTATATATTTCTAAGGTGTATTGAGAGAGGCCAATTTTCTTTTAGCAATAGCATTTTCAACAATACTACCTACGTCAAGATCATGTTCTTGAACATTAAATATCCATTATTCTTCCTAAACAATGTAATAATTGTCCTCGATTTCTTCAAAGGGATGTGTATTGTTAACTTCCACCTATTTAGAATTTTCAATCTGCTTATCTAAAGCTATTTTAGGGGATTAATCTTGAGATGTTGATACTGAGACATTATTATAAGGTCTCTTCCCTTCATGAAAATTTTCCACCATTTTGACCACATCTTCACTTTTTCTTCTTCTTCTTCTTCTTATTCTTGATGAATTTCTTTCTCTTCAAAAATAGGTTCTAGAATTGAAGAATCCTATATAAGGATTACAGTGCCTAAACTTGTTGTGAAGCATTCTAAAAAACTATTAACAATGATCGAACAAGCTGAACCTCCCATTCTTTTTCTTTTTTCATTTTAACCTTTTCCTATTTCTTGAGATTTTCATCTTCAACAATATTTAAAAGCCTTAACCTCTACAAGGTCAAGCCCAAAAATAGTATCACCTTCTATTATATTTTTCTTTTCTTCCACCATTTAGCAATCACTTCATCAGAAAACAACTTTTGATTCTTTGGTTTCAGGGGTGCTGATTGAGGTTCCAGAATATGTTCAATTGTCTGAGCTTCCAACTCATTAGATTTTTGTTTAGTAGAAGTTTTAGTTATCTAACCATTCCTAGATTCAAGCTGATCATCCTTAACAGGAAGATAATAAAAATACATTAATTCAACATTTTATTCTATTTTCTTCCTTCTTAGCATATCATCACTGAGTAACATAATCTAGAAATTCTTATTCATTTAGGTGCGTGAGATATTGAAAGATTCTAAGAACAAGACTATCATATTGGAAATGATCATATGATACATTTTTATGTGAGAAATTATGTTTCCTTTCTTAATGTTACTGATTATCAGAATTATATAAGTCACCAAATTAATCATCCTTAGGTTCACCAAGAAATATAAGAGATATATATCACAAATTTTGATTGAATCTTTATCACCCTTCCTTGGAATAAGGAAACATTGCATCCATAGAGAAACAAACCTTCTGCGTTCTGAGAGAATAGAAATCATAGGTTTCTTTAAATTTTTCAGTCTAAGAAATTCATAATATTTATTCATCATAAAATATAATTCTTTTTTAGGTTACCAGTGTGATCATAGGATAGCTTCACCTTCCTAGGGGATATCTAGTATGCTATATTCCTTATTGAGGGAGAGAGTGTGTGATTTCCCAAAACATCCCAACATCAACATCTATCTTCCACCCTTATCATAGAAACTAATTGAATCATATAATTCCCTGATAAGATCTTAGTATACCATATCATGATTCTTTTTCATATAAACACAAATTATTTCACATCTGTTCAACTTGTTAAACATTTCAATAAAATAATTATACATGACAATGAAATTTTGACCCACTATGCTTTATTATAACATTAACCAATCATTTGGTTCCTTACGGACTTAGACTACATTGCAGTCTGAGGGGAAGCTTCAAGAGACATTTGTAAAATAAGAAAATTTAATAATCTAAATGGCACAGTTTGAGAGTGGTAGAACCTCGATGAAAAATGCTATGACAACTGATGTGGGGTGATAAGTTGTAGTCCCTTTAAATAGGATTCATAGAGAATGTTAAAATAATTGTATAGATCCAATGGTTGAGATAAACTTTACTTAATATGACTATTGATATGAATGTTAAATAAGGATTTTGAAGATTCCAATCTTATGAGGTTTTTAAGAAAAATTAGATTTATGGAAAGTGAATCTGATGGATTTTTTGTAAAACCAGAATTAAATATCAACAAGTAAAAAATACAATTATGATGATTGATGTATGGAAATATACCTTCTAGATTGCACATTAAGAATAATTAACATTGATAAGTTTTTTCTTGAAGAACATTGGATTGAAAATATTTATTAGGAAAAAAAATTTAGGTTTGGAAAACTTTTATTAAGGAAAAAACAATTTATGTTCAAAAAACTATTATTATGAATTTTTTATAAAAAAATATGTTCTCCCCAAATTAAAATAAGTATCTTAATATAAGGAGATAGGTTTTAAAAAAGTTAATATGGAAGAATACCTCACGGTAATCATTCCTATCATTTTTATATTGAATTTAAATATACTGAAGAGTAAATATTTTGTAAATATGTTAGCACGTTGATCCTGAGTTTCGATGAATTGTAAAATAATATCTCAATTATGCGTGCGATCCCTATTAAAGTTATCCCTAATGTGTATTTTCATTGAATAAGAGTGATCTTCATGATTGTTTCTTAGAGAAATGGAACTAGTATTATCACACATTATCTGTGTTTTGGTAAAACTCATTCCATAGTTTATGAGTGTTTATTGCATCCACAACACTCGAGCACCAAAATTACCCAATGTTACATATTTACTTCAGTAGTGTAAAGTGGTACTGATTTTTTCTTCTTAAATGACCAAGAAAATAATGATTATCCCCATAAATGACAAGTTTCAAATCTAATTTCTTATCCATTATACAACTTCTAAAGTCAGAATATGAAAAAAAACCTTTAAAAAATTCATTTTTATAATAATAGAAAAGACCTAAATCCATGGTTCTATTTAAATAGCAAAAAATTATTTTAACAAATTTTAAATTAGATTCCTTTGTATAAGATTGATATCTTGAACACAAAAATACAAAAAACATTAAGTCTGGATGACTATCTATTAAGTATAATAAAATTCCTAGAATAACTATAAATGTTGTTTGATCTACTAGTTTCCCAACATCATCATGATAATTATAATTAGAGGTACTGATTGAAGTGCTTATAATTTTAGTGTTGTCATATCCAAAATTCATAAGAATATATTTAATATACTTATGTTGGGAAATATAAGTTCCTTCTGGTTTTTGAGATATTTGAAAACTAAGGAAAAATGTTTACTCACCCTTTATAATCATTTCAAACTCGTATTTCTTAAGGTTCTCAAATGAATCAAATAAAGATTGCTAAGTGGATCCAATATAATGTCATCAATATAAATTTTTACAATCAAAACAGTTTTCTCAACTCTCCTTATAAAAAGGATTTGATCAATATTTACCTTAATATAATTTTTTTGAAGAAAAGATCTTTTTGTTCTATCATACCAAGCTCTAGAGGATTTTTTATGTCCATATACAGCTTTTGTTAGTTTGAAAACAAGTTCCAGATGTTTTTTTCTTCATATCTTGGAGGTTCTTCAACATAAACATCTTCATGATTATATCTGTTAACGAAAGAAAACTTCACATATGTTTAAAATTTAATAAATTGAGGATTGATGCAAAGGCTAGTAGTATAAGAAAAGATTCATGTCTCACTACTAGATTGTAGGTTTCATCATATACTATTCCTTCTAGTGTATTATATCCTTTAGTAACTAATCTGGATTTACTTTATATAATGATTCCATTTCAGTAGACTTATTTTTAAATACCCATTTACACCAATTATAGAAGTTTCCCCAGTTCTTATAACCATGTTTCTGACTTTTTTCATTTCGAATTCATTTAGTTCATCTTGCATAGCTTTAATCCAATCATCATCACCTAAAGATTCATCAGTGCTTTGAAGTTCCAATTGGGAAAGGAATTCTATATATTATACTTTATATTTTAATGAACTTATTATCCATATAGTAAGATTTACATCCCCAATGACACATTCACTAGGTTTATTATTATGATAAAACATATTTGGGTTTTTTAAAACACGTTCATCAACATAAGGAAAAAAATATTCTGGGGTAAATACTTCAGATTTTTTATCTTCCGTATTTTTTTTGAAGAATATTCCATCGAAGGATGATAACCAGTTTTTTAAAACACATCTAAAGATGTAGGTTTAGGTTTTTTAGAAACAAAAGGATCATTTTCATCAAATTTAACATGTACTATTTCTTTAACAGTACAAGAATTTTTATTAAAAACTCTATAAGCCATAAAATTAGTGGAATAGAATAGAAAATTCATTCAAAATATTTAGGTGTGAATTTATGTAAATTATCTTTAGATTTCAAGATGAATACATAGAATCCAAATAAATTTATGTAAAAACATTAGGTTTTTGATGACTTTACAATGAAGAAGGTGTTTTATTGAGAAAAGGTCTAATTAAGACAAGATTTATAGTATAACTAGTTGTACATACATATTAATGCAAAAAATGGTTAGCAATAGAATATTCACTCAACATGGTTTTTGTAATCTCGTGAATAATTTAATTCTTTTTTTAATAATACCATTTTGTTGGGGATATCTTGAAGCTAAGAAGTTATAAGTAATACATTTTATAAAACAAAAATAAATTCAAAATATGACTTTTATAATTCTCACCCATGATCTCAATGAATAGTTAATAATGAGTTATTTTCACATTTTTAATGTAAATGTAGTGTAATCATCAACAAAAAAAATACATAGTATTTTCATCCAATACATACAGTTTGTGTTGAAATGAAAAGATCCATATCCACTAGCTATAGAGTATTATATGTTGAGACTTCACTTATTGATTTAAATCATAATTTATATTTCTTTCCATATTGATAAGGATCAAAACTATTGAAGGATTATATCTATACTGTGTTAGATCTTTTAAAAGTCTTTTTTCTTCAGAGTTTTCATAGGTTATTAAAGTTAAAGTGTCCTAGTATTCTATTCCATAACCCAGATTTATCTTCTATTACACTAATACAAGGTATATCTTGGCCCCTATAGTATTCTATGTTCTGTGTATAAATATTCACATGCCTATGTGAAGAGGGAGAAAATTCTTCCATGGATTTTTTCACAAATAATTTATCATTCCTACAATTAAAAAGGTAAACTTCATTTGATAATTGGTTTATTCTTATAAGGTCATGGTTAAGAAGTTTAAAAAATAAATCTTTTGAAATTGAATCTTTTCCAAGAAGAACAATGTTACCCATTCTAATAATTTCTCCCTCATTATTTTCTCAAAAAGTTATTTTTCCTCCTTTCATCCTGATAATCTTTTCAAAGATGTTTTCATTTCCATTCATCTGCTCAAAACATCCCCTATCCATGTACGATATATTTTTATTGGCACTTAATATTTTTTTCTTGAAAATAAAATAGTTTGACTTTCAAAATCCAATCATTATTGGATTCATAAACTACAGAAAGTAAAATCTGAGAAATAAAACTTTTTTTAGAAAAGAATGATTTATGAATACCTAGGTATTGTATTTTATTTAAAGAAAAATGGTTCTCCTAATTTACAACACATGGACACATAGTGAAAAATATATCACTTTTGGAAACAAATAGCTATGACTAAATAATGGTTTTGAATGAGTATAACCAAATCTTAAACTATTCCTAAGATGAAGAAGTTTTGAATAAATTTTTTCAAATTCATTCCTTCAAAATGTAAAGATAGATAAAGGTTTCTTTATGGATAAATTTCAGATTTTAGTCTAATGACTAAATTCTTATCCTCATAGTCATTAGTATTAGAGTTTGATTTAGCTTCTAAAACATTTTTTTAGAAAAAAAAATTCAAGATTGTTAGAAAGTTTATCCTTCTCAGAATTAGATCCCTTATGGTTTTTAGAAACATTCTCAAATAAAGAGTTTTTTATCAAGATCTTTAGAATGATATGATATTTCTGTTCTTAAAATAGAAATTCTAGAATTATCTTTCTCTAATTTCTTTTTTATCATGCAGTTATCATTCTCATATAATTTAATAAATATAGAAACATCTTCAAATGAAGGTTGGGTATTATCTTATGATGAGGAAGATTATTCATCTAAAGATTCATAATTTTATTCATTTGGAAAATTGGAATTTAAATTAATATGGTGTGAAGATTCCTCATTGTGTACCTTATTAATACGACAATGATTTTCAATAGGTAATCTGGCTATAAATATGATATTCTTCTGACTATAAGATTCATCTAAAGCGTCTCCCCCACTGGAACTCTAGTTGTAACTATCCTTCATGGAATTCCTAGCCTTAGATTTGTATTACTTTTTTTGGTTCCATTATGAATTATTTTCTTTTCTATCTTTTCTCTTGAGCATAAAAAAATCAGTTCAAATAATTCCAACCCTTTTTTCATTCATAACATGTTACTTATGAGTCATTCTTGTCCATTGTATCTTTTTTATTATATCTGTATTGAAAATATTTCTTTCCCACAATATTTTTCATCATTCGAGCAAGATTGGGTAGTTCATTTTCAAACTGATCAATGTCACTTGATTCAGATAGAACAATATCTTTCTTAGCTTTAGATCTAGTTACACTTTCCGATGTCTTGGATTTTGATGTAGTAGTGAATGCAATTCTTCAATTACCATTCTTATTCCTATTATTATCTTTATCATTATTCATTATTTTTTCATGCTAAATAACAGTTCCAAATAACTCAGCAATAGTAATATTAGATACTAACCTATTTTCATCAATATTAATCCTATTATATTCCCACTAATTGGGAATAATATCAATTAAATGGTCTACAAGAACTTCATAATAAATTTTTTTTCTCCCATATATTGAATATAATTGACTATTGTCATAAATCATTGTTTCACATTAAAAACTGGTACTCTTTAAGGAAGCATAAAACTATTATATTCAGATCTTAACATAGCTCTTCTAGTTATTATCACTTTTGATGTTACAAAGTCGATAACATCAAGTTTCATCTAAATATTATTGGCTACTTCACAAGATGATATTTTAATGTCGATACATTTAGTGATGAAACATAAAAGAGTATTTCATAACTTGTAGTTTAGTCATTATCTTTGTTTTTCTTGTCTTTTGTATGTTCTAACTTACTTTTCTAGTATCATGTAATATATAGTGGGAATGAAACAATTATCCACTATAGTGTTTGTAAAAAAGTTCTGCATCCTATCTCTCAAGTACTCATAATCATTAAAATCAAAAATTGGTGCTCGGTTAGGATTTAGATTTTATATAGAACCAATGTTCATTCCATCCATTCTATAAGAAAATAATTTTCCCTAAATCTTATTAATACGAATATTTTATAGAAAAAATCCTGAAGAAAGACATTAACAAGTAATGTTAATCAAGAAAATTATGAGCAAAAAAACATATATGTCAGTATAAGTATTTCTGAGACATCCTTTGAAACCAATTTTTGTATCGAAATATAGATGAGATTCTTAATTACAAGAGGGTGGTGAATTTTAGTTCTAAAAAAATTCGTTTTTATCCTTAAGAAAATTTATGTTTAACAATATTAAACAAGTTAAATTCACAAACCCTATTTAATTATTAAACAAAGGGATAATTGGAAGTGCCTAGGTCCAATTATAAGTAAACTAAACCTAAACTATTTTATCTTAATGAAACTAAAGAAAGCTTATCTTAGGGATAGATTATACCTTAAAGCATATAGAAACTAATATACAAGAGTTAGTATAAGTATATGAAGTTATAAGAGATTTATAATTTAAAAATATAACATAAAACAACTGAACTAACAAACATGTAAAAGGAAAAAGTAAAAATAAATATTTTAACCCAAAGATAAGGGTATCCAACAACCCTGGATTAATGTCCCTTGATTTATACTTTCATGAAAGTATTTCTTTATCACACCAACGTAATATCTCTATGAGGATATCAGAATGTGTCTTGATATCCACTTAGGCCCTCAAACATTAAGTTAATCAACACCTATGTATTCATATCCCTAGAATCTATTGATTGATCATTCAATCTAAGTCATACTAGGCATGTTGAACAAGTTGTTCACAACTGAACAACAGTCTTGTATATCATACAATTCATGAGATTCTCTCTCTCTAGAAATATCTTCACAACATCACAACATTTCTACAAAATTTATGCATTATTAAAACTCTTCAAGTGGTTGTGGAATTTATAAGACAAAATATGATCGGGCATCTCCTCCTCCAATGGTCGTATTCATCATTGAATTTTGGAGGGACATATACATGTGTCACTTAAAAAATGGTTAGTTAGAAATAAATTGTATGGAATCGTTTTATGTAAGAAAATATTATTATGTTTAATAAAGTTATGTAAACTAGGATCTAATAATGATGGAACAATATATAAAGGAAAAAAAGTAACCTTTACATGTATAAAAATTCATATTCTAAAAATACTGGGAAATAAAGTCTGATTATGTATACAAACATGGTTTGGTAAATAAAAAATTGGATTTTGAATTTGAATTGAAACAAATTCTAATTTTGGATATAAATAAAGTATTTTTTTTGATAGAAACAGAGTCTGCTTTTCTATGAATTTAGAGTCATAATTTCTAAGAATTCGGAGTTTCAATTTTTGAGAATTCAGAGTTAGAATTTCTGTGAATTTGGAGTCAGAATTTCAGAGAATTCAGAGTCAATTTTTTTAGAATTCGGAGTCCAAATTTATAAGAATTTGGAGTCTAAATTTCTGAGAATTCAAAGTCAGAATTTCTAAATGCAATGGAGTCTGTAATCAGATTGAACTGGAGTATGAAAATAGTGAGACTCCATATCTACGAAACTATATAGTTCCAAGGTTTTCATAAGGACCAGATAATTATTAAGTTAATTAAATCATAAGATAAAAATATGGTTATATTTAGATTGGGAATATTAATCATAACATATAAAATTATATTAAGGTTAAATCAAATAAATTTCCATAGAGAAAGAAAATAACCTTTAAGGAATTTTCTTTTGTGATTTTCAAAACATAAAGGAATGTAGAAGACATAATATTTCTTATTGACATAACAAATATTATTTCAATCATGGTATTTCTAATTTATATTAGCTAACTGAAATCCAACATATAAAAGGGAATAATGATTGAACCTTAAACCAAACCCCAAAACCACGTGCTTTCATCTTTACTTGGTTTGATTAGATTTTCATGTTAGTTTAAATTTTCATGTTACATGTCATTAGAAAATTACTCAAAAATCCAAAAAAAACATTTTCATTATTTTCATTTAAAACATAAAATAAAATAAAAATAGAGTTTAGGTGATTTAGAAGAATAAGGTTAACACACCACAAATTTCAACAATTGAGAGTACCCTGGTAAATCTCTTTGTTGAATTAGGAAAATATTTAATATATATTTTGACCACACCTCATGACAGGAATGTGTCAATCTAACATACTAAATCTCATTAAATTTTTTAAAATGAATCCTAGAAAATCAATTGGGAAATAAAATATATTATAAAAAATATCATTAATGGAATAATAAAATAGGTGCCCCAAATAATACCCCAAACATGAGCCACCTCAAAATACTCAATCACCACTAAACATATCAAGAAAAAATCCCAATGTAAATAATCATTGAGATCCAAGCTGTTTATGTGACATATTCTATATATAATTAATCTTGTATAATTTTTTATAATTTCCCAAAAGGATACATCATTGGAACTCACAATATATATTATAATTCCTATAGGTTCTATAATGGAAAGAAAAAATTAGTCACTTATTCCCATGGGACGACATATGGATCTAAGAGGAATGACCCTCATCATACTTACATCCTAATTCAATCTCCACCATCTTGATCTGATAAGCTTAAAAAAATAATTATCTCTTAAAAACTACCTTATAAAATTGTTGAACAAATTCATGTACATTTTATCTACGGTCTAGGTGAATAAATATTCCAAATAATTGATCTTTTGAGAAGTCGTTAAAGACTACCTCATGTGAGAAAAATTCCAGCATAGAGATACGATCGATATAATCCTAAATCTATCTATACAACTTAGGAAGATTGTGAATTTAACAGATTCATCTACCATTATAACCTCATGATAGTACCACTAAATGAAATTAGTTTTTAAGAACTCATAATAAATTATCTCATTAAACTAAAAAGAGGCGATGGTATTCCATAAAGCTAGGATATTTCCATAAAACAATATCATAACATCCTTCACCCTTAAATATTCAAGAGTATAAGTAGAATTAATGATTCTACCAATCATCTATAACTACCCCACTACCTTAGTGGGTTCTTAATTGCTTCAAAAACTAGGATGTATTTTTTTAGATGCCCTAGATAAGGTACCCAAACTAAAATATTCTAGATCTACCACACAGTTATGAGTCTTGGTAGAGTTAAGAACTAAATGGATCTTCTCTAGGAAATTGTAGGATTATCTTTGAGGATCAGCTTGAAAGATAGACCATATACTTTCATTCCTAACCTTTCTATAAGATATATATACCAAATAATATGAAACATCATCCCAATTAATTGATAATTAACAATCAAATCAAGTGGTTCCCATAATAAAAAATGTAAAAATCTAAATGCACCAAATACTAAATTATAACACATTCAAAATATTTCTTTTCAAACCGAAAGAAACTTCAAAAAGGGTTTAAAATTCATTTTATGACCCAAAAAAGCTCTTTAAAAAAGAACAACATTTTTAATCATATCTCGTTACATTAAAAAATGAAAAACATTATTTTCAAATTCAAGAATACATATATATTTGAAAACACTCCAAAATGTTCAATATAAAATCACACACTTTTTCAAAATATGCATTAAAAATTAATTTTTTTTAAAAAAAACATACTTAATGTATTGATATAAATCCATAAAATCATGAAATCCTCCTCAAAAAATAAACTTCTAAAAGAATTATACAAAATTTTATACTAAAAAATTCAAAAAAAATCTTACCGAGCAATATCATCACATATTAAAAATCCACCTAAATTCACAAAAAAATGAATGACAAATATTATTAATATCAATTTTATTGTAAAATAGGGATCACTAAAAATTCCCGGAAGGATATAGAAATTAAAATGAATTATCTAGTGGGTTTTATGAATAGTACATAAATCACATGACAACCAATGAAATTTCCTCAAATCCATGTACCTATTCATTATATGGTTTTTTAGTCTATGAGATTAAACCATTATACATTGATTATTCCTAAATTTTCATCTCCAAACTCAATAACACCCCCCCCCCACACACACACACCACTTAAAAAATTTGGTATAACTAAATGTGAATCAAGAACTATCCATAAATATTAAAATAAACCAATGCAATTCCCCAATGAACTCAACTAAAAATTCAAATCATAAATTTCAATGTTAACACATGGCACTGGGTGAGAAAGTGCTAGATAGACTCTACTGACTCCTATATCATCAATTTTTTTATTCATTTCTCTATACTATAAAACTCCCTAAATAATAAGATACCTCATCAAAAAGATAATAATTTTTAAAATCATGGTTTAGATATCACTTGTAATGAATTAGATTAGTTTCCCCCATAAAATTACTCAACCCAGCCTTCCATTGAGAACAAATTGAATTTATGATCCTTGCATACTGGAAACTAATACCTAGTCATAAAGAACACACTCTTGTGAATGGTTTCTCATATTTATTATAAATAAAAAATAAAGTAGAAAAAACTAACTAAGGATTCTTCATGGTGTATCCATACATTGGACTTCCATATAGGAACAATAAACATATTTAAATAATAAAGAAGAAAAATAAGGTTCAAATGAGATAAACATTAAAATGAGACATATTCAAAAGAATAATCTATTATCATTTTAAATATAAATATTTTAAAAAACCGAACCACACTTTATTAATGTACTGTTGAAATAGATACATCAGATAAACTAATATAGGAATGAATACAAATAATGTGAAGTGGTATAATTTGGCCAATACTATGAAATCCCAAAAAATAAACTACAATTCAAAATTTCCATGAAATTAAATCTATTTAACTCATATTCACTAAGACATCCTGATACATCCAATTGAAAACCAAATGAATATAAAAAATGATAGAAAATCCTCTATAGCTAAGAGAATCCATAATATTTACACAAATGGCAGTGGGAAAATAGGGTGTAAAAAACCATAACTAGTATTATTTCCCCATATATACTATAATTTTAATTATATAAAACATTCCATAAATTCTTCTTTGATATAAAAATTATAATCTTTGTTTTCCCCATGTTTAATAGTCTGGGAAAAAATAAAAAACACATTAACCATTTTATAGAACACTCATTATTTATAAATTAAGTAAAGATTGAGCTATATCCTCAAAATTAAGTCTCTTAAATCTTTACATGATGACCATTAAGATTGAAAATTAAAATTAAAATTTTCATTATTTCAAAATACATCATGAAAATATAATCCCTAGATAATAACATTTCCATAAATGTAAAGACACCCCTTTAAAATCCTTATTTAAAAGTCATTTATAAGATATACTAAAGGAAATATGAATTTATATAAAAATAAAAAAGTGGCATTAAACTATAAAATATCGGTTGAATAAATAAGCAATAAGGTACAAATTATGACCTTTAATCATAATGATTGTAAGGGGATACATTCCAACATGGAGTTAGAATCCCCTAAAAAAATCATTACAATGAGATATGTTTAATGAGAAAATCACTATGTGAAAACAATAAATGGACATTAAAAAAATTACTAAACCTAACTATTATCTTATATTTCATTCCAATAAAAAAATTGACTTCAATCACTCCCATTTGTCTCCTCAAGGGCACTCCCCTATCCAGGAAGGAATATAAAACTGACGATAATTTCTTATTTATAATCTGACTACTATTTACCAAATAAATACCCCTCTCTAAGTTACTAGGGTTCCCATGAAATTAATTAAGTGTATGTGATAAAATATTGTATCACATGATCAATAATAAAATATAATAAGAAATCTCATCACGCCTGTAAATACATTCACAACAAATAATAATTTTTTAATCCATTCATAAGAATAATTTACATCATAATTATTCTTATACTAGTGGCAAGTATATATAGTAAACAAGATAAATATAGGGTACCAACAAATATAGATATCAGAACAATGATTTTCTTCTTTTTTAAAAAATAAAAATTGATCCTTTAAAAATATTGGATGCCCAAATTCTAAAAATAAACCATTTATGGGAAAATCCTGGTTTAATGATTTGGAAAACATTTACATAACACCACATTCTATTTAGTTCAACATAATACATTTACAAATACAACAATTATTAACCAAATTACTTAAAAACATGATTCCCCACTAGAAAAAAATCAAATTTGTGAATAAAACGAATTTAAAATCCAAAAATTATTTTTCAAGAGCCTCTCAAAAATATATGAAAACATTTGGCATGAATAAACATTTAATTTATATATTACAATAAGATAACTTTAAAAATTCCATTAATGAAATGTTTGAAAATCCTTTAAATATAATTTACAAACCCAGTAAGGGTATCACATATAGGTATACTTTATTGGAAATAGATTTAAAAATATTCATTAATTTGGTGATATGTTGGATAAACAAATTAAAAAAAAATAACATCAGTCATCGCAAACTTGTATCCTTTGAATGAGAAAGAAACCCATCGATGTAAAATGTCCCCAATAAGTTCTCGAAATCCAAATCACCAAATTAAACCCAAAAATATAACAAAATTTAGTAAAACTAAATAATAGGGTTCATGGGAGGAAGAAAAACTAAAAGGAAAGGCATGTTGAAGGATAATGAATTGTGAAATGAGGTACCTACCTTCCAATACCCTTGAAAACAAATGGGTAAAGGCTTGAATGAAAGGAAGAAGAAGATAAATACCCCATAGAGATCAGCATGAGTTGTGCACTATGAGTGAGAGGTAAAGGAATCCTCAAAATTCTTATAACTGATATATAAAAAGAGATAAAATCATAAAAAAATAAAACATATTTAATGTAGGTCATACTATTACATATTTTTAACATGGAAAAATACATCACTGTAGAAAAATAACCAAACATCATGGGTCTTATCGCAAAATTGCCACCCCCAAATGTGGCATGAAACACATCCCATGAAATTGAGAAACACTACCCAAATAACGTTATAGTTTGACCGGGTCAATCATGGTACAACATAGCTTCACCCCAAAATTCATAAATTGTTTTATCATGTTTTAAGAAAAAACGCTTCATTAATGAATTAGCCTAATTTTACCTATTGATAATTTTCCTCTATTATGACCACATTAATCATTATTTCTATTTAAAAAATCATTTGATCATATTCTTTATAAATATAAATACTCTCATGCAAAATAGAAGAAAATGTTGTATCCTACCATAACTGAAACACAAAAAATGAAATCTACCATCAGATTTACCTTTTCTATAATACATTAATCTATAGAATTACAAAATAAACTAACTAAAATTCACCAAATAAAATTTAGAATTAGTTTTCACCACATGATGCCTCTTAGATTCAAATATTTTTGTCCTTTTTTATTCATTGAATGCAGTATAATTTTAATATTTTATTTCCTTCTTCATGGGAGTCTCCATCCTATTCTAATAGTCTATAAAGAAATTATTTGTATTATTAATGGTCCACTCTCCCAAGCCTTGATCCCCATGTGTATAAATATTTTCACTAAAAATGTCTATGATAATTATCATCATTTTCTTTACCGAGTTATAATAATCATGAACTCTTTATAATTATGAATCTAGCTAACATAATAAAAATTGTCTAAAACTGTTTTTCTCCCAATCAGACTCCACCAAACTGTCTGTGACATTATTTTAATCAAGAAACCATAAATTTAATATCTCTCCTATGGATCTTAGCGAGTTTTCTTGAAATTCCATTAACTTTCTCCAAACCCATCAATCAGGTCCACTCATTGAGGAAAAGTCATTAGAGTAGCATATTTTGTAACCCCCCCATCTACATTAATATTATTCTTATCATGAATATTGTAATTTGTTACAATATTAAGAATAGTAAAACCATTCATGGGGATGTTAAAAATAATTAAAATAAGAGACATAATATATAAAAACATAATCTCATGTATTCTTATAAAACATGGTAAATTATATATTGTTGACTACATCCATGATATCTATAAAAAATTAAAAAAAATGAAATATCCCAGATGACTAAAAAAATTATTCTACCTGATACCTATTAAACCACCCCAAATAGGAATAGTGAGAAGCATTAAGAGGGGTGAAGAAGTGTTTCCATAAACACATCCTTCTGTCAAATATCATACTAAATGTCATGTGGATTAATTTTTAAATCCTTAAATGAATGAAATTAAAATTATGTGTTATGGAGAGTGTTAGAACAAATATGACCTAATAATTTTTACATCTTTCACACACCGTTATTATTCTATGGATATTCCTAGGATTTCAATAGTTATGATTCCATTATTCACATACTTATTATATTATAAAAATCATTTAATAGATAAGGAATATGAAACTAAACTATATGTATAAGAAATTTCTATATATATGTCGACAATTTGATCATTATACCGCTCCATCCTCAATTGGATTAATATTTGGAATTTTGTTTTCACATTTATTTTTTTCCGTGAATCACAAAAAAAATTTATCATGAAAAAACGATTGAATTTATGTTTCACTATCATTATTTTTTTATAACTCCTCTCATGAAACACATCATTTATTTTAAAAAAGTTCTTCACAATGGAATGTTGTGGTTTTCCATAGTGTCCTCTTGATGATATTGAACAAATATGATATCTACAACCATATATATATATTTATATATATATTGAATCCATTTTTCTTATTTTAATATTTCTTATAAAATCCACCACACCATAGTAAATCTATTCATGACATAGTAATCATCTCTTTGAATATAAATTGGTTATTATTATTGTAATTTTCCCTATATTCCTAGTGCATAGATTTTTTCATCTCGTCATGGGTTCTATCAGTCTTGTTTAAATCATTAATCCCCATCTTCATTCGTAATCAACATCTCATGATTTCCTAAAACCATAGTCATCATCAATAATGGTATTTCTGCCATCATCTCTGGTGTAATGATGATTAACCCCACCCATTATGAGCCACCCTAGGATCTAATTTTGAGCATCTATGATTCCATATCTTGTGAAATAATTGATTCACTATAGTTTATCCAAAAATAATTTTTCTTATCCTAACCACACCATGTACAAGGTGATATTCCAACATAATTTTTTCTTCCTCTAAAATTACATATTCTATTTCTTCCAACTATGCTCTATGAATCATCCCACTTATCCCTAATCGTGATGTTAATATATAAAATATAACATCAACATTAAAATTCAAAAATTTATTCTCTCAATAAATAATTGATGGAATTCTTATTAGGTGAAAGTAATCTAAACACCACACCATAGATATATTTATTTTTTTGAGAGTTATCCAATGCTTTGTGTCATAAAAAATTCAATATTTACTATTTATTAATTGAAATAAAATAACATCTCTCCCTATCTTAGCTCACTTCATGATGGTCCATCAATCTCTAAGGGATCGTGATTCTTATCTTTGTAGTGATTTATCTATATTTTTTATCTTATTTGGATATATTTTTATAAATTACTCATTTAATATCCTATATTATTTTTATTTTTTATTTATTTTCTAATGGCTTACATATATATTATATCTTTTATATTTTTTATGTAACATTTTAAAATAATCTTAAAGAATCTCTTACCAAATATATTCTCTAGTATCCTTTTTGTGTACATTAATTTTAAGGGTTTCTTTATTCCCCATGTGAAATCTAAAAGTGTATATATTTTATATGAATTTTTATCGAGTTAATTATCTCTATTTTTAATTATTAATTATATACACTTATATATTATATTTATTTATTTATTAATATTATTAAAAATGATTTTCTTCATAAAACATGACTCTCATTCACTATGACTTATCAATGTTAATATTATTTATGTAAGTAAAATTATTATGTGATTCATTTCATATATAGAATACTTTGTTTTTTGAATATTATAATATGATATAGGGCCCTATAATTATTCATCCCTCTAATTAATTGGATAAATATTTCATTTCATTATATACTATATATGACACATGAGAAGAGACCACGTCCCAACTGTATTATAGTCTCATGGAGATAAATCTTAATACTTGTTTATAATTTTACACTATTATACATGTTTCACATTTCATGTCACATTCTAAAAACAATATTTTTGATTTTGATATTCTTGAGATATGGTATAATATATTTTTTCTTGATGGTGATGATTATGATCCTTCCTCTATATATAACTTGATAAAAGTATCTATTTATTTTATATTATTCATTCTGTTATTGAGTTTTCTAGATCTTGCTTTATTGTATGTATTTCCCTAAGTTATTTTCTCTGTTATGAATGATTGAATTGGATTATAAGATGAATAATAGGAATTCTTAAAATATATTTTTTTACATCATATGTCTTGATGTTACAGTCTAATCCTAATTTTCCAAGGTACTGAACCTATAAATTTTTATGATGTGTAATATTATGAAATTTAAAAATGTAATTGTTTTATATATGTGGTATTATTCTCTAGTATAAAAATTATTAAATGTTTTAGTTTATTTGTGAATCAAATTAGATATTAAATAATTCCAAGGTTAAACTAAGCGATTTCATAAGCTAAGGTACAATTGATACCAAAAAAAGAATCTTATCATGCTAGAATAATTAGGAATAATGAAAATATCAAGATTAAATACAAACCAATTGTGATATAATATGTTAATGTATTTATATATTTATTTTATTATGCTCCCCTACATCATGAGGAATATTTCATAAGGGAAATTATATAATTGGTGACACTTATATCAAAGAGTCCCTATAGAGTATCCCTAGTGAATCCTATGGATTTAATGAAGTACCAATAAAGAAATATTGAAAAGGGTTTTATATGTCCTATTATGACACCATAGGGTTAACCAAATCCCTCTTATAAAAACAATTATGGGTCAATATGGCTTTGAATCAACTATCGAGATCTTAGTAAGATCACCATAATGGTAAGGTATTCTGTACGTCAAAATAATGGCATGTTTAGTCAATTTTTTCTAGCTCATTAATTCTCATAATTATATTTTTTTATATATTTCGTGAGATGAATATGAAAATAGAATATATATAATATATAGTCATTTATATATGATATGCACACAATGAGTTCATAAATATTCCAGTTGGACTTAAAAATATTCCAACAATATTCATTGAATTCATGGATAGGGTATTTATAGATTACCTCAATAAACTTGTGGTGGTATTTATTAATTATATAATCATATAATGAAAACATTAAAAATTTAAATAATATTTAAGTATAGTGTTTAAGGCTCTACAATTGGGTAAGAAAATTTCAAAATTTGACAAGTGTAATTATTGGACAAAATAAGTGATATTTTGTGAGAATGTGACCACTATATAAATAATTAATAATGATCCTTCAAAGATCAAATATATTAATGAATGAACCAGAATAATAAGTATCACAAGTGACTTTTAGATTTGGGATTATTTAGGTATTTCCAACTTTTCTTGTGAGATTTTTAATTTTTTTCCCAACCACATAACTAGGTTAACATATACGGCTGTAAATGATATCATTATATGATTTCTTAATGAAATATATGTTAGGATCTAAATATTGGGTTTATAAATGAACCTATACTCAAACTAACCTCATTTATAGAAGGGTTTGAGATATATAATATTATTTAAATGAAGGTAATTGGTTTCATCGTCATGAAAAAAATAATAAAAGTGGTATTCAATGTCTCATGATAATTGAAAAATTCTTTTAAACAATTCTCCAATTAAAGAAAAAGAGTTACATATGGTAATATTTTCATTAAGAATTTGATTAATTAACATTTTGGATATATATGTGATATATATACAAGTCATAATATTTCGATGTATACATTCACACATAATATGAACATTAAGAATTTTTTTAGAGATAATGAAATAATATGATACCTCAATATATTACTAACCACAAAATGAAAAAAAGGGTATTAAATTATTAGAAATAAACTAGCTACACTGAGGCACCCCAGACCCACACTCCCACGTTCTGCGATAAGTAAAAATTCATCTAACTTTTTCTTGATTTGAAGTGAGTTTTCCCAAACTCAAATAACATATATGGAAATAATTTAATATTTTTATCCCAAAAATATTATACCAATCTGAATAATGAAATGTTTAGTCGCTTGGATAACTACATAGTTAAGAAACATATTTTTATAATACACATGAGAATTTCTCTATAATGGAGATACACTAGACACCCTTCTACACTCATCATAGGTTATTATAATATTTATGAATTGGGTTATGAAAAAATACGAATGTTTTGAGATCAAATTCTTATTAAGGGATAAATTAATCAACAAGTCATCAAGGGTTAGATCATAAGAAAATCAAAAAACTCTAGCTGGTGGGGAATACCAAATTTAAAATAACATGGAATAATAATACATTTATTTAAGTCAATATTCAAGGACTTGTAAAATTGAATGAACATACATAAATCATTGAAAAATAGTATGAGAAAAAAATAATCAATGGAGAATAGTAAAATTCATATATCATATCAATTTGGCATAATAATAAGCATAAAATATCATAAAATTGAGAACATAATATAAATAAAATTAATTCCAAAAAAATATTGTGAACATATATTAACAATTATTACACCCAAATGAAATTTGGTGGTCATAACTTATTAAAAATTTCACCCATTCACAATCTGGGGAGTATATTTTAACCATAATTACACCCATGAACAATCATGTGAACATTTCTTAATTGCAATTACACCCACAAAAAAATTAATGAACACAAATTAAACTAAATTACACTATAATCAACATTGAGAGTATATATTTAACATAATAACACATATTTAAAATCATGTCATCATAAATTAACGACAATTTCACCCATTTACAAAGTAATTATCTCATTATATATATATAATCAACTGATGCATTAGAAGGGTACATTTGACACCGACCATCAATTATCCATACATATGGCTTCTACATTAAATCAATACTTCATATTTCAAAGAACACATAAATTACCCAAGGAGGATAGTGTCTTTCAGTGATATTTTCATAGAACATTTCCTACGGAAAATAGAGAATAATGTGGATGACATCATCAGAACATTTCCAAAATCTAACATGTAACGTCAGGACTCGGATTCCACACACTGGTGCCCCAAATCAGTCTGTCACATGACCTTATGTAAACCTCCCCATATGCTAGATTCTTTAAACTAGTAGTGAGGGTATAATATAATTAATGAGGAGAATATACCCTCTTTATACAAGTAATACACTAGTGGAAATAAATAAAAAATAAATAAATGACATATAATAATAACTAGGACAATACTAGTATCACAAGGTGACCAAATGTTGAAATACAATATCTAAACTGAATAATAAAATATCTATTTCTAATGTGCATACCAAGTGTCAAAATTTAAAATAAAGACACTAAAACTCACATGATATTCCAGAAAAATATCTAGTTCCCTCGTCTATGGTCCATCCTGACTCATCCATCTATCATAGGGCCTTTTCCCTTATCTTTTCCCGAAACCATGAAATAAATTCTGCTAACAATTATGAATCCTAATTAGGGTGTAATTACAACTCATTAGTCCACCAATAATGTTTTCTAAAACAAAATTTAGTCAATAAGAGTTTTTGGTGTTGTATAAATAATGGATAAAAGAAATAAATTAAATATTTTACAGTTACTCAATACTCATTATTTAACCGCATAACAATTGGGTTCCGAGGACACATGGACCCTCAACACCAAATTTTACTCATTCTGAAGTCTAAACTATCCCAAAGAGACATCATATAACTGATTTCCCATGTTACCATTAATTATAAAAATTCACACATGAATACAATTATTTTCATTCATCATATCTTATCACTCTATGAGATTTTTATGTTGAAGATGATGTCCTGTGAACAATTATGACATGTGAATTCCATTGTGACCATTGAACTTATTTTATCGCACTATGTGATTTTGATATAGGAGACCATATACCACACACAATTATCATATGTGAATTCCATTGTTACTATTCAATATATCTTATCATTATGTGGTATTTTGATGTAGCAGACCATGTCCCCCACACAATTGTTACATTAATTAATTCACCAATTAATTAATCACATCAAACAAATTCACATACCCATTATTCCATTAATTAATTTAATAATTAATCACAATAATTACAATAATTAATTCAATAATAAATTAATCATTTCAAATAACAACATCCAATAATTAATTCAATAATTAATTATTCTTATTCATGATTTCAATATCCGCAATTAATTCAAAAAATAATTATTTAACTTCAAAATCTCAAAGTTTTCTAATTAATTTAAGAATAAATTATTCATACTCACAATCTCAATATCTCAATATTAATTCAATAATTAATTATTCATAGTCATAGTATCAATATATCATAATTAATTTAACAATATATTATTTTGTTCAACAAACCCAATTCCCTGATAATAATTTCTAAATTAATTATTGATAATCTATAATCCCAATATTCCCCAATTTCACATTTTCCTCAAACATTTAATTCCAAAAATTAAAAAATTCAGTCAATAAATCAATTACTAAAAATCTAATAGAAATTCTACAATTTCATGCACATAATTCAAATCATGAAATTCAAATTTGAATTATATACCACCTACATCCATTCACTTATGTTAGACCACCCAACCAAAATACCATATTTGTAAAGAAAAATGATTTAGCTTGAGATCTACATCAAAAACCTAAATCCAATATTGAACTATCATGATACATTAATTATAGATCTATATCCACAATTCCTAGATCTACATCCAATATTAGATCTAGATCTAACCAAAAATAGGGAATAATAACATTAATTTTATGGTTGAGGATAGTGTAAGATAAAGGAAACTACATGGGATGACATCCTCTAACTGGGAGGGGTAAAGATCTTCAATCGTGGCATTGGATCATGAAAAACATAGTTCAAAAGTGCCTGAAATCTATCCAAAGGGCTCCAAAATCATGAAAGAAATGTTAATGTCATATGGGGGTGGACATTGGATTAAAATTAGGGTTCATGAAAGTAAAATATATATTTTAGGGTTTATTTAATTTCAACACACGATTTTCTACTTGAGGGCATGGTCTCCCATAAATATGTTTCGTAACCATGCACCTCTTTCGGGGGGGGGGGGGGTTGCACAGTTCCTCTTTTAGGGAACATAGTTTGAAAAAGTATGTTCTATCTTTGAGAAACCTCTATATCAAGGGTTTCATAGTTTTTTGGGGTTATGGTGCATGATTATGGAACCAAACACTTCTATATTTCATAAAAAAAATATTCACTTGAAAACAATCCAAAGAAATTCCAAAATAAAAATTACTAAACACAAGGAAAAATATTACCAGTAAAAGAGCTCGTGAAATGTATAAGTAATCCTGTGTTTTATAATCTCCCCACCTTATAATAGCCCATACAAGAGATATAATGTCAAGCATATCAAATATTTTGAGTCAAAAAGATTGACTGAGGACTCATATCTTCTTTTCTCTCCCAAGCTTCTTCTTGAACACAAACATATTTCCAAAATATAGGAACTATCTACATTGTCTTTCCCTAGAACATTTTCACACTATGATCCAAAAAAATATTGTATGCTCCTCAAATGATATATATATCTCAATTTAATCATCAACTAATTTGACCACATGTAAAGGGTCATGGTGATACCGTAGAAGTTGTGACAAATAGAAAAAATCATGCATGGAACTATATATATCTATGGAGGATCCAATTATTACACTACCAATATGATTCCCTCTATCACCTCAAACAGTACAATGAACATGGGAACAAACATTTCTAATCTCCATATCCTATAGTGACCCAATCATGGAGACATCCAAATTAATACATGATCACCTTTGGTAAACTCTAGGGGTCATCCACATATTTTAGCATACAACATTTATCTACTAAGAGACGTATCCTTATAGATTTGAATTAGTTGTACCTACTCCAATGTCACCTACATGAGACTCAGTCCTAACATCTCTGACTCACAGGCCCTTATCCAACATTGAGGTGATATGCCTAGAAAAACATAAATAGTCCCATATGGTTCCATCAGAATAGTTTTTTCAAAACTGTTGTTATAAGAAAACTCCAACAAATCTAGGTTATTCTCCAATGAATCTTCAATTTCATGGACACATTCCCATAGAAAATCATTAAGCACCTGAATACTATGGTACAACTACACATCTATCAGTGGATTAAATTATATACTCCACAAAACATGTGTACAAAGTTCAATTGGAAAGCCCTAATAGAATCGTGATGTAAAATATAGGTAACAATCTAAAAAAAATAGTTTGTTTCAGCATGTGATTAAGGAATTTTTCATGGATATACAACTCTACCAACATCTCCACTGATAAGGTCGACTATATAGGCAAGTGGTGTACTTCCATCTTCAGTATGTTCAAAAAACAAAAAAAAAGAATTATTCTTCGACCGTTCCTTGGTATACCCACCAAAAAATCCATGTTCATGTCAACCCACGTCCATTATATAATGGGTAACTACTTTAGTAAACCATCAAGTCATTTATTCTATGCCTTCACCCGGTAACAGGTGAAGAATCTTGTAACAAACTTTATTATATTCTTTTCATTTCCATCCCCAAAAATTGTATTCATAGGTCATGGTACATTTTTTTCACGCCAATATATACCACCCACATCAAGTTCGGAAATTCAAGCATTAGCTCCTCCCACACACTCATGGGAACAATAAACCAAATTCCGGTTTAGATGATCTCATCCATAGTTATGCATAAATATGATGGTGTATCCCCACCTTAAAGGATTTACCTCAAGGTCAAGAACCATATATCCCTATAATTCCTATCTCTAATCTATCTCAAAAGTATAAAGTCTACTAAAACTGATACATGAGCCATCCACTCCTGACACTCTTGAACAACCAAATGAATCTCATCCAGTAAATTTGTCATATTATACTCATCATTAGCCTCCTAAAACTCCAAAGACTATGTTTTCTTTATCATGGAATTATTCACAATATTTCAATTCCCGAATGTGCATTTCATATCCATAATAAGTCATTAGGAAACACATCTTTACACCACTCCATTGTTGAGGGAAAGACACATTGATTCACACATCTATCATCGAAAAACAAACTAAAACCCTAGGAGGAAGTATTTCAGAGTTTATCATGAAATATCCCTTCTCAACCTGCCTTTATTTCTCACTCTCCATTGTTAAAATACTCATCTCTCTTAGTAGACATAAAGTCACTATCATGTGGTAACAATCAACATGGGATCTATAAGTACAAACCAATCCATACCCAATATTAGGTTTAATCCTAACATGTTAAGAATGTATATATCCCCTAGAAAATGATACTCCCCAACATTGAGAGACCAACCTTTTCCAAAATATATGTCCCTCGACTATACTCTAAAATGTGTATCTTTCATCAACACCCTTCCCACAAAATCCACCATCAGGATCAGAACATTAAAATGTTGTATATAAATAAGGGAATGAGAGGAACCCATGTCAAATAAGGCACTACAAAGTGTAAAATATTAAATGATATTACCTACCACTATCGATGGTCCCACCTCATTATCCACAAGAGTATACTGAATGAAAGGTAATTATCCTTCCATGCTTCCTTGTAATGATATCTTTCACCTCTAAGTTGCACCACTCTATTGAAAGGGGTTATCTTTCCTAGAAGAACCACATCCACTACCTCTATCACCTCGGTATGTAAAACTCCAACTACTAGACTAATAGTCTGCTGAATATCCCCTTGAAAAAACTTTGGTTTTATCTTTAAACACAATCATTAACAAACTATCTTGGTTTTTTGAAAGACCCCTACAAATTTCCCATCTTGGTGCAACCTCATAACTCTCCCGGTGGTTGAGGGAACTGTCTCAGAATATTCTCAACCTACAAAAATAGTGATAGATCATAGAAGTATGATCCTAAGAAATTCGTCCCTCTATCTAGGTACTATGTTTCCCATGCCATATATAATTTTGTCATAGAGTTTCTTCCTACTCTCATAAGTCATACTTCTTTATCATCCTTCTGGATCCACTTGTCCTACACTGGATGCCTCTCCCTGGTTCTTCTCATCTATCATATCCCAATCTGTAACCTCAGAAAAATTCATTAATAGAAATATGTTAACCTAGGACTTAATCTCACATTTTTTTCATCCTAGAAATGTCTCATAATAGCTTTCCCATCCCTAACCAATGATGAAGAAAAACACTACTGTTCTGCAAATCTCCATCATTTTCTATCATAGACATACACCCCTGAGTAAAAATCATTGACTCTGTTTCTCCCTCCTTCCTTTGTATCTATAGATATATGTTCTCCAATAAACTATCCAAGAATTACTTATATAACATTCCTTTATCCTATCATGCATGATTATGAATTTATCACCAACACTTTTTTGATCCTCATAGAATATAGAAGGAGAACATAACCCTCCTCTTAGATGGAGTCTCTAAATTTTCAAGGATATTCTTGATGGACACAATCCAGAACTCATCATCCCTAGGTCCACACTCTCTATTATAATTTAGGGTGATGCAAATGGTACTCATTTTTCAAGTCTAACATGCTCCTCCCAACCCTCTCTAGGTCCCTTTCCATAAATTTGATGAAGCGGGAAAATTTCTCAGGGAATTTCTCTCCAACATTCTCAACAATAACTATTAGTTCCTTAAGTTTCACTACTAGCGTGACATATTAAACCATGTCCTCTTGTCTGCCTTGCAACCACAATAATCATTGAGGAATATCTATACCATAGAAAACACATACATTATGACACATAACACATGTTAACAAATTTACAGGAAATACAATATACCACAATAAGTAATTTCCCCTAACCCCACCACACAGTAAAAATTGAGGCGTTGTTACTACCCTTAACCATCTTACACCTAGGTCCTTGTTAAAAATAGTTAACACATTCTCATTATTCACGTTTCTAATTTATACACCCTTTTATTTTAATCCTTAATCATTTTAAAATATTTATCAATTTCATGTTAGGATCCATTTTCAGTTCAATTTCACAATCAAAGGAAAATGGTTCAAGCTCAACAACATACATATAACCCATTTTATCGTGATTACCTAAAATCATGTGTGTCACAATAATCATTATTCATAAAATGATGCATGATAACTAAACACTCTTATCATACCAGGACATTAGTTACCCAATGTGAAATAACATTCAACTATAACAACAAAAATAATAATAAAAATCTGAAGTTGGGTGCTTAGATTCTCCCCCATACATGGGTTAGCTACACCCAAGAACGATCTCATAATTAAGGCCTAAATCTTCATAATATCCAATCTACATAACCAAATAGAAAGATATTAAAAAAAATAACCCTCTAGTAAAACTTTCTAACATCTCAACCCATGATCCACACACTAGAGCCCCAAATCAGTCAGTCACATGACCACAATCTTTCCTCTCAATATTCTAGAAGCTACCGACTAGTTGTGAGGGTCTAATATTAATCATGGGGACACTATACCCACTTTATGAGAGTAATAAATGAGTGGAAATAAATTATAAATGTCTAAATGATATATAATTTTTACCAGGATAATATCATTCTTAAAAACCCACCAAAATTGGAAATACAATATCAAAATATAATAATAAAATAAGTCATGATAATGTATGTTCCATGTATCATAATTCAACTCAAAAGGATGTCACTAAGAAATCCCAACTGGTTCATGAACCATGTCTGGTTACAACATCCATGATCTATCCTTACTCATCTATCGAACACAAGTACATTTCCTTTATCCTATCCTCAAACCATGAATTCTATTCGGGTACCAATCAGGCATCCACAGTAGGGTTTCAATCCAACTCAGTAGGCCACAACCAATGGTGTATAAATAAACATCCAAACAAAAATAGTGTATGAAATTGTATATATAATAAATAAACCCGATAAATTAGATTGTTTACATTAAATCAATTTTCTTTATTTAACCACGTAACACACATGTTCCCAATAGAACCTAAACCCTCAATACCCACTTCATCCATTGCTAGAGTCTGAACAATCCCAAATGAAAATAATATAACTGAATTCCCATGTAACCATTCATTATAATAATTCTCATATGAATACAATTTTTACCATTAATGATATCTTATCACACAATGATCTTTTTATATAGAAGACCATGTCACACACACAATTATTACATGTCAATACCATTATTACCATTCAGTATAATTATTCACACTATGGGATTTGTTATAGTAGACCATGTCCCACAAAAAATTACCAATTTTTAATTCCATTTTTATAATTCATCATATCTTATCATAGCCGTGTTTGACTCAAATGTTTAATCATTGAAAATAGGAACTTCACCATAGTTTGACATGGGGGATACCACTCAATAAATAGATAGATAGAGGAAAGAATCCATTTTACGTTAGGTTATTTCCTCTCACTGAAGGGAGGACCCTCACCGTAGTGTGATAGGGGTTCAACATTATATTTATAATACCATCACCCTAGTCTGTTAGGGGATACCACTTAGGATATTGAGTACCAACACCATAGTGCACAAGGGTGGTGGTACACCTTTGTAGGTAGAGAGGAATATGGGAGGCCATCACTTCTAAAAAATAAGCATTTAACATATCTAAAATTGGCCTTTATTAAGGAAAAAAGGGCTCCCTATAAGAGAGTGATTAAAATCCAAAGGCTTTTAGCAGCACTAGAATATCGTTGATAAAGGGTTACTTTATCAGCGCAAAAAAACGTGCTGATATAGAAAAACTTTTTCAGTGATTTTACAAGTACATATAAAGAACAAAATTTATCAACACTTTTATTTAGAACTAATAAAGTTGTACATTATCAACACTTCTAAAATTACGAAAAAATGTGGTCCTTTATAAATGGGAAAAAATTCATAAAGGGGTATACTATAGTGTTCTGCTAAATTTACAACACACTACAACATGAGAAATAGAACCTGAAATATCAGAAAAATTGGTTAAAATACAAATCATAACTATAATAAAATATATTTCCTAAATATATGAAAAAATATATTATAGATATTTAAATCATTGGATTATTGAATTACATGATTATTTACAAATTATCAGAGACATTCAAAAATATTAATTTTTATTTATCGTTGGCCCCAAACTCCTACACATGCTATTACAAAACAAACCACCCTAGATCTAGAATAATAATGCACCTGTTTAAAAAAACTTTTATGTTAGTAATACTCTACATAAATAAATTAAATATAAAGTGTTAATTTTAAACAAATCATTGAGTCGTATCTGGACCATTGTGTATTAGATTGAGTTGTGGTTGGTTGTTGCATGTTCCCCCATTTCTTGGTCATCATCATGAGTTATCTTTATGATAATTAATTTAATAAGTATAGGATAAAAATAATAATTAAATTAATTAATTAATATCAGATAAAATGATGATAAAATAATATGAACTTATTTTCACAGTTTTGGTGATGTGAAGTCTGTTCGAAACAAAAATGGTACTTAAATATTGAAAAAATAATCTTCAAGTAATACTGAAAACATTTTATGTCATATTGATGAGATTTAAATTTCGATATGTCAAAAATTAATTATGGATAATTATACTAATGTCTCAAAACAATCCATATATGTTTCTTTAATTTGTATTATGACACTGTTGTTTTTAACTGAATCGGAATTTTAAAATGAAAACATGAACTTTGATTCATATTAGTCACATCATTTTCTGGATTGATTTGAAACTGATTCCTACACATCACAAATGATTTATGAATCCTTTCCCTAAATTATCAACAGAATGTTAGTTTGTTTTCATGGTTTTTAGTTGGTGAAACATTTAGAAATAAAAAGCCTATTTTAAAATGATAATGGGAATTTTGAGTCATAATGGGCACACCATGTGTCTGATTAAGGTTAGATAGTTCATACATTATACAAATGAATTATGTATCATTTTACTAAAGTATCAAAACAATATTAATTTATTTTCAATATATTAAGTATGTCACTTCCATTTTTTGATAAAAAAATGTAAATTTTAAAATAAAATACACACTTTGACTGATATCATCTACACCATGAGTCATATTGAGATATGGCTGATTCCTACACATAAAAAATGAAATATGGATCATTTTCATAAAATATAAAAACAACCTAAAATCATTTTACATGTTTTGAATATATTACTTCTCTTTTTTACTAAAATATCATGTTAAACTGGTGACATGTCCTTTGAGTCATACCAGTCATACCTTGTGTCAATTTGACATGAGAGAAATTCAAACACATCACAAATGAATTACAAATCATTTTAATAAATTACCAACACAATACAAGAACATTTTATATGTTTTCAATTCATGAAACACTTTTTGAACTAATTTTTAAATCATTTATTGATAACAGAAAATTAGTGTACTACTGGGAACATCATTATTTATATTAAAAAATGGATAAATCCTACATGTCAAAAAATGGCATATGGATCATTTTCTTAATGTATCAAAACAATATGAATTAATTTTCTCAGTTTTGAGTATCTCTCTATACAATTTTACAAAAATTATTTTTTATTTAAAAAAAAAGACACACGTGGAGTCATAATGGGCACAACATGTATCAGATTGAGGAGTGGGGGATTTATACAGATAAAATTTGACTTATTGAAATTTTTTAAAAATTATAAAGTCAATATATATGTGATTTCTGGATTTTGAGTATGTCACATGTGTTTTTTACTAATATTAATGTCAATTTTAAATAAAAAGACACACTTAGAGATATACTGGTCAAACCTTTTTTCCTATTGAGGTATTCATAATTTCTAGACAGCACAAATGATGTATGGACCATTTTTATAAAGTCATAAAAACTATTTAACCATTTTTTCATTATTTTGTTGTATGTCAGTTGTCTTTTTTTCTAACATTGATGTCAATTTAAAATATAAATATTTAATTGGAGTCATATTGGTAATATCATGCCTCATATTGAGGTTCAATTGATTTTAAAACATCACATATGACTTATGGAGCATTTTTCAAAAGTATTGAAAAAATATGAATGTGTTTTCTAGGATTTGAGTATGTCACTTCACTTTTTTTAAATGTCATCTAAAAATAGAAACATTCAATTTGATTCATAAAAGTCATATCACAAGTAAGGATGATGTGATACTAAATCCTATAAATAAATAAAATATTAGAGATTTGTTTAATAAAATATAGAGACAATTTATGTGTGTTTTGTCTGTTTTAAATGAGTGACACACTTTTTGAACTAAAATGTTTTTTTAAACTGATAAAGAATAATTTATCCATATGTTATTCCATATTTCACTTTATTCCTTTTTCTTCAATTGTTGTAGTTTTTTTAAAAGAATAAATTATTTAACAAACTATGTTATATATCTTTATATGATTATATGGCCATGATACGAATGTTCAAATAGCATCTTTGGCCACTATAATATCTAGATAATCAAATGGAATAATAAAATTAGGGGCCAGATCTTGATCTACATCAATACCTAATATTAGGTGATATTTTTGTAGTTATTTATTATTTATCTTATCTCCAGAAATATTATATATTATACACCTCACAATAAGTTAGGGCATGGGTGTTGACAAATAGTGATCACATACGACATTATCATATAAAATTTTAGTAATATAAAGTTATTAGATGTTGTTTGATTCATATTTAGGATAATGAGTAATGAAAATAATGATTACCTTGGGTATGTGAGAGGAATTACTATACTCAAATATGTCGGTATCATCTGGTTTTTCATGTGCGGATCTTTGTTCTACCATTCGTTCACATTGATACTTTCTCAATTATTGGTTTTCCAAACCATATGGGACAACAATATATTGAAATGATTCTATTTTTTCATGAAATACATTCATCATATTTTATTAATCATATTTTGGTTTTATCTTATTGAAATATATTTGAGGAGACACTCCAAAACCTCCTCCTCTAACACAACCATATTGTTCTAGCCACATCCAATATAATGAATGTAGTTTTCTTTAGGAATTATCACTATCAATTCTTGTATCTAAAAATAATAATGTCACATAAACATAAATAGATATTTCTAATTAATATTCTTATAAGTCATAATGAATTAATATTATGTCATACATACCCAAGATTATCATACTTAATTTGTTTTTTCATCAATTACATTACCATCCCTATTTAAACAGGCCTCCTTCTACAACACATGACAATGAATGAAAGATCCTTTGGATTTTGATTCACTAATATTCAAATAAAATACCAAAAAATGTTTTTTATGTCACATAAAACATTATTATCCAATTAAAATACATTTTAATTTCTTCTTTATTGAATTCAACCCCATATTTTCTTTGCAATACGGGTATATTGGTTTTGAATAATGTGATATATTTTCAATACTCCTTTGATATTTCTAAAATTAATAATTTTTAATAAAATTAATTGAAATAAATATTGTCAAATAATATAATATATACTATATTGAAACTAAAATTATTTCTCATCATGGTGAGTAGTGAATGAATTACATGTTTCCTATTTTATAATGTGTGCATAACTAATTGGTGGGTGGGGATATACTTTCCCCTAATCATAGTTAAGATGTAACATGGTAAAAATAGGTTAAAAGACTCTATGTGATTTTTTGTTGGCCATTAAGTAATATTTATTTTATATATATTCTAAAATAAATGAGCTATGTTGGTAATAATGAAAATTAAATAAATATGTCATTATATAATTTTTCAGTAAAGTAGATAATGTATATCTTAACATTACCATTATATCATCCCAAAGGGTTTCCTTCATTATCTGATGGACATGGAGTGACAAATTAATATCAATCATCACATTCATCCATATTGTGGCCCCAACACAACTAATGATCATTTACTTGCTGGGAAACATGTTGGAATTTTTTATTCAATCAAAAATTTTATACCCTTAATTATTGTCTTCATAATTTTATTCAACATATTGACATTAATTCGTTATAGTTTTTTATTCAACATGTTTTTAATCCCCTAATAAATATGTTGTTTCAAATTCATCATTATATTCTTACCCATGATTGGTAATATTATAATATACAGAAGACATTGTCTACATGAGTATTGAAAAAATTAATTTATATTATCTTAATTAAATACAGAAATATTATATTATGTTGAAAAGAATAGTGTATTAAAAAACAATTTAGCATTCTCATTTACCTCTATTTATTTTTTTATGGGTTGAATTTATTTGGATCCTCTTTTAAGACTAAAAATCCACTATTTATGGTCCCCTAAAACATAAAATACTTAATCAACATTGTTACCTCCATAAATTTATTGTGATATCCCAATGAAAGGGTTGTAATTGATTGAATTTTCATCTTACCCTACATTTTTTTTATTCTCGAGTAAGAAAATTGCACAATTATTGTTTTCTAGATCAGATACAAAAAAATATTTCACTACTTGTGATTCCATTATGAACATCCCATCCATTTCCCCTTCCACTTTAAAATTCACCTTCAGAAATCCCATTTCATCATCTTTCACCGTGCAAATACTATCAACCCATTTGAAATAGAAAATTAGCACTTGACTTTTTTGATAATCCAACTCATACAACTATCTGATAATGCTGAAATATGAAATATTTTCATAATTTGTTTTTCTATTCATGGATTCAGATATGTGCATCCCTCCAACCAAAATCATGATTCCCCTATTTTTTCATCATAATATAGTCCTCCTGTTATTTGTTATTGAATGTATAACCATTGATTAAAAAAATATTGTAATATTTATCATTCTCATTTGTCCCTCGGCAAGTCATCATAGTTATTTAGCAATTGAATTCATATTTTCATACAACTCCATATAAATTTGGTCTCAGAACCATCCTATACACTATTCATTAGGGGTATTTGATATCATTCATTCATCCCTTAATTGATTCCAATCTCCAAGACTTTATTTGTGTCCTTTAAATTATGTATCAATATCGTCACTATTATGTTAATTATAAAGGTTCAATTTCTTGAACTCAGTAAAGTTGATTATAACAACATCTTTTCCAAAAACCCATTCACCAGTAAGGATTTATTTATCAAAAGAAAAAGGTGGTTGATGTTGTCAACATCTGATAGGTAATTGGTACATAATTTAATAGCATCATCAAAAAAATATCATTCTATACCATAGTATTCTAACATACTTTGATTCTTTAAATATGCATTCAATACAATAAAATACATTTTAATTGGGTACATTCATCTATAATGGACACGACCACATAGTTGAACATCACTAACCCCATGAACCCTTAGTTGTACCATTATATCAAATAATGGGTGTGGGAAGAACATATAGAATTCACATAATATCACATGAACTCTTTATTAATGATTATAATATTCTAGGAGTCTATAAATTTAATACATCTAGATTTGAAAAAAAAGCAGGGTCTTGTTAATATATGTCATACATTTTTAGGCATAATTGAATGTAAATAAATCGGTATCAAATATTTCATCAAAACATGAGAGTAATTTTATTTTAGTCTTAGTAACATAAAATAAGTATTTAAAACGAAATTCTTGACATTTGATAAATAAAAATATGGATAATTTTCAACATTAAGAAAAATGTATAATAATTAATATCTTTTCATGTCTTGATAGAGTGTAAGCTATTGTAGGAAGAAAATTTTATCCTTTATCCTTCATCGGTGACAACTAATATCTTATCCCACTGAAAACTCATGTCCAGCCAAGCCATGATGCCATATTTTGTTCTTACATTATCATTTTGTTGTATTCCAATAACATTATAAAATATTATTTTCAACATGAATGAAATCAAGAAAATGTATGACGTACCGACCATTCCAATATTGTACATCAAAAAAATGATCACCTTTCCAACCAAATTTCATAAGGGTTTTTAATATTGTTTACTGAAAATTGTTTCCATATATTTTAAATTAACAAACAGTTTATCCTCCAATACGATAGATTTTGGTGTACCACTTTATGTATTCTCATTGAATGTTTTGGTCCATAATTGTTATTTATGTCGTCAATTTAAACATCTATGGTGTCTAAAATACACATTCATCGAGGAATGCTTCAACCAAATCCACTGTCTGAATTCTTTATAAATAGGGAACCACAACATTTATTTTATTTTATATCCAAAAAAATTATATACACTGGAAATTAATTTATCATTCTCTAAAACATAGCCCTCAATATGAATTATTCACGTCTATTATCATCATGCATTGTAGTAGTTCTATCCCGCATTAGTTCCAGATCATCAATCAATGGATCCAAATAGACATGAGTATCATTTCCATGTTAAATTGGACAAGATATAAGTTGATACAATATAATTTATTTGTTCTTATTCATAACCATGGATAAAAGTAATAATTTACCAACATGATGAACTATCAATATTAAGAACTACTCTATACCCTAAAAGGATTTATTCCATCTACATATGATGCAATATAAAATTTTCACGGCTCATTTCTGAATTTATGATACTCATAATGAATTTTATTCCACTTTGGATAATCTGTTTGATGATATAAGCTCCCCACATTAAATTATCTATCTGCATGCCATGTCAATTCTATTCTAGTTTCCAAGCATTCATACTGTATTCTAAATCATGTAATGATAGGAAATTACCATACATCTTTTGAAGCACATGATTCAATTTTTTTATATTGATCTACACTATAGTTAGGGCATTTTAAAAGCGATTCATAGTCATTGAGAAATAATATAAATTCAATTATACAAGCACATAATTTTTAGATATCATTCCAATTGAACGAATAATTATTTTAGCGTCATATATTCAATATGGAAGATCTTTTTCTTCTAGTATCATATAATTCAGAAGACACCGATGTTTCTTCATCTCCTGCAAACTTTCAAATTATAATATTCAATACTGTGAAAAATGTTTTTTATTTAGTACAAAAAGTATATAATATTGTCTTAACACATCAATTTAACATCTCAAACAACTTTTGAAATTTAAAAAGGACATCTTCAATATCCATTTTAATTTCTTTTATGTGTTATATATCATCATTTACACTGGTAGTTATATTAAATGATCAATAATATGTATTATCATCTCAATCAGCTTGCACATTCAGTTTTCCCATTTTTTAGTCCATTATTCATACAATTCCATGATAAATCAAATGTTCTTCCAACTCTTGTAGACTAATTTTTCTTGAATATCAAAAATGTAAACCACGATAAAGTATTTGATAAGGGTCATATAGATGCTCTATTGAGACTGTAATGAACTATTTAACTCCATCATCATACCCAATTTTCAAATGATTTTCATCCATCCATTTTGGAATCATATCCATCCTTTTTGGTAAAAAAATATTCATTTTATAAAAAACAATTATAAATAAGATATTCGTTATCAAAGATAAATGTTATAAATAATTTTAATATGGGGAAAAACATTTTATTGTTGAATAAAATTTTAGTATTATTTGAAGGATATTGTTAATTGAAATTAAGAAAAGAATTACACCAATATATTATGTGTTATCCTATGAATTCGTCTAAAATGATCATCGACACCCAATATAGGATGACTAATTATTAGAGTAATTCAAGAACCATATGTGTATGTCCTGAAGATATAGGGATGATTCTTAAGAAAAAAAACAATAATAAGTGTTTTTGGAGATTAGTCAGATAAGGAAGATAGTTATCCCCATAAATATCAACTTTATAAGGTTAGGAGATGGCCAATCACTAGAAATCTTTTCTTAGTTTGTTTTCTCTAGATTAAAATTTTCTCAAGGTCACAATGGTTTGACATATGATCTGATCGTGCAATACATTTTCATTATGCCCTTACTCATTTATACCCCGTTCCCCATTCTGAATAGGTTGAGATATATAACCACCTTGGATCGAGTATTAAATATCCACTATCCCTTAAATAGAAATATTTCCCAACAGAAAATATAATAACCCCACCTAGTTGATATAGATTCATGATTTCTTACAGTACTTATTTCAAACAATGTGGCAAGGATCCAAGTTTTTATAAAATGACTAAAACTTTGAAAAAAATTTCCCTAGAATTAATGCATGAATAAGTAGATGAATTCAAAAAAATAGGTTGAGATAATGTTATACAAGAATAATAAATTAAGAATCTTGTGACTAAGATTATTTTCAAAATTCTATATTGGATGCAACTTTGTTACAAAACACTTTCTGAGAGACTAAAAAATTTTAAATTACCATAAATGGATATAGATTTTTAAAACTCATATGAAAAGAACATTGAAAATTAAAATGGCTATTTTTTAAATTTTAAAAACCCCACTAGATATACAACTTTTAATTCCTTAGGAAAATTCATGAATTTTAAACAAACATAATGAGATATGAACTAAATTTCTATAATAACTATTAGAATCAAGTGAAAAAAATTTATATTAATATGAAAAACCCCATTAACAATAAATTATAAGTATAAAATCATTTTCACTGAAATATATACACTTTGAAATGTTTCAAAAATTTATAGGTTCACATTGAAATCACTTCAAGAGTTTCCAAAAACTAAATCCATTTTACAAGATTTTATGGGAAACCATTTTTTAATTAAAAATACCACTATAATAATTAAAACCATGTTATACTTTTAAAAACAAAAATTTAAAATAAACATGACAAGAAAAATGATATTTAGGCCACCAACCCATATAAATAAAAGCATGATTATTAAAAAAATCATAAAAATTTAATAAATTGGACATGAATAGAACATTTTTCAAAATACAAGAGTAAATTAAAAATTTAAATGATAATGTGATTGTATTGGACTACCTTCTTAAATACCAAGGTCCTCGGAGGCTTATTTAATAATTCAATCAAGGGAGTATTCATTTATCAGAATCTATAATAGTTGTTATTTTTTATAATGGAATAATCCATAATTTTGCACCAGGGTTTGAGTTTTTACATTGTTGTGGGTGTTTAGAATATCATGGGATAATTATGGTTGTTTAGGTACTGTGATAGAGCAAGGGGATACAACATTGATGGGTGAAACTATGCTTTTTTAGGGAACATTTAACTCGAGGAGGACCAAATAATTTTTTTTCATGAGATTGGGTGTGGTGAGAGGGAAGCCACATTGTTTATGTTTTTTACATTATTTAGTAATGTTTGGTTTATTATTTAATGTCTGTTAACCATGTATACTTGTTTTAAAATTATTTAATGTATGAAATTAATGTTTAGACTTTGGTTAATTAATTATTTACATTCTCTCATTTATATAAGTCGATACTTAGAAATTCTATAAGGTCCAAACCATTTAAAAATCGATAAAATAATTTAGCTATCATATTTTTGGGTTATGTTACATCACTTTATTTTGATAAATCGGAATAATAATATGTCTTAGACCTTTATTCATGAAAAGAAAATCATATCATCTATAGATATTGGTTCTGATATATTTTGAACTATTAATAAACATCATTCAATTTTTAAATCATTTATTTAGATTTTATGAATATACATAGTTATGTTTTTCCTTTTATACCATGTCTTGTATTACCAAATAAAAATCATTTCCATTAACTACAACATAAATGATTTTTAATTAAATGAACAATACATAAACATTATTTAGTGATTTCATTAGTGAGTAGATAATGGGAGGTATGATTAGGTGGGATGGAGCGATTTGTTAGGATAACTTATCAAGTGTCGTCAACTCATTGGAATTTTGAAACAAAAATAAAAACTTTTTATGTACAAAGTGTGTTTTTTTTAAATGAATTATGTATGGATTGTGTTTTATATAAATACCTTAAATAAATAAGAAATTTTTATGAAACCACAACATTAGGTATTTTAATTCTATATAATGTTTAACTAAATCATTTTTTAACAATACTAACATGATATTTTCATTCTGTATTTTAATGATCAAAAGTGTAAAACATAATTTAAAACAAATATTAGTGGCACTTGTGTGTATTTAAATTAAAAGAACCCTTTATTAAAAAATGTTTTCATTATACTTGGTTTTAAATTTAGAAAATATATTTAAATGTGAATCTTTTATTTTTTTTCAAATTGAACATATTAATTGGTGATTGAGTCACACCATATATGTTATTTGGGTTATTATGACTTAACATTGGTTATAGATAATGAAACTTTTAATATTTTACCTTGACTAATACTAGGATGAATTTATTATTTCATATTCCATGTTTAGTACCTTTTTTTATTAACATTATTAAACATTATACTACACATACAACAAATTTGTCAAAGGCATGTGCCTCAACACTCCTTATCGTGAGGCTCGAAGAGGTGCACCTAGTTCAACTCACCATTGGTGAGGCACTAAGACCACACTGAGGCATGCCAAAGGTGTGTTCCTCACATTCCAACCCAATAGGAACTAATTATTTTGGGAAGTATAAATTCTCACAAGTCGATATGGAAATCAAGGGTATTGGTGGTAGAAATTGGGGGGGAATATACAGAAATTTGGGGAAACTCGAAATTTGGGTACATTGAGGATGATTTTCTAAAACATTGTAGTAGAAATCAGGGCTATATAAAGGGTGGAATTCAGGGGATACTTTCAGATCCATAGGGGTATTGAATTAAATATAAAATTTAATATATTAATAAAAAATTTACCAAAATCTAAACAAATAGGCATCCAACTATAAAGAAATTAACAAAAAACTTATTAGAATGGCAGAAAATCCATTGATTGAATTCAAAGACTGAGTTTTTTTGTTATTATTTTATTAAAAACTATTCGTATGATCAAACAATTAGCATGAAAAATCATTTCATTCAAAATTATTCAATCCAAATCAATGAACAATCTTTTATACAATGCATGGAATTCAACCAAAATGTTTTCCAAATCCATTATAAATATTACACATTAGCATGTATTAATTAAAAATAAATTTAAAATGAAGAGAAAAAATACATCATGAAATCCGAATGGATGGAGGAGAAACTAATATCAAAAGGAAGAAAAAGGGGATTTACATTATATGACACCTGAATTTTAAGGGAGGAGACACGTAAATTGAATTAGAAGGATGTAGATACCCTATAAGGGATCCAATGTTGTTTGAATAATCATGAGGCTGAATAAAGGAGACAAGCCAACAAAATACCTCCATAACACAAAACACAGAACCCAAACAAGAAATCAACAAGTGAAGAGAAGGAAAAAACATATCATGGATTCAATACTTGATTTGTTAAAGAGAAAGTATAGGACCATTAGTGGTAGGGGACTTCTGCTAAAGGTTGAGAATCATGACTAAATTGTTCACGTTAACAGGACTTTAAAATAGATCAGTAGATTTCGATCAGCGCTTCTAAAAAAGTGAAGATGAAAATATCTTCTATAAATGATGAATTAATAAGTAGTGATAAAATATATCTTTATCTGCATTTTTTTAGTACTGATAAAATCCACATTTATCAATGCTAAAACGCTAGAACTAATAGATGAATTATAATTATAATTATAAAAAAATACAATTGTAAATATATTTATAAATATTTGTAAATGATTATACATGTATTTATACCATAAAATATTTTTACACAATTATATATATATATATAATATTAAATATATTAATCATTTAAATATATATATGTATATTATAATTTTTTTATTATTAAAATATATTATTATTTATTTATAATTATATTAAAACTTTTTTAAAAAAATTATATTTTTTATTTATAAATACAGTAAATATACATTTATAAATATCAATATATCATTAAATATATTTATATAATTCTATATATATAATATATATGTAAATAAAGTAATTATATTCATTTTTTGAATATTTTTATTTTAATCTTAAAATTATAAATATATTTATATCATTTCATATATATCTAATATATATATATAATATAATAATTATTAATATTATTTAATTATAATTTATAACTATCTAAATATATATAATTATTAATTTATAATTATATAAATACTTTTTAAAAAAAATTAATATTTATTTATGTATAATTATATATTTATAAATTTATAAATATAGAAAATATACTTATATAAATATATCAATTTACAAATATTTATTTTCAAATATATTTTTAACATTACTAACGAATATATACTCTTAAATGCATGCATGTTAAAAATGAGTGAAATTGAATAATTACAAATGTGTAAAATTTATAAATATTTGAAAAATGGATAAATTTATTAATTAATTATAAATTATTTAAAAAAATTTGATATATATTAAAATGTAGATTAATACATATTGGAAATATTAAAAACTAGAAAATTGATATACTTCAATAAGTATTAGAAAATGGATAACATTCAAGAAAAAAAATATATTAAAAATGATTAAATAATACATAACTGTAAAAATATTAAAAATAAATAAATAAAATTTAACAATTAAAAACATAATATAATAAATTTATCATGTTACTAAATTAAATTCAAAAATGAATACTAAAATTTTAATAAATTGCATAATCATTAGTTCTATGTGTTTGTATATAAGATTTAATTAATTATATAAATATTTTTCTATGTGTGTTTTGTATAGTAATGAATTCATTACATATATGTATGTGTGAAATCGATGTAACATTCATTTAATATATGTTAAATTTTTAAATAAATAACAATCAATTATGTCCATTACTCAATGCAACTAGCCAGTATTTTTAATTAATATTAATTTTTAATTATAAATAATTATTCACTGAATATATGACTTATTTGATGTAAGAATAAATATTTTTTAGAATAAAAATCATATTTTAGTAAATTTTTCATGCATTTATATATATATATGAATTTATTTCTATAATAAATTTATTAACGAATAATTATGTATAAAACCCATTATAAATTAAGAAGATATTATTATGTTTTTAATTATTACATTTTATTCACATTTTATATTTATATTCAATATATATAATTTATTACTATTTATATTTAATATATATGTAAATATTAAAATTATTCATTTTTAAAATAAAAATTTCAATTTATTCATTTTTTTATGTTTTTATTTAATTATTAGTATTTAATCATTCTAATTTATTAAAATTATTAGAATTTATTCAATTTATATTTATAAATTTAATATGTATAATTTATCAATATTTATAATCTATATATATTTATATTAAATTTATTCATTTTTATCTAAAAATTTTTAATAAATGAATTTTTTTATATTTTTCAAAAATTTATTCATTTTTAATTTTTAGTTGTTGAATTATTTCACTTTATTCATTTTACATATTCTTATATTAAAAATATTTTATGAATTAATATTTATAATTTATATTTATGTATATTAAATTTAATCAATTTTAACAATAATTATTTAATTACAAAAATATTTATTATTTTTCCTAATTTACACATTTTTTATTTTTTATTTTTAAAACATATTTCATTTTATAATAGATATATTTTATTTCTTAAAATAAGTTGTTGATAAAGGGTACCCATTATCAATGCTAAAAATATAGCACTCATAAAGGTTTCCATTTATCAATGCTAAAAATGTAATGAAACATGTTTTCCATTTTCAGTGCAATTTTCTTGAACTAATAATATCTAGTGTTATTATAGGAATGTTTTATATTACTGTTTTTCTATGGTGTGATTGTTGGTTTTCCATCCCCGGAAACCATAGATAATCCATCCCAGATCCCTACCATTATCAAGCATTACCTAAAGAAGCACCATGCCCAAAAAACCTCACATCATATCTCTTATGAGGCAATAAAGTCCCCCAACACATTCTGCATGAAAAAAATAACAATTTAGACTACTTGTGGGAAAAATAGGAATCTTGAGAAAAGTGATGTGAAAGGAAGAAGTTTCTAAAGGAACCACATGACAAGTATTGGGGTTCACATGTCGTTTGACCCCACCACGCTGCATGGACTTGTTCTTCTCTAGACATGGCTAGTGATCCATGTCAAAATACACTACGTGAACCAATGTTACAAAGAATGTATTAGCCACATGGGGCCAACCCATTCTCTTCTGCATGTTCCCATGTACATATGACAATGCGCATTTACATGGTCATTTTTGGGAATCATTGTCATGTATGTGTATGCGTACTCCAGGAGTACACAATGAGTTTACAACAGTAAGTAACAGGGCTTGTTGTTGGGTCCACATGGAATGTGATCCTTATCTTACTTGAATCCATAGCTACCTTAAATGTGGGGTCTATACAAAGTGTATACCTGGACTAAAAGATGAATAGTCGGGTTTTCTACTAAAACACCAGTGACCTTCAAGCATCACAACTGCACCACTGTGGTCACCGTTTTCTCCTCCGAATGCACCAGTGGTTTTGGGTCTGGGGTTTTTTGTGCTAGATCTATCAGTGGTGGCTGTATTCTAACCACTCAAACAACACACTGCATCAACCATCATGCTACACATTTGTTGTTGTTACTCTAGGTCCATGATTTATTAATCAATAACAACAATCCATCCTGAATTATCATCATATAACCATATTAATAATTTTTTTTCAATCCACCATGAATCTGGGATTTGGATCTCACTCAAACCCACCCAAAAATGTAGAATTGTAACCCCTTGGGATAACAGAAAAGAATACGATGAATGATGTGGATGAATTCACATGAACAGAGGTATAACCATCATTTTCCAATCATTATCGACTATTGATTTTTGTAATTGGGGAATCAATGAATGTTAGGATAGAAAAACAATAATAAATTGATTTAAGAAAAAAAATTAATCACACAAGATCTAGTGAAGGAAGTTAATCAAATATCAATAAAAGAATATAAGAATCCATTATCAATATTTTAGTCAAATCGGAGAAAACCAGAAATTGTATTTCATTCCTTGAAAGTGGTCAATTTTTTTGAAGAATCTTTTCTCTACCAAATGAGAAGAAATGTTGCATTCACTTCCTCTTGATACCGCTCAATTGGATTACTTGTTATTCTCACATCTCGACTCACCAAAGAAGATCATTCATGACCACCTTTCAAATCCTCAAATGGTTATGCAGCTAACTGTAGAGATTTTTTAATTTGAGGTATAAATATAGGAATTTTGTTCAGGGGGATTTAAAATAAAATAAAATAATTTATGTATTTATTTTAAATAAACACATTGTTAGTGGCTACCTCAAAAGGATATTTGTGAAGGACCAACCTTAGGTTGCTGTTATGGTTAACCTCGCATTTCGGATTCATCCATGGTCTCATATTTTTTATATATGGTCATGAATAATGGGAAAATAAAAAAAATAAAATTATATTTGCATGTGCATTAAAATATAAGAATATTGTTAATATATTAATTTGTGGATGTTGAGACACCCAAAAATCATGTCGACTTCATGGATAAATCCATATATATTTATATATATATATATATATAATGAGGACTCAATCCATAAAAAATGTAGCTGTTAAATTATCCCCTACATCGAATGATTTTACACTAAAAAGAAAACGCTATCAAAAAGGTGGGGATAATGAGTTTTCATCTAACTTTGAAAATCCTAGGATCTCTCCTATACGCTCATGTGATGCCACAACACACAGACCAAAGGAATAATCCATCCTTATAGGATCTTCTCCTAACGATCCTCGACCACCACTGCGTACTCCAAGAAGGTGGATCCATCTCCAATGTCAATCTCCCACTAATCAATAATTTGTGTACTTTCATGCATGTATATCCTCAGTTGTGAAACATGGAGGATGTCTTGAACCTATTTTAAGAGTCAATAAATAGCTAAAGATTAAGGAACAAAACCAACAATCCATTGGGTCTTGAATGGCCAGATGAACATGAAGAATAACTTTCATTCCTAGCCAAACCTCTACAATCCTTATCAAGGGGAGACTCATAAAAAAACAAGGTCTCCTTAATCAAATTCCAATGGCCTCCAACTTTGATCTTTGTATTATTTTAATCAGCTCTAGGTTGTCCTCATCCTCTCATGGATCACCTAAACCTTCTATGTCATCACTTTCACCATGTATAGAGTAACTAGATATGTCTTTTCAATCTTAATCCAGTGTTAGGGTAACCTCCAAGGTATCCAACAACAGGCCTGGAAATGTTACTTGTTAATTATAGAGTGATAGTTTCTCATTTAATGGAACATTACTAATTCTATATAATCCTCCCTACTCTAAATAAATTCCATCAACCAATACCTTAATATATCCACCAACACCTCGATTATCATCTCAATATTTCCATTCATCTTGTGGTGAAATGTTATACCCATCCTCAACATAGTCCTAAAGTTTAATAATGACACTCCACCACCATGATGTAAACCATGCATCACAGTTGGAAACAATCATTAAGGGTAATACATTATTCTATAAAATATCATAGATATACAACTTCTCTAGGATCTCAACTAAAATCCATTACCTGATAAAAAGGATGTGTTATGACTTATTTAGTTGATCAAAAATCACCCACATGGTATCATGGCATCTCACTATTTAGGGAATACCAATCAAAAATTCCAATGATATGTCCTCCAATTTCCTCTCTGGGATCTCAAGAGGTTGTGTGAAACTTACTTGAACATGGATATGATCATTCACCTACATACATGTTAGAAACTAATAATCAAAATCATAAATTCTATAGCTCATTCCATCACTCCACAACTAACACTAAAGATACCTGTAAATACTAAAAACATTGGGTTCTACAGCCAAGGGGGACATGTGAAACAGCCACATTGTCTCCTCACAGAACATGACTATAATATGAATCTATTCCTATAAAGGGATTACATGCTCCCCCTTTATAAAATCCATTTAGTGAATCTCCTTAGGATACAAGTCTCATGGAAACTTATATTATATGTCTCCCAATAGGCCCTCCTTAATTTTTTGGATGAGAGGAGTAGTCAACACCATCTACGAAATAAATTTTTCACCCATCCTATATGAAGTTCTACTATAAATAATCCAATTGATTATACAAACCCCCAACTAAGTGAGAATGAGAATTCCTACTAAGGAAATTTACCAGCACATTGCACTTCCCAAGAGTATATACATTCTCAACGTTATAGTCTTATAGTAAATCCAACTAATTCATCTATCTCATGTTATTATCTCCCTTAGTAAATCTATACATGGGACTCTGGTGGTGTGAGTAAATAAAAAACACTTTCTTATAAGATCGTTCCTCCAAATCGTCATAGAAAAGACTATCACTTGTTACGCTAGTTTATGAGTATTGTATTTCTACTCCTGGGGTCTCAACTACCTTGACCCATATGTGATCATAATATGATTTATTATCAATATGAAACTAAGCCCATCCATTGAGGTAGCATAAAATACTATGTACTCCACTCCATCTTCAAATAGTCTCAATGAAGGATATATGACACAACTCATTCTAGTTAAAAAAACTAACTTTTCCACATCACGGTGATTTATGGTTCTGTAATCATTTAAATTTACAATGGTATCCTCCTAAATAACATGAAAATACTAAAAAACATCACACCTATAACACACCCTTTGGTGGCTCCCAATCAATCACAACATCAATCTCCATCTAGTCTATAGGCAGACAATGGTCAAAAATTAAATTTGCCAAAAATTGTTCATGACGAATCAAAAACTAACACTTCAAGAGTTTACCATAATGTTGGTTTTATTGTTGTAAGTATGGTAAAAATCTCAAATTATATGCATACTTATCTTCTAATACCGTGTACATGAGTATGTTATCAATGATGAAAACCAACAACTGGTCCTAACAAGGATGAAATATTTTGTTCATCATAGCCATAAACCATGTGGGGGAATTTATCACACTAAAATGAATCATTGGGAAGAAATTGTGTATTTGGAAACATTTTAATGTCATCTTTGAAATATCTATTTCACAAACCCTCAACATGTGTTAGTTGGACCTATGATCGATATTCGACAACAAAATCCTACCTCACAATTTGTAAAATTGTTCTCTAATCCTTAGAAAGGTGTACTTGTATAGTACTATTACTTTTTTTGGGCATCAGATGTCAAAAAAATCCTCTATCTACCATCTTATTTTTTGAGGATTAGAATTGGAGTTTCCTAGGTGATATACTATGTTAGATATATATGATATCTATAATATCTCTTAAATTCTCCCTCAACTATCGGAGATCAATAGGGTCCATTTGATATACTCCCAAAAGATATCAGTTTCATCTTGTGATGCAGGTTGATACATAATTCCATCTCCCATATTGATGGTAGTCCTGGAATATCCTTAAGGAATAGGTCCATAATGATCTCCATAATCAAATGAATCTATATTATTGTATAACATACGGAACCCTGGGATGAATTATCCAATTGATGGTTGTTGGGTTTTAGATTATTAATTTCTACAATGAAACATTCATCCATGATATATATCTCACTCTAAAATAATAATATCACCCCATATGTCTAAAATAATCTAACTTATCAGTGATGATATTAAATCAAGGCCTGAACTATGGAATAACACTCCATACCCAAGATGATTTAATAACGACTCGTCATGATGAAAAAGTGGTCCAACATGAAACTATCTCCACTGAGCACCATCTAGCACTAACAGATGATAATAGATATAGAATAATTACTCCATGTTGTAACTTTTATACATAGTTGTTTGGATGAAGTATCAAATAGAATCTCTAACTCTCATAATATATCTAAGAATATAATGGAATAAATAAAAACATATGTCTATAAATACTAGACAAAGAGTATAGTAAACATAGATTTTACCTCGTATGATATCATGTGCAGTTGTGTCTATAGCCAACAACTACATGCATCCCTAACAGTGAGCTCCATGAGCATGGTGGAGACCACCTGGTGGAAGTGGTGGTTGGAGTATCTTGTAGTGTCATCCTGCACCAAAAATTCCACACCAATAAAATAAACCTTCTCCTCTACCATCTCTATGTCCCTAGGGGCCTCCCTTTCTACACATAGTACATCCCTGCTCAAGGAACTAACTCTATTATAGAAATTCATCTACTGCCTATCTTCCCTCTTTAACATATCGAGTTGGGAAATTGTGTGTCATGTGACCATTCCCATAAAAAGCATAGAATTTCCCCTCTTCAAGATGACTGGTACCTCGGTATGAACACTGTGACATATGTATATGTGACTGAGTCTAGGCATGGGAAGGTCTCATATGTAGAGACCTTGAAATTTTGTGCATGGTAGTTATTTAAACAAACTATACTCCATGATTCTCACTACCACCTCTAGATGTTTGCATAACTCTGATAAGAAGATCTCCACCATCAGATCTTACTCTAATCTTTTGGAATAGGTGGGAATGCACAATTAGACCCCACAAAAATAGATGTATCAACTGAGACACTTCTCAAAAATTTATTTCCCAGAAGAAACTATCTCACACTTCACTGAAATAGTATCATGTAAAGTAGGTGAACATCTTGGAATACTTAGAAATTATCATAAAACCCTATTATTGTATAAGAATGTCTTGGACCCGAAGTGAGTGCAAGAACGATGGAGAGTACTTATCACAAAATAGCTTATAGAATTTGGTTTAATAGACCACTGCATCATCATGACTTTGCATGACTAGACTCTTCAAATTCACTACTACTCCATGGAAAAGATTAGATGTGAGCACAACCATATAATCAATTTGGGTTTGAGTGATCCTAAGGACTTAGATCACTGACTCAATCAAATCCTCCACCACATGGGGATACACCTCACCATTGAACCTTTGTCTTCTATAATGAAAGAATGTGGGATGGGTGTTAAGAATATCTACATCACAATCCTTAATTACTGGTATTATCATCTATTAAGAACATAGGGGTTTTTCTTCATACCCGCTTGGGAGAAACTATTTATGAGAAGGACCGTAAATGAGCCTTATCACTCATCATGTCATCATCATGATCCAAAATTGTTAACCTACCAACCTATATTCATGGAGAAATATATAAAGTTATTAAGACGTATCACAGTTATATGATCATATATATAGGGAGCTGAATTAATAAGTATAGTCAAGAGATTTGATCTTATGTGATGCATGTACCACTATTCATAGTAATCAATGTCTCAATATTCCAAGTTAGAGAGCATGTAATCATATTCCTTGTGTTTGGATATGTCATCTTCTATACAAAACACTAGGATTTGTGGCTTGAAATCCAAAATCAAGAAACTCTAACATTGTTACCAAAAGTCCCTACCAATTCCTCATAATGGGAAAACTCCAAACACAGTCCCATGGAATGAACTTCGGTGATACAAATCTATAAAAACACAACCCACTAGAATCCTCTTTCATCGCAATATTTTTATGAAATATTTCTTGTTAAATAAATTGATTTCATTGGTATCTTATATTTCACGCAATAATGATTTTAAAAAAACCACATTATATTATTAAATTATAATTATTCTAATATCACTATTATTACAATGCTATTGAACTAGAAGATATGAATAGGCATAACCACATTATTAAATATATTTATTAATTCCAAGGAAATAAACACTAAATTTTAAGTAATGTCATCTTATTTATCAAAAAACAAATTCCATGATTTCTATGAGAAAATAAATACAATAAATTTATACTATTTCATTTAATTTATTTTAAAAAATATATATTATTTTTTAATTCATAATTTGAAAATTATCACATAATTATTTTCTCATAATTTTCGAAAAAAGATTAAAATTTTATTGAATAGTGGACAATAATGAATTACATAGAAATAAGTATTTTATTTTAATGAATTTAAAAATTAATATTAAATATGTTTTCAACTATAATTAATTAATGATGATTATAAATAATCTAATTTTTTTACTTTTAAAAAAATCTACATGAATTATGTACAAAAATATTTTATACTTAAAAAAGGTATTTTTTCAAAAAAAAATTATTTTTTGTCGCATTTTCTGGTTTAATATAAAATTAAATTATTCTAATTAAATTTTAAAAAAAAATTAAAATATATTCTTTATGTTTTATCAAAATTTATAAATTTATTTAATACACCCATTTTATTTTGGGATAATAATAATATTAACCTTAGAAAACTATGTAATCATGGTGAATGGTAAATTGAGTAATTATGAGTAAAAATAAAAAGATATGGACTATAAAATTACCCTAAAAATTTCCCCAATTAAATTTTATGATTACTTATATCACATAATATTCCATGGGTAAAATTTAGGAACATTGGATCCACTTTTTTGACATTAAGTCTCTTATAGTATTTCATTTAAATAGAAGTCAAACTAGTCACACTATTGTTTTTAATAAGATTAATATTTTTAATATATGGATATTAAGAATATATTTTTCTACTATAAATTATATTTTGAAATATAAAAAATTTATATTAATCTTGGAATTTTTTTTCATTTTTCGGGTATAAAAAAATTTCTTAAATGCTTAAACAATAATGATGTAGTAATTATCAAATAAGTTGGATAATAAAATAAATGATATGAAAAATATTAAAATAAATGTAATTTGAGATATTCAAGGTGGAATATTAATTTTATATATTAAAATATCATATCTAGTATATGATAAAATATTTTTTTTACTTTTAGTTATTATTTTGATGTTTTTATAGTTAATTTAATGAATCGTATGAAAAATGTAAATAATGATATTACATGAATATTATATTTTATTATATTAATTAAAAATCATAAATATAATTATAATGGAATATTATAATCTAAAAACTAATACCATTTAAATTTATTATCCATTTATAAGAATTTGGATCTATAATATTCTTATTAAATTTTAATAATTTGAGAAATTCCAAAAAAACTCCTCTCCTCCCCTTATAAATACCACCCCTTAGAACCCCGTCTTCTCAAAACATAAATTTATTGAAGATTTAAATATATTTACCCACACATTACACTAAAATATACCCATGTACAATTTCTTCTTGTCTCACTATTGATAACTTTCTTAAACCACCACTCTTATTTTATTTTTCTTCTTGTAACTTCTCCTCAACTCATTTATACATAAAATAATAACAAATGTAGTATCATGTATGTACTGAAATTTTATATTTCAAGTGAAATATTTTTTATCCATCAATTTTTCTTATAACCTCTTATTCAAATAAAGGAAACCATTTTCCAAATTATAGAGATTAACCATTTCAATGGATAATGTGTTTCTTATTTTCATTACCACCTTTAAGGATAGTCATAAAACTATTATTCTGATATAAAAATATTTTTTATGTATATTATAACTTATTTAATGTTTTATAACTAATATATAACCATAATATCAAATGAAACAAAATTATTTCGTTGTGGTCGGAGGACAACCTAAATGAAAAAAACATTTGTCACTACCATTTTATCAAATGACTTATTCTTATACCAGAATGTAAAATGATATATGGGACCAATTAAGAATTATGAACTAAATTAATACAATATAATTTTACTTTTGTAATACTATTTTTATTTTACATGATCATTCATAATTATATACATGTAAACCAACCATTAAACCTTGCATTGAACACTCCTATAACAACAAAATTGAATCTTATAAATATTATAACTATTCTAAATATCCATAAATTACCTTAATAAAATAATAATAAGTAAAATATATTTGTAATTGGGTATTAAGTATTCATTAAATGAGCCTCATTTTTTTATTCGTCACATTAATTGAACGATAATAATGCATTTGGACAAAAGGAAAGGGGTCTCTTCAAACCTCCATATTTCATTTGGGTTAAAATTTCTCTCTCATTACCTAATTTTTCACCTTTTTTATTATTTTAAACTTCTCCTATGTTATTTTCATATGTTCCACACACATTAATCTCAATCAATTCATCTTTTTATTATTGGGAAATACATGTTATAAAAAGATCCCTTCATAATTCCTCTTAATATGAAAACCCAATTAAAGGGAAATTTTCTATTTCTAACCCCATTTCAAGTACACTTAAAACTATATTATTCCATCCATATATTTTTAAATCATTCATTTTATTATGAAAAAATCATTTTCAATTAACTTTTTCCTCTATGGAAGTTATTATGATGTTACCCACTTTTTAATGTCGTTTTATTTTTCCCTTAAAACCATGCTTAAGTGGAACATTTGTAAAGTTACCTTACCAATAAATTAATGTTTTCACTTCATTTGGACTTCATTATTCCTTTTATATTCATATTTTTCCATTTTTAATGTCAAATAATGATTTAAATCCTATCTTTTTGGGATAAAAATGTTATATTACCTTTGGTTATTTCCTATAACATGATTACGATACACATTTCATTCCATGGGTAACACTTATGTTTATTATGGTTTTTAATTCATTATATGGAACACATTTTCATTAACATGTTATTATGGGTGCAATGATATGGTTAACCAATTAATTCGGTAATTTTTCAGTGTAATGAGATGTAATATATTGGGTTACAATGTAAACCAAATCCATTATGGGAGTCAGTCCACTATGAGATATAGGCTTAGCAGTTAGACTTGACTCATATTTTTATGACGTTACATGTTATGGAAAAATTATATTGTTTCCCAGATCATAAGATTCCATGTCCAATATATTTATATTTTTTAATATACATATTAATGACTCATTCCTTTTTGGTTATCATGTTATGTCTTCTAACTCATGTATTATTATTTAATCTCATATTCATTCTATCAAATGGATTTTCAAATCCACTATTTTCCTATGTATTTCCCATGTTATCCTATAATTTTTTTGTATATCCAAGTGAGTTAGGAGCTCACTATGGGGATGAATAAAATGAATTTTTTTCATTTCAATTTTTCTAATTTTGTACCTAGTTTTCTAAAAAAAATGTACTTTTTTATCGTTAGTTTGTATTTAATGGAGAATTATGAATAAAATCATGTTATATCTTGTTTAAAGGGTGTGGGTTTCTATATTTATTATCAGATTACAATTTATTCTTTTTTGGGTATTAGGACTCGAAAAATTTACTATGAACCCTATGGATTATTTTATGACAATTGATAACCTAGAGTGAATCATATGGAATCACAAGTTAGGATGTAATTTTAATATATATTTTTTTCCTAATATGTTTATATTTTTCTTTCTATATTCTTATTATGTAAGAACTAAATCCCCCTAAATTTATTTTTAATATTTAGTTAATGGATGAAAATATGATAACCTATTTTGATAGCCAATTTGGTCAAAACCATTTATATGAAAAGGACTCTTATCATTAGTGGATATTCTAATGCCATCACCATAGAAAAACGGATTAACATTATGGAGAAGATATTTTTTATCCTCCTGTGATGAGAAGAAATTAAAGTCAAGCTAGAGGTCAATAAAATTGATAGGGAAACTACTCTATGGTTGAAACAAATCCAAAACATGATGTATAATGAGTAAATATATTCCATGTACTCAGAAGTATTTAAGAAAATGTTTTTGAATAAATATTTTCCATGAACTCTCCATCTTATGATGTAATAGTATTTCCTCTAACTAAAACAAAATGATGTTTAGTCCATTGTAGTGTTTGAGTCAAACATTACTAGGCTTAAATGATACACCATTGGATTTTTCGTGAATACCAAATTCAAGGTGGATAAATTCTTTAGTGGATTAATGATGAGACTTTGAAAAGCCTTGGAAATTCAAATATTTGATAGGTAAGAATTGATGGTCCATTATTCCGTTAATGTTGAAATATAGATTGGAGACAATCATTGGTTTTGTGGGCTTAGAGATAAAATGTTTATGATGGATCTTAATAAGAGATGATCAAAAAAAACATTCCATAGAGGAAATAAAAAACAACATACCACGTGTTAAAAGTACAGTAGTAAGTATATTGGGAACAATTTAAATGGAAATAGAAAATGAAACAAGTTTAGAAAATAGGGTAATCAAGAAAATCTTTTTTGGAGAGATCTAAAAAATACCACAAATGTGGAGGAAGAAATGAAATTTCATATCAAAACTCAGCCTATGTTATAGTTTTTCAACTCCAAATATCATTGGAATTTGGAAATCCAAATCCCTAACCAAAGGGATTTCAGAGACCATTAATAGAAATAATATCCATCATAACAAGAAAGGGAGTATTCTATCACTACTATTGAGGTGGAATCCAAGATTGATGTAGTGAATGGTTTTCTATTTATTCATTCAATAATATAAAAATAGTATTTTTGTTTTGGTTAAATTCATTATTTCATATCTTGTATGTTTAGTGGAACCATTCAAACACCACCTTAAAATATGGATATTGAGTTTTCTATGAGAAAAAATAATGGGTATATTATTTTATCTATAGTATATAACTCATCCCAAATCAATGTTTGTGTGTTGGACCTCCTATAAAATCTTGTCTCACAACATATGGTGGAGTTTTATTCTATATTGTTCATGGATTAACTATATTCATACAAAGCCAACATCAATTGTTTTGAGAGGGATATTACTCTTACCATCGTGAGGAATCTTTCAATTCTATACAAGTGTAATGTATAGGATGAATCTCTTTAAAAATAATAAACTCAATTGTAAATTTAATTACCTTTTGAGTATTAATATCTATAACAAATGGATGAGAAAAATTATATTAACATTCTTTAATACATTTCAATTTTTCAGAACTACATTTATGAATTCCATTATGAATTTCTCATTCTTCCTCATGACTAAGATAATGATTTCTAAATTGAACTCATACCTAGATCTATACCCATTTAAAAGACTTTTTATAGGATAGAAACCATTGAGTAAGAATAATAGAATCAGTATTTAAAAGAGAATCTAGATAAGGGTTTCATGTTTCAGAGTGCTTCACTGTGGGTTGTTCCATTACTATTCATCATGAAGAAAGACAAATCAATACTCCTATGATTTGATTATCATGAGATCAAAAATATCATGATAAAATAAGTGTCTACTTACATAGATATATGAATTGTTCAATCAACTACATGGGGATAAGTATTTCTTTATGGAGGGCCATCAGTTGGGATATCACTAATTCAAGTTAAATAAGGAAGATATTCACAAGGCTACCTTTAGAATGAGGTATGGAATTTATGAGTTCATAGAGATAACTTTTAGACTCACTAATTTCCCATAAATATTCATTTAATTAATTAATAGAGGATTAAGAGATTACCTCAACATATTTTTGGGAGTATTTATATAGGATATTTTCATATACTACAATATAAAGGAGGATCATGAAGAGAATTTTAAAACAGTTTTATAGACATTGATAATGGATAAAATATATGAAATATAAAAAAAAAAGTTTTTTATGGATTATTCATCATTATTGGTGCAAGATATGACTAGTAAAGGGATATTTATGGACCCTTCTAAGACCAATGAAATTGAGGAGTGGCCCAGACCAGCATCTGTAATAAATATTAGTAGTTTACTTAGTCAATATGGGTAATGATAATGTTTTTTAAAGGAGTTATCATTATTATAAAACCCGCTAACCAATTTTAATCATAAGGGATTAATTTTTTTTGGATCATTTAATTTTAATACTACTTCAAAGAGTTGAAAAAAATCCTTATCATAGCATCGGTACTTACAATAACAACAATTAGAGAAATACTGATGGTATATTGGGATGCATAAAAGAATGAATTATCCAATTTAATGATGAAAATTGTAAATTAATATCACATGGCTCAAGACAGATGAAAGTTCATGAGAAAAACTTTTCCCTTCCTGGTCTGGATTTGGCGACTATGATCTACACATTGAAAATATGGGGGCATTAACTCTATGGGAAAATGTTCGAGATATATAATTATCACAAGGTAATCAATAATATATATTAACATATTAGGAGATTAATATATTCTTGTGAATATGGTTATATATCATTAAGGATTATGAATTATCATCCCACTATTATCCTATTATGGAAAATAAAGTACTAGATTCTCTAAATAGAAAGGATCAAGTAATTTAATCCATGATGAGAATTGAGAAGGATCCAATATTACTTGACATAAAAGGGTGGAAATTGTAATAATAATAAATGTAATATCATAAATCCATTCCTAAATGTCTTCTCAACCATCCAATATGAATAATATAAAGGATGATTAAAGAAATGATCTGAAAATTCAAAAGAAGGTCGAATCTATCAGAAATGGGAAATCCTCATAGATGAAAATTGATGCAGAAGGAATCATGATATATGTTTCATGACTATGTGTACCATAAAATCTGACAATGAAGGGGTATATTTTTACTAATCCACATAACTCTACTTTCACCATCCACACAGGGATCACAAAGATGTATTGATATCTCTGAGATCACTATTTGTGGGACAGTATAAAGAATGATATTGTAAATTATACATTAAAGTTCCTAGTATGTCAGGAAGAGAAGTATAAATGGAAAATGTATAATCATATTATCAACAATTACCTATACCAATATAGAAATGGGAAATTCAGCATGGACTATTTCACTAGAAATCAAAATACATCAAGAAGAAATGATGTTATAAGGGTTGTTGTGGATTTTCTTACCAAGATAACTCAATTTATTGAAATTCAATATAACATAACACTGAATAAACATATATGTATAGATATTGGATAAGTTTTTGAGACTTCATGGTGTACCATTATTGATTTTATCAAATGGAGATATGAAATTAACCACCATGTTCTGTAAAAGTCCCCAACATGCTCTAAACTTTATGTTGAACATCAATATGTCTTATCACCATCAGACTGATGGAAAATATAATCTCACCAAGCATACACAAGAATTCATGTTGAGAGCACGATCAATGTACTTCTATGTAGGATGGGATTAGTATCTTCTAGTGGCCTAGTTCTCTTACAAAAATAGTTTTCACTCAAGATTATAAGTGGATCCATAAACTATATTTATGGGAAGTGATATAGAACACCTGCATGAAATTATTAGCTTGGTGAATATAATCTTCTTGGACTTTAAATGGTTTAGTAAATGGTTTAAAAGGTGTAGACTATTCAATACCACATCAGGACTGCCCAAAGTTGACAGAATATCTATGTAGACCATCATCGAAAAGACATAGAGTTTGAGGTTGGAGCCAATATATTCCCTTGAATAACTACATAGAAGATATTCATGGAATTTTGGAAGAAGGAAAAACGAAGTCCCAGGTACCTCGATCCCTTTGAGATTCTTAATCACATCATAGTAGTGTCATATAGATTATCACTTCCATAGACCACGTCTCAGGTACATGATGTATTCCATGTATCCCTCTAAAAAAAGTACATACTAAATACCTCATATGTATTTAATTTAGAGGTTGTATATATGGAAAATAATCTATCTTTTAAGAATCATTAGGTATATATCTTGGACAATAGATATAAATTTCTAAAAAACAAGACCACTCACCTGGTAAATTTATTATGGAGGAACCACAAATACAAAGAGGCGATATAGGATCCATAGGAAGTGATGAAGGAGAAGTACCATCACATGTATTCACCATAGTATGTAAAATCAATTTGAGGGAAAAATTTAATAAGAGGGATATTGTAGTACCCCAATATTTTTAGGAAATATTTCTCTTTATATAATTTTAATTCTTTGATATCATGTCTTTCTTGCAAAAATGAGTTTAAATGAACCATGATATAATATTAAAATATTATTATTTTAAATGAAAGATATAACCTAAAAATTTAAATTGTAGGTATGAATAGTAATAACCATATTATGAAATATATTTATTTATTATTGGGAAATAACCACAAAATTTTTAGTAAAGTCATTTTATTCTTCAAATATATATATTTTTTAGAAAAATTATATTTTTGGTTTCCATTAATAAATAATTATAATTATTTATGACACATCAATAAAATTTATTTGAAAAATAAAACTTAATTTTTTTAATAATTCATGTCAAGAAAATATTAGGATGAATTCTTGATAATTTCCTAGAAAATTATAAATTTTAATGAATAGTGAACAATATAGATTTACATTGAAAATGGTATTTTATTTTTCTTGTATTTAGAAAGTAATATTATATTATATTTAAAAATTTATTAGTTTCTATTAATTATAAATAATATAATTTTGTTCTTTTAAATTAATTTTACACACTAATTTAATATAAAAACATGTTATACTTAAAAGTTTCATTTTTCAAAAAAATAGTTTTTCATTCCATTTTTTCAGTTTAATATTTAATTAAATTCTACCACTTCTATGTTTTATATTTTGAAAAATTAATTCCATATTTGTAATAAAAAGGTCCCAACATAGTAAATAATCCCCTTTTATTGTGGGTCAATAAGAATAGTAACCTCTTTAAACATTGTTAGCATGGTAAAAGGTAAATCTAGTAATTAAGAGTAAAAATAATATGATAAGGACTATATAATTACAATAAATCTTTCCCCAATTATATTGGATGAGTTTTTCATGAAAATAATAATCCATGGGTTTAATTTAGGAAAGTTTTTACCCACTTGGTTGACATTAATTCCCTTATAAAATTTTATTTAATGAGAAGTGAAACTTGTCACAATATTATTTTTAATTAGAATAATATTTTTATAATATGGTCATTCAGAAGATATTTTTGAATATAAATTATCCTTTTAATGAAATTTTTTTTATATTCATCATGGTAATTTATTTATAATTTTTAGTAATGATATAATTACCTTAAATTCCAACATAACAATGATATAGTAACTATTAAACTGGTGGAAAAAATAAAATAAATTATATTAGATATATAAAAATAAATATATTTTGAGATATTTAAGGTGATAAAAGAATTATATAGGTGACCATGACATATCATGGAAATATTAAATTATTTTTTTCTAATTGGACTAATTTTTTTATTTTTATAGTTAAAATAAGGCATAGTATCAAATTTGACAATAATAATATTTCATAATTGTAATACTTTATTAAATTATTTAAAAATAATAAAAATAGTATATAATAAAATGGGGTTTTTATATGGTTGAGAAAATAATACCCTACAAAATAATGATCCATTTGAAATCATTTGGATTATGAATATTCTTTTTATATTATCATATTTTTAGATATTCCAAAACACCCCTCTCCTCCCCTTATAAATATCACCCCACACAATACCTTCTACACACACCTTTCAAGTCCTAAAGATTTACAAATATCTAAAAAACACTTTCTTTAATACTCTCCCCACATCCAAGTTCTTCTATTTTAATGAAAATTCCGAGTCCATGTCCCGTATGGTATCCCTCAAGGAGGTGATATTTTGGATGTTACTTTCCTCAACCACCTCTCTTAATTTCTTTTACTCGTATAACTCATTATCACCCCATTAATACATAAAATAATAAAAAATACAGTGTTATTTATATGCTATAATTTTATATTTCAAATTTCATGTTTTCTATCCTTCCCTTTTTCTCATCTTCACTTATTAAAAGAAAGGAAACCATTATCCCAATTATAACGATTAACCATCTCTGGGGATAAAATGTTTCTCTTTTTTATTACCGCTAAAACTTTCGGTCATAAAAATATTATTATGGGTCAATAAAATTTTAATAAGTATATTAAAACATATTCCATGTTCTAGATCTATTGTATAGATATAAAATTAAATAAAATGAAACTAGTTTGTGATGGTCGGAAAAACCGCCAAAATAAACGAAACATTTATCATAAACATTTTATCAAATAAAACATCCTTATATGTTGAATAAAAATTATATATGGAACCATGTAAAATTTTTAAATAACATTAATACCATATAATTTAACTTATTAAGTGTTTTTATCTTTTGAAAAGGACATTCATAATTACATACAAGTAAACTAACCAGGAAACCATGAAATGAACACTCCCAGAATGATAAAATTGAATCATATAACTCATCAAAATTGTTATAAATGAACTTAATAAAATTATAATAAATAAAATGAATATATAATTATTTCATAATTTAGAAATTAATGAATATAAATTGATTAAACATGTCATTAATTCCAAGTTTAGAATACATTCATACATAAGGTAAGGGATCTCTTCAAACCTCTATATTTCCTTTCAGATACATTCTCTTTTTGTATCACATTATTTCTTCAGTATTAAATTATAAATCTCCTAAATTGTGTTTATATGTTCCACACATATTTATATTTCTCAGTTAGTTTTTCTATGGTGGGTAAATACATATTTTAAATGGGTATCTTCTCAATTCCTCCCAATAAGCAATCTTGATTAATGTGAACATTTCAATTTCATGCCCATTTTCTCGTACACTCCATAGAAATTTTTAATCCACCCATATTTTTAAAAATCACTAATTTTATGAAAAAAATGATATTTAGTTGACTTTAAATTTTATGGATATTATTATGATCTTATCCCCTTTTTAAAATCTCAATTCTTTTTTTAAAATCGACACATAAGTGGCACATTTCTAAAGTTACTAATCCAATTTTTTAGTTTTTTCACTTCAATTGGACTTAATTATGCATGATATATTCTTATCATTCCTTTATTAATGTAAAATGATGATTTAAATCCATTATTTAATGGATACCATTGTTATATGCCCTTTGGTTATTCCTTATGACATGATTAAGATACCGATATTTGGATGGGTAACCCTTGTGTTTATTACTTATGTTTGATTCTTTATACACTATACTTATGCTTTAACATGTTATTATTGGTGAACCTAGACTGTACTCCATTACATTGGGTAATTTTTTAGTCTCATGATACATTTTTTATGGGATTTAGGAATAACCCTAATACATTATGGGACTCTATCAGCCATGAGATATTGTCTTGGTTGTTAGTCATAACTCATGTTTAGGTCATGTAATATGTAACTATAGATTTCTTATATTTCTATTATCACATGATTCCACGTTCTATATATATTATTACATATGTTTATAAATGATCCATTCATTTTTTGTTATTATGTAATGCTTTCTAACTCATGTTTTATTCTTCAATCTTGTCTTTATTCTCTTACATGGCCTTTTTTCTACTCCCTCTTGTCTAGGTGTTCCCCATGATAACCTATAATGTTTTGGAGAAAAAAGGGAGTTAGAAGATCATTATTGATATAAATAAAAATGTTTAATATATTATTTTCGTGTTTTTTATTTATGTACCTTGTCTTCCAATGACATTTGATTGTCCATTCATTGGTTTTTATTTAATGGATAATTATTCCAAAAAATTTGGAAATAATATATGTCAAAGGATTGTGTTGATATAAGACCTCCAAGATGGCGGTAGTCCGAGATTCCAAATCCCCAATACCACCTCCAACAGTCTCCGTATTTGTGAGAGGAATAGAGAAGGTATAATATAAAATAGAAGGACTTCGCCAAATTTACCTATATGCATTCACCTAACCATATTCGTGCAATAGTGTAGAGAAATAATAAATATATTGTAATGTATAGAATAAAACCATGAATTAAATAACCTCTTGGAAACACATCTGAGTACAATAGCATAAAAACAATGAATAAATGGGATAATAAAAATACCAACCATAAATGATGCCCCAATATGACAAATACTTGAATTAAGGATAACTATGAGAGACCACCTCTAGATCTCTATGTCCTGATGGACATACATAGTCTGTACACTAGGTGTCACTATTCTCGATTGATGTCAATGCCAAAGTATCTATCATCTGCAAAAGACACCGTACATTTCAGAAAATTCCATAAAGAGGTTATTATATACCATCCCAGTATGGTTCCCGTTGAAACCACAAAAGATGTGATAGAAAGATATAACAAAGTTAACTAAACCAATAAAAATATGGATGGAAACCTCATTATATATATATGATAAAAAATAAACCTAGATGAGTTTGATTGGGGATCTCTATCTCATAGCCCATCCCAGAACTATGAGTATGCCTATAGCTGTGACAATCCATCTTCAATACCTACATGTACACATTTCAATCTGAAAAACCCATATAGAGGATCCACACCTCTCTAATACTCCATATCCATATGGAAAAAAATCTATAATATATGACTCATTCCTTAGTATGAAAAGGGGCTACCACTCAAAAGATACAGGATCCACACCCTATGGAAATATAGGATAACACTCGGTAAATTGAGTTACTTCACCATAGACTATATGGGTGTACTAATTAGAAGGTATATTTATATAGTAATTTCACATTGGGTCTTCATGGGTTCTGCTCAGGGAGAGAGGGACCAAGACATTGTATAATTGGGGTTTTCACTCCGAAAGTAAGGACCCGTACCCTTGTTTATCATGGTGTACCACGTAGTAAATAGATGAACCCTACCATAGTTCGTCGTGGGGTACCACATGGTTGGTAGAGATTGATATGGGGGACCTATGCCCTGGTCTGAGGGGGGGGGGGGGGGGGTTCCACCACAGTATCTCTTAGATGATCATGCCCATATCACTTCGCTGATTGAGAATCAGTTAAGTAAGTGTCAGTCCTAGAACAAACCATAACATATACCATACTCCACAATTAATTCCCTCATCACGTTCAACACATAAAAACACTCCAGATAGGCTACTCATAAAAATATGAGTCCCTGGGAAAGATATTCGAGAGGAGGATATTCTTATGGGAACTACATGTCATGTATGGTTGTCTACATGGTGTACGACCACACCTCTATCCTGGACTTGTTCTGTTATAGACATGGAATTTCATGCCATGTCACAATAAATAACATGTATTGGAGGTAAAAAAAGTGTCTAAACCACCCAAGTCTTGCATGTTCTCTTCAGGACATGCACATGTACATCAGTCTGCCCCTTGTAGATGTTCATGTTCAGGTATCATATTTTAGTCTATGCTTGTGTACACATAGATTATACACTGAGTTTCTAGAACCAAGTCACTTGGAATGGGGTTTGGTCCCCATGGATTGTATTCCATTCCATATCTAAAACTGTATAAGTGGAAACTAGTTGGGGAATACAGGTAATATATGCCTATATTATAATAAATGTAGTCTTGTATTCCATAGAAATTATTGGGGGATTCAGGGAACACCTTCTCATTGCTTCCAAGGCTGTCCCCTCCTCTAAAAGTGTTGGGGGTTCTAGATCTAGTGAAATTCATGCCTGATCAGTCACTGGTGGCTAAATTACAGCCACCCAAACCCCATATATCACTACTCATCAGGACATATCTTTGGTGTTTCTAGTATGCATCTTCGATATGTGAACAATTACCTGAAATCCATTCCAATATTTAAATAAATATTCATCTAAATCACTGTTATCCAATCCACCATGAATTTGTGTTTTTGATCATTCTCAAACCCACATAACAATGTTGAACCACAAACGTATGGACCAGCTATAAAGAACATGAATTACAATGCTATAAAATGAAAAAGAAATAAGGTATCCCCATCATTGTCCAAGAGTTCATAGAAATTATTTCATAATTATGTAATCAATTAGTGTTATCAAGGAAAAACAATTACCCATTGATTTAAATAACTCAATTTATCTAATAGGATCATATGAAGGAGGGATAATAACATATCAAGAAAAAGATAAAACAATATAAAGGCTACTAGTTTTTATAAAAAGGAAGGAAACAAAAAAATTATGATTCCTACCTTAATAAGGATCGATCATTGGTGAAGAAGGGTTCACTTGAAAAAGAGAAGGCTCTCTATGTCTGTTGCCACTTGATCCACCTCAATTTAATTGAATATTGTTCTCATATATCGATATTCAAAGGAAGAAAATTCAATATATCATATCAAATCCTCCCAGGGTTATACAATTAACTCTAGGTATTTTTTTATAACTACATACAAATTAAGGAATTTTGGTCATCATAATTTTATGAAAAACATATTTATTTATATATTTTAATAAAACATACAACCAATGAATACCTCAACTGAACATATAGCGCCGACCAACCTTAGGCCACACCTAGGATAAACCTTGTATTCTTGATTAGACCATAATATCAAATTTTACATCTGAGGGTCTAAATATTAGTAAAACTTGAAACAGTAAAACAATATGTATACATACATTAAAATATATAAATATTTCTAATAAATTAAACTATGGTCTAAGATTTTCTATATCTTTTGTGTTACTATCATGAGGAATTGTATTCAATAATGTTCAATCAAGATCTATGGGTCTTCCACAAGATACAGATTAGACTCTAATTGAAATTGAACATCAAGATGAAATCCAGTACAGCCTATCATCCCCAAATAGTTTTTCAATATAAAAGGACCATTCATACACTTGAATTCATTATTTAATCATTACTGTTTGATTTCAAAAAAAAGTTTGGGGTTTAAATATTTTAGTGGATGAGTTCTCATATAAAAATACTTTTTAGTAAATCATCAATATGGCTCCACATGAATCCCCATAATATAATCCATTAAAAACTCTAACATGATGGGTTAATTTGGTAAAAAGATGCTTTTGGGACCTGAATCTTCATTGGAAATTAAAGATAGGGTCCAAGTTAATCAATATATTATTAAATTTTTATAAATTTGATAGAATATTGTTGTCTATAATAACTAAAGAGTGATGGGGTTCGATTTTTGGGATAAAATAACCTTTTGAATGCCATTTTATGAGGATATAATTGAAGAAAATATATTCCATGGGTGTATTGGTCCCTAATATATTTTTGAATTTAAAAGAGTTATCAATTATTATTTTAAATTTCCACTAAACCTATCTAGTGTATAATTTTTTTTCGAGTATCTTCTTGATGAGGTGCATAAAAAATCCCTTACATGAACAGAATTGAAATTTGGTTCAATTGGAGTGTGATATCTCTTATGTGGACAAATTGATTTGATGGTCTTGAATCATAATTATAATTTTTTATGAAATTATATATTTCACATTTTCAGGGTGCTGTAGAAAAACATTAATTATGAACAAGTGAAGGGGAACCCTAAGGATATAATGAAACCAATGTACACTCATGTGTTCTTATCTAATAGACTGAAATATAATTTCAAGGATAAAATATCTAAATTAAGAGTAATTTATAGACCAAAATTTTTTAATATAAAAATTTATATACGTATTATACTTAGAAGGATTCTTCATCCATCTAAATCCATGAAAATGAGTCAATAGTATTCTATAAATATATAACATACCCCATGTATCAAAATGAATAATATTTTAATTCATAATTATATAAAATTAGTAATAATATATAAATACATTCCACAAAATTAATATATGTATAATGGGGAAACAGAGTTAATTAAATAAAATGACTACAAGAAGTAAATATGATGGTTTAGGGTATTCTTAATATACCATATTTTAAAATATCATTGTAATAATAAAAGAAATTATAAATATTGTAGAAGTTTTTTCAAAGAAATATTGATAACCATCAAAGAAAACCAAGTGAAGTAAATTTTAAGGATTTAAGGGGAACAAATAGACTTTAAAGAGCCAATGTGACCTTTTAAATTGGTTAAGTAGTTGTTGGAAATAGGATGATTACAATATTAACCTCACCATGGGAATATTATGATGACCTCTATGGGTTACTATTTTAAAAACTATATAATTAAATCAATATTAATGATATAATTTAAAAATAATATATATTTATATTTATATAAATGAATATAAGGTTTTAATCCTTTTAATTCAATGAAATTAAAAGAATAATATAATTATTCATATGTGTTTCATATTTTCTTGATAGACACTATTATTTATATAATCAATATAAAAATTTAATTTATATTATATAGTATACTATATTAATAAAATATTTTTGAAATTTTGAAATTATTATACAGAAATTGAGAAAATATAATATTTTATAAATTTTATGAAATAGTTAAATTTTAAAATGAATAGTAAAATTTAAAATATAATATATAAAATAATATTTCCTAAACATAAAAATACTATTTATATTTTAAATTATTTATTTTAAAATTTTATATTCTAATTATATAACCTATAATGTAATTTCCAAATGCTAAAATAGTATTTTGAAAATGTTAGTAAATGTATCATATAATAAAGATGGAAAATTTAACATATTATGAATTTAAAATCTTTATTTTCACATATTGAAAATTCTATATTTATAAAATAAGTTCAATGTTTATAATTCGGATATCACAATTATTATATGGTGAATTTAAGGTATTTTTTCCAATAAAAACAAATAAATGGGTAAAAAATGAAATAATTATGATCTATAGATTACACCATTGTACACTAACATCATGTATGATGACATTAATAATTAGGTTATTCCATTGAGAATAGAAAACAACTCATACCCACAAATAAGACTGCTATTTCAAGTCGTGTTAATAAAATAATTTTATATCCACTATTTAATAACCAAAATACTCATCCAGATTACCTATAAATACCCCCTATCACACACATTTGAAATTAACATCCAAAAAATCTATAAATACCTAAATTATATTCATATTAATTCCACTAATCCTTCTAACCTTCTTGATTATATTATTTTCTCACCAAATCTCTTGTATTTGTGGTGTTAGGCCCTTAATATCTCATGTAACTTACTTTTTCAGTTTCTATTCTTTTATAACTGTATAATCTGTCCATCCTCAAAAAATTATTCAATATATAAATATATTATAGAATCTTGTAATACATTTCAGAAAAAATATTAACCATAAATAGTATTTTACATCATTTTTATCTCTTCTATTGTCATCTCATTTACATGGATTGTTTTAATTACAACATAGAAGATTTATTTTCTTTACATACCACTAATTTCATAGATGGTTAGTTTAAAATAGATAATACGTATATATATATATATAATAAAATCTATTCCTAAAAATATGGATATTAGAAAAATTATGGGAAAATAATAAGGTTTGATACAACAATATCCAAGCACATTGGAATGCTTTGAATAAAAATTTCCTCAGGAATCATATCAATAATTAAATGTTAATAAAAATCGATAATGGATACAAATTATGAAAAAAATTAAATTAATATAAAAATATTTCTATAGTAATTTTTAAAAAAATGAAAATTGGTTATACAAGAGGTTCAAGCACACCGAACCAAAATGTGGCTAGGTGTATGGGGTTATCTCTGGTTTCTTTTTTCATGTATTTGAGATGTTTTTCTATCTTTTTTATCTTCATTCAATGGATTTATATGTATTGTTAATTTAAATTCATAGATCATTTAATTTTTTATTCATTTTATACTGATTTATTTACCACTTATATCTCTAAAGTGTTATTCTTCCTCTTGTTTTATAAAAAAATTTAAGATATTCCTACAAAATTTTTTCTTAAGTCATATTTAGTACCTTTTTAATTAATATTTTCTATCATCTTTATTTAAATTTTATATGTGTTTTCATTTTCTATTATTTTTTATTTGTTTGATTTTGTTTATTTTAAATTTTTATTGAAATTTTATTCTATATCCTCATCATTTGTTGATGTATGTTATGTGATATGAGAATCTTATAAAACATAATTAACATTCAAAATTAGTTATCCATGTTATGATTAAAAATTCATTTATGATCCATGTATTCATTATATTATATACAGAATATATGATTTTGAGTGTATTTTGATGTGAAAGATTGGTCCTTAATTATATATCTTTTATATTTATTGGGTAAATCATTTTATATCATGATATATTATATACGTGGCATGACCAGAGACCCTTCATAAATATATTCTGTAGTCTTGGAAGTAAGTTACAAATTATGTATATTATGTTTCATTATTATACAAGTTCCAAATTTTATGATACTTTTCTATGATTTTCATATTATAATGATATACTCCCATGATTTTGTTGGTATAATGACCATTATGATCATTTATATACAATTATTGATTTACGTTTCCATTTATTTCTCAATATCTATATGCTTGATTGGATTTTTACATCAACATGACTTAGATGTATGTCATTAAGAGATCATATGTGTGGAGAATTAATTTTATCGATTTATATGAGGTCTATAATGAAGGATTAAAATACATTTCATAATCTAATTAATATTAATATTTTAATATGATCTAATTTTCATAAGACAATAAACAAATTAATTTTTCTTAAAAATGTATAATTTAGGTATCCTGTTTATAGGACACTATAGTAAGGAGGATGTAATTATTTATATTTTTATAGATATTAACAAATTATTTATAATAATTTGTCCACATAAATTTTTTATTCTTACTATTTTTCATAATTATGATTCTTAGAGGAATAAATGGATTTAATGGTTTCAATTATAATGTGAGAAATGTAATAACTATATATTTTAATATTTTAATAAACTAAGGATCCTAGATAAAATATAAATTCCACATAAAAAAGATCTTCTATATTAATGTTATCAATATAGTGCAATTCAGGTTATTTATTTAATTTATGGGTGATGTATGAATTTTATTAATTTTCACTCTCCTAAGAGGGCCCACTATCTTTAAATACAAGTTATCTATACAAATATTATTATTTGAATAATTTATAGTGTCTGGGGATTTTCTAGAGTACCAATTAGAGTGAACAATATTTATTGTATGAATAATGAACACACTAAATTCATTTTTATTTTATGAATTTTAAAATTATTTGAATATTGGATTATAAAATTAAAAATTTATTTTATATATATATATATATATAATTATTTATTTAATTTAATTTGTTAAAAAATGGGGATAATTAGGCTCCCAAAAGGGACTCCCTCTCTCTCGATCATCATTGGTATGACTAAATATGGGTCAAATCAACATATATAATTATTTCCCAAAAATCATGTATTTTTCATAGGTAGGAAACCAACATCACATAGAACTATGAGAAACATAAAGAGGAAGAAAAAATAATTAAAAAATTTAAAAGTGACCAATATTTATTTTTCAATAGAAAAAATGGGTGAGGATTTATCAAACAACATATCAAAACCAAGATTCATGCCCAACAATGGACCAGTATCTGTTATCCTTCATGAGATCCGTTATTAGGGGGAGCTAGATTTCCTCTGTTGTTATAGATCCTTTTGAGAGATACAAACAAAAACTAAGTTGTTTGAGATAGACCAAATAATTTTTTATGTGGGAAATACATGACAACCAAATTATACAATAAATGTTTTGTTGAATCAAATATACTAGAGATGAAATTAAATAGCCACTTTTCAACCCATGATTGACCTAAATGTGCCAAATGTTATCAATATTTTTTGGTGATCCCTATTTTTTAATAAATATGAAATAATAAATCATGGTAAGTAATCTACATGAGGTACCATTCCATGGATCAATGTCTAAACAATCATTCCCTCGTACATTATAGAATATCATTTCCATCATGAAAAATGATAGTGCTTTAATTTCATGTAATTTGTGAGATACCCTGATTTGGAATGAATTACTATAAATTGTTTTTCTACATGGAAACCCATAAGTGTCTGTTAGTACCTAATTTATTTATGCATATATGAAAAGTATTATAACCCATCCCCAAACTCCAATTTTTCCTATTATTTCTCATAAATCCTCCAGGAACCCTTTCACTTGTTATTTGGAGCTTTGAAAATGATGTTTTTGTTGAAATGTTATTTATATGTGGGTGGGACTATAATCACCATGAACAACTTAAATGGAATTGGAAATAACTATGAGTAATGCTTAGAGAGTGTAATACCCTAAGATCTAATGGTATGTCTATTTTTAAATTTAATGTCGTTGACAACAAAGTTGTCACACAACATCATGCATAAATGATCAATGATATATAGTTAAATATCAATATTTTAAAATAATTGTTATAGCCTAGATTTTATATTGGAATGAATGAATAGTATTGGTGAAATTGTGAAATTTTTATATTTTATATTTAATAAAATGTTTTTATAGTTATATTAATGGTTTTATAGGCATAAGATAATATTCAATCCAATTTTACGCATTAAAAGGCTATATTTTTCAAAAAGAAATTTTACCGCCTTTTAATGGTGCATTTTTTTAAAACTAAATTTTGAAACATATATATTTTATTGTAAAAACTAAAATTAATTTTTGAAATCAATATTTCAAAAATATATTTGGGTGAAATTTTGATATTTTTCTATAAATATTTAATTACCAATGAATAGTGAAAAATACTAATTTTTATAAAACTGTCAATTTGGTTGTATTAAAAGTATATTAAATATTTAAATAGTAACCATGTCAAAAAAAGTGTAAATAATATTTAGTAATATTATAAATGGAAATATGATATAATTATATCAGATTAAAAGTAAATAAATGTTTTTAAATTATTAATTAACGGTTGATATTTTTTATTAAACATAAATATTTATTTCCAATTCAGTAATTAATATAATGTTATAAAAGAAAATTTATTTTCATATAATCTATTCATAAATTAATATTTTCTTTTCTTATTATTAAAAGATAATTTTATGGGTGCTTAATTATTTTTTCAAGGTGTTATAAAATCATTTACAATTTTAAAAACAATATATTGCACATAAATGTTGATTTTAATTAGATATTAAATTTATCATATTTGGAAAATTATTTTCGTAAAATATATTTAATTTTTTAATTCTATATGTCAAAAAATGTTTTTGATGAATTTTTTATATTTTTTAGAAATAGAAGAATTTATTGTAAATACTAAAATATGATAACTTTCAAAATAAATTCATTATAAGATATATAAAATATTACTTGAATGATGGCTGTCGGAAGAATCCTAATCTCGAAATATCATTAATTATTTTAATATATTTAGTAATAATTATAAAACTATTCATAGTCTTGATCCAAAATAATAAATAAAATGAATAATATTTTCAGAAAACCCTCTCCTCCACTATAAATACCACCCCTCTTCATCACACCTTAAAAAAAATTATCCTTTTCAAATTTATGTCCAATATTTTTTCCAATACCCTACCCCGTGTGTAGGATCTCTTGGTGTCATAAAAATTCCTATGATTTTCCATGATGGGGTTATTTAGTAGGCGAAAATGGATAGGTAAAAACCTCTTTTTTTTTCTTTTTTTTTCTTTTCAACTACTTTTCATATGTTATTCTCTCTAAAGCTCCCCTAAGAAATTTTTTAGGACATGTCCAGTACCATAAATATTAAAAAAATGTATTTTTCTAATGGAATAATCCATTATTTAGCCCCTTCTCTAATCCCTTTCATTCTAAAAATGAAATCGTTTTCTGTGATATGTTGTCTCACTGCCTTCAAAGATGAAAAGTTTTATTTTTCCTCACCATCTTCAAGGTTGATCATAAACACAATTTCTTGGTTTTAATATAGTGAAAATATATATTACAACCTTTTTTATTTTATGGATGTAACATATTAACATAAAACTAAATGATAAAAAAATGACTTTGTTGTGATCTAAAACCTCTTAAATTAATCAAAGCAAATATCATAAACATGTTATTCAATGATTCATTCTCATATTGCAGAAAACCCAATAAATGAATCCAATTAAACATCTAGATTTTCATTTATAACCTATAATTCCAATTAAGTTAAATTATAACTATTTTATATAAACACCATTGCTTATAAACAAATGAACTGATCATGAAAATCAAGAAAATGAATGCTCCCAAACAATGAAATTAAATTTTATAACTCATCAATGAGGACATAAATGAAGTTGATAAAATCATATAAAATAAAATACATGTATTAAAGTATATTAATTAATTAATTAATATATTTAATTTAATTATCCAGGACATTATGGTCAAGTGAAGAACGCAATCAGACATAAGGTATGGGATTCTACACAAACCATCATTTCTCCTCCAGGTTATTCCCTCACTACATTTACCCCATTGTAATTATTATTAATTTTTTCTTATTTATTAAATATTATATGTATATGTTTAAACTCAAATATATATATATATATCTATTCATGTTTTTTTATTTGAATTTACATTTCTCACAATGATTCATTATAAATTCGTCCTGGCAGGAAAACATAATTAAAGGGAACATCCAAATTTCACAAAAAATTTCAATTACCATCCATTATGTATTTTATGACTTCATTATATCTCTAAATTCACTAATTTTCTCTTGAAAAAAATTATTTTTTTTATTTTTGGTTTTACACAAAAAATTATGACAAATAAAAAAGATTTTTTTGAAATGAATCTTCTTTGTAAAATTAATGATGCATTTATCCCAATAATTTATCTTTGGTTTTATTAGAGTATTTTCATTTATTTCAACTCCTATGTTGAATTACATTTCATTATTAATATTTAACACTTATATTTATCATCTACCTAATTTATTTAAATGGTTTATGATCAGTTTGACTTTGAATGTTCTATCTTAATAGCATTCACCATACTACTCAAAATGCTTAGTTCTTATTTTTACAAATTAGGGAAATTTGTATTCATTTCATATATATATATTTCTATATTTAATAGAAATAATAGGAGGAATATATTATAAATAGTAATTGATGGTTGGGAAACTCTATATTACCTTGATTAATCGATATGTCGCATTAGAAATACTATATAGGTTTTTACCCATTATGTATAGTTTCAAGGCTGAGGCCTTAACTATATGTTTAAAATTTATGGCATTATAAATTCCATAGTTCTGAAACTAATAATTTATATTCCATGTGATTATTCTTCTAGATTAATATCCATGGTTATGTTGTATTATGTATTTATTTAATTATCTTTTATTCCTTCCATTTAATGCTCGAGATTAGGTTTTAATGAAATGTGTTTTTAGTTATTCACCCTGATTTATTACTTCTATTTATGATATCTTCCTCTATATTAATTACCCTTAATTGCCATCTTATATCACCCTTTTCTTAGGGTTTCTCCCTAGTATTCAAATATATTTATTATGAATAACTTGTAGGAATAATCAATGAGTTTCTGGTAGTTTCCAATAGAGTTTCTATCTTATTTTTCCTCTCATGTTGTAAAGTAATGTTTATGTAAGTAATATGGTTTCCAAAATAGCTATACTGATAAATACGTTGGGATTTATGTCTTGTATCAATGCCAATGTAATAAATTAAGGCATCGTACTAGGGATAATTTTTTTGGGGTCCTTAGAGTTAGTATCAAAAAAATGTTTAGTAGAATCCTTGGAAACAAGATTTTTAAAACATAGTTTAAAGAACATATCCCTATGATATATATTAAGGATAAGAATAGGAGATAATCCTAAAAATTTAGTAAGTTATATAATTTTGGATCATACTAGAAAAATATCCATATAAGGATACTAAAAGTGGACATAGTTCTAGCATTGATGTACCTAGGGGTAAGAAATCTCAAAAATGTGTCTTGAGGCTGACTTAGGGAAACCTGATATATGATAATGGGCCTTACTATGATACTGTTTTGACACTCATAGAGGATATGCTTTGGGTAATTCACTTTTTATTTACAAACCGTTTTAATGATTTAATAGTAATTATTTCCCTAAAGACACCATGTTTATGATTATGATATTAGATACTTATAAAATATTAAATTTATGTAATGTATTTCCATAGATTTGTGATTATACAATATGGTTCACCATGTTATAACCTAACATGGTGTATTAAATTGTTTAAAAATGAATCCTAGAGAATGGAATGGGAACATCATCAATGAACATAATCTAAAATGTATGTATGATCAGTTCATTGGTGGGTTTAATATAGTATTTCAAAGGGAAGGAATCTCAAAAAAGTTATCATCCAATTTGGATATATTATCATGTAATAACCATATTTATAACAATATTTCTTATATATTATGTATTTGGAAGGAGTCAAAAGAGTATGAGTAAAATTGTTAAAAATGGAGATAAAGTGAAGAAGTGGAATATGTATTTTCCCATATGTGAAAATTGGAGAAAGAATGACATTGGTATATGATTAAGAGTTAATGGAGTTATTTCAAGTGTGGGGAAAATGGAAACCCTACGCATGATTACAAAATAAGGAAACAACATTCCAATATTCAGTACATCAACTATAAGTATATGGGGAACTACAAAAATGAATGTCCCAAGTGTTAAGGGAATATAGCTAAGAAGAAGCAAAGTGGTCATTGTACTACCTCATATGAAGACAAATGATTAATATACGTATTTTTTTATTCATGAATTATTTTATTTAAGTATTCATGAAATATATAAGGGTTGTACTATTATACTTATTCTTTAAAATATTGGATGTATGAGAATAATTGAACCATTAATCATGAGAAGTGATTATGTTACAGGTATATCTATTTGAAAACCCCAAACATTTGAAAGATAACCCTACATCTGGGCTTCTTGTTTCATATAATAATAAATAGATGTTTAATGAAAATTATTTGGTGACCATGAATGTCGTTAGTGATATATTGGTTTATGTCATGCTGGAATTATTATATGTTTGGATTTTAAGACAACCTGAGATTTTACACCTGGAAGAATGAATATTTTCATAAAGGATTAACGTGAATTAAGGTATTCACATGTTTAATATGATACTAGAAGAGATACATTATTAATTGAGTCATATGATAGGTTGATTTTGAAAATTTAGTGACCTTCTATAAAAAGTTGTTCTTTGATTTAGGAATGAGATATTTTGAATAAGTCTTATATTTAACAACATCCAGAATAATCTATGGATATTATTAGTTAAGAATACAGTATTATTTATCATATTGGATAACTTGTGTTAACCTTTTTTGTTTTAGTAATCATTTAAAGGCTTAAGGACTTACTCTAGGATCATATCATTAAACAAAAGTGCCTTAGGTATGAAAAAATCAAATTTAATAGCCACCTTTTGGTTTAAGAAATGAAGTAGATATAAATTGAATCATAACCAAAGGCTCAGATTATGACATCAAAAGGAATAAAGTAAGTTAATTTTTTCAAGTGAGTCATTGGATAGTAAAAGAAACCCTCAACTGTAGTAAATGGATTTTAGAGAAAAAACATCATCTGTTTAATTTTCTTTCTATGGAATCAATGGTCTTTTAACTGATCATAAATTTATTATTTTAGGAAAGTAGAAATTCTAAAAACAATTTATTCTATCACTCTCCATCAGAATATGATAGATAGATTTACCTTAAATCAAAATTTCATCATGAATGTTATCATATTAGAATTCATAGTTTTATTACCTTCTCTTTTCCCTTTCACTATTATTAATAGGTAGTTTTATTAACCGTTTTTTCGATGTAGGTTTCCCAAAAAAATCATAGAAGTAACTACCTTTGGTTTTATAAATAAATTTTTAAATTGTGAGGTCAAAATTTATTTTAGGTGGGGAGAATGTAACACCATAAAATCTTGTCGTATTCCAGTTTTTAAATTTCATTTGTTCGACCACATAAGATTCACACAACACCAAGCTTCAAAGAACAATGATATACAATTAAATATAATTATTTTAAAATTAATATTATATCCAAGACATTAAATTAGTGGGTACAAATTGATTTGAACAAATTATAAAATTTATATATTATATATAATCAAATTCATTGACATTCATCCAAATGATTTTATAGGCATAGGATAATACGGAGTCCAATTTTATGAATTTTATTTTTTCAAAGGATGTTTTACCACGTTTTAGTGGTGCAATTGTTCTAAAACCAAATTTTCACACTTTTATAAATTCTATTGAACAAAATAAACTTCAATTTTAAAATATAAATTTTCAAAATATATTCATGTTAATTATTTTAATTTCTCTGAAAATGATTATTTTCCAACGAATTATGAAAATTAACGATTTTTATAAATTGTCAATTTCATTATTTTTTTATATATTTATGATTTGAATAGTAAACCCTACCATTAATGTATAAATAACAATTAGGCATCTTATAAATGTTAATAATATATCATTATATCATTGTATAAGTCAATAAAGTTTTTAGAAATTATAAATCAATTGTTTAGATTTTTTATAAAACATTCATGTTTATTTTAAATTTCTTAATTAATATAATGTCCTAAAATATAATTTATATTAATAAAATGTATTCATACATTAATATTATCTTTTATTATGATTAAAATATAAATTAATTAGACCTTAATTAATTTTTCATGGTGTTATAAAATCTTTTGTAATTTTAAACATAGTATTTGCCCATTAAAAAATGATTTTAATTAAAAGTTAAAATTTTCATATTTATAAATTTATATTCATAAAATGATGATCATTTTTAAATTATTTATGGAATAATATGTTTTAGATTAATTTTTTGAATTTTTGAGAAATATTTGAATTTTTAGTGAATCCAAAAATATTCTAATATACGTTAAAACTAAATTATAAGTTAGAGACAAATTACATGAGTACTGGATTATTAAAGAAAAATGATATTATACTATAAATAAATATTTTAATACATTTTGATATAATTTTTAAACAATTCATTTTCTTAATCCCAAATAATAAAAAATCATAAAACACCAGACTCCTCCAATATAAATACCACCCCTTCACCTCACACATTTAGGAATTTGGGACTTAACAAATTTATTCCCCACAATCATATTAATCCCCTCCCCAATTTCTAATATATCTTGGTCTCATAAAAAGACAAAAACCATTTTACTAAGGAGGATGTAAAGGATGATAAATTCAAGAGGTAAAAACCTTTTTCTTTTATTTTCTTTTCAAGTTCTTTTCCATTATTATTCTCTCAACACTTACCCTTATAAAAATAGATTAAAAACTAAATTAATATAAATATACTGAAAATTAATTATGGTACTAGAATAATATATCATCAATCCCCTTATCTTATCAATTTTATTCTAAAAATGAAAACGCTGTCCATGAGGTGTTGTTTTCTCACCTTGAAAGATGACAAGTTTTCATTTCACATCACCATCTTCAAGGATTTCCCAAAAAATTAGATCAAAAAGACATTAAATTATATATTTAAACAATTATTATGTTATGTAAGTAAAAAATTTATATAATACTAAATGATAAAACAAATTGAGTTCATTGTGATCTAAAACTGCTTAAATTAATCTAAACGAATAGCACTAACATGTTATCTAATGTCTCCTCAATATGCCGAGGAAAAAATATACAAACCAAATTAAACTTTTGTATTTTCATTAACAATATATAATTCCAATTATATAGAATTATACCCATTTTACATAAACTCCATTACATATAAACTAGTGAACCAATCAGGAAAACCAAGAAAACGAATGTTCCTGGATGGTGAAATTAAACTCTATAACTCATCCATAAGACCATAAATGAACATAATAAAGTTATATTTAATTAAATACATGTTTATAAGGTTATTTATTAATTTATTTATTTATTTAATTTGGTTATACAGTAATTATGTTCATGTATATAACACATTTGGACATAAGGTAAGGGATTCTACCCAAACCATCATTTTTCAGTCGATATATTATTTCACTACATTTAACCCAATTTAATCAATATTTTTTTTAATAATTATATATTATATTTATATATTCTAGAAATATATATCTATATCATTTCAAGTTTATGTTATGGGTATTTACATGTTTTAAAATGATTATTTCTCAATTCATCTTAATAAGCAAACCTGATTAAAGGGAAAATCATGATTTATAACCCATTTTCATGTACCATCCTTAATATTTTTTAAGACTCCTTAATTTGTATTAATTTATTAATTTTCTCATTCAAAAATCAATTTCTTCAAATGGGGTATTATACAAACAATTATGACAAATACAAAGGATTTTTTAAAAAGAACCCTTCTTTGCAAAGTAAATAGGGGGTATTTATCACAATAATTTCTTGATAAATTTTAGAGTATTTTAATTACTTCAAAAAATATATTGATTTTAATTATTAATTTAGATTTTTCTTGTATTTTTATCAAATTATATATTTTATTAAATAATTTATGATTAGTTTTACTATGGTTGTGTTATCTTGATACCATTAACATTACTACTCAGAATGGTTGTTGATTATTTTTACATATTAGGGATAAATATTTTCATTTCATATATATATTTTGTTTATGTTTAATCCCATTCATATTAGTAATTAATTGGACTTAATAAGTGATGTGTGGGGGCCACTATACCCTCTTAATGAATTGGTAGGACTTATGAAGAAAACTAGACTGGGTTTTTTCCCATATATATGGTGTCCTAGTTAAGGCCTTGGAGGTATGTTAATGATCATAAACATTATGAATTACCTTATTATAAAACTAGTAATTGATAGTGGATTTTTTTTATACATGTATAATATCTATGGTTATGGTTTCTTATAGAATTATTTAATAATAATATATTCCATCCATTTCATGATCATGATTATACTTTAATGATATGTGTTTTTAGTTATTTACTGTGCCTTATTATTTATGTTTATGATAGCTTAAACTATTTTGATTACCCTTATTGAGCATCACAGCTCACCCCTTCCATATGATATATTTTCCCCTAGAATTAAATAATATATATTATAAATGACATACTGGAATAATCCTGTAGTTTATGGGTGTTTCTAATAAAGTTTTAATGGTTTTTCCTTTCATTTTATATTGTAAAGTTCATGAATGAAATATAGATTCCAAAACTGCTATACTAGTTGATCTATTGGGATTTTTGTCATATATGAATTCTGATGTAATAATTTAAACCACCAGCTCCCGGCTACTTGAGTTAGGGTCTTTACCGATATTCCCACTTTATGTTATAAAATCACTATATTTCATGGATCTCTATACATTGGATGATTTGGGGGATAATTTATGGATAGATTATTTTCTTATTATTAACCTGAAAACATAGTATCACGTGATCCTAAATATAATGACATGTTTTTATTTCTCTCATGGTTTATGATGAATGTAGTATTATATAATTATCAATAGTGATATTATATGGTTTAGTAACATGATGGGGCATGATCCTTTATTTTATTATTAATTAAGAACCCATGTATAATGGTCTAATTGTAAATCACATTTCTATATTTATTTTAAACTTCAATGAACATTATATTTGGTGTGTTTTGATGTAATAAAATTTGTGTATGTATCCTAGAATAAAATAAAATGTTGATTTTTCATACATAATGTTATCACATTTAGTTGACCAATGGTTTTTTTAGTGGTGTGTTTGTAGTAGATAAATAAGTTTTAATAAAAGTATTATTACCTGTGAATGGGATTAAAATGAGGTGTTTTCTATTACAAGGAAATTCTTATAGTACAATTTTATACTCACTCTGATATAGGAACTTGTATTCAATTATACTCATAATTTTGCAATAAATTTATTCCGTACATAATATAGTAGTGTTATTATTGTGGTAGGATATTCAAATTTGAATTTTTTATGTACATTTGGTTGTAGTTCTCTAGTGAAGGATGATCATAACCAATTGTTTAGATTTTTTACTCTATATTTTCTTGTGGAATAATTATTATATTATATATAATTATTTAATTGATAGTATTATTAGGTTTCATGATGGTTATAGATGATATTATAGGGTGTGAAAAGAACATGTGTAATTAAAAATTATAATGACTTATGTGGTCAAAATAGACTATAAAAATTTTCATCAGCCAAAATTTCAGAATTGGGTGATTAAAGTGTCAATAATATAATAAATAACAAGATTGTACGAAGAGGTTTTATAGTATTTCATATAAAATAGTCTCATATTTCATATTCAAACCCTCAACCTAATAGTATATATATTCAATATATCTAACTATATATAAGACTAATAGCTCAATATGACACAATATTTTATAATAGGTGAATATTGAACCTATAATTTCACAAAGGATCACCCTTTCCCAAATATCCCTTTAGAAGAGGCTGCACACCCATACTTTCCTTTTACTAGGATAGATTCAAAAACTGAGTTTGTTCTTTTTTGTTAGGAAAGCATTGCCAGAAATGTACTTTCTAATGATGTTAAAACCATAGGGTTAGTTTCTGATTATAATAGGATTTTAAACATTTCAATACAAACCGATTATATTATAATTAAATAATAAAATTATTAAACTAATGAATTAGGTTGGGGAATGTGATGGTGATCCTCGTACATTTAATATATATATTTTTATGGTGAAGAATTTGAAAACTAGAAGATAATATCATATCAATAATAGAAAAAATGATGCAACTTCAAAAAAATTTCAATCAATAAATTTTCTATACACAAAATTCAATTGATGCAACCACATTTTAAATAACAATAACTAATAGATATTTTATTTTGAATACTACCTGTGGTCCTTCTTTCTTAATTGACCAATGAAAACTTCCCATGTACTCCCATAAATCACTAAAGAGTCTATAATTTTAGAAATTTTTAATATTTATACATATAGAAGGTAAATATTACATCATTTTAAATGTTTTATATCATTTGATAAAGATAATCATGTTTTCTCTCATCAAAGTATCATTCAAAATTAATGCAGTTTCACGTTAGATCATTACAGTATGTTAATCTCCAATTTATGTTCATTCTCTTGCATTACAAAGAGTTTGTGCTATATTTAATCCCATAACCTTACTTTATTGTGATTTCGGTTCATCATTTGGTCTCAAGATCGTTTCCATAACAACATGTTATCTAGGTCTATATTCTTCACCTATATATCATATTACATTCCATTCTAATTGATCTTACACTGACATAGAGTCATTATTCTCTCATTAATGTACTCTAACATTGATAATTAAAATTATATTTTCTTCTAAAACTATCAGAACATATAGTGAACAATGTTTTGAACCAGATATAGTCTCACAGTCATTATCCATATTATTATTTACATTTTAAAAAAAACTTTTAATTCTAAAACATCTTCATTAAAATATTCCATTGGGTACGAAAATGACTTTAGAATTACTAGAAAATAAAAACAATTGATAGAACTGTCATTAAAATAATTTAAATTTAAATGAATGAGAAATACGATGTTGGGATGATTTTTACATGATAAGAATTTTTTTAGCATTTTTATTCTCTCTATTAATTATTGGATATAATGTATTAATAATTATTGTCCCAATACTATATTGGTTTAGTGTAACATAATTTCGAAAATCCATTACAACTAGATATCAAAAAAATTAGTCCAACCATTGAACATATAAATAATATATTCAACTTCAAGACCAGTTGACATATATTTATAAAATTCTCTAGTATCACCAACATATCATATAAAACCATAATATAGAATATTTAACACTTATTATCATCTAAAAAAATAACAAAAACACAATATAAAATATGTATAAATGTTGTGGTGACATCAGATAAAATATTAAATATATGAATGACTAAGTCATCCTTCCTCATAATTGAAGTAAATATAGATACACAATCCAAATTTACATCACCATAATAATTGTACAGTTTTGATCTATATATATCAAAATATAGGCAAAATACAGTATCAAAATTAATGTAGAAATATATAAACTTAATGTTATGTTTGATCAATTGATCCTACATTGGGGATATAACATTGAATTACTATAATTAGTAAATTATGGGTGATAAATTGACATTATTTTGTAAAATATATGTAATATAGGAAATTTAATAAAACATGTTTAAATAATGTTATAATGTTAAAAATGAAATATTTAGATAATGGAATCCTCTTGTAAATAACATAACAACTGAAAAGAAATATAAAAATGATTTATCAAGAAAAATCCTGAAATGTAACTTAATATATTAAAAATATTTATCATTAATAATTTAAATAATAATTAAAAAACAAATAACTATTCTAATGGAGTGGTTTGAAATGTATCCAAACCAAATACAAACTCAAATAATTTACACATAATCATAATTAAAAAACATAGATTTGGATCAAACATATTGTTATCCTTCTTTAAATGATTGATAAGGTTAGATCATTATATATAGATCAAAATAACATAAAACTAAATTGGTTTTATGAAATTTAGAAATATGTCCATAGAATTTTAAAAACAATTCTCTACATATGTTTAACAAGAATTAAAAGAAAACAAAAAAACTCCAACTGACAATATAAAAATAATGTATAAATATTTTAGAAAATTCAATAATTCTTAAGAAAGATACATAAAAAATTAACAAATAAATATAATATTCAACAAAATGCATGATTAAACAAAAAAACTCCCCCTTAATCCAATAATTCTACACTTATATAAATATAAAATCTAAATTTCTTCATTAGTGTACTCCCTTGTATAAAACAATTATAATAACTATCCCCAAAACAGGATAACATATACCAAGAATTTATATTTGATATGTGTTAAATTAAATATAAATATATTAGAACATGTCATGTTCATAATATATAAATAATGATATATAGTATATAACAAAATTAAATTATCATTAATACAGTACATGATAGAATTACATTAGAGAAAATAATTAATCCATGTATATTGGATATCTCAAAATAGTTTACCAAGTAATTTTTACAAGATTAAGTATAATTTCAATTTTAATAAATCCATTAAGTACCCACTGATCATAAATTCGTAAACATTAAACTCCCATAAGGTGTATAAGTATGAGAAAATTTAATCCTAGTGCCAAACTTACAATGTTTTTACCCAAATTCCCATTAAAAGCACATCAAAAACATTTAAAAGAAGAATAGAAAATAGTTTTCATTTTATAATCACATATCCAAAAATTAAAATTAATGTGAAGAGTTTACTAATGTAAGGATTTTCTTTTTCAAATTATCTCTTTATTTTATGATTACCAAATTATTTTTTAAACTATTATTTATCATTTTCAATAGCTTCATAAACATGAAACAATTTCCCTAGTAGTGGAATTAGTGTTCATAAAATTTTAATTATATTTCTTTAGGATAGGCACAAAATTCATCAATATTTTAATTCACTTTCTATTAATCAAAATTTTTAGAGGTGAAATTTTTTAACTTCTCATTATTTTAATATAACATACGATTTTCATCTTCAATATTCCAATGTGTTGAAGTCATTTTATTTATATCATTTTGAATCTGGATACAAAACTTATATAAATCTTATTTGAAATTCATTACATACCAAAATCATATATGTTATTAAATGATGTATTGAAATATGAGGAATACTGGGATGTTACCTCAATAGATTTAATTATAAATAACACATTACCTTAGTGATTATCTTTCTTTGATGAAGAACTATTAAACTCAAAAAATGATGAATCTTTTGACATATTATTTTAAAAATATCCCATCCTTATTTTTCTTTTTAGATAGTTCAGTCACAGGTGTTCGGGATTTATATAATCAAAGTACAAAAACTCAGTTGACCCAATTATATTATATAAATACTCTATAAAATTCATTTTGTAATTATTTCTCTTATTTCATGTAAACAATTAAATATTTATAGAGTCTATTTTTGTTCTAGAGTATAATTTGGGTGAAAAAAATGGAAATATTAAATTTAATAATTAATTTAAAAAAAACCACCATTGGGTAATATCTTGTTCCAATTATTAGGTAACATATGTAATAAAATATATCAAAAGTAATAATATACTTTTCAATGATACTAGGAATTCTATCCCACAATGGTGATGGAAGAGATAAGAGGGGGATGAATTTTCAATATTATAACTATTAGAATAATTAATCAAATAATATGCAATATGTTGGAAAAAGATAGTGAAAATTAGGCTCAACCTGGTTATTTAAATTGTTAAAAAAAGCATATATAGTAAAATAATAGATATAACATAGAGGGTTTTATAGTGGTTTAGATAAAATTAACTTCTATTTAGACACCACATCCTAACCCAGCGTGTATGGATACTCACTATACTTAACTTTATCTAGAAGTGAAAAAACAATATAGCACTTCCCATTATAATTGGTGAAGACAAAACCCATAGTTTTACATTTTACAAACCATACCTTAATCTACCTTATGATGAGTAGGTACAAACAAAAATCATTTTATAATGATATAAGAAGAACATAAAATTTAAATTATTGGTGAGGTAAGAATATCCTGAAATGTACATTTTTCGGGAGGTATAAGCAATGTGTGATTTGGTAGATACAAATTGAATATAAACATTAATATATAAAAAAGACATTATAATGAATGAATAAAATCATTAAACTAGTGAATAAAAAATGAATGAGTCCTACAAAATTTTCTCATGATCTCAAACCCTTAATTGAATAATTTAATGGTTAATATTAATGCAACCAACATAGTAAATTTTATAAATATTAAATAAAATGATATTGCTTAAAATTATTTCTCTTAATGTTTTTCAATAGTTATTTATCAATTGATTCTAACACCATTAAAAATGAGAAAAATATATTAAAATATGTATAATATCTACTAACCTTACATATTAATATACCTAAAATAACTTCACCTAGTTTACCTTAAAACTTCTTATGGTTAGTAATTTAACTAACGATTTTATTTAAATCTATACAATGTACAAATTACCTAATTTTTAGGGTTGAACATTATTTTTTCAATGTAATATGATGATATCTCTCCAAATTATCATTATTTATAAATTTAGTCTCACATTAGTTCATCATGATATTTTAACCTCCAATATAGTCTCATAGTCTTACATCAAATAAAATTTGGTGCTTAATGTAATCTCACAAAACTTTATAACAATGAATTTAAATACCTTCATTTCCTCAATCCAATTTACTAAAAAATATATTGTATTAAATTTATAGACTATGTCCCCAACTAATAATACAATTCCATCCAATGGATCTTACATATACTTAGTAGCACTATGTTTTCATAAATGTATTCTAACATAGACTCATTATATTAAATTTATTTCCAGTGATATGATATATTATATCACACAATTCATTTCACATGATAGAGTCTAACTATCAAAATTCTTTTTACCATTTGATTTTTTCTGTAACATTAAAACAAATATTGATTTAAATTAACAATGAAATTGGGAGAACCAAATTTTTTATAATTATAATATAATAAAAAGAGAATAAGGATATTTCATTATATATTTTTTAATATTAATTAATAAAAGATAGATAATTATAATACTTGTTACACCATAAGGATTTTGTAACCAACGTTGCCTATTTATAAATTTTTCTAAATGGTATCATTAATTGGATTCAATTTAATACATTTGTTCAATGTATTCTTAGTAAGAAACTTTATTAGATCTAAAATTTTGTATCTTCGATCCAAATTATGAGTTTCTGAAAAATGGATTCATCTTCTGTTCTAGTTTTACAATATTTAAAAATTATTTATGAATTTAAAAAAAGTTAAATTAAACACTAGTGTAATATATTTTACTCAAGTTATCATCTAAAAATATATTCATACTCAATATGAAATATTCATAAATTTTCTGGATACTTCATAACAAATTTCAAATTTCTAAATAATGGATAAAACCTTACTTGTAGTTAAATATACGGTAGATAAACTTCTTATCATTATAACTCAATAATAATAATGAAATTATAAGGCATCTATCATGATATATATGATAAATATAGTAAAAATATGAATCTATAAATTTGGAAACAAAATTTTTTGTTGGATCAGTAGATCATGTGTTGGGAACATAACATTAAATTGACATGATCAATGTATAATGAGTTATAATTTTTAATCACATTTCAAACACTTGAGATAATATTTGGAACGGTATAAGACATATAAAAGTGATGCTCTAAAGTAAAATATGACATATTTAGATAAGTAACATTTCATGTAACCTTTCAAAAATGTTAAAATTAGTACAACCAAGGATTATAATGATAACAAAAAAACAATGTATCATAAGATATTGTGGAAATTAATAATAAATAATATATACTTGTATTTAGAAATAGATAAACATCCTTACTAGTATAAAACATATAAAAAATAAATAATGAACTCTAAAAGAAGTTTTATTAGTGTATTGGTATGACATGAAATAATTATTGTTAAATTTGGAATTTTCTAATTTCGGTGGTTTGTTTCATTGTTGTTATAAATTTTACTATATATGTATTTACTCTCTTTAAATGGTTCTAACTAGGAAATATCATATTAGTGGAAAACATTTTATGACACTCTAGACCTTCTCACAAACTATAGATGGGTATTACTAAGGTTAACCCAATTTATAATTACATAATATTCAAAAAATAAATCCATTTTTTTTAAATAGATTCTTTTTATCATATTATTCAATTTTGTACTCTACTAATTCCTGACATAATTTTACATCAATTATTTGTTAAAATCTCATTATATTTTAAAAATATCCTTATCCTAAAAAAAATCCTGGATTTTCTTTAATTATATAAAAAATTATTTCATATATGAAAATCAAAGATATAATATAAAAAATAAATATCTAGAAAGTTGATTAATCCTCCCTAGTAAAGTTGAATAGTCAAAATATTATGTTGAAAAAAAAACATAATTGATTTATTAAAATATATTTCAAGAGAATTACATTCTTAAATATAATTGGTAGTATAGGGGTAGATTTTGGTGTCAATAGCTTTATATAGGATTCATTTTGATGGTTTATAGGGGAAAATCAAGTGATAAAAAACTAAAGGTCTGTGGAATGCTTATTGATGGATATGAAAAAAGGAATATTATCATAAATTATTACATATGAAAAATATATATATATTTTTGGATCAATATATACTATATAACTAGTTTTTAAATATCATATTTCTCACTCATATGAGCTATCAATGTTTGGATACATTTATGGGTGTATAAGTTAGCATAAATACCCAATCCAATCAATAAAATAATAGTAATGAATATTGAATCATAAAAAATAAGAATCAAAATCTGTAAAAAATAAATCAAAATTATAAAATATTTCTCGAATATAGATTGGCAATTTATAGTCATTTTAGAGTTTTCAATATGAAAATATTTTGATAAAAAATCTGGAAAAATAATAATATCATTCATTGGTGAAATTCAATAGAATATGATGGGAATCCAAAAATCATACTAATATATTCTCCAACTTGATACAATCTATGGTTTTATATATTTTTACAATGAAAATAATTTCATTTATAAAATATAAATTATAATTAGAATCCAAGAAATAATCTCATATTCATTAAAATAGATAGTTTATATCCCATCATGAATATATATATATATATATATTGGAAAGGGTGAAAGTAATAAATAATCAATAGACCAACTAAAATGCATTCACATTACAAATTGTATTGTTTATTGGTAGGCATTTATCAGATGGTATTGATAACATGTTTCAAAAAAATTACAAATTTAGGATTTACATTGTTCCATTTATCAAATAAGTGAATCAATATGATCAATAAATCCCCAAAATAATGTAAAGATATAGATAAAGTAAAAAATATAGGTATAAATCCCCCAAACCTCGAACCGTGGAGGGAGAAAAAATTTCATCGATTTCTAAATATTTTTTGAAAGAGAAATATATTTTAAAATTATATAATATTTCATAAAACCACTTATTCAATAATTTTTTAATTTTTTATCTTTGTATAGCTCATCGCCTTGATATTAAATTTTATAAAAAACTCATGTGATCACCCATTAATAGGCACACACTCACTAGTGATATTTTTGTTACAAGAGAAGTATTTTAAATATTAAAAATATTATAAAATATAATATATTTTAATAGAAAAACATTTTCATTTAATATTTAAGTTACTTTTATTTTTGGACAATAATTTAAAAAGATAGATAAGGTGGAATGTGTCCTCATTAATCTCCTTAAACATAGGTTTTTTATCTCTCTTTCTCTCAATCTATGTTTGTCTGTTTATATAAATGATTCATTATCAAATTGTGTCATTTTATTAACTATTAATTTGGTTGATTAAATTATGGGTGGTTTTTAAAGATTATATAAACCTATTTTAAAAGACCTAAACATTTTATTTAATAAATTTTTGACATTTTTATTGATTTTTATATTCTTTTGAATTTAAATGGGAGAAATTATTCTTTTTAATATCTCAAAATATAATTTTGACTATTTCATTGAAATTTGAAAATAGAATTTAAATGTTGTTGAAAATTGTCAAATAATTTTTATAGAAATAGATGTTTTAAGAGGTATTCTATGAATTCATTGTTATAATTATGGATTAAGTAACCATTAAATAACCGTTTATTTTAGATAACTAAATATTTAGGTGATAAATGGTGAGATTCATTATTATATAACCTTGATGGAAAAAATAATAATAATTGAATAATTTATATAGTGATGGATTCATGGTTATTTGTATGAAAATATAATTATGTTAAATAACCCTAAATGGGTAATAAAACAACAAACTTTAACTATAAAACTTGGTAACATTCATTTAACCAACATAATTATTCATAATTAACTCATTTTACTTTTGGTGGATTCTCTATGGTTGAATAAGATCTTTACTTATTATTTTTGGGGGATAATTATTATTCTATAGGCATTAAATTTTGTATTAATGGAAATGAATTTTAGATATTATATTATCATTTATATGATTCTATCTCTATAGAATTTGATAGAAATATTTATTTAGATCAAGTGAGATATTGATTTTTCAAATTGAATGAATGACTTGTTACTGAGGTTTTAAGGATAGTTTCCCAAGTTAAAATATAGATTTATGTGAATATGTAAGTCTATAGAAACTAATCTAGGGATTATTAATTACTCTTACAAATGTATTAGATAACAAAACAATTATTACAGGGTTTGAGAAAAATGTGATATTGTATTAATGATGATTGAATAATTTAAAATACTATATTAATAATAAAATAAGGAAATAATATAAGATGTTTTGAAATGATGTGACATATTTTTACAAAGAAGAATTATTATTTGTGTTAATTTATTAATATAAGGTTGATTATAACTAAATTTCTTCATGAATTTATAATTTTTATTTGACTGATTGTGATGATGGGGAATATAAAGTATAAAATGATAATTTAATATGGTTTTTAAATTTGAATAAATTTTTTCATAAAATAAAATTAATGATAAATTAATGTCTTTAATTTAGAAATATGAAGTATCAATTGCTAATTAATTATGTCGAATTTATAAAAGATTTATCAAACAATAAATATTATGATGATGGTTATATATTGATAATACTAACGTAATTTTAAATTTTTCTATAATTATATATTTTTCTATTTATGAAAGAATATATTTTATATGCTTTTTTATGTTAATTGATTATGAGGTGTGTCGATAATAATATAATTGAAATATAGTTTTTCTATGAATATTATATTAGGAAGTTATGTGGGATTATTTCTTAGTAATTTTTCAATAATTTTGATGAGAAATGTATTAGATAATGAATATATAATTTATTTATTTTGGTAAATGGAATTGATTTTTGGCTCTTAATTGTGGTTTAAAATGATGTATTTGTTTTTTCAGGATAGTGTGCCAATGACCTTTATAAGTGTGGTTGTTGTAATGTTTTGTTTCTATTATTATTATTTGTGTTCTTGTATGCATTTAAAAATACATTGTTTATAAATATATCATTTACATTATTTAGTTATTATTATTGTATACATGTTATTATAAAATATTTTTATTTATAATGGCTCTATCCTAGGCATGAACTTTTTTTGATCACATACATAATTTCTATGAGGTGAATGATAAAAAATTGTATGAGGCAGCGGATGTATTTAGTTGATATAAATAGATGGTAGATATATGATGTTTAATTTTAGGTTAAATTAATTGGTAAAATTGTATACTCTTGAATAAAAAAGTTTAAATAAATTTAAAATATAATCACCAGCACTAATTCCTGTCATTGAATTAAAAATGATTCAGATTCTAAATAAAGAGAAAAATAAGAACTGGTTTTTTATAGATTAAGAATTTGTGTTTGAGGACACATTGAACTACTTTAATATAGGATTTGGTGGAGATATATCAATATTTGGAGGCTCATACTAAATTTTGGTGGTTTGAAAATGTAAAAAAATAGCATGTTGAAGGATATTGAGGGCCATAGGGTACCTGATAAAGTGATAATGGGTTCCCAGTGAGGGTACCATGAGTATAGTAGAACATTATAGGGCCATGGGGTGGATAGTTCCTGGTATCGGGTACCTAGTGAGCCACTGGGTACTCGATAAACCATGAGGTCACTGTTGTAGGTACACTAGGTACCCGATTCAAGATTAATAATAGTCTTTCAAAACCATAGGTTGGATATTATTTTGGATGTCTAAAATTAAAAAACAAAAACAGGCTTCTCTAACTTCATTAATACAAATCCTAGGGGAATATTTCCCTCTTATCTACTAATTCCCTTTATTCTATTACTTTGGGATTTATTTGGAGGATTTCTTCATCGATTTAGGTGAGTACATAGACCATATCCTGCTCCTCCTTCAATTTATATTACCTCCTATAATGTTAGTGGTTTCGTTAAAAGTTTTTGGTTAAGAATCCACTATATCATGGTGGAATCATCTTAATATAAGAATATTTTTATAGGTATAGTTATTGGGAGCTTTAGGAAGATTAAGGCACTATGTATCATGTATATTTTCTTAAGGTACGTCTTAACTGGAATTATTTAAGGATTTTCAGCGATTTGGATGAAATTGATGGATAAATTGATATGGGGTTTTTGTGTGTGAGATATATAGGTAGATATCATGAGTTGTGTTCCCTATGTTTTTCATGTTTTTGGCCATGGAAGATTGTCCAGTGATTTTTCCTCTATTAAACCCAATAAATTTACTATAGTATTAATTGAGTTAGAGAATTATAATTGTTCATAATTTTTTAAAGTTATGGGTTTGTTTTGTTAGTTACTCCAATATATCAATATTGGATTGTTGGGATTTATTTATTATGGTGGTTATTCTATAAAAAAATTATATGACATTGGTTTCCGGTAGATGGACTCTAAACATCTCCTTATACTCTATAAATTTGTTATATGACATGTGATATGTTGTCTCACCGCTCATGTTTTTTTGACCCTAAAATAAAATGAATTTTTGACCCTTGATCCCTATGAATTCGATGGTATTTTCATAGACCATGACTGACCCTTGGATCACTAATCTTGGTTACTTCAGCCATATATTGTCATGGTATTATCCTAATGTTTAATATATGTGATATGTATATCCTAATATATAACATCATTGATATTTTTATAAGTATATATTCATAATTTGAGGACTGATATAGTGTAACTTTATGATTTAGAGGGATTCTATTACAAACCACAATTGTTTTCCCATCATTTTGTGGGTTTAAAAATTATTAAATTTTAATGGTAAATTGGATTTTTTTTAGGAATATTAGTCCCATTTAGTGGAAACATTTACCCTAATTATTGAAAATAGTCTAGGGGAACCCATTAGGGGTGTCCATATTCTTTACTCATCCTAATGCAACCATAAATGGTGTCAAGGGATGACTCCTTATTAAGAGTACATTGATAATGTAGTACTAGTAAGGTGGTACCTTTATAAAAATTTGAGTACAATAAAGGTGGTTATTTGTGTAGTGACTAACCTAGATTGAGATTCATATTGACTAGTTCTAAAAAGAATTCTAATCCCTTATAGGTTTCGAATTATTATATTTTTAGTGATATGTTAAAAATATTTCAATTTAAAATATATATTGAGAAATATGATTCATTCTAGATTATCCATGACTTTTTATTGAATATAATAAGGAAAATGGGTAGGGTGTTGGATCATGCTAATTCATGGTCCAGCTACCCCCACATATACAACATGGGCTTCTTTAACATATTTTTCAAGTCCTTAAATTTTCACATGAAGAGGGATGCAACAACAGTCGCGATTTGGGTAAGCCTACCGAAACTCCCCCTCCCATTTCATAACCCTTACATCTTCAAGGATATCAAAAACCTTGTTGAGTGGTTTTTGTGTTTGGATATTCTAACATAAGTAGTCAGATACCTCATTTTCCCCCAAAATGTGCATTGAGGATGATGTGTCGAAGGTTCCATTGGATTGTGTTTGGATTTCATTTGGTGAGGAATTTAGGTGGAAGTAGTCTGTTATCAATGAAACCTAGAATTATTTCGGTATCTCTGGTTTTTGGTGTGGAAATATCACCCATGTTTTTCATGCAGAGTCTCGAATCGGATGAATTCAGTTGGGGAAGGAGAGGATTAACAATGATGAAGGCCATGGAGAAGTATAGCTGGCTCTTTCCGGAGATGTTCTTTGTGAAGATGTCCCGCATGCTGTTAGTATAGCTTATGCGTCCCCCTATCAGCCTTTTTCAGAAGATATTTCTCTTCCTTAGTGCAAAATTACCATTTACGGGGCTCATATGGGTACTGGTGGGATTTCTCATTCTGTCCAACAGAATGTATCCATGGGTATAGAATAGGGTATTTCCAATCCATGTTATTTTCTAGAGGTGGTAAAATCAGCTGGTAATTCTTTAAGTGGGAAGCCACTAGTGGACCCGGGGTTGAAGGTCAGTATGCTAGGTATGATGGAAAGAAATGGACCATTAATGTGCAAGGATGAAATGATGGTCTCTCATGTTTTCTATCACTTTAAGACTGATTTGGGATGTCCTTCTTTTATTGTGTGTGTGGATATTATTGCTGAGTCAGTGCAACCTGGATATGAACTAATCCATTTTCTTATTAGTGAGAATGAGGGGATGGAGAAACTGATTTAAGTTAACCTATACCAATTTGGGAACCCCAGATCAGAATGTATCTAATCAAAATAACTTTGAATCTTATAAGTAGGATGAATCAAGTCCACTTGAGACTCATAACTAGTTTTTTCTTTAGCAAGAAGTGAGAAAGGAGCTGAAGATCATGAAGGGTAGAAGAAAGTAATTCCTAAAAAGAAAATTAAATGGGGTGAATCAAATTCTATTTAAAACAATGAGATGATTGATGGAGATAATATATACCAACAAGTGATAGACTATGAGAAATACACCTTTGAGGATATTAATGATGGATCCCAACTAAGCAAGGGAAAATCAAGAAACCTTAAATATATGGATTTCCCAATTCATAAAAGATGGAATAAATCTTGACCATGCAAAGAATACTTAAAACCCCCCCAAAACAATTGTTACTAGATATTCAAGTAAGAAAGGACAAGAATAAATTAGAGAAACTAAATTAGAAACCTCCAAATGATAGCCAAAAAGTGGGGAACAAAGCAAGGAAATAGGAAAAATTGATGAAGCTGAAGGAGACCCTATAGTGGTCAACCTTCATTATCAATAATAGATGCTTGAAAATGTTTTTTGGTTTAATTCCTCCAAATATGAGGTTAAAAAATTATGAGAGAAGGTTGGGATTTGATACCAATGAGGACCAAGAAGAATGTATAAACAAGAAATATCAAATATGAGAACGGGGAATAAATAAAAGAAAGATCAACACCAAAGAATTTATACAAACAATAGATAGAATGAATAATCATTTTTAAGATCTTCTTGGAAAGGAATCATATCTTCAGGTTAGTTCACTTCATTGGTAGTAATACAATGTTTAGAATTCAAACAATCTTATTCTTGGTTTTAATCAATTTTTGACCTCTGTCAGTACATAGTTCTTCGGCTATGTTGACTAGGGGTTCACACATCTCCTCAAAGTAGTTTTCGATAAAAATTTATATTTCTTTGTGGTTTTTTTGGTTGTTCATGTCATACCAGGATGAATTTGATTGGATGGTGGAGGTTATATAGTAATGTATAAAGAGTTTAATATTATAAGATATGTGTGAGTTGTTATGTAATAGAAATTTTTATGTGAATTAAGTAATCAATCCAACCATTTATTTGATTAATGTATGATTTTGGTGTCATTAAAATTTTTTCCTGGTGGATTTTTTAGGGAATGGTACTCATAAAGAACATTTAAGACAAATAATTTTTGAATGATGTGGTTTTTGGGTTGGGAATTCAAGACCACTATGGATGGGTGATACTTAGATGTGCATGGAGTATGATTTGGGTGAAATTCTAAAAGAATATATTTTGTGATATGGGAAATGGATTGTGATGTTGATAGTATGGTGTCATGCCTTCCAATTATTTGTGTTGTGGAATTGCATATGTGATTTGGGTTGGACATGATGCCTCCCAAGGTGATTATGATATTTTAGGTTGGATTTTATTCCTCCTTAATATTTATAGTATGGATTTGTATGTGTTATATGGAATGGGAATGATGCCTACATAGGTAGTAGTGATGTTATAGGTCAGACATAATACCTCCATGGTTGGTGGTTACTTGTATTGAGATGATATTCTATGTGATATGGATTGGGACTTCATTTCAACCTAGTAATCTTGTGGAAGGTTTTCAGTCACTTCTGTACTATATGATGTAGGTTTTGTTTCTCTCAAAAGGCTTCACCATAACTCTTGGTTATGATGAGTATCATTCTTTCATTTTTATTATTTATTCAAATAATAACACATTATTCAAACATAATATTTACTAGATATAAATGGGATACCATCTATTGTAGTTTACTGAATTGTAATCACACCATTCTCAGATGGCCCATGTAATTTCCTACAAAATTAGATCTCAAGATATTATGAATATTTAAAGAAAATTCATGATGTTGAATGGTTGAAAAGGACATGTTGTATATTGTCATCATATGGGAATGCATTAGGAATCGAGGCTAGGTGGTTGTTAATTTTGGTTTTATTTATTTCAGTTTGAGTTGTATATGATCTTCTCAAAATAGATCTTGACGATGCCTTCTTAACACATGTTTCATATGGATAGATCATTTTCTTAGAACCTATTGTATATATTTTACTATATGTTAGCTACCTAAATTTGATGTTTTTTATTATACTATTTATTATAGTGTTTTATTACATTTTACATCCAATATATTTTATGGTCGTTTTTAACAAGGGTATAGTCTCCACACTGTATCACCATATATCATCACTACAGGTCATAATATAATTGTTTATAGGAATTCATACCTAAAATTTCGTGGTGTTCTAGACTAGTTACTACTATGTTAGTTAGTATTGGATATCACATAGTGGTATCTAAACATTATTTTGTTATGTAATTATCTTTTAATATGGTAGGTAAGTTATAGGACTTGTTGGAGCTTGTTATGGATGTACTATTTATGCCTGACCAACACCTACATGAGCCAAAGTTCATATCTCCAAGGAGTTTTTAGGGAAGTTCTTATTTTTCAACGTTATTATTTTTTTATTTTTTCTGAATATGATACTTAATTGGGGATAATGGTTTCCAATTGTTTCCCATAATCAAGGTGGAAATATATTTGAAATCCATGCATCATATAGGGTATATAGATTTACACAACACATTTATTATTTCATGTTATTGTTATATTAATTTATATATAAAAAATTTTGTTATTTAAAATGACTATAATTACTTATCTTTTATTTTAAAAAATTACTTATTAGAGGAATTATACATATTGGATCCATGTGGCTATGATCCAAGATAGTCTGGAAAGTTATTCAATGACTCATTCCCCGTTAGAAAATATTTAAAAATATATACTTGAAAAAATAAATAATTTAAAATGGTTATAAACATTTCCCTAACAATTGAAAAATGAAATGAAATAAAAAATTCTTGAAAAGAAAATGATTAGATGGAATTCCCATCCTACAAAACCTGCTTAGAAAAACAATCTACCACCATCTTCTCCTCCCTCTAGATATGAGTGGCTTTATAATGAATAGTATCCAGATAGACCATGAATTCCATCCAATCCTTGAAGAGCTTCAAGGGAATTAAATATGACCAGCTTCTGAATAGGTTTACCACTAGCATAGAATCTAATTAAATCCACAAGTTACCTAATAAAAAATGATTATCAGAATTCAAATAATGTATCATATACTAAATCTTATATTTACATGAAATAAAAGTGCCAAGTACATGTAAGATAAATCCTTTAATAAATCCACTATAAGTTTTGAAGATGGAACCACATCCCATGGGTCCATGGGAACTAGGTTGTTATGATTTATTTAATATATACCATCATAGAGAAATAGAGTTTATATGAACATATATGTCGTTTAAATACATGAGGGGTAGTGTGATATTTGGATTCTTGGTGACAATTAGTACCATAGAGTGGTATTTTTTACCTTGGTGTGGGACTATTGATTCCTATGAGAATCCTACAATGGTTGTATTGGAATCTGAGTCTCTACTAGTAGGAAAATGGGTTATAGAGTCCGTTTTTTTTAATTTGGACATCAGTTTTTAACCGACGTTGAAGTTGTCGACGTAAAAAAATAAGTCTTTTTAAGTCGGTTTTTTTAAACTGACTCCAAAAATGAATTAAATTTGTTTCTTAACATCAATTTTGTAAAAACATGATGCGAAAAAATATCCATCTTTATCATTTTTGGCTTTGGTTTCCTTAAAAACCGATTCCAATGGTTTTAAAAAATAGTTTCGGCATCGATTTTTTATAAAACCAATGCCATAATTGAAAAAACTAGTATGGGAATGTGTTTTTACAAAAACCAACTCCTAAAAGTAACTTTTTCTTCTTACTTGTTTAAGATCATTTCATAGTCTTTGATTTGACAGCTCATGGTGTAAAAATAGAGTTATAGATCAAAAGTTACGGTAATCAGAAGTTGAACTTGTCCAAGTTTCAATTGGTACAACTCGTTTAAAATAAATTTTGATTAAAATAAATTAAAATAACATACATCAAATGAAAATGGTGATCTATAATTAAATTTACACCATAGTTGGTAAATCTCATTCGAATATTCTATATTTTTAACTCGATAATAATAATAATTCATCTCAATAATAAAACAAATCGAGTTGTTTTGAAATAAAGGAATAGAATAATAAATATAATAAATGATTAGAATAGGTACCATGTTCAAATTTCCATTGAATCTGCGTTGCAAACATGATCGAATTGAAGAGGTTGAAAATCTTCAATAAAGGACAAAATGGATTTATATATATTAAAAAAATTATTTTCAATAGAGTTGTGTGGAAATGTAGGCGGGATTTTAAGAAGTTAAATGCTCCTGGTTAAAAAAATGAAATTTTATCCCTCGTATTAACAAATACTCCCTGGCATCATTTTTCTTAAATCGACCTGAAATAGGATTTACAATTGTCTTATGGCATTGGCATTGTAGAAACTCGACCTCAAATGTGTTACACAGCACATGTGTCGCATGTGTGGGCTTTGGCCAAACAATGCTACCACGTACCCTTATTGCGGGACACACACTGCAAGGGAATATTCCCCCCATGTGTCTTCCTTCTATGTTGTTATAAGGACTTCCCATGTGGTATCATTGACTGTTCGTCCCTCTTGAGGATAGCTTAGTGGGTCGGTGCATTTCTTGGTTGAGGGATTGTTAGCTGGACAATTTTTTTATTACTAAAAAAATAATATACTATATGATATATTATTTCCAAATATTTTAAATTAAAATTAGACATTTAAAATCTATCTTTTAACTCATTTTAATTTCTTAACTTCAATTTCCCGGTTTTTAAACAAATATTCTATTATAAGGGAAAATAATCTAAATCCATAAAAAATCATTAGAAAAATACATAAAATTACACATAAAAATGAGTGTGTAAAGTACCCGCACACTTAGAATATTATTTTCTTCATGCATTAAATCACAACATTGAATTACAAGAGAACAACAATTCTACTAATATTAAAATTTCAAAGAATTGAAATTAAATAATTTTTAATTGAAAACAAAAGTTTCATGTTCCTTAAAAATATCAATTTAACATATCACCTTTCAAGGAAATAGTATGTTCAATCATTATACATTAACCCATTTGAAAGTTGTTGGACTTATCCTTTGAATAATTCAGGTTCCTCAATTTATTATTATGAAACATTCCAAGTCATTATCTAGCTCAATTTTAATCTTTCCACTAATAACTCGGGCTATAAATTATATATATTTATGATCATATCGAGCCAACATGATCCTTAACGATGGGATTGAAGAGAAACTACATTATTCACCTTGTGGATAAAAAATTCACATAGAATCATGAGGTATTTTTAATTAAGGTTCCAATGACACTGAATCATATGGTTGGTGGAAATTGATATTCAAAAATTAAGCCTCAAAACATTAGGTTTATCTATTAAATTACACAGTATGAAATATAGATTAATACTTTAATGAAATTATCCATTAAAATTATGGAAATCCCCAGCTTCCACAATCAATGTACGATCATGGATAATGAAAGAAAAGTGAAGGACAAGCACTTTATGAATTTTCAATAATTTTATACTTTTTTGAAAATCAATTTATCAATTTTTCATCTTTTATAATTTTATTCTTAGAATTAACTTCAAACCCACAACATATACAGAAATGATAAAATTCAATAGTCTTTTAATGGTGATTTTTATTCTTCTAAGTCACAAATCATTTATACATTTTTGTTATTTTTTCAGAAGTTAATATAATTAAACATTAATACATGAATCAAAAACCATATCCATACCAAAAATTAGCACACCCCCCCCCCAATTTTTTCTTAAAATATAGTTCATCGCTTTTATAATGACATCCTACACCCTTACATTTCAACATTAGAACCCCATGAAAATACTATGAGTTGGGTAGGAATGGATTAAAACATATTGAAACATGGATAATTCCTAACAATGCTGGTCATGTTCTATATGGGTTATGCAATGATTATTGTATCAATTTGTATTAAGAATATGGTTTTATCAAAATATACCTAAATTTGTTTTCTTTGTTTTACTCCCATAGCTTTAACAAGTTAAAATGAATGTTCTTGTAGGTGGAATGTTTCAAACTCACTCTAGAATTATGATCAAGAAAAAATATGAAATATTTAGTATATAAATTATCTCAATAATGAGAAATATAAAACTAATAAATCAATCATGGGATGACTAATAATAACAAATATGTTAACATAAATTTCAACAAATTAAATCTATAAAATGGATAGGGAAAATTTATTTACATGAATCAACTAATATCATAATATCATGAGTCCTCAATTCAATATCCATACTTACTATAATAATTCAATTATACATTTTACCCAATAAATATCATGATTATTTAAATATATAACATAGAATTATATGTTTCCTAAGAAACTCACATATTCGAGATAAGTCAAGTAAAGCATACACATGTTATTTTTATTTAAATCACTAAAAAAGATTAAAATAATGAGAGAGAAAATGAATTAAGGAGTTAATAACTTATAATCACATTGAAATGATGATTCACTTTGTATTGGGTAGGTACTAATTTAGTTATTGATGTGAATCGATTTCATAATGTGAATTTTAACTTCATGACCCAGATCTGCTGTACATTCATGATATTTATTACATTCATGATATGAATTCAATTGAAAATGTGTATTTAATCCAGTTTCTCTCATTTAATCCAAAATTATTTTGGTGTTATATGGATAGACCTAAAAATATAATCCATCATTAAAAATCAGGTACCATGTCATTGAGGCTCAAACTGTTTGAGGGATTGAAGCTAAATTCTAGTAATACAATTTAAAATTATAGAAATAAGATAGTGATAAATCTTGAAATCATCTCCCAAGTGGTCCAGGACTTTTACTACCTCCAGAATGGAAGTACCTACTATTATGCATAGTTTTATGGTGGGTTGGATTTTTGGATTTGAACCACCACATGTGGTTTTTCTTAGCTTCCATTTATTTTTTTGGTGGTGAATAATCCATGAATAGAGTACACTAAATCCATCCACTTTACAATTTGGGATAGACTTCATGGAATGGGTAAGATGAATTATGGATCATTTACCTTCCTAATTTCTACTTTTCAAACATCTCTTAATTTTCCAATTCATTCTCAATATGGGCTGAATGAATTATTATTTTAAATGTAAGGTTAGATTTTGTTTATATTTGTATTAAAATTAATCATGAAGAATAAAAATCTGAATTTTCACTTTTAATATGAGTAGCGACAGTTTTAGTTTCCAATAGAAATAATAATTGGATGTCTTCATTTGATTCCTGTAATGTATGTTTATCTATATCCAATATATCCATGTGTTCCTCAGAAGCTGAAATTAGTTTTTCTTCATCTTCTATTAGGGAAAATCAATGATTGACTAAAACTAAAAATTAAAAATAGTGGGGAGTGATACTCAATTTAGACTCAATAAAATGATATAATATATATGTTAATAATGTTTTAACACCCTATGTTAGTCCCGATTCAATCACTTACTCATAGGTAAGTGTAAATTTAATTTTGAAAAAATCCTCCTATATTTCATCATTAAAATTATGAAATTCCAATGGTTCTTCCTTCTCGGTCTCTTATTTAGGTTTAGGTTTCTCTAAATAGTCATGAGTTATTTTCTCCATTTGGAATCCCACTAAATTTATTTTTTCTTAAATAATTTTAATCCAATCATTTAAAGAAGTTCTAAAAACTAATTTTTCTTATTTTAATAGTATGTACCCCATACATAATAGTATGTTTTGTTATTATGTATCATGGAAAAAAAATTAATATTTTTTTTAAATTTTTTATGGACATAAAAACTATTTACAATGAGAAACCAAAAAAAACTATATATTGGATCCCTATAGAGGGAAAGAGTTTTTATTCACTCATATCATAGGGAAAAGAAAAAATAAAAAATCTATATATTTAATAGTGTAGAACAGTGGAAAACCAGGGTCATCTCACTCAAGGAGATTTAAAATTGACTACTTATTATAATTCACTTAAATCTAATTTTTCTTTTTGTTTTAATTATTTTATATAAACTGAAGTTTTTGGTTTTTTTATAAAATATTAAAAATTATTAAAATTATAAATTATCAAGAAATGCAAAAAAATGAGATTATAAATGAAATTAATCTTTATAAAGAGTTTTTTATAGGGAGCACCTTCATTTTCATGTTTCAAATATACTTAGTGAACACACTCCACCATATGTGTAAATAACGAAATTTAATCCTGTTAGCAATGAAAAGTGTAGTTTAAAACCTCCAAACACACTCAATAACCACCACCACCACCAGAGGTTACATTTTTACAATTAGATGGTAAATTATAAATAACCATTGTGGGGATTACACCCAATATATATCAATATAAGATTAACCCAAAGAAAAATTTAAACATCACCTCATATTCAAGCATTGGATAACTATCCAAGGATACACCTAAGTTGTTTACTCAACATCACGAGTATAATAGTTAATATTGCATGAATGGAAAGATTAATAATGAATAAAAATTAATTTAATTTAAATTAAATTAAGAAAAAAGAATAAAATAAAAGATTTTAAATGAATAAAAACACAAAAATTAATGTCGCACTTTAATTATAAAAATAGATGAAATATTTCAAAAAATAAACTAAATTAAAATTGGAAATAAATAAAATAAATAAATAAAAAATAAAAAAATAAAGGAATGAAAACAAAAAAAATAGTGAAATATAATCCTTTGTTCGAAACTCCTCTAATGTGAACTCCCCTCCCAATGGAAAAGCCTCCACCTTTTGTATGAAGAAGGATAAATTGTCACCCTTTTTTCCCTTAAAATATCACAGAGACCCAGGGAGTACAATACTCAAAATTTTACCCAAATATCTCCTGTGTTTCAATTTTTTTGCAGAATGGAAGCAATCCACACAGGGTAGCCCAGATTTTTGGAAATTGTGGTGGATTCTATAAAGTTTCATGCATGTATTGAATGTGATTTCAAGGGGAAATAGAAGTGGTAATTTAGTTATGGAAATGGGGATGCGATACTCTATAAACCCGACTGGCCATCATAGTGGCTAGAGGGAGATAAAAAAAATCAAGGCATTATTTATCATTGATGTGGGATTTGTGGAGGTCATTCTAGGGTATAGAAGGGATCCATGGTGGTGTGGAGTGATGGTGGATTTAGGAATATAGATATGAAGCTACATATATTATGAAAATATAATTTTTTGGTGAATTCAATTGTTGTTCAAAAATTATCAAGAATAGAGGCTACAGAGATAAGCAGAGTGGGGGTGCCCGAGGGAGAGGGCGTCGGAAGAGGACTTGTATGACATTGTTTCTTTTGGTATGAACAATACCTTGGTGTGGTCATCCCATAGGAAAGGCATAAAATAAATCTACAATAATTTATAAAAAATCTTCTTATATCCTCAGTTTATAAGCCTACTCTGTAGATGGGCTCCTGATTACTTGCAGACAATCAAAAAGCCCACACCTCAAATATGAATAACTTAAGGCATTTATCCCAACTATGAACCCATAGGTAATCATCATGGGCCATAAGATTCAAGGTACAAGTCCCACTAGGAAGCTTTCTTATCTTCCATTTGAATTCCTTCCCACATGTTCTCCATGTCCAACTAGCCCTCTTAATTGATGGATAATTGTCTTGGTTCCTTTGTTTGTTGAGGAATATCCAGCTGGCCCATTTTTTTATTACTAGAAATGATTTTAAAAATTAAATTAAATTCTACCAAAATGTTCTTAATAAAAACAGAATCATTAAATTCTATATTTTATTTCAATTTATTTTATCAACTTATATTTCCCGCATTATCAATAAATATTATTTTATAAATGGAAATTCACTTAAATTCGTAAAAATCATTTGAAAACACTTAAAATTATTCATGGAAAATGATTCTTTCAATTTCCCAGGATAATTTATAGGATATGGAAATTATACCTAATGACATATTGGGTTTATAGACAACTAGATCTCTCCCAATCATGTGTTTTAAATTCTATATATCACCTTATAACCTAAAGATCGATGGTGGTCATTCATTTGGTTTCCCTTATTTTTTATGCACATCATCATGACTTATTACTCAAAGTGTATATGTTTATATAAACTATTTGTTTTATCCTATTTATTTATATGCACACCCTATATAGGATACCATTGGCACTCTCATAGGATTTTTTATCAACCTGTTCAAGGTAAATTGTCCAATGATCGATGGATTATGGTTTTTAGTGTATAGTGTATAGTATGGGTATGAAATCATGCTATGAATTAGTACTAGTTTTTCACTCTTTCCTTGTTTTCATATTTTTTATTATTTTAGACTTTATTGTATATGATCCACCATGGGGGATCCTTTAATTGAATTTATGACTTCCTAGGCATCTATATAGTTTAATTTTTTTTATTTCCTGAGTTTTCTTTTATCTATTTTAACTTTATGGGATGTCTTCATCTTTATTCTTTTGGACGTATGTGATTTTTTTATTTCTAATATTATTTATTACATTGATATGAGGGAATATTCTCGACCTAGTAACAGCCTTTACCCTTACTACTAGTCATTAACCTTGGTCATATGGGGAGGCCTTCTTGGGGTCATGTATAAAAATAGACTAGTGACTATTGGGTAAGATGGACTAGGGTCATTACAAAGTGGTTTCATATTGTCTTTAATTTTATATTATTGTTGGTAAAAGGTATATAAGATATAGGACTTGTTGGAACATGTTATTAAGAACATTCATTGGAGTATTTAGTATTGATATTAGGTAAAGGAATTGTTAATTGGTATGGGATTGTCTATTTGGATTTTTGATTTTAATGTTATGATATTTCACCAAATGTGACACACATGATTTTGGGATTTATGAATTATGGGATTTTATCCCTTGGCCAGAGTGGATAGAGGGAATGAATTCAATAATAATATTTTTTATGTATGATTCACATTCAATTCTCATGCTTTTATATGATTTTTATATTTCTATGATATTATACTAATTATTTATATTGTCTGCATCAAAATATGTTATGTTATCTGATTTTTCTAGGTGGTGGCATCTTATCTAAAAAATTATTTAATTTTTAAAAGATTAATTCATGGTAATATATTAATTGTTATGTGGTTTTAATTAAATAATATGTTGATTTAAATTCAAAATGTTTTCCCTATACAACTAGTAATTGATATTTCATACAACTAGACCAAAATTTTGAAACTATCCTTTAAAGAATAAATGAATAGTTGATAATGTGGATCTCGTGGTTATATTATTATGACCCTTAAAATGGTTACATGGGTCTCGAGAGATATCACAAGTTATGAGGATTTATATGATGTGTGTTGCAAAGGATAATTGATATTATGACTATTATTTTTTCTATAAATAATGATACTAGTAATTTTATGAGAAATTTATTTAGAGATGTTTGTTTGTAATTATATAGTGATACCACCATAATGGAATTTATTAGAGCACTACGAGGGTGTTTTTGATAATTCCCCATAAATGGTTAGGAAGATCCTATTATGGAATAGGGAAGGGACATCGATTCTCATCTTTGAAAAATATTATTAAGAGTATTACAAATGACTGAGTGAGAGGGAGAGATTCCATGCTATAAACTACAATGTATGAGATTAATAGAGAGTTTTAGTTTCATTGTTCTCTATTGATCACTAGGTAGGGTTGTCCCAAGTCATCTTATTTTGAGATGGAGTTAGTTTTAGTGTGTTTGGAGCATCATGATACACCCTTAGAGAGAATGGGTACGAAATATGTATTCAAAATTCGAGGTTTATTTAAGAAAAAGTAGGATATTCTAGTTTAGGAAGACCAATATATGGGTTTTGTTTATAATTAATTTTAGACTATATTTCTTGGTCATTTATTTCTAGATAACTTGAGAGTATACAAGTTTATTGAATTCATTCTCCTCACAAAAGAGATCATATTTTTTATGGATTATGTTTATCTTGTTACAAATCTATTGGGGTTTTATTCTATGTTGGTATTGGATGAGGTGAAAAAATATATAATTTGTAAGGATATGAGGATATATGAGGTCCGATTATAGGTGAACCAATTCTATATTACATATTTTTTATGTTTCAAAACGAGGATATTGTTACTTAGAAGAACCCAATATATGGTAGACTCTAAGTAATGTAGATTCTATTGGGAGAACCAATCCAAATTTATTTGTTGGTAGGAAGCATCCTTTTGACATTACACACTAGTGCATATATGGGAATAATATCTAATACCATTGATTGTCTAATCTCAATTAGGGAGGTAGTGTAGTTTATTATCATCATTGTGCCATTCCGCAACAATTTCATCCACAGTATGATTGTCTCCCTATAGATTTCATATCATAGGGGAAAATGGGGAACCTATAGAGGTTCTATAGTAGTTATCTACATTTAATGAGTGATAGAGGATTTGGAAAGGTACATTATTTCCAATCTACGTCACTTATTTCTTGAAAGGTGGGTAGACAGATTTTGACTATATGTTCTGGTTAATGTTGTGGAAATGGTTCTTACAGGTAGGACCGGAAGCATAGGAAAAGTGGAACTTTACAAGGGTTTCATACGGAAGCTAAGGTATATGTGATAGTCCTTATACATTTCAGAAAAACTATTCCTATAGATCATGTAGTCATACGATCTACCATACAAGGTTTGGTTTGATTATCTTCCACATTAGCATGGGATATTTTTGATACAAGAGACTTGTATTTTTTCATTTATTCATAATTTTCTGATAGATTGAGAGTATATTTATATTATATATATATGGGATAATATCGATTAACACACTTCTATGAGTGAGATCAAAATGAATTCATCGATGTGGAAAATTCACCCTTTAATTGGTGGACACAAATTCCCTTTAGATCTATTTGTATTGCCAATGAGTAGTTTTGTTCTTATCAATGGGATGGACTGAATAGTAACATACCAAGTCCATATCAATGGTAATCATTCATGGGTATATTTTACTTATTTTGAGTGTGGAAAAAATTTTATGCCGGAGAGTGGGAATTATAAGAATTATATTCAAGACATGATCACCAATAAGTTGATGGTATAATAAAAATGGTTTATTGTCTTGTGTTGGATGATGGGGAGGTACAACTAATAATTTTTACTCATATTACTGACTGATTTCAGGATTTTATTCCCAATGATATCCAAATCATTACACCTAATAATGATGTCAATTTATCTATCGATATAATTTTGTATGAAGAGACTATTTCCATTTTAACTTATAGGACAAATACTATGGAGAAATGGGAGATACAAAATACGTTAGAGGAATTAGAGTCCAAGTGGTTTATATGGTTGATTACATCACCTTTGGGTGCTCCAAAACTATTTTCCATGAAGGTAGACAGATCCTTTATATAATGTGTAGATTATAAAAGCTTAAATTGGGTGATGATTAAAAATTAAAATCAACTCCCTGGAATTGAAATTTCTTCAAATAGATTAGGGAATATAGGTTCTTCTCTATGATTGATTTGAAATTGTGTTACCACTTGTTGACTGTGAGGCCTTCATACATACCTATCAGGACATATCAGAGTACTTATGGTTTTTATGAATATTTAGTGAGATCATTTGTTATAAAGAAATAATCAATGATATTCTTCAATCTAATAAATTTGGACTTCCACTATATTTGGATACTTTTTTGGGCACCATTATTGATGAAATACTTTTTTACTTTTAGTCAAGGTAGGATAATACATGTCCTCTATAGATCATCTATAAAACACATAAGGAGAATTGAATTTATTCTATGCTCTCTAATTTACAATTTTTATCAACCTATTGGACATCTTAGGTCATATTGTATATATAAATGGTGTATCTGTGAACCCAAATAAATTTAAAGTAGTTATCCCTTGAAATGGGCCTTTGAATGATTTTTATATCTATCGATTTGTTTTATTTTCAAGTTATAACCAATGATTAAATCATGGCTTCTCTCATTTGGAAGCATTAATGGATGGGATAATGAAAACATGGAGTAATGTTTTGTGGTATGACACTTTTGGAAAAAAAATCCAAGTATTCTTGTTAAAACATATGAAAACCTACATTTTAACCTTTTTTTGAATGATAAAGATATAAACACTATACGTTGATGCATAAATATTGGGGATTTAAGTAGTCCAAATGAAGAGAGATCATGTAGTGCACTATGGGTTAGGGCATCTAATCCCACATGAGTAGAACTACTTTGATCATGAATTGGAGTTAATAGAGGAAATGCATTCCTTGAAAAATTAGATGCATTGTCATTTTGGTGAATTATTTATTGTATATGATAACCACAATATGATTTAGTATATTTTCCCACATTGTGAATGGAACCTTTTTAAGTGGAGGTGGGTTGAGTATTTGTAGTCTTTTGATTTTTAGTTAGCATTCACACCTACGAAGGAAAAAGTTGTGGAAGATGATGAATTATAAATACTTAAATTCATGTAGTGAAGGAGATTATAAGTGGGTGGAAATTGATAGAACTTTTCAATAAGATTTCTTGGATATTTTAGATTATTAGGGATATGTGTCCCTTGTGTCCTTACATATTACTTATTAACTCCTTAGTTGGGTGAAGAGGAATAATTTTTTGATTTTATTTCTATGTCTTGAGATAGTATATATTTGGTGGGGATCCACCACTAGAATACTCTATCAACATATATGAAATATTTTAGGTTGGGATCCATTTCATTACCTATGTGATCATTTGTAAGGGACTGATGAGAGACTCACATGCCTCATGGTGGGTCATATACCCATTTATGACCAAAATTGATCAGGAAACATAATAAATTCTGGTGTCTTGGGATTAAGAGGGGCATGATGAGATTCATTGCATTATTCCCCATCTATCAGTAGGTGAAGTCCAAATACCTGCTGCCAACATTATTTTAGTAGACATTACACATTAATAAGTCGAAGTGGTTTTATTTGATAATGAATTTTGTGATATGTTACTGAGGAAACCCCAAGGACTTGGTGTATTATGGGTGATTCAGGATCATTTGATGATGTAGATCTTATATTATAGATCCAAGATACCATTTCAGTTGATCATTTGGGAGACATCCATTCTTATGGAATGTGTCATGAAGATCATGGGTTATTCAGAATAATATCTATCATTAATATAATTTTAATAGAATAATAGTTACCAAGAATAAATTCCAATATATTCTTTTGAAACATTTTATCAATTTCATTTCCTTTTACCCTAGTGTTGTCTAGAACCAAGCGAGTTTTCTATTTATAGAATAGGTCTTAGGTAGGAGACATCAGAGTGGGTTAGTTTATTTGGATGTGATTGTAGACCTATCAAAGTACATAGAGATCATTTGTATAATGATGACGACACCCTCTGTAATTTGAGGTTGGTGACCAAATATTTTTATAGGGATATATAGATTGGTACATTATCAAATATAGAGGTAATGGAAATTGGAACCTATATACATTATTCAGTTAAAAATTAAGAAAAATTATTGGTATGGTTTCATATTGATCATCTCTTCTACAATAGTATATCCCCATGTATAACACATTCAATATATCAAAACATTGGATAAACCATTAGGACCAAAATCATGTAATAAAAACTAAAGACATTTTTATTATTTTTTATTAATGTTTTTAAGAAAATATGAACTATATTTTTTATCTATGTGAGAAGGATCTCCATGAAATTATGGTCGATTTGGTATAGGAGTAGTGGATTCACAAATGTATCCAAGGGGATACATGGGGTTTGGAGACTGGTATGTGAGAAAAATGGCCATATGTTTTCACAAACAATACTAGATATGGTTTATGAATGCCACATGATGATGAGAAACTTTATAGTGGCGAATTTGTAACATTATAAATTGTATCGGGTGTGTTTTGTTTGATTATTTTCCTAAAAACCAATCCCTTTTATGTTTTATTTAAATTGGAAATAAAACTTTTAATGTAAAAAATGTTTAGGCTTGTAAACTTTATTTTATATTTTTTCAGGATTCCATGAAATATTGATTACTTGAGGATCTATTTTTCAGTTAACTTATAATTTCTCATACATATTTGGTCATAGTAGAGTTATTGGATGTCTCTATATAGGTTTAAATTTGAGTTTAGGTGTTTAGTTCATATTATAGGATGAGGTTGGGGGTTGATTTTCATATTCAATGACCTATGGGGTGGTCTGTAGGTGATCTATAGGTGACGTCTGTGTGTTCAATATAGGTTATTAGAAAAACCATACATGGATAAAATTTTCCATAATTTTATCAATGTCTTTCATTAGAAGTAGGGAATGGGAACCCATGCATTTATCCCTTAAGTGGGACCACCTTTCAAGTAACGCTTAGTATGGGATCCTCATACATTGATCCCCTTATATAGGATCCCCATGCATGGATCCCCTTAGGTAGAATTCCCATATGTGGGGACCTCCCTTTCTCAAGGGATCCACATATGTGGGATTCCCTTAAATATGGATCCACACACATGGATCCGTCTATGGGATCTCCATAAATAGTGATCCATGTGTTTCTTTATCACCATATGTCACCAAGTACCACTACATGGGTATAGGTTTTGGGTCAGCTAGGCATATTGAGAAGGAAGGGAGAAGAATAAAATGAAAAATGAAAAGGAAACTAAAATAAAACAAAATATAATATAATATAATAAAAATAATAAATAAATAAAATAATTAAAGAAATAATTAAGTGGTTATTTAATGTAGAGAATATGCTTTTCCTATATACCCTATTCCAAAATCATTCCCTTGCATTCAGGTCTCCACTTTCATTTAAGATATCATCCATTTCTCTATAGATTCATGAACCATTTGGTATAGTGAGTATCTATAGATAAATATAACTCTATGTAAATTGTCTTTCATAATATCTCCTACAATTTTATGTACTTACACTTGTTATGGATAATTCTCTGATATTTCAATTATTTCGACCAAATCTGAATTTTATCTTATTTAGATATGATCCAAATGATAGTTTTTAATGTGTGAACTTCTTCAACCATAAGTTGGGCGGTGTTTAAAATATCCCATAACTTATTTCAAATTAGTAGGTTTGTGTGATATGTTGACTTTATAACTTGTAGCACATTTACGTAAAACATCTAATAAATAATTTTAGATGGTTACTTTATTTTAACAGGTATTTATTTATATATTTATTATCTCATGATGAGTGTTGAGAATTGATTTGTTGGCCCCATGTGAGGTGTTTTAGGCTTTGACCAAAGCTTAGAAAATGATAGGTGGCCCTAGGGGTCTTTAATAAGTGGTAAATAATTAATCTAATGTAGATGATTATGATGCACTCAATGATAAAGTGAATATACTATTTATTAAACCAAGAAAATAAGGAGATTCAATGAATTGAGTTTATAAAAATTGATAATCTTAGAGTAAATCCTAAAAATCAGTGATGAATAATAATCATTTATATATTCATGGGTTACCTCCTAATAATTGGTTATGACCCTTACGAGTATTAATATCCTTGGAGTACCCCCAAGGGAGTAGATTATGCCTCATAATTATGGATCACCAAGGATTTCCTCCTAGGGATTGGATTATTCCTCGAAACAATTTCTCTTGTAGGATTAATGACAATAGATCATATTATGCATGATACAATTGATTTCATATCATTACCACCTTGGAATTGGAGATAAATCCTGGATACCAATGGATACCAAGGATAATTCCATGCATTTGGTTTTGAAATCCTTTATTTTTTCTATGTTTTCCTCCAATTGATTTTTATATTGTACAATTTTAAATTATATAAAATGTCCTCATACCTATTTAAAATGTTTTTTTGGGAGTTTATTTATTCATAAAGTGGTAAAGTAGTTATGGATCACAGTTTCATGCACAAAGAGAATGTTGTAGTGCCACCATCTATAAAGTAGAGTTCACTGGCTTGGTGGTGGATGGGGAAACAACAAGGTAAGGCGATAGGAATCCAGTTGACTAGTCGGTGGTACCATGGGTGAATGGTGTTCCTATTGGAATCACATCTTCTAGTTGATGGGGTTACAATAGGTGCATTAATTCTGGATGACACAACCAGTTAGCTGGCACTGCCGATCTAGACATGGAGAGTTAGTAGAAGAACCATATTTTAGTCCCCATAAATCCATTATTTATTCCCTTAGTTCCCCTCCTTCAAAACTAATTCAGGTTTATTGAATTATAATGATTCGCCATGGATTTTTTCACTTATCTAATTATTCTTCTTGATTCCTTGATTCATTGCCTAATTGAGAGATCAATTTTTTGTATTTCTTTCTTAAACATGATGAATTTTTTTTAATATACTTCTAAACCATCTTCTTTAATAATGGGATGTGTTTATCTCTATCCTTAGGGGGTCTTGGTGTTTCTTATTTATCTATACATTTGATCTTTTGTTCCTTCATCACTGATTTGATGTGGGTGGTCTAAAACACATCCCTTTGGTGTTCTTTTTTTATATTATGTGGAACATGTATGATAGTTCCAACATATCATGCACACAAACTCTTCAAATATAAATCCACTATAATTGTTTGAATCCTCATGATTAGTCCACCCATATATCTCTTTAGTTCTATAAGATAATATGACCCCTGACTTTCGGCCTCCCAAGAGGGGTACCTATCGTTGACCCATGGATGGAACATATAATCTATAAACCTTGTTACATATAATTGAATTAGGAGATAGGTTAAATAAAATATTTAAAATTTTAATTGGAGTATTCAAAATCTATATGTGAAGTAGTTAATTTGATATATTTGGTATGTAAATTGATAACTTGAATTGTAATTGGATAATTGTCTTGAAATTTGTATTGGTTTAATGGAATGTTGGCACCTGGGCATAGTGACATATTTGAATTTTAATTGGATATTGGAATAAAGGAATAATGGAATGCAATAGTAGTTGGGAATATCATTGGTATTTGGAACGATTTAACCAAAAATGGAATGTAGTTTATATATTTGAAATGTTTTGGTATTTTGGTATAAATTAGTCATTCCTTACAATTTATACATGAAATGCTTAATTTCCCATTCTATAAAAATCCACCTTAGCTCTTTACTAACTGAAATTATAATTATCCATAACATGAGAATTCATAATGAGTCCATTGATTCATGGAATATGTATATCCCCCATGTAATTGGAATATAACTTTGGTTAATTGTGAATTATATGTGTGACTAGTCCATGGTAAAATAATCTACCAGGAATTGGAGGGGATTATAGACTGAGACATATGGAATCATGTCGAAATTTTTATGACTGAACCCAAGTGTAAACCTAGAGGTCAATGTTCATAATTTTTATTTAGATATTATTTTTTAAATTTATAATTAATTATCATTATTATCATATTGTTTCTCACACAATTACTCATACATGTTTTTTAGACACTGTTGGCAGTAGCCAACTATGTTTTAAATGCACCATGTTCATTATATCATTTCATACAATGGAATATTTCAGGAATGTATGTCTAGAAAAGGGAATGGGGGCCTATAATGAATTTTACAATTGTGAAATATGGGACTTGAACATGGTTTTTCAACTAAGTATAAGATTTAACACCAATTTGGAAATTATTTTTTTAGATTAACACTCTCAGTTTATTGTTTTTATTAAATTTATTTGGAAATTAGTTATGAAATTTAATAGTTTATTATATTTTACTAGTTTGGATTTTTCAATTTTTCAACTATATTTTATTAATATGGATTTTTTTATGTTTATATTTTTATGTTATCTTAGTACCACAGGTTTTAGCCTCCCCCACTATATCTAGTAGACACTCACTACTAGTCGTTGGCCTTTTCCAATGGGAATTCATGTTTGGGGTCTCATACTAACCTATAACAGTCACATGAGGGAGAACGAAGGTAGGGATATTAAAATTTGGTATCATAGTAGATATTATATTTTTCCGTACTATTTGGGTAAGGTGGAAAGAATAATATGATGTTTTAGTTCTTGATAAAGATCTTGTGCATGGGAGAATTAACTCATGTGTGGGAAAACCCCAAATTTCGAGAGATGAGACTATTGTTCATGAGGATTAAGTTATCATGGTTAAAATGTTAATTATCCTGGGTTGATTCACATATTGGATGATGTTATTAATTTATGATATTTTACTCATGGAATGGTATGGAATGAGATGCGTATGCAAGCTTAATAGTATGAATATATGGGGAAAATAATATCATTAATTTCTCATGATAGAGAAATATTTATTATTTATATTCCTATTTATATTGTTTTTAATTTTGATGAAATTCCTGATAAAAATGAATTAAAAATTAATCTCTTGAAATATGATTAATTAATTTAGTAATGCATGAAAAAAAGTGATTTGGTATCCATTATGATTGGTTATATTCTTCTATTGTTTAGTTTAATAATGTGTTGAACATTGTGATCCTAGGATTATGTTAACCCCTATAGACAAATTCCATTGTGTTTTACTTCAATTGTAATTAAAGAGGGTGTTAATGGTCATAGACTTAAATTAGTAGAACCATGACCTTTTTAATCTCTCATTAATCTATTGGATGATCAGCTCAATGATAGTTTCATGAGCGTCATGTGATACATGATTTGGGAGACTAATCATGTAATTATTTCTATATATGATCTAATGAAGGACTTATATCTAGAGAACTTGCCCATTTTCAATTGGAAGGGAGGGCCTAAATCCCTATAATTCTAGACCAATTCCATCTAGATAATATTTATACTCCTGGATACCATCATGAAGAGGAGGGTAAAGATTGTTTCTTATATTCTCGGAGAACCAACCATGTTCTGTTGGTACATAGTAGTATGAGATGTAAAACATGAGGATATGACATGGAAAGGCTTCTTGGAGGTTTTCTTGAGAAACATTTATCCCAAGATACTAAGGGATGAAAGTTCTCGAATGTTATATAGCCAACACAGGTAATCATGTTTCTGATGTTAAATTCTATAAATATTATCAAACAATAATTTTCTATCACATCCATAGATGGAAATGAGATAACCAAGGTTAAAATATTTTAATATAGGCTTCAATATGAATTTAAGTCATAGGTGAATGTCATCTATATGAATAATTTCATAGATGTGATAAATCAAGATCTCATCACTAAAGGGAACCTAAAAGAGGCCTCAAGTGGTGGGAAGGTAATTCAAGTAGAATGATAAGAGAGTTGCTCTTCTGGAATCAATAAATTTTGCGCTGATAAATTCTACCTGGGAAGCGGTGGGAAAAGAAGCCAATGATGTGGAAAACCACCTTAGGACTACAGGTAGGGGATGTGTTGTCACTATAAATGGGTTTTCCCCAATCACTAGAGAAGTCATTTCCAAACAATGGGCTTCCAATATTATGGTTTTATAGTCAACTTACAAATGTTTTGTAGAATCACTCAGCATTTTAGTAGTGGTAACGGATCACGGTAGACAATAGAGTCTGGGAGAGTCCTAGATACCCCTTAGAAGATAGGTATCATGAGTTTTACTAGTCACTTAATCCATGGTAGGGGGAATGGTACCCAGATGTAAGAGAATCAGTATTTCTTGTAAGGTACATCACAATGGATTTAGACTGAATCATATGGTAGATATGTGAGTTATTTATACACTATATAGTCTACTCTTAACAGTCATGGTTCCAAACCATCCATTATTAGAGGTACTATTCTTGTTACATCTACATAATTTACTAATGTCTTAGGTTTTGTTATGGAATTTGTGGATGAGGATATAACTATCGAAACATTGTTAAGGGTGTGACCAGATGATATTATAGGTTCTGAGGAGTGTTTTATTGAGATTAGATATTTTCAATTACTATGGGATTTATTTTTATAAGAAATGGATTGATTTGATTTGATTTGGGTTATGGATTCGATAGTTTTTTACCAGGATCATAATAAATATAATTGGGGATCGATTATTTTATATCTTTAGAGGGGGTGAATATATCCATCATGTTTAATGGGATCATATAAACAATAATGTAAGACTAGTTAACATAAAATTAGGCTAGCTCATGGCCCAACTAGCATACCCTATTCTAGATAATGGTTAATCACAAGAAAATATCTATCTTCAAATAGTGAAAAAAATTTAGGTTGTTTTTTTAACAAGTTCTCCTACATACCACCCAAGTGTTAGATGAAGTTCAAAATAGAGTTTCTTCTAGGAGATAAACATGTATCTTTTCTACAATAAATGATGGAACCGATGGATATTTGCGAGATAAAATTGTAGTTGGAAGGTAGGGATGCTAAGGGATTCATATGGACTAGTAACTCAAAATGTGGTTCCCTATGTTGTCTTCCAAAAAGGGAGATAGAACCTTGTGTTTATGTGTGGATAATATTTGTTCCACAAATAGTTTAAATGTGCATTATAGGTTGATATGTTAAAAAAATTAATAAAGTTTGGAAGAAACAAAGAGAAAAGATTTTTAAATTTAAAGTAATAATTAATTAATTTAATATATGAAGAAATAAAAACCTAGGATTAGGAATATTCTTTGTTGATTATTTTTTATCATCCAAAAAGGAACTTCAAGATTTCAGGTGTTTCTCTCGTGAATATACAAGGGTAGAATCTCTCTAGAGGTGACCCACATGATCTTGAATGGTCTCTGAGCAACACCAATCATTATTTGCGTGCTAAAATAGAAAATTTAATGTATTGAATATTTCATTCTTGATCATTTGTTCTCTAGTATTATAGAAATTCTCTCTTGGGTTTCTTTTTCTTGAGATGTATAGAGGCGGAGGAGTTGAAACATAATTCATTGTCCAAAAAATTTCATTATTTCTAAAAATGGAATTGGTTTCGAATGAATGACACAGTAGATATACCCATCTATTTATAGAGATTGGATTATAGTTAAAATATTTTATTACATAACAGCCATTAAATATAATTATGACCATTAATGTAATCCCGTGCCACAGATTAATTATAATAATAGTATTATTGTTTTGTGGTGTGACAACTTACACAAAATAAATAAATAGTATTTACCAACATGTAAATAATTATTTTATCACCATACATGGGTATGGTCTGTTCGAACTCCTCTTGTTTTTATATAACACCTGAAAAATATTTTATTCACTTAATTAAATTTTTTATTCATGAACTACTAAATAAATATTTATTAAATATTTAATAATATAAATAAATATATTTTATTCATGATTTGGGGAATAATTATTTATATAATTTATGTGATCATTATGACTTAAAAAAATATCCCTCACTATGGAGAATAATATTTTTTCAATTATTAAATTCAAAATATTATTTAATCAAGACCACCAAAAATACAAAGTGTGTGACCCTCTAGGATTATTTCTCATTTTAATTAGGTGTGCTTTCTGAATGTCCATGTTACTATCTAGAAATGGGTCTAGGCACCCAAGAGAAAGAACTTATCTTCGCAATGATGAAAACCACATAAAAAATTCTCATTATGTAATATAATACATTTGTCACATAATCTCGTCAAGTAGGTTTCATTACATTTCCATAAACCTATATCCTAGATACATAATTATCTGACTATTTAAAATAAACACATTATTACACTATCTCACTGGAATTTAGGGTGACAATTCAATTTAAATCAAAGGTCTAAGAAATCAACTTCCTTAAATATGGAGGGAAAGATTATTTCTTGACTTATACATTAATGACATGTATTTTGTGAGGCACCCAACATACCCTACATCCCTCCAAAATAAGGAATGATGGGTTTTTCAGAAAATATAAGTGTGAGATTCATGACATGAACTAATGATAAAATAAACCTCTAAAGATAATTACAAACTCTCAGAGATAGGAATATCTGATGATACCAAAACTTTTGGAATTACTACAGGTGGGTTTATTCTCAAAATATCCCATCATGGAAATTACCAAATCTGAACATCATGAGGAAAAGTATTATATGCTTATGAGTACTTTCACATAATGGTCTATATACTATATTTTGATGTTCCGACCTAGGTACCACTAAACGATGCCCATATCCAGTTGGACACATTCCCTTAAGTGAGCCTCCTCGTACGCCAGTGGGTGCCGACTACGAGTGAGGGTCTGGTAAGTTAGTATTGGGAGAGACTACACCCTCTTTTATTAGGATAAAAACACCAATGGAAGAATAAAACCCAATTGCACAAGCATATAAATGACCAAAATAATACCATGTCATATGTTAGTCAAATAAGAAAATAAAATATTATACTAGAAGGTAAGACATGAAATAACAATGAAAGTGTCATGTGTCTACAATGCAAGTAAATTTAAAGACACAATAACTATAATGTGGGTCCCTAACCCCATTAGGTTCCCTCTCCCATAACCCAATCCTAGACAACAACCTATCCTAGGGTGTTAACCTTATCCTGTCCTATAACAAAAAATTCTACCCAGGTTCCAATTAGGCGGCCCAAATAGGGTGTGAGTATGAATCTCTAGGCCACCACCAATGGTGTCTAAAAAGATCCCAGTCAAAAGATAGTGTATGTAGTTTTTTGAAGCAATAAATACAATGCATAATTAAACAGTTATCACATTCTCATTTACTCTTTAATCATCACTTTAGGCCTAGTTTCAATTCGTGTTTCCCGTTTGAATCAACGTTTATTATAATCATTCATTTGGTGTAGGTCGCCTGGCCTAACACCCTAATGATCTCATTGCATGTTGGTCATCATGCCTAGAACTATTTACCTCATTCGTTGTAGGTTTTCATGCCTACCACCCCATAATTTCATGCTTCGATAAATATTAGAGAGGAACACCATGTCCAGGTCCCAACTTCTAGCTAGTATAAAACTCCATGTCAAGCACCACTAAAATCTCAACTATTTAATCATTCATTAATTCACAAGAATTAGCCACATTAGTCCATTACTAATCCAATGATTATTTTAACATTTAAAAGGCCATTAGTTAACTCAACTATTAACAAATCACATAACCCATTAATTTATTCATCAATTAATTAATTATTCAACAACATTATCATATCATAATTAATTCTTCACAATTAAGTATCCATATAAAATCTCAACTTTTCATAATTAATTATAACAATTAATTATCTTTGATCAACATCATGGCATATAATTAATTCTCATAATTAATTATCTTACTTATTCAAACATCATTTCATAATTAATTTACCCCAATTAAATATCTAAAAACAATGAATTCATCGTCTCAATTACAATATCTATTTGGGTAAACCCCCTTAATTTGTTTTGGGGTTCAATTCTCAGTTAATCACCCTGGAAATTAGAAGTCAATTCCGCATTCCTAATTACTCCAATTTAGGAAATCAATCATTAAGGGAATCTAGAAAATTAATAAACATGTATTCACATACAAATTCAATAAGTATGGGAGTTCTATTTAGACCATATACCTTTATTTATTGATGGATGTTAGCCTAATAGAAAACCCAAAAATACTAGTGGCACAATTTCATCATTAAATCTCTGGATCTAAATACCTAATAAAAATTAAGATCAAAAGCAACAATGTTTTTAAAATCTAGATCTAGATCCAAAATCTTATATCTAGATCTCATCTCATGGGTATAAATACATGGAAAAGTTGTGTATATTCCATGAAAGGATAAAGGAAATATATATGAATGAATGGGAGAAGAAACAAGATGAAATCCACTTACTGGGATGAGAGAGGATCTTCAATATGGGATTTCGATCTTGAAGAGCGGTGTTTAGATCACCATGGAATCCCTCTAAAAGGCTCTGAGAACACCTATAATTTTTCATGCCTGGTTGAAGGTTGAAATATGGGTTTCATAGGGGGTTCAAGGGGTTTTAAAATTTATTTTTGGATAAAAAGTCCATCACACTGTGTTTCTTGGGCAAAGTCTCGTGGTTAAGGAAAACTGTATGGACCTCTCTGTCCAAGTTCGCACAGTTGGCACAGTTTGGCCACATGGTTATAAAAACCATATGAAAACCATGAAGATCCCAATATCTAATATGTTTTCTTGAAATTTATCATAAACTCACCCCAATACACTACACAAAAACAAAGGTACTTAAAACCCACAAAAGGTACCTGATAATGCACCTGAGGTGACTCTAGAAAAGGCTAGGATCTTACCATATCCCCACCTTCTAAGAGATCATACTTGAGATGAACACCCAAACATCCCTAAGACTCCAAGAAAAAATATTGGGCCATTGAGCCCTCATTTTTACTTCCCAATCCCAAGTTTCTTCTTTAACTCCTTTATGTTTCCATAAGACATGAACAAATGAAACGGTCTTCCCCTGTAACACTTTCTCACTGCAACCCAGCACATGTATCAGATGCTCCCCAAAGGAAGAATCTATCTCGTGGTCATGCTATTAAACATCAATCACAGTACAAGGGTCAGTGTGATACCTCTGTAGTTGTGACACATGGAAAAATCATTCATTGTACTGAATTTCTATGGATGTTTTAATCAGTACGCCACTGACATGATTCTATCCAGCACTTCAAACGTTCCTACAATCCTGGGAACAAACATTCCCTTCCTCCGTATCCTTTGGTGACCCAATATACAAGGAACCAAAAAGACTACCTGATAACCCCTTTTATACTCTAGGGGTCATCTCTATCTATCAGCATATGACTTTTATCTACTATGATCCATAGTCAAATGTTTCCAAATCTTCTGTACCAGCTCTGATGCATCCTAAATGAAACTCAATCCCAACAGCTCTGACTCACCCACCTCTAACCAACATAGTGCTGATCTACAAGGTCATTCATAAAGTCCCTCATATAGTTCCATATATATTGTTGCGTGAAAACTATTTTTAATGGAGAACTCCACTAAATCCTAATGCTTCTCTTAAGAACCCCTAATGTTAAGCACACATGCTCGCATCATATCCTCTAACACCAATATTGTATGCTCTTACATCCCATCTGTCTATGGGTGGATGGTCATGATTTAAAAAACCTGTTTACCAAGTTCCTTCTATAAACCCCACCAAAAGCGTGAAGTAAATCATGAATCACGATATGAAACTATAGTCGGTGGCACCCCATGAAAACAAAATGTTTCTCATACATACAGTTCTCCCAACTGTTCTACTGTAAATGTTTCCTTGATAGAAAAGAAATGTGATTCCTTTGTTATTTGATCCACAACGACCCTAATAGCATCATTTTTATGAAGTGTCTTTTGATTCCCTACTATAAAATCAATAGTGACATCATCCCACTCCCATTCTTGAATAGGAAACAACTACAATAGTACTCTAGGTCGTTGATGCTATAACTTTACCTACTAAAAGATGAAACATCATGTTACAAACCCTACTATCTCCTTTTTCATTATTGACCACGAGAAATGTCGTCATTAGTCACGATACATTTTTTCACCCCACGATGTACTTCCCACTTTGAGGTATGAAATTATCACATGAGTTCCTCTAGTATACTCGTAGGAATAACTACCCAATTTTTCATATAGATGGTCTCATCATTGTCTATTGTATAGTATGAAGGTGTAACCCCACCTTCAAGGATTTCCTTTAAGGATAAAAACTCTGGATCCTTGTACTTCTTGTCCCTAATTTGTCTCAAGAGTGTCACAATACACGGTGTACTCTTCACCAAACTTAGATAAGATCAAAATTGGTGTCAATGTCAAGTGCTTCATCAACTCCTGGAAAGAATTCTCACATGATTCTATCCAATAAAACATTATTTCATTATATATCAAACCAAAAAGTAGTGATTCCAATTGGGAAAATTCATGGATGAACCTCCTGTAATAACCAAATAATCCCAAAAATATTTGGATATCCAAAACAAAGTTGGGTTGCTCAAATGAAACCATTTCTTGCACTTTTTCTCTGTCCATTTCCGCACCTTCTTCTGAGATTATGTGCCCTAAATATTGTACCATGTGAATCCAAAAATTACATTTAGATATTATGGAATATGGATAATGATCTCCCAGTGTACTCAGGACAATGTCATGATGTTTGGAAGGATTGTCACGAGTCTTAGAGTACACCAAGATGTCATCCGCAAACACTACCAAGAACCGATCTAATTATGGATGAAATATCATGTTTATCAAGGAAATAAACACTTTTGGATCATTTTTCATCCCAAAAATAATTATGAAAAACTAATAAAGGCCATACCTACTCGTGAAAGAAGTTCTTGGTATATAAAATGTTCGAACTCTCACATGATGATACCATGATCTGAGATCGGTCATTATGAACACCCAAGCCCCCTTGATCTAGTCAACCAACTCATCAATACGCTTAAGAGGATATCAGTTCTTCACAGTCATTTTATTCAACGTTTGGTTATCGACACACAAGCATAAACTCCTACAAGCCCTCTTTGAAAAAAACTATTTGATCCATAATGCGACGTATAGGGAAGGAAAAATCATTTATCCTCCAACCCATCCAAATGAGTTTTTAACTCTTGAAGCTCAGTCGGTGTTGTTCTATAAGGTAAAATAGATATTGGCTCATCCCCAAGAGTGATCTAAATAGTGAATTTCACATCTCTTTCAGGTGGTAACCCTGAAAAGTCTTTAGAAAAATACATCCTAAAATACTTCCACTACTGGTGGATGAACATCTTACCAACCACATCCATCATCCAGAAAAAGACTAGAAACTTGGGATGTGATCTCTCCCAGTTTCTTTGTAATTGGACTATCTCTGCCTTCATGGATATCTCATTCTCCATGATGAACATACTACTCACTCGTATGACATACAAAGGTAACTCTCCTGCAGTAACAATTTATGTTGGCACGGTATGTGACTAGCCTGTCTATACCCATAATAAAGATGAAGCCAGTTATATCATGGACATATATTTCCCAAAGAAAATGATACTTTCTGATGTCTTGTGAACATTGCATGAATACACATATATCCCCAGAGAGTGTTCCCATTAGTGTATTAATATTATCAACCCTCTTATAGACTCCACATCTTGGCTCAAACCATTAAAAATATTTACAGCTATTATGGAATGAGAGGAAAAAGTGTCAAACAAAGAAATAGATACTGTAGAAGCAACTGGAATAGTACCTCTCACTGAAGATGGACCAACCTCTCTCTCCACAAGGGTATGATGCACTGTATGTAACTATCCTTCCCCTCTTCCATGTGGTGTCATCTGACTCCCTTGAGTAGCACCACTCTGCTGATACGGGAACTCATACCCTAAAGTACCACATCCACTATCCTTACCACTTTTTCAAGTAGAACTCCAAGTGCTAGACCCATATGTTGTTTAAGACCCCCTTCACACCCTTTGACTCTGAGTAGCTTCTCCATCAGTACCAGCCTACCGTTGCTTCATTCAAAACTTTTGTAGGTGCCCCATCTTGCAACAAAACCATAACTCCACCGGTGGTTGAGGAAAATTAATATGATAGTTTCTCCGACTACCATACTGGTGGCAAATCACATGAGTATGATCTGGTGAAACTATTCCTCCTAAATATCCACCTTGATTTCCCTTGCCTTGAATAAGGTTCTCATGATAGTGCTTTATTCTCTTAGAAGGAACACTCCCTGATCATCCAATGACAGTTACCTATCCATTACTAGAATCCTCCTTCAGTTTCCCCTCTAAAATTAGAGCCTCATTAACCAATTATAATATTTTCTTCAGCCTAAAGTTATTTACATGGGACATAATTTTACACCTATGTCTGTCCTAAAATCGTCTCGCTGATGAAGCCTCAACTACAACCAAAGCTAAAGAAAAATTCTATAAATCTATGAAACATTTATTATAATACATTATGAACATGATTTCTTTGCTCAGATGCCCAAAATTTGAATCCTTCTCATGTCTTAGGGTCTCCAAATATAATTTCTCAAATAAATTTTCTAGAAATCCATTTCATTACATATCATCAGTCTATCTAGATCGTACCTAAATGTAACACAAGTTCTTCACTGACCATCATAACATATAAGCAACCAACTTGACCCTCCTCATTGTTAGAGTCTCCAAATGTTCAAGTATCATATTTATGGATTCATTCCATAATTCAACTCCCATGGGTCCACCCTCTCTAGTAAATGTATGAGGGTGTTGAATTTGAAACTCCCTTGTCAACTCAGACAATATTTTCAGAACCCACCATGGGTCTCTCTCTATGAATTACATGAAACAGCTAATGATATCTCAGAACTTCTCCTCTTTATCTTTATATCAGATCAATGTTGCCTCATGTTCCTTGTCTGGGAGTTTGTTTCGGGTCAAACCACATGGACTCTCCCTCAACAAGTGTCATGGAGTCATATTTCTACAAATCCAAACCCACGTCTTAGGTCTCATAATGTACCTCATAACATTTATGCAATGGGATAAACTACCACAATATGTGTCAATATTTCCATTATCTCTTTTCTCACTACAGGGTCAACACTGAGGCTTTATCACTACCCTTAACCATCCCACTCCAAGGTCTTGGTTCACAAGGGAACATTCATTCTCATTAATTAATTAAACCATTAATTAATCTCATTATCTTACATTAATTACTTAAATAATTAATTAATTAATCATACTAATTTAATCAATCATGTTTTTCATTAGACACCCATTTATTCTCATTTTTCATCATTATTTCAATATCTCAATAATGAAAAATAGTTCAAGTTCAACAACTTCCCCATAACCTGTTTTCTGATGAGTTCCTAGAATGATTCATGTGAAAACCACCATAAGTGCCTGGAGTGATGCATGCAGACTCAAGTATCATGCATCTTTAGTCCATGAATCAAAATTAATCAATTTTCAAAAAACATATCATATCACACCACAAGTACATCGACCAAGGTGAATTAATATCCAACTATAACAATATACAAAAATCACAACAATCCCACCATGAGTACTTGGATTTTGCCTTGTACATGGGTTTGCAACTCTCGTGCACGATATAATTACCAAGCCTTAACTCTTTATAGCCTCCTATCTACCTTTACCAAAATAGTAAGACAAAATAATAAGAATGAAATGAAAATGACTTTGATACCACTTTGTGACGTGCCAACCCGGGTGCCACTAAACGGTGTCGCGAACCGGTGGTCCACATGCCCTCATGCATGCCTTACCATACCGTAGAGGGTGTCGACTTTCAACGAGGGTCATATAAGTGAGTCTGGTAGAGACTATGACCTCTTTTATCAAAATAAAAACACCATTGAATGCAACCAAAAATAACAAAGTGTGTAAATTTATAAATGAGAAGAATAATAACGTGTCACATGATAGTCAAATAGGAAAATAAAATACTCAACTAAAAGATAAACCATGCTATGACAATTCAAGTGTCCATTTTCAACAATGCAACTAAAAGTAATAATACAATGAATCAAATGAGGGTCCCTAATCTCATATGATTCCCTCTCCCATGATCTAATCCCAAACAACAACCTATCCCAATCCCTTTCCCTTATGCGGTATTGCAAAAACAAAGTTTACTCATGTGCAACAAGGCAGCCCAAACAGGGTGTGAGTATGACTCATTAGGCCACAACCAATGGCATCTAAAACAATACTATTCCAATGATAGTGTATGTAGTTTTATGATGCAACAAATACAATGCATAATTAAATAGTTATCACATTCTAATTCAATCTTTTATAATCAGTTTATGCCTCGTTTCAATTATTGTTTTCTTCTTGAATCATCATTCATTATTATCATTCATTTGGGGTAGGTCTCCATGCTTAACACCCTAAAATCTCATTGAGAGTATGTCATCATGTATAGCACTATTTATCTCATTCAGTGTAGGTCCTCATTCCTAGCACCCCATAATCACAAGCATGGATAACAATTGGGGAGGAATACCATGTCTAAGTCCAAGATTCTAATTGTTCTGTAAAGCCATGTACAAAACCACAAAAATCTCATCCATTTAATCATTCACTAATTAAAAAGAATTAGACACATCATTATATCACTAACCAAATGATTTTTTAAACATTTCAAATGCCATTAGTTAACTCAACATTTAACCAAGCACACAAATCATTAATTAATTCGTAAATTAATTTATAAATCAACACAATTATCATTCCATAATTCATTATTTACAATTAATTATCCATATAAAATATCAACTTGTCATAATTAATTCTCACAATTAATTATCTTTGATAAACATTATGGAACATAATTAATTATCACAATTAAAAATCTTACATAGCCAAACAACATTTAATAATTAATTTCCCCCAATTAATTATCTTCACACAACTAGTGAAATATATCAATTACAATATCTATTTGGGTAACCCCACATCATTTGTTCCTTGATTCAATTATCAATTAATCACCAAGGCAATCACAAGTCAATTCCACATTCTTAAATACTCAAATTTAGGAAATAAATCATCAAGGGAATCTAGAAAATTCATAAACACACATTCATATAACAACTCCATGACTATGGGAGTTAGATTTAGAAAAAATACCTCATTTTATTGATAGATGTTATCCTAATAGAAAACATCAAAATCTGAGCAGCACAATGTCATATGTCAAGGTTTAGATCTAAACCCCTAATCAAAATCAAGATTAAAGGCATCAATATTTTTGAAATTAAGATCTAGATCCAAAATCCAAGATATAGATCTCAACTCATAGGTTTATATCTATAGATATAGTGGGGATATTCTATGAAAGGATCAAGGAAATATTTAGGAAAGAATAGAATAAGCAACAAGATGAAATTTAATTACCTGGAAGAGAGAGGATCTTCAATATGGGATTTCAATCTCGAAGAATGGTGTTCATATCAACTTGGTATACCTCTGGAAGGCTTTGGGAACGCCTAAAATTTGTCAAGGCTAAGCCGAGGTCAAAATTCAGGAGTCTCAGGGGGTTCATGTGGTTATAAAATTTATTTTTGGATAAAAAATAATGCACGGATGGTTTCCTGGGAAAAATCACATTGTTAGGGAAAACCATGAACCAACCATGGAGACGTCCCTATCCAGGTGTGCACGGTGGGTAGGGTTTGATCGCACAGTTTGACAAATCGTGTGAAAACTATACAGACCTCTCTATCTAGTATTTTATGGTTGGAATGATTTAGATGCATGGTTCTTCAAACCATGCGCAACCCACTATCCGTTATTTTTTCATTAAATTTCACCCAAACACACCACAATCCACTACTCTTAAACACATATACTTAAAAAATTACATGAAAAAACGCCTGATATGAGTCCATGAATGCCAGTTTCTTACATGTGTGTCCCATCATATTATGTTATCCAACTGTAGAACTATATTAATAATTTTATCATAGCACTTCAAAGTTCTCATCATAGAAGGGAACTACTATCACCTTATCATTGTGAAAAGTACACTATGACATTATTAGATTATGATCATGCAAAATAATTAAAAATATGTAATAATATGTTTAATTTAATATTTAATACATCATATATTCATGTAATCATAGTAAAAATAGTTTGTTATATGACACAAACTAGAACGAACTCCAACTTGGACTAGACTAAACTACCTATGATATTCAGTCTACTAGGCCTCACATGATAATCATGTTTCTACTGAGTCAAGGATTTGATCAATGGGTCCTCTATTTTGTCTTCCATAGAAATACTACTCACTAAAACTTCACCTCTCTGAGAAAAATACCTCCATATATGATACGTCGGAAGTATGTGCTTCATCCGCTATTGTGTCCTTTGCTATTTTTGGAGATCCACTACAGTAGTATTATTACAATAGAGTGTGGAGGGATATTTTCTTTTTGGTACCACATCATCCTCTTTGATGAAACTGCACATCCAAAATGTTTCTTTAGATACCTCAGATGTTGCAGTACACTCAGAATCTACTGTATAATCTATGACAACAGCCTTCATTGAGCTCTTCCAGGTAACAAAACCTCCATTAAAAGTGAATATGTATATCGTCTGGGACTTCAGGTCATCTTGATCAGTTTGGAAACTAGAATCTACATACCCTTTGATGACTAGTTCATCATCTCCACCATAAACCATGAACATATCCTTAGTATTCCTAAAATACTTAAAGATAGTCTTGAATTCCAACCAATGGTGTCACATGGATTAGATTGATATCTTCTTATCATACTTATTATTTTGGTGACAACTATCATAGTACATAGAATTTCTTACATGACCGACTCAATAATTCATGTGTATGGATTCACTTCAATTATATTTCATTACATATGGGTCTGAGGACACATTTTATTTGAAAGATGACTGCCATGTGATGTTGGAAATAATCCCCTCTTGGATAGTTCCATACTAAAGCTCTCCATTATCTTCTCAATGTATGTACCTGGACTTAATCTAAGAAACCAATTGTACCTATCAGTATGGATCTTTATCCAAAGAAAATATGCTTCCTTTCCCATTTATTTCATGGGAAATCATTTATTCAACCATGCCTTAATAAAATGTAAGTCTGGCTTTTCATTTTCAATAAGTAATATTTCATTAACATATACAATTAAGAAAATTATTTCACTCTCAATAAACCATTTTTAGACACAAGGCTCACATTAGTTCTTTATAAAACCAAATTCAATTATGGAATCATCAAAATGGATGTTCCATACCATGGATGCCTTCTTAAATCCATAAATCGATTTTTGCAACTTGTATATATTACTGACATCCTTTGGAGTAACAGACTTTTTAAGTTGTGTCATGTAGACATATTCATGATGTTTCTTGTTAAGGAAGTTTGTCTTAACATCCATTTTCAAAATTTCATATTCATGGTAATCCATAAAAAATTAGAATTCTGATAGATTTTAGAATTGAAAATTGTGAAAATGTTTCATTGTAATTAATACCTTGATGTTGTTTAAACCCTTTTGCAACCAGCCAACACTTATAGGTACTAAATTGTCCTTCCATGTCCATTTTCTTCTTGAATACCAATATTCACCCAACTAGATTTACATACACTAGAGGATCAACCCAAAACTATAATTGGTTTCGATACATGGAATCTGTTTTGGAATTCATGTCCACTTTCAACTTTGCATCATTTGTTCCACTAAATAATTCAATGTATGTTATAGGATCACTATTGTTAACTAATAATGATTAACCATCCTAGTTAACTAGAAAAACATACCATTTAGGTTCTCTAACCTCTCTTGTAAACCTATGAATTTATTTTGTCTCTGGAATAGTTTATTCTTCCATGAGGCTTTGTGGAATCTAATCCTATTCCAACTTTTGTGTACCTTGAGCCTTGACTTCATTGAAGTTTTTCTTGATCCCACTATCTCTTTTGGATATGTTCTCCCTCTCAAAGAATATATTGTTTCTTTCCATTATAATCCTTTAGTCTGAGGGGTCATAGAGTAAATATCACCTTGTTTCCTTGGGTTATCCTATAAAGGTACACTTTGTGCCTCATGGTGAAATTTTGTAACCTAAGGATCCCTTAACAAACACATTGCTTCCCCACACATGTAAATTTGATAACATGGTTTTTCATCCACTCCTAAATTCATATGAAAACCGTTTATTGATTTATTGGGTATTTGTTTTAGTATATGTTCCTATATTTTTAATGCATATCCCCAAAAGGATAATGGAAGACTTACATGAATCATCATTGATCTTCGTATTTCCAACAATGTGTGGTACAAGATTTCTATTAAACCATTCCATTGAGGTGTTTAATGACCATTGAGTTCTCATATGATCCAAAACTCTTATAAGTAATCAATTTTGTTTTGATTAAGATATTCTCTACCTCAGTCTGAGGGGAGTTTTTTAATATTCCTACCATGATGGTTCTCAAAATCATTCTTATTTTCCATGAATTTATCAAAAGAATATGACTAATTCCTCATTTTTAAGTATATCTATATCTAATAAAATCATCAGTAAAAGTTTTGAAGTATGAGTATGCACCCCTTTCTTCAATAGGAAATGGTCCACACACCTCGATATTAACTAATTAAAGATGATATTTATCCATTTCAAATTTCCCATGAAATAAGTCATTAAACATTATTCCATGTAAACATTATTGACATACTTCCAGAGGTTTTAGTTTTAAAAATTATAAATATCCATCTAGATTTAATTTTTTCAAGTGTTTTTCATTTACATGACGTAGCCTATGATGCCAAAGTTGGTTGTGGTATGAGACCTGCAAAATAATTTTTTTATCGATGTCTGTTACCTAGATCATGTAATCAATCATGTAAATATGATTACTGTAACATCCTGATACTTAAGAAAGAAATCATATGTTCAATAGAGTACATGATATGCTACATCAAGCATAAATGAACAACTTAATATTATTATTTAAACGTTACCATTATAACCTATCCATTGGAATGGATGGAATAAATACTATCAAATAAATTATGAAAATATGGTTTTCACATGTTTCTATAATGACTATTTGGTTGACAAATTAACAATAAATGAAACTAAAAACTATTTAAATATGAATTATGTTTTTTTAAAATATTTTATTGTGAATAATTATTTTTATAAAACAATATTATCACAGTTTTTGGATTATATTAATGAAATATTAATCCATTATAATGTTTAAAATTTATCTTATGTATTTTCTAGACATCATATAAAAACAACTTCAATCTTCAGATAAAAGAAGTATTTTTCTAAAAATGCAATTTTATAACCTCTTGATAGTGATCCCATTTTAAATTTATTTTTTGACACCTTTATTTGTTATATTTAAAAATATAAACTTAATTTTTATATTTATGACTGGAAAATTTAGTTTGGATTTATTTATGATATTTCTCTGATAAATATCTTGTTTTAATTCATAGTAAAAATACGATAAATTTTAATTGAAAACAATGGTTTCCATTAAGATAATTTATATGGTAAAATCATATTATTTAATGGTTATAAAGTATTAATATAATATATTTTAATCATTTATTTTAATGTATATCATTAGTATTAATTCTATATTGAATTAATATGTAAAAACATTTCATTCATCTGAAATGTTTTGACTTTTAAAAACTGGATTTCTAGTTTTGATAATGGGAATTATTTTTAAATTAATTTTTTCTAATTTTATGTTTTAAATTTAAAAAAATGGATTCCATATTTTAAATCATAAGGTCAAATTATGTGAATATGTCCATTTTATTTTTATATATTATGAATAGTAACTTCAGTAATTATATTTATTTACGAGGTTTAAAGTGTAAATCACATAAATAAGGGTAAAAATAATATTATAATAATTTAAATATACCATAAAACATGTCATAATCCTGTTTTATGAGATTTGAAAGACTAATATAATCCTTATATAAATTTTAGGACCCCATGGAGCAACAAGGGTGTGATAATGAGATGTTATAATAATTAATTTAAAGTAAAGAGTAATAAAACAAAAACATTTCTATATTTACTAAATGATTTTAAGGTGGGGTTTTATAAATAATATATCCATCTATTAATAGTCATTATAAGGATAAAAATATTTTATAGATCATGGTATTTTATTTATAATTTGTATACATTATATAGATAATATTATTTATGACACAATGATGATGCAGTGATTACCTTATTAATGAAATATTCAAATAAATTATATTATAAATATTAAAATAAATGCAATTTGAAAGTTTTGATGCCATCTCAGAATTATATGGATTACTATTACATATTATCTTTGATTTAATGCTTTTGTTTTTAAGGAATAAAGTTTATATTACTTTGAAAAAATAAATTAGTAAATACTGCCAAAATTGATAGAAAAGAGTTTTAAAAACAAATACTTTTTATTAAATTATATAATTGTCCTAAAAATATAAAATTTGTAAGACATACATGTATAATATAAAAAATATCATTGATGATCCGCATGTGGTTCTCTTTTAGTTTTCTATTTACTATATAAACCATGTATTATGAAAATACAAAAAGACCAGCTAAGAGTTAATGTTTTTAACTAATGGTCCAAGACAAAAGAGAGGATTAGTTTTTATACTTGAAATTTTAAAAAACCAATTGGTTTAGAGAATTTACAACCATAATCATATTATCCTATAAATATATCACTTTGGAACTATTATAATTCTAATATTAGTTTATAATAAAATAATATTTCAAGACTTTATTAATGATCCTTCCTCCCTCTTATAATAGGCAACCAAATGTACCCACTTACTCACACCTATGAATCCTATTGGGTAAACCCAAATATGATCACATAGGCTCCCAACTTAACTTCCTTCCCCCATATAATCCTTACCTTGGGAATTATACAATTCAAGCTTCTTTCCTTTATTTTCCTTTTCCAACCACCAAACCACATTTACTAGCATTATTTTATAAAAACAACAGTATAATAAATATAATATGTTGTTTTTATGAAATTGTTTTTACCTAAACTTACACACACCTCTATCTAATGGATATAAAACATATTATTTCTGTGTATGGTGAACTATGCCTCACAAAATAATGATTGTACTATTTTCTCCTACCACCTCTCAGGGTATCCATTATCATGGAAATATATTTATTTATGATATATATTATATTTATATTGTCTCTATGATTCTATAATGTTTTATTTGTTGCATACCATTATGCTTTCCATAATGTGTAAATACGATAATTTCATTTGAGAAAGTGTGGACTACGGCCCCTCGTAGTGATATCACTCGTTCATGACAAATATGGAATATATAAAGGGTTGAGTTAATAAAATTACTTAGAATATATAACATATTTATTATAATGGTATTATAATATAACTATCTATAATTTAGTTTCCATACCATTAATATTACAATGAAATGGAAGTAGTGTTCATGCGTACATACGACCAACCGTTTCCATGAACGGTGCATTACATTTCTTATCATCAAATGTTAGATAAAATTCTAAATATATATATAATGGATATATATGATGATTTTAAATCATTAATAATATTCTATAGATTATTTAATTTTTACGACATGGGCATTTTACATCGAACCAAGTTCATTTTCGACTCAAGTACAAAATATCGACAGAACGACCGATATGAACTTAAATAATTATGTACTTTTTATAACATTATAATATTTAATATTAAATTAATATTAAACAATAAAAATATTCCCAAGAAATTATAAATTAAACTATTTTTTTATGAACTTAACGATCGAACGTGACAAGTCAAACTCAATGTAAGGGAACTTCGTAATCCAATTTCCATTCTTTGGGTTAATCATCTACTTCATGATTATGTAGTTCTATGATTATGTTATATATAAATTTGGATATCCTCTATTTAATTTATACATTATTTATGTGTATTTATAGTTAATAAACATAATCAATCCATTTTATTAACAAAATGATCCTTATAAGGGAAATCTTATGTCAATATCCATTTATTGAGTTAAATATACATGTCATTTGTTTTTTTTTCCAAAAATATGTGTGAATGACCTCAAGTTGTTTTACTCTATATATCCACTTATATTGGGAGTATTTATATGTTTCACACATAATTATTTTATTCATTTATCTTTAATCTAATGGTATTATCTTTTTAAGGGACTTTGTCTCAATCGCCTTTCATTGAGACATATTTCAATAATATACACCACCTTATTTTATATAGGGTATAATTATCACCATTGAATTTTAATTTTAATCAAAATAACCCTTTTTCTATGAAGAATTTTACTAAACAACAAAAATGAATTTTTTTTAACATACGCGGTGATAATGACCTTTCCATCATAGTGACTGTTATTTGGTATTTAGTTTCCTCTACGAGTCGTAATGTTTTTAAAAAGAAAAGTAAAAAAAGGTATTACTTTTTTTTGGTATTTTGGTATTGAAAAATGTTTTTGTAAAGATTGATTATGTTAAATATTTAAATGATCTCTTGTTATTTCAATGTTGAAATGTGGTTTTTCAGTTATTTTTATGTGTTATGGTTATATAACGGTACGTGGACATTTGAAGGGTGGTTACGTGATAAACCAAAGAAGGTTGGTTACATGAAAATCAATGATTTATGGTTCCATGATAAACCATGGATGGGTGGTAACATTATAACCTCCAATTCATTGCGAAAGGTAGTTGCTCATATGGCTATTCCATTTATTGATATGTGTGGAAGTCGACCGTATGGTTTTCCATTTAAGTATGTTTATTTCTAAATTAACCTTTATATGTTATATGTTTCTTTATATTTGCTTTATGGAAATATTTTGGTCACAAAAAGGGAAATCAATGAGAATATATTCAGTTAATTATACTTCTAATTTCTAACAGTGAAAATTATTAATTTATGTTGAATTATTCATGGTTTACATGTTCTTACAAGACTAACAGTTTTTTTTCTTTATGTATCCATTACTAATATTTTTATTCTCATCACAACTTTTGAAATGTATATTCTTAGTTTTTAAAGAACAGTAGATTCAAGGATGGGATCAATAAATAGTTTTTATATTTAAGCGTGAAATGAAACCTTGTTCATTTTATAAGTTTCTTTAAGAAAAAAATTGATAATGAGTAGAAGTGTATACTTTGTAATAATCAAGTTGTTATGTATAAGTCATGGACAAATTATGTAATGCTCTATACCTGAAAAGATCCTCAATGGGACGGAAGGTCAAATTATTTACATAACTTAAGATTTAGTAACATTAATGGTCGGGGCCTTATAGTTGGTATCAAAGGATGGTTTAGACACCATTAGGGATTAGAAGTTTTGGGTACACACATGGTAAGTCTATATGTCTTTTATTTCTGCTAAATCCTTGTTTTTTAAATATTTTAAATCAATGATATTCGGTTACAAATAGAAGTAGAATTATCTCAAACCACATTCGTATCTCTTCATACTGACTTGATTGAAATAATTATTGCAAAGTCAGGTCCAGATGATTCAGATACCTTTTCTAACTTACAACTCACTTGCAAGAAGCTTTTTGAGATATCAAAATCCTCCACTATACCTCCATACCATTTTGGATCATGGGTTGTTTTTAATCAAATTTTATTTTCTAAATATTTTTATATTTTCAATAATGGTAAATATTATCATGGAATTTTCAAATATTATACCTTATCATAATATTTTGAAGCATATTTTTATTTTGAAAAAGATACTAAAGAATGATACCCTGGGACAACCTATTTATATTTTATTTTCACATATAGTATTTCCCCACATACATATGGAATTTTAAAAGGACAATTGATTTAAATTTCCAATTAAAACATGGTCCAACTATATTATAAAAATCAAGTTTTATCAGATGTTTTCAAATTATATTTCATACATGTTAATTTTTTAAAATTGTTTATCTATGAACACTCATATGACCAATTTTGTACAAAGTGTTTTTGGATAAAGGAATCAAATGATTTTGAATAATCTATAGATCATTTTTGAAATGCATGGACCTTATATCTATGAGAACAAGTTGATGATGAAACCAATTGGACATCATGATCAAGTTATGGTGTTCTTTTTTTGGGAATATTTTATATTATCATATGGAGGTCAAATAAAAAAACATCAATATATGTAAGACTTCATAAATTAATATTTTTAGTTCATTGTGATTTGGGATGAAAATGAGAGGTATACTACAACCATCGATGTTAAAACATGATAGTGTTATTTTTTTAGTTTTATAAAAAGGGATAACCTGCAAGATGGGTGACAACTTGTCACATCTGGCAAGGTAGTGGGAATCAAACCCACAACTGAAAGGTGATAAGGGCACATCACCTACCACTAGCCTACATGATGTCCCTGGTTAGTATGACTTTTTATTTTTAGTTAAATGATTTTATGGACTAATTATAGGTTGATTTTTGGAACTTATTTTTTTAAAAATGGATATCCTTTGTATATTAAAATGATTTGGTGATTAAGTGATAAATGTTTTTTTTTGAATATTTTTTCTCTTTTGGGAACAGTATATGCCTAAGGAAAATAGAATACTATGGGATTTTATATGATTAGTAATTGATGAATTTTATTTTGTAAGAATCAATGTTTCTATTATAGACATATGGAAATTTTGGTTATTTATGGAAATGATTAACCTATAATGGAGAATATATGATTAGGTTAATTACTTTTATCTATGATACTTTAAGAGTAGTTGATGTTATTTTGTGATAAATGTTTTTATTTTTCATGGAATACTATATGATAAAATTATTCTAAATCGTAGGTTTCAATCTTAGTTTTGATTATTTTGATGAATTTTATGGACATTTTTTCGTTGAAAGTCTATGTTGAACTTTGGGTATAATTGTTGATCTTTGGGGATTAAAAGTTGTCCTTCTCATTATAAATGATTATTATTTTAGGGGATTATACAATCATATACTAACCATATTTCTTTTATTTAATGTTTAATTCTCAAATAAATAGATATTTAACCTTTTCTAGATGATATTAGTTTTTATAAGTTGATTATAGTGCTTCTGGTATGAAACATTCATCTTGAATTCTCATTGATTAAGGAAAAAAGATGATTGTGTGGTGTAAATTGATTAATGGATGATACTATACCTTTTATGTAAGTATATAACCTTATGTTTTTATTCTATTTTGTGAAATAATTACTCAACTGTATGAAAAGGATCTTAAAAAAATATTTTCCATTTACTTTTCCTACTACGAAATCAAAGACCATTTAACCCATCACAAGTTTGAGGTATTCTAATCATTAACTTTATCCTGATCATATTTTCTATCAATATCCATCAAAACATAACACTTATTTTTTATTCCATATCCTTGTTTTCCTACATATAACCCTATTATGTGTTATCTAGAGTGGCATTTTCTATTCACTTTATATCGTATAATGATGGAGATTTATTAACCATTTTTCTTATGTGGGTTTGTACTATAGGTATTTTGAAATTTCAAACTTGATTTACCAACAACAAATTAAAATTTTCATGTTTCAGTTTATTAAAGTGTGGAGGATGTAACATCCTAAGTTTTAATAATGAAACATTATGTTTAATAGCGTACATGATACTCTACATTGAGCTTAAATGAACAACTAAATATTATTATTCAAATGTTAACATTATAACCTAGCTATTAGAATCTAAGTAATAAATAGTATCATCTAAATTATGAAAATATGGTTTAGACATGTTTATATAATGAATTTTTTGTTAAAAAATTAACGTGAAATAAAACTAAAAATCATTTGAATATAAATAATGTTTTATTATAAAAAACTAATTAAATGTGAATAATTGATTTTATAAAATAATAATATCAAATTTATTTGATTTTATTAATGGAATATTAATCCAATATAATGTGTAAATTTCATCATATGTATTTTCTATACATGGTATAAGAATAACATTAATTTTCTGGATAAAAGAAATATTTTTCTAAAAATGTTGTTTAACCCCCTTTTGTGGTAAGCACATGTAAACTTTATTTTATGGCAAATTTTTATATTCTATTTGAAAAAATATAATTATTTTTTTTGAATTGGGACATCAAAATTTACTTTGGTTGATTTTTTGAAATTTTTCTGATAATTATCATTTTTCGATGAATAGTACAAATATGCTACATTTAAATTGAAAACCACATTTTCCAACGAGATAATTTATATGGTTAAATAAAATCATTTAAGGGTTTTAAAATATAAATAAAATATTTTTTATCATTTATTATAATATAGGTCTTTTTTATTAATTCAATATTGAATTCTGATGTAAAAACGTTTCAATCTTTTGCGATGTTTTAACTTTTAAAAACCTACATTCTCATTTTGAAAATGGGAATTAATTTTAAATTAGTTTTTTCTAATTATGAGTTTTGAATATTGAAAAATGTATTCTATATTTGGAATCATAAGGTCCAAATTATTTAAATAGTTCACTTTTATTGTTGGACATTATGAAAAGTAACTTCAATAATTATTTTAATTTATCGTGGTTAAAGTGTAAATCGGGTAAATAAGGGTAAAAAATAATACTATAACAATATAAAACTACCCTAAGACTTATCATAATACTATTGGATTATATATGTACTACCATGTGGATCCTTGGAGTGATTATAAGACCCCATGGCGCCACTTGGGGTGTTATAATGTCATGTTATAATAATTAATTTAATGTAAAGAAAAATATATCGTCAACGAGTATATTTTTACTAAAATGATTTTAAGGTGGGTTTATATAACCGATATTATAAACTATAAACAATAATAATAAATTTAAAAATATTTCCCATATGATGGTATTTTATATATAATATTTATATGTTATATAAATAATATTATTTATGAAACAATGATGATGAAATGATTACCTTGTTAATGAAATATTCAAATAAATGATATTGTAAATATTAAAATGAATGTAATTTAAAAATTTTGATATAATAAATGACTTTCAAGTATTAATATTACATTATCTCTTTTATTTATTTATTTTTTAGAATTAATCAAAATGTTGTGACTTTTAAAAAAATTACTAAATAGTGTCAAAATTGACATAAATGTGTTTTTATTACAAATATTATTTTATTAAATGATATAATCATCCTAAAAACCTAAGATTCCAAAAACATACTTGGATAATGTTAAAAATTTCATTAATTATCCACTTTGGAGTCTCTTGGTATTTTAAAGTTACTATATTAACTATATATTATGAAAATAAAAGAAGACATGGTAAGAATTAATGTTTTTAAGTAATGGTTAAAGTCAAAAGATATGGTTAATGTTTTCAACCTAAACACATCTAAAACCTATTGGTTTAGAGGATTTAGACCCATACTCATCTTATCCTCAAAATATATTACTTTATTGCTATTATAATTCGATGTTAAATTTATAATAAAGTAATATTTAAAGACATTCTTAAAGTACCTATCCTCCCTCTTATAAAAGGCCACCACATCTACCCACTTACTCACACCTCTAAAGCCTCTTGTATCGTCCAAACACTACTCAAATATGATCCCAAAATCTCTCCATTACTTCTAAAATCTTTAACTTGGTATGGACATAATTAAATAAGGCCTTTTGGATCAAATTAAAAAGAGTTATCGTATTTAGAGGTAACCTCTCCTCTCAAGCTCCTTTCCTTTATTTTCCTTTTCTATCCAACTAAACTCTTTTATTTCTATTATTTTAAAACAAGAATTGCATCCTAAGTATACTTGGATTTTTTTTTCAATTTATTCTACCTACACTTACACACACCTCTATCTAATGGATAGAGAACATATTGTTTCTGTGTACGGCGAATAACTGCCTCACGAAATGATGATTGTTCAATTTTCTCTTACCACCTATCATGGTGGAAAATATGATGGAAATATATTTATTTATTATTTATATTATATTTATATTTTCTCTATTATTTATTTTTTATTTACCACATACCTTTATGCTTTCCGTACGTTGTAAATACCATAATATAATTTCATTTGAGGAAGTGTGGACTACCACCCCTTATAGTGATATGAATCATTCTGGAAATACATGGAACGTATAAAGGACGGAGTTAATGAAATTAAATAACATATAAAACATATATATTATATTAGATTATAATATATCTATGTATCATTTAGTTTACATTTTTTGAATATGAAAATGAAATGGAAGTAGCGTTCATACGTATGTACGACCTAACATCTCCATTAACAGTGAACCTCATTTATTATCTCCAAATTATGTGTACAATTATAAATAAATATATAATGTATATATATAAAATTTAAATCATGAATAAAATTCTGGGTATGATGGAATTTTAACCACGTGAATAATTTACATCAACCAAGTTCAGTTTTTACTCAAGTAACGAATATCCATCAAACAACCGATATGAACTTAAATAATTATATAACATTTATAAAAAAGTAAAAAGTCATATAAAAGGAATAATAAACTTGAAAAATTATATCAAGAAATTATATATTAACCTATGTTTTTTATTCTGGAACATAACGATTGTATGTGATGAGTCCGACTTAACGTATGGGAATGTATTAACCCAATTTCTATTCTTTTGGTTAATCTTCTACTTCATGATTATGTAGGGGAATGATTATGTGAGAAATAAATATTGATATCCTATCTTGTATTTATAATTTATTTATTTATATTTATATTTAATAAACATAATATATCTATTTGTTTACAAAATGATCTTTGTAAGAGAAATCATAACTAAATCTCCATTCATTGAGTTAAATATCCAAGTCATTGGTTTTGTTTCTCTAAGAATATGTGTGAATGACCTATGATTATTTTACATTGAATATACAATTATATTGGGTGTATTTATATTTTTCACACATAATTAGGTCATTTGTTTATATTTAATCTAATGATATGATCTTTTTAAGGGACTTTTTCTCAATCTCCTTTCATTAAGGAATATTTCAATAACATACACCACCTTATTTTATATAGTGTATAATTATCTATTTGGTTATGTAAATATCTTGAAATGATATTTTAGGATTTCAATGTGGAAATTTTATTTTTATGTAATTTTTTTTATGGGTTATGATTATATAATGTACTTAGACATTTGATGATTGGTTACGTGATAATCCAAAGACGGGTGGTTACGTGATAAACCAAATATGGGTGGTTCCGTGATAAACCAAGGACATGGGGTTACATTATAATATCTAACACATTGGGTATGGAAGTCAGTCATATGGCTATTTAATTTAGTGATATGTGTGGAAGTAGACCATATGGTTATTCAATTTAATTATGTTTATGTCAGATGTTACATTTATACATTATATGTTTCATTCTATGTTCATTACAGAAATCATTTTGTTACAAAAAGTGTAATCAATGAGATTATATTCACTGAAGTATCTTTACTACTTAAAGGTGAAAAGTATTACATTATTATAAAGTATTAAGGTTTTAAATGTATTTTAAAGGCTAATAGTTTTCTTTCTTTATGTATCCCTTATTTTCTTTTTTTCTAATACAATGTTTTGAAAAACATTCACAGGTTTTAAATAAGAATAGTGTCAAGGATGGGATCAAGTAAATGTTGTGATGTTTAAGTGTGAAACGAAACCATGTTCATTTTAAAAGTTAAGGTTTTAAGAAAAGAAAATGGATAATGAGTAAAAGTGTTTACTTTATAATAATCATGTTGTTATGTATAAGTTATGTCCTAATTCTATAATGCTTTAAACCTGATTATATACTTAATTTTATTGAAATTCAAATTATTGAATTAAATCTAGATTATGTAACATTTATAGACAGCACCTTATAATTATGTAAATGTTCCTTAACATAAAATATGATATCTTTTTTAAATAAATAACATTTATTTCAATACTTGAAAATAAATAAGCCACTATATACTCTAGATATATAAATGATGTTTTTAGTAACTAAAGGCACCAAATAAACACCCTTTAAAAGAAAAACCATTCCAGTCATAAATGTGTGGTGGTAGTCCCCGATAGGTACAATTGAAATTTTATCACTTTTCGCTGCTCATAGATCTAATATCCCTCGATCAATTTTTCTGAATCTACTTGGTTCTTGTATTTGAATACATAAGTGAGCACAAACATCCATATATAATACATAATTTTTAGATATTGATAAATTTCACTCAATAATAATTGCACCTAAATCTTCCCATTATACCATTAACTGGGTGTCGTGTTTCTTTTTGTGGCCCTTCCTACCTCATGCGAAACTGACAACTTCATGTTCCTTTTTCTTCCCCTTTGATATTTTTCTTCATGGAAGGGTGTGATGATGCTTTGGGATAAAATATCATTTATTTCCCTTTCTATTTTTTCAACATAATTACAGAAGGACTTTATCACCTCATTTCATCATCTACGTGGAAAATGATGATAGGAATATCTAGGAGAGTCTTCTCAATGTTTTTCATATTAAAATTCACAAAAAAACTAGAGAATCTATGAAGGATTGATGTCATAATTAGATCGCTTCCCAATTATTTAGGGAGTTTAAATCCTAGAAACTATAGGAACTCAATAAAGGCATGATATTGAATACCTGAGGCACAATTGGGGAACCCTCTCCAATCATTATCTAAAATAGAGCCTTGGAAATCTAAAATTGTTCCTATATTTCTCTCTCATGATAAAGACCAGGGAGGTTCCCAAGCATTTTATTTGCATCCATGATTTTGAAAGACTTCATAAGTTTACTAGAAATAGAATAAAGTATCAATCAATGATGTTTGACCACACCATTCATATGTTTTTTGTAGTCTAGTAACTCTTTATCACTCGTCTCGTGGGTAGGAAGATCAGGCATTGAGGATTCTAGCACGTATGATTTCTGTTCATGGCGTCAAACAACTTGAAGGCTTCTAAACAACTCCTGGAATATTCTACCAGTGAGGAGATTATCTTTATCCAATGTTGATCGTTGGGATATTGACCATGTCATTTTATTCTACAAATAAAATATTATATTTTTAGTAATTTTCTTGATTACAGATTTTGTGAGAAATAATTAATTGATTTTATTAAATCACTCACAATTTTATCAAGTCCCAATAGCCCTCACCATTGAATTGGATTTTTTAGTTTCTAAAAAATTATAATTTAAAGGATCAATATTACAATTTGTAAAACCCCAAATAGAGTTAGTCAATATATTTTTGAGTTATTTAGGTAGGTATGTATTTTCCAACTATGGGTTGCATCTCCTTGATCCATTGAGTGGATTCCCCAATATAGAAATCCTAACATAAATTTTCTCCACACTGGCCTACAAATTTCACTAAGTATAGAAGGGGTATTACTCTAGATATAAAATGGTTAATTCAACCTAAAACATTCAAATTAACACCCCTAAAAAATTATGTTTCCTAACAATGGTTGGTCAAATACATTGTTCTATTATTTTTTATTCGAAATCAAGTAACATAAAGCTTATTTTGACTAAATATTATATTGAGTGATTTGATTTTATTATCCATTAAATTTTATCTTGTTTTATCTTTTACATGTCCTATAGATATTTAAGTGGATCAGCAATTAATTAATTAACCGCATTTGGGTAACAATTTTACGCATAATTACTTTTTTTAATTCTGTCTATTATATTAATTCATTCATATATGTGATCGTGGTCTTTCATCAATACATTTAATTTTAATTCCTTAGACATAAAATAAATATTTTATTAAATGTCCTGATCATGAGATTATATAATGGTTGATTTAAATAGTGGGTATTAAATCATCTTATGGCCTAGGGGAAATAACTCTTTATGTCGGACTTGGCATAAGCTACATCATTCCAAGTGTCCACCTATGTATCACGAAGTTGGCACCATCATGGTTCCATCTTGAACCATCCCCATGTCTAGTGATTCTCTATTAATTAAAAATATTTATAACTCACATACATCTAAAGGGAACCAAAGGGTTGGTTAAAGGGAATTAAATAAATATCCTTGGACACACATGTCCTACATAATAATCGACAGAGGGATGAATCGTCAGTAATGTTTTAATTTAATATTAATTAAATGAAAAACCGTGAAATAAATTTAATTAAATAAATTCCAAAACATAAATAGGTCTTGGTCAAGCTCATGAACGATCACACATACAACGAATATGCAAAATTCAACGATTGGAATTAATTTATTTGATTTATTTTTTTTAAGATAAACGTGCTTGAAATAATTAATTAATTAATTAGCATTAATATTATTGATAATAAAATTTTATTTGGATATACCCATCATTAATGGAATTCATGGAAAATAAATAGAAGAACTGATAATTACATATTAATAACAATAAATTAATCGATCATTATGAAATTCAATAAAACCACTATTAAATATTTAAACGTGTAATGGTGTTCCAATCAATAATATATGGTTTTACTGCTAAAATCTCAATTTTAATGTGATTTTAATTTTCTCCAATAATTGGTGACTATATATCATGTGCATATATCTGCATGCCATGTAATATAGTTGTCGTATATCTAAGTCACACACCTGGGGCTTCGGTGTGTGGACTCAGCCAAACTACATGGTGTGTACATGCCAATTAGACACCTTGTATACATTTTTTGTGCACCAAGTTGTCCTGGTCCACTCTCAATTTTCAATAAAATCACCATGTGTAATTAATTAAATGGTTTGTCTAGATACATTGTGCATGGGTAGATAGTGTGTGCTCTATCTACACACCGTGTAACATAATTTTATCTGCCCATGATTTGGCACTTCCTAGTGGCATCTCTGGTCATCCATTATTTGTTACTATACCTTTAGAAAAATGAAACACTAAAAGAACATGACTAATATATCAATAAAATAATAATTTACATCATATTAAATACTGAATAACATGAAATAAAATCTACCCACAATTGAAAATAGATCAAAAATCAAATAACTAATAATAAATTTCAACATAACCAACGATTGATACCAATTCTTGGTTCTGACCACATCGGAAGGGTGTGTTTGATGGAGATATATTAATAAAAAATAATAATTGTTTCCCGAAACCAATATCAAGGATTTTTCATGCAAAATTTATAAATACATTATTTCATATCTGAAGAAATAAATACTTTGGATTATGAACGTTCTTATTTGATGGTTGTTGATCATTTAAAAAGGCCCTTTCAGATTGGATTTCTTGTTCTTACGAAGATCCAAGGGTAGAATCCCTCTAGCTGTGATCTAGAAACACCTCAATGGTCTCTATGCAATGCTACTCATTCTTCGGGTGCTAGTGCAGATAACCAAATGTATTTTGTTGTTCTTTCATCATCACTCATTCTTCAGTCTTGAAGGAAATATAACTTGGTATTTTCTTTCTTAAGAGGGAGAGAGTAGGAAGAGTCAATAGAGAATTCATTGTGTGAAAAAATTCTCCATTCCCAATAATAAAATTGGTTTTGAATGAATTATACAATAGACATAGCTATCTATTTATATTGTTGGGATTTTAGTTACAAAATTCAATTTCATAGTATCCATTAAATATAATTATAACCATAAATTAAATCCCATGAAATATAATAATAATAATAGTTTTATTATTTTTGGGTGCACTGACTTGCATAAAATGGATAAATAATATTTACCGACATATAAATAATTATTTTATCACTATAAATAATCTTGGTCCATCAATACTCCTCTTTAATTTATTGAACACGTGAATAAATATTTTATCCTCTTAAATAAATATTTTATTCAAAATCTAGTATATATATTATTTATTAAATATTAAATAAAATAAATAAATATATTTTTTTCATAATCTGGTGAATAAATATTTATTTAATTTATTCCATCATTATAACTTAAATAAAAATATTCCTCAGTCTTGAGAATAATATTTATTTCATTAATTAAATTCAAAAAAAATAATCAATACCACCTGAAAAACTTATTGTGTGGACCTCTTGTATTTTTTCTCATTGGCATTATGTGGGGTTTCCTAAAGTCAAAGATTACTATCTCGAAACAGGTTAAGGAATCTGGGAAAGTAACTTAAACTCACAGCAATGACAACCACATACAAAAAAACATTGTCTAATGCAATCCCCTAGTTACATAATCTCATCAAACTGGTTTTATGATGGTCTCATAAACCTATATGCTTCATACACCATTCTTTGAATATTTAAAATAAACTCATTGTTAGGCCATGGCCATGTAATTTTGGGAGATACTTCTATTTCAATCAAATAGAAGAGATATCAACCTCCATAAATATGGGAGGGAAAAATCCATTCTGGACTTATCCATTAATAACATGTCATTTTTGACACACCCAAAATACCATACTTCCCATCATTATTTACTTTGATGGGTTTCATTAGCAAATATATGTGTGTGATTCATGACATGCATTAATGTTGATCGTAAAATCTAAAGACCATTACACATGATCACATATAGAAATATCTGATGCACTAAAACATCTATAATTCCTACTGACAGGTATATTCCATAAGCTCCCATCATGGATAATACGAAATGAGAACTTCATGAGAATAAGTATCATATACTTATGAGTATTCACATATGACGGTCTATATACTATTTGTCCCATCATAGTATGTTTGCAAACCACAAAACTGTTTTAGAGACCCCAAACATGACTTACATGGACATTACATTACCTGTTCTAGTCCTGTATCACTGAACAGGATTCACTTATTACTTTATATTACCTGTTCTTTTGTCAATTCTATGTTAAAGTAGTGTTTTGGGTAAAATTGTTTCATTTATTGTACATGTTTGGACTTGTTGTTCTTGATATTATTATTACTTATATCATGATTTAATTACTTCCAGAATGTAAATAATGATTTATATATCATATATATTCAGTATACATATATATATGTAATAGATATATAAATGAAAATAAATACATTGTTCATGGAGACGGTAGGCCGTACGTATGCATGAATGTTGTTTTACATTCCTTATTGACTTGAATGGAAGTAAGTATATGACATATATATATATATATCCATTAGCTTTATCATGTCATATATTTCATTATTATTCATTATATATAATTTATAATCATTCTTGAATGTTTAACATTGAGAATGAATCTCATTGCGTCGTGGGGATGGTAATTCGTACGTACGCATGATCGATGATATCGTTCCCATAATTATTGAATTGAATTGAAGTGGATGATATAATATCTTAGAATCAGTATGATGTTATATTAACTATATATAGAATCAGTATGATTTTATATTAACTATATATAGAATAATTATGATGTTATATTAACTATATATAGTTATTATTTACACCATTATACCCATCCAAGTAAGGTGGTGGTGGAAAAATAGATTACACCGCGGCGTGGAGACGGTATTCTCTACATACGCACGTGCGGTGATTTCGTTTTCTGTAGGATGGATAGAAAGTGAAATAGGGTTTTTTTATATTTATAAAAAAATATCATTATATTAGTGATAATGATGTTATTAATTCATAATAAAACAACTAAAGAAGAGGATGTAGAAGAAGAAATAAATTTCAAGAAATCGGTAATGGATAAAAACTCTTCTTCGACATGCCTCTTTGAAACCTCTTCTTAGGAAACTAATGTTGGTATTTGAAGAATACCAGGACCTCTAGAATATTACTAGGGGAGTTGAGAAGTGTAATGGCTAGGGGTTGGACGAGATTGAAGGCTCAAAGTTGAGTAAAGAGGAGAGGGAGGAGGTTCCCTTTTATAAGGGAGGAGAGGGGCACCTTTGGAAAGTGTGAAAATATTATTTTATTATAAACTTATCTTCGGTTTCAAAAGGTCCAAAAATCATTAAAGATGAATATAAGATGACTCATGGCCGAAATAAAACCATCAAATCAGAATTGGACATTTTTGGATAATATTTTAATCATTTTATTCTTATTTAATTAAATCATTTATCAATGAGGTAAATACTGCATTATTATTGTGTCATAAATAATTCAATTTATTTGATGTCTAAAAATTATAAAAAAATAACATCATGTAGGAAATAATTTTAGATTTATAATTAATATTTATAGTTTCCAATATAATTTATATAACATGTTATAAAAATTAATTACTAAAAGAGTTTTGTTAATGTCAATTTTGTCTTTACATTAAATTAATTAATCCAAATTGTCATTATCACTACCAAGTGGCTCAATGGTGTCCCAAAATCGACCCAAGGATGTCCATGGTCGGCCACTACTCATCCAATAAGGTTAGGACAGGTGTCAAGGTAATTTTGAATTATTATAATGTTCTTTTAACCTTGAATTACCCTATTTACCTTTAACCGCAGTAAATAAAAGTCAAAAGTTACTATTCGCCAAAAATTATTTTCATCTTATTGAACTGAATTTTACTTCTTGATAACAACCATGTATGTCGTATTTTTGAAATTCAATTCACATAAGTGGTAAAATTTCATTTAAATGAAAGAGTCGGTTTTTTAACTACCACTAAGTGGATTCACTATTCAACATAAATTGAAGTTTTTCAGAAAAATACCAAAAATTCAGCCAAAGCTAATTTGATATTCCGAATTCAAAAATGATGTATTTTTTCTAAATTCAAAACATAGTAGTGGAATTAAATAATTTTAAAACTAACTCCCGTTATCAAAACAAATAGGGTGTTTTTAAGAAACAATAAATATTCAATGACCAACACTTGTTTCTGTCCAAATTCAAAGTGAAATTAATTATGATGACCAAAATTGGATTAAATAGTAAAAATATATTCTAATTACACTTTAAAAACAATTAAAAAGATAATATAACATTATAAATTATTTCAATGAAAAAAGTTGTTTTTAATTAAAATATAGCTTGTTTTTACTATTCATTAAAATATGAAAGTTATCAGAATAATATTAAAACATTATCCAATGTAAATTTTTATATCCTGATTCAAAAGAAAAATTTTATTTTCTCAAATTTAACTTATAAACATGTCAAAAACTCGATATAATGTTGGTGTGCCATCAAAAGGCGGCAAAACTGCATTTTTAAAAAAATACTTATTTTACTCGAAAAAATTATTCTGTTCTCACACGATGTTATATAAAATGTGTTAGATGAAATAATAATGTTATAACATTGAAAATGTAGTTAATAAAATTCATAATGGCTACTTCATAATAATCTTGTAACAATATATCGTTGTTTAGTGAATCCTGGTGTTGTGTACTACACACGCTATCGAGGAAGGTCACGGTTGCGTGTAATGCAAGCCAAGTTAGGAATGCGTGTAGTGCAAGCTCCCTTTGGTGTTTCATATAAAATAATCAAAACATATTAATTTATACATTAAAAAAATCTATACTTACTGTTGCGTTGAATAATTTTGACAAAATGAACTTGAAATTGTGTGTAACAGGATCCATTAATAGTGTTACATATACTGCAAGCTAATACGGTGTTGAGTATATAACAATCTAATTTTGGTGTAGTGTATAACACAAGGCATCAAATAAATTAAAAAGAATACTTTTCATAAAATCTCAGTGTGTGACATTCTACCCCCATTAAAATGAATTTTTCCCTCGAAATTCTTCGGGGTTATAAATGGTTTACTACTTGAATGTTTCTTTCATATAAACCCACATCGTAAAAAGGAATACTAAAACTTAATTTCAAAAAGTGAAGTATGAAACATAACGGTTACACAAATTAACTCATCACTGGGTTTCCACATAGGAGAACATAGGTGAAAATATGGATATAGAAGAGAAACCTAACCATCAAGTCCTGATGGAGAGTGGTAGAGAACATGGCTATGAAAAATCCATTAATCACAGAGCTATAAATTTGTGATGATCTAAGGTACCATATGATTCATCAGATATAAGACCAGTAGGACAAAATTTTTTGTTTTCAAGATCATTTCCCTAATGTTGAAGAATTTTTTTAAATTAAAAGAAATACTTACTTGATTTTGGTGTAATCTCACTGTTGTTTTGCCTTGAAAATTTTTCACTTCATCTCTTAAAGAAATGAAGTTGAATTTGTCTTCCGTGAAGTGTTAGAAGATCATGCGATAGAATGATAGGTCATTCCATCTGTCTCAAACATAAGATTATCAAAAGTTATTTACATAAGTCCATCTATGGGGAGATTAATCGTATATAGTTCTCAAAATGGACTTATAATTCATCTATCATACAGCTTAATATAATGAAACTTTTTTCTACTAACCAGGGACTTCTAGTAGGATAATGGTAAGTGATAAATTCATGTCGCACTTCGGTTGTGGGTTCGATTCCCACAGCCCTGTCTGACGAGACGGGTTGTTGCACGTCCTGCAGGATGTCCATTTTCTAAAACTAAATTAATATAACATCACATCAATAATATCAAAAAAATTTCTATACATAAACAATACTAAATTATGTCTAACATAATCCATTCTAATCTTTAGTCTTATCTAAAATACTTCTATCCAAGCTCATAGTATAAAGAAAACAATTACTAGAAATGTCATTTATTGAGCATGTGAATACCATCATTTATCACCCATATATCATACGATATATCTTGTTGGATACATTCCAAACATTTGTATACCTTAATCATGTATTATCTTGAAAAATTAATACACATCGAACCATAGTGAAAACATGAATGCTGTCAAAAGTTAACTCTTTCCACATACCAAAATCCAAAAATTTCGATATACTCAAACCATGATATATCTTTGTCCTTATATCAGTCATGAGATAATTTCATTTTTTCATTATCCCTTCATTAAGTGCATATCATCTTCTTTCCAAAAATATATCAATAACTTTTCATGGTTACCGGTACCATATAATTATTGGAAATCAATACATAGATATTCCAAAATTCCATGATACCATAAATGAGATTCCATGATACTATTTTGAAATCCCATTACATAAACACTTAATCATTACACAACTTCATTTTCATACTCAGCATCACAAATAGTGATCACATGTGACTTCCCATTCTCCTTTCCCTTAAGAGGTTTCTCACATTGATCACCATTAACCCTTGGATTAGGGAATTGATTAGCATAATGCCCCATTTCCTAGAAATTGAAACATTGAAGTGTGGGTGGTGTGTTCTCTACAGTCTTTTATTTATTCACATCATTAGAAACCCTTTTTTCCATTACTTCAACACTCAGTTTCACGATGACCTTCTTTTCCTCACTTAAAACATTTTCTAGTCCCTTTATGGAAATCTCCACCATGCTTATTTCCACACTTTGAGCATAAAAAACATTCATCTTCTTTTCACCATTATTCAGAGATTTCTCCCTGAACTCCATCATTCGTTTCTTGTCAAAACCATGAGATGGATATTTAACACCAACTTCCATTTCTACCTTGATAGAACAACGCACAATTTCTTCATAGCTACTAAAGTCTCTTATAGATAATTCCCTTAGAAATTTTTTTATAATCCACTGAAGAATAGATCAACTTTACTTTCATGTTGAATGATAAATCTAGATTCATTCCTTCCAAGCCTTGTAAAATTCACTTCGTATATATGAACAGATTCATCATCCTTTTGCTTAAGATCAAGGAAATCCTTTTTCCATCTTTGTTTGAAGAATACGAGGGAAGTAATTATTGAAAAATAAGTTCTTGAACTCAGCCCATTCCATGGATTCAATTTCATCTCGGGGCCTCGTATTCTTAATTATAGTCCACGATTGATCTACTTCGCCTTCTATATAGTAAATATCCAGAAATACTTTTTCATGTTTCGAACAGTGATGTATGGAAAATATCTTTTCAATGGTTCTGATCCATTGTTCAGCAACAAGTGGATCAGAAGACCCACTGAAAGAAGGTGAATGTTGCCTCAAGAAGGACTCAAAAGAATATTGTTCCCTTCTCTTCTTATTCGGAAGTCCAGAATGATTCATAGCTTGTGTAAGTATAAAAATAAGTTTTTTCACTCCATCTCCCATAACATTGGTTTGTTCAGGAGGATCAACATTTCATTGTCCATTACATTTATCAACACGGTTCCTTCGTGATCCAGCCATCATCTAAAACCCAAAAAGAATAGTGTGAGAGGAAAAAATCATTCTAGGGAAAAAAACATAATAAAGGGGGAGTACCTTCAATATATAACATCTTAGGGTCAATTCTAATATTTTTACCATAATTCTAGGACTATAAAAAATACGTATACGTAACCTTAGGGACATCCCTAGACATACCTTAGAAATATCTCTACGGATCTCACTAAAGTTTCGGCATCCTAGTTTCCAAAGGTTAACTAAACCTTTCCTCTGATACCAAATGTAGAGACCCCAAACTTGATGTACATGGAAATTACATTACTTTTTTGGAATATCTATTTCATAATAAAAACAGACACCAAAGGACCGTAATAGTATAGTGTCTTTGGAAACTCAGAATATAACCTTCTAAACATGGTGAAAGATCTTCAACATCTCCCATAAAGATCTTCCGTTTTTTCTTACCTAAAACCATTCTTTATATCCTGGGGAAAATAAAACATATAATGGGTGAGCTCAAATGCTCAGTAAGGGTAAGCATGGAGAAAATAAAACAAACCATATACATTTGATCTTCAAAACTAGAACATAATATTTAAACATCAAAATCATGAGCAATGACATAAAACATGGCAGTACGTAAGGCATTGATCATAATGGATCATCAATAATGATAAAGTAGAATGGGAATAAAACATTTAATTGTGGAAAACCATATATCCCATGATATTATTTCCATAGTAGTCAAGGCATTGCTTCCAAGACCAACTTAGTGGACAAAGTCCCTTTCTGAATCGAGTTCACTCCTCATTCCAGTCCTGTATCACTGAACCAGATTAACTTACCATTCCAACCATGTCTATCTTATGAGATATAAATCTTTACCCAATGAGTCGGTGGGAGATTTATGTCCCACCCATATCATAATTAAATCATTCTTACATGTGCCACAACATAAACATAAATCATTCATCATAACCCAAAGAATAAAATGGGTTTCATAAACATCATCCCATCATAACATAATCCATATATAACAAATGGATATCATTTCATCATAAGAAAAGTGAAAACATTTAAATCATAGGGAAATTATACTTGAAACAATAACTTATTAGATAATGTCATCTTAGATGGAAAATAGTTTTGACAAAACACTTGAAATGAATTCTTAAGGAAAATATCTTTTCGTCTTCAAAATCATTTTCTTTTAAAAAAATGTCATTAAATTTTAAAAGTAAAGTATTTGGTTTAAAATAATCATGAATTATTGTAGAGGAATCTTCTGGAAAATTAGGTGTTATTATATCGTAAAAATCCGTTCATGTCGTATAAGTTAAAAAACATTCTTCTCGTACTTTTCTCGGAAAAGTCAAAAAGTACCTCGTATGGTAAACAAAAGAATGATTCCTTCCATACGATGTGGTAAAAGTTAAAAAAAGGGTAAAAATGACTTTAAAAATTCATGAATGAAAATTAAACATTTTATGAAAACATTTTGAGAACATATGGACATGGATAATAAACATAACCCCATTAAATATTTACGAATAAACAATCTTGGATAAGAATGAGATTGGAATAATTATCCCTTACCTTTGGTCCAATTTCTTTCGTACGTGTCCAAAACTCTTGTATATTGGGTTTAAACATATTATTAACATGTAAAGTAACCATAATAATATTTATGATATCATATATGATTCACTTATGACTTTATATTACCTGTTCTTTTGTCAATTTCATGTTAAAGCAGTGTTTTGGGAAAAATTGTTTCATTTATCGTACATGTTTGGACTTGTTTTTATGGATATTATAATTACTTATATCATGATTTACATACTTCCAGAATGTAAATAATGATTTATATATCATATATATTCAGTATATATATATATAATAGATAGATAAATGAAATGAAATACACTGTTCATGGAGACGGTAGGCCCTATGTACGCATGAACGATGTTTTCCTTTCCTTATTGACTTGAATGGAAGTAACTAGATGACATATATATATATAAATAAATACATTAGAATTATCATGTCATATATTTAATTATTATTCATTATATATACATTATAATTATTCTTGAATGGTTAACCTGGAAAATGAATCCCATCGCGTCGTGGAGACGGTAATCCGTACGTACGCACAAGCGATGATATCGTACCCAGAATTATTGAATTGAATTGGAGTGGATGATATAATATATCATATTAAATATTATGTTATAATGACTATATATAGTTATTATTTACACCATTATACCCATCAAAGTAAGGTGGTGGTGGAAAAACAGATTACACCACGGCGTGGAGACGGTATTCTGTATGTACACATGGGTGGTGATTTCATTTTCTGTAGGATGGATAGAAGGTGAAATATGGTTGTTTAATATTTATAATAACATATCAGTATATTATTGATACTGATATTATTACTTTATAATGAAACAAATAAATTAGAAGATGTAGAAGAAGAAATAAATTTGAAATAATCGGTAACGGATATTACCTCTTCTCCGACATGCCTCTTTGAAACCTTCTTTAGGGAGCTAATGTTGGTCTTTGAAGAAGACCAGTACCTCTAGAATATTACTAGGGGAGTTGAGAAGAGTAATGGGTAGGGTTTATCCGAGCTATAAAACTCAATGTTGTGTAAAGAGGGGAGGCAGGAGGTGCCCTTTTATAAGGGAGGAGAGTGGTACCTTTGGAATGTGTGAAAATATTATTTTATTATAAACTTATCTTCAGTTTCAAAAGGTCCCAAAATCATTAAAGATGAAGATAAGATGACTCATGGTCTAAATGAAATCAAAAAATCATAATTGGACAGTATTTGGATAATATTTTAATCATTATAATCTTATTTATTTAAATCATTTATTAATGATGTAAATACTGCATTATTATTGTGTCCTAAATAATTTAATTTATTTGATGTATAAAAATTATAAAAAAATACCATCATGTAGGAAAACATTTTATCTTTCCAATTAATATTTATAGTCGAAAATTTAATTTATATAAACCCTTATAAAAATTAATTACTAAAAGAGTTTTGTTAATGTCAATTTTGTCTTTACATTAAATTAATTAATCCAAATTTTCATTATCACTACCAAGTGGCTCAATGGGGTACCAAAATCAACCCAAGGACGCCCATGGTCAAACACTACCAATACAATAAGGTTTGGACAAGTGTTAAGGTAATTTTTAATTATTATAATATTCTTTTAACCTTGAATTACCCTATTTTTCTTTAACCGCAGTAAATAAAAGCCAAAAGTTACTATTCACCAAAAATTATTTTCATCTTATTGAACCACATTTTACTTATTGATAACAAACATTTATGTCAGATTTTTGAAATTAAATTCATAGAAGTGGTAAAATTTCATTTAAATTAATGAGTCGGTTTTTTAACTTCCACTAAGTGGTTTCACTATTCATCAAAAATTGATGTTTTTTACAAAAATACCCAAAATTAAGCCTAAGAAATATTTGATATTATGAATTAAAAAATGATTTCTATTTTTCCAAATTAAAAACATAGAAGTGGCATTAATTAATTTTAAAATTAACTCCCGTTATCAAAACAAATAGCGTGTTTTTAAGAAAGAATAACTACCAAAAGATCGACATTTGTTTATGTCCAAATTCAAAGTAAAATTAATTACAATGACCATAATTGGATTAAATGGTAAAAATATATTCTAATTAAACTTTAAAACCAATTAAAAAGACAATCTACCCATATAAATTATTGTGATGAAAAAAGTTGTTTTTAATTAAAATATAGCGTGTGTTTATATTCATTAAAATATGAAGGTTATCATAATAATATGAAAAAATTATAAAAAGTAAATTTTTATATCCTGATTCCAAAGAAGAATTTTATTTTGTAAAATTTAACTTATAAACATGTCAAAAACTAGATTTAAAGTGGGTGCGCCATCAAAAGGCGGTAAAACTGTATTTTTTGAAAAATACTTATTTTACTCGAAAAAACTATTTTGTTCTCACACGATGTTCTAGAAAATGTGTAAGATGAAATAATAATGTTATAAAATTCAAAATTTAGTTAATACTATTAATAATGGATACTTCATAATAATATTATAATAATATATCGTTGTTTAGTGAAACTCGGTATTGGGTACTACACACGCTATCGAGGAAGGTCGTGGTTCCGAGTAATGCAAGCCAGGTCAGGGTTGCGTGTAGTGTAAGCTCCCTTTTCTATTGCATATACAATAATCAAAACTTATTTCATTTATACATTAAAAAATATGTATACTTAAAGTTGCGTTGAATAATTTCTACAAAACGAACTTGAAATTTTGTGTAACAAGAGCCATGAATAGTGTTGTGTATACTGCAAGCTAATACGGTGTTGCGTATAGAACAATCTAATTTTGGTGTAGTGTATAACACAAGGCATAAAATAAATTAAAAATAATACTTATCATAAAATATCGAGGTGTTACAACTGTATTAAAAATATTTCCATAACACTTCAAGGTTGTCATCATATCGGGGAACTACTATGACCTTTTCAATGCGACAAATAATATATGAAATTATAATATTAAAATTATGAAAAATAATGAACAATATGTAATAAGATGTTTAATTTATTATTTAATACATCAAATATTTTTGTTATCAATGTAAAAATAGTTTATTCTAGGACACAAAATCTAATAGATTATCAGATGCTAAATAAGATGTCAATTAATAAATGGTATCCCCTTCCATGAATCGATGATCTGCTAGATTAGATGAGATGTTTATGAATAATCTCTAATATTTATTTGATTTTAGGGTACCATAAATTTAGTGTGAGACCATCTTACATTACACATACTACTTTTAGAAGTAGGTATGTCTTGTACATGTTGATGGAAATGTATTTTGGTCTATCAAACACACTAGAAATATTCATATAATTAATGAATCAAATCATAAATCTATATCCAGATCAGTTTGTTGTGGATTTTATTAATGACATATTGTCTCACTCTTAGTCTAGGGATAATCATACTAAAAATCTTTTCATTATACTGAGTACACTAACATAGCATCATATATACACCGAGCTATCTAAATTTCAATTAGGTATAAAAAAGTGAACTTATTTGGATATGTAATCTCAAAGGATGGAGTGTTAGTGGAACTAGAAAAGTCCAATGTTGTGATATCTTTGGAGTTACCAAAGAAAGTATTTTGGATTGGAATATTTCTTGATCTATAAGGATATTATCATTGATTCATCAATGATTTATCCTCTATAGATGTATTTATGTTGGATTATACTATGAAATGGGTGAGTTTTTTTGGGTAAAATACCTATGAGGACACATTCAAGGAATTAATGAGATGGATAGACTCATCATTGATTCTAAACTTACCTATATTGTTTATGGATTATACCTTGTATTGTGAAACATATAGATTCAAGCTCGATGTAGTTCAGTTGTAGGAGTATCTGGCAGTTTCTTATGGATCCATGGAATCCAAGACACATGAATGTAATTATCCTTCTCATGACCTAGATTTAGTTGTGGTGCCACATACCCTGAGATGATAGCATCATTATCTATTGGTGAAGAGATTCAGGGTTTACACTGATCAAAAGGTCTTGAAGTACATCTTTTCATAGTAGAATCTAAAATTTTTACATAGAATTTGGTTCAAGTATCAATTAAATGTCCACTTTCAGTTAGAATATACTCATGGAAAGGGAAGCATTATTGTTGATGCATTAAGTAGGAAGTCTTAGGTTTAGTAGTCTTGGAATCAAGTGATGAGTGTTAGATAATAGTGATTTTTTATATACGCGTCTAATTATCTAGGGTTCTTAGGAGAGAGTTATTTGGGATCAACCTCTATTTGTACGTCACTTTGGAAATGAATCAAGAGGAAGTAATAATCTGATTTAGAGGGTTTATCATTCATGGATTCCATATATACTTGGGATAAACCATCAGGATGGTTCCTTGATAATGATCAGGTTCTTTATTTTCATGGAAACATTTCATTTCTTACATGTACACTTAAGGTGATCATGAGGGAATTACATGCATCGAATGTGAGGTAGATCCTGGGATGATGAATATTTATCATCATATCCTTAAGAAATATTGGTGTCCACGGATGAGGAAAAAGATAACGGGATTCATGGATTGATGGTACACTTATCAGTTGGTAAATTCCAAGCATCATCCACCAAAATGGTTGTTATAGACTTTATCCATTAAAAAATGAAAGTGATTCGATATCACCATGTTCATCCTAAAATAATTATCTATTATACCACATAAGATTGATGTAGTGTGATTGATCATGGTTTGACTAACAGAGGTAAACTATTTCCTGTATGTCAAGGAGAACTTCACAATTTCTAAATTTGGTAAAATAAATATATATGAGATAATTTGATTACATTATGTTCTATAGAGTAGCATTTTATAATGAGATTCTTTATTAACATAATATTTTTGGAACGGACTTAAGATTGTTCTTGGATAATAATATATTATAAAAACAACCACTCATCCTTTGATCGATGTCCAAACTAAATGAAAAATTTAGATTCTAGAGAACAAGTTTCTATACTATGATCGATACTTCAGTGGTTCTGGGGAGAAGCATCCAACTCCCTTATAGATATCATATAATAATAAATTCTAAGAATCGATCCAAATTTTTCCATTTTAATATTTATACAAAACATGAGTTGGTTACCTTTATTCTAGTTAAAGGAAGGTGATTTAATTTTTTTGGACCTAACCTCATATAGAAGACATATAAGTAGGTTCTGTTGATTAGGATGTGCATGGAGTCCGTGCAGCGTGGGGAAAAAAATATTAGGTTGACCATTAGATATGATCATCGGAATTCTTATGTAGTCACATGGACTTTTTTAGTGTCACCTAGGTTGGGTAAATGCTATAACATAGAGTGGGTAAATCAAGCACCTTGGATTATATGTCTATTTGAGCTATTGAAAAGGATTGGTCTAGTGGAATACTGGTTGGCTCTACCATGGTACTAAAGTTCCATGCATGATGTGATTCATGTAATGGGGCCTTTGATATATTACCTTGACCCTTCACACAATATTAATGTTGATGATGTTGAGATTGATGTAGATACATCATGTGAGGATGATTTTATATGTACTATTTATTGTAGTGAAAAAATCATTCAAGGAAATATTTTTTCCCTAGTGAAAGAGTAATAGAAGCATGGTTGTTTATATTAGGAAACCTGGGAGTGGTTGTTGGATATGTTGTCCTAATGTCCAAATATTTTCTCTATTATCTCTTAGTAATTCATTGAATAAAAACCTGTGGATGCTTTATTAAATAGAGGATAGGTTTTAGGATAATATAAATTATCTTGGTACCTCCCCCTTTATGTTTTAGTTGAATCATATAAAATTATATAAATGGTTTTTATACCCAATTAAAATGGTGTTATAGCAATACTCGGAGTCATGGAGGGGGTGAAAATGAAATTTATAGTAGTGGTATGTAAAAAAGAAATTTTGTAGTCCCGCAACCTAGAAATTGGATGGGGTAGTTTTAAAGGCCTATGATTTTCCTGTATAAAAATTACATCTATTTAAATAAATATTAAATACATTTCAAAAATACAAACCCGAGGACCATAATGGATTATTTTATTTGGAGACTAGATACAAAATATTCTTATTTCCTAAAATATATTTATCATCTCCCACAATGATCTTCCCATTTAGAACTCCTCGTAGATATAACCTACATAAAACCTTTATTCATAACCTATGGATAATAAACATCAAAAAGGGATATATTATATGCTAATTTAGATTAAACAAGGGAGATATCGATCGATGATCATAACACAGAATAAGATAGGCATCTGGTTTTAAGGTCATGACCATAACATAAAAATTTCATACCCACATTGTCAATAATTATTGACATGATTCATGGAATAAGGCTTTATCATTTCAATGGAAATGATTAATAATAGAAACAACTCATCATAAATCAATAAAAGTATATGTTATAAATGTACAGTATCATCATAGGTATAGAAACCATTTCATACGTCGAGGCTACCTACAAATGCCATCAAACCATAACATATTGGTCCAAAAAATGAGTTTCCCATAGTGGATCAAGAAAATCGAATTATTCCCATTAATAGATCAAGAACATAAACTTTTTTCTTGTAATGGACCAATTGTACAGACTTCTTACCCTTAATAGATCAATAACATCAACTTTTTCCTATAATGGGTGAATAGAATCCACTTGTTTCCCATAATGGATCAAGAACATTAATAGGTTTTGTATAATTATCTTATAAAATATATAACCTTTCCTAATTCATTGTAGGGATATATAACTCTGATCCCACCAATCACATAATACAAAACATACATATTTTTCCATGAGATCATAAAATGTTCTTAATATAATCAAATCATAACCCATTTAAATCAAAAAGGTTTCATAAACATTTGATACACCCATCATATTCTTACTCATTAGAATTTAATGGGTTTTATAAACATAAAAAAATTGTAATAATTAACCATAAATCTTAAAAAAATAATGTTTGAACCATTGGATCATATCCCATGTAAAATATGAGAAACACCAATTGTTGTTGTCATTGATGAATAATAATACCATTAAATCAGTCTTGAGGAAAATATACATTCCATTTTGAAATCCATTCTTTAAAATAAATAAATTTATAAAATATTATCGAAATAATTTTCATTAAAATCAATGAAAAAATATAAACTAATCCTTAAATTATTTATTTTTCATGTTGGTGGGAAATTTCATTCATGCCATATAAGTTAAAATAAATCATTCCATCCTCAGTTTTGAAGAAAGTGTCAAAAAGTACCACATTCAAAAAATGAAAATAATATTCATTTAAAAAGATAAAAATGAAAAAATGGATAAAAATAACTCGAAATAAAATTTCACAATCATAAAAAACATTCTTTAAAATATTTTTACAAAATATGGATGTAAAAGAAATAAGATTTTAGACCACAGTTAGAAATAAAGTTGATTTTCCATAAAAACACTCTTTCAGTGTCTTAAATACTTAATGTGTGGAAATTGAAAGAAAAAATATATTATAAATAAATAAAAAGTGGATAATAAAATTAAATACATTTATCAAATAATTATTATATAATTTATTCAATATAAATTCAAGAATAAACATTCCCTATTTAAATAGGATTCAATCATAAATCCCTTACCTCAAGTCTTTCCTTTCCTCATTCACATTAAAATGTCGCGTATAATAAATATATATTTATAATACATGTGTACTAGAACCAATAGCATGTTTATAATAAAATTTATTTTTCACTTATGATACCTTTTCATTTTTTTTTAATAATTATTTATTAAAATTGTTGTTCTTGGATATAACTGCTTCATTTTTCATGCATGTTTCAGTTGGGAAGTATTTTTATTTTTTCTATAATAATTATTCATTCATATATATAATTTTCATAAATATATAAATATAATATATATATATATATACATATATATTATTTATATATATATATTTAAAACCATCCATATATATTACATATAGAAAAATAATAACATCGTTCATAAATATGGTAGGTCTTACGTACGCAATAATGTTATTTTCACTTTAAGATGGTTGAAACTAAAGAATGCTAAATAATAATTCCCCTTTAAAACTAATTATTATATTATATAAATCATATATATTCATAAAAATTATCCTTATTACCTTCCATTTAATGCAGATATGAAAAATGAATCGCATCGCTTCGTGGAAGTGGTATTCCGCACATACGCACGGGAGGAATTATCATTTTATAACGATTTGGAAGGTAGGTATTTAGATATTATATTATGATTAAGTATGTGAAATAATTTATTAAATATCATATATAAAATTGTATACCCATCATACTACTAACCATAAATGATTTTTGTGAAAAACTGAATTCTATCGCTATGTGGAGATGGTAAGTCATATGTACGCATGAGTGATACTTTCACTTCTCATTTTATTGGAAATATATTGGATAATGGTGGCTTAAAAATTGTAAAAAAAATAATTATATATATTATAATAATTTATTATTTAATAAATTACATAACAAATTTATAGGATGTAAAAGAAGAATTAAAACGAAATTGATCATTTTAGGCGATTACCTCATCTTTGAATCAGTTCCTTTAGATCTCCAATCAAGGACCCTAGGTTTGGAAATTTTTTATGAAAATAACAACTATAATGTTCATAATGGAATGAATATGATAAATTAAAAGGGTTTTTTAAAGCTAAAATCCACAATGTGTTGTGAAGAAGAGAATTGAGAAGTTCCCTTTTAAAAGTGATAAGAGGGGCATCCTTGGAATTTCGTAAAATATTAAAATATAATATAGTAATTTTTATCCCAAAATAATCCAAAAGGACAGAAAATAAAATATAATAACATATATAATTTAAATCATTTCATCCAGCTAAATTTGGACAAGATTAATTGGTGTTTTAAATCGTATCTTTTTTGTTTAACCCATTAGTAAACCTATTTTACCCTTGACCACAATAACCTCTTTTTCACTCTTAAAGGGTTATAATTTTACTTATATTTTAAAAAAATGATTTTATATTTCAATTTTCTTCAATATTAGGCCATATCTTATCCCATGTGTCCTCTTGAAATATTTTTAGGGTTTTTAAATAATTTAATAATAATTTGTTCTTATAAAATATCATTTATATAAATTTTGACACAATTCTTTTAAGTTGACTAAAAAGACATAAATAAAAAAGTTTTAATTAGAATATAATCCCTTTAAGAAACAACAATATGTCACATTAAAATATTAAATTAATAAAACACCATAACCCATTAAATTATATATATATGTTTTTTAATATAATTTATTTCATTTTTTATTAATTGAAGAATCATTGTTTCCCCATAAAATAATCCTTTAAAGTAAATATATAATTAATAGAAATTATAAGTCAATATCCATCAAAACAATAATTTCATTAATATCAAAATATAAATTTATATTCATTTATAACATGTTTTTTCTTTTACATGGACATATAATATATATTTAGAACTAATCTAGTATCATTTTTAACATTCATTTATTATAATTTTTATAGGTCACTTTCATAGAGAAGCTATAATTAAAAAATTAAATTTTGAGTTTAAAGTGATAATGGTGAAATTAGATAAATCTAATATGAATTTGGATGAATATTTATTTCCTAATCCCTTAGTTTTGAACTATATTAACCTTATTTACCCTTTACCAATATGATACGTTTTATTATACTTTCTATTCATAATGTTCAAAAATAAAAGGGGCCAATTTAAAAAAATCGAACCTTATGATTCCAAATATGGGATCTATTTTACCTAATTAAATATCAATAATTAGAATAAATTAATTTTAAAATATTCATACAAAACCTGATGCAAACTACTTTTTGAAAAAAAAATACATTTTTAAGCATAAAATTGGATTTATTCTTATCCTTTTTCTAAAAATATATAATATAAATTCTTTAACTTTTATTTGAAAATGTAATACATTAATTTAATTAAAACAATTCAAAAATATTGACTTATTTAATTTATTATGATAAAAACACATTGCGCTCATAAAAAAAATTTATAAATACTCATCTATTATTTTCAAAAGATTTTAATTTTCATTTATTAGTATATAAAAAACCAATGAAATTATATTATACATATGTAAGAATATATTTCTCTTAATTTAGATAGTCATATTCATCCCTAGAAATCCACTAGCTTTGTTATAGTAATCACAAGATAATATTTTAATAGTATAGCATGGTTCTATTAAACATAGTGTTACATGTAAAGAATGATATCAAAGAAATAACATTTATTTATAGAAAACTACTTCATAAAATATCATGGTGCTATAATAGTATCCTATTAAGGATAAAGGAACACCACTCTCTAGTAGATTCAACGCTGTTATAATGGGATTCTTATAGGAATACCACCAACTAACTGATAAAGACCCACTAAATAGGTGGTAGTAACCCATCGACTGACCTGTGAGGTTTCCAAGGGCGCGGCCATTCTAGATTACACCACTAGAAAATGAGGTAGCTAGTGTCTATCCATTTCCACTGATCTAGTCTAGGAGATTTAGTGGTACAATCATATTATACACACCAAAAATTCCTATTTATTTTCTTAATCCACCAAAATCAACCCTAATTAATGTTTAATAAATTATAAAGGTTCTTCTATGATTCGTCGATTTATCCAACATTTATTCTTGAGTCATTGATCCTTTGTTCAATCCGTAGATCTAGTATTGATAATTATTTCTTGAAATTGAGGAATTCCTCTCGTTATCTTTTTGAATTAAAATTATATCATTATTATAAGAATGAAATTTAATGGAGGAAGTGGTAAAAATTACACATTCATCCCAAATTTCAGTACTTTAGTAAGAAATCATAAAATCATTGAAATAAAACTTTATAAAAATATAATCATTTTCCATATATTGCTTCCAAGTAAGAGAATGTACCGTTTTTTCTAAATCATCGTTGATGAGATATTTGAAATAAGAATCCATCTTGTACCATGCATGATGAACTTCTCCTAACATACCTTTTTTTCATTAATGCCTCTTTTCAAAAATAAGAGTTTTCTCACCAAAAAAATTCATACTGATATTCATTATTCTTCAATAAAATTAGTATCTCGTTCATCCTGTCAACTTGATCTTGAGAGGAATCAACTATAAACTCCTCCAAAATTTATTTCTCAGAGTGCATAATAAGCTCCCAAGTATTGTCTTTTTTGGCAGCCTCAACACGATCCACCCACTACTGGATTGCCAAAACATTGTTAGATAGGTATCCCATATTAGGTATGGACACACTATTTGAGACATCCTTGTCCATAGTGTCTCCCTACATCTGATCTAAGGTATCCATCTTGTTGGATTACAAATGTTCCATCACCTCACTACATTTGCCTCTTTTTTCTCCACTACGCATATTCAGACTCCTATTAAATTTATGGACATTATCATTGGGTTCATACACAAAGGCCTTGGATGTAGACTATTAAAAATACCATGACACAATTAGCTTAGGAAAGTGAGAATTTTTGAGACCAAGATGTTTGTTGGTAGTATTTTTTATCAATAGATCAAATGATAATATGTTATTGAACAAGATTAATGTGAGTAATCCAATTACTTTTTTATAATATTCAAGAAATGTGGATGAAGAAATGATTTTTTTAATGTTTTCAATCATATCTAGAACCATCAACATGAATAGATGACCCAGATCATCAAAATGATTCATCAGAACCAGTCTATTAGCATTAGGTTATTAGATATATCCAGACATTCAAAATGAGAATGAAAAAAGATGAATTTTAATCAAAATATTGGACCCAAATATCTTATAAACCCCATAAGATTGATAAGAAGTTTTCTATAAAAAAATTTCATCAGACTCACCTTTGGTCGAGAATTAATATGTGAATAATAATGAGGAAGTGTATCAGAGTATTAATGGATCTAATTAAAATATGATGATTCTCTTCTAGTCTTAGATGTCTCTTGAATCATAATTTATTTGGGAAACATTTTATGTAATCCTTATGAAATAAATGTGGAGAACAAGGGATGCCAATTTTATTGAGGTTTGGTTTAAAAGAAAGAAACACTAAAATGACGGGAAGATGTATAAATTTATAATGAAATTTAGATGATTCTATGTTGATCTTAATTTTCTCAATGTCATGGTAGTGTCATCATACAAGATAGAGTCAGTAAAAACATAATGTTTGTGAAGTAAAATCTTTCGAGACCTATTCATTTTTGTGGGACCACTAGATATAGAATTTTTTAAAGGTAGAATGTTTGGAATAAAACATAAGAAAATAAAGACACTTGTTTTTCATTAGAACAATAAGAAACTAGGTAAAAATATATATATTAAGAAGTATATGAATGATGAAAGTTTGTGTGTATCGTAATTAGAAAAAGCGAAGGAAGTTAATGGTAATAATAATCTATCATACATGGTGTTCCATTGATCATCTGAGTAATCATTCCAATGGTCATCAGAAAAAGTGATGGTTTAAAAATTTTATAAGATGAAGATTTATTTTATTGGGATTTCATGGGACTAGTGAAATTGAAAAGAAGTGAAGTTTTTGGGATTGATGGAAAATGGGATCAGAGATCAATCAACAATATAGTCAACCATTTTCATTAAGATGAATTTTTTGTTTCAATACGGTCTTGAATGAAACAAGATCTACGATATATTTTCACTTTTGTAAAAAGATGAAGAACAATTGTCTCATTTTTATATCAATTGATTCAGGAGTCATCAGACTATCACATACAATAATCACCAATGTTAAGAAGAGTATGATCCATTAGAGATAGGAAAACATTGACAACTTCATTAGACACAAGATCATCCATTTGTGGGAAAAGAGAATACAAGAACCACTTAAACTACTTAAAATTTGTTTTCTTGGGGAGCTTGAAGATTTAAGAGTTTAGAGAAAAAAAATTCAAATAATTTTGAAGAAGATGATGAATTGATATCGATAAGTGTTATAATCTTTAGAATTTGTAACTATGATAATGGCATAATGACTTCAATGTTCTATATCTAACATCTGGTTTGAACAATTGGAATGAGTAGTCTTTTTTCATTTTATTTAGAAAATTAGGATGACATGAAAATTTATTTTCATGTCTCTAAATTAGTAAGTAGTCACATGATGAATAATCCATTATAGTAAATTTGTCTTCATCCGAACAAAGAAAATGAAATGAAAATCAGAATCATAGTGAATAATGTTTTGGAAGTAATAAGAGAAATGATGTTGTGAGATGATTTAAGAACATTTGAGAAGAAAATAAAATAGTTGGGAAGTGGTAAAGAAGTCAGATATTATCTATGAAATGAAAGGTAACATTGAAGATTTGGGAAATTCCTTGAAGTAGGAAAAACTTTTTAGATTCCGGTCAAAAAAACATTTTGATAACTTATAAATGGTTGGATAAACATTTTAATTTTTCTAAACTAGTACAATTAATGGGTGAAGAGAGAAGGTGGGTTGTTGAATGTTTTTAGAGAGAAGGAGTTTCCAAATTGAGTAATTTTGGGGATTATTTTTGGTCATTAGAAGAAGAAGGAAGAGCATATTTAGTTCAGGATGGATCATCAGGATGGAAAATTGAAATGCTATTTTTTTACTATGATTGAATAAGTTCATAATTGTTTAATTGGTATTCTGGAAAATTTAAATTTCCAAACTGAGAAATCAGCCTGAGGTATCAGATTGGGGAATCTGACAGAGTATCATTATGATGTCCATAGAAGTATTTACCTACTATTGGTTTGGAATGTGAATAATTTTTTGACAGATCATATTTAAGAAAGTGTACAAGGTAGTAAACTAGATTTTTTGATGAAACTAGTCATGTATTACTAACTAGTCAAACAATATTGTATTACATCATTTCATACTAAATGAAGAAAAAGCATTATTTTATTGAACATATTTTTACATAGGTGTAAAGGAATATCCGACAAGTTATATCCACTCAAAATGACTATTTTTCAAGTGTATTGTTTGGTATTATATAATTTCAAAACCATACCAATGACGTAGTTACTCATGTTGAGTAGTGAACATTGAAAATTCTTACATTAAATCAGACGTGTGATTGTTTTGTTTTCAAAAAATGAACAACTCTTTAACAAGATAAAAATGCGTTTTTAAAATTAATGAAACATAAAAGAGATATTGATCACTAATTCAAACCCTCTCCCTCTCAGTGATATATGGATCCTTTCTAGGTAATCACAATTGGTATCATAGGGAAGGTTCCCTTTTCTTTTTCTTTGTTAATGTGTTTTAAGGAGAAGTTGTTGTGCATTATCTTAGCTTTGTTAACCGTAATGGGATAAAAATCATTAATATTAAGAATTATAATATCTAGAAAGTTATAATACTTTCATATATTATATATCTTAGATATGATGTTTGGAAATCTTCTACAAATTCTTTTCCCCCTCGTGTTGAGAATGATCCCCTTACAACTGCTCATAAGGAAGACCTTTAGAATGATGAAAGAGATTGAAATTGTTTACCCTCGTCACTATGTAAATGTGATTTTCACTGAGTGAAGGATTTTGTAACTACAGAAGGTATCTGGGATGAGTTGAAGAACAATTATGAAGTAAATACAAAATTAAAGAAGGAAAAGTTACAAATCTAGAGTCCAAAGTATGAAGATTTGAAAATGGGTGAGTACAAATGTTTTTGGGAATTATTTACTAGGATGAATTAAATTTTAATAAACATAAGATTTATTAGTTAGAATATTGAAGACTCAAATATTTTTTAAAAGATATTGATAATTCTTCTTGATAATTTTGATGCCAAAGTTTCATATTTTGAAGAAGGAAATCCAGAAACTCTATCTTTGGATAACCGTAAAATCACCCTTATTACTTATGAAATTATAAAGGAGAAATTTATGAAAGTCCAAATATATTTTGATAGAGAAATTTCCTTTAAAGTTATCAGACTATGAAATTCTAAGATGATTCTCAAAGACGAAGAATAAGTTGCTAACTCTAAATATGAAAATAGGGAATCTAAAAATATTGATGAATTTTTATCCTTATTTTATAAAAATTAGAAAAGAGGTATTGGAAAGTATAAATTATAGCATTCCTTGAAATGTTTTGTATGTGGATCTATTTGGAACATTTATTAGAATTATCCACAAATAGACGATAATGAAGAAAGTGATGAAGAATAAGGTGATAAATAATAAATAAGTTTCATTATATCATGGAAGAAAAATTTTGAAAAATCATAATCCAAAGGGAAGGAAAATAGTTTTTCCAAATCTAAAAGGAGAATATTTTTGCCCAAATATGATGATAGTTGTGTACAAAAAAAAGTTACTAAAGAAAAAATATTTATTACAATAGTTAGTGATAATGTTTTTCATAGTGGTGAAAGTTGTAGTTTTGAAGAAGAGTAGACTCAATTAGAAATTCATGATAAATAAAAATTGAAATTAAGGAATTGGTAATATTGCAAGATGTGAAAAGGAAATCATGAATTTGAAGAAGGAATGTCTACAAAAAATATTCAATATTGTTCTCCTAAATTGAAAGTTAACTTACTTGAAGAGTTTGATTTTCTGAATATGTCTATTGAGAATGAAAATAATTGTAAAGAACAAATTCATGTAAAGTTTATGGAAAAGGAAGAAGAGTTGAAAATTTTCTAACATAGGTTTTCTAAATCTGAGTAGGATGTTACAAGCTTCAAGAATTCTTTATATGAATTCGGGGAATGTTAAGAAAAGTATCATCCCGAGAAGGATAAAATGTTACCTTTAATGGTTATAATGAATGTTTAATATATTACTAAAAATAATAATGTTGGTAAATTTGTGTATGTGTACCAAACCAAAAATGTTGGAATTTTAGAAGTTTCTAAAATTTATTGGTTCAAAAAGGGTTCTACCACTATATATTGTGACAAGTTTGGGAAGAAAGAATAACTAAAGATAAAGATTTTAGATGATGAAAAAAAATTAGAACGAAATATATTTTTATAGAGAAAGAGAACATACTAACTAAGAAAAATGTTCACCATTAAAAATAATATAGAAGATATAGAGGAAATTATTTTTTTATGGGTAGTACTAGTATTGTTGTGGTTTTTAGCATACCACAAAGATGAGTTGGTTTACCGAGAAACATTATAACCATTCTATGAGTTATAGAGATTAAAACTTATGGTGTAGTCAATCCTCCAAAAGGAAGAAATCTGTTAAGGGTGTTATAAGTGTTTTGAAAAATAAACATATTGATTCGGTAAAAAATCATTCTTAATTATCAAGATATAAATTGATAACATGGAAAGAAAGTTATAAGAAGCTGAATAATCAATGGAATAAAATGGAAATAAAATTATTTTTGAAGACGTGGGAAATGTTTAAAGAAATATATCAACGGATAATTGCATTTAGATTCATACAAAATGTAAAATATGTGATAAAGAAGGGAATGATAACAAAAAAAATTGATTATTTTTACATAAAAAAGGAAGGTAGGGAAAATGTTACAAACTCACCCTACAAAAAATTTACTAAAGGAAAAGTAAATATGAAAACCTCATTAGAGCGATCAATAAAAAAATGATTTCATTAAAAAATCTGGGAATAATGAATAGAAGGAGGAAAACAATTTTAATGAAAGATATGAGAAACTAGAGAAAATGGAAGAGTAGAATAGGTCTATCAGTCTGACTATTATTTCTGAGAAACATATGAGGTTTCACTTTATTCTGAAAATAATTGTTCATTTGTACTAACATTATGGCAATTGATAGTGTTAAAATAAGGATGTTTCTTATGAGACTCTTACTTCTCTTTGAAAATAAATTAATTAAGTTATGAAAAATATGTTTTGGGGAAGTTTTTTTTTGTCACATGAAATTTTCTAATGTATTTGTTGAGATTGGTGTGGGTTACATTTATCTTAAAAAATATATTCACATATTGTGTTGGATATAAGAAGGATGAAAGAAACATGAAAAGTAATACCTCAATTAAATTCTATGTAAAACATTGATGAGATTTATTATACACTCTCGTTTTCAACAACAATTTTTCCCATGTATACTTAGAGTTGTTTAATTAAAGTCTATTTCTTAATAAACAAATTTGACACATATATTCTGCTAAAGAAGAGTATCAGGATTTTGAGATTAAAAATCATCATTAGTGTCCCATTTTAATTTTATTTTCAATAAGGGGGTAAGATAAGTGAGTGGAAAATATATATAGAAAAGAAATATAGGGAGAGTGTGAGGAAGTTGTTTAAGTTAGTAATGTATTAACGGGTATTAATATTAAACATAGAGGGTGATATTTTTGGGACCAAGTTTTGTTTTGGTTGTATTTTTGGTCAATAGATCAATATGAGAATATTTTTTTGAATAAATGTAAGGTGATTAAAAACTTACATTGTAAGAAGCTGTTGAAAATTTGGATGAAGGATGGATGTTTGCAAAGATGTCAATCAGATCTAGAACCATCAGCACAAAAAATAGACATAGACTATTATAATGATTCCTCAGAAATATCCTATTGGAATAAGCTCGTCAGAGAGTTCCTGACATTGGTAATAATAATGAAAAATGATAAATTGTAATCAGAAGATCAGACCCAAAAATCGTAAGAAAGGACATCAAATTGAGAATAATCTTTCTGAAAAAAAGGTTTATCAAACTCTCCATGGGTCTAAAATGAATAAGGGAATCATAATGAGTAAGTGTATTGGAGTCTGAATGACTTCGATATAAATACGATGCTTCTTTACAAATTTTTGATTTCTCATAAATCCAATGTTTTTTGGGAATCTTGTGATACTATTCTTTTGAATGAATGTGGAAGAACAAGAGATTCCAACCGTATTGAGGTTTGGTTGGAAAGAAAGAATTTCATGAAGGATAGTGAGTCACATTAATTTATATTAAAATTATGTTGACTCTATATCAATAAAAATGTTCTCAAAGTCAACAGAAAGTCATGATATAAATATAAGTTTTTTAATGAATAATGTTTCTCAAATAAAATCGTTCGAGTCTCAGTTCATTGGCGTGAGACCAACTGACATAAAATTGTTTAAAGTTTAGATATTTTGATTTAAATGTTATAATATTATTAGGAAAGTATTCAATTCAACAAATAATCCACAAGATATGAATCTTTAGAGAATGATGTTGATGAATTTTGTAAGGTTGTGTGTATATTATTAAGAAAAAGGAAACAAGTTACTGCTGATACTGGTCTCCTGGATGCTTTGTTCCACTGATTTTCAGAGTAATCCTGACCCAAATCATAAGACAAAGTGATAGTTGAAAAGGTTAATTGGATGTAGAATTTTTTTTTGGAGTTTTTGGGGTGGATTAAAATGAAATGAAGTGATGTTCGTAGGACTAATACAAAATTGGATCAGAGATTATTTAAAAATGTAGTCAACAATTTTAATCTGGATGAATTGATTTTTTCAAGAGGGTTAGTAATGAAAGAAAAACATTAATATTCACTAAATTGGTACAGTAGATAAAGAACAAATATCTCATGTTTCTATAAATTGAGTCAAGAGTCATTAGAGTAGCTTTAGAACTGAAAATTATAGTATAGCAGAGACTAATCCATCAGATGTAGGCATACACTAATAATATTATCAGATTTAAGATCATCAGACTAAGAAACGAATAAAATAATAACTTCTTAACATAGTTAAAAAATTATTTTCAAGGGGATATTAAAGTTTCTAGAGTTTATAAAAAATGTTTCTTAAAGTAGTATGAAGCTGATGAAGAAGTTATGTTGAGATTTTTTGCAAACATTAGAAGTATTGTCTATGTAAATTAATGAATGATTTCAATTTTTAATATCTAACAGCTGGTATGGATAAGAAGAAATAGAATTCTGTTTTTAGTTCGTTCTGAGAATCATATTGATAAGAAAGTTTCTTTTCATATATTTAAATTTTTATAGAGAAATGTAATGAGGAATCATTTATAGTACATATGTCTTCATCATAATGAATAAATCGTATTAACAATTGGAATAATACTAAAGTATGTTTTTTATGTCAATAGTTAGCTGAGTTTCTGAGAATATTCGATAAGTTTTGAGAGGAAACAAGAATATTTGAGAAGTAATGAATAAATGAAATATGGCCTCCAAAATATAAGGTAAATTTAATGATTATCGAAATTTGGTTCAGCATATAAAAAATTTAATATTCCCATCTAAACAACATTTTCCCCACCTAAAAATAGTATTATGTATATAGATATTTCTAACATTGGTAATGTTCATTGGTAAGAGATAATGTAGGGAGATGAATTCTTTTAAAGAGAATGAGTTTTTAGATTTAGTATTCTTGATGAATATTTCCAAACATAAGATGAAGAAGGAAGATCATATTTATTTCAAGCTAGATCATTGAATAGGGAAATCAGACTCAAGTTTATGGTCACATATATGAGCATGTTAGAATTGAATGAATGATATTCTGGTATATTTATATTTCCAAACTAAGAAATCAGAATAAGAATCAGACTAAGGAATCCAACTGATTATCATTACAAATTATAGATGTAAAGACACAGAACATAGTTTCCTTGAGCGGATTCCTTATATTAATACATTGGAATGATGGCAATAAATTTTTATCCTGAAGGAATGAATATTTTAACAGTTTTTTAAAATAATATACAAACATAAGTTGAACATTACAACTGGAAATGAAATACATTGCATCAATTTCATTGGAAACATCTATGACCCCTAGGATATCCCTGAAACCCATTCATAATATTCATCATCACAACATGGGAAAAATAAAACATAAAAATGGGGTGATCTTCTATTCTTAGTAAGGGTAAGTAATACATTTCATTTTTTCACAAAAATAAACACTAGGCATGGTGTACAACTAAAAAAGATTCCTTTAAAAATATACACAAGAAAAATATGGAAGGAATGAAAGATAATTAAATAAGGAAATATAAATGATCATAATAGAATGGAACATAACCATTAATATTCAAGTAGTCAAATAATCACATGGTTTATCAATTACTCAAACCATAACGGTGGAATGCTTAATGGTGGACATCAAATAAATATTATCAAGGCCTCGACCAAGACATCTGAAAACACTAGGTTATGTGCTCGACCAAAATACAGTTCTAATTTATATCATGAGACCTATTGATGAATAGAGGGGATCTATTAGGCCCCAACCAAAAATATTTTGGTTCAATATATTCCACTTATAAAATGGTCCAAACATAAACAACATGAACATACGATATAACTTTTCCCAATCTCTACACACAAACACTATCCACTCTGAGTAGTGTGGTGAATTGTATCGAGATATAAATTCAATAGTCAAACAAATAAAAACTAATTTAATAAAATAATTTTGATGATAAAAAGAAGATATAAAACTAAATAATACATAAAATTCAACATTTGTATTTAAATCAACAAAAATACTCTAATAAATCAACAAGGAATTAGTGATAGAAATATACTTTTACTCTGAAAAGAAGAGGTTTTTTTGAAAAATATTTCCATTAAACCATAAATGGACTATGGTATTTTTTCCATGATGAAATGAGTGACTCTAAAAAAATAATTTTGGAATAAAATATTCTATGTAGTGCACTTGAAAATAAGTGAGAATTTGGGATGTTCCCTTGAATCGGGCTTGTTTATAAGGAATAATTGACAAAGATCATTATAAAACACATAACTTCCCATAAAATAAAGAATTATTATTATTGGTACACATTTATAGAAAATTAATATAGAATTTATGGGATTACTTAAGAATTATTTAGTATTTAATTGGGAATAAGAAAGATAAAGTGTAACCTGAAAGAAAAAGGAGGTTCGGGTAGAAACCCCTTATCGTATGTCCAAACATGTTTTGCACTTTACTTTAACATCCTTGATAATCAAATAAAATCCATTAAATAATTAATTCATAACATACTATATATTTATTTGATTTATTTTAATATTTTTATGTTCATTTATGGAACTTTAGATGAGTAATAAGATACAAATTTACAATGTGGGAGTGTTTGGTTCCTTTTTGTCACGATCAGTAAACATGAATATAAGTATAGAAGTTCATGTGTAATTGGTATAATTATCCTGAATTGAATTTATATGACACAAATGAACATAAATCATATTAAATGGTTGTATATTTAATTTTTTATCTGGTTTGAGGTAGATTTATGAAATAAAACCTTGTAGATAATTATTTAGATTAATTTTGTGATGTTTCAATTATTACGTACTTGTTTTATTGTATAAATTATAATTAGGTATATATACAAGTTACAGAACATTTAATAGGTCATAATAAATATATTATATCTTGGTTAAACCTTGAAAATGGTTTCATTGCCATAATTGAATGATAAATTGAAGAATTAAGTTTCTTCATCCACGATGATTATAAATCGGCACCTCTCGAACAATGATTTCATTTTTAAAATGAGATATATATATATATATATATATATATATAGTAGATTGAATAATGATATGTTGTTAACATGGTATTATTCGAGTATATAGATTATATTCATGTTATAATTATCATTTTGACATAGGAGATGAGGATAAGTTAAGAAAATAAAAAAATAGAAAATGGATGAGGGTTCACCTCTTAAAAATATCATCCTTGAGAACCTCCTTATGGGAAGAGGTTTTGGCCTTCTAGAAAGACCAAGAGCTCTTGGATGTTGGGAGAGACTAGGGAAGATCATCTTGGTATAACTTTGATAGGCTTCTATTCTTAATGGAGTAAGGAGAAGAGGGAGTGAGGGGTGGTTTTTATATTGGCAGAGAGGGATGATTTTTGAATATCTTGTCCATTATTTAATTATTTTTCTCAAGAAAATAAATAGTGTAGAATCTTGTGACCAATAATATTAATAAGTTCATGTGAGTTTTAAACAAAGTTTTCTTGAATCAACGATGACTCTAGGAATACTGTATTTAGCTTCTAATATATTTATTGAGTAAATTATCATATTTTACAATTCACTAATAATTTGAGTATTTTAGAAAAATCCCAAAAACTCCCCCTGACTATTTTTCTGAAGTGTATAATTAAAAAATGGACTCCATATTATCAAAATAATTATATATATATTACATTTAATTTTAAATTAAAATCATTATTTACATGAAAAATACAGATTTTAAATTTATAACTAATTTTATAATACTTTCAAAAAATAACTGTTGTATCAGAAAATTATCCTAAAATCAAAGGAAAAAATATTTATTTGGTAATAAATTTTTTGAAAATGAATTTTATTTTATTTTATTTTATTATTTCAAAATTATAATTAAATATTTATTACTCAAAAAAATACCAAAACTTAATTATTAATTTTTAAAATATTAACACTCATTTATAAGGTTCCAAAATATTATTTATACTTACATGGGTGAGGTTACTATTCGAAAAGGAACATTACTATTCATAATGGAAAAGTTACTAATCACCAAAAATGTAAGTTTATCCCATCTGACTCTTAATATCTCACCGATCTAAATAGTGTATTTCTGTTTCTCAAAATTCAAAACATAGAGGGGAAAAATCATCTTTAGTGTCTAGGTTATAATAACAATGTTGTTTTTCTAAGAGACTTAGAGTTTTATACATTAAATTATACATTAAATTTATTTTGTAAAAACATGCAGTGTTATATTCTTCTCCTCTTACATAAATTCAATCCCCAAATTTTCCATAATGTTACCTCATAAAATATCATGGTAAGTCTTCATCATAAGTTCCATAGGCTCCCACATTACCTCTACAATTTTGTGATTTTTTTCAAACTACCTCTACCAGGTAAGTCGTTTGATTCCACAACTACTATTTTTTATGTCCAAAATCCATATAGGAACTTCCCTTTCTTCCCAAATCTTACAACACCCTTCCACATAATACTTTTAAGAAAACTTTATTTACAACATGAAATTCCAAATCTTTTCTTCAATTATCTTCATAGATATCTGACTTGTTTTGATCTTCTTTGATATGTGTTTGAATATTCATTACCTTCGTGGTCATTTAATGAAAAATATATAGTCCTAAAAGCTTCCTTTCACCAACTTCATCCCAACATTTTTGTGTATGGCATCTCTTTCCGTACAATGCTTCATTTGGATCCATTTGAATACATGAATGGAAACTATTATTGTAGAAAAAATCCACAAAAGGTAAATATTGATCCCATATACATTGATTGTCATGTGAACCTGATCTCAACATGTCTTCTAAATTTTTTATCATTCTATTTGATTTCTTATTAGTTTGAGGTTGATAATCAGTACTCAATCGAACCTCAGTATCAAAGTATTTCTAAATATATTTCAAGAATTTTGCTGTAAATCATGGATCACAATCAGAAATAATAATATAGGTGCTCCATAAATTATTAAAATGTCATTGATACAAAGATGTGGATGGCACCCTAATGAAAAATCATCCCTTATATAGAATAAATGGGAATATTTTGTAACTGAATCCCTAATTACCCTTATTGAATCCTTCCTTCTTCAATTTTTTAGTAATCTAGTGAAACAATCAATAGTGATGTTTTCCAATTTTCATGTAATAATTGGTAGAGGTTCCATGAAACCACTATGATGTTTTCATTCATCCTTCACTTGTTGATAGACTAAACATCATGATACATAATTAGCAATTTCATGCTTAAGTGGTCCAGAAAATGTTCTTTAAAATATCTATACATATTAGTTCTACCAGGGTGCATAGAGAAATTTTATCAATAGGAATTATCCAATTACTCCCTTTTGAGCTCGAATATAGAGGGAAAACATATATTTCTCCTAAATTCATTAATTACATCCTCACACATGATGTCTGGAAACTTTCCATCTTTCACATCCTTAATTTTCATTTGAATATTCTCATCATCAGAATGAGAAATTTTAATTCCGTTGAATATTGATGGTTAGGAAACCAATTGAAAAAGAAATTATTCTTCACCATATATAATATTTCCCTTATCCAATCTCACAATATTCATGTACTTATAATCCTTGGAAATCATCCTTGTGTTACGAACTACATGATCCTTCTATCTTCCACCTGATTTTCCATCCCAGGATGGTAGTATATGTAATAATCATAATCTTGGAGTAGCTCGAGTCATCACATTTGACTCATATTGATTTCATTATTTAAAAATATATATTTAAACCACTTTTGATTAGTATATATCTCATATCTTTTACAATAGAGATAATTTCTTCATATATTAAGAGTAAATATTACAGTTTCTAACTCAAGATCATGAGTTGCATAGTTTTGTTCCTGGATTTTTAAATGCCTTGATACATATTCAATAACTATATCATTCGGCACAATTACACAGCCATGCACTTTCATTAAGACATCACTATAAATCACAAATCCACCATTTCACAATGGTATAGTAAAGATTATAGCATTCTCGAACCTCTTCTTCAATTCTTGACAACATTATTCACATTCTTTTGTCTATAAGAACATAACCACTTAATGAGTAATCTTAGTTAACGGGTTAGCTAATCAGATGAAGTTCATAACGAAATGCCGATAATAACCTGCTAAACTATTAAAATTACGTACCTATGTTATGTTCATTAGAGTAGGTCATTCCTAAACATCCTATATAACTCATTTCTTCTAGGAGTCTTCCAAATAATTCCCAAGTGATTATCATGATTTTTATAGCTTATGGAGTATAGTGATATATAATCAGTAATTACCATAATGAAGTCATCATGATATTCATTGAAAACCCTATTCATTATATCCATGAAAATAGAGCGTACATTAGTCACTCTTACAAGAATTAATGTAAACTCGTTATTCACATACTAGGTCTGAAATTTTGTCTTTGGAATACACTCCATCATCATACAAAATTGATATTATTCATATCAAAAGTCAATATTTGAAAAATATTTGGCTCTATAGGTTGATCATATAAATCATCAACATTGGGAAGGGGGACTTTTTCTTTATCGTAATAGCATTGATTTCTCAATAGTCAATGCACATCCTCATGGAACCATTTTTTTATGGAAAAAGAGGACTCCCCATGGGGAAACACTAGGGAGGTTAAATCCTTTATCACTCAGTTCCTCTAGATTTTTATTCAGTTATACTAGTTACACCACATCTATTATATAGGGAGTATTTGATATAGGGCATGTACCAGGAATTAAATCAATAGAGAACTCAACTTCCCACTTAGGAGGATGTCCAACTAAATCTTCTAGAAATACAACAACATATTATTTCACAATAGGTAGATCCCCAATTGGAATATTTATTACCTTTCCCATTGATATTACATTATCTTCCTTTGCATGAATTGAATTTTATAGAGCTACTGGGTTTGGATCTAGATAAGAATCAGATGTTGATGTTTCTTATCTGAATATAATGTATTCTAAACCTTCCTCACAAATCGTAATATCTATCTTATTAAAATAGATTCTTGCGTCATATTTTCAAATCCATTCCATCCTAGGGATTATTTGAATGTTTACTGTAGGAACGACTATAAAATCAATAGATAAAGAAAATTTATATTCCATAATGGGGACTTCCTGACACAAATTTGATGCTACGAGACTTCTCTTAGAGGTTTTGACTAACAACTCCCTTGTATGGGATAATTGTAAATATCTAGTTTTTAAAGTAAACTGGTAAGATATAAAGAAATGCAGTGATACAAAATCAAATAAATAATTGACCAAGTTTAGGAAAAAAAATTATAGTACCTTCCACCACATCATTTGGAACTTCAAATTCACCATTTGTGATCCCATAAGATTGGCCTTACTCCCTTGGCCTTCTCTAGGGAATGTTTCGTTGAGGATTAGAAAAGTAATTGGAATAATGTACCATCACTTAAAATTTTTAGCATTGAAAATTTTTAGATTCTTTCTTTCCCTTCCAATCATGTGATTGGTGGCCTCTTTCTTAACATTTTTTACATACTCTTTTTCCATTTATATAGGATTCATGGTGTTTCATTCCAAAAGTATCACATGTTGGAAAACTCAAAATTTTATTCTTACATTTATCAATTATTTTCTCTATCACCCTCTACATCTCTTAAATTACTTCAAAGTTATAATAATTAGTTAATTATTTCCCTATCTTGATAGAAAAAGAGAATATATCATCATATAATTAGAAATTTTGGGAAACTAGAAATGGTTTTAAACGATCAATTAATTTATTAGTCTTTTTCCTCGAATTACGTAAGTAGTCTATGGATTTCAATTCTAGCCTTGTAAATTGGATTCATACTATACAATATTTTCACCCTCTTTTTTGTTTCAAACTCAGGAATTTCATATCCATATCTACTCTCTATTCTCAAAGAAATTTTTTTTCTATGAACATTTCCTTAAAGTACCTACATTATATTTCTTCCTCCTCTTTTGTGTTTTTAATTAATGACCATCCCTGATTTTCATGTCATTATATATGATAAACTTCCATGACAACCTTCTCCCTTTCATTATATCCCAAAGAAAGAAATATTTTCTATACAGAACATATCCACTTCTTCACTAAAAATGGGTTGGTAGTCCCATTGATTGATGGAAATCGTAGTGACATAAATAATTCTGACATTTATACTCTTTGTTATGGACCAGGATGCTCCATAAGGGTAAGGCTATTTCTCCTAACTTGTGTTAGTTGTCCCAGTATAGTTATAAGATACTCAACACAAGTTGTCTCTCCAGTACCAGCATCATTATATTGCATTAGAGTAAAATCACTACATGGGATACATGCATTCATGCGGTATCCATTACTTACACTAGGCACCATTTATAAATAATTTTATACACAAAATTATGTTTTGAATCCTAATGTATAATGTTGAAATAGAAAAACATTTAACAGAAATTGAAATTTTAATAATTTTTAATCGTATAATCATAAGAATGGTTACTTTGAGGACATATATTCATTTAAATCATTCATAATTTTTTATAATGAAAATGTAAACTATTTTACCATATGCCCCAGGAGTGTTAAAAGAGGTGCATAGTAAAGCATGTTGTTAAGAACTAGGTTACCCTATGTCATGAATAGAACACCTTTTGGGAGTAGTTACTCCTAGGATCATTGATGATAGGACCAAATCCACTTTTAGTATATAGACATGGATTTATTTTCTATAAGGGTTGATATAATATGTACCTTACCAACATTCTAGGAAATTATTGTATAATATTCCTCATTGTCTATCTTAGGGTTTTATTCCCAAATCTATATTTTCTAAATCTAGTTTCCAAGATTTCTACTAAACTTCCACTAATACACACTATAAATACCCAAACCCTAGTTTAATGAAGTCAGCTAATTATATCAATACATTTCAATAATTACAAGAAATTCATATCCCAAAGGAAAAAATTGTTTAGTATTTTTGGAAAACTGGATACAAAAATATTTTCAATACTAAAACATGAAATTAAATACCATATATTAATTCCCTTGGAAACATCTATGACTCCTGGGTTATCCCAAAAACTCATTCATAATATTCATCTTAATAACCCAGGGAAAATAAAACATAAGAAATTTGTGAACTCATATGCTTAGTAAGGGTATGTAATACAGTGGAAGTTATCATAAAAAAATAAGCATGGTGAACAACTAAAAATAGACGCCTTTAAAAATATACATGAGAATAATATGGAAGGAAAGGAAGATGATTAAATAACGCCATATAAATGAACAAAATATAATGAAACATAACCATTTATATTCATCAAGTCTAATGATTACATGTTTTTTCAATTAATAAAACCATAATAAAAGAATACACAATGAGTACATCTGAAACATATTGTCAAGGCCTCGACCAAGATGTCTGAAAAGACAAGGGTAAGGCCCCGACCTATACATAGTTTTATTTTATATCATGATACCTATATATGCTCAAAGGGTATATATAATTCCCCAAACATAGCATTCTATGTCAATTTCATTCCTCATATTAACAGGGTTAAACATAAACGACATGGACATATGAAATTACTTTCCTGAATCTGTACACAAAAACAATAACCATTTTGAGTAGTACGGTGAATGGTGTCAAGATCGTACATCCATAGTAAAACTGAAAATAAACCATTCAATAAACTATGTTTTATGATTAAAATAATATTTTAACCTCAATAATACAAAAAATTTAATATATGTGTTGAAATAGAGAAAAATACTCTAATAAAATCATCAGGTAATTTTAGAGAGAAATACAGTTTTACATTTAAAATAATTGTTCTTTGTAAAAAATATATGAGTAAAACTAGAACATTATATATATTAATTTTTATTGATATAGACAATGTGTAACCCAAAAGAAAAGCGAGGTTCCTGTATAAAACCCTTACCGTATGTATGAACGTGTTCTGCACTTGACCTTAAAATCTTGGATAATAAAATTAAATATATTAATTAATAAAATTAGAACATTATATATAGTTATTTATTATGTTTTTATTAAGATATTTTATGTAATTTTTTATGAGTTATAAGATTCAAATTTATCATTTGGGAGCATTTGTGTCTTTGATTTTCACGATCGTTATACTAGTATATGAGTATAGAATTTCTTGTGGGATTGGATTAATTATATAGTATTGAATTTATATGATACTAATGAAAATCCATAATAATAAATGGTGACATAATTCATTTGGTTATATTGTAGGAGGATGATTTATTTTATAGAACATTAGTGATAATCATTAAGAATAATTTGGTGATGTTTCAATTGTTACGAACTAGTTTTGTCGTGTGAATTAGTATTAGGTATATATACTGGTTATAGGACAATGAATAGGTTATAATACATATATTATAGTATGTTTAAACTATAAAAATGGTTTTATCACCATACATGAAGTAAAATTGATGAAATATGGTTCGTCTTCCATGAAGGTTTGTAAATCAGCACCTCCCATACGATGATTTCATTTTTTAAAAAGAGGTAGGGGATAGTAGTTTGAGGAAGTATATTCCATTAACATGATATCATTATTGTATATAGATTATATTGGAGTTATCATGATCATTTGGAAAGGGGAGGTGAATAGAAGAAAACAAAATGAAATAAATAGAAAATGAAATTAAAAGAAAAATGAAGAGGGTTTTCCTCTTTAAATATCCTCCTTGAGAACCTCAATAAGGAAAGGGGTTTTTGTATTTTGGATAGACCATAAGATATTGGATGTGGGAGAGAGAATAGGGAATAGTATTTGGAAGAAAATTGAGAGGATTCAAGGATTATAGGAGTGATGAGAAGAGGGAGTGGTGTGGTTTTTATTATGGGGAGAGGGGTGATTTTGGAATATCTTATTCATTATTTTATTATTTTTATCAAGAAAAAAAATAGTGTTAATTATTTTGAAAAAAATAGAAATAATTGAATTTGTTTTAAAAGAAAGTTTTCTTACATCATCCATGACTGAAGTAATTGTTTATTTATCTTCTAATGTATTAATACTGTAAATTATTGTATTTTACTATTCACTAAAAAGTCATGCAGTTTGGAAAAAATCCTAAAACTTAAACTGGTCCATTTTTCAAAATGTTTAATTCAAAAAAGGACTCCATTTTATCATTATAATTTTCTAAATATGAGGAATTTAATTATTATGTAAAATTATTATTTACTTGAATATTACAGATTTTAAATTTGAAATTGATTATATAATACATTCAAAAATTAACATAGGTCTCGTACAATTATCCTAAAATCATAGGAAACAAATATTTATATTCTAATACATTTTATGAAAATGAATTTTATTTTAAATAAATTTGTTAATTTATAATTTTCCTTAAATATTTATTACTCATAAAAATACCAATACATAATTATTAATTTTTAAAATATCATATCTCATTTATAAGGAACCTAAATTTTATTTATACATACATGGGTGAGGATACTATTCATAAGGTTACGTTACTATTAATGAGGTTCAAGTTACTATTCATGAAAAATGTTTTATGATCCTATCAGAATCTAAATATCTTACTAATTCTAATCATGTTTGTCCCTTTTTCTAAATTTAAAACACAATGGTGGAAAAATTATGTTTAACAACTAGGTTGTATGATCAAAGTGTAGTTTCATAGAGAATGAGTGGTTCCTGAATTAAATCATATATTAAATTTATTTGTAAAACCATGGGGTGTTACATCATCATAGTTCATACCTGCTGCTGGGGTGGATGTGAAGAATTATTTTGAAGATCATATTTTTGAATGTTGAAAATGTAGCATAGTAAGATGATTTGAAGAAATAGGTGAAAGTTTCCTAACTTTTCACATAATCTTGCATTACACCATTTATTTCTACTTGATTCACATGCCCTATTGTGTTGAAAATAGTGAAACAAAAGATTCGGGGAATATCCTACTAGTTTTATCCACAAAAATGTTTTTTCCTTAAGGATTGTGTGGTTTTAGATTGTTTCCAAGCAATACCAAGGATGTACCAACTATTTTTGACTATAGAACCTTGTAAATTCTTATGAACCTATCGATGGGTGAGTTTTTTATTTTCCCAAAAGGAATAAAACATTTATTGGAGGAAAATTTTATTTCAAAAGAAATAAAACATAAAATAAAAAGCTCTCACTGATTCACCCCTCCCCTCTAGGTGATAGATGGATCCTACATGGCTAATCTCAATTATAATACTTCTTTTATATCGATTCATTCCCCTTGAAAACAATGTGGATTCTCGAATCATGGATTCCTTTCTACCCCATATTTCTTCTTAGGCTATAAATTCCATTATCATGCCTTTTATCTACACTGTCAGCAGATACATGATAAGGAGAATCATCACTTAATTTTTCCCCTAAAAGCTCTTTCCCTTTAGTGTAACCCTATACCCATGCCGATTTGTGTCGAACTAGATGTGGACCTTCTGCATCAATCCATTAAAATTGGAAACTTAGATTAATAGGTTCTATGATCTTGTTAGGACTTAACATGTTTCTCGTAGTCTCCAAACCCCCTTTATAGCCTGAGCAACTTATAGAGCATTATCATGGGACTTTTATCAAGGTGTCCCTCCATCGCTAACCATATGAATCGCATCCCCATGTGAGGGTATAATTCTGCATCCCCATGTGAGGGTATAATTCCAAGACATCCAGCCTCATCATAAGATATAGATTTCGGTACATTGGTTCCTAGTTCCACAGAACCAGATTTTCGCACCCCCTCCATTAACCTGGCACCAGATAGATCTCACACAACTGGCCTATAATTAGTCAAATCACATCTCAAGAAGTCGAGTATGTCCACCAAATTGTTCTCAAGAAAATTTGATCATACTTCTTTCTCAATGGAAACATCCTTGGTTTTACCAATACAGTCACCTTCAAGGGAAGTAGAGGCATCTCTCCCAAACATCAGTTCCTAAATCGAGAAAGGCCCATTAAAAGAATCATGACCATGATGACATGATGAAACATGACTTCCTGGCTGATTACAAGATGATCATAAATACATACAATACTATATGACCACCACTTATTTAAAGAAAAATTATTTCCTAATTTTGATTTATATCCACTCAACATACATATTTCAATCCCCAATATTAATATAGATATTTGGAGATATCAGATGGAATAGAGTAGTTTTTTGACTATTATATCACAAAAAAGGCCAAAACAATTTCCCAACGTATTGATAATGGATTAATTTTAGAAAGGTAGGTAATTAAAGAAAATAATACCCACACTGTTGTGGAGGTAACATCCAACTTCATGAGAAAATTTTAACACAATCGGAAGAGCTAAAAGTGACACACACTATAGGATTGAGGAGATCGGGACCATGAAAGAATCAAATCACCTTTTCAAGAGAAGAAGATCATCATATGTCCTTTCTCAAGAAAGAAAACTATTACACGTTCTTGAAGTCCACATGTTTTGAATATGATCATGTCAAAGGCATCAATTGAAGGATTATGATTCCTAAAATAGGCCTCCAATTTCAAATTTAGAAGAACCGAATATTCTGTTAAATCCTTAGACAAGATTAGAAAATAAGGAAATCCATCCTAAAGATTCATAATATTAGGGCCAATTGAGACATCCGATAATGGAGGGAATAAATTTGTATTAGAGGATAGGAGTAATAGTTTCTTCCTTTGTCTAGAAGATAATAGAGGATGGTGGTATGAAACATATCACTTTAGACTACTTATATTTTCTACCTTGCCAAACATGTGTGATAGCACAATAATTTCAAGTGTATGACCTACTATAATCAAAATCCATTAGAATTTTGTGAACCCTAATGCTTATACTACACTCAAATCTCATTTAGTATTATATAAATTCAGACCGTATTCTTTTGGACATCAAATTTGTGTAACAATCCATGACCCTGGGTTGGAATATTAAATCAATGAACCTAGTTACTTATAACTGAATTAGGATATGGTTTTAAAAAATTATTTAACCTGTGAATTAGAATAATCACAAATGATATTTGAAATTGTTAATATTTAATATTTCATATGTAAACTACTAACATGACATGTAATTGGGTAATTTGATAGAAATTTGAAATGGATTAATTGCACATTATCATTTTGGAATAGTGTCGTATTTGAATTAAAATTGGATCTTGGAATAAAAGAAAAATTTCATGTAACTATAATTGTAATGATGATTTTCATTTTTTATGATTTTAAAAAAATGTAATGTAATTAAAATTTCTATAATGTTTTTTTATTTTAGTACGCATTGTTTTATGCTTGAAATTAATACCCATAATATGTAATTTGACTTGGTATGGGAATTCATCGTCAATATCTAGTGAATTGAACATGTAAGTGCCCCTAACATAATAATTCACAATGGGACCATTGATGCATGGAATATGTATTTTTACCCTATAATTGTAATCCATCTTTGGTCTGTTATGAAATAAAAGTGTGATCAGTCCTTGGAAAGGTAATCCTTCTAAACATGGTGGTGAAAATGGATAGAGACATCTAATATTACATAGAAGTAGTTATGGTAAACCTTGGGTGTCAACCTAGACCCTGAGGGTCAGGAGGGTTGTTTAGATGTTCCGTATTTGAGTAATAATAAATTCTTATGATTCTCTTATTATTTCATTTATTTCTTCTCAAAGGGAATTTTTTTATACAACATTGGTGGTGGAATATTAAGTTTTACTAACACCCTATTTGGGTCTCCAATTCGTAGAAAAGAAGACATCATGGATTTAGGTCTAGGAAAGTAAAGGAGGATTTTTATTTATTTTTCAATTATTATTGCTCATATTCTATCTTGGAGTGGGAACTGATTTTGGGATTTGAAAAAATTTTGGAGAGTCTTTCTTTTTGGAGGATTTATTTATGTTGATTACATGTATGGAATTTAGTAAGTCATTTAGTATGATATTAAATGGTTGATTATATTGGATTTATTTGGTTTTTTACTGTTTATCTACTATAATTTATTTATATTGATTTTATTATCATGTTTATATTATAATTTTTATTTTCTACAATATAGTAAAGTCATCACACTATATTTATTAGACCCTCGATACTTGTTGGTGGCCTCTAGCAATAGGGGAGGCATGCTTCATCTTTTATAGAAACCTATCTCATTCACATGAGAGAGAACTGATCTACGTATGTTACACAATAGATTATGGCTAATGAAATATTGGGTTCAAAGACATCCAATATAGGCTAAAGTGGGTATTGTCAATCTTGGATTTCACCATAGAACTAATGGGTCAACAATGCTAATTAATTTTGTTTTAATAATTTTATTATGCACTATTACCCAAACTAGACATATATATAGATATCATTAGCAATGGTTTCATGAGGTGTACTCATGATAAACATGGACCACATTATATACCTAAGTAGAATTTTTGGTTACAGGTCAGGACACGGTAAAGAACCCAATTACTTAAGGTTGATGGATGCTAGGGTGGATCATGGGGATGTGATCTGGCTAAGTACTAGAACCCATTTTTAAGATTTCCCATTTTTTATATTTTCAATTATTTTGAACCTTATTGTATAAGAACCATCACAGGGGATCCTTTTATTGTATGTATGACATTCCCGACATATATATAGTTTTATTTTCTTATAGCATAAGTCTAGTTATGACTATTTTCACTTTTTAGATATATCTATTATTTTATATAAATATATATATGTATTTTTTTTATCTATGTTGTTATTTTTTACTTATATATAATCATATGGAGTCGTCATTGTAAGAACCAAGACCCACATTGCGAGTTGGTGGCCTATGGCCTATAGGGTGGTGCGCCTGAGGTCATATAACCAACCGATCTGGTTGCTATTGAGTGATCCATGTCTAAGACCTTGCAGGTGTCTATCAATATATGGTTTAGTTCACATTTATGACATAAAGAATGAGAGAGTTATGATTTTGGATATATAATTCACAAATAATTCTTGAATTGGAGAATCATCATGGATTTTTTAAAATTAAACGGTTCCATGATGTGCAGTTTGATAGGTTTTTTATAATGGTATGTCTAGTGGGGATACCTGCTAGTCTGTTTCAAACATAATCGATCCTAAAGGCTCGTATAAGAATAAAAATGTTTAATTTTTTTAATTAATGGTGGTTATGTTGATCCAAATAAAAATTCATCTGATATTCTAGGTAGTTTCACTTGTTCAAGTACATTGATGACATAAACATGATCATAGGGTGCTCAAAATTGGTCCATACATTCAATATTCATGGCTCATGTTGTTCTTGGGATTGCAACATGGATACACCATAGGAACTAGAATTGTTATGTGGAAAAGGATTTCACAACCCATACTTATTTTTTTAGTGATGTTGAAAATGACCTTGGTTTTAAAGAGAGTGGAACTAAAACTTGTTTAAATTTATCCTTTTGGTTTGACATTTTTTATTTTGGAACCAATTTTAAAATTTATTTTTAGTTTTTTGATGTATTATCTTAGGTAAAGAATTCTCAAACCCTGTTTTAGGGGTTTGGGAAAATTTAAAACATATGAAGGGGGCTGTAAAGGGTAATTAGGTTCCCAATTGAGTGGAACCAACTACTTAGTGAGGGTTCTATGAATACTGGTGCAGTACTTGGGGAAACATGATGTATTGTGAAGGTGAAATGAATTTACAATAGTGCATAATAATGCTTTTAAAAAACTATGTTTTTTTTGGTAATTTGAATTTCTAAAATTATAACCCCAATTCATGTTTCTCTCATTTCATTAGGTTTGATCCCGTGGGAATTCCCATGTTCCTCTTTTAATGATCCCTTTTCATCTATGTTTGGTATTGAGCTAAAGGAACTTCCTCATAAATTTTGGGGAGTTCTTGTATCCTCTCTTCATGTTATTTATTTATAACTTATCTCCTATAATTTTAGAGGAAATGTTCTTGGGTTTTTATTAAAATTCCATTAAACCATGGCATAATATTCATGAAATGAAATATATTTTCTTGAAATGGTTTGTGGGATCTATAAGAGGATTAAAACATTAGGTATCATGTGGTTTATCTTAATTTATGTCACTAACATGAATTTATTTATGGATTTTGATCCATTTGTATGAAACTGATATGGGGTTTTGGGTGTTTCTCTAGAAAGAGGTCCTAGTGGATTTCAAAGGTGTTCATGCCCCATTTCTCAAGGTTTAGTCCATTGAAGGACTTAAAGAGATTTTTTCATTATTTATTCATAGGAAATTAATTATGGGATTAATTTCATTAGTTAATTATTAATTTTTAGAATTATTTAAATTTGATAATTGTTATCATTAAGATCCTGTATTTATATATAGTGGACAATTGATCTTGGTTAAAGATTTTTTTTGGATTTGACAAAGGATATGAATTTTTTTGGGTAGGTTATACCTCAACATATCTCAATGGATTATATATTTTTTGTTCTCCATATGGCATAAAATCTCACCACTCACACATGATTGACACTAAACAAGAATTATTGGTTTCTCCTTAACCCATATGAATTGGATGAAGTGTTTAGGCATACAATGTCCTCTCATATAACTAAGATTGAATTCCTTGTCCACTAATGGTAATGGTATTGACATAAAGTGTGAAACATATTATATAGAGACCCAAGAGGTGTATAATATTAATGAACTAAAATATAAGGAACCTTTAGTAAGTTCCCTTGGGCTCCTCTAAGTTGAGAATTTGAGATGTTGATAAATATTAACGTGAGGATTTACCCTTGTAGAACCTCTATGTTTCCTTATAGCTTTCAGCTAGTTTATTGGTATACGGGGTAAGTGTTCTTCCCTAACAAGAATATATATCTTGGGTGAGAACATATTGTTTATTATTATAGATATATAATGGATTTGATATGATTGATATAGTGGGAAATTAGGAGTGAGATAGTCTTTATTCCATCACTTATATATTTTCCCTAGACTATATGAATTTGGATAACTAATAAATCATAATTTAAATAGGGATCATAGAAGGTAGATATTGTGTTTGTGACTCTTTGGGTTACAAATTTTTCTTGTTATATTTTCATAGATGCATTATAATTCTTTACTAACATGAGTAGTTATGGATCAATGAAGTTTCTTACTGAGTATATTAATATACTAAAAAATTATATATATATATATATATATATATATATATATATATTGTCTTAAAATTTATAGTATTAGTTTTGATTGTTGGGTGAAACTATCTTGACTATGTTAATTCCAAGTTATATTAGGATTCATACAAATGTATTATTAATTTAAATTAATTATTCATTTTAATTTTTTTTGTTATTTATATCATCCCATTTTATTTTTTCATCATATCATATTTTTAACATATTTATTTATATTGGTTTACTATAATGGTTATAATTACTATTTTATCATGTGTAATAAACATTTTTGGTGTTAGAGTTTTGTTATTTATAATATTTCCTCCTTTTTTGTCATTACTTTCATATTTTTCATCAAGTCATATCCTAAATGAGTCTATCATCAAGGTTCACTCTTGGTTTTATCATTTAATAGGGTGAGGTTTTAGTGGAACCATTCTATGATTGAATGCTATTTGGGATAGGATTCAAATAGATAATTCAGTAGTAACATGTGAGGATTTCATTTTATTTTAATGGATACAATATTTTTCAACATATTGGGTGATTTATGTCATAATATAGAGATATATATGAACAAGAACCATTTAATTCTAAAAAAGAATATAATAACCTATATATCTTTTCTAAGAGAATTTATTCTAACTACGTAGCATATTAATTGAGCATGGAATCAGGCAACATGTTGAACTGGTTCCTGATGATTATTCTGAAAAAACATTAAATGATTTTTTAAGGGATGAACCAAGGTATATATTTTTTGTTATAATATCCTATTAAATTATAATTATAAAAACACATCATCATAGTCATTAAGTAGTGATTGATGAGGTCTTGGAGGTAACAAATATTTTTTATTAGATTATATATTTTTAAGGTAGTGAGGATTGGGGATAAAATTATAAGAATTTAATAGATATAATTTACAAATGTATGAGACTTTAGATTTTGACCCTGAAGCTAAATGATGGATAATGGAGTTGGAAGATTCTCTTCAACGAATTCAAACTATTAAAAGGCATTAAATATAATAAGAAATGAATATTATATGAATATTATATTTTCAATGATCAAATATTTCCATTGGTGGTCATGATATCTCCATGATTCAATAGTGATATTTTAAAGATCTGTTTAGGGAGGAGTTTATATCATAAAAAATTTATATAGAGTTACAATAGGAGTTATTCATTATTCATTAGGGGAGTTCTAGTGTTCATATATTTGGGGTGAATTTTAATAGTTTTTTTATTATTTCTAATATTTATTATCTAATAAGAAGCCAATATTTCCTCAATTTGAAAGGGACTTACAACATGATACCTAGTATCAGGTATGTGATTTCATATTAAAGTACTATTTTGAGGTGATAAATAAAACTAAGGTTTTAAAATTACATTATAAATAATTATTTTCTCTCCACATGGAGGAAAATATAGTTCTGTTCAGAAAGGATTGAGGAGGTGGTTCTCATATTTCCTTATATAGTTGGGATATTAAGGATATCATCTACTATAGTAATATTATAAATTTTTATAATCTAAAACATCATAGTCATCAATTTAAAATTAATATGTTTTTATTAAATATTTTCTAAGGGAGGTAATAATTAGTTTTAATGTCCATCTTTCCATTATTCAATACATGAATTAGAACATAGAATGATATTTTATGGCTAACCCATAAATTAAAATAACCTCCTTGACAACTTCCACCACAATAGGATTGATGATCCATTAGAACAAAAATTCTATATATTGATCATGGGGAATAATCATGAAATTATCATCATTTTCAAGGGCTACTAGTTGACTAGATCTAAAGAAGAGTATAGATATTATAGAAATATAGAGGTGTTCACCTTAATAAATTCCATGTGATATAATTCAATGAGGTGTCGGTTCGTAATGTGGCATGAGTTATGTTATTTCTTATAGAAAAATCTTTTTATTTTTACTACAATTGGTAATTATTTTTATTTATTTTATAAAAACCCAGGTCAAAGTGTTAAAAATGTTTCAGAAAAGTCATCCATGAACACCTTAGTTTTTTACTATTGTAGGGGTATAGTGGATGATAATTTAAATAATTCCTTATTTTGAGTGAATTATATGAAATTATATAGCATTATGAGACCTACTCTTGTTGCTAATGCAACCATAAAATTTATTTTTTCCCCTGCATGGGTTAAATTCTATATGTAATTGTGTTCATTGTTATCGTATAAGGGTGTATAGTGTGAGCATGTGTGGTCTTATTTAGAAAAATATATTGATGCAATGGCTTAGGTTTCACTTAGATGAAAAACATTAAATCAAAATTTTTAATTTTATTTATTTTTGTATGTAAAGTAGATGTGAAGTAGTTTTCAAATGGGCTTTGAGCGTTACCTATTGTTTTATAGAGGAAATTATGAGTCTACCTCCATGGTAATAAATTGATTTTGGTGTAGATTTATACCTTGTATTATCTCTTATTTTGATGGTAGAATATTATAAGTCACCTATGGATCATGGACAGTTTATGATTTAGATAGATAATTTATTTTATAGTGGTTTTATCACACATGATATATCCCCTTAAGATACTTTGATTTTATTTCCCTAAAAGGAGGATAATAATTTAAATTTACATATAGATAACTTGTGATTAGATAAATTGATGGTGAATAATTGATATCATTTTCAAATAGATAGGTAATATAGTTTTCAATGATTAATTTATAATCATATTATTATTAAATGAGGGATAAGGATGAATATATCCCCAATATATTTTTTTATGTGGTTAGAGTCACCTTTAATTCAATATCATTCTATTTGGTGATACAAACATATCAACTATATTAATAAATTTGATGCATTGGCTATTCTAAACATACCTTAATCCATTTTTGGGGATTTCAATAATGAAAATTTTGTTTATTCTATGGAATATTAGAATCATGTATAACATCTAAGGGGTAGATTTAAAATTACTGAAGATGAATCAGTTGTATGGGATGATATCAAAATGTTGATGTATAGAAAAATGATTTTCAGTTACGTAGACATATTAACCCTTAGAATAGTGATTATGGGGATCCATTAAAGATCACGATGATGGAACCATAGAATATGACAAAGAATGTTTTATAAGTACACTATTTCATAGGGTAATAGAATACTACCAAATATTTATACTCAAATTTTCTATACCACCAACGCCACTAATAACATTGACCAATAAGGATTATTTATTTGAGTGGACATAACAGTTCAATTTAGTATTTGATTACTTTAAGAAGATACTCACCACTGTATTTATTTTTATAGTTACCAAAGGAATGTATATTATTTTGTGTTTATTATGATTCTTCTCATAAATAATTTACATTCTTACAGATGTAAGAAAACGTTGTCATCTTATATGGATCTAAAACTTTACACACTCTTTATTGTTATTACTCAACTCAAAATATGGATCTTCATGTATGGTAATTTTATTGTTCATAAGGATTTTGATAGAAAATGGTGGAATGGTTTGTAGCTTTGTATATCGTCCATGGGGATTTTGATAGAAGATTCTATATTTATCAAATTATGGAATCATATTCATTAGTACATCATGTGATAGATTTATATATTATTGATCCTAGGTTAAAATTATGGAGAGATGATATTATAAATTATGATACATCAGAGGGTTGGTTTTTAAAGAGGATAATATCAAGTCACCTAACAAGAATGGTTATATGTTCCTATTAATATATAATAAGTGTGACAGTTTTGTAGATCACATCACGTGAGAAATATGAATGATTTTATTTATTAATAGTAAATGTAGTCTTTAATGAAAAGGATTATTAGAGTACATGGAGATAAATGTCTAACATATCATTAGATAAAGGGTGAACATTAGGCACTAAACAGTTTGATAAGACACATACATGGACTCTATGGTCGATTTATACTATGTATTAAACATTGTAAAATCAAAGCATAAACATTGAACTGTATTGAATTTTTTAATAATAAAATTAAGTATTGATCAATTTAAAAGAAACCACATGAGTTTATTTATGTTAGACCTTTCTATACACGTTTTTATTTGATTGATAATAGTGAGTTAAGAATAAATTTTCCCGATATGGTGGATGTTAAGGTAGATAACGTTTATATAACCCAATATTTTGTAAGTGTTTTACAATTTATAAAAAATCATAATTGTATTGGATAAGAATTAATTAGAGTTTATAGTAGGATATTTTTTCTTTAAATGAGTTTTTAAAATGTGAATCCATCCCATGTTTTGAAAGGGGAGTAAATTTTCACCAAATCATATTAATTAGTTTGAGGTATTTAATTGATTTGGTTATTCTTTTATAATTTATAAATTCTACATTAATTAGATATATTTAATGGTGATTTTCATTTATCTCATATTTCAATTTAAATTCAAGATACATTACATGTGGTTGATTTCATGAAACATAATTTTGAGGAAGCTAAAACAATCATGGAGCAATATATAGAGATCCAAGGTCGTCATGAAAAATTTTTATGTAAGGGATTTATTATATTAGTTTGTGTCTTGTAATGATCCAAAATATTATCAATGGAATTTTCCTTCTTATAATAATGTCATTAAATGAACAAATAACATAGATAATCCAATAAATACATTATTATAAAAAATCAAGAATAAAATAACTGATATTTAAAGAAATTAAAGAACCGTTATCCATTGAATAGTTACCGAATTGTGGGAATTGTATTATGAACGTTAGGAATAGTAGTTTGATTACTAAAATTGCAACATAACCTATGAAAGTATAAATAAAATTTTATATTTTATAAATTAAAATACTATATAATTATATCATTGAATAAGTAAATAATTTTTTTAAATATTATAAAATTAAGTGTCGGTTTTTATGATAAAAATTAAAAAAAAATTACAATTTTTTAATTAATATAATATTTAAAATAGAATTTATTTTCATAAAATATATTAATAAATTAATATTATGATGTATTCTATTTATAATATAATATTATGAGACCTTAATTAATTTTTCAAATGGTCTTAAAATTGATTATAATATTAAAATAGGTATTTACTGAATAAATGATAATTTATTATAAAAAATAAATTTCATATTGTTCCAAAAAAACATAAAATAAACCCCATTTATTAAAATCTTAAAATTTAAAAATATTTATGGGGAGTTTTTAAATTTTTCTAATGTAGTCAAATTTTTTGTCAATAATGAAATATGGAAATTTACAATATATGATAAATACATGAATATTTTAGTCGTGGATGATGTATGGATGATGTAAGAACCCATTGGTTCATAATCCCTTGAACCATTTAATTAATTTACTCATATTAATCATCACTTTTGATATTTTTGAGAAAATATAATAATAAAATGAAACAAATAATCACAAAACACCTTTCTCCTCCACTATAAATACCACCCATCACCACATCTTCTCCTCACACCATATAAACCTTAATGATTGTCTAAATTCTAACCAATTACCTTAAAAAATACCCTCCCCACGTCCAATAGATATTTTTCTCAAAAAATTAAATACTCAAATTCCTTAATGAGGTTCTCATGTAGACGATATTTAAGAGGTAAAATACACACTTTTCACTTTTAATTTATTTTCTTTTATTATCCTATAATCACCTACCCTATACAATGTGGAATGATAAATATTTTATCATATATATACTATATTTTAATATTTTTAATTTAATCTCCATAATCAAATTTCTGATCTTGTTATTTTTCATTTTAAAATTGATTACATAATTCGCGATATGTCGGCTCAACACCTTCATGGAGGACGACTTTTTCTTTTTCCAATACCTACTTCAAGTCTGGCTATAAAACCAGTATTTTGGAAAAATAATATATTAATAATAATATTATAAGTATTATAAATTTCTTAAACCAATATATACACATAATATTAAATAAATTGATACTAGTTCGTGATGGTTACATAAACTACCAAAAAAATTAAACATTTTCATTAAAATTGTATCTAATGAATCATCCTCAGATTAGAAAAAAAAAGATATGTGTGGCACTTTAAAATTATATATGTATTATAATACCTTTTAATTACAATTATATATTCTTACTTCCATTTTACAAGAACTCCTATAATTATACTCAAGGGAACCAACCATAAACAATGAAATGAGCACTCCCAAATTGATGAAAATGAACTTTATAACTCATCAAAATGGATATAAAATAACATAATTAAACTATAATAAATAAAATAAGTATATAATGAATTATGGATTTATTAATTTATGAATATAATTTTATTTTTATGATATTAAGTTAAAGTGCATGATGCATCCTGACAAAAGGTAAAGGGATTCTCGAACCCAACTCCCATTATTGGAGTTATTCCTCTTTCATAACAAATTTCAGGGTGGATATTATTTTAATATTCCTAAAATTTAATTTTATTTTTGTTCCATTTTATTTATAGGGATATACATTTATCTTATCTAATTGAATGAAAAATAAAAAAATTTCCCATAATGAACTCTTCTAAAAAGATAGACATCTTAACTTCTCATGATATATTTATTTTTCACTCAAAAATGATGATTATTATTCCAAATAAGTTATTTTCCATTTCCATTTGGGAAAACAATGATTATAAATTAAATCATGATTTATTATGTCCTTATGAAACTCATTCCATTAAATGTTTTACTTCATGAATTTTATTGATATACATTCTATGTGGCATGCATGATTATGTAAATGTTATGATATCATGAGTGGGACTGGAATTATATATCCCTCCAATGCATGGGGTAGTGTGAAATATATCATGAGATGATTTGTATTATGTAATAACATGATGCCATATTTTTTCACAATGATTATGTTATGATCATGCACATATGTTATAGGTTAAGATGATGCTAGCGTTGTTCAGAACTATTTATGGTATTTCCACAATAAGAAATGATGTTTAATTTTTATTCATTTTATATCTCATAACATTATTTAATTTTTCCTTTCATGATTATGATGATGAAACTATTATTATGTTATTATTATGATGAATATTCTCACCCATGTTATATTTACTCATGTCCTTATTCATCCTCTTACTGGGATTTTAACTTACCTCTTTCTTTGAAGTATTTCCTCAGGTGACTACATGTACTAAGGAGAACATGAGATTTAGAAGGATAAATAAGAAGATTATAAATAATTTTTTATGTTTCAATATAGTGACCCTAACCTTTTACACATATTATTACATCATGTTACAATACAAGTATATTAAATTCTAGTGTCTTGGAAAAGTAGGTACATAAAACTGAAAACATGGGACTAAATAAAACATTTAATTATTTAATCTCCAAAAAGAGATCGTAACTTCTATTGTTCTCATGAATATTTGTAGGATAACCTTGGGATAATGTGAACATGGGGATGATCTAAAAACCTAGTAAGGGAATAAACATTAAAATAATGCTTTAGCACATGTTTTAGAAGGCCTCACATAGTGATATAAAAAGCATGGAACATATAGAATCATAACATATAAACATGGAGTAATAGTAGTGTGGAAGAAACATTAAACATGAATTTTTCATGATTCAAGGATAATTTAACTTAGAGGATCACATGTCAAGGCTAACCACTAAGACCGTTGCACATAGTGGAAAGAGTCACGGCTAAACGCCAAGATCGTTGCACATAACATCTCATGAGACTAAACCTTATCAAATGAGTTGGAGCTCCACCTTATTGTACCACTAATAAAAGGTTCATTAATATTATTATAACTTATAGAATCATACATATTCAGTTATACATTAACCTAAGGGTTATCCATTGTAAGAATTGGGTATCATATTCATTTCATAAAGCATAACAAATGGGTGTATCATAAAAGTGTCCATGAATGAAAGGAATTAGATCATGCATGGAAATTAATAAGGTATAATAGGAACATATCATGATAATTGATGTCAATTTGAAATTATAACATGCAGGAACACCATTTAAGAAACTTTTAAATAAAAAAAATTTAGTGTTGTTTAAGGAGACAATAAAAGATAATTTAAATTGAAAAAGGTAATAATATCATATTTAAAATCTAGATTAAAATTATAATTTTTTAATTAAAAAAAATTGGTTTTATAAAAATAATGGTGGAAAAATAGATTTTATAGTTAACTTGAAAATTAGTACGAATTCAAGAAGATCCCTTAAATGAGTTTTCTTATGAGGGATTATTGATGAGGGGACCACTTAAACACATGTATATCCCCAAAATAGAATTATTAATGTACCATGATAAATTATTTTGGTCCATGTACATATCATTTATAATATTTTAATAAAAAAGAACATATAAATTCATTTGGGTAAAAATAATGATAGAGCAACATGAAGGAATAATGGAGGTTCGGGTAGAATCCCTCACATTAAGTCTCATGGTGTCCTTTACTTGATCTTAATTTCATGAATAAAAAATTACATACATTAATTATTATTTAATAAAAATATAATTTATGTAATTGCTTTATAATAAACATATTAAGTTCATTTATGACATTTTCATGGGTTAAGAGGTACAATTTCATTATTTTGGAGAATCTGTTTCCTTGGTTTTCAAGATTGGTTTACATATATACATTTAAGGATAAACATGTATGGTGAGAATGGTTTTCTAGAATTGGAGTTTTATGTTATTATTTAACATCCATAAGATTATATGGTTATAAAATTCATTTGGAAATTTGGAATGAATATGAATCATTATATAAATTGTTAATGATAATGGTTTTGGTTAATTGGTGGTTTTTGATCACATCGAACACATTTTGATTTATAAATTAATATCATGTGTAAAAAGATTAAGAAACCATAAATTATACATAATACATATATTATAGACTATTTTGACCATAAAAATGATTTCATGTCTAGAATTGAAGATGGTAAAACAAATTGAAAACATGTTGTCTCTGAATGCGGTGAATTAACACAACTCATATGGTGTTTTCATTTATAATACAAAAAGAGGTGAAAGGAGAGATGCTGAGGAATTATTCCCTTAGAATAAAACCATTCCAGTACATGTAAGGTATTAAATTTATTACAACATTAAGATAAAGTTAGGTGAGTAAATAAAAATAAAGGAAGGAACTTCATTGAAAATAAATGAAAAGAGAAGTGGAATTAACCTCTTGAATACATCTTCCTTAAGAGCCTATTAAAGAGAGAGGTTTTGGGATGTTTGGGAGAAAAAGATCTCATGGATGTGGGTGATGTATTACAGAGATTATTTATTATAATTTTGACTAGAAACAAGAGTTTAGAGGTGCGAGGAGAGGAGGTAAAGAGTGATGGTATTTATAGTGGATGAATGGAGGGGTTTCTCGTTATTTTAAAAATTAGATTAATATTGTTTCTCATGACTATGAAAAATATGTTTTCGTATGACCAAAAATAGTAAAGAGAGCATGTTAGTTCAAAACGATGTACATTTACATCATCCATGACTCAATCATGATGTAGAAATTCATTTATTTAACATTTATCATAAATTATCACATTATACTATTCACTAAAAAATAAAGTATTTTAGAAAAATACAAAATATTATACCCAACCACTTTTTGAGGTGTATAATTAAAAAATGATATTTTTTTTATTTAAATAATTTTCTAAATAAGATAAATTTAATTTTTAATTAAAATCATACTTTACTTGAGAAATACAAATTTTAAAATTAAAACTTTTTTTTTACACTTTTAAAAATTAAATCAGGTCTATTAAAATTAACATAAATTATAATTCCTCAAAATAATTTTTTATGAATAAATTTCATGAAAATAAACATTCTTTTAAATGCTTAAATTTATGATAAAATTTTTATTAGATATACATGAATTAAAAAAAACCAACACGTAATTAATAATTTTTAAAATATTTACTTACTTATACTATGAAATAATTTTATCTTATTGTCACATATAAGATGGATTGATTTTATTTATACTTTCATTAGTGAGTTTACTATTCCATTGGCTATTTTACTATTTATAAGTGTAACATTACTATTCCAAAGATCAAGTTACTATTTCATCAGTATACATTCCTTAACTTCTAGAGATACATTTTGATTCACTCCTTCTCCATTTATATGGTTTGATTGTGTTATATATATAATCGTATATGATTATAATATAAGAAAAAATTATAAGAATTTAATTGTGTTGATAAAACATTGGGTTGTTACATTATTCCCTTTAAGAAATAATTCCCATAAAATTTCCTTTTACATTCTAAGCTGAAAACATCTAAGGGTACGTTTCATTCATTACTTCTTCTAGTTACAATTTTTCCTCCTAATTCTTATGGTTCTTCCATATTACATTGACCATGTGATTAGTCTTGTGTTTTATAATATTATATATAAGATCCAGGATGTTCAATGGCTTCTCCTCATAAGACATACAGTTCTCAAACTGTAAAACCTCTGAAAACAGAACATGTGAATGATACACTATATACTTCCATAAGATGGATACATGGAAGACATCATGTAATTTAGGCATGGTATGATAAATATATATTAAATATACCACATCTCCAAAACAATCAATAATCTGGAAGGGTTCGATGTACCTTGGTCATAACTTTCTATTATTCCCAAATATCATGACCTTCTTCTACAGAGATATGTAGAGGAATACCATATCTCCAACATTAAACTCAACATCTCCTCAATGATTGTCTGCATATATATTTTGTCATGTTGGGACCAGATTTATGTTATTATTAATGTTTTTCACCTTACCCACCCTTTCATTGACAATTTAATGTCCTAATTGATTACACTCACCATAAGGGCCCAGCCTTAATCATTACTTAATCTTGAGTTATTTCAAGAATACACGTTGAGGATCTTTTCAGGTTTAGAGTTTTAGAGAATTAGATCATAAATCATCCATTACATTCCACATTTAAACAAAGTGGTTACATAAAAGATAGTATTCATTTTTTCCCACCAACGGAAACATATTTAAAAAAACATGGATTCTTTCATGAAACTTCCTTGACCCTATCATCACATCATGTACCTTTCCCTTGACCTATGAAAAACATTTCAAAAACTTGGGATGAGCATAAAAAGATCAGTAAGGGATATAAAAGTATGAAATGAAAACATTAGTCCATGTATGAAATCATATTTTACTCATAAAACATAAGAATTTTAACATACCTCATCAAATCATGAATAAATCATAGAAATCATAAGACATAAAGGTAACTTGAGGCATTGAAAACATTCTTACGTAGGGAGTAACCCTCGTGGTTACGTTTGGAATACCCATCACAGTATATTCCCAAAATCACTTCGGAGAAACCTTAACATTTACCCCCTTTGTGTTACCCAATGCATTGGAGAGCTATATTGGGATCACCCGCCCTTAGTTTATCACGGAACCACCCGTCTTCATAAACAATTCCCAAGAACCATAACATAATCATATCACATAAAACATGAATAAAGGAAACATAAAATTTCTACATTTAAATCACAAGATATCAAAACAACACATTGATATAAAAAAAATATCAAAACCATTTTTAATACCAAAATAAAACAGAAGTAAAACATGGTATTTATTTTTCATTTAAAAAAAGGTTATGGCTTGTGGAGGAAGCTGAAACTCAAATAATGGTCACGGTGGCAGAGAAGTCATTGTCGCCACAAACGTAAGACAAAAAAACATTCCCTTTTGTTTTTTAGTAAAAAGTTCGTATAAAAAAGATTAATTTTGAATAAACGTAAAATTCAAAGCGTTTTATACACCATATAAAATAATGTTTTCTATAAAACAAAATATGCCTCAATGAATGGAGATTGAGACGAAGTCCCTTACCTCGGGTCCAAAATGACTCGATCTTTCTTTAACGTCCTGGATAATAAACATGAGTTAATTTATACTTTCTTAAGAACATTTTTCAAGTTCATTATTCCTTTTATATCACTTAATACCATGTTATGAACACTATGTAATTATTTAAGTTAATAATGGTCGTTTTGTCGATCATTGGTACTTGAGTCAAAAATAAACACTTTATAATTACAAGTTGTTCATGTTTCCATTATATCCATAGTTATATTCATGATGTTGATATCATATATCTTATATATATCCAGTATATACATGCATTTATAATATTACATAACATTTAGAGGTAAGAAATGAAATGCACCGTTCATGGAGATGGTAAGCCGTACGTACGCATCAACGCTACTTTCATTTCTATTTCGTATTTTATGGAATGGAATCATAATGATATAAAGGTATATTATAATTCTAGTATAATATCATATATAATATCATTAACTCCATCCTTTATACATCCCACATATGGCATTAACGAATCAAATCACTTTGAGGGGGCGGTAGTCCGCACATCCTAAAATGAAGATATCGCGTTTACCCATAATGGAAACCATAAAGGTATGACATAAATGAAAAATACAGAAGATTATGGAAAACATAAACATATTATATATCATATATAAATGTAGTGACATATTACTGTCCACCTTTGAATGTGTTAGAAGAATATTGAACAATCATCATTTCGTGAGGCAGAAATTCGCCATCCACGGAAACAGTATTCTCATTAACCATTAGATGTAGGTGTGTGTAAGTGTAGCTAAAATACTTATTATAAAAACATCCTAGTATATGGAAGATACTATTTTTGTTACAAAATAAATTAATAAAAAGATTTTAGGGTGTTGGGGAAGCAAAATAAAACAAAAGAGCATTAGAGAAGACTTTACCTTTGAATCGGGTAACTCCCTTTGGTTTGAACCAAAAGGGTTTCTTGAAGATCTTCTTGCCTATGGTAAGGATTATACGATGAGTATAGGGATGTGGAGAGATAAAATGAGCAGGTATTGGCCGAGCCAAAGGCTTGAGATGTGTGGGTAAGGAGGTAGAGGTGGGGTCCTTTTATAAGAGGAGAGGAGGGGAACTCTTGGAAAGGTATAAAATGTTACTTTATTTTCAAATGAGTTTCAGATTTTAAAGGTCCCACATTGATTTATTTCGAGGATAAGGTGATAAGGGTTCAAAATATACTCATCCAATAGGTCTTTGAAAAGTTTATGTCTTAGATTTTACATTATCTTTTCATTTTATTTAAATCATTCATTAATGAGGTAATCGCTGCATCATCATGATGTCATAAATAATTTAATTTATTTAATGTATAAAAATTATAAGAAAAATACTATGATGTAGGAAATCTATTTATATTTATAATTAATATTTATAGTCCAATATATCATTTATTTAGACAAAATTAAAAATGTTTTACTCAGGTGATACATTCATTTTTATATTTGACTTTTTTTAAAAATAAAAAAGATAAAAAGTCATTATCACACAAAAGTGATTCCATGGGGTCCCTAAGTTTGGAATAATGAAAAACATGGTCGGACATGACACAACCAGTATCACTAGTACACATTTTGGGGTCATTTTTTATTATTATGATATTATTTTATTATCCTTAACTACCCGATTACTAATTAATCTAGATAATTAAAGATAATTACTTTTGTTACTATTCATAATGTCCAAAAACAAAATATTTTTGATTAAATAATTTGGAACATCTGATTCCAAATATTTAATCCATTTTTCCAAATTCCAAAAACATAAATTTCAATAATTAATTTAAAAATAATTCATATTTTCAAAACAAATAGAGGGTTTTTTTAGAAACAATATCTATGAAAAGTTTGGCACTTGTTTATGACCAATTCCAATGTGAAATTAATCCTAATGACCACCATTGGATTAAACGTTAAAAAAATATATTCTAATTAAACTTTAAAACCAATTAAAAATATAATCTAACCATATAATTAAATTAGATGAAAAAGCAGTTTTGATGTAAAATGCAGTATTTTCACTATTCATTAAAAAATGAACATTGTCAAAAAAATAACAAAAAATTATCCAATGCTAATTTCAATGTCCCCAGAATAAGTAATATGTTTATTTTGACAAATAGAGCTTATAAAATTGTAAAAAGTTGGATTTTAAAAAAAAATTCCATCAAAAGGTAGTAAAACAATCTTTTAAAAATATTAGTGTATAACATGATTAAGATTGGATTTTAAGCCTCTCAAACACTATCTAATTCATAAATAGACATAGATAAAAATATCTATTATTCATTACTTTCTTGGGATGTTACATCCTTACCCCCTTTATAAAATTTCATCCCCACAATTTATTTACTTATCGAATAAGTGGGGGTATTTATCTCTCATTGCATTTTTAGATTCCCATGTTGCCTCTTCACTCATGTGGTTTTTCCAAAAAAGATTTACTTGGTGAATCACCTTATTCTGCAACACTTGCTCCCTATGGTCAAGAATTTAGACCAGTTATTCCTCATAAGATATATTCTCTTCTATATGAACTACCTCTGGACTAAAAATATGAGATGGATATGGAATTTACTTCCTTAACATTGAAACATGAAAAACATTGTGTACCTGAGATAAACTCGGAGGTAAAGCCACTAGGTATGAAACTGATCCAACTCTCTCCAGAATTTCATATGTTCCAATGAACCTTGGACTCATCTTTCCTTTCTTACCAAATCTCATCACACTTTTCCATGGTGAAACTTTGATATTAACATGATCACCTACCATAAAAGAGAGATCCTTCCTCATGTTGTCTGCGTAACTCTTTTGCCTACTCTGAGCTGTTCTCATGTGTTTTTTTATCAGCTGAACTTTTCTGCCAACTCTTCTACCAATTCTGGTCCCATCAACTTCCTTTCACCTACTCCATCCTAAAAAGTTGTAGTTCGACACTGCTTCCCATATAATTCCTCAAATGGTGCCATCTTTATACCTAAATGAAAACTGTTATTATAAGAAAACTCAACCAAAAAAAGATTTTGGTCCCAACTTCCCTGATAATACATCGATCAAGCACGTAACATATCCTCCAAAGTCTGAATTGTTTGTTTTGACTTCCCATCTGATTGAGGATGAAATGCTGTACTAAAATTTAATTCAGTACCCAATGACTTCTGAAGGCCTTTCCAAAAGATAGAAGTGCACCTAGGATCGTAGTCAGATACAATGGAGAGAGTGAATCCATGTAACCTGACTATATCTTTAAGATACAAACAGGATAGTTGATCTAGGGAAAAAAATATCTCGTATAGCAAGGAAATGAGCAGATTTAGTCAAGAGATCAACAATAACCCAGATTGCATTATTACCTCGAGGTGTCTTCAGAAATCCCACAATGAAGTCCATGGATATGTTCTCCCATTTCCACTCTAGTACTGGTAAAGGCTGAAACATCCCTTTCAGTAACTGCCGCTCTGCTATAACCTGTTGACAAGTCAAACACTTCACATTAAAATCAGCAATGTCTCTTTTCATTCCGTCCCACCAGTAATACTCCCGAAGATCTATATACATCTTAGTACTTCCTGGATGAACTGAAAATGGAGAACTATGAGCTTCACATAACAACTCTCTCTTCAACTGTGAATCACAAGGAACACATAATCTCTTCCCAAATCTCAAAACACAATCATTATCAATGATGAATTCAGGAAACTTACCCTTCTGAACCAGCTCTACCTTTTTCTGCAACTTATTGTCTTGCTTCTGCACTTACTTAATTCTGTCTGATAGAGAAGATTTCACTGATACCTGAAACAAAACAGAAGGGCATCCTATACCAAAAACTTCAATTCCAAAGTTCATCAAATCCTTAACCAAAGGATCATGTTCCAAACACAACATTGTTATTGAAGCATTACTTTTTTGACTAAATGAATCATCCACTTTAATTTCTTTTCCATGATGGTAATGAATTGTACAATCATAATCCTTGATTAATTCTAGCCATCTCCTCTGTCTCATGTTCAGTTCTTTCTGTGTGAATATATACTTTAAACTTTTATGATCGGTATATATTTCACACTTTACTCTATAAAAATGTTGCCTCCAAATTTTTAAAGCGAAAAAAACAGCAGCTAATTCCAAATCATGTGTAGGGTAATTTATCTCATGTGTTTTCAACTATCGTGAAGCATAAGAAATTACTTTATCATTCTATATTAGGACGCAACTGAGTCCTTTCAATGAATCATCACTGTAGATAACAAACTCACCATTCCTAGAAGGTAGTGCCAAAATTGGAGCATTCACCAATATTTTTTTCAATTCCTGAAAACAATAATCACATTCTTTTGTCCAGATAAACTTAACACTCTTCCGAGTTAGCTTATTCATTGGACTAGATAACTGTGAAAAATTTCTAAAAAACCCCCGTTAATAGCATGCGAACCAAGGAAGCTACGAATCTCAGTTACATTTGTGGGTCTTGGTAATTCTTCAACAACCTTTATTTTTGCAGGATCAATAGTTATCCCATCTTTAGAAATAATGTGACCAAGGAAAGAAATTTGTTGCAACCAAAACTCACACTTTCTGAATTTCCTATACAATTTATTTTCTTTTACGGTTTGAAAAATACCCCTTAAATGTCTTTCATGCTCCTCTTTACTTTTAGAAAACACCAAAATATCATCATTGAAAACAACCACAAAATTATCCAAGAACTCATAGAAAATTCTATTCATAAGGTCCATGAATACAATAGGTGCATTGGTTAGCCCAAAAGGCATAACTACAAATTCATAATGTTCATATCGTGTATGGAACTTCGTCTTCGGAATATCAGCTTCCTTTACCTTCAACTGATGGTACCCCGATCTCAGGTCAATCTTTGAAAAAAACTGAGCTCCCTGGAGCTGATCAAACAAATCATCGATATGAGGAAAAGGATATTTGTTCTTAACCATGATGTTATTCAAGGCTCTATAATCAATAAAAAGTATCATTGAACCATAATTATTTTTAACAAATAAAACAGGAGAACCCCATGGTGATGTGCTAGGTTGAATGGAACCTTTCTCTAATAAATCTTCTAATTTCTCCTTCAACTCTAAAAGTTCAATTTGAGACATTCGATAAGGGGGTTTTGAAATTGGCTTAGCTTCATGAACTATGTCAACGGTAAATTCAACTTCCCGATCTGGTATTATTCCAGGCAACTCATCAGGAAAAAAATCAGGATACCCATTTACCACTGCCACATCATTAATCTGAACAGTTCCCTTGTTTTCAACGATATGTGAAAGGTAACATTCATTTCCATCTTTTACAAGTTTCTCGGCCTCTTAATATGTTATCAATAGTAAGGTTACACTCTTGTACACAAACGGAATGTTTTTATGAAAAGAAACTTCTTTAGCTCTACAGTCAATCTTTTCATGGTAAATAGAGAGCCAATCCATACCCAGGATAACATAAAACTCTACTAGAGGTAAAACAATAAGTTTTGAAAGTAGGATCTTTCCACGGATAAAGATAGGAAGATTGTTATAAATTATTTTTGCATCAATATTTCCCCTGGGTGTTTTTACCACAATTTCAAGAGTCATTTATTGATATGGTATTCCCATTTTACTAGAAATGTTTTCAGAGATGAAAGAATGTGTAGACCCTGAATCAAACAACACACACGCATAATCTGAAAAAACAAACAAAGTACCTGATACCACTTCATTTGATGGCCCGACTTCTACTGAAGTAGTTGCAAAGGATTTCACCACTCATTTCTACTTGTAGTATAACTGCTTCCCACCACTAGAGCTTTTTGTTGGATACTCATTTTCATAGTGACCCATCTCATTTCACTTAAAAAAATTCACTAACTGTAAATCAAATTTGGTCTTACCATCACCCTGATCTTTTTCAGTGCAATAACGAGCCTTATGTCCCATCTTACCGCATCGGTAGCACTTTCCAGAATTCATAAGACATTCCCCGACATGCCTTTTACCACATTAATCACAAACTAGATATTTAGTTTTCTTACCATCAGACCTTTTTGAAGAATTATTTCCTTTCTCCAGCCACCTCAGTCTCTTCTTCTGTTGGTTGTTATAGAACACTTGATCATCGAAAAACTCCATTTCCACCTTCTCATCACATCGAACAAGCTTTTCATAACTCTTGAACTCCCGAGAAGCTAAAGACCTTCGATGTTTTGGGTTTAATCCTGAGTAAAAATGATTGATACTACTATCAAGGTCTCGGATAAAATTTGGAGCATACCTTGCCAATCGAGTGAAACGTTCTCATAGGCAGCCACTGAGTCTTCCTCTTGCATCAATTCCAGGAATTGTTTTTCCATCCTAATTCGAACATCCTTAGGAAAATACTTATGAAGAAATATACCTTTGAATTGATCCCAGTCGAGAGCATCAGTCTCATCAATGTTCCTGATATTTGTAACCATCTACCACCACTGATCTCCTTCACCCTCCAAACGGTAATTAGCAAGACTAACCTTTTGATTGTCTGAACACCCCATGACATCGAAAATCATCTCTAGTTCTCTAATCCACCCTTCAGCTAGCACAGGGTCAAATGATCCTCTGAATGATGGGGGATGTTGCCTCATGAAATGTTTCAACACTAACATGTTCTTATGCGGTTGATCTACCTGATCTCGTGCATGGATACCACCACCATTTATCACTTGAGTCAACTGCGCCATCACTGCAACAAACTATTCAGTTCCCATTCTGACCATATCAGGATGCTGATTCGGAAGATCATTTCCTTCTGTATTCCTTCCAAGAACGGCTACCCTATTTCCACTGTGGAAAACCATTATGAACAAACATGTCTTAGATGAAGTAACATGGTAATATTCAACTTCTATATCACTTCAATTTGACCATAAAAAATATTTTTGGATAATCATTTAATAGAATTCTAACTCCTAAAGTTATCTAAACTGACCTATGATACCAACTATAAATCCCCAGCCATAAACATTAATTAATATTGAGTTATTTCAAGAAAACACATTGAGGAGCTTTTCAGGATTAGAGTTTTAGAGAATTAGATCATAAATCATGCATTACATTCCACATTTAATCAAATTGGTTATATAAAAGATAAAATTAATTTTTTCCCCATAAACGGAAACATATTTAAAACAAAACATGGATTCTTTCATGATACTTCCTTGACCCTATCATCACATCATGTACCTTTCTCTTGTCCTGTGAGAAACATTTCAAAAACTTGGATGAGCAAAAAAATCTCAGTAAGGGATATAAAAGTACGAAATGAAAACATTAGTCCATGTATGAAATCAATCTTTACTCAAAAAACATAAGCATTTTAACATACCTCGTCAAATCATGAATAAATCATAGAAATCATAAGACATAAAGGTAACTTGAAGCATTCATAACATTCTTACGTAGGGAGTAACCCTCATGGTTACGTTTGGAATACCCATCACAGTATATTCCCTAAATATCTTCGGAGAAACCTTAACGTTTAACCCCTTCGCGTTACCCAATGCATTGTAGAGCTATATCGAGCTCACCCACCCTTAGTTTATCACAGAACCACCCGTCTTCATAAACAACGCCCAATAACCATAACAAAATCATATCACATAAAACATGCATAAAGGAATCATAACATTTCCAAATTTCAATCACAAGATATCAAAACAACACATTGATATAAAAAATATCAAAACCATTTTCAATACAAAAATAAAACAGAAGTAAAACATTGTATTTATTTTTCATTTAAAAATAGGTCATTGCTTGTAGAGGAAGCCGAAACTCAAATAATTGTCACGGCGGTGGAGAAGTCGTTTTCGCCGCATACGTATGACAAAAAAACATTCCCTTTTGTCGTTTAGTAAACGCTTCGTATAAAAAATATTCCTTTTGAATAAATTTAATATTAAAAGGGGTTTATACACCGTATAAAAGAAAGTTGTGTATAAAACAAAATATGCCTCAATGAAAGGAGATTGAGATGATGTCCCTTACCTCAGGTCCGACTTCACTTGATCATTCTTTAACATCCTGAATAATAAACTTGAGTTAATTTCTACTTAATTATGCAAATTTTTCATGTTCATTATTCCTTTTATATCACTTATTACCATGTTATGAACACTATGTAATTATTTAATGTAATGATGGTCGTTTTGTCGATCATTGGTACTTGAGTCAAAAATAAACTCTTTATAATTACAAGTTGTTCATTATTACATTATATCCAGATTTATATTCATGATGTAGATATCATATATATCATATATATCCAATATATACATGCATTTTTAATATTACATAACATTTATAGGTAAGAAATGAAATGCACCGTTCATGGAGACGGTAAGCCGTACGTACGCATGAACGCTACTTTCATTTCTATTTCGTATTTTATGGAATGGAATCATGATGATATTATGGTATATTATAATTCTATTATAATATCATATATAATATCATTAACTCCATCCTTTATACGTCCCACATATGGCATTAACGAATCAATTCACTTTGACGGGGCGGTAGTCCGCACTTCCTAAAATGAAGATATCACGTTTACCCATAATGGAAACCATAAAGGTATGACATAAATGGAAAATACAAAAGATTAAGGAAAAGATAAACATAATATATATCATATATAAATATATTGACATCTTAATTGTCACCTTTGAAGGTGTTAGAATAATATTGAACAATCATCGTTTCGTGAGGCAGAAATTCGCCATCCACGGAAACAGTATGCTCATTAACCATTAGATGTAGGTTTGTGTAAGTGTAGCTCGAATACTTATTATAAAAACACCCTAGTATATGTAATATACTGTTGTTCTTATAAAATAAATGAATAAAAAGAGTTTAGGGGGTTGGAGAAGCAAAATAAAACAAAAGCGCATTAGAGAAGACTTTACCTTTGAATCGGGTAACTCCCTTTGGTTCTGACCAAAAGGGTTTCTTGAAGAGCTTCCTGCCTAAGGTAAGGATTCATGGATGAGTAAAGGGATGTGGAGAGATAAAATGAGTAGGTATTGGCCGAGACAAATTCCTGAGAAGTGTGAGTAAGGTGGTAGAGGTGGGGGCCTTTTAAAAGATGAGAGGAGGGTCACTCTTGGAAATGTATAAAATGTTGCTTTATTTTCAAATGAGTTTTAGATTTTAAAGGTCCCACAATGATTTATTTCGAGGATAAGGTGATAAGGGTCCGAACTATACTCATCCAATAGGCCTTTGACAAGTTTAAGTCTTATATTTTACATTATCTTTTCATTTTATTTAAATCATTCATTAATGAGGTAATCGTTGCATCATCATGATGTCATAAATAATTTAATTTATATAATGTCTAAAAATTATAAAAAAATACTATGATGTAGGAAATATTTTTAGATTTCCAATGAATATTTATAGTCCAACAGATCATTTATGTAGACATAATTAAAAATGTTTTACTCAGGTGATACATTCTTTGATATATTTAACTTTCTTTAAAAATAAAAAGATAAAAAGTCATTATCACACAAAAGTGATTCCATGGGGATCCTAAGATTGTCACAAGGAATCCCATGGTCGGCCATGGCACAACCAGAAGCATTACGACACATTTTTGGGTTATTTGTTATTATTATGATATTATTTTATTATCTTTAACTACCCGATTACTAATTAATCAAGATAATTAAAGATAATTACCGTCGTTACTATTCATAATGTCCAAAAACAAAAGAGTCTTTATTACATAATTTGTACCTTAGGACTCCAAATATGTAATCCCTTTTACCAAATTCCAAACACAGAAATTGAAATAATTAATTTAAAAGTAATTCACGTTGTCAAAACAAATAGTGGGTTTTTTTAGAAACAATATCTATAAAAAGTTTGGCACTTGTTTATGCCCAATTGCAATGTGAAATTAATAATAATGAACACCATTGGATTAAATGTTAAAAAATATATTATAATTAAACTTTAAAACCAATTAAAAATATAATCTAACCATATAATTAAATTAGATGAAAAAGCAGTTTTGATGTAAAATGCAGTATTTTTCACTATTCATTAAAAAATGACCATTGTCAGAAAAATACCAAAAAAATATCCAATAAAATTTTCAATGTCCCAATAATAAATAATATGTTTATTTTGAAAAATAGATCTTATAAAATTGTATAATGTTTTATTTAAAAATGGTTTTCTATCAAAAGGTAGTAAAATAATCTTTTGAAAATATTAATGTATTCCATGCTTATGATTGGATTTTAATCCTCTAAAACACTATCTAATTCATAAATAGACATAGAAAAAAATATCTATTATTCATTACTTACTTGGGATGTTACACTCACTGACTTCATCCCAGCACACTTGTGTTCTACACATTTACCTGTAAAGGGATTCATATGGTGTCGTTTGGATGCTAGAGTGGAAATTATTATTGTAGGAGAATTCAACCAGTGGAAGATGTTGGTCATATCCTCCTTCGAAATCCCTAGAACATGCTCTCAACATGTCTTCCAATGTTTGAATAGTTCTCTTATATTGGACATCAGTTTGAGGATGATTGGTTGTATTGATGTTCATTTCAATGCTTAGGGAATGAAGGAGATGTTTTCAAAACATTGAGGTGAATCTGGGATCTCTATTAGATATAATATATAGTTGTACTATATTCAGCCTTACAGCCTCTTTTATATATTTCTGTTCAAGTTGATCTAGTGAGATTTCCTCTCGAATTGTGATAATGTGATCAGTGTTTTTACGATGATCCACAATGACTCTTATAACATTGTTTCCTATCGACTTCCATTGAATTCTCTTGACAAATTCCATGGTGATGTTCCCCCAATTATATGTTGGTATGGGTAGTGGTTGCATCATTTCCCTTATACATTTTCCTTTCTGCCTTCACTTATTGACATACCAGGAACATTGATGTATACTCAGCAATGTCTTACTTCATATTGTATCACCAATAATTCTCTAGGATATCATGATATATATTTTTTCTCCATGGGGAATAGAGATGGTTGAGCTATATGTGTCAATCATAATATCCCTCTTTATCTACGGATCAGGTGGTAGACACAATCATGACCCAAATCTTACAACTCCTTCCTCATCAATCTCAAACTCATAGGATTTTACATTTCTAATAGCTTCCACCCTTTTCATAATTTCCACATATTCTATTTGAGCATGGTTTATTTTCTCTATGAGGGATGGATGATAAATTATTTGAGAAAGGGTTGCTGATTTTACCCTCTTAAGTATTACCATCTCCATACTCTATAAATCGAATAAGATTACATCCTTTTCAATTCTCATCAGTAATAAATATAGAGGATCCTTTCTACATAGATCATTTTCCACCTTATTTACCATACCAGGATTGTAGTGGATTGAAATTTCATAATCATTAATGAGCTCTAACCAACTTCATTGGTGCATATTAAGCTATATTTGTGTGAATATATATTTGAGACACTTGGTTTATTATAAATCTCACCCGTATCCATAGGAAGATACTGTCATTATATTTTCAACACAATGATCACATCCTCTAAATCCATATCATGTGTGGGATTTGTTTCCATTGATATTTAGATTCCATGAGGCATAGGACATCACAATATAATTTTGCATTATCACACATTCTAATCCATTCAATGAAGAATCATTGTACACCACAAAGACTTCTCAACTTATCGAGATTGTGAGTACTGGTGGAGTGATCATCCTCTTTTTTAGTTTCCTAAATATTTCCTCACATTCTTGAGTCTAGAAGAACATTATTCCCTTCCATGTCATCTTGGTAATTGGGCCTGAAAATCTTGAGAAGTTATTCATGAATTGTCTATAATACCTGGATAGACCCAGAAATCTATGGATCTGTATTTAAGATGTTAGCATGGGCCACTCATAAATTTCCTTTGTATTGGAAGGATCCATAGATATTTTTTTCTAGTGATAACATGACCCAAGAATGATATTTCCTCCATCAAGAACTCACATTTAATGTACATTTCATTAAGTTTCCCCCTTCGCAAAGTCATCAGCACAACATTCAAATGATCATCATGTTTCTCCTTGCTCTTGGTGTGTCTCAGAATATCATTGATAAAGAATACCACAAATTTGTTGAGGTAGTCACTAAATACTCTATTTATTAAATCACTGAATATTGCAAGATAATTAGTGAGTTCAAAGGGAATCACTATGAAATAATAGTGTACATACCTCATTCAAAAGGTAGTTTTGGGAATATATTCCTTCTTTAAATTTCATTGGTGATATCCAAACCGAAGTTCCACCTTAGAGAAATAATTAGCCTCATGTAGCTTATCAAACATGTCATATATCTGAGGAAGGGGATAGAAGTTCTTTATCATGATTTTATTGATCTCAGGATAATCAATGCATATGTGTATTGATCTATCCTTCTTATTAAAATAGAGGATCGGTTCACCCTATGGTGAAGAACTCGAGCATGTAAAACCATTTTCCAGATTCTTAGGTAACTTCTCCTTCAGCTCTTCTAGATCAACAGTGTCCATTCTATAAGGTTTCATTGATTTAGGTAGGAATCTAGGAATAAGTTAAATTGATAATTCAACCTCTCAATTAGAAGTAAGACCAGGAAATTATTTAGTGAATACATCTGTATAATATCTCAATATGGCCATATCTTTGAGAAGTATCATCTCCTTTATCTAATTCGTTTGAGCAATATATGATTTCTTAAAAGAACATATTATCTATACATGAGACAATAATTCTAAAGGATATTCCTCTTCGTCATTACACCTGTAAAAGATTAGAGGATACTTTGGGATGTGAAGATTGATATCCATTTCCCTATATTTATTGTTTTTTTTGTATAATGATATCCAATACATGGCCAAAATCTCATTAAGCTCTATAAGTGGAAATATGAAAATATTTGGTGGGTTTTTCAGTCCAGAAACCTTAATTTGGGAGGAGTTATATACTGTTGATGCAATAATTGAACAATTTTCAATTTTCCACATACAAGTCAATCTCTAGATTTTGATGTTGTGTTTGAATGTTTCTACTAAACATGTATGGTATGAATGAATTCATAGAACCAGAATAAAATAGTGCATTTTCTATTATTTAATTAACAAAAAGAATATAATTCATCACATAATTTTATGGAACCACCTTGGTCTTAGTGATAGAATAATACATTCTATATTGTCATGGAGGTTGTTGTTGATTACCTCTGACAACCCTTGGATTTTAGAAATTGTTCACATAATGCCCAGGTTCCTTACAGATGAAACATTGTACTACTGGTTGAGCTTTGTTCTAAACCTTCCATTATTCCTTCACATAAGTTGGATTCATCACAGCCCATTATATGTTTTTAGCTAGATGTCCCATTCATCCACATTTTAAGAAATTCCAAGTTCCCCTTAGATAGTTTCCAATATTCTTCTTCCAAAAAAATTACCCATGGGATTTTATATCTTCATTCCACCATGGGATTTATATTCCTAACCACCCATATTATATTCCCTTTTATAATTCTTTTTCTTTGATTCAAAGAGAACATTGAGAGTCTATGATAACCATTTCATCTGTGAGGGAGAAACGTATAATCTCCTCATAAATGTCAAATTCATGAATCGATGAATCATTTCATAGAATTTATTTTAGTTCTCTAAATAATCAATCCACCATTATTTCGGTGTTCATGACAAATCCAGAGGATTTTCTTACAAGCCTTGTGACGTTTGATATATAGGCCCCAATTGACTCATCTTACTTCTTTTTAATTATAAGGAACTCTCTCTCTCCATTTTGATGTAAATGGTTTAGAGGAAATATTTATTAACAGGCATTTTCTTTAATTCCTCCAAATACATGGAACAAATTGCATCCTATGAATTCAAATTCTTGATCAGTTTCCACTAGTGATCAACTTCCCTATCAAAATTATATACCTCCAGTGTGACTTTCTCTTCTTCTAAGCACTGGAGGACATAGAATATCTTTTCAATGGATTTAATCTACTATTATTCAAGGAGGGGATCTGAAAATCAACTAAATAGGGTTGGCTATTGATACATAAAGGATTAAACTGAAACATGTTTTTTTCTTAGAGTAGGAGCGAGTTCCACAGGATTCAACTTATTATTAACAACTTGAGCCAGTTGGGAGAGCACTACCATTAATGTTTTGATCACATGTTCCCATCATATCTGGAATATCATTAGGTAAATAATCAAATTTCCTATCACAGTGATTTTTTTCACATGTTCTTATATTTACTGTCATTAAATAAAAAAACAACATAAAATTAGGGGGCTTGAATACATATCTAATATGCATAAAAATTAAACATTAAACAAAAATGGATAAAATCATAATGGAAAAATATATCCTAACTTTTTATTCTATTGGTTTTAATCTAGGTTATCCATGATTTGTTTCTTAACATATATTCTTATGGGAATATTTTTTTTGTTCCCTTAATAATGGTTTGTGTTATGATTATGAATTTACCAAGTCATATACCTCAAGAGTGTCAAACCATGAGTGAAACAAGGCTCATTGTTTGGTACCAGTTATCATTCAAATCTAGCTCAAAGTGGTGTTTTTTGGTTTTACACCTAGAAATATTTGTGCGAGAGAGAAATACAATTGTTCATATCTAGACAGGGATGTATTTTCCTGATAAACCACTAACTCTATACTTACCAAAATTTAGGTATGTTTTCTTATACTTAGTATCATCACTATGTATCTTAATAAATTTCTTTATTCCTATTATCTAAAAATAATTATAGTATCTTTTGATAACAACTATGGTGACCTTATCCTTTTATGCATATCATTACATTATATTATGAGCCAAGGATCATAATGTCTTGTGTCTTGGAAGACTGGGTACATAAAATGGAATATAAGGGACTAAATAAAACTTTTTTTATTTAATATTCATAAAGAGATCCTAACTTCCATTGTGCTTATAAATCATCACAGGATAACCAGAGGATAGCCTAAACAAAGTTATGAGCTAAAAATCACTATAATAGAATAAACATAAGAATAATGCTTTAGTACATCGGTTAAAAGGCCGTACATAGTGATATAAAAATCCATGGAAAATATGAAATCATAACATATAAGCATGGTATCATATAAACATGGAGTCATAGTATTATAGAAGAAACATAAAACATAAATTTGGTATGAGTCAAGTCTCATTGCACATAGAGGATCACAAGTCAAGGTTAACAACCAAGGCCATTTTATGTGGAAGCTTCTGACAAGGCTAACCTTAGTGACTATTACACATAATGTCTTATGAGACTAAACTTTACCCAACAAATTAAAGTCCTATCAAGGAAAACCCATCATAAAACGTTCATGAAAATTATTTTCACATATATAATCATACATAAACATAAGGGTTACCCATAGTAAGAAGTGGGTATCATATTCATGTCATAGGGCATAACAAATGGTTATATAATAAAATTCCCCCTGAAGAAATATAATTTTATAATTCATGGAAATTTATATGGTATAATAGGAACATATCCTGATAAATTATGTCAATTATAAGTGATAACATGCAAAACATTCATTTAATAACCATTATAATTAAAACATTTTATTGTGGTTTAATGAAAATATCAAAGATAACATAAAATAGGAACGTGAAAAATATCTTATATAAATCCAAAAGTGAACCAAGAATTTTTTTTTCATAATAAATGGGTTGTTTTATAAAAAAATTGATGTCTTAAAAAATATTATAGAGTCCACTTGTAATTTGGTAAGAATTTAGGAAGTTCCCTTAAATGGATTTGCTTATCTGGAAGTATTTAGGAGGGAACTACTAAAATATATATATATCCCCAAAAGAGAGTGATGAATGGACCTTGATACATAATTTTGGATCATGTAAACATAATTTATAATATGTATATATAAATAACATATAGCTTCATTTGGGTAAAAAGAAATATAGAGAAACCCGAAGGAATAATGGAGGTTTGGGTAGAATCCATTACCTTACGTCTGATGTTGTCCTACACATGATCTTAATGTCCCAGATAACTAAATTAAATTAATTAATTAATATTTAAATAACCTATTCTTAATTTAATTGATTTAGTATAACTATATTATGTTCATTCATGACCATTTTGATGGGTTAACAAGTTTAATTTCCTTTTTTGGGAGCATTTTTTCCTTTGTTTTCATGACTGTTTTACTTATATACAAGTAAGGTGAGAACGGTTTTCCATTATTGGAGTTATTTTTTATTAGTGAAAATACAAAATATTACATGGTAAAAAAATACAGTTTTTTATTTGGATTGATGATGAATCATTATATAAAACATTAACGACATCTATTTTGGTTAACTGTAATTTTTTATCACATCGAACACATTTTTCTTTGAAAATTAACATCATGTGTAAAAAAGATTACAGAAACATAAATTTTAAATTATACATTTATTATAGTCTATTTTAACCATAAAAATGGTTTATTTTCATGAATTGATGATGATAAATGAAATTTAACACCTGTTATTCATGAATGTGAAGAATTAACGCATCCCAAATGGTGTATTCATTTATAGTATAAAAAGAGGGGAAAAAAGATATAATGATGAATTATTACATTAGAAAAACAAAATTCTAGTACATGTAGTTTGATTTATCATACCAAAAAACAAAATTCTTGTACATGTATGGTATTTGAGTTATCATACCATTTATATCAGGATAGGTGAGGAAATAAAAATAAAGAAAGGAACTTGAAAGAAAATAAAAGAGGAATTTACCTCTTGAATATATCTTTAAAGGGGGACTCTTTTAGGGAGAGGTTTTGGTCTTGCTATGATACCAATAGCTCATGGACATGTGTTATGGATTACAGAGAGATTATAGTAGAATTTGGACTAGGAAAAAGGAATGAGAGGTGTGAGGAAAGGAGGAAAAGAGGGGTTTTATTTATAGTGGAGGTAAAGAGGTGTTTCTCATTATTTTAATTATTAGTTTACTATTTTTTTTCTAAAAACTATGAATAGTTATGATTAAATTGAACAGAAATAGTAATGAGAGAATGTGGGTTTTGAACCAATGGATATTTTTATCATCCTTGATCATGATTGATGCATAAATTCATTTATTTAGCATTTATCAAAAATGTTCTTATTTTACAATATAACAAAATTCAAGTATTTTAGAAAAATCCCAAAAATTAACCCCAACCACTTTTTGACTTGTAGAACTCAAAAATTAACTCCATTGTTTGAAAATAATTTTCCAAATATGTAAAATTTAATTTTTAATTAAAATCATAATTTACTTGAAAATTAGAAATTTTAAAATTAAAACTTCTTTTCTGACACATTGAAAAATTAATTAAGGTCTCTTAAAATTAACTTATAATAATATGTCAACAAGATTAGTATTTATGATTACACTTTATGAAGCTAAATTTTCTTTTAAATTATCAAATTAATCATAATATTTTTATTAAATACACACGAGTTACAAAATTACCCATACTAAATTAATAATTTTTAAAATATTTACATATTTTTTCTATGATATAATTATATAAAATTCTCTTACTTTTTTGAAGATCACGTGTGTATTGTGATATAGTTATATAATATTATCAGTTATAAATTTTATAAATTTTATTGATACTTTCATTAGTGATGTTACTATTCAATTGGATGGTTTACTATTCAAAAGGGTCAAATTACCATTCAAAATATCAAGTTACAATTTTATCATTATACATTCCTTAACTCTTAGATATAACTTTTTTTACTCATTATTCATTTATAATGTTTGAGTTGTATTATATATGTAATATTTTATGATTATACTATAAGACATAATTATAATAATGTAATTCCATTGATAAAACATTGGTTTCTTGCTTTTATTATTCACAAGTGATGTATGTCCCAAATTTTCCCAAGATACTAAACTATTGGATCAAGTAATGTATTGATTTTATGTTTTTATCTTAAAAATGGTGTAATAATCAGGTAAGGAAAATATGGGTTTCGACAGTTTTTATCACAGAATGGTTTAGTCAATTTGGTAATTAGTGTTTGAGAAAATTATTAAAAACCCTTTGCGTAAGAATAAGTATATGAAAATATCCAAGATGATTTGTTTTAAAAAAATTCCAAACATAGGAATCTGATACGATATTCCTCGAGAGTTAATTACACAAAAAAATATATTATTCATTATTTTTTGTCTTATTTTTTGTTTGAAAACTTTTATATATTAGAAAATGTTGGGAGCCAGTATAAACTAGGCCAACAAATCTGTGTGGATTATAATAAAACATTTTCCCTAATGAAATCCCTAATAACATGGGAGGTGGAGTTCAAATATTCATTTAAGTACTTACCCAGTTGAATAAGGCTATAAATAATAACTTGAGACATGCATAATGTTATCCTTCACCCAAGAAGGGGAAACTGTCAATTGATAAGATTATGCGATAATGACCACTGTCAATTAGCTGATCTTTGGATCCACTTGTTTTAGAACAGTTGGTTAACTCAATTGAGAATATCTTTTATGTGCTCTGCTATTCTAAGAAGGATAATTGACTCTAAATGTCTATCATTTATATGGAGAAGTCAATAAATGGTGGTAATTGATAAATAATTCCAAACTGAAGGATGAAATAGAAGAGATTGAGTGGTCAGACTTAAATAAATTATTTCTTAATAAGTATTTCCCTAAAACCCTTCATAAAAATAGGGAGAGATAATTTAAAAATATAAATAAAGAGGAAGGTGAAAATTTATTTTCATACAAAGTAAATGTCACAATTCATTCATGATACCCCATAGGTTTTGTTAACAACAATGATAGAAAAATAGAGTTGTTATTTAGTGGTTTAAAACCACACCTTTGAAAGGTTCCAGCTATCATAGACTTTGGGAGTTGAAAATATTATTTTTTATGTGCTCTCAACATAGAAATGGATTTGAGAGAAATTTCCCATGGTTATGGAGATAAGAAGAAATAAATGGAGTTTCAAACTATTGGTATAAATGAAAAAGGAGGATATAACCACCCAAGTATCAAAAATGTGGGAAGAAGCAACATAAGAATTGCCTTAAAGGGATTAAGAAAAATATATAAGTGTGGGAGAGAAGAACACCATTATCATGAATATCAAAGATACAGGAATAATTTTTCCAATTTGATGGAGGAAATGAGAGCATCATCTAGGGTCTAATTCATCACCTATATGGAGAAAGAACACAATGAAATCTAGTGAATTTAACATTGACTATATGAGATTAATCAAAATCAATAGACACTAAATCCATAGAAACAAGGGAAAGATTATTCCCTCACTAATTCTAAAGTAGGGAATGAAAATAAGCCGTATGAGTTATGATTCCTATTAACATAGGAATGGAAAAAAGGCCTATTTTGACTCTGGTTCAATATATTATTTTATATCCAAAAAAAATTAGAACTATTTAATCGAATCCCTGATTCCTTGAAGTAGGGATATCCGTAAATACACATAGTGGTGATATCATTTCAACCAATGTGTTGGACTCTTCTTTTATTGGCGTATGTGAAACAGTTCTTCCAACAAATCATGTAATAATTACCTTGAAAGAATTTGATACTATACTGGCCATGGATTAGATCTCATTAAAGAGACCACACAAAGAACTTTTAAGAAAAGGAAATATATTTTGATATTCTAAACCATTCCATGATCTTATATAAATGTAAATAATACTATGAATCTTATCTGGAATATCCACCAACAATTTGGGTGTTAATGTCCTACTAAGAATCATGCCTCGCTCAAATGATTCAATTAGAGGAAGGAAACTTCATAGATGAAATTATCATTTTTATAGAATACACTGAAGTATTTCTTGAATATTTACATAGACTTAGTAAAGATTTTGTGCTAGAGTTATCAATATAACTCATACTCAAATCCACTCTTATCTCAAAATTCCATTATAGGATGTCCTCAATCGAAATAAATATTTAAATAAATAATTTTAAGAGAATTTGGACAAAGGGATCATATTCCCTAGAAAATATCCTTTGAGAGAACCAGTTTTATTTATAATGAAAGATGATATATAAATGTGGATGTGTATCGATTACTATGAGAATAATAAATCACCATAAGGAATAAGTATCATCTTCTAAGAACGGATGACATGTTCAATAAACTATGTGTATATCATTACATCTCAAAGTAAGATCTTCATGTTGGATTTCATCAAATGAAGTTGAAGAAGGAATATATTCATATTATTACTTCTCGTAAATGGAATGGGAATTATGAGTTCCTAGTGATTCCATTGAAACATAATAATGTTCCTATAATCTTCACGGATTTGATGAATTAGAGTCATCATAAACTACCATGAAAAATATATGGTAGTTTTTATCAATGATATTATCATTTACTCTAAAACAAATGAGGAACATGAAGAAAATCTAAGGATTTTTATGGTGGAATTAAAGAAGGATAAGTTATATTCCAAGTTCTTCAAGTGTAACTTTTGGATGTGGAAGGTCACATTATTGGGGAATGTGATCACAACTAATGGAATTTCTTTATACACTTAAAAAAAAGAAATTTAGAAATAGACCAGACCCACTAGTGTCACGTAAATATATATTTTTCTTGTATTATAAATGTACTATATATGTTTTTAGAGAAATTATTCAATATTATCTATCCAAATGACAATGTAAATAAGGAAATGGGTAAAGTGTGTCTGGATGAAATAATGTGAGTAAAACATCAAGGACTACATTAAGAGAAAAATCATTGGACCTATAATCACACTACCAATAATTGGAGACGGTTTTGTGATATACTATTATTATTCAATGAAATGATTGGTTTGTTTTCTCATGTATATTGATAAAGTAATATCCTATACCTCATGATAGTTGAATATCCCTCAGAAGAAATACTCGAAGAATGTTCTGGAGCTAGCAGCTATGATTTTTTCTCTAAAAATCTTCCAGTACGATCTCTAATGTGAGAAATGTGACATATATACTGATCATGAAAGTATAAAGTGTATATTAACATAGAAGGATCTCAACATGTGTCAAATTAAATTTTTAGATATAATAGACAACTACTATTTCTCCATTTATTACAAGTCAATAATGGTGAACAAGTTATCCGATGCTCTTAGTATAAAAGATCTGATATCCTTATCCGTGATGTGAATTAGGAATTATAAAATCTTCTAGGATATAAAAAGGATGGATTTGGAAATCACAATGGATGGGAATAAATAGTATCTTTCATAAATTATTTCCTAGCCATAAATCTAAATGATGGTCAAGGAGTCACAAAGGGATGTTATGGAGCTTTAAAAGATGGTAAAATAGTAATGCAATAGAAGCTACACTTGTTCCACATCAATGAGAATCGTTTCATCTAATTTGTAAAAAAATATTTGTGTGCCTGATTCACCTAATATAAAGAATGATCTACTAGATAATGTAGATTGATCATCATTCCTTATCCATCTCAGAAGTACCAAGATGTACAATGATAATTGAGAGAACTTATGATTGGACTACCTAATAAAGAAGATTGTGTCATATATCTCATGATGTTTAGTATGTCATCAAGTCAAAGTAGAGTCATAAGTCCAAATCGATTATTCAACCATTACCTATACCCATATGGAAATGGGATAATATCATTATGGACTTTTTCAATAGTATCCCAAAGACATCCAAGTGAAACAATATGATATGTGTTGTAGTGGATCTACTCACCAAGACTAGCCACTTCATTTATATTCGGGAATATTTCCTACTTGAACAACTTGGAAAGATATATGTGAAGGAAGTGGGGAGGCTTCATGAGGTTCCACTTTCTATCATACCTAATCATGATCTTAAGGTTTACATCTAAATTCTAGATCTTTCATCCACATTATTTGAGTAATAATTTGAATTTTGTAATGGCCTATAACTCCCAAATAGATGGCCAAACTGAAAGGACTATTCAGACTCTTAATTATATGTTGAGAGCTTTATAAAGGAATTAAAAAGTGGATGGAATCTCCATCTCACATGGGTTAAGTTCTTATATAACAACAGATTCTACTTAAGTATATAGATGGATCTTGGTGAAGATATGTATGGGAAATTATTTTGGACTCCAATATGTTAGAATGATGGTGGTGAAGGAATGCTAATTCAATCAAATCTTGTGAAAGAGAAGATATAAAAGGTTTGAGTCATACAATAGCATATAAACCTATAAATAGTTGGTAGAAGATATATGTTGACATCCGTTGAAGGGACTAGTAGTTTGAAGTAGTAAACAAATATTTTCATTCAATATCACCATGAAAGAGGGTCATTTGGTTTGGAAATAAAGGGAAACATATCCCAAGTGGTAAAAAAATATGGATCATGTTTATGAAGTGTTCCATGTATCTCTCCTAAGGAAGTACATTCCAGACCCCATACATATACTAAATCCCTAAGTGGTAAAACTTAGAATTGACATCTCATATGAGGGTCAATCGGTAATGATGTTGGACTATAGAGACAGATTCCTATGTAAAAAATAAGAATCACCTTGTCAAATTTTTTTGGAGGAACCATAACTATAAATATGTGAAATTGGAACAGGAGGAAGTAATTAAGGAGAAATACCCCTTCATGTTTTCACAGCAGTATGTAAAACAAAATTTTGAGATGAAATTTTATAACAGGGGAATAATGTAAAGACCAAAAAATTTAACAATGGAATTTCACTTGTTATAATTATTTCATAAAATAGAAACATAATATATTGAACCCAATGGATACATTATTATCATATTTTACGAATACAATTAGTGGTATTTACAGAAATTAAAGAACCATCACCCATTGAATAGTGACCCAACCATTATAATAGTAATATGACCAATAGGAATAGCAATCACACCATTAGAATAGTAACCTCATATATGGAAGTATAGATAAAATTTATATATTTTATAAATGTGTTTGTGATATAATTATATCATGTTATAAGTAAATTTATGTTTTAAAAATGGTATATTAATTTTTTTTGTTTTTTGTTAAATGTAAATATCTATTTACATATTTATATTTTGTCATATTATTTAAAAGGATATTTATTTACATAAAATAAATTCATAAATCAATAATATGTTTGATTATAATTATAAAATGACTTTATCAAACTTAAATTAAATTTTCAAAGGGTCATAAAATCGATGATAGTATTAAAATAAAGTATTTTTTAATAAATGGGGATTTGTTTTAGAGATTAAATATCTCATATATAGATAATAATTTCATAAAAGGGACTCCAAATTTTTAAAACAAACATTTATAAATTGTTAAGTTGAATTTTTGTGATTTTGTTTAAATATTTGATTTCTTGGTGAATAGTGAAATACAATAATTTATGATTTAAGCTAAATAAATGACTTTTTCAGTCATAGATGATGCATAAATGATTTAATAACCCATTGGTTAAAACTCACCTGAACTATTTACATTATTTATTCATTGCAATAATCATTACTGATAGTCTTGAGGCAAAAATAATAACAAATGAAGAAAATAATCCAAAAACACTGCTCTCCTCCCCTATTAATACCACCCCTTACCACCAATTCTCCTTACACGTTTTAAGCCTGGTATCATGTCAAAATTATACTCAATTACATTCCAAATACTCTTCACCAACTCAAATAGATTTTGGTATTCATAAAATACCAATCTCAAGTTCCATAAGGAGGTTCTCAATTAGAAGATATTCAATAGGTAAAGCCCTCCTTATTTCTATTATAATTTCATTTCTTTTCTTATACTATCCTCAAAAATCCTATAAAAAGATTCATGATAACTGCAGTATCATATGTATAATTTAATTATGTTAATTTTGTGTAATTTATGTCAAAAAATCTTTTCTATTATCCTCTTATTCTAAAAATGATAGCATCATCTGTGATATGTCGGTTCACCACCTTCATGGATGAAGAGTTTTTGTTTCTAATTACTACTTTCAAGGATAGAAAAAATAACCATTATGATGGATAAATCATATTTTAATATAATTATTACATGTTTATTATGTTATGGAACAAATATATAAACATAATATTAAAAAAAATTGACTTGTTCAGGATGGTCATAAAAACTACCAAAATAAATTAAACATTTCCCTTATCTTTTTATCGAATGAATCATCATAATATGAGAATAAAATGATTTTTGGGAACATATAAAATTATTTATTTATTTCAATACCATTTCATACCACTTATAGATTTTTACTTACATTTTATTTGAACTCTGATATTTATAGTCAAAGTAACCAACTATAGTCCATGAATTGAACACTCCCAGAATGATGAAATTGAACTCTATAACTCATCCAAATGTCCATAAATGAACCTAATAAAATTATAATAGATAAATTAAATATATAATATTTTATAGATTTAGTAATTTGTCCATATAATTTTATTATTAGGGATATTAAGTTCATGATACGAATTCATTCAGAAATAAGGATAGGGGATTCTCAAACCCCACTCCCTTCCTTTGGATTTTTCCTATTTCATGCCAAATTTTAGTGCGGATATTATTTTATTATTAGTCATGTATAATTTCATATTATTACATATACATATTTAATATATATATATATCTTTCCTGATTTTATAACCAATATAAGGATTTTTCAAAAGAAATCTTCATTTAAAAACGCATCTTGACTTCTCTTGTGTTATTTCTTCTTTGCACAAAAATGATGATTCTTATACCAAATATGTTCTTTCCTTTTTCCATTGGGAAAAAAATGTTTATTCATGAATTATTGATTAATGAAATCTGTATTAAACCCATTACATTACATGTGTAACTTTGTGACTTTGATTGATATATGTTCTATGTGCCATGCCTGATTATATAAATGTTATGATGTGACGGGAGGGACTAGAATTATATATTCCTCCAATCAATTGGGTAATGTGATTTATCACATAGTATAATGCATATTATTTTTTATAATGATTCTATTATTGGTCATGATGATTATGTTTTGATTATACACATATGTTATGTTTGAACATGATGCTAGATTTGTTCACAACTATGTGTGGTGTTTAACCACTAAGACATGATGCTTCATTTTTTGAATTTCAACATTATAGGTATTTATCTAATGTTTCCTCTTAGGATTATGATGTTGATATTATTATTATATAATGACAGTTATTATTATGATTTCCCATGATATATTGATTCATGTCCTTATTCATCCTCTTCTACAAATTTTATCCCACCCATTTCTTTGATGTATTCACTTACCTGAAAACATGAAAGAATGATTAGATAATATTTATAAGGATAAAGAAAATATTTTAAATAATTTTTTATTTTTTATTATTCATAAATGATGTATGGTCCTAGTTTTTCCATGATACTAAACATTTAGATCCTGTATGGTGAAATTTTTGTGTTCTTTATCATCAAAATGGTTCTATATTCTAGTTATAAAAAGTTGGATTGATATAAGTATAGTGGAATAATGGTGGAATAAAATAGATTACATGGGAGTGGTAATCACAAATGAGAATTCAATATCCTAAATTTTTCTCCTGACTTTTATTAGTATGGGAAAGAATTGTAATATTTAATAGTGCTTTGTATGTTTGATTTGTTTTTATTCTTTTTGTGTATGGATTCGTATTTTCATGGATTAAATGTTTTGAAAAATGGTATTCAATATATTGATATGAAAATTCTATTTGATGAATTTGTCAAAATTTCAGGGGTATTTTTTATCATTATTAATTCAAAGGGTTTAAATGGTAATTTTTATGATCTCAAAATTTTATTTTGAGTACACTATTGATTTTTTAATATTTAATTTACTCAATTTAGAAAATTGGATAGAATTTGGGTCACATATAGAAGTTGATAATTTTTTCTTTAGGATATATGGTTTTCTTGTATGGTTAAATAGTTGTATCATAAACTTCTATTTTATAAAAAATTAGGTAGTGGGAAATTTAATATTAGCTATATAATTATATAACATTATAGGATAACTACATGAACAATATTATTTTAGAATGTATGAAATTCATAGTTAGATTCAAGGGTAAATAATTCAGTGTGATGACCATACATATATATTAAAATTACATTTTTTATCATAAAATTTTTGAAAACTCCAATATAATGCTTCTATGTATTCATATATATATCATTAGACTTTGGGGGAATTTCAATAGGGAATAGGAGCCTCTTATCTATGTTCTGATGGATCATTAGTGTCTGTGATTATCTAAACACCATATGAAAGGTACAAATTTTTTTATTTATTTTCCTCATTGAACACTCTCTTATCTACCTCTTTAGAATCTATTAAAAAGTATTATTTTTACCTTTATAGATGTTTATCTTTTGAAATTGGTTTATTTTTTTATTTTTAGGGATTTTAGGATTTTTCCCCTATTAATGTATTGATTTTTGAAAAAATAGAATTATAATAGGGAAATATTAGTCTTTATGGTTCATTACTAGGATTGTATATGATGGATATTGATATATTACATGTTATAAATTTTAATCAAGGTTCTATAGAAGATGAATCTAAATCTTATATTTATTCCTCTAAGATAAAATTAGGATTTCAAATTTATTTTGAATAAGTAATTAGAATAATTAAAAAATAACAACATGATATGAAATAAGAACAAAAGATGGGATATTTTTACATTATTTTATAGGTTTTAAATTGTGTAAAATAATTATTTATGTTAAAAAATAAATATATAGTAGATTATGACATGATATTTTCAAGATTATGTAATTTTTGTATAAATGATTATTAATATTAAGAATATGAGAAATAAAAATAAAATTTTGTACGTGTCTTAAACATTATAGAGGTTTTTCTTGATATATTTTGAAAATTAAAATAATGTTTTCAATGTGGAAATATAAATTGTTAATGGGATATTAGTTACATTAAATTTTTGAAAGATGAGTTTAACTTTAAAATGAAGTTTAGGGCTCTATGATGAACATATTTATTTGATTTATTATTTCCCTATTATTATTGAACATGCGTTTACAGAAAATGGATTTTATTTTTATGTTTTTATATTTTTTTCATTGTGTGGGGTGACTATAATAGTAGTACTAAAAGATGGTTGTGAGATTCCAAATATTTAAAGATTTTATGTGGGTTTTATTTGTTTTAGTATAGTTATTATGATTATAATAGAATTAGATTGAATTTATATAATTTATTTCAGTGGTTAAATAAAATTTAGTGTAATGTTTTATGGTGGTGTATGTGGTTTAAGTTTTATAATGGTGTGGTATCCTATCTATATATGGTTTTTTTGTCGTATACATATATTGTTTTTTTAATATATAATTCAATATTCAGTTATTATTTTTGTATGGTAATACAGTTTTTGTTTCTATTGTTGCAAAATAGTATTGGAGTCCCAGTGACAGAATGGTTGTAGATGATGAAAATAAGTGTAAAAAAAGATAATAATGTAACAATAAAAATATCATAGGGCACAATGATTTATGTGGTTTGGAAAAATTCCTATATCCAAAGAGATAGATAATACTTCACTAAATTTAGGATCAAAATTATAGAGGGATAATCATAATTTCACTCAATGAAACCATATCGTGAATGATCTAATAAATAAGATGGTGAACTATTTAACTAACAGCATAGTAAGTCAATTGTGTTATAATACTGTAGTCATCCAAGTCAACACTTCTATAGTAATGCAAGAATTCATGTCCATGATGCTACAGTTTCAGTGGCGAGATGTCTATGGAGAAATAGTGATTACTGCCTCCAAAGTTTGAGATACCAAAATTTCGTCTCACTTATTGCTTCTGTCAGTTCATGCTACGAGAATTCATCCAAAAAACATTAAAACATATCAGGTTATTTTTTCCCAACAAATATAGTTACAGAGTCTTTAACATGTTTTTATTTTTTTCGTAGAAACAGTGTCTAAGATTTGGGAGATTGATGATTGTATGTGGTGGTTGTGTTGGTCAGTTGATGTATATGTGATGTTTCAATTAGGTTAAATGTATAGTTAGATTTTATACTCTTGGAAACAATGGTGGTAAATGAATTAAAGAATGTTATAGGTAGAGAAAATGATTTTGGTTATTTTATTATTTTTTATTTTTTATTTCAGTCATATATGCATTAGAATTATAGACTCGTGTTGATATATTTTCGGTTGGTCAATTACTTACTGATAATAGTTATAAGAAAAATGAAGATTCAAATATATTATTATTATATTTACATAATCAGGATGGTGGTATTGTTGCGTGACACTAGCTTGAGCATGTGGGCTCCTAGTTAATGTAGGAGTCTTAGATATAAATTATTATTTAACTTGTTTTATTTTAATTAATGTTTTTATGTAGTTTTTAATTCATCCTTCATTGGTTTTTAAATTTTTTTAATATTTATTTAATTTTTTTAATATTCATTACATTCTGTGGTTGAAATAATTATTTTACCATATTTTTTTTTGAATTTTTTTCTTAATGGTAACATTTTTCATATTTGTGTGATATATGCTTTGGGTATATCTCCAACCCATTATCTATTAATGGTAGTCTTTGAAGGCCACACTTTGTTTTATATATAACACAATATGAGGTTCTAGTGTAATAGATTAATAAAACTATAGATGAAAAATTATCTTTAATTTTAATGTGAATATTTTTTTGCAAGGTGGGTGAGATTACTAAAAAACAGTTGTTTTAGACAAATGAACAATGAAAATAATGAAAAAAATTATTATTATTATTTTATTATTACAATTAAAACAATACTACTACTATGAATGTTCATCATAATGTGAACATTTTAGTATAACTTATCTTAAATAAGAACAAATTGTGATATGAATTCAACACAATACTCGTTCATGTACTAGACTGTTGATATAAGTTTTTATATGTAATTTTTTATTGTATTACACTATTAAAAATGAATTACAATCATTAATAATTTTTTTAGTGATGAAATTTTTTTTGATGAAAAAATTATTTTAATTAAAAAAACATAAGAGAAGTTAGAACATGAAAATAGTTGGTTTTTCAAGACATATTAATACAATATTTTATTTTTATTTACATATTTTTATAAGTGAATTTGAAACTAAAAATTCCTCAAAAAATATTATTATTTTCTAAATTATAAATTATATTACTAAAATTCATTTCATATAATTTAAAAAATATATAATAATAAATTTATATATCAGAAAATCACTATGGTGAATCTTTTATTTTTTTTATGGATTGTATCCATCTGTTTCAATTGATATATATCATTCAATATTTCACTTTTGACAAGGACATTATATAGTTCCAAGGAACAAAAAATTATCATTATATAAAAATAATTAATTAATATAATCATGAAGAGATTTATGTTTGAACCATATTGATTTTTTTATGTCTTATCTAATTATTTAAGTGTAAAATTGATTTACTTATGTTACGTAGATAATGTTGGGCCATGTGAGAATCATTTATGGCTAATGAAACTATGACCACTGGAAGGGGAAGATCTGGTAGCCTCATTTTGAATCACCAAAAGGGAATGTGGAATGACAATTGTAAAAAATTGTATCCTCAGAAGTCATAAAATATAGACACGAAAGTGGAGAGGAATGGAAAACTAGATGTTTTGTCAATGGATATTATGCAATGAAGATATCCTGACAACTCATTAGTAATAAGAAACAGTGCAATGAATGATCTAATTAAGGTGGTGGGAGTATTTCAATAGATGAATGATCATTCATGAATCATGTTTTTGGAATATTATAACTCATGATGATATAATGGTGGTGGAAAATGAAATAACTGGTTGGGAATAATTATATTAGTATGGTGTGATCAGATTCTAATGGATAGACTTTACATGATCTTAATAATCCATCTTTATTCTGGATAAATGTAAATAAGAATTCCCCCATAGTGTATGGCATAAGTTTAAAATAGTTAATCTCTTCTGTTCTTCTTGTGCCTTATCCATTTTCTAATCATTGTAATCAATAATTTTTATCTGATCCTTCTAGATGTTTTGTATTGCAATAAGGTGAATTGGGTGTGTTAGAGACTTCCACATTCCAATCATCATATTATAGGATTTATTTCGAGAATGTGGTTTTTTTGTGTTTAGTTTCTTTTGGTTATCATCAAGTAGTTTAACCAAAAAATTAAATTAGACACGAAAAGGTTTATCATACATTAAGGGTTTAGTGTTTCAGTATATTCAGACCCTAGTGAAGGTGTTTTAGAGATTGATTACGTAGAAACAATTTTTGTTTTTCATTTTACAGGAATATTGGTAAGAATATTTTTATTAATTTTACTTACTTTTTCTAAAAATATTCTGAGTTCACAATTTCTAATGTAATGTTGTTAGACAATAGTAATATAAGAACTCGGCCTTGAAACATTACATAATCTTGAATTAAATAAATAATTCACATTGATGATCTTTTCAGGTTTAGAGTTTTAGAGAATTAGGACATAACTATTAAGTTACATCTCAAAAATTACAAAGTATACAATTATACTAAGTTTCCATTTTTTTCATAAAATAAAATCTCTTGAAGAAAAGAGTCATGTCTAGTTCTTTGTTTTTGACAGCATGAATTTTCCTTGATTCCATCCTCGACTCTATTCATCTTTATGTTCTGTGAAAAACATTTCAAAACATGGGATGAGCATAAAAATCTCAGTAAAGGTTATAAAAAAAGAATGAAAATAACATATCATCAATACATACATAACATAAGTTCTTTAACATACTTCATTAAATCCTAAGATTTATGAAATATACATAGAAATCATAAATCATAAAGGTAACTTTTGTCAATAGTAAGATACTTATGTTTTAGCTTTCACAGCAACATAGGGAGTTACATTTGGAATACCCATCACAGTATATTCCCTAAATATCTTAGGATAAAAATTCATGTTTACCTCCATCAGGTTACCCAATTCATTGGAGAGCTATCTTGGGATAAAATTATCTAGTTTTATCATGGAACCACCCATATACGTAACAATTCCCAAGAACCATAACAAATTCATAACACATAAAACAAATATAAAGGAAAGATAACATTTCACATTTCAATAACAATATATGATTTAAATATATTGACCTAAAAAATATATTATCAAAACAATTTTCAATACCAAAATATGTAAAAGATTATATGGTATTTTTTTCCTCTTAAAAAACATTACGGCTTGTTAAGGAATCTAAATATCAAATAATACTCGTGGCGGAGGAAAAGGTTGTTGTCACCACTTACGTTAAAAATAAACATTCATTTTTTCATTTAGTAAAACACATTCTAGAAAAAGATATATTTTGAATGAAATTAGAAGTGAAATGTTTTTATACACCATATAAAAGAAATTTGTGTATAAAACAAAATATGTCTCAATGAAAGGGGATTGAGATGAAGTCACTTACCACTTGTTTGACTTGACTCGATCGTTCTTTAATCTCATGAATAATAAAATAATGTAAATTACTAATAACTTAAAAACCGTTTTCAAGTTTATTATTCCTTTTATATTAATTATTTCCTTTTTTTAACAACTAGTTAATTAATTTAGTTCATATCAGACATTTTGTCGATGTTCGGAACTTGAGTTAAAAATGAACTTGTAATAATTATAAATTGTCCATGTGGTCAAAATTCCATTATCTCAAGAATAATATTCATGATTTAGATGTCAAATATAAAATATTTATCCAGTATATAAATTTATTTATAATAGTACATAACATTTGGAGGTTAGAAATGAAATGCATTGTTCATGGAGACGGTAAGTCGTACGTACGCATGAACGCTACTTTCATATCTATTTCATATTTAATGGAATTAAAAAATAATGATAAATATGTATATTATAATTCTAGTATAATATAATATATAATTTCATTAACTTAATCATATATATGTTCCATGTATGGCATGAACAAGTTATATCACTTTTAGGGGGCGGAAGTCCGCACTTCCTCAAATGAAATTATCTTATATACCCACTATAGAAAACCATAAAGGTATTATATAAAATAAAATATACAGAAGAGAAGAAAAGATACAAATATAATATATATCATATATGAATACAGTGTCATCTTAATGGAAACCATAAGAGGGGGTAGGAGAAGATTGAACAATTATCGTTTCGTGAGGCAATAGTTCATCGTCCATAGAAACAATATATTCATTACCCATTAGATGGAGCTGTGATAGTGTAGTTATAATCCTTCTCATAAAAAAACCTATAATATTGAGGAAACTGGTGTCGTTTTAAAATAATGGAATAAAAAGATTTTATATGGATGTAAAGTAAAATAAAACAAAAAAACTTAAGAGAAGACGTTACCTTTAAATCAAGTATCTCCCTCTGGTTTGAATCAAAAGGTTTACCTAAATTGCCTTCTACCTAGGGGAAGACTTATAGGAGGAAGATATGGTGATAGGGAGATTAATTGGGCAGATTTTGGAAAATCCATGGGGCTTTAGAAGTGTATGGAATGGTTTAGAAGTGGGGACTTTTATAAGGGAGAGGAGGGGCTCTTTAGGAAAGCTTAAAAATATTATTTTATTATATAATTATTTACGGTTTATAAATGTCAAAAACTCATTAAAGTCAGAGATAAGATGACTCATGTTCGAAATAAAGCCATCCAATAATAATTTTTGAGGTTTGGGATATTTATTTAATCTTTATAATCTTATTTATTTAAATCATTCATTAATGAGGTAAACACTGCATCATTATTGTGTCATAAATAATTCTATTTATTTGATTTATAAAAATTATAAAAAAAATATCATGATGTAGGAAATATTTTTATATTTATAATTAATATTTATAGTTGAATATGTAACTAATATAACCCCATTTAAAAATTTATTTACTAAAAGATAAATGGTTAAGTCATTATTGTCTTCACTTTAAATTAATTAATATAAAGTGTCATTATCAATATCATGTGACTCCATGGGGTCCGAAAATCAACACAAGGATGACCATGGTCGGAAATGTATCAACCAATTAGATTAGGACACATTTTAGTGTAATTTTATATTATTATATTAATATTTGTTACCCTTATTTACAAAATTTAACCTTTAACCATGTTAAATAAAATATTTACTAAAGTAAATATTCATAATGTCTAAAAAAAAGTTACCAATTTGGACCTCCTGATTCCAAATATGGAATCCATTTTTCCAAATTCAAAACACAGAATTGGTATAAATTAATTTAAAATTAATTCCAGCTGTCAAAATAAGAAGCATGTTTTTTTTAAATAATAACTATCAAGATATTGAAACTTTCTTCTATCTAATTTCAAAGTGAAATTACATTCAATGACCAAAATTGGATTAAATGGTAAAAAAATCTAATTAAACTTTAAAACCACATTAAAATGTAATCTATCCTTATAAATAAATTATATTAAAAGGATGTTTTGAATTAAAATACAGTATTTTTCACTATTCATTAAAAATGAATTTTTTCCGAAAAAATACAAAAAATTTACCCAAAGTAAATTTTTAAGTCCCGATTCTAATGAAGAATTTTATTTTGTCAAATAGAACATATAAAAGTGACCAAAACTATATTTAAAGATGTTTTTTCATCAAAAGGTGGTAAATCAACCTTTTAATGAATATTTGAGTATTTATGCTTAAAATCAGATTATTTCTTATTTTAAGACTCTAAAATTTATTGCATAAATGTAAAAACATTTAACAAACATGTATATTAATATTTTATTTTTTTTATCTTTTCCTGCCAATACAACAGCTAGGTGTTATCTACCATTTAAAATAATATTATATTATTATTTTTCAGTATGACCCAATGTTGTGTGCAATGTAATATTTCAAAGAAACCCATTGTTTCATATCGGGTATGCTATCGAACATAGAATCCATTTTATGTTAAAATTAATTTTTAAATCAAAAATTTAAACAAATATGAAAATGTATTATTCTTTATTTACCTGGGATGTAACATCCTTCCAACCTTCTGGGAATTTCTTCGCCACAATTCAATTCATTTATCAAATAAGAGGGGGTATTTATCCCTCATAGAATTTTGAGATTCCGACATTTCCTCTTCGACCATATGGTTTTTCCACAAAACCATTACCTGATAAATTACCTTATTTCACAACACTTTCTCTCTTCGATCAATAATATGGACTTGTTGTTCCTCATAAGAGATAGTATCTTCCAAATGAAATACCTCTAGGCTCAAAACATAAGATGGATGTGGAAAATACTTTATCATCATTGAAACATGAAAAACAATATGTACCTAGGATAAACTTGGAGGTAAATCCACTCTGTATGAAACTGATCCAACTTTCTCCAAGATTTTATAAGGTCCAATGAACCTTGGATTCAACTTTCCCTTCTTACCAAAACACATCACACTTTTCAATGGAGAAGCATTAAGAAATACATGATCACATAACTCAAAAGTAAGATCCTTCCTCCAGTTATCCTCATTACCTTTCTACCAGGTCGGAGTTATTCTCATGTGCTTCTGAATCAACTGAACTTTTTATAACATCTCTTCAACCAATTCTAGTCCCATCAACTTCCTTTAACCTACTTCATCCCAAAAAGCTAGAGTTCAACACTGTATCCCATATAATTCCTAAAATGGAGCCATCTGTATACTGGAATGAAAACTGTTATTAAAAGAAAATTCAATCAAAGAAATATGTTAGTCCCAACTTCCCTAGTAATCTATCAATAAATCACATTACATATCCTCCAAGGTATGAATTTTTCATTCTGACTTCTCATCTGATTGAGGATGAAAATTTGTACAAAAATTTAATTCAGTACCCAATGACTTCGGAAGGCATTGCCAAAATTTAGAAGTAAACCTGGGATCACGATCAGATACAATGGAGAGGGGAACACCATAGAACCTAACTGTATCTTTTATAAACAACTGAGAAAGTTGATCTGGAGAAAAAGTATCTGAAATAGGAAGTAAATAATCATATTTTTTCAATCAATCAAAAATAACCCAGATTGCATTATAACCTTGAGATGTATTTGGTCGTTCCACAATGAAGTCCATGGATATATTTTCCCATTTCTACTCCGGAACCAGTAAATATTGGAGCATCCCTTTCAATAACTATCATTTTTCATTAACCTGTAGACAAGGCAAACACTTTAGAGTAAACTTGTCAATGTCTATTTTCATTCCATCCCAACAGTAATACTCTCAACGATCTCGATACATCTTAGTACTGCCATGATGAACTAAAAATGGAGAACTATGAGCTTCACATAACAACTCATTCTTCAACTATGAATCACATGGAACACATAATATCTTCCCAATATTCAAAACAAAATCATTATCAGTGTTTAAATCTCGAAACATACCCTTCTAAACCAACTCTACCTTTTTTTGTGACTCAATATCTTCCTTCTTAACATTCTTAATTATGTCTGATAGAGATGATTTCACTAACACCTAAAACAAAACAGAGGAATTTCCTACACCAACAACTTTTATTCCAAATTTCATCAAATCAAAAACCAATGAATCTAATTCCAAACATAGAATGGTTAATAAATCATTACATTTTCGACTCAAAGCATCAACCAATTTATTTTCTTTTCTCTGATGGTAATGGATCGTGGAATAATAATCATGGATTAATTCCAACTATATCCTTTCTCTCGTGGTTAATTATTTTTAAGTGAATATATACTTTAAACATCTATGGTCAGTATATATTTCACATTTTACTCCATAAAAATGATGCCTCCAAATTTTTATAGAGAAAACAACAACAGTTAATTCCAAATCATGTGTAGGGTACTTTAACTCATTAGGTTTCAACTGATGTGAAGCATAAGAAATTATCATAACATTCTGCATTAGGACACAACCAAGTTGTTCAACAAAGAGTCATTGTAGATAAAAAACACACCATTTTTTGGAAGGAAGTTCCAAAATATAATTATTCCCCAATCTTCTTTTCAATTCCAAAAAAATCATCCCATTCTATTGTCCAAATGAACCCAACACCTTTCCGAGTTAACATATTCATCGGGAGAGATATTCATGAAAACGTTTTAACATACCTCTGGTAATAACCCACCAAACCCAAAAAAACTATAAATATCAGTTATATTTGTAGATCTTGTTCATTCTTCAACAACTTTTATTTAGCAGGATGAACAGTTATTCAAATTTTTGAAACAATGTGACCAAGGAAATAAATTTTTTGTACCCAAAACTCACTCTAGCTAAATTTCTCATACAGTTTATTTTCTTTTAATGTTTTAAAAACAACCCATAAATTAATTTCATGCTCCTCTTTACTTTTAGAATAAAAAAATATTATCAATGAACACAACCACAAACTTATCCAAGAACTCACTGAAAATTATATTCATAAGATTCATGAATACAGTAGGTGAATTTGTTAACACCAAAGGCATAACAACAAATTTATAATGGCCATATCTAGTACAAAACATGGTCTTTAGAATTTATGCTTCCATTACTTTCAACTGATGGTACCCCGACCTCAAGTCAATCGTGAAAAAATACTGTGCTCCCAAGAACAAATCAAACAAATCAACGATAGGAATCAAAGGATACTTGTTCATAATAGTGATGTTATTCAATGCTCTATAATTAATTCAGAGTCTCATTTAACCATATTTATTTTTAGCAACCAAGATAGGAGCACACCACGGCGATGTGCTGGGTTGAATGATACCTTTATCTAATAACTCATGTAATTGCTTCTTTAACTCTAAAAGTAAAATTTGAGCCATTCGATAAGGTGGTTTGGAAATTGACACAGTATCAGGAACTAAGTAAACAAAAAATTCTACTTCTCGATCAAGTATAATACCAGAGAAATCATCAGGAAAAACATCAATGTACTCATTTACCATTGGCACATCATTAATCAGAATAGTTACTTTGTATTCAACTATATGTGCAAGGTAAAATTCATTTCCATATTTTACTTGTTTCTCGTCATCCAGATATTTTATCAAAATTAAGGGTTCATTTTTTACACAAACTTGAAATATTTCTAAAGAGAAACCTATTTAGCTATGTAGTCAATCTTATCAGGTTAAACATAAATCCAATCCATACCCAAAATAACATCAAACTCTACTAGAGGCAAAACAATAGGGTTTGCATCAATATTCTTTCTGCACACAAGAAAAAAAGGTTCTTATAATTTCTTTTTGTCTCATAATTTTTTCCATGTTTTTTTACCATATGTTAGGGATTCATATCTTGAGATGGAATTACCAATTTACTATAACACTTCTCGGAAATGAAAGAGTTTGAAGACTCTGAATCAAACAACACATTGGAATAATTTGAACAAACTAACAGTGTTCCAGATACAACTTCATTTGATGGCCCTATATCAGCTGATGTAGTTGCAAAGGGCTTCACCACCTCTCTCGGCTTCTAATTTTGTTGCATTCCATTAGTTGAGTTCTTCTTTGAACACTCATTTTCATAATAATCCATTTTATCTCACTTAAAACATTTTACTGACTATACATCAGATTTTGTCTTATCAATACCCTGATCTTTTTCAGTGCAATTATGAGCCTTATGTCCCATTTTACCACATTGGTAGCAGTTTCTAGAATTCAAAAGACATTCCCCAGCATACTATTTACCACAATTTTCACAAAATATAAACTTATGTTTCTTACCATCATAATTCTTTGAAGAGTTCACCCCTTCATATACAACCTCGACCTCTTATTCTGTTGTTTTTCAAAGAACACCGGATCATAGGAAAACACCATTTCCACCTTCTCCACACATCGAAAAAGTTTTTCAAGACTTTTGAACTCACAAGAAGCTAAACCAATTGGATACATTGGCTTTAATCTTGAGTACAAATAGTTCATTTTACTATAATGATCTCGTATGAAAATTTAGAGCATACCTTTCCAGTCGAGTTAATTTTTCTTCATAAGCAGCCACTGAGTCATCCCACTACCTCAATTCTATGAATGGGTTTTCCATACAAAGATTGACCACCGTAGGAAAATATTTCCCAAGAAACATGTCTCCGAAATTCATCACAATCAAGGGCATAAATTTCTTTATTATCCTTGATATTTTTCACCATTGACCACGACAGATCATCTTCACCTTCTAAATGGTAAATAGTGAGACTATCCTTTTGATGTTCTGAACACTCCATGACATAAAAAATCTTCTCTGTTGCTTTAATCAACCCCCCAGCTAGCAGAGGGTCAGATGATCCTCCGAATGATGGGGGATGTTGCCTCATGAAATGCTCCACTACTGACATGTTCCTCTATGGTTGTTCAGGATCATCTTGTGCATGAATACCACCACCATTTATATCCTGGTTCAACTTTCCAATCACTACAAAAAACTATTCATTTCTGATTCTGACCATATCACATTGTTGATTTGGAAGGTTATCTTCATCTTGATGTCATCCCATTATAGCTGCTCTTTTCCTCTACCAAAAACCATTCTGAACATAAAAATATCTTCGGCAAAGAAACATGGTAATCTATATCTACTATATCATTTCAATCATAACATAAAAAAATAGTTTATGGATATTAATTTAACAATATCCTAACTCCTAAAGTTGTCTAAACTGACCTTAGAGACCAACTATAAGGACTCGACCTTAAAACATTAAAAAATCTTGAATTAAATGAATAATTCACAATGAGGATCTTTTCAGGTTTATTGTTTTAGAGAATTAATCCATAACTATTACCTTATATCTCAAAAATTACAAAGTAGACAATTCTAATCAGTTTCCATTTTTTCATAAAATGAAAACTCTTGAAAAAAAAGAGTCATGTCTATTTCCATTGTTTAGACAGCATGACTTTTCCTTGATCCCATCCTTGACCTTATTCATCTTTCAGTCCTGTGAAAAACATTTCAAAATATGGGATGAGAATTAAAATCTCAGTAAGGGTTATAAAAAGAGAAAGAAAACCTCAGATCATCAATACATACATAACATAATATCTTAAACATACATAATTAAATCATAAGATTTATAAAATATATATAGAAATAATAAATCATATAGGTAAATTGTGGAATACATAACATACTTATGGTGTAGATTTCACAGCTACGTAGGGAGATACATTTGGGATACCCATCACAGTATATTCCTTAATTCTCTTAGAAAAAACATTCACGTTTACCACTATCACATTACCCAATGCATTGGAGAGCTATATGGGGATCACCCTCCCTATGTTTATCATGGAACCACCCATATAGGTAAAAATTCCCAAGAACCAAAACATATTCATAACACATAAAACAAATTTAAAGGAAATATAAAATTCCCACATTTCAATCACAATATATCATTTAAATATATTAACGTAAAAAATCCATTATCCAAAACATTTTCAATACCAAAATAACTAAAAGAGTATATGGTAATTATATTCCTTTTAAAAACATTGCAGCTTATTAAGGATTCTAAAGATCAATTAATACTCATGGTGGTGGAAAAGTTCATTATCATCGCTTATGTTAAAAATAAGTATTCTTTTTTTCATTTTTTTAAACACATCATAGTAAAATATTAATTTTTAATTAAATGTGTAGCCAAATGTTTTTAAACTCCGTATAAAATAATTTTTTGTATAAAATAAAATATTCCTCAATGAAAGGATATTGGGATGAAGTCCCTTACCTTGGGTCCAACTTGGCTAGATCATTCATTAATCTATTAAATAATAAAGTAAATTTAATTTCAAATCTATTAAGAACCTTTTTCATGTTTATTATTCCATTTATATCAATTATTACTTTTCAATGACAATTAGTTAATTATTTGAGTTCATATCGGATATTTTATCAATGTTCGGAACTTAAGTTAAAAATGAACTTGTTATAATTATAAATTTTCCATGTGGTCGAAATTCCATTAGCTTCAGAATGATATTAACAATTTATATATCATATATATATCATATATATGTATTTATAATAGTATATAACATTTGGAGGTAAGAAATAAAATTCACTGTTCATGGAGACGGCAATTCGTACGTATGCATGAACACTACTATCATTTACATTTTGTATTTAATGGAATGAAAACATAATGATACATAGGTATATTATAATCCTAGTATAATATCATATATAATTTCATTAACTCCATCCTTTATACGTTCCACGTATGGCATTGATGAGTCATATCACTTTGACGGGGTGGTAGTCCGCACTTCCTCAAATGGAATTATCATATTTACGCAGTATAGAAAACCATAAAGGTATTCATTAAAATAAAAAAATACAGAATCATTAAAACAATATAAATATAATATATATCACGTATAAATAAAATTCCATCTTAATGGCCACCATAAGAGGTGGTAGGAGAAGATTGAACAATCATCGTTTCGAGAGGCAGTTGTTCGCTGTCCACAAAAAGAGTATGTTCTTTACCCATTGGATGGAGGTGTGTGTAAGTTTAGCTCAAATACTTCTCAAAAAAACCTAGTATATTGAGGATAATTTTTTTTATTAAATAAATAAATAAAAATAGTTTATGGGGTTGGATAAGTTAAATAAAACAAAATAACTAAAGAGAATACATTACTTTTAAATTGGGTATCTCCCTTTGGTTTGAACCAAAAGGTTTACTTGAATTGCCTTATACAAAGGGGAAGGCCTCTAGGAGGAGGAGAGTGATGTTGGGAGATTAATTTGGCAGAGTTTTGATGATCCAAAGGGCTTGATAAGTTTGTGAAATGGGATAGAAATGAAGGGGTTTTATAAGTGGAGAGGGGCTCTTTTCGAAAGCTTGAAATATTATTTTATTCTATAATGATTTTCAGTGTCTAAAGGTCCAAATATCATTAAAGTCGAAGATAAGATGACAAATATTCTAAATAAATTCATCCAATAATAATTGGAAAGGTTTTGGATATTTTTTTTAATCTTTATAATCATATTTATTTAAATCACTTATTAATGAGGTAATTACTGCATCATTATTGTGTCATAAATAATTTTATTTATTTGATTTATAAAAAATATAAAATATATATCATGATATAGAAATTTATTTATAATTATAATGAAAATTTACATTCTAAGAGATAACTAATATAACTCCATTTAAAAATAGATTTACTAAAAGATATATATTTAAGTAATTTTTGTCTTTACTTTAAATTAATTAATATAAAGTGTTATTATGAATCCAAAGTGGTTCCATGGGGTCCCAAAATCAACCCAAGGATACCCATGGTCAGAAATGTTTCAACCACTAGGATTAGAAAACTTTTTTGGATAATTTTATATCATTATAATAATATTATTTACCTTTATTTACCAGATTTAACCTTTAACCATAGTAAATAAAATATTTACTGAAGTAAATATTAATAATTTATAAAAATTAAAGTTACCAATTTACACAATTTTTACCTCCGGCTTCCAAATATGGAATCCATTTTTCCAAATTTAAATCATATATGAGGCAGAAATTAATTTAAAATCAATTCCCACTATCAAAACAAAAAGCGTGTTTTTAAGAAATCATAACTATCAAAAGGTTGATACTTGTTCATGTCCAATTTCAATGGGAAATTACTTCAAATGATCAAAATATGATTAAATGGTAAATACATATACTAATTACACTTTAAAACCAATTAAAAATATAATATAATCTTTTAAATAAATTATATTAAAAGGTAGTTTTGAATTAAAATACAGTATTTTTCACTATTCATTACAAATGAATTTTATCAGAAAAAATACCAAAAATTTACCCAATGTAAATTTTGATGTCCTAATTCTAAAAAGTAATTTTATTTTGTCAAATTGAACATATAAAAGTGTCCAAAACTATATTTAATAAGGGTTCTCCATCAAAATACATAAAATCGACCTTTTAATGAATATTTGAGTGGTTTTTCTTACAATCATATTCTTTCTTATTTTAAGCCTATAAAATTTATTGGATAAATGTAAAAACATTTAACAAACATTTATATTGATATTATAGTTAGTTATATCCATTCTCTCCAATACAATGACTAGGTGTCGATAACCATTTAAAAAATATTATATTATTATTTTTTAGTATGACCCAATATTGTTTGCAAGGTAATATTTCAAAGAAACATGTTGTTTCATATTGGGTATGCTATTGAACATAGCATCCCTTTTAAACTAAAATTAATATTTAAATCACAAATAATAATAAATATGAGAATGTCGTATTCTTTATTTACCTCAGATTTTACAAGTAAAGTCCATGTGAATATCTTTGATGGACAAATTTTTGGTTTTACAAGATGAAAATATGGGATTTCCTACTATAGAAAGAACTTCACAGTCATTTGATTGGTGCCAAGGTAGAAGTTGTGAAATAGTATTAAAGAAAGAGGTAGGATAAGAATCCACTTTGGTTAGTATGTATTTCATTTTCATGGATTGTGTTGTATAATATTTGGGAAGTGAAATAATGTAATAACTTACGAAGATCCTCATTGGCATGGATGAGAGTCTCATGAAATGGAATAATATGAACTTGAAAAGTATATTGTTCATTATGAGAATGTAAAAAATTAATTCAGTTATTGATCATATTAATGAATTTTATTTATTTATAATTTAATTTAAATCAATTAAGGAAAGCTTCATTGACCCGATTTGAGAACACTTGTAACTATATTCACTCTTGGAATCAGGGGATGTGATAGTGACTGTTTGGAGTAACTCCTTTATAGAATTAAACATAAATTTCATAGATGTTAGTGACCAAATCTTGAAAGTGTAGATTCATCGTAATGATACCTAGATATCTTCTAGGATTACATATGATTTGGAAGTAATATGATGTACCACTGGAAAATAAATTCACTAGAATGGGAAAGGTTGGAGGAGCTGGGATAGGAGTAGCTCGATGTATGGTTCTCTCCAGTGTTAGAATTATGTTTGAAAATGAAACCTATAGAAATATTGTAGTGAAATGTGGATAAATATATAAGGTGTGACTCCATTAGTGGTTCTGTGAATCCTATATCGTAATATATAAATAACCTACTTTTATGTATCTTTTTTTATTGGGTTCTTGGGTGATAAGATCTAGAGCTTCATTCCACTCAACATTTGAGAGAGGATGTATAATGAATTACTCCTTCTGAAGGTAAGTAAATGTGATTATTTTAGATCACAAGTATCAAAACATAGTGGGGTGGTAATGTTTCAATATATACTAGGAATATAAGTACATTGGAGTCAAAGGATGTGAAAGACATACAACAGTGTAGGAAAAAAAATATTCATAATTGGGAAAATTAATGATAGAGTTTATGTTCTACATTTTGAAATTATGGGTGGAATATTTTCCACAGATCCTTATACTTTTTAATATGATTAATGTATTTGATTCACTACTTCATGGGTTCAATATAATGAGAAATTCATGTCAAATATTTAATTTACACAATCTTATGAAATGACCGTCTTGGACATCAAATGAGAAGGGGATGAATATCCCATCCACAAAAATATTCCTGAATACTTATTACAAAGAGTATAAAACATTTGAAGTTTGCATATTTCTATATAGTTTTATGGTTTCCTTTTATATGGAAGGGAAAATTTCAAACATCCATAATATGGATTTAATTACACAAATGTTTGAGGGGAAGATTTGGTGTGCTCTCATAAAGGATAAATCTTCTATGTTACCTCCACCAATGATTACTCAATAAAAGTGTGGGTGTACTTCTTAAGTAAGAAGTTTGAGGTATTTGAAAATTTCACCTAATAAAGATCTATGTTTGAGATGAAATTTTTCAATATCTACAGTTGAGCAATGGGATGAGTATTGAAGTGAAGAGTTCATAAGGTTTTTCTGATGGAAGGGATTCAATTTCAAAATATTGTTCTAGGGATTCAAGCACAAAATAATGTTTTCGAATGTATTAACATGAATTTGGTGGATAAGTTTAGAAGTATTAATGTTTTAGTTGGGTTCCTCAAGTTGTTTTCTTAGTAATATGTGAATTGATTTGTGTACTTAATCAATCGAATTTCATCATATCTAATTGTAGAAAAACATATAAATATATATTGGTAAGGAATGAAGATATATTTCAACCACCATAAAGTCTTCATAGAACTATATAATGCACATGTTTATTCCATGTAATGAGATAATATTGAGTATATGTTTCAAATGTGATACATTTTTTGATATAGATATGAAGAGCTCGGATTTCAACTCTATGAAAATTTATCTAGAAACATTATCTTAATAAAAAATGTAATCCTCAATAAAGGGTTCATAGAAATGAATTGGAACATAAAGGTATGTTTAAGTGAAATAAAGGAATCATTGAAATAAATGTTTCATATGGATTGGAATTTGGATATTATGGATGACCCAAAAAATCTAGTGATGACATCAGTACCGAAAATCCTAGACCATCTAGTGATGTTATAAAAATAGGAATTTCATGTTATGATGGTGATACTTAGGTAATATGTACAAGAGAGTATAATGAATTTGGAAGCTCAAGCAATATAATTTTCAATATCATAAGGAACATAGCCGAAGGAAAAAAAAGATACCTTGGAGTGACACCCATTGTAAAGGTGTAGTGATAGTGTTCACTCTTTACTTATTATGAATGATGGATATCATAAGATCCTAGAATATATGAGGAGTTTTAAACACCAATAACAGTGTGAGTTATTTTTTAGGGATAAACTGAATTCCCTCATACTTTCCAAAATCTGGGAGATAAAATAATGGTGTACAGGGAAAAATGAATTATAAAAAACTAGTTTTATCGGGATGAGGAAGATATTGGCGGTAGAATGAGGTAAAATTCTAAGATATCCATGAAAGGTTTTCTTCAAATGAATGTTTTATATTTTTCCATGATATTTTCATCAGTATTTAACCATTTTACTATCCAAAAAGTGTTGAATATGGTTTCATCATATGCTCGTTAACTATAATAATTTTCTTTAATGATAACATTCCTTCTGGGAGACATAGATAAATAAATTTATGTAAAGAATCTATTTGGTTTCAAAATTCATCAAAATGAGAGACTTTTTTACCAAATTAAATTTATTCATTATATTTTGAAGTAATTACTATGGAATTTGAATAGTGAGTTCAATAAAATCATGAGAGATAAGAAGTTCATACAGGGAAATTATGATCATTGTTGTTACTAGAAAGAGTTTTGTGATTTAATTTTTATTATCTTCCTACACTATTTTAATGCTATAATGTTTTTAGTTCATGTATAGGAATGAATTAACAGTTTGAAATATAATTTCTATAAAAGTTTTGATATGAAAGAGCTCATTCTAGGGAAGTGGATTTTAGGGATGAGGATCTCAATAAAACTAATTTTTGATTCTTTGGACTTGACTCTGGACGAATATATATGGAAGATAGTCGATCACTTTTTGATAAGAGAAGAAAATATAGCATCAAAACCTCTGGATAAACACATTAATGGATAGATCATTGTGAATGAAATATAATTTCAAGTACGTGGTGAAGGTTTCATATGCATCAGTTTTCGTAATTTTTATATGTGATAAGGTTTGCACTCATTTGAAAATTTCATAGGCAGTGGCAGTTCTCATCTAGATTATATCAAACCCTTGAAGAGATCTTTAGGTTATTACTAAAATTTTATAGGAATGGTAGTGATATTGATATTGAATCTTGAATTGGAAGTCTCAAAATCATTAATGAAAGTAACGCACATCACATTCATAGAAATTTTGAAGGATTTGGTTTTGTGGAAATGTTTTTTGGAGGTTCTTAGAAGAATACCACAAGTTGGAATGACGTTTTATGACTCATGGTGTATGATTAATTTTTCCATAAATCCAATGGTTCATTCTTGAGTGGAGTACATTTACCTAAACTATCACTAAATTTAAATGTTAATTGAGTATAGAGTGTTAGAACTAAATAAATTTTAAGGGTCATAGATTGTATTGTTAATGTGGATTAAGGTTGTTTCTCGAGAAATACTAAGGTGGTGGTGTGCCTTGGTTAAACTGGGATGACCATAAATTATGGTTGGGGAACCATGAAGCTACAAAACTGAAATTCAATAGGATGTCATTGTGTTTTGTGAGAGATGATAGAGGTCTAATTTATAACCATATATCACACTCTAAAGTGGTATATTTTTGGGAATTTGAGAATAATATTCAATTGAGGAAATTAGGATCACTTGAAAAAGAAGCTCATGTATCCTGATTTAGGATTATCAAATGCGATGTAGAAATAGTATTGGTAGAATTCAAGATCTTTGGAAGTCATAATTGTTAGATAGGAAAATATTATATAAAAAACACCAGAATTTAAATCACTGGATGTTATTCCTAGAATATATCTTATGAAATCATCAGATGTGAGGAATAGTGCACTATATTATCTAATTAAGGTTGTGGGAGTCCTTGTACAAATGGATGATCATCTAAGAATATTGACTTTGGTCAACTTTAAATAGTGAAGATTAGAAGCATGTGGATACTAGAAGCACTAGGTGGGCACTGAAATATTGATAGGGTGTGATCACATTATTATGAAAGGAATTTCTTGATTATAATCATCCTACAATAATTAAAATGAAAGTTAAGCATCATTCCTCTAGGATTATGATGCATGTATGAACTGTGTAAGCTATTATGATGTTCATGTGAGTAGTCTATTTTATATTCATTATAATCAACGCTTATTTTATGAGTCTTATAAAGAATGTTAATTGTGGTTAGGTGACTTGGATATGGGTTTGACTTCATTGCTCCAGTAATTATATTTTATGTTCACATTCCAAAACATTTTTTATATTTTTAGGTCTTGTGGAATATCATTTGATTATTTAACCATATAGGGATCCGGGAACCAAAAGAGGAGACATTGAAAAACATTGTAATTAGATATGAAAAATATTATTTATTCTAATTAATTGTGATTTTTTAAATAATTTAATAAATATATAAAATAATGTTTATGCTGGAAGTATTTTTTAAATAAGAGTGTGAAAATGTGTATAAGTGAGTAATGAATAATGGATTTATTGAAATGTGTTATTTCCCTCAACTTATTGGACCAATATCGGTCATATTACAAATTCCTTGTGGGTGGTAATGTCATTCCACTTAAAATATGTTAAAGGTGTTAAAACCCAAAACACATTTCTCTTTAAGAAACACGAATTGCATTTCATAATTTAACACATTTCCCTCTCTCACTTATAAAATCATTATAAATCCACCCATATTCTCTCATAATTTCCACTCTCCCTTCTATATCCCACTCAAGTTCCTCCCTCTCATTATAATGATGAATTATAGTTGTTGATTCCTTTCTATCAACATATTCCAATGACAAAATAATTTCCAACTACTTCTCAATACTCATTAACATGTACACATTTTTTATATTTTTTAAAACATGATAATTATAATTTTTTTAATTATACTCTTAATTAAGTAAATGAAATTTATTATTGGTTAAATTAATTAGGAAATGGAATAATTATGTATAATTTTTTTATAATAAATAATTGTAAATAATAATGAATTAATAATTAATAATGTTGTGTAATTAAAATTAAATAACTATAGTTATAAATAAATTATAGTAATTAGTACAAAATGATTAATAATTAGCCTAAAATATTAATATTAATTTACATTAGTGGTGTGTAATTATGTATAAGAAATCTTAATTTGAAATAATTAAACATAATTGATAATAATTAGTGATGCATATATATTAACAGAAATAAAGTATTGATATTAATTACCATTAATGTCATGAAATTAAAATTAAGAAATCATAATTTGAATTAATAAACCGTAATTAATTGTAATTTTCAATAAATAATTGATAATTAATATAAAATATTAATATTAATAAACATTAATGGTGTGTAATCAGTATTAGTTAAGAATAATTAAAAATAATCGATCATAATTAATAGCACTTAGTAATAAATGTTCACTAATTAACATTAAATATTAATATTAATTAAAAATAATGTTCTGTAATTATGGTTATTTAGGATTAATTAGAAATAATTAATGTTACATAAAAATCATTCTTAGGTGTGGTAAATATTCAGTACGAAGAATGATATATAATTAAAAATTAATTAGTAATAGTGGTGGTTAATTATGGTTAATATAACATAATTATTAAAAATCATTCATAATTAATAGATGTTTTTAACTAATTACTCATAATAAGTTGTACTTAATATTCATTAATAATGATGAGTGATAATTAATAATTAATTAGTAATAATTAATTATAATTAACATTAAGTTAATTAAATAATATAAACTAATAATAGTGTTATCAAAATTATGAAATTAAAATTAAATTATTTACTGAATGTTATTTACATATTTATATTCATTTTTCCATTTTGAGAAATATTTAAACAACATAATTAGTTAGATAGAAAATTATTTCACTATAATTTTTTTCTTGACTAGAAGTAATAATATCATGTAATTAAGAATATTTTTGTACATATCCTACTATGGTAAATTCTTTTAGATTGATCTAGGATATTCTTATTGTAAACAACCATCGTGAGTAGGGAACATAAGTGATTATGTAACCATGGTTAATGTTTATTCAATAATACATGGGTGATTAAACAAAACACCTAATCAATGTTTTAGGTTTCCATCTGAACATATCATTGAGGAATATTCATCTGTAAACATACCTTGGAAATTATATGTTTAACCAATGTACTAAATAAACACCATTTCTAAATATTATATCATTCCATAGATGCCTATATAGGAGTTCCTACATTTCTTGTTACCAGGATATCTACATACAATGATACCTAAAATATATAGGTTGCATCCATATGGTAGACTAATATCCAAGAATATTTGAATTGAGATGGATTGGCCTTAATAAAAAGGATATCAGTTAAGATATATCATTTTTTGGGGAGACTGTCACAAACATAAGTGATTTCCTTATATTCTAGGATTTTTTTCCAAATTTCATTAATAGTTATTTCTTACTTTATGATGTCAATGATATGTCCATGAATTTTAGTATTATTATTTTTTATTAATTAAATGATGACTTTCGATAACTTATCTAATATGATTTATTAGTATGTAGTTAAGAAATGATAAAATCCAATATGGAAAATTAAGAATAATAATCCTATTACATATTAACACTTAGTGATAAAATGAATCAAATCCTATTTCCTACATTTTATTAAACATATCAAGTTAAATTTATTTTGTATATAGCTGATAAATATTTCATATTTTATGTATAGATGTAGATTTTGTTATAACTCTTACTAACAAATACAAACACACAGCACATGATGTGCTAGAGGGGCATACAGCTCAATGATTTAGGGTACGTTGGTCACACCATCATCGTCATATTCTATCTACCACTTAAATCATTCCAGATCTAGGATGAGATGGTTTTTACGAAATCAATCTATCTAATTTCACATTTTTTTAAGAACTATCTACTAGATACCATTGTCGAGTGATGGAGGAAAAAGACTTACACATTCCACCTAACTCAGCTGGGGGTGACCATCACCCTAGAGGAAATTGTATTTACGGTTGGTCATACAACATAGGTTGATGTAGTTGTGAGACCCACACATAGGGAATTTACAATGTTTGTATACTATATACTTCATCTCAACACTGAGGGACATGATACACCTTTACATGGATGATTATAATGTATTTTAGGGCCCTATATACAGTTCATACATTTAACCAAGGATGCTAAAAATCAAACTATCATGCATTAAACATGGGGATATCTCTTATGAATCTTTGGAGGGATAGTGTGTTTCGATCACAAGATCAAGTATGTTCACATGATGTATTTGGGGTTTGTATTTTGATCTCGAGAGTCTCTAAGATGGTTTTTGTGATTAAATATGTAGGGGAATTATTGTAGAGTATATGATTGATTATGTCAAATATTTTTATAAATAAATAAATCATGTTCAAAATTAAATCAAATTATTCCATGTGAACTGATATTCAATGTTATAATTATCTGGATTAGTTTATAATGACACAAGCCATTAAGAAAATTAGAATTAACCTAGATGGTTGATAAAAGGTTCAATCAGTGATGAATTCTCATTGGAGAATACGGGGAAAAGAAAGGAAGACAACTCCCTTGGTGGATGGTGTGTTGATGTGAATTTTCTAAGCATAGGAACAACCATGCCTATAGTCAAAGGTATGATGAAGATAGAGAACATGTTGGATATCCCAGACAAGGCCACACTGATGGAGGAGGGAATGTTTTGGTTCATGCTTCATTTCTAGTGTTCTTGTGAAAAAATTACATTTAAAAAATTGTTGATGTGATGTATTTTGAGTCTACCTATGTGAAAAAGGATAACGCACTATGTCCATGGAGGTTTTTGAAGGAGGTTGTGGTTGACATATAGTGAGTCATGACAAAACGGCCAAAGGAGAATGAAAAAACCCATGGTTTGGAAATACATCGTCAAAAGGTAAAGGTGAATGAAATGTAGATAGATCAAGAAGGACTACGCCAATGGTTCATGGTAATTTGAAGGAAAAACTACAAACAATTCTTCAATAGGTCATGGTACAACCTGTGGTGTGAGGTTTGATTTAGTTATGAGTATTTTCTATGACATGGAATCATGAAAAATATAATGTATATTTAACATGATCATTTATGTTGTTTTGAAATTATCAACAATGTACACTCAATTAAATAAGATAATACAACTCAAAATAATGTGGGAGTAATTGAATTGTTTGAACTACGTTAAAGGTTTGAATTTGAATTTGAAATTCAAATTGACTCTTATTATTTTTTATTAATGTTGTGAGAGTGTAGAAAGTGTGCCAAGTGGATGTTTAGTAGAGGAAGAATAGAGAAAGAAGATGAATATAGAAGAAAAAATAAGGTTCTTTGATAATTGACATATATTTAAGTGTTTATACATGAGTTTCTATAGGTTGAAAAAGAATAAAACGAGTAACATTGAATCATAAAATTAGTTCCATGTTTGGAAGGATTTCTTCTTGTCGATACCATGTTCATTGTCATTGTAATAGTGTGGGAAGAACTATCATGATCGGGACAGGTACAAGGATAAACCTTTATCATTGTACCTACATGTTGAAATAAGTTGGTTGTGTGGTCTCGGTGAAATATAGATCATGTCATGGTCACTACCTCACTTTTTGAGAGTTTAACTTTATAAATCTAATTTTCCTTGATGCGTGTGTTTGTTGGATAGTGGTCAAGATTCAATCTAACTGGTGAGGAGGGTTTTTTATCAAGTAAACATAAAAAGAAATTAGATTAGTTATTCATCTGCCCAATAAATTATTTATAGATATAGGTTGTTCCATATTGTACTAGAGGAATTCAATAAGGTTGGGAGATGTAGTTGGGCCTCTGAAAGGTAATTATTCATGGTTTTTTGGTAAAACAATATAGATATTTCCGGATATATCATACTCATTTAGATGAGGAAATGTGTATAAACCTTTTGTTTTCCTAAGAAGGACATGTTCCATTCTTATGTTTTGATTTCTTGATCCCCAGTAGTGTGAAATTCTATATTTTACATATTATGTGACCTCTATAAAATATTTTGAGGTATTATTGATTCTCATGTATAGTATTAACCCGTGGGTAAAAGTATGGTAAAATTCCTTGTTGGTGGGCATTCAAGGTACTATTTAATATTTATTTATTTATTTATAAATTTAATTAATCTCACAGACATGATGAAAAAAACCTTATATATATCTTAAATTGATCCTTTAATGGAAAATATTTCTACATGATTTATCTCTAAATATGCGTTTTTATCTAGTTGTGTGATAATTTATGTTCAAGTTTAGTGCCTCGAACCAAGCCATTTAGAGATGTTAAAAATTAATTTGGTTTACCTAACCAGAGAATTATAAATACACCTAAAATCCTCTAATTATTGTTATCCATCATTATATATAAACCAAAGATATATTAGTTTTGTCATATTATTGGAGGAGGAGTCAATGTACATTAGAGAGGATCAATATCTTGTGTTAATGATGAATTTCCCAATATATAAACATCATTTATTTTGGGCATGGGTCATTCTTCGTGTTTATTAACATTGGTATTTCACTATTTGATTTCATTAATCTCCATTAATTATGATATATTATTTTTATTATTATCCTCATATTAATATTTTATTATGTCCATTTTAGAATTGGATTTTCACAAATAGAGAATGTGTGGTCGAATGATCTCCAGCAACCACTTTTATTCTATTATATGATCTGCACTATAGGTAAATATAGTACAATGCCACCAGATCCAATTGTAGTTTAAGACACCTTGTCACCCTCTTTACCTATCATGGAATGAAAGGAATATGAAACCCCACCATCCCAAACAGTGGTTTGTGACTAGCGTAGGCATAAGGTTGAATGGTGGTAGTGGATAGAGACATGGATTAGCATAGTGTAATAGGTGGAAAACTAGGTGTTAGAATAATGAGTTGATAACCTAGGTGGTTTTGTAAGTGAGTTTGATGGATTCGAGGCATATCAGATGAAACGTGTGGTGATGGCCAGTAGGTTGGCTATGGGGTTGGCGGTGAGCTCTAATTAGGTAATCTAGTAGCTAATGTTTCAAAAATAAAGAATATTTAAGGTTTATTGATATTCACGTCGGGTATGTGAAGATATTAAACACATAAAATATCAATTTAAATGGAATTTGTGGGTCCCTATATTATATACCCAATTGTATCTCGATCACACATTGAAAGTAACTAATAAGCACAGATAATATTTAGAAAATGAAATCTCAAGATATTAGAGTACACATCTAGATACCTCTCTAATGAACACCTTGTGTAGATGGTAAGAAAACACTTTTTCTTCTATATGGAATGATTGGGAAAGAATGTAAATGTACAACTACCCCATTTTATGCATATTTCATGTATATGGATGTGTACATTTTATATTGGTTTTTAATAAAAAATTGAAAAAAAAACCAGAATAAATTTTACGTTACAAAAATTAAAAATTTATTCGGAAATGTATCAACTAACTCAACAGCTTTTAGTTCAATAAAAAAGGTGTTCAGACAAGAATCATCCTAGATCAGTGGTTTAGATATGTAATTCCCACCTAGAACACTTTTTCCCTTTTATTTTTTGGATGTCATGGGGGTGAGAAAAACTCTTTCACCTAAATAGAAGGAAAAAATTATTTTGAGTGAAAATGTTTTTACCCCTTAAAAAGTCACCCCTCCCCACTAGCATCACTCGATTTTATCCTCCATCTCCTTAAACCTAACCCAATTATAGTCCCTCTTTCTCTAAATTTTTCTCGGTGTTTTTATCCCTTGTTTGTAACTCTTTTGGTCACCTTAAAGGAGTGAAATGTTTGTAAAAACCCATTTCAAGGAATTTTTCAAATTTATTTTAATGTTCATTATTTATTTAGTCGTTTAGTTTCTAGTTAGTTTTAATTTATTTATTTACTTATTTGTTTATTTAATTAGATATAATTTTTAAATAGCAGTTAATAATTGTTACTAAATTATTATACTTTAATTATGACTATTTACTAACCAATTTAAAATTAGCCTTTGTAAATGAATTATTATTATGATATTATTATTATTTAGTTTGAATTAGTATTTTATAATAAATTAGGAAACATTAATTATTAACTAGTAGATAATTAATAATGTAATCATTATGAACATATAATTAACTACTAATTACATACATAGTAATTATTAATTAATAATAATGAGATAATGATTAAATATTTTTAAATTAATTATTTAGTGTTAAATAACTAATAATTAACTATTGATTAACTAGTAACTAAATAATGATTATTAAATTATTAAATAATGATAAATTTAAGATAAATAACGGTTTGATAATGATTAACTAAGGATTAAATAATGATTTACTATTGAATTTCTAATAATGAAATAATGATTAAGTAATGATTAACCATTAAATAAATTTTGATTAACTATTAATTAAATTTCAATTAAATATAAATTTACAACATAATAACAATTTATTAAGGAATAATTAAAAAAAATATTCTCTAATGATTAACTAATTATAAAATAAGGATTAAATTAGGATTAATAATGGTTATCTATTGATTAACTATGGATTAAATAAAATTGACTTAGAAATAACTTATGATCAAATATTGATTAACTGACGACTAAATAATAATATTCTACTAATTAACTATTAATTGAAAAATAATTAACTATTAATTAACTATGAAGTAACTACTTAGTAACTGTTAATTAATGAATGATTAAATAATGACCAACAAGTTATTCTTGAATGATAAACGAATAACTAATTATTAAGTGACTATTATTATTTAACTATTAATTAACTATTAAGTCAATACTTAATAACTAATCATTAAAGAATGATTAATGAATTATTAACTACGGTTTGATGAAATTTAATCTAATAATTGAAAGAGTATAAAGATAGGCTTTAGTAAGGATTTACTATTGATTAACTAAGAAATTAATTAAGATTAACATTGGATCGAATAATGATTAACTCATTATTAAATAAATGTCTATTATTATATAACTAATAATTAACTATCAATTAACTACTTAATAAATATTTAAAAATATTAATTAATAGGTAAATAACTATTGATTAACTTTTCATTTACATATGATTAACTATTGGTGCATGACAAAGAGGCCTTACTGCACCACAAATTAAACACACTTGGTGGATCCAATTTAGATGATTCGAAATATTTTTAATTCATATCATTAGACTCCTTTAGGAATATTAAAATTTATATTATAAAAAATTAGTTAAATCATTTATCATATAAGAAAAAATTAAAAAAAATTAGTAAAGTAAAGATTTTGTGGCTGTCCAATCAATGAAATCTCAGTTTGGATACTAAAAGTGGATGAAGTCAATATAATAGTTGTACTTAGGGGTAATAACCCTGAATATGGAGGATTGGGTATTAAATAAATCACCATTAGGTGCACAAAGCATAGTCCTAACTACACCTCTAGTTTAGCACTCTTGTGTGATCTAATTTATATGATTTTCATTATCTTAATTAATATCTTTAGATACTTTTAGGTTTATTAAAATTTGGCTACGAAACATTAATGAAATCATTAATGATATGTGAAAACCTTATAAAATTTTAGTAAATAATATATTGTGTAGTTATTAGAGAAATGAAATCCTTATCTGGATACTACAAGTGGACGTAGGCTATGTAATTGTTGTACCTTGGGGTAATAACCATATAAATGGTGGATTGGGTATTAACTCAATTATAACCAAGTTCATGAAAAAGTTGCCTAATTGAAACCTCTTTGTTCACACAAGGGGTTTCTGATTTGGATGATTCAAAATTTCATTATAAAGTAATGAACTTATAATTATATGCTTGTTCCATGTGATAAATTTACACAATTAATTCTTAGTTAAGTCTGCAAGACTATTTCTAATTCCAAATATAATTTATACTATAAGAATCATGATCAAATACTATTTTAATGTAGATAATAATGTTTTTTTGTGCATAATATTATATGTAAGTTATTCAAACCGATCAAGGAGATTCATATAGTACACAACTAACAACAATAGTTAGAATAAATAGTTTTGTTACCCTTAGAAAACATTAGGAAACAAATATTTTTCTGTTAAATCTGACACCAAATTAGGAGATCTAGTCTATAAGATACAGATATTTTCTATTATTATATAGGTTATGGCATCTATCTTATACATTTTTTGATGATTAGTATTGGTTGTAATCATAAACATTTTTATACCAATGGTCGATATTACTTCAATAAATGTATATGTTGAGGTTTATATTGTCCATAATCATCATGTTATTTTATGTTGACATATAAATTAAAAAGTAATTGAAGAATTTCCATCTCTATAATATGTGATTCTACCCTATCATCTAGAATAACACAACTAAACTATTCACTCAGATATTCTAAAAGATCATTTTAATTATGAGGATGTGTCAAACTATGGAATTGAGAGATATTACAAGGATGAGGAGGAGGAAGCTGCCAAATTTTTGGTGGAAGATTATAGAAATGAATTATTTTTACATAATCCTTGATGCACATTAAATCATCCACCACCCTTTTCATATTGGTTAGAAGACATGACATGTTTTCTAGAATTCAAATGGAATATTATAAAAAACTCTAAATGAGTTTCCTAGAGTTTTGGGAGACATATTTTGTTAATTAGAAAAAAAATTACATGTTTGAGGGTATTTTAGAATAAACTATTTCAAAAAATATTATAAAAAGGTTTATTACTAAGATACTCTATGGATACTAAGTTTTAGGGTGAAACCAGAAATAATACATCATACTGTGTGAGAATTATTGAGTTGATTATAGATTTTTCTTGGGGGTGATTCCAAAAATTTCTCTTTGACGGTAGAGAATTTATAAGATTCATGTATCTCATACTTAAATGCTACCTAATCAGACTCAATATCAAACATCATTGTATACTAAAAATGTGTTATATATTATTGTCTATATGACCCAGAACTACTAATTTTTTCCTATAACCCTTTTACAAGAGATGATGCGACAAATTTTGGATACAAGATTACCTATAGAAAAGAATTTATGGTGATACATGAGGTAATTGTCAAGGTTTATAGTTTTTGGGATGACATGTATCGGGTTTTTCAAAAATTGATATCAATATTGAGGGTAAACCACAATTTTTCTTTTTCTTTTGTATGAACAAACATGTGTCTCAAGATAAATGACTTGATCCTTCTAAGGTAAAATTTCATCAGTCATTCTGGGAATTCATTCCATGTATTTTCACATTTTTTGTCAGTAGTTTATAATGTTTTAAGTATAATTTCTATATATAAAATACATTGATGTATTTCTGATTTTAATAATTGTAGATGATAACTGTAAACCTCTTCTTCTTATTACATTTTAAATTATTGATATGGAAAATAATGAATCATGGATATGGTTACTATCATGTATTAGAAACCATTTCACCAGTATTCCAGTTGTATGATTGATATTTTATCATTTGGAAATCAATGAGAAAACAAATACATCTATTACTACATAGAGATATCTTAGTACACATCATTGATACTTCATTAGACAGATTTACATAAATATTTTAAAGTCATTTCATGTTGAATATATGAAGAGGGATATTATAATTTATGGTATAAAATCTTTTTATTATTTATTATAATGTCAAAAAAATGATAAAATAAATTGATATGAACTATAATCACTTTTTTATAGCATATTATCCAAATCAGAAATGGTTGGAGTAGTGAATGGAAGTAATAAGTGGGGCTAATTAGGGAGTGTATGATGACATGATGCGGATTAAAAAAGAGATATAGACATTGGTATACTATGGGTAAAATAGGTACATAAACATAAACATAGACATTCTAGAGTGCATGAATGGGATATTTAAGGGCTTTTCAGGTCATTGATAGTTGGACTAGATCATGAGACATTTTACCATCATGTAAATTACTTTTTTGAAAGAGGAAGGTTGAAAAATGAAAGGATCCATCAAGGGTAGGGGAAAAGACCACACTTTTAGTGAGATATTGATTAAAACATTGATGAATCCTCCTCTAATCCATTGTGATTGTTTTAATGAGAAGAGTATTGAATCAAATTGATAGAGTGTTAGGACCCCATCATGGGTAACATCAGTTGACTGCATGTGGTTTTTCTGGATGTGAGTCATTGTGAATGTAGAAAATTCTTTGTATTTTAGTTTCTATGCTCTCAAACCATTTTGGCATGTTCCTTAGTGAACATCACATGGGAGTCATATGTCAATCTAGTCTACTAGAATGACACCAGTGCTAAATACTATAGTGCAGCATGGATTCTTAATGGAGAGTTTTCACATTTTATCATCCCCAAACTCCAACCCTCATTGATACTTAACATCAACTGGTTGTGACCATGAGGTAGACCATAGAACAATTTGATTCTAAATGATATGGATTGTATCAATAACAAGGTCATCATTTGAGATGAAAAATATGTCATATGAAACATCATAATATGAAATGATTCCCTAAAATTGAATAAATGAGTTTTCATTATTATTCATGATGATGTATTATATATAGATAATTTAATTTCCAAATTCTTTTAAAATTATATTATGGTCCGACAATAGGTCAGTCGGCCTTTTGGGTGTATTCGTAAAAGGTACAATGATTCAATATCAACCTTCTAATTAATGTAATGATATCAGTTTCATGTAAATTTTTTAAAAGGAATCATGAAGAAGATCAGTGAAAAAAAGACAAAACTGAGTTCCCAACAATAATTCAGATATAATTATGTACAATACAATATATTACTAAAAAGACCAATCCATGTTATCAACTATATAAATATCAAAGGGTGTTAATATAACTATTGACTCCTATATTCTACAAATCATAACATTCTACAAACCATAATGTTATATTTAAATTTTATACTTATATAATAATTATTTACTTTATATAAATAGAGATGGAGGATACCGCTCTATTCACTGAGTGGCTTAGGCATGTTTCACGTATGTTTCTAGTGGGTCGTTAGGTTCTATGGGTTAGAGTGTGAAGGATACACTATTATAATCACATTCATCCTCCAACTATTATTATACCCTACATGTGACATAATGCATTCTATGGCATCACTACATCATGTTATACATGAATTGATCATCACATCCTTATTACCCTCACTGAGAAATGGATACCTCAGACTCACACATTCCACTTTCATGAGGGAGAGATGACCATCATTCTAAAGGATGTGACAATTATTCTTAGTCTTCCTATCACAGGTTCTGAATTTATAAGACCCACCAATTAAGAAAAACCTAAGATTTTATAGTGGTTTATTTGAATCTATAATATGGGGAGTGATACTACTATAGATGGTGGTTCTTTATCTATGATCTGGTTTGACATTAACTTCACACATTTACCCACTTACACATAAGAGTACAGTGTCATGTGTCATGCATGTGAATATATCTTCTGGCTCATTAAAGGAACATTGTGCATTGATCAATCTAGTATTCATGTCCCCATGAATTATTTACGGTTATTGGAGGTCTTTTATTGGGATACGATATATATTTAGAAATTTCTATGATTAGCATAAGTGTACAAGTCTATATTCATGACATTCTATTCATACCAAAAATAATCTAAGGGGTTTTTCATTATTATTCTGATGTGGGAATGAGAGCACATCCCTATCCTCACCCTTATTTTTATTAGTTTAGATATTTATATAGATGTTTTGTGTGATCTTCCAAATGGATGCAGGTATAATCAATCATCTTAACAATTTTATGATTCTAATATGAGTTATTATACTTAATTTATTATTATTTATCACTTTTTATATTATCTGTTGTAGGTGGATTTAGGTACACCAATTTTTTAGGACCCTAGGAAAGAACTTGGGCCCATACCCTCTCTTGTTGGATAGTCTTCTACCCACCAATGTAAGTATATACATTCTTATAAAGAATAATCAATTTCATAATATTATATATATTTTTAAATTAGTGACAATATAATTTAACTAATAGCACATGTCATTTAGGATTCCATGGCTACCATATTGGGATATATTATGACATATTCCCATATACTTCCAGATGATATTAAAAATTCCATATTCACAATGACACTCATATACTTTCATAATATGGATTGGGAATAGCCTGATAGAGTCATACAGATTTTTGTATTTTTTTCATCATATTCTATTTTGACCCATGAAGCCATTAGTTCCTCATTCACTGAAACTGATGGGGAATCATGACACCGATTAATGCTAAGATCATTCAAATTATATTGAACTTCAAATTACACATGTGTCATTTCTTAGTGAGGTAATTCATACAATATTATTCCATCTATCACAATTACTTAAGTATGAGTCATGATATAGACCGAATTCTATTCTATATCTTAAAACATATGGTAGATGGATTCAAGATTTTTTAAGCCAATAACTTTACATTAATTTTTTATTTTGGATTTTTTTAATTCAATTTGAATTTAGATATATTTTACTCAACTTAAACATATTATCCACATGTCGGATCCATAGAATGGTGAGGAATTTAGATGTGTAGCATATTGTACAGTAGTGCGAGAGATAACGCCAAAATATTGTGTTATATAGAATAATATCTTTGATTTTCCACCTCAGAGAGATTAAATTCCGATATAATGAGAGGATGTTCCTACTTAGGAACCTCCTCCAGCAACTACTGATGTTCTAGAGTTGCAGTAGTGATAATGTAGACCATGTCGTGTTTCATGTAGGGCCACACCTATTCCAAAGGAAGAGGCCATTACGTTAGTAGTTGAACCTCATCTGATTAGGGATGGGCAGCAGCATACATGGGATCCATTTATTTTGTCATCATATCCCTATTTTTCATGGGGTATATCTGATATAATTTCATATCATGAGTGATTTCCCATTCCTCCATCATTCATGAACTACCCTTGAAAGGCCTTATGGTTCCCCCATCAGATAACAGGTCCTTCTACTTATACAGTGGGAGAAGGATCAAGTTCACATCTCGGCATCTTGATGACACATACTATTGATGGTTTATAAATAGAGAATCAAACATTTGAGGTTCCTACACCTGATCCCAATCAACTAGCTCATCACAGTCCACCCTAGTATAGAGGTTGTGATCTCAATATGGGCATCCCATTCGCAAACTATATTGTGGGATGAAGAGTCATCATAGACATTGATTGTACTCATTTATTTCAATATTTTATATTAACTAAAACTATATGAGACAATAATTTTTTCTAACATCTATATTATTATCGATCAATTATGTTGATGAAAATATTTGTATTTTCAACTATTTTGTATATGTTTAACTTCTGTTTTAATCTTCATTTAGATTAAAGTTATAGTTTTAATTTTATAATATTTCAAATATGACTACCTAAAACATATGAAAATGTATTAAATTTTAAGTAGGTAACTTTGAAATATTAAAGAAATATAATATGTAAAAAGAATCTACTTAAAACATAAAATATAGATTAAAATTTGAAGAAAAACATGAAAATAACAATAATTTCATCAATATGATAAATGAAATTAATTTACATGACATAAACCTTATTAATTAAAAACATAATATTTACACATTAAAAAACTATGTACACAAAATATAGTATAATTAAAATATAAATTAATATTATAACATTGACTAAACATATAAAAAAATTGTTAATAAAATTTATGTCAAAATAATTATAAATACAAATGTAATTTTTGGAAACAATAATATTTTTTGTCATTAAAATTTATATTCATTGAGTGTTTTTATGGAATTTTTTTTAAGAAATTATTTTTATTTTTATTTAGTTTTTGTATATTTAGTAAATGTTACAAATTTCATTTAGATTTTATTTATACATTATATGTTATGCGCTTTCAAAGTAAGGTACATGAAATAATATTGTATTTCATATTGAAGACTTTGAAATCATATATATTATAAATATTAATTAAAATCTAATTGAATGTTTAAAAAAACACTAAACATAAAAATATTAATTGAAAATAAAAATAATTTCATAATTATAATAAAAAAACTTATATATATATGCCATTAACTTTATTTCTTAAAAAATAACATTTACACGTTAAATATTTGATGGGAATAATTTTTATTAAGTATTAAATTAAAAATTAAATTATTATGAAGTAATATTAATTATTATTTATAATTAAATTTTATTAATTAAATTATTAATAAATAATAATTATATTAATAAATAAATTAAATTATTAAAATATAAAATATGGACAATGATTTAAATAATATAATAATTAATATAACTAAAATTGAAGTTAATAATATAATTTTAAATTAAATTTTTTATATAAAAAATAAAATTATATGGAATAATGTTATTACTAGAAAATTTTCAGGCAGTTTATAATAATTATAATAATACTAACAGTAATATGTGTGTGTGTGTGTGCCTGTGTTTATTAAAACAAAATTTTAAATATACAAGAAAATTTATAAGTAATTTAATAAATAATATTTTTGTGTGTTTGGGAAAATGTGTTAAGGCCCAAGATTCCTTTACCCAATTTTTCTGGATAAGGTATTAAGGTCTCAACCTAGGAAAAAAGGGCCAAATGTTTGAAGAGCCTTAATTCCTTTGAGACTGATTTTTTAACAAAAATTTTAAATTTGGTTATTTCAAAAAAACTCAAAAACCTATAAAAACATTGATATATCTGATTAAATAACCAAAAAAAGCCTCAAGGGTACACACTCAGATAGTCTTTAATGTAAAAAATTATAGTTATCAAGTGTATGTGATATGTATTTCACCTTTCATGTGTTTGTTCCATATCTTTACCTAGATGTTGGAATCAAAGAGACATAGTCCATTTTTGAGCATTTTTTATGTAAAATGTGAAAATGGGATCCCCTTCCTTCTCATAGAATATTAACAATATTTTTATGTAGTTTGAGTATTTTATAATTTTAGGGATGATTCCTTGGTTTGGGAGAGACTTTAAACAAGGACTTGAGGTTCATTACTCCCTTAGAAGCATATTAATGATAGGGTACGGGTCCCCTTTTGATATTATGGGGTTAGTAATCCCTTATAGACCTAGTTCATGTGTTCTCCATTTTGAGTAAGTGGATGGTAAGTTTCCTCTAAGGCTCCCCAATAGGATTAAGGTTATTGGATATGTATCATACACTTATAACTATATAGACCTTAAAAGTGTATGAAACAACCTTCATCAACATTAAAAAATAGTAATGTTGTAACCACCATTAAAATTCAGAAACATTTATCCACACTAAAAAAAGAAATGATGAAATAATATTTCACCTGTACTAAAAAAACCACGTATCGAGGGTGTCATTTATTGAATCTAGTTTATCACATATAAAGGGGTTCCTTTATCAATGTTAATTTAGCACTGATAAAAGGGGACCTTTATCATCATATTAAATAATATCGACGTAGGGAACAATTTATTAGTATTCTTTTAGCACTACTATAGTGACCTTTTATCAGTGTTATTCCTAACACAGATAAAAGAAAAGGTCAAGTAGTGTACTACATAAATTACATCGTTCTGCATCAGAAAAATAGAAAATTTATTTTAAATTTAATATATATCACAATAAAACTGAAAAAAACAATTAAAATGATTAAAAAAATTCAAACATTTGTATGAACAATTACATTGTTACATACAATTTATCACACACATTAAGAAATAAAAATAAAATAATGTACTATTGTCTTTGGACCCCAAACATGTCTTTAAAGAGATTGATCATGCTACCAATTTCCAAAAAAACATCTCATCTGAAGAAAAATAGTTTTCCTATAAAAAATATTTATTTTGTTATTAATACTATAAATAAATATATTTATCATAAATAAGAAAAACTGCATTAATAAATTTTCACTTTTAAACTGAAAAGATATACTTCGACTGATAATGGGCATAGTGTGTTTCAGATTAATGTTTGGTTTAATCTCACACATCAAAAATGATTTATAGATCATTTTGGTGAGATATAAATATAATCCAATTAAATTTTCTCAATTTTATGTATGTTCCATGTGTTTTAAAGTAAAAATGAAATTTTAAATAAAAACATACACTTTCAGTCATATCAGCCATAGTATTTGTCAGATTGATAAGTGACTGATTTAAACACATTAAAAATGATTTAGGGATTATTTTACTAAAATATAAAGACAATATATGAGTATTTTCTATTTTTTAAATTCTCATTACATATTTTTTACTAAAATCCCATTTTTTAATGGAAAACATTCTCTTTAAGTCATATCGGTAACATTAAATATCAAATTGATATGTGGATAATTCATACACATCAAAAATGAATAATGGGTTATTTTTCTAAACTATCAAGACAATCAAAGTGTGTTTTGATATTTTATAGTGAGTGACACATGATTCTATCTAAAATGGAATTTTTAAACTTGAAACAGAAAATATGAGTTAATCTAGTCACATTGTGTGTCGTATTGATGTGTGATTTATTTAGAAACACCAAAAATGTCATATGGATCATTTTCATATAGTATCAAGACCATATTAATGTATTTTATTGGTTTTCAATGAGTTAAATGTGTTTTGAACTCAAAATTAATTTTTAAAATAAACACATGTATTTTGAGTCATATCATTCACACTATTTATGAGATTGAGGTAAAGCTCATTCTTACATGTCACGTATGAAATACAGATCATTTCCTAAATTATTAAAATAATGTGAATGTTTTTTTCTATTTTTTGAATATGTAATAAGACATTCTAATGAAAATATCAATTTTAAAATAAAATGCACACTTTGAGTCCACTAGCCCCACCGTGAACCAGATTTATATGTGATTAATTCTCGAAAAAAAAATTATTTATAAATCATTGTACTAAATTATCAAGAATATATGAGTACATTATCATGGTTTTAATTATGTGATGCTTGTTTTGAACTAAAATTTCCATTTTAAATAAAAACATACACTTTGAGTCCTACTGAACAAACTGTTTGTTTGATTGAAGTTTGAATGATTCTTACGCATCCCAAATGAATTAATAACTATTTTCCTAAAGTATAAATACAATCCAAGTGTTTTTATGGTTTTGAGTAAGTGAAACAAGTTATTAACTAAAATATAATTTTAAACTGAAAACACGCTCTTTGATTTATTTAAAAACATAAAAAACTAAATAATGGACATAAAAAATAAAATAACGAATAAATATCTATATAAAGAGAATAAATAGTACCTAATTGCATCATCCATGTTGAAGAATTTTTCAATAATTTAATTTTCTCCAAAAATTATTTACAATTTATATAGCACAATAAGGTGGAAGAAATATCAATTCTTGATGATGTTTTTTCTTTATGATCTCAATGAAAATTAACTAAATAAGTATTAGATATTATTCATAAATTAATTAACAAAAAAAATTAGATAAAAGGATAAGACAATTTACTAAAAAATAAGTAGAATGTTTTCTATTCATGTTGTCTATATACATTTGAACACCATGTATTCTAACTATTCATTTCTCAACAAATATATTTACAATTTTGAATATATATACTATATAAATTCATGGTAGTACTAAAAAATATAAATAAACACATGATTAAAAAATATTTTCAATTAAATTGTAATTATCATCAAAAATACATCTTTTGGGATGCTATATTGTTGATGAAATACAATATCTCTCATAAGTTGTCAAATTTAAAAACTACAATCTTTATAATTAGTGTATTTCACAAATAAAAAAATTGGGAGAAATATGTTATTTAATATGTTTTGATAGTCAAATCATATTATATATAACCTAATATTTATCTGGTTATAGAATTAAATAGGATTATTTTTCACATGGACCACCCTCATACCATGATTTAGATGATATTTAAACACCACCCAATCAAAGAAATATCATTAAAGAATAATATAAAATGTATACCTTGAATTTTACTTGAAAGATATTGAATGTAGTGTGTTGAAAATTGATAAATTTCATTATGTGATGCTGATATTTTGGGAATCAATGCATTGCATCCAAAAAATAAATCTTTGGACTATCCAAATTGACTAAATTGAGTAACCAATGCTCCCTAAAAATAAAAATGAATATGTAATGAAGGAAAACAAATTATTTCATATGGTTAAATTGTAGTGTTTTACCCCCTATGTCATTGGTATTAATAAGGGATTTTCATCTGTAAGTATCTTTGCAAAAATTTCCTCTAGTTTTACACTATTTTTTAATATTCAACTTCTTATAGTCACATTTTTTTATGTTTAAGTGAAGTGAGGACTAATGAGTCATAATTTTTTTTCATAGTGTTTTCTTAAAACTATTACTAATATATATACCTAGAAAAATATGAATAATTAAATGGTAATTAACATAGTAGATCATCTATTGGGAAATAGATTATAAAAACTCACCACCTATATACATTTATAATTGAGAATATATATATCCCTATTTGAGTATTTCATTTACATTTTCAAGACTAATAAATCATTTAATTTCCTCTATATACATTTGTTCTTAAAAATCAATGATTGTTGAATACTAATAATTGCACATTGTATAAGCCTAAATTTGTAATATTATTGAATTAGGATGTTGAAATTTTATTGTAAAGGTACACTATGATGGTATTTTCAATCGATTGTTTGATCATTATTATTTTTTCATTTAACCATTAATTTTATCATTAAATAATAGCATTACTCATTTAAAGAATTTTATTATTAATTTTCAATGGTTTTTTTAAAAATTAAATAAATAGGAAAGGTCATTCCACCTTTTTGACTGGTATTTTTAACAATATCAGATGACTATGATACAAAAGTTACAATTCCATGTTCAGTCATTATAACATCTAGATCATCAAGGGAAATGTGTAGTGTTGTTCTCGGCTAGTGATATAACTGAATACCCACTCTAACATGGACTTTAATATGTTTACTTTGAGTAAAATATCTCCTTGAATATTGTACATTATTGTGACGTCCTAACCTAGGTTCCACAAACTGGTGCCCAGAGTCAGTTCGTTATGTAATCACTGGCACACATCTATATACACCTAAGGCTACTGAAAACCAAAAATGGTCAGATATATAACATTGGAATACTATACCCGATTTATTATAGAATCACATCATAGAAAATCAATAAAAAAATATACAAATGATAATAACAAATGACCAAGATAACACCATAACCAATATAATACCAAGCACCACATGATGAATCTATAACCATATAATTATAACTAAAACCAAATTAGTAAATATATCATTCCATATTAGTGTTAATTTTTTATTGAGAACCCAAAATAAAGACACACTAACAACTCCCATGAGGGTCCTATAATCATGTTTAATTCCCTCATCTATGCTCTATATTGAATCCAAACATGGTCATCTAAGATAGGGCCATTTAAATTATCCTATCCTGCAAACATGAAACTTATTTGGGTACCATTCAGGTATCCCAAGTCGGGTGCGAGTACAACTCACTAGGCCATCACCAATGGAATCTAAACATATATCAAGTCTAGAACAGTTTTTGTAGTTTTAAAAAGAATAAATAAAAAATTAAAAATTAAACAGGAATCACATTTAATATTTTTTAATTGTACATATAGACCCTTTGGTTTATAGTGACACCCGAACCAAACATGCCTACTTCGGCCTATTCTAGAGTCTGAACCATACATCCTCAAAATATCACATTTTGCTCTTTCATGGGATTTCTTTATTAATTTAATTGCAGTTAAATTTATAGTACCTTGGATCATCAATTTAAGTACCAATATCTCAGACACATGGAACATTAGTCCAATTCCAATATCTTAGGGGCCAAGAAAATCAATCTGGAACTGCTTGGGTTTTGGACCATCACTCCCTATCCTACACATCAGGGGTATTTGGAACATCTATCCTTGCTCCATATTTTATTTTTCACTTCCCTGCATCGGGGGCCTAGGGAAACAGTCTTTATCCCACAACTCGTAGGTATTTGGAACATCATTCCTTATACCATAATTTATTGTTGGCATCCATGCATCATGGTTTTGGAGAATCATTCTGAAACACCATGGGTATTTGGAGCATCAGTCCCTAACCCACACCTTATTTATAAATGAATCAAAAATATCACATATTTAACATTCATATGAAGGTTCAACATCATTAAAATTCAATTAAATAATTATCATCATTTTTTTCATTTCAGTTATCAATCACAACCATGGTTCATTACTTTAACCACATGGAATAACATGAAAAATTCACCATTATTCCAATCACCAACATTTAGTAACATAATTATTTAACCCTTAAATGTTAATCTAACAAGCCCTTTAATTACTATTATCAATTTTAGAAATGATTTCATTCAATTTATATAATAAATTATTCCTATTTTTTCATTCCAAAAATCATCAATTTAGATATATTGGCACACCCCATGGGTTTCCATCAATTCTAGTGTCACAATCTCCAAAGGTCCAATGGGGTCCGTGAAGGGAATTCCATCTTCATAGAATAAAATTCACCTTTAAATTTAAAATTAAATTGTATACAATGAGAATGTAATGGTATTATTATATGGCCATGATCATAATCAAGACTATAGTAATTATAAATTAAACCACCTACCTCAATATCTTTGACGAACACTCGCAAAATTTTAACCCTTAATTAGATGTAGAATAGTAAAATTCAAAATAGTGGAGAGGATCTGGGATCAAAATGTTGGAGAAAGATCCAAAAAAAATAAGATCCATTACAACCTATACCAAAACCATCATAAAAAAATATCCCTCTCTAATGTGGAAGAAAGATAAGAGAGAGATGAATCTATGTGAGGAAGAATATATCATACTGGAGAGTCAACATTCTCCCACCGGATCTTCGATTCAGTAATGAAGGGGTTCGTGGAGACTTGGAACCATTTTTGGAGCCTCCAAAATAATTTTAAATCATGTTAGGATGAAATATGGTTAATAGGGATATAAACCAGGGGTTCTAAAAATTTTAAATAAATTTGTGGGGGCTAAAAATCTTGCACGCACGGTTTCTTGGGTTGGGAACACAGTTTTCCAAACCGTTCAACTTAAATGGAACCCATACTCATGGAGTGAAAGGCTACGCGTATGAGTGTGCATAATTTTATAAACCATATTACAACTATAAAATCCCACTCTATATGAGGGTGCACGGTTCAGTGAGGGAGATTGCACCTTTTGGCCAAACTGTGTTCCACCTACTGTGGATCTACAAAGGTGTTAACTATTTCCTAGGAAAACAGAATAGTTTTTCCTAACCGTGTTCCAATTTTGAATAGCCCCATGGGCCTAAATATTTATCCAAATTCAGTTGAAACAACCTGAAAACAAGACCCAACTAAGGTATAATCAAAATAAGGGTAAAAGAATACCTATAATGAGATTGATAATTCTCTAGAAAGGATGGTATCTTACAATCTACCAACCATATATAAGATCATACATGAGATATACTCCCAAGAATAATTTAAAATTTTGAGGTAAAATGGTCAGGCCACTAGGCCCCCATATCTACTTCACTCTCCCATGTTTCCTGCAGAACACATTCATGCATTCAATGTACTCAGAATATCTAGTGGTGCTTCCCCACAACCCTTTATCACTATGATCCTCAACATGAATTAAGTTCTCCTCAAAGGATGAATCACACTCAAGCTCAAAATCATCAACATTGATCATTTTATAATGGTTAGGGAGAATCTTCTGAAGCTATGACATGAGATAAAAATAAGGTATAGCATTGTACCTCTTGGGAGGAGCCATTATATAAGCCATAAATTTAATTCTCTCTATAATATCAAAATGAACAACAATCCAAGGTACCGAATTTCCCTACCTATGAATCCTGTGGTGACCCAATCTCGATGTCACCAGAATGAGTACATGATCACCCACTATAAATTGAATGGGTAGATAATGTCTATTATTATAGAAATTCTTCTTTCTCTGAGCTGTATAGAATTACTCTAATGCCTAATGCTTGAGACTCAGTCCCAAAAACTCTAACCCACCAACCTCCATCATGCATTGAGGTGATCTATATGGCCTACTATAACGAGTATCATATGGTTCCATCTAAATAACCACTTTATAAATATTGTTATAGGTGAACAAACATAGTTCTAATTTCTTTTACCAAGTTCCTCCAATATCCAGGACACATTCTCTCAACATGTATTCTATCTCTTGGATAGTGAACTCTAATTGTCCATCTGTCTGCATGTGGAAAGTCATACTCATAAGTATCTTGGTACCCAATGGCTTCTGTAAGCCTTTCAAGAATCATGATGTAAAATTCAATTCCTGATCTAAAACTATACTCTATGTATCACCATGTAAACAAACTATCTCCCAAAAATACATATCTCTAAACCGATCAAATATGAAATACTCCCTTATTGGAAAAAATGGGTTACCTTTTACAACTAGTACATAATTACCCAAATAAAATTACTCTTATAAGGGATCCTTGGAAGAAACAATAAAATACCCATGGTAATGTTGTCACACTCCCATTCTAGATTAGAAAATGGATGTAGTAAACTACCAAGTTATTGTTTCTATACCTCTACCTCCCGACAGGGGTAACATCATGTCATGAAACTTGCAATTTACCTTATCCTACTCGACCACCAATACTGATGGAATAGGTTATGGTACATTTTGGATAAACCAATATTCACCAAAAACATCAAGGCATGAAACTCACACATCATCTCCCCACACTAATACAAAGGAACAACGATATGTTCTCATACATAGATAATCATATCCTCCTGTACAGTCCAATTAGAAGGTTACTTCACACCATCAAGGAGAAAAACTCCAGATCCTCATACTACCTCTCCAAGATATGACTTATAATTTTGGAATCTAGTTATATGGTTATGAGGATCATCTTCTCCTAGACCTCTTAATCCTCAATATGCATCTCATCTTGCAAGGTTATCATCTTCCACTCAGAACAAGTCTTCTAGGCTACCTAAGTCAGTGTATTCTGGCTCAAAGCATCAGCAACATTTTTTCCCTTTCATGGTGTATATTCAAGATAAAAATAAAATGAATTCATATACTCAACCCACATCCACTTCTAGGGATTCAAATCTTGTTACAAAATGATATACTATAAGCATTTGTGGTAGGTATACATAGTAAAAGTTTCACCCAATAGGTAATGTCGCAAACACTTTAAGGCATAATCCACCATGGACAATTAGATATTGTGTGTTTTTAGGTCCATTCATGTGGAATCAATGTTAATGAACCATATTCCATTAATTAATCTACCTGCATCAACACTACTCCAATTACTACTCTTGATGCATCACAAAAGTTGTTATACTACTCACCCATCTTGGGTAAGATAAAAATAGGTGTGGTAGTAAGATGCTTCTTTAACTCCTATAAATAATTCTCACATGATCTAAACCATTAAATCATAATCCCCTTCATGGTTATACCTAAAATTGGGGATGAAAAAATTGAATATTCCTAGTTAAATCTCCAATAATAACCCACCAACCTAAAAATCATTGGATATGAAAAAATATCCTTAGGCTACTCCCCTAAATCCATGGACTAAGCATTATCTGTGTACACTGACACTCCTTCCTCGGAGATGATGTGACCTAGTAAATGTACCCTTTTATCCAGAATTAACACTTACATTTCTTATTGTATAGCATATTTTCTCTCAATGTACTCAGGAAGATGTCAAGATGTCAGGCATGATCACCACAAGTCTTTGATTCCACCAAGATTTTATCCATGAAAACAACCAAAAAATATTGAGGTAGGGGTGAAATATTTTGTTCATCAAGGCTATAAACATAGGTGGATCATTAATCAGCTAGAATGGGATCCTGAAAAACTTGTATAAGACATAAATATTTCTGAATGTAGTTCGTGGTATATCAGAAGTTATAACTCTCAACTAATGATACCCCTACCTCAGTTAAATATTGGAGGAAATGTAATCTTTTATAAGAAAGAGGATATTGGTTCCTCAAATTTGTTTAGTTAAATTTTTTTTATTCAATACATAAATTCAATCTCACATCACCCTTATGAGAAAAAACAAAGGAACCCCAAGGAAAAACACTCAGATGAATAAATTCATTATTCCTCAACACTACCAGTTGAGTCTTATGTTCATGAAGTTCTATTGGGGAAATTCTATAATATGGAATTGAAACTAACTTAGCTCCAAGTATGAGATCAATTGGAAATCAACATCTATCTCACGAGGTATCATTCTGAATTCCTCAAGAAACACGTCCTAAAACCATTTCATTATGGGTGGAAATACACTTTTATTTTCGACCTCGTCATCTAGGAAAAGACTTTCTACATGGGTGGTGATCTACCTCAACTGTCGATGCACTGGAACTACACATCCTACCTAGATATATTATTCTATATGATGAAAAAAATAGTTACCATTAGGATATATAATGGTTGTTATCCTATGGTAATAATCGATTTTGTCTATGTATGATACCATCCAATACATAACCCAAATCTGGTCAAAATTTGACATTTCAGGTATGTCAATATCCCAAATGAAATTATACTCACCATCCTTGAGAGAACACCCCTTATATAAATAGATGTTCCTCGACCACACTCACAAAGTTTTGTTGATCATCATAACCCCACATACAAACCCCATTTTCAGACTCAAACTGTTCAGAAGTTGAGATGATATAAATGAATGTGAGGTTCATTTGTCATATAATGTGCTAGAAATAATAAAATTGATAAGAATAGTACCTTTGATTATTGATGGTCTAGCCTTGATATCCAAAATTTTTAGCTGAAGTACATGAAACTATCCTTCCCATATTCTCTATGTTACAATCTTAGTCCCCTATGCTGCACAAATCAATTAATACGAGAACTCTTTTACTGAAGTACCATATCCAACACCTCAACTAGAATGACCAAAATTAATCCAACAACTAGACATTTATGGTGTATAATACCCCTTTCCCATACTCTAGTATAGTCTAGCTCATCCGTCACCAACTTTATGTCATTTTTTACTATAGAACCGTTATTTATTCCACATGTTTCCAAAATCATGGAACTCTACCAATAGTTGGTGAAACTATCTTTGAAGTTGACCTAACCTACCACACTGATGGAAAATCACATGAGTATTTTCCAAAGTGACTGACCCTTCCCTTAGCCACTCTAATTTCTATTAATCTGGTCAACATTATCATAATGACATATCCTTCCGTTCAAAGTTGTACCTCCTGTTCATCCACCAGAAATGACCTACATTCCACTAAAATCCCCATTCTGGTTCCCTTTAGAAATGAGAGCTTCATTCACCACCTCAACAAACTTATTTAAACAAAATATGTTAACTTAGGACTTAAAATTACATTTGATTCCATCCTGGAAGTATATATCCATATATTTATCATCTCCTAGAAATGTTGTAAAAAAGTGATGCAAATTAGGGAAGTGGCCAAAATTGATCATCATGGACATACTCCCCTAGGTCAACTGTATATACTCAGTTACCCTACCCTACCTACAAATTTATGGGTAAAAGTGTTCCAAGAACTTCTCATCAAATTCATTCAATACAATGTTCCCCAACTACACATCCTGAGCTTAAATATCCCACAAGCACATCACCTGAACACATAACACATAATCATCCATGTTGACTCTATTCTCCATCGGAGTCTCTAAATGGTCAAGGATTGTCTGGATAGAATCAATCCTTAACTTAGCTACCTCAGGTCCACCCTCTCTGGTGAAGGTTAGAGGGTGTTGTAACAGTAACTACCATGTCAGTTCATAAATATTCCATATATCCCTCACTCGGTCACATTCCATAAACTACATAAATCATGATAATATATCATGGAACTACTCACCCTCCCCTTCAATCGGAACTATTGGGACCTTTGGTTCTGCTAAAAGAGAATCATTTCCAGCCCTGTCCTCATGTCTTCCTATCAACAAACATCATTGTGGATACATGTATCTACAATTCCAAATACATGTCTTAGGACACATAACACATCATTTAAATTTTTTAACAAGGGATGTTTACATAAGGCTATGACAAGTCGTCCCCCCATACTCAACCACATAGTCAAAACCAACGAACTATCACTACCATCAACCATCTCTCACTTGGTTCGTGGATAACGTTGGGGGAAACATTTTCATATTTCCAGTTTCCCATTACTTACCCATTTTATCCATTTCAAATTAACACATTTATCATCACTTTAACCATTTAATTTCATCATTAGGAACCATTTATTTTAAATTACACCAGTAAATAAAATAATTTTCATTTTAAAAACTCACCCTAAGCAAACGTTTTTGTGCTTACCTAAAATGATGGATGTCACATAAAATCATGAGTGCCTAGAATGATTCATGTATACTCAACACACATTCCATACCATGTTATGATTAAAATCTCAAAAAAAAACAAAAACATCGCAGAAAAAGTGTGGCACAGAAGGAAAAAAATCAAACTATAAGAAAAAACATCATGAACAATATTCCCACCCAACGTACATGGGTTTCCCCCCACACATGGGTTATTTACTAGAATGAAAGAGATCATGACCATGTATTAAATTATCCTAATATCATGTCTACCTTTAAAACAAACTAAAAATAAAATAAACCTATACTACTTCCAATTGTGACATCCTGACATGGATACTATATACGGGTGCTCCGAGCTAGTTTTTTATGTGACCTCAGGTGCACCTATCCATATTCCAAAGGATTCCAAATAGAATCTAGGGTATAATAAGTTAAAAGAGGAGACTATACACTTTTTATTAATGATAAACTACAACATAAATCAATAAAAAAAGACAAATCATAATAAAAAATAACCAAAACAATACCATAACTAATATAAGAGAAATCATAATATGATAAATCAAAATAAGAGAATATTTACTAAAAGCAAAGAAAAAATTATTTCATTTCATACAAGTTTCAAGCTTCTAAGTAAAAACAAAAATAAAGACACACTAGAAACTCCCATGAGGGTACCAACATCATGTATAGTTCCCTCATCCCTATTCCATCCAAAATCCCAACTCATCCTTCTAATATAGGGATTTTACCTTATCTTATCCTACAAATATGTAATATATTTGGGTACCAGTAAGGAAACCCAAGTAGGATGTGTGTACAACATATTAGGAAAAACCAATGGCATCTAATGAAATATTCAGTTTATAATAGTGTATACAATTTTATAAATAATAAATAACTAATGAAAAGGTAAATGGGACTCACGTTTAATATTCTTTTATTAACCACATAGGACCCCAGATCACAGTGACTCCCATACCAACCATACATTCTTTTTCCCATGATGGAGTCTAAACCGTACATTATATGAATATCACAATTCATTATTTCATGGGATTTCATTATTAATTTAATTCCAATTTCATTTCTAGTAACTCAGATAGTTATTCCATGTACCAATATCTGGGTTATTTAGAACATTATTCCAATTATAATAACTTGGGGGATTAAAGCATCATTTTGGAACCCCGTGGGTATTTAGATCATCATTGTTTACCCCAAACCTCATGGGTATATTGAGCATCATTCCAAGTCAAATAATGTTTTGTTAAAATACATTCATTGAGGGCCTAGAGCGTCTGTCAATCACTCCATGGTTATTTAGAGCATTGGTCCATGAACAACAATTCATTAACCAATCAATCAAAAATATCACATATTTCACATCAATATCAAGGATCAACACCATTAACCTTCTATTCAATAATTCTCATCATGGTGCACCATTTGATTTATTAATCACAGCCATGGTACTTTAGTTTGATACCATAGAATAACATGACAAACCAACAGTTAAACCAATTACCATCATTTAATTGAAAAATTAATTAACCCTTCGATGTTAAGAAATCAAACCCTTTAGTTCCCAATATCAACAAGAAAAAGGATTTAATTCAATTCCAATAACCCATTTTTCTTCATTTCACATTCCATAAATCATCATTTTAAAGATTTCATCACACCCTATGGGTTTTAATTAAGTCTAGTCTTATAATATCCAATGATCTAACATGATCAAATAATGACATTCATAATTTCATAGAATTAAATTCATCTTTTTAATTAAAAATTAAATTGCACATTATAGAATTGAAACAAAAAAATTAAACACACATGATCGTAAACTAGACTATGTGACGTACCAATTAGACCACCTAACTCATGATTTTTGACAAATTTTATCCAACTATAACCCTCAATTAAATGTAGAATGGTCAATTTCACAACGGTGGAGGAGATCAAGGATCAAAACCTCAAACCAAGATCAAAAAAACATGATCCATCAAAACCAAGATCTTAACCATCTAAATAAAAGGAAAAACAATATCTCACCAAATGGGAAAAATTTTGATAGAAATAGGAATATAAATTTTAAATAAAATCTCTTAGTAGAGATCCAATCTTCTTCCACTAGATCTTTGATTCTCAAATGATAGGGTTCTAGGAGCCTTGGTACCCTCTTTGGAGCCCCTAAAATCATTGTAAATCGTTCTTATCCAAAATAGAGTGATTAATGATATAAACTAAGGGTTTTTGGAAATTTTAAATAAATTTTTGGAGGTTTAAAATTGTGTGCGGATGATTTCCTTGGAAGGGCATATGGTTTGTCAAACCGTGCACCTTAACCGTGTGTCCCAACCCATGGGGTGTAAGATTACTATTAGGTGGGAACATTGCTTTCTAAAACATTTTCAAACCATTAAAACCCCCTATATATGAGGCTTAATGGTTTGGGAGGTAGGAACACAATTTTTTCAAATCGTACGCCCCTCCTATGGATCCAAAATAGGGCACACCATTTCAGGGAGAAAACTGAATAGTTTTTCCTAATCGTGAATCAACCATTCATAGCCCCATTAGATTCCACATTTCTCCAAATTCACCATAAACAGAAATAAATTCCCAAACAATGTATGATCAAAAAAGGTTAAATTAACACCTTAAAATGATCACACGACATCACCAGAATGGTTGAGATCTTACAATTGTAAACCATAAAAAAGTGACTGGTGAGATCAACATAATTCACACTTAATAGAAATAGTTATGACCAAATCAATTACCACTAGTAAGGTATATCTTTTAGGGGAATTTCTTTCTTCAATTATATGGGGAGGATCATCTTGTCGTGGTTGTTTTGTGTTTTTCGTTTCTTTGATTACTTCCCTTATTATTCTCTAACAAATGAAAGTTCTAATTATATTTTTCTTATGGAGAAGTAATTCATGTTATCATATCAACCATTTTCTTATCGTTATGCCATTTTGATATTATTTTCTCAAAATATATTCAAGAAGACACTACAAAACCCACACCTCATATGCAACCATATTTCTAATACCCCTTCAATGCCATTGAAATTAGTTGTCTGTCAGCTATAGATAATGATGAATCCAATGTATAAACTAGATAAAAAGTATAGTAAAATAAGTAGTAATTGTTTAGTAAAATATATTTAAAGGGGAAAATTTTATTTTTTCATTAATACATATTTTTTCCCAAAATTTTTATAAATTTAATCTACAAGTTTTTTGTCTTTATTTATAGAATCCTCCATCTACAAAACATGATGTGGGATGGAAGTTTATTTGTATTTTGATTCATTAATATACTTAAAAATTATGGAAAGTAATTGTGTTTTCATTTCATTCCATATAAATGTATTAATATTGATTTAAAAAACATACCATTTTTTCCGGTGAAGCATACCCAATCATTTTTTTACGATAGGGTTAAGTTGGTTTTGATGCGTGATGCATGTTTTCTACACTCGGTTATTGATTAATAAATTATCAATTATTAATCAAACTAATTAATGCACATATTCCCATGTAAATTATTAATGATCACATTGTAGCTAATAAAATAACTCCTCACGATGGCTAGTAAACACATTTCATGTTTCTTAGATTATAATATGGGCATATATATGTGGTCGGTGTTAGTTTACATTACCTTTAGCATTCCAAAGTTGACGCTTCATACGGATTGTATGAAATCCTCTATGAGACTTTCCAATGACCATTAATATAAATATCATTTGAAAATTATCTTGTAAAAATGAATTATATGAGGGATAATGAAGGGTAAATCAATGTTTCATTATTTTAATTTTTTAGTAAAATAAAGAATGTATATGAAAATTTTACGTGATTCACATCCCAAATTTATGCCTTAATCATGGGAACAACAATTTTCTGCATATTTACATCAATCATTGCATGCATTCAAGTAGTGACCCCAAATATATCTAATATAAATATACTTGTTCATGTTAACAGGCTAGTCACATGCATTATATCTAAACTCGAATTTTGTTCCTCTTCTTCTCACTTTCATAATATTTTGTAACACTTCCTCACTAAAAAAACTCTTATTTTTTCTAGGACATTTATTTTTCACCTTCAACCATTTCCATAGTGTAAACATCATTTATATGTTGTTCCATAGGAATTGTATAAGTGACATGTGGTGAATCCTATCGTTCCTCTACATTGGGAGTATCTGAATGTTGAGAAATATATTTTTACATGGAATTAGGAACATCATCATGTGAAAAAATCCATTATCTATTGAAATTTTTCAACAATCAATTTGGATTTTGTAATTGCAATATTGAAAAAATAATACTATCAGGTGACACATTGTAAATTAGAAAAAAATATAACCTAATTATTGAAATATTTTTTTCATTAAAGGTTCAAGGGATTTAACCCCTCTATCAAGTATCTAAATTCCATCATTGTTTTCTCTGTTAACATACATGAACCCATAAACATTTAAATTTCTCTGAAATTATTATGAAAGATTAATTAAACAATTATCTTTATTTTAATTTACATCAGACCCTGTAGCAGTTTTAGTCAACAATAAAACAATTTAAAACTTTCTATTTGAAGTATTTTCTAAATAAAATACTTTTATTTTTGGATTTGGTTCCCTAAAAAAATAATCTATTTACTTTATGATAAACTATATTTATTATTTTTAACATTAATAAACTTTATATCACATCTTGAATTTTCTTATATGTTACATAGTATGTGATAATTTCTTAAGAGTAACTGTCATAGTTAAAGGTCATAGTAGTTCCCCGCTATGATGATAAACCTAATGATCCATAACATTATTTTAAAATATGTTTTCTATAGAAAGATGATATAATTTAATGGGACCAAAATGATATAGGCTATCAGGGGTGGATACTCAGGGGACTTTAAGTCACCTTTTTATTTTGTATGACCTTGGTCATTTCAAATACAAGAAATTATGCTAAAATTGACCGCTAGTAGAAAAATTACATTTATTTGTTTCCTTGGATGTTTATATCTATATAATTATGTATTTATCCTTAGAATTTATTATTATTGAGAATTTATATTTCTAGTTTCATTTTTTGATTTATTAACAAAAAGAATGATGACATATGTCCACAGTGATGTAGGGTATGTTGGGTTCAACATGTGTAATTTTTAATTAATCAATAATGAGAGAAAGGGGTTTTACATTATATTATTTAATAACATTTTATTTATCATGGATTTATATGGTAATAAAGTAGCCTATGAAAATTAATTCCCATGGTGTTCTATGATAAATTGTATTTCTAGAAATTCCTGGAAACAAACATCATGCAGATAGGATGATGACACAAACATTAAAGCTGCATGATTAGAGATATTGTGATAAATGAATTATATTAAAAAGTAATAAAACCAATGATATTGTATTTTATTACAATATTAACCTATTTTCTTGGGGATTCTTGTCATATTGTTAGATACTAACCTTATACTTTGGGAGGCTCCACCCAATGCCACTGAGAAAGAGGAATTGAGGGTCACACCCCAAGTGTATCCAAAAAAATAGTTAAATAGTAACTATTATTTATTTTTTAATATGTGGAATGTCACGACCCATCCTCGGGGCCCGTGCCGTGACTACCCCAAAACCGCCTTCCATAGTCCAGGGGCTGGAGACTAGCACCAAAGGCATAAATCCTGATAACTGGGAAGGCATTGCCTTTATAAAAGTTAACAAAACACCAGAGAGTACAAGTGGAAGCAAAACACTATGTACAAAAGAAAGTGTTGAAAAGTAAATGGGCCAGAATACAAACCCAACAGAAAGTGCAGCTACAACTAAACGAAAATACATCAGAAAATGGCAAACAACTGAAAGAAGGAAGCAGCTCCTGGGTCGTCCTCCTCGGATCCTACCTGAAGGGTAGGTAAAGATAGCGCAGCTCCTGGATCGTCTGCCACGGATCCTACCTGAAGGGTAGGTACAGATAGCCTCCTCAAAGCTCTCGCCCATCAACCTCCTCCGTGTGTCGTCTGGACGTGAAGTCCCCATCCAGATACTGTCTTGTCATGTAGTCCACCTCCGGGTACTGACTCGTCGTGTAGTCCACCTCCGGGTACCATCCATTCCTCGAACACTCGGCCTCTGTCAGCACTGCCCGTCGTCTGCAACCAACACAACGAGGTGCGGGCATAGCCCGTGTAGGGATGAGTATAACGATACTCAGTAGGGACCCCGAGACCCTCAAGGTATCACTAAAACCGACAAGGATAACCACAAAGTATATCTCAACAGATAACCTCTACTTAGGTATATTCCCATACATATACCTAAGTTATCAAGTAACCCATCTCAATCATGAGGTAACAAAAAGATTATGAATTCAACGGATAACCACTACCCAGGTATATTCCCATACATATACCTAAGTTATCAAGTGACCCATCTCAATCATGAGGTAAACAGAAAGGTCAAAAGTCTCAGCTCAAAACAGGATTTTCATTATCGAAACAATAACTGCTGAAGAGCTCCGTCTCTGGAGTGTACAGTGGTCCTGTCACGACTTCGAGGTACTGCTCACTAACCTAAGACTGCTGAGGTACTCCTCCTGTCGAGTACCGCGGGTCAGCCACCCAGACACAGTAGTGCTTCCCGCCGAGGTATGTCACCCAAACACAGTAGTGCACACCCCCTAGTAGCCTGCTGAGGTACTCTCCGGACGAGTACCGCGGGTCTTCACTATCACACAGGTAGTGCTCCGTCCGCCATGGGTCTGCACCTCACAAAGTAGTGCTCCGTCCACTGGGCTAGTCGACTCACTCCAAGTCGAGTCGGTCAACCAGTCGTCAGGTCTCAGCCAGCTACACGGTCTCCGTACTTCGTACGCTCGTCTCTGGGAGGGTCCTCTCCATGAGCTACTGGTCGATACTCCAAGTATCTCAAAGTCCCACGAAGAAGTATCTCAATCATCGCCTCGTCATAGGGGTCTCAACGCAACAGATGGCGCGTCAATCGGACGCCCGGTCTGTGAGTTTCTAGTCTTTTCATCCCAAGGGCCCGGTTGGTTTCGTGAGCGAACCAATCCCGGCCGTATCTCAACTGTACCCCGAAATCTCATAGGGTATACTCATTGGGACCGTTTCTCAACGTGATCAACAACGCCGCTGACGGTTCGTCAAACAGACGTCATGTCTGAAAGATATCAGCTTTTCTGTTCCAGGGGCCTGGTTGGATTTCGGGTGCGATCCAACCCGGACACTATCCAACTATATCCAAAACTCGGGAGAAGTATGAAAAAAGTTCCATCTCATCAAGAGGAAATCAACGAGACAGACGGTGCGTCAATCGGACGCCCGGTCTGTGAGTTATTGGCTTTTCCGTTCTAGGGGCCTGGTTGGTTTCGTGAGCGAACCAACCCGACAGCACTCCGACAGCATCCAAACCTTGAGTGGAGTAATCCAAAATACCCATCTCACTAAGAGGAATCCATCATAGTCGACGGAACGTCAATCAGACGTCCGGAGCTCAAGTTATGAGCGTTTCCGCTCCAAGGGCCCGATTGGTTTCATGTACGAACCAAACCGGCCGAACACAAAGTTCTTCGAAACATTGAGTGTAATATACTGAAACGACCGTCTCGATCCAAGGATCGCGTTGCCGCTGACAGCGCATAAATCAGAAGTCTACAGCTCAAGATATGGGCATTTGACCGAAAGTGGTCCGAACACGGGGGTCTGGGCCCGGGCCGACCCGGCCCGACCCCCCTGGGTCGGCCGAACCGGGTCGCCCCGACCCGGGTCCGACCCGGCTGGGCCTGTCCCAACCCGGCTCGACTCGGTCCGGCCCGACCGGCCGGCCGCGGCTCGGCCAGCGTGGCCGAGCCGATTCGCGGAGCGGGGTGCGCGACTCCCCCGCCCGCAGCTAATTGAGGCCAGTGGCGGATCCGTCGGCCGCCAACCCTCAGGCGGCGCGCCGCCGCCGCCTTCTGCGGACCACCGGACGCGCTCCGGTGGTCTGTTCCTCCTGCCGTCTTCGCCTATGGTCCCACCGGAACCCCACCTTCACTGCGAAGGGATTCAAACGCCAAAATGGCCTGCTTCATCATCGCCCGTCAATCCGCATGTCAAAACGAATAGCGTCGTCTTTGTAATTTTCCAGCACGACCCGATGGCGTCGCGCCCCTTCGCCGCGGCCCGACTCCGACCGTGGTTCTTTGGTTTTCTTCGACGCGGCACGACGGCGTCGCGTTCTTAAACTTCCTTCCATGACACGGCGCGACGGCGTCACGTAATACTTGCCGTGTGATTCCCGCGTGGTGCGACGGCACATCGCCATTCCGTTCCATCCACAAAGAATCAAACATTAACATAGGAGGGGGGGTTCGGCCATGTTTGTGCGGTCCGACCCCCCTCTCGTTAAACGATATCATCTAGTCTAAAATCCACAATAATTGATAAACTAGATTCATGAATGGAAAATAATTAAATAAAATAATCCCCTACCTCGGTTCAGGAACGGTGTTTGTCAACGAGCCGTGGAAGGCAAGCGTCGCGGAGGTCGGGCGTCGCGGGAAAAGAATGTCGACATCGCGAAGCGAGGATTTGAAGTCGTTGATGGAAATTTCATCGCGGAAAAACATCGCGAAAGAACCGTGTTCTTCGGCGGATAAGTTCTTCGTTGAATAACGGTGTTCTTCGCATTCTTCGTCGAGGTTGAAGAAGAAGAAGACCGCTTCCCCAATCCTCTCAAGGCTGCAAAACTCTAACAATAATAAAATAAGACTAATTCTTATTTTATTAACACAACCTAACCATTTGAATTTCAAGAGTTTGAAAATTCAAAACCCAAATTTTACTCACTTAAGTTATTAACATAAGATGTTATAAAATTAATGAGGTGACAAGTTAACAAAACTTAAATGGGGGGATTAGAGGGGTTAAGAAAGTGAAGGGTTAAGAGGGGTTAGGGAGTTTAAGGAATTTAAAAAGGTGGGGGGTTTATGTGGGCCCCACCCCTTTCAAATATCCACACAGGGGAAGTTGGGTGGATGTGGTCCCACCATCAACTTCCCATGGGAGAAGTTAACCACATGACATGAAATAAAATTGATTCAACAATTTTATTTACTTTTTTAATTAAACCCCAAAAATTAACTTCTTCACCCGCACAAACGCAACTACGGTAAAGGTTCCCTTAAGCGATTACTGGCGTTACGAGCTCATCGGTGCCATCGGATTTCAATTCCGAGCACCGGTTCAAAAGATAGGAAAACCCGCTCGTTCGTTCACTGAACCTACCCGAGCCAAACTTCGGAAATTGATTCTGGGCACTCCGAGCCTCGGAATCAAGTGCCGTCAGAAACTGCGTTCTTGAAAAATTCCAAAGAAAATTAAGAAAAAATTTTCCTTGATATTTCCGGGTCTTTACATTACTCCCAGTTCAGGGCTTTACGTCCCCGTAAAGCTTCAACACAAACTAGGGTCACAAAAGTGGTACAGAGCACGCATCTGAGCCTTCAGCTCCCATGTGCTTACCAGGAGGTTCCGTACTGCCAAAGAAAGCTCACCCGAGGAATCGATCGTCCTCGTAGGATCCACTCCTGTTGATCCTCGATCTCCACTGGAACCTTCGTGAAAAACACCTAATCACCATCGTCCAGCTCCTCAGGGTTGATGAAATGCGAAGGGTCGAGCATGTATCTCTTCAGTTGAGATACGTGGAAGTCGTCGTGCTCCTGGTGCAACTAAGTTGGATGGGTCAAGTGGTAAACCACCTCGCCTACCCAGCTGTGGACCTAGAAAGGTCCATTGAACCTCAGAGTTTACTTGCCACCTTGGCCACAACTTCGTAAACTTCGTCGAGGTGAGACCCGTATAAGGATGTGATCGTCATCCTCGAACTCTAGAGGTCTCCAGTTCCTGTTAGAACTGGAACTCGAAACAACTGCCTCCATGAGGGTAAGGTTGGCTAACTCAAGAGTATATGTCGCACCCTTCTATGAAAGAGTTTAACTTCTGATGCCCAGGGTTTACTTTTCTCCGACCAAGGAAAACCCATCCCGACGTTTGCCTAAAACCGTCAATTTGAGTATGAAAAGTTATTTCCCATTCCATACTCAAACTAAAATCGTATGGCCTCGACGCTGCCACCCAGAGATTCCAACCGGAACTCTCGCCTCGAGGGTCTGACCACACCTTCGGCGTAAGTGTGATTATCGAGTCTCCTCCCAAGGTATCTCCAGACGTGAGGGTCAAGTCCACGGCTTACCGGAAACTCTAGGTCTGGAACAAGATTTATGAAAGAAATGAATGATTCATATCGATGTCTGTTACTACAACAGCTAGTAGTGGACACAGACTGTCCCTTGAATCATTTCTAGATCCATTGGGTCATACTCCTTTACTGCATGCAGCCGCACTCTTCCTCCGCCCTCCAGCTCCCTGATCCTGGCGGGAATAACAAAGGCAGGTGGTTGTACCATGATAAGATGTACACGACCTCATGTTGCTCTCCTAGATCTGCCTCCACGTCTGCTTCTTCGTAGACTCATCTCTCCTTTAAGATTTCTATTCTTTAACATTTAACACGCTCGAGTCTCTAAGACTGGAGCCGGTTTCTTATTTCTTACTGCACTGTGCAGTCTTCATCTGCTCCTGGATGATTTGCACCTGCTTTGCCTATGATCTGAAAGAGCTGCTAAAATTTCTCTTTTGCCGAAAAGAGAAACTAGGTCTCATCCCCTGGATGAACCACGCACATTGCCTAATACAGTCAATACTAACATGAATGACACATTCATGCCATGGATGACGTCGTAAGGCCTCGACGTAACTACTAAGAGACCCAACTGTCACTCTCACCTCCAAGGGTCGAGTCACACTGTCGGCATCAGTGTGAGGTCACTGGGTCTCCTCCAGTAGAAATCTCGAAAGTGAGGGTTAAGTCAACAGTTTTAACCAGGACCACTCAGTATCAACCAAACAAAAGGACAGGAAACCAAACAAAGATAAGTGTCTTTTTATTATTGCATCTTGTAGTACAAAGACACGAATACAACAGCAACATGGAACTAGAAGTAAAAGGGACGTATCCACTAGTTCCGCTCATGTACACCTTCTCCCGAAGCTCTACTGCCTTGTCCACTGCTCGGTTGTTGCTCAAGAACTCGTCACTGCTTCTGGCTCGGTGGCTCCTCCAACGCCTGCGGATCAACTATACGAGGAGTTGGACAGTCACGTGCCAGGTGACCCTTCCCGTCGTAGGAGTAACATTGTCCGTTTCTGGCACGCCTGGCTCTGACCCCACCTCGGGTGCCCGACAACACCGGTCCTAAAATCTGAGATCGTCCAACTACTAGTCTGGTCCTCCTGGACCTCTGCATCATCTGTCTACTGCCCACAGATGACTCAGCTACTGATTGAAAAACACGCGGAAAAGGAATAAGCTCCTGTACACGCTCAGGGTGTAGAGATACTGGCAAAAACTCCACCCTGAAGAAGGTCTCGAAGTCTACCCATGTGAAGTTCATCCCGTTGCAAAACTGAAACAAGTGGCTCCACCACCTGCTTGCTGCTGCCTGAAGGAGGCTGGCAGCAAAGATCACCATGAAGTCTTCCGGCGTCCCCACTAGCCTGAAGACTCTCACCACAGCCTCCAGCCAATCCTCATCCGCCTGCGGGTCTGTCCCTCCCTGGAACCTGGGTGGCCTCTGGCACTGGAACTCGTGTAGTTCACTCAAGCGACGTGCACCCTCTGCTGCTGGGGCTGGTGGAATCGGTGGCCCAACGGGTAGTAGTACCGCTGGTGCCTCCACTAGTGCCTCAACTGGAAAAGGGACCTGTACTGAGGCCACGTCGCTCGGCAGGCTGTCAGTACGAACCACTCTCGGGGCTCTAGCTGGTCATCCGAGAAAAGGCATCCTGAAAGAAACAACGTAACACGGTCAAACGATTATACCTAGTGAGCTGACATGGTTTGAGCTGTTTTAAGGGAAAATCTTTGAAAACACACATGCAATCAGTGTTTTCGTGCACAAATTCGGAAATCAGTTGTCAGGGTCCTGGTGTATGGATACGTCGGCCGCCCGCACCAACACTGGACTCCCTGAACTGAAGACCACACTTGGTACCCTTAACACTATTGATTCACAGAAATAAAATATCAGAGTTATATGTTCTGCGGTAGAACCGACTCCTCTGATACAAATTTGTCATGACCCGTCCTCAGGGCCTGTGTCGTGACTACCCCAATCCCGCCTTCCAAAGGCCAGGGGCTGGCGACTAGCACCAAAGGCATAAATTCCGATAACTGGGAAGGCATTGCCTTTATAAAAGTAAACAAAACACCACAGAGTACAAGCGGAAGCAAAACACTAAGTACAAAAGAAAGTGTTAAAAAGTAAATGGGCTAGAATACAAACACAACTGAAAGTGCCGCTACAAATAAATGAAAATACATCAGAAAATGGAAAACAGCTGAAAGAAGGAAGCAGCTCCTGGGTTGTCCTCCTCAGATCCTACCTAAATGGTAGGTACAGATAGCACAGCTCCTGGACCGTCCGCCACGGATCCTACCTAAAGGGTAGGTACAGATAGCCTCCTAAATGCTCTCGCCCGTTAACCTCCTCCGTGTTTCTTCTGGTCGTGAAGTCCCCCTTGAGATACTGTCTCGTCATGTAGTCCACCTCCGGGTACTGACTCATCGTGTAGTCCACCTCCGGGTACCGTCCAGTCCTCGAACACTCGGCCTCTGTCAGCACTGCCCGTCGTCTGCAACCAACACAACGAGGTGCGGGCATAGCCCGCGTAGGGGTGAGTATAACGATACTCGGTAGGGACCCCAAGACCCTCAAGTTATCACTAAAACCAACATGGATAACCACAAAGAAGATCTCAACAGATCACCTCTACTTAGGTATATGCCCATACATATACCTAAGTTATCAAGTAACCCATCTCAATCATGAGGCAACACAAAGATTATGAAATCAATGGATAACCACTACCCAGGTATATGCCCATACATATACCTAAGTTATCAAGTGACCCATCTCAATCATGAGGTAAACACAAAGGTCAAAAGTATCAGCTCAAACCAGGATTTTCATTATCGAAATCGTAACTGCTGAAGAGCTCCGTCTCTGGAGTGTACAGTGGTCCTGTCATGACTCTGAGGTACTGCTCACTAACCTAAGATTGCTGAGGTACTCCTCCGGTCGAGTACCGCGGGTCAGCCACCCAAACACAGTAGTGCTTCCCGCCGAGGTATGTCACCCAAACACAGTAGTGCACACCCCCTAGTAGCCTGCTGAGGTACTCTCCGGACGAATACCACGGGTCTTCACTGTCACACAGGTAGTGCTCTGTCCGCCATGGGTCTGAACCTCACAAAGTAGTGCTCCGTCCACTGGGCTAGTCGACTCACTCCATGTCGAGTCGGTCAAGAAATCGTCAGGTCTCAGCCAGCTACACGGTCTTCATACTCCGTACGATCGTCTCTGGGATGGTCCGCTCCATGAGCTACTGGTCGATACTCCAAGTATCTCAAAGTCCCACGAAGAAGTATCTCAAGGACCGCCTCGTTATAGGGGTCTCAACGCAACAGATGGCGCGTCAATCGAACGCCCGGTCTGTGAGTTTCTAGCCTTTTCATCCCAGGGGCCCGGTTGGTTTCGTGAGCGAACCAATCCTGTTCGTATCTCAACTGTACCCCGAAATCTCATAGGGTATACTCATTGGGACCATTTCTCAACATGATCAACAACGCCGCTGACGGTTCGTCAAACGGACGTCCTGTCTGAAAGATATCAGCTTTTCCGTTCCAGGGGCCCGGTTGGATTTCGGGTGCGATCCAACCCGGCCACTATCCAACTGTATCCAAAACTCGGGCGAAGTATGCCAAAAGTTCCATCTCATCAAGAGGAAATCAACCAGACAGACGGTGCGTCAATCGGACGCCCGGTCTGTGAGTTATTGGCTTTTCCGTTCCAGGGGCCCGGTTGGTTTCGTGAGCGAACCAACCCGACCGCACTCCGAAGGCATCCAAACCTCGAGTGGAGTAATCCAAAAGATCTGTCTCACTAATAGTAATCCAACATAGTCGACGGCACGTCAATCGGACGTCCGAGACTCAAGTTACGAGCGTTTCTGCTCTGAGGGCCCGGTTGGTTTCGCGTACGAACCATACCGGCCGAACCCAAAGTTCTCCGAAACATTGAGTGTAATATACCAAAACGACTGTCTCGATCCAAGGATCGTGTTTCTGTTAACGGCGCATCAATAAAAGTTTTACAGCTCAAGATATGGTCATTTGACCGAAAGTGGTCCGAAAACGGGGGTGTGGGCCCGGGCTGACCCGGCCCGACCCCCCCTGGGTCAGCCGACCCGGGTCCGACCCGGCTAGGCCCGGCCCAGCCCGACCCGGCTCAGTCCGGCTCGGTCCGGCTCGGTCCAGCCCGACCGGCAGGCCGCGTCTTGGCCAGCGTGGCCGAGCTGATTTGCGGAGCGGGGTGCGCGACTCCCCCGCCCGCCGCTAATTGAGGCCGGCGGCGGATCCGCCGGCCGCCAACCCTCCGGCGGCGCACCGCAGCCGGCTTCCACGGACCACCGGACGCGCTCCGGTGGTCCGTTCCTCCTGCCGTCTTCGCCTATGGTCCCCCCAGGACCCCACCTTCACTGCGAAGGGATTCAAACGCCAAAACGGCCTGATTCGTCATCGCCCGTCAATCCGCATGTCAAAACGAATAGCGTCGTCTTTGTAATTTTCCAGCGTGCCCCGTTGGCGTCGTGCCCCTTCGCCGCGGCCCGACTCCGACCATTGTTATTTGGTTTTCTTCGACGCGGTGCGACGGCGTCACGTTATTAAACTTCCTTCCACGACGCGGCGCGACGGCGTCACGTAATACTTGTCGTGTGATTCCCGGGTGGTGCGATGACACCTCGTCATTCCGTTCCATCCACAAAGAATCAAACATGAACATAGGAGGGGGGTTCGGCCGTGTTTGTGCGGTCCGGCCCCCCTCTCTTTAAATGCTATCATGTAGTCAAAAATCCACTATAATTGATAAACTAGATTCATGAATGGAAAATAATTAAATAAAATAATCCCCTACCTCGGTTCAGGAACGGTGTTCGTCAACGAGCCGTGGAAGACGAGCGTCGCGGAGGTCGGGCGTCGCGGGAAAAGAACGTCGACGTCGCGAAGTGAGGATTCGAAGTCATTGACGGCGATTTCGTCGCGGAAAACTGTCGCGGAAGAACCGTGTTCTTCGGCGGAGAAGTTCTTCGTTGAAGAACGGTGTTCTTCGCGTTCTTCGTCGAGGTTGAAGAAGAAGAAGACCGCTTCCCCAATCCTCTCAAGGTTGCAAAACTCTAACAATAATAAAATAAGACTAAGTCTTATTTTATTAACACTACCTAACCATTTGAATTTCAAGAGTTTGAAAATTAATAACCCACATTTAACTCACTTAAGTTATTAACATAAGATGTTACAAAATTAATGAGGTGATAAGTTAACAAAACTAAAATGGGGGGGTTTAGAGGGGTTAGGAAAGTGAGGGGTTAAGAGGGGTTAGGGAGTTTAAGGAATTTGAAAATGTGGGGGGTTCGTGTGGGCCCCACCCCTTTCAAATATCCACACATGGGAAGTTGGGAGGATGTGGTCCCACCATCAACTTACCATGGGAGAAGTTAACCACATGACATGATATAAAATTGATTCAACAATATTATTTACTTTTTAAATTAAACCCCAAAAATTATCTTCTTCACCCGCACAAACGCAACTACGGTAAAGGTTCCCTTAAGCGATTACCGGCGTTGCGAATTCATCGGTGCCATCATATTTTAATTCCGAGCACCGGTTCAAAAGATAGGAAAACCCGCTCATTCGTTTACTGAACGTACCCGATCCAAACTTCGGAAATTGATTCCGGGCACTCCGGGCCTCAGAATCAAGTTCTGTCAGAAACTGTGTTCTTGTAAAATTCCAAAGAAAATTAAGAAAAAAATTTCCTTGAAATTTCCGGGTCTTTACATTGAATAAATATTATTCTCATACATAGTTTAATAATTTTTCATGTTTTGTTGACTACATGTATTTTGTCACTAGTTATTTGAGAGAATATTTTGTAAGCATAATATTAATAAATATTTATTTATTTATTAAATATAATATTTATTTATTTACTGGAAGAAAATGTACTGAAATTTATTTACTAAATAAATATAAATTATACATAGACCAATAAATATGGTGTGGTAATAGTGGACTGAGTTTGACGGTATGGTTATAATTAATATTTATTAAATATTATTTAAATAAATTTTAAAAAATTTATTCAAGAAATAGTATTTATTTAATTTTCATGTTTTGTGTATATAAATAAATAAAAATATTATTATAATTATTATAAACATAAGGTTTCATGAGGATTAAATAAATAATAAGGGCTCATGTTCAATTATTATTTTCTAACCCCATCACTACTTAAACCCGATTATATTATTTACAACCCTGACACTAGCCATTATGTTAGTTGTGTACAATGACATTGTATAATCCTCTCAACCATTATACAAACTCTCTCAAAGACTGATTTTAGTAATGGAGAGTGGTCTTCCTATCCACCCTTCTCAAACCTAGAGAGATCGAGGAGAATCCTTCTTGTAATTTATTCACATGGAGATCAAGGATGAATGATAAAAGCAATAGGATCTGCTATTATAGCACCTAGAGATCCCTATTTCGGCACTTGAAGGATCATGGTACACTTATGTATCACCACTAGTGGAAATATATACTTTATTCCTATGATGACATTATGGTAGAACATAAATATGTTTTCAGATTCATAAACAAAGAAATAATTCATCGATTACAACAAAAAAAATCCATGTTCGAAAGACCAAGCGGTGCTTTCGTTGCACCCAAAACCTTCAAGTGGTATCATAATAGTTGTATGATAATTTATAATTATTTTAATATCATTGATTGATTTACACATTTATCATTAATTTTCAATTCTGTTTTAATCACTCGTTAATTATAATCATGCGCTCTTCAATTATAATTCTTCATTCTCAGAAATATAATAAATAAATAGATTACTTTTTAATGATTACCATTTGAAGAACTCAGCAGGAGGTGCTGAGAATTTTGGTCAGATATAACAACAGTAAAATATATATATCCCAATTTTACATGTTAAATACCCAAGTTCAATTTCCTAAGACAACTCATGAGTAAATTTGAAATTAATTCAAAGCATGTTAATTTATTAAATATTAGGGGTATTTAATACACAATGTGTTGATGGGGCTATCTAGCAACACGGTTATCTAGGTTACATAGTGTGTAAATTTTATACATGATGTTTAGTCTATTATTCAAATACATGACATGTATTTTTACACAACCTACAAGAATTTTGTTCGTGTAACTCAGTGACCAGACAAAAAGTAACCCACGTACAATCATGTAATCCATTAATTTTCAAGGAAAAAAATACACACAGTCCCTTGGTGTGTGTCGTTGATAGACATTAATGATTTATAAATAACATGTAGTTGGCTTGTACTCTCTATGTATATTAACTTTTTATTTAGAAATAAATTTTAATTTATTATACTTTTTTAACCTTATCAATGTGTATTTTTTTGTGTCATTCAGTTTACTTATGAAAATCATCTGATGGATTTTATTAAATAAAAAATTAACTTCTATGTAATATTCATAACTATATATCATATATAAGTCACAATACAGTGATTGATCTACCATAATTAAAACCTAACATTCTACATAAATAACCTATGTCATCTGTATCATTCAGTTCGCTCGTACATTCCTTGAAATTATTTAACTTTACATATGCTACATGTTGTATTAATAAATTGTATACAAATATAAAACATGGTAGGTAGTTTGGATGGTCGCTCTTCATGCTTCCTCTAAGGTATATTTTGGTACATAGTCAATTTTAAATAAATTATTTTAATTTTGTTATATGTTATGATGGATGATAATATCACGAATTATTTTTTGGAAATTAACTTAAAGGAATTGACTAATTAAATAAGATAACTAATTGATTTCATCACGATTAATCATAAATAATAACTATTTTGATTGAATGTTATTTTATTAAATGAGTAGATCATTTCATGTATGTTCACGATCATGATCTTCGATCACACCTTTTTATGTGATTTGTTTTATTTTAATTTATTATTAAATTAAATTTATGGGATGTGTGTTATCCCTCCTCCCATTACATAAGGGGATGTGTGCTCATGGATTCCTCTTATGTAAACAACTATAATAAATCCTTTGGATTCCATCACTCATGTGGGATTAAAATCTTATGTAATGGATGGATATCCCAAGAGAGTAAAGGTAGTTAAAAATGAATCCATGGAAAATCCAATCCAAGTGATACATGGGTTGATTAGTGGAAAACTGCAACACAAACTATGAAATGGTTCAAGGTGGTTATCCCTAAGGTCAGTGGTTAGTTTACCATTGGCTAGATAAACTAACCATTATTAAAATTTTGAGATCATAACACTCTCATTATTTTATTTCTATCAAGTTACATGGCTAATTTTAGTATGGATGTTTTTTCACAATCACATATATTATTGAATTAAAAAAAATTAAATATAGAACTAAAATAAATTTGATTATCCATAAAATTTATCTAATACATGACTAATCACATAAATAAATACCCTTAATGTTTAAAAGTATGTAATAAAGATAAAATAATCTATTTAGGAATAAAATATTTTAATACCTCCACTATATTTATTAAGTTAGTATGGCCTTCCACTATTTGGGTTGGAATCAAACCATACTGCAAAGTGATTGACCAACCGCCATTGGGTTGCTTTCAATTATTGGGGAATTTCTATCTTATTTTTGTGGTCTACTTATCCTTGTTCACATTAAGGGTTGAACTCATCTACGAGACTAAGTTAAACTAGTATCAAAATTGATGACAAAATACAAAGTTATGATTTTTTGGATTGGGGATTCCACTTTGTAGATCAAGGAACTGGGAGTTAATGTAGTAGGAACGTTACACCTTCCAAAATAGATTGGAATTCATGAAAGACCCTCATTTGGGTTATGAGAATGGGAATATGGATCCATTACACTAAAATATAAAAGAAAAAATATATTTCTAAAATAAGGGTAATGGATATTAGGTTATGGTAAAATTTAGGATATTAATAAATTTAATATTTATTATTTAATATTATCAGATAAGTTAATAAAATTATACACTTTTAATTATATAAATGAGAATACACATGACTTCAAATACATTACAATGATTCATACTTGAGAGAAATAACCTTCCCACTATTACTAATTTATAATAATGGAAAAGATGTTTACATGTTATTTTATACCATGAATGGGAATTATATGTACTAGAAAACATTATTCTCGAAGTGCCTAACCACGAGGCTAGTGATCTATGAGAAACATTTGGATGATTCCACTTATGTCTAATTTTTTATTCTATATTCCTTGTATAATGAGATTCTAACCAAACATGAGGATATGGATGTGTATATAGTGAGAAATTTTCATCATGATATCCATCAAGTGAATAAAATAAAAAAATATATATATATGATCTTTGATTCACTATTCACAAGAAAGATTTCAGATTCAGTTCTTGTTGGATGTTATATAATTAAGATGATGGGGTATATAGAGCACTAGGACATTATATACATTACATTAATTAAAATATATGAAAATATCTAATCATTTACCTACTAATTAATTTCTTCTACATTGTTTGAATTAAAATATGATTAATAGTTATTAGAAACTTCCAGAACATATTCATATCATTGTCCAAGTTGACAAAGACATGGGGCATGAAATAATCGCAATCCTGGTGGTGTATAATAAATGTAAAAACATGGAAATGGGGAACAAGACTCGCTCTGAGTATATATATCCGGAACATCATCCTTCAAATAATAAGAAGATTCAATGGATGGTGAATGAAAAGGAAGCAATGTGTTTTTCATGATGAAAACAAGGTCAATATAAGAGGCACTACACATATAAGAAAGGCGAAGATAAAGGTGTGTCTTTTATTGATTGTAATCTTTACATATCAAAACATTGGTTACAATATATATAATTTGGTTCTCACATTCAAATCCAAATTTATGAACAATTAGATTCTAAAATATTTCCAAAGTAGTGGTGGATCTTGGAGTAGCCAATGTAGTAAAACTTGGATCCTTGGATATAGGATACAACCACCTTTTCTTTCCAACCAGAATGGATATGATTTTAATGAATTGTTATTCTATTTCAAGTGTTACTAAAAAATCATCTCTATTTCTTTCATTTACTTGGATGTGTTTTTTTCAAATTTGGAAGCTAAAATTTCTCTTTTACAATGAAAAAAAATTATGGTATAGACTAATTAAAGACTGGTCTTTGTGTAATAAATTTTGAAAACTAAATATTGGAAATTGATAAAAAAAAATTCACATGGATCATATAACACCCAAATGTGGAATCTCCATCTTGGTCACATTAACAAGAATCATTTGGAAATGTTCTATTTTTTTTACATAGAATCATTTTATCTAAGACCACATGTAATATTTCATGCTTTTTTGTAAGAAAAAATGACCAAATCATCATTTAGTGGATAGGGTGAAAGGGTCAGGGAGCTTCTGAGATTGCTACACACTAAGGTGTTTGGATCAATTACTATAGAATCAATGGGTGAATATTCTTATTTCATAACACTGGTGTAGATATGGTTATATCTAATTTATGAGGTATAATTCTGATGTCTTTGATAAATTCAATTACTTCTAAAATTAAATAGATAATCAACTTGGTAAGAAGATAAAAGACTTATGATCTTATCGAGGCGGTGAATGTGTTAGCTAATATTTTATCATCCTTTTATGGGACTTTTGGAATCTTTCCCAACTCACTAAAACTTATACACCATAGTGGAATGGTGTTAGTGAATGGAGTAACCATACCTTTCTTAAAATGGTATGGTCAATGATGAGCCATTAAGAACATTAATTATATTTTTAGGGATATGAATTACATATTATAGCTTACATCCTAAACCAAGTACCACATAAGGAATTAGACATAATTACATATGAGTTAATGGTTGGAATGTGATTTGGGCAATCACACACACATGTATGAGGATGAGAAGGGTTTTTCAAGGCCATATAACTAAACAAACAAGCACCCAAAGGCATTAAGTGTATCTTTATAGGGTATCCCAAATAAATGAGGGGTCATTATCTAAATGACCCATTATATAAGAAAGTGATTGAAGAAAGATAAGAAATATTTATTGTGAGGAAGCATATCCCCAAGAAGGAGAGTTGGGGAAATATTTAATTTGATGAAATTATTGCTCAAGATAAATAATAGTAGGTACAGGAAAAAATGTCACATATCCCTATGGAATATTTTGTACTCGAAGCACATGTACTACATAAGAGAACCCGGGAGGTAAGAGAATCCAAAATATGTGGTTTTCTATTCATCTAATGTGGCTAATCATTATTGGTTAAAAATAATGAACCGCCCTCTTAAAAAGATGAAGTAGAGTTCTCATAAAATGAAATATGGAAATAACCTTTGAATTTAAATATGGATTCCATGTATTAGAACAATGTTAGGGTTCTGGTCGATCCACCAGTTGATGCAAATCCTATTGGGTAAAAATGGGTATTCAAGAGAAAATTGGACATGCAATATAATGTATACTTTAATAATGTATTTTTAGTGGATAAAAGGTCCAAATTACTTTGCGTAATTGATTATGATTATTACATTTTTCTAGTTCCTATTTTTAAATTAACCATAATTCTACTTTCTATAGCATCGTACCCTGACTATGAAATTTTGCAGTTGGATGTGGAAATATCTTTCAATAATGGGAACCATTAGGAAGTTGTATCTATGACAGAACCCAAATGGTTTGTGAATCCAACTAATACTGCAATGGTTTTTGAGTTTTCAAAATCCATTTGTGTATTGAATAAAGCATCCAATACATGGAACATTCAGTTTGATAAGGTTGTAAAATAATTTGATTTCATTAAGAATAAATGTGATCCATGTGTTTAAAAGTATTTTGGTGGGACTACATTTATTATCCTAGTAGTATATTTTGATAAGATATTACTTAATGGATATGATACACTAGTGTTACAATTAGTTAAGGACTGGTTGAATAAGTGATCACCTATTAAGGACTTTGGTGAAGTAGACTATAATTTAGTGATCTAGATCATCCATGACCAATAAAAGAGTCTACTTGAACTTGGTCAAGTTATAAAAATAGATTTGATACTAAAGTGATGTATTCTAGAATATCTCTTAGATGATTGGTTCCAATGTCACATGGTATACGTCTTTCTATGAAAATGTGTCTTTATATATAGGGGTAGAAAGAGATAATGGGTCAGATCACATATGTTTCTTCGATAGGATCAATCAGATATGCCTTATTATATACCAATATTGATGATTCCTATTCCTTGAGCATGGTAAGGAGATATCATGATGAGCAAAGTGAATGGAATTGGTAAAATGTTAATACAATACAAAAGATTCTTAAAAGAACTAAGGATGTGTTCCTGGTGTATAGAGGAGATAAGGTGCTAGTACTCATAGGCTATACTAATGCTTATTTTCAAATAGATTAGAATAATACGAATTCATAGTCATTATATGTCTCTATTATCAATGGAAGAGTTTTGATCTAGATTAGTTTAAATAATTATGTTATCACATATTTGACTTGAGAGTCTGAGTATATAGTGGATTCTGTTGCAACCAAACATTCCATTTGGATATGCCAGTTTTTCTTGGATCTTGATGTGGTTCCAAGAATTAAATATCCCGTTACAGTATATTAAGATAATATTGTAGAGGTGGATATTACAAAAGCGTTAAGGTCACATCAATGGAAAAAGAACATACTCTAAAAGTATCACCTCTTGAGGTATTTTTCCCTGATTTTTGAAGCTTTAGTAAGTAGAGTTTACAAGTAATAAAATTTGGGGGACCCCTTCATTAAGCCTTACCTTAGCAGATGAATTGATATCATGTGAGATCTTGAGGAATGAAGGTTGTTAGTAGTTGGCTCTATATCAAGTTGGTGTCCATTAGAGTTGGTTCCTTAGAACCATCTTCTGTGTACATTATGATCACATGTATTCATTATTTTGAATATTAATAAATTTCTTATCTCACCATGATTGTTATTATGCATGGAATCATATGTGAAAATTTCTTAAGAGTAATTATTTAACTGAAAGTTAATAGTGTTACCTCGCTATGATGAGAACCTCAAAGTGTCATGACATTATTTGGAAAAATATGTTCAATGGAAAGATGGTATAATTTAATGGAACATAAATGATACATACTATCTAGGTTGGAGACTCATTGGACTTTGTGTCACTTTCTCATCATGAATTCATTTGGTAACATCCAGGGTATTATATTATAAGAACACATCCTGCTTATAAGATATCCACATGTATATCTACCATTGGATGTTTCTACATACATATGTGTGTATTGATCCTTAAACTTTAATAATATTATTAATGCATATTATTAGTCACTTAATTTATTGTATTCATGAAAATCATGTTGATATATTTCTATTTTTAAGTCGGATACCTTTGGTGTGTCATGAGTAATACTGACTTAATGAATAATACGAAAAATGTTTTTACCGTTTTTTTTAACAGAATTTGATGTCTCGAGAACATTAATGGAAATAAAATAGAAAAATTAAATCAATGGACATGGTTTCTTATGGGGAAGTTTATTTTATGAAATTTAAATAATGACACATTGATCAAATAGGTTGATGACACAAGAATAAAACCTATATGATTATAGATATCAAGATAAATGGATTATATTACATAGTAAACATTTGTATGAGGTTGTATAGTGTTATGAAATTAACTTCTTTCTCTATGGGTGCCTTGGCATGTTGTTAGACACTAAACATGGACTTTTGGTGGCTCCACCCAGTTCCAATGAGAAATAGGCCTATAGGGTCACATACTATGTGTATCCAAAGCTTATGTTAAATATTAAATTTTATTTATTATTTAATATGTTGAATAAATATTATTCTCATATATTTTTTAAAAAAATTCCAGGTTTTCCTGATCTCATATATCCAGTCACAAGTTATTAGATATAATATATTATGAGAATAATATTTAATAAATATTTATTTATTATTTAGTAAATATGATATTAATTTATTTATTGGTGAATAATGTATCAAAAATTATTTTTTAAATAAGTATTCTTTATTAAAGGCCTAATTAATGTTTTAGAGGAAGGGAATGACAAGTTTAATAGTATAGGGATAAGTAATATATAACATATATTATATGAATAAATTTTTAATAGTATATTCAATAAATAATATTTAATTAATTCACTATCTTTTCACTTGTTAACAAATAATATTATTATTTTATTGATAATAGAGATGGGGATCCATATGGATTAAGTATATTATAAATTCACATGTACAATAAATATTTTCTAACCATAAAACTATATAATCCTAATTATATTATTTCTAACACCAACATTGGCCATTATGTTGGTAGTGCACCACTAATCTAAAGAATCGTCTCAATACTAAGAGAGGACCTCTCTAGGAATGCTCTAAATAATAGATAGTGATCCTCATCTGCTACCCCTCTAGGACATAGAGAAATCAAGGATAATCATCTTTGGAAGTAATTCTCTTGAAGGTCGACTATGAACAACACAAGTGATAGGATCTACTATGCTAGAACTTGAATATTTGTTTAGCAATGCTTGTAGGGTCTTGGAACATGTGTGTATCATTTATAAAAGAAACATACAATTGATTCCTATTATGAAATGATTGTATGGAATAAATGTTTTTCATATTCATCAATTAATAAATAATTTATAATAAGTTAATTCTTTAATTAAATAAATTTCTTATAAATTTATTATGTGATGATCCAATGTTTTGTTTCTGGATTTCTCATGCAAATTAATATTTTATTCAGTTACATTGGTAAAAAAATTCTTAGTTGATGTAAATATCAGAATAATCATTGATTATGTCAAAAATCCATGTGGCGAATTCCCCTCCAGTGCTTTCACTGTGACCGAAAGCTTCATGTACATCCTATAATTCCATTGTGAATGATTCTTCCTTATACTCTTCCTTATTGAAATCCACTTTCACAAATACCAATTCCTCAATTTTAACAAAAATTATGTTATAAACACAGATACATTGAAAAATTATCACTCTGAATGTTTTATAATCCAAATCCCATATTTGTTCCATGATGCCAAAGTATGAAATATTAGAATAAAATGAAATCATACATTTGGTACCCTATACATGCATCGCTTCAGCCAAAAATTTAACTACAATAATTTTCATAGTATTATATTCATCATGTTATATTTTATATAATATATAATCACTAATTACATATCTATTATATGATAATACATGCACACTTGGTCATCTGGGTATCCATTGAATTCGTTCTGAAACAAAATTCATATTTTTAGTTGAATCCTTAAAATTATGGTCTTGAAACAATAGGATAAACTATATATTATGTGTATTATATATATATATATATTCCCATTAGGGATTAAAATTTATAAGAATTACTTTATGGTTTTCAACATATGGAAAAACATTTAAACAATTATGTAAGAAATAAATTTGATCATGCTCCCACTCTGTATTAGTAATTATGACAGCATCAATTCCAGAAATTATTTCACCCTTAAGTCAGAAGCTATGAAAATATTTTTATAGACCAATTATCTAGACCCTATCAAATAAAATATACCTCAGTGATGGGAGAGATATAATTACCATTGAGCCTCAACCATAGTAGGCTCCATGTTTATGACTAGAACCAAGGGTATAAAAATATCTCAAATGGGAGGTACTACCATATTTAATAAAACAATATCAGGAGATAAGGGGAATAAACCATAAGAAACTCCATAAAATAATATAAAATAAATCCAAAACCATCCCACATTGTGTTTATATGTAAAATTGATATAGACAAAATTCTCCATAGTAGATACCCAAAAGCAAAGATAATGTTGTGACGTATAAACAATCCATATATCTAAGCTAGTAATGTCAATCATGACCCATGTGTTCCTCCTGGAAACCTAACAATTAAATTTTATATGCAGGGTGAGAATATAATTTTACTCAGTAAGAAAATAAAAGACTCTCATTAACATGTGAAAAAATCATACTAATTCACCTTTGAGTAAACAGTATAACCAAACAGCATCTAAACAGGTCAACTAACCAATCTCATCCTTATTAAGGATTAGTCACCAAATAACCCATGCCAATTATAATAATATTATATGAGTAATGTCAATAAAGGTTACCCCACATGAAATTCCCATTGGGATTCTGCTCCCAAAGTCATACATCCTGGAACATCTATCTCTTTCATATAACAACACATCTCACCACCCAAAAGCACAACCAACACCCCACATCTCACTCAAAGGTACATGAGTAATCACATCACATCTAACCCAAGGACACATTTACCATCACATAACATCTCACTGGAAGACACATTATGTATCACATCACAACCATAACTAGAGTAGTATGTTATTGTAAACATGAAGGATAGAAACCTCTTACACACCTCCTCCAATGCATGACCACCACTATAAACCATCTCATCACATCTTGTCACCCCACAGCATGGCCATCACTCTATATCTCACCTAAAGACAGCTAGTCCATCACCTAGATCACTATCTGACCTTCATCCATCATAACCTATGTATATCCACTCACCAAGAAGAGAGATCAGGAAAGAGAAAGTAGATGGAAATTCATCCACACCACCGGGATATTGAGAAAAAACCTATGTCATATATATATATATGAGTGTCGGTGGATGGTGCTCAATGTGGATGGGGTTTGTATAAAAATAAAAAGGAATATAAATTTATATATATATATATAAGCACCACACAATCCCAACTTACCGATTCCCTACCAAATCACCAACTAACTCCCAACATTACCCACATTCACTACCACCTCTAAATGCCCGACACTACACAATCGAAATGCCACATCTCACAATACCAACTAATTTATATTATACAGCCCATTAATTTCATCATAAACCATTTTCACATTTTTGTCTTTAATTTATTATTCGTCAAAAATTTTAGACCATGTGATTTCTATCATTTTTAACCAATTCTATTACTACCGGGTAACTAGCATAACAAAACCCATCTACCGCATGCCAACCATATATCAACCATGTATCATCGCCCCATAAAATGATCACACCTTATGAACATAATCAAAACACCACCCCACAACATGGTCAAACAACAAGATCATCATCCCCATATTGTCCCATAGCATGGCCACACAACAAGCACATCAGCCCCACACCACCAAATAGTTTTCTCACCCAACAAGCACATCACATAACATTTTTTGAGATTTAGAAAGGGGATTTTTATCACATTCAACGTATTTATTTATGGAATTATCACACCATCCATAATCAAATGGAATCCATTTAATTATCAAAATATTATAGGTTTACCTGTTTCCATTTTTAAGGTGAGGCCAAATAATCACAATAATAAAGAGTTACACAAAACATCATCTACACTGAAAACAAAGACAAAAATGGACAAATGTTTATGTGGGGAATTTAGATCATACAAAGACAATATAAAGGTAATATAAAAATCTAAAAACACATGAAAAAAATTCCCCTTTCCCCTTAAATTTCCCTTAAACTAATTCCTCCCCTTAATTAGGTCAATGAAAACCATATTTCAAAATATAAACAAGACAAATCCACTTCTGACTGATACAAAATAAATAAAAAAGAGGGATTTCCTAATTAAAACTGAACTTTCCAATATCATTATGCACCGTAAGGTGAATAAGAAATACCTGCAAACCAAACCCACACACTAAACCCATAGATCAACCTACAATACATCAAGGGGTTTTCAAAAATGGAATCCACACAGACCCCATAATAAAACATCATCACTATAGTGAATCACTGAAAGAATAATTAAAATAAAACCATAGTTAGGAGAGGATAACTATAAGGCCACAAAATTAAACCTTACTTAATATTGAATTAAATGAATAATTCCCATTGAGGATCTTTTCAGGTTTGGAGTTTTAGAGAATTAGATCATAACTATTACATCTCAAAAGTTTACAAAGTAGACACTTCTAATATGTTTCCATAAAATAAAAACACTTAGAAAGAAACATGTCTAGTTCCATGTTTTAGATAGCATGACTTTCCCTTGATCCCATCCTTGACCCTATTCCACATTATGTCATGTGAAAAACATTTCAAAAAAACTTGGGGTGAGCATAAAAAGATCACTAAGTAAAACACAAATAATGAAAACTGTTAGTTTTTCAAAACAACAATTAAACCATGTATACATTATCAATGTAATACTTTTCACCTTTATGAAGTAGTAAAAAATCTTCACTGAATAAAAGATCAATACTTACCCTTTTGTAACCAAAAGATTACCATAAAATCCATATAAAGAACCCATAAAATATAAAGGTAACTTGGGACATAAACATACTTAAATGGAATAACCATACGGTCGACTTCCACACATATCACTTAATGAAATAGCCATACGGCCGACTTCCATACCCAATGCATTAGAGGTTATGACGTAACCACCTGTCCTAGTATTTATGGCACCACCTGTCATATGGTTTATCACGTAACCACCCATTAAATGTCCAAGTACCATTATAAAATCATAAGACATAAAACAAATATAATGGAAAGAAAACATTTCCACACATTGATCACAATATATCACATAAATATATTGACATAACAAATCCATTATAAAAACCATTTTCAATACCAAAATACATAAAATAGTATATGGTATTTATTTCATTTAAAAAACATTACAGCTTGTTGAGGAAGCCAAAGACCAAATAATACCCGCGGCGGCGGAAAAGGTCGTTGTCACCGTGTACGTTAAAAGAAACATTCCTTTTTGTCGTTTAGTAAAACGCTTTGTATAAAAAGATTCCTTTTTTAAAAAGTAAAAGTAAAAGTGTTTTATACACCATATAAAATAAAGTTGTGTATAAAACGAAATATGCCTCAATGAAATGAGATTGAGACGAAGTCCCTTACCTCGGGTCCAACTTGACTCGATCATTTTTTAACCTCCTGAATAATAAAATTGAGTTAATTTATACTTGATTAAGAACCTTTTTCAAGTTCATTATTCCTTTTATATCACTTATTACCATGTTATGAACATTATTTAGTCATTTATGTTAATAACGGTCGTTTGTTGATATTTGGTACTTGAGTCAAAAGTGAACTTCTTATATTTACAAGTTGTTCATGTAGTCAAATATCCATTATCTCAAGAATGATATTCATGATGTAGATACCATATATATCATATATATCCAGTATATACATGCATTTATAATATTACATAAACATTTAGAGGTAATAAATGAAATGCACCGTTCATGGAGACGGTAAGCCGTACGTACGCATGAACACTACTTTCATTTCTATGTCATATTAATGGAATTAAAATTAAATGAGAGATATTTATATTTTAAATCCAGAATTATATTCATCATTTAGATGTAACATACATCATATATATCCATTATATATATGTACTTATAATATTACATTACATTTTGGGATAAGAAATGAAATGCACCGTTCATGGAGACGGTAAGCCGTACGTATTCATGAAGGCTACTTCCATTTCTATTTCATATTTAATGGAATTAAAACATAATGATGCATAATAGTATTATAATTCCAGTATGTTTTCATATATAATATCATTAAATATATCCTTTATACATACCAAATATGGTATTAACTAATCAAATCACATTGAGGGGGCGGTAGTCCGCACTTCCTAAAATGAAGATATCGTGTTTACCCATAATGGAAACCATAAAGGTATGACATAAATGAAAAATACATAAGCTTAAGGAAAAAATAAACATATTATATATCATATATAAATATAGTGTCATCTTAATGGCCACCTTTGAAGGTGCTATAAAAATTTTGAACAATCATCGTTTCATGAGACAGAAATTCACCATCCACAGAAACAGTATGTTCTTTAACCATTAGATATAGCTGTGTGTAGGTGTATCTTGAATTCTAATTATAACAACATCCTATTATATTGATTATACTATATTTTTTACAAAATAAATTAATAAAAATAGTTTAGGGGTTGGAGAAGAAAAATAAAACAGAAGAACACAAGTGAAGATATTACCTTAAAATCGGGTAACTCTCTTAGAGTTGAGCTCAAAGGCTTCCTTGGGAAAACTTCTTCCCAAAGTGAGGCTTCTAGGAGTAAGATAGGGATTCGGAGAGACAAAATGGGAAGGGTTTGGTCGAGCCAAAGGCTTTGGAAGTGTGGGTAAGGTGGTAGAGGTGGGGGCCTTTTATAAGAGGAGAGGAGGGTCACTCTTGGAAAGTAAAGAAATGTTACTTTATTTTAAAATGCGTTTCAGATTTAAAAGGTCCCAAATTAATATAATTCGATGATAAGGTGATAAGGGTTCTAAATATACCCATCCAATAGGTTTTTGATAGGTTTAGGTCTTAGATTTTACATTATCTTTTCATTTTATTTAAATCTTTAAATAATGAGGTAATCACTGCATCATCATGGTGTCATAAATAATTTAATTTATTTAATGTCTAAGAATTATTAAAAAAAATATCCTGATATATGAAATCTTTTTATATTTCTAAGGAATATTTATAGTCAAAAATATGACTTGTATAACCCCATTTAAAAATTGTTTTAGTAAAACAACTCATGTTTGTGACATTTTTATGTTAACTTTAAATAAAAAGTTATTAATGACATCTTCCAACCAAAGTGGCTTCATGGGGTCCCCAAGTTGACCCATGGATTGTCTTGTTTGGCCATGACACATCCAATAAAGGTAGGACATGTGTCTAGGTCATTTAATATTACTAAAACATTAATTTTACCTTAAACTACAATAATTACCTCTAATCGCGATTAATAAACATAAAAGTTACTATTCACAAAAAAATATTTTAATCCCATTGAACCACATTTTACTTCTTATTGACAACCATGTATTTCGGATTTTTGAAATTCAAAACACTGAAGTGGTAAAATTTCATTAAAATGAAAAATCAGTTTTTATAAGTACCACTTAGTGGTTTCACTATTCTTCAAAAATTGATGTTTTTCATGAAAATACCAAAAATTCACCCTAAGATATATTTGATATTCCGAATTCAAAAATGATGTATATTTTAAAAAATTCAAAACATATAATTTTCATTAATTAATTTAATAATTAATTCCCACTGTCAGAGCAAATAGCGTGTTTTTATGAAACAATAAGTATCAAAAGATTAACACTAGTTTAAGTCCAATTTCAAAATGAAATTAATTCCAATGACCACTATTGGATTAAATGGTAAAAATATATTCTAATTTCACTTTAAAACCAATTAAAATGATAATATAATCATATAAATAAATTATATTAAAAATAGGTTTTGAATTAAAATACAACATTTTTCACTATTCATTAAAAAATGAACTTTAACGGAAAATTACCAAAAAATTACACAAAGTAAATTTTGATGTCCAGATTCTAAAGAAGAATTTTATTTGGTCCAATAGAATTTATAAGAGTGACCACAACTATATTTAATGATGGTTCGCCATCAAAAGGCGATAACTGGACCTTTAGTGAAAATTAGAGTGTATATGCCTAAAATTGATTTCTTTTCTTATTTTAAGCATTTATCTTTTATTGGACAAATTTAAAAACATTTAACAAACACATATAATCATATTTTAGTTGTTTCTATTCATTCTCTCCAATACAAAAGCTACGTGTTAACTACCATTTAAAATAATATTTTTTTGTTACTAGTGTGCAATGTAAGATTTCAAAGAAACTCTTTGTTGCGTATCAGGTACACTATCGAACATAGAAACCCCTTTAAAGTAAAATTAACATTTAATTCGTAAATATTAATAAATATGAAAATGGTTCATTCCTTATTTACCTGGGATGTTACATCCTTCCCCCTCTTTTGGGAATTGCATCCTAGCAATTTTATTCAGTTATCAAAATAAGTGGGGGTATTTATCACTCATAGCATTTTCAGATTCCCATGTTGCCTCTTCAACCATATGGTTTTTTCACAAAACCTTTACCTTTTGAATTGCCTTATTTCACAAAACTTGCTCTCTTCGGTCAAAAATCTGGACTGGTTGTTCTTCATAAGAAAGATTCTCTTCCAACTGAACTACCTCCGGACTTAAAACATGAGATGGATCTGGCATATACTTTCTCAACATCAAAACATGAAAAACATTGTGTACCTGAGATAAACTCGGAGGTAATGCCACTCTATATGCAACTGATCCAACTCTCTCCAGAATTCCATATGGTCCAATGAACCTTGCAATCAACTTTCCTTTTTTACCAAATCGCATCACACTTTTCCATGGTGACAACTTTGAGAAAAACATGATCACCTACCTTGAAAGATAGATCCTTCCTCCGGTTATCCGCATAACTTTTCTGTCTGTTCTGAGCTGTTCTCATGTGTTTCTGAATCAACTGAACTTTTTCTGCCATCTCTTCTACCAATTCTGGTCCCATCAGCTTCCTTTCACCCACTTCATCACAAAAACCCGGAGTTTGACACCGTTTACCATATAATGCCTCAAATGGAGCCATCTGTATACTAGAATGAAAACTGTTGTTATAATAAAACTCAACCAAAGAAAGATTTTGGTCCCAAATTCCCTGATAATCCATCGAACAAGCTCGTAGCATATCCTACAAGGTATGAATTGATCGTTCTGACTGACGATCTGATTGCGGATGAAAAGTTGTACTAAAATTTAATTCAGTACCCAATGACTTCTGAAGGCCTTTCCAAAAGTTGGAAGTAAACCTGGGATCACGATAAGATACAATGGAGAGGGGAACTTCATGCAACCTAACTATCTCTTTAAGATACAATCGAGAAAGTTGGTATAGAGAGAATGTATCTCGAATAGGAAGGAAATGAGCAGATTTAGTCAAGCGATCTACAATAACCCAGATTTCATTATTACCTCGAGATGTCTTCAGTAATCCCACAACAAAGTCCATGGATATGTTTTCCCATTTCCACTCTGGCACCAGTAAAGGCTGAAGCATCCCTTTCGGTAACTTCCACTCTGCTTTAACCTGCTGACAAGTCAAACACTTCATAGTAAAATCAGCAATATCCCTTTTCATTCCGTCCCACTAGTAATACTCCCGCAGATCTCTGTACATCTTATTACTGCCAGGATGAACTGAAAACGGGGAACTATGAGCCTCACATAACAACTCATTCTTCAACTTTGAATCACCAGGCACACATAATCTCTTCCCACACCTCAAAACACAATCATTATCAATGTTGAATTCAGGCAACTTACCCTTCTGAACCAGCTCTACCTTTTTCTGCAACTCACTGTCTTCCCTCTGTGCTTGCTTGATTCTATCTGATAGGGATGATCTCACTGATACCTGAAACAAAACAGAATAACTTCCTGCACCAAAAACTTCTATTCCAAAGTTAATCAAATCAAAAACCAAAGGATCTCGTTCCAAACGTAGCATGGTTAATGAAGAATTAATTTTTCAACTCAAAGCATCAGCCACTTTATTTTCTTTTCCTGGATGGTAATGAATTGTATAATCATAATACTTGATTAATTCCAGCCATCTCCTCTATCTCATGTTCAATTCATTCTGAGTGAATATATACTTTAAAATTTTTTGATCAGTATATATTTCACACTTTACTCTATAAAAACGATTCCTCTAAATTTTTATAGAGAAAACAACAGCAGATAATTCTAAATCATGTGTAGGGTAATTTACCTCATTAGTTTTCAACTGACATGAAGCATATGCAATTACCTGATCATTCTGCATTAGGACGCAACCAAGTCATTTCAATGAAGAATCACTGTAGATAACAAACTCACCATTACTGGAAGGAAGTCCCAAAACTGGAGCATTCACCAATCATCTTTTCAACTCCTGAAAACAATCATCACATTCTTTTTTCCAGATAAACATAACACCCTTCTGAGTTAGCTTAGTCATTGGACTATATAACCGTGAAAAAATTTCAACAAGCCTTCGGTAGTAACCTGCCAAACCAAGAAAACTATGGATCTCGGTTACATTTGTGGGTCTTGACCATTCTTCAACGACTTTTGTTTTATCGGGATCAACAGTTATGCCATTTTTTGAAACAATGTGACCAAAAAAGGAAATTTGTTGCAATCAAAACTCACAATTGCTGAATTTTCCATACATGTTATTTTCTTTTAAGGTTTGCAAGATAACACTTAAATGAATTTCATGCTCCTCTTCACTTATAGAATACTCCAAAATATCATCAATAAAAACAACCAACATTTTTCACCTGAGTCAACTGAGCCATCACGGCAACAAACTGTTTAGTTCTGATTCTAACCATCTTAGGATACTGATTTGGAAGGACATTTCCCTCTGAATGCCTTCCCAGAAAATCTGTTCTATTTCCTCTATGAAAAACCATTCTTAACACAAAAACATCTTAGGAGAAGCAACATGGTAATCTTAAAATGCTATATCATTTCAATCATACCATAAATTAACTTATAATTTAACACTTTTCTAACTCCTAAAGTTGTTTAAACCTACCTCTGATACCAACTATAAGGACCCAACCTTAAACCTTACTTAATATTGAATTAAATGAATAATTACCATTGAGGTTATATTCAGGTTTAGATTTTTAGAGAATTAGATCATAAATATTACATCTCAAAAGATTACAAAGTAGAAACTTCTACCAAGTTTCCATAAAATAAAAACTCTTAGAAAGAAACATGTCTAGTTCCATGTTTTAGATAGCATTACTTTTCCTTGATCCCATCCTTGACCCTATTCCACATTAAGTCCTGTGAAAAACATTTCAAAAAAACTTGGGGTGAGCATAAAAAGCTCAGTAAGGAAAACACAAAGAATGAAAACTGTTAGTTTTTCAAAAAAACAAGTAAACCATGTATACTTTATCAAAGTAATACATTTCACCTTTATGAAGTAGTAAAAACTCTTCACTGAATAAAAGATCAATACTTACCCTTTTGTAACCAAAATATTACCATAAAAACCATATAAAGAACACATAACATATAAAGGTAACTTGGGACATAAACATACTTAAATGGAATAACTATATGGTCGACTTCAACACATATCACTTAATGGAATATCCATATGGCCAACTTCCATACACAATGCATTGGAGGTTAAAACGTAACCACCTGTCCTGGTATTCACGGCACCACCCGTCATATGGTTCATCTCATAACAACCCGTCAAATTTCCAAGTACCATTATAAAATTATAAGACATAAATTAAATATAATGGAAAGAAAACATTTCCACACTTTGATCACAATATATCACATAAATATATTGACATAAAAAATCCATTATAAAAACCATTTTCAATACCAAAATACATAAAAGAGTATGTAGTATTTATTTCATTTAAAAAACATTACTTCTTGTTGAGGAAGCCAAAGACCAAATAATACTCGCGGTGGCGGAAAAGGTCGTTGTCACCGCGTACGTTAAAAGAATCATTCCTTTTTGTCGTTTAGTAAAACACTTCGTAGAAAAAGATTCCTTTTGTATAAAAGTAAAATTCAAAGGGGTTTATACACCGTATAAAGGAACGTTGTGTATAAAATTAAATATGCCTCAATGAAAGGAGATTGAGACGAAGTCCCTTACCTCCGGTCCGACTTGACTCAATCATTCTTTAACCTCATGAATAATAAACTTGAGTTAATTTATACTTTCTTAAGAACCTTTTTCAAGTTCATTATTCATTTTATATCACTTATTACCATGTTATGAACATTATGTAGTCATTTAAGTTAATAACGGTCATTTGTCGATATTTGGTACTTGAGTCAAAAGTGAACTTCTTATATTTACAAGTTGATCACGTAGTCAAATATCCATTATCTCAAGAATGATATTCATGATGTAGATACCATATATATCATATATATGCATTATATACATGAATTTATAATATTACATAAGAATTTAGAGGTATGAAATGAAATGCACCATTCATGGAGACGGTAAGTTGTACGTACGCATGAACGCTACTTTCATTTCTATGTCATATTAATGGAATTAAAACTAAATGAGATATATGTATATTTTAATTCCAGAATTGTATTAATCATTTAGATGTAACATACATCATATATATCCATTATATATATGTACTTATAATAGTACATTACATTTGGGGATAAGAAATGAAATGCACCGTTCATGGAGACTGTAAGCCGTACGTACGCATGAACGCTACTTCCATTTCTATTTCATATTTAATGAAATTAAAACATAATGATACATAATAGTATTATAGTTCCAGTATGTTTTCTTATATAATATCATTTAATATATCCTTTATATGTACCACATATGGTATTAACGAATAAAATCACTTTGAAGGGGCGGTAGTCCGCACTTCCTAAAATGAAGATATCGCGTTTACCCATAATGGAAACCATAAAGGTATGTCATAAATGAAAAAAACATAAACTTAAGGAAAACATAAACATATTATATATCATATATAAATATAGTGTCATATTAATGTCCACCTTTGAAGGTGTTAGAAAAATATTGAACAATCATCGTTTCGTGAGGCAGAAATTCGCCATCCACAGAAATAGCATGTTATTTAACCATTAGATGTAGGTGTGTGTAGGTGTAGCTCAAATTCTTCTTATAACAACATCCTAGTATAATGAAGATACTGGAGTTGTTACAAAATAAATTAATAAAAAGAGTTTAGGGGTTTTGAGAAGTAAAATAAAACAAAAGAACACAAGTGAAGATGTTACCTTAAATTCGGGTAACTCTCTTAGATTTGAGCTCAACGGCTTCCTTGGGAAGACTTCATCCCAAAGTGAGGCTTCTAGGAGTAAGAGAGGGATGTGTAAAGACAACATGGGCAGGGGTTGGCCGATCCAATGGCTTTGGAAGAGTGGGTAAGGTGGTAGAGGTGGGGGTCCTTTTATAAGAGGAGAGGAGGGGCACTCTTGGAAAGTAAAGAAATGTTACTTTATTTTAAAATGATTTTCGGATTTAAAAGGTCCCAAATTGATATAATTCGAGGATAAGGTGATAAGGGTTCTATATATACCCATCCAATAGTTTTTTGACAAGTGTAGGTCTTAGATTTTAAATTATATTTTCATTTTATTTAAATCGTTAAATAATGAGGTAATCGCTGCATCATCATGGTGTCATAAATAATTTAATATATTTAATGTCTAAGAATTATAAAAAATATATACTGATGTATGAAATATTTTTAGCTTTATAATGAATATTTATAGTAAAAAATATGACTTGTATAACCCCATTTAAAAATTGTTTTAGTAAAACAACTCATGTTTGTGACATTTTTATTTTAACTTTAAATAAAAAGTTATTAATGTCATTTTCCAACCAAAGTGGCTTCATGGGGTCCCCAAGTTGACCCATGGATTGTCTTGTTCATCCATGAAAAATCCAATAAAGGTAGGACATGTGTCTAGGTCATTTCATATTATTAAAACATTACGTTTACCTTAAACTACAATAATTACCTCTAATCGCGATTAATAAACATAAAAGTTACTATTCAACAAAAAATTATTTTAATCCCATTGAACCACATTTTACTTCTTAATGACAACCATGTATGTCGGATTTTTGAAATTCAAATCACAGAAGTGGTAAAATTTCATTTAAATGAAAAATCGGTTTTTATAAGTACCACTTAGTGGTTTCACTATTCTTCAAAAATTGATGTTTTTCAGAAAAATATCAAAAATTAACCTTAAGGTATATTTGATATTCTGAATTAAAAAATGATGTCTATTTTATGAAATTCAAAACATATAAGTTTAATTAATTAATTTAATAATTAATTCCCGCAATCAGAGCAAATAACGTGTTTTTATGAAACAATAAGTATCAAAAGATTGACACTAGTTTAAGTCCAATTTCAAAGTGAAATTAATTCCAACGACCACTATTGGATTAAATGGTAAAAAAATATTCTAATTTAACTTTAAAACCAATTCAAACCATAATCTAATCATATAAATAAATTAGATTAAAAAGAGGTTTTGAATTAAAATACATCATTTTTCACTATTCATAAAAAATGAACTTTATCGGAAAAATACAAAAAAATTACACAAAGTAAATTTTGATGTCCCGATTCTAAAGAAGAATTTTATTTGGTCCAATAGAATTTATAAGAGTTACCACAACTATATCTAATGATGGTTCGCCATCAAAAGGCAATAAGTGGACCCTTAGTGAAAATTAGAGTGTATATGCCTAAAATTGAAATATTTTATTATTTTAAGCCTTTATATTTTATTGGAAAAATGTAAAAACATTTAACAAACATATATAATCATATTTTAGTTGTTTCTATTCATTCCCACCAATACAACGGCTACGTGTTAACTACCATTTAAAATAATATTATTTTATTACTAGTGTGCAACGTAAGATTTCAAAGAAACTCTTTGTTGCGTATTAGGTATGCTATCGAACATAGAAACCCCTTTAAAGTAAAATTAACATTTAATTCGTAAATATTAATAAATATGAAAATGTTTCATTCATTATTTACCTGGGATGTTACATCCTTCCCCCTCTTTTGGGAATTGTGTCCTCCCAATTTTATTTACTTATCCAAATAAGTGGGGGTATTTATCCCTCATAGAATTTTCATATTCCCGTGTTGCCTCTTCAACCATATGGTTTTTCCACAAAACCTTTACCTTTTGAATTGCCTTATTTCTCAACACTTGCTCTCTTCGGTCAAAAATATGGACTGGTTGTTCTTCAAAAGAGAGATTCTCTTCCAACAGAACTACCTCCGGGCTCAAAACATGTGATGGATCTGGCATATACTTTCTCAACATCGAAACATGGAAAACATTGTGTACCTGAGATAAACTCGGAGGTAATGCCACTCTGTATGCAACTGATCAAACTCTCTCCAGAATTTTATATGGTCCAATGAACCTTGGACTCAACTTTCATTTCATACCAAATCACATCACACTTTTCAATGGTGAAACATTGAGAAAAACATGATCACCTACCTTGAAAGATAGATCCTTCCTCCGGTTATCCGCATAACTTTTCTGTATGCTCTGAGCTGTTCTTATGTGTTTCAGAATCAACTGAAATTTTTCTGGCATCTCTTCTACCAATTCTGGTCCCATCATCTTCCTTTCACCCACTTCATCCCAAAAAGATGGAGTTCAACACCGTTTACCATATAATGCCTCAAATGGAGACATCTGTATACTAGAATGAAAACTGTTATTATAAGAAAACTCAACCAAAGAAAGATGTTGGTCCCAAATTCCCTACTAATCCATCGAACAAGCTCGTAGCATATCCTCCAAGGTCTGAATTGTTCGTTCTGACTGCCGATCTTATTGCGGATGAAAATCTGTGCTAAAATTTAATTCAGTACCCAACGACTTCTAAAGGCCTTTCCAAAAGTTAGAAGTAATCCTGTGATCACGATAAGATACAATGGAGAGGGGAACTCCATGCAACCTGACTATCTATTTAAGATACAATCGAGAAAGTTGGTCTAGAGAGAATATATCTCGAATAGGAAGGAAATGAGAAGATTTAGTCAAGCGATCTACAATAACCCAGATTGCATTACTACCTTGAGATGTCTTCGGTAATCCCACAACAAAGTCCCTGGATATGTTTTCCCATTTCCACTCTGGCACCGGTAAAGGCTGAAGCATCCCTTTCGGTAACTGCCGCTCTGCTTTATCATACTGACAAGTCAAACACTTCATAGTAAAATCAGCAATATCCCTTTTCATTTTGTCCCACTAGTAATACTCCCGCAGATCTCTGTACATCTTAGTACTGCCAAGATGAACTAAAAATAGGGAACTATGAGCCTCAAATAACAACTCATTCTTCAACTGTGAATCACCAGGCACACATAATCTCTTCTCAAACCTCAAAACACAATCATTATCAATGTTGAATTCATGCAACTTATCCTTCTGAACCAGCTCTACCTTTTTCTGTAACTCACTAACTTCCCTCTGTGCTTGCTTAATTCTGTCTGATAGAGATGATCTCACTGATACCTGATACAAAACAGAAGATCTTACTGCACCAACAACTTCTATGCCAAATTTCATCAAATCAAAAACCAAAGGATCTCGTTCCAAACGTATCATGGTTAATGAAGCATTACTTTTTCAACTCAAAGCATCATCCACTTTATTTGCTTTTCCCAGATGGTAATGAATTGTATAATCATAATCCTTGATTAATTCCAGCCATCTCCTCTGTCTCATGTTCAATTCTTTCTGAGTGAATATATACTTTAAAATTTTGCGATCAGTATATATTTCACACTTTACTCTATACAAATGATTCCTCCAAATTTTTAAAGCGAAAACAACAGCAGCTAATTCCAAATCATGTGTAGGGTAATTTACCTCATGAGTTTTCAACTGACGTGAAGCATATGCAATTACCTGATCATTGTGCATTAGGACACAACCAAGTCATTTCAATGAAGAATCACTGTAGATAACAAACTCACCATTCCTGTAAGGAAGTTCCAAAACTGGAGCATTCACCAATCTTCTTTTCAACTCCTAAAAACAATCATTACATTCTTTTGTCAAGATAAACATAACACCCTTCCGAGTTAGCTTAGTCATTGGACTATATAACTGTGAAAAAATTTCAACAAACCTTCGGTAGTAACCTGCCAAACCAAGAAAACTATGGATCTCGGTTACATTTTTGGGTCTTGGCCATTCTTCAACAACTTTTGTTTTAGTGGGATCAACAGTTATGCCATTTTTTGAATCAATGTGACCAACGAAGGAAATTTTTTGCAACCAAAACTCACAATTTCTAAATTTTCCATACAGTTTCTTTTCTTTTAAGGTTTGCAAGATAACACTTAAATGAATTTCATGCTCCTCTTTACTTTTAGAAGACACCAAAATATCATCAATAAAAACAACCAACATTTTTCACCTGAGTCAACTAATCCATCACTGCAAAAAACTATTTAGTTCTGATTCTGACCATCTCAGGATACTGATTTGAAAGGACATTTCCCTCTAAATGCCTTCCCAGAAAATCAGTTCTACTTCCTCTATGAAAGAACATTCTTAACATAGAAATATCTTGGGAGAATCAACATGGTAATTTTCAAATGCTATATCATTTCAATCATACCATAAATTAACTTATAATTTAACCCTTTTCTAACTCCTAAAGGTGTTTAAACCGACCTCTGATACCAACTATAAAGCCCCGACCTTAAACCTTACTTAATATTGAATTAAATGAATAATTCCCATTGAGGATCTTTTCAGGTTTAGAGTTTTAGAGAATTAGATCATAACTATTACATCTCAAAAGATTACAAAGTAGACACTTCTACTAAGTTTCCATAAAATAAAAACTCTTAGAAAGAAACATGTCTAGTTCCATGTTTTAGATAGCATGAATTTCCCTTGATCCCATCCTTAACCCTATTCCACATTAAGTCCTGTGAAAAACATTTCAAAAAAACTTGGGGTGAGCATAAAAATCTCAGTAAGGAAAACACAAAGAAAGAAAACTGTTAGTTTTTCAAAACAACAAGTAAACCATGTTTACTTTATCAAAGTAATAAATTTCACCGTTATGAAGTTGTAAAAACTATTCACTGAATAAAAGATCAATACTTACCCTTTTGTAACCAAAATATTACCATAAAACCAATATAAGGAACACATAACATATAAAGGTAACTTGGGACATAAACATACTTAAATGGAATAACCATACGGTCGACTTCCACACATATCACTTAATGGAATAGCCATACAACCGACTTCCATACCCAATGAATTGGAGGTTAAAACGTTACCACCTATCCTGGTATTCACGGCACCACCTTTCATATGGATTATTATGTAACCACCCGTCAAATGTCCAAGTACCATTATAAAACCATAAGATATAAATTAAATATAATGGAAAGAAAACATTTCCACACTTTGATCACAATATATCACATAAATATATTGACATAAAAAATCCATTATAAAAACCATTTTCAATAGAAAAATATATAAAAGATTATATGGTATTTATTTCATTTAAAAAACATTACGGCTTGTTGAGGAAAAAAAGACCAAATAATACTCGCGGCGGTGGAAAAGGTCGTTGTCACCGCGTACGTTAAAAGAAACATTCCTTTTTTTCGTTTAGTAAAACGCTTCGTAGAAAAAGATTATTTTTTATAAAAGTAAAATTCAAAGGGGTTTATACACCGTATAAAAGAAAGTTGTGTATAAAACTAAATATGTCTCAATGAAAGGAGATTGAGACGAAGTCCCTTACATCAGGTTCGACTTGACTCGATCGTTCTTTAACCTCCTGAGTAATAAACTTGAGTTAATTTCTACTTTCTTAAGAACCTTTTTCAAGTTCATTATTCCTTTTATATCACTTATTACCATGTTATGAACATTATGTAGTCATTTAAGTTAATAACGGTCATTTGTCGATATTTGGTACTTGAGTCAAAAGTGAACTACTTATATTTACAAGTTGTTCACGTAGTCAAATATCCATTATCTCAAGAATGATATTCATGATGTAGATACCATATATATCATATATATGCAGTATATACATGCATTTATAATATTACATAATCATTTAGAGGTACGAAATGAAATGTACCGTTCATTGAGACGGTAAGCCGTACGTACGCATGAACGCTACTTTCATTTCTATGTCATATTAATGGAATTAAAACTAAATGAGAGATATGTATATTTTAATTCCAGAACTGTATTTATAATTTAGATGTAACATAAATCATATATATCCATTATATATATATACTTATAATAGTACATTACATTTGGGGATAAGAAATGAAATGCACCGTTCATGGAGACTATAAGCCGTATGTACGCATGAACGCTACTTCCATGTCTATTTCTTATTTAATGGAATTAAAACATAATGATACATAATATTATTATAATTATAGTATGTTTTAATATATAATATCATTAAATCTATACTTTATATGTACCACATATGGTATTAACGAATCAAATCACTTTGAGGGGGCGGTAGTCCGCACTTCCTAAAATGAAGATATCGCGTTTACCCATAATGGAAACCATAAAGGTATGATATAAATGAAAAATACAGAAACTTAAGGAAAACATAAACATATTATATATCATATATAAATATAGTTTCATCTTAATGTCCACCTATGAAGGTGTTAGAAAAATATTGAACAATCATCGTTTCGTGAGGCAGAAATTCACCATCCATAGAAACAGCATGTTCTTTAACCATTAGATGTAGGTGTGTGTAGGTGTATCTCAAATGCTTCATATAAAAACATCCTAGTATATTGAAGATACTTTAGTTGTTACAAAAGAAATGAATAAAAAGAGTTTAGCGGTTTGGAGAAGAAAAATAAAACAAAAGAACACAAGTGAAGACGTTACCTTAAAATCGGGTAACTCTCTTTGATTTGAGCTCAAAGGCTTCCTTGGGATGACTTCTTCCCAAAGTGAGGCTTCTAGGAGTAACAGAGGGATGTGGAGAGACAACATGGGCAGGGGTTGGCTGAGACAAAGGCTATGGACATGTGGGTAAGGTGGTAGAGGTGGGGGCCTTTTATAAGAGGAGAGGAGGGGCACTCTTGCAAAGTAAAGAAATGTTACTTTATTTTAAAATGGGTTTCGGATTTAAAAGGTCCCACATTGATATAATTGGAGGATACAGTGATAAGGGTTCGAAATATTCCCATCCAATAGGTTTTTGACAACTGTAGGTCTTAGATTTTACATTATATTTTCATTTTATTTAAATCATTAAATAATGAGGTAATCGCTGCATCATTATGTTGTCATAAATAATTTAATTTATATAATGTCTAAAAATTATAAAAAAAATATCATGATGTAGGAAATTGTTTTAACTTTCTAATGAATATTTATAGTAAAAAATATGTATAAGGCCCTGGCATTAAACCTTACTTAATATTGAATTAAATGAATAATTCACGTTGAGGATCTTTTCAGGTTTAGAGTTTTAGAGAATTAGAACATAACTATTACATCTCAAAAGATTACAAAGTAGTCACTTCTACTAAGTTTCCATAATAAAAAAAAACTCTTAAAAAGAAACGTGTCTAGTTCCATGTTTTATATAGGATGAAATTCCCTTGATCCCATCCTTGACCTTATTCCACATTAAGTCCTGTGAAAACATTTCAAAAAAAACTTGGGGTGAGCATAAAAAGCTCATTAAGGGATACAGAAAGAATGAAAACTGTAAGTTTTTCAAACATCAAGTAAATCATATATACTCTATCAGAGTAATACCTTCACCTTCATGAAGTAGTAAAAACTCTTCACTGAATAAAGTATCATTACTTACCTTTTTGTAACCAAAGGATTACCATAAAACCCATAAAGAGAACACATAACATATATAAAGGTAACTTGGGACATAAAAATACTTAAGTGGAATAACCATACGGTCGACTTCCACACATATCACTTAATGGAATAGCCATACAGCCAATTTCCATACATACTTAATGGAATAGCCATACGGACGACTTCCATACCCAATGCATTGGAGGTTATAACGTAACCACCCGTCCTGGTATTCACGGCACCACCCGTCATATGGTTTATAACGTAACCACCCGTTAAAATGTCCAAGTACCAGTATAAAATCATAAAACATAAAACCAATATAAAGGAATGATAACATTTCCACATTTAAATCACAATATATCATAAATATATTGACATAATAGAATCTTTTTTCAAAACCATTTTCAATACCAAAATATATAAAAGAGTATATGTTATTTATTTTATTCTAAAAACATTACGGCTTGGTGAGAAAGCCAAAGACCAAATAATACTCTGGGCGGTGGAAAAGGTCGTTGTCGCCGCGTACCTTAAAAGAAACATTCCTTTTTGTCATTTTGTAAAACGCTTCGTAGAAAAAGATTCCATTTGTATAAAAGTAAAAGTCAAAAGGGTTTTATACATTGTATAAACGAAATATGCCTCAATGAAAGGAGATTGAGACGAAGTCCCTTACCTCGGGTCCGACATGACTCGATCGTTCTTTAACGTCCTGAATAATAAACTTGAGTTAATTTATACTTGATTAAGAACCTTTTTAAAGTTTATTATTCCTTTTATATCACTTAATTCCATGTTATAAACATTATGTAACCATTTAAGTTAATAAAGTTTGTTTTGTCAATATTTGGTTCTTAAGTCGAAAGTGGACTTCTTATAATTACATGTTGTTCGTGTGGTCAAAGGTTCTTTATATCCAAAATGAAATTCCCGATTTGGATATAATATGTATCATATATATCCAGAATATACATGTATTTATAATATTACATAATCATTTAGAGGTATGAAATGAAATGCACCATTCATGGAGACGGTAAGCCGTACGTACGCATGAACGCTACTTTCATTTCTTTGTCATATTAATGGAATTAAATCTAAACGAGAGGTATGTATATTTTAATTCCAGAATTATATTCATCATTTAGATATATCATTAATTATATATATCCATTATATACATGTACTTTTAATAGTATATTACATTTGGGGATAAGAAATGAAATGCACTGTTCATGGAGACGGTAAGCCGTACGTACGCATGAACGCTACTTTCATTTCTATCTCATACTTTAATGGAAAGAAATAATAATGATATAGAGGTATATTATAATTCCATTATAACATCATATATAATAACTTTAAATCCATCCTTTACACGTCCCACATATGGCATTAACGAATCACATCACTTTGAGGGGGCGGTAGTCCGCACTTCCTTAAATGAAGATATCGTGTTTACCCATAATGGAAACCATAAAGGTATGACCAAAATGAAAAATACAGAAGCTTAAAGAAAAAATAAACATATTATATATCATATATAAAAATAGTGACATCATAATGGCCACCTTTGAAGGTGTTAAATGAGTATTGAACAATCATCGTTTCAGGAGGCAGAATTTCGCCATCCACGGAAACCGTATGTTCTTTAACCATTTGATGTAGTTGTGTGAGAGTGTAGCTCGAATAAATATTATAACAACATCCTAGTATATTGAAGATATTTTAGTTGTTACAAAAGAAGTAAATAAAAAGAGTTTAGGGGGTTGGAGAAGCAAAATAAAACAAATGAACAAGAGAGAATGAATTACCTTTAAAAGTGTAACTCATTTTGATTTGAGCCTAAAGGCTTCCTTTGAAAAGATTCTGCCCAAAGGGAATCCTCTAGGATGAGTAGAGGGATGTGGAGAGAGTAATTGGGAAGGGTTTGGCCGAGCCAAAGGCTTGAGGAGTGTGTGTAAGGTGGTAGAGGTGGGGGCCTTTTATAAGAGGAGAGGAGGGGCACTTTTGGAAAGTAAAGAAATATTACTTTATTTGAAAATGTGTTTCGGTTTTAAAAGGTCCCACATTGATATAATTCGTGGATAAGGTGATAAGGGTTCGAACTCCACCCATCCAATAAGTTTTGGACATGTGTAGTTCATAGATGTTACATTATCTTTCCATTTTATTTAAATCGTTAAATAATGAGGCCATCGCTGCATCATCATGATGTCATAAATAAATTAATTTATTTAAAGTCTAAAAATTATAAAAAAATACTATGATGTAGGAAATATTCTAGCCTTCCACTGACTATTTATAATCAAAAATCTGACTACTATAACCCCATTTAAAAATTGTTTTAGTAAAACATATCATGTTTGTGTCATTTTTACTTTTACATTAAATAAAAAGTTATTTATGTCATTTCCCAACCAAAGTGGCTCAATGGGGTCCCCTAGTTGACCCATGGCTTGTCTGGGTCGGCCATGACACAACCAATGAGGGTAGGACATGTTTCAAGCTCATATTATTTTATTAAAGCATTATTTTTACCTTAAACTACACTAATTACCACTAATCGCGATTAAAAACTTAATAAGTTACTATTCACCAAAAAATTATTTTAATCTCATTGAACCACATTTTACTTATTAATGAAAACCATGTATGTCAGATTTTTGAAAATCAAAACACAATGATGTCAATATTTCCTTTAAACGGAAAATCAGTTTTTATAAGTACCACTTAGTGGTTTCACTATTCATCAAAAATTGATGTTTTTCAGAAAATTACCAAAAATTCACCCTAAGCTATATTTGATATTACAAATTCAAAAATGAAGTCTATTTTACAAAATTCAAAACATATAAGTCACATTAATTAATTTAATAATTAATTCCCGCTGTCAGAGCAAATAGCGTGTTTTTATGAAACAATAAGTATCAAAAGATTGACACTAGTTTAAGTCCGATTTCAAAGTGAAATTAATTCCAACGACCACTATTGGATTTAATGGTAAAAATATTTTCTAATTTCACTTTAAAACCAATTCAAAATATAATCTAATCATAAAAATAAATTAGATTAAAAAGAGGTTTTGAATTAAAATACAACATTTTACATTATTCATTAAAAAAATGAACTTTATCAGAAAGGTACCAAAAATTTACACAAAGTAAATTTTGATGTCCCGATTCTAAAGAAGAGTTATATTTGGTCCAATAGAATTTATAAGATCGATCAAAACTATATTTAATGACGGTTCTCCGTCAAAAGGTGATAAGTGGACCTTTCGTGAAAATTAGGGTTTAAATGCCTAAAATTGAACTCTTTCCGTATTTTAAGCCTTTATATTTTATTAGGTAAATGTAAAAACATTTAAAAACATATATAATCATAATTTAGTTATTTCTATCCATTCCCGCCAGTACAACGACTACTTTTTAACTAACATTTAAAATAATATTATTTTATTACTTGTGTGCAACGTAAGTTTTCAAAGAAACTCATCGTTGCGTATCGAGTACGCTATCGAACGTAGAAACCTATTTTAATTAAAATTAATATTTATTTCATAAATATTAATAAATATGAAAATTATTTATTCTTTAATTACCTGGGATGTTACATCCTTCCCCCTTTTGGGAATTGCATCCTCACAATTTTATTCACTTATCAAAATATGTGGGGGTATTTATCCCTCATAGCATTTTCATATTCCCACGTTGCCTCTTCAATCACATGGTTTTTTCACAAAACCTTTACCTGATGAATCACCTTATTCCGTAACACCTGCTCCCTGTGGTCAAGAATCTGGACTGGTGGTTCTTCATAAGATAGGTTCTCTTCCAGCTGAACTACCTCTGGACTCAAAACATGAGATGGATCTGGCATATACTTCCTCAACATTGAAACATGAAAAACATTGTGTACCTGAGATAAACTCGGAGGTAAAGCCACCCGGTATGCAACTGATCCAACTCTCTCCAGAATTTCATATGGTCCAATAAACCTTGGACTCATCTTTCCTTTCTTACCAAATCTCATCACACTTTTCCAAGGAGAAACCTTGAGAAAAACATGATCACCTACCTCGAAAGATAGATCCTTCCTCCGGTTAACCGCATAACTCTTCTACCTGCTCTGAGCTGTTCTCATGTGCTTCTGAATCAACTGAACTTTTTCTTCCATCTCTTCTACCAATTCTGGTCCCATCAGCTTCCTTTCACCCACTTCATCCCAAAATGATGGAGTTCGACACCGCTTCCCATATAATGCCTCAAATGGTGCCATCTGTATACTGGAATGAAAACATTTATTATAAGAAAACTCAACCAAAGAAAGATGCTGGTCCCAACTTCCCTGATAATCCATAGAACAAGCTCGTAGCATATCCTCCAATGTCTGGATTTTTCGTTCTGACTGCCCATCTAATTGAGGATGAAAAGCTGTACTAAAATTTAATTTCGTACCCAACGACTTCTGAAGGCCTTTCCAAAAGTTAGATGTGAACCTGGGATCACGATCAGATACAATGGAGAGAGGAACACCATGTAACCTGACTATCTCTTTAAGATACAAACGGGAATGTTTATCTAGAGAGAAAGTATCTCGTATAGAAAGGAAATGAGCAGTTTTGGTCAAGAGATCAACAATAACCCAGATTGCATTATTACCTCGAGATGTCCTCGGTAATCCCACAACAATGTCCATGGATATGTTTTCCCATTTCCACTCTGGCATTGGTAAAGGCTGAAGTATCCCTTTCGGTAACTGCCGCTCTCCTTTAACCTGTTGACATGTCAAACACTTCACAGTAAAATCGGCAATATCTCTTTTCATTCCATCCCACCAGTAATACTCCTGCAGATCTGTGTACATCTTAGTACTGCCAGGATGAACTGAAAACGGGGAACTATGAGCCTCACATAACAACTCATTCTTCAACTGTGAATCACATGACACACATAACCTCTTCCCAAACCTCAAAACACAAACACAAAATTATCTAAGAACTCATGGAAAATTTTATTCATAAGGTCCATGAATACAGCAGGTGCATTGGTTTACCCAAAAGTCATAACTAAAAATTCATAATGGCCATATCTAGTACGGAATGCAGTCTTCAGAACGTCTGCTTCTTTTACATTCAACTGATGGTATCCCGACCTCAAGTCAATCTTCGAAAAATACTGAGCTCCCTGGAGCTGATACCACTTCATTCGATGGCCCAACATCTGCTGAAGTTGTTGCAAAGGATTTTACCACCCCTTTCTGCATGTAGTCTGGCTGCATTCCCCCAGCTGAGTTCTTTGTTGGACACTCGTTTTCATAATGACCCATTTCATTACACTTAAAACATCTTACCGTTGGCTTTTCATTTCCTGCTTGATCATCTTCCTTACAGTTACAAGCAATATGACCAGACTTACCACACCGAAAGAACATACCAGACTTGGATTAACATTTTCCAGGATGCATTTTACCACACTTCTCACAGGATGGATATTTGGTTTTCTTACCTCCTTCCTTCTTTGATGAATTCTTCCCATTTTCCTGCCAACTAGACCTCTTATTCTGTTGTTTGTCATAGAACACCTGATCATCGGCAAACTCCATTTCCACCTTCTCCGCACATCGAACAAGTTTTTCATAACTTTTGAACTCACGAGAAGCTAAAGCCCTTCGATACTTTGGCTTTAACCCTGACTAAAAACGGTTTATTTTACTATCAAGATCTCGTATGAAGTTTGGAGCATACCTTGCCAATCGAATGAACTTTTCTTCATAAGCAGCCACTGAATCATCCTCCTGCCTCAATTCTAGGAACTGTTTTTCCATCCTAAGATGAACCACCTTAGGAAAATACTTCTCAAGAAACATACCTTTGAATTCGTCCCAGTGAAGATCCTCAATCTCATCACTATCCCTTATATTTTTCACCATCGACCACCACTGATCAGCTTCACCTTCAAAACGGTAAACATCAAGACTAACCTTTTGATGTTCTGAACACCCCATGACATAAAAAATCTTCTCCAGTGCTTTAATCCACCCTTCATCTTGCACAGGGTCAGATGATCCTCTGAATGATGGGGGATGTTTCCTCATTAAATGTTCCACCACTGACATGTTCCTCTGCGGTTGATCTGGCTGATCTCGTGCATGGATACCACCACCATTTATAGCCTGCGTCAACGGTGCCATCACTGCAACAAACTGTTCAGTTCTGATTCCGACCATCTCAGGTTACTGATTTGGAAGGTTATCTTCCTCCTGATTTCGTCCCAACATAGATGCTTTGTTTCCTCTGCGGAAAACCATTCTGAACACAGAAATATATTAGGCGAAGCAACATGGTAATCCGTAAATGCTATATCATTTCAATCATATTATAATTTAACACTTTTCTAACTCCTAAAGTTGTCTAAACCGACCTTTGATGCCAACTATAAGGCCCCGGCCTTAAAACTTACTTAATATTGAATTAAATGAAGAATTCACGTTGAGGATCTTTTCAGGTTTAGATTTTTAGAGAATTAGAACATAACTATTACATCTCAAAAGATTACAAAGTAGTCACTTCTACTAAGATTCCATAATAAAAAAAACTCTTAAAAAGAAACGTGTCTAGTTCCATGTTTTATATAGGATGACATTCCCTTGATCCCATCCTTGATCTTATTCCACATTATGTCCTGTGAAAACATTTCAAAAAAACTTGGGGTGAGCATAAAAAGCTCAGTAAGGGATACAGAAAGAATGAAAACTGTTAGTTTTTCAAACATCAAGTAAACCATATATACTCTATCAAAGTAATACCTTCACCTTCATGAAGTAGTAAAAACTCTTCACTGAATAAAGTATCATTACTTACCTTTTTGTAACCAAAGGATTACCATAAAACCCATAAAAAGAACACATAACATATATAAAGGTAACTTGGGACATAAACATACTTAAGTGGAATAACCATACGGTCGACTTCCACACATATCACTTAATTGAATAGCCATACAACCAATTTCAATACATACTTAATAGAATAGCCATACAGCCGAATTCCATACCCAATGCATTGGAGGTTATAACGTAACCACCCATCCTGGTATTCACGGCACCACCCGTCATATGGTTTATAACGTAACCACCCGTTAAAATGTCCAAGTACCAGTATAAAATAATAAAACATAAAACCAATATAAAGGAATGATAACATTTCCACATTTCAATCACAATATATCATAAATATATTGACATAATAGAATCCTTTTTCAAAACCATTTGCAATACCAAAATACATAAAAGAGTATATGGTATTTATTTTATTCTAAAAACCTTACAGCTTGTTGAGAAATCCAAAGACCAAATAATACTCGCGGCGGCGGATAAGGTCGTTTTCGCCGCGTACGTTAAAAGAAACATTACTTTTTGTCGTTTTGTAAAATGCTTCGTAGAAAAAGATTCCTTTTGTATAAAAGTAAATGTCAAAAGGGGTTTATACACCGTATAAACGAAATATGCCTCATTGAAAGGAGATTGAGACGAAGTCCCTTACCTCAGGTCCGACTTGACTCGATTGTTCTTTAACGTCCTGAATAATAAACTTGAGTTAATTTATACTTGATTAAGAAGCTTTTTAAATTTTATTATTCCTTTTATATCACTTACTGCCATGTTATAAACATTATGTAACCATTTAAGTTAATAAAGTTTGTTTTGTCAATATATGGTTCTTAAGTCGAAAGTGGACTTCTTAAAATTACATGTTGTTCGTGTGGTAAAAGGTTTTTTATATCCAGAATGAAATTCCCGATTTGGATATAATATGTATCATTTATATCCAGAATATACATGTATTTATAATATTACATTATAATTTAGAGGTATGAAATGAAATGCACCGTTCATGGAGACGGTAAGCCGTACGTACGCATGAACGCTACTTTCATTTCTTTGTCATATTAATGGAATTAAAACTAAATGAGAGGTATGTATATTTTAATTCCAGAATTATATTCATCATTTAGATATATAATTAATTATATATATCCATTATATACATGTACTTTTAATAGTACATTACATTTGGGGATAAGAAATGAAATGCACCGTTCATGGAGACGGTAAGCCATACGTACGCATGAACGCTACTTTCATTTCTATCTCATACTTTAATGGAAAGAAATAATAATTATATAGAGGTATATTATAATTCCAGTATAACATCATATATAATAACTTTAAATCCATCCTTTACACATCCCACATATGGCATTAACGAATCACATCACTCTGAGGGGGCGGTAGTCCGCACTTCCTTAAATGAAGATATCGTGTTTACCCATAATGGAAACCCTAAAGGTATGACCAAAATGAAAAATACAGAAGCTTAAAGAAAAAATAAACATATTATATATCATATATAAAAATAGTGACATCATAATGGCCACCTTTGAAGGTGTTAAATGAGTATTGAACAATCATCGTTTCGGGGGGCAGAATTTCGCCATCCACGGAAACCGTATGTTATTTAACCATTTTATGTAGTTGTGTGAGAGTGTAGCTCGAATAAATCTTATAACAACATCCTAGTATATTGAATATACTGGTGTTGCTACAAAATAAGTAAATAAAAAGTGTTTAGGGGGTTGGAGAAGCAAAATAAAACAAATGAACAAGAGAGAATGAATTACCTTTAAAAGTGTAACTCCTTTTGATTTGAGCCTAAAGGATTCCTTTGAAAGGATTATGCCCAAAGGGAATCCTCTAGGATAGGGAGAGGGATGTGGAGAGATTAATTGGGCAGGGGTTGGCCGATCCAAAGGCTTGATGAGTGTGTGTAAGGTGGTAGAGGTGGGGGCCTTTTATAAGAGGAGAGGAGGGGTACTTTTGGAAAGTAAAGAAATATTACTTTATTTGAAAATGTGTTTCGGTTTTAAAAGGTCCCACATTGATATAATTCGTGGATAAGGTGATAAGAGTTCGAAATACACCCATCCAATAAGTTTTGGACATGTGTAGTTCATAGATTTTACATTATCTTTCTATTTTATTTAAATCGTTAAATAATGAGGTCATCGCTGCATCATCATGATGTCATAAATAAATTAATTAATTTAAAGTCTAAAAATTATAAAAAAAATACTATTATGTAGGAAATACTTTTAGATTTCCAATGAATATTTATAATCAAAAATCTGACTTGTATAACCCCATTTAAAAATTGTTTTAGTAAAACATATCATGTTTGTGTCATTTTTACTTTTACATTAAATAAAAAGTTATTTATGTCATTTCCCAACCAAAGTGGCTCCATGGGGTCCCCAAGTTCACCCATGTCTTGTCTTGGTCGGCCATGACACAACCAATGGTGGTAGGACATGTGTCAAGCTCATCTTATTTTATTAAAGAATTATTTTTACCTTAAACTACACTAATTACCACTAATCGCGATTAAAAACTTAATAAGTTACTATTCACCAAAAAAATTATTTTAATCTCATTGAACCACATTTTACTTCTTAATTACAACCATGTATGTCGGATTTTTGAAAATCAAAACACAATGATGGAAAAATTTTATTTAAACGGAAAATCAGTTTTTATAAGTACCACTTAGTGGTTTCACTATTCATCAAAAATTGAAGTTTTTCAGAAAATTACCAAAAATTCACCCTAAGCTATATTTGATATTACGAATTCAAAAATGAAGTCTATTTTACAAAATTCAAAACATATAAGTCACATTAATTAATTTAATAATTTATTCCCGCTGTGTAAAGACCCGCAAATTTCAAGGAAATTTTTTTTCTTAATTTTCTTTGGAATTTTACAAGAGCGCAGCTTCAGACGGCACCTGATTCCGAGGCCCGGTGTGCCCGGAATCAATTTCCGAAGTTTGGCTCGGGTACGTTCAGTGAACGGACGAGCGGGTTTTTCTATCTTTTGAACCGGTGCCCGGAATCAAATTCTGAGGGCACCGATGAAATCGCAGCGCCGGTATTTGCTTAGAAACGCCTCTTCCGGAGTTGCGTTTACTCAGACGTGGTTTTTAAATTTTGCGGCTTTAAGTCAGAAATAAAATAAATTTGTGCGACAACTTTATTTTATTTCACTTAAGCTGCTTGGAAGCCACTTGAAGCCACTTAAAGGCGGCTTGAACTGTGTTGAACTGGATAGGATGCTATCCAGAAATATCCTACCCCCTTGATAGGATATTTGTGAGGTGGGGCCCGCGCGAGCCCCGCCGTTTCTTTCGCTAAGTAACGCACCCGCGAAAACCCGTCAAAGAAACTGAAAAGTCAACCGACGCGTTTCTTTAATTCTTAACAGACCATTTAAATGGGCTGTTTCTTTCGTGAAATAAATGTGCTGTTTCGCTCGTTGAATTAATTCAACGAATTAAATGGGTCGTTACTTACGCGTTTTACGTTTGTTGGCAAAATAATAAAATAGACAACTTGTCTATTTGGAGGATTGCTATCGTTGTGCAATTCCTCTGAGCCTCCACCCTCTCCGCGAAGAACGCGAAGAACGCGAAGAACGCGAAGAACGCGAAGAACGCCGGAACCGGAATCCGACGACGCACAATCCGCGACGTCAACAGCTTTTCCGCGACCTTCTTCTTCTTCTCCTTCGGTGCCTCTTCTTCCGCGGCGAACCTGCGATCGGCGGTTAAAGGTGAGAATCGAAACTTCTAAATTCTCCCTTCTTAATTTCAACAACAACAGATTTAATTAATTAAATCTGTTTGTTCTTGATCCGGAGATTGGCGACGCGACGCCGGATACCGCGACGACGCGACGATCTCCTTCTTCCGCGACGAGCGATTCCGCGACGACCTCTCGTCCGATGACGACTTCGAGGTAGGGATTTATTTTGGAAAAGTTACCCCTTTTTAAATTTTCTCGTGAACGTTCTTGAAAATTTAAAAAGTCGGTTTCAAACGAACAATTTTATCTTTAAATAAAATTGTTGGATCATGTGTTGATCATCCTTTTTCTTTTCTCCCGTTGATTATGGCTAATGCGGAGGGTGCGGGTCTAACGAACAAGACCCGACAACCCTCCGCCGATCCCTTTTGTTGTGCGGATATGACGGACGACGACAAACCGCGCGGCAGGGGCGATCCGTTGATTCCGCAGCGAAGGTCGGCATCCGGGAGAGGCATCGGCGCAGACGGGAGGCAAAACGGGCCACCGGAGCATCTCCGGCGGCCCGCGGAAGGCAGCGGCGGCGCGGGTCGCCGGCGCGGCGGCGCCGGCGACCGGAGGCGGCGGCGCCCGGCGCGCCGCCGTGGAGATCTTCCGCCGTGGCTGAAGCCGCGGCGGTGGCGGCCGGTTCCGCGGCCGCGCGGAACCGGGAACGGACGCGGCGGCCCGGCCGCGTCCGCGTGACAGGCGGCCCCCCGCGGGGGCCGCGTTTCTTCAAATGCCGCGGGTCAAACCCGCGGCGGCGGCCTGTTCGGCCGCTCGGCCGAAGCCGAGCCGGCCGGTCCGGTCGGCCGGGCCGCGCCCAGGCCGAACCGGACCCGGCCGAGCCGGTTCGGGCCGGTTCGGCCGACCCCAGGGGGGGTTCGGGCCGGGTCGCCCCGGGCCCAGAACCCCCGTTTCGGGCCCTCTTCGGTCTTTCGCCCATATCTTGGGCCTGGGACCTCCGATTGACGAACCGTCAGCGGCTACGCGATCCTTGGATCGAGACGGTCGTTTCGGTATATTATACTCAAGGTTTCGGAAGACTTTGGGTTCGGCCGGGTTGGTTCGTACACGAAACCAACCGGGCCCTCGGAGCGGAAACGCTCATAACGTGAGCTACGGACGTCCGATCGACGTACCGTCAGCTGTGGTAGATTCCTCTAAGTGAGACGGAACTTTTGGCATACTCCGCCCGAGGATCGGATACAGGCGGAGTACGGTCGGGTTGGTTTTGCCCTAAAAACCAACCGGGCCCCTGGGACGAAAATGTCAATAACTCTCAGACCGGGCGTCCGATTGACGCGCCGTCTGTTGCGTTGAGATCCTGTTGTCGATATGGAACTTTTGGATACATCAACTTCGGACTACGTGTCAGTTGATGTATCAGCCTCTCGGCTCGTGGAGCGGACCCTCCTAAACGAGCTCGCTATGTGCGGGAACCCTAGCGCTGGCTGTGACTTCGACGACAGAGCAGAGATCCTCCGTGGACTGCGACGACGACAGAGCAGAGATCCTCCGTGGACTGCGACGACGGCAGAGCAGAGATCCTTCGTGGACTGCGGCGACGACTGTGCAGAGATCCTCAGTGGACTGCGTCGACTACTGCACTCAGCGATCCTACGTGGATCAATGCTACCGGTTCTGTGTGAGCCTCTGCCTACAGGTTCTGTGTGAGCCCGATCCTGTGTGGGTCCTTACTACCGGTTCTGTGTGAGCCACTGCCTACAGGTTCTGTGTGAGCCCGATCCTGTGTGGGTCTTCTGCGGGGGTTAGTACCTATCGATCCTTCGTGGGTCCGACGACTTAGATGGATCAGTGATCATCTTTGACGTCATCTGAAAAGTATACCCGGTTGAGCTGAATCGTATGTTACTCTCCTTTGTGGATTGTGTTGAACTATCCTTTGTGGATTTACCGTTTTCTCTCCTTATGGATTTGAGTCTTGCTTTCCTTTGTGGATTGAGTTGTTCTTGAGCTCGTGAGCAGAGCTAGAATTGGGGACTTAGGTATATGTATGGACATATACCTAAGTCGAGTCAGATGTTACTTCGTGATTGCATCTTTCTTTTGTGCTATATCCTTTGTGGATTTCGGGAGACCTTCGGGGGTCTCGGGGTCCTTACTGAGTAGCTTGTACTCACCCCTGCACGGGCTATGCCCGCACCTTGTTGTGTTGGTTGCAGACGACGGACAGCGTTGATCACGGTTGGGGCGTGGAGCAGGACGGTACCTGGAGGTGGACCACTGGGCGGGACGTGCTCGGAGCGGACGTGGGACCCGAGGAGCCTGGAGGCTATCTGTACCCACCCTTCAGGTGGGATTGCCAGTGGACGACACGAGGCCGCCGTCTTTTCTTCAGTTGCTGTACTTTACTTTTCAGTTGTACTTTACAGTTGGGCTTGTATTTCCGGCCCCCTTTACTTTCTGCACTTTACTTTCCGCTTGCTGACTCTGTGTGGTTGTTACTTATAAAGGCAATGCCTTCCCTGTTTACTGGGATTTTACGCCTTGGTGCTAGTCGCCAGCCCCTGGCCTATGGAAGGCGGGCTTGGGGTAGTCACGGCACGGGCCCCGAGGATGGGTCGTGACACGCTGTCAGAGCAAATAGCGTGTTTTTATGAAACAATAAGTATCAAAAGATTGACACTAGTTTAAATCCGATTTCAAAGTGAAATTAATTCCAACGACCACTATTGGATTTAATGGTAAAAATATTTTCTAATTTCACTTTAAAACCAATTCAAAAGATAGTCTAATCATATAAATAAATTATATTAAAAAGAGGTTTTGAATTAAAATACAACATTTTACACTATTCATTAAAAAATGAACTTTATTAGAAAGGTACCAAAAATTTACAAAAAGTAAATTTTGATGTCCCGATTCTAAAGAAGATTTATATTTGGTCCAATAGAATTTATAAGATCGATCAAAACTATATTTAATGACGGTTCTCCGACAAAAGGTGATAAGTGGACCTTTCGTGAAAATTAGGGTATAAATGTCTAAAATTGATCTCTTTCCGTATTTTAAGCCTTTATCTTTTATTGGGTAAATGTAAAAACATTTAAAAACATATATAATCATATTTTAGTTATTTCTATCCATTGCCGCCAGTACAACGGCTACTTGTTAACTAACATTTAAAATAATAATATTTTATTACTTGTGTGCAACGTAAGTTTTCAAAGAAACTCATCGTTGTGTATCGAGTACGCTATCGAACGTAGAAACCTATTTTAATTAAAATTAATATTTAATTCATAAATATTAATAAATATAAAAATTATTTATTCTTTAATTACCTGGGATGTTACAATATGACTTGTATAACACCATTTAAAAAAAAATTTAGTAAAAAAACTCATGTTTGTGACATTTTTATTTTGACTTTAAGTAAAACGTTATTAATGTCATTTTCCAAAAAAAGTGGCTTCATGGGGTCCCCATGTTGACCCATGGATTTTCATGGTCGGCCATGACACATCCAATAATGTTAGGAAATGTGTCTAGGTCATTTCATATTATTAAGACATTACTTTTACCTTAAACGACACTAATTACCTCTAATCGCGATTAATAAACATAAAAGTTACTATTCACCAAAAAATTATTTTAATCCCCTTGAACCACATTTTAATTCTTAATGACAACCATGTATGTCATGTTTTTGAAATTCAAAATACAGAAGTGATAAAATATCATTTAAACGAAAAATCATTTTTTATAAGTACCACTTAGTGGTTCTACTATTCATCAAAAATTGATGTTTTTCAGAAAAATACCAAAAATTCACCCTAAGCTATATTTGATATTATGAATTAAAAAATGATTTCTATTTTAAAAAATTCAAAACATATAAGTTGCGTTAATTAATTTAATAATTAATTCTCGTTGTTAGAGCAAATAGCGTGTTTTTATGAAACAATAAGTATCAAAATATTGACACTAGTTTAAGTCCAATTTCAAAGTGAAATTAATTCCAACGACCACTATTGGATTAAATGGTAAAAATATATTCTAATTTCAAATTAAAACCAATTCAAACGATAATCTAAACATATAAATAAATTAGATTAAAAGGAGGTTTTGAATTAAAATACAACATTTTCACTATTCATTAAAAAATGAACTTTATCGGAAAAATACCAAAATTTACACAAAGTAAATTTTGATGTCCCGATTCTAAAGAAGAATTTTATTTGGTCCAATAGAATGTATAAGAGTGACCAAAACTATATTTAATGATGGTTCTCCATCAAAAGGCGATAAGTGGACCTTTAGTGAAAATTAGAGTGTATATGCCTAAAATTGAATTCTTTTCTTATTTTAAGCCTTTATCTTTTATTGGAAAAATGTAAAAACATTTAAAAAACATATATAATCATATTTTAGTTGTTTCTATTCATTCCCACCAATACAACAGCTATGTGTTAACTACCATTTAAAAAAATATTATTTTATTACTAGTGTGCAACATATGATTTCAAAGAAACTCTTTGTTGTGTATCGGGTACGCTATCGAACATAGCAACCCCTTTAAACTAAAATTAACATTTAATTCGTAAATATTAATAAATAGGAAAATTTTTATTCTTTTTTTACCTGGGATGTTACAATAACATACCTCGATCAAAAAAAATCAAACCCTAGAACCCCTAGAACAATGTATTATAATATAGACTAGAAGATCTTATGAAGGTTCTGTGGGTTCCTCTAAAAATGGGTGAATGGATAGCAGTTGAGTGGGGATAAAGAACATCCAAAAAAATATAATAACCTATAACCCTCCCCTTTCACATTGTATATTCTATTCATCATTTGAATTCCATGGGGTTCAGAGGATTACAACTCATGAATACACTATAAGGAGTGAAACCCCATAATTATCAGTTTCCACCAAAATTTATGTTTCCTCGGTATCGAAATAATTAAACATCATGAATTCATCTCATGACTTGAATTAATATCATGGAATATCCATTTTATAGAATACAATATTTGAAACCATACTTCTACACAATCCACCAACCACAATCATAGGATGTGAATCTGGTTCATTTTATGAGCTAAGAAATGTAGCATATAGCTGCAACCTCTATCAAACCCTCTAAGCCTTCCTCGACACGCTAACCAAACACAAAAATAAGAAATTTAGTAGTCCATGATGTAATGTTCCATTACATTAGATATATCCCAATTATTTTTTCCTCTAAAATAAAAAACCCAATGAAAAGAATGGGGTACAAACAACCACCATGTGAGGTACCTCTAAAGGATCTCATCAAACCGCAAACATTGTCCCAAAACAAAAATGCTAATCCAAAACACCCACAAACACAATGCATTTCCACATCATAACCTCCCACTCTGCACAACACAAATCATCCAATACCCACCACAAATCACATCATTTTCTACACAACCACACTAAACACCCCGTATCTCAAGCCAACCACATTCCCTACCTACACAAAACATTGAACTAAACAAGCATATAAATTATGGAATTTCATCTTCCATGTCAGGATACTATACTATTTGGGAATCCTTGAATTACAAGAATAGTTTTAGTCACAACAAGGTATAAATGTCTTGAATAGTATTTAGGTCCTCCCCTTTTCACATGTTAGGTGTTTTATCATACATCGCATAAAAATGAAATAGAAAATCTCATAAAACATCAAGATCCATCATCACATCATAAATAAAACCCAAGGAAAGAAAAACAAAAAAACAGCTCTTGGTACTGAAAACACTTCTGCATCTATTACACCAATGTACTCTCCTCCAGGCCACCACGCCCCTAAAACACACAAACCAAAGGAATTAATTGTCCATGCAACACCTTCTATTGATGATACAAGATATACATTGATTAATCCATGAACTTTGTGTCACCTTCTATATCAAACATTCCCAATTAAATGATATTGGATTCATCTTGAATATTTGGATAGAGCAGAGAGACATGGAAGACATCATGGATCCCTTCCAGTCATAGAGTAACTGCTAATAGATAATCCACCTCACCAATGCAACCAAACACCTTGAATGGACCAAAAAACATAGATTAAAGCTTAATCCTCTCTCTAAACCTCTACTACCCAAATAAATAGAAACCTTCAAGAACACATGGTATCCAACCTAAAACTCCAAGGGCCTCCTCCTCTTATCGGCCTAAGACTTATACAATTCATGTAATTATTTCATCCTCTCATGAAAAAGTTGAACCTTTTATTTCATGCTATACACCACAATGAGACCAAGAACTAATGCATCAACAACCTCTATCAATAACAATAGAGAATGAAACAGTCTCCCATACAATGCCTCAAATGGATTCGGGATATTGGTTGAGGGATGACTATTATTATTAGAAAACTCAACCAAGGGAAATTGTTGTTCCTAATATCCTATGAAGTCTTTGATGAACACATGAAACATATCCTCCAGTATTTGGATATTCCACTCCATCTTCCTTTTCGTATGAGGGTAGAAAGAAGTGTTGAGGTATAACTAAGTTCCAAAATCATGCGGCAATACCCTCTAGACATACGACGTAAAATATGTTTCCCGATTTGAGAAAAGGTACCTTGAAAATCTATTAAACTGCATGACCTCATTCAAATACCTCCTTTCAAATAAATCCATGGTTTTTGACTCTTCGACCACTAAGAAGTGGAACAATTTCATTAATTGATCCATGTTTACCCAAATAGAAACCTAACATACATGATCTTAGGGTAACCCTATAATGAAATACATAGAGATTTCATCCCACTTCGATTCATAAAAATATAATGGTTTCACGAAAATTCTAGGGACAAGATTCTCATCCTTTACTAACTCAAAAAACAAAGAACCAATCGATAAACTCTACCACAACATGTTTCATCTTGGTCCAATAAATGAAAATCCATAACCTACATTACATCTTTGATTCTCTAGGGTGAACTACTAAAGGGGATCTATGAAACTCATGAAGGACACCCTTATAAAAAACCACTAAGACAAACAGCCTCCCCAAAAATAACACCCGGTTCTAACCATCCACTGACTATATCATAGGATTATCACCATGTATACCATGGTCATGTATCACCTCCACCTCCGAGTCTCTCCATTGAGACTCTTCAAAAATGATTCATCAAGGATGAATCCACAGTCATATGATAAATGAAACCTCAACCACTTCCCTCTCCAACAACAAGATACATCACTAAATGTGCTCCATCCTTTTCCAGACATCCATAGAATACCGAGACAAAACACCTAGAAACTTTTGTTTAAGAACATCAGTAACCAAATCCCCCGTTAATTGGTAATAAGATATATCTAAATTTTAATCGTCCTGAAACTGTAACCAACTTCACTAGTATAAATTAATCTATCTCTTGAAAAAGATGCATTTCAAACAGTTGTGGTCTAAGAAAACCATAAATATATCACTGATGAGTAAATATCACCAAAACATTAGTGAAAATTAAATTTATTCCAACTCCAGATCATGGGTGAAATAGTTTTGCTCATGGGGACATAACTGCCTAGTCTCATTTGAGATAACCACTCTATGTTACATCAACACACATCCCAAACCCAGATGGGATTCATTAAAGAACACATTAAATAGAACCCCATCCTCTAGAATCCAAAGAACTGGATCACTAACTAACATATCCATTAGGTAACTGAATAAATCTTAGTACAGATCACTCTGCAAAAAAAATCATGGTCCTTCCGAGAAAAAACTATTATTACGGTGATAAATCGGGATAAATCAAGGAGAATCCTATGATAATCATCAGACTGAATAAGGAAATTACAAAATTATTACATCTTCTGTGGTGTAGCCTAATAAAAAACTATCTTGACCTTCAATGGTTCAACTTCCACACTCTTATAAGACACAAAATGTCCAAGGAAATTCACCTATCATGTCTAGATGTTATACTTAGACATCTTTCTTGGGATCTGGTGGTGTCAAAGGACCTGAATGATAGCTCTAATATGATTTTCATGACCCTCCTACGACCATGTGTGTATCAATATTTCATCAATGAAAATTATAATGAACTAGTCTAGTAATTCAAAAAAACAAAACGTTCATGATCCCCATGAACACAATTGGTGTGTTAGTGACATCGAATGGTATGACCATGAACTCAGTATTTGCGTACTATCATTTGATGGAAGTCTTTAGAATATCCTCATCCTTCACCCTCTACCAATGATATCCAGAACACAAATCCAACTTAGAAAAGAAATTATCTCCCATAAATTATTCAAAAATATATTTTATCCTCAGAATATGGAATGGATTATTCATTATCACATAATAAAACATCGAGTTTTCTATACACTACCACACACTACCATTCACCATATTTGAAAAATAAAACAATATAATCCAATGGTGACATAATGGGCGATATAAAATCCTTCGAAATCAGATCATTTATCTAAAAAATCAACTCAAACAACTCAAAATCTTCCATCTAATATGGATCCATTTAAATTATATAATCATCGGGCTATAAGTTTATCCTGAAATCCACATCATGTCAAAGGGGTAGAAACATAACCTACATGGGGAAAACATCCCCAAACTATCCTATAGCATTGGGAGCCTCCACTTTCCAAGAACCTAATAATTATAAAAAACATATCCATAATATAAATAAGTGTCTCTACACATCTACCACCTACCTGAAAACTCAGATCACCAACAAAAACCACATGATGGATATCTACATATGAGAACATGACTGTCCTCTAAAAGTGGTCAACAGTAGTTCACATAGAATACAATCAATTGATGTTGAAATCAGCATTGTATAGATTCATATAATGTAATAAAATTTCCCCATGATATTGATGTGGCCCCATCATTAGTATACACCCGCAACATACATCAAAAAGGCTAATCTAATCTATGATTCGAAAAGTCAATACTAGGGCCATGAAAAAGTCTCTCTATGTCTAGACCCAAATCATGAAATAGATTGGTTTTGATAAAGGATTATGAATATTCTAAATTAAGAAAATCAAAAACATGGGAACACAATAATCTTACCATACCTTGAATGATACCTAGACCATCTTGCACTTTTGTCTCCATTACATGAATCTAACCATGCCTAACTTCTCTACCCCTATGATGATGGCCACCTCAACAACTTTGCCAAGGTTTATGTCCCTATGCAATAGAAATATCATGATTTCATCCACTACTTGCTCCATCCACTCTCAAAGGAGCATAAACCTACTACCCCTATAACTGAAACGGACTCACTTGCAACTACAACTAAAGATGATTCTAAAACTGAAAAACTCATGTAAAATGAGCTCAAAAACCCATAGGGCGCTATTTCTAGTGACAAAAAAAACCCCCATTGAAAAAACACACCAGCCCAAAGTCTCCATGATGATCACAAAAATCATTATGCAGAAAAATCTATAAAGGAATCTACTGAGGTGAACTCCCCATTGGTCGGAACCTATATGTACCTGATGCATGCAATATTCTACTAACAACCATGCTCATCAAGGAACCCTGATGGTTCCCCTCTCATTGTAAACTTCCTCACAAGTGAATCTGATTGATCACCTCATCCTTCTTTTGAATCTCCTGATACATTAGAAATTTATATGGAGTAAGAATATATTTGATCAAATAAAGGAGTGCCTCCTCAAAAATTATCTCATGAGACTACTCATCCATAAATAGGTCAAGGGAAAAATGAAACAGATCCATAAACGTGATTCCTATCTCCCACAAAAACATACCCCCATACTGAAGAGAAATAATCTCATTTCTCTTTACTGCCTTCATGGTTGATAAGAGAAAATATGAACAAACCTCCCTTTGGAAGTCTGGCCACAACACCTCTTCCACATTTTTCTCACCATGAAAAATCATCTACCACTAATGAATAGATTCCCATGTCTAAATAACTACCAAAGGTTACCAGTACTCAACCAGGACTCCAATTTTTCTAAAGTATATCTTCAGATCCTGTAACTAGCTCTTTTTCCCCACATCAGAAACACTCCCCTCAAACATTCCCAAACCCAACCACTGAGAATCACATAGCATCCTCTACCACTGACCATACTCGTTAACCATATAAACCCATTGGTGATCAACCATATCCATCTAATGAACCTTCACTTCCTGAACCACACATGGATTACAATAGGGATCCATAGCTGAAAGGGAAAAAAATATTTCTTATGGATGGGTAGTATGTAATGTTGTCGTGAATTATTTAATTCATTTTAATTATTCATAACCCTCCCAAAACATACCAAATAAAATAGGAAATCAAGTAATCTTGGTGAATTTACCTCTCTAAGATCTCTACCCTGTAAGAGTTTCCACCATACTTGGTCATTCAATAATCTTATAGCTCGTGCAATGGATCATATGGGGTCTCTAAAGTCCCATGTTCTTTCTAGTCTCCCTATCTTATGTCACACAATAAGGTGAAGTAGTTTGGTTTTCATACCAACCCATGAAAACCTCATAGTTTCTAACTCTAAACTCCACCATATCTCTCAACCATCATCCTATGATACAACTCTATCATCACACACTTCCACAAAAGGTACCATAATGAAGGGAAAGAAATATTGACCCCTGATTCCCACCACCAATATGCCTCGGGTTTAAAACAAACATCAAGAGTATAAAAATCTCACAAATGGGAGGCATCACCCTTATTAAAATAGAATGGGATTCTGAGATATGGGGAATAATCTACGAGAAAATCCATGAAATAATATAAATGAAATCCAAATCCATCCCACAATAAAATTATGAGTTAAACCGATACAAATAAAATTATTCAATGTGGATACACAAAAGTAATGATAAAGCATCCACACAACAACTGTATAAGGTTCTAAGCTAGTAATGTCTAGTAAATACCACATTCTCCTCCTAGAAACACCTAAATCAATTTATATATGTATGGTGAATATATAAGTACACTTGTTAGGAAAACAAAATTCTATTATGGACATGTGAAAAACAAAATACTAACACACCTATGAGTAAAACACAGAACCAAGTAGTACCTAAATGGGTAAACTATCCAATATCATCCTCACTAGGGATCACTAATCGAATAACACAAACCAAGTATAATAACATAATATGATTCATATTGATAAAGGTTATATCACACTGCTATCCCTCTAGGAGTCCTTTCTTACACCCCAATAGTTCACATCCTAGCGCTTTTATCTATTCCAATATAACATAACATCTCGCCACCCTGTAGAATGAGCATCACATCACATCTCTCCTGGAGGAACCTAGTCCATCACCTCATAACCATGATGAGACCAATACAGTATCATGAACATGAATGACATCAAACTCATACCTATATATTACCATGCACAACCCCCTTTATAAACCATCTTATCACAACTAGTCCCCCCACATCATGGTCATCACACCACACCTCACCTGAAGACACTCACGCCATCACCCAGTGAACTATCTAAACTCTGACTATCACAACCTATGAATTTCTACTCACCTAGAAGAGATAGAAGGAAAGAGGGAGTAGTTATCCATTCATCCTACCTTTTGGGATGTTGTAAAAAACACCCCCGTATATATAAGAGTGTTAGTACATAGTTATTGACAAGGGTTGGGTGCATATAGAAACCACATGGAATATAAAAATATGTGTTTATATATATATAATCCTCACATAATCCCAAATTATGGTTTCACAACTACAGAACCAACCAACTTCCAAAGTTCCACACTTTTCTTTCTACCTATAAATTCCTAACATCAGAGAAGCGACAAGACACATCTCACACTACCAACCAATTTCCATCATCCCGCCCATTCACTTCATTCAAAATCCATTTTCAAATTACATGTTTTAATTCAACATTGATTAATGATTTTAGGCTATTTCATTTCAATCATTATTAACCAATTCTCTTACTACTTGGGAAACAAGTATAACATGACCCATCTTCCACACGCCAACCATATATCTACTACACATCACCACCCCACAGCACAGTCACACCTCAAGCACATCAGCCCCACACCGCCCCACAACATGGTTACACAAAAATCCCATTAGACCCACATTATCCAAAAACACAGTCACACAACAATCGTATCATCCCCCCGACATCCCACAACATGGTCACACAAAAAACATCATCCACACACCATCCCATTATACATCCACACAAAAATCACATCACAAAACATTTTTTTAGATTCATAAAGGGGATTTTTAGCACACTCCACTTCTGTATTTAGAGAATTCTTGCATAAGACCTAATACTGAGGAAACCATTTTATTATACAAATACAATTGGTTATCCAATTTCAATTTTCAAGTTGATTCAAAATAATCACAATAATCAAGAGTTTCTCAACTCATCAAATAGAGAGCAAACAATCCCCCAATTTCTCCATTTTCAATGGGGCATTGAGCATATAAAAAATATCAAGGAAATATAAAATTCTAAAATAGGTTTGAAACATTCCATTTTCCACACAGATTTTCATTAAAATAGATCAGTATCTTCATTATGTCATTGAAAACAATATTACCAAAGATAAACAAGATCAAACCACCCAAAAATGATAAAAAATAAATACATTTGATTTATTACTAACATCAAATAAGAATTTTTATTCTCACAATGCACCATTTGGTGAAGAAGAAATTCCTGCAAACCCAATCTACACAAAAAACACATGGATCAACCTATAATATGTCAGGGAGTTAAAAAAACACAATCCACACACTCTCCAAACTAAAATTTCATCTCCACAAAGAAGAATTGGGAAAATAATGCAAATAAAACCTTGGGGATGAGATAAAAAAATACCTTGATCACCAAAATTCTATCAAAGAAACCTGAAAATCAATTAAAGAGAAGATAGGATGGAAGATCTTCAAAAGGCTCCAAGGGTTTCTCTAAAATCAGAGAAGAAGGTGGCTTAATCGGTATAAATATTGAACAATAAATGATATAAAAACCAGGAACCTTCTCCTTTCCTGGAATGAATTATATTCATGATGTGAATTCTATTCATGATTTTAATTTTATTCATAATGTGAATTACATTGGGTCCCATGGATTACATTCTGTGAATCTATTATAAGGTGTGAAAACACTTAAATTTTAGTTTTTGTTTAATTTTAAGTTCCATCACCATTGAATTAATTTCTCTTCATGAATTCATTTAAAAACAATAATTTATTTCACAAACTCACACTTTCCCTATATACAAGCTCTGAAACCATTCGTCTACACAATTCGTGAGCCACTAACTCGTGATGTGAATTTGTTTCACATTAGGAACCACCTACTACATCACTAATGCATCTCTAACCTCAACCAAACACTCTAGGACTTCTTCAATTTACTATGTAACCTCAAAAACTAGAAAAGTAAAGGATAGGGAAGGCATAATTTAATACACCAAATCTTTTTCCATTGGATAGGTAGTCATTACAAAATTAAATGGCTTCCATAATGATATATCTCTATATAACACTAAATTCTAGAAAACATTGATTTTGGACATTACCTTTCAAAATAATAATATATAGTTAATTAGGGTATATCTATCTATCATATACAAGATAACATAGTCATCTCTCTCTAACAAATTAAACCCTCAACTGAACCATCAGATCAAAAGATGGTAGTGGGAATATAGTCTCTAATTCAAAAAATAGGAAAATAATTTCTTTTTCTGTATATTAGAATTTTTTAAGATCTATAAATTTATAGCATATAGCTTTTAAAAATAAAAATGTTTTGATTAAGGTATGATATAAATTTTTAATAAAAATGCTACGTAAAGCTACAGGAATTAAATCTTATAATAAAACATGATTTCTATTTGATTTTAGACCCTTTAACTTTAAATCGGTCATTCACATGATATTTTTGATATTATATGAATACCACTCTAAAACCATTAAACAAATAATGAAATTGAACAATTAATATCTATCTTACCTAGAAAGAGTATAATCAATTATAAGAAGAAAAATATATTTGTTACCCTTCACTAACTCTAAGTCTTTCCATTTCTGCACGCTAATCATGCCTAACCTATCCTTAAGGTCATCCATTATTTTTATCAGTTCATTTAGAAATGTGTGAATGACACTATCACATATATTATTTTCCACATGCACCACATTAATAAAATTTATGACTAACAAACAATTCCATTACGGTAATTCAAAAAATGGATCTCTTATTCCAACTAATTTTTATATGTTTTTTTAAATAAGGTTTACCACTTGCGGTGGTCATATCCTTTACATTATCAAAATTTTGGTCACCTTTTAGTTGAGATTGTGTTGTACCTTATTCTAAATTCTCATTTAATGAGGTTGTCTAAGATTGTAATATATGTTATTAGGGTAAAAATCTACGATTTCCTATACATATAGATTTTAAATAATATTCCAACATAACTAAGTGTGTACCTTGTCCACAAATGGGAAACCCTTGATTTATTTTAATTATATATTTTGAAAATTTTCTAAAAGTAGAAAAGTTATTTATAAATAGATACAACATGTCTCTTAATGTGATGTACTTATTTTTTTAAGAATCGTACAATGTAACACACGAATCCCATATTAATTTCAAATCTTCAATCAATGGACCCAAATAATTATCAAAACCATTAACCTTTTATTTTGGTTCATATATATGAAGAGACAACATTGTATTTTTTTTCTCGATGCATAACTATTGGGGCAAGCTATAATATATCAATATATCCATTCATGTAATGTGACTGTTACTTTGTCAAAAAAATTATTCAATCCATCTATATATAGCACAAGACATATGTTTCTCGACTTGTTTCCAAATTCAAGAAACTCATGATCAATTTTCACCCCTTGGGGAGATTCTATTGGGTGACAATGTTTCTTATCTTTAGTTTATGTTTCTATGTTCAATGTCATTTTACTAGAAGTATTATCACTTCTATATAAGCTCATAAAATCTGTAATGATTTAAAAGCACCATAAAACATTCAGTGAACTTTATTTATTTTATTGTAGTGAGTCTCACCACACCTTGGGAATATTTGAAGTGATTCATAGTTTTTGAGAAATGATATACATTCATATAGATGGTTATGTATTTTATCAAAGGTCATACCCATTGAATGTAACTTTTTTTAGTGTCACATGTTTTGAAATGAAGTTTATTATCTTCTGGTAGCATGATATTCAATAGATAAATTAGTTTAGTAAAGCTGGGGTCACTCTATATATTTCAAGATTTTAGATTATATAGCTTATGTATGGGTTAAAATGTTGTATATTTAGTACAACCAAAATATAATGGCATCTTTTCAAAACTATTTAACTTTTAAAATAGTTTTGGACAATCATGAAGTTTTTATTCAACTATCATTTTCATTTCTTAAATATAATATCCATCATTGTTTACACCTATAATCATATCATTGATATGGTCTTCATCATCGCTCGTACTTATAATCATATCAGATGATCCATAAAACACAGTGTTATCCTATTCACAAGCTATATTCAGTTCCTCCCTATGTTTAGTCCTACATTTATAACATCGATGTATTCTGTGATATTTTAAGTGTTCCTTTAACTTCTCTAGATTAATTAGTTTTGAATAATAAAAATATAAAATCCAGAAAAAGATTAAAGAAGCGTCACATACAAAAAATTTGGATAACATGATGAACTCTTTAACTCCATACCTATACTATTTTTTCATATGATTGGAATCCATTCATTTTCCATTCATATCCATCTTATTTTATTTATTAATATTAAATTAAAAAATTAATACATATAAGGTATTATGTTAGAACCCTAAAGGTCTATTATTTATATATGCACACATAATGATTTCATATTTTATATAAATTATCATTTCATCAAAAAAATTTGAACCTATAAATACCAAGAATTAAATGAATTTAATGTATTATAAAACTTATTTTTTATTAAAAAAATCACATATCAGAAATCATTCTTTTTTTCAAATAGATTCATCAAGGGAGGGAATTCAATCCTTGTAAATATCAATGTTCAAAACACCAATGGGATTTTATAAAAATATATGTATCAAGGTATATATGATAATATTTCACTATTGAAACATATATTAAGGTGAATTACTTATGTTTCACAATGATTCTGCATTATTAAAAATATAAATATTTTGAATAATTGAAAAAGAAGTTACTTGACTATACAATATTTCATTTCTTCATGCATTTAAAACCTCCTATAAAATATAGGTGATATTTCAAATAAAATCAAAAAATATCTCGATTTTATTATCACTTGAAAATTTAAAAAAAAAAGAGTTTCACTGATGTAAATGACCATAATCATAAAGTAATAGTCATGGATTTTCACCTATCAATTATTGAATGAACATTTCATCCATTTTTTCATAAAAACAAAGAATGTGTGTGTGTGTGTGTGAGAGGGATAAGAGGTTTATTCATAAATTATTCTTTATATTGTTATTATGTGTCTTACTATTGAATGGGTGGATGAAAATATTCTATTAAGTGATGCATTTGAGGGAAGAAAAGGTGTTAATTTTTATTTTATTTTCTATTAATTTCATGCATTGAATATGAAGTGATAAAAATAACTCTTTGAACAATTTATTTCTAAAACTCAAAACACCAACATAAATTCCCATTATAACCCATGAAAAATTTCTTATGATTGAGAACAAATTTTCTCTTTGAGTGGATATGCATGTACATTACAATATTATGCAATGTTTTCATGTTCTCAGGAAGCGGAAAACATGTATACATATATTCTTAAGTAAGAGGGGTGAACTTCTATGTGATGTAGGTAAAAATTGAATGCATTGATAAATTGACTTGAATAAAATATTGTGACAATAATGAATAGGAAATTAAAATCACTAAATAATCAATATGAGAATATGATGGAAAATGAGTGCTAAGTTCCATTTTTGATTTAATTGGTTTGAGTTTTGATTAAGTGTAGATATATACCAAGAGTGTAATGGATTAATCATGGGGGAGTGATAAAATGAGAGATTTTTGAATTTCTTCTTGATTTCAATTCCAAATATTCCCCCATGTTTTTATTTGTTTTGTTAAATTATCACATTTTTGGTGTTTTAGAATATTTTGGAGTTAAATTGTTTAATGGATTAATTTCATTCCTTATATTTTTTTATTAATTTGATATTTAATTTTGGTATAAGCCTACAATTTAAAATGATATTTTCATTGATTTTCAGGTGTAAAGTGTAGCTACCTATGATTTACTGGAAATTTCATGGGTTGTGGATGAATAAAATGGAAAATCAACACTTGTGTGTTATTAAAGGGAATTATGGGAGACTTTCATAATGATAAAAACACTACAAACAATTATATGGTATTTAATCAAATTTCCTAAGATCACATGGGATTAAAGTGAAGATAAACTCAAAAAATTGTGAGAGAAAATGAAAGACCATTATAGATTTCATAAAAACAATCTCTGAATTTCATATCGTTGGCTTTGAGGTTTGATTTTTTCAAAAAAAAAATTTGGCTAGATCCAATCTTTGGTTCCATGAGAGCTTGAATGCAGTGTAAGGAATAAACTATCTGTTAGGGTTATATTTTAAAGATAGTGAAGGTTTTAATCCGCACTTAGTAGAAAATTGTTGATTAAATCCCATTTTATCAGTGCTCAAAATATAAGCATTGGGAAATGAAACTTTTTTCAGTACTACAGAAGTATGCATAAAAGAGATCTTTCCCAGCACTTATGTTTTAGTGCTGATAAAATACACTTTTAATAGTGCGTTCCATAGTAGTCAAAAACTGCAAAAACAATGAATAAAAATTAATAAATAAATAATATTAACTATAAAAATGATAAAATTTTTAAAAATGAACTATACTAACTATTTAAACATATATGAAAATATAAAAACATAATAAATAAATATGTTTATATAAATATTAAAAACTGAATAAATTCCCAAAAGAAAATTTTCAAAATGAGTAAAAAATATTAAATTAAAGAATATTAAAAATGAATAAATAAAAATAAATAAATTACAAAAAAATTAAATTTTTAATTCATAGAATTAATTACAATAATTACATACACATAAAACTAAATAAAAATGAATGCAAAAAATAACATTAAATATAGAAATAAAAAAATATTAAAAATGAATTATATTGAAAATGAAAAAAAAATATTAACATTAAAAAGATTTTTTAGAAATTAATTACAAACATAATATAACATACTAAAAAGTATTAAATAATAATAAATAAATAATAATAAATATTAATCACATAAATTACAAACACATTGAAAATATTAAAATATATTAAATATATATATATAAATTTTAAAAAAAATAAATTCCCAAAATATTAAAAATTAATAAATATCCAAAATGAAAATTAATAAAATTAAATGAAATAATATTAAAAATGAATAAATAAAATTGGTTAAATTACAAAAATAGTTAATCTGAATTGATAACATTAATTATATAAATTGTAAACACATTAAAATGAATAAAAATGAATAAATAAATATTATTTTTATTGCTAATTATTGATATATGTATTGGGTTGATTGTATATAAAAATAAAAATTATTATTAACCATAACAATTTTTAATAATAATTAAAAATATTATTATTTAATTAAATTTATAAATATTTGAAAATGTATAATAAATATTAATATTGAATATATTACAGAAAAATTAATTGAATAGATATTATAAATGATTAAATATGAAAAATAATTAAATTACATAAATTAATAAAAACAAATAAATAATTATAAATGAATTACCAGACATACGCAGTATATACATACACATAACCACATATATACACATATGTAAACACATATATACATACATATACATATGTTCATGGACATGCACATACACATACACATACACATACACATACAAACACATACGCATACATGCATCTACATAAAAATACATGTATGTATACACATACACATACATACAATTACATACACATGCATGCACAGACATATCCATGTGTACGCGTACTATATAAACATACATACAAATACACTTACACACATACATACGCATAGGAATACATGTACACATACATACACATACACATATTCATATATACATACACATTCTCAAACATATACACATATACACACATACAAATACTCATACACACACATACACATTTTCATATACATACACATACACGCATACATACTCATAGACATCCATGTACACATATATGCATATACACATACGCATACACATACACATACCCATAAAAATACACATACACATACACATACACATACATATACACATAAACATACACATACACATAAACATACACGTTCACGTACACACATGTATACACATACACATACGTAAGATTATATAAATGTGCATTCATATACACACACACATATATTCAAACATAAACATGGTTTATAAATATACACAAGCCACATAAACATACACATAGATACACATATACACATTTCATATACATGCATACATGTACATAAATATACACATACATGCATGTACATCCACATGCATACACATACACATATACATGCATACCTATAGAAACATATGCACACACATACGCACACAATAATACAAACCCATACACATAAACATACACATACACAAAACACAAACACATACACACACAACACATATATATACAAATAAAACACACACATACATGCACATAAAGACGTACACATACATCGACATACTTACACATGCATAAACAAACATACAAATACTTGTATGTATATTTTAAATTATTAAATATAAATATAAATATATAAATTCAAATATGAACTATATAAATAAATACATTAATTTATATGTTTATATAAATATATCATATTTATATTTATATATACATTTCTTTAATTAAAGTATAATAATTAAATATTAAATATATTTATTGATTAATAAAGATTTGATAAATTATTATATATAAAATTTTTAAATTGTGGTTTATAATAGTTTTTTATTATAATATAGTTATATAAATCATATTTATATATTACATTTACATATATACAAAAAACTATATAAATATTATTGTAAAAAAAATTATATATAAATTAAATTATTCATTGTACCCTTTGTCAGAGCTTTTTTCACGGTGTTTAATGTGTAGATTTTAATAGGGATAAGAAATCATTAATTGAGGGGAATCTTTAACAATGCTTTTAGTTATCCTTGATAAAATTCCACTATTTTTCAGTGTTTTTTTGTTTAGCAATGATAAAGTTTAGCATTGAATAACATACGAACATTAGTAGTGATATTTAGAAAATGAGATTATATAATTATGTTTCTACCCATAAATCCTTTGGGTGGGGTTTGTTTCAATGGTTTTGAGAATGGATATTTTATTCACAACTTCCATCAATGTCTCGATCTTAGCTATAAAGTTGGGATATAAATAATACAAATTAAATTTATTTTTCATTTAACTAGGAATGGTATTAGAGTTAGAGGGTGTGTTCCTCCACTTGTGAGAACTCTCGGCATTATCAATTCAATGATTCTGGTCTTTTTAATACCATAAAGTTGAGAATCTATGAGCTCATGGTTAAGTAATCCCTCGGTTATTACTTCATTTATGAAGTGTGGGTTCCCCATATTTTTTTACTATCGTAACACCCCTGAGGGTTGGGGTGTGGGTCCTAAATGTTAGTCCTAGGTCACAATATCTCTATTAGTTATCAAATTATCAATTGGTAATGGGTTTCAAAATATGGTATTCAATAAAAATCCCCACACATGACGGGGTGTGAATCCCCCATATATATGGTTGGAACTCTGTTGATTTATATATGAATCCTTTGTGAGGTGTTAGTCCTCTACTATAGTCTAGAAGTCAATGTGGGTTTCTTGGAGTGAGTCTCCTTCATTGATTATTATGGCATAAGAAGATGTTCTTGATTAAGTAATGAATTTAAACATCTAATTTAATGGCCATTATGGTGGGTTAGAGGTGGTTATAGAGAGTTATTTTTTTTCATGGATTTAGTGACCTTACATGAATGGGTTTATATATATAATTTTTCCTAGGAGTGATGAAATGTTTCTTAGTAGCATTTTCATCAAATGATTAAGTTGACTTTTTTACTTTCCTTATTAAGGTTGTATAGAGTGGTAACATGTTCCCCTTTATGGATTTGTGGTTTTTTTCTGGGGTCCCTGCTATGATTTGGTAATCGGTTTCTCAAGTAACTAGCTATATCACCTTCTTTAAAATATAATAGGGTTTTTGGGAACCTTGGTATTTCAGGTGATATGGGTCTTATGAGTTTTATCGTATCTCGTTTTTCCTATGAATACGATCTTTTTGAAGGTAGAAAATAAATATTAGAGCACCCTTACATCCCTAGGTTCCCTATCCTTGACTAATAAATGGGTTTCATGTCATCAATTTATTCCTCCATGATTTTTGTTTTGATTGATTTTTCATTCAATCCTATATTTTTTGTGGTTTTTTCTGGGTATTTTTATAATAACCCCTACATGGGAATTCAGAAAACATGTGTTTTTACTTTGTAAATGAAAGATAATTCATGGGGAATATTAATGGTTTTAGACATTTCAAAGCTAGTTCTATGTATTTATCTATGGTTACAACTTTTTTTATGTTTGTGTTGAGATTCCTTCCATTATAGAGGTGTGTTTATGTTTTATTTAGGTATAAATTTTCCTTGGTATATTTGTCTCATGTTTTCTTTCATTGAATTTTACAAATATTGCATTATTTTGGGTTAATAGTCAGTTATATTTATCATTAATTTCAATTTTTGTACCATTCATGTTATTATGGATTAGTGTCGATTTCATGAATATTATTTTTCATTTTTGTATCATAGTTCTTGGTTGATGTTTAGATTTATTTTGGATATGGGGATATGTGGTTTTGTGCATGTTAGTAGGCTAATGCCTCCCAAGTATTTTTTTCCCATTTCAATGGTGGTCCCAAGCCCCTGGACTATTGGATGGTGGATTTTAGTGGCACACATGTCCTAAGTACTAGTTTTAGTGGGAGATCAAAGGTTTGGAACTTATCAGAGTGGTATTAAAGTTGTTTATGTTTCTAGGATTGGAGTTCAAATGTAGGAGCCTTTTGTAATATAGTTCTAGAAGTTAGGTCAAAATTTTTAAAGTTATTTTATCTGGTTATCAGATCATGGAATCCAGATATAAGATGTGGTGGTCGACCCATAGCTATATAAAGAATCTGATAATATAATGAAAAACGTAATATTTAAATCATTTTTTATGAGGTTCGTTTATGATGGTACATGCATCATATAGTTTTCAAGACGTTTTCAACTTAACGATGCGCCATTTTAATTGTGGTCATGTCATTATTTGACAACTATATAGACTTTCTAAGAGAAATACATCAATTAGAATTAAAATATGGACTAGAACTACTAACATTAGAGACATTTTTTATGGTTGATATTCTCCTAATATCTTAGTAGAACATCCCCAAGAGAATTTATTTTTGTTATAATCCAATCATGAGAACAAGGATCCTAATGGCCATGAAGTGCTTAAAAAATGTGGGTTTAGTTACTCTACTGTCAGCCTAACATTGATAAGGTGTTATTACCCTATATAATTAAAAAGTCTTGGTAATCTCTTTTCTATTGTGTCATTAATAAATGATGGGTCATATATTAATGGAGAAGTTACTCCCTCGATATTTGGGGTATAGTTCCTCCCTCAGTAGAGTAGGTACTCCCCCGATAACCAGGGTGATGGTCTTCCATCAGTGGGAGTGGGTACTCACCCAATGATGAGGGTGAGGTTCCCCCACAAATGGATTTAGGTACTCCCCCAATTATAGTACTATGAGTCCTTCACTAGTGGGGGTGGTTACTCCCTCGACCGTAGTTCATTTTTCATAGTGAGGTTAGAGTCCTTCACCATACCTTAGTGATTTGTGGGAGATTATCTGAAACCTAATTATTGTTTTAGCATCTTATGTATAATGATATGATCCAATTAATTCCATCATTATAATTATTGTAAGATATTAGGATCCATAATTCAAGAATTACTTGTTCTGGTAAAATTAATTCAAGGTAGGGGATCCTAGGTCAGAATGGGTGGTCATAATTGTTTCCTCTGTCTATTCATGAAACATCATCCCTCAATGATTTTTTTCTAATATTAGAAGGAAGAATGTGAAAAATGAGTATTTTGGTGGATTTTATCCAAATATTGTTATTTATTTAATTTTCCATTTTGATATTACTTGTATAATCACTATCCTATGATATTTTTGAGGATGTGGTTTTGATGGTCGTGTGTTTGTAGAGTATTAATAATTCCCATGGAAGTTTATAAAAAGTGTATAAAGTATATATTAAATTCAATATATAATATTATTTATTTTCTCATACTTTATTTTAGAATTATTCTATCAACTTTTTTTGGAATACCAACTTATTATACATAGGTTCAATACAGTCCCCATGAAAGGTGAAGTGATGAGTATATGGGAACATGTCGGTGTATATTTTTTTATTACAATAGGAGGTTAGAGAATTATTACCCTTCAGATTTATATTATTGTTATCTTGGAAAATATTTCGAACTAGGTACAATATAGTGAATAATTGTTCCATGACATTAATCCACTAACATGGTAATTAGTTGACGTTATTGTGTGTTTACTATATCTACCAAGTTAGGTAATATGATATGAAGATTCCTTACAATATCGTTGGAGTTGAAATGAGATATGACCGATGGTTGGAGATGAAAAAATTATTATTAGTTCCTTCACTTGTGTAAGAATCCATGATGAAAATCTAGATAAATGGGATGTTAATAAGAAATGTGAATCATTGGTTTGGGGTCACGATTTCTTAAGTTATGGTAGGTGATAGCCTAGGGTTTATAGTCAATAGATTGGGGGAATCTGAATGGTTAATGAATTCCTACATCATATTGTAGTAAAATAAGCCATTTATGATCAAAGATTAGAATGTAAGGGGGTCCTAGAGGCTGCTACATTTCATGATGTGATCATCAGTATCTTTCATGATGGAGCCACAATAACCTGACCAGGTAATCTATGATGATTTTGAGATGCTAACCAAGGTCAATTTTATTAAAGAATTATCATTATAAGGGATTTTATGAATAGGTGAAATGAGGATATTGGTGTTTCCCACATGTTGTTAGATTTATATATATATACACATATACATATATATGAGTTTGTGTATTTAGGTATATATGTATATACCACTGCTACACGTAAGGCCTTTCACAATGCTATAATAGGGATTTTTTAGTGAATAATGTGTTGACAATCGGAGCACCCTTAAAATCCCTATTACCTTATCAGTGTTAGAAAAGAACTGATAAAGTAACCCTTTACAAGTGATTTTATTTAGTGTTGATAAAGGGGGTTCATTGTAGGCATGAGTTTAGCATTGATAACGGATACATTTGTTGTAATAATTGGTGCCCTAGACCCAACTATACAATACTTTTGGATAACCATATAATGTAAATAGTGATATGTTCATGATGTGAACTTACCATTATAGTGTTGACCTTTATGCATCCACTATTTAATAGTGATGTGAATAGATTAATTATTGTATGAAAAGCATATAGAAGATCCTTTGCTATAATGAGAACCTAGAGATAGTATGAAATTAATCTTAATTACTTGTCATATGGTCTAGACACATCATACTGACTATAATATGTTGATGTATGACTATCAGGTGTTGGGGTTCATAAGCTTTGAGACTTCTTTTTACGAAGATCACACTTGGTGATCTCTGGTGGGTGAGATCATGAGGATAAAACCACAAATAAAAACACCACATGTATTGGGTTTCATTGGATGTTATTATCTAAGGACATTTGTATTGGTCTCCTAAATTGAGATCATTATAATTGTGTTGCATTTGATCATCATCTGTAAAGTAAGAAAAAAAATCATGATAATGAAATTATGGTTGTTTAGCATCAGTTGGGTGCATAATGTGTGCTATGGTATTTGTTGAATGATCAAGGTAGGATTTGTCACTTATGAGTTGAGGAAGTTAAATCTTGTGCCTGGTTGATTGGGATGGTAATACAATCAAAAGAACTTGTCCAATGAATTAAATGTTAAATATATCTAGTTAGGTAAAAAAATAATAAATAAAGGAAGGATGATGACATGATTGTACATCTTGCATTATGAAATATGTAATTAAAAGGATATTGTATTACACAGTGCATGTTCATAGGTTACTTGTCATTTCTATTACTAGTCAATATCTCTTTAGGTCCCTTAAGGAGTTTTTAGACTTTACAATTGGTCTATTAATATTATACACTTCTATCGATATAAGGGCCAATATGGTCCCACATAATAGCATATTCAAGAATCGTCCATGTTCTGGTGAATATCTATATTGGATATAGTAGGATCCACCATGGAATCCGAGTGTTTACCAAGTAATCAATCACTTATAAATATATAAATTTACTATTATTTAAGTTAATAATAATTGGGTTGATTTATTTAAGGTACATACAAGTGTAAGTAAATTCGAAGAATAATATAATTCGAATGAATATTATTTTAATATTTTAGGTTCATTTAATATTAGTGGGAATTTTGACTTGATTTAATGATTTGGTTTTATCACATTATATATTTAATATGTATTAAAGTTATGTGACAAAATATGAATAACATGATGCCTTTTATTTTTTCTTAATTGTTTATTTAGTCAATGTTTAATAAATTGGGGGTCTGGGAACCAATTCAAATATTTGAGAATCCCTTATAAATAGGAGAGAGGATCTATCACAATGACTATTCACTATCAATTCTTCATAAACTCTCCCTTTTATCCCACTTTCTATGGAAATATTCTATCAATTCAAGTTATCATATTGAGCTTATCTCCCAACATTGAAGCAAAATCAATGTGGTGATTGTCAGGTCATCGATGTCGTTGTTAGATTTCTATTCTAGCACTTGGAATTCAATGATTGAATATCCTATGGATTTTTGAAGTTTCTTTGGATGATCCTGAGGTTTTCTCCTTTGGATCCTTCAAACAGTGATCACCAGTGACAAGAAGATTTCAAGTGTATCTTCAGATCAGAAAATATATGTTTTTGATATTAAATTTCTGGTATGTTTAATCTACACAACATCCTCAAACCGTATCGGGGCTCGGATCACTAGAGATGACAGGTTTCCTCATCATGGTGATTTAAAATTTTAAATCCACATCCCACTAGATTCCATTATGTTCCCTAGTACCTTCACCCTTTATCAACACTTTTCCTAGTGCTAATAAAGAATTCCTTTTTCAGTTATTTTTCTAGCGCTAATGAAGGATCCCTTTATCAGTGATTTTTTTAGAGATGATAAAGGGTCCCTTTATCAGTTCTATTACTTGAACTGATAAAGGAGCATAATTCTATAGTTTGATATTAAAATTACATCCCACTGTAGTAGTAAAAACATGGATAAAATTTAAAGGGAAAATAAAAAATTTAATTGAAATAAAATTTCCAACAAAAATTAAAGAAAAAAACTTTATTATAAACATTTAAAACAATGGTTTGTGCGATTACATGATTAAGTACAATTTATAATATAAATTTGAAAAAATCAATGTTCATTTTCCTTTTCCCCACAACCCCTAGGCATGCAATTAGTTACTAAACAAACCAACCCATATCAAACAAAATAATTCACCTATTTAAGAAAACAAAATATATGTTAGTAATACTATAAATAAATAAATTAAACCTAGTGTGCCAATTTTGAACTAAGAAACATATAATTTCAGTGATACTGGGAACATAATGTATCATGTTGGGTTGTGGTTTATTCTTATATGTCACACCACTTCTTATTGTTCTAAAACGTTTGTTCTATTGAAATGGATCACATATGTGGTGATAAAACCCCACTATAGATGTTATCCAATTGATGATAACTTCATTTTTGAGAATATGCCTTGAACTGTCACATAATTTCTAGTTTTTCTTAAAGAATTGTCTCTATGAAAAAAAACTAAATAACTATTTGAGAAAAATGAAAATGAAATTAATAAATTAATAGTATATGAAATGGTGAGAAAATATTATGATCTTGTTATGAACAGTTTTTCCTTGTTATGTGACTTTTATACTAAAATGGCACTTATATATTGAAAACATGAGCATCAATTCATACCAACCACATCATGTTTCGTATTAAGGTATGATCAATATTTACACATTAAAATTAAATTATGGATCATTTTCGTAAATTTTGAAAACAATCTGATCTTGTTTTTATGATTTTGTCTAGTAATGGTAGTTTTAAACAAAAATGAATCATTTATATTGAAATTACACACATCGAGCCACATTGGTCACATCATGTGTTGGATTTTTTCCGGTCAGTTATTACTTGTCATAAATGAATTATAGAGCATTTTCCAAATGTTTGAAAACAATATGATCTCATTTTCTCATTTTTTGCTATTTGGTGTGTGTTTTAAACTAAAATGGCACTTTTTTATTGAAAACACATGCTTCAAGTCATATCAGACACATAATGCTTCAAATTAATATGTGGTCAATTCCTACATTTCCAAAATAAACTATGGATCATTTTTCTAATGTTTGAAAACAATATGACCTTTTTTTCATAGTTCTAGAGATTTAACACGTGATTTAAACTAAAATAACACTTTTATATTGAAAATACACACTTCAAGTCATACTAACAACATCAGCTATCAGATTGATGTGTGGTCAATTCATACACATCAAAAATGAGTTATTAATAATTTTACTAAGGTTTGAAAAACATGTGATATAATTTGTTTTGATTTGGTTATTTAAAGTCCGTTCTAAACTAAAAAGAATGTTTTGAATTGAAAACATTCACATCATGTCATATCAATCACATCAGGTGTCGAATTGAAGTTTAGTAAATTTCAACACATTAAAAATAATTTACAGATAATTTTCCAATATATTGAAAACAATAAAAGATCATTTTCTTGTTTTTTTCTTCATGATCTGTTTTAAACTAAAATTACATTTCTTTATCAAAAACATAAACTTTGAGTCCTATCTACCACAACACTATCAATTCTTACACATCAAAAATTAATAATGGATCATTTTCTAAAATTAAAAAAAATCAATTTCTTGGTTTTGGTGATGTGACACATGTTTTAACCTAAAATTAATCATTTCTGTTGGAAACACTCACTTCAAGCCATGCCTACTACATCGGGTGCTAGATTGATGTGTAGTAGATTCCTACATGTCAAAAATGAATTACCATTATTTTTCCAAAATTTTGAAATAAATTTCAGCTATTTTTTGTTTCGGTGATGTGAAATGTGTTTTTAAACTGAAAAAAAACTTGTATATTTAAGAAATGTACTTTGAGTCGTATTAACCACATCATGTGTTTCATTGTCCTGCAATCATTTATTATACATGACAAATAAATTATGTACAGTTTCCCTAAAGGCTAAAAAATATATAAACTCATTTTATCAGTTTTATCTATGTAAAAGTCATTTTAATCTAAAATGTCTCTTTTATGTTGAAAACACATACTCAAAGTCATTATGACTAAATCAGGTGTCGAATTAATATGTGGTCGATTCCTTAACATAAAAAATTAATTATGTAATTTTTTACAAATTTTTTAAAACCATCAATCTAATTTTCTCAGTTTTTGATATTTGAAGCAAGTTTTAAACTAAAATGACACTTCTTTATTTAAAACGCACACTTTGAGTCATACCAACCATATCATGTGTTGGATTAATGTTTAGTAAAATAATAGACATCAAAAATTAATTATAGATAATTTTACTAAAGTATCAGATTATATGAGCACAATTTCATGGAGTTGATGATTTCACATGAGTTTCAGAATAAAATGGAAATTTTATGCTGAAAACATACAATTCGATTCATATCGACCACATTAGGAGTCGGATTGAAATTGGATAATTAATAAATGAAAAAATAATAATTATGAATAATTGTACTAATGATTAAAAATAATCCAATATCATTTACTTTTTTTGGTTATATGTTACGTTTTAAACAAAAATTACACTTATACTGAAAACATGTAATTTGAACCATACCGACCACATCATTTGTCGGATTGTCATGCAGTCAATTCATATATGTAAAAATTAAAATTTGGATCATTTTCCTAAAATTTGAAAACAATCTAAGGTCATTTTCATGGTTTTTGGATATGTAACAGGCATTTTAATCTAAAATGGAACTTTTATATTGAAAACATGTACTAAGACTCATACCGACCAGTATAGGTGTCATATTGATATGTAGTTAATTACTACATATCATAAATATATTACGGATCATTTTCCTAAAGTTTATATATAATCCAATATAAGTTTCATTATTTTTCCTTGGTGATATGTGTTTTAAACTAAAATAACACTTTCATAATTAATACACACACTTCGAGTCATACTTACAACATCATGTATCAGATTTATGTGTGGTAAATTTCTACTAATCGAAAATTACTTATGGATTGTTGTCCTAATTTATCAAATCAATCTGAATTTTTTTCATTGTTTGTAAAATGTGATGTGTCTCTTGAACTAATATGAAAATTTGAAAAAATAATTATCAGATGAAAATGAAAAGTAAATTAATTAAAAAATATATAATGATGTTAAAATTAACCAAATAAGTTATAGGAAGTCACATATTCATGATTTCATTGTATACTATGAAACCACATATTCTACCCATTATTTTCTAAACAAATTTATTTCCCCTTTTATAATTCTCCTTGAGAAATAGATTAAAAATAACATATAATACCTATGATACTAATGATTCACCACCCAAGTGTAACTCTAAGGTCATAGACCATACTAGAACCTAAAAATAAAAGTTAATCACCTAAATTTTACATTGATAATAAATTTGAAACCATTTACTTTTCCCACTGGTCTCTAATTATTTTTACTTCTTCTTTTTCGTAAATTGATTGGGGGAAATATTTGTAGAACTAAGAAAATATATACAATAAAACAATTTAAAAAATACTTTTAATAAAATTGAAATTACCTTTAGAAATTAATTATTCATGGATTATAGTATTTTGATTGTATATGATAAAATTTATAAATTTTCAGACATAATATCCATAATCATTATTATTATCTTGCTTTAGAAACTATATAAACATTTACCAAAATGAGTAAATTTTTTTGAAATATTTTTTGACAGTTAAATCCTTCTAAATATACTGTTATATATTTCTATTTGAATAAATCCATAGGGTTATTATATTTATTCACTAAAATAATACCAAGATTTAACTTATATTTATAGATCATCGTATCATAAAAACATTCCTGTTAAAACACATACTAAAACTTATAATTTGATAAATTGTTGATTGTAGTGAATTAAAAATTTACAATACATGTCAAGTGTAGTCAATTTGATTGAAATTTATGGATTTGATAAAAAAACATGTGTTGTATCCCAATTGACGGTGATCAGTATCCAATGATTCCTAAAAACAAAAACAAATAATTAATGAAATAAAAGTAAAATATATATTATATAATTAGGTTTCAGATTTTTCCCCTATAATATATGCATCAACAATAGTTCAACACCTGTTATTTTCTTGTCAAATTCATGCCATATATCATATTTTTTATTATCAATTTCATCTAATCCCAAATAAATTTCTTTTGTAGAAATGATACTGAGATTAATAAATCCAAATCATGTTTCATAAGGTATTACCTTTATATAGTACTAATAGGAAATCCTATTGAAAATATGAAATTTTATTAACATTTATGAACATTGTAGGCCATCTTTTATAGATCGATTCTGAAAATGTACATAATGTATGTATTAACAATTGATACTCACATCCATTCAACCTTGAGAATCTCATTTATACTCTTAAGACCAACCATGACTATAAAAAAATTTACAAATATTTATTTGTAATATTGAATGTAGGAAAGATCTCAATTTTTTAATGTGTTTTTTACCTGAACTTGTTATTTTAATATAATTTTTAGTGGAATTGGTGGGTATAAGGTACTCTCGGAAGGTCCTTTTTTTTCTTGGTTGATTTAGTATGTGATATTGATCAGACCATTTTTTTACCTATCATTTTATCTATATGTAATATAATACCCCACTTCAACCATTTTTCATCAACTATTATGGTTTTTCATTTTGAATTTTTTTTAATAACATACCACATGTATATTTATAAGATTAAATGTCCATGCTATGAAATTTCTTGTAGCATCATTGACTATTGTAATATCTAGATCATCAAGTGGAATATGCAACTCAATGCTTGTCTCTTGAGCCATTGCAATCCCCACTCTCATGTGATATTTTGGATGTTTTTTTGGGAACCATGTCTTCTAGGATATTATACACCATACCACTCAAAAAAAGGTAGTTTTTGGGTGTTGATAGATAAAAATCACATGAAACTTCACCATACATAATTTTAGTTATATAATGTTATCGGAAGTTATTTGATTCATTTTTAGGAGAAAGAGTAATGAAACAATTGATTACCTCAGGTAAGGTATGTGGTTGAGAATAATGAATAACATCAAATCTAGTGGGGTAATTTGGAACTTCATATGATGATCTGTGATCAACAACTATTTCTCTTTGATCCTTTCACATATATTGGTCTTCCAAACTAGATTGGATAATAATATCTTGGAAAACAAATATTTCTTCCTATATTAAATTAATCATATGATATGTATCTTCTTTAAACTTATTTTTCTTTGAATATGTTCGAGGAGACACTCCAAAACCTATACCTCTAACACAACCATATTGTTCTGACCAATGCAAATCTACTGAATGTAGTTTTTCATTAGGTACGGTCACCACTGATTCTTATTACTGAATCATACAAAAAACAAAAAAAATAGATTTATTTTTTATATATAATACTATTATAAATCATAATGAATTATTATTATTTCAAACTTACACATGTCTCTCATACTTCTTTTATTCATCATATAGTTTACCCCCATTATTTACGTAGGTCTCCCTCCATAACACATGAAGTTGGATAGAATTGGATTTATCTTTTCATTCGTAAATATACATATAAACAAAGGAACACATGTAATTTAATATTAAATAAAACTATTTTTCTAGATTTAAAATACATACCATTTTATTCTATAGTGAAACACACCCCATCCTTTCATTTTTATAGGGGTACATTTGTTTTTATTCACATTTTCTGTTTTCAGAACTCCTTTCTTGTATCATAAATTAACAATTTTAAATCGAATTGGATAAAATAAATAATTCAAAAGAATATATTATCAACTGTAATGCACATGAAATTGTTTCTCATCATGATGGATAATGAAACAATTCCATGTTTTTTACTTTATAATGTGTGTATAAATAACTAGTAGTTGGGGATTTACTTTCCCCATAGAATCCCTAAGATGGGTCTTGGTAAAAAGTTTCTAAAATCCATTATAGGATTTTAAGTGTCAATTAAGACATATTTATTATTAAAAAAATAAATAATAACCATGATATTCAAGGGATAATTAAAATTAAATTAATCCTTCTCTATATTATTTTTTGGTAAAATAGAGATATTATATCATTACATTAACATTATATCTTTTTGAAGGGTTTCATTCATTACAAGCTGAATATGGCGCCATGAATCTATATCAATTGGCACATTCACTCTCATTGTGACCCCAACAAAACTAATGAAAATTTAATTATTGGTCCAAATAGGTTAGATGTGTTGATTCTATCCAAACTGTAATTTTATATCCTTTCTTATTTCCTTCATAATTTTATTCAACACAGTGATTCTATGGCATTCTAATTTTTTCATAAACATATTGATAATCCCCTAATAATTTCATTATTTCTGTTTCAACCATTGTTTTGTTAATAGATATTTGTAACATAATTATTTATAGAAGTCATTGAAAACATTAGTATTTATAAATTTAATTTATATTATGTTAATGCATTAGAGAACATATAATATTATGAGAAAAATAACTGTATATTAAAAACCACATTAACCTACACATTGAACTCTCTTTATTTTCTGTAAATGTTGAATGGATTTAGATCCTCTATCGATAATAAAAATCCCCTCTATATGGTCCCCTGTTACATACAATACATTGACTACATTAGTACCATTATGAAATTATTTTTATCTCCCAATGAAAGGGTCATCCTCGATTAAATTTTCATCTAACAAAGTAGTTTTTTTAGTAAATGTTCAGAAAATTAACCAATTCTTATTTTTTGGATCTAAGATATAAAATACCTACACTTCTTGTGATTCCATTATGAATGGATCATCCTTAGACCCTTCCACACTGATATTCACCTTCATGAAGAAAATTTCATCAAATTTCACTACACTACTATTGTTAAACCATTTTTAATGGAAATCGACACATGTAATTTTGTATAATCCAAATCATATATCTATTTTATGATTCCAAAATATTAAATATTTAAATTAATTTGATCTCAATCCTTGGAACCAGGTATGTTCATCTCTTCCTCTATAAGTGTAACTACACCATTTTTTTCATATTGTAGTCATCATGTTATTTTTTATGTAATGTGTAACCATTAATTAAAAAAAACTAGTGTAAGATATAATATTTAAATTTAGTCCTGATATTATCTGTTGAAGACTTTTAGTAATTGAATTAGGATTTTTGAATAATTACTTAAAATTATGATCAAAAAAAATTCAATAAACTATTGAATATGTGTATTTGATATCCATCCTTCGTCCCTTCATGGATTTCAATTTCTAATAATTACTTTATGGGAATCCATGTATGGATCAACATATCCAATATTATATAATATTTAAAGGAAATATTTCACATTATTTTTGGTGGTAATTATAGTATTATTCTTTTGAAATCCCATCACCCATAATGCACAAATTATTATGAGACTTCAGAAGACCAATGTTATCAACATCTGATAGGTAATCAGTATAGAATTCAATAACTTCTTCAACAATATATCATTTGGTAATACAACCTTTTAGCTGACTTTGATTATTGACACACCCTTTAAAAATATTCCTATATTTTTCAAGGTGGTACATCCATCTATAATGGACATGACCACATAGTTGAACCTCTATAACAAATTGAACCATTAGATGGACCATTACATCAAATAATGATGGTGGAAAGAACATCAATAATTAACATAATATGACTGCAACATCCTTATTCATGATTGGAATCTTTCTTCGGCCTGTTACTTCATTGCATAATGAATTGATAAAGAAAAAGTTTTTGGTTAATTAATGTAATACTTTTTTATGAAGAATGAAACGTAATGTTTCAAGCATCAAATCATGTATAAAAACATGACAGTCATTGGATTTTAGTCCTTCTAACTTCTAATTTTTCATTGACACAACATTCTTTATATTTTATGAAGACTGCACTGTAACTTTTACACAATTAAATAAAGTGATTTTTTCATTTTTATTGTTTGGAATGAGTGTAACCTTCAAGATAAAAAAAAATTATTCCTTTTACACTTCCTTAGTTCCAACCCTTCTCGTGTCCTCATTTCAATCATGTACAACTTAGGTTGAAAGTTGTATTTTTTTTAGTAACATTTAGTAATGTTGCAATAAAACTATCAAATAAATGTTTTTAACATGCATGAAATAAAGACATTTTATGACATACAAACTATTCAAGTATGATAATTCAATGAAAATTGATCTCATTTTATAACCTAATTTCATAAGATTTTTTGGAAATGTTTTATCGAAAATAGATTCAATATATTTATCTTTATCGAACATTTGATCGAACATTAGTATAGATGAGTTTATATGATGTTAGGTATTCCCAAAAAATGTTTTCATCTAGGATTAGTATTTCTGTCATCATGGTTGAAAAATTAATTTCCTAAAAGCACAGTTTTTTAGGAACGTTTCAGTTTAACTGAGTGTGGTAATTATTCACAAATTGGACACACCAACATTCCTTTAATTCTATAGGCTAACAAAGTTCAATAATTAGAAAATTAATTTATCATCTCATACAACATGGACCTCAATGTGAATTCTTAACTTATAAAAGCATCATACATCTTAAGACTTGTATCCCACATCAATTTCAATTTGTAGGTCAATGGATTCAAATTGACATCAATATCATTATTGAGTTTTTTCCCAATATAAGTAGAGAAAACATAATGTTTTTTCACTTCATGCATAAACATGGATGAAAGTTATAATTTACCAACATAATTATCTATGTACTATGAGTACTACTCAATAAACCATAAGGATTAATTCCATCTATAGATAACGCAAGAAGAAGGTTCTTCAACTCATTTCCAAATTTAGGATACTCATAATCAATTTTCATCCAATGGGGAGAGTCTATTGTATAGAATAACTTACCATACATAATTCATGTATCTAAAATACATTTCAATTGTATCACGGTTTTGGAAGGTCCATATATTCTTCTAGACAATGGAATGGTTGGAAAGTATAATACATATTTCAATGGATTTGATTCATCATTCATGTATTGATTTGCTCCATGCTTATGGAATTTTAAAAGTTATTCATGGACCATGTGAAACAATATTCAATCCTTTGGAAAAAAATTTCTTTATTTAGAGATAATTCCCACTGAACATAGAATTATTTTTTAATCATATGTTTGATTATGATGTTTTTTTCTTTTTGTATCAAGTCATTCAAGATACAAAGAAGTTCTGTAAAGCTGGTGATGCTCCATATATTACAATTTTTCAAATTATATAACTTCAATATAGTTACAAATGTTTTTTATTTAGTACAATTGGTATAAAATGGTTTATTAGTACATCGATTTAACTTATCAATCAACTTCGGACAATAAATAGGGTCATCTTCATTGTACATTTTCATTTTCTCTATATGATATTCATCATCATTTACACCATTATTCATATCAAATGATCGATAATCTGTAGTATCATCCCAATCACTATGAATATTCTATTTTCCACATGTTTAGTCAAACATTTATAGCACTGATGTATTCTTTGACAAATCAAATATTCATCTAACTCTTCTATCAAAATTTTTCTTGAATAAAAAAATTGTAAACGTGGACCAAATATTTTATTACGGTTGTATGCATGCTCTATTGAAAAATTTATGAACTTTTTAGCTCCATATTCATGCCCTTTTTTATATGATACTATACATCTTTTCTCGATTCATGTCCATCCAATTATGTATATAAAATATTCATTTTGTACAAAAAAATAAATAAATATGCATAAAATATTCATAATCAAAATAGAAAGTTATAGATAATTGAAATAAGTTGAACTCAACATTTTAATATTATTAGGGACTATTCCTAACAAGTTATCATCATACATAAGGGAAACATGAAAAGAAAAAACCTAGGGTAAATTTGTGGTTGTTAGTTTAGGTTTTCGATTTAATATTGTGTGTAACAAAAAGGTGGTAATTCTAGGTTAGTTTCTATAACCTTTATATGTTGTAGTCCAACAAGATGGAGGATTTTATGTTTATTCATTTCTTCCCTCAGTAAGTGGTGTTCCAGGAGGTGTTTCATTGAATATATTAGTGGATATTTAAAAGAGTGGTAAAGTTCAAGTAATTATCACATATCAGTAGAAAATGTCTAGTATAATTAATTCAAAGTCACTAAAAAAGTAGTGATAAATTGAAATCATTTGGGACATTTTACCACTAACAAGTATCAGTTTACCCTTGATCCTTATTTCCATTAATTTTGACATTTTTGAAATGATAGGTAGCCAATTCATGTATAATTGTTTCTTCACTCATTTTGTCCCATTTACTATGTTTGATATACTTTACATCATAAATTAATGTCTTTGAAATAATTATTTCATGTATAATTAAACAATATCTTATTAAATTTGTTAATAAAATGGATTTCTTACACAACTGAATCACTTGTAGACATATATTATTCTAATCATCATTAATAATTATATTGGAAAATAAAATTTATCTATTAATAGACAATATAATTCCCCTTGAAATTATTATTCATTATTTCCATTTACATGTGATCTATATTTCTATATTTGTGTCAAAATATCGTTTCTCATAACATAAAAGGTCATGTAATCTCTATAAATTTACACAGGATGAAGGATCTTTGAATTTCTGGAAAATAATGTATGAAATTATTATTGATGGTAGAAGTGGAGATGGATTCAATGTTACTCTATTTTTATATAGATTATTCTAAACCATGTATTATTGGGACACTAACAAATATATTTTTACTATAACCCATTGAAAACACCGTATTTAAAAAATAGTGTAGTTAATAATCATACGTATATTTGACATATCATATAGTATCCAAAACATCAATTAAATTTCCTTAAAAATGACACAAATATTTTCCATTAATAAATATTACAAAAAATAAATTAGAATGGATTTCACATAATTGTGATCCAAAACATTCTAATTAATCCTCTAACTGATAGTGGACAATGTTATATAAGTTTAGTAATCATAAAAATCTATCTCATATATTTTTTTAATACCATCTCTCTGGAGATACCTAATCCTAATATAGGTATATTCATACACTTGTGGTCACCTCAATTTATATCAAAATATTCAGAAATATATTAAATAATTTATTGAATCCTTTGGGTTTTTATACATTCCAACCAACAGAAACTAACCAATTTATAAATTTACAACAAAACCATGTGTTTCATTTAAAAAACACATTCTTATTTTGATCTCCAAAAAATTATTCTAATTTTAATTTCACAAAAAATTAATATTTACCTATTTATTAAAGTAATCACTTTAAAAATAAATTTTATAAAATCCTTGACTATTCATATTCATTTTCAAAATAGATTAACTAATTAAACTAAAAAACCATTTCTTATAAATCACCATATAGAAATAAAATTTACTTAAATTTTTTTTTAAATTTCATAACCCAAAGATATATTCTTTCATTTAAAATCATTTCAAAATAAATTGTAAAATTTTAATTGAGTTCTGAATAAAAATATCCCAAATCCATAATTTTATAAAATTATGAAAGATAACTTCATATATTTTATATAAAAAAAAATTCAAATAAAGAAAAAAACAAAGTCATTATATTAATTAAAATCAAACTAATGCTCATTAATGTTTTCAAAAAATTGATTAATAAATACATCACTAAAATGAAAATTATAACCTTAATTATGTGGTGATAAATGGATTATAATTGTAAAATTTCAATTTAATTCATGAGTCTCTAATATAGAAATAATTGAAATTAATTTAAATAAAATAGAAATTAAATTAATAGGATTTCTATTTATGAAACATTTATCCTAAATCATTATGAATAGTAAAGTATACACACATCATATCACATCTATAAATTGATTTACATTTAATTTTTCTATCATAATCATATTTGGACATCACCCTTATAAATAACCTTAAATTATATAATAATAATTTATTGAAAATTATATATTAACTAGTCCGCTCTTGAAGCCAATTCCAATTGTGAAATAGTGAATCCAATCTCTTGCTGGCCGAGCTTAAAATACAATCCAGTCAAAAAAAATTGGCATCATGATGGTAGAGAGGTTGATAGGAATGGAGAGTGCGAATGATTTCTATGTTGGTAGGCTAAGGGATTGGAAGATGGGGAAATTGTGGTCTCCATATGGCTGCTTTGAGATGGTGGGTGGTCGGCCTAGGTTAAAGACATATATGGTGGGGAGGAGGTCAATATAAATCAAAAAATAAAGGGCACAAAAATTTTACAAGTTTTGGACCAGGTATGTGTGAAATAGGTGATTGAGGACACAGATAAACAAGAGAAAATGAGAAATAAAAACTTACCTTGGATTCGAGAATGCTGATTTTTCCAAAAGAAGGTCGAGGGGGAGGGGATGTGTAGTTGAACTTCTGTGATAGCTTGAATGGTGAAAGGGAAATCAGTTTGGTTGTGGTTCTATTTAAATAATCAGAAAGGGTTTTATTAGTGCTTTCAAACAAGTGCTGATAAAGAGGGGTTTTATCAGTGCTATTGTTTTAGTGATCATAAATACATATCTACCAAATTTTAATAATATAATTAATGTAATTAAAAATTTTAAATGTATATAATTAATAAATAGATAATTAAATATAATTGTATAAAATTATAAATATAATAATATATTTATAAATATTTATTTATAAATATAATAATAGAAATATATTTATAATTGTCATTATAAGTAAATATATTTGTAAATGTATTTATAAATATTTTTATATAATTATATATATATGTATATAATAATATATATTTATAAATTTATATTTATATATATATAATAATATATATATAAACATAAATATAGTAAATATATTAATTATTTAAATATATTTATTATAATTTTATAATTATTAAAAAAATATAATTATTTGTTTAAAATTATATAAATACTTTTTTAAAACCCTATATTTATTTTTTTATATGTATAAATATATAATTTTATAAAGATAGTAAATATATAATTATAAATATTTATATATATATATATATTTAAAAATATTTATTTAAAAAATTATTTTTAACATTATTAATGAATATATACTATTAATTGAAAGAATGTTAAAAATGAGTAGACTTTAAAAATATTAAAAAAATTTATAAGTATTATTAATTATTCAAATGATTAAAAAAATATGGATATATATATTTAAATTAAGATCAATGCATGTTGAAAATATTAAAACATGCTAAATAAATATGTATAAATAAATATAATAAAATGATTATATTCCAAAAAAATAAAAAAATATATTACTAAATATGAATAAATAATACTAACTATAATTAGATTAAAAGTAAATATATAAAATTTACTGATTAAAACCAAAATATATTAAATATATTATGTTACAATGTGAAATTATAAAAAAAATATTAAAATTTGAATAATATACATATATATTAGGTGTATGTTTCTATATGAGATTTCATTAATTACATAAATATTTGTGTGTGTGATATTAATGTGTGTATATATATATACAAGTTTGATATATGTTAATTTGAACAATGAAATTATATAATATATAACGTTTGTTAATAAAATAAATAGTAATAATGAATAAATTTTCGAAGTGAATAATTGTTATTAATTATATTGATAATTATAGAAAAATAAAAATGAACATTTATATATGTTAGAATTAAAATGAGTACATATTAATTATATAACATAAAAACATATTAAAAACATTGAATTTTAATGAAAAAACATGTATAAATAAATATTCGAAAATGGATAAAATTAAAAAAATATTGAACAATGAAAAATTAAAAATGATTAACTTATAAATAAAATAAAATATATTAATGAATAAATATTTATAAAAATAATTAAAAATGGATAAATTAAAAAATATTAAATGAAGAAAGAATTAAAATCTATAATTTTTATTAAGAAAAAGTAACCACACACATTACATTATCAATAAATAAATTATATAAAATGAATACATGATAAAAATTTTATTAATTTTTTATTGAAATGTTTCTTAATAAAATTTTATAAATTTTATATATTAATATATATAAATATACAATAATAAATAATATTTTAATTATTTAATTAGTATGTAAAGTATTTATTAAATTTATTCAATTTTATTAATTATATAAAGTGTATTAATTATTTAATTATATCATTAACAAATTATATATATATATATATAATTAAATAATTAGTATACTATTTATTAATATAAATATATATATATTTCAATACTTAATATACGTTAATTTATTTATATATATATAAATATATTTTTTATATGAATATTTAATATATCAATATATATTTTTATATATGTAATAAGAATATAATTACAAAAAAAATTAATATAAATTAATATAAAAAACAACTATATTTTTAAAAAAAATCAAAAAATAAAAAATAAAATCAAAAAATTAATATATATATATATATATATATTTATTTATTTAATATATTCATATTTATCAATATAAATTTTTATATATGATATATATATTTAATTATAAAAAATTGAGTAACTCTGCAAGCTCTCACCCTGAATGGCCATCCCTTTAGGTGGGCCAAGAAGGAAGGCCTACTGAGTGAGTGGGATGCGGTGAGAAGAGAGTAAGATAGGGCTTGTGCGGGCTCATACATGTAGGCATGTGACCATTTCGGTGTCTGGAGAGTGTATTCAAGAGCCCATCCCTGTAGTAGGATTCATTGTGCTGATATCATGCAACCATATAAAAAGAACCAGTCGAACATTTTCAAGTTCAATCTGTGACTCATAGATCACTTTTTTTTATTAGTTATAAAAAATGATATGTTATAGGTTACTCTTAATTTGTAATATCCCAACCTGCTGTCCACTTAACCCGTGCCCCGAGCTGGTGGGTCGCATGGCCTCAAGTGTTCCTCCATGTAAGCCAGAGGTTGTAGACTAGCAATGAGCGTGTATTGGTGGCATAGTGGGGATATTATACCCTCTTGTTGGATTAGCACTACAGATAAAAAGAAATACAATTAATAGAAGAATCATAATATAAATAATCAGAATCAATATACTATGGAAGCGTAAATAAATAACTCAATAAGTAACCAGTGGAAGAAATGGAAAAACTAAGCAACTGAAAATAATAACCAAAAGCCTCAAAGCAAAAGTCTGATACATGATACATGGAATGTTTTAATACCAAAAAAGAATAGACAAGTACAACATTCTTTAAAATCTACAAAAAGAAAAAAATGACAAACAAATTTTAGAGTCATCTCGAGCCTTTGCCCAATCCACTACTCCCGAGTTCAAACTAAATAAGAAAATCAACAACCTATAGCATGGAATTTTCCCTTATCAATACCTACAAGAATGTAGTATTCTCGGGTATTAAAGGCATACCATGTAGGGTGTGAGATCAAAATATCAGTAAGCCACCACCAATGGTGTCTATGTGCAATCCGTGTAGTGTTCATGACTAAACGGTGAATAAGTAAACGCAGAAAAATAAAGTAACTATGAATAAATAAATTACCGCTTACCCAAGTTCCTAAATAACACATGGAGGGTGTTCTTTATTTATCTCGTGGATGGAATATCTCTCAGGTCAAGTCACTATATATATAATTAGTAGTTCTTTAAATATTTTTTATATTTCAATATTTCATCCACCTATATGTACCAAGTGTGTGAGGATACCTGATGGACATAAACCAAGAATACAATTTCTAGTAGGACCAGGTCATAACACACAGATCCAAACTAGTCTAACGAGTCTAAATGCTCAAGCTAAAAGGTAAATTTCCCATATCTCGATAGAGTGGGAGATTCAAAACTACATCGCTTGAGATAGCAAGTAAGCCTCCATGCAACAACCTAGTAATGGAACATATCGCCTCAACCCAACGCCCATACATTATCACTGGTATTAGATACCATACTCAACACCCAATGTAAGGGAGCGAAAGGATGTTCCATACTCAATGGTGCCTTATCATCTTACAAAGCCTATATAAAGGTGTATCATTTATGATATAAGGCATAAGGAAAAATCCCTATCATGAAACCTTTTAATCAATCCCTTGTATATATAAGAGGTGAAATCACATATTTCAAATCAATATATGAGGAATTACCTCTCATATATCCCATTATCCAAATTCAATCCATTTCAATCATTACAATTTAAACAATCACTTGTAAGGCATAAACCAAGTAATTGTTATATAATAGTTCAATACATGATGAAATGCCTCTCATGCATGTGATTATCCATTTCACATGGTCAAATCCATTTAACCCATTACAATTCATTAAATAATGGAAACGCCACTTACAAAGATCAATGGTCTTTTAGAGGATGACATGTTTATTTAGGCAATGTATCACTTGGGAAATTCCATTTCAAAGAGATCTGAACACCTAAGAGATGATTTGGTGTCATTTAAATATTTGTCTCTCAAGGGAAATTACATTTTTAAACTAATCACAAATCGAAAAGGAGCTTTTGGGCAATTTAGACCAATTTTTCAAAATGGAAAATTCAAAGTGGCACAACCTTTGGGTGACCATAACTGTGCAAAATGAACTCTAAACCATTAAACATGATTCATTTAACATGTAACTAGGTTCTAGGGTCAATTAGAAATGAATTAATAAACAAAATAGAGATGCTTGATAAATGAAAACATATAAAATGATGGAATAATTACGAAACAGCCAAAAAATTGGGAAAAGAATGTGACCACCTACATCAAGGTCATAGATAACTGCTCGTTTAATATTGGCCCCAAATTCAGAGTAGGTTAAGAGATATCTAATCAAAAATACAATGCCTTAGGAATATGGCATTTGATCTGGTATCTAAATAGTGAAATAGGAGGAAATAAAAACCTCAACAGGAGTTGAGAAAATAAGGGATCTTATCAAGAAAAATTTGTGGCTTCTAACAGATAAAATAACAAACACCAAATGGAGAAACCCCTTAAATGACCAGATTGATGTGTTCCTGAGGTCGAAGAGGGATGAAAACCACTTCTATCCACTGAATAACAGGGGAGAAGAGGAAAATATATTTATGATTAAGTAGGGTAAATATGGTAATTTCACCTCAAAAATATAATGCAATAAGATTTAGGTGAACGGTTAGTCAAACTATGCGCAAAATGTTCAATAAGACAACGTCTAAAAAGTATGAAAAGTCTTAGGACCATGAACCTCATGTCGTAATATTTTAGAAAAACTATGTGATCTCTAGGTTCTCTTGTCTTCATCTGCATGGGTGTGTGCCCTATGTCACATAGTTTCTGACAAACTGTGTGGCCCACCACTTATCCCATTTTCAAGAACATCGGGCTATGAACAAGCATTGGATGCTCTAGTGACCACCTATACTTTTTTAGAAATCACTATTAGGGTCATTTAAGGTATCGAAATTGAAAAAAAATGAACTATACCATTGTTAAAAACATGGGTCATTACAACCTACCCACCTTAAAAAACTAATCCTACAATTGACCTTCTGAGGGTAAAGAGGTATCATTAGAAAAGAGTTCTAGCCATTGTTTTTTATGTCATATTCAAACTCCTAGGCCTATTCGTGTAATCTTCTATGCTTCCATGATGATTATACCAATGGAATGGGCTTTACTCTTAGTGTCTACAAACTGTGATCAACAATACGAATTAGATACTCTTGGAATGAAGCATCCATATCCAATTCAACCTCATCAGGATGGAAGACATGTGTCGGGTCTGGATAGTATCGACAAAGTTATGATACATAAAATACATCATTCATGTACCAATATCTCTAAGTAAGTTCCAATTGGTAAGCCACTTTTTTTATATGTTTCCCATCCTCAAAGGGTCTAACGAACCTTAGTGAGATCTTACCCAAATTTTAAATACATCTATTCCCCAACCTAGTTGAGACACAATGGAAACCCCAGTCTCTAACATCAAACTGAAGAGTTCAGCGGCATATATTGGCATATGACTGATGTCTGGACTAAGCTATCAACATGTTCTTACTAATCAGTTCAACCTACTCTATAGTCTCCAACACAAGATGTGGTTCAAGAATAGTTGCTTCTGCTACCTCTAGTCAGCACTGTCTTCAGAATCAAGGCCTACCATGTAAAGATTAATAGGGATCTATCCCGACGGTTTCCTGAAATTGGTTATTACAAGAAACATCCCATAGGGGAATTTCTTTCTCCCAATAACCCCCAAATTTTAGAACGCATGCATGGAGAATGTATTTAACAACCTAGACCAAACACTCCATTTTTTCATCAATCTTTGGGTGATAGGTCGTTATCAAAAGTACCTATGTACCCAATGCTTTCTGTAACCCCTAATAGAATCAAGACATGAAATGGTAATCCTTGTTGGATATGATATAATGAGGACGTCCCTAAATATGTATAATAAATTTAATTTATATCATTCATATATCATCTTCTAAGAAGGTATCTCGCATAGGTATGAAAAGTGTAACCTTTGTTAGACAATCAGTAACAACCAATATTATATCGTTTCTAAATAGTTATTTTTTTAGACCAACCACGAAGTCCATTGAGACATCATCCCATTTCTAATTGGGAATCGACAATTGATGTAGAATTCTACCAGACACTGATTCTCTTCCTTCACCTATTAATAAGTGTAACACTTAGTGATGAATCTAGTAATCTCAAAGTTGATACCAGGCTGCCAATACTGGAATCATTGATCCCAATAAATTTTGGTGACACTGGGGTGAACCATCCCAGATAAGGCATGGAAATAATGCATCAAATCCTATCTAAAGTATGCTGGGACTCATAAATTCCCATGAAATAATATGGTATAATCCCCATCCATGGTCCATCATAAATATGTATCATCATCTTAAATGATTTACCTTTGGATGATACCTTTGGAATTAGATAATTTTACCATACTCTCCCATTTTAGAAGAATAGATATCAATGTTAAGGCTGAGAGGATAGCTGAGCTATGGTCCTCCTGAACCTCAACATGAATCTCAGAGAAAAAGGTCATAAGTTTTCTCTCACGACCGGATTCCTAAACTTCTTGTGTTTGAGTCTTCTAGCTCAGATCATTAGCCACAAAATTATTATTTCTATGCATGTAGGCATGCTTGTAATCAAATGACTTTAGGTACTCAACCCACTCGTGTTTCCGGAGATTCAGATATTAATATGTGAAGATGTATTTGAGGCTTTTCTAATCTGTGAATACTATAAAACACTCTACCAACAGATAATTTCCCTATAATATAAGTCATGAACAATATCTTTGAGCTCTATATCATGTGTTGGGTAATTCCACATGTGTGGCCTCGACCAATGATACCCATACATGAGGACTCATTCATACTACATCATAATAGCTCCAAGACTAATACCAAATGTGTCATAGTATTTAGTATAGTGCATTCCTAACTCTAGAAGAATTAGTATCGGTGCTGAAATCATTTTGACTTTAACTCCTAAGATGATGCTTTAAAAACTCCCGACCAAACAAATTTCACCCCCCCCCCTTGTCAGACGTGTAATTTTCACTACATGGAATAAGAATTCTGTGATGAATCATATGAAGTATCCAATTATCCCCATGAAATTTAAATTTCAAATATGTTCTTGGGATTCTCCAAAGAAACATCATCTCTCACTTTCTCTCAGTCAACCAAAACTCTTGACTTAGAGATAATGTGATCTAGAAAGTGGAATTTTTCAATCAAAAAGTTTCATTTACTGAGTTTAGCATAGATTTGATAATCTCTCAGTGTATTCATAACAATCTCAAGATGGGTTTCATGGTCATGTCTAGAGTTTGAATACATCAAGATATCATCAAAAAAGACCACCAAAAATGAATCCAGATACAGGTGGAAACCCCGATTCATAATATCCATAAAAACTACCTGTGCATTCGTGAGTCTGAACAACCTAACTAGGTACTAATAGAGACCAAAACCACAACTATAAGCTATGAAAGGAATATATAATGTATTAAATTCACCTGAGGATAACCCAACCTTAAATCTAGCTTTTAAAACAATTTCTCTCCTTGTAGATGATCAAATAGAAAATCTATTTTAGGTAGTGGATACCGATTCTTTACCGTGATCTGATTAAAAAGTCAGTAATCCACATAGAGCCAAGGGGTACCACCTTCCTTCTTGAAAAATACAATCAGTGAAGATAAATGGTTACTGGTGTTAATCATAGCACAAGATCAATAGTAAACTCTAAAAATCGTATTGGAGGTAGAACAAATAAGTCATCAGTAAAGAAATCCATGATACACTCCATTATGGGAGGAAAAATATTGGGTCGTATCCCTGAGTCGTTGGGTAAAATACTAGTGACATAAGCTATCACATTACCCAGCCTCTATTTCTCGGATCTGGATCAAAAAGTTTGTACATACCATTCACCCATATGCACGTTCCTAACTCCTTGTGGTTATATAAACTTTATCCTCCAATTATTGAAATCAATATGGGCTAGATACAGAACTAACCAGTGCATCCCAACAATTATGTCAATTCCCATCGTGTTGAGGATATACATACTACATATTAAAAGGCTACCACCTATCTCAAGGGGACCCTACCTAGAACACCAAACACCCTCTAAATGGATACCTAGTGGTGTATCTAGCATTAAGACTCCACATAAGTGTTCAAACTAGAGGCCCAGACTACCCATTATAGTCTAAAATATAAATGAGTGAGAGACACATGTGTCAAATAAAGAAGGCACAAAATTAGAGTCAACTAGAATAGTACCTTAAACTGTAGAAGGTCATGAACTATTATCTTGAGTCATTGGTTAGACTGTATGTAACTGACATTTTCAATGGCCGTATGTAAAAGTTTAACTACCCTGAGAAATCACACTCTATTGATGCTATGAATCATACATCAGACTACCTGTTCCTAGACTTCCACCTTGAACTGGTCCACTTGTGGTATTACCGCTTCCTTCTTGATGTAATCCTACTGACCCCACTCCTGACCGAGGAGTATGTGAAGATCCCTACTCAATTGGCACTGGAGGGATAATCCCATAGAAATGCTGGAGACGGAACATCCTTTCAGATCTTCTAAACTCAATTGGTTTTTGAAATGATTGATCCTTCATATGTCCCTTCTTCCCTTTCTCATGGTTGATAAGAACATTGTCCAAGTGAGGAGCCCGACTTCTACCACCACTATGAGTAGAATAAAAAACAATGAATTCTCCCAATAGAAGAACCATTGGAATCCCTAGGTTCCAAATTTCCCTAACTTTCACCTTCAACATACCTCATGTTCTAATATATTATTATGGATTGGTTGAAGATTATTGAAATAGTCACCAATCTAAACACATTAACCTATGATCAGATGTCGTAAACTGGCACATTCTCAAATCTCCTAGCAGTCATAAGATTATTAGTATCCAGATAGAGAGTGAACAACTGCTGCTCTGTGAAACGAGCAATGTATTTCATAATTTTCATGCTCCCCTTTTTCGAGATCAAAAATTCTCAAGCTCTGTCATCCATTAGAGTTTGGGGAAATAATTAGTCATATAAGATGGTGTAAAAAAACATCCCATACCATGTCATGATATCAATTCACTAGGGTTATGACATCTGACCACCTCTTGGATAAATCAAATATCATATATGCTTCTAACGTGACCCTCCACTCTGGAGTCATCTCTAGATGCTCAGAAATTGATGGGATGGATTTGATTCAAGGCTCAATAGCATAAAATCCTCCATCCTCAGAAAACATGGGAGTATACTAATGATAAACTATCTGAGTCAACTCTTCTAGACTTGGGGTAGGTAAAACTACACCTTTCATTGCTTGAATCATAAGATAAAACCCCCCCTTGAAACAAGGTGTTAGTTCCCATTTCATGTAGTTGAAGAGGAGCCACATGTGGCTCTATAAGAAGAATCACTGGTAGCTCATGGAATTCCACCTTAACTATGTGGTCATCACCACCTTCAGGTCATACAAAAGTTGAATGTCATGGAGGGATAATTCTACAATTCCAAACACACACCTTAAAAGATATTTAAACAACTATGAAAAATGTATATAGGAAAGTAGGAATGGTACTAAATCCTTCTCATAAAAACTACCACGCCTCTCTATTTGTATCAAAATATAGGTCTAGATGGTAGAATGAAACAATTATAGGCCACAAGAACACAAGTGATTCCCACTACCCACTAATTTGGCCAGGTTTGGGTCTAATTCACTATGTATGACATATACAAGAGGGATGTTCTTTATTTATAAATCATATTCATCTAGAATTTGTGCCTTTCAAATGCTTCAATCACTTTAGATGCTTGAATTAAATGGTTTTACATATTCAATCCTTAGGGAACCGTACTCCTTATGAACTAAATATGACATCCACTTAACCCACACCATAACATATTCCAACTCATATGACCGATACTTCATAGATCAATGTTCCATAATTGAACACTTAAGGTGTCTTATTTTACCTATTCAGGAAAACACTGTTAGGCTGAGGCATGAAGTCTAAGTTTCAATTATGCTTTCCAAAACCTTTAGGAAGTGTTATCACAATTCCATATATATAAAAATTCACAATCAATAAGCAACATGGAAATGCATGATGAAAATAAACCTTCAATGTAAATCAATGCATGGTTTATTAATCATATTTTTCATATGAGGTTACATGATCTAATATGTTTCCCTAATTTCATCGGCTGACTATAAAGAAATCATAATTACAATATAACCAATATCAATAACATCAGAACCAATGTGTGTCACCCTACATTGAAATGATATCAATGGTAATATGAGAAAACATAACAATACATTAATTTCGGAAACTTTTCCATTACCCCAAACATGGGTGTGAAACACCTATGAAAAACTTACGAAAAAGTACCAAGAATTCTCAGTCTCCTACAAATTATCTCTAAATAGTAATGTAAGAATGGAACCCCATCTGATACAACTTTGTAATGTCCCAACCAATGGTCCACTTAACCCATGCACTAAGCTAGTGGGTAATATGACCTCAAGTGCATCTCCCCGTATGCCAGAGGCTACTGACTAGAATTGAAGGTGTAAAGATCATATAGTGGGGAAACTATACCCCCTTTCTAGAGTATAAAAAAGGATAAAAATATATACAGTCAATGAGGGAAGCATAATATAAACAACTAGAATCAATAAACTATTGTAGCATAAATATACAACTTAATAAGTAAGCATTGGAACAAATGAATAAACTAAACAACTAAATATAATAACCAAAAAACCTCAAAATAAGTGTCTAATACATGATACATGGAATTTTTTAATACCAAAATGTAATAATAATATATAACATGCAATAAAAACTACAAAAATTTAAAAAAGGACCAAATAGCTCCATAATAATCATGATCCTATGATTGATCCTCTACTCCTGATCTTCAACTGAACAAGTAATTCGTCAACATGTAGTAGGTACTTTTCACTTTTCAATACGTAGAGGAAGATTGTGTTCTCAGGAAAAAAAGGAATTCTGAGTAGGGAGTGAGGTAAAAATATTAGTAAGACACTACCAATGGTGTCTCTATGTAATCCGAGTAGTGATCGTAAGTAAACAGTGTGTAGGTAAAATTAATAAGGTAAACCGATGTTGAATTCATAAATAACCACATTCTTAGGTTCCTAAAGTACACCTAGCGGGTCTACCTACTTCATCACATGGTTTGAAAGTTTGTCCTGTAAAGTCACTATACATATAATTAATATAACATTATATATATATATATATATTAGTTGTATATTTTATCCACTTATATGAACCAAGTGGATGAAGATTCCTAATGGACCTATATATGGAATACTAGTGCAGGTTGAACTGGGGCATAACACACATATCCAAACCAGTCTAACAAGACTAAAAGATTAAGATAAAGGGTAAATTCCCTCCGTCTAGATATAGTGATAGATTACATAATACATCACCAAGGATGGTGAGTGAGCCATCAAGAAACACTCTAATCATGGATTGTGGGGATCATCCCAACATCTATATAGTATCCCTAGTATGAGATTCCAAACTCAACACCCGATGTAAGGGAGCGTAATGATGCACCATTCTCTATAGTCCGTTACCATCATACATATCCTGTATATAGGAATATCATTTATGATATAAGGTATGAGGAAATAAAACTCTCAGGAAACTTATTTATTATAAATATGTATATATAATATCCATAATCACATTTTTCATGTCAATATATGATACATTACCTCTCATATATATCTTTAGTCAAACTCAATCCATTTCAAGTGTTACAATTTAAATAATAATTTGTAATGCATAAACAAATTCATGGATATATAATAATTCAATATATTGGTCAAGATCTCTCATTCATGTGATTATCCATTTCATGTGGTTAACTCTATTAGACCCATTACAATTCATTAAAACATGGGGACACCACTTACAAATCTCAAAGGTTATTTAGAGGATGACATATTTATTTAGGTAATTTCCAACTAGGAAAATTACAAGTCTAAGAGGTTTGAATACCTAAGAGGTTATTTGGTTTTATTTAAATACATGTGACTCAAGGTAAGTTACATTTGTAAACTAGGACAAAATCTTAAAGGATGTTTTGGGAAATTTCAACCAATTGTTTAAAATGGCCAGTTCTAGGTGGAACACCCCTTCAGTGACTATAAGTGTGGTAACCAACTTGTAAACCATTAAACATTAATCCTATAACATGTAACTAGGTACTAGGTTCAATTAAACATGATGGAATCAACGAAATAGAGATTCTTCGAAAATTGTGGCATAGGTCATGGCGAGATAATTATGAAATAGCCCAAAATCAAAAGGAAAATGATGTGACCACCTACCTCATGGTCGTAGATGATTGATCACTCAATATTAGCCTCAGATTTGGAGTAGGTAGGGAGAGATACGAGAAACATTCCAACTCTCTAAAAATATGGAATATGATCCTACATCTAAAATTCCTAATAGATGTAAACAAAAATCTTGATAGGAGTTGAGATACAATGGGAGCTTACCAAGATGGATTCGTATCTTTCGATGGATCGAAGAACAGGCATCGGATGAAGAAAACATATTAATGCCTATATTGATGTGTTCTTGACATCAAAGAGGGAGGAAAGACAATACTCTCCGCTTGAAAACAAGGGAGAAGTGGAAAATATATTTATGTTTCATTCTAGGAAATGTGGTAATTTCACCTCAAAGATATCAGGCTACAGGGTCTAGGCACACGGTTAGTCAACCCATGAAAAAACAACTCAACAAGACACTATATGAAAATTCTAAAAAGTCAAATGGTTGTGCACCTCGGGTCACATGGTTGCAGACAAACTGGGTGACCTATAGGTTCCCCTATATGCAGTCACATGGGTGTGCACACTTGGTAGCTCAATTTTAGAAAAACTATGCAACCCAACCACAAATCCCATTTTCAAGAATTATGGGCTCCAAAAAAATCCTTATACGCTCCTTTGACTTCTTTGGATTGTTTAGGCATCTTTGTTTTGGCAGTTTAAGGTATTAAAAATTAAAAATTAACATTACATTTCTTTATTGAAAGGATGGTTCATTACATTATAAATTCAACAAAAAAAGGCTGATAAAGGGAACCCTTTATCGGTGCTTTATTTTAAGCTCTGATAAAAAGATACATTATAACCATATTTATTATAGAAATGGAATTCATAAGGTGTGGACTTTTCAAACCCTACACACTAGGAAACCCCCACCCCACGAAGGGATCACTATAGAGAGGGCCCAGCCAAGAAATAGCTGATGCTAGCTGATATGAAAGAGTGTCCCTTAGGTTTACAACTTGATCGGTGATGGTTTGATATAGAAATCTATACGAAAAAGGTGGTTCACACCTCACACCCTCCCGGTCCGAAACCTGGTGACCCAGAAAGAAAAGTGGATCCTTGGGGAAGGTTAATTCTCTCAAGAGTGATCCCCCAAACATTGAACATTGTACCTCCAAAATAACGGCGTTAGTGTGCCACACACCTTCACCACTGCACTGCCACCAAAGTGGAAGGTACATTATAACCATATTACAAACAATAAATGTGAATAAATAAATATATATACACATATAATGAAATGAATAAATTAAAAATATATTAAAATAATAAATATTAAAATTGATTAAATTAAAAAATTAACATTAAGTGACCTAAAACAGCACAATATAAGTGTTAAAACTCTTGGTCCTCGAAATTTTATTCTTACAAAATGTAGTACACAAGCAATGAGGATGGGAGACTATAAGGTTAAAAATGGCACAAACAATGACACACAAGAAAAAATAATATTCAATATTCTCCTTTTATGTTTGTCGCCCCTTCCTCTAGAGCCACCCCAACTTCTCGTCTATATACCTATCTACCTCTCTTTCACTACATAAGAGCCTACCATGTATCAACTGAATCATCCATACTTTATTATTAATATTCCCTATCATGAGAAACAATGTCTTGACCTCACATGGTTTCATTTTTTAACATTAAAACATATCCATCTTGACTCGAGGCCCTGATAGTCTCAATTCCTAAAGACTAACCTTCAACTCAAAATGATCTATAAACATATCTAAACTTCACATAGAATACTTCCATGCTATTAGATCACTTTTAAATCTCCTAAAATATAAATATATTTTCCTTTGGAGCAGATTTTGGTGGTAAATGGAATCCTCATCGATTTTCATCTTCATGTATAGTGTAACATCTTCTTCATCCCTTTTCCTATATATTATATTAATTTGGACCACATCCTTGATAGAGAGTAATAGAAAAATCTCATTCTTTGTTACATCACCTCTTGTTTTTATTTGGGGATAATTTAATGAGGAATAAAAATCTCTCACAGTATCCTTTCCTAACATTTCCACCTTAACATCTTTGGGTTCAGTGTTGAAAACCTACTCTTACTCATGCACTTCAAGCTGCACAGTCAAAGACTACCTAAGAACAACTAAAGCAGACATGGGTTATCTAGGAAACACCAATGTAAATCCCTCTTCATACACCACATTATCTTTCCCATTACATAGGGAAGTTATTAGTGATTCTTATCATAGTTCATGATCAACTTCCCCTTAAACATTATCCTCATAGTCAAACTACACTTCCACCACCTCTTTAGCTACAATATCATCCCATGATGACTTCAGGTCTGATGATGAGTCACAACCTTCCCCTTTTTGACCTTCAATTCTAGTTGGTCTAGAAACAAACTCAATAGAATCATTGCTTCCCACATGAATCTACTCCATTTCAATGTCAATTGGAGTATGTCCCAAGCCTATTTTCAAATCCAAAACACTATAATGGAATTCATACCCTCTAGGAGTAACCTTCTTGGGGAGGTAGAATATGGATTAATGAGAGTTTTCCTTACCTGAGCCATATAATTCACTTTCCCAGCCCCATTATTCCCAAAACCATGTTCAGGATCATACATTTCTCTTCTCATAGTAAGGAATTTCCCTGTAGCCAAACTAGGCCCATCCTCATCCATACGATCGTTTATATCAATAGTATCATTAATGAATATAGACAGTCTAGATCATCAGTTGTCACTAAAGTGACGACCCTTCCTATAGTATGAGAAAGATAATGTTTTCAGACACTTCTCAAGAATATTCCAATAGAGTTTTAGGTTCTACAGAAGTTTGATCGTCTCTCATATTCAATAGAGATCTCAATTTGATGCTCAATAGTAATCTATAATAAAGATTAAATTTGGGTAGAATAAAAATAAACCTTGACTAAGACCATTGAAAAATGCCAATTATAAGCATGTTCTATCTCCCTGCTGAAACGGATTGGGATGCTAATAATCGAAGCAATGTCTCCCAGAATTTTAAGATTCTATAAGAACTATCTCAAACCATGGAATCAAACCCAGTATTGGCCTATTAAATTATTTACCTAATCAAGAACAAAAATAGGATCTGAGTATTTTTTTTTTAAAACCATGTTTTAAAGGGAAAAGTTTACAACCCGAAGCACTAGTCTTGATATATTGGAAGGGGATGATGTGTGTATTGGAACCTTTCCCAATAGAAAGAATGTTACATCCATAAAACCCCAAATTTGAATATGTTGTGTCCACAAATATTCAAGATTCCACTTATATTCCTCTTGAAAAATAACTAATCATGCAAGGATCGAATACTTACATTCATTGATTAGATATTCTAGAACCCCGTGATTCACTTCAATAATAGACAAAAAAACATTACTAGTGATTAAATTCTATAGGGAGCCATAATCCCCACATTTATCTAAGAATAAATTATGGTGTTCAATCCCTTTCACCATAGGTAATGTGGAAATGGTCCACCCCTTCGTTGAGGAACTTATGAAATCTAGATATGTGATGAGGGGTCATTCAGATAGAATTTCAAGATCATTATCCCATAGAAACGCCATATTCCATGATATACCCTTAGAGACTCGATGGTCACCACATTCGCCCGAACCCGGTTCTCCCATCCTCCTCCAACTAAAAAAATAACTAACAATATTATTGGATTAATAATTGTAAATCATAATAAATGATTTAATTTTAAAAAAGAGTGAAATTTAATAATTAAAAAATTAGTATATTGAAAAAATATTTCAAAAATTATGAAATTTTATTATTTATTTATTTATATTATGTTCTTATGGGTACAATTACATTAAAATATGCCCACAATAACACTCACCTCACACACTGGACAAAAAGGCAGACCATAGTCCCCCTAGAGATTATCCCACCTATCAAACCATATTCATTCAATACATGGTCAGTAGGCCCAGTAGGAATAAAGCCTATTACATAGCCCAAAGTCCCATTGACTAGTTTGAAGACCTAATACAATGTCATGCCTACATCATAGTACTTGTTTCACCAAGTCTGCCTTATGTCTGCATCGCAGCCTACCCCTGTCATTATCATGCCATGATCCCTGTACATCATAATCAACATCAACACCTACATAGTACTTTAATAGTACCTGCTCCCATCGGGGATTGATCCTAAGACCTCATAAATTCGGGGGCAAGTAGTTGAGTACCATATAGCCACGGTATTGGGCACAATTTTATTAATTATATAGATTATTAAAAAATTACAAAGGAATATATATTAAAATGAAAATGAATATATATATATATATATATATATTAACACCATATTCAAAACATTAAATTTTAATCAATAAACATATACAAATAAATATTAATAATGGATAAAATGACAAAAATAACGAACAATGAAAATTTGAAAATGATTATATAAAAAAATATTACAAATTTCAAGATTATTAATGAATGAAAAATATAAAAATTGAATAAATTCAAAAATAATATTAAAATGTAAAAAATACTATATATTGAATAAAAATATAAAAAATGAATAACATTTACCGATTAGAAACATATTAAATGTTAATAAATAAATATAACTAAATATTAAAAATGAATAAATTCAAAAATAAACAAATTACATGTATATATAGATCAATTAAATTGAAATATATATAGAGAGTGTGTGTGTATTTCAATATATGAAATAAGAATTTAATTATGAATAAATTTTAAAAACTACTACAATTAAAAAAATATTAATCATATAAAAATAAAAATATATACATATTATATATAAAAGAAAAAAATAGTGTCTGTGTATTAAATACATTCATTTTTATTAATAATTTGTACATTAATAAATTTTTAATATTTTTGTAATTTATTCTTTTTAAATGTGTCTTTCATTAATTATTACATTTTATTTATTTTACATATATATAATTAATATATACTATTTATTACTATTTATACTTAGTATATATATATAATTCATTTTTATTAATAAATGTTTCATTAATTAGGTTTTTAATAGTTTTAATATTTAATCATTTTTAATTTTTATTTAATTAATTATTACATTTTATTCATTTTATATATTTATATTAAGTATATACTATTTGACACTATTAGTAATTAATACATATATATATATATTAAATTAAACAATTTTATAAATAAATTTTTCTTTAAGGAATTTTTTTATATTTTTGAAATTTATTCATTTTTTAAATTTTATTTGGTTAATTATTACATTTTCTTGATATTATATATTTATATTTAATATATGATCTTTATTATTATTTATAATATATATATATATATATATATATATATAATTTATTCATTTTTTAATTACTCTTTCATTAATAATTTTTTCTGTATTTTTGTAATTAATTCATATTTTATTTTTATTTTTTACTTATTTAAAATTTTCAAAAAAATTACTATTTATTTTTTTATATATTTTTTTATTAGGGTATATAAAATATTAGGGGAGGCTAGGTTGGTGAGCTGTGTATAGGCCCACAAGTGAGAGTCCTAATGTATATGGGCAAGGTTTGGAGGATGGGCATGTAATGGCCTACACCACTCTTTTCCATTACTTTCTTGAAATCTGGGGTTTGAGGTGTCCTAGGAGGTCAAGGTGACATATCCCTAACACTTGTCCAAATTTCTATTTCTTTGAACTGTGTTTCCAGCTGTCAGTGAGTCATCTATCGGTTAGAGTGTAGTGTTTCATGTTGTCGATAGTTGAACAGTGTTTCCAATTGTCGATAGGTGTAGTGTTTCCAACTGTCGGTGAGTCATATATCTGTAGGTTTATAGTGTTTCCAACTGTCAGTAGGTGTATAGTGTTTCTAGCAGTCGGTAGGTGTATAGTGTTTCTAGGTCAGTAAGTGTACAGTGTTTCCAGGTCGGTTGGTGTACAATGTTTCTAGCTATCGATAGCTGTATAGTGTTTCCAGGTCGGTCGATGTACAGTGTTATGGTTTCCTACAGTTTCTCACATTTGATGTTTTATTTGATGTAAAATGAATTCAAAACCTCATTTTAAGAGATTTAAATCCAATTCAAAGCCCATAACTCTAATTTTAATATTCCTAAGGGTCAAGGTGTCTTTACTAGGTCACTCCATGTAGTCTTGAAGAGATCCTCCACTAATAGAAAATGTAAACTATATGTAAACTGCTACTCCATTTATATTTTCAAAAGGCCAAGATACATTCTTCCTTGTTCTTCTATCTTGTTTTACTTGGTACGGGATTCCTCATACCATTCCTTCCCAAAGATTTGTATGATTGTGGGGTGGACCATAAACCATGTTTTCCTGAGAGTTCTTCCTCCTGCATGAACACCCTCTATCATGGTGTCACCAGGAAGTGGCAATCTGTCTTCGATATAAGGAATGTTATACCTCTATTCTCCTGGGTTCCTTGACTTGTTTCCTCTAGTTCTCATTTCCATGTTACGACATGTGATCTCATGTTTCTAATCAATATTTCTTGTGTGTTAGTTTATGTGGTTGTTCCTAGACATCCTCGGGTGGATGTAGTCGTTATGGGAGAAGTGATAGGGATCCTTTGTGTTGGTCTATTCTCTGGAAAATAATGTCAGAAAACTTTTGAGGTAGGGGATCCATGGATTCAATATTCTTTTACATGAATTCATATAGTTATCATGTTTTATCCATAGGATCATAATGACATTTAAATAAAAAATATTTTGACTGAATTAAATAATTGGAACCAATTGTATGTTATTACATTATATTGTGATAATGATTTTCCTCTTGTTTTCTAAATCATGTGATATATATGCTATGAATTTTTAGCATGTCATTCTTGATGGAAATTAGTAAATAATCTAAATCTAAGATTAATCATAAATTTATTTGTCCTAAGATAAAAAATTCATGTTAATGAATCTAGTTGTTATTTTTATTGTTGTGAATGGTGATAAATCAAGTGGATACAGTTATTCATATTTAATTATATCGATTAATTCAATATGGAATAATAGAATAGTTGGGAAATAGAGATAATTCCTTGAAGGGTTATGAGTTACCCCTTTCTTGTAAAGGCCAAGAGCCTTGTGAATTGGAGCTATGAGTTTTTATTGTTTGTGACATCTGAATGCCTTATTTAGGGCCAAGAGCCTAGTTTCTAGGTTTTTTCCTTCTAATATTTTTTGGTGTGAGCCTATGATGGATGATATTAGAGAGCTATTGTGGTATATGGGGTAGGGAGGCCTAATGATTTTGGTAGTATTTGGTGGCTAGAGTTGTGAGATGCATCGTTTAATGCATGTGGGTGTCGCAGAGGACACCAGATATGATGAAATGGGTTGGATATAAAAGTCATTATTGTTGAATTTGATGTTTGTTTATATAAATTAATTTAACCACTTTTTGAGTTATATGGTCTTGTTTACCTTCCTTCCAAAATAGGAGAATATGCATGGGGTATTCCATGTGATTTTAGTTTTTTATATTCTCAAAGATAAATAGGCCCATGCTACATCTATCGATGGAAAGGACTTGATGGGTAGTTCATCTACTCACCATGTTGATCCCCTTGTGTCTGGAATCCTATAATTATTCTGTAGAATACTTTTAATTATGGAAAAGTGATAATTCTATTAATAAATTATTGAATAAATTATGTTAACCCATGGGGTTAGAGATTACTGGGATGAATTGATGAGGTTATATTTTTAAAGGAATTGTGGACTTGGTTTGGTTATGCCTGAAGGGCATGGAACATTTGTGCGATGATAATTAAATATAATATGGAAATGATAATGGTTAATTAATGGTTAAATAATTAATTAATATAATTTTTAATAGATAAAAAGGATAAAACAATCTAATGTGTCTGTTTATATGGTTGGGTGATTATAGGATACCTAGTCTTAATAGTGGCATCTGGGATTTTGAGAGATATTAGCTTTAGTTGAGTCTAAGAATTGGTTATGTCCATAGTGTGGTTGGGAGCAATAGTATATTCTGTAATTTTTTGTTTTTATATGCTGATCCACCCTATCGGCCAGGGTAACCAATACCCTGGGGATATTGAGTCCTGGGGGTGTTTACCCCAACATCTTGGTGGGAGTATGGATGGATGAATACCCCATTTTGACTCTACTCTCTTCTCTTGGTAATTACTTGTGTTGGTAGGTAGGGTGTTTAGTTTTCCACATATATGTGTGTAGAGGGATGTAATATCTTGTGGTTATTCACAAACATATATTTAGGATATAGTTTCCTATGGACTACTATAGGTATAACGTGTATAGGTTGTGATATCTTGAGGATCGTTACTTGGTTAATGTGATATAATGTCTTCAGGTATAATAAACTCTGTATGATACACTTTATCCAGGCCATGGTAGCACCCATAAAATACCTGGATACTTTGGTAATGTGGATGTGGTGGTTGTGTTACATGACATGCGTGTTGTGGTGCTTCTCCTAGGTGTCTATAGACATAAATTTTTTGAGAGAGACTCTTAGGACATGCGAAGTTGGGGAGAAGTGGGAAACCAATGGGGAAGTGGTAGCGGGGTACCCTCAATATCATTATTATATTATATACTCTTGAATACAACACTTGGTGAGAGTATCCATGGTGAGTCTAAGAATATAGTATACATGTTTATGTGACGAGTTAGTTTCACTTGTTGTTCATTATGATTTAGAATGATTTCATTACTTTTTCATGAGAGGATATAGGGAGGATCCTACTGAGTATACTATTATACTCAACATAAATATATATAAACTTATTTTCTTGTTACTTGGAAACGGTTGGAGATTATGCTGGTTAATACTAGCTTGGGGTTCCAGGAGCTGTTTGGGCATCGTGGTCACAGTCATTTTACTATTTTAGGTACTTGCATTTTTCTTTTTCAGTTGTAGTAGTTCTTGCATGCCATAACATATGTGTACTAGTTATTTATTTTATATTGTATTCGGGTCATGATTTGGTTTGTGTTTTTCATATCCTCCTCTTTCACATGTGTTCTCTATGAGGGTATTTTCTCTCATTTGTGTGTTTACTATACACATTGTGCTAGTCTCCAACCCAGGGCCTATTTAAAGAGGAACTCAGGTTTCACAATCTCTCTTATCTTATTTCCAAACTATATGTTATACCCTTTGTGGGGATGGGGTCATGATAGGGTCGTATTAGAGGGAGGTTGAGGGATAGGATGGAATTTTGAGTTAGGAATATGTGAGGTTTCATGGTTTGAAAGGGAAACGATTTAAGTTAATTTTAGCATGTACATTGACATTGGAGACTGGTTGAGACATAGGTATTTAGGTTCAGGCCCCCTTTGATTGGATTCATAGAACTTGAAGTTGAAAATGTCCACTAAACGTGGTGATACTTGTTTCAGGGTAGAGACCTATGAAAGGATCATGTATCATTATTCTCTATGCCTATGTTTGAATGGGTAGACTTTGGGACAGGTTAACTTAAAATGAATAAAAGAAAAAAATTAATTATTTAATGTTGAGTCTTCCATATTCTAGGTCTAGGAGCTCAAACTATTTGTTATTTTGTAGGTATGGCTCTAGGTTGACGTCCTTAGTAGGTTCGTGTATAATATGTTAAGTATGTTGTGCTAGTCAATCATTGTAGAGTAGAGGTTGAAGACAATAAAAATTATAGGAGGAAAGTTTGAGATTTTTAGTCCCAGAGTCTGTAGAAGTATGAGGTATCCTTTTCACATGAACTCACAGAATATTGGTTGGAGGAGGATGAGATAGCTTTCAGTTCGATCCAAATTCGGAAGGAGAACTGGGTTTCGTTGGTTGTGACGATACAGCATGGACATGTGTGGTAGTGACAGTTCTTGTTCCTTGTATATCATGTGGATTAAATAGTCTCATGGGAGTAAATTTGAGACAAGTTTATAGTTTATTTTCTATCTTCAACCAAAAAGGCATTCATTTTCCAGAAGATGCTTACCCTTCGACAGGGGAGCACTAGTGTGCGAGAGTTGAGAATCCATTTTAGAATCCTTCTGTGATATGCTTTGGACCAATTTCCATATGAGGAGGCCAAGCAAAGGAATTTTGAGGAGGCTTTGCATCCAGATATCCAGTTCCAATTCACCCATTTTATGCTGATGACATATCTTGAAGTGATGGAAAGGGCCGAGGTCATCAAGAGGTTGTTATCCAAAACTATATAATTGTGTGAAGGGAGTCATCATGATTATTTATGAACCAGAGATGTGGTACAGGGTTCATAGTTTTTAGGGAATAGGATTTTTCATTTAGCTGGGGGTAGGTCCCAGCCCTCAGTATCCTATTTCTATAGAGGCACTGGATCTCATACCTATTCCAATGGATTGGTCACTTTTTTTATTTTGGAGGATGAGTTCATTAGTAGCAAGAGTTCATGACCTTTTTGAGAAATCTGTGTGTGTCAGGTGTTCTACTTCAGGTTCTTCCATTTAAACAATTCTATACAAAGAAGAAGTAGGAGGATACACCATCTTTGGATTAGATGAGAGCATATGGGGTAGGCATAGAAGGACCCTAGATACTCATCATCCCCACAGAGAATAGTGAGGCCATGGTTGTGTTCATCGTTAGGGTCAGAGAGTCCATGGATATGGTAATGATTAGCATCAAGATTTAGGGTTTCCAACGCCAGGCAAGCCAGACATCATTGGAGGAACCCTTTGCTTGTTTTCAACTTAGAGTATGACCTGTTTGATTTTGGAGCGACACACTCCATATAAAATACCCTTTTCAATTCCTTGGGACTTTAGGTAGAGTAGAAACTTGTTCCCTTAGTGTTTACTACACCATTTGGAGGTTGATATGACTTTCTTGAAGTATTTAGAGATTTTAAGATAGTGATATGGTAGAACATCTCTTGGGGAGATTTACTATATTTATAGATAAAACCATATGATGTCATCCTTGGAATGGGTTTTTTATATTGGTTGACGGCTATCATGGATTGCTTCAGGAGGAAGGTGGTGTTCTTTAATGTGGATGGACAGCTAGTGTTGTTTGTTGGTGACTGAAACCCTCGATTGGGTCAGAGGTGAGTTCCATCGTTGACATCCTTGATGGATGAGTTCTTGTGGAGTTTTTTAGTGGTTTGGTAGTGGGAATTTCCTAGGGTCTTGGAAGAGTACCATGATGTCTTTATAGAATAGGTTGTATCATTACCCCTTCAATGAGAGATTTATTTAGGGATTGAGTTATAGCCAGTAGAGACTCCAATATTGATTTATCCTTATAGTATGGCACCATCTGAGTTGTGGAAGCTACCTATAAAGATCGATGGTCTATTGTAGTGCAATTTTTTTTGGTCGAGCATGTCACCATAGGGTGCACGAATTTTTTTCATGAAAAAGGATGACAAAATTTTATGGTTGTGTGTCAACTAACGTCACTTGAACAAACTCACAATGAAGAATCACTATCATATTCCATGGATTGATGATATATTTGATCAACTAAAGGGTCCATGTGGGTTCTTGAAGATCTATTTGTGTTCAGGATAACATCAAATGCATGTGAAATATGAGGATATCCTAAATACCACTTTTTGTTGTCCTAGTAGGCATCACATGTTTTTTGTGATGGTGTTCGGTGTGACGAATGCTCCAACTATGTTCATGAGGTTGATGAAATTTGTGTTCTATGAGTTCCATGATAATTTTTTGGTGGTATTAATTGATTACATCCTTGTGTATTCCATGTCTGAAGAGGAGAATTAGAGAATCTACATGTTGCTTTAGGAGTTCTTTACCGACAGTAGCTATTTGGGATGTTTTTGATGTGTGAGTATTGTGATTGTGAAGTCTGTTTGTTGGGGAATGTTTTATCCTAGTAAGTAGTTGTTGTGGATCCATCAAATATATAAATAGTTGGGTCTTGGGAATCCCTCAACACAGTGGAATAGGTTTTAAGTCTCCTTGGTAAAATAGGCTATTATATATGGTTCATAATCAATTTTTTCTTGGGTTGTGACTCATCTAATAGCATTGGCCAAAAAGGGTCATGTGTTTTTATGGACAGATCATTGTCAGGAAGATTTCAATTATTTGAAGGAGACTTTGGTTAGTGCTCGAGTTCTTTTTCTTCCAGTTGAAGGTGTTCATTTTGAAGTTTTCGGAGATTCTTCACGTCTAGGGTTAGGTTTCGTTCTGATGGAGTGGGGATTGGTCATTTATTATGGTTCTTTGTAGTTATATCCCCATTAATGTAACTGTTCCACCCATGATCTAGAGTTGGAAGCAGTTCTATTTTCCCTAAAGTTGTGGAGACATTACCTCCTCAAATCATGATGTGTGGTTTTCATCAATCATCAAATCCTGAGGTATGTTTTCAATCAAGGTGGCATGAAATTTCAAGAACGTCGGTGGATGGAGTTCTTGGAGTGTTATGACATTGAAATAATGTATAAACCTGGTAGGGTAATTCTGTATCCAATGCGCTGAGAATGAATTTTTCTAGTAATGAAGTGTGTGAATGAGGTGATTCCCAGAGAGTAATGGAAGAAATTTCAGCATTAAATCTCAATATGGGAGATGTTGAGGGGAATAGGTTGTCTTTTTCATATAATCGTGCAGTCATTATTGGTGGGTGAGGTGGAAGAGTCTCGGTTGGGAGTCCTTGACGTGGAGTTTTGGAGAGACTGATTTGTTTTGGTGAGGCCTCTGAAGTTTGGTCTAAGGATGAACAACACCAAGTGTTTTTTTAATGAAGAGTTTTGGATCCTTTGGAAATGTTTGAGATGGTTCTTAGAGAGTTCCATATTTCTCCATTAGCTTTACATCCTAGCATGACAAAGATGTATCGAGATTTCAAGAGACATTTTTGGTGGTCTCGGTTAAAGCATGAAGTTTTAGAGGTTGTGTCTTGATGTTTGGTCTGTCAGAAGGTGAATATTGAGCACCGTGTTCATGGTGGTTTCCCCCAGATGTTAGATGTTCCTCCATGGAAGTGGTAGGACATATCGATGGACTTTATTACAGGTTTACCTCAAGATCATGGATTCTATGATTCTATATGGGTGGTAGTGGATCATTTGAAGGAATCATACCACTTTATAGCAATCAAGGAGTAGAGCTCAGTGGAGGTTTTTTCTAGGTAGTATCTGGAGGAGGTGGTGAGACTCCACAGAGTCCCAAGGATGATCATTTTTATCTATATCCTCATATTAACTACAGGTTATAGAGAAGTCTCCATCATGCTTTTGGTTCTCAACTATTCATTAGCACTGCTTTTCATCCACATAAGGATATCCAAACAGAGTGGACTATCCAGACTCTTGAAGACATGTTGTCCTCTTTTGTCCTATATTTTGGAGGTTCATGGATGAGGCACTTAAACTCGGTAGAGTTCTCCTACGACAATATTTTCCACTCCACCATCGGTATAGTTCTGTTTTATGCCTGGTATAGTGGAACTTTCTTTTCACTGTTGGGTTGGATAGGGGTTGGAAAGTCCGCAATTCTCGGGCCAGAACTTGTACATAACACGACAGAGATGGTTTAGGTGATCCGTGAGAGGATGAATCCAGCATAGAATCATCATAAATCCTATTATGATCATAGGAGGATACCTTTGTAGTCTGATGTTGGGGATCATAGGTTTTTGAAGGTGACTCCCCATTGTGGACAGTGAGGTTTTGGATGTGGTAGTAATCTTTCTCCCTATTTTTCTGGGCCATTCAAGGTGTTGGATTCTATTTGAGTCATGGGTTATTGGGAAGAACTTCCCCCATGGATGAGCAGTATAGATGATGTTTTTCATGTTTCACAACTATTTCAATATTTTGATGATGACTCTCACATCATCGATTGGGGTGAGATCAATATTGATGATGATGCGACCTTCAACGAGTAGCCTATAGATATCCATTACCACAATGAGAATGTGTTTGGTAGTCATGTTATTCCCTTGGTTTGTGTATTGTGGTTACACGGTGGTGTGGAGGATAGTACATGGGAACATTATTCACCTATGTGGGATCAATACCCTTAGCTATTTTATGTTTATATATTTTCTTATAATGATGTTCTCTTTGGGGTTGTAGAACTCTCATGTTTATGGCAAGGATTTATTTTGATTCATATTGTGGATTTCTCTATTTTGAGAGATATCTCCTTGAGGAGAGTGTTTAGGAGTTGGTTTTGGTTTTCATATGGTTTCACATGTTCCTTTTTTAAGCGGTTGAGCTCCTTTGGTGGTGAGATCCATTAGAGGTATCACAAATGGTGGTTTTTTGGACCCTTTTTATATTTCTTCTCTAGATTGGTTTTGGATTCTCAATGATGATAATGTTTGGATAGTTATCTAATGTAATGTCCTAGACCTCTCTAGTCCATTCCTTTTCTAAAATCTAGTGTTTGAGGTGTTTGAGGTGGTGAAGGTGGGTTATCCCCAAAACTTTTCCAAATTTGAAGTTCTGTGTCAAGTATTTCCAGCTATCGGTCGGTGAATGGTGTTTTCAGCAGTCAGTGAGTCATCTATTGTTAGGTTTAATGTTTTTCCAGCTATCTATAGGTGTACATTATTTCTGACTATCAGTTGGTGTATTTTTTTTCCAGATCATTAGGTTTATAGTGTTTCCATGTCGATAGGTGTACATCATTTCCAACTATCTAGAGGTGTACAGTGTTTTCAGCTTCCTAATGTTTCTCCCATTTGATGTTTTATTTGACGTAAAACACTTTTCAAGCCTTATTTTAAGATATTTAAGGCTGATTGAAAACCCATAACTCCTATCTTAATTTTACTGTGGTTCCAAGTTCCCTTACTTGGTCACACCACATAGTCTTGATGAGATCGGCCATTAATGGAAAATCTAAACCATATCTAAACTGATGCTCCTTTTAGATTTTTAAAAGGCTGATATACATTCCACCTTGTTCTTCTATCTTATTTTCCATGTTACGTGATCCCCCAAACCATTCCTTCCTAAAGAGTTGTGCGATTTTGGTGTGGACCTTGGATCATGTTTTTCCTAGAGTTCTTCCTACTGCATGTGAACACCCTATCTTGGGGAAAACAAGAAGTGTCGATCTATCTTTGATATAATGTATGTTATAATTTCTTTATTTTGAGTTCCTTGATCTAGTTACTCCCATTCTACTTACCATGTTATGGCATTTAATCTTCATGTTTCTATTGAAGCTTACTTGGGTTTTGGTTCAGGCGGTTGTGGCATGGCATCCTCGGGTGGATGCAGTCATTTTCGAAGAAGTGGTCATGATTCATTGTGTTGGTTCATTCTCTGGAAAATAATGTCGTAAATATTTTTGAGGTAGGGGATTCATGGCTTCTATATTCTTTTATGTACAGTCATAGAGTTATCATTTTTTACCCACTAGATCACAATGAAATGGCATAATAAATATTTAACTGCATTAAATAATTGGAATCGATCTTATGTTATTGATTTATACCATGATAACGATTTACCGGTTGTTTTATAGATCATGTGAAATATGTGATATTTTGGTTTATTATGCCATTATTGAAAAAAAATTGGTATGTAACATAAATTTTATATTAATGGTAAATTTATTTGGCCCCAGAGAAAGAGGTATGTTAATGAATCTGTTTGTTGTTGTTATGCTTGGTGATAAATCAAATGGATGAAGTTATGCATGTTCAATTGTATCAGCTAATTCAATATGGAATAAATTACTAGTTGTGTGATCGAGATAATTTCTTTAAGGGTTTTGAGTTACCATCTTTCTTTTAAAGTCGAATAGCCATATGCTTCGGAGCTATGAGTTCTCATTGTGTGTGAAGGCTGAATTCCATTTTTTGGGCCAAGATCTCAGTTACTAGGTTGTTTGCTTCCTTATTCTTGTTTTGTGGTGTGAGCCTAGGATGGATGATCTTGGAGAGTTGTTGTGGTATGTATGGGATGAAAGTACCAATGGTGGTGGTATTAGTTGATGCCAAGAGTTGTTCGATGCATCGGTTTATGCATGTGGTTGTCAGGGAGAACACCAAAGGTAATGAAATAGGTTGGATATGAAAGTGGTTGTTGTGGAATATGATGTTTGTTTTTCTACATTAATTTCACCACTGCTTAAGGTATATGGTCTTACTTACCCTCCTTCTGAAATATGTGAATACGTGTAATGGCCCGGACCTCTCCGGTCGATTACTTTGTAAAAACGTTTTTTTATGTGGTCAATGCGGCGAACATCAAAAATAATAATTATTATTAATAATAAATGGTGACGTGTTAATAAATTTTATTTGGGGTTTTGTTATAAGTGTTATACTAAATAATTATAATAATAATGTTGGTTTTTTTATAGATCTGGTAATAATGATTTAATGAGAATTATGTTTTGAATTAATTGCAATGAGATTTGAGATATAAGGATAAATAAGAGATGTTATTATTTATGATAATTGTGTTTAAAAAAATAATAATAATAATAATAATGATAAAGATTTAAAATAGGTGTGTGTCATGTGGGTTTTGTTGGGAGGAGATCTTGCATGTTTTTTTTAGGGAGATTCAATCATTATTATTGAAAATAATTATGATAAAAAGAATGGAACTAATGGTGTAAAATCAAGGGAGGTTCCACTTTGTTGGGGAGGAATGAGATTGGAGAGATAATATTAACAATATATTAATAATGATATGAAATAAAAGGAGAGGCACACCAATAAAATAAAGATTGGAGAGAGAATTAGATTGGAGAGAGAAAAGGTTTAAATGAAATAAAGATTTAATATTTAAACCAATAAAATAAATAATTTAAAGAGGAGTCAATCATGGGACGTGTTGAACATGGAGAAAAGAAAGTAGGAGGCGCCACTTGTGGAGTGAGTTAAAGATTTGAAATAAATCAATTAAAAATAATAATATAATAATCATGTTAATGTTTTTGTAGGTAAAACACTTTTCCGACCATAACATATTCGTGTGACCTCGGTTTCACGAACCGTCTGCGGTAGTGTGACCCTGACTACGATACGGAAATTATGAGTCCAATATTGGATATCTTTTTCAGGTTTTCAGATTGGGTGCCCGAAACGCTCATGAATTAATTGAACATGAGGTTTTCCTTTATTATAATAATAAAAATATTTGTATTATATATTTATTATGTTAATGAGGAGCATGTGGGTGAGGCGCTATAAATGGACCTCCCCATGTATATTATAATAATAAATCATATGGATTAAATGAGATAATAAATTAAATTAACTAAATGGGGAGAATAAAGGGGGTGTATGATGAGGTTAAAGGAGGCGTAAGGGGGTTTTTTTTATTCCCCTTAAATGAATAATATTCATAATAATATTATTATCATAATAGAATAAAAATAAAGGTGATTGATTGGTGGTGGAGATATTTGGGCGTGAAAGCAAAAGGGGACCCAATTTTTTTGAGCGTATAAAATTCAAGGAAAATAAATAAATAATAATATTATAAAATTTTATTATCATTTTTGGGTTTTATAATCTTAATTCGACCGTAACTTCTTCATATGGTGTCGGAATGATGAACAGTCAGCGGTAGTGTAATCCTGTAATTAAGACGGTCATTTTAAGACCAGTGATGGATACCTTTTTATGAGTTATGTCTCGGGTCAACAAAACACACATATTAATAAAATTAACGTTTTTTATTAAAATGCGTGGAAACCACGTGACGTGTTGTGTGTTAACCAATCAAAACATGTAACGTATGTACAGTCACATCGTGTATTCATTAATGCATGCTGAATATGGATTTACCTATTCGTTTCCTATATAAGAACGAGGTCATGTTTTATCTTCCATATCGATCGCTTCTTTGTCGCACGACGACGCTCTTGGATGATCAAGAAGTCTTCCTCCTCTAACTTCTTTGTCCGAGCTCCGAATTACGATCTGTCAGCGGGCACAGGATCGTAGCGATGAGACGAAGCTTCTAAGCCCGGACTTGTCACCTTTACTTCCGGCCTTCCTTCTCCAGCTTCCATCCTTGGATGCGTTTGTCGGGTTTGGCGAAGGCGGAGGACACCGAAGGACATCGTCGGAAGCGACGTGATCGGGACCTTTTGAGGAAGGGGTTTACCTTCGTCTCTCTTTTTGGTGCAACATGCGGGGTGGGATATTTTTTCTTTTGTTCCATGGGATGCAGTTGAACTTTAAATAAAAATAATAACCGGATAAAGAAGGGTTTGGGGTTTTGTGTTGTTTCTATTGCCTTCCAGTTTCTTTATCTTCTGATTGTGATTTTGGATTGAAAGGCCTTTGCCTACTGAAAATCAAGGCCGTTGGTTTCCTTTGCATGCCCAATCGATATCTGAATTGTTTGTGGTTGGTTTTGTTAAAACATGGAAAATGGATAAGCACGTAAAGACTGGATGATTAAATGAGAGTGAAAACCTTGTGTGATCACCCCGATTGAACAAAGTTGGAATAATGAACATGTTGGTGGTTTGGTTTTTTTTGTGGAAAATGCCTTTATTTATGAAAAGTGTTTTGATTATGAAAAGTGTTTTGAAGTAAAAGGTGTTTTCAAATGCGAAAATGTTTTGTGTGTGGAAAGGGTTTTATGTGTGGATCTTTGAAATAAATGAATGATGGAATGTTGTGTGGTTGTGATAATCTCTTGTAAATGAAATGGCATGTGGTTGCTTGCGTTTTACCTAACCTTGGTTGTGGATGGCAGGGATATGTTTGTGAAAGGTTTTGTCTAGATGATAGTTGCCCAGTAGTAATAATTTGTTAAACCATTGCATGAAACATGAAAACCTAAATGGGGTTGGGGGATGATTGTTTGGTTGTTGATGCATGCTTCGTGGTAGCAGTGCCGATGCACATGCTCAGTTTCTCTTTTTAAGAAGCCATAGGTTGGGATGTGTGTTTGGTATATGTATATATATAATTGTATCTTTTTGTTTTGTCGCACCACACCCATGTCAAGCACCTAGTGCCGAACACTCCCATTTTATGGGAGAGGGTGTTCCCCCTTAGTTACTAGCTCCTTCCTGCTCCTTCTTCCATAGGCTATGATGGCTTGAGGTGACCTTACACCCAAGACTCTTCGGGTAGGTCTCGGAGGCTGTGATGGCTTGAGGCGAACTTTAGCCCAAGACTCTTCGGGCAGGCTTACCGTTCTCAAGAACCTTCGGGATGAGGCCCAGGTGTCTACGAGCGGGTTAGTGGTTGTGGCCCAGGTGTGTGCGGGCGAGATGTGTGGTTGTGAGGCCCAGGTGTGTGCGGGCGGGATGCGTGGTTTGGCCCAGGTGTGTGCGGGCGGGAAGAGTGTGGTATCGTCAGGATGTTTTTCGTTAGGAAGAGCAGCATCTAATTAAGTGGGAAATGGTGCGGGGTACCCAATACTTTTGTTCTATATATATACTAAACTTGTTTGTGTTACTTGGTGAGTGTGACCAGTGAGGCTGGGTGGATAGTTTTTCCTTTCTAGTTTCTGGTTCTTCTGTTTTCTCACGGGACCATAGGGTGTCTCCCCACTTGTGCACAAGAGCTTTAGGTTTCCCTACTGAGTATACTTGTATGCTCACCCTACGTTTACTTTCAGGTTTCCAGGAGGACTACCAGGGCCGTGCGGGACCCTACTAGTCGGGCAGTTGGAGTTGTTTCAGTTGTTGTTCTCTTGTTTTCATTGGCATTGTACTTTTGAGCTTCCTTGTACTTGGACCTTGTTATAAAAAATTTTTAAACATGCATGTGGGCTTGGTTTGGGTTTATTTATATACACTTGTTCTTTTCCCTTTTGGTGGCTGACTTGTCCTATTTCCCGATCCAAAAAAATTAAAAGGGTAATGCCTCCCATATTTGTGAAAACTCATACCCTTGGTGCTAGTCGCCAACCCGGGGCCTACTGGAGGCGGGACTTGGGGGTCATTATCTCCCTTTCACCATTGCCAGCTCAGGAGGGGCATCTTTGGTGGGAGGGGGTCGTGACAGAATGGTCTCAGAGGCTGATGGTTGAGAGATAGGATGGACTCTGGAGTTAGGCACAGTGAGGATTGCATGGGATGGTAGGGAAACAGTGTTCGTTAATCTTGGTGTGTGACATAGGCCAGGGAAGACCGGCTAGGAAACGGGATTTTAGGGCCCCCCGTGATCCGATGCATGGACTCTGAGCCTACCGAACGACCAAGTGAGACTATATTGATTGTAGGGTAGAGACCCTAGGGAAGGTACATGCATCATCATGTTTGTGTTTTACTTGATTTGGGTGTTCTGGGAAAGAAATTGAAATAAAATGATAATTAAAACTTTGAGTTTTTTCTTACTACTTGGGCTTAGGCGATCCTTGTTTACCGTACATCTATGGCACTTGGACGTTAACAGAAATGCAGAGGAGTGGGACGGGGACAATTTCACGCAACAGAAGTGGAAACCCCAGCAAGGCGAAAGATCGAGAGAGATGTTTCATGTATTACTTAAATGCTCTGGTTTATGTTTTGTTTAAATCCAGGAGCATCACACTCAATTGTTGAAACTCATTCTCGCCCATGCTTTGGGCCTGGACCTTGTTTTTCATGAGTCTATAATTCTATGTTGTTTCCCGCTTTTTTTTAAATGTACATGAAGATCCCTGTCATGTGGGGAGGGGAAGACCTAATCCCTAATCGAGACGCATTAATGTGGATGCGATTTAACCCGTGCAGGCGAGTCAGTGCCGCCTAAACCGGATAATATCTCAACATGGGAGAAGGAATTCCTCAAGCCATGTGTCCGGGCAGTGTGTGGGTTGTACGTTGTTGGGTGCAGTGTAAGTTGGAAAAAAAACCTAATATGTGGGAAAGGAAAAACCTGATCCTTAATCAAGATGCATTAATGAGGATGCGATTAAACCCGTGCAGGCGAGTCAGTGCCGCCTAAAGCGGATAGTATCTTGAAATAGGAGAGGGAATTCCTAACTCATAGAGTTGTTGGTTGGTTCCTTGTCATGACGAGAGCCCTGAGAGGTATCTTGTGGAATGGTTCTTCAGATCCTTTCCTTCTTCTGGGTCAGTTTTTAATTATCGAGGACGAGAATGTTTTGAGAGGTATCTAATGTAATGGCCCGGACCTCTCCGGTCGATTACTTTGTAAAAAAGTTTTTTTTATGTAGTCAATGCGGCGAACATCAAAAATAATAATTATTATTAATAATAAATGGTGACGTGTTAATAAATTTTATTTGGGGTTTTGTTATAAGTGTTATACTAAATAATTATAATAATAATGTTGGTTTTTTTTTATAGATCTGGTAATAATGATTTAATGAGAATTATGTTTTGAATTAATTACAATGAGATTTGAGATATAAGGATAAATAAGATATGTTATTATTTATGATAATTGTGTTTAAAAAAAATTAATAATAATAATAATGATAAAGATTTAAAATAGGTGTGTGTCATGTGGGTTTTGTTGGGAGGAGATCTTGCATGTTTTTTTAGGGAGATTCAATCATTATTATTGAAAATAATTATGATAAAAAGAATGGAACTAATGGTGTAAAATCAAGGGAGGCGCCACTTTGTTGGGGAGGAATGAGATTGGAGAGAGAATATTAACAATATATTAATAATGATATAAAATAAAAGGAGAGGTGCACCAATAAAATAAAGATTGGAGAGATAATTAGATTGGAGAGAGAAAAGGTTTAAATGAAATAAAGATTTAATATTTAAACCAATAAAATAAATAATTTAAAGAGGAGTCAATCATGGGACGTGTTGAACATGGAGAAAAGAAAGTGGGAGGCGCCACTTGTGGAGTGAGTTAAAGATTTGAAATAAATCAATTAAAAATAATAATATAATAATCATGTTAATGTTTTTGTAGGTAAAACACTTTTCCGACCATAACTTATTCGTGTGACCTCGGTTTCACGAACCGTCTGCGGTAGTGTGACCCTGACTACGAGACGGAAATTATGAGTCCAATATTGGATGTCTTTTTCGGTTTTTCAGATTGGGTGCCCGAAACGCTCATGAATTAATTGAACATGAGGTTTTCCTTTATTATAATAATAAAAATATTTGTATTATATATTTATTATGTTAATGAGGAGCATGTGGGTGAGGCGCTATACATGGACATCCCCATGTATATTATAATAATAAATCATATGGATTAAATGAGATAATAAATTAAAGTAAATAAATGGGGAGAATAAAGGGGGTGTATGATGAGGTTAAAGGAGGCGTAAGGGGTTTTTTTTCTTCCCCTTAAATGAATAATATTCATAATAATATTATTATCATAATAGAATAAAAATAAAGGTGATTGATTGGTGGTGGAGATATTTGGGCGTGAAAGCAAAAGGGGACCCAATTTTTTGAGCGTATAAAAATCAAGGAAAATAAATAAATAATAATATTATAAAATTTTATTATTATTTTTGGGTTTTATAATCTTAATTCGACCGTAACTTCTTCATATGGTGTCGGAATGACGAACCGTCAGCGGCAGTGTAATCCTATAATTAAGACGGTCATTTTAAGACCAGTGATGGATACCTTTTTATGAGTTATGTCTCGGGTCAACAAAACACACATATTAATAAAATTAACGTTTTTTATTAAAACGCGTGGAAACCGCGTGACGTGTTGTGTGTTAACCAATCAAAACATGTAACGTATGTACGATCACATCGTGTATTCATTAATGCACGCTGAATACAGATTTACCTATTCGTTGCCTATATAAGAACGTGGTCATGTTTTATCTTCCATATCGATCACTTCTTTGTCTCACGACGCCGCTCTTGGATGATCAAGAAGTCTTCCTCCTCTAACTTCTTTGTCCGAGATCCGAATTACGATCCGTCAGCGGCCACAGGATCGTAGCGATGAGACGAAGCTTCTAATCCCAGACTTGTCACCTTTCCTTCCGGCCTTCCTTCTCCAGCTTCCATCCTAGGAGGTGTTTGTCGGGTTTGGCGAAGGCGGAGGACACCGAAGGACGTCGTCGGAAGCGACGTGATCGGGACCTTTTGAGGTAGGGGTTTACCTTCGTCTCTCTTTTTGTTGCAACATGCGGGGTGGGATATTTTTTCTTTTGTTCCATGGGATGCAGTTGAACATTAAATAAAAATAATAACCGGATAAAGAAGGGTTTGGGGTTTTGTGCTGTTTCTATTTCCTTCCAGTTTCTTTATCTTCTGATTGTGATTTTGGATTGAAAGGCCTTTGCCTACTGAAAATCAAGGTCGTTGGTGGCCTTTGCGTGCGCAATTGATATCTGAATTGTTTTTGGTTGGTTTTGTTAAAACATGGAAAATGGATAAGCACGTAAATACTGGCTGATTAAATGAGAATGAAAACCTTGTGTGATCACCCCGATTGAACAAAGTTGGAATAATGAACATGTTGGTGGTTTGGTTGTTTTGTGGAAAATGCCTTTATTTATGAAAAGTGTTTTGATTATGAAAAGTGTTTTGAAGTAAAAGGTGTTTTCAAATGCGGATATGTTTTGTGTGTGGAAAGGGTTTTATGTGTGTAACTTTGAAATAAATGAATAATGGAATGTTGTGTGGTTGTGATAATCTCTTGTAAATGAAATGGCATGTGGTTGCTTGCGTTTTACCTAACCTTGGTTGTGGATGGCAGGGATATGTTTGTGAAAGGTTTTTTCCGGATGATAGTTTCCCAGTAGTAATAATTTGTTAAACCATTGCATGAAACATGAAAACCTAAATGGGGTTGGGGGATGATTGTTTGGTTGTTGATGCATGCTTCGTGGTAACAGTGCCGAGGCACATGCTGAGTTTCTCTTTTTAAGAAGCCATAGGTTGGGCTGTGTGTTTGGTATATGTATATATATAATTGTATCTTTGTGTTTTGTCTCACCACACCCATGTCAAGCACCTAGTGCTGAACACTCCCATTTTATGGGAGAGGGTGTTCCCACTTAGTTACTAGCTCCTTCCTACTCCTTCTTCCATAGGCTATGATGGCTTGAGGTGACCTTACACCCAAGACTCTTCAGGTAGGTCTCGGAGGTTGTGATGGCTTGAGGCGACCTTTAGCCCAAGACTCTTCGGGCAGGCTTACCGTTCCCAAGAACCTTCGGGATGAGGCCCAGGTGTCTGCGGGCGGGTTAGTGGTTGTGGCCCAAGTGTGTGCGGGCGAGATGCGTGGTTGTCAGGCCCAGGTGTGTGCGGGCGGGATGCATGGTTTGGCCCAGGTGTGTGCGGGCGGGAAGAGTGTGGTAGCATCAGGACGTTTTCCGTTAGGAAGAGCATCATCTAATTAAGTGGGAAATGGTGCGGGGTACCCAATACTTTTGTTCTATATATATACTAAACTTGTTTTTGTTACTTGGTGAGTGTGACCAGTAAGGCTGGGTGGATAGTTTTTTCTTGCTAGTTTCTGGTTCTTCTGTTTTCTCACGGGACCTTAGGGTGTCTCCCCACTTGTGCACGAGAGCTTTAGGTTTCCCTACTAAGTATACTTGTATGTTCACCCTACGTTTACTTTCAGGTTTCTAGGAGGACTACCAGGGCCATGCGGGACCCTACTAGTCGGGCAGTTGGAGTTGTTGCAGTTGTTGTTCTCTTGTTTTCTTTGGCATTGTACTTTTGAGCTTCCTTGTACTTGTACCTTGTTATAAAAATTGTTTAAACATGCATGTGGGCTTGTTTTGGGTTTATTTATATACACTTGTTCTTTTCCCTTTTGGTGGTTGACTTGTCCTATTTCTCGATCCAAAATAATAAAAAGGGTAATGCCTCCCATATTTGTGAAAACTCATACCCTTGGTGCTAGTCGCCATCCCGGGGCCTACTGGAGGCGGGACTCGGGTATCATTATCTCCCTTTCACCATTTCCAGCTCAGGAGGGGCATCTTTGGTGGGAGGGGGTCATGACAATACGCTTGGGGTATTCCATGTGATTTACATTTTTTGATTCTCAAGAATATATGGGCCCACAATCTATATGTGGAAACGACTCAATGAGTAGTTCATTTACTAACTATGTTGATCCCTTGGTGTTTGGAAGCTTATAATGCTTTTCTAGAATACCTATAACTATGGGAAAGTTATAATTATATTAATAAATTATTGAATAAATGATGTTAACCCATGGGGTTGGAGCTTGCTGGGATGCAATGTTGAGGTTACATTTTTAAAGGAACCGTGGACTTGGTTTGGTTATTCCTAGAGGGCATGGGAATTTGGTGAGATGTTAATGAAATGTAATGGGGAAATGATAATGTTTAATTAATGGTTAATTAATGGTTAATTTATTAATTAATGTAAAATTAAACTGATAAAAATGGATAATGTAATCTAATGTAGCTCATTAATTGGTTGTGTTCTTATAGGATGCCTAGTCTGAGTAGTGGTAGCTGGGATTTCGGGAGAAGTTAGCAGAAAATGAGTCTAAGTATAGGTTATTACCATAGTTTGGTTGTGAGCTATGGTATATTCTACAGTATTTTTATATGCTACTCCACCATGTGGGTCAAGGTAACTAACACCCTAGGGATTCTGAGTCCTTGGTGTGTTTTCCCAAACATCTCGATGGGAGGATGGATGGTTGACTACCCCCTTTGGCCCTGCTCCCTTCTCTTGGTAGTTACATGTGATGGTAGCCATAGTGGTTATTTTTCCCCATATATAAATCTATATGGATATAATGGATTGTGGTTATTCACAGACATATATTCTTGATATAGTTTCATATGGACTACTACAGGTGTAACGTGTATTGGTTGTGATGGATTGAGGATCCTTACTCAGTTTATGGTCTCTAATGCCTTGAGGTATATTACCCAACACATGATACATGTTATGTGAGCTATGGTGACACCTGGAAACTACCTGGTTAATTTGGTTATGTGGACTTGTTGGTATTCTTGCATGAGGTGCTTTTTTTGGTGCTTCACCCAGGTGTCTGCAAGCATGCCTTTTTGGAGAGAGATTCTTAGGATGTGAGACATTGGGGAATAGTGGAAAACTATAGGGTAAGTAGTAGAGAGGTAACCTCGATATTAATTATTATATTATATACTCTTGTATGTGATAGTTGGTGAGAGTATGCATGCTGAGGCTGAGAACATATTATACATGTTTATGTGACAAGTCAGTTTCACTTATTGTTCACTATGCTTTAGAATGGTTTCTTTACTTTTGAAAGAGAGGCTCCAGGGTGGATCATACTATTTGTACTTTTATACTCACCCTACATCTATATACTGTTTTTAGGTCACATTGAGCAGGTTTGAGATCTGTCTAGTTACTACTATCTTGGGGTTGAAGGCCCTGTTTTGGATTCGTGGTCATTTTTATTTAACTTTCTTTTGGTACTTTCAGTTTTCCCTTTAAGTTATAGTAGTTATTGCATTCCATTACATATGATTACGTAGGATTTATTTTATATTTTAGTCTGAGTATGAGTTAGTTGGTGTCTATCTTGTCTCTATCTTTCTCATGTGTTCTCTTAGAGGGTAATTCCTCCCATTTGTGTGTTTATTATACCCTCATTTCTCATCACCGACCCAGGGCCTACTGGAGGAGGGACTCATGTGTCACTATCTATCTCCTCTCATTTCCAGTCCAATAGGGGTACCATTTTTGGGGAGGGGTAGTTATAGGGTAGGTTGGCCGACACGTCAAGGGGTCGGCCCATGAGACCCATCTGTAGTACATTGTATGTGGGTGACGATCTACTACAGCCATGGAACATTGTGAAGGTGGAACGACCATGCTTATAAAGCACTGCCCAGAAATAGATAAAAGTCTGATGTGGGATGATGTTTCATAGGAAAACCCTTTATCAACACTTATAAAAACATTGATAAAGGATTTTATTTATCATCTCTTTTTTCCCTGATAAATATCACCCTTTATCAGTGTTTTTTAAGCTCTGATAATGACCACCATTTATTAGTGCTTTTATATAAAGCAGATAAATTCCTAGGCTATTTTTAGTGGGTTTTTTATTAAATACAGTTATGCATTTTTTTTACAAGGATGAAATTAGGTGTAGAAAAACTCACATAATATATGTACCATTAATGCTCATGGAAGGATTGTGTAGTGAGGTCATTTATACATTTATTTTAGAGTTTATGTGGTTGGGTGGGAATTCATGTGTTAGTTATTCATCTGACTCCATTAATGTTGGGAGAACAACACTCTCACGAAAAGATACCTTTATTAACAAAATATTTCAAATTTATTGTTGAATATTCAAGGATCTACTTAGTGATGTGAGATGAATGAATGATCTATGGATGGGATTGTAATTTGGTGAAGGGGCCATGAAGAGGTTCATGAATCCTGATATTATATGTGCATTAATGCTTTCCCTTGAAGAAGATCAAAGGTAATTGATGGTCCATGGTAATGGGGCTCTTAGAAATGAAAGTTCCAATGAAGGTAGTAAGAAGATAATATTTTTACTTGTATCACGAGACCATAAAAATTCAAGGATTTTTTAGAATGAAAAAACATTTTGGAAAAGAATGTAATCCTTTCATTCAAGGTTTATTTTTTAGATTCTTTATTTGTTGGACCTAGTTGTTTTATTTTTGGGTATGAAATGTTTAATGGTCAAGAAAGTGTAGAGACTCGAGGTTTTCCTTGAGAAGGAATTAGCTCATTTTTATGTTTTAGGATCCCATGCCATGAGAGGGTTAAATGGTAATTATTAATATAATATTTATTATTAATTTAAATTTCTATATATATTATTTAACAAAATTTAATAATATTTTTCTAATATATAATATTACTAATTTGTTAATAAGTAATAAACTAATTAATAATAAATTGTATTATTTATTATAAATTAATGTTATATTATTATATATCTAATTAATTGATAGTATAAAAACTAATATTTATAATATTTTAATTATAACCCTTTGTTTACTTATTTATTGAAATAATTATTAGCAATATATTAAAGTGTAAAATATTTATTAACTATCATTTATATTATGTGTTATTAATTAATAATATATTATTATGTTTTTAATATAATTAATTTCATTATAGCTAATATTTATTTTATAATAATTCAAATAAAATATTTTTTATTTAGAAAAATATTTACTAGTTAATAATTATATTATTCTCGTAATATTTTCATTATAAATATTTGTTAAATATTAAGCTGATATAATTATTAGTAATTTTTATAATACATGATATATTTATTAATTTTCAATTTTATTATATACTATTAATTAATAATATATTAATATGGTATTATTATAAATAATATAATTTTAGATAATATTTATTGTATAATAATGTAGATAATGTAATTTTTATTTAGAAAAATATTTACTAGTTAATAATTATAATATTCTTAATATATTATGTTCTAGATGGAGCGGCTAAAAGAGGGTGACGAACGAGGGTGTTGAATGCGGAACGAGGGTAGAGAATGCGGATGAGATTCACGAAGCTTCGCAGATGTGGTCACAGGGGCCGATCATACCAGATATCTTGATTCTGTTGTATCTCTACCTCTTGATGATTCCTTTAATCTGATGCAGTTCTGCCATAGAGGTCACGCTGCCATTTCTTTTTCACATGAGGAGGTTCAGTTTCTTGCTTCTGGTCTCAGATTTTTTCTTGTTGGTAAATTTTATAAGCGTTGTCCCTCTCTGATATTCCTGCGAAAATCATTCGAATCCATTGGATTTGTTGATTTTGAAATCGGCCTACTCAACTCACTGTATATCACGATTACATTTTCCTCTGATAATGATTACTATCGGCTTTGGTCTAGGGGTTCTTAGAGCATTTGGGGCCGCTCGATGAATGTCCTAAAATTGTCCCCTACATTTGATTGTAATATTGAATCCCCAATTTCACCTGTTTGGTTCGGTCTTCTAGGTCTACTGATACATTTCTTTAAGAAAATTCCACTTTTCCCTATTTTCAAACTTATCGGAAATCCCATTAAGCTGGATTCTGTGACTCAAAAACTCACAAGGCCTTCATTTGTGTGCGTGTGTATTGAGGTTGATCTTTCACAGCACCTTCCTTCCACTTTTTGGATCCAGAATGGGTATGTGGGATTTTTTCTGTAAGTGGTTTATGAATCCTTACCATGTTACTGCTCTAATTGTTTACATATTGGCCACTCTCTTGGAGAATGTGGCTCTAGGAAGGACCCTATGCGCAGTCATAGGCTTGGGAAACCTTTGCTGAATGAAGGACAATCAGTCTGGATTGAGAAAGATAGAAGGCCTCCTGTTGAACAGACTGAACCCTCTATTACTAAGGACCCACTGGTGTCCTCATCTATTCTAGATTCCTGCCCAGCACAGCTTACATGCGCTAAAGATACTGTCTTTTCTAGGTTTGTGGATACTGTCATTAATGAAAATCCTTTCACTAACACCCCAGCAGCTGTTCTAATCTCTAATGAGCTATCACAAGAGGCTCACTCTGTTTTTGGTGATTCTAATCATGATGATAGTGATAAATCATATAAAATTGAGGAGGAGTACATGCGCTCGAGTTCCAAAAAAGGTAATAAATCTCTTATTGATCCTGATGGTTTTATTACTCTACACCCTAAGAAGACTCGAAAATGAATTTATTATTCTATGTTTGGGAGGACTATTGTCACTAGATCTTCAGGGCTTCGTATGGAGGAAACTAACATCCCTACACAGCCAGTTGTAAAAAATAAACTTCTACATCAGAATCCTCACATGAATCGTGAATCCTCTATAACTGCGATTTGGATTAGTTTCCCTAAACTTACCTTACTGTTTCAAAATCCCGCAATTTTAATAATATTAGGAAACCTTGTCGGTAGATTTCTATGTGTTGATTCTAGAACCAAAGCTCTCTGTCACTCGGTTTATCCTCAGATATGTGTGGAAATAGATGTCTCCAAAATTCCTCCCAAGTTCGTATGGATTACAGTGGAGGAAGAGTTTTGTCACAAGAAACCTGTGGTCTATGAGTCATGGTTCTACTTATGCTCCATCTGTAAAAAATTGGGGAACCTTGTGGAATTCTGCAGACAGGGGAGGAAGGATTTCCATCCTCAAAAGGATGCAAGTTCGGTTGAAAAAACCAAGGGGTCGGGATGTGGTGAGGGTGTGTCTGGCCATAATCAATTAGTGACCCCAATTGGTATTAAGGAGGTGCAAAGTGGCTCCCAGGGGGCACCCATTGGTGGCCGAGGTACTCCAATGCTTGCGCAAGGACCTATGCTGGAAGGGAGTGTAGGAGGGGTAGTGCTATGTGACAGTGGATTTTTTCTGGATGTTGAGACAGTGACGGGAACAGATGTAGGCTCAAGGACTCCCTTGACTTCTTCTTATGCAGAGGCACTGCATGCTGGAAGTGGTTCAAGTGAAAGAGGTTGATCTCAAATGATTAAAAGAGAGGGAGAGATATTAAGTGGCAAGGGACTGGAGCAGGACACAGGGGGTGGTCTACCGATTCATTCTATCCCAAGGAGGGTGGTTCCAGCTATTAAGCTAGGAAATCGCTTTGAAGGGATGGTGACTGAAGATCCGGTTCGGGACTTAGACGCAGCTCAGACTGAGGAGCAGGGGGCGTCCATCGATGAGTCTGTTGAGTTCTCACCAGGTGATACTGTTGATGAATTTCATGATAGAGGGCCTCCCATCCCAAGGAGGACAAAAAGAATGAAGGGGAAAGGGATAAAGGACTATTCATACATAGCTTGCCTAATGGAAACAAGGTACTCCAAAAAGTCGAAGGACAGGATGATTGCAGGTGACTCCAAAACCTCTGGTTCCCATGCTGAGCCCGCAGATCATGGTTCTGCAGCCCTTCGGCTGTGGGAGTCAGCTGAGGCCCATGAGCAATCCTTTGAGATTCTTTTACATTCGGATGAAGAGATAGTGGAAATTATTTTGGTGATTAATGCCTCTGATGAAGAAGCTAACAAGATGATGGGATGGTTGCTTAATGTAGAAACCACTGATGATCAAAGTGCATATATTGACAAGAAAGACCTTATATTTATAAGGGGATACAATAAAGGTAAGATTAATCAAGAGGAGTACATGCAAGCTTGGGAAAAGATGGAATCTCACTTTGACGACTTATTAGAGGGTGTTCCAGACACACGGGTATCCTCTATATCTTGGAAACTTCTTAGGGATAATGCGTCTAGCTTGCTCAAATTTCTTTTCAATGATTCTGAAACTTCTCTTGATTCTTGATCTGGATGGTTTCTCACTTTTACCTTAAAAGTGTTTTTGAAAATAAAAACGTTACTTTGGAGTGCATCAGAATCCTCTAATGAAGAGGGATTCTCCACATCAGAGGAAGAGGACTACTTCTCTTGGATTGAGGATTAGGAGGATAGAATTACTCTTAGAAATTTCACTCGGGTTATTAAGGATGGATACAAGGAGGAATTCTACCCTTGGATTGAGGAACAAGCAAAGTTGTCTTATAGAAGATATTGTAGCAAGGAATTATCTATTGATGACTATCTCATTATCAGGGAGTGTATGTTTGATAGGGTGGAATTTGAACTTGATCGAAATCCTGATTTTGATTATCTCCAACTTCGGTGGGAATAGCGCTTTTTCACTCATGGTTTGCTTATCGGTCTAGCACATCAATTTCAGGACTTTAAAGCTCAGTTTTCATTGTGGATTGCTGCTTTTATTTGTTTTTCACTGATTTTTTGATTTCAATGGAGTACTGGGAATTGGTGATTTTCCCATGAACTTGAAGGAATGATTTGGAGGTATTCCTCATCAACTTTGCTCCTCTTTTAGTTTTTCTCTTGTTGGTAAAAGCTCTTGGTACCTTGTGTAATCACCTGCCTTTTACATTTTTATTAATATATTTTGGAGCACTGCTATGCGCCTTTCGGCTATGTTCTATTGTTAATTAATTACTTATATAAGAAATATGATAATATATTTTATTAATATTAATAATATTTATAGAATTGAAAATAATAATATTATTAATATATAATAATTACTTTAAGATGATTATTTATTTTATTTCTACTTAGTATTATTATCAAAATTTTGTATAAAAAATAATAATCATAAATTAATTAGTAAATACTAATAATATTTATTGAGTTAAAAATATTATTATTATTATTATTATTTAATAATAAATTTAACAATATTATTTATTATGCATAGTATGGTTACTAATACTTAGAAGTGTAAATATAAATAAATAATTATTATTAACATTATTACTAATGTAGTTATTAATATTAATGCTTATTATTCATTCAAATATATTTTTCTGAATTTAATTTACATCAATTTATTGATTTATGAAACATTATGTAATATATTAGTATGTCTTTAAATAATTTATTTGTAATTGTTTAAAAAATATAATATGTATCAATCTAATCTACATCGGTGTCCTGGATTCCCCTCTATGCCACGACCATGTCTATATATAATGCATCCACATCGTGTATGTCTATGTTTATGATCTCTCATACATTACTCCAATATATCATCCTTGACACCAACCTCTACGTCAACCTATGTGACAGGCAGTGGATATATAGTCTTTCCACTTGTACCATGTCTTATCTCCAAGGATAGTGGCTCCCCACTGGAACTCTCCCCAAAATGTAAAGAATATGGTTGTTGTGCAATAAATATCTATGGAACATAGGCTAATAAAGGAATGCAGCATAGACTAGTCAGTGTCTGTATCTACAACAAAATCTAACATGTTAATTGACCATGTTTGTGCATCTGACCCCAGTTTTGGTTGTGGATTATAAACAATTGGAGATGGAGGAGAATCTAGATTATCTTAATGAACACCCTCCTCCTGTGCCACATCTGCATCCATAACTAGGTCTTCACCCCTGTAAAATCTATACCAGGATCTGAAACCTCATCATTTCTTAGAGTATCAAAGAAAATATCATGATAAATATCCACCATGGGAGGAAGAAACTCTATCATACCACTATGATAATATTCCTGGTCAAATGATCCTCCTTCTACCAAATCAGATATGTGAAGGAGTGGGGATATAAGAGAATCCTACAAAAACAAATTATACAGCTATGTAATTTTTGTAAAAACTATTCCAATGTGGAAGGAATAATTATTACCAATTCATGATAGACTCGTACATTTCATATAAGAAATCACACTTGGTACATGCGGTTCTAGGGTGTATAATCCAGATGATCCAATAAATGAATATGTACTTTGTTGGCCCCTCTTAATCGGGATTCATGTTGTCTTTCCCATATCTCAATATATCATGCATGATATCTTCTCCAGTCAAAGTCTCACTTCCCTAACATATTTAGGTAATGAAGCTAAGGTATCTAATTGGGTGGTGTTGGAGTGGTATGATACAATCCTAACCGCATCATAACACTATTAGTTTGATGTCACTTAACAATATGAAAATGAATTAGAAAAACAAAACATGACCTGATAGAAAGAATCGTCGTACTGTATGGTGAGAGACTCTAGATGATAGCCTCAGTATATGTCATCCATGAAATCTGAAAAAAAAAAATCTATTTATAAATGAATAAATGTATTGTACATAATAATTATTTAACTATAGAATTAATAACCACCTATGTTGTCTAGTAGAAGACAATCCTACATAATACTATCAGCATGGATATCATGTCTGGCTGTATTTAAATTTTTATATGTTTGATGCGACCTGTAGATAAAATTATTATACTTATATTTCATTACAGAAAGTAATAAATTTTATTTTGACATTATAATGATGGAATAACATACCATCATCTATGAAGATATCATTCTACAATATCAGTAGGTAGGTAGTATCTTACATGTTTGTGCAACTAAGTGATGGATGCGCTCCCAAATCCACATTTTTATGAGAATAACACATCATGTGATCTGCATCTTATTGACGTTACATGCACTGCATAGTGCCTTATATATATATGTGAGACATGAAGACCCCCATCTATACTTTTATATCTAGTCCAAGTCCTATAATATATGAAAATGCATCAAATGTACAAAATATAGTCGAACGATCAACAAATATCAGGATACCGATTGGACTCAATATATATGCATGTGAAAATTGTAGCATGGTGGTATCTTCAAAATAATTAGAAATATTAGTGAAGTGATATTATATACATGGAATGAGTAATATACTGCTGACGACAGACATTCCATCCTTGTGGACCTCAATGCCCAGTAATCTGTGAAATAGCTCAAACTAATTTTCACTCACTCGACCCGTCACAGCCTCACCCATCGATGGAGAGGCCCAATATAATATACATATTCTTGAGTGAGATAGTCATATCACCACTATAAAATGGACTTTATATGTGTCTATCCTCCATATCTATTTTAGTATAGAAATTAACTGATGTTTAAAAAATGTGAAGTTTTGCATCACTATGTTGTAGAACCGAGTACGGTGAAGTTGAGGGATGATGGAAGGAGGTGGTAAAACATGGTGGAAATTTTGAGATCTTTTTACACTCAATGATGGTACTGTATGTCCCATTAAAACAATTTGTGAATCATTTCTATCATGGAGTTTGAGAAATGGAGGACCTGCCATCAATACATTTGATTTCATCATTACATTTTTATAGTTAATTTATGAAAATTTTTAAAATATTTTTTAAAAACTACATGAATAAAAATGAGGTAGGAAATTAGTGTGTATAAGTCATCATTATGATGAAAATTGGGGTAAAAAATAGATGTGAAAGATTTTGTTGGATTATTCTATCAAATTCTTGTTTTAATGATCTCTAATAATTTATAATTTATTTTTTTAATATTTTTATGTATATCCTCTATGATGAAAACCACACGTAGAACATGTCGCTACATGATATATTCAATTGAGGTGGACTATACAATTAACTAGAGTGAAAATGTGATAGAATGGGTCAATAAAGGGATCCCATGATATATTCATCAATGCAAGAGTTACAACAACATGTTCACAAGGATATCTCAATTCATGGAAGTTACCACAATCACAGTACATGTTTTTCAACATGACCACCTACACTCAACCACTATTGCATGTGAACTGGTCCTGGAACTCTCTTACCTGAAAGCATCATTGTACCCAAACAAAGGTTATAACATGTAATTATGATGCATCATGAAGTATCTGATCAATGGTACTTTGGAAATGCGGACCAAAACGTATTCCATTTTTTATCCACTGATAGTCCTATTAGGACTATTCAAAAAGTACATCACACATCTATAAAATTTCTCTTGTATTAACCCCATGAAGAATAGTTTTTCACACCCTTGAATAACCCATTTATGCACTCCACTATATTAGTAGTCATATTTCCATATCTTATTCCACCATCATATGATAATGATCATTTTTTCCGTTGAAATCTGTATCATATAATCATGCGCATCTTTATTATACCATCAAATTTCATCAAGATGTTGATTAAACCTTTCTTGTTAGGGATCTTATGATGAAACCATAATATAATAATGTATTTAAAAATGATATTATATTTTTTTCCAAATAATATGTTTATAAAAACATACCGAACTTGATGATCACATTTTTAATAACCTCATATCTGAAATACTTATGCACATTACTGGAAATAATTTTTATGAAATATCGAAGAAAATCATTTGGTTCTCTCCATGAAACTCCATAAATATTAAAAACCTATATAATCACTTTATAGTTATCAGATGTCAGACACACTCCCAGTTTTTGTGTGATGTGAATGCATATATATTCCAGAAACCAAATATAGGATTCAAAATTTTTCTTTTCAACGATAGAAAATGAAAGTAGTAGAGGACCATGGTTAGAATCCCATGTGGCATAAATAATTAGAACTCATATATAATTTCTATAATGAGAAGTTTCATTGACTTGAATAAAAAAATCAATACAGGAAAGTAGTGATACATGGCATAAATTCCCAAAACATCCTATAGAAATACACATTGTATTTATCAACTTGGTGATCTGGGTAGACATAATCAATAGTGTAGAAATGATAAATAATCTGATCATTAAGAGACAACAATCTTATAATCTGCGATATCATTTTAAATGATTCATCACAATTTCCATAAACATTCATTATTTCATTTTTCTTTGCATTCCAAGCTTTTCCATAGGATATATTATATTTAAAAAAAAGTTGTATTCATTCATACACATGGTAAATAGGAACATCCTAACACATTGTTATCACCTCTACAATAATATTTGATATAATCCTTTCATAAATTTAATAGTGATCCTATGGGAAGATTATATGTACACAAGTGTATTGGACTTCTAATTTGTTAATCATACAACATGAAAAAATGTATCTTATATTTCACTCTTTTGAAATTTACATTTTGGCTCATATTTTTAACATCTAATGAGATATTTTTCCCTCTTCAACTCATCAACCAAAAATGAAAAATGTCTCTCAATGCGGTATATTTTTATCACATTTTTCAAGATATATTTCCCATCAAACTCTTTCTTGACATAGATGGTCTTATCAATTGATATATAAAAATTCACTATAACTCCAAATAATTTAGTATTTGATGTAATGAAATCCCTATCAAAATTTTATTAACGTGAAATTCCTTCAACTATGGAAGTTAATAGTGTAGGTTGATTACCACTAACTAGTGGATACATCACTATTATATGAAACAAAGAAGGTTAATTCCACACATCACCCTCACCCACATCATATCTTGATTCCTCACCTAATAATTCCTCATCAGATAAACTTTAATTAAAAAAATAAGAAGTACACCCAAGGATGTCCCAAATATTTCCTTCCAAATTTTAATTATCATCTTCACAATTTGTTATTATTATAGGATTCATATATGCAAACAATGAATGAGAGTGTTGTAGTGGATAGATGTCTACAAATCCCAAAAAAACATGGTTTTGTAGTTTTAGGTTTCACCTCATCAATATTGTCGATCATCACATATATTTACATTAAACCATTAATACATTGTTTTCTGAATAACAATGATGCATCCATACAATCCATATCATCAACCAGAGGATACTCCAAGTTCCATAAACCTTCAAGATATTGAAGATATTGATAAGTAATTGAATAAATTGATTGATGATCCCTCAATTTTAACCGAATTTGAATCTTCTTGTGAACCTTATCCTATATCACACATTCATAAAAATTTTCCGATCATGTAGGAGGAACAATATAGCGAAAACCTTTCTTAGTATATACTATCTCACTGTTGTAGTATATCTTCTCAGACATGATTACATAAAATAATAATAAATAAATATTACATACTACATCATGGTTTTTTTATTAAAAATTAAATTGGTTATGATAAAATAATTTACCTGAATTTGAAACTTTTTTTATGAATTAGTTTAGCATTATTTGATAAACAAACAAAAACTAAGGGGGACCTAGGTCCTCTATTATCACATATTTTAGAAGTCATCAATCTTCCCTCGTGTGTGGTGTAAAAATATAGATTCAAACAAAAACACTTCATCCCAAACACCATTTTATTACAATGTTACACACATTCAAGTGGGGTTCTATGGGATTGAGATACATAAAATCTTTTATGTGGACATGTAAGTCCTTACATACATAGAGATAGGGATGACAGACATGTCATCAATGAGGAAAAGAAAATGCAATTATTAAAAATTATATATAAAAAAATAACACGACATTAAAGTCAATCATACATTGGTTGATCATCTCAAGATAATCTAATTATTACATATTAAACAATCGAATAAAAAAATACAACATGTAATTTCAATCAAACATTAGATGTACATCTCAAGATCAGTGAACATTCTATATTTTTAACATGGCTTTTTGAGATATTTATTATATCTTAAATCTTGTAACATTACTTATATATATTTAATAATTAATATATATATATATATATATATTCAAGCATTCATGAAGAGTTTTCACTGCTACATTTAAAAAATTATACCTAAAACCATGATTGAAAAAAATAACCTCATTATTGAAATATATTTACATTGACATGAGTACAAAATAAAATTTAATAAAACGTTATATATATTTATATCATTTCATTAAATGTTTCCCATATTTTAATTAGATATAAATAAATAACTATGACTTTATATTGAGACATTTTCTATGGCCTAGTTTATCATTAATTGATAAACTAACCAAAACCTACGGGTGAAATCCTTGTGTCTCTTTTATCATGTATTTCATAAACCATTAGTCTCATTTAAAATAATAAAATCGCTTTTCAAACACCTCTTGTTGAACACTTTTTTATTACAAAATTACTCCCATGCATGTGACAGCGTCAAAGGGTGTGAAATGCATAAACAAATTTAGGTGGGCAAGCAGGTATTTACAAAAAAAAGATAGGGATGAGTTGAAGGTCATCACTATGTTGTAGATAATTAAATTTTTAAAAATTATCTAACCCCATACACAAAAAAATACTTTCATTTTAAATTATTCATAGGTTGGTCATATCATGATCAGTCATCAAATAATACTCTTAACGTGTGTTTTGGTATACTTATTGTATTCTACATATTATATAACTACACCTATGACTATATAAATGATTATTAATTATATACACCTTCACTCCAAAATTTAAACATTTCAATGTGTGTATGTATATATTTGTATATATATTTAGGTTGATTCACTTAATTTACCTATGTGTATTAAATATTATAGTTTAAATTTATTTTACATTATATATATTATAAAATAATATATATATATATATATATATTATTAAATAATATAACACAAATATATACAAATTTAAACATATTAAAATTTATTTATAAATATTTTCAAATATAATTAAAAAAATTATAAACTAATATTTTTTAAATATAAGTATTTTCAATTTAGACATAAATAATGAAAATATTATTTATAATAAATTTTATTAAATTTTACTAATAAAATTAATATAATTAACACTTAAATAATAAACATTTAAATAATATGAATTTATGGTATTTTCAATTTATTAAAAATACATATGAATATATAAAATTTATGTCATGTTTCTACATTCCAAAATTGAAGTAAATCTATTTTATACATTATTAATTTGAATAATAATTATTTATCCATAATATAATTTAAATTTATTATTTATATAAAAAAATTACATTTTTAACAAAAAGAATATTTTATATATATATATATATATATTTCAATATGATACTTAATATAACAAGTATTTTTTATAATAATATATTTTTTATATAATATTTATCTAATTACCTTTGTGTATGGAATATTATAATTGAAATTTATGTTACTTCAAATATAATATATATTATATAAATATAAATCTATTCAAATCTAATTACTCGCCATTTAAATTGCAAATGTAAATATTTTTTGAAAAAATAATATTGTAGCACCCTGCCCCGGTTGCCACTCAATAGTTCCCCAAGATGGTGGGACACAATACATCAACCACGCCTCCCTTAATGCTATAGATAGATGACTATAAGTTATGGATTATGGTTTGTATCTATGGAGACTATTCCATGATTTATTATAGTGAGCACAAATGCAGAAGATAGAAAGTAAATAGAAGAAACAGAATTCAGAATAGGAGAAACAACATAATTATAATAGTAAACAATTCTAGGGAAATAACCAACTGGAGAAATCTGAGTAAACAAAAATATATACAAAATGATGAGGATGTCCATGATTCTATACAAAAATGAGAGTATACGAGGATAGGGGATATAGGAATCTACTACATGCTATCAAATATACAAAAAAGTCCAAAACTGCTACAATAAGAATTTCGAGCATACGCTCCTTCATCTTCTTCCAAACTCCATCCAAAAGTTGCAATCAGTTGAGAATCAAAAACTTCAGTATTCCCTTTATCAATACCTATAATCATGAAGTCTTTTAGTGAACCAAAGGTGGCCCATGCAGGGTGTGAGATACAATCGTAGTAGACGACCACAGTGTCTAGGTCGATCCACTTTGTGCAATAAATAAATGATAGAGTTACATAATTACAAAATGCATAGAAATAGATAAATTACTTTTTAAAAACATCATTTTAGGATCCTAAGTTGACACCCTACCATTGTCACCTGATTCATCATAAGATGGATGCGTAAACCAAGGTACCTGTAGAAGTGATATGGAATTTACACTGGCAATCATTAATAACAAAAAAGGTAGAAATAATCAAAGCTTTTTCTTTGTCCTAGTAGTCACATTATCATTTAATCATTAAATCAAGATCTTAATATTAAGTAGAAACATCATATAAAAAAGTAAGAAATCTAACAATTCCAATAGCGAAGTCATGATCCCATCCATGGTTATCTATATGGAATCTCAATGGTTTCTATTGGAATTGCTGATAGAACCAATGTCACTGAGTCCGTCCAAGAAAACTCATATAGGGTTCCCCTATATCACTCATGGTATGGTGAATTCTATGTCTGTTCCAAGTATCACACATAGGGGACCAGGTATCACCTGAGGCATGTCGTGTCAATTTTCCCAACGTATCCAACCTTAGTTATTCCCCTAGGGAACTACTTTCACTTAGGAGTTTGTATAATCCATAGGGAGATCTTGTGCATATCAAGCGAATGTATCGTTCTCAGCACATCAAGTGAATCCAACCGAAGATACTGATTCCATCCACAACACCCTTCAAATGGGACCCAAGTTCTCTCTCGGTATGTATCAAGTGATTATAGATACCCAAAATACATCACAAGTCATAGAATTTAATTTTACATATCCTAGATAAGAATTTAAACATTTCAAGATAAGGAGTTATCCAAGTAATTTTATTCAAACATATCCAATTTGGTGAAAAGAAATAAGAATGTGATATGATACAAGTCACATGTCACAAAAGTGTCACACAACACAAGCCACATGGGAAAAAACCATAGCATCAGGAAATGAGACATGAAGCACAAGTTATGTCATGTATATAAAGAGTAAGAGAAGAGGCTATAAGAATTCCCAAAGGGAAATAAATATAAACAATTACATAAGATACAAGCATGCGGAATAATTCAACATACATAAGTAATAAACATGAGTAACAGTGTATGAGAATGAGCACCATGTTAAGATGGGAAACTCGAGGCCTACCAATTTATCACAATTCAAATATAGATTAAATTCATTGACACAAGTAGAAACTCACATGGTGGATATAAACAGAAACCATGGAGAAAATAAGCCACAAAGGTGGGAACACTAAAAGGGGTGTCCAATAGAAACTCGAATTCCCCATAGATGGGTTTTGTTGTATATTAGGGTCATAATGAAGATGGGAAACAAAATTAATTTATTTATTTAACAAATTTGAGGAACCTTCAGAAGGTTCTGGTGATCAGAACAATGACCTGTCATTTAAAATGTGACAAAACGAATGGGAAACACCTAGACCATCTACTTTATTGTATTAGAGATCCATTTATCAATTTTCAAGGATTTAATCGACCTAGAATGGGATAAAATGAAGGATTCATCAAATACACTAAAAATTAGGTGAATTTTGTTTCATATAAATAGCATTAAATATGATGGAAGAAACATGAAATAGATAGTAGAGGATGAGATATATTTCATACAGCTTTACATTTCTTTTGATGGTGAGTGATTCGGTTGATGAATGGAGGACATATCTTGAATCCTATAGAGGAGGAGGAGAGGGATCTCATCAGTGGAGAGGAGAGGCTCAGTTGTTGGATAAAATGAGGGGGAGAAGAAGAAAATTGATTGAATGATTTAATAGGAAAATTTTGGATATTTCATCCTCAAAACATAGAAGCAAAGTTTTTCTGCATTATTGGTCAAACCATGCACCAACCGTGAACCATATTCTGCTTCAAAGGGGATCCCTACATGGTTAGGAAAATGGTATGTCTAACCATGTGAAAATTGTGCAAAAGACACTGCCCAAAAACCTATGTAGCACTGCACGAATGTGTGCCTAGGGTCACAAGATTATAGAAAACCCGTTTGGGCCCTAGTTCTCCACTATCTATAACAACATATTTTAGGGAAACCAAGCGGGCTAGGAAACTTGGTTTCTACTAACCATGTAGCCTTGTCTTTTCATCAATTTCAATGGTTTCGTGCTTCGAACAAGCATTGGAAACCCATTGTCCCACCTTCAATTCAATAGGCATCATTATAAGGGCTGTTATAAGGAATATAAACCAAAATTAAATGGTATATGGATTTGGGAAAATGATAGGTTACAACCTCTACTCCTTAAGACAAATCATCCCCGTGTATCCCTTCCAAGGGTGGTATGACGCCATATGCAAAACTTTATGACCACAACACACAATCATTATCTTACCACTCCCAAGTCTTTTCTTATAGTAATTTTTTCTTCCAATTCACCCAAACTAGAGGAACTGACCTTCCTCAATGAGTCTTGTTTCTCTGATCAATGATAGGTATCAGATGCTCCTCGAAGGACACATTTTCCTCCAACTCAATTCCTTAGGTTCGAATGAATGTGATGGTTCATATTGATACTATCAAAGTTTTGATACATGGAATATGTCATGCACATCATGGTACCTCTATGGTAGTTGCAACTGATAGGCTACAGTCTCAACTCTATGCACTCTCTTAAATGGATTGATGTATTGAGGAAATAACTTGACCTGTCTCTTTATTCGTTTGTCACCCATGCTAGGTGATACACATAGAAAGACCTGATGTCGCACCTCAAACTCAAGTGGTCTATAGAAATTATTGGTATACAAATTATTCTCATACTGTGCTTCAACCATATGCTTCTATATTAGCTAGAATTTCTCTGACATCTCCTGAATAAGACGAGGACCACATAAATATTCCTCACCTACCTCAAGCTAGTATAACAGTGAATGATGCAGTCTACCATATGGATCTTCATATGGATCCTTTTGAATCATTCCCAAAAAGTTTTTATTGTATGGAAACTCATCCATAGGAATATTATTTTCCCATTAACCTCCAAAATCAAGGATGAAAACTCAATGCAAATACTTTAACACTTGTATCATTCGTTTAGACTACCCATCAGTATAAGGGTGATATGTTGTACTTAAGAGCACATGTGAACCCAGTTCCTTCTAAAACCCTTTCTAAAACTGTGAGGTATAGTGGGTGTTTTGGTCCATAATAATATAATGAGGAAAATCATGAAGGCGCACTATCTCCCTCCTATAAATCCTTTCTAGAACATCAATAGAGAAGGTCTCCCAGATCAGTAGAAAGTGTGCCAACATTGTTTACCTATTGATGATCACCCATACTGCATCACTTCCAAAAGGATATCTTAAAAACAATATAATTAAATACTTGGTGACATTGTTGCATCTCCACTAAATAAAAAATAGAATCTGTAGAAGTCAAGCAGGTCATTGGTTCTCTTCCTTCACCTGATGATATGTGGAGCACCGAGTGATAAGACCTGATTTTTTTCAGATCATACATGGCCACCAATACTAACAATGTATATCTCTATAAATCATGGTATCATTAAGATGAACTAACCAAAAAAGGCATTTTATTCCCTCATAAACTTTTATCAGACATCTAAAGTCACTAATATATGATCACAGATGATTAGGGTCCCATTTTCATTAAGAATCGATATAATAGGTGGGCTCTCTCCGAGGACACATTCTATTAAGAAAAGTCCTCCTAAATCTAATAGGTTCCTCATCTAGAATCGATCTATATGGGAATATGTCCCCACTAGATCTGCATAGATTGGTTTCCCATGTTGTTCATGAACCTCAAGATGCAGATTACATAACAAAGCCATAAATTTCCACCCACTTCTGGCCCCCTTGATAGCTTGCATCTGAGTCTTCTAATCCAAGGAATCAGATATGAAATTACCTTTCCATGATGTATAATCATGCTCATAGTTGAAAAATTATAGGTATTCCACCCACCTACACCACCTCATATTCAAGTCTCGCTGAGTGGAGATGTATTTGAGACTCTTGTGATCTGTTTAAACAATGAACCACTCACCCAAAAGATAGTGCCTCTAGTAGCATAGAACATGAAAAATGTATAGTAAGTTGAGTTTGTGCATAGAATAGTTCCACTCAAGAGGTTTCAGCTAGAAAAACCCTTATGCTACTACCTAATAACATTGAATTATAATGAAAAATATATTAGTCGTTGAAAAATCATAATAGATTGAATAACATCTTCATGGATCTAGAAGAATCCGGATTGACACTGATGTGAGTCTTCCCTTTAACTCATAAAACATTGTCTCATATCTTCAGACCAAATGAACTTCCCACCATTCTTTATCATGCCCATAAGCAGCACTTCCTATCATCGAGAAGTCCTAGATGAATATCTCATAAGATTCAAATAGCCCTAAGAAGTTTTGTATATAGAATAATTTAATGGGATACTCCCAGAAAACTATGGTACTCACCATCTCTAGATCAAAAACATACACCTGCCTCCGATATGATATAACCCAATAAGTGAACCTCGCTGATCCAAAAGTGGAATTTACTAGGTTTTTCATATATATGGTTCTCTCTCGTTGTATTCATCATGATCTCAAGTTGATTGGCATAGTCATGTCATGTGAGAAAATAAAATAAGATATCATCAATGAAGACTACAATGAAAGAATCAAGATATGGGTGAAGAACCCAATTCATCAAATCCATGAAGACTTCTTGTGCATTCTTATGAATGAGCCTGACCAGATTCTTTTACAATCTGTACCTACTCTTGAACATTATACTGGGAATTTATGACTATCTTACATGCACAAGTGGTATTCCAACATCAAATATATCTTAGAAAAAACGTTTTCTCCATATAGATGGTTTAAGAGGTCAGCTATGTGAGGAACTGTATATTTTTTATTCATCAAAACCTGGTTCATTAAGTAGTAATCCATACAAAATCTGAGGTTACCATCCACCTTTTTGGAGAAAAGGACACGTGAACCCCATGGTGATGTGTTGGGTAAAATGAAACACTTTTACTCTTGATCTCCAAGATTCTTCTTGAGTTCCTAGGGGTCTTAAGGAGGTATCTTATATGGAGGAATGTACATAGGTGGTGCACCTAGAACAATCTTGGTAGTTATATCAACCTCTCTCTCCGAAGCTAATCTAGAGAAATCATAAGGTAAAACATCCTTGAAACAAACCACTAGAGGAGTATAATCAACAAGATGCATTCCCTAATCTCTCATAAGGAGACTCACCAACTGAGTTATCACTCCCCCTAGTCCAGTATTCTTTGGTCCATCTTGACATTACAAGATATCCAATTCATCCTTATGGATATATCTGTTTTCCTTGAGTGATGTGAAATATACTTGTTAGAGATTGGAATACACTTGGGAATGATAAATCACAATCCACTTTATATTAAGAAAGATGGTGAATCTGTCCATCTTGAGGATGAAGAAAATATAAAACAAATGACACCCTCCTTTTCTAGGGGGTACTCCAGACACTGGTGTATTCTGTCAGTATATATCCCTAATAGAATTTCAAGATACATGACACCATAAAAGTACTCGATTACAAGGAATGGACTTTCCATAAGCATAGTAGACATAAAATAGTGTGATGTAATAGTATCAAAAAAAGGAAAGTACTAGATTTGAGTCTATCTGAATTATACCTCTAATCATAGATGTCCCTAAACTCTACTGCTTAGTCATTGGTTGCACTATATAAATATTTCATAAACTATGACATGAGATTATTTCTAACTAGCCTAAGAAGATACACTCTACTTATAATAATGTTCTAAGGAATGAATGCCTTATCCATGACCACTACCACTTTAGCCTGATTTGTAGGTATAATTCAAACTCCCTTCCTAACATGTATTTATAGATATTGTACCAAATAGATGTGTCCTTAAATATCCTCACTCACTAGATGTTAGAGTAAAGGACAGATAGATTTGATGACGACAACCCATCCTTCCATAAGCTAGGAACTCGATCGGGTACCTCATGCACGGGTGATTTTTATAGCCTACCCTATTGCACTGATGACACACAATAGAGCTATCATTTCATTTCACCTAGCTGGGACCACCCCCACATCCCCCCCCCCCCCCCCCCGAAATGATGTTACCTACTGCCAGTAGAATCTTCACCCTATCTTTGAACTGAACCACCCTGTCACACATTTTCATCTTCTCTGAGATTCCATTTTGTAATTAGGATGTGGTTCATTATATATGTATGATTAAGAAATTCAAAGGCATTTACATGAATATGGACAGCATACCCAAACCCATCCTCATAATTCCTTGATGTTATCCACTCGTCACTAGTCATAGATTGAGGGAAACACTAGTTCTTAGTGAAGTAAGAAGATTACTCCTGAACGTACATAGATCCATTCTAAAGATGCATGACCTCTTTGGAGTGATCCACCCTCAAATTTTGTGGGAATAAATGATCTTATAATTCCTTTTACATGTCTCTTAGACCATACCATAATGACCCTCAGCCTAAGATATAACTTCCTATAAATTATTGGAAGAATCGCATAACATGTAGGTAGAAAGCTTACCCAACCTCTCGAGAGGTATCTCAAGATAATTAACAATAGATACCATGGCCTCTATCCATGACTCAGTAGAGTGAGGTCCTCCATCCCCCGTAAAGGTGGAAGGATGATTTTTAAAAGTCTTGAGTCAGCTCTTACATAGTAGGGGCAGGTCGAGGAGCACCGTGAATGGTTTATAAGAACCTGATATCGATGTCATTGAGCTATGCATCAGGGCTTAGTAGAAGATCAGAAGTATGTGCCTCATGTGGAGAGAAAAGTGGTACTATGGGCAGCTTAGGACCTAACAACTTAGGAGTGTGCTCATCACCACTCTTTTGGCATACAACACACAAAATTCATGGTTCCATAGCTCTACAATTTCCAAATGCATTTCATTGACAATATATATAACATATAGGGAAAATAGATATGGAAAGTGATAAAGAGAGAGAAGTTACAGGGACATCCCATAAGCATGACATAGCAAACATCCTTCTCCCGGAGTTAGTCTTAGGTAATAGGATATGGTCATAAAATAATCCAGAACACACAGCCTACATCCCACTGCTAGGGTTGGGCCAGGGTTAAGGTCACACATTTCTCATAAAAATTGACCACTTCATTTAAATGTGGTATTCATTTTAATTCATTTATGTAGTTAAATTTCATTTAAAATAATGAATTTGGTGGATCAACATTCCGATTTATAAGGGTCCATACATCTTATATATCAATATTTGGTGTCCACTCAATCCAAACCATAACACTCCCCAACAAGTCGAATTTCTAAATTTCTATAAATATAACAAACTGAGTACTAAATTGCATAATAACCAAGATACAAACAAAAATAACATGAAAAACAATCAATTCACACTAAAAAGTAAAAATTTCATTGAATAATTCATGGAATTTTATGTCGTGTTTTTTCTAGTATGATGCATGCTTCGATACACCCTATTATCCTTACACTATGGTAAAAGAAATATCCTAATTTCAATAATTATATCAATAATATTAATGGTACAAAACAATTTCATCACCCATTAGTGAAATACACAAAATTATAATAGCATAATAAGTAAAAACATTTACCCATTCTAAGTAAGTTTGGTTTCCCCTGTATGTGGGTTAGCTACTGTAACACCCCAGGTAAATAAAGAATATGACATTTTTATATTTATCCATATTTTTGAATAAAATATTAATATAACTTTAAATGGGACGCTATGATCGATGGAATACCCAAGACGCAACAACGAGTTTCTTGGGAATCTTATGATGCACTCTAATAATAAAATAATATTATTTTAAATGGTAGTTAACACCTAGCTGTTGTGATGGTGGGAATGAATAGAACTAAATAAAATATGATTATATATGTTTGTCAAATATTTTTACTTTTTACAATAAATTTTAGAGGATTAAAAATTCAAATGAATCCAATTTTAAGCATAAACATTCTAATATTCTTTAAAAGGTCGATTAACCGCCTTTTGATGGCAAACCTCTTTTAAATCCACTTTGTGACAATTTTATGTGTTATATTTGAAAAAATAAAATTCATCTTTAGAATCGGGACATCAAATTTTACTTTGTGTAAATTTTCGGTATTTTTCCGAAAAAGTTCAATTTTTAATGAATAGTGAAAATGTTGTATTTTAATTCAAAACCTATTTTTAATCTAATTTATTTATATGATTAGATTATCTTTTGAATTGGTTTTAAAGTGAAATTAGAATATATTTTTACCATTTAATCCAATAGTGGTCGTTGGAATTAATTTCACTTTGAAATCGGACTTAAACTAGTGTCAATCTTTTGATGCATTTTGTTTCATAAAAACACGCTATTTGTTTTGACAGCGGAAATTAATTATTAAATTAATTAATGAAACTTATATGTTTTGAATTTTTTAAAATAGAAATCATTTTTGAATTCGGAATATCAAATATAGCTTAGGGTTATTTTTTGGTAATTTTCTGAAAAACATCAATTTTTGATGAATAGTGAAACCACTAAGTGGTACTTATAAAAACTGATTTTCCGTTTAAATAAAATTTTTCCATCTTTTTGTTTTGAATTTCAAAAATACGACATAAATGGTTTTCATTAAGAATTAAAATGTGGTTCAATGGGATTAGAATAATTTTTTGGTGAATAGTAACTTATTAAGTTTTTAATCGCGATTAGAGGTAATTAGTGTAGTTTAAGGTAAGAATAATGTTTTAATAAAATGAAATGACCTAGACACATGTCCTACCCTCATTGTATGTGTCATGTCCGACCAAGACAATCCATGGGTCAACTTGGGGACCCCATGGAGCCACTTTGGTTGGAAAATGACATAAATACCTTTTTATTTAATGTTAAAGTAAAAATGATACAAACATGTGATGTTTTACTAAAACAATGTTTACATGGGGTTATACAAGTAATATTTTTGACTATAAATAGTCATTGGAAAGATAAAATTATTTCCTACATCATAGTATTTTTTTTATAATTTTTAGACATTAAATAAATTAAATTATTTATGACATCCTGATGATGCAGCGATGACCTCATTATTTAATTATTTAAATAAAATGGAAAGATAATGTAACTTCTAAGACCTAAACATGTAAAAAACCTATTGTATGAGTGGATTTCGAACCCTTATCACATTATCCTTGAAACACCTCAATGTGGGACCATTAAAATCCGAAACTCATTCTAAAATAAAGTAACATTTATTTACTTTCCAAGAGTGCCCCTCCTCTCCTCTTATAAAAGGTCCCCACCTCTACCTCCTTAAACACACTTCCAAAGCCTTTGTCTCAGACAAACTCTGCCCATTTTGTCTCTCCAAATCCCTCTCTAACTCCTTGAAGCCTCACTTTGGGCAGAAGTCTTCCCAAGGAAGCCTTTTAGCTCAAACCGAAGGGAGTTACCCGATTTTAAGGTAATGTCTTCACTTGAGTCCTTTTGTTTTATTTTGCTTCTCCAACCCCCTAAAATATTTTTATTCATTTCTTTTGTAACCACTCCAGTATCTCAAATATACTAGGATGTTTTTATAAGAAGTATTTGAGCTACACTTACACACACCTACATCTAATGGTTAAAGAACATACTATTTCCGTGGATGGAGAATTTCTGCCTCACAAAACGATGATTGTTCAACACTCATATATCACCTTAAAAGGTTTCCATTAAGATGACACTATATTTATATATTATATATAATATGTTTATGTTTTATTTAAGCTTATTTATTTTTAATTTATGGCATATCCTTTATGTTTACCATTATGAGTAAACACGATATCTTCATTTTAGGAATTGCGGACTACCGCCCCCTCAAAGTGATTTGATTCGTTAATTCCATATGTGGGACATATAAAGGATTTAATTAATGGTATAATATATGATATTATACTGTAATTATAATATACCTTTATATCATTATGATTCCATTCTATAAAATACGAAATAGAAATGAAAGTAGTGTTCATGCGTACGTACGACTTACCGTCTCCATGAACGGTGCATTTCATTTATAACCTCTAAATGATTATGTAATATTATAAATGAATTTATATACTGGATATATATGATATATATGATATATACATCATGATTATAGCTCTGGATATAATGGATACATGAACAACTTGTAATTATAAAGAGCATATTTTGACTCATGTACCAATGATCGTTTAGACGACCTTTATTAACTAAAATAATTACATAGTGTTCATGACATGGTAATAAGTGATATGAAAGGAATAATGAACTTGAAAAAGGTTCTTAAGGAAGAAGAAATTAACTCAAGTTTATTATTCAGGATATTAAATAACGATCGAGTCAAGTCGGACCTGAGGTAAGGGATCCTACTCCTCTCTTTCTTTTTAAGTACACTTTTTTATGTCATTCCTTTTAAAGCTCATCTTTCTTGTTATTGGGATGTTATTTAATATTAATCATACTGTAATTTTTATGTTAATATGATGAGAGACCCTATTCTCTCTCATCAATACATTTTGGAAGTCTTAACTGGCACCGTTAGGCTGCCGAGTTTTTGTAAGGGATTTTTCATCTCACTTTTATTCTCGTGAGATTTATGCTACATTTGCCACAATTTCCTTTGAGTGGTGTACGTATTGTCCATTATTTTACTCATTGTGTAATATACTTTCATTTAGGAGTATTTACATCAATGTTGTATTTTCCTTCTTTCACGGGGTGCATGTCTCGAAAGATACCCATGTCGGTAAGGGAACCTTTCACCCTCCTATTTTTAAAAGACTTATTTTGTTATGTCTTTTAATTCACATCCTATTATGTTGGGATATGTTCTTATATATCCTTATTGATTTAAATTTTATGTCAATGTGATGATATACCCTTTTTATCTCTCATCAACTCATTTTCTGAATTTTGTAGTGACGTCGTTAGGGTGTCAAATTTTTGCAAGGGGACTTCTTAACCCAAATTTGATTCTTTGGGATAAACCTGTACTCCTTGAATATGTTGTTCTATGAATATGTGTGAATAACCTCTGATTGGTTTACACTTAATATCCACTTATATTTTGTGTATTCATTTGTTACACATGATTATGTAATTGATTTATCCTTAATCCAAGGATACCGTCTTTGTATGGGACTTCGTCTCAATCTCCATTCATTGAGGCATATTTTGTTTTATACACAACTTTCTTTTATACGGTGTATAAACCCCTTTGACTTTTACGTTATTCAAAAGGAATCTTTTTTATACGAAGCGTTTAATAAACTACAAAAGGAAATGTTTTGTTATACGTATGTGGCGACAACGACTTCTCCACCGTCGTGACCATTGTTTGAGTTTTGGCTTCCTCTACAAGCCATACCTTCATTTTATAAGAAAAATAAATACCATGTTTTACATTTCATTTATTTTGGTATTGAAAATGGTTTTCATAATGTTTTTATATCAATGTGTTGTATTGATATCTTCTGATTGAAATGTGGAAATGTTATGTTTCCTTTATGCATGTATTATCTAGTACGATTATGTTATGGTTCTTGGGCATTGTTATGAAGATGGGTGGTTCAGTCATAAACTAAGGGAGGGTGAGACCGATATAGCTCTCCAATGCATTGGGTAACGTGAAGGGGTGAAATGTTAAGGTTTCTCCGAAGAGATTTAGGAAATATAATGTGGTGGGTATTCCAAACGTAACCAAGAGGGTTACTCCCTATGTAAGAATGTTATGAATGCCCCAAGTTACCTTTTATGTCTTATGATTTCTATGATTTGTTCATGATTTTATGAGGTTTGTTAAAGTGCCTATGTTTTATGGGTAAAGTATGATTTCATTCTTATGTATATATGAACTCATGTTTCCTTCCCATATTTTTTATTACCCTTAATGATATTTTTATGCTCATCCCAAGTTTTTTGAAATGTTTTTCACAGGTCAAGGGAAAGGTACGTGATATGATGATAGTGTCAAGGAAGTGTCAAGAAAGAATCCATGCTTTATTTTTTAAATATGTTTCCGTTGATGGGAAAAAATGAATACTATCTTTTATATAACCACTTTGTTTAAATGTGGAATTTAATTCAAGTTTTATGATCTAATTCTATAAAACTCTAAACCTGAAAAGATCCTCAATGTGTAATCTTGTAATAACTCAAGATTAAGTAAGATTTAAGGCTGGGGCCTTATAGTTGGTATCAGAGGTCAGTTTAGATAACTTTAGAGGTTAGGGTATTCTTTAAGCATAAGTGACATTACCATAATGGTTAGGAATTCAGAAAGAGTCCTAGTTTTAGATAAAGTGAATGAGTAAGTATATCTTAGTGTTTATCTTCCTAATTAGTACATGATGGTTTTGTTGATATACTCACATTGACCTTTTTGGTTTTAGTAAATGGCTGGATCTAGCAGGCACCAAAGTAACAGTGGATGTGAAGGAAACTCTGACAGTTTTTTGAGCAAGCAACTGAATGATATGGGAGCTGCAATGAGAACTCTTGTGTTTATCCTCAACCAACTATCTGGAGTCATGATTGACCACCTAAACCTTGGTGATTTCTATAAGCCATCATATATGTGAGAAACAAATCCCTACTGAACTATGGGTAATAATCATAAAGGTAAGTATGTTAAAAAACCTATGTGTCAAAGATGTGGAAAGAAACATCTAGGAAAATGTTTCAAAGGGACAGAAATATGCTATAGATGTGGAAATTAAGGTCATAAAGCAAGAACCTACCATGGAAAAAGGAAGCATCCAGTTGACTCAAGGAAAGGGAAAGAAGTTCTTTCTGATGGATCAATTGAATGTTTTAAATGTGGTGTGCATGGTCATTATGAAAACACATGTCCTATGAAGAAGTTTCATGAATGGGATCACCAAGATTGTACAAATATTTGTTTACCAATACCTAATGCCATTCCGATAGAGGATGAAGAAACTGACAATGACCAATCAAAGGTATGGATTATTTCATAACTCTTGTTTTCCTATTTTGGAATCATAGGATATGATTCATGATTTTGTTTGTAGGAAGGAAGTATTTCAGAATAAGTTGGAAAGGAATGGTTAATAGATCATGAAGAATGTTGAATGAGTAAGAAGTCAACATATAAGGGCTTCAAGAGTTATGGTGAAATTCTTAAGAGTATTAAGTCTCTTTTGATGATGGGGTTACATTAGAAGACTTTTTATTGTATGTGTAACCCTGATGTGTAATATATGAAAATTTTATTCAAGGAATAGTTATCTGTTCTTTTGTGGACATAGTTATAAAGAACCATTTGGGATTATATGATCCTTACTATTGAGGTAATTATGGGTTACTATATGTTATGATGGAAGTGAAAGGCATGAGATTAAATTGAGGTTAAATTATGTTATGGTTATTTTTTATGATTTTATCTCTTTTTGGGAATGATTTGAGAATTATATAGTTTTGTAAAAAGGACAACACGCAGACCGTGTGACAACCCATCACGTCGGACAAAGCTGCGGGAATCAAACCTACAACCAAAGTGCAACTGGTATTTATCACCTACCACTGGACTACGTGAAGTCCCTGGTTAGTTTGACTGATTCTTTTTAGTTAGATGATTTTATGAATTAAGGGTAAGTTGATTTTGGGTTATCTATGGAAATTTATTAACCTATCATGGAGGATATGTTATTAGGTTAATTACATTTCAATACGAGACATTAAGAGAAACTGATGTTGTTTGGAGATAAATATTACGATTTAACATGGAAGACTATGTGACTAAATCCTTCAAATATTTGGGTTTCAATCTTAGTTTGGTTTACTTTGAATAATTTTATGGACAAATTTTTTATTTAATAGTCCTCTTTGAACTTTGGGTTTTGTTGAACAAATTTTGGAGATTAAGAATAGATTTTCTTTTTATAAAGGGTTATCCTTTTCTAGATTATCTGTTCTTGTAATAACCTTTTTGATTTTGGTTTTGGTTAAAGTCTAAAGACATGGGAACTATATATTTCTCTTTTGTGGATTAGTTTATTCTCTAGAGGTTGATTATAGTACTCTTAATGCGAACAAGTCTTCCTAAATACTCGTCTTTTGGAGAAAATATGATTTTGATTAAGGAATCTAGTAAAAGTTGAAAGTCAACATGATAAGTGATTATGTTTCCTTATGAATAAATTCCTCAATAAAAAGTAACTTAAAACAAAAATGTTGTCTATTAACTTTTCCTACTGGGGAATCGAATACCGTTTAACCCATCACAAGTTTGTGATTTTCTTATGGTTAACTTTCTCCTAGACATGTTTACTATCACTCTCCATAAGAACATGACCCTTTGTTTTTTTCTTCCATGTCCATGTTTTCCTACATGTAATCCTAGTATGGGTTAACTCGGGTGACCTCTGTACTTATCTTTCTTTATTTTAAAGTGATTGTTTTACCGACTCTTGTTCCGATGTGGGACTTTCAAAGATGTTTTAAAGCTCAATTTTAAAATTGCGAGGACGCAATTCCCAAAAGGGGGGAAGGATGTAACACCCCAGGTAAGTAAAGAATATTCCATTTTTATATTTATCCATATTTGTGAATAAAATATTAATATAACTTTAAAGTAGACGCTATGCTCGATGGCGTACCCAACATGCAACAACGAGTTTCTTGGGAATCTTACATTGCACTCTAATAATAAAATAATATTATTTTAAATGGTAGTTAACACCTAGCTGTTGTGATGGCGGGAATGAATATAACTAAATAAAAAATTATTATATATGTTTTTCAAATATTTTTACTTTTTACAATAAATGTTAGAGGATTAAAAATGCGAATGAATCCAATTTTAAGCATAAACATTCTAATATTCTTTGAAAGGTCGATTAACCGCCTTTTGATGGAGAACCTCTTTTAAATCCACTTTGTGAAAATTTTATGTGTTATATTTGAAAAAATAAAATTCTTCTTTAGAATCGGGACATCAAAATTTACTTTGTGTAAATTTTTGGTATTTTTCCGAAAAAGTTCAATTTTTAATGAATAGTGAAAAATGTTGTATTTTAATTCACAACCTCTTTTTAATCTAATTTATTTATATGATTATATTATCTTTCTAATTTGTTTTAAATTTAAATTAAAATATATTTTTACAATTTAATCCAATAGTGGTCGTTGGAATTAATTTCACTTTGAAATCGGACTTAAACTAGTGTCAATCTTTTGATACATTTTGTTTCATAAAAACATGCTATTTGTTTTGACATCGGGAATTAATTATTAAATTAATTAATTCAACTTATATGTTTTTAATTTTGTAAATTAGACATCATTTTTGAATTTGGAATATCAAATATATCTTAGGGTGAATTTTTGGTAATTTTCTGAAAAACTTCAATTTTTGATGAATAGTGAAACCACTATGTGGTACTTATAAAAACTGATTTTCCATTTAAATGAAAGTTTTCCATCTTTGTGTTTCTAATTTCCAAAATCCGACATACATGGTTGTCATTAAGAAGTAAAATTTGGTTCAATGGGATTAGAATAATTTTTGGGTGAATAATAACTTATTAAGTTTTTAATCGCGATTAGAGGTAATTAGTGTTGTTTAAGGTAAGAATAATGTTTTAATAAAATTAAATGACCTAGAAACATGTCCTACTTTTATTGGATGTGTCATGGCCGACCATGAAAATCCATGGGTCAACTTGGGGACCCCATGGAGCCACTTTGGTTGGAAAATGACATAAATACCTTTTTATTTAATGTTAAAGTAAAAATGACACAAACATGAGATGTTTTACTAAAAAACAATTTACATGGGGTTATACAAGTCATATGTTTGACTATAAATATTCATTGGAAATATAAAAATATTTCCTACATCATAGTATTTTTTTATAATTTTTATACATTAAATAAATTAAATTATTTATGACATCGTGATGATGCAGCGATGACCTCATTATTTAACGATTTAAATAAAATGGAAAGATAATGTAAAATATAAGACCTACACATGTAGAAAACCTATTGGATGGGTGGATTTCGAACCCTTATAACCTTATCCGTGAAACACCTCAATGTGGGACCATTAAAATCTGAAACGCATTCTAAAATAAAGTAACATTTATTTACTTTCCAAGAGTTCCCCTCCTCTCCTCTTATAAAAGGCCCCCACCTCTACCTCCTTACCCACACTTCCAAAGCCTTTGGATCGGCCCACCTCTACCCATTTTGTCTCTCCACATCCCTATATAACTCCTTGAAGCCTCACTTTGGGCAGAATTCTTCCCAAGGAAGCCTTTTAGCTCAAACCAAAGGGAGTTACCCAATTTTAAGGTAATGTCTTCACTTGGGTCCTTTTGTTTTATTTTGCTTCTCCAACCCCCTAAACTCTTTTTATTCATTTATTTTGTAACAAATCTAGTATATTAAATATACTATTATGTTTTTATAATATGTATTAGAGATACACTTACACACACCTACATCTAATGGTTAAAGAACATACTGTTTCCGTGGATGGAGAATTTCTGCCTCACGAAATGATGATTGTTCAACACTCATATATCACCTTCAAAGGTGGCCATTAAGATGTCACTATATTTATATATTATATATAATATGTTTATGTTTTACTTAAGCTTCTGTATTTCTAATTTATGTCATATCCTTTATGGTTACCATTATGAGTAAACGCGATATCTTCATTTTAGGAAGTGCGGACTACCGCCCCCTCAAAGTGATTTGATTCGTTAATGCCATATGTGGGAAGTATAAAGGATGTAATTAATGGTATTATATATTATATTATACTGGAATTATAATATACCTTTATATCATTATGATTCCATTCTATAAAATACGAAATAGAAATGAAAGTAGCATTCATGTGTACGTACGACTTACTGTCTCCATGAATGGTGCATTTCATTTCTTACCTCTAAATGATTATGTAATATTATAAATTCATTTATATACTGGATATATATGATATATATGATATATAAATCATGATTAAAACTCTGGATATAATGGATACATGAACAAATTGTAATTGTAAAGAGCATATTTTGACTCAAGTACCAATGATCGTTTAAACGACCGTTATTAACTAAAATAATTACATAGTGGTAATGACATGGTAATAAGTGATATAAAAGGAATAATGAACTTGAAAAAGGTTCTTAAGGAAGTAGAAATTAACTCAATTTTATTATTCAGGATATTAAAGAACGATCGAGTCAAGTCATACCTGAGATAAGGGATCCTACTCCTCTCTTTCTTTTTAAGTACACTCTTTTATGTCATTCCTTTTAAAGATCATATTTCTTGTTATTGGGATGTTATTTTATATTAATATTACATTAATTTTAATGTTAATATTATGAGAGACCCTATTCTCTCTCATCAATCCATTTTGGAAGTCTTAAGTGGCGCTGTTAGGCTGTCGAGTTTTCGTAAGGGAATTTTCATCTCACTTTTATTCCCGTGAGATTTATGCTACATTTGCCACAATTTCATTTGAGTGGTGTATGTACTGCCCATTATTTTACTCATTGTGTAATATACTTTCATTCATGAGTATTTACATCAATGTTGTATTTTCCTTCTTTCACGGGGTGCATGTCTCGAAAGATACCCATGTCGGTAAGGGAACCTTTCACCCTCCTCTTTTTAAAAGACTTATTCTATTATGTCTTTTAATTCACATACTATTATGTTGGGATATGTTCTTCTATATCATTATTGATTTAAATTTTATGTCAATGTGACGAGATACCCTTTTTATCCTTCATCAACTCATTTTCTGAATTTTGTAGTGACGCAGTTAGGCTGTCAAATTTTTGCAAGGGGACTTCTTAACCCAAATTTGATTCTTTGGGATAAACCTGTACTCCTTGAATATGTCGTTCTATGAATATGTGTGAATAACCTATGATTGTTTTACACTTAATATCTACTTATATTTCATGTATTCATTTGTCACACATAATTATGTAATTGATTTATCCTTAATCCAAGGATACCGTCTCTGTATGGGACTTCGTCTCAATCTCCATTCATTGAGGCATATTTTGTTTTATACACAACTTTCTTTTATACGGTGTATAAACCCCTTTGACTTTTACGTTATTCAAAAGGAATATTTTTTATAAGAAGCGTTTACTAAACTACAAAAATAATGTTTTGTCATACGTAAGCAGCGACAATGACTTCTCCGCCGTCGGGACCATTATTTGAGTTTCGGCTTCCTCTACAAGCCATACCTTCTTTTTAAAAGAAAAATAAATACCATGTTTTACATTTCATTTATTTTGGTATTTAAAATGGTTTTCATAATGTTTTTATATCAATGTTTTGTATTGATATCTTGTGATTGAAAGGTGGAAATGTTATGTTTCTTTTATGCATGTATTATCTGGTACGATTATGTTATGGTTCTTGGGCATTATTATGAAGACGGGTGGTTCCATAATAAACTAAGGGTGGGTGAGCCCGATATAGCTCTCCAATGCATTGGGTAATGCGAAGGAGTGAAACGTTAAGGTTTCTCCGAAGGGATTTGGGGAATATACTGTGGTGGGTATTCCAAACGTAACCAAGAGGGTTACTCCCTACGTAAGAATGTTATGAATGCCCCAAGTTACCTTTTATGTCTTATGATTTCTATGATTTGATGAGGTATGTTAAAGTGACTATGTTTTATGGGTATAGTATGATTTCATTCTTATGTATATATGAACTCATTTTTCCTTTCCATATTTTTTATAACCCTTACTGAGCTTTTTATGCTCATCCCAAGTTTTTTGAAATGTTTTTCACAGGTCAAGGGAAAGGTACATGATATGATGATAGTGTCAAGGAAGTTTAAAGAAAGAATCCATTCTTTATTTTTTAAATATGTTTCCGTTGATGCGAAAAATATGAATACTATCTTTTATGTAACCACTTTGTTTAAATGTGAAATGTAATGCAAGTTTTATGATCTAAATCTCTAAAAATCTAAACCTGAAAAGATCCTCAATGTGTAATCTTGTAATAACTCAATATTAAGTAAGGTTTAAGGCTGAGGCCTTATATCTACTCAAAAACATAGACTCATTACAAACTTTCTATATCCTAGTCCCCAATTTAACAAAAATATTAAGGAAAAAGGAAAATCCCTCTAATACCACATTTTAGAATCCCTCCCTTATTTCCACTCAACAATGCCCTAAGACGGTGGTCCAAAAGACATGAAGTGTCCATCCCGAACACCAGAGGCTACCGACAATCAAGGAGGGCCTAGGGTGTCTGTGGGGAGACAATTCCCTCCTAGATTAGAGCGATCACAATTGTTGAAAATAAAAAGTAAATAGAAGAAGCAGAATTCATAATAGTTGATACAACATAATTATAATAGTAATATATTCAAGAGAAATAACCAACTTGTGGAATATGAGTATACCATAATGGTTAAAAATGATGATCATGTTCATGAGGCTGTACAAAGATGATTATACTGGGGGACATGGGGATACAATAATAAATTGCATGTTATCAATGATACAAAAATCCAAAAATTATACAATAATAATTTCAAGGATAGTCTCAGTCCTATACCCCCAAACTCTGTCCAAAAGCTTTAATAAATTATGAATCAGAGGTTTCATGCTTCCTTTTATCAATATCAGCAATCATGAAGTTTTCCTAGTACCAAAGGAATCCTATGTAGTATTTGAGATACAATCTCAATTGGTCTCCACCCACGGTGTCTAGGCTAATCCATTTCATGAAATAAATAAATGATAGTGTTCAATAGTAATAAAATGTAGAGAAATATATAAATTAATATTTAAAATATTTTATTTCGGTTTCTAAGTGGGAACCCAACTGATACCACCTACTTCTGCCTAAGCCGGATGTGTGAACCATGGTACTTGTACACATTATATTGAATCTAAATAGGCCATCATGAAGAATAACCAAGCTATAAAGACCTCAATCTTTTGATTTTCCTTGGCAGTCACATTCTCTTGTAATAAATCATGCATTGTCTTAATAAAAATAAGAGACATCACATATGAACATGTAAGAAATTCATCAACTCCAAGAGTGGAGTCCCATGCCTTTCCAAGGTAATCTATAAATAATCACAATGGTTGCTACAGGTTTCTCTAAAATAACCAGTGCCACTGAGATCTTCATGGAAACCTATATAGGAATCCCTTGTGTAATTCATAGCATGGTGAAATCTAAGTCCATACCAAATATCTCACATTGGGAACCATGTATCACCCAAGGCATGGCATAGCCATCTTGGCAATGGGTTCATCCTCGGATGCTCCCCTAGGGAACTAATGTCACTCGGGAGTATGTGTAATCTATCTAGATATCCCATACATGGAAAGATAATGTATCACTCTCAACACGTCAAGTGAATCCAACAAAACACAACAAGACCATCCAAGATTTCCATAAAATCGGACATGTGTTCTCTCCTAGTCTGTAATAGGTGATCATAGAATCCAAACACACATCAAAGTGAAAATAATTTACTTTTACAAATCATCAATAATAATGTTAATATTTAAAGCTATGGAGTAGGCCAAGTAATTTTATTCAATCCAACCCACTTTGGCATAAAGCAATAAGCATATGATATGACACAAGGCACAAGGCACAAAAGAGGCATAAATCACATTCCACATGGAATAAAACCTAGAATGACATAATGAGAGCAGAAGAACTTGGAATTTCATTTGTATAAAGAAAAAGAAAAAAGACTACAAACATTCACATAGGACAATAACCATAAACAATGACATAAGACACAACCATGAGGCATAATTCAACTTGCATAAGTGATAAACATGAGTAATAGTGTATGATTATAAGAACAAGGCTAAGAGGGGGAACTCAAGGCCTGCCAATTTATCACAATTAAATTATAGATTAAATCTATTTAATCTATGAGCAACTCACATGGTGTCTAGAAACTCAAATCATGGATAAAATAGGCCAAGAAGGAGGGAATACTCAAAGGGGTGGCCAATGGAAAAGAGAATGCCCCACATATGGGTTTCATCGTATGGTTGGTTCACAATATACATGGGAAACCAATTTCATTTATTTATTTAACAAATTTGAGGCATCTTCACAAGGTTTTGGTGAGCTACATAATGATGAATCATTTAAAAGGAGAAGAAATGAACGGGAAACACCTATACCCCCTACCTTGATGTAATAGCACTCCAATTGTTTGTTATTGCGGATTGAATCAACCTATAATGGTAGAAAATGAAGTAATTTCCAAACAACCTGAAAATAAGGTGAAAGGGGTGATCCTAAATAGCACAACAGAGGATGGAAGAAACTAGAATTAGAGTAAAGAGGATGAAAGAGTATAATTATGGCCTTACATTTCTTCGGACAGAGAGTGATTCAGACGAGGAATGTAGAAGATATCATGAAACCTATTGAGGAGGAGAAGAGGGAGCTCATCCATAGATAGGAGAAGCTTACCCTTGGAGAAAAAGAGGATGAGAATATGATAATGGTTTAAATCATTTAAGAGTGTAATTTTTTGATACTTCACACTAAAAAAAGGGAGCACAGTTTGACTATATGGTTGGACAAACCATGCCCCAACCATATACCATATTCTGTTTCAAAGGGGATCCCCTCATGGTTAGGTGCGCGGTTTATATAACCAAGTGAAAATTGTGCAAAATCCACTACAGAACAAACTTCAACACCAATACATGATTATGCACTTGGGGTAGCTCGGTTGTAGAAAAACAGTGCAAACCCCATGTCCCCATTCTCTGCAACCGCATGATTTAGGGAAATTGTATGGGCTGGGCGACACGGTTTATTCTAACTGTGTGGCTGAGTCTTTTCTTCAATTTTTGAGGCTCTGAGCTTCGAACGAGCCTCAAACACACTATTTACCTCTTTTACTTCATTTGGAATTGTTATAATAGTCTTTCTAAGGGATTTAGTCCTAAATTAAATGGTATATACCATTATGAAAAGTCGGGACATTATAAATATTTCCATAAATATAAATTATATTTTATACATAAATTTTCAATTATATATACAACATATTTAAATTTTTTGAATCATTCAATTTAAATTAAATGATAGAAAAAATAATAACTCATTCATAAATTAATTCATATAAAGGAAAATAATTTATTCATATATATATTCATACATCTAAACATATTAAATAAATAAATTATACAAAAAAATTAAAAAACAATCAGAAAAATAAAAATTGAAATTGAAATTTTAATTTCCTAAAATCCTAAAATATATATTGATAAAGAAATCTAATAGAGTTTAACCCCAAATTATACCATAGAACAGTTTAAAATATACTAGTGAGTCGTTGTATTTATAGTTTTCCCCAGAAGAAGGTGTGAACGTTGTTTACACTTCCTTGGATGCAGAGAGAGAAGCATGAACCTCATTCAAGCTTCTTAATAAAATAGAGAGGCATGTACATTTTTCACACTTATTCGAACCATTTTTATAAATTAATTGAAACCATATCTCATAAAAAACATGTTTATAGAAAAAATCAAAATATATCAGGAAATATTTCATACATGTGGTTTTATATTAGGGATGTGTAATTTATCTTCATGCTTTGGGCTTTCAAATCTGCCCGTTTTGAGTCATTAAATTCAATTGATATTACCCTATAATTATAAATACCAATACAATTCTCATTAATTATTATTACCCATCATTTGATATAATACCTAGAGACATTCATGTTCTCTCATTATCTTCCAATGGTGTAGGAATCATTTTTTTTACACTCCATTGTTTGTTCTTCCTAATTTTGATTTTTAACCCATTGATTTCATCAATCCAATTAAACAGTGATTTTTTGTTATTATCATGATATTGATAATTGGTATGAATTTGATTGTTTCTGATTATGAATGGGTTCTCTGCATCGCATAACGGCCTTGAACATCATCATCTTAATGTGATAAGGATTACACAGCCTTGCCAACCATCATGGTGGCTGAAATTGGATGAAAGTAAGTGGAAAGATGGTGGTGCAGCTTGGTGTGGATAGCAATAGGTGGTGATGGATCGGGCATGGGTTTGAAGAGGCAGTGTCCCAATTAGTACCCACAATGGGGGAAACAATGTCCGGGAACGTATACTCAAAACACGATAGTTGTTTTATTTATAGCCTATAAAAAAATTATCATCTTTTTAATAATTTCATGACACGTATCAAACTATATATGTTAACATATTAACATATTAACACATTAACACCCACATATATATAATTTTTTTTAAAAATATTACACACATATATATACATATACGTATAATTAGTACTTTAAAATATTATTACATATACATTCACAATTTTATATATATTAATATACACATGCAGAAATAATATTATAAAGATATAATGACACACACAGACATATGTATGTATGTATGTATGTATGTATGTATGTATGTATGAATGTATGTATGTATGTATGTATGTATGTATGTATGTATGTATGTATGTATGTATGTATGTATGTATGTATGTATGTATGTATGTATGTATGTATGTATGTATGTATGTATGTATGTATGTATGTATGTATGTATGTATGTATGTATGTATGTATGTATGTATGTATGTATGTATGTATGTATGTATGTATGTATGTATGTATGTATGTATGTATGTATGTATGTATGTATGTATGTATGTATGTATGTATGTATGTATGTATGTATGTATGTATGTATGTATGTATGTATGTATGTATGTATGGATGCACGTATGTATGTATGGATGCACGTTTGTATGTATGGATGTATGTATGTATGGATGCATGTATGTCGTCCCGGGACTCGATCTTCACTGCCAGGCCCTCGAATCACCTTTGCGGCCCCGTTTGTCGTCGTTCGCCATTTCGGGCACCAAGAACGAAACGGTGCGGTGGGTTCGGACTTGTTCGTTAGTCCGTACCCACCACATTAGCGATCTTAAAGGTATTCACCCAACAATATTTAAACGACCGGGGATTAAATCACAAAGATTTAAAGAATCAAACCACTACCTCGCCGTAGTCGTCGAGCGTGCGTTCTTCGCAGAATTGATCGTCGCGGAAGAAAAGAATTGTCGCATCGCGGAAGAGCGTCGCTGTCGCGCGGTACTTGGCGTCACGTCGATGAACTCCGAGGACCAGAAACATACAGATTTAATTAATAATAATTAAATCCATATTGTTGTTAATAATCCACAAAGAATTTAAAAGTATCGCAACCCTCTACATTTTCGTTGTCGATCGAATGTTGTCGCGGGGTTGGATTGTCGCGGAAGAACGTCGCGGAAGAAGAATCGTCGGCGTCACGGTACTTGGCGTCACTTCGTCGATCTTCGAGGGCTCGGAAATTTTTCGTCTCCCTTCGGCGAAGGCCGACGTTCTTCGCGTTCTTCGCGTTCTTCGCGTTTTTCGCGTTCTTTGCGAAGGAGGATGAAGAACTTGAGGTTTCTGTCAAATCCTCTCAACGAACAACACTTAAGAAGAATAGCGTTGGTCTTATTTTATTAACATGCCAACAAACAAAAAAAAGAGATAAGTTAAGTAATTACCCAGTAATTCATAGAATTAATTCAACGAATAAAACCGCCCAATTAATTGGTGCGTTAAGAATTTAAGAAAACGCGTCAGTTGACTTTCATAATGACGGGTTTTCGCGGGTGCGTTACTTAGTGGAAAAGAAACAGTGGGGCTCGTGCGGGACCCACCTCACAAATATCCTACCAAGAGGGTAGGATATTTTGAATTCCACCATATCCGCTTCAACTCAGCTTATGTGGCTTTAAGTGGATTTTTAAGCGGCTTAAGTGAAATAAAAATAAAGTCGTCGCACCACTTTATTTTATTTCTTAACTTAAAGCCCAAAAATTAAAAACCACACCCGAGAAAACGCAACTCCGGAAGAGGCGTTTCTAAGAAAATACCGGTGTTGCGATTCCATCAGTGCCCTAGGAATTTTATTCTGAGCACCGGTTTAAAAGTTAGAAAAACCCGCTCGTTCGTTCACTGAACGTACCCGAGCCAAACTTCTGAAAATTATTCCGGGCACACCGGGCCTCGGAATCATGTGCCGTCATGAACTGCATTCTTGAAAAATTCCAAAGAAAATTAAGAAAAGAAATCTCCTTGAAATTTACGGGTATTTACATGTATGTATGTATGTATGTATGTATGTATGTGTGTATGTATGTATGTATGTATGTATGTATTTATGTATGTATGTATGTATGTATGTATGTATGTATGTATGTATGTATGTATGTAGGTATGTATGTATGTATGTATGTATGTATGGATGTATGTATGCTTGTTTGTTTGTTTGTTTGTATGTCTCTGTATGTATGTATGTATGTATGTATGTATGTATGTATGTATGTATGTATGTATGTATGTATGTATGTATGTATGTATGTATGTATGTATGTATGTATGTATGTATGTATGTCTGGTTGTATGTATGTATGTCTGTATGTTTGTATGTATGTATGTCTGTGTGTCTGTGTGTATGTATGTGTGTCTGTGTGTATGTTTGTTTGTATGTGTGTCTCTATGTATGTATGTATGTATGTATGTATGTATGTATGTATGTATGTATGTATGTATGTATGTATGTTTGTTTGTTTGTATGTATGTATGTATGTATGTATGTATGCATCTATGTATCTATGTATGTATGTACACACCATGTTGATGATGAGCACACACTATGTCAACTAAGAAACATGATTGGGCATGGAATTACACACCCAAACACCCTATCTGATGCAGCTAGAATAAAGTGGATTAACACACACTCTATCGGATTAAACTGCACGAATAGGTTATGGGAGTATATGCTAGGCTGGCCCTAAGTGTATGCATACTATGCTAACTAGTAGGTTTCCATGCACTTCCCCTTTCTCAGATATTTTCACATCTCTTCATCGAGTTATTCAAATTTGACTAATAAATAGTTCATTATGAGCATTTTCTCAAATAGAATAAGATGGTGTAATCAATTTTTAATTAAAGGATATTTATGAGATATTTTCCATAATTTGATTGATTTAACACTTTATGGATGATAACAGGGTTTAGACATGACTTCAGGAGAGGACCCAGGGATCAGTACTCCATTGGAAACATACAAATGACATGGATTGGGTCCCCATAGAGATTATCGAGTTAGTAATAAAGGAGATATGATCTAATGACCATATACATATGATGTATTATGGATATGTTATATTATATGATTAGGGGGTATCATAAATCATGAAATCGTACTACTGCCTTTTCCTAATCATAATGTTTGTTCGGCTATATCACATGCCAGTGTTATAAGTTAAATCATATGGTACAACATAATATAACATACTATTATTGATGGGAAGACATATGATAAATGTTATTATTCATGAAGAACATTAAACAAATCTATCATTTTTAAATGTTTCATACGATAAAATAAATGATATTTTGAAACATTCATGGAAGTGTTGCAAGAACTAGCCATATTTAATTTACTCATAAATTATATATTATATTCGGTATTGGGGGTACAATTACAGCAAAAAAACTCACATAAAAAACCCCATCTTTACGATGAGTATCCCATTAACCCCTCTAGGTATGAGAACCCATTATAGTACCTTTATTTATATATTTAGTGGCACATATTCTCTGGATAGTCCAGCTCGGGGCCCGCAGTTGATATCTGCAAAATAAACATCGGCAAAATCACAAAGGAAGAAATATATGAATATGGTTATTATTTAACAAGCAAAAGAAAAGGAAGAATAGGAAAGTTGAGACTTGTGGTCACTTAAGAATCTAAGAGACTCGTGATTGTGGGACCTTTTCAAGGTCACATGAAGCCTCCATGCATGGTGCATCGCCTACGGCTGGTCCCGCAGAGCGCCCTTCGACAAATCTACCTACTCTTGAGAACACCCCCCCCCCCCCAGAAAACCGAATGTGAATCCTCAGTCATCATGATTTGTTATAGTTAAGTACCTGAAAAAACCACCCAAAATCCATCAAAAACAATGAAGGATGAAATTTAAAGGATGATAACCCTAGCGGTCATAAAGCTCATCTTCCAAATCATCTTTGGGAAGAATAAAGTCCCTTAGTGATATCTAAGCAATCTCACTTGACCTCTAAGCCTTATCCATATAAAATTAAGAGGATAAAGTGGTAGGGGTGAAAGGGGATCGTGGTCGCTACATGACATACGACGTTCGCCCAAAGCGATCCATGAGACACCACGAAACCTCATGGAATCCCTCTATCATTTCAGACTCATAGCATAGAAGTCCTATGGTTTTTCTTAACAACTCTGTGGAACTTTAAGGACAGGAAGATAGACATGTCTACTACATTCTTGCACACTCTCCATAAGAACCATATTGGTCAAGTGATACATCAACGAAAAATCAAGTATAAGTCAACTATACTACTCATGCCAACTCACAAGATCCCTAAACCTCATAAGATAAAACAAAGGTGAAAAAATGGAGGAGGAAATAGGGGTTTTCAGTCGTTGAAAGATACAAAACGCGTCTCAGATGACCTAAAAGGCACTACGAGTCCTCGGTGACACGTCTTCCTCACCTTGAGAGAGCCCTTTGGCTTGTCATCCTTGCTATGTGAAGCTCCTCAAACACATCTTTAGTGCTTAGGGGAAATTGGATAGTTTTTACATAAAATTCTCACACACGCCCATGAAACCCATATTGGTCACACGAAGCGTCTCCAAAAAAGAAGAAATACCCTCAAAAACACATATGAAATCCCTCATGACTCCCAAACTTTGTGAAATCAAACAAAGGGGATCAAAAGAGAGAAGGTGAGAGGTACTCACAATCACTGAAAGGCATGCAACGTGGCCAGCACAACAATATCATTGTCTTGCGAGACCCCAGGATGAGTTAGAAATGGTCTCATGAGTGTCTTGTCATAGTCACATGGATCTCACAAAACACCCTCAGAATTGTCAACATGACAAAATGAAAGTCCTTCGACACATCTACATAATAAAACAAGTCTCCAATAGTTAGAAATAATCTTATAAAGGAAGAGACTCACGATCACTAAATATAAGGTGATGCGCCCGAAGTAATCCAAGGTAAAGACACATGAAACTGCATGGCACCATACCCCCTTCACTGACTCTATCTTGGACTAATGCTAAATACAATTCACAAATCGGTGAGTACTCAAAGTGAAGTTGTTTATAAATCCCCCCCCAACATGAAGAAAGGGTTGGATTATTGAAAAAAATACATTCGTGGGATTATTGAAACCCAGCCTCTATATTATTCATTTCTCATCTTCTACAGACATATAAGAGTGGAAGATCACGTGACCGAACAGCTTTCTATCAAGTATTACACAGAATACCATCTAGAGTAGTCATGTTCTATGCATAAAGCACTTTATGTGATCATTCATAGATCACATGAAGGTTTTTTTGTAGGTTATGTAATGACTGTTCCACAAACCAACCACATCACATGTGACTCAAGACAAAATGACACTGAATGAAACCATGGATTTCTCAATACAAGGGTTATAACCAAGTTAAAAGGAAGAAGGATTAAGTGAAATACATGTTCAATGTCCCTCACGCGCTTCACCCATGTCATCCTAAGACACACAACAAAACTGGGACATGTCACCCAGATCTCATGACACCTCTTTGACATGTTAGCGGGGACACGTGAAGTCCTCCAGACATGATAGAACACATCATATAGTGCCCCCGTGGGTTCCACATCGATCATGAAAACCCTCAGGGTCCATGACATGTGCCATGAAACACCCTTTAGAAACATTGCATGACTCATATAATGACATTCTCTCATGTCAACAGAGTCTCATGAAACCATCCAAATATGAAAAACAAGTTCTCATGACACACTTTGGGCAAGTTAGTTGTGACTTGTGATGCCCTGAAAACACGTCGGTCAGGTCTTAAAATTACTCCTAGGGTTGTTAGAAAAGATATACGACACCCCTTAGAATGTATCTCATTGGCTCTCATGATATCTTGCATGTGTTTGAAGCCAAGTCACATGATGGCTCCTAGGGAATGACAACTAGGCCACACGACACCCTCAAAAGAAGAAGGCCATGTCAGCAGAGCATCCTAGGATTTGACAATGTTTTTTGTCCTTATTGTGTAACCCCGATCAATAGGGATTCCTCATCATATAAGCCTTGAAAAATACGAACTACGAGGACTCTGATTCCTGCTATAATAGGGATATGTATGATGCCTTCCCATGGCCCAAGCTTTAATCCATACATCCTTAGGGACTTTTCCAATACAAAGTCCCATATCCATATATCCGGAGGCTGATCATCTAATTCCCTTTATTTTTCACATAGACCATAGCACATGTTGCCTTAGGGGAATGCAATTAACACCTAACTAGGAAATATAAATCTCCATGACCTATGGAAGCCTCAGTCTATAAGCCTTGAAATAAAGTGAACTACGAAGACTCTGATTCATTCCAATCATTGGATACGTAGGCCACCTCCCCCAAAGTTTGAGCACTATACTAATCAACCTAGGAGGGACTGACATATGAGTCCCTTATTCAATGAAATGTCATTGATTATTTTCTCCCTCTTGTTTCTTGCACCGAGCGTAGCTCATGTGGGCTTAGAAAGATGCAACAAGCACCACATTGGGAATCATAATTATCTTTTGTATAGGGTGACCTCATTCTTTAATCCTTGACAAAATCCCAACTATAACAACTCTGATTCCTACCATATTTAAGATATGTAGGATGACTTTACAAGGATCTAACTTCATGCCACATACCCTAAGGACTATCCTAGTACACAAGTCCCATACATACATGTTGTGAGGCTAAATATTTACCCCCCTTGTTTCTCACACCAAGAATAACTCACATGGGCTTAACGATATATGAAAAAACACCTCCTTTGGAATCATGAATGAATACCCCTCATATAAAGGTATATACCTTGGGGATAGTCCCAAGAACCCAAAACAACTATGTGGGTTTTGATTCCAGCAATATCCATGATACATAGGATGCCTCATAATGCCTCTATCCCCTCCTCTAAATATGAACTGCCTCATCATATGGAAGGACATTTCAAAGAACTTGGTAATACAGTTACAAAAAATAAAATAGTCATTCCCCATTAGGTAAATGGATGATGAACCTCAGATATATACATATAGATCCCTCAACAAGACTCCCTTCTTCACGTGTAGAGAGAATTAATGGATAATCATTTTTTCCAGGGTAATGTGTCCCATATAGGGATTAGGAAGAGATTCATGAACATATATTATATCTAAAAGAGAGTCTCATTCTGGGAAATAATTCACCCAAAAAGGGTGTGATGAGCCCGACCTACCTTCCTATCAACCAACATGAGTACCCAAGAGTTGTTGGGCTAGAAAAACCCAGATGACCACTTGCCTTTTAATATAGGTATATACCCAGCTATGGATAAGAGATCCATTGGAAGTTTCAAGGGAAGACATTCCACATTCAAAAAACAGACTAAACAAAATTTTTGAACCCAATGTGAATCTCCCCAATGACTTCATGATCGGTTATTACCCATCGAGCCATTTTATTTGCCACTATATGCAAACAAAATTATAGAACTAATGTGAATCTCTTTAATGATAGAACGATTGGGTTATAATGTGTCAGGACAATTTAATTTGAAAACCATAAACAAACACCGTAATAGGACCATCATAATATTAAAAATTATCCTCTGTAACATGGGTTCTCAAAGGTACATCCTCGTATTGATATGTCCAAATAAGTGGAATGGACGAATCAGGAATAAAATAACCAATAAGTTAACCATAAATATCTATTTTAGAATATTATTCCTATGATACTACACAAATTAGTAAACTTATTCTTTTTCTTTTTCATAATTTCATATACTGCTTCAGTAGCCCAATTTGAGATGATGTTATCATCATCCAACATTTGTTCCACAAATCATCTACAACTACATCTTCCACAGCTCGTAAAACAATCTCACCTGCATTGTGAATCAAATAGGCAGTATTGAATACAATGTTTTGGGAGTAACACTGATATTTTAATATCCCAACCATAAAGGTTTCTCATGAATTCATCCAGACATGATGTCTTGTGAGTATGCATTTCCAGGGAAAGGATGTGGCTAAACAAACAGCTTTGGTCACCACAACAAATGGATTCAGGAGATTATCCCCATAGTGTGATAACCTCCACCTTCTATATTAGAGGAAGGTGGACCAGGAAGCTGGATATGGATCCCTTCAAGTTCAAGAGCCACCTAGGAGGGCTCCTACTAACTGTTGTTACTGACATCATTCAACTGATACCCCTTATATGTTTGTTGAGGGTACCATCCAATACATATAGACCTCTGAATCCCATTCATAGGCTACAAGGAAAACTCATCAGATAGTAAAGGTGTTAGATATCATAGATATAGAACATGTCCCTACTCATGCTGATGATAACCACTTGCATACTCAGTGAGGGACCAGCCAGTAGGCTCATATCCCTGCTCACTCTGAACAAGTCTATGGGAATATTCTTACAGCAAGTATGGAGGAGGATCATATTAATACCCTCAAATATGAATCCCATTGGAATACTTCAATTGAAAAATGAGTATATAAGTGGCCACATATCCCAACTTCATTAGAAGACATATTCCAGATCATCAAGGAGATAGAAAATGTGCATCCTCATATCACTGCACATAATTTTATAAAATTAAAATATTTTTTGGCAATAACTGAAGAAATCTAGCGGAATATTATGGAAATATTAAAGATTAATGGATAGTAACATACTCTTTTCCCTATACCCAAGATAGCACAACACTCTGATCATTAAGAACATGTGGTTTTACTAGAGCAAGCACACACTCTTTCTCATTCTCGAGAGAATTATCAGCATATTCCAATGAAGGGTGAGACATCAGATCTATCACATATCCTCATTCCAACTAGGGAAAAAAAGGTGAGAGAAACACATGCCTTTGGATAGGGGAAATTACATGTTGAAAAAGTTATTCAGGATACTCCGAAGGCCTAGGATCGAGCATACATCCTGGTTCTCGCCAAGGCTGACCAAGTGAGAATGGGACAAGCCTCCGTACAAGATCATATTTCTATTAATGGATCTGTCCGGAATATTCTAGAAGCTTATAGAAGTCAGGCGCATAATCCTACTTACGTTGATGATTTTCTGTGCGATCATCATTCCAAGAAACATAGTGGAAAGCTCTTATCCCTTCCCCCATTCCAATGGTCCATTAACATATTTTGATGGGGAAGTCATACTTAGACAGGGATAATATTCTTGATCCAACCTCTACCAACTAGGTGGGAGTGGAATAAGACTCAAGTTAGGCTCACATTACTTTCAAGAAATATTGGTACCATATACCAAAGGATCGGGATCGAGCTCATAACAATGTCCTAACCAAGTCTCACCAAGTGAAAGTGGCACACGCCATGAGACAAGCTCACATTCTTATCAATAATGAGATGGATCATCGGAATATTCTAGTAGATTCTTAGTAGAAATATCACACCCCTGCTGCATTAGGTAGTTATATACAAGTTCTAGAAATAATCATATAGCAGGCACATACCCCTGCCGAACTCCAAAAGGCAGGTCAACATATTCCGACCATGACACTGAACATGGCCCATATCCTTAATATTCTCAATGGAAGTGTCATGTATGTTGTTTTAGACACATCCCCAACACCATGAGGGTCCTCCAACTCTTCCATTTAAGCAAAAGTAGAGGACGTTCATTACCATGATTATCCTCCTTGTGGTAGTGTGGAGATGGATCACCTGAACTATACTCCTGACATCAACCATGGTCAAACTCCCCACAGTGATATATAATATGTACAAGGAATTCATCCCATTTCCCAAACACCTCTATATGGATAGGTGTTCCAAACTCCAATTCCTTCATACAGATAGGTGCTCAAATCATCTGGTTTAACTATATATAGTTCCCCTTCAACATTGACCCACAACCCATTCTAGGATAATAGTCTGATCATGTCACTAATATATATATATATATATATATATTATATGGCATGGGGTAAGAATTACTCCCATCCATTCGTGTATATAGAGGTTGTAACTGGCATGGGTTAAGAATTCCTCCCACTCATATATATATAATAATATGGGATGGGGTAATAATTCCTTCCATCTATAAATATAATGTAATAGAAATGGGGTAAGAATTCCTCCCATCCATAAATATAAGATAACTTGAAAGGGTTAAGAATAAATCTCTTCTATAAATAGAAGATATTGGCATGGAGTAAGAATGACTCTCATCCATATACGTATAGATTTTTTAACTGGTGTAGGGTAAGCATGCCTCTCACCCATACGTAATTGATATAATGGCATGGGGTAAAATGACATCCCATCCATAAATGATTATATAGGAATGAATAAAGAAAAACCTCTTAATAATTTAATATTAAACAATATCATAAGATTGGTGATATTCATATTCAATTCACCACATACGGCTTAGACCTCTCAGGAATGTCATTTATCAAAACCATTTAAGGGTGTTATACCAATCATAAAAACCATATTTTTCATTTATAAAATAATTGATAAGTAAATCTCTCTTATAAATATTATTTTTCATGCTCAACTCCCTTTCAAGGAGTGATATCATTTAAACCACTTGGTATAAGGCATGAAATCCATTGTGACCTAACCATTTAATCAAGGCATGTATTTTAGTGTTGGTCGTCCTACTCGATGTCACCCAACTCAATTTGGAAAAACATGGAAAATTGATTCATGGTTAATGTTTCCTGATCATATCAATGAAAGGATGCCTCTATCTCAAATGGAATTACATTTAAAGGTTATTTCAATATAAATTAAGAGTTCATGGAAACAAGAGTTTGACCATTAAGGGGAAAATCATTCAGGGACTCTCATATGGTCTGTGTTCTAAACACACTATATACCAAACATGAAATAAAGGTTTAAATAAATAACCATGGAAAGTAGATCAGTAATGTATGAAAGTCTAATCACTACATTTTTAGAATAAAGACATCACACCTCCGTTGGAGGTGTTTTATTATGAAACTATAACTTTTATTATCAAACATTCATTTATCTTAATTAATAATTATTTCCAGTTCAAAAAAGAGAATTATTTAATAAAAATTACTATAAATGTAAAATCATTAATAAGAGTTCAAGAATGAGAAATTAATCAACTAACCCTTTCATAAATTAAAGGGGAATGGAATGGGATCCAACCTTAGAGAGGAAGAAAGTCGAACACTTCGGCTCTTGTTGCTTTCTAACTCAAAGCTTTTTCTACCCCCACTGAGCATATGCACCTTCAAAAATATATAAGGACACCTAGCCCTTATGAATTTATTCTCATGGACCATGAATATGTGCAAGATGATCCTTACATATATTCAAATATGCATACACTCATGTCTACTCATACACGTCTTCATTTTCATGTTATACACAAGAAAACCTATCCTCGTATATATATATATATATATTAACTACCATGGATGAATATACATATAACAAGGGAACTCATGTATAAATATTACTGCTGATTCATATATGGTGAGTCTCCCTTGACACTGGTGACTCAAACCCACCTCAAGAATGATCCAACAAACTACAAAAAACAATAGGATCTAAAAATCACTCTGGAAAAGTTCAACATGGTTGAAAAAAATATTAGGGACCCATAAACCAAAAAACCAAAATTATAAACTAAGAAAGAAAGGATAAAGGAGGGGAATCTTACACCAAACCAACGATAGAAAAATGAGATGACCTGAACCACTTCACCTTCGGCAGTAGTTAACGAAATCGACACAATGGGTACTTAGTAGCCCTCTAAACAACCTACAACCAAACAAAATCCTAAAATCGGGTCAACCCATCAAACAATCGGATCATCTGAACTCTATAGAGAGATGTAGAGGCCAAAAATAGGTTAGAAATCGGAAGGATAAGGGGGGGAGAGCTTACCCTAAAATATCAATAGAGATTCATGAAGAAATCCAGTGGATTGATGAGAGGAGAGGAGGCTATGGAGGGGAGGGTTTCATGTTAAAGGGGAACCCCATGTGGGGTGTGTCATCTGGGTCTAGAGAGAGAGGTGAGGGAGTGTCAGTTTATGTTTTTTTCTTTAATTTTACTTAAATTAATTCAGTTTCTTTAAATAGACCCATCCACACACTTTGAGCTGCACCATTTTCCAAACATTGCACAAACAATGTGTGGTAAAGTGCGAGGCTACTACCTCCAGAATAACATCATGTGGGAAAGGAAAAAAGATTTGTAAAACCATTTTCAACTCATGTGTACCAACACATCACCCATAAAAAAGGATGAACGGTTAATTACAGTGGGCCGCATGATTTCAGAAAAACTGTTCACACTCTAAAACATTTAAAAACATGGATTTTTCTGGTCTGGTGATCCCGAAAATCTTCCAGCCACCCGAAAAACAAAACTGGACTTCACTCAAGTAAAAAATCATCATTTTGAAAGCTACCAAATCTCATAATTTAATACCAAATCTCAGTTTTAAAGATGACCCAATCATTAAATCAAAAAGTTCAAAAACCATCATATTTTTGTCAGGTTCAAAATGCAGATCTTTATAACCATTCAACCTTATAACTTCTCCCCCTCAAGAAGCCTTTAGGAATATTGTAAACCTATTATGACCTACATGGGTTGTGAAGTTTATTTAAAGTCTCATTTTTCATTTCAAATTCCCAATGTACCACTAATTATTCACCAAAAATAAGGAACTTAACCCATTTAAAACTCGATACAACACTCGTTATCCAACCAAAACATCAAAAAAAAACTCTTATCCAATCATGTTTAGGTAGATACACAATCAAATCATTTCGTCGCCAAAAAACTGGCCAACAGTAATTCCCACATTAGTCTTTAACATTAAACGGTCCAATTCTAAGTCACAACACTTTCCAATGTTGGAATATATTTAGAAATAAGGCTTATAAACATTATAACGAAGATCCAAGAATGATTCTAAAACAATGATAATCGTCATTTATTGCTTGACCTCAATGCCCAAGTCGAGATGGTTTTTCATGAAAAGCCTCAGAAAAAACGTACAACTCTATCCTCAACATGGAAACATGCTAGAGAATGGTCCATCATCGATCATAGACATTTAAAAAATAAGAATACCAAGTCAAGACATCTCTATCAAAACATTACAAGAACATTTGTCCTAGATGGCTGTGTTATGGCACCTTTAATTTAGCACAAATACATTCACTAAATCTTATCCGCAACTTCTGATATTGTCTCTATGATCAATCCCCCAAGGACACCACACATCCACTGTGAAAAACCAAAAGCAAACCACCCAAACAAGCCTAATGTCTTAAAAACATTAGTTTTGAATTATACCGATGCTCTCCTAGTGCATTCAGGACGACGAAAAGATAGGGGACATGCTTGTCACTTAGTAGAATACACAAAAGGATTCAAAAAGGTTTCTAGTCAAACATGCCCAATTATTGGAAAGAATAATGTAAAAACAATCATTGTTCGACTCACGTTGAAAGAAACTCGAAATCAACTGCTAACGCACCAAAATTTATCCGAACAGATGCATTTACTACTCAAGGAATTCCATGATTGCTCTAGATTTTGACCACCAATGTCCTTTAAGACAAATATATTTTCTTAATTTTTATACACAACAAACCACAATAATGTCATGCTACCAAGAAAGCACTGAAATTTATAAAACCCAATAGTCCCAAGGTCTTTTAATTAAACTATCTATTTTCAAATGGGGTTTATGGGTTCTATTTCTTCTACATGGAAGGGCACATTTACCAGATTCATCAAAATAATCCACACCATTGGAGTGTTCTATTAGCCAAAATATAAGATAAACTAGCTACTCATCAGTGAAATTGACAAAAAAAACATTAACTATACACCCGTTGTTCCTCTGATCCATGCTCACATACATCAAAGCATATAAACAAAACCAAACCAAATCAACCATCTTGTAAAAACACCTCGGTGTTTGAAAATCCATCCTGATCAATTGGACTAGATTGATTCTTTAACACTCAGGTCTCTCTACATCGAGATGACCCTAGACCGTACTTAACAACATAATAGATTCATTTCAGAGTCATATTTCCTTAATGAATCACTATCATAGATGATTACATAACCTGTCAACCATCACAAAGATAAATAAAGGGTCTAACAACCTTAAAATAAGCTGACCATGCCTAAGGACCATCTATCCTACTGAAACAGAGCATTTATCGATGCTCAAACCTATAAAAATGTTGAATGATAAAATGACCACCTATCTGAAAAAGGATTTCATTAGAAACAAAAAAGTTCTATAAGGTAAAATGGAACTTTAAAAACACCAGGAATTAGAAAACACATGGAACTAGAAAGAAATTAAAATTTTAAGGGAACTTCCTATCATGGTCTATCCCCTTATGAAAATAGAAACGTTGACCCTAACACCAAGTAATGCTAACAGGAATCACTAGACCTACAATCTAAACATCTAAGACATCACCAAAGAAAAGGACATCTATCGAAAGTGCTTGTTCTTTATGTTCCATGGAAAATCAATGAGAAGTTCTAACTACACTGACATGGCATTTTTAAACAGATTACACCACTATATGTTCCATTTCTACACATTTTATATTTAATAACATTTAATCTTTAAACCTCTCAAATTTTTAAAACATCATCAAGTACCCATTTTAAAACAAATAGGAATGTTGTATCAAACTTCATTTTTAACAAGAAGGAATCCTATGAGGATCCCATAGGGACAATTTATTTCAGATCAAAATTAAACCACTTTTAAATTTAAAAATAATTCACAAAAATCATTCCATTATAATTAATATTGGATTTCATTTCCCAATTCATGAAGCACCCATTCACTTCATGGATTGAAAAATGGATTCCATTAATAAAAATAAATTTCATTTTGGATTTTAAAATTCTTACATAGAATGGTATAGTCTTATGGGTGGCCACCTGCCAACCTATAAAGTGCCTATACACTTTTTAGTTTGGCATTTGGCTCTCATTAGTAAAACCCAATTTCACTTTAAATTTAATACTTATTTTCCTTTTAAAATTGTTCGAATACACAAGTTACCTTTTCCCTATTATAAGGAACCCATACACCTTAAAACTAAAAAATGGATCCCTTCGCAATCACAACCAATAAACCTAACCCATGAAATCAATTCCATATTAAGAAAATAACATGATATTATAAGTAGTAACACAAAAGAATGGCATATTTTCATATAAGTGAGATAACATGATATAAAACACCCAATAATGTTATCAATATAGGAATGACACACATTCAAGGGAAACAATTCGAATCAACAGGCAAACTAAAATGAAACTACATGGCATGGAACATGCATGAAAAGTTAGTCCCTATGTGAATATATGATGAATGAAATGAAACTTACTTTCCATATCAGTTCATGTGTAAAATTCCATAATGTTCATAAATCATAATCATTGAAAAGTACATTAATCCCACAATGTGAAATCATATCAACAGTAATATCAAATATCATAAATAGAAATCCCAGCTCTGACTACATGTTCATTCCCCGTACATGGGGAGATCATCCCCAAGCATGGATATTAACCAAGAGACCACACATTCCTTATATCCTGTCTACCAACCCAAAATATTAATACAAATGAAAAATTTAACTTTGATACCTCTTTGTTACATCCTATCCCGACTTACCATCGAACTGGTAGCCAGATCGGTGGGTCACATGGCCTCAAGCGCATCTCCCCATATGTCAGATGCTTGCGACTAGCAGCGAGGGACTCAAGAGGTGTTAGTGGGGAGACTATACCCTCATATAAAAGTATTCACAGTGGTATTGTTATATTGTAGCTTCAGAAAATAATCAAATCAGTATATAAAGAATTAACTAAATCCAAATAATAATAATAATATTCAATTGAAAAAAAGTGTCCAATGTTAGTTTTACAATGCATTCATATAAACTGATGATACTCGGGCTAAAATAGTAAACATACAATATGTGCTACAATAAATGACTCAAATAGGGAAAATAAGTAAAATCCCTTAGCCAATATCCACGAGCATCCTGAGCTTTTTCTTTTCCCTTTTCTCCTAACTCCTCAGGTATAAGCTTACAACATTCATCCTAGGTCCTGAAAATATATGGCCTACTCAGGTATCAAGGTTAACCGAGTAGGGTGTGAGATTAAATCTTAGTAGGAAGACACCCACAATGTAAAGCCCAATATAATGGAATATAAAATAGATAGTGTTCAGGTAGGGATAATTTAATAAATGAATCTATATAAATAAAGAAAACCCATCTAGGTTCCTAAGGGGAACCTGATGGATATACCAGCTTTAGCTTATTGTCGAGATAATAGTCGTATCATGTCACTATATACCTATATATATAAATATATTATATTTGTCATGGGGTAAGAATTCCTCCCTTATATACATGTATATAGAGGTTGTAACTGGCATGGGGTAAGAATGACTCCCAACCATACATATATAATAAGATGGCATAGGTTAAGAATGCCTCCCATCCATATATAGAAGATAACTAGCATGGGGTAATAATGCCTCTCATACATAAATAGAAGATAGATGGCATAGGGTAATATTTACTCCCATCCATAAATAGAAGATACTATCATGGGGTAAGAATTCCTCCCATCCAAAAACTTATATAGATTTTAACTAGTGTGGGGTAATCATGCCTCCCATCCATACTTAATTTATATACTAGCATGGGGTAAGACTAACCCCATCCATAAACAATTATATATAAATGAATAAGGTAGAACACCTTGTGAATTTTAAATTAATCGATATCATAGACTTGGTTATATTCATATTCAATTCACAATATGAGGGATAGACCCCTCATGCATGTCATTTATCAAACCCACATAAGGGTGTTATACCATCCATAAAAACCATCATTTACATTTACAAAATCGTGGACAAGGAAACGCCTCTTATGTATATTAATATTCACCACTGAATTAATTTTAAGTAGTTATTTCACTTAAACCACTTGGTATAATGGAATAAATCCATTATGACCGAACCATTTAATTAACACATGACTTTTAGTGTGAGTCATCATACTTAGGGTCACCCCCACTCAATTTTCCAAGACATGTAAAATTGATTAAAGGTACATGTGCCTATATAATTTAATTTAAAGGATTCCTCTATCTCATGTTCAATTGCATTAAAAGGTTAATCTTGAACTAATTAGGTGTTCAAGGTAGTAAGAGTTTGAACGTTAAGTGGAAACTCAATCTGGGACTCTTGTAAGTGTTGTGTTCTAAACACACTAAATTCCAAACATGACATCAAGGTATAAATAAAGATCCATGTAAAGTACAGTAGTCATGTATGAAAGTCTTCTCACTATATTTTTAGCCTGAAGGAAACCCACCTCCTTTGGAGGGGTTTTATTACTAAATGATGACTTTTATTTTCAAACATTCATTTATCTTATTTAATAATTATTTCCATTTCACCAAATAAAATAATTTAATAAAACTACTATTAATGGAAAACAATTAATATGAGTAAAATAATGAGAAAATAATTAACTAATGAATTCATAAATTAAAATGGCCTAGAAAGGGTTTCTTCCTTAGAGAGGAGTTGATCCGAACACTTTAGCTCTGGATGCTTTCTAACTCTAAGATGCTTCTACCCCTACTGAGAATATTCAATATCACACATATATAAGGACATGTAGACCATATTCTCCTATTTGCATGGCCTATGAATATGTGAAAGGGTATCCTTACATATATTCTTATATGTATACACCCATCTCCACTCACACACATATGCATTTTCATACTATACGCAAGCACAACTAGCCCCATATATATATATATATTCACTGCCATATTGAAATATAAATATAACTGGGGAACAAATGTATTATTATGCCTATTGATGTATGTGTAGTGAGAAACCATTGACTCTAGTGAATCGAACCTACCTCAAGAATGATCTCACAAATAAAAAACGACACTACGGTCTCATAATCATGGCGGAAAGGTCTAACACACTCAATGAAAAAATATTAAAAACCCATAAACCATAAAATAACCAATTATAAACTCATAAAAAAGGAGAATTAAGTGAAATCTTACCCAAATTGGTGACGGTAGACTGAGATGGCCCAAACCGCTTCTCCTTCAGTAGAAGTTTCCAGAATCTACATGAATGCGTCCTAGGAGACCCTCTATATAACCTACAACAAAAAAACTAAAAATTGGGTCAACCCCTTAAACACTAGGTTTTGATGAACTCCATATGGTGATGGAGAGGCCGGAAATAAGACAGAAATAGGAAGGAGAAGGGAGTATAGTGCTTACCATGATGAATCAACTAAGATTCGTGAAGAAATATGGAATATTGATGAGTGGAGAGGATGTAATGGAGAGGAGGGTCATGCAATGAAGGGGAACCCCCCTGTGGGGTGCATCATGATGTTATAGTGATATAGGTGAGGGAGTGTGAGATTATGTTTTAATTTTATTTTTATTTCAATTAAATTAATTCATTTTTTTAAATAGACCCATCTACATGGTTTAACCCACACTATTTTCCAAATCGTGTGCAAACTGTGTGGTGTACCATGCATTCTAGGTGAAAAATTTGGAAAACTGTGTGCATCCTGTGCATACCATCACTGTACCCCTTAAACAAGGTCGCATGGATACCTACAGTGGGTGACATGGTTTTATAAAAACCATGCACCCTCTAAGACTTTTCAAAACATGTTTATTTTTATATGGAGCTTTCAAAACATCTCTAGACACTCAGGAAACTATATTGGACATCACCCAAGTCCCAAAAAATCATTTTGAAAGGTTCCAACTCTCGCGATTTAATACCGATGCTCAGTTTTAAAACTGAAATGTTCTGTAAATCAAAATGTTCAAAATCATTTTTATTTTCCTCTTGTTCATAATGATGATCATTATAGAGTAACACAAACTATGAGTTGTGTAAAAGTTACACATTCATATGGTTTAATAATATTGGTTTGGTTGAAATAAAAGTATTAAAAACTAAATTATTAATAACATTAGATAAGTTTTTGAGATTAAAACCCCTTTAAAAATTCAAACTATTAAATTCCTTCCAAAGCATCACTTTTCAATAAATCAATGATTTTGTATAGGTGACCCTAATTGTTATACAAAAATTTATTGTCTTTTATAAGGAAAGAAAATTATAAGGTAACCTTAAATGTTAGGTTCCTTTTTCATGGAAATTTATTTAGGTTATGCTATGTTGGAAAACACTTACCATTAGGAAACCAAATAAGTTGAGTTGATTGAATCCATATGATGAATTTGAGTAAAGAGTTATCCACATAAATCTCAAGGGTTAATATATGATATGATTGAAAATAGTTATCTACTAGATATATCCCTTGATTAATTTCATTTTACCTAGTGTAAGTCTTGATGAAATATAGACCTTATCTCACTAATTGTATTAATGTAATTTTTAAAACTGTTCATAATTTTAGTGGGAAACATTAAATAATATTCATTATTAAATGTTTCAAAAAAAATGATAAAAGTATGATAAAAATATTCTATTATTGATCAATATCAGCATCATAATCAACTTAACTTTGAGATCAGTCATATACATAGAAAATTAATAATGTAAAAAACACATATAAGTGGTATATTAAGAATAAATCTTAATTAAGGAGAAATTTTATGTATTATAGCAACTCTTTTATGTGTAAGTAAGAGTTGATATTTTTTAATAAGTGAATCTATAATATTATGAGAAGTATATAATCATTCACATATGGTTTTGACGGTATCATATATAAAATGACCTAGGTAATTTTATTCTCTACTTATTTATTCAATATAACTAGATATGTGAATGACTTGGTGAGAATTAAAGTTTCCTTAAGTCATTTTCTGGTTAAATAATTCATTCTAGTGAAATCAATGGAAATGTTCTTACAAGCTCAATGAGTTCATAAAATGTTTACCCACATTTCACAAAGTATTCATAATAGATGAACTAGGCATATGATGTCTACGTTATTATAATGTTTCAATAGTAATATTGGATAAAATTTTAGTGATAAAATAGAGTTTGAGAGATCGGCAATATATCTTCAAGTAGCCAGTCATGGTAATTAACACATGAATGTTTCATTCAAGGGAAGAGTAATGATTACCTCGGGTGAAATTACTTGAGATACCTAAAGGGGTTTTGGACACCCTGTAGAATTTTAGTGTCATATATTAGTGTTATAGAGGATAATTATTTGATTTAGAATATGATACCAAATTCATAATTAAAATGTGATATAAATATATATGACTTTAAAATAAAGGGAATAATTTATAGAGATTATATGTTTTATTCAAGTGATGAAGAAAATGAGTATTACATCAAATATTTGAATTTAAAGGAATATATTAATCTTGGATGAATCTAAATAAAAGATTTTTATATTTCTCTCATTTCACTTATATGATAAGAGAAATTTGTTTTTATCAAAGTGTTTTTATGAAAAATATGAGATAATTAATTCAATACACATGGTTTTTTATTCAACAAATTCTTTAACATGTTTTAAAAAGGATACATGGATGAAAATGTTACATCGGGTATCAAAGAGTTTAGCATGATGTTTGTTATCTTATGAAGTAAGATGTTCCTTTCAACCATCAGTGGTATATTTTAAGGAATAAAATATTCTATTTAGGGGAAAAAAATCCCCACATATATATAATTCCATATATTATATATAAATAGTAGTTTATTTGTTAACTATTCCCGGAAAAAGGAAATAAGAGTTATTTCATAAACACAAAGTAATATGTGAAAAATATCTTGATATTTAGAAGATAATGTAGTTTCTAAGTGGCTAGTGAGTAAAAGAATTAACTTAGATAATTTCAAAGTAAAAAAATAAAATATTGTACTAATAGAAAATTAAAGTGATTTTTACTTAAAATACTAATGTTTTTAGGATATGTGATAGTAAAGAAGAATTTAAATTTTTTCATTTACTTACCATGTGAAATTGAATATTACTATTTTCTAATGGATTTTTCTAATCAAAATATAAAATCAATTATATATAATATCCTTAGAGTTTTAAGTTATGGAATAAAGAGAATTTTTAGGTATTATATTTAGTTACTATAACAAATAAATTGTCACTTTATCCTAAAGGAGTTTAGGATGTGTGCGTAAGTGATCTTGTAAATGGTTACATTATTTACCAATAGATTTATTGAAAAATGTTTGATTTAATTAGTTCCAAGAATGATTATGATTTATGTAGTAGAAAATAGAAGTTAACAATGTAACATTTTATTTTTTGGATTTAGATTTTGAATATGTTCTAGGAGTGGAAAATTAGGAATATGATTACTAAATATAACTATTATTTAAACATTGTATATTCATAAATTTTAATCACTAAATAATTTAGTGGGATTGTTTAATCCGGTGGTAACACAATGATGTGGTAAGAATTATATTTATAAGTGACGAGTTAATAGAAACCCTAAAAGTGTAGAAAATATATGGTGGGTTTTTTAGTATATCATATATGATATTACAGAAGATATATAATGTTGGGTTTTTTAGTTATTATTGAAAAAGTTTAAGGAAAGAAAATGTATCATATAAAAGTTAATCTCCACTTTATCAATCACTCACGTTGGTTGTATATATATATATATTGATATAAATTTTATGAAGAGTGACGATAATTGACATCATAATGTTTGAATTGTATTTATCCCTAATTGATGTTAGTCATGAAGTATTATAGGTTATGATGATATGTTAAGGTTACTATGATTAATATTATTATATAGATATTTAAAATATGTTCATGAGTCACAAAAAAATAGAGTTTTTATACTATATGACCAATAGAGAATACTGTATGGAGTGTCACGAACAATATATTTGGTATACGATGGATTGTTGGATCATATTTTTAATTCCAACTAGCAAAAAATGGAGAGATAACTTGAATGAGAAAATTAAAACTTTGGTAACTTTCTTATATAATCCTAGAGTATTAGATAATTAGGGGTGGTTTGGAATGTTACTGATCACATCATCAGTTGGAGCATAGCTAAGATGGGATTTTTAATCTCATGTGATGAGTATGACATTTGGTCCCTCAATTGAGATAGGCTAAGGAGTGCATTACTACACATAAATGATACATATGATGTGCTTATCTATTTTGGTGAGGTTCATGTGATGTGATCATTCATAAAAGTGAATGAAATACCAGGAAATTATATATTGGATATTCGGGAATGTATGTGTCAGATATGTGAGATTAACATACGTTTTGACTCATGGTCACCCAATGTCTTGGAATAAGGAAACATATGAGAATGATTTATTTAATATGATGAAAATAGTGTACATACGTATATTGATTAATGTGTTTGATAGAGATCATTATAGATCCCTTTGTAAATTTATTATCATTGATTATTTACTAAAGGTTTCCCTTTGCATAAATTTATAGATCTAGCGTTTTTTGTTTATTTCGCTATTATAGTGGTATGTGGGGTAACACATTGTATTTTATTGAATGTAGGGTATAGTTTTAATCAAATATATTCTCTAAAAATTTATAAAGTTAATCCAAAAGTGGTTTGGATGGGTATTTAACATTTTATTTCATATTATGTGATAGAAAGTGAAGTTAATAATATCTTTATAAAAGTGTTTTAGAAGATATTCAAAATAATTTTTCATATGGTCTCACAAGTTATTGTATATGATGTAATATATTATAAAATGATAAAAACTATATAAGGCTTTAGTCTAAGTGGGAGATTGAATGATATATAACATAAATCCCATATACACAATATGTATTATGGTAAAGTTATATTTTATGATTAAGGTGTATTATAAAGAATGTAATGATGATACATTCTTTTCCCAATAATAATTTATGATTTTAAAAATCCTATGTAGTGTTGTAAGTATAATATTATAGTATGATATACATTAACACACTATGATTGATGCATATATACATTATGATATTTATTATCCAAGAAAGACATCCATGTAATGTATCATTTTGAAAATGTATCATATGATGAAATAGATGGTCGTTTGATACATTTATGAAAGGTTTTCATGAACTATCCATGTGGAATTCACTCATGCATTATAACACATGACGAACTGAAATTTTTCTTGAGGTGTATCCTTGAGGGATTTATAAAGGATACCACTAAGATGTGATGGGTGCAATATCACTCACTCATCCTTGATTGAACCCTTATCATTATTTTATCTCTCTTCCTCTTCACTATTTATCATCATGAGGAACTAGAATTCCATGGTTGATAAGATAATAATTCTCAAATGATTAGTAATTCAGCGCAACAAATAGATTACTCTATAGGAGTTATGTCTTTTTGGGTACCTATATTGTGATTTTTATCAAGAATTAATGAAGGTAAATTCAACAACCATCTACAATGTAAGGTACATATGTTTCTTTATTCATATTATGCATGATTTCATTTATATAACATGGTTAATCTTGGGTGTCAAGTTTCTTTAATGCTTCCAGTTTATTTAAATAGTGTTGTTGGATCCATTAAAACCTAGCAGGTAGTCCATCTAGGACAGATGTTATAGGTTCAAAATTTCAAAAACGTGGCTGGGAATGTTCCTATGGGGTATACTTATTAGGTAAAAGATGTTGTAGGTGTACCATTAATTGATAATGTGATTATATAATTATTCTTATACCAATAGATCCATTGGGTATGGATTATGCACATGGTCCATAAAAGGAAGTTGTTATTAATTGATTCCTTAAAGTCCTTTGTCATAAATGTTAGCATAAGAAATAAATAATATCAATTAATAACATTTTTCATGCTCTGGGTTATGGTGTGAGAGTGATAGGGGTTGAGCCTCTATCTAGAAATACTATTGGAATTATTGTTTCATTGATTCCTAATTAAAGTTCTGAGCAGATTATATCCATAATACTATGAAGGGATATTTTAATTTGTATTACCAACCTTTTCAATTTCCTTTTTAAATAAACCATTGTGACTTGTTAAAGTTGAGATCCCATAAAAAGTTCAATTCAAAGTCACACATATACAAAAAATAAACAATAAAACAATACACATATGATTTTTACAATGATTACCTCCCCCAACCAATTTGGATGACTACATACTTGTTGTGTTCAAGTTGAGTTTGAGACATAAATGTATCAATAATTTCAAAATTCTATTATAATAATGAAGGTGTAATTATTACCATAAATATTTTTTTCTCAATAAAAAGTATCTTCACTATTCTTTATACTAGAACCCTCGAGTTTAGAATGGTTTCAAAACCAAAAATGAAAAAATATTCAATGAAATTTATGATGCTTTTGTACCAATAGAAAGATCTTACCTCAAAACTTTAGATTATCCTGAATGAATTCAGGATTCCCACTTCTTTTGTAACTTTTATGTGTAGAAGATTCAATAAGAAAAAGTAGATTATCAGTCTTCCTCACTCTTTGATAATTCTAAGCATTTTTTCTTTAACTTGTTCCCTTCTTAATAGGCACAACATTATTCTCATGGATAATTTCATTTTTTTTAAAATTTGAATACTTTGATGATGTTTAGTCTTCAAATCATCATTTATTACCTGTCAATAAATAATTAAAAAATAAAGTGTTATCAATATTCCATGATATTGAACAATTCATCTCAATTAAATATTCATGATGATTTGTTTATATATCTCATAAATTTTTTTCATGATATTCCTCATTTAAATAATTTTAAAATTGTACTTGAATTCACATTAGGATTCACATTCTTTCAAAAAATATTTCATTTAGTAAATTGTTTTATCATGCATGAGAAAAAATATCCCTTTAATAGCCTTTCAACATAAGAGTTTATTCTTACATGATTCTTAAAATTGACAACAAATCGAGTCACAAACAACATGAATCATTTTTATATTTTAACACTAAGTTTTAGTATAACATTTCCAAATTGAATAATATGTATCAGATAAGAAAAGTTGTTTATTATTATATTACCATCTAATGTGTCTTACATATGCATTGATACCTCAAGTTACTCTAATGTAATCTCAAAAAATAATCTTGCATAATCTATAAATAATAAATGTTCATTATATGTATCACCATATTACTCTTATTTTCCCTCAAAATTACTCTTAAATATCAATATAAACATAGAGTGACTCTTAAGTATAATTGTATAATTAGAAATCCATAATTTATTTAACTTAGATACACAGGTACCAATATATCAAGCCTAGAAACATTACCTTTAAATAATTTCACCCACTTCAATTCAGTTCATCTTTAAAAATAATAATTTCCAATACTTCTCAAAAGTCATTAAAGAGAAATAAAAAAATCCTTCAATAATTACATGGGTTCTTCAATAACCCCCTTTAGATTAGTATTTATCTTCATAACTCACATAATTTCATAGAATTTTCTTAAATATAAATATCTTTACCCCATGATGTTATATGAAAAAATTATTTTAGATAAATCCATCAATCATAGAAAATTAAATCATGACTAATGAAAGTGATATTATCCCCTCTTAATCAACTCATAATGTTCTCCCCCTCAGAGTAACAAAACTAGATTTGGAATCCTTAGATCAACTATCATATAAGTTATGTATCTTTATCCCTATTTCAAAAAAATAAAAATAAGTTTTGGTTCATTACAAAGATTCTTAAGTAAGAGTAAAATTTGGAACAAACATTTTTATTCTTAATTCTAAAATGTAACCCTTGGAATTGTCTTTTTGAAATTTTTTACAATTTTATGTAGTGTTGAAATGTATTCCTTCCTCACATAACCATTTTTAACTTTTTTCTTGATGACATGATATTTAATATCAATATTTTGGGATTTGATGTGTTGTAATGGATTTTTAGATAAATCAATTTCACTTTGATTATAAAAGTTAATTATAAAAGGTTTTTCAATTATCACCTAAAAATATTCTAACTATATTTTCATTCATTGAATTTGAGTGCGTGATAATGTAAAAGGAACATATTTATAATCTATATATTTAAAAGTAACATAGTTCATATTTTTTTATACCAAATCTCACAACTATTTCCTTGAAATAAACTTCACATGATGTTGATTTACTTTTGTTAATGTTTCCATTCCAATAAAAATTATTATAGTTAAGATATTAAACCATATCACTCTATGGATACATTAATTAATAACAGTCAGTTCCTTTTATGTATTTGAGAATTATTTTGACATTCTGCATGTGTGAATCTTTATGATCACTTTGAACTCTTTCACATATTTTCACAACATAAACAATGTACAATATATAATTAGTTAAATAAAAAATATTCTAACCAGTATTATGAATTATCTTTAATTGATCGTGTTTCCTTTACTATTTGTTCTTATCATTTCTTCAACTTCATAGGTGTAATAACCCATTTAGATTCTTCCATATGAATTTTTTTAAACAATTCCTTGGTATATTTTTCTTGGGACAAGTAAATAAAATTCTTATTTAACATAACATATAACCCCATATAGTATCTCATCTCAACTTGCCTAGACATCTCAAAATTTCCATTCCTTTTCCTAGAAAAATACTCACAAGGATACTCCTTATCACCTATAAAAATTATATCAACAATATATATAATTATAATGACAGTACATATGCTCATCTACTTCATATATAGGTTGTTTTAAATATTTATTTTGATGAAGTTAATCTCTTTAAATAAGGTTTACATCTTAAGAAACCAGGACATAGGGGTCTATTTTAACCAATAAAGAACCTTATTCAACCTAAAAACCTCTATACCATTATTTTCAAAAAATAGAGCCTTGATATTTAAAAATAAATTATTCTTCGATAAATCTATTCAGGATATAATATTGCACATCGATTTGGTAAACTTTTTAGTTCATAGGTTCTACAGTAGCTAAGAAAATATGATCAAAATAAATGACTTCAACTTGAGGGTAGCATTTTTATACTGGTCCAGCCCTATTTCATAAAATATCACCTTTTTTATTGAGCTTGTTTCTAACAACCATTAGATTCCAATGAAATTATTTTCTTAATGCCTTGGAATATGATCCCAAGATTCATTTTTTTCAATCTAACCTAGGTCATAATTCATGGTATTTAACCATTATTTATATTCACCAAATGAATATGTATCAATTTTTTGATACTAGATATGTTTGGTTTCAACATATCATTATTTTTATTATCGTCACTTGTTATTCCTTATTTTTAATGTTATTTTAAGGTTATACATGTTTTTATAGTCTTTGATACCACAATTTTTTATTTATAGTAGCACACTCATCAGAACTGTTCTGATATAAATCTACATCAATATGGTTTTATTTATTTCCAACATCTTCTTCACTCACATTTCCTAAAATATGTATGTGTTCTTCATCATAAAGGTCAATAATTTCACTATGAAACACACTCATATTTGGTTTATTTTTAATAATTTTCACATCATATTACTCTAACATGTTTATGATTCTTTTTCTATATAATTTTTATCTAATTATATTCGATAAATATCCTATGAAAATTTCTTCATCGGCTCTTTCAACACATTTTCCAAGCTCAAGTTTTTTTATTTTCTTTCAGAATAGACTACCAAGAATTTTTAAGTACCTCACTGATGGTTTCTTCTTAAACCACATATCATAGGCAGCCATATTTGATATAGTAATAAACAAGAATATATTTTAGATATGTATATCTATTGAAAAAACTTCTCTCTAAACTAACATTAAGAGTTTTAATTCATCTGACACTATGCTTCTTATTTCAACACGAATTATATACTTACTCTCTATAACTCTATTTTTTTGTGGTGTAAAAGGATTTTTTTACCCATATCTGATTTCATGTTTAAAGAGATATAATTTAAAATAATTAATAATGTAGTTTTTTCCATTATTATTTTTCAATGTTATAATAAACACACCCAACCCCTTCTCAATATATCTTATAAAAATTTTGATCCACCCCAAAATTGAATGTTATTTATTCAGATACAAAAAATTTTCATCCAGGTGAAATAATTAATGAATGAAATGAAAAAAAGATAACCTTTGTTTGAATGTTGTCTCATTTTCCTACATAAATCAAAATAAATTAAATTAAGTGTCCTTGTGAACTGTATCTTTACTCTCTTGAGGATTCCTTGCACCATTTTCCCTTTTGAAATGTCACACAAACAATTATCCTTTCTATTTTAAACTTGGTAAAATATCTCATAGATCCTTATTTTCATAATATTCTCATATAAAATTGGATAAGATGACCAATTATTATATTCCAAATCTTGTTCTCAATATATAAACTAAAATTACATAATTCACTTATATTTCCAATATGAAATAGGTTATGACTGGTTCTTATTCCTTTAGGGATAAATCTTCCATCAATTATATTTTAGATGATATATTTTTTTTATTCAAAAAAACATCACTCCCATCATCACATTATTGGATAAAAATAAAAAAAATTATCATTGAGACACTATAAAAATAAAACATCTACATAAATTAATTTTTAAGACTCAATCTTTGTTGTAAAAAATCCTATAATTTTATAGGAATATCATTTTGAAAAGTAAACAAATATCTATCATGGCCTTATATTTTCTTCATGACCATAGTGTCTCTTGTCATATGGGATTAAAAACACTATCATGTATCCTTATATTTCTCATTTTTCATCTTTTTGTGTCATCGGAATAAGAAGTGACATATTTTCCTTTCCATTTATCTAAAAAATCTCAACTCCAACATCTTGATGTGTTTTTACTAGAAGAGTATCCATACATTCTTAAGTATAATGAACACGTTATTCATGGTAAAACCCCATCCTAAATCACTTGAACAATTTCAATTGGGGGTCAACACAAGACCTCATGTTCACATCCTCATATTCCATAGGCTGATGAGTAGTGGTGAGAGTCTATGATCAATGTTATAGAGATTATAATCTTAATGTGATATCCATAAATAATAGATAAATAACCAAAAACCATCCACAATAGAAAATTATTGTATGTCTATGCAATTATAGCCAAATATGATCCATAACAAAATAAATATGCACCCATGTTATAAAAAATTGATATGTAGTCATACAATTTTACATCCCAATCAATCACCCACCAATATGACTACATATAAAAAATAAATAAAAGAGTAAAATGTACAAGAGTATCCACTACTAACCTTGAGCCTCACATTAATTATCATGAATATAATTACAGAGATCTTCCATGTTACTACCCCAAGACTGCCTCTAAATGTCCAGGGGTTGGCGACCAATGCTGAGCATGAATATCCCACAAATGGGAGGCATTATCCTAAAGTATCTATACACTTTCACACATCTCAAATCCCACAAAATAATGAAATTTAAGACAAATAAAACAATGAATTCCTACATATATCTTTACACAATAGAGTATGATAGTAATGTACTAAAAGGAAAAAAAATAGGGCCAAATACAATCCAAAAAAACCTTATAAGTACAGTGTGCTCTAAGGTCAAGGACTAAGTCAAGTACAAGCTCCTTGTACAAAAAACCTAGTCATTCAAGCTCCAAAAACACTCCACCTTATACCATTCCTCCCAGGACACCATCAAAAAGGTCTTCATCCATATAAGACATGAAATATGTGGGAATATCCCATCAATGGGTGATTATATAAATACATAGTAGAACACCCTGAAAAAACTAAACATGAATCACCAAGTATAGTCAGCTCCAAACAAGATATAACAATAAGTAACATAAATAGCTAGACATACTCAGGAAAGACACCACGCCACCAGGAATTCATAACCAACTACCAGCCATAGGATTATGTTCAAATCAATGGTAGTTATAGGAGAACCCACTCCCCAAGAAATGGTATCATCGAAGACACTCAAACAAGAGATCTATCCCATTGGACCTTTCCCAAAGAAATCTCAATAGTCTAAGAAGAATGTGATACACAGATATGGGTCATGCCCAGAACCACTGGGGGGGACACCATGAACCCAATATAGATCAACCTAATACATAGTGGATTGTATGTCAACAATTCCAAAAATCCCACTAATATGTTTTTCAAGATAAGGATCAATTCCCTACTCAGGGAGGCCATGTCGATTACACAAACTACACCTAAGGAACAGACGTGATAGAGGATCACACTCCAGTCTCATGGAGGGACACCACAACTCAATCATAGACTCGACCTCTAGAGGGGAACATAGTCTAGATATATGGATGTAATGTTGTGATTTAATCTTGAGGAAAAGGGAAAATGGAACAAACTAAACCTATACTGGTGAAAAATAAGAAAAATAAGAGCTACAAGAACTCTTGAAGGGATTGCATTTTATGTAGTAGGGTCCTCATGTCGTGTCCCTTGACCTCGGGTCCTACCCCAGGAAAATGGCATGTGCCTCAATCCCATATACATGTAGATTTTCATGGTTTTTAGGCTTCCCATTTAGTATAACTTTGTGTTAGTACATGGATTCATATCATGTACATGTTCAGGGGTATTAGTGCAAATCTTTGCCCATGTACTTAGTCGAGTCCATGTCCATGTGGGGGAGTACACAACATGCTCCAATCTGTGTACTCTACCCCATGTCCATGTATGTCCAAGGTACATACCATTTCACCAGGGATGAGTCAAATGCTATGTGATAGGGTTATCATACCTTGTGATCCTTAACTCTGGACTCACCCAAGAACATCAAGATGGGGGACACACGTTGTTTAGATCCAAATTACATGTCATGTAATGCAGATTTGTTTAGAAATCCAAATCTAGATCTATGCATCTTAGATGATTCTATAACCTTCAATATGGTGGTCAATTTTTTCCAGAAACATAGATTGAGCCTCATTGAGTCATGCCATCACCAAATCAATAAGTTTTTTCCCTTCGATCCACTCAAAAAATGGGATCATCATCATTATTTATTACGCACTAAAGAACATGAAAATAGGCTAGCTACACCATCAAATTTGTTTCCTTCTCCATCATCATACCAACATAATGTTGTGATGATACTAGATCCAAAATATAAGATCTTTGTTCCCTGAAATGGGTGCACAATGATCAATTAATCAAGATTTGTCAAACCTCAAGCCAAACTAATAACACCCTTCGTGAAATAAATAACTGAGGGAGAAAAGAACAAAAAAAATGAGTATAATGTACCTCCATAAATATCTGTGTGGAGATAAATTCACTTACATGAGAATAAAAATTAATAAATAAATATTCCAAAGAAATTCTCTTGAAATCACCCAGAAATGAACCCATCCCATAAGTAGGCACTATCAGTGGATCAATTTATTTGTCAATTGATCTGTTTTCACCACCGGAATCATGAACGGGGAAGAAATAAAAATAAAAAAAATACCTACCTAGATTTGGATTTATTTTTGGTGAAGAATGGAGTTGTTCCATGATCATTGGTGATATCCTTTAATTATGTTGTGCGTTGATTATCGATTCATGATCTGATCCCCATTAGTCTAAGGGAAATCTTCTAAATATCCCTCCAATGTCTCTCCAATGGTTCAAGGATTATGTGGCTAAACCTAGGATTTCTCCATAATATACTTTTTAAATACGTTCCAATAATTTTTTCCTCAATATATATAAAATATTTTATTTAATTATTTTATTCATTTTTAGGCCCACGATGATGTTTCTACAAACGACTTGCACCGACCAAGTTTAATTTGAACCTATTTTAAAACCTAAATTCCAAATACAATGGTGACCTCATATTTATTTTCCAACTATCCATTTAGAAGTTATTCCACTTTTTCAGGAAAATGCATGCTCGTTCTATTTAATATATTTAGTATATTTAATAATTTTTTATGGGAACATCGGGCCTTGAAATTGCATCTCATCTCAGTGCCTAGTCTAGATAATAATCATTATAAGATCCAATATTATACATTAAAAATATGAGGCATTAAATTCTCCCCACATTATAGATTTACATCCAAAAAATGAAAAAAGGGACGTAAAAGGAGATATAGGTACTGAGAATGAATTTGAGATTCCCACTCCCATGTGCTATCCTAGATATTATTGTCCTTATACTAGACATGTATAATTGGAATCGATCACCCTTGAAGGATACTCTCCTAATAATCCTCAATATCCACCCATCTCGCCCCAATTGATAATGTGCTACGGGTCATGCACATACCAGCTTAGTTGCAACATATAGATGATGATGTGTACCTGTTCTAACTACGATGGTAGATATAATGGGTTTGTCACCTCTCCAACCGTGTGTAATATCTGAAAGAGACCAATAAATCATGGAGATAACTTTCCACCATGGCCAAATCTTCCCAAACCACATCGAGGTTAGACTCTAAGGATCACAAGGTAGCCTTCCTGAAAATCTATAAGTATCTATTTCAAGTCCTCATATGACTTCTAAGAACTATGTGAAATCCAAATCTTCTCTTAGATGACCAACACTTTCTCTATAGTATCTTGCCCTATCTTTGGGCCCATTAGTGATGACTTTCCTAGATCATTCCAACAAAGTGGTGACCTATAGGGTTTCACATAAAAAGTCTTAAATGGTTCCATATAAATGGTGGAATGGTAGTTATTATTGTATTCAAAATCCATTAGGGGTAGATGATCCCCCCAACTACAGAAGAAGTATAACTTTCAATCCAACGGCATTCCCTCCAAGACATGGATGGTCTGCTCTATATCGCTATCAGTCTAAGGGTGAAACGCTGTTCTTAAGTGTAACTGATACCCCAGAAATTCCTATAATCTTCTCTATAACTGAGATTTGAAGTGAGAATCATAGTCAGAGACAATCATCAATAGAACTCCATAGAGTCAGACTACCTCCCACACATAGAGTCATCATAAGATCTCTAATGAACTCTGCTCTCAAATATCTAGGATGTGGGATGACTTGGTGAGTTAGTCTATAGTCACCCAAATAGAATCATGTTTCTAAGACATTTGTGTTAATCCCATCAAAATTTACGTAGATATTCCATCCCACTTCCACTCTAGAACCTCAAGGGGTTTAGCTAATCCTACTAGAACTTGGTACACATTATTTACTTTTTGAAAAGTAAGGCATCGAGAGATAAATTCTACAACTCTATTATTCATAACTAGCCACCAAAACTGATGTATGAGGCCATGATATATCTTTTCCAAACCTAGATGTATCATCAAATTGGATGTATGAAACTCTTCAAACACCTCATTTCGCAACATCAATGGTACTATCTACCATCCACTAAAAAGGATTACATGCTCACCACCTTCAAAATAGCCACCATGAGCATGTGTAGTGGATATCTGAGTATGTAATGTCTCACATTCGGTATCTCCATGCTGATCATACATGACACACTGTAAAAGTGGGGTGGTAACAATGATTGATTGGATATATTAATATCTACCATTATCCACCAAGGAGAACTATAACAAGGCCAAATGCTCTGATGCCTTAGACAATAGCTAGAAACAATATCTCATACTTAGATCATATTCTACCATGTTCCCCTTCCAATGAGTACAGAAAATATCAAATTAACAGTGCTGGAGAATGTCTATCCATCGCCTCTGTCTCATGTTATGATCCTTTTGTGAGAATATGTACTTGATACTTTTTGTGTTAGAGTGAATGATAAACTGCTCGCCCATCAGGTAGTGTCTCCACATATTCAATGTGAATACTATAGCTGCTATCTCAAGTTTGTGGGTATCTTTGTTCTTCACATGTGGTCTCAACTAGCATGAACTATAGGAAATAACTGCTTGCCTATATATTAACACACAACCATGTCTGGTCCCTGATACATCACAGAACACTATGTACTCTACAACCTCTTCTAAAAATCTCAAGATGGGAGAATTCATAAAACCTCTTCCCTAGCTACTGAAATCACTATAGGCACCTTTATATCCGCAAAAAATACTTCCCTTTCTGATTCAATGATTTTAATGGTGTTGCAACTTTGGATATGTTGAGTACAAACCTCTGATAGTACCCTACCAACCCCAAGAAACTTCGCACCTCGGAAACACTATTGGGTGGATCCCAATAAATAACTACCTCAACTTTCACTGGTCCCACTACTACTATGGCCTCTAAGATGACTTGTACCAGGAAGTGGATATTTTGAATCCAAAAATATCACTGTGAGAGATTCTTGTAAATATCATTCTATCGTAGTGTGTCTAGGACCATCCTCAAGTGTCTCATGTGCTCCTCCTCAGATGCCAAATACACTAGGATGTCATGGATAAAGACTACCATGAACCGGTCTAAGAAATGATGAATTATCTGATTCTTGAGTCCCATGAAAACTGATGGGGTGTTCTTCATACCTAATGATTTCACCAATTACTCATAGTGATAGTAGTGACATATGAATTTTATCTTTGAAATATACTCACCTTGTACTTGCATATAGTGATATATTGGTCTAAGGTTAGTCTTTTAGAACCATTGAACCCTTCTCAACTGATCAAAGAGGCCTTAAATCCTTAGTTGTGGATAATTATTCTTCATTGTCACCTGATTCATGTTCCGATAATCCACAAATAAAATCAATCTCCCATCTGCTTTCTTGGAAAACAACATTGGGGTTTCCTAAGTGAAATGATAGATCTCACAAAGACCTTCCCATGTAAGTCCTTCAAATAAAACCTTAGCTTTAAAAGCTCTATGAGATACATTTAATATGATAATGTAGATATTGGTTCCATCCCAGGATGAAAGTTGATGTATAATTCCATCTTCAAGTGGGCAGGTAAACCTAGTATGTCCTTAAGAAAGACTTCCTCATACTCCACCATAACTACATGAAATTTTTAGCCAAAACATCCACTGATCATAGAGCCATGCTTTCCAATTGATGAATAATTTGCTGCACTCTCCTATGTCAGAGCTCATCCTCCTCCTCCAAGGTCTCCTTTCCATCCACAAAGGAAAACCTTGTTTCATACCTATGGACACACCGCATTATCCACCTAAAATAGTCAATCTGCCCATGAAATACAGATAGTCATTGCATACCTAGGATGACATTATAAGGCCTAATTTCTTCAAAAAATAGATCCCATAAAAAACTCTCCCTTCCATGCATCAAATCACACTATCGAAATAAGTGGGAAATTGCTAATTCATCACCTCTTAGAGTATACAATCGCAAGGTTTGAGCTAATAGCTCAACCAGAATCTCTAAGTCGTGAACTAGAGAAGTGTAAATTAAGGAATGTCTAACACATGTGTCTATAAACACTTAATATAATGTATAAAAGAAATAAATAATTCCTTGAATCATCCCTGATGAATTTGGTTCATTGGCCTCTATAGTCTGCAGTTGGAATCATCCCTACCAACCTACTCTCTAATCATGGCGTGGACCACCTGGGGTTGGTGGTGCTAATAGGTCAAACCTCTGACCACCTCCAACATCCCTTTCGATATGTCATACAATCTCAACACTGGTGTCCCTAAACATCATAGGAGAAACATTGCCTATCCCTTGGAAAATCTGAGCCATCCTAAGATTCATACACCACTAGACCTAATTCCTAGGATCACCTCCTATACTGTATGACATGCTTGGATCCCTGTTATTTCTATTAGCTACATACTTCCAATGTCTTATCTACTGGGTTCCCATAGAAATCTCTCATTATTGGTGTTTTATCTTCCATAAAAATCTCTACCGATAGGGCTCTCTGAAGAAACCCAATATAGGTGGAAATGCAATGGGATAACACTAAAGCCCAAATTTCCTAGTGAAAGACCATATCAATGTTCTAATCTCTAAAGAACTGGTCCCACACCAGATCCAAGGAGTAATGTGAGAGATCAGTAAACCTAATTGAGTACTATACCATGGTCATACTACCCTACTGCATATGCATGAGCTCTTATATGCATAATGATCACAATGTTTTAGGATAAAAATCCTCCAAAAAGTGATTCTCAAAGACTAACCATAAGAGAGTTGTATCATCATGTGATTGAGTCACCAAGATCCACCATCTCCTAGAAGATCTTGAAATATGACTCTCTGCGAGGACATCCATCTGATCAGTAGGAATCCTCACAATGAAGAAAATGTGAGTGACTACCTATATCTAATCCTCATCCACCCCATGTTCTCTCTCACCCTAAAACCATAAAGGTCGCTACCTTTGGAACTTGTGCAATGGGCTCAACCCGCATGCATCCTCAGCCGGTACTTCCAGAACTAGATACTGCTCAATGGGTGGTTTTATTTCATGTAAATCACCTAAAGGTTATATTTCTAGTAAAATTACCTATATCTATGTCTCTTCACTATGCATATCATTTAGATGATCATGTAGTAGAATCCAAGCTGGCTGTCTGTGAGGAGGTATCCTGAAATTAAAACATGGTGTACCATGGTCAAAATACAATGTATGGGATTCTAACTAAATTAGGACATGAAAAAAGAATCTTTACTTCATGATCCATGTATGAAAAAAATTCCATGTGACCAATTATTTCATGTACCAAGTTAAAAGTAAGGTGATCATAATCCTGGTGTATAGATACATTGACCGTTTAACCAACAATGGAGTCCCTAGCCTGAAAACTGAACTCAGAATACTAAACAATGTTCCCCAAACTAATCTCACTGAATTTGGTCCTAAGGTAGAACCACTACTCTGATACCACTCTGTCACGACCTAAGCTACAAAGGTTTGACCCATGACTACCCCATGACCACCACTACTTAGTTAGGGGATGGAAACCAGCGCCAAGTAATAATATCCCACGAATGGGTGGAATTAGACTAAAGTACATGCACAAAAACACACATATCCAATACCAAATAATTATAAAATGTAAAATAACTAAAATAATTCATTAATACATCTATGATTCCGCAATAGAGTATGATAGTAATGCACTGAAAGAAGAAAAAATGTGTAAATACAATCCCAACAAAAAAAATGTAATAGTCCAAACTGCTCCAAGGTTGAGGAATAAGTCAAATGTAAGATCTAGGTAAAATATCTCAGTCTTTCAAGCTCCATCTACACTCCACCCACTCCTTATCCTCCCAGGACACTATTAAAAAGTCTTCATCTACATAAAACATGACACAGGCGGGAAAAGCCCATGTATGGGTGATTATAACAATACTCAGTAGGGAACCATAAAATCACTAAACATTAATAACCAAGTATAGTCATCTCAATGAAAGATATAATTTCAATGTTTAATAGAAACACCCATATAAACTTCAGAAAGACACCATGAAACAAACTGGTCCCAACCAACTCCCATCCACATGATTCGATTCGATGAAATGTTCCTTTCGGGATAACCCACTCCATGAGCCATGATATAATTGGACACACTTGATGAATAGGTATAGCTCATTAGCTCCTTCTACAATAAATATAATTATTCTAAGAAGACTGTGATACATAGATAGGGGATCACATCTAAAAACTATGGGGGACACCATGAACCTAATCGAGATTAACCCTCTACATAGAGTATTGAATACTAAAAAATAAAAAAACACTACTGATATGACCTACTAGATGGAGGATCAACAGCCTGATCAGGTAGTTCATACTGATTCCACAAACATAACCTATGGAACAAAGGTTATAGAGTATCAAACTCTATTATCCTGAAGGGACACCACAAATTTATATGTGACTCCGTCTCTAGAGGGGATCAAAATCCAGTGATATAGATGTAATATTGCATTGTACCTTCTATGAAAAGGACGAGGGGAATGCACTCAAACTATACTGGTAAAAAATAATAAAATAAAGATACAAAATCACCATTTAAGGGATTACATAACTTTTAGTAAGGGACACATGTAATGTACTTTGACCCTGGGCCCTTCCCATGAAAATAGAACATGTCTTCATCTTGTGTCCCTGAATAAGTACACAACACGTAGGCTTCACATGTATTCTATCCATGTGCCAGTACACCTATAACAAACCTAATCATTATTTAATATTTAAAAATTATTTATTACATAAAATTGCACTTAACACAACTCAAAATATCAAGAGGTATGGTTTCCTTGGTGTTTAGTAACATTACATAATAACATAAAACATAAAATACTACATATTAATTAAAAACATCATTGATATGCCCAAAAAATTCTTTCATACTTAACACTACAAGGGACAAACTGAGGACATACATTAGAAAGTGTTGATATATAATTAAAAATAAGGTAATAAAAATGACATAAAATAAGGATAATAATTCATGTTATACAAGTCATATCAATGAGGTGTAAAGAAACATGAATTTTTTATAAGGATGAGTTATGGTCAATGACCAAAACCCTGCAATTTGTTCAAACAAAAGGAGAATACAAATTACATGAGGTGAAATGAGGACAATTTTCTAGAATCTCTAATAAAAAAATGAATCAAATATAGAGGGAGATCATTCATCCAAGTGATCTCATGAGGGATTCCCATGTTGTCGAGACCGTCGGCGATCTTGTTTGCTTCACGGAAGGTGTGTGTAGCAATGAATTTCATACTGTTTAGCGAGGTGAGGAAGTCAATCAATCAGGGGTTGAGATACCATGCTAGGTGAGTCAAACCCTACCATATGGCTTTCACAATGGTAGAAGAGTCTCTCTCAATCCAGTTGTTTCTCCAGTTGAAAAGTTTTGCAAAATAGATGGCATTAATGATACCCAACATTTCAGCATTAGAGTATAAGTAATGTCACAGCTTCCCTAGAAACATCCGAGAATATGATCAAGATGGTCTCTGAAAACACCTCCACATCCTAAGGGTCCAGGGTTTCCTTTTGAGGATCCATCAACATTGACTTTTATCCAGCCAGGAGGAGGATCCTTCTAGAAGTCTTCAATAGTTTAATTCGGTTTTGGATATATTCCACTCACTCCAATCTGGTGGAGGGTTTCATGATCAATGAAAAAATTGTCATAATGGTAATTTTGGATCATGGCATCCTCTTTGATAGAAATAAGTATCCTCATTTTACCTGTATTGAGTTTAAATGGGATATTTTTGAAAATGAAATCATTTCTACCATACCATAGGATATGCAGAAGCTCTACAACGGCAGTGAGAAAAAGTTTTCTAATCTGCGGTGACCTCGAAAGCTCAATCTTCCTTTTCAACTGTGAGAAAATAAAATTATCCAAAAGCCATCTACACTCAAAAAGATCAAATATGTAATGCCAAAGATTAGTAGCAGTATCAAAAGATAAAAAGAGGTGGTTTGTGTTCTCCTGATGTTGGTTGCACAATCTACATTTAGAGAAAATATTAAAACCTTAAGACTGTAGACAACCATAGGTAGGAACATTTTGATGAGAAATTCGCCAAATGAGGGTAAGACGAGAAGGTTTTATCCAAGCCTTTTTGTAGTTGGCGATCCAACTGATAGTGTCATCAACGTTAGAGAAATGGTGATTATAATATTTTTTTGAGTCCAAAAATCCATTTTAGTGGGTTCCCAAACCAGAAAGTCATCATTGAATGTAAAGTAATAATTCTCGACAATCTCAATAATAGAATCCAAAAGATGTGAACTAGAAGAATTGATCACGCCCCTGATGGAGCAGTTAGTGAGATCAGGAGTAAAAGAATTAGGCATCTTTGATATAAGAGGGAAACCAGTCCAGTTATCAAACCAAAAATTTAAAGTGGATTCTTTACTAACAATCCATCTAGAATTTTCCAAGATAGAAGAATAAGTATATTTAATCGAGTTCCAGATAGAGTAAAACATGTAGTGAAAAATACCAGATTTAAGCTTCTTAAGAAAACGAGTTTAGAGAAATTTCATGGGATGAGAGTTATTATTAATGAGGGACCACATAAATTTATCCTAGAGAGCCTCATTAAATGTTTTATGATTTTTAATTCCTATACCACCTTTTTCAATAGGATTACAATAAGAGGTCCAAGAAACCGTGACCAATTTTCTCTCCAGAGTGCTTCCACTCTAGATGAAGTTCCTTATAGTAGTATTTAAGCATTTAATAAGTCCCACAGGCCAGTTGTAGACCATCATGGAGTAAACCAACTTAGAAACAATGGTGGATTTCATAAGGAAAACCCTTCTACCCATTGAAAGTGAATTTCCTTTCTAGGATGAAATTTGTTTATGAATTTGATCCACTATGTGTTGGAAATAAGAGGATTTGGGTCATCCCCAACAGATAGGGACAACAAGGTAAGAGAAGGGCATGGAACATTTATTAACCCCTAAAACATTGGTGAGATGAGTTTTCCTGTTGAGGCATGATTTAGCATGATAATCCTAACATGGGAAATGTGGAAACAACTTAAAACACTACATCATAAACAAAAGTCAAAGATGAAGCACTGAGACTTCATGGTGGAAAAAATCACATAATTCAATCTGGTAAACCCTCATCCCAATATGATTTATCATGACACTAAACATTACCCAATGCATTGGAGTGCTATTAGGGCTCACCCATCATAATCATTTCATTATCATGCTTAAGTGTGCCACATAGATTATATAACATGGATTCATTCAACAAAATAATTTATTCCAGGATTGAGAAATGTGGAATAAATACATGTAAGTCCTCAATAAATAAGTATATGTGCCAAAAAGGTTACTACCCTTGATAGATAAATGGGTATGTTATTCACTATAAATAATTTGTCATGCTAAATGATGGTGCAATTTCAGCAGCATAATGACATCATATACAAATTCATAAAATGGGTTGATGAGAGAGAAAGTGGTATATCATAATTTAGATAAGAAATGTACATAAAGAGGTAAATTTAAGGACATTACACATCATAAGTAATCAGAAATAGAAGGTGTAACATAATAATGAATCTTGAAGAAAGAGGAGAATGCAAAAGAACCCTTACAAAATTTCAGCATTGTAATGGGTGTATGTAATAGTTCCTATAAGGATTAAATGATATTTAAAGGGTTTAGAATCATTTATAAATCAATTTAAAAGTAATTGGTATAGGTTATAATGTATCCCAACATAATAAAATGGAAATTAAAATGGCATATCATAAATGAAGTTCTTGATAAAAAGAGGATAGAGAGAATCTCTTACTTGGATGCGGGACTCTAAATGATTGGGAGTGGATTATTGGGAGTCTGGGGGTGACTTGGGAGAACTATAAGAAGTAAAGGGAAAAGTTTGGAAGATATTAAAGGAATTTCAGTAATGATAATTTGGATCTTGGGTGGATTTATATAGGAAAAGAGGGGGGGGGGGTTTATTTTTGGTTTTGGACATGACATAACAAAATATTCAAAACCCCAATCCATACCTTGTTTTATTCCAATGGTTTATTGAAAAGTGGAGTGCATTAAATTATTATATATAGACAAGATCTGAATATATTAAAATATTCCCCTTTCTTTTGTAGATGTGATTCATACTATCATATAAATGATTTTAAAATCATAGAATATGTTATGATTCATGGAGGATTCACAAAGAATTTATAAAATAAATAAAATAAACCTAAAATTACATTATATTAATGTAAAAAGATATATGTGGACGAGGATACCTTTTATATTATTTATTACTTCACCATTTCTCCATCATGGTGTCATAAATCTCACCGTATATTTATATGGTATTTAATTTTTACACAAAAAATTGACTATCTCAAAAAATTATAAAAAATTAACTATTGGATAATTTTGATGTCCTAATTAAAAAAAATATTCAATTTATCTTAGTAATTTTTTAAATATTTAAATCTTCTCTTTTAAAATATAAAATCCTTTTATTGAAAATGATGGGTTTTTTGACAATAACAGTTTTTTAATCCTAATAAAAATTACATTTGACTCCATAATATTTATATAATCATTAATATTTACAAAAAAAATTAATTTATAATAATATTTTATTAAAATATTACTTATTTCAAAAATACATAGATTTCTTAATTTAATTTTCATTTTAACCAAAAATATTATTTTTTCTTTAAAAATCATTTACAAATTAACAATAATAAGAAGAAAATATATTCATTATTCTATACCAAAATATTTTACATAATATTATTTCTAGGGTCTTGATTCAAATCCCTTTATTACACTAGTATATTATATACGAGTAAGGTGTGTGATGATGGGGTGTTTATGGGGTTGTCCGGTGAAGATGGCTTGGGTCATGATCTCGATGAGCTTGAACTTATCACATAAATGGTTTCACTCATGATTAATTTATTGGATCTCGAATTAGAATTGACCTGGAGGAAATCCCAGAAATTAAATCTCCCTCAAAAACTCAGATAAATGCGCTTTAAAGGGTATGATCCTACTGGTTGGGGCATCACATCCATTGTCTATGTCAAAAGGATTTGTTAAATCTCAATATTTATACTAGACATATGATCACTGTTCAATGGATACATTACCAATAGTGAAGATAATTAATGGTAATTTAAATATAATTTGATATAATAAAATGAAATAAGTGCATCTATTTTCAACATCCATAAGAAATTTGATTAAATCAAAAGAAAGGGAATTTTATTTATAAATTTTCAGGTTGTTATAACCTACCCCCTTAAAAAATTTCAACCTCAAAATTTCCTTTCCCCATTCAAAAATAAATGAGGGTAGGTATTCTTAATCATCTAATTTGCTTCCCACATTACATCTTGAAACTTGTGGTTTATCCACAACACATTGATGAGGGGCATTATCTTATTTCATAAAAACATTCTCAGTGATATAAGATCTTCATTAGATGATCCTCATAGGAATGTTCATTCTCCAATGGTACCTACTATAGATTGAGTACATGTGATGGGTCAGGTATGTACTTTCTTAAGAGGGATACATGAAATACATCATGTACTTGACATAGGTTCTTTGAGAGTTATAGTTGACAGAGCACTGCTCTGATTTGATCAAGGATCTCAATAGAGACGATGTACCTTGGACGAAGCTTTAAATTATTCTAAAATCTCATTACTCTCTTCGATGGATATATAAGGAGGAATACAATGTCTCCCACATCAAACTATAGGTCACATAGAGGATTTTCTGCATAGCTGTTTTGTCAACTTTGAGAAGCTTTGATGTGCTGCTGGATGGCCTTAACCTTCTCCACCATTTCATTAACTATTTCAGGACCTAGAAGTTTCTGTTCCCCAAATTCATCTCAACAGGTCAATTTTATGCACCTCTTCCAAAAAAGGTCTTCATAAGTTTCCATTTGTATGCTTTAGTGGAAATTGTTGTTGTAAGAGAACTCTACTAAAGGATGATGTCGGTCTCATCCACCTTTCATGTCCACTGAGAAAGTTCTCAACATGTCCTCAAGTGTTTGGATAGTCCACATAAATTTTACATCAGTTTGAGGGTGATAATCCATACTCAAGTTCAGCTCTGTGTTTAGAGAATTCCAGATATTTTCTTAAACCTAGAGGTGAATCTTGGATGTTGATCAGATATAATCGATAGTGGTACTTCGTGAAACCTTATCACTTTACTGATGTATATTTTTTCCAGTTATTCTTTTGAGAAATCCTCTCAAATCATAATGATATGTTCCTTATTTTTATGATATCCACAACAACCCAGATATCATTATTTACCTTGGATTCCTTTTGAAGTCCGATGAAAAATTCCATGGTGGTGTTTTGCCATTACAATGTTGGTATGGTAATGGTTGCTACATCCCCTTAAACTTCTACCATTCATCCTTCACATGATGACATACAAGAAACTTTGATGTATATTTGGTGATATATTTATTCATGTTATCCCACTAATATTTCTCTCGAATATCTCAACAAATATTTGTGTTTCCTATGTGAATGGAGAAATTTGAGCTATGTGAATCATATAAAAGTATATTCCTTAACTCGGTATTTGATGGAACACAGAGTCTTGACCCAGATCTCACAATTCCTACTTCACAAACATTAAACTCATAATATTTCCCTATTCCATTCGATTTCACTTTTTTTTCTGAATTCCCACATCAATTTTTAGCAACATTTAACCTTTCTAAAAGAGATGGTTGAGAAATAATTTGTGAAAGTATTTATGATGATCCTTTATTTATGATTCACATTTCCATATTCTTCAAATATAATAAGATCAAAGCCTTCTCAATTCTCATCAATGATAGAATTATTGGTTCCTTTCTACATATGGAATCTTACACCTTGTTCACTTTCCCATGATGGTAGTGGATTGAGCAGTCATAATCCCTGATAAGATCTAACCATCTTCTCTAGCACATATTAAACTCTTTTGGTGTGATTATATATTTGAGACTTTTATGATCAATATATATTCCACACTTCTCCCCAAAGAGATAATTCCTGCATATTTTCAATTCAAGGATCATAGATTCTTACTATTTATCATGTATGAGACAGTTTTTCTCATGAATAATCAACTTCCATGTGTCATAGGTAATGAATTTTTCATTTTTCATAAACAAAAATACCAATCCCTTCTTTGAAACATCACTAAAAATTATGGAAATCTCCCCATGTGTGGGCATTGTGAGAATCAGGGTAGTGATAAGCCTCATTTTCAACACCATGAATCTTTCTTCACATTCATCATTCTAAGAAAATTTAACTCCCTTCTGAGTTATCATGGTAAGAGGGTTTGAATGTCATGATAAATCCCTCACAGATCAGCGATAATATCTATCTAACCCCAGGAATCTATAGATATCTTTCACATATATTGGCCTCAACCATCCCTCAATTTCATTTTTCATAGAAGTATCCACAGATTTCCCATTTCTTGTGATGATATTTTACAAGAATTATTCTTCATTCAACCAAAACTCAAACATTCATTACTTTTCAAAGAGATTCTCCTTCCGAAAGGTATTTAGAACAGTATAATGATACACCTCATTCTTATCATTGGTTTTGGAGTATATTATAATTTTTTTAAATAATTACTACCACAAATTTTTTTATGTAATATTTAAAGACAATATTCATCATGTCCATAAAGATTTTTGGATCATTTGTGAGTATAAATTGCATCACTATAACCTCATAATTCCCATACCTTTTATCAAAAGTAATCTTGGGGATATCCTCCTTCTTTAAAATTACTTGGTAATATCTAGACTATAGATTACTATTGGAGAAGTATTGTGATCCATGTAGCTGAATGAATAAGTCATCAATTCATGGAAAGGGATACTTGTTATATATAGTGATTTTGTTGAGCTCAAGATAATCAATGCAAAGGTGCATTGACCCATCCTTCTTCTTGATTAATAGGATTGGTGTGATGCATGGGGATGTACTTGGGTGCATAAATTCTTTATCCAGATTCTCCTATAATTATTTCTCTAGTTCCTCAAGTTCCACAACAACTATTCTATATAGAGTCTTGAATATTGGAAATTCCCCAGGTATAAGCTAGATCGAAAATTCAACCTCCCTACTTGGAAGAAGACTAGGAAACTCCTAGGGAAACACATCAACTAATGCCCTCATAATAGGCTTGTCTTTGAGGATGGTTCATTCCTTAGACTCAATCATTTGATCTAGATATGCTTGCTTATAGGGAAATAATATCCATTTTTTAGATGATGGTGATAGAGAATATCCCTCCTCCTCACAACACTTTTATAGAATCGTGGTTTGATTCTACATATAGAGAGTGATTTCCCTCTCACATAAATTTATATTGTCTCTATATAGGGAAATTTGATCCATACCCAGAATTGCATCAAATCCCACTAAGGGAAGCATGAAAAGGTTCATCAGGAAGCGAAATCCATAAATTATGATAGGGGGGAGTTATATACCTGGGATGAAATAATTTCCCCATTTATTTTTTCATTGAAATCACTACATTTATGCTTTGTGTTGGTGTTTTAATAGTTCCACTAAACTTTTTGTGATATAATAGAATGTGTAGAAACAGAATCAAAAGTACATTCTCTATTCTTGAATGAATAACTAGCATATCTATCACCACTTTTTTTTGGGATTCACATTGGTTGTTTTGATGGAAAAAGGGCGCCCTTACTGCATTGTAGGTTGTTGGTTTCCTCCAAAAACCATGGCTTAGTGCACTAGTTTAAAAAGGTCTATGGTTCCTTATAATCGAAGCACTAAACGACGTATTAAGGGTTGACTAAATAATTACTTTCCTCTATCACATTGGTAGGTTTTTCCTGTCAGTAATCATTGTCCAGGTGCTCTTTTCTTTTGCACAAAAATAATTCCCTCGTTACCCTTAGGTAATCTCTAGGGGTCTTTTTTTCACCATTGATAAGTGGGGTGCTGTAATTTATTATCACCATTGGATTTAACCATCGGACCGCCACTTAGTATCCTCATGATACCCCTAAAATTAAACATTCTCTATATTTACTTTTAGGGAACCTCAGAAAACTTCATCATAGTGGTCAAAGTCATGGATTTCCATGGCTTCTCATAGGCTAGGATTATCCCACCAAAGAAGTGGTCAACCTTGAATTCAAGAGTATTGAAAAAACCAAAGGAATATTGTGAACATATTGTAAAGTTTCCCTTGTACTCCCTAATGGATTAATCTTCATTATTCTTGAGTGAAATTAAGTCTATTTCTATCTTAAGATGGAGGGTTTGGTGAAATTATTAATCAAAAAACATTTTCCAAAATTCCTTCTACTCTATTGCTTTGATATCTTCATCATGCTTCGTATTCTTGATCAGTGTCCACTACTGATCAGCTTCACCCTCTAAATGGTAAATTTCTAGAAAAACCTTCTCTTGTTTGGAATATTTAAGGATAGAGAAGATCCTTTCAATAGAATTGATCCATTTATCCATGATTAATGGATCATATGATCCACTAAAAGTAGAAGGCCTTTGTCACATGAAGTTCTTGACTACAGGTTACTCTCTATTTGGGGGGATCTCCTCCTAGTATGAGTTTATTTTCATAAATTTAGTTAACTGAGAGAGTATCATGAAAAAGTTTGTGATTCCCACTCCCATCAGATTTGGAATCTCATTAGGGAAACCCTCACACTACTCTTCACATTAGTTTTTAGCATGATTCCTCTTATTTTTGTCTACTTGTTACAATAAAAGAAAAATTAGGGATGATTGTCTTAGACAAATAAACACATAAAGGTGAATCTAAATACATTAAAGGGATAAATTATAAATTAAATTGATCTTATTAACTTATGAGTTTCTATACTTTAGTCTGTTGTATCCGTAGTTTTCTTCATAACATATATTCTTTTGGGAATTTTTTGTGTTACCATAATAATAGTTTGTAATCATATCATGAATTTACCAAATTATATCCCCAGAGAGTGTAAAACTAGGGGTACAGAGAGGATTGTTTTCAGGTACTAGGTTACCCCGAGTTAGGCCTCGATAAACTTTTTTGAGTTGTTACTCCTATGAACATTTGTTCCAGAACCACTTCCACTTATAATATACAGACAGTGATGTATTTTCTTGATAAATTACTAACTCAATACTAACAAAAATTTAGAGATGTTTTCCTAAACATAGTCTTATCCTTAAGGGTTTTAACTGGGGTTTTCTAATCCTAATCCTACAAATAGCTAAATCCATCCTATGATACCAACTATAACAACCACACTCTGTATTTCATATTTAAACATGGTTTATTACATAAAATTTTAACAAATAAAACTAATAATATTGAGAGGTCTAGTTTTTTTTGTGTTTAGGGACATTAAATGACAACTTAAAACATGAAACACTACATCTTTATTGAAATATTATTTTACATGACCAAAATATTCCTTCGTACATAACACTATATGGGATAACCTAAGGACATACATAAGAAATGGGTGATATGTAAAGCCCAGTAAGAAAATAAACATGTCATAACATTAGGATAATAATACATGTTAGATAATTCATATCAATGAGGCATAAATAATCATGAATAACGATTATTCATTTATCATGATAATCATAACATGGGAAATGTGGCAACAACTTAAAACACTACATCATAAAAATATGTCAAATCTAAATCACAAAGAATTAATGGTGGGAAAAAGTAACATAATGGAATAATTTAAACCCCCTTCCCAACATTATGTATCCTTGTACTAAACATTACCCAATTCACTAGAGCGCTATCAGGGCACACCCATCATAATCATTTCATTCTCATGTGTATGTGTGCCACATAAATCATATAACATGGATTCCTGAAACATCATAAATTACTCCATGATTGAGGAATATGGAATACATAATTTTAAGTAATAAATAAATAATTATATTTTCATAATAGTGAATACCCTTGATAATGAAATGGGTATGGTATTCACTACACAGTTATTTTGGCATGGTGAATTGTGGAGCATTTTCGGTAGCATAACGACATCAAATGGAAATTCATAAAATGGATTTATGAGAGTTAAAAGGGGTATCTCATCATTTAGAAATGAAATGTATTGTAATATGGACATGTATGTACAATCCCCAACATGATTAATTGGAAATAAAAGGCATAACATAATAATGAATCTTGAAGAAATAGGAGAAAGAAAAAGAACCCTAAATTTTGGCATTGTAAAGGTTGTATGTAAAGGTTCTTAGGAGGGATAAACGAGAGTGAAAGGGGTTCTTATAATTTATAAATCAAGTGTAAAGTAATTGGTATATGTAATAATGTATCCCAAAAAAAGAAAATGTAAATTAAAAAGAATATCATAAACTAAGTGATTGATTAAAAGAGGAGAGATAGAATCTCATACTTAGATGTGTGATTGGAAAGGCTTGGTAGAAGCTTCTTGGGAGATTAGGGGAACCCTAGGGGGACTCTATGGAGTATAAGGGACGATTTTTTATGAGATTAAAAAAATTTGATGGAATATTAATGGCTTCTTGGGTGGGATTATATAGAAAATGAGGGGGATTTCATTATTATTTTGGTTTTGGACCATGCATAATAAAATACTCAAAACCACAAACCATACCATAATTTTTTCCTATGTTTTATGAATAAGGGGAGTGGTTTAAATTATTTTATAAGTCCAAAGGATGAAGATAATGGAATATTGTCCTTTCTTATGTGGACGTGAGTCATACTTTCAAAGAAATGATTTTAAAATCTTAAAATATATTATAAGTACTGGAGGATTCACTAAGGATTTATAAAATATATAATATAAACATAAAATTACGTAATTTTTAATTTAAAAACATATATTTGTCTAAAGATAAATTTTATAGTATTTATTACATCATTATTGGTCCATTATGATGTCATAAAACACATTGTATATTTATACTGTATTTAATTTTTACCCAAAAATTCGTGTGTCTTAGAAAATTATGAAAAAATCACCATTGGATAATTTTGATGTCCTGATTCCAAAAATAAAATATAAAATTTATCTTAATATTTCTCTAAATATTTTAATTTTCACTTTTAAAATAAAAGTTGACATTTATTGAAAATGGATGTTTTTTATAATAAAAATTTTCAAACCCTAATAAATATTTCATTTGACTTCATAATATGTATATGATCGTTTATATCTAAAAAAATATTAATTTAATAATAATATTTTTTAAAATATTTTTTATTTCAAAAATCCATATATTTATTAATTGAATCTGAATATTAACAAAAAATATTATTTTTGCTTTAAAAATAATTTACAAAGTAATAAAAATAGAAAGAAAATATATTCATTATTCTATATAAAAATAATTTAAATAATATTATTACTAGGTTCTTGATACATATATCCTTATTACACCAGCAGTAGTCCTAAGAGTATGGTGTGTGATGGTGGATCTATCATGGGGTTGTTTGGTGAACATGGTTTGAGTTGTGATCTCGATGAGATTGAAATTCTCCTGTAAACAGTTTCGCTCATTCTAAAGATGTTGGATCCTAGATTGGGATTGGTATAGGAAAAATCCTATAAATTTTATATCCTTAAACAACTCTAATAAATGGGTTTCATATGGTCCAATCCTACTGGTTGAAGCCATATCATCCTTTTTCGGTTTCCAAATGATATGTTAAAACCCAATATTTATACTACCCACGTGATCACTATTCAAAGGCTATATTATCAATGGTAAATATACTTAATGAACATTTAGATAAAATTTTATATAATATAACAAAATAATTGCATGTGTTTTATATATCCACAATACATTTGATTAAATCAAAAAAGTAATTTTATTCATAAATGTTCGGGTCATTACAATGTGGCTTCAGCCTGTGTACATGTGACCGTGTACAAGTACACGGATTAACCCATGTACTTGGTCCAATCCATGTTGGTGTGGGGGGTAAATGGGTTATCTAACCTCTTTACTCTACCCCATGTCTATCTATTTATGAGGTACACACCGAGTCACCAGAGAGGGGTCACACATAGTGTTATAGGGGTCACACATAGTGTTATAGGGGTCAAACGGTGTGTGATCCTTAACTCTGGAAGAAGCATATCACTGTATCCATGGGACACAACATGTAGATCTAGATTACATGCCATGTAAAGATGTTTTTTTTCGTAATTCCATGTCTGGATCTATGAATTTGGGTTGATGTTAGGGAATTCGATCTGGCGATCACTTCATAGTAAAAACAAAAATCAAGCCTCATTGATTCATGCTATCATAAAATCAACAAGTTTGGGGCCTTCAATCTAATTGGAAAATGGGATCAACATCACTATTTTTTAAAATCTGAAGAATATGAAAACTGGTTATCTACATGATCTGATTCATTGTTGTGTCTGTTGTCACACCATCATTATGTGGTTCCGATCCAAAATCTACGATATCGAATTGATGTGCCAAGAAAATGGTGTGAAACAATCAATTGGTCGATATATGTTGAACCATGGGCCAAATGAAGAACACCCATGGTAAATGAATAATCAGGGGAGAAATCACTAGAAAAAATGAGAGGATCAGACCTTAATCAATGTTGGTGTTAATCTCAATTCATTTTTCTGAGAATAAAATTGAATAAATAAATAATCCAAAGAAATTATCCCAAAATCTCCCCTCATTGAACCCATCCAGCAAATACGCATGATCCACGGATCAATCCATTATTTGATTGATCTAATTTCATCATAAGAATCAAGAACAAGTTTGAAATCCAAATGAAAAAAACCCTACCTTGATTTGGATCAATCATTGATGGAGAACGGAGTTAGGCTATGATCATTGGATAGATCCTTCGATTCCATTTTGCGTTGATCATTGATCCATGATCTAGTCACCCTTATTTGGAGAGAAATCCTCTAAAGATCTATCTAAAGGCTCTCAAATGATTCCAACGTTATGGTAATAACCCTATGATTTCTCTATAATAGTTTATTTAAATACATGGAAATCGTTACATGAAGAATACAATTTAAATAATTTTTTTATTTTTTTATTCATTTCTACACATGTGATAACTTTTTTGAAAACGATCTACAATGACCAAGGTTATGATTCACGTAGAATGAAATAAATATTATAAATTTAGTGATTCCCTTGGATTTCAGATCCATGTCTCAGTTTAGGAGTTACTTCACTTTTTTTTGAAAACTATGTGTGCCCATTATTTAATAAATTTAATATATTTCAAACATTTATTCTGGGCACACAAGGCCTCAGAATCTCATTTAGTCTCAGTACATAGTCTTGAAAATAATACATACTATATCCAAAAATAATACAAATTATATCAAAAAATAATATATGAAAAATCATAGGCGTCACATTAACCCCATATCTAATCCATGTCGAGATTCTCTGGCCTGATCCACTATATAACCTATGATCAGACCTATGTAGTATATATAAGGTTTTTATATTAATTAAGGTTATCATATAATTTATAATCATAAAAATTATTAAGTCCCCACCAAAACATCCAAAATATATTCCTTCATGTACATGTGTATACATAAGATATAAAAATAAATAGAAGACACGTTGTATACAAACATGCACATAGGGTGATCATGTTCTAATACAGCCATAATGACACCTAACTATATATACTCTGGTCAACAATGTACCTCATAATACCATGATGGTAAATTCATGATACAACCGAACATGGATGTGATGTTTAATTGGGGATCCTCTCTTTGTGATTCCTGGGTTACTAGACAACTGCCAAAATATAGCTAGTGAAACCTATAGGAAGTGGATCATAAGGAGGGAAATAACATAGATAACCTCCCACACAAGTCAAACCATAAACATGAGGTAGGTCCAATGGCTAATAACTTATACGTAAAATATATCCATATGTGGGATATAATGTATCCATCCTCCAATATGATTTTTACCACCAACATGAGGTTGGTCCCATGACTAATCATCTTATACATGAATAAAATAATATGAAAGGTTGTAACAGATCCAGCCTCCTAAATGAGCTAAACCACAAAAAATAGGTAGGTCTTGTTCTAAATAAAATATCACCCACGATGTAAAACCAAATCCAGACTCCCATAACTTAAGAAATATGTTCATGGGTAGTGAAACACTACACCCCAATCCCTAGGTCACTTTTATCATCTTTAAAAACAATTTGATAACCTTGATTGGAACACCACAAGAAGACACATAGTTAACATCACCTAAATTATATCCATTAGATAATCCCACGTTTATATTGATCACTTCATAGGAGTGAATCTCTAAGTCAACTAAACCAATCCTCCCTAATCAGCTTCCATATGATATCATCTCGAAGAAAAATCTGCATTTAAAACAACAATCCATGGTGATCTTATAACTCATATACACTACCTTGACCTAGACTCGATTAGATGGTATAAATCCAAATTTTATTTCCCTATCACCTACTTGTTCTCAAAACCCCAAAATTGTCCCATTGAAAATACACCCTATCACATAGAGAAACTCGTTTCCCAAACCACCAGAAAAACTTTATCATAACATATTATTGGGTTCCCATTGAAAACATTTCAAAATATATCTCACCAAAAAACACTTATATAAACCCTCTACACCATGATACACAAATTCTTATAGGGCCTAATATTCTCACAAGATATTTGTGTCTCCAAATCACCCTCAAGAGGGTGTCTTAATCATCCATGTGATGTATGGATACCTCACCCATAACCTATAAGTATAAGCATACCATTTATTCTAAATATCATTAGAAAAATATACCAATTCTATACAGTATTCATCCCAATATTAAATAGCAATGCAGGATCCTCTTGTAGTCACAATCTCCATCACCTCTTACTGTAATAGTTACCATGAAATTTTAAATCATATGATATAAGGAAGAGAACCCACTTCGAGTTTAGGGGACTCTATGATGCGTAATTCTCCACATAGGTTACTCTTAATCCCCATACAAATTACCTAAACCCAAACCCCCAAGTGGGAATGAAAAATAATACATAAATATCATGTTATTAAGTATTGTAGGGATTACCAACCTATATATCAGATTTGTAGTCCCCAAATTCTAGACCACTCATCCCCATCCTAGATTATACCAATCCATGCTAAGGTCGCATTATTCAATGAAACATATAAAATCAAACATATGACACAATAGAAAAAATGGTATATGAAACACACCTAAAACTTCTACAAGGAAAATCCCTATCAAATAATATCTAATAAACTATAAATTTAATTGTATCAAGGAAAAATTCCAAAATTAATTAAAAAAATGATTATTCTTGATTTGTGATTAACATCATGTGTTCATGATTACTTGATATTTTCTATCTGAATTAAGAAAAATATCATTAAATTACTGATTGTTACATAATTATTCATTGGAATAATAATTATAACACTATTATAGAATCCCCATAAATTAGAATAATATGAATATGGGATGAAGGGGAAAGAACTCTCCAAAATTATTGAGAATAAAGAACCTGAAATAACATGAATCTAGGGGATAAGGGGTAGTGAGAGGAAGGTAATGGGTGTCTCAATTTGATAGTTTGATCAATGGGAGGAACAAATCCTTAAATGAGTCATTAATAAGGGGTCTATAAACAACACCCATTCCATTCATAAAAAAATTGAATATGAGGACTATAGTGGAATGACCAATGGGGTTATAGTGAAACGCATCACTCCAATGGACACATTTTTGAATGACCATATGGTTATTGCTATAATTTTTTACCTATGTAAGAAATAATAATCTCTTATGGGTAACTTCATGATGAAACCCACATGTGTTATGGAAAGACCCCCCTGCAACCAACCCTCTCGGTAAAACACCTTAAATGCAGTTTGATCTCCCCTAAATCAGGGATTTTATTATATAATATATTCACCACATTAAAACCCCCATAAAAAACAAAATCCATAACCTATACTAAAAATAATCACCCCAACATCATTTGATGATTTTTTGGTCTACCCCTTCACAACACGGTGACTTGTCCCCACTTTAAGCCAAAAATACCTCAATTGTGTCATGGTCTACCACCTACAGAAAATATTCATCCCAACTCCTATAATCCCCCTAAGACTGTAACAAATCCCAAAACTATTAATCCTAAACATAATAACCACAAATTATAGTTGATGACTAGAGAAACATATCCAAAACACCAAATTCAAACTCTTTCTCCTCTGAAATACACAAAAAAAATCTTTATAAATTACCAACAAATAATGATTCAGGTTATTAAAGTAACATCTTCCAAAAATTTATTCCAAATAAAAAATATGCGTTGAGTTTACAGATTTGGTGAATTTATGATCACAAATTACCTTTACTTAGTATTACATCTCTTATTTTTATAGTGTCTCCCCATTCATTCATTCATTATTTGACTCTATTTAAAAGACATGTTGTATCATTACACAAGGTCTTTATTCCTATAAATAGCACAAAAATAGTAATGGAATTTATATTCTGATCTTCAATGATAATATGAAATTTTTAGACAACTATTTCCATTGTATACGTATATTTTGAAGTTTTTCTTACATCTCTCTTGGGGGTAGTGATCCTTTTAAAATTTACATAAAATCCGTTAAATATAGAAGTACATTTTTTATGAATTTTCTCATAAAAAAATGGAAAATTTTCACTTTATACTTTTCATTATTGATAAAAATGAATTTATTAACTTTGGTGTTTGTTGAAGTTGATTTTACCAATTTCTTTTTACTAACTACTGTAGTCACTTGATATAATTCGATGTGTACATAAATAGATAAATTATGATTTTATCTCATATTATTTAAGATTTTTTAATGTCAAGACACTTGATTTAACCATTCTTTGATCCAATTTATTTAGAGTATATTTTTTTATCAAAATATTTTAATGTTTTAAATTTTTCTAAAATTATCTTCCTTCTTTACTAACTCATTTTAACATTACTTTTTCTTTTTAGAAAATTTATTCAAAATATTTATATCTTTCTTGAGCATGGTTAAAGAGGTTCTAATTATATCTCTCTCTATCCTCATCATCACAACTATAAGATACTTCCTCTCTTTTACATGATCCATAAAGGTTTTAATCTTTTTAGTGGTTAATTCATCTTTTGACTCACTACTTTGGGAAGATATTTAATATTCTACTTTTCTTATCAAATTTTTTGTCCTAATTATTTAAAACACCTTCTTCCCATCATCATCACTTTTTTTATTTCTTTTCATGAACAACCCTTTCTTACACTTCATTTTTAGTATCACCATTATTCATCCATGTACATTAAATTTAAAATGTAAAGTTACATCACATTTAATGTATTAAGGTATGTTTCCATTATTATTTTTATTTTAATTTTACAATGTTATTCGAAATGAGATATTTTGTTTTCTCATAATCTTACTCATGTTATTCATCATATTCAGAGTCATTAGAGAAAACTTCTTTCTTCACCTTGATTTTAAACTGCTTCATGTCTTTGAATTCCATCTATTTTTCTTCCTTGATCTTCTTTTTGAAAACTAGATCTATTATTATCTACTGTATAATAAGAATTATAGGAAATTAATAAAATTACAACTCAATTAATCTCTATTTTTCAAATATAATTTTTTTCCATCAAATATGATAAGAAACAATTTCAACAACTTCTTGAAAATGGTATAATCTTTTATCATGTCTTCAAAATCCCATATATGGCTAAAAATGTATTCATTATTATGGAAATTTATTCAATATTTTAATCACTATATATACTTGCATCTTAAATACTTATCCCCAAATATCTATCTTTAAGTTATTTAAATTAAACTTTCCTTGAAAAATATTTTCTAGTTTAACAAAAATATCTGGTAGTTTTGAGCCCCAAAACATTATTGTGCACCTTGTTAGATAAGGATAAAAGATATAATATTGTTTTCTTTTAATTCAATATCAAATTTATTTTATCAACATCTTTCATAGGAATATCATTCACAACTATATTAAAACCAATAGGGTTGGTATAAATAACCACTAGGCCAAGTGAAAGGACATATAGAATCATTATATTCTTCTATCCATGATAATTCATACCATAAAAATTTTGTACACCTATACTATTGACCGAATATTAATTAACCATAATATCTCCATCCAAGATAGAATATTTTAAAGTAAACATGAATTGGTATGATAATAATTGAAGTTCCTAGGTGGTTAAGTATATAATAACAATAAGTTAGTTGAATCAATATCACCAAAGTTTACCCTTTTTAAAAAAATAAATATCTATGACTAGTTTGAAGTGACCAAGTTAGTCCAAACCACTAAGAGGGGGTTAAATATGTGGTGAAATTTTTTAATTATTTCTTTTAAAATTAACCTATGTGACTTATTAAATCCTTGATATTATTAAATTTAATCACATAATACAATCTATGTATTTAAATTCAATTTGAATTTAATACATGTGTGTGTGAACTGATGTATATGATGTTTTTATATGTATTTCATTATGTAACATTTTTATTTCTCTTCTTGGATAAAAAAATAATTTGTGATATTGTTTTCATATGGACCCAGGAAAAAACATCATATAAATTGTTCAAAAGTTATCATAATATTTATACTAAAATTATTATAATTATTTTCTCACTAACCCAGAGTTATAGTTAAATTTTTTTTTCTCATTTTGATATTTCTTCTTCATAGAGTTATTCACAAAGGAATATTATAAAGTCCCTATATAAACCTTAATAATTCTTCCAATTTTGATCTCAATATTTTTGTAGGGTATAAAGATTTATGATATTTTTTATGAGGTTCATTTATACACTATAAAGATTGTACCCTCTAAAGTCTTCAATGTTGAGTTTCTGTACACCATAAAGCCTCACTATACATTATGAAGACCTCATATTCTTATTTTTTACCAAAGTTTAGTACCCTATGATGTTAGGTTGTACCCTATAAAGGTACTATATTCTGCCTTGTGAAATTATTTTGTTCCCTATGAATTAAATGATAAGGTTTAAACCTTTTCCATTTTAAATAATTATTCTCCACATGTACCGTATAAATCCATAATTTTATAACTTACAATGATTATAGTGAACCCTATGAAGTGAATAGGGTTCCGCACATTTCCATTTGTCATTTAGATAAAAAAAATTCAGAATTAACTCAATTATTCTCAAATCCTTCAATTTCCTTATTAGTTAGCTTCTAAACATTCATATAGATATTATAGATGGTGATTTGTTATCCAAAAACACATGTACTTGATTCCCTTGAAGATGATCACAAAAATCATTACATTTTCGGTTTCTCCTTGAACCATTCAATCTATATGTTCCAAGTATAAGTAGATAAATGTATCTATCACACATTCCCATTTTTATGGATTATATTGATCAAAAATAAAAATCTATTTTCAAAAATAAATTTAGTTACTTCAATCCCCCCTTTCGATTTGTTTTTTATAAAAAACCTATTCAAATTCAATGTTTCCCCTCCTTATTGACAATTAATGTAAAAAAATATAAAGGTAATTTTTTACTCATTTCATCCTCAAGATTATTTAAGTGTTAACAAACATATTATTCTAATCCTTAATTTATTCATAATTCCATCTCGATCAATTTTACAAGATATTCCCTAGGCTCAACAATATTGGATGCTTCTTCTTAGGGTTTTAGTTTCTTATGATAGATTATCCATCCCCTCCTCCATCATATATCCCACCATAGAGGGAGGGGATCACTATAGTTCCTCAAACCCATGGGGTTTTAGAATGATACTTATCTCTATTCACTAATTCAGACTCACTTTTGGCCTTCCTTAGTTTTTTAGTGAGCTGGTGACCTATTGTTTTAATTTAAATGATTTTTTTTGGCTTCTTCCTTTCTTAGTATTTATCTAGAGGTATGATTTTTCCATCATATACCTATAGTGGGTATGTTTGATAAGAACTTCTATGAATTTTAGGGCTTCAATGAACACATCATTATCAGCTTTCTCTCTCCTTTCCTCATTCTGATTCGATTTTCTAGTGAAGAAGATCTGGTAAGATCTTTGTCGCATTTTTTTCTATGTTTGAATTCTGTCATTTATTTCTATTTTGATGGTTCTTTGATATTTAAATGAAATATGATCCACCCTATTCTTTTTTAGGGATCCAACCCCATTTTTCACTCAATTTACAAAACCCATATATTCTTTGACTTTTAGAAAATTCCATTCGGAAATACCTTTGTTATATCCAAAGAACCACTTCACTATTTCACTCTATAAAACCCTAAATTTATTTGGAAATTAATATCACAAAACAACCTCCTAAAACTATACAGATATAAATTTATGGTGAATATAGAAACAATTTAACAACCCATTAGTTTAAAAAAATAAAATAATTTTCTATATTGTATACAATATGAAACAATGACTATAAATGAACCATGAAATATTATTATTTTAATATGACTGATATATACTAGCCATTAAATTAGAAGGTATGAATTGTAATAACCACATTTTAGTATATATATAAAATTTATTCTCAATAAAAATGAGTTCATTAATGCTTAGGAAATAATCATTCAGTTATTTTTTGTAATGTAATATTATTATTCAAAAATATGTATCCTTCAAACATGATTTTTATTTCATTTTGTGAGAAAATATTATATTAATTTCTTAAAATTTCAAAAAAAAATATATTATATAATGAAATATAATTATAAATTATATATTGGAAAATTATCTTAAATTGAGGTTTTAATAATTTTAGGGAAATATTTATTTTTTGATGAACAATAAAAAATATTTATTTTTATTGATAACTGTATTTTTATTTCTAGTATTTGCATGGATATAAATTTTTTAAATGGATTAAAAGTTAAATTAATTATATTATATTATAAATAATTATATTAAGTTCATTGGAATCAATTTCCTAGTTTAATTTGTTACAAAAATATTTTTATACAAAAAAATGATTTTTTATGAAAAATTATTTTGTGTTGCATTATGTGTTTCTATATTAAATTGTTTTTCACATACTTTTCAAATTTAATATTAAAAACATATTATATATATGGAATAAATAGGTACAAAAATTTTCAATATTTCCCTTTGATTGTTGGTCAATATGAATAGTAACTATAGTCAATTTTTGTCATCTTAGAAATGGTAAACATATAAAATAGGGTTAAAACATTGGGATTATGATTTTAATTTTCTCTAACAATTGAATTTATTATATTTGATTGGATTATATTGTCAATGGACATAAAATTATCTAATATATGTCCAATTTGTTTCATATTTCTTCAATTATGACCTTTATATTAATTTAAGTAAAATATAAATTCAAAAATATCATACACTTGACTTTAAAATATCTAATATTTTATCATAAGTGTAAAAAGTGGTTATTCTCAGTTTTAAATATTTATTTAAAATATAAAATAATTTAATTTATCAGATTAATTTATTTTTTGTTTTTATTTATTGAATAATTACCCTAAATTAATATGCAATGCAAACACAATATTTATTCAATTAATAGAAAAATAAAATAAATGATAATATAAATATTAAAATTAATAAAATTTGGATGAATTATTGTGTTCCAAAAATTTGTAGATAAGCATTACATATTATAGATGTGATAAAGGATTATATTTTCATCCCATATCTGTCTTTTTTTCATTAATTTCAAATTAAAAGTTTCAAAAATGAAAATAATGATATTTAATGAAAATAATATTTTAATAAATTATTTAAAAATCAGAAAAATATTTAAATAGGACAAGGTGATAGATGTATGATCAAATATTTCTTCCCTTATATATTTATCATCCAATTTTTACCTTATAATTAAAATTATAACCCTCTAAGAGTGAAAAGGATATTACCATGGTTAAGGTTAAAATTGATTAACTAAGGGGTTAAATAAAAAAGCCAAGGTTTAAAATAAAACATTGAACTATAAAAATTTCATTTTTTGAAGATATTTCAACCATATCATAGTATATATATTAATCTCTATCCATTTGGAAGAATTTTTCTTGAGAATGACTCATATATTTTTATCTTTTAATAAATTCCAAGAGTGCCCGTCCCATCACTTATAAAAGGGAACCCCTCCTTTATCTTCTTTTCAACACATTGAGAATTTTATCTCAACAAGAAATATAAAATATACTTCTAAAATTCATAATAAACAAATTTGAGGTTCTTATGTTCTTAAAAGTTCATTCCAAGGGTCATTAATATGGGATCTAAAAGAGGCCTACTAAAGAAGATGTAATGGTCTTACCTGAACGCTTTAAATTTTTTTATTATTATAATTACTCTAAATATATGATTTTATTCAAAATAATAATAAATTAATCATCCTAAATACAATAAAATTTTATTATAATTATGAAATTTTTTTAATTCACCATCTATTGCATAAAATGGGATTTGAATGTATCGCGCGTGCGTACGTACATCTTATTTTCTCCATGTATCAATACAATCCATTTTTAATCACCTTATTTCATATATAATTATAATTATGTGTTTAATATAGATATATATATTATATTTATGGAAAAAATATTATTTTTTAATCAAAATATCATATCTACCTTCTTACTTTTCGATCCATTGGAAAACAATAACATCGCTCATGCGTACGTGTGGACTATCACCTCCACTAAGTGATGTGATTATTTTTTAATTTAGAATTTACATAGATTATTATAAGAATATATTTAATTACTATATATGATACATATTATATAATAATTATTCAATAATTCGGAATTATTATTTAACTTTCTTTCATTTCATTCATCAAAAAGTGAAAACAACGCTCGTGTTCATATAACATACCATTTATATAAATGGCGTAATTATTTTATATATATATATATATATTATAGATGAATATATATTATATTTATTTCATAAATAAAATTATATAGATAATAAAACACTGATCAAATTATAAGGACTGGAACTACTAAACAGAAATTCTCGTTAAAACAAAATAGTCAACACCCAGAAAAGTTATTTTAGTAAGAAATTATTAATAAATGGTTGTTGAAATGGTATAATATGATAATTTAGGATATTATATGATTATAAATGATTCCATAATATAATTATAATATATTTAAATATTTTTTTACTAGACTTTAGATCTCCTTAAAATCAAGTCAAACTTTAGGTAAGGGGATATCTAGTATCACTTTTATTTTTGGAATACATATACAATATTCACAACTTTTTTATTTTATATTGTATATATACTTTCCCATTAAAATTTTAAATCATGAGTATCCTTATTCTTATGATATTTAATGTTTCATTTTAAGTTATTCTTTCATGTGGATTATGATTCAAAAGTTATGAAAGCGGTAAGGGTATTATGTTAAAATATCATTGTTTACTCAGATTGTTTATGATTAAGTTTTTCATGATGAAATGTTATAATACGAATTTCAAGAATCTTATGAATTTTATTTTATTCTGGTTATTTATATAGATTACATTTTTTCCTTTTATTTTACTCTCTTTAAGTACCCAAGATATGGGAATATTATTTTTATGGAAAAACAACTTTAGTTCTCTCTTAGGATGAAAAGCCTTTTCTCTTCCATATCCATGTTTTATAAAAATGATTTAATGAATATTATTAATATTATACATTGATTATTTAAATTAATTTATTCCCATTATTTAGTTTCAAAAAATTTAAAAGGTATATTAATTTCATTTTCCAAATAAGATACTTTTTATATATTTTTAGGAAATTTTGAATGGAATACTTTTTTTAACTTATACAACATAAATTTAATTTCTTACCATCATTAACCCTTACTAATTAGAGTCCTAATTTAAATGTCTAAAACCCCTTTTCACATAAAACTTTTTACTTAATATTTGAGACTTTTGTGTATTTTAAATATGTAATTTCAAAGTGAAAAGGGTATTTTACTCATGAATTATTTCAGACATCTTTTAATAGAGTTTTTCTTCTATGATAATATCCTTTAATTTTAATTATTCATTACTCAATATATAATCCAGTGATATGATCTTTATTATATCTTTGGATGGTATATGATTATGATGATTATATTGTTACAAAAAAATTAATTTTCAATGGGTAATGCTATGATTACATGTATAATGATTTATGATATTGTGATATTTATATGAAGGAATTTTTATTATGTGATTGTTGGGTCCATTATGTCCCTCTAATTCAATGGTTAAAGTGATATTTATATCTCATAAGATGCTTATAAAAATGAAGGAAACGATTATTAAAAACTTTTTTCTCATAATGATGTCTGAGTATAATTTATTTTTAGTTATGATCATAAAAAAATGCATGGATGTGATTACGAAAATGCTTTTACACATTTTTTTCAAGAGTATGATCTCTTTATAGCTATAACCCCATTATTATACATGTACATGATTATGATTTCTTATAATTACGATGCCACATGCCAATATTATTACTTTTGGAAGTGATTAATACCTTGGAACATTTATTGACCATTCTTCCATGTATATGTTATGATCTCATGGATTGTGTTCTTTATTCATTTATATTTCATGTCTTATTAATTTCCAAGATTTATGCCCAGAATCAAGATTATTACCTATTGTATGTAGAGTATAACTTTCAAATGTTAATCTCATATTCTCGTAACCTTATTCTATGCTTAATTAATCATTGATATCTCCTTTTTTAACCTTAATGAGCTTATGAGAGCACCCTTTTGGATTTTTTACTTTTCGTATGTTATAAAGAAAGGATTTAATTGTGATATGTCTAAGAAGGGATCTATTTTTGAAGAACTTAGTGGGATATGATTTATATCTCTTATAAAAAATTTGTTTATGGATCCATGTTTCTAAATACACTAAACTAATATGATTCTATCATGGATCAAGATTTTATAAAATGATTATTAATATAAGAAGATATAATATTAGTCTATGAAATATATTGGTAACTATATACAAATAACATGTGTTTTATAAATTGTAGATCAAATTTTCCTTCTCTTTCCTTTTTCAACACAATCATAAAAACTACTATCACCAGACCAAACCTCAGGTGGTAAGATAGTGGAAGGATCATTAATTGGGAGGTAATGAATATTTTGAGGATACATAAGATGGAGATATCGATCATAAAATTTCAATGATATTTATTCTAGATTCTACCTCAGAAATAGATTATGGAATTAAGGTATAGGGATCTGAATCCTCTCAAAATTTGAATAAATCACTAGTGGTTTCTCTATATATAACTTCTCTTTAATCTATTATAGTGCTACTACCAGTTATCAGAAAATTATAGGTCATTAATAATAATGTTTATATACATATAAAAGGGGTTTTTGTTCATCCTTATGAAATATAAAATAAGGTTCTACCATTATCAACTCAGTTCCTCAAGAAGTATGAGATGGGGATTTTTCTTCTCTCACATCTGAACTTGGCTATAGGAAATAACCTTTTGGGGTCTATAGATCTTGGCTGGATCAAGGTAGCCCAAGTAAGAGCATCGGTCTCCATTTTATTTAATAAGGTGTGTGAGTCTATTTCAGAAAATAAAATCCCCAACATGATTGATATTTTAGGAGAAGTTTTCATGTGTAAAGATTACGATTAGGGTTGGGAAGATCAAAGTCAAAATGGAAAAAGAAATCTTATGTTTAGGGAGTTCTGACTAAGAAATAACAACATGTCAATGCTGATGGATTTGATAAGACTCTTTAGGAAGCTATATGGGAGGAAGAAATTTTTTAGTTATGTATGGAATATGAGTTAGATGGTGAAACTGATGAACTCTTTCATTCAAGAATTAATTTTTTTTAAAAAAGAGGATTTAATTTGATAATATATCTACTTAACAAAGATAATAAAAGTATAAATATGAATGACAATTCAATCCTTCCAAATAAAATTCTTTCTAGATCGATGAGGAAAGATCAAGGATCAAAGATGCATATGGTGGAGTTCATTAATGATATTGAGAGGGTAGTGGAGCCAATTTCAAATAAAAAAAGATTTAGTACGTGGGTATAATTATTATAATTCTATAGAAACTAAGAAATAAAATGAGGAGGATAAAATAGAATACACTGAAATATTAAAAAAGATAATTTCAGGTATTATAAATTCAGTAAATGGGTCCATAAAGGACTATCTTGATTGAGGATTTTGAAGTGATAAATCAACTATATGGGATTTTTCTAGTGTTATTTCTAGGTGGTATGGGGTAAAATTATCTTCCTATCATGTCCTTAATGAAATTTGATAAAATAATGTACGTAATAAATATACAAGTCAATATGAACGAGGAATAATAAGGATGGATGAATTTATTATACCATATTTTTTTAATAGTTTTAATGAAGGGAAAATTAGTATCTAGGGGTTTATCAAAAACTATTACAAAATGTTTTAATTATTTGAGACCCACATAAAAGATGATCCAAAAAATATGGGACTTTATATTAAATGGATTTTTTATAGAGTTCTTAGATCAAATATTCTTAAACTTTTCTAGAATGATATTGTAATGCCTTATGAAGTTTAATCCTCCTATTCTTTTTAGATAATTTTTTGAGGGTTCACACTTAAACATTAAATGTCTATATCCTAAAAATTAAAATATTGAATTTTTAGGATTTAAAATATATTCAATTTTTAAGAGAAATTTATATTTTTATTATTAATTTATAAAGATCCTCCATTTAGTGAACTCTATTTCTACATGGGAAAACCCGGTGTAAAGAAAGAGGGAATAACCAAAGTCATATTAGTAGTCCATAAACTGCAATACATGTGATACCAACTCAACACATCTCATTCTAGAGGTTTCTTATCTATTTTTTTCATTCACTAATCTTTATAAATCTATTAGAAAATTTTAAGTGAATGATTAATAACTCCCATTTCTCTTTTCTTTTCATTAATAAATACCCCCAGAATAAAAATGTGAAATATGATTAGAAATATGGGTAGTAAATGTTATTGAAATACCTAATTTTCGATTTTCAATTTTCATTGGGTTTTCAAGAAATCTAGGTTCACACAGCTTATGATGTTTTTAAATATCCTTTCTATGTTTACTCACCCTAAATGTATATACTAATCTCATCTTCTTCAAGGATGAAATAATTATCCATGAAAGGAAACCTCGTTTTAATTATCCAATGGTGAAATACTTATCCAAGACCTTTAATTCCTTGTATGTTAGAATAAGAATAAAAATAAAAAAGGGGATAAAGAGGGACTTATTAATTCCACAGTTGAAACAGAAAGGATAAGATTTTCCTGCCATCCAATACTTATCATTCCTTCCCAACTCAGAAAGGGACGATTTCTCCCTGCCACTTTTCTTGTTATGATTCTTAATAATTTAATTATTTCTTCTTTACTTGAACTAATTCCTCGTGAGGAATATCTTTGTTAATATTGTTCATAATGTAAAATTCATTCATGGAATTTTTAATCATCTTTATCATAAATTATTATTGATAAAAAGGGATGTTCATACAGTCCTTCATACCATGTCTACCTTGTACACATCTTTCACATAGAGTTTCTTGCATTCTTAGGTCTTAAGTTACAAAAAAACTCTCATCAAAATGGTCTTATTCATGTTAAATCATGTGTTTTCCTTTGGTTTTTGAACCGGTTTTTTATTCTCCGTTTCTTTATCTATTTCAAACTGATCTAGACAAACTGTTAAATATTTTTTCTAAAAATTATCATCTTTTTCAGAAATTATATTGTTATTAACTTTCATCATCTTTATCTTTTCATTCTTGAGATTTGTGTTATTCTCAAGTTAGGATTATAAATTATATTTAAAAATGTATTATAGTACTTTTCTTTCTTCTCCATCATTACTTATTAAGGTATTAAAACCTCTCCCAATGTGATCTATATATTTAAATTCATTTTGTGATGGATTAATTTAAGATAAATCTCCATGTTCCTTATTTACTATTAAACAACTTCTATTACTACTTGAATATATATTATTTGTTATACATAGTTTCTATTTTTTTCATTTTTTATTATATTCCTCATTTATTTTAGATTCTATATTCTTCTTATATAGAAAATTGTTTGAAAAATACCCAATTAAAATACTATTATAAAACCATGGTGGTTTCTTACTCTTTCATTTCCTTTTTTCCCTTCCTAAAAATCTTTTATAATGCAAAAAAATCTATTAAAATATTTATAATCAAAATTACATGATTCCAAACCTTCTTTATCTCTAAATTTTCCCTTCCTTATGGCCTTAAAATACATCACATATTTTTATTTCTTCTTCAAAGATATTTCATTTATTATTTCATATTCAATGAGAATATTTTATATTTTATCCAAAGAGAGTTCTTATATATCTTCTAATGTTGAAAGAATTGGATCAACTCTATTTTTTTTGTCATTAGCCTTTTGACAATAATTGAATCATCTATATTCTCAAAAATTACTTGAATATTACTAATGTTTTAATTGACTCTACTAAAGTAGTCATTAATGTTTTCATCCTAACCAATTTTAATATACTAAAACATTACCCTTCACACTTATAATTATTTCTATTTTGAAATTTATATTGCAAACATAAATGGTCTATAATTTTTCATAAATATCATGTTATTTTAGAGTCACATGAACTTTGTGGAAACATTGTTAAAAGTAACATGGAATTTTGACCTTTTACATTAAGCTCGTTATTTCTATTATCAAAAATATATATAGGATCACTCTTATCAAAGGGTGAAAATCCCACTATGAAAACATCTCTTACCTCAAGTCCAAGTGATAGAGGGTAATGCATCCTGATATTTTTATAACCATGATTTTTCTTTTCAAAAATATAGGGACACCCCATATATTCATAGAAATTAAATATTCCATATTCAGTAACTTCTTTGATCATTTAGATAAAATCTAGATACTCCATGATACTATTTGAAGTGTCTTTGTCTGTTGATACTAGTGAGAGTGGGGTGAATCAATGGTATATTTGTTTAATTATTTCATTTAGAATTCACCACTATGAGATGTTTATTTCTAAATCCCACCAAATCACTCAGTATAATCTATATATTTATAATGAATTTGAATATAATTAATTTTTTAATGAGATCATGCAGATGAAATATCTTTATGTATTTCAGTGTGTAGCTTGAATCACAAAAATAATATGTGATATTATATTCATAAAGAATAGGGAAACAACCTCATATGAATTTTTTAAAAAAATATCAGAATATTCATATTGAATTTACTATGATTATATTCATTATATCATATTTATAATTTTCATTTTTTTCATTTTTATATTTATTCTTGATAGATTTCAATAAGAATGCATTATATTAAGTACTTATAGGAACCTTACAAAGTCTTCACATTTTCATCTCAGTATTTTTATAGGTAAGGATAAACTATATCATTAATTTTAGGGTTTATTGGTACCTCATAAATATTTTACCCTATGAAGTTTTCAATAAAGGGATTCTATACCCTAAAAATAATCCTTTTACCATAAAAATATCATAGATACTCATATTTTCATAAATGGTTGTACCCAACAATGATGTTTTGTACCCTATGATGTTACTATGTTGTAGCTTAAAATTTTGGTTTGTAACCTTTTAAACCCATCATACAATACATTATTTTTCCATTTTCTCTTATTCTACTCATCATGTACCTTATTAATACATAGATTTGTTCCTTACAAAGATTTTAATGTACCCTATTAATTATGTAGGGTTCCTCCCTTTTTCTATTTTTCACATTGATACAAAAATTTCATTCTTAACTCAAATATTGTCACAACATTAAATTTACCCATTGGTTAGATTCTTAACATTCCCCAAAAAATATATTCTCTTATTTCAAGGTTAATATTGAGACCCCTTTCATTGTTAATACTCTCACTTACCCAAATGTAAAAAATAAGCATGGACACAATGAATAATGGATTTTTATAATCTATTCAATTAATAACATTGAACATAATTTTATTGTGTTGAAGTCGATTATGAGACACAAATGTGTCACAAATATCATAAAGTTATTAAAATAATGAAAGGTACCATCCATAACCCAAATTTTTCTTTACTAACATCAAATAGTTATATATTTTGGATCTCTCCATTTTACAATGATTTATAACCCAAAAATGAAAATATTTTTAATGCACAAAATGATTCTTCAAATATGATATAAATATATTCTATTAAGCCTTTGTAATATTCAAAATGATTTTAGGCTCGCTCTTACTTTCATAACATAGACATAAAAAATTTCAAATAAGAATTAGTATATTATCAATATTCCTTACACAATAAAAATCATATCATTAATTTTTCTTCAACTCTTTTTCTTCAATAATAGTATAATTATTTATCACATGGATAGTTTACATTTTTGAAAGTTCAATAATTCCATGATATTTGGTCTATAAATCCTCATTTACTATTAATTAATGAATAATTTAGATATGAAATAGAATAAACATTCCATAATATGGAAAAATTAATCTCATTTAAATATCTAAGAAAATTGGTTAATATATCCCATCAGTTATTTTCTTTCCATCCCTTATTTAAATACCAAAATAATTATTCTAGAATTTAACTTTGTATTACTACTTTTTAAGAAAATATTTTATATAGTAACTACTTTTATCTTACATGATAGATATTTTCTCCTTCGTAGCCTATTAATATAATAGTTTATTATTACATGACACTAGAAACTCATAAAATCATGATTCATGAACACCATAAATCAATATGATTTTTGAAAATTGAAAATAATTATAACATTGTTGGATTTAATTATATATATCACTTGATAAAACATGTTTAATCTTAAAGTAAATTCTAAAGGATCTTTTATAACCATTGAGACCTCATATTACTCTTATATAACTATAAAATATAATCTTATAGAATCTATAAATATTCAGAGTAAATATTTGTTATATTTATAGTGTTGAAAATAATGAATAGAGGGTTGAAAAGTAGTTAATGAAATTTTATTATAAATGTATCAGAGTTTATAAAATAATTATCTATAGTGGGAGATGTGTTCTAGTAATTAAGTATAGAGAAAATAAAAAGATAGAACAAAAATATTTATAGTCGTTTAAATCACCAAGATCATATTCAACCACTAAACCTTCTCAACACCTCAAGAATATTGGTACCCACTAAGAACCTCAATTTTAAAACTGTGGGAACCTGTTATAGAATATGTCTTATAAAAATACTCAAAGGTACAACCCAGTATTTTATGGAATTATGAAACTAGTATGTGACCAAAATTTTGATAAGGATTCACAACCCAGACATCATTTTTGGGAGTGGAATAACCATAAAATGAAAGACTTAGTTTTGATTAGTGAAATCATAAACCATACTTCAAAAAATACAAAGAGAATGAATAAAATATAACAAAAATAAAAAATAAAGAGAAATAAATCTATAATATGATCGAATGATTTCTAAGAAGATGAATCTAGATGATCATAGATCACTTCAAGTGAAAAAGGATGATTGTTGAAGTTATTTGATGATCACAACCAAGGAACAAATGTTGCAAAAGTTTCTTGATCACTTGAGAGTATCAACAATTGTGTAATATTTTTCTAACAAAAATCTTGTCAAATAATCTTCATGAAATTGTGTTTATCCTGTGAATAACTCTCAAATGAATTATTCTCACTTCATTGAAACAAATATATTCTCAGGGAATATACCAAAACAATTTCTATATTCCACTTGTTAGTAAATAAATATAAAATAATATTATAGTTACCTTTGATTGTAAATACCGTATTGAATAAAAAATAGCATTCACTCTCTTTACTTATTCATGAATTATCTCTTTAAAACAACTAGTATATTAAGAATAAAAATTTAAATACTTTATATTTATAAATTAGTTAAAATAATAATTATATAATTCCAATTTATTAAAATATTATATACTCATAAAAAATTGCATCATAAGAAGATACACACTACATGTAAATATGTGTGTAAGATATGCTCAAAATTATTTTCCATGTAATATATAATTATAATTTATATAAAAATATTATAAATTGTTTTTTAAATAATATATATTTAAATTATATCGATTTTAAAAAATGAGAAATATTACATTTATAAAAATTATTTTTAAACTAGTGGATGAAAAAATACCTAATGGTAGATTTATCTTTCATATTTTAGTTATATAATTATCTACTAGTGGTGTCGAGTGTCATTTTCCATTATTACATATAATTATGGATCAACTATTTTTAGAAGATATCTAACTGTGGTGTCTAATTATAGAAAGATATACCATTTCATTATCGAAGCATGGAAGTGCGGGTGTTAAAATACTACTGCCACGCCACTGTCTAGTTGGAGGAGATCTATTTTTTGTGTCGAATCTATAGGTTGAAGTGACAATCCATTGAATTTTAGTGGTATATTGATATATACAACTAGAAAGAGAACAACTTGTGGTGCATAATGATATAACATGAAGTAAAAGCTTATACCGATGAAAAATGGATCTGTCGATGAAAAAAACAACTATCATTGGCTGAAGGGTTAATCAATGAAGAGATCTACTAGTGTACAATGATATATTGATATACCATTGTAGTAGAGAACAAATATTCTAACAAGTAAATAATAGATCCACCATCAAACATAGCTCGTGGAGCTACCATTACTATATCACAAACTCAACCATTAGAGATTGGCATAACAAATATTGTTTCTAAAACTAAGAACATCGATGAAAAGTACCCTCGATTGAAGGACGGAGGTATATGAAGAACACTCATTATTGAAAATCATCCAATATTTTTTATCTAATTATGAACATAAGTAATGTTTTGTAACACCAAAACAACCTCAGTTTGATCATTACAGATACAGCCTAAAGATTCAGTGTATAATAACTCTCAGGTGAATCATGATAACACTAGAGGAAGAAGAATATTATAAGTGGAGATCATAAGGAAAATCTAGAAGAGATTATATGGTGATGGTAATATTGGTATCCTTAAAATATGGATGAAATTTGTATTAGCTTTGTGCATCCCACATTAGTTCTGTAATGCTAAAAGCCTATGGTTTATCATAAACCCCATGCCCTACCACATGTAAGCTAGAAGAAGAGGACTAGAACCTATACACCCACTCATCTATACAATTTCTATTACCCAATAGGCTTATTAGACCCAACTCATGCACTCCATTAAGATAGATCTAGTGGGACTTATACATTGCAATGGTCTTTTTCCTCTTGGTGTATACACATATCATTACTATGGATTTTACACATGGGTATATCTCCTACAGGAATTTACTTTCGAGACCCCTAAAGTGGTAGTAGGGTTGGTCCTTGTGGGCTACCATGGTTGGCCTATTTTTTTACTTAAGAAGAAAAAAAATTCATTAAAAAAGTTAAAGTAAAATTTAAATGAAAATTTCAAATTATAAAAACCATTAATCAATTCAAAACATTAAAAAATTAATAATCACCTAAACATTTTAAATAATAAATGAAACTAATCATTAAAAACATAATAAATATAAAAATGAAAATATTGCATGTTATAAACAATTTTAATTTAATAAATCAGAGTAATTTGTAGTCAACCAAAACTATTATAAAATAGAATTGTTAAATTGTTAAAGTCCATGTCTAAATACCATCAATCTCTCCCTTTTTTAAATTGCATAACAGAAAATTTATTAAACATTCAAAAACATTATCCAACCTTTTTAAATTTATCAAATATTAAATTAAATTGAATTCTGAAATCTGTATCCATTTTGAACTAAAAACATCCAATTACTAAACACATATAAAATCATACTTAAAAACACTGAATAGTTTTTATCAAAAGATGAAATTATATTAAATATAAATTTCCAAGCTTCCGTCATTCCCAATTCAAACTTCATTTACTCAATATTAATATAATGTAAAGTTTTAGTGAAAATTTTATCCAATGTTTTCTCATTATTAAAAAATTCCAAACATATATCACCTTTATTTACATGATCTCTAAAAAATGAAATCTAACATTTATGTTGAAGTGGGTTTTGAGAAATAAAAATAGCACATTAATTATCACAAATAATTGGAATTTTATCACAGTTAATATTAAAATAAAATAAATTTTATTAAATTCATTTACTCCATGAACCATAACTATAAGAAACAACATATTTATATTCAACTATAAATGATACTACTGATAATTGTTTTTTATTACTCCATGAAATTAAACTTTTACCTATAAAATAAAACATACCTATAGCACTTTTTCAATCAAGTTTGTAAACTCCAAAATATGAATCTAAGTATAATTGTAAATCAAAAAATTAGTCATTATAATAAAATAAATTAGTACAAGTACTACCATATATAAATCTAATTACTCTTTTAATAGCTTTAAGATGACTTTATCTAGGGTCTTACTTAAATCTAACACACAAAAATACGTAGAACATTACGTATGGTCTAGATGTAGTGATATTTAATAAACAACCTATCGTGCCTCTATATAGTTTAATATCAACTGCCTCTCTAGATTTATCTAAATCTAATTTAGAATTAGTGCTCATTGGTGTATTTATAGACTTACTAGAATCAATCCCAAACCATTTAACAAGTTATTTAGCATATTTTGATTGATTTAAGAAGATACTATATTTCCATTGACTAATTGTTAACCCAAGAAAACAATTTAGTTCTCCCATTAAACTCATGTAGAATTAATTTTTCATAATTTTATAAAAATCATTACACATTAAATCATTTGTTGATCCAAATATTATATCATCACTATAAATTTTTATAATCCTTATATCATTTGAAACTCTTTTTATAAACAATTGTCGACCAACCTTACCATTAACAATCATTTTTTGAAAAACATTATGTAAATATTTCATACCAATCTCCTAAAGCATGATTAAGACCATATAACACATTATGAAGTTAAAAAAATGTTTTAAAAACATTTAATTTTCAAATATAAGTGGTTTTCTAACATAGACTTCCTCTAAAATTATTCCATTTAAACAGGAACATTTTGTATCTATATGAAATACTCTAAAGTTTTGAATAAAATCATAGGATAATAAAATTATAATTGATTCCATCCAAGAAAGAGTAGGAAAAGAATATTCAAATTCAATTCCCACTTCCACTAAATAACCTCTAGCTACTAGTCTTTCTTTTTTTAACTACACTTCAAGATTCATTAATCTTATTATAAAAAATACATTAATTTCCAATTATAGATTTAGATTTTGTTAAAAAAACTAAATACCACAATTTATTTCTTTCAAATTGATTTAATTTATCATAAATAACATTAATATAATTTTAATGCATTAAATAATTATCAATATTTATAGAATAAAAATCATTAACAAAAGTAGAGTTTTCACAGTAAAGTAAAATATATTTTTTGGTTTGTATACCGAATTCAACACTACCAATTAATTTTTCAATTGGATGATCTTTAAGTGGTTTCTATTTTTTAGGATCAGTATGAGAAGTGATATGATCCCCCTAAACTGATTCATTCTCTTTATATTGGTAACACTCATTTCAAAAATTAAATTCTCTAAATTCCTCATTTCATTTTTTGAATCAAAATCCTTCTTGTTATAATTGATTTCCTTAAACATAGCATCCATAGACACTTCAACAACTAATGTTTTCTTATTGAAAATTATATAAGATATGATACTATTTATTTTTCCTAAAATTATCCCATCATAACTTTTAGAATTGTATTTATCTAAATTATCTTTGGTATTTAAGATATATACTTTAAAAAACCCCAAAAATATGAAACTATAATTTTAAACCTTTTAAATAGTTCATAAGGTTTATTATTAAAAAAATTCTAAAAAATCTATTTAAAACATGGAAAGATATATTAACATTTTTAGCCTAAAAATGTTTAGGTACACAAATTTCCAATATTATTGACCTAGCCATTCCATGAATAGAATTATTCTTTATTTTGACTACACCATTATGTGGTAGTGTCCTAAGGGATGAAAAATAAGATTTATATACATTTTATTCATAAAATTTATCAAATTATAATTTAATTAATTCACCTCCTCAATCACTTCTAATTTATATGACTGAAATATTCTTGAGGTATTGAATAAGTTTAAAGGAGGCACAAAATTTGGTTAAAGATTATTTTTTATAGGATAGAAATTAAATTCATAAGAATCTTTTATAATCATCTAGAATTAAAAATGTATACCTCTGACCACCAAAACTATCATGTTTTATATCTCTAAACAAGTCAAGATATAGTGGTTCTAAACATCTATTAGTACAAAATTGATTTATAGATTTAAATAATTCTTTGTATTTTTTTACTTTTAAATAGAAATCACACATAAAGTACATACTGGTATGTAATTTTTGGAAATTGTGAAACTCCTTCATGATTTTAAGGGTTTTGCAAAAATATTAAATTTTCATGACCAAGCCTCAAATGAAACATAATATAATATGCTTCTACAAAATTCAATCTCTAAACCATTTGTTTGTTTATAAAATAGAAATAAATTGTGTAAACATTCTATTTTCTATTTTCTGAAAAGAAAATATATTTATTTTTTAGAACTATTCATTTATCATTTTCAAAAAATAAATTAATCAATCATAACATAACTATGATATACTTATTATATTATGTTTTAAACTATTTATATATAATTATTTTTACATAAAAACTATCTTATAAAAAAACTTCCATAATACCTTTTATCTAACCATTAGAGTTATCTCCCAATGTGACAAGGCTGCCATTACATGCATTGAAGGAAATAATTTTTAAAATATCACTTATCATGTTCCTAGAGTAGCCAATGTCTAAATACCATAAACCTTTTAGACTTATAAAGTCGATTTCAGGAAATTAAATAGTTCAAATACACTATTTGTAACCTTTTTTAACATGGTTCCAACTGGATTATGACAAAAAAAAATTGGAACACAAATTTATTTAAATCATTTACTAGTGGCCTATTTGGAAATAAAATCTATAATAATGAATTTTATAGTATATCCAAATGATTGGGAAAATATTGTTGAACACTAATTGGAATAATATCCTTGTATTATACATTTAAAATATATTACACTGGAAATACTTCATTTTTGAGCTTTTAATAATGTTTCTTATAGTTAAACTTGTTGATAAACTGTTATATCCTAAACCATTCATATTTTTGTTTAGTTTTATTAAATACAAAAATTTATCATATTGTTCTTTACCTTTAACAAATGTAGATAAATTCTCTTTGATATTGACAACTTCATTTTTTAAATTTATATTCTCTTTTTTAATAGTTTCTAAATATGTATAAAATTTCTCATTAGATCAAGAGGTTGTGTTTTTAATTTCTTATTTTCTTGTTTAAATTTCTTAAAATCACCTAAACTTTATTTAAATCATATAAAACTAAATTAAATCATCTTTCTTGATCTTTATAATTCACTTATATAAATTTTTTGAATTTTGAATTTTACTATTTTACTATTAACAACATAGAATCATAATTATCTTTAGATATATCATTCTAGGAAACCCATTTTTTAGATTATTATATTCCCTTTTTCTTTTATAATTATATTTAATCAAGTTATTATTTTTAATTTTATTTAATTATATGTGACATCACATACCCGGATGCCACTTAGTATTTCCCCAAGCCTAGTTGGTCGCATGGCCTAAAGAGCATCTCCCTAAATGCCAGCGGCTATAGAATTGTATTGAGGGATTGAGGTATGTCTGTTGGGAGAATATTCCCTCATTGAAAAATTATAGCATAACATATTAATATAATATCTCATGTAAGAATATGAAATAAGTAGAAGAAGAAATTTAAGTAAATTGATGAAAAAACATTAGTAGACATGAGTAATAAATAACTGATCAATTGAAAACCATATAAAAAATTTAATGATGATATGTCATGTATCTATAAATCTTGAAAAAGAATGGATACAACTTAGTAGACTAACATGTTATACAAAAGTAGAAATATGAAACAAAAAAGTGTCCCCAGTAACACGAGCTCCAACTCAGTCATATGCTACCAGATCCCTCAAAAAAATCACGAAATCAAGTGTCCAAAATGATGTGCTTCCCCTTTTCAACATCTATATAAATATAATATTCTCAGGTACGAATGGAGCTTGGATATAGTGTGAGATAAATCATAGTATGCCACCACCAATAGTGTCTATAACATAATTTCCATGTAATATAAATTGAAATTGTTCCATGAATGTATATATAAAAGTAAAAAGGTAATGTAATGTAAATACCCAAGTACCTACTTCAGCCCACATCTAGTATTTGAACTTGTAACCAGTTCATTAATAAATTGAATTATAATTTATATATTTAAGTCATGTGAGGAATATCCAATACCCACATCGCCTCATTATAGTAATAGTAATGGTTCCAAGATTTAATAAGTCATCCTATTAAATATTAATAATTGAATAGTTCTAAGGTAATGAATAAGTCAACTGATACCTCAATGGTCTCCAACTCAATAGAAATTGTCGCCTGGATAAAGGGCTAAGAGTGTAATCCAAGGAGAATCAACCAAATAATTCCACAATAGTGATGATTTAACCGAGTCCAAAAAAAACATCAAAGGTAAAATGGGATAAGCTATGGCTAGGCTCGAGGTTATAACCAAGGCACCCTATGTCCATTGAAGGTGCACCGGATCCAAGGAGTGTATCCAATGCATCCTATAATTGTAAAGGTTGAATCATACAGTGTCATATGGAGAATCCATTGATAGATGAGGATCAGGTTCCCAGGTGGGTATCAACCAATGCAACCAAAATCTTTGAATCAAAATGGATTCCTCGAGTGCTCAAGGCATTCCCAAGGGAATACAAGGTGAGATCGTGTAATACCACTCCTATAATTATTTCAATGTATTTATACAAGGAAACCTACATTTAATAAATTTAATTAGTAAATCCATAAAAATCTCAAGGCATTTAATAAGTTATAGAATTCAGTCTATGCCTTTTATACAAGTTTAATGGCATCTCAAGACATTAAACCATTTTAAAATCATTTAAGTCTTAATGATTTAATATGGTTCACTCAGATACCTTCTATTAAACATGGAAATGGGCTCTAAAAATGTTCAATATATCCATTAAATTTCTATCCAGTAGACAAATCATATGTATACAATAAACTTGATATTTCTAATTAATAGTGATTAATAGAGTGAAGCATTAACCTTAGGCGGTTCAAGTGGGAAGAAAACATGGTAATAACCATTTTCCAATTCAATAAACATTTAATTCAACTGTCTTACCATTAGAGGGGTCAAGACACACACCAAAATAGTGGAGCTAATAGGTCAACCTTTTTTCCATCCTTTTACTCACCATCCAACCTCACATAGTTTAAACTAACCACGTGGCTTGCCTCGCATGGTTAATTTTAATTGTACAATATGCCTTCTTCTCCCATCGGACAAGGTATCGAGCTCCAAAAAGGTCCCATACACCCTGATATCTTTATGAACTCATTAGTCATCCTTATTAGGTCCATAAAAGCTAATTAGACCAAAATTTAAAGTATCTATACCATATTAAAAACATTGTTTCTTATAATACTACCCCCTTAAAGGAACTCTCCCTCGAGTTCACCTACCTAGGATAGTGAAATATTTTATGAGAAAATATATGGCCACTGGGAACATACGTTATCATTGCACTCCCAATTATCATTCTTCACATGACAGTGATTCCATAACAGCCATACTTAAGGGAAAAAATTTCCTTAGAAAGACTGTATGCTCCATTCAATGATGTATATAGCATAATCGTAAAAAGAAATATTGGAATCTGGCATAACTTCCTTGGGATCACAATTATGATATGGGTCAGCATGATTATGGTGAATTTGTGAAAGGTGGAAGATGTAATGCATGGAATGGTACCTATGAGTTAGTAACAATCGATAGGCTACAGGACCAACTCTCTCCAAAATCTCAAATGGCCCTGTATAATGAGGGGAAATCGTCCATTGCCTCTGTATCCATCTATGACCTAGACTAGGTGAAACCCATAGAAAAAAACAATCCCTAGCCCGTAACACTATAGGTCTTATGAGGTGATCAGAATAATATTTTTATCAAGAATGAGTAGTAGACATACATTTTGATCATTTGAACTTGCTTTAAAGAACCATATATGATATGTGGTCCTAATAGGGATGCCCCTCCTGCCTCTATCTAGAATAAGGGTGAATAGAATGATCTACCCTATAAGGCCTCAAAAACAGCCTTCAAAATTATCACCTGAAGGTATTATTATATGTTAATTCAAACAGTGGTATATGATTCTCCCACAAAATTCTAAAATCATGTACGCAAGCCCAGATCTTTTCCTCTGAAACATGTATCATCACTGTCGACTATCCATTAGTCTGAGGGTGAAGGGCTATGCTTAGAAGAACCTGTGTACCCATAGCCTTCTAAAATCCCTTCAATAAATTTGATATAAAGAGAGTTTACCTATATTAAATGATAGTACAAGGGACCTCATGTAGTCATATGATATCATAGACATAAATTCATCCCAACTCATTTACATAGAAACTCTCCCAATAAGAACAAAGTTGGATATTTTTGTTAGCCTATCAATGAATCCCCATATAACCTCACTAACTCTAGGAGACCTAGGTAAACCAAATACAAAGTCCATAGAAACATCTTCCCATTTTCCTTCTGAGACTAAAAGTGGCTATAAAAATTCTAAAGGCCTCTGGTTCACCTCCTTCATTATCTAATAGGTGGAACACATAGTGATATAGTCTTCTATGTGATGTTTCGTCCCAGGACACCAATACTGGTGTCGTATATCTCAATATATTTTCAATATGCCTGGATAGAATGTCCACTGAGATGTATGGGACTCTCATATCAACTCTACATATCTGTAGGAACCCAGACACATCCACGTATATATAGGATTTCTTCTTTGTCCTCATATAAATATAATGGTGGGTCATATCCTAAATTACTATCATGAAGAACCAAGACCCCAGGATCTAAAAATTTCTTACTATTCAACTTATAAAGGAGGGAATATGTAACTATCAAGGATGAGATATAGAACTAACCACCACTATTGTGAAACACCAGGTACATCAAAGAAAATTTTTCCAACAATTTTCATTCATCACGGGATTCCCATACGACATGTGGATAATTTTTCTGGCTCAGCGAATCAATAATTACATCGCCCTTTACATGCATATAGTCAATCTCAAAATCAAAAGAATAAAGATATTCAACTCATATTCTCTGTCTAAGATTCATTCCATGATACGTAAAGATATATATGTAGATCTTGTGGTCTGTATACACCACAAATTGCTGACATAATAGATAGTGTCGCCAACAATATAAGGCATAGACAACTACTATGAGCTCAAGGTAGTGTGTCGGATAATTTATCTCATGTGGCCTCAACTTCTGAGACCCAGAAGTAATGATTATGTCCTCCTTCATCAGTATTACTCTTAGGATAATGTTGGATTCATCACAGAACACAATATAACCTGTTTCGAGCTCTAGTAGAATTAGAATAGGTGTCAGGACAAGTCTTTCTTTCAACTCTAGAATGTATTTTTTCCACTCTTTTAACCACACGAAATTAACAACCTTATTTTTAAGACTAGTAAGAGGTGAAAAAAGGAATAATAAATCTTGTATGAAATATTAGTATTGTCCATCCAGCCCCAAAAAAACTTGGTATATCAAACAAATTATTGGTATGGTCTTAGAAAACCATAACACTAACCTTCTCTAGGTCAATAGAGACTCCTGATTCTGAGATAATATAACCTAAGATGTGAACGTTTTCAATCCAGAAGTGGAACTTAGAAAGATTGGAAAAAAAATGGATGCTCTCTCAGTGTACTCAGAATGATCTAAATGTGATTATCATGTTTGTTATGAGTGTGATAATACACCAAGATGTCATCCACAAATATTGTTACAAAAGAATCCAAATAGGGATGGAAAACCATATTCATCAAATCCATAAAAACAGAGGGTGTGTTCGTAAGATCGAATGGAATAATGAGTTATTAATACAAACCATACCTACTATAGAAATATCTATAAGGTATATATGATTTTCTTAATCACACCTGATGATAGCACGATCTCATGTCATTCTTATAAAATACCCTAGCTCCCTGGAGATAGTCAAGGAAATCACATATTTGTGCTAGTGGATAGTAGTTCTGGACCACAAGTTGGTTCAACTGTCTATAATCCAATCCTAGATGAATGGTCATATTCTCCTTCATGGTGAAATGAATGAGTGGAACCCAAGAGGAAATATTAGGTCATATAAAACCTTTGGATGTTGTATCTTTTACTTGATCTCTTAGAGCCTTGTAGGTTCCAACCTTTATGGGGGAATGGACACTACAATTTCTCCTAGAACAATCTTGATCATAAACCCTACCTCTATCATTGGTGTTAATCTATAAAAATAATCAATAATGACATCCCTGAAACGATATACTACTTGAGGGAATTCAATTTGAAGTAAACATTATTCCTTTAAGAAGAGATTATCAATCTTGTGGTTCACTCCACTAATACCATGATTTTCTAGCCCAGCTCTTCTAGCCTGGAAATCCCACTCTTTTGAAGATAATTGTTTTTCTTTAGTGAAGTAAATGATACCCGAAAATGATATTAGTCTACATAGGAATCATATAAAACCAACCAATACATCCCAATAATGACCTCAAATCCAATCATCTTGAGAACAAAGATGTCTCATAAGAATGGTTAACTGCCTACATCAGGGGACAATCCCTACACTTGTGTATGCCTTTTGACCATACTCCCAATAGTGTATATAGGTTTATTACACCATAGTAATACTATATTTCCATCCCAAGACTTTACCTGATAAATATGGAGATGAAAGATTTTGCAAAATCTATCTCAAATGAAGAATATACTATAGTATAGGATACTAGAATAGTGCCTTGTAAAATAGATGGTCCGACAACCTAATCATCGAGTATCAGTTATAGTGCATGAAACTAATCTAATGCACATAACTTTGAAACATCTAGACTACTATGATCAAAACCGCTCTCCTAGAACTGTTTTTAATCAAGAGTCTGACTACTACAGACACAAACACCTCTTAAGAAAGTCCTTCTGATGCTAATCAAACTCCTTGACTAACATGGAATAACAGAACCGGACCATGAAGGTGGAGATAGTGGGGACCATATTTCACTATAAGCTAATTTAAAGGTGTAAAAATCTCTAAATATTCCCCATATGGATGAAATCATGGAACTCCAAAGGGTCTCAATCACACTAAGGCTTCAGGGTCCCATATCATTCATGTTGATGACACACCATGGAGCTATAATCATGGGTACTTTGGATTCCACTTCCCTAATAAGAAACATCAAGAGATCATTTTATACTATTGGAAGAACAACTGGCCTGCCACAACACTGGTCTGCTACATCAAGTATTATCACTATCCCTCAGGTTTCCCTTAGTGATAAGTTCCTCACTGAAAATTTCATAGAAGGTAAGTGGGTGAAATACTTTCACTTGGGTATGGATAGAATACTGAATTCCATCCTCAATGATTCTAGTAGGAGAAATCTCATTATAGTCGATAAGTGGTGAAAATAATTATAAATCAATGAAATGCACAGAATAATTCATGACTGACATAGTACTCTTGTCTAGGTGCATAAACTCTCTGGCTTGGTCAGCTCTCATCATATGAGGAAAGAATTAATCAAAGAAGATATTATAAAAGTCATCTCATACCATGCTCTGATAGAGACCCTCTAGGTTAACCACATACTATTAGTTCTTTGTCGAATATGACAACATGTAACTAGTAAGCTTCACCCTCTATTCTAGAGGTGTATTGAGATGCTCAAAGATAGAAAATGTGGACTCAAACCAATACTCAGTAGCATATGGAATGTCATCCCCTAAGAAGTTAGGAGGATAAAATTTTAGGCACTCATGATCCTGATCATCCAAACTAGGTGTAGGCTGTGGATAACCATTTATGGATCGCATCAGACGGAAGAAACTATCACTGACTTGGGTTCTATCACCCATATTAGGTACAACAGGTGGTTCCTAAAGTTAAACTCTTGGAGGAAATACTAGTATCTCAGGTCCCACCATATCTAGATCTTGGTAATCACCACCCTCCTAGTTCATGACACAAGGAAATCGTGGTGGCATTGGTCTACCAATACCAAGAAGACATCTTAGAACAAGCTAGAAGCAGATAGATAGTAACACTAACAAAATATAAAATTAATGAAAGGGCTCACTACCCATGGTAAACACATGAACTACCAATTTAGATTTTCTTTTATAGGTATGTTCTCAAGTATAAATTATAAGGGTTTCAGTAGATGAAAAGTCACGTATACCTTGCCTCATCATTTTCTGGAAACCATTTCATTTTAATCATTCATGTTTCACTTTTTAATTTTCATTTTATTATTTCCATATATCAACATTCATGTAGAACGGATCTCCATTCCCATTGAATCATGTCCCATACACCTAATCACTCAAAGTGGCACCCAATTGATTTTAATCTAATGGATTGACTCATAAAATTTCCCATTCAAACCCAAGAGGTCCCATAACACCTCCTGATTTGAAACTAGAAATCACTCAATCAAAGAAATAGTTTAGCATAAGAATATATATATATATATATATATAAAGGATAATACAAATATAATAGGAATATAAAAAAAATATGTAGTGAAATGAACCTATATGGCATGGAAATATTCATGACATGTGAATTATATGTGCCTACGATGATGCATGTAACAATGCTCCTTGACCTCATATGATTTGGTCAAGGGTGAAAAGAAATCTCAATTAGAATAATAATTAACAACACCACATAGCATGTGCATCACCAAATGGTGAAATTATATCAACAACAATAAGAAAAAATTGAACAATAATTATAATTTTGGAAACTCATCAATTACACCAAACATGGGTTTGAACACTCATGAAAAAATTATAACCAAGTTTCAATCATTCCTAATCTCCAATATATTATCTCAAAATATTAATGAAATGAAGGAAACCCCTCAGATACCACATTGTGACATCTCGAACCTAGATTCCACTTTATAGTGCTCTGAGTCCTATTGGCCACATAACCTCAATCGCATCTCCTCGAACACTATAGGATGCCAACTAGCAGTGAGTGCCTCAGGTGTGTATAATGGGAGACTATGAAATCATTAAAAGAGTGTAGCACAATAGATGAATATGATATTTCATGTAAAAATATGGAAGAAGTAGAAAAACAAATATAAGTAAAAAAATAGCACAACATAATCAGGCTAGAGTCGTAAGCAACTGAACAACTAATAACTATATACAAAAGATGATGATGATATTTCAGGTATCTATAAATCTAGAAAACATGTATAAAAATTAGTAGAAAATAATGTTATACAAAATTAAAAAATGAAATTAAAAATGATCCCAAGAATCTTGATCTCTAACTCAATCATCTACTACAAGCTCCATCCTAAACAATCAAGCAATCAAGTGTCTCAAGTGACGTACTTCCCTTTTTGAACACCTATATATGTATAATCTTTCCTAGTACCAATGGAACCATGATAGGATATGAGAAAAATATTAGTAGTCCACCACCAATGGTGTCTATAACATCACGTTCGTGTAATATAAACTGGAATAGTGTGCAAGCATGTATATATAAAAGTAAAGAAGTATAGTAATGTAAATACCCAAGTACTTGCTTTAGCCCTTGGCTGGTTCCTAAACATGTAAATAGTTCATTAATAAATTAAGTTCTTGTATATATATTTAGATCATGTGAGGAATATGTAGTAATGGCATCACCTTATGATAGTAATAGTAAAGGCTCCAAGATATAATAAGGAATCCTTTTTAATATCAATATTGGTAGGGATCCAAGGTAATGACCAAGGTAAGAGAGACCTCAAGGGTTTCAGACTTAGTAGTAAAATTACCCTTGATAAAGGGTTAAGATTTTAATCCAAGGAGCATTGTCCATGGAATTCTACAATAGTGATGATCTACCTAATTCTATGGGAAACATGCATGGTAAAAATGGATAAGCTATGGCAAGGCCCAAATATGTGACCAAGGCACCTCGTATCCGTAGAAGCCACCGTGGATCCAAGGAGTGTATTCAAGGTATCTAGTAATTTTAATGGAGTGATCCTATAGTGACATACCAAGCGTCCACTAATATACAATGATCGGGTTCAAAGGTGAGACTCAACCAAGGAAACAGATATCCTTAAATTTTAATGGCATCCTCGAGATCCCAATGGATTCCCTTGGGAATACAAGGTGAGCTTAAGTCAGACCATTACAATAATTATTTCATGGTATGTATACAAGACAAATTACATTTAATTAATTTAATTAGTTTGTCCATATAATTCTCAGGACATTTAATAATTCATAAAATTCATTCCATGCATTTCATACAAGTGACTTTTCATCTCGAGACATGAAACCATTTATAATTCATTTAATTCATAATGATTTGATATGGTTCACTCTGATACATTCTATTAAAAATGGAAAAGGGTTCTAAGAACATGAAACTGATCCATTAAATTACCATTCTATAGGCGAAGTAATATGTATACAATATAAATTCCATTTCCAATCAATAGTGATTAAAAGAGTGAAGCACATACCTTTGGCGGGTGAAGTGGGAAAAAACATGTTACTATCCATTTACCAATTTGATAGACCTTTAATTAAATGGTGTTACCTTTAGAAAGGTCAACTCACACACCTGAATAGTGGAGATAAGAGTTCAAAACCAACCATTAAGTCATAACTGGACACTAAGGGAATAAACATGAAAATCACCCTACATGGGGTGGTTGCCGTTGTGGATGTAACCACCAACATTGAATAACATGTATGGAATGGATCTTAGAACGTTCTAGTGATTACAAGAAAGGGATATTACTTAGATAGGTGATGCTGGATGAAATCGGCATGACCAAATAACAATTTATAAAATGATGAAACATTGGGAGTGAGTTAAAGACCAAGAACCTCGTACTCATATGAATCACCTCATCTAGTATTAGCATATCGTTTGGCATGGATTGGAAAAGATATGAAGTATATATCGCTAGTCTACAATTGGGTAATATGATTCTACATATAAATAGCATGGTTTATGGAAATAAAAATGTATAATGAATAAAAAGTAATCAAGAATGTACCTATGTGAATACGACAAGATGAACAACACTTTGATACGACTCTGGACTGACACTTGGGATCAAATCCAAGAATAAAAAGATTTTAGTCTTCAAAAAGAGATGTGGAGGGGGATGCTATATGTTATAGAGTAAATGATAGGATGGGTTTCGTTGAATTATATTTTTAAGGTCGAAATTTTAATTTCACCAAAAAACTAGCCTCGCTTGATTTGGCCACACAGTTTTCCAAATTGTGCATAGTCAGCTGTAAGAAGGGGAACCCACATGGTTATGCCACATGGTTAGAGAAATCATGTTCCAGTTGTATGAATCACCTCTGTAATTTTTTATGCAGTTTTTATATGGTCGTGCGGACTAAATTGTATGGTCAGATCAAACTATCCTCCCTCCTACTATTCACATTCCAGCACCGCGCAGTTTAAAATAACAGTGTGACCTGCCATAGATGGTTTATTATAACCATTATATATACCTTTTTTTCTCACCAGTCAGGGATCTGAGCTCTAAAAAACCCCCGAACACACCTAAGACCCTCATGAACTCATCAGGCATCCATATTATGTCCATAAAAGAGCATTATTCCAAAATTTAAAGGAATCATACATGAGTCAAAAGTAGGTTTCTTATAGTATATTTTTCTATTATTATAACTCCTTAATTTATTAATATTTAGTTTTACCTAAGTATTTGATATAATTTTTAATTTACAAAATCAGATCTAGAACATGAATCAGAATCATTTTCATAATCAAAAATAGCATTATGAATGGCATTTACCAAAGTTATTAATTGAGTATAGAGTGAATCATTTACTTCACTCTATATAAAAATCGAGGCAATATTACTTATCTACTATTCTCCACCACAATCACTACTAGAATCAAAATAGTACGATCATTCCCCACTTCCAAACAAAACACTCTTTACTTTTAATATTTTCTCTTTTCCATTATTTAGATGTTTGAGTTTAGGGAAGTTGGTCCTTATGTGCCCGTTCTTCCTATACACATAACATGTTAATTTTGAAACATCATTATTTTTACTAACATTACCTTTATTATAGTTCTTTGAAAAATTCCTCCTAAACATGTTATTTCAACCATTTTCTTTCATGAACTAAAAAACTTCTTATTAATGTGATCCAACTCTTTGTCACTTTCCTGGAACTCAGACTCTGAGGCATTAGAGGAATTAATAACATTATATTTAATTGAAATATCTTTTATCTTTAAATAATCCTCATTAGAAATAGTTCTCAATTCAAATTCATACTTTAATAGAGATCCTATTAGTTCATCTAAAGTATATGATGTAAAAATTTTACTCTCATTGATGGTCGTTTTCTTTTCATTTTATATTTTTTGAAGAGAAACTGGTACTCCTTCCACTTAAGTTGTGTTTTCCAAAACTTCTCCAAGAGTACTCATACCATTTTTAATACTTTTAAATATATGGAACATATGGTATAATAATTCATCATCTCCCATATTCAAGTTCAGATATTCTACCCATTGAATTAAAAATCTGTTCTCTTGTTCTTGTCAGTCCTATAGTTTGTCATGTGAATTTTTGTCCCTATATAATGGGTTGTCTTACAAGATGATACAAGTCTATAGATAATTCTACTTAAAGTGTAGAAAAAAATATGTTTAACTTTTAAATCTAAAACATATTTTTCCATGTCATTACCTACAATTTTCTCAGAATCATCTTAGGAAATCTCATATTGATTATCCATGATAGTCCAGTAATCCACACTTAATCGTTTCAAGTAGCCTTTCATTCCATCTTGCCAATATCCGTAGTTGCTTCCATCAAAGAATGGGGTCATTAAGGAATCGATCCATAATTTTATTTTACACCTTCCATCTTAAAAGTAAATCATTCTTTTATTCCTTATACTATTAGGTCTAGGATATCAAGTCATAAAAAATTTAAAAAAACAAGAAGAGATAAGAAGAGACACTTACCATCCTTTTGAAGAAATATCTCTTCTAATAAATTTTTTTAGTATCATAATAAAATAATCCTAGAGTCTAACTATATTTTATGAATGGTACTACCCTATGATAATTATTTTTGGAAGGATAGTGAAGAAAATAATGACTATGGGTGAATAGTCATTAAAACCCCTTTATTAAAAATGAATCCGAGTTTATAAAATAATGTTTTAAAATGAGTTCTGTGTTCCCAAAATGAAGTGTGGAAGAAATAAAAAGTTAGAATAAAAAGATTTATTTTGTTTCAGATCACCAAGATCTTAATCCACACCTCAATCTTATTTAATCCTCATGAAAATTGGTTCTCACAAAGAAAATCACTTTTAAAGGTGTGAGAACATATTACAGACTACAACTTTTAAAAATACTAGAGGCATAACCCCGTATTTTTATAGGAAACTAAACCTAGTGTGTGACCTGAATTTTGATTGGCAGTCACAACCAAGACTTTTGTTTTAGTGGTGTAATAAACAGACAATTCAAGACTTGATTTTGATTGGGAAAATCATAAAAAGAACCTAAAAAGACAAATAGAAGAATTAAAAGATAACAATAAAAAAAATATAAAGAAATCTAGATTATTATCAAATGATTTAAAATATGAGGAAGTTAAATGATCATTGAACACATTAATGGTAAATGGTAGATCATTAATGTTCATCTATGATCACAAAAAATGAGAATAATTCATAGAAGTTTTTTGATCACTTGAGAGTATGAACAATTAAGTCACAGTTTTCTAACAAAAATATTATTGAATAATCTACCCGAAAATTGTTTTTATGACTTGAAGACCTCTCTAATGAATTTATCTAATTTCATTAAAACAAATATATTCCTATAGTGTTTACTTAATTGGTAGTTTTATGCCACTTGTTTGGGCATAAAAATAAAATAATTTTACCATTACCTTTGATGGTAAAAACCATGTTGAATTGCAATGAACATTTACACTCTTTATTTCATCATGAAATATCTATTTAAAATATCCAATGTGTTAAGTAGAAAAAATTTAAATAATTATTAAATATAAAATAGTTAAAATAAAAAGAATAAAATTATAGTTTATTAAAACATTATAAATTCAAAAAATAGAGAATCATAAGAAAATATATATTACATATAAATATGTGTATAATATATGCTCACAATTATTTTTCAAACAATATATAATTATATTTTATAAAAATATAATGTAATATTTATCAGAAGAATATTTATTTTAATTATATAAATTAAAAAATATAGTAAATAAATCTTTAATAAAAATATTTTTGAACTAGCGGTATATGTAAAAACAAAGAGGTAGATTGATCTATCATTGTTTAGCGGAAAATTGATCTACTGGTGGTGTCAATCAGGATATACCATTGCTTCATGTAATAGAGGATTTACTATTGTAAGAATATATCTACCAATGGTGTCCACTTGTAGATAGATCCATCATTCATATATTGAAGCATGGAGATATTATCGTGAAACTACAGCTGCCACACCACTATCCAATAGTAGAAGATCTAATATGTGTGCATGATCTACTAGTAGAAGTGATCTTCCATTGAAGTCCAGTTGTATATTGATATCTAATATTAAAAAGTTATCAAGTGGTGGTTCATTATTATCAAACATGAAAATAAAGTTTCTACCAGTGAAACATGTTTCTACCATTGAAAAAGAGATCTATTGTTGGTTGAATGGTCGACCATTTAGGTGATCTATAGGTGTTCTGTGATAAAACAATGTCCAATAATAGATTGATCTACTCTTGAAGAAAATAATTGATCTTATTATAAGTGAAGAATAGATAAAATATTGAAAATAGTTGGTGGAGCTCCCATGACTTACTATATCAAAAACTCGAACATTAGATCATGGATTGACATAGGTGGCTTCACCAACTATGAACCACAACGAACAATATCCTTGAGTTAAGGATAAAGGTAGGCGAAGAACACTCATCACTAAACCCCATCTAGTATTTTCAAGATACTTATGATCAGAAGTTTCATAACCCCAAAAAATCATGGTTTGCTCACTGCATATTTATCCTAATGCTTTGTTGTACAGGAACTCTTAGAAATAGATCAATAACACTAGAGGAAGAAGGAAATTATTAGTGGAGATCAGAAAAATCTTCTAGAAGAGATCATATGACTGAGGTAATATCCATATCATCAATATATAGATGAATAGTGTCTCGATTTTTCATGCTTCACATCAGTTTCATGATGCTAAAATTTAGTGATATATTCTAAAACAAGTTTATTATCACAATCAAGCTATCAGTGGGGGATAAAACCCCACAAAACACCCACCTATACATGGTTTTTGGCTAATCATGCTTATTATGACCAACTCATGTGATCCTATGGTAATTATCTAAAAAGCCTTATATATGGATCTGGTCTCATTCCTCTTGGCCTATACACAACCATCCAATATAGTTTGACCCCTTGGGATACTCTCCCACATGGGTTGGCCTCTTGGTCCCCCTAAGTGGTAGTAGGGCTGGTCCTTGTGGCCGAGCCATGGTAATACTTTTTTTATTTAGTCCAAATAAACAAAATTCATTAAAAAATTTAAAGTTAAATTAAAATGTAAATTTAAATTTATAAAAATGATTAATCAATAAAAAAATTAAAAAAATTAATAAACACTTAAAATTTTCAAAGGATAAATGAAACTAATAATTACTAAAAATAATAAATGTAAAAAAATTACATGTTATCTATCAATCCATATCTATTTTTCAGTATTTTCCAATAAACCCACTTTGAGGTTTAGTGTGAACCACTTATAAATCCATAAAATAGACCTAATCAATCCTTCAAAAAAACAATCATATACCACCCACAACTACACACTGTTCAATGCCTCCTACAATAACAAATTCCAAAAACAACACCAAAACCTCAAGCCGCCACCGTGCATCATCCCCAACACGGCCTCAGATCCAAGTTCAAAATTAAAATTCAAAATTTTAAGGAACTACCTACGACTAACCATTCTTCAATACTTAAGATCCTCCATGATCTGTGCAACTTGTTACACAATCTCTTTCATCAACAGCTGCAATTCCAGGAAACCAGACCATCATCCAAGATGATCCAAACTAGAGCCAGTCCAATCAAACCCATGGAAGATCAGACAAACCCACCTCTAACCATGTTTGTATAGTCTCCACCATCATCGACACTGGAGCCTCAAAATATTAAAGTGATGGAGAGTTTATAAGATGTGCCTATTAGACCCCATAAACCACTCAAACACCACATCTGAATGCTTCATTACAAAACACAACACCATGATGATTGGGAATGGAGTGATGTATTATGATACCAGAGAAGAGTTTCATGTAGTTGGGGATTAATTGAGCTAAGACCATTGCTATGAATTCCTTCCTCTAAGCCTCACATCCATCTCTTATCCATATTATCCTGTCATATCCCAACCAAGATGATTAGTGAGGCTTGAATCCAATAGAATAAGAACAACCTATGGAGGATTCCCCAAGGACACTATTGAATAGTCAAATATCACATCCCAAAACCTCTTTACAGACCAACATGCCAGACCAACTGGGACCGGAGAGAAGGAATCATGAGGAAAGAGAATATATGGGGTTGTAATTGGGCCTCAACAACTTTCCACACCTTTGAAAGTACCACCAACCCTTTCCACCAAAACCATCACAAATAAAGTTAACCCACATTCAACTACACCTCCAACTGTAAAGAACCATTGGAAAATAAAACCTCCAAATAAAAAAAGAAACCACCATCATCAAATGATGAAAATAACATGTCATAATTCTAGGAACCATTAAATTTTCACACCAAAAATCCCAAAACCCCCGCAAAAAACCATTGCATTAGACCAAAATAAAGTCGGGTTTGGTAGATCTAAGGGAAAGTGCATATATAAGAATGCAATCAAGCCTCATATAGATCCATGACCATAAAAAAGAAACTAGAAAAAGGAAAACCAAAAAAAAAGAACCTGGATAAATATTAAAAATCTCTAAATTACTCTTACATGTAATTATAACTAATCTTATACATTTTAGTGAACTAAGATTTATTATTACATATTGCAATAATTTTCTAAATTCACAATTTTTTCAACTTAGAATGATAAAATCCATTATAGTAACCATTGAAATGTCATATAAAAAAACTAAATACACCATAAATCAACTAAAAAACATTTGTAATTACTTTCTAATGCATCTCAAATATTTTTTACAGCAAATAAAGTAATCATCCAGTAATTCCATGGATTATTCACTATATTTTTTCAACAATTAAGTAGAGGGTACATGATATCAGGGTCAAGGACTCCTTCAGTTTTTACATCATTGATGAGTAGTGGGTTCTTTATATGTTGGTGTGGTTTTCGCACCCCCATGGTTCTGGTTACAGGACCTTAAAATTGGGTATACGACTCAATGCATACCTTGGTTGTTACACTATAGACTTGGAACAATTTTCTCATGTGAGTGATGGGGTAAATAAATACCCATTTTGATAGGGTTTATGTCCCCTTTCATTGTGGTAGATACTCCCTTGACTGATATATGGATCATCAACATGTCGTGGGTAATCCATAACATTTGTTCATTCAATATAGGTTTTGTAGTGTGAGATACCATAATGGGTTTTCATAGAATAAGATGTTACTCTATGATGAATAATTCATTATCACATTCAAATCAAATGGACCTCAGTATAAAAGATATACAATGACACAGAATTTTATTAATGGAATTCTATTTTAAATGAATAAATTTATTTTTAAGTAATGCAGTTATAGAAAACTCATGCACAATATTTCATTTGTTATTTTGAATTGTTATAAAATATAGCCATAATTTTTTGTTAGGAATAAAATACCATTAAGAATCATAAACATTGATAACATAGTCATTCTTGAGTGAATAATAATATTAGAATATATAATGGTTTTAATAAGACCTAATTGACATCAAATAAAAAAGTGATGACCTCGACCAGTAAGAATGTACCATATAAGTTTCGTTTATCATATCTTTCAAGGGATATGGAATCATTTGGATTTTCCCTTGACCAATTCCAATTTGAAATTCAATAACTGATATATGAGTGAAACCATTTTCAAATGAATTTTAAGCTCATAGATATTACTTCCCCTACCATGTTATCCAAAATACCCCATAAAATTATCATCATCTTACACCTTACCCTTTGGGCATATGTTGGTTTAATAAGGGGTTATGTATCTAAACACCATTAGCATGAATTTATTTTATTTTATTTTTAATAACATAATGATTATATTGATCCCTTTTCATTATTAATTTATATATATATGATTAAATAATGAGTTTAATAAAAACTAGATTTCTGTATGATGAAAACAAAATTTTATTTTTTGGAAATATATAGATTCAATTAAAACATAAATTTTGATAAATTCAAGAATTTTGAAATAACTAATATCTTCATGAAATATTATTATTAAATATTAATTTTTTTTTGCATATTCTAATATTTAATTTATTTTATCATATCATATCATGATTTTATGTTCATGTTAATGATTATCACACTTTTATATCCCCTTTACATGTCTTTTGGCTCCTATTTATTTCTTTCATCATTTAATTCTTTTATTATTAACTTTCTGTTATTTATATCTCACCTCTTTCTTATGTACATCCTGGGGTTATATCATGTTGTTTTATAATATCAATGGATTTTAAGGACACATTATGGAATTTTTAAATAATGTTGTTTCATCCCTATTTTATGTTATTTTGACGTGTATCCAATTACCGAAATACACTAGGCTTCTTAATATTTTAGTTTTGTTTTGTGTATCTCTTCTTGTATCAAATCATGAAATAAATTATAAAAAGTATATGGTTTGTCATAGTGAGTATCAAAATAAATTTTTAGATAATTTTTGGGATCAGGATTAGAAATTTTAGTCAAAACCAAATGGATAATACTAAAAACACAAAAACATACTTAAATTCATCTGAAGTATAGAGTGATTGGTTTCCAAGAAATGAAGTCTTTTCCCAAATACTGCAAATGGATGTGGCTCTAGAATAGTTGTTCCTAGGTTTACTAACCCCAAAATCAGTGGATTGGGTGTTAACTCATTCATCACCTGGTGCATAACAAAGTGCCTTTTCTACAAACCAAGTTTGACACTCCCATGTGAAATGATTTGTTAGATTCACAATCTAATTTTGAACCATTATGAAGGGAATGAAAATTTCAATAAAATTTAATGTTATTAAATAGACCATGGATAACTTATATTGAAACCTAAAAACTCATAGATTATGGAATACAAGTTATTTATGATTTATCCCTTCAATGTTCATAGTTTCCCTTTTAAATACTTAATAGTTTGAAAATTCATATTAGAAATTCTATTTTGGATAAATTAAATGAGTAGAAATAGAATATAATATTTAAAGGAAATATTGTCTTCTATTCATGAACTTAAACAATCGTATATAACTATGGTTCTAAACATTCATTCATATCACACATGTTTAGTAAAATTATTTAAACACCATATAAAAACATGTGTATTGAGCTACATATGAACATTGAAAATGGGAAAATTATTTCATAAAAAGATTATATCATCTCCCCTATAAATGTTTTAAGGGTGAATTTACCAACGAAACTTTTGATACCCCCTTTAGTGTAATTCGATGTTATTTTAGGTGTCGATTGGCTTTCCTTGCATAGTGACATCATAAATTTCTAGAAAAAGAAAATTACCCTCTATATTATGAATAAAACTCCAATTCTATACTAGTGCGATGAGGACGATGTATCTCATTTGGAATCATCATCTCAATCTTGGTTATTACGGCCTTGTGAGTAAGTGTATATTTCTCAAATGATTTATTATAAGGAAATATCATCCTTGATAACATTCATAGTGTAAGAGAATATGATGATGTGTTCCTTAGAGAATTTTCTGGACTACCCCCTACCCAAGAGGTTGAGTTATCCACTAAACTTATCCCCATATATTAAATAATATATAAAATTAAATATATATTAACCAACATTTAAATTTAATTGATAAATAAAATACAATAACATAATATAGATAAAGGGTTTATATGCCAAATTTTTTCATTGTGGGGGTGAACTAGTCGTTTTCATCGAGAAGAAGGACGGGACAATTAACCACTTAAATAGTTATCATAAGAATAATAAGAACATGATAAAAACACATATTTAATAACATATATTGAGGAATGATTTATCATCTATGATGATCTAGGTACTTCTTCGAGGTGGACCTTTGATCAGGATATTATCATTTAATGGTGGAGAAGGAGGATATCTCCAAGACTAATTTTGATAAAAGTTAAATATAGTAAAATTTCATAGTCAACCCATTTTAAATCACTGATTATGTATCTACATTCATTTATTAATTAATATATTCTTTAGTTATTACCTTAAAATATCATAGTAGTCTTTATAAATGATTTTCTTCTCTACTCAAAAAGTACGGATGAACATGAGAAGCATTTGAATGTTGTATTGAAGACCTTAAGACAAAAAAATTTGTATGGTAAGTATATTAGACACATGTTTTGTGTTGAGAAATTAAAATTCTTGGGTCATGTTATCACCAAAAAGGGATATATGTGGATCCTTTGAAAATTGAAGCAATTTAATTATGGACAAGACCAATATCTTTGATAGAGATCCATATTTTCCTTGGATTAGAGGGGTACTATCATCGATTAATGAAATACATAAAATTATTTTCAAGGATGTGAACCAAGATAAATTGGAAGGTATTTAATATTTTAGGGACTGATGAATTAAATAATTAATTTAAATAATTAAATTAGAGTCTAATCACTACACAAGTGCTCTCATTACCCACCAATGGTGAAGCATTTGTGATCTAAATTCATGCATCCAAGAAATTATAGGGTTGTTTACTCATGTAAAATGAAACATTTATAGATTACTCTTCTTTACAATTAAATACCCATTAAAACAATATCCAAATGATGATATGGAATTAGCTACAGTTGTCTTGGAATTGAAGATTTTGGTATATTGTCTCTATGGGAAAATTTGTGACATACATATGGATCATAAAATCCTCAAGTATATATTCTCAAAAAAGGATATCAATATGTGCCAAAGAATATAATTTTAGCTGAAAAAAGATTATGAATGTTCAATAAATAACCATCTTGGGAATATGAATAAGTTTTCATATGATCCGAGTATAAATTTTCCCATAACCCTATCCATGATAATGATTGAAAGGGATCCAATCTTCTTGGACATGAAAAGAATGGACATGGTAATCATAAATGGAACTTCATGCTATGTTTATCAAATAACCACTCAACTATATATTCATAATATGATAAAGGAGGCCCAAAAATATGATAAGGAGATATTGAAAAAGGTAACAAATATTCTGGAGTTCAACATTGCTAAAGATGGGGTTATAAGGTTTGTAACATGGATATGTGTTCCATAAAAACCAGAACTGAGGAGGTAACTTTAGGATGATGTGAATAACTCATCCTTCTCTATTAATCCATGAATCACTAATATTTATATGGTAACACCTAGATATTTTATGAAATATTATTTTCATATAAATTTAATTTATTCGATATCTTATATTATATGAAACACTAAGTTTTAACAACTATGATATACTATTAAAATTATTATTTAAACAAAACCACTATAAACTAGATATTAAACGTGTAGGTATGAATAGTGATAAACATATATTTTAAATTAAATATAAAGGTTATAGATAAATGAAATATATTTATAAATAGGTGCTTAATTTTTAGTAAATTCTTTACATTCATTTAAAATACAATTTTCTAAAAAATGATTTTTATTTCTTCTTGTGAATAAATAAAAAAATGTTATTTTTCCAATTTTTAGAAAATTATTTTAAAAAATATAACCTTAGTTTTTTAATAAAATTTTCAAAACTATCTAATATATTATTTTAGGTAATTTTTTGAAAAGATTAATTTTTCAATGAATACTAAAAAATACCACTTTTTATTAAAATATTTATTTCAATTTAAAGAATTTAAAAAGTTTAATTTTGTTTTAAAATGGTTTAAAATTAAAATAAGGTCAGTTATATTATAAATAAACCTATCTAGTTCATTATTATTAATTTAATATTGAATTTTTATACTAAAACCTTTTATGCTTATGAAAATTTTCAATTCAGAAAACCATTTTTTTTCTTCATCTCTCAAGGTTTTATTTTAAAATAAATTATAAAACTTATATAAATATAATTTTTAAAAATTGATTGCAAATATGGAAATAGTATTATTTATGTTATATAATAATTTTAACTTAATTTTTTCCCCTAATGAACTGTAAATGCAGTAAAAATTAATTATTGTTGTTATGGTTAAAATGGGTTTATCGGGGCTGAGCTAAAAAGAAAATGGTTAAAATGACCTAAAAACTTGTCCAATTTTTATTTTATGGACAAATTTCCACTTTATACCATATAATATTCTATAATGATTCTTTTGGATCCATTTTTCATGTTTAAAGCATTGGTATAACTTTTTCATTTCAAAACGTCCAATTATGTCTTATCCCCCACTTATAAAATAAAACCCACTCTACTCACCTCTCCATAGATCCAAAGCCTTTTTTTAGAAAGAAACCTATAAAAATACATTCCTTAATTCCCTAAACATGTAATATATGCATTATTTTTTTTAATAAACCCTCCTAAGAAGGATTTTGTTGCTAAACAAAGGTGGTTGTCTGAAGAAGAGGTATCATTCTTAACTAAGCATTTTTTTATTTTTTCTTCTTCTACATCATTAAAATATTGTTAAAATATTATTATATAATATCTTTAACATGTCCCATATACTTTAATTTTATTATTTTAAAGGTGTACCCTATATCTTTCTCCACCTCCATCAACTGCGAAACAAAACTGTTGATCATGTGTATGACAGACTACCGCCTCGTGAACCAATGTAATTTTTTTCCATCACCGCCACTCACAGATAGATATAATGATAGATTTAACATATTTATATTATATTTATGGGATAATTAAACTTATTTAATTATAATTTCACATCTAAATTCTTACCTTCCAATATGTTGTAAAACGATAACTTCGCTTGTGCGTACGTATGGACTACCGCCTCAACGAAGTGATGTGATACATTTTTCATTTTATTCTAACATTTATGGTAATAGGGATAGATTTAATTAATATGTATCATATATAAAAAATATAAATTATTCATTATAGGTTAATTAGTATTTACATTTCTTTTTTTCCATCCATTGAGTATATGTAAACATTGTTTATTCATACGTACAACCTACCGCCTCCATGAACGGTTTAATTAATTTTTATTTATATAAATTTTATGGATGAATCTAAAGATTTATATAATTACTATTTATTTATTTATATCATTATTAACATACTGTATACTATAAAACCATATACAAAATAAAAGTACCAAAAATACTGAACCAAAACATACATGAAAAACAAAGCAGTATGACCTAAAACAGTGACTTTAACGAGGAATTATTAATGAAATGGTGATAAAAAAGTATAAGTAAACCATATATGGTAGGATATATATTATCATAATTCATGAATAAATTTATAATATACCTATATTTATTATAAAATATGTTCAAATGTGTATAAATAAATTCGATATTTGAGGTAAGGAATTTTTTCACAAGTTGACTTCTTTGGGGAATATGTTATGTTATGCACCTATCATATTTTATGAGGTGTATATATGTCCACATTGAATTTTTATATCATAAATTTCATTGTTATAATAATATATAATGTTTTATATAAAATTATTCTTTTATTGGGCTTATGATTCAAAATTTACCAAAGCGATAAAGTTTTTATGTTACAATACCATTTTTAACGGGATTGTTTAGGATTATTCTTCCAATTATGAAATATTATGATCTATATCTAAAGAAAATAATTCAATTTAATATTCTATAGTCAATTCATGAAGATATATGTTTTACTTTAATTTTTATAATTTTATATACACAACAGTCCCAAATAGTTTTTTAAAAGTAATAGACATTGTTTCTCTGTAACGCCCCGACCCCAGCTACCCAGAGTCGGTGCATTACTTCGTAACATTGGCATGATCACAAAAGATCAAGTCTCGAAAGACTGATTAGTTTAGTAGCATTGGAAACACTAGATACATTCATAAGTCTTACATTACATAATAAAGTGAAAAACTACAATAACAAAGTCTTCATAGTCCACACTCATATCCTCTTCTGACTATCCCTGCGGGTCATTCATAAAATACTTCTTCACATCCTGGAAAATATTAAAACATTGGAAGGGGTGAGCTCAGATGCTCAGTAAGGATAACAATATAGCGGAATCTTTCATAAATAAACATTAACATTTAAGGAAATGTATAACTAAAACAAAAGCCTTTTTAAACTTGAACTTCAACATAATATGGAAAAAATAAAATTAAATAATGCCATTTACTTACTCACATGGATATTCAACTAGTCGAATAATCTCATACAATATCAATAACCACTTCCATAATGATGGAATGCATAATGCCATACTATCATAACCACGTAGCCAAGGCCTCGTTCCAAGACCACAAATAATATTTTGTCAAGGCCTCGTGCCAAGACACTAGTTTGTCTCATGAGACCTTCTGATGCATCGAGGAGATATTGCGGGCTCCACCCGTCACTTATTAATTCCAATGCATTCCTCTTATGAATAGGTTTAAACATATCATAAACAATAACAAAATCGTATCACATAAAACATGCATAAAGGAAACATAACATTTCCACATTTCAATCACAAGATATCAATACAACACATTGATATAATAAAAATGCTTTCAAAACCATTTTCAATACCAAAATAAAAGAAAGTTAAAACATGGTATTTATTTTTCTTTTTTAAAAAAGGTGTGGCTTGTAGAGGAAGCCGAAACTCAAATAATGGTCACGGCGGCGGAGAAGTCTTTGTCGCCGCATAAGTACAACAAAAACATTCCCTTTTTTCGTTTAGTAAACGCTTCGTATAAAAAATATTCCTTTTGAATAAACGTAAAAGTCAAAGGGGTTTATACACCGTATAAAAGAATGTTGTGTATAAAACCAAATATGCCTCAATGAAAGGAGATTGAGACGAAGTCCTTAAAAAGGTCATTTTTAAAATAAAATAGATCTATTATGTGTATTCACTATAGGTACACATGAAGAAAGTAAAAATACAAAATAGGACATAATAATATCATGGCATAATTTGAAAGTAGGAGATTAACCCAAAGAATGGAAGTTGGGTTATGAAATTCCCTTACCTTGTGTCCGACTTTATTCGACCATTCTTTAACCTCATGAATAATAAACTAGAGTTAATATCTACTTTATTAAGAACAATTTTCAATTTAATTATCCTTTTTATATCACTTATTAGAATGTTATGAACATTATGTAATTATTTAAGTTAATAACGGTTGTTTTGTCGATCTTTGGTACTTGAGTCCACAATAAACTTTTTATAATTACAAGTTGTTTATGTGGTAGAATATCCATTATCTCCAGAATTATATTCATGATTTAGATTTCATATATATCATATATATCCGGTATATACATTCATTTATAATATTACGTAACATTTAGGGGTAAGAAATGAAATGCACCATTCATGGAGACGGTAAGCCGTACGTACGCATGAACGCTACTTTCATTTCTATTTCATATTTAATGGAATTAAATCATAATTATATAAAGGTATAATATAGTTACAGTATAATATAATATATAATATCATTTACTCCATCCTTTATACATTCCAAATATGGCATTAATGATTCACATCACTTTGAGGGGGCGGTAGTCCACACTTCCTAAAATAAAATTATCGCGTTTACCCATAATGAAAATCATAAAGTATGCCATAAATGAGAAATACATAAGCATAAGGAATACATAAACATATTATATATCATATACAAAAATAGTGTCATCAAAATGGCCATCATTAGAGGTGTTAAAAGAATATTGAACAATCATCGTTTCGTGAGGCAGTATTTCACCACCCACAGAAACAGTATGTTCTTTAACCATTAGACGAATGTTTGTGTAAGTGTAAACAAAATCCTTATCATAACAACATAATATTATATTTTAGATACTGGTGTTTTTACATAAGAAAGGAATAAAAATACTTTAAGGGGTTGGAGAAGAAAAATAAAACAAAACAACATTATAGAAGACATTACCTTATAATCGGGTAACTCTTTTTGATTTGAGCCAAAGGCTTCCTTGGGAAGAATTCTACCCAAAGTGAGGCTTCTAGTAGTAAGGGAGGGAATTTGGGAGAGTATTTGGGCAGAGGTTGGCTGAGCCAAAAGGCTTTGAATGTGTGAGTAAGGTGGTAGTGGTGGGGGCCTTTTATAAGTGGAGAGGAGGGGTACTCTTGGAAAGTAAAGAAAAGTCACTTTATTTTAAAATGGTATTCGGATTTAAGAGGTCCCACATTGATATAATTCGAGGATAAGGTGATAAGGGTTATAAATCCACCCATACAATAGGTTTTGGACATGTGTAGATCTTAGATATTACATTATCTTTCCATTTTATTTAAGTCGTTAAATAATGAGGTCATCGCTGCATCATCATGATGTCATAAATAATTTAATTTATTTAATGTCTAAAAATTATAAAAAAATACTATGATGTAGGAAATCATTTTAGCGTTCCAATGAATATTTATAGTCAAAACTATGACTTGTATAACCCCATGTAAAAATTGTGTTAGTAAAACATTTCATGTTTGTGTCATTTTTTACTTTAACATTAAATAAAAGGTATTTATGTCATTTTCCAACTAATGTGGCTCCATGGGGTCCCCAAGTTGACCCATGGATTTTCTTGGTCGTCCATGGAACATCCAATGAGGGTAGGAGATGTGTCAAGCTCATCTCATATTATTAAGACATTATTTTTACCTTAAACTACACTAATTACCTCTAATCACGATTAAGAACTTAAAAGTTACTATTCACCAAAAAATTATTTTAATCTCATTGAACCACATTTTACTTCTTAATGACAACCATGTATGTCGGATTTTTGAAATTCGAAACACAGAAGTGGTAAAATTTCATTTAAATGAAAAATCAGTTTTTATAAGTACCACTTAGTGGTTTCACTATTCATCAAAAATTGAAGTTTTTTAGAACAACGCCAAAATTTCACCCTAAGATATAATTGATATTCCGAATTCAAAAATGATTTCTATTTTAAAAAATTCCAAACATATATGTTGCATTAATTAATTTTATAATTAATTCCCGCTGTCACAGCAAATAGCGTGTTTTTTAGAAACAATATATATCAAAAGATTGACAATTGTTTATGTCCAATTTCAAAGTGAAATTAATTCTAATGACCACCATTGGATATAATGGTAAAAATATATTATAATTATACTTTAAAACCACTAAATAGTATAATTTATCACAATAAATTGTTTTTATTTAAAAAGTTGTTTTAAGTATTTTTCACTATTCATAAAAAATTGGAAGTTCTCAAAAAGTTACAAAAAATTCAACTCAGGATAATTTTGATATTATGAATACAAAAACGAAGTCCATTTGGAAAAATAAAATTTCTAAAATTTCAAAAAGTAGGTATTACTATTCATAATAGCTATTTTGATTGGTCTCGGTGTGTTAGAATCTCAAACTTGCATACAATACAAGCCACTACATTATTGAAAGAGAGGTGTATCGTGGAAGCTTGGGGTGTTACATTCTCTCTTCAGTTGAAAACCCTTTCTCTTCTATAACCAAGTTTTCTAAAAATATTTTACCTTTTTTACTATATTCCAAATGATTTTAAATCCATTTTTACCGATGTTTTAATTTTTAAAAAATGTACTAAAATGAATCTTCCTTTATTTTTTTAATCAGGCTACTATTTTTACCAAAAAAATTAAAGGAATCTTAGTTTTAACAAACTCAACAAGAACAGAATTTTTCACCATTAGGACCAATCAATTATTTTAATCTTAAATTATAAGAATTTAGGGTTATTTTAAAGAAAAAAATTCTATAATATTTGGAAATTATTTATATTTTAAATAATTTATTTCAAAATGAAAATGATATTTTCCTCAAGACATTTTTTATAGTATTTTTTTGGAATTACAATTCATCAAAAAAAAATATTTGGGGTTGAATTTGTTTTTCATGAGATATTTGCAATGATACAATACTTATACTTTCTCTCTATAGTTTATATTTATGTTGAAAATATTTTTAAGAAACCCATTCCTTTTACACCTGTTATTCTATAATACTATGATGAAATTTTTATAAAACCCATTTATTTTCCAGGTGTTGTGATATGATAAAATGTTTATAAAGCCCAATTATTTTCATTGGTTATAATATGATGTATTTATTATGATCTTGTGGCAAAAATATGTGTCATTTCTATCATATGATTTTAGGGGGATATATCTCCATCCAATTAATTGGGTAATGATTTATATCTCATGAGGTAAACAAGATTATAATAGATAGTAACCTGGTTAATTAAGGGAAATTTTCCACTATGATAGAATTGGGAGTGAACCTTGACTAATATGATGGTTTTGGGAGTGAACCCAGTTGTCTAGGATTGTTTTTTATCAATGGTACTTGACTACTAGGGAAATTATTTCTATGCCTATGTGTATGCCAAAAAATCATGTGTTATTCCTATTTTATCCTCACAGGGATCATTATATTTGATTTTTGTATGGATCATGTACTATGAATTTCCAAAATTTGTGAAAAGACTCAAAGTTTTGATATTTGATATGTAGGTTATGTTTTTCAAATGTTATGATAATATTATCATACCCTTATTCTCATTTTATGCCGATGTTATCATTGATATCTCCCTTTTTTACCCTTGAGGATCATCTTATCTCATCCTTTATTATGTTTCCATACCCCAAGTTATGACGAAGTTTTGAAATTAATGATATGTCTAATAATGGTTCTAGTTATTAATAATATAGTGGGTGATGATTTAGTTCACTTATAAAAGAATTATTTACGTATCCATGTTTACAAAGACACTGAACCTTTATGGTCCTCATGCCTGTTTCTGTACAATTAATTAAATATTCATCTAATAGTATGTGATATCTACATATGAAAAGTTTTGGTCCCTATAGTTGGTATAAGATAAAGGTTTAGTTAACCTTTTTAAACTAGTATGAGAAAACGTTAGTGTATACCTAGGGATATATTATCAAAATTCCCTAAAATTTTTGTGAGGGATGGAGTGTGTGATTTATAAGAAATTACATACCTATCTAGATTATAACACCCCAACCCCGGATCCACTATAATGGTGACTCGATCTGGTTGATCAGATGGCCTCAAACACACATCCTCATATTCTAGAGACTGCTAATTAGCTGTGTAGGTTTGATTATGGAATGTTAGGGAGACTACAACCTCATGACCAGAGTAGAAAAATGGTATAGTCATGAGAATAAAATAGTAAAATAAATTTAAATAAAATAAAGACCAATGGAAGAATAATAATATGACTTCTAAAATAATAGGAAATGGCCAATTCCAAGTATAAAACAATGCATATCCACATGACTTCAATATATAAGAAAAATACATAAAACATGTAATAAATAAACAATACATTAAGAAAAGTAGACAACCCTAAGGGATATCTCCATGAGAATACTGAGATCTAGCCTAGTCCTATCTCTTAAGCTCCCACATACAAAGGTCACAGTAAAATTATCATCCAATAAACCTGATCCAGCAAACATGGTGTCTGTTCGTGTACCATAGTGTAGTGGTGGCCCAGATAGGGTGTGATATATACTTAGTTGGCCACTACGATTAGTGTATAATGTTATCTAGTCTACGAATATAAAATAAAATAGTGTGCATGTGTTATTAATAAACCGTAAATGAATAAATGTAAACTAGTCAGACTCAGATTCCCAAAGGACACCCAGCTGAAAATACCTACTTTGGCCTCAGTTAGAATACCTCTAGAAATGTTTCATGGTATGTGTACATATATATATGTATGTAGAGAGAGATTTATTTATATGATTTTTCTATATACAGTGTAATTTTTATATCCATATATTTAGATATGTAGGATTATCCAGGACCTGGGGCATAACATAGGCATCCATGAATAATAATACTATTAATAATATTATTATTATCATAATAGTAATTATGTTTTGTCATTACCAAAGAACATAATTAATATAGTATTTTTTCTGAGTATCATAATCAAATAATGAGGAGGTTTATAACGAACCTCCTAATCAAGGAGGCATGAAATGTCATGCCCAAAAACCCAAGTAATGTAGATATCATGACAATATAATCGACCAAGGGTGTGTGAAATGTCATAGATAATGATCCTACTTTTTATCCCTTAGTAATTTTGTATAATAAGGTAATTTTTCTTTCCCTATGATCCATTATCATGACATTCCATAAATAGGAAACCAACATAACTTGAGGCATAGTGGATGATTTTTATTATATATCATTAAAAAATTATTAATTGACCATGTGTTCATCCCATCCATTAATAAAAATCATTTATAAATAACTAATAAATACATGACCATAAAAATTTCCTTCATCATTTAAATAATTACATTTAATTTCCCTAATTAATTAGAGATTAAATAACACCTTCAAGGTGGTTTATTATAAACGAGGGTGAGGCTATGATCTTAAGTTTGTTTCATTAAACTTAATTAATCCCTTAAAATATGATTCATTCATAACATCACAAAATATAACCAATAATGATCTAGATAAGAAATTATTAATTATTAATTTAAGGGAAATCCAAAATGGTAGTTTAATTTCCTAATATAAAACTAGGCCATAGGAATATAGGTGACACACCCAAAGGGGTGGTATAGATTGAGGTAGGTATCCAACAAGGGTTACATTTAGCACACAATGACTATCTAAATAATGTATTAGGGATCTACAAAATTAATTTCACTTTTATAAGGTGACATGAGGAATTTATGGTTCATGGGACATCAATGTAATTATAAACAAGTGAGACATTAAGGGAAAACCATAAGACCATATACCTTATACAAAGGATGATTCACTTATCTAATATAAAGCTTTAAATGGAGAATGTTTGAGAAAATTGAAGAAATAAATCGGTATCCAAAATATAGAGTTAATTAGATCATATAAAAAGAGAATTTTATATATCCAATGAAATAGATAAAGGGTAAAGTGGGAATTATAGACTCACTAATAGGCTTCCAATGAGATAGATAGTACTCAAAATAGATTTTGGATAGAAGGTATATCTCCATGTAATTATGAGAGGAGGATTACTCCCATGAAGGGGTTGTTGTGTGAGGATGGGAGGGGAATAAAAGGGGTAAACACTTTAAATAATCTAGAAGAAAAACTCCATTTCCCCCCTTTTTAAGAGCATCAAGACATGGCTACATTTTTTGGCCAACTACACACCAGATGTGAAGGATTCACTACCTGTTTCCATATTCTTTTAAAAAGGGTCACACTATTGGGATGCATGGTTTGAAAACATGTGTGTCGACCCATGAATAGCTACTAGTTAAGTATCACTAAGGGTGCGGTCTAGGTGCACGGTTGGGGAAAAGCATGAATGGCCCTTGTGGGTATCCCCATGCACACCTACACTGTGCCACATGGCCTCCTAGTCCCCTCACATAATTTATAAAAACTACGGTCCTTAATGAATGAGGTCGCATGGTTGACACATAAGGTTTAAATAATTTTGGCCCAATCATGTGCCTCTTGATGGCTTTTAAAAAACCAACGCCTTCAGAGCAAGAGTCCTCTGAAACTCAATTAAACTCCTAGGAAACCTCAAAATAATTAAAATTCACACAAAAATAACACCAATAAGTGTTCCAAGTCTTGGATTTTCATTCTTAATCTCAACTTATGAATTGAACCACCCACTAAAAGAGACAACTCAAATTACAACAGAAAATTTAAAAATTTCTAAAACACGAGACATTACAAACTCCCGACCTTAGAACCTATCATCCCTAAGAAGCCTCAGGGAGAAATGAAAACAACACTCTATCTACTTTGATGGTGAGTTTTTGTTTAAATAGGAAAATTTCATTTCCATCACCCAACTCCCCACCCAACCTTACTTTTAAGTGTATGGTACATAATCCATTAAGACTCTAGCCAACACACAAACTCTAAACTAAAACAACAAGAGAACAATTACTTCAGCCCATCCAACCCGAGACATGATCACACCATCATATCTTTAATCACTCGGCCTACGGTTCACCCTATAATTGGTTCTATCATTTAAAGGTGAACTCTGATTCATGGTACTTCCACTGTCATAATTGTCTATTTTGATGTCCCCCTAGAGTTCTAGTGATACTCTTAGAAGTATCATTAGATTAAATGATTGGATGAATACCAATCAACCATAGTTAGCCTAGTTGAACCAAATTCTCTTAAGAATCCCTATCCAACCTTTCTTACACTCAACTCATCCTAACGACGTTCCATGAAGTGGTTCCACACTGACTTCATTTAATGAAAGATTGGGAAGTATGTCAATACACTACCAGCTGAATATTCTAAAAAATTATTGTCTTGTTAAGATGGTGTATCACATTCCAAAACATGATTCCTTATCCTAATTCACCTTGAATTTATATCAAATACTTCCACAAGATCCCGTATTTGACTTCTGGTGATGTATCAAGATAAAATGTTCATTTAAGTTTTCATGCCTTAACAAAAACTTGTGCTTATACTTGATCCAACACACTTGGATCATCATTCATAAATCATATTATCCATGCCTAACTAAAGTATATGGTAACCTAAAAATCATAAAACTATGTCCAAGGACCCCATCCAAGGTAGTTCTTACTTTGGATCATACAAGTGAGATGCCAGTATGTAACCAAAATTTTCAAGTATCAAGAACATCAAATGAGTCGAAAGTAAAATTTTCAAAGCAGTCAAGCCATTGGAAAAAATGGATGGTTCCCATGATTATGTCCAAGTCAGTCATAAATTGGAACCCAAGTACCACTTAGGACAAAAAATTCCTTTAATAACAACCACTATTCAAGGGAAAAACTCCCACAATGTCTACTTATCAAAATAGAATGTAAATTTTAATTTAGTTCATCATATAACTGACAATCTCTTAGGATATCCCTACTGATATCAAGATAAGGGACATGATCATCAATAAGAAAATAGTATACTAATTGCATATAGATAATTTCTAAGAAGACCCAATACAATTTTTTCGTATAATAACGAGTTCCTGATAAGAATCTGAACTAACAGTAACTATATTACAAAATGAAAAATAGTCAAACCATCTCTGGGTGACACATTTTAATGAAGCTCGGATGGACCTGCCAACAGATCATCATTACCCAACAACAATGCCCATACCAATCGAGGCATCATGTGATCACTCAATTATAGCAAACAAATTACATCAATTACTAATGGTGTTCACAAAGGTTAAATATATAACCAACCATTACATCATCATTCTAGCTCACAAGCACTGATATATTTCAAAACTCACTAGCCTCAAGGGATTTTAAATCAAATTAAACAATTTCCAAAGGGTCCTTTCTTGTTTGTTCTCCATATACTTGAATTATATGCTAAACCTACCTGATGTGATTCTCTCCACCTTAGGAGTGTCCTTATCATTGCATTACTGAGAAAAGGAACTCATCTAATGACACATGCTCCAAAAACCACTAACCACGGTTTTTTGATGTAGCCAACACTCTTTTACCAAGAACCAATTACCAAAGAGAAGAAAAGTAGATTCTAAAAAGCATGGTAGAATAGATTTAATTTAGATATACATGTGACACTCATCTTGAGTTGTGTCCACCCCTCCCCTACCTCATTTCCTAGAGGAGGCGGTGAGGGTTACTTGGCCTTAAGTGACGTTCCCAAGGTGCCAAAGCCTAGAAATAAATGTCGAGGGCTTTGAGAAAAAATTGGGGAACTATTTTCTATTAAGAAAAAACCAACCAAACCATACACTAACATCCACTATATGATGCATGTCAATAAAAAATTCAATCATGTATTTCCAAAAGACAACCAAGTTGTTCCCCAATACAACCCAAAACCAATACAATCCAACACGATATCAGAGTATTATGCGGACGACTAAACAGGAGACCCAAAATAAACCAAGACACACTCCACGACTCCACCCCAAGATCCATGCTCCAAGAACCATAACATCTCCCAAGAATCACCATGAACCACTAGCAATGAGATGCCTTGCCTTTACCGGTGTCTCGGAATACGACATCTGTAAAAACACCAAAGTGCCAAAGCAGGGGTGATTACTAATACTCAGTAGGTTTTCTCCAAATGACATCCCTACTCACGCCACTAGGATAGAAAAGTTACACTAATTTATATAAATTTTTTTATATAAAATGATTTACCAAAATAGTTTATAAACAAATATAAACAAGTTTTAAAAACAATTTATAACCAAAAGCATACAAGTGCAATTGAAACCAATTTTTCCAAAAAGTTATTTTTTCAGAAAAAATAACTAAAAAATCATTAAAACAATTTCTCAATATTCCTTTGACATACCCAATTCATTACATACATCCACACAACCAACCCTGCATGTAACTTGTATCTCCCTATACTCGTGAGTGGTGAGTCATCCTTCCACTAAGTTGTCTCTAGTGAACCAATTGATGGGGGAGAGCCCTAACCCTAATCCATCCCGTTAATGATGGGGGAGACCCCTAACTCTTATTGGTCCCACATTCAAACTTTTATGGGGGAGAGACATAACCCTTATCCATCCCATTAATGATGGGGGAGACCCCTAACCCTTATCTGTCCCACATTCCCATGAACACACACAACCATCATGTCAAAAACCAAGTGTGTTCAACCAATTCAGACCATTTCAATAAAACTTTACTTTTATTAAAAACCAAGGAATAAAAAAATTCAAAAAAGCGACTTCACTTCAATAAAACATTCCCTATTATTGAAAACAACTAATCCAAACCTTCTGTCACAACTTCAGAAAATCCCTATTTTAAAATTTCTATTTTAAAAATTAAGGACCAAACCACTCATTAAAAATCCAAAATTTTCCAGATTTTACAACCATCACTCAAGAAGGATTCCAACAAGTTTTCAAAAACCAAATCACTATCAATTCAACACCACATATTTAATTTGAAATCATTCCAATCAGTTATACTAAGCGGGGTTGAGATAGAAGCCTCCTACCTTTAGGGTTCCGACGAAATTGACCCACAAGCTACCAAACCTCCTCAAATCCGACAAATGCACCACCGAAATCGCTCTATATCCATTCCCCTAACATCCACAAGTCTTAAAATAAACACCCAATGAAACCACAACCCTAGATCTACACACAATGCGAGTAGATCTAGAAAACCGATAGAGAGATAGAGAGATGTAGATCTAGAGGAAAACACAAAGAAACCAAGAGGAGAGACTTACCTAGGAGAAAACACCATCAAAACATCAAGAAATCCCTTTGAATCACTTCCAAAATGACTGGGAGAGCACCTTCATCCTCTGAGGACCCAAAATTCTGAGTAAGTCTTGAGTGGGAGAATATTGGGAGTGAAATAGGTTAATCCCAAAGGATCCCAAATTTAAAAACCCTTCCTCTAAGTGGTCACACGTATTGTCTACACGATTTGACAAATCATGCGATAATGGTGAACATGCCACTGTCTCGGGAGGAGGGGTCCATACGGTTTCGTCGCACAGTTTTTAAAACCACGCGTAGGCCATGCAAAGCCTACTGTATCCCCCTACATGGTTCCTTGGGGAACCCGCACGGTTTCCCCTAACCGTGATCAAACTGTTCTCCCTAATAAAATCCTCCACACTTATTGAAAACCATTAAAAACTCTCCAAACCTCTTCTCGACTCATCCCATGAACTTTAAACACTTAAAAAAACATAAAAAAATTCTACATAACTAAAATTGTGGGTGCTACATTCTCCCCACCAATGGAATTTCTATCCTCAAAAAGTAGTGAACCCACCCTTTTCCGAAAGAGCTCAGGCCATTGCTCGACCATCTCTTTCTCCCGCTCCCAATTCTCCTCTTAGATCGAGCCATGGTGCCACAAAATCTAAACTAGACTGATGATTTTACCCCACAAGACTTTCTCTTACCTATCCACAACCCACACTAGCACGTGCACCAATGAAGCATCCGGCTCTAGCTCAACATGATCCCATCAAATAACATGGCCTGGATATAGATGATATATTTTCAACTGCGACACATGAAACACATTGTGCATAGTGCTGAAACTAGGTGGAAAATCCAAATGATAATACACCTCACACACCTTCTCAAGAATCTCCAAAGGTCCAATATACCTCGGAGAAAACTTTCCATGCTTCCCAAACCGACGATGTCCCATCCTAGGAGAGATCCTCAAGAAAACATAATCACTCACCTCGAACAATAACGACCATCGATGGTGATCCAGATATGATTTCTGAAGACTCGTATTCGTCTCTATTATCTTCCTTATTAACTTGATCTTCTTCGTAGTCTCCTAGATAAGGCTTGGTCCAACCATCGAGGACTCACCTATTTCCACCCAGTGTAGTGGAGAATGAAATGGTTGCCCATACAACGCTTCAAACGGAGCCATATGTATGGATTTTGGATAAATGTTATTGTATGATAACTCAACCAACGATAAGTGCTCCTCCCACGAGCCACAAAAATCCACAACACAATCTCGCAACATATCCTCCAAAGTTGGTATCATCCTCTTGGATTGACCATCCATCTAAGGGTGATATGTCATACTCATGGTCAACTTAGTTCCAAGTGTTTGCTGTAAGGATTTCCAGAAACGAGATGTAAACCTAGGATCTCGATCTGATATGATCGAAATTGGAACACCACGCCTCTTTAACACCTCCCGAATATAGATTTTGGATAGATCCTACACCGTTTGAGATTCACGAATTGGAATGAAATGGGCCGACTTCATTAGCCGATCCATTATCACCCAAATGGAATCGTGCTTTCTGACCGTTCTTGGGAGACCTTAGACAAAATCCATCTCTATTTTCTCCCACTTCCAAACAAGGATTGGTAAATACTGCAACATTACCACTGGACTTTGATGCTCTATCTTTACATGATGGGAATTCAAGCATCTCGAAACAACCTTAGCCACTCTTCTTTTCATACCAGCCCACCAGAACTTTTCTTTCAATGCTTTATACATTTCCTGAATTCCAGGATGAACAGCCCACCTAGAATGATGATATTCCCTGATAAGATCCTCATGACATGCAACTGGTACAACCATCTGATTCCAAAAACAGAAAACTGAATCTACATTCAGTTTCCAACCCTCAATGGTCTCCCCACCATTGAGTTTCGACCACATTGTCACACACTCAAAATTTGCTATTTTTTCCTCTTTAACTAGGCCAACCAAGTCAGGAATCAACAAAACCAGGAAAAATACCACTCTATAGACATGGCCCTCACATTCCAACCACATGTCATCTATAACCAACATCAACAACCACTGGTCTGTTTCCTGTTTCACCACCAGAGCATATGATTTTCTACTTGATGCATCTGCCACTGAATTTCCCTTACCCGGTGTGTACATCAAGTCAAAATCAAACATCTAGAGATATTCCATCCATCTCATTTGCCTCAAGTTCAAATCCCTTTGTGAGATAATTTGATTTAAGATCTTAAGATCTATATATACCGTGAATTTATCACCGAAGAGATAATGATGCCACACTTTCAAAGCATGGACCACTTCTACCAATTCCAAATCATGAGTTGGGTAGTTCTTCTCATTCACCGTCAACTTCCATGAGCCATATGAAACCACATGATTCCCTTGCCTCAAAACTCACCCCAACCCTGATCCCGAGGCATCACAATACACCACGTACCCTTTTCCTGGTTTTGGAAAAACCAATATTGCTGCTGATTTAAGGTGGCCCTCTAGCTCTTCGAAACACTGCTGACATTGTTCATTCCACTGGAATGGAAAATTATTTCTTGTCAAAGCTGTCATTGGTGAAGCCAAACGTGAAAAATCATCAACAAAATGCTGATAATACCTAGCTAGACCGAGGAAACTCCATACCTCAAACACATTCATTGGTGGTTTCCATGAGATAACAACCTCTATATTTTCTGAATCCACTGAAAAACGCCTTTACAAAATCACATGGACAAGAAAATGAACTTCCTATATCCAAAAGTCACACTTTGATAATTTGGAACACAACTGATGATCCCTCAAGATCCCCAGCACTATCGCCAGGTGCTGATCATGCTCCACCCTTGTCTTTGAATACACCAGAATATCATCTACAAACACCAACACAAATGAATCCAGATATCTCTAAAATATCTAATTAATCAATGCCATGAACACCATTGGAACATTCGTTAGACTAAAGGTCATAACCACATATTCATAATGACCATATCTACTTATGAAGTATGTTTTAGGAATATTGTCCTTCATCACCCACAATTGATGATATCCAGACCTCAGGTTGATCTTAGAGAACCAATGGGATCCCCTCCACTGGTCAAAAAAATCATCAATTCATGGAAGTGGATATCTATTCTTTATCGTAACTTGCTTAAGTCTATTATAATCAAAACAAAACCTCAAAGTTCCATCCTCCTTTTTCACAAACAACACCAGCACTGCCCATGGAGACATTCTAGCCTGGACAAACACTTAGCTTTCTAACTCTTCCAACTGGACTTTAAATTCCCACAATTCAGTAGGTTCCATTTGGTAAGATGGAAGTGAGATAGGATGGGTCCCTGAAAGGAGATCAATCGTTATCTCTACTTCTCTTATGGTAGGTAACCCATAGAATTATTCGGGAAAAACATCCATGAATTGATCCACCACTTCTAGAAGAAAATTATGCTCAACACCCTCTACCGATTCCAATTACAACACCACCAACTTATACAATAACATGCCCATTTCTGGTCCAACAAACCCGTTGCACCATGCCTTTCATAAATCTCTCCTCTAAAGAGATTTCTAATGCCATTGTGTGTCATAAAATCCAATATTTGTGCATTAAAATTTATGTGGGCCTTAAATTCCACCAGACAATCCATTCCTAGGATTAAATCATACCCATCCACATAAAGCTATGAGAAATTCCACATTAGATCAACCTTGACAACAACTATACAGCATACTCTACAAAAGAAGGCTTAACACTCTCTTCGACCAAGAGGATTTTGAAGTTTCAAAACTGATGGTATTATTTCTACCCTCAAACTCAGAAACTCAACCACATGTGTAGCAATAAAATAGTGTGAAGCACCCATATCAAACAACAATATCATCAAGGTAGAATTTAAAAGAATATTACCTCGCATTGTGGATGGTCCAGACTGATCATCCACCAGAACCTGCTCAGCCCCAAACAACACCTTGGTTGCCACACTCTACTCTTTATTTCCCTACTGAGGAGTTGTGGTGTTCTGAGAATCACTATGATTGACATTACTCTACTGAAGAGGGGTATGTTGTTGCCCATGTCTCGTCGAAGCATACGATGTCTGTGATCCTGGAGGAGTGTCACACACACCTGACCTCAAATAATTCCTATAATAGCACTGAAGATGCCCCATATTCTTGAAATATTGGCATGCTTGAGATTGTGTCTTACATTCCCTCTTGGTGTGTGCCATAGAGAAACACTGAAAACACCATGGTTTTCTCTGGGGATTCGGAGGAAGATTTTTCGAACCTGCCATCAGATTATGTTCCATAATCCAGCCCAAGGAATATGTGTCCCTCCTCCGCTTGAACCCAACAATAGAGTTCCCACTATTCCCCATGGGTACCACCATGCTTCCTCCACCTGGAGCTCCCAAGAGATCATGCTCAGACACTGATGCTCGATTCACCATCTCTGTGTAATCATCCATACACAGCACTGCTATATTTGAATGGATCTCTTGCCCTGACCCTAATTCAAAGATCCTTTCCTTCAACGAAGTTCTACCAACCATCTTTGGTGAAAACCACACTAAGCTCATGATCTTAGTTGCATACTCTGTCACAGACATATACTCTTTCTTTGGACTGAAGAAATCAGTTGTGTGCTGAATTCTGAACGTATGTGGGTAGAATTGTTTATTAAACAATTTCGTAAAGCCTTCCCACATCATACCATGGTCTGTCCCTTCTAGTACTACCAACTCCCACCACTAAAGATCAATATCCTCTAGCTTATGCGTTTCTATCTTTACTTTCAACTATACTGGAATCCCAAAGAATTCGAAAATTATGTTCATTCTGGACAGCCACGCCTATGCCCTTTCCAGGTCCGAATCACCCAGAAACACAGGTGGATCCTACTTTTGAAATTGGGCTGCATAATCAACATTATTTGGATCTTCTAATCTATTCACACTTCCCATAGTTTTGAAAGCTTTCACTATGCTATAAACTAACTACTGGTTCACCTATGTCTCAGGTGCAACCACGTTCTCATCGTCTACTTCCGGTGGGTCTCTATGACGCCTACCCGGTGCCATTTCTATAAACATAAAACAAAAAACCTTCAGTATCACTTCTTTATACATCAAGAATTCCCATTTCAAATTTCATTACACAACACTATCACAATGAGGTTTTTCATATTTCCATATTTTCCATGTTTCACCATTTTTGAAAAAAAACCATTTTCAAAATACCAAATTATTCACATTCCAATTTCACTAATTTCAAAACCATTTCTCAATTCAGACCATAAATCCTTATTCCCAATGAAATATACATCCTAGAGGTAAGTCATTTATATTATAAATTCCATGCACATCTCATTGGCTACATCCATGACAATGAGATTGCCAATGCCTATAAGTGTATCCAAAACACTTATGTACCCAACTCCCTGGTAACTGAAGTTTAGCATAAAAAGGTAAGCTACTTCCTTTTATGCTATACATTCCTATTTGTAATATTCTTATGCCTTGCTACCATCCCGACTCAAGGAATATACCACAACCAATGTCAACTCCAAATCTGAGAATCAACTCCAAAGGACCAAACAAGCTGATACCACTTGTAACACCCCACCCCTATCTCATTGGCCTAAGGAGGTGGTGAGGGTTACTTGGCCTTAAGAGACATTCCCAAGGCACCAAAGGCTGGAAATAAATTCCAAGAGCTTCGAGAACAAATTGGGGAATGATTTTCCTTTAAGAAAAAAAACCAACTCATCCACTAATAGCCACTATATGATGCATGTTAATAAAACATTCAAGCATGTATTCCCAAAAGACAACCAAGTTGTTCCAAAATACAACCCAAAACCAATACAATTAAACACAATATTAGAGTACTATGTGGAAGACTAAACAAGAGACCCAAAATAAACCAAGACACACTCCACGACTCCACCCCAAGCTCCATGCTCTAAGAACCTACACATCTCCCAAGCATCACCACAAACCTCTAGCAATGAGATTCGTTACCTTTACCTATGTATCAGAATAATACATCTGAAAAAGCACCAAAGTGCCAAAGTAGGGGGTGCGTACTAATACTCAAGAGGTTTTCCTTAAATAATTTCCCTACTCACAACTAGGATAGAAAAGTTAGTCACATTAATATAAAATAGTGTATATAAAACAATTTAACAAAAATGTTTATAACCAAATATAAACAAGTTTCAAAAACCATTTATAAACAAAATCATACATGTGAAATTGAAACCAATTTTTTCGACAAGTTATTTTTTTCAAAAAAATAACTAACCAAGCTTTAAAACCATTTCTCTATATTCCTTTGACATACCCAATTCATTCGGTATATCTAGAAAACCAACCTTGCATGTAACCTGGATCTCCCTATACTCGTGAGTGGGGAGTCATCCTTTCACTAAGTCATCTCTAGTGAACCAATTGACGGGGGAGAGCCCTAACCCTTATCCATTCCATTAATTATGCGGCAGACCCATAACCCTTATCTATCATACATGAACCCTTTGATGGGGGAGATCCCTAACCCTTATTCATCCCGTTAATGATGGGGGAGACCCCTAACCCTTATCTGTCCCACATACCCGTGAACACACACAATGATCTGTCAAAAACCAAGTGTGTTCCACCAACTCAAAAAATTTCAATAAAACTTTACTTTTATTGAATACCAAAGAATAAACCAATTTCAAAATAGCCACTTCACTTCAATAAAAAATTCCATTTTATTGAAAACAACTAATCCAAACCATGTTTCACAACTCTAGAAAATCTCCATTTTAAAATCTCTATTTTACAAATTAAGAACCAAAGCACTCATTCAAAATCCCTAATTTTCCAGATTTCACAACCAACACTAATGAGGGGTTCCAACAAGTGTTAAACAACTAAATCACAATCAATTCAACACCACACGTTCAATTTTAAATCATGTAATCAGTTATACTAATTGGAGTTGAGAAAGAAGCCTCATACCTTTAGGGTTCTGACCAAATCGACCCACAAGCTACCAAACCTCCTCGAATCCGGCGAACGCACCATCAAAATCGCTCTATATCCCCTTCCCTAACATCCAAAAGTCTTAAAATAAACTCCCAATGAAACCAAAACCATATATCTACACACAAAATATGTAGATCTAGACAACCGAGAGAGATAGAGAGATGTAGATCTAGAGGAAAACACAATGAAATCAAGAGGAGAGACTTACCTGGGAGAAACACCTTCAAAACAACAAGAAAGCCCTTTGAATAACTTCTGAAATGAGTGGGATATCACCTTAAACCATTGAGAAACCAAAATCCTGTGTGAGGATCAAGTGGAAAAATATTGGGATTGAAATATTTCATGCCCGAAGGATCCTGAATTTAAAAACCCTTCCTTTGAGTGGTCGCACGGTTAGTCTGCACAGTTTGACAAACCGTGCGCTAACCATGCGCACACCACTGACTTGAGGGGAGGGGTCTGTATGGTTACATCGCACGGTTTGGAAAATCATGTGCTGTATGTGTGAAGCCTACCACCTCCCCCTTCAGGGTTTCCTAGAGAAACCACACGGTTTCCCCTAACCGTGCTCAAACCGTGCTCCCTAAGAAAAGCCTCCAAACTTATTCAAAACCATTATGAAATCTCCCAACCTCTTCTCACCTCATTCCATGCACTTTAAACACATAAAAAACATAAAAAATACAACATACCTCAAACCAGGGGTGCTATAATTCTCCCCATACCATTAGGAATAAAAACCAAACAAACTAACAAACATATTAAAACACCGGAATATTTTTGGAATGTGATTCTGAGCATTGGGAAGATTAAAAATTTCCTTTATCTCCCATATCACTCAACCTCAGAGATGAACTATGTTAAAATCATAAATTATAAAGGATATAACAATTCTCACAGAACTCATATGGTCTATTATACTATATATCAACTCGATAGTCACTGAATTTATCGAACGACACTACCCTAAGATTTATTTTAAAAACAAAAAATCATTAATAATATCCATGGAATTACCTGACCTATGAATCCAAGTCTTTTATGGTCCACACAAAATAATTATCCCAGAGTCATATTATCCCATATGATTATAACCTACATGACGACATACTGAGTCGTTCATTACTCAAGAAGAAGAAGAGGGTCAACACAACCCCCTATGAGGGTGAACCTGCCCAAGGCATGTCATACCCACTGAAACTGAGTATTACATAGTGATCGCACCTTTAAAAATAATTGAATTATTAAGTTTCTATATATTGATACAAGGGTGTCGTTTTTCTCACTAATATTCCTACTATGGAAAAACATCACCGATATGGAACCACACATCTAAAATGGTTCACAAGCATTTTTCAAGACTTTAAAGATCTAAGGGTTCCTTATACCTTGGGATATCCCCCTAAAAAATCAAATATATAACAAGGCCATGTTGAAGCGTTCATCATGCTCTATCTACTTTCTTTTAAGTTTGACACAACCTTATAAAATTCAATTGGTACCTACGTACAATGTCCATGATTTCCATCCCAAGACGTTGATATATAAAAATTAAAGCTAGCACTTACCCATGTTTTCAAGCTTTAAACACCTCTACCAGTTTCATTAAAGTCCTTTACTCAATTTACATGTAGTTCTTTTAAAAAATTCCAAGGATCTATTATAAATAATTTCATGAACCAGTTATGAAATTAAACTTTACTTAGTAAATTTTATTTGAATATATCCATAAGGAAAACATGAGAGTTTTATGAAACTTCCTTTCAATTATTATTATTCAAATGATAGCTTTCCATAATTTGGAAATTTGTTAAAAAATTTCTTTTTATCCATTTTTTATCCATAAAGTTCTCAAAATTTGGATGAGTTAAAGGAATTTTAAATTCCAATATATTGTGGTAAAACCCCTTTAGGTTGTAATTGGAATTGACATTAACTAATTCATCATAAAATAAAAACCCAAAAGAAGATAATAGGCCCATTTATTAATTAATGGGGAATGGTTTAGTAAGATGTCACATTACATTTATATGTAACAATATATAAATGGATACAATTACATTAAATAACCATTCTTATATAGAATAATTGGACCCTCATGAGGTTAAATTCTAAGGAATATCAAAAAAAGTGTGACCTATAAAGAACCCCTAAATTATTCCATGATTCATTTACACCCTTAGTGGGTTTATCTCATTATCACAAAACACCTTGACCAACCTACTTGGGTCTATTAAAGTATACCTTATAAGAAACTTTCCCTAAATAACATACATGGGTCCAGTGGTGCATTTAAAAATTTATTCATATGGTTTTTCATCACCATGTGATAGAGTTACAATCCTATATAAAGGAAACTAATGAATGTAAAATTAAAACTAATAGCATCCATATTTATAAAATGGTCTTAAGGTATATAAATATATTATTAAATGGTTCGATTATATGGGTCACCAAAGTGCCCATTCACTTTATAAATTTCAAATTAGCTCTGATTTAATTCCAACTAATATTTTTTTCCCATACAACCAATGTTTCTTGGAAAAAACGTCATAAATTATTATTTAAGGTGATACTGTCATTCTATATGGTAAAACACCATTTAGTATAATTATTTAACTTTAATAACCAATCGTATATGAAAATTATAACTATTTATTCTATCTCAAGCATTAAATATAGGAAAAATGAAAATTAATTACCAAATAATGGTATGACACTACCTAAGAAATGAACCAAAGAAGATTGATATATAATAAAGGAATGAAAATAAATCGGCTACTCAAGTAATATGGATAAGCATGTTAAATAAATCACACAAGTCACATCTGCATGTATATAGAAGTCAATAAATGCAACCTATATGGGATGACATATACATGTAATGTTAATATCTATGTTCCAATAACAATTTAGGTAATGCAACATTCATTCCATACTAAGAAAAGTGTAAAATAACTTAAATATAAAAAATTTGTAATAATAGAAAGTAAACCAATCACTTGAGGTAAATTCATAATCAGTAGTCATAAAAAATAGCATGAACAATGATCCCTTCCCTTTACACTTAGTCTTTTCCTCGATCATTGAATTATCACTCCCAAACATTAAAATTTACTAAATTCATTCACATTCCTAGAATTTTATCCAAAAATTCTCAAATGGTAAGATAAAATGTAAAATAAACTCTTTGATACCACTTTGTAACATCTTGAACCGGGATCCAATAGAATGGTGCCCTGATATGGTCCTCACATGGCCTCATGAATGCTTCCTCATATTCCAGAGTTTGTCAAGTCATAGTGAGGGTCTGATGATGGTATAGTAGATAGAATACACCCTTATGGTTTGAGTATCACAACGGTATTATCATGAGAAGACAAAAATTGAAGAAATTTAAATTAAAGAATGAGTGGAAGAAGAATAATACAATTACTAATAACATAATAGGAAATGACCAACTCCAATTATACAATGATGCATGTCTACATGACTATAATATACAAGAAAAATACATACAATAGGTAATAAATAAATTATATATAAATAAAATAGAAAACCCCCAAGGGATATACCCATGATTATCCAAAGATTTGGCTCAGACTTGTGCTCTTAGGTTGTTAATTACAAAGTTCACATCACAAGAATCATCCAATAAACATGATCCTGTAAATATAAAGTTTGTTTGGTTACCATAATGTAATATAGGCCTGAACAGGATGTCAGATATACTCAATAGTCTACCACAAATGGTTACTAATTATATCCAATTTGTGAATACAAAATATAGTAGTGTGAACATGCAATAAATAAGGTATAAATGGATTAATGTAAACTAGTCGGACTCGGGTTGTAAATAGACATCCGGCCAACAATACCAGCTTTGGCCTAAGTTGGAATAGCTTGGAAAATGTTCCATAGTATGTGTGTGTTTATATATATATATATATTCACTGTATAGGTAGAAAACTTTATAGTCAAATATATGTACTTACTATTATCCAATAACTAAGGTGAATGTCACAACCGTGTTTTTAAGTTTCACTTTGTTCTAGTTCGGGTCTGGTTCTTGGTCGTTTTCTCAGGAGACATGTGTGAAAGGTTTGAAATTTTGGGCCATTATTTCTCTTATATGTTTTTCTATATTTCCCCTTTAGGTACCCCCTAAGACCCCCTTAAATTTTGGAAGAAAATTTTTATTTTTTGGTGGATAAAACTAGGCACACAGTGTCAGGGTCATAAAAACAATCTTTTGTAATTTCAATTTTTCCCTTTCAGGATTAACCCTAATGTGCCTCTTTCTTCCCCCATTAAACTATTTCATCCATGGAAGGCTCCCAAGATCCCTCAAGATCCATGGGAACCCGTTTTTGAAGGATTTTTTTGTGGTGGAACATCAAGATCTTTCAAGTAAGTGAATTCCTCTCTTATTTCTTCCATTTTGTAGGGTTTCTTCCCTCCTTCATGAAGTTCCAAATGTCCATAAACCAGGGATTCATACTTAGTCTTTATTTTTGAGTTTTTGGATTCAATATTCTTGGTTAGGGTTCTTTTTCAGTCCCTTGTGGTGTGGCAGTGGTGTGGTTGAAGTTTTGCAAAAATATTTTGGGGTTTTGACATCAAAGGTAGGTTATTCCATGTGTAACTATTATTTTAATGAGTAATCCTTCTTTCTTGACTTTCCTAGAATGTTTCATAATTATTTTTTGTGGTGAGAAAATCATTTTTGATATAATTGTTAAAGCATTGGTTTTTAATGTTTCATTTATTCTTGATATTTTTTCTTTTTCATGTGTAACTCATGTGGTATTATTTGAGGGAATTTTATAAAATATGCATGTGGTTTATTAAATGATGATAGGGCTGAAAATTATGTTTTGGTATGGTATTGGGGTGAATTTTTCCTTCAAATAGGGTTTTTGAATGGATTTTGTGTACAAATTCCTATTTTACTTCTTGAAATTGTTTTATGAAAATTTTAAATGGTTTATTGAGTTATACAAAGGGTCAAAAATATGGTTGAGAAATATTTTTGTGGGTGTATTTTCTCACAATGGGTTTTTTAAAGAGAAAGTAATGATTTGTGATGTCAAATGTTTTGAGAATGTTTTATAAAATGTTGATATTATTTATTAAATTTTGATAAAGGTACGAGACATATTTGTGTTCTAGTTTGGTGTGTTTATCATGTTATAATGAATTGTAATGTGAAAAGGGTATTATGTGACATGTTTGAGGGTTGTTTCAAATTTTTTGATTTAGAAATGGTATTTTTATGTGTTAATGGTATTTTATGACATGTGGAACTTGATTGAGCATGAAGAGGCAAACTCGGGTGGTATTGTCCCTATTTCAGTTAGAAAATTTGATGACGACAACACTAACTAAACTTTGATGATGTTTGGGGACCACTATGCCATTAGGGTTGTAACACCCCAAGATTTCATAGTGTGTTATTTCTTCAAAATAATTCAATAACTTGCACTACACGCAACACCGAGTTCAATTGCACCATGACTTACCAAAAAAAATCCATTAAAAGAGGTCATGAATAGCATTAACTACATTTTTAACTTTATATAATCCTTATAATTTTAGAATCCATATTATGAGTTTCTTAGTCATAATGCAAGAACAGATTCATTTTCAGTATTTCACTTTTATCAACTTTTGATAGTGAAACCTTTTTAAATACAATATTTTAAACTTTTTGACTAAATGGAAACATCAAAAAATTTAAAATGAAACATCCCAAGCTTCCACGGTACGCTTTCCTTTGAATAAAACAGTAGCGTGTGTTGTACGCAACGTCGAGTTTTAACACACACCATAACCGATCAAACTAGCCGTTATGAATAGTAATACCTAAATTTTGAAATTATATATATTTTATATTTTGAAATGGACTTCATTTTTGGATTTGGAATATCGAATTTAGCCTAAGGTGAAATTTTGGTACTTTTCGGATAACTTTCATATTTTGATGAATAGTGAAAATTACTAAATTTTAATTAAAAACAACTTTTTTAATCAAAATAATTAATAATGATAAATTATGAATTTGAGTGGTTTTAAAGTATATTTAGAATATATTTTTACCATTTAATATAATGTTGGTCATTGGACATAATTTTACAATTAAACCGAACATAAACAAGTGTCAATCTTTTGATAGTTATTATCTCTTAAAAACACGCTTTTTGTTTTGACAGCGGGAATTAATTTTAAATTAATTTCTGCCACTTCTGTGTTTTGAATTTAGGAACATGGATTCCATATTTGGAATCAGGATGTTCAAATTGTGTAAATAGGTAACTTTTATTTTTAGACATTTTGAATAATTACTGCGGTAAATATTTTATTTACCATGGTTAAGGGTAAATCCGGTAAATAAGGGTTACAAAATAATATTATAATAATACTAAATTACCCTAAAACGTGTCTTAACCATATTGGTTGATACATGGTCGACCATGGGAATCTTTGGGTCTATTTTGGGACCCCATGGATCCACTTGTAAGTGATAATGACACTTTATTTTAATTAAGTCAAAATGAATACAAAAATGACACAAGCATATATCTTTTAGAAAAACAATTGTTACATAGGGTTATATAAGTTGGATTTTAGATTATAAATATTCATTAGAAATCTAAAAAGATTTCCTACATAATGATATTTTATTTATAATTTTTAGACATTAAATAATTTATTTTATTTATGACACAATGATGATGCAGTAATTACTATAATAGTGAAAAATTAAAATAATTGATATTATAAATACCCAAATAAATATAATATGAAACTTTTAATGAATTAAACTAATTTTCTAGGATAATATGATATATTAGGATTGATTTAATTTACTTTTTTCGAAGTAATCAATCTGTTATGAGTTTCACAAAAATCAACTATTGAATAGTGTCAAAATTGACATAAAAGAGTTCTTAAAACAAATATTATATTATTAATTGATATTAAATTCCTAAAAATCTAAGGTTAGGCCAAGAGACTTATATCATGATAGGTTAATCATTAATGGACCACTTGGGGGTCTCTTGGATGTATATAGTAAGTTTATTAACCATATTATATAAAAATACAAAGAGACATTGTAAAAGTGAAACTAATTAACTTAGAGTTAATACTTAAAGATAAGGTTAATATAAGTACCCAAACCTGTCTAAATTCTATTGGTTGAGTGGTTTTCGACCTATCCCCAACTTAACCTTTGAATAATCAACTTTGGAGCCATTAGAAACCGAATATGAATTTATTATAAATTAATATTTCTAGCTTTTCCAAAGGTGCCCCTCACCCCTCTTATAAAAGGGCACTCCTCCTTCTCATTTCTTCACACCTTAAAAGCCTTTTGGTTCGGCCAAACTCTTCCCAAATACTCTCCCAACATCCCTCACTACAACCTAGAGGCCTTAGTTTGATCAGAAAGCCAACCTAAGGAGCCCTTTTGATCAAATCAACAGGAAGAACCCGAAGAAGAGGAGGTTAACCTACCCCAACCAAGGAAAAGTACAAGGTAAGGGATTTTATTATCTCACTTTCAATTCCGTGAGATTTCCATTGTTCGCCACTAAATTATTGAAATTGGTGTATTGTGTACTGCCATTTGATATATATTATCATGATTCTATTTATATTCATGTTATTCTGTAAATCATTTGGTGGTTATTAACTTTTGGCCATACGACTCAGTTGATTAACGTGGTAAGGGGTTTTCATCTCACTCCTTATTCTCATGAGATTCATGCCATATTGCCACCATTACCTTTTGTGTGCTGTATGTACTGCCCATAATTATATTCTTTGTGTAATACACTCTAATTTATGTGTACTTACATATTCATTGTATGATACCTCTTTCAAGGGTTGTATGTTTCATAAGTTACCAAACTGGTAAGGATTATTTCACAATCTCTTCATTATCTGAGGTTGTTTATACGTAATAATATACTGGGATCTCGTTATCATCCACATCCATGTTTCTTCAAAATGTATTTCAAAACATTTTTAATATTTAAAAGAATATGGGTTAAAGTCATTTATTCCCTTGTTTGACTTTTTATAAGAGGTTTATAAGGGAATCTTTCCGTCGTTTTCCAAACAAGGTGCTTTTTAACCTTTTCGACAGAATTAAGATAAGAATGTTTTTTTAACTTATACGGCGGGTGCGGTTATTTTCCGCCGTTATAAAATCGTCAAAGCTTCCCTTAAAAGCTTATAAGATTATTTTCAAAGAAAATGTTTGATTTTATATGGATCTTAAATGATTTCAAAATAAAAGGAGATATTTCTTTAAAAAGAATTTTGATTTCATCTATGTCAACATCCTTTGATGGGTTTTAAGATTATTTGAATTTGATTTATTATGATACAAAACTTCTATATTGTTTTGAAGGTTTTGTGATATGTTTGACTGTGGATGTGCTATTTTTATACCATTCATAGTTTATGGTGAAAGTATTGACATTTCGTATGCTAGTTCCAATGAGAATGTTTATGTTATATTTCAATCTTTACTTCATATGAATGTGTTGGACAAGTATGTTCCAGGTTGGGGACTGTTTAAAGTAAGCCCTCCAGGTTGGGGACTGGTAAAAGTAAGCCCTCCAGGTTGGGGACTGGTAAAAGTAAGCCCTCCAGGTTAGGGACTGGTAAAAGTAAGCCCTCCGGGTTGGTGTCCGGTTATTAGAGGCACTCCGGGTTGGTGTCCGGTTATTAGAGGCACTCCGGGTTGGTGTCCGGTTATTAGAGGCACTCCGGGTTGGGTTCCGGTTACAGTTAGCCCCAAGGTCTTGGGACGAGGCCTTGAAAAGTAATTAAAGTTTAGCATTATGCATTCCAATATTATGAAAGTGGTTATTGATTTTTGCATGTGATTATTTGATTAGTAAAATATCCATGTGAATAAGTAAATGGCATTATTTCATTTTACTTTTTCCATACTATGTTGAAGTTCAAGTTTAAAAGGCTTTTGTTTTAGTAATGCATTGCCTTAAATGTTTATTCTTATTTATGAAAGTTTCCGCTATATTGTTATCCTTACTGGGCATTTGAGCTCACCCCTTTTCTATGTTTTATTTTTCCCAGGAAGTGAAGAAGTAAATTATGAATGACCTGCAGGGATATTGTGTGGGGATATGAGTGTGGATTATGGAGACATTATGTTATTGTAGTAGTTTTTCATTTTATGATGTAATGTAAAACTTATGAATATATCTAGTGTTTCCAAGGCTACTAAACCAATCGGTCTTTCGAGATTTGATCTTTCTTGTGATCATGCCAATGTTACGAAGTAATGCACCGACTCTGGGTAGCTGGGGTCGGGGCGTTACAAGGGTTACCCCTCCAATGGGCCATTCATGAGAAGGATATTAGTTATGGTTAGTTATATATTGAGATATGATGTACCTAGAGTGATGTCTTCACTAACAAATTCTATATGTTCAACTGGGAGTTGGTTCATGATGAGGTTGTGAATGCAGTTAGACATTTATTTATCACTACCTCCATGAATTTTGGCTCCAACTCCAATTTTATTACCTTGATTCCTAAGAATGATAATGCCTTTTATATTAAGGACTTCAGACCAGTTGCGATTGGGAATACAATTCCCAAAATTATTAGCAAAATCATTTCAAACAGGATGTATCATGTGGCCAAAAATATTATCACCCCAAATCAGTTTGGGTTTGTACTAGGAAGGAGCATTCAAACATGCATATTTACTACATCTGAATGTATCAATTCTATGAGGAAAAAGGCAAAACCTGGTAGCTTTTCCATAAAGATTGACATTTCAAAAGCCTTTTACACTATGAAATGGAATTTTCTCTTCTCCATTTTGAAAATGCATGGGTTCTCTAGAAAATTTATCAATTTGATTCATGCTATCCTCAAGAGTGCGAAGCTTTCTGTCCTGATTAATGGATCTCCAAGGGGCTTTTTTCAGTGCCACATGGGCTTTCGGTAAGGGGATCCTCTTTCTGGTCTCCATTTTGATTTGGATGAGGATTATCTAAGTCACTGTCTTGATAACCTGGTCCAAGGGGGTTTGTATAATAAAATTCAAGTTGAAAGGGATATTAATTCCCCCTCTCATCTGTTTTATGTTGATGATATCATGTTATTTGGAAGGGCTGATTTCAGAATAGTTAATTCGATAAAGGATATCTTCTTCCACTATGAGGATGTCCCTGGACAGGTTGTTAACTCCCTTAAATCCTTTGTTGTCTTCGGAAAAGGAGTGACTACCAGAAGGAAGAGGAAGCTTGCTAGGTTGCTTGGAGTTAAGAAGGGTTCTCTACCTTTTAATTATCTTGGTGTACCTCTCTTTTGGGGAAGAGTTAAAAGATCTCATATTCAGCCCATTTTCTCACGTATCACCGATAAAATGGCTAATTGGAAGGGGAAGGAAATGTCCCAAGCAGGAAGAATCTGTCTTTTGAACTCTGTGGTCACGTCCATGTTTGTTTATGTTTTTTCTGTTTACAGATGGCCTAGAAATCTAATCATGGAGATGTAGAGGCTTATAAGAAACTTCATATGGACTGGCTCCATGTATGAAAAGAAACTGGTGGTTGTTTCCTGGAAAGAATGCATTAAACCCATTGATATGGGGGGTCTTGGTATCAAGGATCTAGCTCTTTTCAATGATGCCCTGATTAGCAAATTTACATGGAATATTATATCATTCCAGGACAATTATATAGAGTTCATTGGTGCTCGGTTTATTTCAAGACTTTGGAATGAATATCCTCACTACCTCTCAGCCTCTGTTTGGTGTGCTATAAAGTCTTCCTTTAATAGGATTATTATGTCCTCAAAATGGCTGGTTTGTGGGGACTCACCTATGAATGTATGGAAAACTTCCTGTCTTTCCAGACCTATTCAGCAGGCTACTGTCATTCCCCAGAATCTGATGCATGTCCAGATTGCATCGGTGAAGAATTTCAATCCAAATTTTATGGATATCATTCCTTCCGATCTGCTATCTGAATTCAAGAATTATAAGTACATGGATAGGGATACTCTCATCTGGGAGCACAGTACTAATGGGATACTCAGTACCAGAGCAATGTACCATTATGTTTGTGCTGGCCAATCCCCAGCACCCAGGTGGCTTCTTGCTTTCAAGACCTGTTTCATACCACCCACTGATTTTATGCTCTTATGGAAAATCTGGAGGAAAAGACTACCAGTTCAGTACAATCTTCAAATGATTGAAATTCATCTAGAATCAACAAGCCCTTTATGTTATGGTGCTGAGGAATCCCTTGAGCACATATTCCTCTATTTTCCTCTCATTTGCAGGTTATGGAACTACATCCAAGACATGATAGGGTGTTCTTTAAATATCTTCTCGATGGAAGGGCTGCTTTGTTTTGTTGTTGATGCTCAATGTAGTGAACTGGTGAGGAATCTGACTATGGTTGCTGTTGCAGCCTCCATAGGCTTCACTTGGAAGGCCTGGAATGATTATCTCTTTAACAGTATCACTCCCACTATTTACTCTGGTGTCAAAGCTATTCACTGGGCGGTCTGCACAGCTTCCAGGATTCAAACTGGTTTCATGAAAAATGAGTTAACTGACTTTATTGTTTTGAGGAATTTTGGTGTTAGTGGTAGAACCAAAAAACCCTTAATGATGAAGTATATTAGATGGATCCCCGCCATTCCCTCCTGGTTGAAAGTTAATGTTGATGGAGCGGCTGCAGGGACACCTGGACCTTCAGGCTGCGGTGGTGTCTTCCATACCTATCGAGGATTTGTCAAAGGCTGTTTTTATCATTTCATTGGGAAGGGATCTTCTATTGAAGCTGAACTATGGGATATTATTAAATCAATTAGATATTCTATTCATTTTGGTTGGTGTTTTATCTGGCTAGAATCTGATTCTATGGTGGCAGTGGATTTAATCAAAAAGAGATCCAGGAATGTCCCATGGGCTATGCTACCTTATTGGGTTGAATGTCTTCACCTTCTTGATGATATTATCTTTGATGTGACCCATGTTTGCAGGAGGTCCAATCAAGTGGATGATGCTCTATCAAAGTTTTTTGTGGAAGAATCAAGCTCTGAATGGTCCTTTTTGTCTCCTGAATGTTGCAGGCGCTTTGTTGAGGCTGGTTCTTGTGGCACAATGTTTACCAGACTATGTAAATCTCCTTTCTGATTCTTTTTTCTTGATTTTATTTTTCAATAAATTTGGTAGGGGTGGATCTTTGATTCATCCCTGGGCGTTTTGACTACGATGTACCTAGAGCCCCATAGCTAGCTAGTGCCTAGGGGTGTTCTTATAACTAGTTCTCATTGGCTATATGGTACTTACCATCGGCATACAGTGTGTTTTGTTGAAATTTTTTTAAGCAAGTGTGTTTTATTTAAAAGTGTAAATTATTCAATGTTTACATCTTGAAAACTATTTTCATTAAAAGTTGCATCTTTTAGAAATTGCTATAACATTTATTGTTTATAAAAACTTGCAGATTTTTTTCATAAAATGATTATCACATAGAATATTTTTGGGTGAAATCCTATTGAGATTAGGCTCACACCCTACTTGCACCCTTGTATACAAGTTGACTTGGTAATGTTTGGCATAGGTAAGTTAAGGGTACTTGGATATGATTTTTTGGGTTACTAGATTCCTTTATCAGTGTGGTGTTGTAGAGATGGCTTGAGGGTGTTCCCCCTTTCCATGAGGTGTTCGTTGGGATGTTATTTTTGGTTTTCTTCCATTATGGTAGTCTTTGGGATTTGTATAAACCTATGTATTTCAATTATGTATTTTTTAAAGTATGGTTTGGTTTGAAAAAAAATAAGTTTAGTTTTATTGTCATTTGTCTGTTGTTTTATGTTTATAAATTCAGGTAAATCATTCCCAACTTTTATTTGTGATACCCATGCACTTGTGCCAGCCCATGGGGATCGGGAATGACCTTTAGGACTTATTGTAGATCAGGTCGGGCACCCGTTTCAATGAATACCAGATCTAGTTTTTTAAAAAATGGTATCAAACATTATAACTCTTTTTGGGTCATGTTCTTTTAGGACAGCATCTGGGTAGACTGAAGCTTGGATTGTCAGGAATGGACATTCTGATAATGAGTAGTGAGTCTGTCCTGCACACCTCATGATGAGATTCAATTCACCATAGGAATCTGGATTTTATCTAATTTCTTTTGTTCTCATGGTTCATCGATGATTGGGGGAATGAAAAGAGAGTTGGGTCAATGGTCTCAATGAGCTTTTAGGGCCTATCAAGCCTTGTGGAGTTGGGGATATTGACCTAGAACACTCTCTATGATGGTGAACTGACTAGCGTATGGCCACCAACCATATGCCCAAGCCATCCACTGACACTAAATTCCTCTCATATTGTATTTTGCCTTTTTTTTAATGGTAAATATTGTGTTTACACATATTTTGAAAGTATTACTCAAGTTAAAGTCAATTTTAAAAATATGTTTCAAATAGAATTTGAAAAACTATTGAAGTGTGTTTTGAATGGGACGAACTATTTTAGAAGTTATTAGTTGATTTGGGAAAGGTATTTTTATTTGGTAACTAGTGAGAATTTGAAACGTTCAATGAAATAATGGAAACTTGTTATAAATAAGAAGAGTTGAGTTTTAATTAAATGGGTGTTGATGAAATGGTGTTTTTCATAAAATCAAAATTGTTTTGAAATGGGCCGATTTGTTTTGAAATTAATGTGTATAACTTGAAAGTGAGTTTTATTATAAATTTTAGTGCTTTTCTAAAAAATTTGTAAGATTTTAATTGGGTTTTGATTTTGTGGCTAGCTGTTTTGAAAAAATGAAGTGTTGGTTGAATGTCTTGGTTCTAAAAAGTGGGAAAAATATTAACATTTGGTATTTCCATGAGTGACCACATGCATGGGTTTAAATGGGAAGATGGATGGTTAACGGCATGACTAGATGAGTGTTGGTATGTATTTGAGGAGGGTGCCTAGTGTGGCATAGAAACAAGCATGTGTGAGGCCCATGGGGTACCAATGGTGAATTCCCTAACCGCCAACCATGTTTACATTCAATTAAATTATTTTTAAAGAAATTTTTATGTTTTGAATATTGGTGTTTGGGTGGTGGGTTTTTTTTGATTTTGGGATTATTTTTGTGGGATGTTTTGAGTTTGATAACACCTCTTGTTTGAATGATGTTTTTTATTTTTGTTTCAACAGTAAGTTGGATTGAGGTATTGGTCAGTGGTCAATTATGAAAAATGTTTCAAGAAGCCTTTGTGGTGGTTCCCCTCAAATGTTCGGTTCTGTATTGTGGTTCATTTTGACCAAAAGACTATCTAGGTTAGGTCCTTTGGTTTTCTTATTGTCTATGGTATTCCCCTATAACAAGTTAGTTCACAATTTACGTATGGACCATTGTGATTCATCGTTGGTAGATCCTACAGTTGATCGACATAAGGACTTTCTATTTGAGCTTTGGAGATTGACTCTAACCCTCTTCTTTTTCGTTTAATTGTACCCTCTTGTTGTAGGAGAGTGGTTGTAGATGTTTTAAATAGACCTTAGTCTCTTAAGTTGTTTGAGTTGATAAAGGTAATGTTAGACACTGTTGTTTCTGTAGGATTTATCTCGAATTGGTGAAGGGAAGTTATGGTGAGGAAAGGTAAAGAAGTCCAAAGTTGATGGTTTTGGATATAGTGTTTAAGGGATATTGGGTCCTTTTTTGGTTTCTAATAAGAAATTAATTAATGTTAGGCCACCGTTGTAGAAAATCTGGTCGTTTGAGGCTGTTATGGTTTCTTGCGGTAATCTCATGCTGCTTGAGACTAGTTTTCATGGTCTCATTCATGGTAATATCCATTTTAGTTGTAAGGGTCATGTTTAGTGGTGTTATGATACATTTTGTTTTCTTTTAAGGGAAATGTGATGTTGTAGAACCATTGGAGGATGTATGCTTAAATGAAAGCGTGTTTTCATCTAGGAATTCCTGAAATTCTCTATCCTGAGTGATGGTGTTTTCCTTGTGTTCTCTCCTCTGTTGTTTCTTATATAGGCTGAGAGGGGTAATAAATATGAATCTTAGAGGCCCCTACTTTGGTGAAAGTTCTGTGTTAGAGTAATGTGGGTTTTCGAGTGTGTTTTGAAATGGTGGTTATGTCTGAGAGGTGAAATGGCTTCTAGTGGCACTAGAAGGAGAAGTTTTCATTGAGGGTTTTTCAACCCCAGACTACGAGGGAGGAGATGCATCAATAATATTATCTTCATCCTTAGGTTTCAGAGTGATGTTTTTGCATAGTCAGGAAACCCCCATGGATTTAAGGGATAATGGTTTATATTTTGTCTCTGGTGTGGGAGGTGGATACTGTTTGAGGATTTGATTTAGTGGTTTCGTTTCAGGTGGTCCCATATGGTGGAAAGGGACATGGGGACCCTTTTTCTCAAGGTTTTGATCTGAGTCAGTGGAAGAGTCCCTCCTTGGTTAAGGAGAGATGGGGTGATTCTATTTTCTCAAACCTCAGTTCTTGAACCCTTGTGGGTGAAACTCCCTATATTGTTTCTCATGAATTAATAAATATGTATGCTCTTTTTTATCTCATTTTTTTTTGGACTCATTCAAGGATGGTAATGTTCATGGTTCTGGTGAGCTACATAGTGTCTCTCTTGGTTTCGAGTTTCGTTGATCGAGCCCCCAGGAAGTTGGAATTGGGTCTTATGGGGTATTTTTTGTTTCATCCCATGATAGTTGGTTAATATGGTTGGATATTATGGTGGGAGGACCCACCATGGGTATCTTGATAGTTATTTTAGAATAAGCCTAATGTTAGTCTACCCGTTGTAGTGGGGAGTCCATTCGGGCCTCCCCTTATTGGTGACCTAGTTCTATCTCAGGAAATTAAGATTTATATTATGGTGGGGAGTATTTCTGACCCCCCCCCCCCCACCCCACCCCACCCCACCCCTCCCCCATGTTGGTATTCCAGTTCAGTCTTGGGTGATAGTTTACTTCTTATCATGGGGAGTCCGTTCAGGTCTCTTTATATCAGTAACTCGGTTTGTCCTTACTTTTGGATTGGCGGTAGGTGGACTCATTTAGATCTATCAAACCACCAACTTCCTTCTTGGGTAAATGGTTGAATTACAGCATGCCCAAATGTTTTGTTGAAGTAAGTCTATGGTGAGCTCATTCTAATTTGTTGATTGTTTCCGGTAAATTTCTTAATCTTCATCTCATAGTGTTTAAGGTGTTTTTTCTTGGTATTTGGGTAAACTATCTTTCATGTTTTATGAAATTGGTGTAAATCGTGGTTTGTGAGAGTATGTTTTCATTTTTTTGGTCAACTAGAGGTGTTTTGTCTTTTGGGAGAAGGTGACCCATAGCAGGGGAGTCCATCTTGTCCTCTTTAGTCCTCTCAAAGCCCTATTTTTCTACATATAGTATCCTTATTGTCTTTTCATTGGGAACTCCCTTTGAAATTGGAAATAGTATTGGGTTTTGTTTTCCCATATGGCTTTTTTGTGGCTTTTTAGGGGCAGAAAGCATTACGGTGGGGAGAATTGTCACACTCGAGTTTTTAAGTTTCACTTTGTTCCGGTTCAAGTCGGGTTCTTGGTCATTTTCTCAGGATCTAGGTGTGACATGTTTGAAATTTTATCCCATTATTTATCTTCTATTATTGGCCTATATTTTCCCCCTAGGTTACCACTAAGTCCCCCTTAAAGTTTGGAAGAAAATGATGATTTATCGGTGGATAGAACTTGGCACATGGTTTGGCTGCATAGTTTACTAAACCGTGTAGGCAAACTGTTCATGGTGTCCTTGTCATAAAAAATATTTTTTTACTTCCAATTTTTCCATTCCACGATTAACCCTAATGAGCCCCTTTTCCCCCCTATTCTACCATTATATCCATAGAAGAATCCCAAGATCCCTCAAGCTCCTTAGGAACCCAATTTTGAAGGGTTTTTTGGTTGTAGAACTTCAAGATCTTTCATGTAAGTGAATTGCTATATAGTTTCTTCCATTTCCTTAGGTTTTCTTCCCGCCTCCATGAATTTCCAAATGTCCAGCAAATAGGTATTCATACATTGAGTTTTTTTTTGACATTCTTGGTTCAATATTCTTAGTTAGGGTTCATTTTCATTCCCTTGTGGTACTGTGGTGGTGTGGTTGAAGTTTTGCACAAAGATTTGTGGTTTTTGACATCTAAGGTAGGTGATTCCATGTGTAAGTAATCATTTATGTGTTATCTACCCTGGTTGACCTTCCTAACATGTTTCATACTTATTGTGTGTGGTGTGAAAATCATTTTTGATAGAATTAGTTAAGCATTTTATTTTAAAGATTCATTTCTTCTTGACATTATGTGTTTTTCATGTGTAACTCATGTGGTATTACTTGAGGGAATTTTATTATATATGAAAAAGGTTTATTAAATGTTTATTGGGCTTCCAATTATATTTTTATATGGTATTGGGGTGCATTTATCCTTGAAAGAGGTTTTTGAATGGATTTTGTGTACAAAGCCTTGTTTTATTTCGTGAAATTGTTTGATGAATGTTTTTAACAGTTTATTGAGTTACACAAAAGATGAAAATATATGTTTGGGTACTATTTTGGTGGTTTTATATTCCTAAAATGGGTTTTTTGAAAGATAAAGTGATAATTTTTTATGTCAAACATTTTGAGAATGTTTTATAAATTGTTGAGATAATTTATTAAATTGTGAGAAAGGTGTGAGACATGTTTGTGGGATTTTTGGTGTGTGTATGACGTTAAAATGAATTTGAATGTGAAAAGGGTATTATTTGACATGTTTTTCACTCTTATAATTTTTATTTTTTGAGGAGGGATAGTTATAGAGACCACCATTTGGTGGTCGCTATTAATATCAATAGTGATTTCCTAATGGAGGTCGTTGTATTTTTTACTACGGCCACCCTGATTTTTCCTATCCTCCCTCATTTACCCTCTCTAACCCCACAACTCAATTCCCCTCTCCCCCATCATTCCCTCCCCAACCACACAACTCTCTCCCATGTTCACCTCCTGGTGACCCTGATACCCCTGGCGACCCTGAACCCCTTACCTCCACGCTGCACCGCCCATGACCCCGAGAAACCCTCATGACCCCAAAGACCCCCAACCCCTTGCCTCCACACTTCTCCCCCAGAAACCCTGACGACCCCCATGACCCCGGCGACCACCACCCCCTTGCCTCTGTGTTGTGCCCCCCTTGACCCTGAGACACCTAGGTGAAACCCACCCCCTAGCCTCCGTGTTGCGCCCCCCATGACCCCAAAACCCCTGCGACTCAGTGACCCTCACCCCCGCCTATGAGCTGCTTATTCAGACAGTCCCATCGTGGTTGTTCCCTCACGGAGACCACTTCACCCCTCTGGTGAGTTATCATGTCCCACCTCCATTGAACAATCTTGGACCATCATGCCCCACCATCTAGAACCCTCTCGTGCTTCATCTAGCAGTTCCTCCCCTCTTGATTATGGCCATCGAACCCCTGTTGTCAATTCGTTGCACCATCATGGATCTGCAATTGAGTCTCACCCCATTACCCACAATCAAGTCCTCTATAGGAAAGTCATTGTTTGACTTCCACAATCCATCATGCAGGTTATTTGTTGAAATTATATTGTAAAAATAGATTTTATTAGTTTTCCATGAAGAAAATGTGAAAATATATATCTCTTCAAACGAGACAGTGTTAGAGAACATATTTTTTTGAATGGTTTTTTGAAAAACTATAAAACCTGGACAAATCAGGGAGAAGAGTTTGTTTCATGTCATAAATCAGAAAGTATTTATATGGATGTTTATTCAAGAAAAGTTCATCCGATGAACATAATTCTCAATGATATGATGCATCATTTTCATCCTGAAGATAGTAATTTCATAAATGAAGATGTTGGATCGAGTAATCCATGTTCTTCTGCAAATGTGGATTCATTGAAATTCTTTGAGATTCTTGATGATGCGCATACTGAAATATATTATGGATGCACTAAATCTAGTAAATTTTCTTTAACCATTGAATTGTTACACCTGAAGGCCTTGAACTAGTGGCCAGGCACCTCATTTGACATGTTGTTGGTATTGTTGAAGAAGGAACTCCCTACTGGAGAAAAGATTCTAGAGCCATTCTATTAAGCTTTCAATTTTACCAATGATCTTGATTTTATATATGATACCATTGATGCATGAAACAATAATTATATGTTTTTCATAAAAGGCAAAGTGAAATTAAATATTTGTATAGTTTTCTATACATTCAGGGGGAAGGCTAATGAGATTAATCAAGTTAGTTAGATTCTTCCTGGCAGAGTTTTGAATCAAGGGAAACAAGTTGTTGCTAAGAAGATGCATTATTTCCCACTGAATTACAGACTAAAGATATTATTCATGTCATTTAAAATTTTTAAATTCATGACTTATAATTCAGAGAGAAACAAATAGGTTGAAAAATAACTCAACCAGCAAATTATTTGGCATGGAAAGAGTTTGATCAAAGACACTAGACTTTTCTCAGGATGATCGTAATCTTCAACTGGGTTTGGAAGTATATGGTTTTAACCTATTTAGGTCCATGGTTGTGTGATACATTGTAATTTTCCATTGGTGTTGGTTCCATACAACCTTCTCCCGTGGGTATATATGAAGAAGCCATTTTTGTTACTGTTAATTCTAATTGATGGACCGAGATGACCTAGTGATAAGCTCAATGTTTATATATATCCTTTGATTTATGAGCTTTAAGAATTTTGGGATGATCATGTAATAACTTCTGACTCGGTAGAAAATGAATTTTTTAGACTCTGGGCCACTTTGTTATGGATAATTAATGATTTCCTAGCATATTTTAGCTTATCAAGTTGAAGTAAAAAAGGAGAATTTACCTGCCCTTGTTGTAATAAGAGTAAGAAATCTATATGAATTAAACACTGTAGAAAGTGGGTATATCTTGGTCACAGACACTTTCCTCTTCTATTGCACAAGTTCAGAAAAGGCCATGTATCATTTGATGGGAATAGAGATTATGACCCATCACTATAAATACTGTTTGGGGTTCAAATTTGTGAAAAACATGATCAAGAAAACATCCATAAAATGTAGGATTTTCAAGAATTATTTTCTCTAGCATTTCAATCTATTCCTGCTGCAAATAGACAGCACAATCATAATTGGAAGAAATAGAGTTTTTTTTTGAATTGACTTATTGGAAATATAATATTTTAAGACATAATTTGGATGTGATGCACAATGAAAAAAAATGTATGTGATAATATACTATGCACCATTTTAGGAAACAAAGGGAAATCAAAGTACATTGCTAATGCTTGACATGATTTGAAATAAATGCGATTGAGAAAACCTTTACATTTACAGGTGGGTGAAGGTAATCGGTCATACATGCCTGTTTCATAGTACACAAAGAGTAAAAAATAGGAACAAACATTTCTATAAATTTTTAAGACCATTAAGGGGCCATATAGTTATTTCTCTAATATTTCCAAGCGTGTCAATGTGGAAATAATGACATTACAGGGGTTCAAAAGTCATGATAATCATATTCTGCATCAACAGTTAATTGCTATAGCAATTCATGATTTCTTATGTACCCAGGTTGTTGAGCCGTTGATTGAAGTTTATAATTTCTTCAGAAAACTCTATTCAAGAAATCATCTCCTGAGTGACTTGAAAAAAAAGCACGATAAGATTGTACTTGCACTACGTCACCTAGAGAAACTATTTCCACCATCTTTTTTTATGTCATTGTTCACTTGACAATGAATTTAACTGGTGAAGTCATTGCTGGAAGTCTCATGCAATTTAGGAGGATGTATCCAATAGAGCGATACTTAAATACATTGAGATGGTATGTGCACTACAAAGATTGTACAGAAGCATCAATTTTTATGGGATATTTAATGTATGAGTGTGAAAATTTATGTGCTTCATATATTTATGAGGTTGAAAAATATATAGATAACCCCTCCTAGAATGATGAGGGTCTAATTAGAGAAGTAATAACATTTGATATGCACAATGATGAGTGGGTTCAAGCTCATAAATATGTGTTGTTCAACACTCCATCAATTATATCATTGATATAGTAAGTTTCATAGTTGATGTGTCTTCTATTTCTATATTTATTTTATTACTTAACTTCTGTTGTGTTGTTATTTAGGATGCATATCAATGAGATGAAATGTGAAAGGCCCCGTGAAACTAACAATCAGATCCAAAACCATAATTTCAACACATTTCATCAGTGGTTCAAGACTCATGTACGTATTAATAATTGATTAAAAAAATTTATATGAAACATAGTTGTATTTTCAAAATCCTTTATCCATTAAACTATGTTAAATTTTCAGATTCAAAAGATACATGATTTAAGAACCTATACTGTAAGCAAAGAACCCAACTAACTAGTTAATGGCCAATTTATTACGGCTGAATATGTGTATTTTAGGTGTTTGGCATGCTTGAGAATGGTGTCTGGGGTGGTCAAAAATGGCTTAACAACCTCAGAATTCCATGAAATCAGATGACAATAACCGCTGAGTGAATTGTGAAATGGTCAGGCATAGGACACGTTAATCGGAGGTTTTGTGAGATCGAGGTGACCAAAAATGCACTTCTAGTGCCATAAACAACCAAAACAAGAGTTTAATAGTAAAATTCAAACCAAACAACATTGTAATGACTTTAAATCATAGGAAAATAGTCTAATTATTATTTTTTATGTCTACAAGGAGATGAAACATCAATCAGATGTTTGGTTTGTGAAGTACGGATGAATATGTGTTTTTTAGGTGTTTGGAGCGCTTGTGAAAGGGGTGTGGGGTGGTCAAAACTAGCCAACCGATATCAGAATTCCATAAAATTAGACAAAAACTGCTTTCGGGTGAATTGTGAAATGGTCAGGTAGAGAACACGTCAATCCAAGGTGTCGTGTGACCACGGTGACCAAAAAAGCATTTTTGGGGCCATAAATGACCAAAACACATGTTTAACGGTAAAATGCATACTGAACGGCATCATAATGACCTGAAAACAAGGGAAAATATCCAATTGTTATTCATAACATCTATGAGGAGACGGAATATCAATCGGACGTACAGTTTGCACGGTACGACTATATATGTGTTTTTTAAGTGTTTGGCGCATTTGAGAAAGGTGGGTGGGTGGTCAAAACTAGCCGAATGATCTAGGATTACCATGAAATCAAACAAAAAAACCATTGAGTGAATTGTGAAATGGTCAGGCATAGGACACATTAATCAGAGGTGTCGTGTAACCGCGATGACAAAAAACATACTTTAGGTGCCCTAAACAACCAAAACACACGTTTAACAGTAAAATGCATAACGAGTGACATCGTAATGAATTGAAATCATAGGAAAAAAGTCTATTTATTGTTTTTGACGTGTACAAGAATATGTAATGTCAATCAGATGTGCGGTTTGTGCGGTATAGTTGAATATGTGTTTTTTAGGTGTTTGGCAAGCTTGAGAAAGGTGTGTGGGGTGTCCAAAACTAGAAGAATGACCTTGGAATTCCATTAAATTAGACGACATCAATCAGTGAGTGAATTTTGAAATTTTTGGGCAGACGACACGTCAATCAGATGTGTGGTGTGACTGCGGTAACCGAAAATGCACTTCTGGTTCCACAAACAACCAAAACATGCATTTAATGGTCAAATTCATACCGAATGACATCATAATGACTTGAAATCATGTTACAATAGTATAATTATTATTTTTTACTTGTATGGGCAGACATAACATCAGTCAGATGTGTGGTTTGCATGATACGGCTGAATATGTTATTTAGGTGTTTGGCGCACTTGAAAAAGGTGTGTGGGGTGACCAAAACTAGATGAATGACCTAAGAATTCCATGAAATCAGATGAAAATAACCAGAGTCTTAATTTTGAAATGGTTGGAAAGACAACATTTTAATTGGAGGTGTCATGTGACCGTGGTGACTGAAAACGGACTTCTACTTCCACAAACAACTAAAACATGCATTTAACGGTCATATGAAAATGGAACAACATCTGAATGACTTTGAATCACAAAAAATAGTATAATTATTATTCTTGATTTGTATGGGTATAAGGAACATCAATTGGATGTACATTTTTCTCAGTATGACTGAATATGTGTTTTTTAGGTGTTTGGCATGCTTGAGAAAGGTGTGCGGGTGGTCAAAACCAACTGAATGACCTTGGAATGCCATTAAATTAGATGAAAATAACCGGAAACTGAATTTTGAAATTTTCAGGCATACGACACATCAATCGAAGGTGTTTTGTGACCGTAGTGACCGAAAATGCACTTCGGGTGCCATAATCGACCAAAACACACGTTTAACGCTCAAATGCATACCGAACAACATTGGAATGACATGAAATCACAGGAAAATAGTATAATTATTATTCGTGATATGTATGAGGAGAAGGAATGTCAATCAGATGTGTGGTTTGTGTGGTACGGCTGAATATGTGTTTTTTAGGTGTTTGGCGCACTTGAGAAATGTGCGTGGGGTGGTCCAAACTGGCCGAACGACCTCAGAATGCCCTGAAATCAGACGAAAACTGTAACGACCCAAAATTTCATTAATGTAAATTTCTCTTGATCTAATTAAATGTCTTATTATGGTTATATAAAATGTGAACTTCATTGGTTTTATGTTTCTGGATTTTAAAATACCATTATGAATTGTGACCGCTGCTAATATATCCATTGAACAGTGATCACATGATTAGTATGAATATATGGCTTTAGAAAATCTAATTTACTCAGACAAAGGAAGCGATGGCCTCATCGAGTAGAATTTTCCCATAAAAACCCCATTTTTCAAATCTCGGAAAGGATGTGGCGTCATTGGGCTTCGCTCTTGACTAAGCCCAAGCTGGGCTTGAACACGTTAAACTTGAGCGGAACCAACTACGGGAGAAGTGGAAGTTAATAGAGATTACCACTCGATAAATTTTATCCAAGCCACCCCAAGAGACTGTCTCCTTCACAAACCTTACTCTTAAATCTTATGTGGATGTTATAATGGGTTATGTAACAATACCCTATCACTATTATAATGTACATTTTTTTTTAAAAATGTGCATTCATTTTATTATTGTTACCTTGTAAATAGTTTTTAAAGCACAAATAGAATTTTTAGTTAATATTCAACTAAGAAATCCATTTTTGATGAGTTAATTGATTTTCGATTCAAATTATATTTTAATTAATTATTATTATTATTATTAACAAATTACTTTTTATTAAAGATAAATTATCGTATAATTTTATGAATGCAATTGTAATTTTTATTAAGGTTTGAAAGCTGTTTTTTTCAAAACCCATGAATTTTTTATAAATTCCATCATTTATATTAGAAGTAAAAATTCACAAATATAGAAAATTATTTAGATAAAATGAATATTATTTTTAGAATCAGGATGTTAAAATTATCCAATGGTGAATTTCTCATAATTTTCCAAGACAGTTGAATTTTTCGATAAAAATTAAATACCTTTTAAATATATAATGTGTTTTATGACATCATAATGAAATAATAGTGATGTAATAAAATAATATAAAAATTATTTTCGTCCAAAATATGTTTTATAATTAAAATAATGTGATTTTATATTTTTTTGATTTATTTTACAAAGCTTTAGTGGACCCTCCAAGACTTATAAAACATTTTTTCTTTTTAAATTGTTTTTCATGAGAGTGTCACTCACCTCTACATAAGAAACCCTATTATTTTAAGATGTTCAGAAATTAGCCTTATAAAATATTGCATTCCACTCCCCTTTAGAAAAATCCAGAGGTAAAAACCATGGGCTGGTTTTTGGTATTGATTAGTTTAATGTGTGGTGACCCAAACATAAATAATAAAGAATTCCCTCTCCTTTCCAATATAAACCCACCCAAGCTCCCACTACCTCTTCACACAATGTCTTTTTAGTTCGACCAAACCCTTCCCTCCACTCTCTATAATCCTCCCAAGGTGACCCAAGATCCCAAGAAGCCTCTCTCAAGCCTCTCCCAAGCCTTTGGGATTCCACTTCCAAGTAAGGGATTTCTTCCTTTCTCATTTTTGTCCAATTTTCTTTAAGTTGTTATGCCCTTTTGTTTTCAATTAAAAATTTTGGGGTATAATTTCTCATATCCCCCACACTGACCTAATCATTTTTGTATTATGGGAGACCCCTCTCTCTCATTAATGCCTCCCATGTACACCAGTTACCATGCTGAAATTCCGTGAGGGATTTCTCTATCCTCTTTTACATCCAATTAATTCATTTCAATTATGCATTTAAATTCCATTAAATTTTTTGGGAAATGTATCTATATAACCCCATTACTGTCTATTTTATCTAAATAAGATGATACCCCCCTTTCTCTCTCATCAACCATTTTTTATGAGTTCTTATTTCAGGTCGTTATACTACCAAAATTGCACTACGATTTTCCAAGCCAATGTCATTGTGTAGTGAATACAATTCCCATTTCTCTATCAAGAATATTCAATTTTATGGACATTTAATTATTTATTATAAATATTCATATATGTATTCTATATCCATTTATTTTGGAATAAATTATGATGATTTATTCCATGTTTTATGGTCCATGTGGCACACATATGCAGGAAATGAAATGTTTAAGAAGGGTGTGCCCTGATAGCGCTCCAATGCATTGGGTAAAGTATAGTATCATGATACATCATGTTAAATGGGTGTTGACTCATGCTAATACAAGTGAAATGTGGTTTTACATGTTCTTCATGTACGATGAGGTTTTACTCATTCTTCATGTTCAATGAGCCTTGGCTCATGCTAATTCTTTGTTAAGTGTTGTTGCCACATTTCCATGTTATGATTATCATGCTTTATCATGCCTTTATGTTTATGTTTCTGTTATGATCCATTGATATTCCTATTGACTAACATGTATTTTATTCCTCATGTTATTTCATGTTTATGCCCTTAATGGGCTTTATATCTCACCCTTTTTTATATATGTCCTCAGGTTATCCCATTCAATGCTAAGTACGAGGGAATATAGTGGTCTTGTAAAAGAAGTTTTCAATAAATATGTTGTCTGTTTTATATTCTAAGTTGTTATGTAATGTTAATAATACCCAAATACACTCTACATCTCGATCTTCCATAGTGTATCAAGTGAAGAGTTTATTTATTAAATCATGTTTATGTTTGTAATAAAATAACAGGGTTGTTTTAGTTGGTATCAAAGGATAAGTTTAGTTATTTTTGGGATTACAATTAGAAAAAATTATTGAAGACATAGAGACAAGAATAAGTATAATAAAAACATCCCTAAGTATTGGTTATTATTGAGTAAGTGGTTTATCCAGAAAATACATCCCTGCCTGGATACGACTAGGTAGAGGCGGCTCTGGCACACATGTATCCTAGGGGTAAAACCCGAAAACACCACTTTGAGAAAGATTCAAATTGGAACTAGTGAACGACAAGGGTCCTTTCTTCACTCTTTGTTATGACACTCCTGGGGGATATGATTTGTTAAATTCACAAGCTTCGTATGAACCATTATTAAGGGAATTAAAAAAATTCCCCTAGGAATATATGATAGAAAGTAGATCATGAATAGCATAAATTGAAGCCTATGGATTCATAAGTTAAGGAAATAAAAGTTATTTATAAGTCATCAGTTTTGTCCTTGGATTACCCTTTATGTGTTACCCCTAACTTTTTTTTTATTCCAGCCAATGGCCGGTAATAGGAGGACTCGGGCTAACAACCGATGTGATGATCAATGTGATGATTGTGCTAATGAGATTACCAATCTGATGGGAGCAGGAATTGAAAACTTTTTCATGCTTCTCTTTCAGTTAACTCAAACATTTAATATAAATATGAGTCAATAGGAATGTTCAGCCCCCTATAATAAAGAACAAGTCACTTTCTAGAGCTTCATGAGATAAAGTCCTCTAACTTTTAATGGATCATCTGATCCCTCAATCGTCAAACAATGAATCAACTCTATTGAAAATATCTTCTCCATCCTTCAATGTTCCAAACATGATAAGGTTCTTATGGCTGCTTATCATATGGAGAGTGAAGCTGATCAATGGTAGAAATTGATAAAAATAATACGAAGATTGAGGAGGAGATCGAGGTGTTGGAAAGGAAGTATTTCCAGATGATGTTTTTTGATAAATATTTTCATTGCACCCTCTGGCTTAAGATGGAAAGGGAATTCCTTTCCCTCAAGAAAAAAAGACGACCAATCTATCTAAGAATATGAGAAAACTTCACAAGGCTTGCACGATTTGATTTTTTCATTGTCGTTACCCCTGAATGCAAGGATGACTGCTTATTTGGTGGGCTGAAACCTATCCTATGGAAAGTGCTGGCAATCTGTGACTTCGATAGCTATGAGAAAATTTTCTGATGCACCCTCAAGGTCAAAATGGAGATCGTAGAATATTAGGGGTATCATGGGGATAAGAAGAGTAAGGTGGACTTCAATGCTGGCAGTCCAATGGATAAATCCAATAGTGCTAAGATGATCTAGCACCCCACTTTCCAAAGGTAAGGAAAGAAGCACCCTGGAAATTACCTGAAGGGGACGAGGAAATGATTTAGGTGTAGAAGAGCAGGACACCTAGATTTTAAATACTGACAAGAAAAACTTTTGACTATAACAAAGTAAAGGAACGCTTCGTTCAAACCTCAATTCATTGTTCATTACTAAAACTGCAAAAAACCATGGCATCTTACAAATCAGTTCCCTAAGACAAGGGTTTCTTTGAGGCAACCAACAACCTCCAAGGCAGAAAGGGAGAGCTTTTTCCATCCCTAATACCGAAGTAAACCCCAAAAACAAAGTGGTAATATGTACGCTAGTTATTTATTTAAGAGTAGATAATGTACTTTTTGATTCAGGTTCTACGAATTCTTTTATATCCCAAAATTTTAGAAGAACAATCCCAGCACCACCACAAATCATATAAGTAAAGATGTCAATGAGTACGAAAAATGGAGAAATCAATGCATCCCATGAATATAACACCCCCCTATCATAATCTATGGATTAAATTTCCTGTAAAACCTCATCATACTCCCTCTGGTGGAATTTGATGCAATTCATAGCATGGATTTTCTTTCCTTATATAGATCCAACATATATTGCCGTGAGAGGGAAATCACTCTCTATGTGGAGAATCGACCCCCGATTCTAAACAAGTGAAAGTAGGAAGATAAATATTTTTTAGCTCCATCATCTCAAGAGTGGATATAACTACCCTATAAGAACATGTATCTGGATCAGATGATTGAGTCTAAAGAGGAAATCATCATTGAATACATGCCTATTGTGGTGGAATTTGCTGAACCATTTCTCGAGGAATTGTCTGGTCTTCCTCCTATAATAGATGTCAAATTCTCAATTGATCTTGTACCTAGGTGATTTCCAATATCCAATAATACGTATAGAATGGCTATTGTAGAGCTAAAGGAGCTGAAGAAACAACTACAGGAGAATCTAGATAAAGGATTTATATTCCCAAGTGCTTCACCATGGGGTGCACCAGTCCTCTTCGTCAAGAAGAAGTGTGGCTCAATGCGCCTTTGCATCGATTATCATGAGACTAACAAAATCATGATAAAGAATAAGTATCCACTCCCACGAATTGATGACTTTTCTGATTATTTGTGTGGAGAACAATACTTTTTCAAGTAGATTTGCGGTCGGGATATTATCAAGTAAGGGTGAAGAAGGAAGATATTCCCAAGACTACTTTTCATACAATATACGGGAATTATGAATTCATAGTAATGACTTTCAGACTCACTAATGATCTAGAAATCTTCACGGACTTGATGAATAGAGTCTTTAGGAATTACCTTTACAAATTTGTGGTAGTCTTTATAGATGATATTTTGATATACTCCAAAAACAAGGAGGATCATGTAGAGAATCTAAGAATTGTACTAGAGACCTTTCAGAAGGATAAGTTATAAGAAAAGTACGGAAACTGTGAGTTCTAGTTGAAGGAGGTCTCATTCTTGGGCCATATCATCACATACAGTGGGATATCTATGGATCCCTCCAAAACAAATGCAATTGAGGGATGACTGAGGCCAACATCGGTAACAGATATTCGTAGCTTCTTGGGGTTATCTGGATATTATCGATGATTTGGGATAAATTTATCATGATTTCCCAACACTCTTACCAAGATAACTCGGAAGGGAGTAAAGTTTTCTTGGAGTGATGAATGTGACGAAATCTTTAAGGAGTTGAAAAGGAATCTTATCACTGCACCCGTAATAACTTTACCCACAAGTGGAGAATTTTTTGTGGTATTCAGTGATGCTTAGAAGAAGGGTCTGGGTTGTGTGTGGATTCAAAATGACAAAGTCATTGCCTATGCTTCAAGTCAATTGAAAGTTCATGAGCAGAATTATCCAATGCATGATTTGGAGTTGGTTGCGGTAATATTTGCTTTAAAAATTTGGCAACATTATCTCTTTGGGGAGAAGTGTGAAATATATACAGACCAAAAAATCATCAAGTATATATTTACACAGAAAGAGTTGAACATGCACCAACGAAGATGGTTAGAGCTGATCAATGACTATGACTGCTCAATCCATTAGCACCCTGGGAAATCGAAGAAGGTGGTGGATGCTCTAATTAGGAATGACCCAACGATTCTATCATTGATGAGAATTGAGAAGGATTCAATCTTCTTATATTTGATGAAGATGGACATGTGAATCATAAAGAAGGGAACACCATCAATCCTTTCATAAATGATTTCTCAACCATCTCTTTTGGAAAGGTTAAAGGATGTTCAAAGGGATGATGTAGGAATTTAGATGAAAGTGGAAGCTATCAGAAAAGGTAAATCCTCAGAGTTCAATATTAATGAATAAGGAATTGTGGGATTTAGGAAAAGACTATGTGTTCCATCGAGTCCAGAGCTGAAAAAAAGGTACTTTTTGATGATGCACACAGTTAAAATTTCTTTATTCACTCAGGAAACACAAAGATGTATCAAGATCTTCGAGAGAATTATAGGTGGGATAATATTAATAATGAGATCATGGAATATACATCAAAGTTCCTGGTGTGTCAGCAAGTAAAGGCAAAGAGGCAGATGTCTAAGGGGATGATAAAACCATTGCCCATACCAGCATGGAAATGGGAGAACATCACCATGGACTTTGTCATCGGACTTCCGAAGACATACAAAGGAAACAATGTAATATCGTTTTTTGTGGATTCTCTTATAAAGTCTGCACACTTTATTGAAATTTGGAAAGATTTCTCATTAAATCAACTGGAACTGATATACATCAGAGAAGTGGTAAGGCTCTATAGAGTACCATAATCTATTGTATCTGATCAAGATCCAAGATTCACCTCTACATTTTCGAAGTCTTCAACATGCTCTGGATACTAAAATAAAATTTAGTACGACCTATAATCATAAAACTAATGGCCAATCTAAGAAAACTATTTAGACACTAGAAGATATGTTAAGATCATGTTCAATGGAATTTAAAGAAGGTCAGGATCAACATTTTCCTCTAGTTAAATTCTCCTATAATAACAGTTTCCCCTCGAGAATCAAAATGGAACCTTATAAAGCCCTGTATGGGAAGAGGTGTAGAATACCGGAATATTGGGATGAAGTCTTCGAACATAAGATTCTAGGACTAGAAATGGTCAATGAAATGGTGGAGAAGGTGAAAACCATTTAGCAGCATATCAAGGCATCCCAGAGTCGCCGGATGAGTTATGGTGATAATTGTTAATGATACAATGAGTTTAAATTTTGATACATGTTATTTCTACGCATATCCTCATGGAAGAAGGTTATGAGGTTTGGAAATAATGGGAAGTTAAGTCCTATGTACATCGTTCCCTTCGAGATTCATGATTGAGTCGGGGTTGTGGCCTATCGAGAAGCACTTACACCTACCTTGGCCAAATTACATGATGTTTTTCATGTATCCCTATTAAGGAAGTACATACCAGACCCTTCACATGTACTCTCTTCAGAGGTAGTACAACTAGAGGATGATCTTTCATATGAGGGGAAACCAGTAAATATATTAGATTGTAGAGAAAACATTCTACAAAATAAGACAATTCCCCTTGTCAAGGCGTTATGGAAAACCCCAAGTTAGAAGAAGCGATGTGGGAATCGGAGGAAGTGATGAAGAATATTTACCCGTATTTATTTTAGAGTGGGTAAATTAAATTTCTAGGGAGAATCTTCTTAATGGGGGAAGATTGTAAAAACCCAAACTTTCATTAATGGAAATTCTTTTTTGATATAATTAAATATATTATTATGGTTATATAAAATGTGAACTTCATTGGTTTTATCTTTCTATATTTTAAAATACCATTATGAATTTTTTCCATTTCTAATATAGTTGTTGAACAGTGATCTCATGATTAGTATAAATTTAGGGCTTTAACAAATCCAATTTACTAAAACAAAGGAAGTGATGCACTCATCCAATAGGTTGGCCCCGTATGAAGTCCATTGGTCAATGTTGAGTCAATAAGGTTTTCCTTATGACTTTTCCATTCCTTTAAACATTCGGTAAATGGTTAATTCAATAAGGTGTCCATATGAATTTACCAATCCTTCTTGTTTTGAAAATAAAAAACACCTTATTTCAAGGAAAAACTCATTTTACACCTTGTTTTACTTCTATAAGGAAAATTTCCTTACCCAAGGAAATTTACCCTTACCTAGATTTCATTGTTCATATCATAAATTTTCTAAGTGTAAAATTCGGATTGAAACCAAAACCTTGGAATCCTATAATTACCTAGATATAAAGCATTCTGTTTTAGGATTCGAATTCTTAGAATTCTAGTTACGAACTCATGTGAGTTCTGACTCTGAATTCTGAATCAGAATTCTGGTTACGAACTATTCTGAGTTCTAACTCCGAATTCTGAATCAGAATTCTGGTTACGAACTCTTCTGAGTTTTGACTCAAAATTCTGAATCAGATTTCTGGTTACAAACTCTTCTGAGTTCTCACTCCTAATTCTGAATCAGAATTCTGGTAACAAACTCTTCTGAGTTCTGACTTCGAATTCTGACTACAAATTCAGGATATGAACTCTTAGAAGTTCAAACTCTGAATTATGAATTCGAATTCTGGATATGAACTTCTCTGAGTTCTGAATCTGAGTTCTCTGAATTGAGACTCCAAAATCCTATGAGTTCTGACTCCGAATTCTCTTGAACACTGACTCTGAACTTTGTAAGTTCAGGTTTTGATTTCTTGTGAATCCAGATTTTGAATTTCCTTGAAATTCAGACTCTGGAATTCTATAGAATTCAGGTTCCAAATTCCTAGAAAACGGAATCCGAATATCCTTGCATTATAGACTCCGAATTCATTTTTGGTTTGACTTAGAACATTCATATTTACTTACATTCAAAATATCATATTTTAGTTAAACTTACACTTGTTCTATTTTAAAATGATTCCATGCTTTTAGTTACTCATTAACCATTGTTTGAGTGACATGTGTACAGGTCCCTCCGAAATTCATGGAAAAGTATGACTGTTGAAGGAGGGAGCCGACCATTGGAGACGTTCCATTATATAGGATCTCATTTGAAAGAGCTTGAGACTTTTGGAATTTCTGTAGCTTAGAACTTTCAGAAGTGATTTATAGAGTGAGAGGCTCTTATAAACTCTCAAGCTTTGTGCAGAATATTTTAATGACTTATTCAAACTTTTCCTTTTACAAATTTTCTTCGTGTGAATCTGATTGTTGTTGTGTACAATAAAGGTCTTATGGGGATTGAAAGACAGAGGTTCCGACTACCTTGAAGTTGAGGGCTTCCTTGCTGAGGAAGATAGAGGTGCCGACTACCTGATATTTGAGGGCTTGCAGGGATAGTAGGACGGACTCTGATCTTTGTATTGAGGGCTTACCCTGGTGTGGGTAAGACAGAATTTCTTTAAAGTATAAATCAAGGGACCTTTATCCAAGGTTTTTGGATACCCTTCTCTTTAGGTTAAATGACTTACTACTTGTTACTTGTTTTGTTACAAGTTTTCCGCTGCATTTGTATTGTTGAGGAAAGTATAACTATCTTATACTTCCTTATACTTGTACTCTGATTTAGTTAGATTCTATATGCTTTAAGGTAGAATCTTCATCTTTTTAAAATTTTGTTATGTTTCATTTCGGGAATCACTTTTCCAGAATCAAGAAAGTTATTAGAACTTAGAGGTCTTGTGAATTATCTTGTTTAACCTTGTTAAACATAACCATCTTTAAAAGTTCCAAAGGAATTTTTAAAAGTATTATTCACACCCCCCCTCTTGTATTTTAACATCTCATGTTTACATATTCGATCCTAAATTTGGTATTATAGAGTATATCATACTCACATACCTTCTCACAATTGGTATTAGAGGATTGGTTCAATCTGAATTAATCTCACGATTAGATTCAGAAGAGAATTCTCGGAATTGAACTTCTAGATTCATACTTTTTTGGAATCTGTTTTTCAGAATCACATAGTTCAGTTTCATTATTTCTTAGAGATACAATATCCAGTTACTTTCATAGTATATTTTCTCTTGTTTACAGACTCATAATACTAAAAAGTTTTTGTGCCAAATATTATCTTAAGGATGACAGGTTTAAATATTGGTTCTATTGATAATCTAAATCCTACCAGACATCCTATTTTTGATGGAAATGATTATGTGTACAGGAGAGATAGGATGAAGACTATTTTTATTAATACTATAGTTGATAACTATCTAATTCTTACTGGATATTATAAGATTCCAGATAATGAATTGAGAACCTTTACAAATCAGGAGAAATTAGAATATCAAGCAAACTTTTGAGTCAGAAATACTTCGTTATGTTCCCTGACTAGGAACATCTATAGTCAAATATCATCGTGTGAAGTTGAAAACAGTATATGGAAGGAACTTGAAGTTACAAATTTTGGTACATCTAAAGTCATAGAGACAAGAAGAGCTATGTTGAGAGCTGAATACCATAGCTTTAACTTTCCTTATGGAGAACCTATAAGAAAAGTACAACAAAGGTTTATGACTATCGTGAATAGCATACAATCTATGGGAGAAAAAGGTTTGGATGATGAGGCTCTTATAGACAAGATCATAGATATCATTCCCAATGAATGGGAGTCCAAGAAGACATCTATTGATGAGAATAGGAAAGTCACTTAGATTTCCTTAGATGAGTTGTTTAGAAGTCTTCTTTATCATGAAACCATAATGAAGAGAGATGCTGAAAATGTTAAGAAGAAGAATGGGAATGGAGGAGTTGCTTCTACAACCACTTATAAACATATGAAATCTCGGACCCCAGAAAGAGTAACTGGATCAAAGAAAAAGAAAGTCACTATTCAGTCAGAATCTAGTGACACAGAAAAGTCTAAGAATGAATTAGCTAATCTTACTCAGAGAATGAACAAGATTATAGCTCAAAAGAACCATCAGAATAAGTACAAGAGGAAACACAACAGAGATAATAAATATGGAGAAGTTATGTTTTATGAATGTAGAAGAATAGGTCATATCAGACCTGATTATACTTTGTTGAAAAAGAAGGAAAATAATGAAAGGAATTTAGAAAGAAACAAGAAGAAATTCTATCGATCAAATCACAAGAAAAGCCTTAAAGCTAATGATACTTGGAGTGCTAGCAGTGGAGACTCTTCAGAAAGTAAATCTTCTGAATATGATTCATCAGCACATAAGAATATGAGATTCATTACTACTACTTCTTTCCCAAATACATGTCTTATGGCCAAATTATGCTCTACCGAGGCTTTAACAAATTTATCTCTTAATAAGAATTACTATTCCGAAAATAGTACTTTTAATGAAGACACGTCATCCTCAAAAAATGAAGAAATGCCTTCATATGAAGAAGTTTCTAGATTTTCCAAGTTACTTAAAGTGAGAAACTATAAAATTTATATGAAATTAGACAAGGTAAATACTAGGGAAGAAATTCTTACAAAAGAGATTTCAGATCTTTCTAGAGATCTTAGAGATAAAGAAGATCTTTTATGGAATCTTTCTAAATACCTTGAGAAATAAAATTCTGTTAAGGGAGAACTTTCTAAAGATCTTAAGAATGCCATTTTAGAGGTAAAAGTTTTTGAGGAAAAATCTAACTCAAAGGAAATGATTCCTGAGGATAGTAATTTAGTCAACAGACTGAAATCCGAAATATTTTCTCTTAAGAAGCTTCTTGAAAACTTTACCTCTAGGAAGGAAAATTTTGACAAGATGTATTCTCAAATTAAACCTCAAGGAAACACTACTAGATTAGGTTATACTCAAAAAAAACCAGTTTTCAAAAACAACAATTTTGTTCCTTCTAAAGCCCCTTTTTTCACTAAATGTCAAAGTGGTGGGCATTGGAAGAAAAAATTATCCTTGAATAAAGTTAAATATATTGGGTTTCATATAGCTTATCTTTCTAAACAAATGTGGATATCCAAAAAAAATTTGTCTAACAATTCTGGATCCAAGAATGTTTGGATTCCGAAAGTCTAACATTTTCTTATTTTCTTGAAAATTGGGAAAGTACCAACAGCAATACATGGTACATGGATAGTGGATGATCCCAATATAAGACTAGTAACAAAAACTATTTTAAAAAGATTATCAAAACAAAAGGAGGAAAAGTAACTTTCAGAGATAATGCTTAGGGATAAATTATTGGTATAGGTATCATCGTTATTCTTGGAAATACTTTGATTTCAAATGTTTTATTTGTTAAGGGTCTTAAGCACAACCTCATTAGCATAAGCCAATTATGTGATGAATGGTACCTTGTGAATTTTAGGAATGACAAGTTCTTAGTACACAATTCCAAGGAAGAGTTCATTCTTTCTTCCCATAGGAAAGATAATGTTTACACACTAAACTTAGAAGACCTTAAGAGCCAAGACAAACCGTTCCTTAGTGCAATGGAAGGTCATTTTTTGTTATGGAATAGAAGGTTAGGACATTGTAACCTTAGAAACTTATGAAAACTTTCTAAGAAAAGATTAGTTAAGGATCTACTGGAGCATAGATTTAATTATTAAAAATATTGTGACCCTTTTCAATATAGAAAGAAACATAAATAAATTTTTAAATCAGTCAGTGATGTCTCAACTACTGATGCATTACAGCTAGTGCATATGGATCTTTTTGGTCCAATACAAACTGGAAGCATTGGGGGTAAGTATTATGTATTTGTTTTGGTTTATGATTACACTATATTTACGTGGGTCTATTTTCTAGCAAAGAAGTCTGAAACCTTCTCTTATTTCAAAAGTTTTAGTGCCCAAGTGAAAAATAAGAAAATCCTTATATTGAAAACTACTCATAGAGATCATGGTGGAGAATTTCAAAATTCTGATTTTGAAACTTTTTGCAGTAGAAAAGGTATTACTCACAACTTCTCAGCACCCAGAACACCTCAACAGAATATTTTTGTCGAAAGAAGAAATAGAATTCTTCAAGAAATAACTCGAACCATGTTGAGTAAGTATTCTATAGACAAAAATTTTTGGGCTGAAGATTAAAGTACTGCTTGTTATACTATAAATCAAGTTTTGATTATTCCTTTTCTTAATAAAACTCTTTATGAGTTATGGAATGGTAGAAAACCGAGACTTTACTACTTTAAGGTTTTTTTGTTGCAAGGTATTCATTCTGAATACTAAAGATAATAGACATAAATTCACACCAAAATCGGATGAAGGAATTTTCTTAGGCTACTCCACAACTTCTAAGGCATATAGATTTTTCAATAAAAACACTTGTACTGTTGAAGATATAGTACATATCAAATTTGATGAAACTGATCCTTTTTTTTAAACAAACCCAACCTACATCCTCAGATGTGTTTTCAAAAACTGATTATCAACCTTTGATAGAAGATACTTCTGATAAGGAAAATGTTCAAGAAGATACTACTGAAACATTTACCCCAGATTTTTTCCTACCCTATATTGATGAATAGGTTTTACAAAACACAAATCAGTTGTTTCTAAAGAAGAATCACAGTGATAGTATCATTGGTGATGTCAATCAACCTGTAAAGACTAGAAGTTCCTTAAGAAATGAAGTAGAACATCTAGATTTCATTTCCCAATTAGATACAAAAGGCACTGATGAAGATTTAGGTGATGATGATTGGATTAAAGCCATGCAAGATGAACTAAATGAATTCGAAAGGAATTAAGTCTGGACCTTGGTTGAAAGACCTAAGGAAACTTCTGTTATTGGAGTAAAATGGGTCTTCAGAAAAAAGTGTGATGAAAATGGAATCATTATTAGAAATAAAGCTAGATTAGTTGCTAAAGTCTATAATCAAAAAGAAGGAATATACTATGAAGAAACCTATGCTCCAGTATCTATACTTTAATCTATTCATATTTTACTTTCCTTGCAGAATTCTTCAATTTCAAACTTTTTCAAATGGATGTGAAATGTGTTTTCCTTAATGGTTACATTCAAGAGGAAGTTTTTGTTTCCTCCTTTTTTGAAGATACAAAACATCTTGATCATGTTTTTAGACTTACCAAAGCTCTGTATGGACTTAAACAAGCCCCTCGAGCTTGGTATGATAGACTTACAGGATTTTTGATTCAAAATAACTATGTTAAGGGAAATGCAGATCCAACCATTTTTATAAATAAATATAATAAAAATGTTTTTATTGTTAAAATTTATGTTGATGAAATTATATTTGGTGCAACTCAGCAATCTTTAACAAATTCCATTACAGATCTAATGAAATATGAGTTTGAAATGAGTATTTTGGGTGAGTAAACATTTTTCCTTGGTTTTCAAATCTCTCAAAAACCAGAAGGAATCTATATATCCCAACATAAGTATATTAAATATCTTCTTAAAAAGTATGGAAATGACAACACTAAGAGTATAAGTACTCCAATTGGTACCTCAAACACACTTGATCTTGTTGAAGCTGGGAAACCAGTAGATCAAACAACTTTTAGAGGTATGATAGGAAGTCTACTTTACTTGATAGCTATTCATATAGACTTAATGTTTTTAGTATTCTTATGTTCAAGATATCAATCTAATTCTAAGGAATCTCAATTAAAGGTTGTGAAGAGAATTTTTCGCTACTTAAAGGGAACCATGGATTTATGACACTTTTATTATTCTGGAAATTATTTTGTTTTAAAAAAAAATCGGATGCTGACTTTGGTGGATGTAGAATGGATAGAAATAGTACATCCTGAACTTTTCATTTCTTATGAGATTCATTAGATTCTTGGTCTGGCAAGAAGTAACACTCAGTAGCACTTTCCACTACTGAAGCTGAATATGTTACAGCTGGAAGTTGTTGAGCTCAAGTGTTGTGGATGCAACACACACTCACAGACTATGGTATGAGTTTTACCAAAACACAAATTTTTTGTGATAATACAAGATCCATTTCCATTAGTAAAAACCCTAAACATAACTCTTGTGAAAAGCACATAGATATTAGGCATCACTTTCTTAGGTATCACACATAAAAAAGAGATATCATTCTTCAATTTATCGGAACGCAAGATCAACCTACGGATATTTTCACAAAATCTTTACCCTTCAATAGATTTGAATACATTAAATAGAAGATAGGAATGATAAATATAAGTTAATCCTCCTTATTAACTTCTTATTGAAATAATATCTTTAGAGTAATAAACTCTTTTTCATAGGGGGAGTACATTTGATTGTTTTTCGTAATGAAGTGTTTCATATTTTTTCGTAATAAAGTGTTTTATATTTATCATAATTATGTGTTTAATATTTTTCGTAATGAAGTTTTTCATATTTTTCATAATGAAGTTTTTCACATTTTTCTTTATGAAGTTTTCTTCTTATTTTTCGTAATGAATTTTGTTTATTTTTCATAATGAAGTTTTTCGTACTTGAAATTTTTCGTAATGGAATTTCTTTTCCGTACCTGAAATTTTCGTACTTGAGATCTTAGTACATAAGATCTTTGTACTTGAGATTTTCGTACTTCAGATCTTCATACTAACAATTTTTGTACTTGAGAACTTCTTACTTGAGATTTTCGTACTTGAGATTCTAGTACTTGAATTTTTTTTAATGAAGATTCTCGTAATGATGTTTTTCGGAATGAAGATCTGCGTACTCAATTCTTTTTCTTACTCAAGTTTTTTTTGGAATCTAAAGTCTTTCAAGAAGAATTTTCCTCAATACGAATAATTCTCCTGACAATCCCAGAGGTATGATTCTTTTTTAAGTTTTCATAATTACCTTTTACTTGCTGGTAGTTTCTTTTGTTTTTAAAATTTCTTGAATTCTAGTTTCCTTAAATCTGATTTTTTTTTGATACCTCAAAATATCGGATCCTACCAAAATTGTCCTTACGGATTTTATTTCAACCGTCAGATCAAATCAAAAGGATTCTCAACCATTGGATTCAGATGTGAAGCTCAATCGTTGCTTCAACACCTATAAAAAGGGGACCCCCGATGGTTGTCCCACATCATTTTTCAAAGATTTTTCATGTCAAAGCTCTGTCCAACTTCAAAATCCCATTCCGAATTTTCAGATTTCTCAAGTCTGAATGTCTGCAGAAATTCCTTCTAAAGGGAAGTCTTCAGTCAAGCCGATTTCAGAGTGGAAAATATATAGGGAGAGGTTGGTACATCCGAACTTCATTAATAAGTATGAATCCGTTATTTAAAAGAACATTTGGCTTAATGGATGGGAGAGTGTGGCCATTTCAAAGACAGGATCTCAGGATGTAGTGTATCCAGATTTTCTGATAGATTTTTATGAGTCATCTTATTTCATTAAGGAAGATGGTAGGCAAAAATTTTCCTTTAAAAGTTATAGAAAGACTTATGAACTCTCTTACACCAAGGCTGCTAGCTTGGTGGGGTTTTCCTATGAAGGGGAAGCCGAGTTCTGTTCACACAAACTGTGAGAGGTTCAAGGAAGTTTCGTTAAGGCAAAGGCTATGGAATGTCTTGGGCTTAAAGATGTCAAGATTATGAAGATATCCCATTTGTCTACCAACAATCGGATCCTACAGTTATGGGTTTAGGGCCTTATCGTACCAAGGAAGGGTGACAAGGACACTCTTAAGAAAAGTGACATGTACATCTTGGATTTTTTGGTAAACCTAAGGAAGGTGAACCTCATGAAGAACATTCTCATTACGATTGAGAACATCAAGAATGGGAATCTAAGAGCTCGGATTATTATGTATCCTACCCTTCTCTCTAAGCTCATTGTTTAGTGTCTGGAATCTTTCAAGATCGCATGTAGTTCAAAGCCGAGGAATTTCAAGGTAATGCATATCAGTGATGATACCATCAAGAGGATGAAAGTAGGTTTTTCTAAGGAGTCAGGTGAGTTTTATGATCTACCTGAGGATGAGGCTGAAGCCATTCTGAAAAATGTTGAAGAAGCTGAACCTTTAAAGAAATATGGAACGAAGAGAAAGTTAAAGGAAGTGGAAGTAAAAGAAAAAACCTCTAAGGACAAAGAATCGCATTATGCACCTCTAAAGCCCAAAAAGCAGAAAGCTTATCTGGATAAATTGGTTGCCAAATTGAGAGAGGATAAGAAAAATAGGAAAGAAGGGGATCCGCAGTTTGGCTTGGACCCTGCAGAGGCCAAATCACTGAAAAAAAGGCTACTGAAGAACTTGAGAAGAAAGACAAAGAGAAGAAGCTCAAGAAGAAGATTTCAGAGGCTGAAATTTATCAATCCCTTCTGAGGGATAATGAAATTTCATCCGATAATATCCCTATTCCGAAGTCTTTCCTGGTGGAATCATTTCCAGAGACTCTGGGTAAAGGGTTTATGACTCCGGAAAAACCACAAGAGAAGATAGTGGAAGAGAAGAAAGATGCAGAAGAAGTACAAAAAGATGACACTAGTGGTGGCTCTGATGATGTGATAAACCAAGTATAATAATTTCATGAAAAGGAAAGTGATTCCGAAATTTTTTCACTCCGGACTTCTCAAGCCAGATCATTGAAACTTACAACTCCTGAAATGGATGAGAAAGGTGAAGAGGAATTAAAAAAGTTATCTGAGGCAGAGAGTCATAATCATGACTTCATTATTCCTGAAGACATTGAGGTTGGAGCTAAAAAAGAGAAAATTGATGAAGATAAGATTTTACAAATATCTGGAAGTGAGCATGAGTCTCCTAATGAAGAAGCTATTATGGAAATCAAAAGGGGAAATAAGTGGTTGTCAATACCCCAACAAAAGATATTCTAAGGAAAAACGAAGCTAGATGATCCTCTAAGATAAAGCTGGTAGAGCTAGAAGAAGAACCTTCTCCATGAAAAATGTCAAATTTGGAGACATCATCTTTAGGACATGATTTTGTCGTTCAGTCCTTGAATAATCTTGTGGATACCATCCTGATCTTTCCAACAATTGATTCTAGATGAAAGATGCTTCAGCATAGCATGAATCATAAATCAGACTATGTATCTATGGTGATGGATAGATGCGTTAAGATTGAGGTCGAACACAAGAATTTCCTTATCAATTATGAAGCCCACAGAAAATCTTGCAAGAAAATGACTAGATGGTCGAAGAAAATCGTTGATGATTTGGGAGAACCTGATCAATTTCAAGAAGATGGAAAGGAAGATTTTGATACCAAAGATGTCAAAATCATGTATCTTACAAACAGCTTTCAGGAAAATCTAAATCTTGAACAAAATTATCAGATTCAGGATGTCAAAGATCTCAATGGAAAATTGAGTTATGTTGTAAAAAGTTTGAAAACAGAGAGGGATCTTCAGACCAAGATGGAACAAAAGCTTGTGAAGAAATATGACTTGCTGAAGGCTTAGGAAGAGGCCCTTAAGGCTCAAGAGGATAGGATCATAGCCTTGGAAAAGAAAGCTAAAAAGGATCACAAAGAGCTGAAAAAGTTGAAGACAATCATGAAGAATCTGATGCCCAAGGAAAAAGAAACAAAATAGACCAAATCCGATATTTTGTTGTATTTTTTCCTTGTAAAAATTCTTCCAATTATAATGAAATTGTGGTTTCTTGTTTTTTTTGTCTATACTAATATATCAGGTACCATATTTTCTTCCATTCCCTCGAACTCTTTTTGAAAATCACAAAGGGGGAGAAGTAAAAAATAATTATAAAGGGGATAAGGAAAAAAGATTTATAAGTAAAAGAAAAAATATCCCTAAGTAAGGGGGAGTTTATTTAAGGGGGAGTGCTCATTACAAAGATTTACATACCCAATATAATGAAAATCTTATTTTTGAAATCTAGAATATGATCCTTAGAGTTCCAAATCCCAAGGGGGAGTTAGTCATATTCATCTTTGCCAATGTAAAAAGGGAGATAAGTTTTATTTGCAAAGTCTAGAAAAATATTTTCTAAGTCCTTTTATACATTTTTGTAAGGTTTTTTGTGCTTTCAAAAAAGGGGGAGATTATTGAGTTAATAAGGTTTTCCTTATGAATTTTACGTTCCATCATACTTTGGGAAGATGGTTAAGTCAATAAGGTATCCATATAACGTTGCCATTCCTTCTTGTTTTGAAATTCCCAAACACCTTTTTTCAATGAAAAACTCATTTTACCCCGTTTTTTACTTCTATAAAGAAAATTTCATTACCCAAGGAAATTTACCCTTACCTAGATTTCATTGTTCATATCATAAATTTTCTAAGTGTAAAATTCGGATTGAAACCAAAAACTCAGAATCCTATAATTACCTAGATATGAAACATTCTATTTTAGGATCCAAATTCTCAAAATTTTGGTTACAAACTCTTCTAAGTTATGACTCCGAATTCTGAATCAGAATTATATTTATGAACTCTTCTGAGATCTAACTCCGAATTCTGAATCAGAATTCTGGTTACGAACTCTTCTGATTTCTGACACTGAATTCTGAATAAGATTTCTAGTTATGAACTCTTTTGAGTTCTGAATCTGAATTATGAATCAGAATTCAGGTTATGAACTCTTCTGTGTTCTGACTTCGAATTATGAATACAAATTCTGGATACAAACTCTTTAATATTCTAACTTCGAATTCTGTATACGAATTCTTGATATGAACTTCTCTGAATTCTGACTCCGAGTTCTCTAAATTCAGACTCCGAACTCCTATGAGTTCTTACACTGAATTCTCACGAACTCCAACTCCAAAAATTTTAAGTTTAGGTTCTGATTTCTTGTGGATCCAGATTCCGAATTTCTTTTAAATTCATACTCTGGAATTCTATAGAATTCAGGTTCCGAATTCCTAGAAAACACAATCTGAATATCCTTTCATTATAGACTCTGAATTCATTTTTTTTAGACTCTGAATAATCATATTTACTTACATTCTGAATATCATATTTTAGTTATACTTACACTTGTTATATTTTAAAATGATTTCATTCTTTCAGTTACTCACTAACCGTTGTTTGAATGACACATGTACAGGTCCCTTCGAAATTCACGGAAAAATATGACCGTTTGAGGAGGGAGCCGACCATTGGAGTTGCGCCTATAAATAGGAGCTAATTTGAAAGATCTTGAGACTTTTGAAATTTTTGAAGCTCAGAACTTTTAGAAGTGATTTCTAGAAAGAGGTTATTATAAACTCTCAAGCATCATGCAAAAAGTTTGAACAACTTGTTCAAACTTTACCTTGTGCATATTTGCTTCATGTGACTCCGATTGTTGCTGTGTAAAATCGAGGGCTTCTGGGGATATGAAGACAGAGGTACCAACTACCTTGAAGTTGAGGGATTCCTTTCTGAGGAAGATAGAGGTGCCGACTACCGGATAGTTGAGGGCTTGCAGGGATAGCAAGACAGACTCTGATCTTTGTTTCAAGGTCTTACCCTGGTGTGGTTAAGACATACTTTCTTCAAAGTATAAATCAAGGGACCTTTATCAAAGGTTGTTTCATACCCTTCCCTTTGGATTACAAGACTTACTACTTGTTACATGTTTTGTTACAAGTTTTCGGCTGCATTTGTATTGTTGAGTAAAGTATAACTATCTTATACTCCCTTATACTTGTACTCTGATTTAGTTAGATTCTATACGCTTTAAGGTAGAATCTTCATCTTTGTAAACTTTTTTTGAGTTTTATTTCTGGAATCACTTTTCTGGAATCAAGAAAGTTATTAGAACTTAGAGTTCTTGTGAATAATATTTTTTAACCTTGTTAAAAATTACCATCTTTTAAAGTTCCAAAGGAACTTTTAAAAGTAAAATTCACCCGCCCTCTTCTATTTTAGCATCTCATGTTTACATATTCGATCGTACATTTAGTATTATATAGTATATCATACTCATATACCATCTCACAGTTAGAGCTCGAAAGGAGGTGGTGTCATTGGTCTTCTCTCTTGACCAAGCCCAAGCTAATCTTGAACACATTAAGCTTGAGCGGAACTGACTATGGGAGAAGTGGAAGTTAATAGAGATTACTACCTAAGCAATGTTATCCGAGCCACCCCAAGAGTCTGTCACCATCGCACACCTTACTCTTTGGTCTTATGGAGGTGTTATATGGGGTTATGTAACAATACCCTAGCACTATGACTTTGTGCATTATTTATTTATAAAGAATGTGCATTCATTTTATTATTTTTACTTTGTAAATAGTTTTTAAAGAATAAATAGAATTTTTAGTTAATATTCAACTAAGAAATAAATTTTGATGAATTAATGGATTTTTTAATTAAATAATATTTTAATAAAATATTATTATTATTATTAACAAATTAATTTTTATTAAATATAAATTATCATATAATTTTATGAATGCAATTGTAGTTTTTATTAAGGCATGAATGCTGTTTTTGTCAAATCCCATTAATTTTCGATAAATGTGGGATTTTATTTTAAAATAAAAAATTCAAATATTTAGAAAATTATTTAGATAAAATGAATATTATTTTTGGAATCAGGACATCAAAATTATCCAATGGTGAATTTTTCATAATTTTATGAGACAGTCGAATTTTTGGGTAAAAATTAAATATCGTTTAAATATATAATGTGTTTTATGACATCATAATGATACAATAGTGATGTAATAAAATACTATAAACATTATGTTCGGACAATATATGTTTTAAAATTAAAATATTGTGATTTTATTTTTGTTTTATTTATTTTACAAAGCTTTAGTGGACCCTCCGAGACTTATAAAACATTTTGTATTTTTAATTTTTTTCCATGAGTGTGACTCACCTCCACATAAGAAACCCTATTATTTTTAGAACTTCGGCCATTTTCCTTATAAAATAATGTTTTTCAATCCCCTTTGGAAAAAACATGAGCAAAAACCATGGGCTGGTTTGTGGTATTGATTAGTTTAATGTGTGGTGACCCAAACCTAAATAATAAAGAATTCCCTCTTCCTTCGTATATAAACCCACCCAATCTCACACTTCCTATTCCCTCAAATCCTATGATGTTAGATCAACCCCTTCCCTCATATCTCTATAATCCTCCCAAGGTGCCCCAACCTCCCAATAATCCTCTCTCAAGACTCTCTCAAGCCTTTGGGATCGCACTTCAATGTAATGGATTTCTTCCTATCTCATTTTTGTCCAATTTTCTTTAAGTTGTTATGCCCTTTTATTTTCAATTTCAAATATTTAGGAATGATTTAAAACCTCCACCATACTTTCCTATTTATATTTGGATGATGGGAGACCCATTTCTCTCTCATTAATGCCTCCAATGTACACCCATTACCATGTCGAAATTTCATGAGGGATTTCTCCCTCCTCTTTTACATCTGAGTAATTATTTTGAATTGTGAATCTAAATTCCATTATGTTTTTGGGGATATGTATCTATATGACCCCATTACTTTACATTTCATGTAAATATGATGAGACACCCCTTTCTATCTCATCAACCATTTTTTATGAGTTCTTATTTCACACTGTTAGGCTGCCGAAATTGCACTATGATTTTCCAAGACAAAGTCACTCTGTAGTGAATACCATGCCCATTTCTCTATCAAGGGTATTCACCTTTATGAATATTTAATTATTTATTTTAAATATTCACTTATGTATTCCACATACCTTTATCTAATAATAAATGTTGATGATTGATTCCCTATTGTATGATCCATGTGACACACTTAAGCATGAAGTGAAATATTTAAGAAGGATGCGCCCTGATAGCGCTCTAATTCTTTGGGTAAAGTATAATGTAATGATACTTCATGTGTAATGGGTGTTGACTCATGATAATTCAATTGCAACGAGGTTTTACTCATTCTTCATTTTCAATGAGAGTTTACTCATTCTCCATGTGAAATGATCCTTGACTCTTGTTAATTCCATGTTAGGTGTTGTTGCCACATTTCCATGTTATGATTAACAAGATTTATCATGTAGTTATGTTTATATTTCTCTTATTCTCCATTTATATTCCAATTTACTAACATGTATCTTATTCCTCATGTTATTCTATGTTTATTCCCTTACTGTGCTTTATAGCTCACCGTTTTCTTATGCATGTCCTCAAGTTGTCCCATGCAATGCTAAGTATGAGGGAATGTAGTGGTCATGTAAATGAAGTTTTCAATAAAGATGTTATTTGTTTTATATTCTAAGCTATTATGTAATGTTCCTAAGACCCAAAGACACTAGACCACTCAATCTTCCATGTTTTATCAAGTGAACAATTTATGTAATAAATCATGATTATGTTTGTAAAAAAAGAGCAGGGTTGTTATAATAACAATTAGCGAGTGAATTTTAGAATAGTCAGGTAGATGACATGTCAATCAGAGGTGTTGTGTGACCGTGGTGACCAAAAACACACTTCTGGTGCCAAAATGAGCAAAAAAAGCATTTAACAGTAAAATTCATACAGAATGACATCTTAATTACTTGAAATCATAGGAAAATAGTCTAATTATTATTTGTGACATCTTCGGGAAGACGACACATCAATCAGACGTGTGGTTTGCGTGGTACGGCTAAATATGTGTTTTTTAGTTGTTTAGCACGCTTGAGAAAGGTGTGTGGGGTCGTCAAAACTAGTCGAAAAATCTCAGAATTCCATAAAATCATACAAAAACAAACCGTGAGTGAATTGTAAAATGGTTGGGCAGACAACACGTCAATCGGACGGTTCGTTTTACCGCGGTGATCGAAAACGCACTTCCAGTGCCATAAACTACCAAAACATGCATTTTACAATAAAATGAATACTTAATGACATCAAAATTACTTTAAATTACAATTTATCCATATAATTATTATTCGTGACATTAACGATTAGAAAGAACATCAATTAGACATGTGGTTTGTGCAGTACGGCTGAATATGTGTTTTTTAGGTGTCTGGCACGCTTGAGAAAGGTGTGTGAGGTTATCAAAACCAGCCGAACAACCTCAGAAATCCATGAAATCATAAAAAAAACTAGAGAGTGAATTTTTAAATTTCCAGGAAAACAACACATCAATTGGTGGTGTCGTGTGACAACGGTGACTGAAAATGCACTTCTAGTGCCATAACGACCAAAACACGTGTTCAACGGTCAAATGCGTACCAAATGACATCAAAATTACTTTAAATCATATAAAAATAGTCTAATTAGAATTCATGACATGTAATGGAAATGGTCACATCAATCGAACATGTGGTTTGTGCAGTATAGATGCATATGTGTTTTTTAGGTGTTTGGTGCGCTTGAGAAAGGTGTGTGGGGTGGTCAAAACTGGCCAAATGACCTCAGAATTCCATGAAATCATACAACAATAACCAGAGGGTGAGTTGTGAAATGTTTTGGTAGAAAACATTTCAATCAGAGGTGTTGTGTCACCACGGTGACCGAAAATGGACTTAGAGTGCCTTAAATGACCAAAACACACGTTTAACGGTCAAATGAATACCGAACGACATCAGAATGATATAAAATCATAGAAAAATAGTATAATTAATATTATTTAAATGTATTAGGGGATCACATGGAATTCGGATGTGCGTTTTGCATGGTATGGCTGAAAATGAGTTGTTTAGGTGTTTGTCGTGTTTCAGAAAGGTGTGTGGGATAGTCAAAAATGGTCGAATGACCTCGGAATGCAATGAAATCAGACAAAAACAATCGGTGAGTGAATTTTGAAATGGTTGGGCAGAAGACATGTAGATCGGAGGTTTCGTGTGACCGCGGTGATAAAAAATTAAATTCTGGTACCATAAACCACCAAAACACGCATTTAACGGTCAAATGCATACCGAACGATATCGTAATGACTTGAAATCATAGGACAACAGTCAAATTTTTATTAGTGACATGTACAGGTATGCATCATGTTAATTGAATGTGTATTTTGTGTGATACGTCTTAATATGTTCTTTTAGGTGTTTGGTATTCTTGAGAATGGTGTGTGGGGTGGTAAAGACTGTCCAAACGACCTTATAATGCCATTAAATCAGACAACAACAACTGGTGAGTGAATTTTATAATATTTGGGTAGATGACATGTTAATTGGAGGTGAGTGTGACTGCAGTGACCAAAAAATAATTATGGTGCCACAAACAACCAAAACATGCTTTTAATGATCAAATTCATACCAAATGACATTTTAATGACATGAAAACATAGTACAATTGTCTAATTGTTATTCATGATGTGTACTAGGAGACGTCACATCAATCGAACATGTGGTTTGTGTGGTACGGCTGAATATGTGTTTTTTAGTTGTTTGGATGGATTTAGAAAGGTACGTGGGGTGGTCAAAAATGGCTGGACAACCTCGAAATTCCATGAAATAAGATTTCAGCAACTGTCAAGTTAATTGTTAAATGGTCGGGCAGACGACACGTCAATCATAGGTATCATGTGACCATGGTGACCAAAAATGCACTTCTGGTGCCATAAATGACCAAAACACACATTTAATGGTCAAAGTCATATCAAACGGTATTTTAATGACTTTATATCATAGTACAACAGTCTAATTATTATTTTTGACGTGTATTAGGAGATGACATGTCAATCGGATGTGCGGTTTGCGTGGTATGAATGAATATGTGTTTTTTATGTGTTTGGTGCGCTTGAGAAAGGTGTGTGGGGTAGTCAAAACCAGTCGAATGACCTAGGAATTCCATGAAATCAGACAAAAACAACCATCGAGTGAATATTGAAATGATCGGGTAGAAAACACATCAATGATAGGTGTCTTGTGACTGTGGTGACCGAAAACGCACTTCTGGTGCCATTAACAGCCAAAACACATGTTTAACGGCCAAATGGATACTGAACGATGTAAATATGACTTAAAATAATAGTAAAATACTATTATTATTATTATTTATGTGTACAAGGAGACATAATTTCAATCGGATGTGTGTTTTTCATGGTACGACTGAATATGTGTTTTTTAAGTGTTTGGCACGCTTGAGAAAGGTGTGTGGGGTGGTCAAAATTTTCCAAACAACCTCGAAGATCCATGAAATTATATTACAACAACCGAAGAGTGTATTTTGAATTTTTCAGGTAGAAGGAACATCAATCGGATGTTTCTTGTGACCGTGGTGACCAAAAACTCACTTCTGCTGCCAAAAAAACAAAATAGACATTTAACGGTCAAATGCATACCGAATAACATCGTAATGACTTGAAATCATAGGACAACATTCTAATTATTATTCTGGACATGTATGATGATACAACATGTCAATAGAAAATGTTTTTTGTGTTGTACAACAGAACATGTGTTTGTTAGTTTTTGGCGTGCTTGAGAAAGGGGTGTGGGGTTGTCAAAACCGGTCGAACGACCACATAATGCCATGAAATCAGATGAAAAAACTGGTGAGTGAATTGAAAAATGGTTGGGCAGAGGACATGTCAATCGGAGGTGTCGTCAGACCATGTATAGGATTGAAATATGATGTAGGTTCTCAATATACAAGTGTGGGTGAATTATATACTTTAAAAATTCATTTGGAACCTTTAAAGATGGTTAAAACTTTCTATTGTTTAACAAAGTTAAACAAGGTAAATTCACAAGACCTCTTAGTTCTATAAAAATTCTTGATTCCAAAAATATGGTTCCAGAAATGAAACTTAAGAAAAGTTTACAAGTAAAAGGATTATACCTTAAAGTTTATAGAATCTTACTAATCAGAGTATACAAGTACAAGAAAGTATAAGATAGTTATACTTTCTTTATTAATCAAAATGCAGAAGAAAATAAATTTGAAATAATACAAGTAAAAAAAGTAGAATCTTTTAACCCAAAGAGTAGGGTATCCAAAAAACATGGATAAAGGTCCCTTGATTTATACTTTCAAAAAATTCTACCTTACCCACACCAGTGTAAACTCTCGATAAGAATATCAGAGTCTGTCCTGTAATCCCCGCAAGCCCTCGAACTTCAAGGTAGTTGGCACCTCTGTCTTCCTTTTCAAGGAAGTCCTCAAACATTAAGGTAGTCGGCACCTCTGTCTTCAAATCCCCAGAAGCCCTCGATTTTACACAACAACAATCGGAGTCGCACGAAGCAATCTGAACAAGATGTTTAGTATGCACAAAGAATTAGAGTCTCTCTCTCTAGAAATAACATTAGCATATAATCTCTAGAGTTGTAGAACAGTATTTTGGGATCATTCAAATGAGATCTTATTTATATGCACATTACCAATGGTCAGTTCCCTCCTCCAACGGTCATATTTTTCCTTGAATTTTGGAGGGACCTATACACGTGTCACCTAAACAATGGTTGGTTAGAAACACAATGCACGACATAATTTTGTAAATATAAAAAGGGTAAGTATAATATGGTTTCTCTATCGAATCTATTTTTCGAGTCTAAGAAAAATAAAATTCAGAGTCTAAGAAAGTACACATTCAGAGTCTATATTACATAGATGTTCAGATTCTGTTTTCTATGGATTCAGAATTAGAATTCTATATACTTCAGAGTCGGAATTCTGAGGAATTCGGCATCTAAATTCTCAAGAATTTGGAACCTGAATTCTATGGAATTTGGAATCTGAATTCTAAGGAATATAGAGTCTAAATTCTAAGGAATTAAGAGTCTAATTTCAAAGTAACAAAAAGTATTAATTCTAAGGAATTTAGAGTCTGGAATCTAAGGAATTAGGAACCTGAATTCGTAAGGAATTCTGAACCAAAATTCTAAGGAATTCAGAACCTGAATTATAAGGAATTCAGAACCTAAATTCTAAAGAATTAGGAACCTGAATTCTAAGGAATTTAGTGTCTGAATTCTGAGGAATTCAGAGTCTGAATTATAGGAATTTTGGAACCTAAGTTCTAAGGAATTTGGATTTTGAATTTTAGAGAATTCAAAGTCTGAATTTCAGAGAATACGGAGCCTGAATTTCAGAGAATTTGGAGCCTGAATTTTAGAGAATTCAGAGTCTGAATTTTAGAGAATTTAGAGTCTGAATTTCTGAGAATTCAGAGTCTGAATTTCAGAGAATTGGGAGTCTGAATTTCAGAAAATTCAGAGCCTCAATTTCAGAGAATTCAGAATCTGAATTTGGATCCTGAAAATAGAATACTCTATATCTATATATTTATAGAATTCCTAAGTTATAGATGTGAAACCAAATTTTTCACTTAGGAGTAAAAAAAGTTATATTTAGAGAGACTAAAATATGAACAATGAAAAATAGTTATGGATAAATTTTGTAATGTCTTTAATTTTCTGTTTATTATTTTTAAATATTATATGGATTTATTTTGAGACCAGGTGCGAAGACGGCACATCATTCTGTGGTCCAGTGAGCTCGGAATAGTGGCTTGAACTTTTTGGTTAACTGAATCGGCGCTTGTGCGCGGTAGTGGAAGTTTCCAAAAGGATGCCCGGATGAAAAATCTGATGGCACCGTTGCATCCAGGACGATGACTTTACCTAAGAATGAGTCTAACCTTGACCAGTGCGGGTTTAGGGAAAAGGATAATTTTAAGACGTTTTAAAGTAAAATGAAATAAAATAAATTCACAAGTTTATTTTATTTCTTTTAGGGAAACATCTGTTGCAGTGTGGTAAACGGCGTAGATGTTTCATAAATTAATGACGCCTCATAATGACTCAAGAATGTAAATTCAGAGTCATTAATACTGCCAAACAATTAAATGTCAAACATTTTTCCCTTTTATTGGGATAATCAAATGTTTCTCGTTGGTGACGTTTGAGAAGAACCTCTGCAGAATCCACGGGATGTTGGAGAAAAACTGTCGACGAAAAACGATGACAGATCGAAGTTGAGAATCGCAGCACTAACGAAATTCAAGGATCTCGACGATGACGGCAGTGCGAAACCTTCATCAACAATTGATCATTTCTAAATTTAGGGGTTGTTATTTCATTCTTCTTTCCCCATTCTTGATTTAAACGACGAACGTGTATCAACCACGAACGGGTTGTTCCGCGGATTTGTACGTTCTTGCAGGAGGGATTTTTCTTTGGGAAGTTTATGGGTAATTAATCCATGCTATTTACTGCTGTTGGTTCTTTCTCTATTTAAGCCTATTAACGGGAGAAGATCAATGTCATGACGAATGAAGGTGGAGGTTCGTTCCTCACTTTGTTTATTGGATTTCTTCCCCTTTCTTTTCTCGTGCGTTCTTCATGTTCCTCACAGGGCGACAAACAACGAATCGTTGCACATCTGTTCCGTGACGCAACAATCCCAAATAGAAGGTTCGACACCTCAACGACCCTGTGGAGGTGCGACGACGATGGCGGACGACGAATCAGACCGAATCGTAAAAATTAATTCTTCGAGTGTTCTTTACGCGAGAAGAACAAAACATGTTTTTGGAACTGATCGGATGTCTGAAAACATCGAGAGAAGCTTTTTAGCGTCGGGGTGACCAAAACCTGAAGATTTCGTGGCGATCGGACGACCAGATCGACAAACGAATCATCACTAGAGGCGCGATGGCAGAAGTCCGTGTTTCTGAAAATTTACAGAATACACTGCGTCTACTTCCTAAGAACACGCCATGTATTACTGGTGGCAGCGACAAGGGTTTTAGGGGTCAGAGAAGAATCACACGGCATGTGAACCCGGTCACACGGCGTGTTGGACTTTCCCCAAAGACTCGAAATGTACTTTGGAAAATACACAGACACAGAATGATCTACACAGCTTCAGGCGACACGGCATGTATAGCATGGCAGAAGGGGCTACGCGGGACTGAGCGTGTATCCTGGGGATACACGGACACGGGTTTAAACACACGGGTTGGAGACTGTGTACAGGCACATGGACAGTTACATGGGACCAACCCTAGTCACTCGGACATGGCGTGTACATCTCACTACACACCATGTACTCAGTCTTTCTATATGACCAGCCTATGACACGGGCCATTGTACATGGGCAGTACCCGGGGTCAGACAACACGGCATGTATCTTTTCAACATGCTGTGTACTTTTTGGAAAATGGCATGGTCCTCTTGTTCACCATATCTTGGACATCTTTTTTTGGGTTAGTGCCCCTTCTTCTCGTTCCCTTGAAGGTCAAGCATCATTTCCTCACAAAGTAGTATGATCCCTTCATCAAGACTTTCCGTGATAGAGTCAGACATCCATCCGAGAGGCCCGGATCGAGATCCTCTATCCATTCCTGACCTTAGGTAGAGTCATGCATCGACGTGACCAACTCTACCGGGCTTTGATACTCTACCTAGCTAGTGTATCACCTCACTGGGGAATCCAGATGAGTCGCGGTATCCACCATGGCCCTGGCAGTGATCCTCATTTGTGTATCGTGATCTTTCCCACTTAGGAGTGTGTCTCCCTTAATGAGTGATTCTATCTATCATAAATCTTCCCACTCAGAATTGTGTCTCCCTTAATGAGTGTGACGAACTCTCATGACGGTTCCCGACGAATGGTACTTCTCGGACGGACGTCATCAGAGCTGTAAGGCTCGTGGAGTGTGTTCTCCCGGGACAACTACTTCACGGAATCTTCGAACAGAATCCCTAACGGGGGTATGCGGTTGTGTGACTTGTCTCTAGACCATGGGTCTAGGTTTGGAGTATATCTGGTTTTTTATATATGTTCGATGATTGTACATTTACTTTGTGTAATGATTTGTGGTTTTAGGGGTCCTCTACTAATTATTTTTATACTCACCCATGCACGGGCTTTTCCCACACGTCTGGTGTCTTGTGCAGATGAGAAACCCTTTGACAGAGTCCAGGGCGGACCAGGACAGGACTGAGCTTTCTGAGTTCCCTACAGGCCGAGGAATTCCTACGACGATGAGCAGTAGTCCGAGTACCTTTTGTGTCTACAGGTTGGACTTTATAGTTTTCAGACTCTTGTTTTTGGTGGGCTTGTATTCTGGCCCAGTTTACTTTTTAGTACTCTACCTTTCATCGTACTCTGTTGGTTGGGATTAGTTTTATGCATGCATTTTTTTTCCTTAGTGGTTTTTACATTTCATCTTTGTGGGATTGGAGATGTGTGTGTGTGTGTGTACAGGTACACGGGCAATGCCACCCATGTTAGTAATATGCCTACTCGGTGTTAGTCACCAGCCCATGGCCTATTGGAGGCGAGCATGGAGAGTCATGGTGTGGGCCCCACTAGGATGGGTCGTGATAGAGTGGTATCAGAGGTGGTCAGTTCAACCTTAGGACCAAGATTCTATGAGTTTGGTTTGGGGAAACAGTGTTGAGTGTTTCGGTTTCGGTTTTCAGGCCAGAGACCCTAGTGTTGGTGCGGCGACCGACGTATCCATACACCAGGACTCTGATAACCTACTTTTTGTCTCAGTACACAAAAACACGGGTTGTTGGGAAATAAAAGGTACATGCATCATATAGAATTGGTTTGTGGTTTCTATGTCCTTGGTGTCAACTATCTAGATATACTCTTTGACCATGGTACATCTCGTTTCCTTACAGGATGCTTCCATGATGCATACCCACTAGGATTTAGCAGTACGATCATGAGGATGTGCCCCTTAGTGACGAGGCTTTGATACAGGGACCAGTTCACCAGGGGTTTCCACTAGGTGGAGCACCCACTATACCACACCCAGTGGAGCAGCCAGTGGTACCTACAGTACCGACCGGCATGGAGTGCAGGCTTAGTGTGCTCCATAAGTTCCAGAGACAGAGACCCCTTAGGTTTCAAGTTGAGCCCGACCCGCAGGAAGCTGAGGACTGGCTTGAGGTAGTGACTAGAGATTTCCGTCTAGTGAGGACACCAGCAAACCAGATGGTGATCCTTGGAACGAGTCTTCTTTAGGGTTTGGTGAGACGATGGTGGAGTATAAACACACAGAATCAGGATGAGGAGACTCTTTCATGGATGGAGTTTGAGAGACACTTCAGGGAGGAGTTCTCACCAGTTACACTGAGAGCTATATGCATCCAGGAGCTTCTTCACCTCCAGTAGGGAAGTATGACATTAGCTGACTATTCATCGAGGTTCACCAACTTTGCCTGGTACTCGATGGATATGGTCAGGGATCAGTACTTCAAATCTCACACCTTTGAGAGAGGTCTACGACATGAAATTTGAGCTAGTTTCATGCCTCTATTCATATAGACTTATGCTGGAGTGCTCGAGTGGTCCTTGGTGATCGAGAGTTTCTTGGCGGAGAAAAGACAGCCACCGGCAGTCAGCAGCAGCCAGACAGGTGCGGAGACCTCGGCGGCAGGGAGCCGGCGTTAGACGCAATGATCAGGATGTGAGAGACATTGGAGGAGGACCTAGGATAGGGGATCGACAGTCCAGGGCTCTCATGCTGGATCCAGTCAGCCTAGGGAGAAGCAATTCTACGCATGCGACGGTAGGGGACATCTCGATAGTGATTGCCCGACCTGTTGAGCAGCTGATAGGGAAGCAGTGGATGGACCACTGAGGCAGAGGCAGAGAAACAAACAGGTAGGCCCACTAGGCGGCGGACGTGGTAGAGGAGCAGGGAGAGCTACAGGTGGTGGAAGATGCTTAGACTTACTTCCACCACCACCCCCAGGAGGTCCACACCAGACTCAGGGAGCTGGGGGACATGGGTGGGGGTAGCTGCATGCGGTCGAGGCATACGACCCAGGGGCTCCAGGGATGATTCGAGGTACGATCTGTGTCTTATCTACCTTAGAAGTCGTGCTCATAGACACAGGTTCCAGTCATTCCCTTATAGCCACTTTTCTTGTACAAACCCGCGAGATTCCGGTAGAACCGTTGACTCAATCCTTATGCTTGGAGACAAATACGGGAGGAGACTCGATGATCACACACATTTGCAGACAATGTGATCTTAACCTGAGAGGTGAGAGTTTTTGTTGGAACCTCTTTGTGGTAGCATTGAGGCCTTATGATTCCATTATCGGTATGGATTGGTTATCTTCGGTCCATGCCCAGATTGACTGTTTTAGGTGAAGAGTGTGGTGTGTCCGCCGTGATGGAACGAGGTTTTCCTTTTTCGGAGAAAGGGAGACCCAGGCAGCACAAAATGGGATCATGGATAGGAGGGTGCAGCCGATCACCCATGAGTTGTCTAGCCTTACCCTCGGAGCAGTAGATGTTGTGAGCTCCCATTTCCCAGCAGTAGTGGTGGAGTATGAGGACATCATTCCCGAAGATGTTCCAGGATTACCTCCTCGCCAGTAAATTTACTTCTGCATCGACTTACACCTCGGGACGACACCGATTTCTTCATCGGAATATCGGATGGATCCCGCGGTCCTTCGCGAGCTGAGGGTACAGTTTGAGTATTTGCAGAGAAAGGGTTTCGTGAGACCCAGCGTTTCACCCTGGGCGGCACCAGTCTTGTTTTCCAAGAAGGTAGATGGATGTCTAAGGTTGTGCATGGATTACCGGTGCCTAAACTAGGTGATGGTGAAGAACAAGTATCCACTGCCTATAATTGATGACCTCTTCGATTAGCTAAGGAGGGAATAGTGGTTCTTGAAGGTTGACCTTCGATCAGGCTATCACCAGCTACGAGTGTGGGATGAGGATATACCAAAGATGACTTTCAGATGCTGCTACTATCACTATGAGTACTTGGTGATGCCTTTCGGCATGAAGAACGCCCCTGCTGTGTTCATGGGGATGATGAACTGGATCTTCTAGCCGTACTTAGACCGGTTTGTGGTAGTCTTCATCGACAAAATCCTCGTGTACTCGGCGTTAGAGGAGGAGCACGTGAGGCACCTGCAGATGGTTTTGGACGTACTCTGGGAGAACCAGCTTTATGGGAAGCTCTCCAAGTTCTAGTTCTGGATTCAGGATGTCCACTTTCTGGGACATGTCATCTGAGAAGATAGAGTAGCTGTAGATCCAGCCAAGGTGGAGGTTGTGTTAGCAAGGGAGCCACCTCGGAGAGTGACGAAGGTGCAGAGCTTACTTGGGTTGGAAGGATATTACCATAGATTCATTCCTTATTTCTTCTGGATATCAACACCAATGGAGGAATTAACTAAAAATGGGTGAACCTTTGTATGGACAAAGAAGTACCAGCAGGATTTCGAGCTGTTGAGGTAGAGTTTGACGAGCACCCCAGTCTTGATATTGCCGGAGGAGGGCGTCGAGTACGAAGTCTTCTACGATGCATCAGGGACCGTGCTCGGTTGTGTCCTGATGCAGTGGCATGTAGTGATTTCTTATGGTTCGTTCCATCATAGGCCACATGAACAAAACTATGTGACCCATGATCTCGAGTTGGCAGCGGTAGTCTTCGCATTGAGGATGTGGCGACACTGCCTTATGGGCGAGCGGTTTATTGTCTACTCTTACCACAAGAGCCTCTAGTACATCTTTTCACAAAAAGATATGAATCTGCGGCAGAGATGGTGGCTAGAGTTCCTCCAGGACTATGATTTTGAGATCATATATACTCCGGGAAAGTGGGACAAAGTGGAATATTCTCTTAACAAAAGGTTGATCTCACAGCTGTTGAGTGAGGCGACACAGCATTTAGCCACGTTACAGTTATCCTTCATGGAGGGAGAGGATACAGCCTACCTACAGTCGATGGTTTTCACCCCGCCACTCTTACAACGAGTTAGAGAGGAAATGATTAGGGTTGTCGGCTGTGTGGGTTTACATGCTCAGTTATCCACATGACATTCTTTTGATGGATATTCACAAGGTGGGGAGCACATACTTCTTTTCAGAGGGCACACTGGTATACCAGTGGTGTTGCAGGAGGAGGTACTAAGGGAGTTTCATACATCCCCATTGGCGGTAAATCCTGGGGGAGAAAAGATGTACGAGGATCCCCGACAACAGTTCTGGTGGTCAGGCATGAAGAAGGCAGTAGCAGATTTCGTTTCTCGATACCTCACATTCCAGCAGGTGAAGGCTGAGCACTAGGTTACAGTGGGATTAGCTCACCCCTGGAAGTTCCAGAGTGGAATTTGGATTTAATATCGATGGACTTCATGACAGAATTACCACATATGTCCAAGGGGCATGATTCCATCTGTGTGATCATTGGCCGACTCACTAAGTCGGCCCACTTCCTAGCTATCAGGGAGCAAAGTTCCGTAGAGAGCTTGGGGCACCTCTACATGCAGGAGATAGTTCGGATTCATGGTGTCCCATAGACTATAGTCTCAGATCGAGATGCCCGCTTCACATCTCGATTGTGAAAGGGATTACAGGAGGCTTTTGGGACTCATCTACGCTTGAGCACGGCATTTCATCCTCAGAATGATGGTCAGACAGAGAGAACCATTCAAGTTCTGGAGGATATGATGCGATCTTGTATCTTGGACTTTGGTCATAGCTGGGAGGACCACCTACCACTGGTGGATTTTGTGTACAACAACAGATACCACTCCACCATTGGTAAGACACCGTTCGATGCCTTGTACCGGAGACCCTACCGGTCACCGCTTTTCTGGATTGACCCCGGAGAGTCAGCACTCATGCGTCCCGAGTTAGTGAGAGCTACCATAGAGAAGGTACAGATCATCCGAGAGTAGATGAAGACTACAAAGAGCTGGCAGAAGTCCTATGCTGACCGACAATGAAGGCCTCTGGATTTTGAAGAGGGATACCATGTCTTTCTTCGAGTCTCACCTCGATGAGGGTTACAGATATTTGGCCGAGGTGGAAAGCTATCTTCGAGGTTATTCGGACCCTTCCAGATACTGTCCAGAGTTGTCGAGGTGGCGTACTCCCTAGCTCTACCACCAAAGTTGCATCGGGTACATTATGTGTTCCACGTGTCGCAGCTGAGGAGGTATGTGAATGACTCATCGCACGTCATTGACTGGGGCGAGCTGGACATTGAGGATGGAGTTACCTTTTCTATGTACCCAGTGGAGATTGAGGATTGGCAGGAGAGGATCTTTCTTGGGTGATCGATTCCCTTGGTGCGTGTCCGGTGGAAGCACAAGAATATTTAGGAGATCACGTGGGAGTAGGAGGCCCAAATTCTTTCCCAGTACCCACATCTTTTTGAGTAGCCCTTGTTTTGGCTTTTCGGGGACGTATAGCGCCAAGGTGGGGAGAATGTAATTCCTCAGATTTTCCATTTATTATTTTTAAATGTTATATGGATTTATTTTGATACCAGGAGTGAAGACGGAACATCATTTTGAGGTCCAGTGATCCTGGAATGGTGGTTTGAACTTTATAGTGAAGTGATTCGACGCTTGTGTGCAGTAGTGTCAGTTTCCAAATAGATGCCCGGATTAAAAATTTGAGGGCACCGTTGCATCCGGGATGACGAGTTTACCTAAGAAATATTCTAACCTTGACTGGTGCGGGTTGAGGGAAAAAGTTAATTTTCAGACATTTTAAAGTAAAATGAAATAAAATAAATTCACAAGTTTATTTTATTTCATTTAAGAAAACATCTGATGCAGCGCGGTAAACGGCGCAGCAGTTTCCTAAATTAAGGACGCGTCATAATGACTCAAGAATGGAAATTTGGAGTCATTAATACTTCCATTCAATTAAATTCCAAATACATTTCCCTTTTATTGGGATAATCAAATGTTTCTCTTTGGCGACGTTTGAGAAGAACCTCTGCAGAATCCGCGAGACGTTGGAGAAAAACTCTCGGCGACGAACGATGAAGGATCGAATATGAGAATCACAGCACCAACAAAATTAAAGTATCTCAACGAAGATGGTAGTGCGGAACCTTCGTCAATGATCGATACTTTCTAAATGTAGGGGTTGTTATTTTATTCCTCTTTCACCATTATTGATTTAATCGATGAATGTGGATCAACCACGAACAAGTTTATCTGCGGATTTGTACATTCTTGCGGGAGGGATTTTTCTTTGGGAAGTTTATGGGGAATTAATCCATGCTATTTACTGTTGTTGGTTCTTTCCCTATTTAAGCCAATTAATAGGAGTAGATCAATAGCGTGACAAATGACGGTGGAGGATCATTCCTCACTTTGTTTATTGGATTTCTCCCCCTTTCTTTTCTCGTGTGTTCTTTGTGTTCCTCGCGAGGCGACGAACAATGAATCGTTGCGCATCCGTTATGAAATGCAATGATCCCAACTCGAAGGTTTGACACCTCAACGACCTTTCAGAGGTGTGACGACGATGGCGGACGACGAATCAGACCGAATCGGAAAAAGGCGTTCTTCGAGCGTTCTTCGCGCGAGAAGATCTAAACATGTTTTCAGAACCGATTGGATGTCCGAAAACATTGGGATAAGCTTCCTAGCTTCGAGGTGACCAAAACCTAAATATTTTGAGGAGATCAGATGGCCGAATCGATGAACGGATCATCACCAGAGGCGCGATGATGGAAGTCAGTGTTTCTGGACATTTCTAGAATACACGGCGTGTACTTCTTAAGAACGCGCCGTGTAGTACTAGGGGCGGTGGCTAGGGTTTCGGGGGTCAGAGAAGAATCACACGGAATGTGACCACGGTCAAACGGCGTGTTGGACTTTCCCCGAAGACTCGTCATGTACTTTGGGAAATACACGGACATGGGATGATCAACACGGCTTCAGGTGACACGATGTGTACAGCATGGCAGAAGCGGCTACGCAGGACTCGGCGTGTATCCCGGGGATACATAGACATGGGTTGAAACACACGGGTTGTATACCATTTACGAGCACATGGCCAGTGACACGGGACCAACCCCAGTCACTCGGACATGGATTGTGCATCTCACTACACGCTGTGTACTCTGTCTTTCTATATGACCAGCCTGTGACACGGGCCGTTGTACACGGGAAGTACCCGGGGTCAGACAACACGGCGTGTATCTTTTCAACACGTTGTGTACTTTTTGGAAAACAACATGGTCCTCTTGTTCACCATATCTTGAACATCTTTAATTTGGGTTAGTTCCCCTTCTTCTCGTTCCCCTGAAGGTCAGACATCATTTCCTCACACAGGAGTATGATCCCATCAGCAGGACTTTCTGTGATAGAGTCAGGCATCCATCTCAGAGGCCTGGATCGAGATCCTCTATCCATTCCTGACCCTAGGTAGAGTCAGGAATCAACATGAACAACTCTACCGGGCATTGATCCTCTACCTAGCTGGTGTATCACCTCCCTTGTGAATCCAGATGAGTCACGGTATCCGCCATGGCCCTGGTAGTGATCCTCATCCCTATATCATGATCTTTCCCACTCAGAAGTGTGTCTCCCATAATGAATTCTTCTATCTATCGTAAATCTTCCCACTCATGAGTGTGTCTCCCATAATTAGTGTTACTACCTTTCGTGAAGGTTCCCGATGAACGGTACTTCTCGTACGGACGTCATCAGAGCTGTAAGACTCATGGAGTGTATTCTCCCAGGACGAGTGCTTCGTGGAATCCTCGAACAGAATCCCTAATGGGGGTATGTAGTTGTGTGACTTGTCTCTAGACCACGGGTCTGGGTTTGGACTATATCTAGTTTTTTCTATATGTTCTGTAGACTTATACTATGCATAGCTCACTGTACCTTTTCTTTATGTACTTCTTTGTGGTTTTCGGGGTCCTCTACTGAGTATTGTTATACTCACCCCTGCACGGGCTTTGCCCAGACGTCTGGTGTCTGGTGCATATGAGAAACCTTTTGAAAGAGTCCAGGGCAGACCAGGATAGAACCGAGCATTCTGAGTTCCCTACAGGCCGAGGCATTCCTACGGCGATGAGCAGCAATCCCAGTACCTTTTGTGTGTACAGGTTAGACTTTACAGTTTTCAGACTCTTGTTTTTGGTGTTCTTTTATTCTACCCTAGTTTACTTTTTATTACTCTACCTTTCGTCGTACTCTGTTGGTTGGGTTTAGTTATATGCATTCATTTTTGTTCCTTAGTGGTTTTTACATTTCAGAATTTTGGTCTTGGAGATGTGTTCATGTGCACTGGTACATAGGCAATGCCTCCCATGTTAGTAATATTCCTACTCAGTGCTAGTCACCAGCCCCTAGCCTATTGGAGGTGGGCTTGGGGAGTCACGGCGTGGGCCCCAATGGGACGGGTCGTGAAAAATTTCCTTGGGGAAGGAAAATTTTCTTTATTTAGGAAAATATGAGTGGAAAAGAAATTTTCCTTGAGATATAGTTTTTGTGATTTTCAAAACATATAGGAATGGAAAAGTCATAAGGAAACCTTATTGAGTCAATAATATCCCCCTTTTTGGAAAGCACAAACATCCTTACTAAAAAAATATAAGGTCATTTAAATTTTTATGAACTTGAAAATGAAAACTTATCTCCCTTTACTTATGGATCATAATGAATATGACTAACTCCCCCTTAGGCTTTGAAATTCATAAAGATTTTATTCTTGATTTCCTGAGTGAGATTTTACATTTTCTTACATATGAAAATATTCATGATAAATACTCCCCCTTGGATAAAATCCTCCTTACTTAGGGAAATTTATTATTTACTTAGTATTCTTTTTTGAAATTCCTTTCTCCCCCTTTTTGATTTTCAAAAAGGAATAAAGGGAATGGAAAAGAAAATATGGTACCTGAAATATTAGTACAAAACGACCAAAAATATTAAGTGCAACAAGAATTTCAGTAAGATTGAAAGAATTTGTATAATAGGAAAATATAAGAAAATATTGGATTTGGAATGAGATTTTCCCTCATTTTCTTTTGGCATCAGATTCTTCACAATAGTCTTAAGATTATTGAGTTCCTTGTGATCATCATCCATGTTCTTGATCAGCTGACCATGATCTTCACTTTTATTTTCTAAGGCTTAAATTTTTTATTCCGGAGGCTTAAGCATATCATCCTGAGCCTTCAAGTATTTTTCTTGTTTAGAAAGTTTTTCCTCAAGCTTGATTCTAATATCCCTTTCCCTCTTCCAACTCTGAGCAACTGAATACAATTTCTAATTTAGATATTTCACTTCTTGCTTCCAAGTAGTTTCATCAAGATATAGATTTTATTTAAAAGTATTGGTGAGATCTTTGAACTTAGAATCCCTGGTTTCAAAATCATCCTTGACATTATCTTGAAACTCATCTAGAATTCTCATCTATTCAATAGTTTTCCTTGAACAACTAGCCATCTTCTAACAATATCCTTTGTGGGTATCATAATTAATGAAAAAAGTTTTGAAGTCATCCTCTAGTTGGACACTCTTATCCATCACCATGGATACTGAATCCGTTTCATGATTTAAGGAATGCTGAAGCATTTGGAATCTTGAATCTATGCTTGGAAATAATGGAATAGTACCTACCAGCTTCTCCAAAGACATAAACAACAAATTCATGGACAAGAGAAGATGATTCTGAATTCGAATGCTTTGGTGATGAGGATTCTTTCTCCAACACATCTGATTTCATCTTTGATGAAGCACCATAAACTTTATTACTAAACAAAGAATTGGTATGAGTATAAACCATCATCTACTTACCATTATATTTTCTTGAAATGATCTAATCATCTTTTGGTGATTCTTGTGCACTGTATGATATCTCAACAATGTTATATTCATCAAAAGTTTCCTTCTCAACTTCTGCCTGAGGTTCTCCTTGATGAATAATATCATGATTACTAATTTCTTCCTCGAACTGTATATTGACTTCTTACAGATCCTTGTCATCCTTTCTAGGTTTAGCAAGCTTAGAAGATTCATCTTCAAAAGTTCAGATGGAAAACTTTCCAGAAGGACTTTCCTTCTGATGATAATCTTCCACTTGTCATATCATGTCATCAGTGTCACCACTTGCTTCTTCTTTTTCTTCGTCCACTTCTTGTTCTACTTATTCCTCAACTTCATCTTCCACTTCTATTTCTACTTCTTATTTTTCATCTTCTTCTTGATGTGGTTCCAAAATCACTAACTTCTTTCCTGGAGTCTCTGGAAGAAATTATTTGAAAAAAAGATTCTGGTATCAGAATATTCTTAGAGGATTTTTCAACAGCCTTAAAAAGAGAATGAATGATTTAAGCTTTAGAAAATTTCTTTTTCTACTTCTTTTCTTTCTCTTGATTCTCAAGATCTTCACCAGCTTTCATCTTTCAAGCATTTTCCTCATCAAGATCTAAGCCAAACTTAGGCTCTCCTTCTTTGTATTTTTTCTTTTCTTCTCTCCACTTAGCCACTACTTCATCAGGATAGGATTTTTTATTCTTCGGCTTTCGAGGTGCAGACTAAATTTCCTTGGAAATAGAAACTTTTCTTATCTATTGAATTTACTTCACTTTCCTTTTCCTTCCATCTTTCTTGGAGGTTTCAGCTACAACAGATTTCTTTTATAATGATTCAACATGTTCATTTGATAAATCATAAAACTCTCCGATTCACCAGAAAATCCAATTTTCATTCTCCTTAGTGTGACATCTCTTAGCCACATTACCATGAAATTTATGGACTTTGATTTTCAAAAACTTTTCATTGATTCTAAACATGAAATATTAATCTTTGATGGAATTTTTGAATACATGATAATCTAGGACTTCAGATTCCCATTCTTGATATTCTCAATCATAACCAAAATATTCTTAACCAGATTCATCTTCCGGAGGTTCACTAATAAATCCAAAACATACATATCACATTTCTTTAGAGTATCTTTATCTCTTTTCCTCAGAATGATAAATACTTGAACCCAAAGTTCTAAAATCTCCAAATTCCTAGAAAGATAAATAATATTCAGAGTCTTAACTCCAAACAAACCAAGTAACTCTATGTCCTTTTCCATATCAAAAATTCTTATATAATTCAGTAACATATGGGAACAAAATTCAGCTTCTTCTTCATAAGGTAATCCAATCAAACTGGAAGACTTAGAATAAGAAAGAGAATACGTCTTACTATAACTCTTGGATGAAAATTTTTCTTTGCCTCCTTGATTGAAAAATGATACAGATTCGTAAAACACCACTAGAAACTCCGGAATCACTGGATCCTCTGCCTTGCGTTACGATACACCTATACACTCCCAGCTATTTAACTTGATGTTCTTTTAAATGGTTTAATCATATTTACTAATGAAGTCTGGGTCTACCAACCTTTCACGATAAATCTTCCATTCAGAGATATCCTTTACAGTTGACATTTCTTTCTGAGGAGAAGCTTCTTTAGATATTTGGAACTATAGAAGACCTGAGAAATTCAGAACGGTGTTAAGTAGTAAGGGTAGAGCTTCGGCGTGCAAGAACATGGGATTCGATGTGGGACAACCATCGGGGGGTCCTTTTTATAGGAAATTGAAGCGACATTTCAACTTCCCCGATTGATCCAATAGTTGAAAACTTCATGAAAATATCTAACGGTCGAGATGATAGCTGAAGAAGGATTTTGATAGATTCTGATCTTTTGAGGTTTTTTAAGAAAAACATTTGAATTTAAGGATAAGTGAATCCAAAAAAAATTAAGACAAAAAGAAAATACCAACAAGTAAAAGAATATTATAAATATTTAGGAAAGGAAACATACCTTTTGGATTTCTAGAAATATTATTTGTAATGAGGAAAATTTCTTTTTGAATAATTTTAGATTCTGAAATTTTGATTAAGAAAAATTTTAGATTACGAAAAATTTAGATTATGAAAAAAAATTGTCTATGAAAATTTTGACTACGAAAATTTTACTAATAAGAAAATGTACTCCCCCTATGAAAAGGTGTTTGTTGTTGTAAAAAGATAGATTTCAACAAAAAGTTAATATGAAAGATTACCTTACATTTATCATTCCTAACTTCTATTTAATCTAATCAAATCTATCGGAGGGTAATGATTTTGTGAAAATATCAGCAAGTTTATCTTGCGTTTCGATAAATTAAAGAATCATATCTCCTTTTTTTGTGTGATATATAAGAAAGTAATACCTAATATTTATGTGTTTTGTAAGGGAGTGATGTGAAGGGTTTTTACTTAATTAAATGGCGCTAGTATTATCACTTAATATTTGTGTTTTGGTAAAACTTATACCATAGTCTATGAGTGTGTGTTGCATCCACAACACATTAGCACAAGAACTTCCAGCTGCTACATATTCAGCTTCAGTAGTGGAAAGTGCTACTATGTGTTGCTTTTTTCATGACCAAGAAACTAATGAATCTTCTAAGAAATGAAAAGTTCTAGATGTACTTTTCTTATCCATTCTACATCCATGAAAGTCAGCATACAAAATTTTTTTTAAAACAAAATCATTTCCAAAAGTATAAAATAGTCCTAGATCCAAGGATCCCTTTATGTAGAAAAAAATATTTTTCACTTCCTTTAAATGAAATTTTTTAGGATTAGATTGATATCTTGTATATAACTATACCAAAAACCTTAAGTCTGTATGACTAGCTGTCAAGTACAGTAGACTTCCAATCATATCTCTAAAAGATGTTTGATCTATTGATTTCCCAACTTCCTCAAGATCAAGAGTATTTGAGGTACAAATGGCAGTACTTATACTCTTAGGGTTGTCATATCCATACATTTTAAGAATATATTTAATATACTTATGTTGGGATATATATATTCCTTTTGGTTTTTGAGAAACTTGAAACCAAGGAAAATTGTTAACTCAACCATCATACTAATTTCAAACATATATTTCATTAGACCCAAAAAGGAATTAGTTAAATATTGTTGATTTGAACCAAATATAATGTCATCAACATAAATTTGAACAATCAAAAAAATTTCTAATCTTTCTTTATAAAAAGGGTTGGATCATCATTTCCCTTAACATAATTGTTTTGAATCAAAAATTATGTTAGTATATCATACTAGGCTCTTGGGGATTTTTTAAGTCCATATAATGCTTTGGTAAGTTTAAAAACATGTTTAGGATGTTTTGTATCTTCAAAAACATGAGGTTTTCAAACAAAAACTTCCTCTGGAACATAACCATTAAGGAAACCACATTTAACATCCATTTGAAAAAGTTTGAAATTAAAGAATGCTACAAAGGCAAGTAGAATACGAATGGATTCAAGTCTAGCTACTGGAGCATAGGTTTCTTCATAGTCTATTCCTTCTTGTTTATTATATCCTTTAGTAACCAAACTAGCTTTATTTCTTACTATGATTCCATTTTCATCAAAATTATTTATAATGACCCATTTTAATCCAATAACAGATGTTTTCTTATGTCTTTCAACCAATGTACAGACTTTATTCCTTTCAAATCCATTTAGATCAACTTGTAGAGCTTTTATCCAATCATCATCACCTAAAGCTTCATCAGTGCTTTTTTGGTTCTAATTGGGAAAGTAATTATAGATGTTCTACTTCATTTCTTAAGGATCTTCTAGTCCTTACCGATTGATTTACATAACCAATGATACTATCAATAGGATGATTATTTAGAAACAACTGATTTGGGTTTGATAAAACATGTTCATCAACATAGGGTAGGAAATATTCTACGGTAAATGATTCAGACATATTTTCTCGAACATTTTCCTTATCAGAAGGATCTTATATCAGGAGTTGATAATCATTTTTTGAAAACACATCTGAATATGTAGGTTGAGAATGTTTGAAAACAAAAGGATCAGTTTCAACGAATTTAACATGTACTGTTTCTTCAATAGTACAAGTATTTTTATTGAAAACTATATATGTCTTATAAGTTGTAGCGTAGCCAAAGAAAATCCCTTTATCAGATTTTGCTATGAATTTGTGTTGATTATCTTTAGTATTCAGAATGAATGCCTTGCAACCAAAAACCTTGAAGTAGGAAAGTCTAGGTTTTCTACCATTCCATAACTCATAAAAAGTTTTATTAAAAAATGGTCTAATCAAACACGATTTATAGTATAGAAATCAATACATACAGCTTCAGACCAAAAATGTTTGGCTACCGCATATTCACTCAACATGGTTCTTGTTATCTCTTGAAGAATTATATTTCTTCCTTTTTTCATTACCATTTTATTCAGGTTTTCTTGGTGCTGAGAAGTTATGAGTAATGCCTCTTCTACTAAAAAATGTTTCAAAATCAGAATTTTGAAATTCTCCTCCATGATCACTATGAATAGTTATCAATGGATGGTTTTTCTCATTTTTAACTTGGGCTCTAAAAATTTGGAAATAAGAAAAATCTTCTGATTTCTTTGCTAGAAAATAGACCCTTATAGATATAGTGTAATCATAAACTAGGAAAAATACATAATATTTCAAACCAATGCTTCCAGTTTGTGTTGGACCAAAAAGATCCATATACACCAATTGTAATGAATCAGTGGTTGAGACTTCACCGACTGATATAAAATTGGATTTTTGTTTCTTTCCATATTGACAAGGTTCAAAAAAATTTGAAGAATCAAATCTAAGCTCTGGTAGATCCTTAACTAGTCTTTTCTTAGAGAGTTTACATAGTTTTCTAAGGTTACAGTGTCCTAACCTTATATGCCATAACCAAGAATGATCTTCCATTGCACAAAGACAATGTAGATCTTAGATCCTAAGGTCTTCAATGTTTACTGTGTTAATATTCTCTTTCTAATGGGTAGAAAGAATAAACTCTTCCTTGGAATTGTGTACTAAAGACTTTTCATTCCTAAAATTCACAAGGTAACCTTCATCACATAATTGACTTATGTTAATAAGGTTATGCTTAAGACCCTTAACAAATAAAACATTTGAAATCAATATTTTTCCAATAAGAACAATGTTACCTATACCAATAATTTATCCATGATCATTATCTCAGAAAGTTACTTTTTGTCCTTTCATCTTGATAATTTTTTCAAAGAAGTTTTCATTACCAGTCGTGTGTTGGGAACATCCACTATCCATGTACCATGTATTGTAGTTGGTGCTTTATATAATTTCATAAAAATAAGAGTGTTAGAATTTAGAAACCCCAACTTTCTTGGATCCGGAAACTTCAAATATAAAAATTTTAGGAATCTGTATTTTCTTTGAGAAATAAACTTTATGAATACCTAAAGACTGAGTTTTATTTAAGGAACATTTTTTGCCCAATTCCCACCACACTAACACTTAGTGTAGAATGGATCACTTTGAGGAACAAAATAGTTTTTACTAAAAATCGTTTTGGAATGAGTATAACCAAATCCAGAATTATTCATCCGAGGTCAAATTTGGGAATACATCTTATCAACGTTTTCCTTACCTAAGGTAAAGTTTGACAAACACTTCCTTAAGTAAAATATTTCTGACTTTATCTTAATAACTGTGTTTTTATCCTCAAAAAAATTAGTTTTAGAACTAGAGTTAGTCTCGAAAACATTTTTCTTATAAATTAATTTTTCTAGATCCTTAGAATGTTTATTATTATCAGAATTAACTTCCTCAAGGTTTTTTGAAATACTTTAAAAATCATAAATTTTGTTATCAAGATCTTTAGAAAGATCGGATACTTCCTTATTAAGAATAGATTCCCTAGAATTTTCCTTATCAAGCTTTTTATTGACTTTATAATTTTCATTCTCAAGGAGATTAGCCAACTTAGAGACTTCTTCATAAGTAGGTGAAGTATTATCTTCATCAGAAGAAGATTCTTCAACAAAAGATTCATAATATTTAATATCACTATAATTATATTTCAAGGATACATTGGTTATGGATTCAACATTGTGTACCTTAACCATTAAACAATGATTTCCAATAGGTAGCATGACTAGTAAACCAAGATCCTTCTGACCAGAAGATTCGTACTGTGAGGATTCTTCAGAAGAGTCACCACCACTGGCAATCCAAGTGTCATTGTCTTTCAAAAATTTCTTAGATTTATCCTTGTAGTACTTATTTATATTCCTCACAAAATTATTTTCCTTTATATCTTTTCTCTTAAGCACAGGACAATCTGGCCTTATATGCCCTTCTCTTTTGCATTCATAGAAAGTGACTTCTGAATATTTCTTGTCTTTTCTTTCTTTCTTCTTATATCTATACTGAAAGTATTTCTTCCCAACTATCTTGTTTATCCTTCAAGAAAGATTAGCTATTTCATTCTCATAATGTTCACTTTCACTTGATTCATATAAAAAGGTGACCTTCTTATATTTAGATCTTGTAACTCTCTTAGGAGTCCTGGATTTCATCTGATTTGAAGTAGTTGTAAAAGGAACACTTCCTTTTCCATTATTCTTCTTATTTAGATCTTCATCTTTTTTCATTCTTGTCTCATGTTGAAGAAGAGTTCCAAAAATCTCATCAAGGGTAATATGTGAGACTTTCCTATTGTCATCAATAGTTGTTCTCTTTGATTCCTACTCATTAGGCATGATATCTATAATCTTTTCCACAAGTGCCTCATCATCTAAACTTTTTCACCCATGGATTGTAACCTATTAACAATGGTCATAAACCTCTGTTGTACCTTACAAACTGGTTATCCATAAGAAAATTAAAATCCATGATATTCTGCTCTATGAATAGCTCTTCTAGTTTCGATAACTTTAGAATTTCCAAAATGAGTAACCTCCAATTTCTTCCAAATATAATTTTCATCTTCATAAGAAGAAATATGGCTATATATATTCCTGGTCATGGAACACAATAAAGTATTTCATACCTTTTAGTTAAGTTCATATTCTGAATTTTCTTGATTAGTAAAAGTATAGACATTCTTATCAGGAATCTTGTAATCTCCAGTAAGAATTAAAAAGTTTTCCACTCCAATGTTAATGAAAAAAGTCTTCATATGATCTCTCCAATATTCATAATAATTCCCATCAAATATAGGTGGTCTAGTAGGATTAAGATTTTCAATCGAACCAACATTCATTCCTGCCATCTAAAAGAAAATATCATTCCACAGAATCTTGTTATTATTAAAAAATTTAAACAAGGATAAATATTATAAGCAAGGAAAAATATAGAACAATGAAAAAATGGGCAAGAAAACTTATATGTTAATATAAGTATTTCAGAGAGCTCCTCTGATACCAATTGTAGGAACAAAATATGATGTAGAAGCACAATATACATGAGGGGGTCAATTGTATACTTTGAAAATTCGTTTTAAACCATTAATGTTGGTTAAAACCTTCTATTGTTTAACAAAGTTAAACAAGGTAAATTCACAAGACCTCTTAGTTCTACAAACATGCTAGATTCCAGAAACATGGTTCTAGAAATGAAACATAAGAAAAGTTTACAATGAAAAATATTCTTCCTTAAAGCGTATAGAATCTTACTAATCAGTGTATACAAGTACAAGAAAGTATAAGATAGTTATAATTTCCTTATTAATCAAAATGATGTGAAAAAAAACTTGAAACAACACAAGTAACAAGTATAGAATATTTTAACCCAAAGAGTAGGGTATCCAAAAACCTTGGATAAAGGTCCCTTGATTTATACTTTCAATAAAGTCGATCTTACCCAAAACAGGGTAAACCCTCGAAAATAATATCAGAGTCTGTTTTTCTATCCCCACAAGCCCTATAACTTCAAGGTCATCGGCACCTATGCCATCCTTATCAAGGAAGTCCTCGAACTTTAAAGTAGTTGGCACCTCTATCATCCTATCCCCAGAAGCCCTCGATGTTACACAACAACAATTAGAGTCACACTAAGCAATCTGAACAAGTTGTTCAATACGTACAAAGCATGAGAGTCTCTCTCTCTAGAAATCACTTCAGCATGTAATCCCTAGAGTTATATAATAGTATTTTCGGCTCGTTAAAATGAGCTCCTATTTATATGAACATTTCCAACGGTCAGCTCCCACCTCCAACGATCATATTTTTCCTTGATTTTTGGAGGGACATGTACACGTGTCACTCAAACAGTGGTAGGTTAGAAACTGAATGCAGGAAATCATTTTATATCCATAATAAGGGTAAGTACAATATGGTTGCACTATCAAATATATTTTTTGGAGTCTAAGGAAAAATATATTTCAGTGTCTAAGAAAGTAAACATTTAGAGTCTATATTACATGGATAATAAGATTCTATTTTCCAAGGATTTCGGAATCAGAATTATATAGTCTTAGGAGTATAAATTCTGAGGAATTTGGAGTCTGAATTATAAGGAATTTGGGACCTGAATTATAAGGAATTACGAGTCTGAATTCTAAGGAATTCTGAGTCTAAATTATAAGGAATTCTGAGTCTGAATTCTATGGAATTTAGAATCTGAATTCTATGGAATTCAGAATCTGAATTCGAAAGAATTCAGAACTGGAATTCATAAGGAATTCAGAACCTAAATTCTTTGGAATTCAGAACCTGAATTATAAGGAATAAGGAACCTAAATTATATGGAATTAGGAACCTTAATTCTAAGGAATTCAGAACTTGAATTATAAGGAATTCGGAGTCTGAATTCTATGGAATTCGGAGTCTGAATTCTAAGGAATTCAGAGTCTAAATTTCAGAAAATTGAGATTCTGAATTTCATATAATTCGGAGTCTTAATTTCATAGAATTGGGATCCTGAATTTTAGAGAATTAAGAGTTTGAATTTTAAATAATTCAGATTCTGAATTTTATAGGATTCGGAGTATGAATTTCAGAGAATTCAAAGTCTAAATTTCAGATAATTTTGAGCCTGAATTTCAGAGAATTTGGAATCTAAATTCGGATCCTAAAAACAGAATACTCTATATCTAAGTATTTATATAATTCTAAGGTTTTAGATGTGAAAACATATTTTTCACTTAGGATTAAAAATATTTAGATATATATAGACTAAAATATGAAAAATTTAAAACATGTAAGGTTAAATTTCCTTGGGGAAGGAAAATTTTTCTTTATTAAGGAAAATCTGAGTGGAAAATTCATAAGGAAACCTTATCGACTCAACACCACAGTGACTGAAAACACACTTCCTATGTCCTAAACAACAAAACACGCATTTAACGGTCAAATGCATAATGAAGGACATCAGAATAAATTTCAATTATAGGAAAATAGTCTAATTATTATTTGTGATGTGTGCCAGTAAAGGATAGATCAATCTGAAATGTGATCAGATTAGAACCATAGAGTTAACGATAATTATTTTTTAAAAATGTATTCGAAATAATTTATATATTTTCAAAAAACAAATAATTTCAGTCTGTTACACTAATCTTGAATTGAAATATGTTATTGCATTTTTATTATGTGTTTGGATGTTTTTTCGATATTAATTTTTTTTAAAAAAATTTCATGCAGTTATATTCGATGATAGATGTGGATGTTAGGAATATGACGTGATGAAGCGGTTTCCGTGCATATGAGTTTAGATATTTTGGGGAAAAAATTTTGATTTTTAAATATAGGGTTTTTTATTGTATTGCTGGCATTTTAAAAAAAATCCTATATGGACTATCGCTCTATATTCTATCTGATTGATATTTAAGGTTTACCTTGATATTCTGAAGAATCTTTCAATAAGAAAAATATATAGAGATAAGTTTTATCACTAATTATTACCCTCATATTGATGATTAGTTTGAGATAACTATTCAAAATCTAGATTATTTGATGAGATCATGTTCAATGAATTTCAAATGATATTCGGATCTACACCTTCCTTTAGTGGATTTCTTATATAATAATAGTCTCCATTATAAAACTCAAATTGGAACTTATAATGATCTTTATTGGAAGATGTGTGGAACTCCAACATGTCAGGATAATGTTAGAGAGAAGAAGATTGTGGTAATTGATATTATTTAACAGATTATATAGAATGTTCAAAACATTAAAGATCATGTGAAATCCATGTAAATTTGATGGAAATATTATCAAGAAAACATTCAATGAGACATGGAGTTTGTGGTCGAAAATAATGTGTTACTACATATATCACCATTTAAGAAAATCATGTGGTTTCGGAAGAATTGAGTTCTTAATCCAAGATATTTCATCCCCTTTGAGATCGTTTATTACATTAGAATAGTGGCCTATCGACAATCACTCCCACTTAACCCATCTCAATTACATGTTGTGTTATATGTATCTATCTTAAGGAAGTATGTACCATATCCCTCACATGTACTAAATTTGGAGGTGGAACCATTAGATAATGAGATGTCATATCAGGAGTAGCCTATATATATCATAGAATGTTGAGAAAAATTTCCATGAAACAAGACAAATCACCTAGTTAAATTTATGTGTTGGAACTATAAGTTTGATTAGGAAACATGGTAACTAGAATAAGCAATGGAACCGAAGTAACATCATTTATTTTAGTGTAAAAAATAAAATTTAAATGGTGAAATCCCTAAAGGTGGAAAAAATGTAATGATCCAAATTTTTATAAATAGAATTCCCTTCTAAATGAATAAATTCCTTATTAATTAATGTATTTATATGAAACACATCGACTATATTTTATTTTTTATTTTAAATGATTATAAAATATAGTCATAATTTACTTTTGGGATTAAATGACCATTAATCATCATAACCATTGATAATATTGTCATTCTATAGTGACTGATAAGATTATAATATATTAAGGGTTATTATGAATAATTTATGGCCTCAACTAATAGGACCATACCCAATGAATTTCATTTATTACTGATTCTGAGGGATATGGCATAAATGGGATTTTCCATTGAGTAATACTGTGATGAGATTCAACTATTAAAAGATGAGTGAAGCCATTTATTAGAGAAGTTCAAACTCATAGAGATCACCACCCAAACAATGTTCATTGAACCAACATAACAAAAAAACCATTATCATACACCTTACCCTTAGGGAATACGCTAGAGTAATAATGAGTTATTTATTTAAACCCTAGTAGTATGAATTTATATATTTTCAATTCAATAAAATAATTATTATATTAATCCTTTTTTATTACTTTATATATACATGATTATAAAATGAGTTTAATAATGAATATATTTTGATAGAAGAAACCAAAATTTCATTTTTTTTTTGAAATATATAATTTCAATTTAGACAATTTTCAGATAAATTTATGAATTTTGAAATTAATTATATTATCATGAAATAATTTTACTAAAAAATATTAATTTAAATATAAATGATAATATAATTTAATGAAGTGCCATATACTTTTTATAGGGGTCGAAAGGTCATTAATGTTGTAAAAAATAGAATTTTCCAATAAATAAAACTTCTTATTAAAAAATTTAAGTTATCATATTTAGAATTATTTTGTTAATGAGTGATATAAAACAAATCCAAAACCCAAAAAATTAGTTATAAAATTTAAAATAATATTTTTTAATGGTATTTTATTAACTTTACAAACCTGTAACAGATCCCCCAAAACCAGTATTATATTTTAAGGATTTTAAAAGAAATATTTATGAACATGACACATTTCCACCACATGAATTTTATTATTTCAATGAGTTCAGTAGTTATGCTAATAAAATAGGGAAAATACTCCTCTTTGATAGAAACCATGGTCAAAACCATGGTAAATTTTGTGGTTTTGATTATTTTATCACTTATATTCCAATACATATGTTTAGAAATTAATAAATAATTCTCTTACCATTTTCTATAAATACCCACCCAAACTTCCATTCATATTCCCTAAAAACACATTATACCCAAATTTCCTCTCCCCTTACCTCTCAAAATCCTCCCAAGTTGTATTAAATCTCTTAATAATCTCCTACCAAGATTTTAGAAGCAACCTCTCAAGGTAAATTATTTTTTTCCTCCCCCTTTTTATTCATGTACTTTCATTGTATTAATAATTTTGATTTCCAATGGTTCATGTTGGAATATGTTTTTACACACTTATTTATTTTCCTTATATTTTCAATTTAATTGGATACCACCTTTAATTATCATTAATCCCTTATATAAACTTTTATTTACACCCTCTATGCTGCCAAAATTATTCTATGATTTCTATTCCAAACATTTGTGTTATGAATAACCATCTGATTTTTCCACTCTAAGGTATTTAGCTAGATGTAACAATAATTCATTGATTTGGGAATTAAGTGTAATTAAATCACACTTCTTAGTCATGGGATTAAAAGTGATAGAATGCATTATTATGTTTTATGATCTATGAGTAATGTGAATGTATGCACATGATATGAATGTGATGGGTGGGCCTTAAATTATATATCCCTCTAATGCATTTGGTAAAGTTTTTATCTCATGAGATACTATGTATGGTTCACGGGTGATCATCCTAAGCACATAATTTTATGATGTCTCACTAGTTATCATTGAATTATTAATATGATTTCATGTTTTATATTATTTCTAAATTACTATGTTGAATTGATGTTATCATCTTATATAATATGTCGATGATCATGTTTATGATTATCTCCCTTTTATGTCACCTTGATATTCCTCTTGAATTGTTTGTATTAATTTTATCAATCCATTCATTGATTATTCCCTTACTGATATTTATATCTCACCCCTTTCTTATGAATATCCCTAGGATATCCTATATTTTTCTTGAATATTAGTGGAATTAAAAGAAATGTTGTGGTATTTTTAAATAATGTTTTTGTGTCCTTATTTAAAGTTATTATGATATGCATATAATCAACCAAATACACTAGGCCTATCAATATTTTTGGATTGTATTATTTATATCATTATGCTACAAATCATAAGTTAAAGTATATAAAATATATGGGTTGTGATACCTGAGGTGGTTCTAGTGAGGTTGGCATTGGTTATAGATTCAGTTACCTTGAATGGATGAGTTCATCCAAATCATTTAACAAATGTGTAACACCCCCAAATCCAGGAAACTAGATCTAGTGTCAAATTTATTAAATTGGAATAAGTTTAATGGGGTCTCATCCTAAAATACTAATCAGGTTAGTTGTCAAGAACCCCTCCCACCAAAGATACTACAATGATGGGAGAGAGAAAATCACCCCATGAGTCCCGCCTCTAGTATGACCCAGGTTAGAGGCTAGCACTATAGGTATAAAAATACCATGTATTGGAGGAATTATCCTATATAAGAAAGTAATATCAGCATATAGAATGAATCAAGCACAATCAAATCCATGTAAAATATATAAGAAAACTAAAACTCATCCCACAATGCATGTGAAAATAAAAACGATACAGATAAAAATTTTCCAATGTACATACCCAAAATAAAAACTAGAGCAGCGACACAGAAACTGTCGAAGGGTTCGGGATGGGGAAGTCCAACACTATCCATGAAGTACTATGGAATCCTAAAAATAATTTTCTATAAATGGAGTGATCTCATAGGTATACTCAGTAAGAAAATATAGGGTCTCTCATGCACAGGAGCAAAGAGTAAACTAATGCATCTGTGTGAAAGTAGTTGAACCAATCACCACCTAAACAGGTATACTAACCAAAACCCCAACCTCACCAAGGCTATCTCACCAAATAACACATCCAATAATATCATATAATATAAAGAACATAGATGATAGGGTACCCCACACCACTTTTCCATTGATTTTCCTCTCTCACACGCCAACATCGTACATATTGGTGCTCCAAACACTTCTGAATAACATTAAAACACATCACATTCTGCTTCCACATACCTAGTACATCACATAACACATCTCTTGAATACACCTAGGATATCACATCCCATCACATCACAACTATACAGTGATAATTTTGACTTCTGTCCATCACAACTCATGCATGTCCTTCTCATCTAATAGAAGAGGGGTAGTGAAGGGAGGCAAGCCATCCATCCATCCTCCCACCTGGATGTTGGGAAGAACACCCCCACATGACTATGTAGCTGTCAGAATATAGTTTTTGATGAGGGTGGGGTGTATATAAAAATTAAAAGATTACACTAGTATATACATATAGATTAATAGAACACAATATACATCTTAAGGGTTCACAAAGTCAGAAGGCAACTCACAGGAACCTCCACTTCCACTGTTGAAACTAAAACACCACCATCATAAGAAAACAAAAGCCACAATTCATATTCCAATTTTTTATTATCATTAATCCTATTTCTAGATTCTCTATTACCAACCCGTTCCATTAAAATATTCAATTTTTTCTTAGAACACAACAAGTAGTCTAATATTTACTCATTAAACCTACCTAATATTATTCATTTCACCATCCATTACTAACCATGAAACTAATATAGTGTAACACACAACAAGTAGCACAAAAAAATACCAATAACTACACATAGTTCCACATTCTACTGGAGCCCCACTATAAATCCACATCATAACCACCATCATATCCTCGCTACACCACCACCCCAAAACAACCATCGCAGTCCTATTGCACAACCACATCTCATACATTGAAGCCACCAACATCACATCAAAAAATAAATCCCAACACATTTTACGATTTAACAAGGGTCTCACATCATTAATTAAGGGTGTTATCACACAAACCAATAGATCCCAAGGCATCTATTCCATTAATATAATATAAATGGTTAGCTAGTTATTTATGATGATATCAAAAAATCACAAAAAAATGGTTTCAAAATAAATTAGTTACAGCTTGATCGATCCACTAATAGAAACAGTTTTTATCAAGGTTTTATATCCATACAATCAAGATATTAAAATCAAAGAATATCAAATCAATAAGGAACTACAATAACATTAATACATTCCCATGACCCTTTAAACTCAATTTAAATAGATTCACTATCTTTCTTAATCTGGATCCAACCAAGTAAACAAGGGATAAAAGTTATAATCCCATACTAAATGATACAAATAAAGAGAAACAAAGGATGTATTACCTAGAAGAAAAAATATTTTCCCAAATTGGTGTATCAGAATAGGGGGAACACGTATAGGAGGGAACTTCTTCGGGGGGGACTCGAACCAACTAGAACAACCAGTTCTACGACTCCTAGTGAAGTGTCTCAAGATAAAGTAATCCTGAAGGAAATAATGAAATGTTTCCTCTTTATAATGAACATATCGGATACTAGGGGGATTAGACATGGTTTGAACTAACATTAAAGTGGATCCCATCAATCTACATGGTTTATATATTTAAAAGGTCTCTCGACGTTATAGAATACAAGGATGTGACTAATCTCTTTTGAAATAGATTTATAACCCTTAATTAAGCAATTTAAACCAATTGTTCATCATAAAGTACTTCAAAATGTCAATTCTATAATTTTTCAGAAAAATATAAAATTTAGAAAAAATGGGAAACTATTGAAATGTCTCACCATTGGAAATGTCTCACCCTGGGAAATGACTCACCATTGGAAATGTCTCACAGTTGAAAGTGTATCACCATTGGAAATGTATCACCATTAGAAATTTCTAATCATTATAAATTTCTCACCATTGGAAATGTCTCACTATTGGAAAGGTATCACCTTTGGAAATGTCTCACCATTATAAATGTCTCGCCATTGAAAATGTCTCATCATTGGAAATGTCTCACCATTGGAAATGTCTCATCATTGTAAATGCATCACCATTGAAAATATCTCAACATTAGAAATGTATCACTGTTGAAAATGTTTGGAAATGTATAACTATTGGAAATGTGTCACCATAAAAATGTAGAATCATTTTATATTTTTGAAAAAATGGAAAATTATTGGAAAGACTCAACATTGAAAAGACTCACCATTGGAAATTTCTGTAAAAATTGAAAACTATTGGAATGTATCACTGTTGGAAAGACTGAAATGTCACAAAAACACACATGACTTCACCTAGATGCCTCAATTATCATATTTTTGGAAAAGAAACATACTATAAGGTTTGGTACATTACATCAGATACCTCTTAAACAATTCCTTCCCTTAGAATTCAAAATCAACTCATAAGGAAGGATAGAAAGTTTCCAAACACCCACCCTAGAGATACCTATAAAGGATCTCATTACACATGAAACACTACCAAAAATCAAACCTACTATACCAAATTCCAATAAAAACTGAACAAAATGTAATTACCCAAACATAGGAATTATGGAATTCCATCCTCCATGTAAAAATATTATCCACTCTGGGCATCACAAACATGGATGCATATGTTTAATCACATGGAAGTAAAATGTATCTTGATTAGAAATTAGTTCATCCCTTTTTCCCAAGTCAAAAAATTATCACACATCACGCATAACATCAAGGGTAAAACAACATATCTCATAAAACACCGATGTTTTAATACCACATAAAAAAGAAAAAAGAGAAGGGAAAATATAAAACAACTCTGGGTACTGGGTTTTGCATCAGCCTCCCATGCTCCTAAGTACTCTCCTCCAGAAAACCATGCCCTTATACCACTAAAAATTCATTATTAATATCCAAATATCCCCATTTAATGACATGGGATTCATCATGAAGATACCAACAGAATTGAGAGATGTGGAAGACATCATGAATCTATTCAATTCGAGGTTGAAGTTTCAACCATTAATCCACCTCACCAACGTGCCCCACCACCTTGAAGAGACCAATAAACTAGGGTGAGAAATTACTTCCTTTATCAAAAATCCACTTCCCATGTGGAGGGAAAACCTTCAAGAACATGTGGTCCCCAACCTAAAACTCCCAATACCTCCTCCTACGATTAGTATAAAACTTTTGTAGGATATGTACTTCTTTCATCCTCTTTTTAAGCATCCAAACTTAATCAATCGTTCTTAGCACTGCATCAATTCCTAGAACTACTACATCCCCAACCTCTATCCAGCAAAACAGATAATGACATGGCCTACTGTACAAATCCTAAAATGGATCCATGCCAATGGAAGAGTGATATCTATTATTATAAGTGAACTTGACCATGGGTGGGAGTTTTTCCCTTGATCCACTCAAGTCCAAGACACATGCTCCCAAAAAATCCTCCAATGACTAGATAGTGGGTTCCATATATACATCTATCTGAGGGTAAAAAGTATAATTGAGGCACAACTACATGAAAAAATAATGATAAAATCCCCTTTAGATTCGTCGGGTAAAAGGTGAATCATGATCCATGAAAATGGACCTCAGAACTCTATGTAGCTATACCACATCCTACACATACCTTTTCTCTAATAACATCCACTGTTCGGGACTCCTTAATTGCTAGGATGTGAGCTGATTTCGTTAACTGATCCACAATCACCCAGATAGCATCACAACCACCCTATTCTATGTGTAACCCTGTCAATAAATCCATAGATATGTCATCCCATTTCCACTTGAGAATATCCAAGGGCTGCAAACAAACTCTAGGAAATGATGCTCGACCATTAATTGCTAGAAAACTAGACACCGAGTTACAAAATCTTCCACTACCCATTTCATTCTAGGATGCCGAAATCATGTCCTCAACCCATTAGTACATCTTGGAAACCCTTGGGTGTACCGCCAAAGGTGAATTATGAAACTCACAAAGGACTCCCTCAAAAATAGTTATCAAAAAAAATAACCTCCTAGGAAATAACATCTGGTTCTGACTATCCTTCATCCATCCCTCTATAGTGTCTTCATGGCCAACACAATCACGAAACACCTATTCCTTTGATTCTCCACACTGAGACACCTCCACCTGTGGCATTAGGGAAGAATGAACCATCATCTGAAACAAACAGCCTCTACCACTATCCTCCCTTTCATTTATGTTTAGGGCTTCCAACTCCTTGATCCCTGTCCAAGCAGTCAAAAACTCCTAAACTACATCCTTTTGGGAGTATCTACTCAAAGCATCAGGCATGAAATTACACTTTCATGAGGTTTAGTTGATCTCGAAATAAGTGTTCTAAATAAACTCCAACTACCTTCACTACCTTAGATTCATATAACACTAATAAAAGACATACCTTAAACTCTTGTGATCTGTGAATACCACAAAGAGCTCCCCAAAAAGGTAATGCCACCACAACATCAGAGAAAACACGATTTCCACTAGCAGTTGATCATGGGTGTTATACTTATATTCATGAGGGTGTAACTTCCAAGCTCAATAAGATACCACTAACGTCTACTGCATTAGGACACAACCTAATCCCAAACAAGACACATCATAGAAAACAACATACAACACACCCTCCTCTAGTATCTTAAGCACCAGAGCACCGAACAACTTCCCATTTGTGTAAATGAATGCTTCCTATAACAGAATTTTCAATGAAAAAAATTGGTCCTTCCTAGTTAATTCTATCAACATGAAAAAAACTTGAGAAAAATATGGAACAAACCTCTAATAATATCCTATGATACCAAAGAAAATATGAACCTATGCCACATTCTTGGGTGATTCCCAATAAAAAATTTCCTTTACCTTTGACATGTCCAATGCCACATGCTTTTGAGACCCCACATTCCCTAGTAAATTAACCTCCTGGGCCCAAAACTCACACTTGGACAGCGTTCCATAGAGATAGTGGAAATGTAGAACCTATAAAACAAATTTGAGATGTTCGACATGCTCCACCTTTGACCTTGTGTACATTAGTATTTCATCAATGAAAACAAAAACAATTGGTCTAGGAACTCCTGAAACATAATGTTTATAAGTCCCATAAACACATATGGTGCATTTTTAACATTGGAAGGAATGACCACAGACTCAAAGTGTCTATACCTATATCTGAAGGCATACCTTTGTATATCTCCATCCTTCACCCTTAACTAGTGATATCTAGACTGTATATTGATCTTAGAGAACCAACTAGATCCCCTCAACTATTCAATAATTTCATCGATTCTTGGAAGAGGATAATGATTCATAATCACCACTTGGTTCAACCTCTAGTAGTCTATGAACAGCCTTAGACTACCATATTCCTAATTAGCGAATAAAACTGAGGCAGCCAACGGGGACACAATAGGTCAGATTAAGCCCCTATGAATCATATCATCTATCAGAATCTTCAAATCCCTCAACTTAGAAGGATCCATCTAATAGGTATTCCTCAAAATAAGAGAAGCATAAGGCGAAAAGTCTATCCTAAACTCAACATCGTATCGAGGGGGTAGTGTCACAACATCCTTGGGGAAAACTTATAGAAAATCCCTGATAACATTGTGTGCCTCATATATCTATGTTTCTTCTGATTCCATATAAACATCATCCACCAATGAATGAATGGGATCCAAACACCAACTTACCACTTGGAAACCCCTCTATCCAAAGAAAACCACACGTCAACCATCAACATCTGATAACATGATTATCCTTCAGAAGTAGTCAATAACAAGATGCATAGAAAATCACTAGTTGATGCCAAGGATGACATTTTATGGCTACATACCAAGAAATATAAGGTCCACATATGACTTATGCTTCCCCATCACTAGTACACATCCCCAACATGCATCAACAAGCTGTTATGGCCTTCGATTGGTTTATTCAACACCAGGGACATATAATTACTCTCTATGTCTAGTCCTAGAGCATGGAATATAGAGGCTATAAAAAAGGAGATAGAATATCCAAAATCAAGAAAGGAAAAAAAATAATGGCATATAATAAACTTATCATATCTCGTATGATCTCTGGACCCTCTATTGTTATTGCCACAACAGACTGCAACTATCCATTCCCAACTCCTCCACCCCTTTTTTAACGAAAACCTCCACGAATATACTGGGGTATAGGTCCTTAAAGATGAGGTACTTATTGAGATCGACCTCTACCTTCCCCATCATCTTTGACTAAAGCATAAACCTACTTACCCTATTGCTGGAACAACCTCACTGGTAACTACTACTGAGGTTGATGTTGAACCCTACCAATTCTACCAAACTGTTCTCAATAATACATTTCATACTAATCACGATGATGTCCACAAACCCCCCAAATGAAACACACTCGTCTGGAGTCCCCAAAATAAGTATGGAATCTACTGGCCCAATATGGATGGAAGGGGGTCTATTGAGGTTGACTCTATATTGGATGAAAACTCAAAGGTGATAGCTCCAGAGACCAACCACTGACAACTCTACCCCTCAATGAACCTTATTGGTTCCACTCTCATAGTAATCCAACTTTTGAGTGAATCTTCTCAATAGCCTATACCTTCTTTTGAACCACCAGATATGATGGTATTGTAAAAAGAGTAACTACATACTATATCAAAGGACGTACTACCTCCTCAAGATTCCTTGCATGAGATTCCTAATCAAGGAAAAGATTTGTGGAAAAGTATTGAAGGTCCTTAAACTTGATCCCAAGCTCCCACAAAGGCAATCTTCCATACCATGGGGATGGTAGATCCTGCCTCTTCACAATATTCATGGTTGATAAAAGGAACTCTGAAAAAAAACTCCTACTAGAATTCAAACCATGAAACACATGCGGCATTATACTCACCAAGGTACAATGTCCACCACTGACGTTAAAATCCTCCCATATGAATAATGTCCAAAGGGAACCAATACTTTATTGATGCCCAGATCAAACTGAGAGTGATCTTTAGCTCCTCTATCCATCCCTCTTTAACCACATCTGAAACACCACCCTCATACTTTTCCAAATCCTATCGCTAAAAATCTAAAAGTTTCCTCTGTCACTTATCACCATCCTAAAATGTATCAAACCTCCAGAGATCAACTGGGTCAGCCTACTAAACCTACCCTACTTGAGCCACATGAAAATGATGACCAAGATCCACAACTGAAAGAGAAACAATTATTTATTAAACCGGCAGTATGTATTTTTTTATTATGAAATATTTTTATTAAAATTAATCAATTTTTTTCATTTTAACCTTTTTAACTTTCCCAAAAAAAAACCCAATTTAAACAAGAACAGTAGTCATCATGATGATTGTTCCTATCCTAGGTCTCTACACCACAAGCAGTTCCATCTCACTTGGTCGTTAAATATGCTTGAAGTTCATGCTTTGGATCATGGGGGCCCTAAAATCCCATGTCCTAGTAGGTCTCCCTAGCCTATGTCACACACCATGGTCAATTTGAACAGTTCCCAGAATAACCCATGCATTCCTCACTGTGCCTAACTTTGTACTCCACCCTGTATCTAAACCATTAGCTGTGATACCACTCTGTCATGATCCCCTCCCTCCAAAGATACCACAATGAAGGGAGAGAGATAATGACCTCTCCAGTCTCGCCGCTAGTAGATCTCAGGTTGAAAACTATCACCGATGGTATAAAAATATCATGTATGGGAGGTGTCACCCTCTATAAGAAAACAAGATCAGGACATAGAATGAATAAACTACAATTAACTCAATTAAATATATATAACAAAACCAAAAACCATCACACAATGCATGTGTAAATAAAAATGATTCAAATAAAAATTCTCCAAAGTAAATACCCAAAATAAAAGCTATAGTAGTGACACTATAATTTCCCAAGGGTCTAGGCTAGTGAAGTCCAATATAGTTTGAGAAGTCCTCCTAGAATCCTGAAAAGGTTCTATATACAAAGGTTGAAAATATAGGTATACTCAACTGGAAAACCCAAGGTTTCCCATGCACATGTGAAAATGGAAAACTAATGCACTCGTGTGAAAGTAGTAGAACCATATAACAACTAAAGAGGTATACTAACCAAAACCACAACCACACCAAGTCTCGCTCACCAAATAATGAAACCAAAAATATAATATAATATAAATCACATTGATGATAGGGTACCCCACGCCACTTTTCCATTTATTTTACACTCTCACACCACAATGTCATATGTCTTGGTGCTCCCACATCTTACAAATAACATTAAAACGCATCATATGACACACACACACACACACACACTTGGGACATCACATCACATATCATCTGAACACACCTAGTCCTTCCTATATCATCACATCAAAACTCAATAGTGGAACTTTTTCCTTTGATCTATCACAAGTTATGCATATCCTTCTCATCTTCTGGAATATTGAGTGTGGAAGAGTGGGCAGCCATACATCCAACCTTCCCCCAAGATGTTAGAAAAAACATCCTCTTTGTGACTATGTGGGTGTCGGCACATAGTTCTCAATGAGGGTGGGTTGCGCATAGAAATTAAAAGAATACATTAGTATATACATATAGATAAACAACACAAAAGACCCATCCTAATGGTTCACAAAGGCTCAAGAAAAGTCACAAGAACCTCCACATCCACTACAGAAACTAAAATCACAACCCCACATAAGAAAAATAAATTCCATAGTTCATATTCCAAAATTTTCTTATCATTAATCCATTTTCCATATTCTATGTTACCAAGTCATTCTATTAAAACATTCTATTTTTCATAGTGCATAATAATATGTATATTATTTATTCATTAATCATGCCCAATATTATTAATTTTACCATCCACTATTAACTGGGAAACTAACACAGCATAACACATAATAAGAAGCACAAAATAAAATCCCAACAACCACACCCAATTTCACTTTTATCACATCCTTGCTGCACAACCACAACATAGTCCCTCTCACATCATTATTACACCACTACACTGTAGAAACCATCACAACCCTACTACACAACCACAACTCACCCAATTCCCCCACCCACATCACATCACATACCACATCACAACGCGTTTTTAGATTCAACAAGGGTCTCTTATTCAATTCCACCTCCTTAATTAAGGGTGTTATCGCACAAACCATTATATCCTGGGGAATCCATTGCATTAATCAAATATACATGGTTATCCAGTAATTTATGATTATATTAAATAATTAAAAATAGAGGTTTCAAAAGAAATATTATATAGCATAATTTACCCACCAACAGACGCGATTTTCATCAATTCATTACACCCATACAATCGTAGTATCAAATCAATGAAGACCAAATCAATAAAAAGCTATAATATCATACACCACATTCCCCTAACCCTTTAAATTTAATTTAAACTAATTCATTATCTTCTTTAATGGATATCCAACAATGTTCACAAGGTATAACAAATATAATCCCATCTCGCATGATACACATATAGAGAAATGAAGGAAGTATTACCTGGAATAAAGGGTATTTTTTCCAACTCTCTTCATCAAAATAGGGGACGCACGTACAGGAGGGGGGACATGAACCAGCTACATCAACACGTACTATGAAACCCAAGGAATCATCTCAAGAAAAATTAGTCCTAAGGTAAATAATTAAATGTCTATTATTTATAATGAACAGATCCAATACTTGGGTTATTGGACATGGTTTTAACTAACCATTAAAGTATAATCCCATATGCCTATGCATTTTACACATTTAAAAGGTATCTGGGCATTTTGTAAAATAATGATATGATTGATCTATTTTGAAATGGATTTAAAACCCTTAATTATGGAATTTAAATCCACATTTCATCAAAAAAGGCACCAAAATGGAAATTCTGTAATTTCTAGGAAATCTATAAAATTATAGAGAGGTGGAAAACTATTGAAATGTCACACCATTGGAAATGTCTCACCATTTGAAATGTAACACCATTGGAAATGTCTCACCATTAAAAATGTCTCACATTTGGAAATGTATCTCCATTATAAATGTCTCCCCATTGGAAATGTATCATTGTTGGAAATGTATCACCATTCAAATTGTCTCACCATAGTAAATGTCTCACCATTGGAATTGTATCACCATTTAAAATGACTCGCCATTAGAGTGTATCACCATTGGAAATTTCTATTAAAATGGAAAAATGTTGGAAAGACTCGCTGTTAGAGAACTATTGGAAAGACTCACCCTTGGAAATTTATTGAAAAATGGAAAACTATTGGAAATCCTCACCATTGGAAATACTGGCATGTCTCAATGACACACCTAGACTTCCCCCAAACACCTCAATTATCAGATTTTTGGAAAAGTAACAATATAAAAGGATTGGGCCATTATATTGTTAGTCTTGAAGTACTATAGGTGTGTTTGTGTGTGGGTGTGAGTGATTCCCATTTAAATTTGAAAATTAAAACATAATAAAAGAAAATTTTCTACATCATTGAAACTCATTCATAGATTTCTTCTTCATTTCCCAGAGAAAGTAAACAAAATATGGGTGATCAAAAACTCTCATTAAGAGATAAGTAATAGATTATATATTAGGATTAAATATTGAATAATCATTATATAAAGGTAAATAAAAGAAAACACATGTCATTTAATCAATAACTTGAGCACGAAAATCAACCATTGATAATATCAAATGCATTAATCACATGGATAATAGTAACAAAATTCTCAATGAATAAAATGTATATTTTTAGATTTCATGTTATCATACATCATGATATCATTAACACTAATTATTTATGATAATAAAGTTAAACAATTGGTAGGAATACATCAAAAACCCATTTAAGAAGGCTAACCAACTGGTTTGTGTTTGAGTTAGTGCTCTAGAACCAAATTACATGTACTTTATGATAACTTGTATTCATTTTTTGAGTATTAATAAACTCATTATCACATCATTATTTTTATTATGCATAAAAAAGAATTTGATATTGTCCAAAGATTATTAGTATCATTGAAAGGTCAGAGTAGTTATCCAATATTATGAGAACCCATATGTTCCATGGTAGTATTCCAAAATATATGTTATATATCAAGATTACATAATTTGAGTAACACAAATGATATAGAATATCAGGGGTGCATACTAATAGGAAATTGAGGTACCTTCTCATGTTGTACACTCTAGGTAATATCCAATGTAGGATATTATGAGAATGAGACCCGCTAGTAGGAAATACACATTTATATGTGTCATTAGATATTCCTATTTGGAGAAGTGTGTATTGATCATTAGACTTAAATATTATTATTAATGAGTATTATAAGTTTTGTACTTAATTTTATTGATGAAACCCATGATGACCTGTGCTCATGGAAAGGTATGACACATTGGGTTCATGATGTGTATAATTTCATTAATGAATAATGCAAGAAAAGATTTGTCCCTTCTATTCTTTAATGGAAGTTGATATCTCAAGAAATTTTATCAAAATGATATAGCATAAATAAATCCATCACCATGGTGTTCTATAGGAAATTATTATTTTTATAAAATTAAAGAAAGATACATGGAGCACATAGGTTGACGACACCCGCATACAACCTGCTAGATTAGATTTATCATGATAAAAGGATTATGTTACAAAGAATGTGTCATTATGAGGTATTATTTAATTGATGCATTAACTTCTTTATCTATGTGTGACATTTTGGATTTCAAGATGATAAACTTGAACTTTAGACTATTTTAAATAATTCCACTAATAAATAGGACTAGAGGGTCACAGACTAAGTGTATCTAGAACCTCATTTAAATAATATATTATAATTAATTATTTAAGAAGAAGAATAAATATTTTTTCCACTTTTTTCTTAATAATTATTCATGCTTTCTTGATCATATATATTTATTCACCAGTTTTCCAAGATGATATTATGTGAGAATAATATTAAATAAATATGTATATTTTAATTTAGTGATTATAATATTTATTAATTTATTGGTGAATATTGTAGTAATATTTATTTTATAAATAAATATTAATTATTTGAGGCCTGATAAATATTGTGGATGAATGATTGATGGAGTTTAATAGTCTATTGAGAAATAATATATAGTGGATATAATTTGAATAAATAATATTTAATTTCTTTCTTAATTTTAGTGAATTTCAATAAATAATAATAATATAATTATTATTATAAACATGGTGTTCCTTAGGGATTATATTAATAATAAGGGTGCATGTGTAATATTTATTTTCTAACCCTAGTGATATATTAATCAGAATATATTATTTTTCTAGAGAGACAATTTATTTGTGTTGTTTAGAATGAGATCCTAAGAGAATCCTCTTGAATCTCTACAGATATCCCTCTATAAGAACACTATCAAGAGCGGAGATTGATCCTCCGCAACCACCACTCCCAAGTCTAGAGAGATTGAAGAAGAACCCTTCCTTGAAGCGATTCTAAGGGACATCAAAGGTGAACAACACAATCCTTAGAATCTTCTGTGCTAGAACTTGGATATTTCAATGATGAAGTTTAGAGGTTCATGGAACATGTATAGATCACCATGGAATGGAATCCACTCTTGATTCCTACAACGCAACAAAAGTACACCATAGAGATGTCAGAATATACATCAATGAAGAAAGAATTTCTCACAAGGTAATTCTTTAATCACATAAGTTAATTATATATAATATGTGATGATGTGAAACCTTGATTCTAAGGTTTGTCTATTTTATATATTATTTTATTTAATTTCATTGATCATTACATTTATCATTATGTAAATCTCAGATTAATCATCGATCATGAAAAAAATCAAAGTTGGCATACCCCATATGCTGATACAATTATCCTCAAACCCTACAAGTGGTATCAGAGAGGTTGTATAAATATATATAATTATTTAAATATCATTTATATATTTATGAAATTTTCATTAGTTTTCAATTCTAGTTTAATCATTATTTAATTAGAATTGCGAGATATGATTTCTTCCTCTTCATTCCATGTAAATATAATTAAATATATTAATTTTGGAAGTGAAATAAATTAAAATATCTCATCTAAAGGTGATGAGGATTCTGTATAGACAAAAAAATAGTATACACCACGTAACCTCGAGGTACACATTGTGTACTAGTGTTTAATGGACCCTAGGATAATTTTTAATAATTCAAGTTTAGTGAATTTATTACATGTGTTGAATTTAATTACACACCACATGTTGGCAGGGCTATCCTAGACCATGGTTAGCCTAAGTACACATCATATAACTTATGTACATGGTGTGTAGTCATTTAGTCACATACGGTCCATGTATCCTTTTCTGTGGCCAACATGATTGGTGGACATGTTACTTAGAGACCAAATGTCATGTATCCCATGTACACACCATGTACTCCAATATTTTTCATGGCATGGTTACACACCGAGTCCCTAAGAATGTGTCCCAGATAGATAGTGAGAATAATACATGCGATGTAGCTTTAATGTACACGTCGTTTACTTTAACAAAATTACATAGAATTGAAAATTAATTTATTATAATGTTTAAACCTTATCAACATGTGTTATGTGTGGCCATTAGGTTGATAGTACATTCCATGTGATTGGTAATATATATATATATATATATATATATAATTTTCTAATTAATTTATTTATAATTCTTAGATATACATATCATGTATAAGTCATATTATAGTTATTACTCTACATGCATTGAAGCAGAACATTCTACATAAATACCACGTGTTCTGTGTGGTCATTAAGGTGATAGTACATGCCATTAAATTACATGATATTTCATTTAATCCACATGCCACAATAATAAAAAATATATGAGTATAATAAATTTCAAGTAGTTCAAACATGTACTCACTACATTGCCTCCAAGATAAAAAATTTTGTACTTGGTTACTTTAAAAAAAATTAATTTGTTTAAAATTATGATGGATGAGAATCTCAAGAGAAATCAGAAGATAATGAAGATAAAATAATTGATTAATTAAAGAACATAATTAATTGATTTGAGTGTGATTTATCATAAATAATAATGGTTACAATTCAATGATATTTCTTTTAAATGTGCAATTCATTGAATGCATCTGGATGTTTATGAGCCTAAACTAAAATTTCGTATGTGATTGGTTTCTTTTAATTTATTATTAAATTAAGTTATTGGTTTTTGGGTCATCTATCCTAACATTATGTAAGGTCCTTTGTGCCCATGGTTTCTTTTATGTAAATCCCTTAACACATCCTTTGGTTCCACACACCTGTATGTGACTAGAAGCTAATATAATGGATGGATCTTCCAAGCTAGTGGAGGTGACTCAAGTTTGGTGCCAAGGAGAAATAAATCCAAGAGAGATACATAGGTGGATTGGTGGATTGGTAGAATGCTACAACTTGAACCACAAATGTTTCAAGGTGTTTTCCCCTATGTTAATAGTAGGTTTATAATCTACTTGATAAACTAACCATTAATAAAATATCATGATCATTCAATTTTATTATTTTATTTCTGTCAAGTTGCATAGTTATTTCATTATGTATGTTTTTTTGAGATTAGATGGATTAATTAATTAACTATCATGTAATATAGTGATAAGATAAAGAGAGTTATGCATAAAGATTATCATTATATTAGACGTGGTTAATCAATTAATTAAATCCATAGAATATTAACAAGCATGTAATAAATACAATGAATTGGAAATTTATTCATAAAAGATAAAAATACTAAATTATATATATTATGTCAGTATAGCCTTTCACTACTTAATTTAAAATCAAACCATAGTTCAAAGTGATTGACCAACCAAAGTTGGGTAGCTTTTAATTATCATGATATTATTACAAAAAATTTTGGGATGACATCAATTATATCACATAAATGGTTGACTGCTAAATAAGGAATTGGTGTAATAGAGAATAAAATATTAAGGAAATCCAATTTAAGGATTTCAAGATTGGGGATTCCACTGAATGCATAAGGGAACTGTGACTTAATGTAGTTGGCATTTGGAAGGCCTACCTAAAACCCTTCAAATTTCTTGACTGATTAGGTCAAGGTAAAGAGAATGGGAATATTGATCCTATCCACTAAAATTACTAAGAAACAAGATATTTTGAATCCAATGGTGATGGTTATTAGGTTTCATGAAAATAGTAGGATATTAATAAATAAAATATTTATTTATATTTCAAAATTTTATCAGATAAAGTACTAAAACTATTCTCATCTTATTTGTATAAACAATAATAAAAATGACTAAAAAATATCAATGTGATCCATACTTGAGAAGGATAACCTTCTCACCGGAACAAATTTCCAAGAGTGGAAAAGGCATTTACATGTTATCCTATACCATTAAATGAAAATGTATGTGATGGAAGAAAGTATTCTTGATGTGACTCATAAAGAGGCTAGTGAGGAAGAGTTGTCTCTCTATGAGAAATATTTGAATGATTCCACATATTTTCATCATTTCACTACATCATCAATGACCAATAAGCTTCTGAAGTAACATGAGGACTTTAAGTCTTATAATATAATGTCTCAGCATTGGGATCTATATCAAGAGAATTAAACACAAGAGAGATATGATATCACCAATTATCTATTTTAAAAATAATATTATAGATTTAGTACCGACTAGGCCTCATATAGTAAAGATTATTGGATATATTGAATTATTGGACATGTTAGGGATTAAATTCCCATATGAGTTTCATATAGATCTCATACTTTCCTCACTACCCAATTCCATCTCTAGTTTTATTATTGATTATAACATGAGAAATAATGAGAATAGTATTTTATAACTACTTACTCTAATTCTTCATGTGTATAATGACATGGGGTGTGAAAAAACCACAGTCCTTATAGTGAAGAAGAAAAAGGAAGAATGATGAGAAGGGGAAAAAGACTCATAACAAGTATAAATCTCATGAGAATTGTCCTTCCAAGAGGAGGAAGATCTATATTCAAGGAAGGGAAAAAGAAGTATCATTTCTTTTCTTATGGTAATCAAGGCCACTAGAAGAAGAATTTCACCCATAAGCAAGGGGAATCTAAAGGAGCCGTCATTATCAAATGTAATCATTAAATATCGACACATTGGGTGTTAGATATAGCCTTTCGTGCTCAAATATTCATCTAAATATATAAAACAAGTAGATTTCAACTTTAAATGAAAATAATGAAGCATCAATCCAATTTTGGTGGTTAATATCTTAACCAACAGATTATCAACATTCTAGGAGAGTTTGGGATTCTATCTCAACTCACAATAAATTATACACCATAGTATAATGGTGTTAGTGAAAGGAGTAATCATACCTTGTTAGACATGGTAAGGTTGATAATGAGTCGTGTAGATATCTCATTATCCTTTTGGGGATATGCATTAAAAACTACAACATACACACTAAACTAAGTACCAACTAAATAAAAAAATAGAATTCCCTTTGAGTTATGTAGTGCAAATAAACCCATTATGTTGCATCCACGTATATGGGGGTTGTGTGGTATTTGTTAAAGATTTCTCTGGAAATAAACTAACACCCTAGGTTAAAATTGTATCTTTATAGGTTATATTATGGAAACAAAGGGATTATAAAAATAAAAACTCTCATATATGAAATTTATTATTTCCAGACAAGATATATTTCTTGAGAGGGAGCACTTCCTCAAAACAGATAGTGTTGTAAATATTGACTTTAATAAAGTAGATGACGGTGATGGGGCACCGAGCAGAAGTTGGTGGGCAGGGGATTTAATATTTTTACACCATATATCAATGTAAAATATTCATCTCTAGTGAATCATAAACCCAGTATGGCCTAAGGATCACTAATGAAAATATTTGTCCAAAAAAATAAAACCATAAATATCTGGTTCGATATAAAGTCGCACTCAAAATCTGCTAGTTTTCAGTGATCACTGCTTGAAGAATCCAAACTGAAATTCCTATATATCAGCCACACATGCTTCAAAAATATTTGGGAGAACCAATCATCGAATTTCAATTACTATCATAGAGATCTAATTGTTCATTTGATGCCCCGACAATCACTGCATCAATGTACCTTCAATGCACATGGTAGAGATTGATCTGATAACCTGGATAGAGAGATCATCTCTTTAGAAGACAAGAGAGTAGAAGGAATATATTAAGGGACCAATTTGAATAATCACTATTGATAGACGGTTCTATCTCTATTAATAGTGTGTTAGGAAATTACTGAAAAAGGCACCATGACCGCCAAATATTTCACACACTATACAGACAATATATTATAAATATTGTGATGGGTCATAAATATCACTTATATTTCTTTTAGTTTCGAATAATATATTAAATATATTAATTGATAATACCCATGACACTAATTTGACTCATCATTCCCTAAAATATTATATCAACTTTGAATATTTTAAACTAATATTCATTTATATAATATTTTCCATGTATTTACATTAAAACATTTAAATACATATAAAAATTTTCAATTCGAAACTTTTTTAACACAAAAAATATGAATTTATTTAATATTTTTGAGATCTTATATTCTTGGAAAAATATCATACCCTAGTGGTGGGGCCCACCAAGTCCTATATACCTATTCACCTGAATAGGTTAGATTCTGGAATATGCTATTGTCTATGACCCTTTAGTCCCTTATCTCAATAGCAATGAATATCATTCACTAACCAAGAGAAAAATCTAGTAACTCATCAGGGTCCCTGAAGAGATAAGGAGTAGTCATAAAAATGACAACCTACCTACAAACGTAAACTATGTAATATAACCTCTTTGTCATTAGATATTTCACAAAGAAGGATTCACATCCATGTCAACACCATTTATATTGTTATTATTTATTGATATGACCAGATGGATTTACCTTGGACTACCATGGCCATAGATTTTTCAAGGTTCTACCATCCAGATCAACTAGGCATGAGATATATTAATTCCTCAACTCAGAAGTGAAAATTTTTATCTTTATCATTAAACAAATGTCATACAATCAATGATTCACCCAAATCAAGATACCTCTCTACGATTTCATTATCAAAGTATTTTCCTTACATAAAAGTATGTGATCTAATGGAACATGTTCATAATGATATCAAGTTAGGAGACCAATGAAAATGTCTATAGATAAGAACATATAATAACACCCAAAATATGTGGCATTATTATTGGTGGTTTTCTCCTGATGATCTTAACTATTGGAGATCTCCATAAGCGAACATCAAGAGAAGAAGTCTCAATGCTTATGAGCTCCCAACACATGATAGTCAAACATCATTTGTATTGAGTCAGAATGATGTATATAGACCATAGGAAACTTGTTTAAGATTAATTTCATAGTATCTCGAGGTTCCTATTATAGCATGGGATCATTTATAACCTTTTGATATGATAATTAATCTATGAAAATTACCATTTAAATAGTGGATGTAGAAATTTATACAATATAATGGTAAGTGTAAATCATGTATATCTTATTGTATACATGATATGGTAATCAAAAGTACTGGTAATGTTAGGTCTAGAGAACCACTATTACAACAATCTCTCTTTATCTAGAGAAAAATTGCTAACCCAACATGTTATCTCTCCCTTGATTGAGATCACGTTTCTACTGAGCCACGACTTTAGTTGTAGGGTTTTCCACGATTCCTCTATGTGACTATTCTTCTATATGCGACCTCATCACCTTGAGTAAACCTTCTCAAGAGATGGTAACCCTAACTATTTCACTTTTTTCCACTATCATAACTTGAAATCGTGGCTAGTAAGAATATCATAATTTACATTATGATAATACTTTACATACTAGGTGTGATTATAATAATTGGAACAAATCATTGTGTTTAAAATCTTCTTAGATACCTCATAAGATGCAACGTACTCAGTATTTCAAGTTATGGATACAACTGGATTGTATAAGCTTATATCACTCATTTTCTTAGCCTAACTGAGATATTAGATCAGATGGATCTAAGGTAGACCAGTTTTCATTCCCTAAAAACTAGTATCAATTCTTCTCCACTTACCATATATATATCTATTATACTTCCACAAGTTCAATAAGTTACTTTTATCTAATTCCCTTGTGGTTATTTGATATATAACTGATATTTTCCTATTATAAGATATATCTTGGAAATATCAGTTCATGTACATATCATGAAATGTGTGATTGATCCATCATTACAGTATATGGAATTCAACTCACTACATTAATCTCCTCCTATATCCAAAACATGCCTACTTGGAGAGATATATATCATATGCACTGGAAACAATTATATCCTAAATTGTTCCAACATTTATTTTCAATACATTGTCAGTAAATATATGATTAACTTGGTCTAACAAACTATTAGATCTACCTCAGTAGATCCTATTCCCTATAACTCATTTTTCTACTTTAATCCAATCACTAGAGAATTACTTTCATCCTATTCTTAACTAAATGTAAGAACAATAGTTTTTTTCCATATGTTACCAAAAATATTTCACTTAGAAAACAATGTAACTCCCACTAAACACTTGTAGACACATGGTATTGATTCATTTAAAATGAATGTTTTAATATCTTATTTCTTACATTAATCCTAAACTGGAATTTAGTAACTTATAACCTTATTGGAATTTTGTGATTTCATCACCCCTTTATTATTGCATCATATAAACCCCTTCCATGATATTTATACTTGACATCCAATTCTTAATAAAATGATCATATAAACTATTCATGATAAGTAAAATTTTGATGGATTTAGGAATAATGACATGGTATAACCAAACTAGTCTTAATGGTATGATACTTTTACTATACATATATAATCTCACTTGAATACCCACCACTGTAATAAAAATAATAATACCCTTTTCACTTTGATACATTGTATCCATTATTGAATTTTAATTGATCTTCTCAATATTAGTTAATTTCCATATACTGCTAACATATATGAATTATTATTCGCAATGAATAATTTATCACCAGCCATGGTGAATATAAAACCATTACCATGGTTTAAACCTTCCTATGAAGTATGTGTCTCTTGAACACCCCTCTTCCACACATCTTATGGAACTTGTTCCTATTCCAATTATATGTGCACCTCAAGTATTGACTAGACCCATGTCAATTTGGATCCCTCTTTCTCAAATAGATATGTGTTCCCTTATATAAAATTATAGTCTATAGCTCGACTATATCATTCTATCATAGGGATTTCTGTAATATCTTAAGAAACATTTAAGATAATTACTATAGAAGAACATTGTATTTTTCCTTGATGAAAGTTATTTATATCCTAAAAACTTTCTTTGCATCTAAACACATGTCTATGACATAATGGATTTACATTATACTATGACTAATATTATATCCATTTTTCATTATATTCGGCATGTAGTTATGGGATAACACCATTACTTGTGAAGAATATCTTCAAATATATTGGAACTATCTATAGTAGGTATATGTACCAACATTTATACTACTTTAACTTACATCATAACTCAGATACATAAAAGCAAATTCACATTTAGAAATTACTCCACACTACATTCTATTGGTCAATAATGACATGTAAGACTCATCATAGATCCTCATTATTGGAATCATAGTTGTGATGTAGATAAGGTAGCATCATATATAAATTACTCCATGCTATATTATATTGATCAAAAAATTATTGGTCAATATATTCTTTTTCCATGTTGTCCTGAATTAACGTATATCTTCTTACCATTCATATTTCATACATTATTATACTATTCATTAAAGAATAAAATGAATCTAATGAAGAATATTTACCACTAGCTTACCCTTGGAATAGTTCATGCTCACTAGATGAAGTAATTATGAATGATTTTTAGCATACCTGTATTTCTAAAGGTTTTTAAACCAAAATAAATAATTATATACATTGATAATACCTAATATTATTAGTTATATAGAGTCTAAGTACCATACTAGGAATATAATTGATGTCCACTTTTAGTTTTTTCTTGATAGAGAACTATATTTCCCCAACTGAATATATATATATGTCTTACATTTTATATTCAACATATATTTCCTATGATTAATGTATCACTAAATAAAGTTGAGTATAAAATACCAAAAACAACATTCATTATGAGACCAAAATAATGTCTCATTATGTCCAAAGGATACATGAGATTAATTTTCTTGTTATACTCAATAAATTTTCTACTAGAGTAATTCACTTGGAAATTATAAGTTATGTGTTTCTCACTAATGACTTAGGAATCACCCTTTCTTTTCCACTTAGAGAATAGACCTTAATTCTTGTAATATTTATATTAATTAATTGTTCAATATATTTCGATACACATATGTGATAAGAATATTGTTTTTAATACCAAATTATTATGTTAGAAACATTATTTTTTTGTCATTAATATTCACTAAAGAAGAAGCAAGTTCTTTTCTATTCAATTAAGTTCATTGTGATTAAAATTACATATATTTATTTCATGATATGTGAATAAAATAACCTCATGTTTGTCAACTCTTTATTTGAATTACATTGTGAAGGTTCTTTTTCTATAATACTTTCCATTTTCCTTTTCTCCTTTTCTTCTAATTTTTTTCTACATAAGAACTGAAGATAAATCCTTCTATAATGTTCTCATTACTTAGTGAACCATACCTAGAAGGTAACGAAGAATTTTCTTCATACTATTAGTTTTATAATATTATAAAAACTAGAGTAAATGGATGAAAATGATATGAGAAAGGGATCCATTGAAATATCATGTTCTATTTTTAAATTTACACATATCCAGTGTAATCATCTCTCATTCATATCTTGCTTCAGTTTCTCCTTACAAGCTTCTAGGAGATGAGATGCCATGTAAAATCATAAAAGTCCCTATGTTGTATCCAAAATAGAAATCGGACATTGATGATAGAATTATGAAAAAACCATCATATGCATAAAACTTGAGTCTCCTATAAGAATTTTTTAACAAACTCACTTCTTGAGGTGGCTTCACAAGTATTGGGGGCACCAACATCTTGAATTTCTGATATCATAGTATTCTACGCAATCGTGTGTAATAATCTTAAAAAATAATTCTAGTTTGGAAATTTACCTTGTCCATCAGATATCATAATATTTATTATGGTATAAATTTCCATTTTAAAAAAAATAAAACTAGAATATTAATATGTTTTATCTTGATTACTGATTTAGAAATTATTGATTAATTAATTCATTAATTAAATATATCCCAATATTTTATCGAGTTCTTAGAACCCTCTATACTATAATCAAAATATTCTATCACTTGATTATTATAGTGTAAATTATCCTTGAACATACTCTCATAGTCTATAAGCTTTGACTGTACCACTACGTGGAGAGTTCATGGTAGGCTTTTGCTGAACAACGACATTAACTCATGTCTCCTTGACCTGTTGAGTGAAGTACCCACATCATGGAATTATAACCTTGATACCCTAAATTATATGCCTCTAAAGTGATATAAATATTGATATGGATAATCCTTACTACCAAATTCAATTAATTAAACCCATTATTCTCATTAAAACTCTCCAGTAGTAACAGGGACCTTCATATATGACTGACTGAGCATCCTGAATATTTGGTTGTGTTCAAATTTTAATGATGGATGGTGATTATGAATTAATACTTATTGGAGGGTTTTATATTTTTAAATGATGAAATGGAATCATTTTATATCTCATAAGAATGTACTATGTGATAACACTCATAATTATCCATGCAATATGTTGAAAAATATTCATTTGTGCATAATTTTTTATTATTTATGTGATTGTGTGTAAACTAAACATACATAAAATATTTAACCATCAATAAATAAAATAATGATGTGATCGAAATATGATAATAATGGTATATCCATTGAGTGAATAATAGATAAACATAGACCCTAGTGGTAACTCCCTGAGTCGCATCGCTTGTAACTCGAGTTGTAGTGCTCTCCCAACTGATGTGTTAAACTCATTTCTGGTGTGTCGCCATAACTCAATGTGAAGTACATCACTACTCATCTTCATCATTATACAATAATACTCACACACAGAAGAGGGGGTCTCAAGAGTACAAAATATAATTGATAAATTGGACACCCATGCCCTTATACATACAATGACAAAGATAACTCACAGATCATCATTTAGTAAACTAATTATTACAAACAACAATTTAAATAATTTAAATAAATAAAAACCAGACATGCAATGGTCTATTCACAGATCATGGTCAGTTGATAAACATTTAACTCACATATTAAAAAATTGCATAAATAAAAATTAGAGTTGAATTAAATTGTTTTTAGAGTGGTTTTATTGAATTAAAAATCAACTAATATTTTTAATTCAATATTTATGTCGTTCAATCCTGAAATTAATTTAATTTTAATATTAAAAAATAACTAATTAATTAATTAATTTAATAACTAAATTAAATTCATTAAACACAAAATATTTAAATTTTGTTTTTAAACCAAAAAATAAAATTTTGTTAATTTAATTTAAAACCAAAATTAAATCAATTAACTTAACTAGCATTTGATTAATAAAAAAGTTACATGGGCCCTGAAAACCCTTCCCATGGCCTCTGTGGGCCATGTCAAACATTAGTAGGCCCATTATGGGCCTCTAAAACCCCTCATATAGGTGTTTTGGATAGGGTAGGCCTGCCCAAGCCCGTTTCTGGCCGGACGACCCAGCCCTTACCCATTACAGGGAAAAGCATGAAAATTTAAACAGTTACCTCTATGCTTGGAGAATATAGTGGCCTATCATGGAATGTGAGGGAGCCAACATGATATTTGGGTGTAGTTGTTCTCACAGTGGTGGGATGGATGGTGGATTGGGGTTGTGTTCCCAATAAGACAGGAGTCGGTGGCTGGGAAATATCAGGTGGTGGGGTCTCCCAGGGGCGGCGACTAGATGAGGTCTGGTGAAGGAAGGGGCAAGACAGTATCTTTCTCAATGTAGATTTCTTAAGAAAGAGTTGTAGTGGGTGAAGTACTATGCACCAGTTCAGAGGGTGGGGACCATACATAAAGGATGGAAATTTCAATACAAGCCCTAATGAATTACCGTCTTGATAGGGTGGACAAAATTAATTTTAAATTAATTTTATTTTTAAAACCTCTAAGACAACAGCCATTTGAAATACCAAAACTGGTTTTGTTTTTCTGTTTTTTTCTTCTTATTTTTTCATTTTTCTGTTTTTTTTGTTTGTTTGTTTATTTTTTTTATATATTTTGACTATATAGATCTAAAAACTTACCCCCAATAAATTCCTACCCCCTTTAATTAAAACCCCAAAAAATAAAAATTCTATTAATTGGCTTAGCATTTTTTCATTTCACGAACGTGTGGAAATTGTGATCACCAGAAAACACTATTATGGATCCCTAAGATCCAACATGAAAAATAATTTTGATGGTAACTGATTCCATAAAAAATGGATTTTAATCCACATTCAATACTTCGGATGGCCGCAAATAAGTCATATGTGTTTGGATTGTAACATTGTCTGAGAGTGGGACTAGTACAACACCTTCTTCATTATGGGATGAAAATTTAATTTTTTTTCTTAGCTTAAAATTTTCAATTTTCGCTTTAATGTCGATTGAAGGTACCAGGGCATACAATGGAAGCTAGTGTGCCATAAATTTTAAAAAAATTCACCAACGATCGATGTGAAATCATCATCGCCAACAAAGCATAGCCCCGGTAAGGCATGAGGATCACGGCTAAATAAATTTAAACACAAAATAATACCATAAATACCTAGTTTGATATGAATATGCACTCGACATCTACTAGTCACCAGTTATCACTAATTGAATAATTAGAAGACAAATTCCTCTATATTTTTCATAGGCACTTCAAAAATCTATGGGAGCGGCAATTGTTGAATTCCAAATGCAAGTGTGGAGATCCGATGAAGCCTTCAACGCCCCAAAAATCACTACATCAACAAACCTTTGATGCACAAGGGTGAGATCAATATACCACCTATATTGAGAGTTTATCTATCTTGAAAGTGTGAGAGGAGAGAGAATCTCTCAAGATATCTCCATGAATAATCACTAGTGATTTCTTCTTCTATCTCTCTATTTATAGTGTGTTATGAAATTACACGAAAAAGGATCCCCATCCCCTGAATATTTTACACACTATATAAACAATATATTATGACTACTCTGCCAGGTAAAAATTATCATTTATTTTTCTATCACTTTATTGTAATATAATAAATATATTAAGTGATAATACCCAAGCCATTAACTCATTTTTCATTCCCATAAATATTAAATGAACTGTGAATATTTTAAACTAATATTCCTTCATATAATATTTACCATGTATTGAATTTAAAACATTTAAATACATATAATAAATAAATTTAATGCAAATTATTCTTAACTTGAATAATATAAATTTGTTTATTCTTTTTATGATCATATATACTTGGAAAAATCTCATACCCCTGTGGTTGGGCTCACCATGTTCTATATACCTATTCACTAGAATAGGGTAGATTCTTGAATATGTTATAGTGTGTGACCATCTAGGACCAAATCTCAAATTTAGTGAATACCATTCACAAACTAAGAGTGGAATCTAGAAACTCATCATGGCCAACAAAGAGATAAGGAGTCGTCATAAAAATGACAACCAAAATAAAAACACACACTGTGTATTATAACCTCTTTGTCATTAGATATCTCATAAAGATAGAGGCACACCCATGTCATTATCATTTATTGCTTTTTTATTTATTGATATAAATGGATGGATTTATCTCAGACTACCATGGACATGAATTTATCATGGTACTACCATCTAGATCAACAAGTCCTAATATATATTATGTCCTTAACTTAGAAGTGACCAATTATATCTTGACCACACCAATGCCATACCCCCAATGATGCACCCAACACAAGCTAACTCGCCACAATTTCATTATCATGGTTTCTGACTTGCATCAATGTACATGATCAAATGGAACCCATAGATAATGATCTCAAGTCAAGAGACCAATACACATTTTCATAGATAGGAACATCCAATAACACGCAAAACATGTGGTTTTTTTATTTGTGGGTCTTTTCTCACCATTTCAACTACTAGAGATCGGAAAGTACAAACTTCATGAGAAGAAATCTCAATGGTTATGATCCCCCAACACTTGATAGTCACACATCATCTGTGTCTAGTCATAATAATGTATCTAGACCATAGGAAAAAAATTTATGATTATTGTCATAGTATCTTGAGGTTATCAGTATATCTAGGGATCTACTAAAACCTTTTGATACAACAATTAATTTATGGATATTACCATTTAAATGGTTGATGTATAAATTTTTACACTATAATGGGAAGTGTTTGTCATGGATAGATTGTTGTATACATGATATTGTAATCAAAAGAACTTTTCAAGTGGGGTATATAGAACCCATTATTACAATATTTGATGCTGAAGATACGTAAGAGTTGGTATGGGAAGAGATTCCATAGGTCCCCATAAGAGAAGTAGTTCCTAACAAAAAATTACTTCAGAAGATAACTAGAGTGGTAAGTGAAGGAAATATATATAATTTTCTAGTAACCAAAGATGGTGACTCGTTATTGGATTAAAATGTTGAACCCATATCATATAAAGAGGCAGTGGAGAGATCAGAAGATGGAAAAAAGACATAAATTATGAAATGGATTTCATGTATCAAAACGATATTTGGGTTCTGTTAAATGTGTTAATTGTTAAAAATCTCATAGGGGGGAATGGTTATTCAAGAGAAAACTAGAAATAAAAGGTAAAGTAAATATATAAAAAGAAAGGATAGTGAAAACGGGGTTTAAATGACATAAAATAGTTGAATATGGTTAAACATTTTCACTAGTTTCTTTATTTAAATCCATCATAATTATACTTGTTATAACAAGTTACCTTGAAATTGAAATTTGGTAGATGGATATCAAAAAAACTTTCCTTAATGGGATCCTTTAGGAATATGTCTTTTTAACACAACCATAATGAATTATAATTCTAGGTGATTCCAAAAGGATATGAATGTTGAAGATATCTATTTAGGGATTGAATCAAGCATCTTGTTCATGGAACATTCGATTCGATGAATCATGGAAAGAGTTTTGTTTCATTAAAATGAATGTTAGATATGTGTTTATAAGAGGTTTAGTGAGAATGTGGTCCTTATCCAAGTAGTATATATTTTTGTAATATTACTTATTGTAAATGACTCACTAGTCTTATAGTTTGTTAAGGTCTGGTTAAACAAGACTTTTTCTATGAAGGACATTGTGGAAGAATCCTATATTTTAGTGATAAAGATAATTCTTGATATATACAAGAGGATTCCTGGACTAATTAAAAGTACTCACATTGAGAATATACTAAATAGATCATTTAAAGTGAAATAAAAAAGGGTATTGGTCCTAGTTTCACATGGTATATATCTTTCTAGGAAAACGTGTTCTTAGGCACTATAGGAGAAAGAGAGAGTTTATAAGATCTCATACAATTTAGTGATAGGATCAATCAAGTATGCCATGTTATATAAGAGACTTGATGTTTAATATTAATTGAGCATAGTAAGTAGGTATCAAGATGATCCAAGAGAGTAGCATTAGTCTTCTATTAAGATTATCCTTAAGAATCTAAGAAGAACTGTTGATATGTTCCTATTGTATGGAGGAGAAAATGAGCTAGTTGGCTGGGAAATATATTTATGCTAGTTTTTAAATAGATCTTAATGGTCTAAATTTATAGTCAGGATATATTTACTATCTCAATAGAAGAGTTGTGTGCTGGGAGAGTTCAAAGTAGCCGTTTTTTGCGGATTCTATAGTATAGTTCAAGTATATAGCAACTTTTGATGAAGCCACATGATCTATTTTGATCTGAAACTATTTCCAAGATCTTAATGTGGTACCTATAAGTAAAGACCATATCCCATTGTATTGTGATAATACTACAATGTTATCTCCAAAAAAAGAGATAGTCACACCAACATATAAAGAACATACTCTAGAAGTATCAACTCATGAGTTATTTTTCTTAGAGGGGTAATGTTTTAGTATGTAGAGTTCCCACATAAAAAAATTTGGTGGAAACATTGACTAAAGGAATATATCAGTATAAGAATGAGTATCATGTGAGATCTAGTAGACTAAAGGTTGTTGGCCATTGGATCTAATGAAAGTGGGATTATGTTGGATTTTATTCCCTATAATCAACTTATTTGTACTTTATGATAACATGTATTCATTGTTTTGAATATTAGTAAAATCCTTATCCCACCATGATTGTTATTCTATGTAACATAGTATTTGATAATCTCTAAAGACTATCATTCTTGTTGAAAGGTCATTGAAATTCCCCACTATGATGAGAACCCAAAAGTTCCATGACAATATTCTTAAATATATGTTCTATAGTATGATTAAATAATTTGAGGGATATAAATGATATAGTATATCAGTGGTGGATACTCATATGACTTTGAGGCACCTTCTCATGGTGTACACACATGGTAATATCTTTTGTAGGATATTATGAGAATGAGGTTGGATGTAAGTTATCATCTTTTTTCAGGTACACCCCTCTTTGAGTTTTCCATTGAACCACTTTCTTTTGGGTTTTCCTTCTTCTTTAAACCTCGATGGTCAAGTTACTTTTTAGGATAGATACAATATTTTGGAAAAGATAACCTAAATTTTGGGGATGTATGTTTTTTTAATTAATGGAGTCTTTGTAGAAATGTGTTAAGATCTTAAAAGGTTTCTCCATGAGTTTTGAAGGCTTTAGATTTGGTTAGGTATTTTCCTATAGAAGCTAGAATAAAATCTATCTATTAGATATTTATATTCTATGAAAATGTTACACAATTTGTAAATGTTTCAAATAATTTATCATGAACTGGTTTAGGGAATGAAATGGTTACACATCCAGAAATCATTTCACCACATGAAATAGCCAACCTATGTTATTTTAAAGCAAGCTAATTTTTTCGATGTAACTCATAAATTGAGAAATATATGATATGAAAGGATTTCCTGTCATGCATTTCATGGGATAAATGGTTTTAAACCATGACTTGTGAATTATTTTTATATCATTCATGGTAAAACATCCCCTCTCAAACCCAAGGAATACTCTAGATGATTTTGGAGAAATTTCTTCCCATCTCTACAACTAGATCAAGCGTTTGATCAATGATGAGTTGTTTTTATTTGGTTTTCTCTTCTATTACACTTTTTATCCATTTCAATGTTGTAATATCTTGACCACAATTGAACCGGTTTTAGATCTTGTGTGATTTAGGTTTCTCCTTACAATATTCATTACCTTTCTTCCTCGTTGGAATTCTCGATTGACTATGTTGCTTGAATTTCCGGTTAAAGGTAGGTGGTCTAAAACCTAACCCAATGGTCTTTTTATAATTGTTTAAGTGTGTGAAATATTGGTAAATTTCTCTGATATAACAAGTGAGTTAATTAAAAGAATAATGGCAATGATAAATCATGTGTTGGATTACTCCTTGGATCCAATTGGATCCAATAGTGTTGTGACATGGCCTACAAATACCCTTAGGGTGAGCCTACCCTTAAATAATAATGAACTAATTAATGTCTTAAAGTATATTTCAACATGATGTGTGACCTTTGGTGATTGATTGTGATAGATTCACATTAGAAAATGGATTACTAGATTATTATAATAACCTGTAATATTTGATATGATATGGTTATGTGCACTAGCATGATAATTGTTTAAGACCAAAATGATAAGTGAAAGGGGTAATTGAAAGATAAAGGATAATTGGTTGAAATGACCCTTGTAGATTATGATGTTATATGTGTTATTCTTGTTGTAGTATCTTGTGTTGTAATGCTAAAATGGTTATATAAAGGGATTTTCCTGGTTTATTGAAATGATTATATAAAGGGTTTCTCTCGGTGCTGGTGAAATACTTATATAAAGGGCATGGCATGGTTATGATATAATTTTTATAGGGATTGGACCATTTATAATAAAATTATTATATAAATTTCTTGGCATGGTTAGCCGAAATTTCCGTGAGACAGGTGGGGACCTACTCCGAAAAAAATATTATATATAAAAAATTTAAACATTATATAACAACTCAATAACGGGGATCCTTACATAAACTTGTGTGCACAACACCAATTCTATCATTATGAACTAAACCATTATAGTAATCATGTAGAACAAAGGACCATCTGGAACTGACCTCCATGATTTCTCTTTTAGAGAGAACTTCCGCAACCTGATTTGCCTCCCTGTACACATGGGAAACATTCAGACATAGCAATTCAGCGAGTCTAAGAGAATTTATCTAGGACGATAGCATCTTCCATGGAACATTCCTAGACTGGTCCTTCAGAATATGCACAATAATAGAAGAATCTGATTCGATCCATAACTTTCACCAACCATACCAAAATTCATACCTTATCGCCTTTATCATTGCCCATAGTTCAGCCTCAATTGCATGCCCATTCCCTATATAGTGAAAAAAGCATCCTTTGACAAAGCCCCGATGAGTCCTGAATACACCACCACATCCAGCAGGACCAGGTGCACCGGAGGCCGCCCCATCCACATTCACCTTCAGCTAGTCATATATTGGTGGAATCCACCGGATATGCTTCATCATTCTAGGCTTCCTCTCCCTACCACTTACACCAAGAGTTCTCAAGAGAATAAATTCAGATATATCATTATTCATTTATCCAGTTTGATTCACCGAATTAAGCTTGATGCTTCGATGAATTTCCAAAACACCCTCCTTAAACGAGGTCCTTCAATTTTTAAAATTAATACTGATTCGGGCTCTCCAAATGTATGAAATCAATGAAACAGTAGCAGTAGTGAACATGGATTTAACATTCTCACTACATTCTTCCTGAAGAGCCGTAGTGAGAAGTGTGCCAACCGAATAGAACCTCAAGTGGAAGTGAAAGGTTTCTTGTACATAGCTCCACAATCGAGAAACAAAATAGCAGTGAATGAATAGATGTTTGACAGATTCATCATCAGCTAAGCATAGATAACATACTGAGGCAATGCTCAGTCCATCTCGTTGGAGGGCAGATTGGATTGGCAGCCGCTGCTTCCAAATTCTCCATATCAGCAATGCATCGGTGGGAAGAATGAAGGGCCTTCTTACACCCTCCACCCATGCAGGTACACCATATGTGGTGCCACACTGCAGATTGTAAGACTCACGGATGGAGAAGGACCCATTGAGCGCAGGATTCCATACAAGTACATCATAGTCAACATAGGCATATATAGACATCTCCATATGAAGATTACAAGGTATTATTGCACAAGCCTCAGATTTCCCCTGCATGTTAGATTTAGAGATGTTCCTCCAAGGTAGTGGAATATTGATGTAATCATTAATTGGAGAAGATTTCCACAGAATATTCCAGCAATTCAGTTGAGAGCTATCACATACCAACCATTTGGACTATGTCATGATATGAGAATATGTGTTCCTAACTGATGTCCAAACAGAGGATCTCATGTACACAGTCTGATTATTTTGTAACCTATCAACAAATCTGTTAGTAAAAAATTCCAAAGAAAAGTCATAACCAGATAATAGCATCCATGTAAAATTTTGAAGCATTGCATCATTAAAAATTCTGACATCCTTAACTCCCATTCCTCCCATAGCCACATGCTTTATGCAATCTTTCCAAGCCACAGTGACCAGATTCCTCTGGTTAATTGAACCAGTCCAAACGAAGTAGCAAATCATGCCACTCAATTTCTTAAGAAGATCAATTGGCCATTTATATAATGAAAAAGAGTAAAAAAACATTGAAGTTATAAAAGAGTTAACAAGACATATCCTACTAGCTTGAGATATGGTCTTCCCTTTCCAACTGACCAATTGATTAGTAATTTTTAGAGCAATACCTTCCAAGTAGACTTGTTTCACCCTTCCCTAAAACAAATGCATCACAAGGTAATTAAAAGGTAGTGTACCTCTCTTTACACCAAGCCTATGAGCAATTCTTTTTTCTTCAAGATTGGAATTCCTTCCCCAAAGACAACAAATGATTTTTTCCAGCTTATGAAGTAGCCTGCAACTTCTTCATAGTGTGGAAAGATATTCCTGATGCAAGAGATAGTCTTCTTGTTAGTATTGGAGAACAAAAGTATATCACCAGCATAGAGAAAGTGATGAGTAGAGCAGTTCTTACCATATGCCATCCTATGATATAAACCAGTATTGACAATATCATTAAGACATACTCTCAAATAATATTCAGCCATAGATAACAACAACCCAAATAAAGTTTCAACCTGCCTAACTCCTCTAGATCATTGAAATAATCCCATGGGTGATCCATTAACCAAAATAGATAGGCTATCACTTTTCAAAATGGAGTACACCATACCAATAAATTTCTCTGAAAATCCATGCATATTCATAACGTTGGAAATAAAATCCCACCTTATGGTGTCAAAGGCCTTTGATATATCCACCTTTAATGTCATATTTCCATCCTTGAACATACTTATAATTATATTGACACACTATGAAGCAGTGAATAGACAATTCTGAATGTTCCTACCAGGTACAAAACCAAACTGATTAGAGGAAATAAGATTCCTTGCAATATCACCTAGCCGGATTGACATAATTTTTTTGATAAATTTTGGGATGGAGTTCCAAATAGAAACAGGACCGAAATCGTTAATATCCAATGCATTATCTTTCTTTGGAATTAGGGAAATTAAGTTTGAGTTCATTCCAAATGGCATGTAGGAGTGATAGAAGAATTCCCTTATAGCCTCAATCACTTCTTTATTGATAATATCCCAATAAAACATAAAGAACTTGTTGTAGAAACCATCAGGACTAGAAACACTATCCATGTATAGGGAGAAGAAATCATATTTTATTTCCTTTGATGTGGGGAGGTCAATGAGTTTTTTGTTCTGTGCATCATCCAGACTTGGCTCAATGCATCTGATAATTTTATCTGAGTTTTCCTCCCCAGATTCAGAGTATAGATTTTCAAAACAACATGTCACAGCATTGAGAATGTCATTCTCAGAAGTGAACATGGTATCATCAATTCTTAGAGCCTTGAGACTCATCCTTACTTTTTTTCTCTCTATACATGCAATGAAAAAACCATGAGTTCCTATCCCCCTCCTTCAGCCACATAATGTTAAAATGATTTAGAGCAGGATTTTTCTTAAGAGATAAGAGATTATCAAGCCTTGAGCAAGCCTGTATCTCTTCTTGAGATGTAATATCCTGATGCATATTGTTCTTCTAACAATTATATAGATGATAATCGTCCTCTTTGATGTCATGATCAAGGCTAGAAAAGGACTTTTTGCTCCATTCCCTGATTCTGGCTTTCACAATTTTCAGTTTTCTAGTAAGAATGTGCAAAGAACTACCTTGGAAAATTACTTTCCAAGCCTCCATTACAACCTCTTTGCACCCTGGCACAACCAACCATGCATTATTAAACTTAAATGACAAATGATCTGACCTCAAACTACTAAAATATAGGTCAAATAATATAGGATTATGATCAGAATGAAGTCTGGGTAGAGTCATTACAGACAATTACATTATCTCACTTTGTTCACCCATCTGCACCAGAAAACTATCTAGTTTACTTGCTTTCCTCCCATTTAGGGTGTATCTGTTCCAGGTAAAATCATCCTCTAAAATAGGAACTTTAGTCAGTCTACATTGATCAATACTTGAGGAGAAGTCATTGGCTGATGATCTGTAAAAGTTACTCCCAATTTTTTCCTCTATCCTCAGAACAGTATTGAAGTCACCAAGTAGAATCCATATCATATATATGTTCTCAAACATATCATATAGGTTCCTCCATACAGTCCTTCTTCTTATATACTGATTAAAAGAATACACAAAGGTGACACACAAAGGGTTGGATTGGAAACAATAGGACAGGTATACTGATTGCTGATCACTTTGAATAGATTCAACGACAACACTAGTGTGCCTTAACACCCATAAGGATTCCAAATAATTGTCAGATTGATTGGTTGCAATAAAGGAATACCCCAAAGCATTCTAATTAAAGTCCATCCACCTAGAAAACTTCATTTTAGGTCTTACAATGCCAAGTAACATCGGTTGATTGGTAAAAATGATATGCTTCAGGGCTTTGACCGTGGGAGAATTTCCAAGACCTGGATGTTCCAAAAAAGTAATTTCACTGATTGGAGGTCCGTTGTCTAGTATATGGGCTAGAATATCCAGTTGCTATCCATTTCTCTGGATCTCCCATCTTTTCCCCTCCTTCATCATTGGAAGAGATTCCAGCCTTTTCAGATGCATATTCATCATCAGATAAAGATGTGAACCTATTATACGAGGTAATGGTTACTATTAAGGTGGTAGGTAGCTTCCTCCTTGTTGCCTTCGATTCTTGAACTTGAGAGAAATCCCTAGCCATATCACCACATTCTTGTACTGACTTTTCCAGGTGCGGTTCATTCCCCTTAGAGGTATCCTGTACGGCTTTATCTGGATCCTGTGTGGTAGGGGAAAGAAGGCCCTCAGTCACACTGGGCAGCTCAGTGCCAACCTGATTTCCTAGAATCCCTTGTGGGACATCCTGCACTACACAATCATGAGTTGTTGGGTCCTGATTACCAGGGTTGTCCTTATTGACCAGTTTACTGACATCATTTTGTGTAGTCCCATTGGCACCCTTGGCATGTCCAGCTTCATTCTTCCCACCCATATCAATAGACATCACATCCGTAGAGGGATCCATTGTAGCGCACCCAAACCACTAGGAGTAGCATGGTCAATAGTGAAAGAATCATCATTAGATTTCAAGGGGTCTCCCTGAACATCCATCTTATCACTCCCTACCTGATCATTTCGCACAGGTGCATCAGAATTAATGATTCACTGATCTTTTTATTTCCTTCAGTAATGTGTATCATCATGAACCCTAATGTTACAAAATGAGTATACTCTATTCCTGTTGCATTCAGAGAGGGTGTGCCCAAAGATATGGTAATTGCAGCAAAATTTAGGCTTCCTCTCATACCCAACCTCAAGAGTGATGTTATCATCTCTGGTGGTGAAGGCAACTTATTCTACTAGAGTATTGGCCATGTCTACCTCCACCAGGATTCTAGAATAATTTCCAAAGATGGGGTTATCTGTCTGCCTATCTAGTCTAATAGGATTCCCTATAGAGGAATAAATATATCATAGTATTTGAGGATTCCAATATGGCCAACTCAGTTTATGAATACATATCCATACCTGTGTAAAGGTGTTCTTGACAGAACTGGGATCAAAATTTGGATCCCACTCATGAATCCGGAGGAATCTAGGATTCAGAGGGATAGAACCCAGGCTCCATGCTTTCCTTTTTCATTCATCAGAGGGGAAGACAACATGGTATAACCCCTTTCCCATAGTTGTCATCTTCCAGTCACTGAATCCTAATATCTCTGTAATCCTATTAGTAAGATCATGGAATTTCCATGGTCCAACCCCTTTTACAATAACCACCTGAGAAATGATAGATAACTTACATAACCTGACTTGCTCCTCAACCATAGCTTGATTCGCAGAGACATGCGCAATTCGCCCTTTTCTTTTGATCCTCCATGAGTTCCCCGAATCACACTCCATGAAAGAGAAATAGTCAGCTTGCTTGGCTATATCAGAAAATCTTTTACCTTTATTTGTAGCATCTTTTCCAACAAGTTTCTCCAATATCCTCTTCGTACAGAGGCTGAAGAGGTCACTATTCCCAATCAAATCTTCATCATTCACCTCAATGGAATCTTTCTCCGCAGGATTTCGTTCAGAATATCCCTACCTGGGATTAGGGTTTTCGCCGCTCGGCCCTTCGATAGTTGCTATCTGGTTATTCTATAATGATTATAGAGTTTGGTCAGGTTATGCTGAAATGTTTATACAGAGGGATTTTCCTAGTTATGTGATTATTCCTTAGTTTTGTGGTCGTAGTTGGAAAGGTTGTGATACATGCTCAAAGATATTCATGAATGGTACCAAATAATGTTTTTCAATGTATTGTATTAATTTATTAATTAATACACTTATTTATAACTTTATTTCATGCACATATTTATATGCACTACTGGAATTTGGGTTTTTCCCAACGACAGCATACCAACGGTTCAATTAAACCATTGGTATACTCAGCCTTTGCCAACGGTTTACTAAAACCATTGGCAAAGGGCATTCTAGTGACCCATTTCCCAACGGTTCTATAGAACCGTTGGGAATGGGGTGCTAAACTTATCCCTTTCCCAATGGTTTATTGAAACCGTTGGGAAAGGGTTCCTTTGCCAACGGTTTTCACAAACCGTTGGAAAAGGTTTTTCCCAAATAGCAACCCCGATCTTCTCTCCCTCATTCGAGACAGAGACCTAATTATCCTCCACTCTCGTGCTCTCGCGAACCCCCCGTCCGAACATCATCGACCCCCGTCCGAATAGGTACACCCCCCATCCGAACAGGTAAAAATTGATCTCAATCAAGTTGTTGTAGTTGTTTTAATGAATTTATTTTTCCATTAATTAAAACATAAACACTATGGTTCTATTTTTATAAAAGCTTACATGCCAATGGTGGGCAATTTTATAATGCATATAGATTCTATTATTTTTAGATTTCATATCTTATGGATATGTGTTGGTTTTCCACATGGAATGCCTTGACTATCTACTTAGCATGATAGAGGGTTTCTTCTGGAAATTTCCAATGGAAATTACATGATCCTATAAACATTTTGATGAATTTTCCTAACCTAGATGGATTGTCTGATGTTTCTCTAATGATCAAGGACGGAATGTTTGGAGGACATCACAAGTCCTGACTGGTTGATCCTAGAAGAAATTTCATGATAATGGATGTAATGCCTATAGGGAATCTCTTGATTTTGGTGATCTTCCCCATTTTCATCAAAAGACATGTTTGACACACTGGGAGGGAAACTCTAGAGTCAGTGTGACATGTCTTGAAGGGTGATTTATGTCCATAGTGACATGATTTGAGGACATCACATGACCTAGTTGGTGTTCCTGGAGGGTGTTAAGGGAGCCATATAACATTCCTGACATTTAATATGAGACTGAGATAATATGTATTGATTCCCCTATATAGAAGGAGATACATATCTATTGGAAAACATGTAGTCTGTATGGTGAGAATTAAAGGCTTTTCATTACAAGGGTGGCATATTCATGGGTGCCATCTGATTTTATTTGACATGTCAAGGGGACATCAAATGATAAAAATAGGTTTCCAATGGAATGTATTGTGAACAGGATGAAATTTCCTAGTGTAATAAAATTTCATAGGTGATGCATGTTATGAACATTAGGGTCAACATATATTTCCTTCACCTTAGTCTCCCATATTTTAGTATTTCATCCATCCTTTTATCCCAAATTCCATAGATTTATACATTATTTTATTATATTATGTCTCAAATTATCTAAAATATGTGTTTGATGTTCTTCACGTGACCTATCATAATTCCTTCTCATAATCTATAGTGATCATGGGAAGATCCCATGCATGATTCATGATCACTCAAATTATTCTGCAGATCATACATAATGGAAGCCTTACAGGATGTGAGATGATTATATCTATGAAATCTACTCAGGTACCTGGTGAGGAAGTGCATATTAATTCAAAAAGGTAAATCGCATATGAGGATACCCAACTAATATGGTTATGGGATGAGTCATGCTCTGATGTGATAACACATTAAGTTCTTGTTGGTTTTACATTTTTTCAATAACACATTAGTATGTTTTTTTCACATGTGTAGTTGATAACAGGATTATTTTCTTCCTTTATCGTTTACATAAATGTATTTTCTATTAAAGTTCAATCCTATTGAATTGTTTATAACAAAATGACTTATATGAATTCTTTTTACAGAATGGACAGAAGTTGGATGTATGAAACCGATCGTATCTCAAACGATTTTCAAAACAATTTGGAGAGGTTTATAGATTTTGCATTTCACAATGCTTCAGATAGTGGTCGCATACACTGCCCATGTTCCAATTGTGTGGGTAGACCTTGGTTGAGTCGTGAAGAAGTCAGCTACCACATAACCAAAAATGGTTTTCAAGCAAACTACTTTGTGTTGTATCACAATGGGGAGAAAATGAAATCTCAAATTGGTGATGATCGAAATGAAAGGACTGGAATGGAGAATTTGTTAGATGATCGGTTTCTGTTTATTCGTCATCATGAAAAAGAAAGGATTTCGACTCAAGAAGACATCGATATGAGGACAACTGATGCATCTAGTGAAAATGATGATATTGATAGGGTGAAAAAATTGAATGATGCTGCCACGACTCCAGTATATCGACAATGCGTTAAAATGAAAAAGCTGGAATTTTTAATCCGATTGTTTCATGGAAAAACTATGTATGGGATTTCTAATACAGCAATCTATTACATTCTTACCCTATTGAAGGATTTACTTCCAAATGATGCAGATATTCCCTCAAACCACTATATGGCATGGAAGTTAGTTGAAGAACTTGGATTTTCCAGAAACAAAATTCATGCTTCCCCGAAAGATTGCAGTTTATTCTGGGAAGAAACCGCTGAATGAAATGAATGTATAAAATGTGGAACATCCCACTGGAAGTAAAAATCTGATGGAACACCATCCCGCGTTCCACAGAAAGTAATGTGGCACTTTCCGTTGATCCCCAGACTCCAGAATCTTTTTATGTCTGATGACATATCAATAAAAATGAGATGGCATGATACCGAGAGAAAGAAGACTAATGATGAGTTGGTTCATCCTGCATATGGATTTGCATGGCAGAGATTTGATGCTCGACATCCTGATTTTTTAGTTTACGTGTGTAATGTGAGGCTGGGTCTTTTATGCGACGGTTTTAATCCGTTTGGGCAGATGCTTACTTCGCACAGCACATGGCCGGTTTTTATACACATTTATAATCTTCCCCCATGGTTGTGTATGAAAAAATCTTTCACTTTCATGAGTATACTCATATCTGGTCCTTCTGATCCCGGTATTGATATTGATGTATACATGCAACCTTTAATAAAAGAGTAGAAACTTCTTTGGGATGTGGGTGTGCGCACATACGATGCATGTTCGAAAGACATATTTCAGATGCGTGCTGCGCTTATGTGGACGATCAATGATTTTCCGGCTTATGAAATGATGTCTGGATGGAGCACGAAGGGAAAACTGTCATGTCCAGTTTGTATGAAGAATACACGATCCAGAAGACTGAAACATCGTTGTAGTTTCAATTTTATGGGACATCGAAGATTTTTGCCAAAGGATCATCCATATAAAATGAATCGTCGAAGATTTGATAATACTATAGAGATCGATGATCCACCTCAGCGTATGTCTGGAACTAATGTGCTTAATGAATTGAAATATTTCAGTTTTTTGTTCGGGAAGGGTCAAATGAAATCTGGAAGGAGAAAGAATGTTTCCACAGAAACCTGTTACAATTGGAGGAAGAGGAGTATCCTTTTTGATTTGCCTTATTGGTCAACCAATTTGCTACGTCATTGCTTAGACGTAATTCATATTGAAAAGAATATATGTGAAATGTTGCTTTCAGTTCTTCTAAATGTCAAGGGGAAGACAAAAGATGATTTACGATCTCGACGTGACTTGGTAGATTGGGGCATCAGACCAGAATTTCATCCTGTGCGTATCAGTGAAAATAAATGGCAACTTCCATGTGCTTCTTATGTGATGAAACCTACTGAAAAAAACAATTTCTAGATGTATTAGAGACTATTAGAGTTCCTTATGGATATTCAAGCAACATATCTAAACGGGTCAACAGAAGAGAGTTGAAGCAAAAATCTTTGAAGACTCATGATTATCACGTTCTACTGCATGAGTTTCTTCCAATAGCAATCCGTCATCTTTTTTCCAATAATGTAAGGGTGGGTGTTATTCGGTTGTGCCATTTGTTTAGTGATATTTGTGCTAAGAAGTTGTCCAAGTCTTTCTTGCAAAAAATGTTGACAGATGCCCCATTAATTTTGTGTGAGTTGGAGAAAATATTTCCCCCATCATTTTTCACATGCATGCTGCATCTGACTGTCCATATTCCAACTGAAATACTTCTCGGAGGACCTGTTTCTTTTCTTTGGATGTATCCAACTGAAAGAAATATGTTCACATTAAAGTCTTATGTTCGAAACAAGAATCATCTCGAAGGTTCTATCGTGAACGGTTACTTAGCTTAAGAATGTATGGATTTCTGTTCGATGTATTTGTCTGATCTTACTACAAGAATGAACAGACCAATGAGAAATGAAGAAGAACAATATGGTCAAATTGAACCCAGTTTTCCATCACTTCCTCAAATAGGAGGAATTCCTGGATCATATACATTGAAGACATTAAGCCATGAAGAGCGGGATATGGCACATCGCACTGTTTTGTTCAACTGTGATTTGTTCGATGACTATATCAGGTAACAAAATTGAATATGTATATCTTACATATATATCTGTTAAACTATTAATATTTTTTTATCTACAGGGAACATAAAACAATGATAAATAGGAAGCATCGTTCTTTATCTTTGAGAAGGAGAGAGACTTTGCATAGAAAAGAGTTTTCTGCTTGGTTAAAATTGAAGGTAAAAATATTACTGTTTAAATTAATTATTTCAATATTTACATAAGTTTAACTGTCATTTATATTGTAGGTATTGAGTTTGTCTGCTGACTCTGTCTCTGAGGAATAAAGAGCTTTGGCTTTTGGTCCTAATACCGTGGTTCGTGAATGTAAATCAATTTTTATCAATGGGTACAGATTTATCGTCATTGAACGAGCCAAAAACATGAGAACACAACATGATGGTATTATGGTTACTGCCACAACAGATTTTTATGCCAGTGCATCAGATAGTAGACCGCGACTTGAAAATGTGGGTTATTATGGAGTCGTTGAGAAAATAATAATATTGGATTATTACTCTCATGGACGAGTCACAATGATGAAATGCCATTGGTTTGATTCGATGACGAGACATGGAACATTTATTGATGATTGTGGATTTCGAGTAATTAATATGACCCGTACTCCTGCTACCGAAGAACCATATGTGTTGGCATCAATGGCTAAACAAGTTTTTTATGTCAAAGATCAACTTCAACCTGAATTTGGTGTCATAGTTGAAGTAATTCCAAGACATATTTTTGATGATGCTGATGATGGAATTAACACTATCCCTATTGCCATTGGAACCAATCCATTTATTTCTTTTGATGACTCCAATAGCTCAATTGTCATAGTTGATTGTGAACCTGAAGTTGTGGTTGGAAATATATAGAATCATTCATCAATGTTCTCAATTCTTTTGGTTTACCTCGAGTTGGGTTGTTAAGGTTGGTAATATTCATATTTATTTAGTATTTATCACAAATATGTTTTAGCTGACTTGACCGTTATGTGAATTTTTAATGTTTATTGGTTGCTGTTTTATTTTAATTGCATTTTCTAATTTGGAATTGAACTGTATTCAAACCAAATCAAAAAATATTTCTAACTTGGTGAACATTACAACTTGTATGTTTTATTAAATTCATTCAATCTCTTCTAAAACAATTGATAGCTAAATTACCAATGAATCCCCTCATTCCCTCATATATTTATTTTTTTGGTTTACACATTAATTTCCTTTTTCTAATTAATTACATATTTTTTTCAAATGCAGGAAATGCAGCCAATTGAAGAGAGACGAAGAAAAAAAATGGCGGAGAACAATCGTCAGATGGAGGAGCTGGGCATTCCACCTTTAGTGCCTACAGTGAGTACTTTATTTCAAATATATATATATATATATATATACAGAATATATAATGTCATGTGATTAATTTTTTTGTAAACTTTTTTGTAGGATCCACCGTTACGTCGACAGTTATTCGACGAGGAGCCTAGTACTGGTCCTAGTACTCAGGTCGGTGGTACGAGGAGGGTTCGTACCAGAGGTGGATGTAGAGCTGCGCGTGCCCGACTAGACCCTGCCCCTCCCACTGACATTTCAGCCTTCCCACATTCTGATCCCGGTGTGTCGTTAGGGACACACAGGGTATTTAGGCCTCCCATGTTTTCGCTACCTTCTGCATCTTCTACCCCATCATTTTCACATCCCATGATGATTCCCACTCCCCAGTCAGCATCAGGTCATACAGCTGTTCCATCTTCTTTTCCTTCTACTTCTGTCTCTCCGAGCTTTTATATTCCATCTTCTTCGACTCCTGTTCCACCAGAGGGTGTTCCATCAAGTTTTGTGGATCCGGCACCACTCATTGATCAGACTAGCGCAGGTATATTTATAAAACCCTAACAAATTTTTATAGCAATATTTATTTTCATTATAACATGTTTTGATAAAATATTTGTTTTTCATTCATGACAGATACATCTACTGATTGGAGGCGGGGGGTGGGGCCGTACACGCATGCATTCGGTGTGGAACCGTCGCACACAGGTTATGGTGGAATATAATGAAGACAATCAGATGGTTGAGAAAACAGGGAAGCAATGTTGGAGTTTTCTGGCGATGCTTGCCAAATACTCTGACATCATTCCCGTCAGCCCGCTGTCGTGGAGACATTTGCCACATGAGGTCAAAGATAGAGCTTGGGCAGAGATATGGGTAAAAAAATCTGTTGTATTTAATGCCATGAATTATTTTTGTATTTATATGAATTAATATTTTGATTTCATCTTCGATTTAATTTTCCTGATGGTGAGGGTGCACGACTGGAATGTCTAAAGGATTTAGGCGAGCTTTGGAGAGCCTACAAGCATGAGCTGTATATTGGCTGGCGTGCTAGAGTTGGCACTGAGTTAGAGGCGGTACCAGTCGTGGATAATTGTCCTATAGAGCAGTATCGTCAGATGATTACTCATTGGACGAGTACCCAGTTTAAGGTATGAATTACATTTGAGGTATTTAAATAATAACTTTCAAGTTTTTCATTAATATTATCCTTTGCATTATCGAATTTTATTTAGGAATCATCTGGAAAAAATAAAAAAAACATTGATGCAAAAAAATACCTCCATACACTAGGACGCACGACGATGCCGGATCATGAGAGGCAGCAGGTATGACAATTGTTTATAAGTTTTATTTACGACTTAAATTTTCTTTTGTTTCCTCAATTATTTAATCATTTTCTAAAGTTTTTATATAACTTTTGTTTTCAATGTCATTGTAGAGGAAGGTACAAAATATTGAAGGACGTGTGCCTCGAGCAAAACTGTTTTCCTCGAGTAGACGAAAAAAGGATGGAAGTGTTGTCAACGAAGAGACTCAGCAGCAGATTGTAAGTTTTAATCTGTTGATTTTATATTTTAATATCTATTTTGTTACTTAATAATATATTTATATTTGTAACAGGATGCTTTAGAGGCCCTCGATGCCCAAGAAGAAGACAATTTTGGGCCATCTGATCACTTACATCAGGTGTTGGGAGAGGATCATTCTGGCAGAGTACACTGACGACCTAGGATAGCCCCGACGAGGTATTGGCCTGCCTCAGGTATGAGTTGTAGTGACACCGAGCTGCATCAAGTTAGGGCACAGGAAGAACAGGCTGAGAAAAGGGCCACAAAGACGGCAGAACAGTCTGCTAGGGCAAACAGTGCATTTATGAAATTTATTGAAGTTCTACGTCCAACACTTCCAGTAGAGGCCAACCCAGCGATTGATGAATACATGTCGTTGATAAATTCTATATATGGTGCACCAGGTGGTAGTTCCAGTGGTGGTCAGGCTGATGTCCAGCTTGAAGATGATGATGGCGAGGAGTCTGATGCGGAAGACGGGGGAGATGAGGAGGGCGAGGAGGAGGGCGTTGTGGAGGGTGAGGACGATGAGGAGGACGATGACGAGGGTGATGATGATGATGATGGTGGTGATGGTGATGCTGATGTGGGACATATTGATCCGTTACATTTTTGACTTATATTACTGAGATTTGATGTTTAATATATTCTAGTTGTTGGTTTTATCTAGACTCGTAGTATAGTATTGGAGTTGAGTTATTTTTATATATTGTCTTTTTTTATGGATGTTGTTGTCTTTTAGTGGTTGTGTGTTTGAGAACTCCCTGGACAACCCCCCTCATTCTTGGACCCTGGACAACCCCTCTCCCCCTTGGACCCCGAACACCCCCCAAACACCCCCCGGACAGCCCCGCGTACAGCCCCCTGGACAGCCCCCCGTACAGCCCCCTACCCTCCACCCTGGACCCGGATAGCCCCCCGGACAACCCCCCCACCCTCCCCCTTAGACCCCGGACAACCCCCCAAACACCCCCCGGACAGCCCCCTGAACAACCCCGGACAACCCTCTGAACAACCCCTGAACAACCCCTGAACAACCCCTGAACAACCCATGAACAACCCCCTGAACAACCCCCGGACATCCCTCTGAACACCCCCAGACATCCCCCTGAAAAACCCCCAAACACCCCCCGGACAGACCCCGCACAGCCCCCCCACCCTCCTCCTTGGTCCCCGGACAGCCCCCCGGACACCCACCGGACAGCCCCCCCCCGGACAGCCCCCCCCCGGACAGCCCCTCGGACAGCCCCTCCACCTTCCTTAATTTCATTAGCTATGAAATGTTTCATAGCACGATCAACTAAAATCTAATCCATACTAAATATGATAAAAAAATATTCTATATGAATTTCCATAAGATTTTAAGTGAAAACAAAAAGTGACATATGAAAAACTGACCAAACGCATTCGAAATGTGTTGATGCTTTAGGAAAACGATCCATGGGTCATATGTGACGTGTACGAATCAACCCCACCTCAATCCGAGGTGCGGTGTGGCTGGAACAACTCAAAGTGTATGTCTTTTGTTTCAAAAGGACGTCATTTTAAGTGAAAAACATCAACTGGCATACGGAAAACCGGCCAAACGCATTCGGATTGTGTTGATACTTTAAGACAACGATCCATGGGTCATTTGAGACGTATAAGAGTCAACCCCGCCTAAATCTGAGATGCGGTGTGGTCGAGACCACTCTAAGTGACTTTCTTTTGTTTAAAATGGACAATATTTTAAGTACATATGGAAAACAAACCAAACACATTCGGTTTCTATTGACACTTTAGGAGAAAGATCCATGGGACATATGTGACGTGTACGAGTCAACGCCACCTCAATCCGAGGTGCGGTGTGACCGACACCACTCAAAGGGTCTTTATTTTGTTTAAAATGGACTTCATTTTTAGTGAAAACAACAAATGACATACGGAAAACCAAACAAACGGATTCTGATTGTGTTGATACTTTATCACAATGATACATGGGTCATATGTGACGTTTACTAGTCAACCCCGCCTCAATCTGAGGCATGGTGTGGCCGGCACAACTCAAAGTGTATGTCTTTTGTTTCAAAAGGACATCATTTTAAGTGAAAAACATCAACTGGCATACGGAAAACCGAACAAACGCATTCGGTTTCTGTTGAAACTTTAGGATAATGATCCATGGGTCATATGTGATGTGTACGAGTCAACGCCACTTCAATCCGAGGCGCGGTGTGGCCGACACCAGTCAATGTGTCTTTATTTTGTTTAAAATGGACTTCATTTTTAGTGAAAACAACAAATGACATACGGAAAACCGACCGAACGGATTCTGATTGTGTTGATACTTTAGAACAATTATCCATGGGTCATATGTGACGTGTATGAGTCAACCCCGCCTCAATCCGAGGCGCGGTGTGGCCGGCACAACTCAAAGTGTATGTCTTTTGTTTCAAAAGGACGTCATTTTAAGTGAAAAACATCAACTGGCATACGGAAAACCGGCCAAACGCATTCATATTGTGTTAATACTTTAGGACAACGATACATGGTTCATTTGAGACGTGTACAAGTCAACCTCGCCTAAATCTGAGATGCAGTGTCGCCGGTACCACTCTAATTGTGTCTCTTTTGTTTCAAACGGACAATATTATAAGTGAAATAAACAACTGGCAGACGAAAAGCCGACCAAACGCATTAGGAATCTGTTGAAATTTTCGGACAACGATCCATGGGTCATATGTGACGTGTACGATCCAACCTGGGCTCAATCTGAGTCACGGTGTGGTCGGGACCACTCTAAGTGACTTTCTTTTGTTTAAAATGGATAGTATTTTAAGTACATACGGAAAACTGACCAAAAGCATTCGGTTTCTGTTGAAACTTTAGGAGAACGATCCATGGGTCATATGTGACGTGTACGGTTCAACTCCACCTCAATCCGAGGTGCGTTGTGGCCAACACCACTCAAAGTGTCTCTATTTTGATTAAAATGGACTTCATTTTTAGTGAAAACAAAAAATGACATACGGAAAACCGACCGAACGGATTATGATTGTGTTGATACTTTAGAAAAATGATCCATGGGTCATATGTGACGTGTACGAGTCAACCCCGCCTCAATCCGAGGCGTGGTGTGGCCGGCACAACTCAAAGTGTATGTCTTTTGTTTCAAAAGGACGCCATTTTAAGTGAAAAATATCAACTGGCATACGGAAAACCGGCCAAACGCATTCGGATTGTGTTGATACTTTAGGACAACGATACATGGTTCATTTGAGACGTGTACGAGTCAACCCCGCATAAATCCGAGATGCGGTGTGGCCGGTACCACTCTAAATGTGTCACTTTTGTTTAAAACGGAAAAGATTATAAGTGAAATAAACAACTGAAAGACGAAAAACTGACCAAACTCATTCGGAATCTGTTGACATTTTAGGACAACGATCCATGGGTCATATGTGACGTGTATGAGCCAACTCGGGCTCAATACGAGTCACGGTGCAGTCAGGACCACTCTAAGTGACTTTCTTTTGTTTAAAATGGACAGTATTTTAAGTACATACGGAAAACCAACCAAACGCATTCGGTTTCTGTTGAAACTTTAGGAGAACGATCCATAGGTCATATGTGACGTGTACGAGTCAGCGCCATCTCAATCCGAGGCGCGGTGTGGCCGAAACCACTCAAAGTGTCTCTATTTTGTTTAAAATGGACTTCATTTTTAGTGAAAACAACAAATGACATACTGAAAACCGAACGAACGGATTCTGATTGTGTTGATACTTTAGCACAATTATCCATGGGTAATATGTGACGTGTACGAGTCAACCCCGCCTCAATTTGAGGCGCGGTGTGGCCGGAACAACTCAAAGTGTATGTCTTTTGTTTCAAAAGGACGTCATTTTAAGTGAAAAACATCAACTAACATACGGAAAACCGACCAAATGCATTCGGATTGTGTTGATACTTTAGGACAAAGATTCATGGGTCATTTGAGATGTGTACGAGTCAACCCCGTCTAAATCTGAAACGTGATGTGGCCGGTCCCACTCTAACTGCGTCTCTATTGTTTAAAAGGGACAAGATTATAAGTGAAATAAACAACTGACATACGAAAAACCGACCAAACGCATTAGGAATCTATTAAAATTTTAGGACAACGATCCATGGGTCATATGTTACGTGTAAGAGTCAACCGCGCCTCAATACGAGTCGCGGTTTGGCCGAGACCACTCTAAGTGTATCTATTTTCTTTAAAATGACCTACATTTTAAATACATACGGAAAACCAACCAAACGCATTATGATTGTGTTTATATTTTAGAACAACAATGCATGGGTCATGTGTGATGTGTACGAGTCAACCCCGCGTCAATCCGAGGTGCGGTGTGGCCGGCACCATTCAAAGTGTCTCTCTTTTATTTAAAAAACACTTCATTTTAAGTGAAAACAACAACTGGCATACGGAAAACTGACCAAACGATTTCAGAATATGTTGATACTTTAGGACAATGATCAATGAGTCATTTGTGACGTGTACGAGTTAACCTCGCCTCAATCTGAGGCACGGTGTGACCGGTATCATTCCAGTTGTATGTATTTTGTTTAAAATGTATATGATTTCGAGTAAAAATATATGGTGTACAAAAAACCAATCAAATTATGAATTGAATTCCGGATTCCACATATGATTGTCATCTAAATTTTAAATTGAATTCTAAATGAATTATGTATGTTTATAATTATGTTATGAATTCTAATTTAATTATGGATGAGTATATTTCCAGGATTCATTATATGTGTTGGTTGGTTGGTTTGCATTATTTAAATGTGTTGGTTTGTTCTCTATATGTATGCATTGTATATGTGTTACAGTTACAATAATTGGATTGAAAATTGAATTGAAAATGAAAATTGAATTGAAAATGAGCCCAAAACAGACCTGCTGTGCCAAAATGAGCCCAAAAAAGACCTACTATGCAAATTGCAGGCTGCTGTGCAATTTGCACAGCAAAGCCTATGCCAACGGTTTCAAACCTTTGGCATAGCACATATGGAGCTGTTTTTACCAACGGTTCATTAAACCGTTGGTAAAAACAGACTATCCCAAAGGTTCAAACCGTTGGGATAGCTTTTGGAATTGGTGTTTTTACCAACGGTTGGTAGAACCGTTGGTAAAAACCTTTCCCAACATTTTTCAAACCGTTGGGAAAGAAAATATTCATGGGGTTCCCCAACGGGCCAAACCGTTGGGAAAGGATTTTCCCAACGGTTTGGCACAACCGTTGGGGTAGGTTGATTTTTTCTAACCTATCCCAACAGTTCCTTGTAAACCGTTGGGAAAAGCCTTTCCCAACGGCTTACTTCCCCACGGCTGGCAGAACCGTTGGTATAACATATACCAACGGTTCTGCAGCCTTTCCAAACGGTTCAGAACCGTTGGGAAAGGATGGATTTCCAGTAGTGATGACTAGTTTTTTAGACACAGTGGTGTCAATCTAATGATTTTTAATCACACACTATTTTGGATTCCATTTTTTACCCAAGAATATTACATGGATGTAAGTTTGGAGAAGGTAATGGGACATGGTAGTTAATTTATTCTTTTTGTAAGGTTTGGATCGTGAATACGGGACTAACATTAGGTTCTGGATCAAAGACATTTGAGTTTATTTGTGTCAGTATGTTAATTTATCTATATTACTTTGAGTTTGACATTTAGATACATTATATATTATCATTACATTTTCATTTTATTATTATTGGATTATTTAGTTGACTTCTATTATTTAGTTCATCCTTTAATTACCGGTTATATGATATATTGTTTCTGTGATTTCCATTACTCTGAAACTTATAATTATTTTTTATTTTTGTTATGTTTCTACTCAATAACAAGGGGTATAGTCTCTCCAGTATTCAATTTACACCCCCATATCTAGTTATAATCCTATGTTGTATAGGGAGGTGCACTTTAATTCCAATAACCAACTTGATTTTTCCATGCAAGAGAGTTCCATACTGGGTGACATTACACCTACCAGTAGGAAATCCAAATTTATATGTTTAATTGTATGTTCCTATATATGGAAATGTGTATTGATAACTTTAATATAAACTTATTTTTAATGATTATTATAATTTTCTTGATTTAATGTTTTGAAGTAAACTATGATGATATATGCTCGCAAGGAGGTAGGATATGTTGGGTGCATCATGAGTAAAATTTCATTAGTGTTTATTACAAGATTGGATTTGTCCCCTCTATTATTTAATGAAATTTGATATCTCAGGCCCTTTTATGGAAATGATATAGTCTAAATAAATCCATAGACATGGTATTCTAAAAGATAGTTTGATTTTTGAAAAGTCACAGAAAGCGACAATGAGCACATTGGTAGATGGAACTAGCACACAATCCTGTTGATGAGAGAAATCATGATAAAGGATTATATTACAAAGAAAGAGTATTTATGAGGTATTATTTCATTTCATCATTAATTTCTTCCTCTATGGGTTCCTTTTCAAGTTACTAGATGACAACCTTTAACTTTAGGCTGCTTTTCCTAATGCCACTAATAAAGAGGCCTTAAGGGCCACACACTAAGTGTATTGAGAACCTTAATGAAGTAACATATTATTAATTATTATTTAAAAATACAAATAAATATTATTCCCTAATATAGTTAAATAATTATTTAGATTTTCTTGATTGTATATATTTTATCACCAGTTATTCGAGAGGATATTATGTGAGAAAAATATTTAATAAATATTTCGTAAATATAATATTTATTTATTTATTTGTGAATAATGTAGTGAAATTAATTTATTAAATAAAAAGTCATTATTTAAGGCCAAACAAATATTATGGAGGAACAATAGACTGAGTTTAAGTGTCCGGTGATAAATAATATACATTGAATATTATTTGAATAAATAATATTTAATTTAACTCACAAGTTTAGAATATATAAAATAATAATAAAAAAAATTATTAATATTAAAAACTTGGGGTTCCATAGAGAAAATATAAATAATAAGGTTACAATTGAAATTATTATTTTCTAACCCTATCAGTATATAAACCCAATTATATTATTTTTCTAGAGAGGAAATTCATTTGTGTTGTGAAAAATGTGATCCTGAGAGAATCCTCTAAAATACCTAGAGTGATTGTGTTCAAATAACACTCTTGATAATGGAGAGTGATCCTCTACCACTACTCTCAAGTCTAGATATATTTAAGATAACTTTTCCATGTAGCGTTACTTGGGGTAATCAAATGAGAAAAATGTAAGCATTGGGATCTTCCATGATAGTACATGTAGGTTCCCATGATGATGTTTGAATGTGTGTGTAACATGTGTGGATCAAAATTGGAGGGAATATACTATTGATTATTATAACATAATTATAGTACACCATATAGATGTTGGAATATCCACCAATAAAGAAAGAATATCTTGCAAAGTAACTCCTTAATTTATTAAGATAGTTATAAATTATATGTGATGATCTTATGTTATGGTTCCGATGTTTTCCTATTTTCTATATTATTTAATTAAATTCCCTTGATTATGGTAGATATCATCATTTAAATATTGGATTAATTATCTATCATGAAGAAAAGTAAATTTAGGCATGCCACATCTTCCGCTTACGCTAAACCCAGAACCTACAGTTTGTCTCATGAGACCTGTTGATACATTGAGGTGTTGTCACAAACCAAGTTGGAAAACCATCCAACCCAAAAGCTCACCCGGCTTAGGGTAAGGCTCGTAGGGCATTCCCAATCCACAAGGGATGGAAACTATTGTTTGGGAATCAAGAAACATGTTTGGGAATGATTTATACCATGTAAATAAACCAAAAAATAAGAAATCATAGTAGATTATCAAAAAACTACCAAGACATTTCATAGTCAACATCTATAACAAAAGAGAAAAAAAGATAACACTATAACATGAGTTAAGAATTATCATTTACAGATGAAACCAAAATATCTTAAAATAACCAATAAAGGGAGGGGAACTTACTTTACAACCAGGCCTCTATGAAACAAGAGGGTCAACACCCTCATGCCACCTCCACCAACACTGGCCAAAAGAATAAACACTAACATATGGATCCACCATCGCCACAACAGGAAAGAATTCCTTTAACCATGTAAAACATAACAAGGACTACATAAACTCGAGGGTGTATATAGGGTTTAAAACAAATGATCAATAGGATACTACCAAAATTGATTCCATGTATTAACATTAAATGAAAAATTAACATCATATTTTTTATGAAAAATTAATATACAATTTTAAATAAAACATGCTTTGAAATTACAAGGAAAGTAAAGATGATAAAAGGCTAAATGGTAAGCCAAGAATAAGTAACATAGGAAATAATTAAGTAACTAGGGTTAGCAAGGTCCTAGTATCCTCATAATCTCAGTGATCAAACTATCCCATGTATTCAACAGTCCCACTCAAGCCACGAATCCCCAACACAAGTACATTTAGTTAGTTTTTTCACCTGAGTCCTAATTAGGGAGATCTGGCCTTGGCCCTACTAACTCACCTAAAATACTAGACGAAGTATCCACACCTAGATATATAGTATTTTCTTGTAAAAAATTTCGTTCCCTATATCACATGAACCACCTCTTACACAATCACAATTCCATCATTTGAAACACACATGAAAAACAACATTTTTTCAATAGTAAAATCATTATTAAACCCATACGCACACCAAAATCCTTGGAAAACATGTTTATCACCACACACAAAAATTTTATATCCTATTCTAAAATAATATAAATCATACTAAAATCATCAAATAATTTTATTGACCCCCCTACCACTTTCTTGGAAATCACCTGAAATGGGTTGGAAACCTCAATCACATGAAAGTGAGAACCTTTAAATGGAATAGCACACCAAATTCATTAATATTTAAACCATAGATTCAAGATTAAACCCAAATTAGTTCAAAAACCTTGTTGGATAATGAAAAATAAAGAGTTGAAGAATAAGAGAACAATAAAGGATAAGAGAAGAGAAAGAAAGGAGCTAACTTAAGGGTTCCTTGAATATTCCAATCCAAATCATCGGTGAAAATGGAGCCCAAGAGAAAAAATAAGGAAGGTGGGGTGTACCTAGGGATAGGGAGTTCAAATGGGGTAGAAAATGGGTGATTTTTGGATAAAATAAATGAGGTGAAAACCATATTTTCAAACTATTTAAAGATCTGGTAGGCCATATATTTTTTCAAAAACATGCACTAACCATGCAACCCCTATATCCAAGAGGAAAACTAGCTACACGGTTTTTAGGAAGGGGGTTCATGCCCATGTTCCTAGACATGCATCTCATATAGATCCATTCTCATATATTTATGGTTATCCCTAGAGTTTATCACTCCCATGCACTAAGTCATGTGACCTTGACAGTTTCGCTATTTAGGGTGCATAGATTCTACTAACCATTCACCAACTACAGGCCACCTTCTATTCACCCAAAAAACATAATTTTTCTCAAAAACTTCAGGGAAAGACATAACATAAATAAAAGAAAAACTTAAAATATAAAATACCTTAAAATTAAACCATGAATGTGACAATTCTTCCCACCATGAAAACTTTCTACCCTCAGAGTGTCGAACCAAATTTTGATCAGAGAATAAATGTGTATACTGCTCTTCCACCCAATAATTTCACTCCCATATCTCATGATCATAATTTATGAGCTTCAAAAGGATCCAGATCAATAGTATATAGTTCTCTCAAGTCACTTTCTCTTGAGAGTCAACAATCCATACCAATCACTCGAACATATATAACTCGATATACAACTCAAACTCTTCCCAATTCCCCAGTTGAGATGGGTCTAGATGATACTTATTCAACTATGAGATATGGAACACATCATGGATAGACATTAACTAGGTCATTAAACCTAACCAGTATGCCACCAAACTAATTCCCTTAAAAATCTCAAAAGGTCTGAAAAACAGTGGAACCAACTTTTGTTTCTTACCAAGATGACGATGACATAGGTGATGGGCCACTGTCAGAAACAATTGGTCACCCATTCAGAAATATGAGGCTCATCACTACTTATTGATATAAGACTTATAGTGGATCTGCACCATCAACAACCACTACCTGATCAAATAAACAATGTTAGATGTCTTTTACACTAGTCTTGGTCCCAATAATGAGGTATCATCCGTATCTAGCCAACACAAAGGAGATTAACAAGGGTGAATATAGAGAACCTCAAATAGATCCATTTTTATCGAGGATTGATAACAATTATTATATAAAAAATCATCCAATCCCAAATTGTTATCCTACGAGCACCAGAAATTCAATACACATGTATAGAGCATATCTTCAAGAAAATGGTTTTCAGACTATGTATGACCATCCAATTAGGGATGTTATGTCATGATCATATTTAATTAATATCAAATTACCTTATTAATACCTTCCCAAACTAATATTTAAAATAAGTGTCTCTATTTAAAATGATATCTGAAGGCACACTAGGAAGTCTCAATTTCTTATGAATGTACAATCAGCCCAAATCATCTACCTTGGTTTAATCCTTGATCAGAATGAAATGGGATGATTTTTTTAGATGGTTGACAAACACCCATATGGTATTTCTTAATTGGGATGTATGAGGTAGTACTATGATAAAGTCCATAGAGAACTCATCCCACCTCCATGCAAGATTGGGTAGGGAATGAAGAAAACCTGAGGGCCTATGATGATCGGCTTTAACATGTAGACACATATAGCATCTGAAAATGATGTCATCTATATCACACCTTATACCTAACCACCAGAACTATAAATTTACATTATAAAGCTTCTTGGTGGTACTTGGTTGAACAACCCCGTGAGACTAGTGGCTATCATGCATCACCATATTCTGTAAGGACAATGTTACCACAAAGAGACCCTTAAATAATATAACTCCCATATAATACAATGACCACTCACTAGGTACCTCCCCTCCATTTATGAAATGCATATAATGTTAGCATGAATCATCACTTTGATGTTCTTACTGAATCAACTCCAGGAGGGAGGTCGTTAGATGAATACTGGCTAAGAAAATGACTCTATAATGATCCTTGTTTTCCTAATGCATATTTCCTAAAAGCCCTATCAAATTATACACATCAGTGGACTCTTTTAAGGAATGTAACATCATATTTATTTTTAGAGCATCCTCTTCCACATTTACCTTTCCTGTTGTAATGAAAATGTCAAAGTCAAACCCCTGAAGGTACTCAACCGATTGGAACTATCTCAAATTCATATCCTTCTAATAGAATATATATATTCCAAGCTCTTATGATCTTATTAATCCACAAATTTCTCCCCAAATAGACACTAACAACACATCTTCAAATATTTCATCAAAACCAATAATTCTTGGTCATGGGTTGAGAAATTCCTTTTTTTGGTTGGAGATGACGAGAGCCATACACCACCACATCTTCATCTGGCATCAACAAACACCCAATACCTACACCTGGGGCATCAAAAAAGACCATGTATCCCATTATAGATTTTGTAAAGATAAAAATATGGGCAGTGATCAACCACTACTTAATCCCCTCAAAGGAAACCTGACATTCTGAACATTATTGAAACTTTACCCCATTCTGGGTAAGTGTGGTCATGGGTGAAAAAATCTGAGATAAATCCCTAAAAACTCACTTATAATACTAATTGGGCATAGATCGCTCCTAATCTTGAATATGTTCATCATTAATTCACATGAAATCACTGCCTCAATCTTCTCAGGGTCCAATGAAACCCCATGTTCTAAATTCACATGGCCTATAAACATTACCTTCCTAATCCAAAAGGTAAACTTGGAGAGCTTAGAATATAAACAGTGATTTAGAAGAGTTACTAGAATGGTTTTTAATTGATGATCATTCTCTTCATTGGTCCTCGAGTATACTAGGAATTCATCCACGAACATTATGATGAATTAGTCGAGGTACCAATGGAGCACCCAGTTCCTAAGCTCCATGAAAACCATTGGACCATTTTTCAACCCAAATGGAATGAACAGAAACTCAAAGTGACTATACCTACTTCAAAAGGATATTTGAGGAACATTTGACTCTCGGACCCTAACCTGATGATACCCGGAGCACATGTTTATCTTGGAAAAAAACAACCCCCTTGGTCTAATCAAAAAGGTCTTCAATATGGGGAAAGGTGTATTTATTCTTGATTGTTACCTTATTAAAATTATGGATGTTGATGAAAAACTAGAGGGATCCATCATCCTTTTTAGAGAACAACACTAGGGTGGCCCAAGTTGATATTCCCAAGAAAATGAATCATTTGGATTCCAAATCATCTAAATGTATATTTAATTCCATTAACTTGATGGGGAATACAATATGAGGGAAGAGATGTTGGATGTATTCCCAATGAAAAATAAATGGTAAAATACACATCCCATTCTAGAGGATACTCTGAGAAATCATCTTGAAACACCTTTTGGAAAAAAAATCTAACGCAAAATAAAATGCAACCTTAGAACCTCTACTATCATCCTGCAATATTAGAAAAGAGACCTAGAAAATGATATTTACCAACTTTAGAAGAGGAGGTAAAGCACAAAATGAATGAGGATCTAATTATCCTTGGAAAACATAAGTACTCCCATTGGTTTCCACAAAGATCACTCACTGATGATATCATTAAATTTTCTCCTTGAAACACACCATCTACTCCATATCATGGATCACATCAATGAGGTCCATTTCTAGAACTAAGAAGTTCTATTATAGCTTGAACCCTAATAGAGTGATAAAGTAGGATGGGAATAAAAAACCCTACTCCCTTTTATTTCTAATAGAAATCACTAAATATTTCTTATATGGAATAATATTAGTTGGAAATTTCAATAGTTCCAAAATAATTGTAGAAATAAAATAATTGGAATCACCCATTTCAAATAAAACAACATCTATGGATGATGAAATAAAAAAAGTACCTCAAACTGTTGTTGTTCTTACATTATATTCTAATGGTTTCAAATCCATAGCATAGAGGTGCTTTATCAATTCAAATTCTTGGGACCGATAACTAAATTGATGATCTTACTTAAGATGACTCCACCCATAACAATATCTAACCTTTTTTAGACACACAAGTGATCGAGAACACATTACCCTTGATGCACCATACTGAACTGATTTTTCCCAATGGGATAAGTGAATGAAACCAATCTAATTTGGTTCGCCTCCATTTTATAATCTTTTTAATTTTCTCAAGCACCCACACTAATGGTAGGATCTAGGTGGAAATAGACATACTGACCACACATTCCCCAGGCTCCCACACTAGTAGCATATGACTGACCCAATACTTGTGGTCATAGATGAAGAAGGGTGGGATGAGAATCCTATGAAACCACCTCCCATATTCTCCTAGTATTCATGTTTCCTTCTTTTTTTTTTGAAGAACCACCACTATAGTAGCATTTTACTGAAACTACACCAGAAAAACCAGACTTCTTGGTGCAATCAATCCCCACCATCAGAGATCGATCCACTACCTCAAAATGTATCTTCAACTTGAACAATAATATCTAAGACCGAATGTCCATATAAAAACCCATATCAAAATGACGATCATTTAATTTCTCATTATTAACCACCTTGGGTAAAAAAATACCAATTCTGCAAAGCTTTTGGCATATTACAACAAAATTTGATCCCCCTGATGGAGATCTAAAAACACCTGGTACATGGAAATTATTTAATTATCAGGGTAATACTACTCATTAAAAGTGACTTTTAAGCCCTTTCAACCCATATTATTAGGTTTCAAAGCTTTGACCACTAATTTCCACCACCTACGTTTAAGGCCTTCCATTATGAGTGAAGGAAACTTCACCAAAAGTGCCTCAGGAGTATCAAGAGAAGCAAAAAATCCTCTCAATATTTTCAATATAATCCTCCACTTTTAGGAGGATGGTGTTACCCCCAAAGGAAGGAGGTTCTTTCTAAAGGAACACCTGATCTTTGTCCTTTTTAGGACCAGGTTTTACATCCTTAGAACGGGGAGAACCTGAACCCTTCCCCTCATCCAATGTTGAGATAGACTGATCCACAGCTTCCATCAACCTCAAATTAAATGTTGAAGTAGAACTCTCTCTGGCCTCTTTCTACGATTTCAAAGTAATTCTCTATGTAGGCATAATGATAAAAGAATCAAAAAACATAAGGAAACTATAAATCCAACATCCAAAAAAATTAGTAGAAAAAACCTATAAAATTTTATATAAATCAAGAAAAATCATAACATGCACAATAACAAGTCCAACCACCCCACCCCATCTCAATGTCCATACACGGTCTACAACCAATACATCAGACATGGAGGAGGAGAAAAACACAATCCCAAACAGAGTGACCTAAGGTCTGTCATGAGGTATATTGGTAAGACACCCAAATCATAACTAGAATCTCAAGACTCGAAAGTCCTAGATCTATTTTATCCATAATCACCCAAAAACATAACCCAAAGGAAGGTAAAACCCCACTTTTTTAAACCATTTTTTCTGGAACCAAGATGAGTTTCCATCCAACCCAAAAATCAGCCCATCCCAATGGAATTCCTAGAGGGATTTTTGATCCCCACAAGCTAGTAACATGTTCCTAGGAAACATGAAACACATTTGGGAATAATTTCTTCCAAGTAAATCAACCAAAACAATAATAAATAATAAAATATAACCAATAAATAACAAAAACATTGCATAATCAACATCTATAATACAAGAGATCAAAAGATAGCACAACAAAATGATTTGAGCATTTAACCTTTACAACTGAAACCATTGTTGAAAAAAACAACCAAAAAGGGAAGGGGATCCATTTATACAACCAATACTATATGAAACAGGACGTTCAACACCCTTATGCACCTCCAACAACACTTTCCAAAAGAGTAACGACTTTCACATGGATCCACCATCACCACCACGTGAGGAATTTCCTTTACTTGGGTCAAACATAACTAGGTCTACATACACATAATGGTATAAGTAGGGTGTGATACAAATTCTCATTATGATTCCACAAAAATAGATATCATGGATTAAAATTAAATTAAAAATTAACATGCTTGTTTTTAAAAAAAGTAAGATATAATTTTAAATAAAACATTCCATGAAAATAAAAGGAAAGAAAAGATAATAACAAGATGAATGGTAATCCTAACATGAACACTATGGGAAATCCATAGGAACCAGGGTTAGTAGGTTCCTAGGATAAAAATAAACTTGTTGATCAAACCATCTCCTAGACACAATGGTCATACTCGAGACAATAATCCCCATTACAAGTATATTTAGTTAGTGTTGTCAAGCGAGTCCTTATTTGGGAGACCAGGACTTGAACTTTCTAACTCACCTAATGCATCAAACGTAGTTTATCCACCATGATACCTAAGATTACCATTTTCTCAATTTCATTTCCTATGTTACATGAACCACCTCTTATGAAATCATAATTCCAACATTAAAAAAACAGATGAAAAGCAACCATTTTTCTATATGAAATTCCTTATTAAACTCTTAATTACACCAAAATCTATCTAAAAGAGGTTTCTCACCACACACATAACATATATAACACATTTGGAAATCATAAAAAGCTTACTAAAATCGTCAAACAATTTTAAAGCATGAAACCACCTACCTATTTCTTAAAAATCACCTGAATCTACTTGGAAACCACAACCAAACCAAGGAGAGACACAATAAAGGAAATTACACTCCATTTTGCTCAATATTTAACCGAAGAATCAATATTGAACCAAAATTAGGTCAAATAATTTTTTGAGAAAGGAAGTAAAAGGTAGAATGAAGAAGAGACCAAGAAAGGTTAATAGAAGATAAAAATACGAGTAATGTAACACCCCGACCCTAGTTACCCAGATTTGGTGCATTATTACATAACATTGGCCTGATATAAGGAATCATGTACCGAAATACCGATCAGTTTAGTAGCCTTGGAGGTACTAGATACATTCATAAGTTTTACATTACATCATGAAATAAAAACATCAACAACATTTTTTCCCCTTTTAAACACACTTATATCCTTAGCCTATCCCTGAAGGTCAACCATAAAATACTTCTTCACATCCTTGGAAAAATAAAACATAGAAATGGGTGAGCTCAGATGCGCAATAAGGATAAAAATATAGTGGAAACTTTCATAAATAAGAATAAACATTTAAGGAAATGTATAAGACTAAAACAAAATCCTTTTAAACATAAACTTAAACATAATATGGAAAATATAAAATCAAATAATTCCATTTAATAATTCACATGGATATTCTACTAGTCGAATAATCAAATGGAATATCAGTACCCACTTTCATAATGATGGAATTCATAATGTCAGACTTCATAACCACATAGTCAAGGCCTTGTGCCAAGACTAAAAATAAGATTTTGTCAAGGCCTTGTTCCAAGAAACTAGTTTGTCTCATGAGACAAACCAACACATCGAGGATCTATAGCATGCTCCACCCGTCACTTATTAAGTCCAATGCATTCCTTATATGAAATGGTTTAAACATAACATAAACATTCGTATTAAAACTAGCATACGAAATGTCAATACATTATCTATAAACGATGAATGGTGTAAAATTAACACATCCACAGTCAAACATATCACAAAAAATTCAATACAATATGCAAGTTTTGTATCATAATAAATCAACTTTAAACAAGCTTAAAATCCATCAAAGGATGTTGACAGAGATGAAATCAAAACTTTTTTAGATAAATATCTCTTTCTATTTTGAAATAATTTAAAAGTCGTATAATTATAAAAGAAAACATTTATTATTAAAATATTATTATAATATTGTAAGGGAATCTTTGATGTTGTTATAATTGTGGAAAATATTTGTACCTGCCATATAAGTTAAAAAAACATTCTTAACATAATTTTTTTGAAATGTTCATAAAGTACCTTGTTTGGAAAACGACGGAAAGATTCCTTTCAAAACATATAAGGTAAAATAAGGGTATAAATTAATTTAAACCATATTCTAGTAAATGATAAAAATGTTTTGAAATATATTTTTAAGAAAACAGAGATGTGGATGATAAAGAGGTCCCAATAGATACTTACGTAAAAACAACCCTGGATAATAAAGAGATTGTGAAATTAATCTTTACCTTGTACTTTTCCTTATTAGATGGTATGTTAAACTCTTGTATAATATTTAAAACACTGTAATTAAATTATAAAATAACTATATACATAAATATTATATCATATATGATCCTCTAATATTTGTTAGTTAATAATATTACAGTAGTATCATCATTTCGGGTGTTAGCTCATTCGTTTTCCTTTATATTCTTGGTTACATAAGCCATGTTTGTTATGTATAGTATGTATTTTATTTATATATATAATTATATTATGTTCATAAAAATTATTTTTAATCATAAAATGAAAATTATTCTTGACTGATTACGATGAGGAATGAATCTCATCACGTTCGTGAAGACGGTAATCCGTACGTACGCACGAGTGACAATATCATTATATTAATGGTGAAATAATATGTAATTAGATGTTATATCATATATAATTAATCATTAACATGTTATATTTATTATTTAAATCATTTATGATCATTATTATACCCATAAAAATAATGAAGTGTTTGAATAACAAACTACACCACGATGTGGCGACGGTAAGCCGTACGTACGCACGTATGGTGACTTTTTCATTCATATGATGGATAGAATAATGAATATGGTTGTACCATTTTTATAATAATATCATAGTATATAGAATATATTGTAGTAATTATTTTATAATGGAAACAACAAAGAAAGAGGATGTGGAAGAAGAAAAGAACTTAAAATAGGTGACGAAATATTTACCTCTTCTTCGGGTTCTTCCATTTTATTTGATCAAAATGGCTTCTTAGGTTGTCTTTATGACCAAAATAAGGAATCTAGGATAAAGGGAGGAAATTTGGGAGGATATTTGGGCAGGTTTTGGCCGAGATAAATGGCTTTGGAGGTGTGAAATTAAGATAATGGGAAGTGCCCTTTTATAAGAGAGGTGATGGTCACTTTGGGAAAATCTCGAACTATTATTTTATAATAAAATAGTTTTCGATTTATAATGGATCCAAAATAAATTATTTTAAGATTAATGTGATAATGGGTCTAAAAACTCTCAATAAATAGGTTTTAGACTTGTTTAGGTCATCATATTAACCGAATCCTTTAGATTTAACTCTGAGTAAAATAGTTTGATATTTACCATGTCTCATGTATCTTTATATTATATGGTTAATAAACATACTATAAAAATCCAAGAGAACCCCATGTGGTTCATTATTAATATATATAACCTTATATATGTCGTTTGGCCGAACATTAGATTTTTAGGAATATTATGTCAATTAATAATATAATATTTGTTTTAAAAACTCAATTATATCATTTTTACACTATTTATTATTTGATTTTTTTGATAGAAATAAAAACTTTATCCTTTCGAATAAAATTTATTTAACAAACCCTAACATGTCATATTAACATATAAAAATAGTTTAATTCTTCATAAGTCTTAATTTAAATTTATTTGGATATTTATAATATCAATTATTTTAATATTTCATTAAAAAAGTAATTACTGCATCATCATTGTTTCATAAATAAATTAAATTATTTAATGTATAAAAATTATAAATAAAATACCATTATGTAGGAAATATTTTTATATTTCTAATGAATATTTATAGTCTAATTTATATTGGGTGTAACCCTATATTAAAAATTCTTTAGTTATTATACTTTGAATTCAACTCTTTTAGCTCTTCTTTAAATAAAATAATAATAAATGTTATAATCTAATACAAGTGGACCAAAGTGGATCATATTTTATTCCAAAGGTTTTTTTGGTTGAGTTACACTTATCCAATATAATTAGTACATGTGTTAGGGTAATTATGATATCATTTTTATTCTTAATTACCATATTTACTTTTAACCGTGGTAAATAAAAGTCAAAAGTTACGATTCAATAAAAATTATTTTCATCTTATTGAACCACATTTTACTTAAAAATATTAACTGTGTCTCTTGTATTTTTGAAATTCAACTCAAAAAAGTGGTAAAATTTTTTTTTATGCAAATTTGCAAATGCTCCTAGGAGGTGGATAAAAGGCGGAAAAAAGTTCAATGAAATTTTTATATATCTAAACTTATTATAAAATGACTCCAATGAATTACTTTGAACATATATAGGTATTATATATCTATTTTGAACTAAAATAAATTTAAATAAAATAACTAATTATTTAAATAAAATGTCAGTTTTAACCAATAACGTAGTGGTTTTTCACTATTCATCAAAAATAGAAAGTTCTCAGAAAATTACCAAAAATTAACCCTAATCTAATTTCGATATTCTAAATCCAAAAATGAAGCCAATTTTGAAATATAAATTTTATAAAATTTCACAAAGTGGGAATTACTATTCGTAACGACCAGTTTGATTGGTTGTGGTGTGTTTGAACTCGAAGTTGCGTACAACATAAGTTATTGTATTACTCAAAGGGAAACGTACCATGGAAGCCTTGGGTGTTACATTCTCACCTCCTTAAAATAATTTCATCCTAGAAATTTATAGAATATTACTGCATAAAAATATTTGGGAGGTTCTTCATCATAAGTTCCTTGGGTGCCCAAATTGCATCTTCCATCTTATGGTTTCTCCATAGAACTTTTACCAGACCAGTCGTCCGGTTTCTCATCACTTGTTCTCTTATATCAAGAATCTTGAAAGACTCTTCACAATAAGATAGATCATATTCTAGTTCAATTTCCTCATATGTGAGTACACGCGTTAGGTCAGGCTTGTATTTTCTTAATAGTGATATGTGGAACACATCGTGGACTTTGGAGAGACTTGGCGGCATTTCCAAACGGTAAGCCACAGCCCTAATTAGTTCTAGAATTTTAAAAGGTATGATGTACCTGGGACTTAATTTACCCTTCTTACTGAATCATATAACTCCTTTCCATGGATATACCTTCAAGAAAACATGACCTCTTGCCGAAAATTCCAAATCCTTCCTTCGGTTATCAGCATAGCTCTTCTTCCAACTTTGAGCTGCTTTGATGTGGGTTTGGATAACCTTCAACTTTTCCATCATTTCCTCAATAGGTTTTGGGTCTATGATTTTTCTTTCACCTACATCATCCCAACAAGTTGGTGTGAGACATCTCTTTCCATATAACGTTTCGTATGGTGCCTTATGAATACTTGAATGGAAGCTATTATTATAGGAAAATTCTAACATAGGTAAATACTGATCCCACATACCTTGAAAGTCAAGTGAGCAAGATCTCAACATGTCTTCTAAGGTTTGAATATTCTACTCTGATTGTCCATTGGTTTGAGGGTGGTAGGAAGTGCTCAAACGAAGTTCAGTATCCAGGGCTTTCTGAAGACTTTTCTAGAATTTTGATATAAAACAGGGATTACGATCAGAAACAATCGATAGGGGTACTCCATGAAGTCTTACAACTTCATTAATATATAGCCTTGCTAAATGTTCAAATGGTAAATCTTCTCTTATAGCAAGAAAATATGCTGACTTGGTAAGAAGATAAACAATGAACCATATTGAATCATTCCTTCTAAGAGTCTTTGGTAGTCCCATGAAAAATTCCATCCTAATATCATCCCATTTCCACTTAGGTATGGGAAGAGGTTGCATGACTCCTCCATGATGTTTCCTTCTAGCTTTTACTTGTTGAAAAACCATACATCTTGACACAAAATCAGCAATCTCTCTTTTCATGTTGTCCCACCAAAAATGTTCCTTCAAATATTTCTATGTCTTAGTTCTCCTAGGGTGTATAGAGAAGTTGGAGCTTTGAGAATCATCCAACAATTCCCTTTTTAGATCATGTATATTAGGAACACAAAGTCTCTTCCCAAATTTCAAAATTCCATCTTCATATACAATGTCATTCAATATCCCGACATTTACAGCTTTAATATTCTTTTGAAACTCATCATCATCAGTCTGAGAACTATGTATCCTTTCTAGTAAAGATGGTTTGGAAACCATTTGAAAAAGTATTTATGTATCACCATCCATGGTTATTCCCATATCCATCTTTACTAGATCCATGAAAATAGGATCCCTTTCAACTCTCATCATGTCCAAAACTCCATGATACTTTCTACTCAAAGCATATTCCATCTTATTTTTCTTCCCTAGGTGGTAGTGTATTGTGCAATAATAATCCTTAAGTAGTTCAAGCCATCTCCTTTTCCTCATGTTGAGTTCTTTTTGTAAGAAAATATACTTCAAAATCATGTGATTAGTATAAATCTCACATTTTTTACCATAGAGATAGTGTCTTCGTATCTTCCAAGAAAATATTATAGCTGATAACTCAATATCATGAGTGGGATAGTTTTTCTCATTAGTTTTTAGTTGTCGTGATGCATATGCAATAACTCTATCATTCTATATAAGGACACAACCAAGTCCTTTCTTTGAATCATTACTATAAATAACAAACCCATTATTCCCTGATGGTAGAGTGAAGATTAGATCACTGACTAATATTCTCTTATGTTCTTCAAAACATTCTTCACACACTTTTTTCCAAACAAATTTAACCCCTTTTTGTGTGAGATTGGTTAATGGGTTTGCCAATCAGAAACAATTCTGGACAAAACACTGATAATAACCTACTAAACCAATAAAACTACGTACATTAGTTATACTCGTCGATGCTGGAAATTATTGGATTGCCTTGTTCATTGAAGGATCAACAGAGACTCCATCCTTAGAGGCAATATGGCCGATAAAAGAAATCTCCTGAAACCAGAATTCACACTTGCAAATTTCCCATCAAATTAATTTCTTCTAAGAGTCCTTATGATAATGCGCAAGTGATTTTCATGATCTTAGTATCTTTTGGAGTATACCAAGATATCATAAATAAATACCACTAAAAACTCATCAAGATATTCCTTGAAAACTCTATTCATTAGATCTATGAAGATAGTGGGTGCATTAGTCAATCCAAAAGGCGTTATTATAAACTCGTAATGCTCATACCTGGTTCGAAATGCTATTCTCATAATGTCTTCCTTCTTTACACAAAACTGATGATATTCAGATCAAATTTCAATCTTTTAAAAATATTGAGCTCCATGAAGTTGGTATAATAAATCATCAATGCGAGGTAGGGGATACTTGTTCTTTATTGTTATAGAATTTATCTCCATGTAGTCAATGCACATCCTCAGAGATCCGTCTTTCTTCTTAACAAAAGGGACAGGGGCTCCCCATGGAGAAACACTAGGGTGAATAAATACCTTATTACTAAATTCCTCTAGTTTCTTATTTAGTTCCACTAATTCCACAGTGGCCATTCTATAAGGGGTCTTCTATAGGGGCCTTGAACCATGAATTAAGTCATTGGAAAATTCAATTTCTAGTTCTGGAGGATTTCCAGGTAAATCCTCTGGAAACACATCAATATATTCTTGCACAATATGTATGTCATTTATTCGATCATTATTTTCCTCACCCATAGTTATTTAATTCTTTTCTTCCCCAATAATTGAATTTAGTTGAGCTACTAGGGGTGGATCTAGATAATAATCAGGTGGTGACGTTTCTTCTCTAAAGATATGGTACTCCTTATCATCATTAAAAATTGTAACCTCCTTATTCTTACAATAAATTTTCGCATTATAGTCTGAAAGCCAATAAATTCTGAGGATTATATCAAATTCAATCATGGGTATGACTATGAGATCAGCAGATAAAGAAAATTTATATTCCCTAATGGGAACTTATTCACAAAACTTTGTTTCGATGATACTTCCCATAGGTGTTTTGACTGAAAACTCCCTTGTTAAGTCAAATTGAAAATATCTAATTTTCTTAGAAAACTGAAAAGATATGAAACAATGCAATGATCTAGAGTCAAATACAGCATTGGATAAACTTGAGTAAACCATTAAATTACCTACCACTATGTCTTTCGGAGCTTCAACCTCCACAGTAGTGATCACATAAGCTTGGCCTTGATCCCTTAGCCTTTTTTGAGGTAAGTTTCCATGACGGTTAGGACACTAATTTACATAATGTTCCATCTCCCTGCAATTGTAGAATTGAACATTGGTAGCTTATTTCTTCCCCTTATAATCACTAGAAAGATGGAATTTCTATCCACATTTGTAGCATATTTATTTTCCTTTTAGACAGGCACCAAGGTTCTTTCTTCCACAGTTATCATTGGGTGGAAATTCAACTCTTCCCTTATTCCCTATTTCCTTATTTCCTTTCCCATAGTGTTCAGTAGATCTCTTCTTCTCTTGCATTTCTTTTAAGTAGTAAGACTAAGAGAATTCCTTTTTCTATCTTGATAGCACATGAGACAATATCATCGTATGATGAGAAGGATTGTGCGAATAATGCTCGATGAAGAAGTGGTTTTAACCCATCAAAGAATTGATCAATCTTACTCTTTGGGTTATGTATATAATCTGATGCATGCCTTTCTAACCTTGTAAAGTTAGCCTCATATTTTGCGACATTCTCATCCTCCTTTTTCCTCAGACTCAGAAATTTCCTTTCCATATCTGATCGATGTTCATGCGGAAAGTATTTTTCTATGAAAGTCTCTTTAAACTCCCTCCATTCTATATTTTATACTTCATCGTCTTCTTTTTTTGTTTTGAATCGATGACCACCATTGATATGCATCTGTCGTGAGGCAATATACTTCCATGACAACTTTTTCCCTTTCGCTACTCCACAAAGTGTGAAATATTTTCTCTAAGGAATTTATCCATTGCCCAGCTAGAAATGGATTTGTAGACCCATTTAATGTTGGTGGTTGTTGCCACATGAAGTGATCTAACATTGATCCTACGCGTTGTGGATCAGGGTACTCCATACAGGTAAGGTTATTATTCATAACCTGAGTGAGTTGTCCGAGTATGGTGATAAGATGATCAGCACCAGTTGCATCATCAGCTCCACTATAATTATCTTGAGTATGAGGGAAATCCATGCATGGATTACGTGCATTGATACAGTTTCCATTCCTTCCACTCGGTTTCATTTCAAAACAATGGAATACAGTAGATTAGTTTATGAATCACAATAAATAATTCCAAAATTGTAAAATAGTTAACATAAATTGAACAATTTATAGATATAATCCATAATAATAATAATAAATTATTTGAGAAAGTATATACTCATAAAATGGTTTGTAAATAAAATGATAATTATCCTAAGCATATCCCCCAGGAGTGTCGTAACCAAGAGTGCAGCAAGACCCGTTGTCGTGCACCAGTTCTTGTTCGAGTCTAGCTCAGAGTGGTGTTTTCAGGTTTTACCCCTTGGTACATCAGTGCTAGAGCCACCTCTACCGACTCGTATCTAGACAAGGATGTATTTCTTGTAAAACTCACTAAATCTCTACACTACCAAAATTCTAGGAAGTTCTTCTATACTCATCCTCAAATTTTATCTTAGGGTAATGTTATCTAATCAGAGTTTTAATAAATGTATATTCTAAGGTATGTACTAAAATTCCTCTGATACCAACTGTAATGACTTGGCCCCAGTTACCCAGAGTAGGTGCATTATTACATAAAATTGGAATGATATAAGGAATCATGTCCCGAAATACCGATCAGTTTATTAGCCTTGGAAGTACCAGATACATTAATAAGTTTTACATTACATCATAAAATAAAAACATTGAAAACATTTTGTCCCCTTTTTAACACACTTATATCATTATTATATCCCTATAGGTCAACCATAAAATAATTCTTCACATCCTGGGAAAAATAAAACATGGAAAGGGGTGATCTCAGATGCTCAGTATGGATACAAATATAGCGGAAACTTTCATAAATAAGAATAAACATTTAAGGCAATGTATAAGACTAAAACAAAAGACTTTTAAACTTAAACATCATAATATTATGGAAAAGATAAAATCAAATAATTCCATTTACTAATTCACATTGATATTCTACTAGTCTAATAATCACATGGAATATCAATCATCACTTTCATAATGATGGAATGCATAATGCCAGACTTCATAACCACATAGTCAAGGCCTTGTGCCAAGACTAAAAATAAAATTCTTTCAAGTCCTTGTTCCAAGACACTAGTTTGTCTCATAATACCTACCGATGCATCGAGGAAATATAGTAGGTTCCACCCATCACTTACTAAGTCCAATTCATTCCTCACATGAAAAGGTTTAAACATAACATAAACATTTGTATTAAAACTAGCATACGAAATTTCAATACTTTAACTATAAACCAAGAATGGTGTGAAAATAACACATCTATAGTAAAACATATCACAAAACCTTCAATACAATATAGAAGTTTTGTATCATAATAAATCAACTTCAAACAAGCTTAAAATCCATTAAAGGATGTTGACATAGATGAAATCAAAAACTTTTTTAGAGAAATATATCGTTATATTTTGAAATCATTTAAAAGTGATATAATTATAAAAGAAAACATTTATTTTGAAAATATTTTTATAATCTTGTAAGGGAATCTTCGATGATGTTATAACAGCGGAAAATAGCCTCACCTACCATATAAGTTAAAAAACATTCTTTCCATAATTTGGTTGAAAAGGTCATAAACTACCTTATTTGGAAAACGACGGAAAGATTCATTTCAAAACATATAAGGTCAAATAAAGTTATAAATGACTTTATCCCATAGTTTAGTAAATGATAAAAATTATTTGATATACATTTTTAAGAAAACACGGATGTGGATGATAAAGAGGTCCCAATAGATACTTACGTAAAAACAACCTCGGATAAAAAAGTGATTGTGAAATTAACCCTTAACATGTACTTTTCCGTAGTTGATGGTATGTTAAACTCCTTTATAATAGTTAATTTTTTTTATTAAATTATAAAATAACTATATACATAAATATTATATCATATATGATCCTATAATATTTCTTTGTTCATAATATTTTAGTAGTATCATCATTTCGGGTGTTAACTAATTTTTTTTACATTATATGCTTGGTTACGTAAGCCATATTTGTAATGGATAGAATGTATTCCATTAATATAATGAATGATATTATATTCATAAACCTTATTTTTAATCATAAAATGAAAATTATTCTTGAATGATTACAATGGGGAATGAATCTCATCGTGTTCATGCAGACGGAAATTCGTACGTACGTACGAGCGACAATATCATTATATTGATGGTGAAATCATATGTAATTGTATGGTATATCATATATACATAATAATTAAAATATTATATTTATTATTTACATCAGTTATAGTCATTATTATACCCATCCGAATAATGAAGTATTTGAATAACAAACTACACCACAACGTGGAGATGGTAAGCCGTACGTAAACACGTATGGTGACTTTGTCATTAATGTGATGGATAGAATAATGAATATGGTGGTACCATTTTTATAATAAAATAATAGTATATATAAGATATTGTAGTTATTATTTTATAATGGAAACAAAAAAGAAAGAGGAAGTGGAAGAAGAAAATAACTTGAAAGAGGTGATGAAATATTTACCTCTTCTTTGGGTTATTCCTTTTCATTTGATCAAAAGGGCCCCTTATGTTGGATTTATGACCAAAGGAAGACCTCTAGGATGAAGGGAGGATATTTTTCTAGGTTTTAGCCAAGAAAAATGGCTTTGGAGCTGTGAAATTAAGATAAGGGGATGTGCCCTTTTATAAAAGATTTGAAGGTCACTTTAGGAAAATCTTGAAATAGTTTTTTATAATAAAATCATTTTCAGTTTCTAATGGATACAAAATGAATTATTTTAAGGTTAAGGTGGGGATGGTTTGAAAAAATCTCAAGAAATAGGTTTTATATAGGTTTAGGTCATCATATTAACCTTGTCTTTTGGATTTAACTCTTAGTTAAATAGTTTGACATTTACCATGTATCTTTGTATTTTTATATTATATGATTAATAAACTTACTATAACTAGCCAAGAGAACACCATGTTGTTAAATAATAATATATATAACTTTATTTAAGTCTTTTTTCAAAACCTTATATTTTTATGAATATTATATCAATTAATAATATAATATTTTTTAAAAACTCAATTACGTCAATTTTGACACTATTTTGTATTTTATTTTCTTGACAGCCAAAAAAACTTTATCACTTAGAGTAAACTTTACTAAACCAAACCTAACATGTCATATTAACATATAAAATTAGTGGAATTCATCATAAGTCTCAATTTACATTTATTTGGATATTTATAATATCAATTATTTTAATATTTCATTAATAAGGTAATTACTACATCATCATTTTGTCATAAATAAATTAAATTATTTAATGTCTAAAAATTATAAATAAAATTCCATTATAGAGAAAATATTTTTATATTTTTAATTAATATTTAAATTAGAATTTATATTGTGTGTAATCGTATATTAAAAATTATTTAGTTATTAAACTTTGAATTCAACTCTTTTAACTCTTCTTTAAATAAAATAATAATAAATGTCCTAATCTAATACAAGTGGATCAAAGTGGGTCATATTTTATTTAAAATGTTGTTTTTGGTCGAATTAAACTTATCTAATAGAATTAGGACATGTGTTAGGGTAATTATGATATCGTTTTTACCCTTAATTACCCTATTTACTTTTAACCGTAGTAAATAAAAGTCAAAAGTAACTATTCACCAAAAATTACTTTCATCTTATTGAACCACATTTTACTTACTGATATAAACTGTGTCTCTCGGGTTTTTAAAATTCAACTCACATAAGCGGTAAAATTATGTTTCATGCAAATTTGTAAATGCTCCTAGGAGGTGGGTAAAAGAGGGTAAAAAGTTCTATAAATTTTTTATATATGTAAGCTTACTATAAAATGACTTCAATGAATTAAATTGAACATATATAGGTATTATTTATCTATTTTAAAATAAAATAAATTAAAATAAAATAAAAAATTATTTAAATAAAAATTCGGTTTTAACCAATAACACAATGTTTTTTAACTATTCATAAAAAATTGAATGTTTTCAGAAAAATACCAAAAATTCATAATAAGCTAATTTCGATATTCTGAATCCATAAATGAAGTCCATTTTGAAAGTTAAAATTTAAGAAAATTCAAAAAGTTGGTATTACAATTCATAGCGGCTAGTTTGATTGGTTGTGGTGTGTTTGGACTCGATGTTTTGTACAACACAAGCTATTGTATTATTCAAAGGGAAACGTATCGTAGAAGCTTGCGGTGTTACAAGTATACTTAAGGATTCCTTGAAGATTTCAAAATAAATCACCCAATAAAATAGGGCATAAGATAGTAAGGAAGAAAGGAGAGGCATGATTGGGGTTGGTGAGTTTGAATAGGGGAAAAAATGGGTGAGTTTTTTTAAATATTAGGGATGTGTAAAACCAAAATTCCAAACTACTTACAGATGTGACAGGCTGCATTGTTTAGTCACACGATTTTTCAAATCGTGTGCTAACTCTATCTAAAAATAAAATAATCCACATAGTTTTTCTTTGAGGGGTATAATTCCAAATTTTGTATACATTCACCTCATACATATCCATTTTCATAGGCACATGGTTAGCCTTGGAGGTTTAAATACTTGTGCGCTGGGTTATATGACGTGGATAGTTCCACTATCTAAGGAGCACAATTTCTATTAGGCTAGAACATGTTTTCTACAAACCATGATCTAACCATGAACCACCTTCTATACACATTGAAATAAACTACTTTTTCTAAAAAACTCTTGGGAAATCTGTGCCATAAATATAATACAAAAAATTAAATAGTAAATACCTCAAAATAAAACCACAAATGTGACAAGGGCTATATAATTCTCTATCTCACCCATCACTTCTTGTACAATTCATTTCTTATATATTTAATTATTAATTTAATTCACAAAAAATATACATTATCAATAAATATATATATTGAGTAAATAATACAAAATATCCATATTTGTTTAGTCAATCAAATAACTTAAATAGAAAAACATCATATGTAGAAATGGTATAGAGTATAGGAAGTAAGAATATCCATTATAAAAATAATATGAATATTTAATAGAAATTTAATTTCCAAAAAAAATATGATCACAAGAAATTGAATTTTTCAATAGAAATTTAATGATAATAGAATTAATCAAGATATGAGTGATGACTATCAAAAAAGTATATTTATAGTAAAATATACTATTTTAAACAATATAATAAAATTAAATAAAAAAATTTAAATAAGTTTTAATAAATAGTTTTATTTATTAAATAATATAAATCTTAATGAAAAATCTAAATAGTGAAAAATATTTTTGGTATAAAAAACTCTATTAACACTGTATATGTTAAAATGAAACATTACTTTTGACTTTTTATAAATAAAATTTTAAATGACCCTTTTGGGAAAAAATTATAAAGACTATATTTAAAACATGTTAAAATTAATGTATATCTTCAAATTACCTTAAAATAATTTTATTAAATAAAAATTTCTTTTTTAAAACAATTTTGAGAAATATGGACATGAAAGAAAAATACACATGATCGAAAAAGAAATAAGATCAGATTTTATTTTAAACATTTATTTTCATGAATTAAGTTCCAAAGAAAACAAATTTTGGAAGAAAATATAATAAATCATTAAATATCCATATTATAAGAAAATATATGTATTCTATGCAGGATATATTACAATATTACTTTAACGAAAATAAGAGAAATCCAAAAAAATGAGATTGGAATGTAAATTTTTACCTCTTTAGTAAATTTCAAATTGTAACCCTGTGAAAAAATAAACATGAATTGAATAATTAATCATCATTAATAAATATATAATCATGTTAAATATATATAATGGCTGTTAAATTCACTACATCAAAGTAAATAGGTTTATAATATCAAATATGTCCTGAAGGAGTGGAAATTGAGACAAAATATCTTACCTCATGCTTATCCTCAGTTGAAAATTAATTATCCTCCTATAAAATAGTCTTTAAAATATTATTAATTTATTAAATAACCATTTTAATATTTATAACATCATATATGATCCTATTATAAAATATTTTCACTCTTTAATTGACAATATTTCATTATTATCATTGTTTCGAGTGTTAACTACTTAGCTTTCCTCACACGTGTTTGGTCACAAATGTTCCATTCCAAATATATTGATCATGGTTACATCATATTCAGAATGTTAATAATTATATAAATATAATATATATTCCTTATATATATATAGAGAGAGAGTCATTCATAAAATCTAGAGATACAAAAATGGATTACATTGTTCATGGAGATAGTAGGTCGTAGGTATGCATGAACACCATTTTCACTTTTCGATGGTTGGAATGAAATAAAGGTAAATAATAATTTTCATTTCCCAAATATATTTTATATCATATATATCATATATATTCAAAAAAAAGATATCTTTTTTCATTTCAATGTAAATGAAAATTAAAAACAAATCAGTTCACTTTGGGGAGGTGTTAGTCCACATGTACACATGAGTGATGTTATCGTTTTCCAAATGATTTGAAGGTAAGAAGGTACATATGATATTATAATTATAAGAACATAATTATTTCATAAATAATATATATATATATATATATTTGTTCCATATTTATATCTATTCATGTAAGATGATGATGACAAAAAATTACACTGCTATGTGGAGACGGTAAGTCATACTTACGTAGGGGCAATGTTATCTCTTTCCATTGGATAGAAACGAGAAGGAAAATGGTTGTAAAATAATAAAAATACCTTATTAATTTATTTATGATAATATATTTTTTATTTTATAATGGTAACAATATATTTGGTGGGATTAAAATAACAAATAAATTTGAGGGAGTTGGTAAAGACAATTACCTCTTCTTCTGTATACTTCCTTTAGATATATTCTTAAAGGACATAAGGTTGGTATTTTTAAAGGACCATATCCTTTAAAAAATACATGATGATTTTGATAATATAAATGTTCATGTTTATATTAATATAGGCTTCACAAAAAAATCAATAAAATATAGAAGGGGTTCCCATTTATAAGTGAGGGGAGAACCACTCTTAGAATTTCTTCAAGAATTAAATTAATATAAATAATTTTTCATCATAAAATGGATCCAAATGTATATAATTAAAATATAATATTATAATAAGTTGAAATAATCTCATATAATAAAATTTATATAAGTTTTTGTCATGTTTCCACCCTTATCTCCTAGTTTTAACCCCCATTAACCCTTTGGACAATTACCACAATATACAATTTTTCTATCATTTAAGGGTCAATAATGTTACCATAAAACTAAAAAAACCAAAAATTGACCATGGATGATATTATAAACCATATAAAATTATCTTGGATGAAGATAATATTTTTATTAATTTTAAATAATTTAATAGAATATTTTTTATTATAAAATATCATTAGTTTCATTTATTAACTATTCATTTAATTTGACTTTGAAAGAAAGATAATCAAAAATAAATTCAAATTTAAACATTTAACACAACCCTGATAGGTTATATTTATCTTTAAAATTATATTTAAATATAAATTCTTCCAAATTATACTAATTTTAATATTTATAAAATCATTTATCATATTTTTTTAATTAATAGAATAAATAATGTGTCGGTGTTGCATCAGCATTTTACCTAATTATTAAATCACTAAAAATTACAAATAAATTACCATGAAAAAATAGTAATAAATATTTCAAATAACTATTTATTATTGGACATAAGTAGTTTCTATCCCTGTCACAAAATATTATAGATATTAAATGAAAGTAAGAGATATTTTTTTACTTTATCTTTTACTTAATGTTTATAAAGGTCAAAATCTTATCCAAATAAGAAAAGGTAATATTTTTTAATTTTTTATGATTAGGAATGAAATAGTCTCATTAAAATAAATTAAGGAAAGTTTTGGGTTGATTTTTAATTTTTTTTATCACATTATTCTTAACCATGACTACGTAATTTAACCTTTATTAAGGTGATAAATTTTACCACAGTTACTATTTATGATGCCTAAAATAAAATGTCCTACTTAAAAAATTTGAACCTCTTAATTCCAAATATGGTATCATTTTATATTATTATTTTTATAAAAATGTAAAAAAATATTTTTAATATAAATTCATAAAACGTAATGAAAACTATTTTTTTAAAATGTTTTTAAGCATAAATATTAACTTATATAAAATTATGGATTTTTTTGATTGAATTATTATAAAGAAAATGGATAATGAGTAAATTTAATACCAAATAAAAAATATATTGGTACTATTAAAATACTTAATTTAATGAAAATAGATGAAAATATTTTATAAATTAGCATTTTTCACTTTTCATGAAAAAATAAATCATTTTAGAATAATACCAAAATTTCACCCTAGGATAATTCTGATATGATTATTTCAAAAATTAAATTAATTTAAGAAAATTAAATTTTTATAATTTTATAATTTATGTTTTTGTCACATTCTTGAATAAGACTATGTGTATTATACTATTATTTTTAAAAATAATGGCTTACTATAATTGAAGCTTGGATGTTACATTCTTCTCCGAAAAAAAAGAACTATCATCTAAATTTACAGAATGTCATCTCATGAAAAAAATTGGGTATTTATTCATCATAATTTCTTCAGGTTATAAGTCTTCCTCTTCTAACTTATGATTTCTTCAATGTATCATTACGATCTGATTCATCCAATTCCTCCACACTTGTTCTCTAGTGTCTATAATCTAGAAAGAATATTAATAGTATGATAAATTGGGTTCCAATTATATTTCTATAGAGGTGAGAAAATGTGTCTTATCTAGAATGTATTTACTTAATAAAGAGATATAAAACACATTATGTACTTTAGAGAGTCTAGATGAAATTTCTAAATGATAATCTAGAGATCCAATTCTTTTTAGAATTTCAAAACACCAAATGTACCTAGGGATAATTTTTTCTTTCTAACTGAAAAACATAACACCAATTAATGAAGATAATTTCAATAAAATGTGATTTCCCACTTGAAATTCCAAATCATTACTTTGGTTAGTAGTATTACTCTTTTACCCACTTTAATATTCTTTAATGTGGGTTTAAATAGTATTTACCTTCATTATTTTCACCTCAACAAGTTCTAGTCCCATAATTGTTTTCACCAAATTCGCCCTAACAAGTTCGAGTATGAAATCTATTTAAATATAATGCTTTATGTGACAAAATTTGAATAATTTAATAGAAGATATTATTATAAAAAAATTCCCACAAAGGTAAATACTGATCCCACCTACCTTGAAAGTCAAGTGATCATGACCTGAACATGTCTTCAAAATTTTTGGTAGTCATTTAATATTGTCCACTGATTTGAGGGTGATAGGCAGTTCTCAAATGAAGTTCAGTATTTAAATAATTTTGAATACTTTTCCAAAAAATTTATGTAAATCATAGATCATGATAAGAATAAATTGAAAGTGGTACACCATGAAGTCCTACAACCTCATTAATATATAGTTGTGTAGGGAACTCAATAGATAAATATACTCTTATACAGAGGGAATCTGCACTTTTGTAGTCTAGTGAAAAAGTCCATAGTAATTTCATCCCATTTTCATATAGAATTAGATATAGGTTATATGAATCCCCTAGGATATTTTCTCCTAGCCTTAGCCGTTTTAAAATCCAAACATCTTGACACATAATCAACAATTTCCCACATCATATTAACCCATAAAAAATGTTCCTTCAAATCTATATACATCTTGATGCAACCAGGGTGTATAGAGAAATTTATAATATGAACATTTTCAAATAATTATACATTTTACTCAAGTATAGATGGAACATATAGCCTCTTTAAAAAATTTAGAACATCATCTTCATATATATAGTACAAAAATTTCACATCATTAACGGATTTAATTTTCCTTTGAAAATTCTCATCATCAAGTTAAGAAATTTTTAACTATTCCAGTAAATATGGTTTGGAAATAATTTGAAAAATGAATCATTTTAACCCTTAATAATTCCAATATCCATATTCAACTAATAAATAATCATAAGATCCTTTTAAATCTTCATTTTAGATAAGACTCCATGATTTGTTTTGCTCAATGCATTAGCTACCTTATTTCAACTCCCTGACTAGTAGTGTATTGAGAAATCATAATCATTGAGTATTTTGAGACATATAAATTGCCTTATGTTGAGATATTTTTATGAAAATATGTATTTTAGGCTCTTATGTAATGTTTGTATCTCACATATTTCACCATAGAGATAATGTCTCCATATAGTAAAATAAAAGATTACAGATTCCAACTCAGGATCATGAGTTGGATTGTTCTTCACATAATCCTTTAACTACCTTGATTTTAAAGACCCTAAACCTAGTATCCTAGAGTTAGTGGTTACTTTATTGCATTTTATTATATATAAGTGGTCACATACTAAAGAAACGAATAGTATAGTAGCCCTGGTAAACTAGATACATACTTTAATATCACAAATATTTGAAAACATAAAATATAACTAAGTATATTCTTTGAGAACATTATTATTATCTCAATAATATCCTTAAATATCAACCATAGTACACATCCTGGTATCCTTGGGAAAGGAAACAAAAAAAAAGTGATCTCAAATGCTCAATTAGAGTTAGGTATAATGGAAGATATATAGAGAAAATAATTCCTCATCAATATGGTAATGTAAATAACTGAAAAAATATTCCATTTAATCAATAATTTGAGCATGGTAAATAATATGGTAGGAATAATTGATGATAAAATAATTGCATATAAATAATCACATGATCGTGTAACTCATCTGTGGATATCATAACTATTAAAATAACAACATGGACATCAATACTTGATTTCATAATTACAGAATTCATAATTCTATATATCTAAAACTTTTCATCAATCCATCACTCTAATACATTTAAAAATATCATCATGGCCTCATCTCAAGACATAAAAATAAATGGGTGAGTCCCTGACAAAATACCCAATATATTTTGTCTCATGATACTTACTAATTAATTTATGGACTATGTAATTTCAGTCCTCACATGTCACTTAAAAAGTCTAATGCATTCATCATATGAAGAAACAATAAAACTTAATCAACATTCCTTAAAATCAATAAATATATATATTGGATGATTTATAATACATAATTTCAACTCTTTACCTATCCAAACTAATCATAAACTATCTAAGGAAATAATAATTATAGTATCATTACAACATACCCCCAATTGAGAATAAAAGTGTTACTGTCATTGATGAATATAAATAACATGAAAATATCATTAAAACATTATTGAGGTAAAACCCTTTTAAATAAAAAAATAAATTATATAAACTAAAAATATCCATAATATTCAGAATAAAATTTTCATTTAAAATATTCTTGGAAACCTATAAAGGAATCTCCAAATCCTTGATCATTAATTATGTTAGGAAATTTTTTTCATGTTGTGTGTGTTAAAATAAAGACTCCTCTCACATTTTTAATTAAAATTCAAATGTTCCTCCTTCATAAAATGATAAGAAGTTTAATTTTATAAAACTTTTTAAAATTAAATTATGAGTAAAATTAATTTAAAAAATTATTTTATAATATTAAAAACATTCTTGAAAACATTTTTTAGAAAACATGGATACAAAAGAAAAAGTATTTTCGACTGTAAAGAAAAATAAAGTCACATTTTCATAAAAACATTTTATCAAAAATTTTAATAACAAAAGATATATATAAATAGTAATATTGATTTAAAATTTCATGATTAAACAAAGGATAATAAAATTATAGGTTTTTATAAGAGAAATATTTATTAATTTACATCAATGAAAATTCAAGCATAAACAATCCTGATTAAAATGAGATTGAAACATATGTCCCTTATAACTTTAATAATATTTAAATAAACAAAACATAAAAGTGAAAGCTTGAATGGGACATAAAATTCCAAAAATAATAAAAGGGGTATTATATACACCTCATAAACATAAATAGGTTTATAATATCAATCAAGTCTTAATGAAACAATATTGAGAAGAAGAACCCTTACCTCAGGTCCAAATTCCTTCATAAATGTTAAAACCACTTTTATAATAAATATAGATTAATTATAAAAATATTATAGAACCAAAATTATATATATAATACCATATATTTCTTATATACAAAATTTTATCACCCATTTATTAATAGTACTTTATTAAAATCACTATTTTTGGTAAAAACTGCTTCATTTTTCATATAAGTTTTGGTTCAATTGTTTTGGCAATTATACTTTGATCATGGTACCAAAATATACAGAATGTTAATAAGGATATAATTATCATATATATTCATCATTTTATATATATACACAATCATTTAAAAATGGTATATATATTAAAAATTAATTACTCTAATCATGGAGATGAAAAATCCTACCTATGCATGAAAGCTATTTTTAATTTTAGAAGGATAGAAAAATTAAAGGTAAATAAAAATTAAACTTTAATTAATCATTATTATATCATATATATATCCTATATATTCATTAAATATATACTTATTATCATACAAGAAAAGAGAAAATGAATATATGATCACATCTCTTTGTGGAGGTGGTATTCCACACGTTTGCATAAGCAATATTATTATTTTCCAAAAGATTGGAAGGTAAGAAGTTAGATATGATATTGTAATAATAGAAGAAAAATCATTTCAAAAATATCACATATATTAATTATATTCATCTTTACAACCATCCAAGTAAATTGGTGATGAAACATGAATTACACCTCTACGTGGAGGCGATAAGTCATATGTACACAACAGTGATGTTTTTTTATTTTCATAGGATGGATAAGGGATAAAAATTGGTTATATCTTACTTATAAAGAAAATAATTATATTTATTATTTTTATTTATTATTTTAGTGTGGTATAAAATTTTTAGATGATGTATAAGAAGAAATAAATTGGAAGGAGTTGTTAAAATGATTACCTCATCTTTGAGAAACCACCTTTGGATATATTCTCATGAACCCTAGGGTTGATATTTTGGTAAGACCATAACCATGATAATATGTATGAGTATTTTGGTGAGATATTTTTATAGTATTTTGTGATTATAGGATTCTAAAATTGGTGTAAAGAAAATAGAGGAGTTTCTTTTTATAAGTGAGGGGAGGGGCATTCTCAAATTTCATAAAGTATTAAATTGATTAAAAAATATTTTTCAGGTCCAAAAGGATCCAAATTAATATAATTTTAAGATAATATAATTATGAGTCGAAATAACCTCATTAAATAAATTTTTTAGATGTTTTGTAAATGTGCTCACCCATATATTTTAGTTATAACCCCCATTAACCCTTTTGACAATTACAACAATATTAAAGTTTTCTACCCTTTATGGGTCATGAATGTCACATAAAGTGGAAAAAGGTTCATAAGTGGACCATTTTTTATGTTTTAAACCAAATACCATTTATTTTTTCTAATATAAAATTTTTATGAATTTTTAATCATTTAATAAATTATTATTTATTGTAGAATATCATTAATAACATTTTTAGAATTATTCATTTAATTTTAATTTGAAAATAACATTAAATAAAATGAATTTGAATATAATATATATACATATATAATATGTTATATTTATCTAAAAAATCATATAATACAATAATTCATTCAAATTAAATTACTTTAAATATTTTTCAAATCATTTATTGTATTTCTCTATTAATTGAATAAACACTATGTTTTCATTGTGTAATCATTTAAAGTATTTTTTTCATTAATAAAAAATATAAATAAATTACCATGATAAAATAAAATCATTTAAATTTTAAAAAAATATTATAACAAAACATAAGTTTTGTATCCCTGTCACAAACTTTTGTATATATTAAAAGCAAGAGAGTGACATTTTTGAGTATATATTTACTTAAAATGACACATAAGTTGTTTTTAATGCAAAATGGAAAAAAATAAATTAATTATAATATTGTATGAGAATTGTTTAAACCCATTGATAAAATATATTAAAGTATAGTGTTATAGTGTTTATTCCTTATCGTACTATTTTTATCAATAATTACCCTATTTTCCCTTACAAATGTGACAAATATTTAGTATGGTTACTATTTGTAATGACCAAAAGTAAAAGGGAAATATTTACCAGATTTGAACCTCATGATTCCATATATATAATACATTTTTCAATATTCAATTAATATAATTTGAATAAATTAATTTAATATTGAAACTGAAAATGCGATGAAAATACAATTTTTAGAAAAAAAAAATGTGTTTTTAATCCCAAAAATGAACTTATTCCAAAATTCGATATAAATATGATTAAAATATAATTTATTAAATCATATCTAAATAAATAATACTTATATTAATTGAAATAAAATTCAAAGAATAAGGAGAATTTTCAATTATTAAATGAAATTCCAGTTTTACAAAAAAATCAGTATTTTCACTATTCCTATAAAAAATAATCTTTTTAAAAAATACCAAAATTACACCCTAAGTAAAATTTAATATTCTGATTTAAAAAATTTAGTTAAATTTATAAAATTAATTTTTCAATATTTCTATAAATTAATTATAATATTTTCTCATGAAAATTAAAACAAATCATTTTTGAAGAAAACATATTTTTGAAGAATAAAATGACTTTACTAAAACTTGATTGGTTATTTCATAAGAATTTATTAATAAATTTTTATTTATAAGAACCTTTATATATATTTCATAATTTAGTTACTTCTACTCATACCCTCTAATTCTTTGTCTATATTATAATGATCATAAAAAATTATTATTTTGTGGTTCTATTAAGCTCAATGTTACGTGTTGTATACGCTATTGAAAAAAATATTATTTTTAAAATATTAAGGTGTTTAATTGATGAATATGAAATGAATATATCCTTCTAAATAAAGATACAGCCAACTTTCCTTTTTAATGAATCACTATATATTAAAAAACCATCATTTCCTAATGGTATAGTCAAAATTAGATAATTCACTAATCTCATGTTCTATTATTCAAAAAAATATTCGAATTACTTTATCTATGTGATATTAACCCCTTTAAATATAATATTGGCTATTTGGTTAAACAATCAGGAATTTTTTGAACAAAACATAGTAACCTTCCAATCTAATGAAACTGCATACCTTGGTTATGTTTATTAGTATAGAACATTCTTTAACTACCTTTGCTTGTGTATAAAACACTGATATTCCATTGTATGAGATAATGTGGAAAAGAAAATAAATTTTTTGAATCCATAATTCACACTTCAAAAATTTTCCATATAACTACTATTATATAAGATTCTCAAGAATAAACCTCAAGTGATTATCTTGGCCCCTCTATCTTTTAGATTACACCAAGATATCTTTAATGAACACCACAAAAAAATTATCAACATATTCCTTCAATAAAATTTTCATAATGTCCATAAAAATAGAGGGATAATTAGTCAATACAAATGGTATTATAATAAACTCATAATGTCCATCCATCATAAAAAATGTTGTCATTAGAATATCTACCTTTTTTATTCACATTTTATGGTACCCATAACGAAGGTCAATCTTTGAAAAACATTGAGCTCCATGAATTTGATCAAAGAATCCATGAGTGTGTGGTAGAGGATACTTGTTCTTTAAAGTAGTATAACTGATTTCCTTATAATCAATGCATAGTCTCATAGACCCATCTTTCTTTTTTAACAAAAAGAAGAGGGGCTCACCAATGTGAAACACTAGGGTATATAAATCCCTTATCTCACAACTCTGGTATCTGTTTCATTAACTCCACTAATTCCATAGTGTCCATTCTATTAGGTGACTTTGATATATGTATCATATTAAGGATTAAATCAATGGAAAATTCAACTTCCTGTTTTATTGGAATTCTATGTAATTCCTTATGAAATACATCAATGTCTTCCAGTAAAATATATACATCCTTAATTTAAATATTACCCTTTCCATTGGTAGACTGATTATGCTCTTTTACTATAATAATATCATTTTGAAGAACTACTAGGGGTTGATATAGATATTTCCTATATGATGTAGTTTTCCCCTAAAATACATGGAATTCTAAATCTTCGTCATGAATCATAACTTCCTTCTCTTGGAAATAATTTTTCTTCATTATATTTTGTAAGTAAATCCATACCAAGGATTATATTAAAATCAACCATAGGTATAGTAGTCAAGTATGCATATAGGGAACATTTAAGTTTCATAATGGAAACTGACTGACACATCCATATTGTGGTGATATTTCTACACGTATTTTTTACTAAAAAATTCATTCTTAAGGTTCTATGGAAATATAAAATATTATTAGAAAATATAGAAGATGTGTGGGGATGTGAAGATACAAAATCGAATAAATAATTAGTAAAATTGAGACTATGATTAAAGTACCTAAAATTTTATATTTAGGAAATTTAGTCTCAGCTATAACAATTAAATAATCTTGACCTTCTCCCCTCATCCTTATCTATAGTAGGTTCCCTTGATTCTTGGGACATTTATGTGAATAATTCCACATTTATTAATTGTTCAATCACTATAAATAACTGGTTTATTTCTTAATCATGAATTCATTATCCATATAACCCTTATATCTATAATTTTAATAAACTCACCTTACCTTCAAACATTTTCCAAGAATTTTCTTTCCAAAATTTTCCCATTATGGTAATTTCATCATTACCTTCATCTTCTTTGAAACTTTACCTTTTTTCATGGTGCTCATATGAACTCTTCTTCTGTTAAGTTTCAATGAATATATAGGATCTAGAAAATTATTTCTCAATTTTTATGCAACTTAATACTATTTAACCATGAGATGAAAAGGATTTAGAAACCATATTCCTTTGTAGGCTTGGCTTCCGGACTTCATATAAATAGTCAATATTTTACTCTTGATTTCATATATAATCCATAGAATACCATAATAGTGTTGTAAAGGTAGAATCATAATCTAAAACACTATATTCTTCTTATTTAATTAATATGAGGAAATTTATCTTCATTTATATTCATTACTTGTGAGAGAAATATTCATTAAGGAATATAACTTTAAAATATCTCTATTCCATATGTTCTATTTCTTCTTCATACCTTGTATTTTGGATCAAAGAACACCATTAATCCACATCACTATTAAGAAAATAAACTGTTAGTATAACCTTTTACATTTCATTACATCCCAATGCTAAAAATATATTTTCAAGAGACTTAATCCATTTCTTAGCTAATATTAGATTACTATCTCCTCTAAATGATGGAGTATTTTTTCACATTAAATGATTCAATGTAGGGGCATCATGTCATGGAACATCTTTTTCTCTATATGTGAAAGACTATTAGTCATAATCATGGGTCAGTTTCCTTAATATGGATATGATATTCTTAGCTCCAACATCAATTGTATTGGATTTCTCATCAGGTTAATCCTTACATTGACCACGGGTGTTGATTCCCTTTCTTCTATTAGGTTCCATCACTGAATTATGTCACACACTAAGTTAGATCATAACCACCATGAATATCAAGCCATAAAAATTTCTCTCTAATGGTAAAATTTATCAAATACTATAAGAGATTATTATTATTCTCAGGTTAGCTCCATTCATTTAAAATCTTGTTCCCAAGGTTTCTAGAAAACATCCTCTTATAGAAAATATAACAAACCAAAACCCCGGGACCCAGAGTTGGTGTATAATTTATTATATATGTATAAAATACATTGGATCACATCCTAAAGGACTGATTAAATTAGTATTATTGAATAACCAAATACATACATGATTTCTATTTTACATCTGAAGTAAAATATAAAACATAACAAAATAAAACCTTCAACATCCTTAACAACAATTTAAAACTATATTCTTCATATATTGGGGAAAGGAAACAAAATAAGGCTAATCTAAAATTCGTAGTTAGGGTTATTTAGGGTATATTATATTTTTATTAAATAATCCATTATCAATGTCGAAAGGTAAATAATTGAAAACACATGCAATTTAATCAATAACTTGAGACCAAAATGCATCCATGGATATATCAATTGATATAATATCATGGGTAATAATAACTGAATTATAAATAAAGTACATGTATAATATTGGATTCCATAATCTCATATATCATGTTATCTTTACCGCAAAGGCCCTATGCTAAGATTGTTTAAACTATGAGTATGTGTACACCAGAAACCCATTTAATAAGGATTGCAAACTGGTTTGTCTCAAGAGACTTGTTGATACCTCAATGGGATATATAACTTAGTTCCCCACCCATCCCCACATTTATAATTCCTTACTCATATATTTAATGATCAATTTAATTTATATTTAATATTCCTTATCAATAAATATCTATATCGAGTAAATAATATAGAATATCAATATTTCCTCAGTCAATCAAATATAATTCCTAGTAAAACACCATGTGTACAAATGGTTTACTGTTTAATCAATAAGAATATCTATGATATAAGAAATATTTTTATTTAAGAGAAATAAAATTTCCAATGAAAAATGATCAAAATAAATTGAATGTTTCAAGATAAATTTAATGACCAAAAAATTAATCAAGAGATGAGTGATGACCATCAAAATTTTAGATTTTGTAATAAAATACAGTATTTTAAAGAATAAAATAAAATGGAAGAAAAAAATTTAAAGTGAGTTTTTATAAATTTTTTCTTTGTAAACTCCTGGGAATATTTTAGAACAAGCTAAAGAGTGTAAAATGGTTCGGTAGTGCGAATTTCTTTTAACACCATATAGGATAAAAGAAAATATTCCTTATGACTTTTTTATAAAAAACGTAAAAAATGAACCTTTTAGTAAAACATTATAAATATTAATTTAAAACCATTCATAAAGTCAATTATAACTTAAAATTTATCTAATAAATCATTTGAGTAAATAAAAATGGATTTATTGAAATAATTTCAAAAAATATGGACCTGGAAGAAAAATATACCTGATAAAAAGAGAAATAAGATACTCTTTTATTTTAATGCATTATTTTATTGATTCAAGTTACAAAGAGAGAAAAGTTAGAATAAAATGTGGAAACTCTTTAAATATCTAGATTATAATAAAATATATTTTATTTATGAAAGAAATATTATAAGATTCCTTCAACTTGAATAAAAGAAATCCTAAAAATTGAGATTGTAAAATAAATCATTGCCTCTTTGGTAACTTTCAAATTGTGACCCCTTGAAAGAATAAACATGAATTTAATTTTTATGTGTTATTAATAAATATATAATCATGGTAAATATATCAAAATGGAATTATATGAACCACATAAAATTAAATATGTGCATAATACCAAATATGTTTCAATGGAGTGGAAATTGAGAATAAAAACCTTACTGCATGTTTCCCCAAAGTTTAAGATGATTTAAAATACTATATAATAGTTTTTAAAATGTTATTAATTTATATAAAAATTTTATACATATTTATAAAATCATACATGATCCTCTTATAACATCTTATAACATGTTCGTTGATAATCTTTCATTAGTATCGTTGTTTTGTATGTTAACTGTGTTTTTTCTCATTCTTGTTTTGTCATGGATGTTTCGGTCCTTATACATTGATTATGTTTCCATCAAATATATATAATTTTAATCATGATATGAATATAATTTATATTTATTATATATATATATCTATATTCATCCATAAAACATAGTGGTAGAAAAATGAATTTCACCATTCATGGTGAGGGTAGTTCGTACGTACGCATAAACATTGTTTTTACTTTTTAATGGATTAAATGAAATAAAGTTATATAATAATTCACATTTACATAAACATTTTCATATCAATTATATCACGTATATTTATTAAATTTATCCTTATTACCATCTATGTAAATGTAATTGAAAAAAAAATCACATCACTTTGTGAGGGTGGGATTCCACACATACACACGAGCGACATTATTGTTTTCCAAAGGATTGGGAGTTAATAAGGAATATATGATATTAGATTAATATAAACATGATTATTTCATAAATATCATATATATATATATATATTCATTAACTCTATCTTTATAAACATCCATGTAATATGGCGATGGAGAATGAATTACACCACTATGTGAAGATGGTAAGTCGTACGCACACATGAGCGATGTTTTCACTTTCCATAGGATGGATAATATATAAAAAATGGTTGTTACATAGTAATAACAACACCTAAGTATATTTAAAAAATATATATATATTATTTTATAATGGGTATAATTTATTTAGAGGAAGTATAAGAAGAAATAAATTTGAGAGAGTCGGTAAAGATGATTACCCCTTTTTATGTAGGCATCCTTTAGATATCCTTTTAACGGATATAATGTTGTTATTTTGGAAGTAAAATAAACTCTATAATTTGTATAATTAGGTTTAAAATTAAGATGTTTATATATTGATTAATATAGTTTTCTCAATATGGTGTAAATAAACAGAGAAGGGGTGTCTTTTTATAAGTGATGGGAGGGGAAATCTTAGAAATACAGAAAGTGTTAAATTAATATAAATTAATTTTTAGGGAAAATTCTTCCAAATGGGTTTAATTCAAGTATAATAGGAGGATTATGGGGAAAAATCATACAATAAAAATTGGACAATTTTTTGCAATGTTTTCACACTTATCCCTTAGTTTTAACCCCATTGTTAACCCTTTTAACAATTTTTTTAATATAAACTTGTATATCCTTAAGGGTCAAGAATGTTACCATAAAAAGAAAAGAGATACATAAATGGAACATGGATAATATTCCAGGCCATATAACATTAAATTGTTAGATGAAAATATTTTTATGAATTTTAATTCATTTTCTAAAATATTGTTTACTAAAAAATATCATTAATTTCATTTTTGAAATGATTCGTTTAATTTGAAATCAAAAATAAATTCGAATATATTCCTTAAAAAAATAAATAATATGTTATATTTATCAATAAATTCATTACATATAATAATTCATAAAAATTTTATTACTTTTAATAATTTGAAAATTATTATTTTTATTAATTTTATTAATTGAATAAATGGTGTGTTGGGATTACATTAGAATTTAAACTAATTATTTGGTCACTAAAATTTAAAAATAAATTAATAAGAAAACAAAAATTTATTAGTATTTTAAATAACCATTTATAACTAAACATTAGTTGTTTTTTATCCTTGTCACAAAATATTATAGCTTTTAAAACAAAGAAAGTGTCATTTTTAACTTTATCTTTTACTTAAATATTATAAAGTTAAAAATCATATAAAAAATAAAAAAATGGACATATTTTAGAAGTTTGGATGACTATGAATGAAATTTACTCATCCTATAAAATTAAGGCAAGTGTTTGGTTGATTTTTAATTCTTTATCACATTATTTATTACCTTAATTAGCTGATTTACACTTTACTGATGTGATAAATTTTAACACGGTTACTATTCATAATATCTAAACATAGAAGGGATATATTTAGAAAATTTAAAAGTACTAATTCAAAACATGGTATTAGTTTTTTCAGATTCATCTTCTAGAAGTGGCATAAATTAATTTTAATATAAATTTATAAAACACAATGGAAAACAACTTCTCAAAAAAGTTGTATTTTTAAGCATAAAAATTAACTTATATCAAAATAAATAAAATTATTGATAAAAATATTAAAAATAAAATTTATTTAATTTATACTTAATAAAAAATAAAAAATTTAATGGGGATATTAAATTACTTATTAAATGAAAATAAATGATAGTATTTGAGAAATCGGTATTTTTGTTTATTCACTAAAAAATAATCCATTTTAGAAAAAACTGAAAATTAAAGAGAGGTTATTTTCATATTATAATTGAAAAAATGAGATTAATTTAATAAATTTTATTTTTTAAAATTTTATAATTTAGGTTTTAATTACATTCTTGAACAAAACTAGCAGTATTGTGTTATTGTTTCTTTAAAAAGAAAAGATTACTATAATTAAAGTGAAAGTGTTATAATATGAGATATCCATTGGTTTATATTTTTATTTTCATTTTATATTTGAGAAATTTCATACCATTTACTTTTCAGGGGTGTGTAGAGATGTACCATGTTCCCCTAAAGGGTTAGAGGGGTTCTTTCTATGATAAGGCCATCAGTTTACTAGGTAAGTATTTCCTTTCTATATTCAGAATGGTGGTGGTTTTTATGGGATTATGGGTAGTTAAAGTGTTAAAAGTATTATAATTTTTAATTTATCTTAGTTTAACTATGAATACTTGGTATCATCTATAACCCTAGGTTCTCCATGATTAAATAATATTTGGGCCTATTTTATTTTTTCCTTCTCACTTTTGGTTTGGAGATAACTACTTTTCACTGAAACATTTATGTTTCATGGTGTTAGATTAGTAAAAATGAGTTATTAATTCCATGTATTAGAAAAAAATTAGGAATTATATATTTCCTTTATCTGTATTAAACAACCATGGTGTAGAATAGTGCAAGTCTATGGTTAGTCTAAAAATGAAAATGTGTGATCCCTAATTCTCTTTATAATCTAATTATTAACCTGCAATATTGAATAAAAATGGATCAAAGGATAACTAAAATTCAAATTGTGAAAGATAATAAATTATAAATAGAATAAATGGTTTAATTTCAATGTTTTGTTTTAAAAAATAAAATATCACTTTTTATTCATAAATTAACCCAATCAAATGGCTATAATGCTATTCAAAATTAATTTTATGATTCATATTTAAATGTGTTAATTCTATTTAATCTAAAAAAAATATCTTGACTGAATGAATAAATAAAATAAAGTTCTTTAAGTTCAATCTTAAAGTAAAAAATAAATATCCAGACCATTTCTCATGGTTTAATTTTTTCAACTACTTTTGATATTCTCCCCTAAAAAAATTATCGATGTTTTATTAAGGACTAAGATGATAAAGTTAATATCAATGTGATTACAAATCAAAAAATATATTTTTTTTAATATAATTGATAAAAAAAATTAGGTACCATTCTTTATCTCTTAATATATCACTTTTTAAGAAACTATCCACTCATAATACATGATGATTCAATCATGTTTGAATTTTTTATATTTTAAAATTGAGTTCTAATGTAAAATAATGTTAAAAAACTATAATGTAATAAAAATTAATGAGATAACTTGAATTAAAAAATAATTTCACTATAAAAGGTTCCTAGAATGAAAATTACTAGTAAATAACTTGAAAAGATTAAATAAATTTTGGAGAAAAAGTAAACATTTCTTCTCTCCCCTAAAAAATTAAAAAAATAACTATTTATAAGACAGAACTTCATTACAGTGCAATGATAACTATTGGGGAATTATGAGTCATATCTACTCTAAAAATTTCAATCTACTCCCATTAGTTTTATTCGATCATGGAATAATGAAGTGTGTTTCAGTGTTAAATGTATATATCTTTTATTAAAATTCTATATCTTTTAAAAATCATGACAGAACCCCTTGGATGTTGGTGACTATCAAAATTTCAAATTTCTTCCTTTAGTATAGTGTAGTTTTGGAAGTTCATAGAATGTTAAATAATTATTCAATGATACCAAGAAAAACTCTCACTTTCATGGTCCATGGAGAGAGGAATGGATAATAGTGTGGACATCTTCAGATCCAAGAAATTCATTCCATGATAATAAACTTATGATGTGAGGTAGGTTTTTTTGGAGCAAAAAATCATTCTTCCTATCCCACATTGTATTTTTACATAAAACGTTTCATCCTTTATAACCATGGAATCTCCATGCACGACTTGTGGTTTTTTCTATGGTTCCCCAGTGTTCCGTAGGATTTACCACTATTCATATTCTAATTTCATTGTGATACCCTACACTATGACTTATTATGTTGTGTGATTTTATGCCTCAATAGTTCTTTACATGCTCAGGTGGGTATCTATAACCTAGGCATTAATTTTTTCATTAAAGGAGTGGATGGAAATTTTTTTCTTTTTCCTTATATTCTTCGTCTTCCTTACTACTTATTCATTTATCTCAAATGCATTGTGGCATGGTATCTTTTTTTTCAGCATTATATCTTCAGAGTTAATGTTATATATCACCACTCCAACTCTATTATAATATGAGTTGATCCAACAGTGGCACAATGCTTATATTTCATCCATTCCTTAGATCAAATCATGATCTATTTCATAATGATTAACTTTGTTTGAGCATGAATTTACTAGAGTTTTCTCATAGTTTTCCAAAATTATTTAATAATTATCCTTATAATCCAAGCATAAAAATAATAAAAAACACATTCAAAAGTTGGTATTATTAAGTCTAATTATCAATACAAATCCTTATGTTAATGTAAATTTGAATTATAGTTACAAAATTTCCCAAAAAATTAACATTTTATTTTCCTCAATAATAACATCTCAATAAATATATTAGATAATATTTATGCTTCAACTATACACAATTATGACCAAATATACCAATAAAACAATAAATTAACTAAAAACTATCAAATTTTCCACATTCTAATTCTACCTTGGTATTCAATAATTCTTATTTATTGAATTTATTCTCTAATTACCATTATTTTTTATAATTATTTTCCAAATTTTTCATAAAAATTGACACCCATATTATAATATACTAATCTAGAAAATTTATAACTCAACACATAAGATTAATGTAAAAGATGGGTTTTTCTAAATCTTATTTTCATAAATTGTATCCATAGGCATGAAAAATATATCAATATAAAATGGGGTGGATGTTAAAGGAAAACCACCTAACATATTGAGCATTGTGATTCACACTTTTACAACCAAGTGTGAGTAATGGAACTATATTGAATCTCCAAAATAGAACTTATTAGTTATGTGCTCCTGGTTTTTGATGTATCATTATTTCTCAAGGGATTGATAATAATAATTATCCATATTTGATTAGGATTATCCTTATTGAATTTAGAATCAACTCGATGTAGTCTGATGTTTCCAAAAAAAAATTACTATAAATACCCTTCCACACTCAAAAATAAAACATAGTCATGTTCTAATACATCCTTATCACTATACACATGATATGTTATATTGTTAGATCAAGTGTGGAAATAAATCCCAATATCAGATCTCTATAATATTTATCTTCTCCCAGAACTATAAAATCTAAATATAGAATATCCAAATAATCCATATTATCCTATACTATTTAAATCACATTTATAACCATTACATAAATAGTTTTATTCATCAAAATTGTCTTAATCTAAAGTCTCTTCAACCTCTCCCAATATGTAGGGTTAGAATACTAGGAGAAAATTTTGAGGTTTTTCTCGTGATGAATTCATACTCTAGAATTAATGAGGGGATATTTGGTTGGTTGGGATTAGTGTGGGTGAATTGGATGAGGTTAGTATTGGTGAGTGTAGAGATTAGGGTTTTGATGGTGGGGTAGGTTCCTTAGATTTGTGATTTTTATCACTTTTAGAAGGATTTTTATGAGTAGGTGTGACCTATTTTTATAAGGATAACTACTTTTCTTATTCTATACCATGATGATGGATGATAAGTGATGGGAGAAGGGAATTTAGATGGGGGTTAAAAGTTTTTTGGGTTTGGAAGGTTTATATTGTTTTATGTGGGTAAAGATAGTTTTTTAGGTAACAGATAGGAAATAAGGGGTGGGGAATGGGTTGGAATGGATGGGAGGTGTGTAAAAATCAATTTTAAATAGATTAATATGGGTTACCATACCATTTGAATATGAATATAATTGGTTGGTATAGCTATGGATTTGGTTCAATGGTGTGTTGAGATTTAGGGGTAGGAAACATTAGGACATGAGTTAGGGTTTGCAATCAGGTAATTATAAGAATTAAAATATTTGTGGTGTAACCCATATATTTGTGGTATGAAGACAAAAAAAACTATATTTATGAAATATATGAAAACCATATATCTTAGATCACTATGTCATGGTCTTGGAAAACATGTAATATTTTATCAGTATATTAATAGGCTTGGTGGGCCATAGGGGGGCATTGCGGTGTGGACATTAACATTTTAAAAAAATAATCTCTAGGCTATTTTCCCATAATATTATTCATTTCAGGGAAAAGATACCCCGACACTAAAATTAAATCTTTATATTCCTTTACAAAAACTTATAGGATATGGTTCCATCATGTGGCTCCTCACCATAAAATTGGTTTGAGGTGGGTAAAGTAAACTAGTATCCTTTGTAACATGGCCTGATATTTTATATTGTTAAAATTATTTGGTATTTTGGGCAACCTTTAACTATGTAATGATTTATATGGTTATGTCATGATCCTATATACTACGAACATTTTGAGATTCCTTCTTCTTCCATTTATGTTGTCATAAGAGAGGTATAGTAAGTATAAAACTCGTCTATTTATTAAACATTAATTCATGATTTATTAAAAAAAATTACACTTAATAAAACCCGCAATTTTGAGAAGTCTAGTTCCTTTGGGAATTAGGTACATTACATAATAATTTAAAATAGAAAAAACATCAACTTTATTGAAAAATTCCTTAAAATTCTCGCACTTAAAACTAAATGGGATAACCTAGGGACATACATAATAAAGAGGTGAGTTATAAAGTCTAGTAAGGTAATAATAATGGTATAAGGTAATACATGTTAGAAAATAGGCATATCATTATGGAATAAAAGTAACAGGAATAATAAGGCCTGATATAACATAATAATCATAACATGAAAAATATGGAAACAACTTAAAACACTACATCATAAACATAGGTAAAGGATAACTTCTAAGAAATCATGATGGACTAAGTCCCATAAAGGAATCAGGTTTACTCCCTATTCCAAAATTACATCTCATGAAACTAAACATTACCCAATGAATTGGAGTGCTATATAATTTCAGACCAACATTGTTTGGAGGGGATTCTTGAGAGATTGGGGGTGCCTTTAGAGGAATATAGAGAGTGGAGGTGTAAAATAGCACCCCTCCTCATTGGCTTGAGTTGAGTTGGATATTCAACTTGTCCATAAGTGACATCCCAAAGACATTAAAGGTTGGGAATGAATGTAAAGTGCTTCATGAACAAGTGGGGGATGATTTTCCATTTGAAAAATAAGATAACCAACCAAACATTCCATGAAAAGGACCACTACATGATGCATGGTAATAAATTTAAAACAACTCAAAGTAACACCATTTATATGAAAACAACACATCAAAAAGAGTACCATAATTGAAGACTACAAAACATTAAAGTAAAAAGTGGAAGACAAAACAAACAAACCAAAGGAATCCAAAGACAAAATCCAAAGATACCAATATGATACATGATCTAAATCTATAAAACAACCCAACAATAACTATAAACCACTAGAAAATTGTGATACTATATATCTTGACCCCCTCCCCACAAAATGTACCCCCTTGGGCTGCCAATTTGAGAAGGGAGATAGTGACACTCGAGTCTCACCTCCAGTAGGCCTCGGGTTTGAGACTAGCACCAACGGTATAAAAATCACACAAATGGGAGGCATTACCCTCTAAGAGAACACATATAAAAGAGAGAGATAATATATACACCAACCAACTCCAACTCATGCTTCAATATAAATATAAATCCAAGTAAACATATGTAATATCATTTAAATAATATTATAACTGAAAAGGGAAAACATCAAGTACAAAAAATAAGTAAAACTGAAATGACCATGAAGCCTGAATAGCTCCAGCAAACCCAAGATAGTAGTAACCAATCTGATCTCAAACTTTCTCCAAGTGACCTGAAAAAAATTTGTATATATGTTGGGTGAGTAAAATAGTATACTCAATAGGATCCTCCCTGGAGCCTCTCGTACAAAAGTAATGAAATCATGTTGAAGCATAGTGAAAAACAAGTGAAACTAACTCACTACCTAAACAGGTATACTAAGTTCCCATACTCACTATGGAAACTATCACCAAGTATCGCATATAAGATTATATAAGATAATAAATAATATCAATGGTACCCTGATACCACTTCCCCACTAGTTTGTCTCTTTTCTCCAATATCGCACGTCCTAAGAATATCTCTCTAAAAAGGCTTACCCGCAGAGCCCTGGGAAAAGCACCACAACATGCACCTTGTGTAACATAACCTCCACATCCATGTAACCAAAGTATCCTGGTAGTTTTAGGGATCCATGACAGCTTTCATAACGTGTATCATACATCGGGTATTATACCACAAGCTACTATAGCCCATACACGGAGTAAGGATCCTCAAGTCATCATAACCTATACATGTTACACCTATATTAGTCCATAGGAAACTATATCCAAAATATATGTGTGTGAATAAGCACAATACATTACATCCATCTACACATATATATGGGGAAAACTAACCGTTGTGCCTACCATCACAAGTAACTACCATGAGAAGAGAGTGGGGGCCAAAGGGTTAGTAAACCATCCATCCTCCTATCAGGATGTTGGGGAAAACACCCCCCAAGGCTCAGAATCCCGGTGGTGTCAGTTTCCCTACCCAATAGGGTGTAGTAGAATATAGAAACACAAAAATACATGATATATTATATCTCATGACCACACTATGGGAAAACCCAAGTCTTATAGTCAATTACAGCTAATGTCTCACAGACTCCTATCTTTCACTACTAAGACTAGATATCCTATAAGCATATAACCATTTAAAGAGTGATATTAATTTAATTATCCATTTCTATAAGTTTCACTTTACATAGTTAATTCTTTAACCATTAATTAATAGTTATTAATTCCACATTACATTTCATCAACATCACACCATGTTCTATGCCCTCTAGGAATAACCAAACCAAGTCCATAGCTTCCCAGAAATATTATCTCAGCATTGCATCACAGCAAGCTCCAACACCATGGGTTAACATCATTTATTCAATCATTTATTAAAAGAATTATTACTTTCCCATATTCAAGGCATTATAGAAAATCAAAAATAAGATACCAAACCCAAGGGGCTCAACACAGTGAGAAGATAGGCTAACCATCGAGCCTTTTCCAGCTATAGTAGGAGCATAGACCCATCCACCCTGGAGAAGCTAAGCACAGAAATCAATGGGAATATCCCGTTCATCTTTTTCTACTTTGGAAGGATGGTAAGAAATAATAGCTACCTCAAGATGTGGGTACAGTAAAGAAGATAAACAACCAACAAGATTCAACAAGCATCTAGGATTCATAACTGACCTGTTTTATCATCTCCAATGTCCTCCCTAACACTCACATGAATAAAGAAGTTAATCTCACCACTCTAGGAAACAACTATTTCCCCAAACCTTTGACCTCCCTATCCCACATACCACAATAGTCTCCCAATCTCATCCATCCCAAACTCAAACCACAACATAAGAATTAGGGAAAAAATTAACAAGAAACTAGGCTCTGGACCCCAATCAAGGCATCTATCCTTCACACACAACAAGCTCTCATGGATCCCAGCATAATGATCTTGGAATTTATAAGAATTAGGGTAACTTATAACCCTTCCAAGAATTATATTTCATCAAACAACCAGTTTTTTAATCCATCTTGAATTAGATAATTCGTTTAAACGTGCATAACTACATCCATTCGATTATCAATAGTTTACCACTTAAAAAATGGATTCAATAACATGCCTCTTTATATTTATACAATTAAGCTATAATTAATCCCGGATTTAAGTTATTTACCAATTTCCATCAAGAACTAAATTATAAACAATGAAATCATAAATATCACACTATCTAGAAAAAACAACAGGCAATAACATATGGTTGATACCAATTTATTTATCTGATTAAAATATTTATTAGGTCAATTACATTGTTATATAATGGGATAAAACATGATAAATATATAGTTTCACATAAAATAATTGATAATCCATGAATCCCATACCTCAAAATGTTTCAGACATTCTTTTCACAAGAATGACCAACACAACAGATCACGATCACCTCTCTTGTAAGACCACATCCAGCCGAGGACGAAGAGACACCACCACATTAACCAACTCTCAAAAAAACTCCATTATTAAGATGGAGATCACATGACATAACATGTAAAGGAGGAATAGAAGGAGAGGAACCGAGAAGAATGGTGGTAGAACATACCTTATATCGATGATGGATTGCCACTTCCAGGTTTCACCAAAACAGGGGGTGCGCATCCAGTAAAAAAGAAACTCTAGGGAAGATAGGATCCATGGCTACATAACTATGCACAAATCCTATGGGAATTAAGGAAAGGATTAATCATATCTCCCCAAGGAATAATAAGTAAGAACAAGTGAGGAAGATATCTCATCCCTTTAGAAGATTTAACGGAGAAGTGGTTCAAGATACGTTAGATTTTCCATTAAGATCGGATCTATCAAATATCATGAATTTTAACTAAGTAAAGCCTTCCGGACTATTAAGAAAACTTAATATAGGAGTTGTGGGATTTTAATCATCTTTAAATCCCTTAAAAAGGCCTATAATTCGTTTTACATCAATGTAAATGTAAAATGGATGAAACTGTAGGAAATCTCAAAAAATCCAGAAATTTGACAAAGGAAATGACATAGTTCTGGATATAATGTTCATGAAACTATTTATATGCCACAATTTTAGTGCCTCCATTTCTATGCCACCATTTTTGTTCCACCATTTCTATGCCACCGTTTCTAGGCCTCCATTTCTATGCCACCATTTCGGTGCAACTGTTTCTGTGCCAATATTTCTGTGCCACCATTTCTCTGCCACCATTTCAGAAATTTGGAAAAGGAAATGACACATTTCTAGAAACAGTATTCACATAACTGAAAATTTGGAAATGTTTTGGGTATAGTTCATCTTGACTACCTCAAACACCTCGAACACCAGATTTTAGAAAAGGGATGGAACAGAGAGTTCCAAGACATTAAATCAGATACCTAAGAAAACATCCTCATCCCTAAGAATCCAAAACCAACCTAGAAAAGAAATAGAAAAAGGGGTCTGATCAGACACTCATTGAGATACCTCTCAAGGATCTCTGTAATAAAGGATATCAATTACTTCAAAAATGAACATGAAAAACCACACAACACCAACAAAAAGCTTCTAAACACTCTCCCGGGGGAGATACCTCTCAAAATAGATAAATCCACACAAGAAACAAGAAAAAGTCAACTCATTACCAAGAAAGGTCTGAAACCAAGAACCAAACATAATTACAAAGAAAGAGTTAAACATAAAATAGCTTGAGGTAATGATCACGTGTCTAAGACCCATGTTTCTGAGTAATATCCTCCACACCACCGTGCCACTACAAGATATCGATCAAGGGAATAATAGTCCCACAATACACCTTCTCCTTGCGGTCCTGAATCTCTACTGGCCACTCCTCAAAGGATGCATCATCATCACCATCAATATTATACCAATCAATGATTTGATAGTAATCATGAAGATAATTATGGAGCTGAATCACAAGAAAAACATCATATATCTAGCTCATCTATGGAGGAAGTACTACCCGATACGCTATGAATCCAACATGAACCAACACACCGAAAATCCCAATAAACCAGAAAGAAAGGTTACTCCCATGACCAAACATTCACTACCCATGATGGGGAGTAACCTTCAGAAAAACAGGATCCCCAATGTCAAACTTTAGAGGTATCCTCCTATGAATAGCATAGGATTTATAATGATCCAGCACATCCCTCATCCTCTCATGAATTACCTAAACCTTCTTCATCGTCTTCTATACTAGCTCCAACATGAGAATTGCTGACTCTCAAGCCCCAGTCCAACACAAAAGAGAATATAAAGGTCATCCATACAAGGCTCCAAATAGTGTCATATGAATGGTGGAGAGGAAACAATTTTTACAAATGAACTCTACCAAATTGTTTCTCACTAAAGAATCAGATGAGCCTGTATGGGGCACTCCTCTGCTAGGGTTCCCCGTCATTTCCCCCTTCTACCTTGAGTTGATCTTGCTCCCCTTCTCGGTGCTTGATCGGTGAGTTTTTGGTGGTGTCTTCTCCTTCAGTCATGGCATAGTGCGACCATGTGGACTTGGATGTCTCGGAATTTCATCATTGATGTCCTACTTCGTGCCTCACTCCACCATATATGGATAGGGCTTCCAATGGTAGCGCGATGATGGCCCATAGGTTGAGATCATCTTTCACTTCTGAGAATTATTGCATCATCTTCTAGTATGTGTTGGGTGGTCTGTTGTGGTCTCTGTGTGCAAGGATGGAGGAGATGGGTTTTGGGTGCTGATTTATGATGGGGTCCGGTGAACTTGGCATTCAGGTGGCCAGATATTTGGTGATGATTTCCTAAACTCTGATTCTCTCCCTAGTTTTGTTTTTTGATTTTGGTCACTGCTCATGGGTTTGTTGTTTGGTTTTGATCTATTATGGTTATTCCACTGCTGGTTCGGACTGCATCTTCTAATCTTGTTTCTGATTCTAGTATTCGTGAAATGATTTCTTGGTGGAGGAGGTGTGAGGATTTAGTATTCATTCATCTATTGGTAATATGGTTTTGATTCTGATTTCCTAGTTTCATCAAGGATTGTCCATTTTTGTGTTTTCTCCCCAAGGTTCCATTTTATTGCAGAAGAAATTTTATAGAGGTAAGTTCTTCTTGTCTCTACTAACTTGAAAGTGGCATTGGATTGTGCATATGGATTTCTATTTTTTCACTTGATTCAGCAATATGAATCTTCACATTTTTTATAGTTTAGCTAGAATAAAACTAGATGGAATTAAACAAGTTTCTTTTCTAGGGAAAATGACCATATTAATCTATATCTGTAGATGATTATGTTGGTTTGTTTGAAGGATCCCTTTGAAGTATGGAGAATGGAGTAATGTCTCAGTTGGTTTGTTTTTTATGGTGTGTTCTTGTCCTAGACATTCTACAAGGATTGGTTCAAATGTGGTTTTAGAGAAGGTTCCCTTCACCATGCATGGCTACTCAGATTTGGATGATTGATAGGGTATGGCACAACCATCAGTACCAGGACCATGTATTTCTACACAGGATAGCTTGATGAGAATTCATGTAAAGGTGGAGGCGTGCCATAATGATATTGATGTTGGTGGAGGTATTTCTGCATAGTCTTATTCTGGGATGACTATGACACTTTGATCTTCAGATTTTATTAATGTTTCTTGTCTTGGAAGTCATGTGAGGTTTCCCCCTTTACCCTTAAACGGGGGTTTATCCAAAAATAAATAAAAATTTAGGCCTTCATGTCAATAAGTCTAGTGAACTCTGCCCAAGGTAGGTGCCTCATCCATGAACCACCATAATCTAGAACACAAAAGCGCAACATGTCTTCAAAAGTATGGATGGTATTCTTTTTCTAACCTTCCATCTATAGAAGAAAAGCATTTTGAAGGCATAACTGGGAACCGAAAGCATTCTAGAGACCTCTCCATTCCCTAGAGGTAAAATAGGGGTCTTGATCAGAAATTATCATTCTCAGGACTCTGTGTAGTCTAGCCACCTCCTCCAGATACTGCCTCGAAAAAACCTCCACTGAACTTGACTCCTTGATTGATATGACGTGGAATGATTTCTTCCAGTGATCAACTACCACTCGTATAGCATCATATCCTCCCTAAGCTCGAGGTAAACCATTAACAAAGTCCATCAATAATTCTTCCCACTTCCACCGAGGAACATCCAATAGTTTAAGCAGACCACCAGGAACATGGTCCTCAGCCTTCACCTTCTGGAAGACCAAATATAGAGACACAAACTCTACAACCACACACTTCAACCCAGGCCACCAAAACAAACTCCTTAAGGCACGATACATTTTTATCATGCCTATATGTACTGCTAAGGGTGAACCATGGAACTCCCTGAGAACCATCTAACACATTGCTAAAGGAACAAAAATCCTCCCCTAAAACAACACTTTGTGTTTTTCATCCTCAAACTAGCCATAAAGGGCTTCACCATAATCAACTTGGTCTCTCTAAACCTCTACATCAAGATCTCTCAATTGGTACTCTTCTACCTACTATACTAGAGATGACTACTCTTCCATCTGGAAAATAAAACCTCTACCCCAGACCTCTCCCATACTCATATTCTACACTAAAAGATCTTCCATAACTCTTTAGGAATCACCAGATTCACATACTGCATCACTAGGTGACTTCCTACTCAATGCATTGGCTACAACATTCCCTTTACCAGGTGTGAACAAAATTTTGAACTCGTAATCCTATAAGAACTCCATCCACCAAAACTGCTACAAGTTCAAGTCATGCTTGGAGAAAACATACCTTAAGCTATTATGATCATTGAAAACCATAAGTCACTCGCCGATGAGGTAATGTATCCATAACTTCAAGGAAAACACCCCTAATTTCAACTTGAGATCATGGGTGGCATAGTTAAGTTCATGGGGAAGAAACTACATAGACCCCTAAGAATGATCGATCTATATTGATCAGAATGTAGCCTAACCCAAGACGCAAAGCATCATAGAAAATGTTAAATTGAACTCCCTATTCTGGAAAAAACTGGAGTACCGACCAACTTCTCCTTCAGATACTCAAAATATTCCTAACACTGATAAGTCCACATAAATGTCTGATCCTTCCTGGTCAACCCTATTAGAGGATTCGTAACCCGAGATAAATCGACCACAATCCTCCTGTAATAGCCTAACATACAAAAGAAAACTTTTCACCTCTTCTACTATGTTGGGGGATTCCCAAGACACAACTGCTTCTATCTTCAACATATCCACATCTACTCCCTTTTGGGATACAACATGACCCAAGAAATAGACTTCTTGTGCCCAAAACTCACACATTGACAACTTCCCAAACAAATATTGTTGATGAAGAACTCCCAAAACGACATGCATATGCTCTCCATGATCCTCCTTAGATACAAAGTACACAAGGATGACATCAATGAAAAACACCATGGACTTATCCAGGAACACATGGAACATATTGTTCATCAACACCATGAAATCAACTTGGGAATTTTTCACACCGAATGACATCACCAAGAATTCGTAATTCCGAAAAAAACAATAGAAATAAAACATTGGAATATCCTCATCCTTCCCTCACATATGATGATACCCTGACCAAAAATCGATCTTCGAGAACTAAGTATCACCCTTCAGTGCATCAAAAAATCATCAATCCGTGGAAGATGATAAAGGTTCTTCATTGTTACTTTTTTAAAGCGATGATAATCGACACAAAACCACAAACTTTTGTCAGCCTTCTTTATGAACAATACTGGTGTTCCCCACGGTGACACACTTGTCCAAAAAAAACACACTACAACAGACCATAGATCTATATACACAGCTCTTATAACTTATAAGAGGTCATCCTATATGGAGACATAGAGATAGGAGATGTTTCTCGCTATAGCTCGATCCTGAACTTGATCTCTCATTGAGGGGGTAATGGTACAACCTCTTCTAGAAATACATCAAGGTACTCTTAAAATACCTTTGGAAACAACTACTAATAAACCTATGAAGAAATCAACATAAGTTCATCAATCAAGGATGTCAAATAAGGAACATGCCTCCAACCCCTTCGAGGGTCTCGCTCGCCAACAAACACTGCTGGATCTCCATAATCATCTAACATCACCACTAGCCTCTAAAAGAAATCCATAATAGGCTAAACTAAATATAACCAATCCATGATAAGGATGACATTGTTTGGTTGTATCTGTAAAAATTGTAAATCTTCCCAATATCAGTGCTACCCAACCCTAGATCATAGTCTCTACATACGTCAAACAAGTCATATCGAACTCAAACTAGCATAGTCAATGCCAAGGGCACTAGAAAACTCTCTACCTCAAGTCCCAAAGAATGTAAAAGGGTAGGTGATATGAAAGAGTGTGTGGATCCTGAGTCAAGAAAGGCATACACCCAAGTAGATAATAAGAAAAGGGGATGATGTGTGGCTTTCCTGACGTTAGAAACACTAAAGAATTAAACTGACCATGACCTAATCAATAACCTATTAGAACCTGATGAAGACCACCACCACAGCCGCGATATGATCTCAGAGGACAGGGAGTATCCTGGGGCTATACTCTGCCTACCCCATCTTCTTTCTACTGATCTAATATTGGTGCAACTTTTTGGTACTACCTTGGCTAGAACTACCTCAATTGAGGAACCAGGAGCGAAGCACCTGGTGCATGAAAACCACTCTAAAAGGTTGGGAACTCTCTCTACTAATGACCTTGGCCTCTACAAGAAAGAAATTTCCTAATATATTGGTATTGTCTTGAGAAAAACCACCCCTATAGACACAAGATACTGAGGGATGGAACCAACCCCTAGTCGAATGGAAACTCTTCTGCCCTGAAAATCGGGAACCCTGAACCACATCTCTACTTCGTGAGGAATCCTGAGGAATCCCCTCTCATGAATATCTAGTTATGGATAATTTTATCTCGATGACCTCTTCCCTCACCCTCACCTCAAGATATGTCTTCAACAAAAATTGGGTGACCTAGCACTAGATCTTTGGACGCAAAGCCTCCTCGAAATTTCATGGCATGGCCTCCTCATCTAGAAACATGTCCAAATCATATTGTAAAAGGTTCTTGAAATGGATTCCAAACTCTCACACACAGAAGATCCCCTATAGAAGGGTATACAGCTCTTGGTGAATGGAATCACTCATGGTCAAAGAAAGAAACTCGACTTTGAACTTGTCTTGGAACTCCTCCCATGAGATTTCTGACTTCTCACAATCTCTGAGGAAAGAGAACCATCATTGCCTCACTGCCCCATGCAACATCATCACAACCTTTAATACCCAGTGCTCCTTATAAGCACAAATTGAGCTAAAAGCTATCTCAACCTTCTATAGACAGTCTTCTGTGACTGCATCTGAAACAGATCCCTCATACTTTTGTAGACTCTATCACTAAAACTCTCATAGTGTCCTCCTCAAAGTGTTGTCATCATCGACATCCACTCTCTGGCGATTTACTAGCACAGCCTGGTGGACATATTTTGTGTGAACCCAATGAGGACATTGACCTAGAGCCATACCTAGAAAATAAAAAATAGTTAGATCTCTTAAACTTGGAATATGAAAGACCCAACATTAATTAATTATTTTCTTTTATTAATTTTAGGTTAACATTTCCCAAGGTCTACCAATTCAAACACAGGTGCAAAGAAGAATGGTGTATGATTGTTTCATAGGTATATACCCTACAAGAAGTATCACCTCATTTAGTAGACATTTTAAACTTAAAGGATCATGCATCAGACCATATGGGGGCCTAAATACCTATGTCTCAACTAGTCTTTAGTGATAAAAACACTTTCTAAACTTGACTTACATTATTTCCCTAACAAAACATGAAACCTCACCTACGCCTAACTCAAAACTCAATCATATCCCTTAACCAGAGCTATGATACCACTCAGTCATGACCCCCTCCCCACAAAGTGTACCCCTCCTGGGCTAGCAATGTGGTAAGGGAGATAGTGACACCTGATTCCCACCTTCAGTAGACCATGGGTTGGAGACTTGCACCGAGGGTGTAATAATCACATAGATGGGAGGCATTACCCTCTAAGACAACACATGCGAAAGAGAGAGATAAGATAGACACCAAAAAACTCCAACACATACTACAATATAAAAAGAAACCCATGTACACTTATGTAATGCCATGAAAATTCTACTACAACTAAAAAGGTAAAACTGCAAGTACCAAAAGAAAGTAAAACAACAGCGACCAAGAAGCTTGAATAGCTCCTGCAACCACAAGATAGTAGTAACCATCCTGATCTCCAACATGCTCCAAGTGACCTAAAAAACACATGTATATGTGTAGGGGGAGTATAACATTATACTCAGTAAGATCATCCCTTGATCCTCTTGTTACAAAGAAACGAATGAATGGTAAAGCATAGTGAACAATAAGAAAAACTAAATCACCACCTAAATTGGTATACTATGTTCTCAGCCTCACCATGGCTACTCTCACCAAGTATCACAAACAAGAGTATATAATATAATAATGAATATCAATGGTACCACGCTACCACTTCCCCACTGGTATGTTTCTTTCCCCACCACCACACGTCCTAAGTATCTCTCTCCAAAAAGGCTTTCCCGCAGACACCTGGGAGAAGCACCACAACATGAACCTTAGGAAACACAACCACCATGACCATGTAACAATAGTAACAAGGTAGTTTCTGGGATCCACCATTTCCGGAATAATGTGTATCATACATCGGGTATTATACAGAAATCCATTACTGCCCATACACCAAGTAAAGATCCCCAATCCATCATAACCTATACACAATACACCTATATTATTCCCTAAGAAACTATATCCAGAATATCAGTGTGTGAATAACCACAATACATTACTGCCCTCTACATATATGGGGAAAACTAACCATTGTGGTTACCATCACAAGTAACTACCAAGAGAAGAGAGCGGGACCAAAGGGGGTAGTCAGTCATCCATCCTCCCATCAGGATGTTGCATAAAACACACTCAAGGGATAACAATCCTTAGGGTGTAATTTTCCCTAACTGATAGGGTGGATTAGAGTATAAAAATACAAAATTACATGATATATTATATCTTACAACCACACTATGGGAAAAACCTAGTCTTAGACTCGACTGCCTCTAACGTCTCTAAGACTACTGGTTCCATTGCTAAGACAAGATATCCTATAACCATATAACCATTTAAAGAGAGATATTAAGTTACTTATCCCTTTTTATCAGTTTCACTTTACATAATTAATTATTTAACCATTAATTAACCGTTATTAATTCCACATTACATTTCATTAGCATAACACCATGTTTCATGCTCTCTAGGCATAACCAAACCAGGTATGCAGATTCTCATAAATATTACCTTAGCATTGCATCCCAAAAATCTACAACCACATGGGTTAACATCATTTATTCAATAATTCATTAACATAATTATTTATTTCCCATAATTCCATGAATTCTATAAAAGAAAAACTATGCTACCAAACATAAGGGGCTCAACACAGTGAGTAGATGGACTACCCATAAAACCTTTTCCACCTATAGTAGGAGCATAGACCCATCCACCCTTGAGAAGCTAAACATGGAAAGCACATGGCATGCCTTGTGTGTCTTTGCTTCCTTTGGAAGGAGGGTAACCAAGACCAACTACCATAAGCAGTGGGTAAAGTAAAAAGATAAACAACCAAAAAGATTAAACAAGAATCTAACATTCATAACCAACCCATTTCATCGTCTCCAGTTTCCTCCCCGACACCCACATGCATAAACTAATGCATGTTGCCAACATACAACAACAGCCTCCCTGGCTTAGCCATCCTAACTCACGCCACAACACAAGAAGCAGGAAAATAATTAATAAGAAGTCAAGCTCTCATCCTAAAGCAAGGCATCTATCCTTCACACAAAATGAGCACTCACGTATCTAAGCATAAGGATCTTCACCTTTACAAGCAGGATGGTAACTCATAACCCTAACAGGAATTTCTTTTTTCAAAGAATTTGTTATTTAATCCATCTTGAATTAGACATATCATTTAAACATGCATAACAACATCCATTTTATTATCAATAGTTTACTACAGCAACAACCAGATTCAATAACATGGCTCTTTCTATTTTTCAAATTAATTTATAGTTAATTCCTGCTTTATGTTCTTTACTAATTTCCATCAAGAGTGAAATTTTAAAAAAAGAAAACATAGATATCACACTATATATAAGAAACAATAGGCAATTACATATGATTGAAACCAATTTATTTATTCAGTTCAAATATTTATTATGTCAATTACATTGTGATCCAGAAGGCTAAAACATGATAACTCTATAGTTTCACATAAAAGAATAGAGAAAACATGAATCCCCTACCTCAAAAGGTTTCAGACGTTCTTTGCATGAGAATGGCCAACACAATAGATCATGATCACCTCTCCTAAAATACTGCATCCACTTGAGGATGAAGGGACACCACCACACCAACCAACACCCAACAAAACTACATTAAAAACATGCACACCACATGCCATAACATGGTAAGGAGGAACGAAAGGAGAACACCCAGAATAACGGTAGGAGAACATACCTTATATCAAATATAGATCAAAACTTCTTGGTTGCACTAAAATAAGGGGTGCACATGCAGTTGGAAGAATCTTTGGGGAAGAAATGTTCTAAGTATAAAAAATTGTGCATGACTCCTATAGGAAGGAAGGAAAGGATCGATCATCTTTCACCAGGGAATAATAATGAAGAAAAATGGAGAAAGATATAGAATCCCTTTATAATATTTTACATAGTAGTGGTCTAAGATATGATGGATTTTCTATTAAGATCAGATCTTTCAAAGATCATGCATTTGGAATGAGTAAAGGATTCCCAACAATTATGAAAAATTAAGATAGTAGTTATGGGCTTTGAATCGGACTTAAATCCCTTAAAACAAGGCCCTGAATGCATTTTACGTCAAATGAAATGTCATATGGGAGAAACTGTAGGAAATCTAGAAAAATCTAAAAATTTGGAAAATGAAATGACACATTTCTTTCCAATATTTTGGTTCCACCATTTTAGTTCCACCATTAATTTATACCATTTTGGTGCCACCATTTCGGTGCCATAGTTTTGGTGCCATCATTTCTGTGCCACAATTTCAGAAATTTGGTAAAAGAAATACACAGTTCTGGAAATATTGTTCACAAAACTAAAAATTTGGAACAAAGTGTTGGTTATAAGTCATATTGTCATCACCAAACACCTCCAACACCATATTTTAGAAAAGGAATGGATCAAAGAGGTCCAGGACATTACACTTTACCTTTTCCCAAGTCCATATAAACAATATCTGCCAAAACACAAAATTTACAAGGTAGGGGTGAGTAATTAAACTCAGTAGGCTTTCTCCAAAGGACTTCCCTACTCACACCACTAGGATAGAATAGGTTTGCACATTTATATAAAACACTTAAAAATTATTTATAATATAATATAAAACAATTTCTATATCAAAACAGTTTTCCAAAAAAATAAAATATTCCAAGGAGCGAAACCAAACAATATTTTAAAACTATTCCACAAGATCCATTTGGAAATAACTAATTCCATTCCATATATCCACACATTCAACCATACATGCCAATAGGACCACCCTATACTCACGAGTGGTGAGTCAATCTTTCAATAAAATATCACTTAATGAACCATTTTTATGGGGTAACGTTATGACCCTTATCTATCCCACTAATGATGGGAGAGACTTCATACACTTATCCATCCTGAATGCTAATGAAGACACACAACTATTATTCCATAAACCAATTCCAAAAAAACCTTTTCATCCATTTTAATAAAACTATATTTTTATTAAAATACATTTCAATGAAACCAAACTTTTATTGAAATTACTATTCCATGCATCAAACCCAAATATTCATTTAGAGTCGTCATTTTAAAATCAAGTTACCAATTTCACTTTCCACAAAACACCAAATTTCTAAAATTCTATAAATTTTCGCTAAAGTGGGTTTCTGACAAGAAATTCACCACAAATTTAAAAACAATTTCAATAAAAATAATCAATTTGATACTAAGCCTTCAATTTCTAATAATAGGATTCAAGATTGAAGCCACCTACCATGGTATTTATGGTGACAAAAAAATGAAATGAAAGCCTTAATGAAATTAGGTTGAATCTCCAAAAACCTACCTTAGATCTCTTCTTCAATCATCCAAAAATCCAAATCTAATCATATTTGGAATAAAAAACATTAGATATATCCACATCAGGAATAGATATAAGAAAAAAGGAATATATTGAATTATATCTAAGTAAAACCACCAAGAACCACAATAAATGATGAGTTACTGAGAGATCCAGGCTTCAACTTGCCAATAAATGCCTTTGGGTCGACTCCATATCGATGGGGAAAACTTTCTTATCCTTTGGGAGGGAGAAATACTGATTTAGGGTCGAAATGGGGCAATAAATAGAGGTTAAAAGCTAGTCCCATCTTAGATACACTTTGTGGATATTTTTTTTAAACTATGCATGATTAGTCATACATTTTGGAAAATCATGTGCCAACCGTGTTCCATCCACTACCTCAAGGAGGAACCTCACATGGTTGGATCGCATTTTTATAAAAACGGTGTGCCATCCATAAAAAATACCACTATCCAACTTTTCACTATTTCTCCAAGGTAGTCTCATAGTATAGAAAAAAATGTGCGCTTACACATGCTCATTCCCCTTATCCTCTATCTCACTATGCATGGTTTCCTGTAGGAGTTGCACGGATTCCCTAAATTATGAACCAACTATGAAAATGATGAAAAGACCCAAAAATATTCCAAAAGGTCTCCAAACCCTCCCAAAATTCACCCAAACACTTTATATACTTAAAATACATAAAATAATGGTTACTTACTTGAATCCAAGGGTGATACTTTCTCCCCACTATTGGCCTTCCTATCCCCAGAAAGTTGAAACCCATTGAAAACATTAAATAGTTTGGTTAATTGCTTGAATATCTCTTTCTTGTATTCCCAAGTATCTTCCTAAATATGATCATGTTGTCATAAAACCTATACTAGACTGATGCTTTTCGAACACAAGACTTTCTCTTTCCTATCCTCAATCTACACTGGTACATCCACCAATGAGGCATCCGTCTCTAGGTCAATATGATCCCACCAAATCACATAGTCAAGATCAAGAAGATACTTTTTTAACTAGGATACAAGAAACCCATTATGAACCACACTAAACAGTGGTGGAAAATCCAGATGATATTCCACCTCACCAACCCATTGAAGTATCTAAAAAGGACTTATGTATCAAGGATATAACTTCCCCTTATTTCCAAAGTGATTATGTCCAATGCTTGGAGATATTCGAAAAAACACATGATCACTCACCACGAATGAAAAAAACCATCAACGATGATCTATATATGATTTATAATGACTCTGAGCCATCTCCATCCATTTCCTAATCAACTAAATATTCTCCATTACTTAATGTACAAGGATTGTCTGAACTAGTGAAGTCTCACTTTTTTCAACACAACAAAGTGGAGAGCATCAAGGACGCTCATACAATTCTTCAAAAGGATCCATTTTTATCGAGGCCTATTAACTATTGTTATAGGAGAACTCCCATAATGGTATTTGATCCTCCCATGAGCTACCAAAATCCATTACACTAGACCAAAAAATGGCTTCCAACACTTTAATCGTCATTTTGGATTTACCATCCATCTGGGGATGATACACTATACTCGTAGTTTACTGATCCCCAAGGTATTTCTGCAAGAATTTATAGAAATGAGTCATAAAACTTGGATCTATGTCTAACACTATTGATACAGGTATTTCATGCCTCTTTACCACTTCTTAGATATAGATTTTTGACAACTCCTCCACCGTATGAGATTTATGAATAGGGATGAAATCAGTTGACTTTTTGAGTTGATCCACTATCTCTAATATGGAATCCCATTTTGAAAATGTTCTTGGAATAAATATTAAAAAATATATACCTATATAATCCCATTTTAAAAAAGTGGATTGTTTAAGAATGAAACATATCTACTGGTCACTGATGTTCTGCCTTAAATTTTTGACAAGTTAATCATCTTGAAACAAACTCAAACACTTACATTATCATGCCAATCCACCAAAATTATGATTTCAAACCCTTATGAATCTTCTATATTCCAAGATTAATAGACCATATCCAATTGTGATAAGCATGAAAAATTTGATTCTGAAAATCCATAGGTACAACAATATGATTTCTAAACCACAACACTATACTCCCATCTGGCATCCAGCCCTCAATGGTCTCCCCACCATTGAGTTTGGACCTCATTGACTGACATTTTGAATCATACATTTATGCCTCTTTAACCATATTCAGAAAAATAGGAACCAAATAAACTAGAATGAAAATCTTGACATCACCTCAGCATTCACATTACAATTTCATGTCCGCTTACACTGACATCAACTGGCAATGATCTAAAGCCTATTTTTCAAACTGAGCATACGACTTCCTTTTTAATGCATCTTTTACTGTATTTCCTTTACCCGGTGTATAAACCAAGTAAAATTCAAAAATTTGGAGATACTCCATCTATATTATTTGTCTTAGGTTCAAAACCTATTGTGAGAAAATATGTTTCAAGATCTTATGATCCATGAACATTGTGAATTTATTACTAAAGAGATAATGATTCCAAGTCTCTAAAGCATGGACTACGGTATCTAACTCTAAATCATGTGTTGGGTGGTTATTCTCATGAAAATGTAACTATATTTATCCATAACAAACAACGTGTTCTACCTTCAGGATAACACACCCCAACCCTAATCTTGAAGCATCACAATACACCATGCACCCTTGTCCTAATTTTGGTAGTATCAAGATAGGTTCCGATGTACGATAAACTTTAAGCTCTTGAAAAGACTTATAAAATTATTCATCCCATTGTAATGGAACATTATTACTTATTAAATTAGTCATAGGTTCATATATTCATGGAAAACTAGGAACAAATAATTGGTAATAACCATATCGATAAAGAAAACCATGTGTCTCGAAGACATTCTTTGGCGGTTGTTAAGAGATAATAGACTCTTTTGTTTATGGATACATAAAAACAAATTTCTATGAGATTACATGGCCAAGAAAACATACCTATTGTATCCAAAAATCACACTTTGATAGTTTGGAATACAATTTATGATCCCTCCAGATTCCCAACATTTTTGTCAAGTGTTGTTCTTTGTTCAGCCCTTGTCCTTGAATGCACTAATATGTCATACATGAACGCAACCAAAAAAGAATCTAGATATATTTGGAATATATGATTAATAAATTCAATTAAGTTTATTGGTGAATTCATAGGACCTAAAGTAATTAACACATATTCATAATGGCCATATCTACACCTGAAAGGTGTCTTTGGAATATCCTCCTTCTAAACTCTCAATTGGTGATATCTTGATCACAAGTCAATCTTAGAAAACCATTGAGCTCCACTCAATTGATTGAACATATCATCAATGAATGTAAGTGTATAATGATTCTTTATCATAACTTCATTAAGATTATAATAATTCATATACATCCATAGATTTCTATCCACCATTTTTCAAAAACAAGACCGGTGCTGCCCACAGGAACGTGCTAGGCCAAATGAACCATTTGTGTTCCAGATCTTCCAACTACACTTTTAATTACATTTATTTAGTTAGTTACATTTGATAAGATAAAAGGTATATATTAATGGTCCTTGAAATGATATCAATCATAAACTTCACTTCTCTTTTGGGTGGAAACCCTGAGAAATTATCGAAAAAACATCTGGAAATTGTTCGAACAATATTGGAAAAATTCTATTCTTTATCTATTCCAACAATGCCAAACTCAATGCTTACAAATGGTATGAGATCATTCCTACTTCTGGTGGAAACAATCACATTTCCCCTACCTTTAAATTATTGTCTTTTCAAAAGAGATGATCAATTCCATCGTTAGTAGAATAAATAACACATCAGGTATAACATTGGATGTGAGCACTGAACATTGTCAACCAATCCATACCCAGGATTATATCATAGACATCCATATAGATCCTAGAAAATCTCCATATCATCTCAACTCCATCAATAATTATAGATCAATCTCTACACATATATTCTCAAAAATCTCTTTGACCAAGATGAGTTTGAAGTTTTAAGAAAGAAGGCATCATCTCAACATTTAGACCCAAAAATTCAATATAAGGAGAATAAATAAAGGAATGGGATGAACTTGTAACAAAAAAATCTTGCATAAGGGTAGAATTAAAAATAATCATACATCTCACCATCGATGTCCAAGACTGGTCATCTATAATAATCTACTAAGATCCATATAATTTCTTGCTCATGAAACATTGTTCCTTATTGACCTATTGAGATTTCCCTTACTGAGGATTCATGGTATTCCTAGAATCACCATGGGTAGGTCTATTTTGTTGATGAGAGGTATTATGCTGCCCTCATCTTGTCAAAGAATAAGATGTCTATGATACATGAGAAGTGTCTTGAACACCCAACCTTATAGATATGTGACAATAGCACTGAATATTTTCTATCTGGTTATAATTATGGAATGCTCTTGGGGGGGTTGTACATTGTGTCTTCATGTGGTTGAATGAACCTAATTGAAAACATCCATGTTGAATTTTGATTTTCGAGGTAGATTCACCGATCGAAACATTTGATTCTAAGCCATACTCCCACCTTGGAAATAGTTTTCCCTCTTCAAATTTTTCCTAGCATTAGAGTTCCCACCATTTCTCATAGGTATCAACATGCTTTCTCTAGATGTAGCTCTCGAGATGTCACTTTTAGAGACTGTAACTCTATTAAACATCTTTGTATAATCCATTATAGAGGGTAAAAAAAATTTAGGAAAATCTCATGCCTCAATCTCGATTCAAAAATGTGTGCCTTAAATGATGCACTAGCAACAACTTCAGGTGAAAATTAGACTAAATTCATGAATTTATCAACACACTCTATCAATGTGAGGATATTTTTCTTCAAGATAAATAAATCCATAGTTCTAGTAATTATGAATGTGTGGGGATGGAATTATTTGTTGAAACATTATTCAAAACCCCCCAAAGAAATTACCTAGTTTAACATAGCCTGAACATCTAAATCCCAACATTGGAATGTAAGATCCTCCAACATATACAATATCTTTTTTAATTTCAACTCTACTAGTGTTCCTATGACATTGAAGATTCTATTCATCCTTTTCAACCACACCTCTAACTTTGCTGGTTCCAAATCACCCCAAAAGATGGTTTGATTCTAGTTTTGGAACTAGAATGAGTGATCCACTTGCCTCAGTTCATCCCATCAGTTCACTCGATCCATATCCTAAAAGGCTCGAATGATACTTTGAACCATTTTCTGGTTCACCTGTGTCTCATGTGCAGCCAAATTCTCGTCAACTTCTTCTGGTTGGTTTCTACAACACCTATCATGTGCCATTTTCTATACACACAACAAACGCCATAAGTCTCACTCTCTAGAAAATTAAAGTTTAAAAATTTAAAATTTTATTACATCATATTATGAAAATATTTCTTTCCAAAATTCAACATTTTCCATGAGAAACCATTTTAAAAAATATCCCCATCCTTTTTAAAATCATACCATTCTCAAAAAACCATTTCATGCCTTTTCAAAATCTCACATTAAAATACAACTTTATAATTTTAAAAAATAAACCTTTTTTCCCAAAAATAATAAATCATTGCTCAAAATGAAAGATGAACTCCAAGTGGGAAGTCATTTATATAATTCAGGTCATGCTTGTCTCATTTTCTGAAACCATGACAATGAGATTCCAAATCCAATTTGGTTCTATAAAACACTTAGGTACCCAACTACCTAGTAACTTAAGTTCATCACAAAAAGGTTAGATTTGTCTTTTATTCCATATATTTCAAGTCCAAACAATACTAATACTTTATACCATCCCAACTCAAGTAATAAACCAAAATGAATTTCAAATACAAGACTAACAGAACTGATGACCACTTGTTGGTTGAGGACTGAACAAGTTGATCCCACTTGTAACCTCTCATCCCTCCTCATTGGCCTGAGTCATGGTGGAAAAGATAATTGGACTTAAGTGACATAGGAATGATTCCAAATGCTGGAAATGAATGGAAAGGGATTGATGAACAAGTGGGGGATGATTTTCCATTTGAGAAATAAAAAAGCCAACCAAATATTCCATTAAAATTAACACTACATGATGCATGATAACACATATAAAAAAACTCAAAGTAATACCATTTATATGAAAATAAAACTCTAAAAGAGTACCATAATGAAAGACTATAAAACATTAAATTACATAGTGTAAGACAAAAATAAAAAACCAAAAGAATCAAAAGAAAAACTCCAAATCTCCCAACATGCTCCATGCTCTAACTCCACGAAACAGATCAAGTATCATTATGAACCACTAGAGAAGTGTAATGATTTACCTTTTCCTGAGTCTTTGTAAACAATATCTATAAAAGCACCAAATTATAAAGGAATAGGTTAGTAATGAAGCCCCGTAGGATTCCCCCAAATGACTTCCCTACTCACACCACTATGATAGAATAAGTTATCACATTTAAAAAAATAACTTATATAAAACAATTTATAACAATTTATAATAGAATATAAAACAATTTCTATATCAAAATGGTCTTCCAGAGAATCCAATTTTCCAATTAGAGAAACCAAACAGTATTTAATAACCATTCCACAAGTCCCATTTCGTCATAATTAATTCCATTCTACATATCCATACATCAAACCATGCATGCCACGTGGACCTCCCTATACTCACGAGTGGCGATTCATCCTTTCAACAAGCCCTCACTTAATGAACCATTTTAAATGGGGAAATTCCTAACCCTTATCCATCCCATTAATTATGGGGGAGACTTCATATCCTTATCTATCACAAATGCACAAGAACACACACAACCATTATGCCAAAAACCTATACCAAAACGACCATTTCAACCATTTCAATAAAACCGTACTTTTATTGAAAACCATTCAAAAAAAACTTTTCAATGGAGCCAACATTTTATTTAAAATACTATTCCATGCATCAAAACCAAATAATCATTTTATAATTATCAGTTTAAAATCAAGTTACCAAATTCAATTTCCACACAATACCCAATTTCCACAATTCTAAAAATTGTCACCAAAGTGGGTTTTGAACAAGCTATTCACCATAATTTCACAACCAATTTCAATAAAAACAATCAATTTGTAACTAATACTTAAAAATATAGAAATTGGAGCCAATATTAAAGCTAGATACCTCATTATTTATGTTGAAAATGAGAAAAAGCCATGAAAACATCGATGAAACTGGGTTGAATCTCCAAAAACATTCCTTATATCTCTTCTCATATCATTAATAAATCTAAATATAATCATATTTGGAATCAAAACCCTTAAATAATTCTATAGAAAAACTAGATCTAAGAAACTAAGAGAGAAGGGTGGAAATTAGATCTAAGGAAAACCACCAAAAACCACCATAAACGATGACTTACTATGAAATTTGGGCTTTAATTCACCAGGAAAAGAATTTTGATCAGCTCCAAATTGATGGATAAAGCTTCATTCTCCTTTGGGAGGGAAAAATACCGATTTAGGGTCAAAATGTGGCTATAAAGAGGGTTTAAAGGCTAATCCCAACCTAGATCCAATTTTTATGGATCTTGTTTTTAAACCATGCATGGTTAGCCACACAGTTAGGAAAATCATATCCTAACCATGCATCATCCATTGCCTTAAAGAGAAATCTCGCATGTTTGGCCCACTTGGTTTGAAAAACCATTCATAATCCATGTAATAGGCTAATTTAAAACATTTCATGGTTTCTCCTAGGTAGTCTCATAGTTTGGAAAAACCGTGCACCTTCCCCTTAGCCACTATCTCGCTGTGCACTATTTCCTATAGGATTTTCATGGTTTCCCGAAATTGTGAACCTGAAGAAAAACCCCAAAAATATTCCAAAATGTCTCCAAACCCTCCCAGACATCACAAAAACCCTTTATGTACTTAAAATATATAAATTATAGGTTATTTAATTTAATATAGGGGTGATACATGAGAGAAGAGTATCGACATTCTCTAAAGAGTTTGAGTGAAGAGAAATGGGGTCTAGTGTGGGTTTATAAATGAAATGAATGGAATTTATTTATTATTTAGGTTTTGAACTCTGCATAACAAAATAAAAAAACCAGAAACCATCCAATGGTTTCTAAAAAATGGCAGTGGTTATCATTATTTTATAATGCCAGGGTCTGAACATAATAAAATAATGCTCTTGCTTGTGTGGAGGTGAGTCACACTATTAAATAAATTTTTTTAAACCTTAAAATATAATAATGGTTTGGTAGGATACATAATGGATTTATAAAATTAATAAAATAAACATAAAATATTATTATTTTAAATAGAAAACATATATTTGGTTGTGGGTACCTTTTATATTATTTATTACATCACTTTTGGTACATTATGATGTCATAATACACCAGGTATATTTGTAATGTATTTACTCGAAAATTTTATCGTCTCAAAAAATTATGTAAAATTCACCATTGGATACTTTCAAAGTCTTAATTCCAAAAATAATATTAATTTTATCTAAATAATTTTATAAATGTGTGAATTTTTACTTTTAAAATACAATCAGTATTTATTAAGAAATATTGGGTTTTTGGACAGTAACAGTTTTCGAACCCTAATATAAATTTACATTTGAATTCAAAAAATATATATGATCATTTATATTTAATAAAAATTATTTAAAATATTATTTATTTTAAATAAAATACATTAATTCATCATAATAAATTCATTAATTGAATTTTAATATTACTCAACATATAATTTGAGTCTTATTATATCAGAATAAAAATAAAAATCATTAGTAAAGAAAAAATAATATGATGAAAATATATTAATTTTTTTATAAAAAAATATTTTACATACTCTTATTTATAGGGTATTTATACATATCCTTTTAATACACCATTAAACATCCTAATAGTAAGGTGTGCGACACTGAGACTTTAATGTGGTGGTTTAGAGAACATGGTTTGGGTTTTGATCTCGATGAGCATGAAATTCTCCCATAAATAATTTATCTCACACATAAGTTGTTGGAAATATTATTGGGATTAGTCAAGGTAAATCCAAAATATTATATCTCCTTATGAAGCTTTGATAAGAGGGCTACATAGGGTACTATCCTACTAGTTGAAGCAATTACTTTTCATTGTATGTGTCAATTGGATTTTCTAAAACAATATATTTATACTAATCATGTGATAAATATTTAGTGGATATATTATTGATATTAATGATACTTAATGGTATTTTAAATTTAATTGGTTATAATAAAACAAAATAAGTGCATGTGTTTTCTTTAACCATATTACATATTAAGACATTTAATTTAAAATGGGGGAATTTGTTTACAACACTTCGTCTCATTACAATATTCCCCCCTTAAGAAATTTAACCATTTAAAATTTATTTTCCCACACTAAAATTGTAACACCCCAAACTTCCATGGTATGATTCTCTTTGAATAATACAGTAGCGTGTGTCGTACGCAACTTCGAGATTCTAACACGCCGCGACCAATCAAAATAGCCATTATGAATAGTAATACCCACTTTTTAAAATTTTATACATTTTATCTTTCAAAATGGACTTCATTTTTGGATTTTGAATATAAAAATTATCCTAGGATGAAATTTTGGTACTTTTCAGATAACTTTTATATTTTGATGAATAGGGAAAATTACTAAATGTTTATTAAAAACAATTTTTTTAATCGAAATAATTAATAGTGATAAATTATGAATTTTAGTGGTTTTAAAGTATATTTAGAATATATTTTTACCATTTAGTAAAATTTTGGTCATCGGACCTAATTTCAAAATTAAACCGTACATAAACAAGTATCAATCTTTTGATAGTTACTATTTCTTAAAAACAAGCTTTTGGTTTTGACAGCGGGAATTAATTTTAAATTAATTTCTGCCACTTATGTGTTTTGAATTTGTAAAAATGGATTCCATATTTGGAATCAGGATGTCCAAATTATGTAAATAGTTAAATTTAAATTTCAGACATTTTGAATAATTACTTCGGTAAATATTTTATTTACCATGGTTAAAGGGTAAATCCGGTAAATAAGGGTAAACAAAAAATATTATAATAATAATAAATCACCCTAAAACGGGTCCTAACCTTATTGGGGGATATATTTCCAACCATGGTAATCTTTGGGTTGATTGTGGGACCCCATGGAGCCACTTGTAGGTGATAGGGACACATTATATTAATTAAATTAAAGTAAATACAAAAATGACATAAGCATATATCTTTTAGAAAAACAATTTTTACATAGGGTTATATATGTTATAGTTTCGACTATAAATATTAATTAGAAAGATAAAAATATTTACTACATAATTGTATTTTATTTATAATTTTTATACATTAAATAATTTAATTTATTTATGACACAATGATGATGAAATAATTACCCTATTAATGAAAGATTGAGATAATTCATATTATAAATACCCAAATAAATGTAATTTGAGACTTTTTATAAATTATAATAATTTTATAGGTTACTATGACATATTATTATTGTTTATATAAATTATGTTCTAAGTAATAATGCTGTTATAAATTTATCAAGAACAAAATACCCAATAGTTTCAAAATTGACATAAAAGAGTTTTTAAAACAAATATTATATTATTAATTTATATTCAATTCCTAAAAATATAAAGCTCGGCCAAGAGACTTATATCATGATATTTGTATCATTAAAGGACCACATGGGGGGTCTTTTGGAGGTATATAGTATTTTTATTAACTATATAATATAAAAATACAAAGTGACATGGTAAGTGTCAAACTAATTAACTAGGAGTTAAAACAAAAAGATAAGGTTAATATAATGTCCAAAACCTATCTAAATTCTATAGGTTGAGTGGTTTTCGACCCATACCCACCTTAACCTTTAAATAATCCAGTTTTTAGCTATTAGAAACCGAATATTAATTTATTATTAAATAATATTTCTAGATCTTCCTAAGGTTCCCCTCCTCCCCCTTATAAAAGGACACCACTTCTAACCAATTATTTACACTTTCAAAGCCTTTTGGTTCAGCCAAAACCTTCCCAAATACCCTCTCAACATCCCTCACTTCAACCTAGAGGCATTATTTTGATCATAAATCCAACCAAAGGCGCCCTTTTGATCAAATCAAAAGGAAGAACCTGAAGAATAGGTAATGTTTTCACCACCCTCTTTCAAGTTCCTTTCTTCTTCAACTTCTTATTTCTTTGTTATTCCCATTATAAAATAATAACTCCAGTATATAATATATAATATGATATTATTATAAATATGGTACAATAATATTCAGTATTCTATCCATCCTTTTAATTACATGTCACCATACATGCGTACGTACGACTTACTGACTTCACGTCGTGGTGTAATTGGTATTCAATATATTATTATTTTTATGGGTATAATAATGATGTCTAATTCATGTAAATAATATATATAACATGATAATGATTCTGTATATATGATATACCATCCAATTATATATTATTTTAATATCAAAAAGATGATATTGTCGCTCGTGCATACGTATGGACTACCGTCTCCACAAACGCGATGAGATTCATTCCTCATCGTATCCATTCAAGACTAATTCTCATTTGATGATTAAAATTAATGTTTAAGAACTTTATATAATTCTGGATATGAATAAGATACAACCTATCCATAACAAACATGACTTATGTAACAAAACATATAAAATGAAACAAGTAAGTTAACACCCGAAACGACGATAATACTAAAGTATTATAAACAAAGCATTATTAGAAGATCATATATGATATCATAATTATGTATATGGTTCTTTTATAATTTAATAACAATGTTTTAACTATTATATATTAGTTTAACATACCATAGACTAAGTAAAAGTACAAGGTAAGGGTTTATTTCACAATCTCTTCATTATCTGAGGTTGTTTATATGTAATTATCTATTGGGACCTCTTTATCATCCACATCCATGTTTCTTAAAAATGTATTTCAAACCATTATTACTATTTTAAAGACTATGGTTTAAAGTCATTTATACCCTTGTTGACTTTTTATAAGAATTTTATAAAGGAATCTTTATGTCGTTTTCCAAACAAGGTCCTTTTTAACCTTTTTGACAGAATTAAGGTAAGAATGTCTTTTTTTTAACTTATAGAATGGGTGCGGCTATTTTCCGCCGTTATAAAATCTTAGAAGCTTCCCTTACAAGATTATAAGGATATTTTCAAAGTAAATGTTTTATTTTATAATTATGTGACTTTTAAATGATTTCAAAATAAAGATATATTTCTCTCAAATAGTTTTGATTTCATCTATGTCAAAATCCTTTGATGGATTTTAAGCTTATTTGAAGTTTATTTATTATGATACAAAACTTCCAGATTTTATTGAAGGTTTTGTGATATGTTTGACTATGGATGTGTTATTTTTATACCATTCATGGTTTATGGATAAAGTATTGACATTTAGTTTACTATTTTTAATACGAATTTTTATGTTATGTTTAAACATGTTCATATGAGGAATGCATTGGACTTAATAAGTGATGGGTGGAGCCCGATATAGCTCCTCGATGCATCGGTAGGTCTCATTAGACAAACTAGTGTCTTGGCATGAGGCCTTGACAAAATCTTATTTGTAGTCTTGGCACGAGGCCTTGGCTACATGGTTATGATAGTCTGGCATTATGCATTCCATCATTATGAAAGTGGTTATTTATATTGTATGTGATTATTCGACTAGTAGAATATCCATGTGAATAAGTAAATGGAATTATTTCATTTTATCTTTTCCATATTATGATGAATTTAAAGTTTAAAAGGCTTTTGTTTTAGCTATACATTGCCTTAAATGTTTATTCTTATTTATGAATGTTTCCGCTATATTGTTATCCTTACTGAGCATCTAAGCTCACCCCTTTCAATGTTTTATTTTTCCCAGGATGTGAAGAAGTAATCTATGAATTTCCTGCAGGGATAATATGAGGGGATATGAAGACAATATTTTGTTGTAGTAGTTTTTCACTTTATGATGTAATGTAAACTTTATGAATGTATCTAGTTATACCAAGGCTACTAAACTAATCGGTCTTTCGAGACTTTATCTTTTTTGTGATCATTCCAATGTTATGTAATAATGCACTGACTCTGGGAAACTGGGGTTAGGGAGTTACAGTTGGTATCTGAGGATGTTTAGTACAAACCTTGGAAGCTAGATTTAGGTAAACTCTAATTAGAGCACATAGACCTAAGATAGACTTTGAGTATTAGTATAGAATAACTTTCTAGAATTTTGGTATTATAGAGATTTTGTGAGTATTCCGAGAAATAAATACCTGTCTAGATACGATCAGGTAGAGGCGGCTCTGTCACAGATGTAACTAGGGGTAAAACCCGAAAACACCGCTTTGAGCTAGACTGAAACAGGAACTGGTGCACGACAACAGGTCTTGATTCACTCTTGGTTACGACACTCCTGGGGGATATGCTTAGGATAATTATCATTTTCTTTATAAACCATTATGAACAGTTTATGAGTATATACTTTCTCAAAGAAAACATTTTTATGATTATGGATTATATCCATAAACTGTTCAATTTATGTTAAGTGTTTTACAAGTATGGAATTATGTATTTTGATTCATAAACTGATCTAGTTTATGCCATTTTTTATAAATGGTGCCTAGTGGAAAAAATGGAAATCGTATCAATAGACACACTCCATTTATAGATTTCCCTCCTGCTCAAGATAATTATAGTTGAGCTGGTGATGTAACTGGTGTTGATCAGCTTATCACCATACTGGGACAACTCACTCAGGTTATGAATAATAACCTTACCCGTATGGAGTACCCTGATCCACATCATGGAGGATCAATGTTAGATCGCTTCATGAGTCAACAACCACCAACATTCAATGGGAGTAAAAATCCATTTGTAGATGAGAAATGGATAAGTTCCCTAGGTAAAATATTTCAGGCTTTGGGGAGTAGTGAAAGGGAAAAATTTATCATGGCAGTTTACCGCCTCACTGGAGATTCTTATCAATGGTGGTCATTGATTCAAAACATGAAGGAAGATTATGAAGTATCAAATATGGAATGGAGGGAGTTCGAAGATCTTTTTTTTAGAAAAATACTTTCCTCGTGACCATCGAGAAAATATGGAAAGGCAATTTCTGAGTCTGTGGTAAAACGAGGATGAGAACGTCACAAAGTATGAGGCTAACTTTACAAGGTTAGCAAGGTATGCTGAAGATTATATACATAACCCAAGAAGTAATATTGATCATTTATTTTATGGGTTAAAACCATTTCTTCGTCAACCATTAGTCTCATAATCATTCTAATCGTACGAAGACATTGTCTCATGTGCTATCAAAACAGAAAAGTAATTCTCTAAGTCTTCTGACTTTAAATAAAAGAAAGATAAGAATAGATCTGCTGATCAATTTGGAAATGGAAATAAGGGGAATAAGGGAAAATTTGAAAATCTATCCTGCAGTAAATGTTGGAAGAAACACCCCGGTACTTGCTTAAAAATAATGGGAGTCTGTTACAAGTTTCGTGAAAAAGGCCACCATGCTCATGATTGCAAGGGAAAAAGATTTGTTGTCAATGTGGAATGCTATAATTTTAGAGAGATGGGACATTATACAAATGAATATCCTAATCGTCAGGGGAACTTGCCTCAGAAAAGGCCAAGGGATCAAGGCCAAGCTTATGCTAACACTACTGCTGAGGTAGAAGCTCTGAAAGACGTGGTGGCAGGTAATTTAATGGTTTCCTCAAGTTTAGAAAATGCTTTATTTGATTCTGGATCATCCCATTGTTTCATATCTTCCCAGTTTTCTAAGAAAATTAGATATTTCCAATTTGATTTAACAAAGTATTTTTCAGTTAAAACTCCAAAGGAAAGTATCATTGCAATAAAGTTTTGTGAATAAGTCCCCATTAGAGCACATAAATGTTCTTTATCCGCTGGTCTCATTTTCATACCTATGATTGAGTTTGATATAATCGTCGGTATGGATTGGATTTCGGACCATGATGCAAAGATGTATTGTAAGAAGAAGGAGGATACGATTTTAGATGATGGTGATAAAGAACACCTTATTTTTAGAGTAGAATCGTCACCACCTAATTCTTATCTAGATCCACTCCAAGTAGCTCAACTAAATTAAATTATTGGGGAGGAAGAGAATGAAATATCTATGGGTGAGGAAACGAATGTTCCAATAGAGGATGTACCTATTTTGAGAGAATATGTAGATGTGTTTCCAGAAGATTTACATGGACATCCTCCAGAACGAGAAGTTGAGTTTTCCATTGATTTAATTCCTAGATCAAGGCATATATTGAATACTCCTTATAGAATGGCCACTGTAGAATTAGTGGAACTAAAGAAACAACTAGAGGAATTGAGTAATAAGGGATTTATTTTCCCTGGTGTTTCTCCATGGGGATACCATGTTCTTTTGTTAAAAAGAAAGATGGATCTATGAGGTTATGTATCGACTACAGGGAGATCAATTCTATAACAATAAAGAACAAGTATCCCCTACCTCTCATTGATAATTTATTTGACCAACTACATGGAGCTCAATATTTATCAAATATTGACCTTCGATCTGGATACCATGAGTTGTGTATGAAGAAGGAAGACATTCCAAAGACATCATTTCGAACCAGGTATGGGCATTACGAGTTTACAGTAATGCCTTTTGGGCTGACTAATGCAACCTCTATATTCTTGGATCTAATGAATAGAGTTTTCAAATAATATATTGATGATTTTGTGGTGGTATTTATATATGATATCTTGGTATACTCCAAAGGCTATGAAGATCATGAAAATCACTTGCGCATTATCCTGAAGACTCTGAGAAGACATGAATTATATGGGAAGTTTAGCAAGTGTGAATTCTGGCTTCTGAAGATTTCTTTTCTTGGCCATATTGTCTATAAATATGGAATCTCTTTTGATACTTCTAAGACCAAGGCAATCCAAGAATGGCCAGCACCTATGAGTATAACTGTGGTATGCAGTTTTATTGGTTTAGCAGGTTATTATCGACGTTTCATTCAGATTTTTTCCCAATTGGATAACCCATTTCAAAGCTCACATGTAAAGGGGTTAAATTTATTTGGAAAAAAGAGTGTGAAGAATTTTTTGAAGAACTGAAGAGAATATTAGTCAATTCTCCTATATTGACTCTACCATCAGGGAATGATGGGTTCGTTATTTATAGTGATGCATCGAAGAAAGGACTTGGTTGTGTCTTTATGCAGAATGATAGGGTTATTGATTATGCATCACGATAGTTAAAAATTCATGAGAAAAACTATCCTACTCATGATATAGAGTTAGCAGCTACGATATTTTCTTTGAAGATATGGAGAAACTACCTTTATGGTGAAAATTGTGAGATTTATACTGATCACAAGAGTTTGAAGTATATTTTCTTACAAAAATAACTCAACATGAGGCAAAGGAGATGGCTTGAATTACTCAAGTATTATGATTGTACGATACACTACCACTCAGGGAAGGAAAATAAGGTGGTAGATGCTTTGAGAAAAAAGATCATGGAGTTTTGATCAATATGAGAATTGAAAGGGATCCAATTTTCATGGATCTAGTGAAGATGGACATGGGAATAACCATGGAAGGTGAAACATCAGTGCTTTTTCAAATGGTTTCCAAACCATATTTACTAGAAAGGATTAAGAGTTCTTAGACCGATGATGAAGAATTTAAAAAGAAGATTAAATCTGTGAATGATGGGAGATTGAGAGACTTTGTGTATGAAGAAGGAATTTTGAAATTCGGGAAGATACTTTGTGTTCCTGATATACCTGATTTAAAAAGGGAATTATTAGACGATGCTCACAGTTCCAATTTCTCTATACACCCTGGGAGCACCAAAATGTATAGATATTTAAAGGAACATTTTTGGTGGGACAACATGAAGAGGGAGATTGTTGATTTTGTGTCAAGATTTTTGGTTTGTCAACAAGTGAAAGTTGGAAGGCAACAGCCTGGAGGAGTCATGAAACCTCTTCCCATACCTGAGTGGAAATGGGATAATATCACTATGGACTGTGTCATGGGACTACCAAAGACTCCTAGAAGGAACGATGCAATATGGGTCGTTGTTGATCGTCTTACCAAGTCAACACATTTTCTTGATATAAGGGAAGATTTACCACATTAACGTCTAGAAAGACTATATATTAATAAAGTTGTGAGACTTCATGGAGTACCCCTATCAATTATTTCAGATTGAGATCCCCGTTTTACTTCGAGATTCTAGAAGATTCTTCAGAAGGCCTTGGATACTGAACTTCATTTGAGCACTGCGTACCACCCACAAACAGATGGACAATCAGAACGGACTATTCAAACCATAGAAGACATGTTGAGATCTTTATCACTTGACTTTCATGGTATGTGGGATCAATATTTACCTCTTGTAGAATTTTCCTTTAACAATAGCTTCCATTAAAGTATTCGGATGGAACCATATGAAGCGTTATATGGAAAGAGATGTCGCACACCAACCTGTTGGGATGACGTCGGCGAAAGAAAACATGTAGGCCTAGAACTGGTGGAGGAAACGATGGAAAAGGTGAAGGTAATCCAAAACCACATCAAAGTATCTCAAAGTAGGAAGAAGAGATATGATGAAAACCGAAGAAATGATTTGGAATTTCATGTGGGAGATCATGTTTTCTTGAAGGTATCTCCATGGAAGGGAGTTTTAAGTTTTTGAAATAAAGTTAAATTAATTCCCAGGTACATCGTTCCTTTAGAAATTCTAGAACGAATTGGGGTTGTATCTTACCGTTTGGAAATGCCGCCAAATCTCTCCAAAGTTCACGATGTGTTCCACGTATCACTGTTGAGAAAATACATGCATGACCCAATGCATGTACTCACCTATGAGGAATTAGAACTGGAACCCGATATCTCTTATTGCGAAGAGCCCTTCAGGATTCCTGATACGAGAGAACAAGTGCTGAGAAATCGGACGACCCGTCTAGTAAAAGTTCTATGGAGAATCCATAAAATGGAAGAGGCAATGCGGGAACCTGAGGAACTTATGATGAAGAACCACCGGAGTATTTTTATGCAGTAATATTCTAGAAATTTTGAGGATGACATTATTTTAAGGAGGGGAGAATGTAACACCCCAAGCTTCCATGGTATGCTTCTCTTTTAATAAAACAGTAGCGTGTGTTGTACGCAACTTCAAGATTCTAACACGCTGCGACCAATCAAAGTAGCTGTTATGAACAATAATACCAACTTTTTGAAATTTTAAACATTTTATCTTTCAAAATGGACTTCATTTTTGGATTCTTAATATCGAAATTATCCTAGGATGAAATTTTGGTACTTTTTGGATAACTTTTATATTTTGATGAATAGTGAAAATTACTAAATTTTTATCAAAAACAACTATTGTAATCAAAATAATTAATAGTGATAATTTATTAATTTGAGTGGTTTTAAAGTATATTTAGAATATATTTTTACCATTTAATAAAATTTTGGTCATTGGACATAATTTCACAATTAAACCGGACATAAACAAGTATCAATCTTTTGATAGTTATTATTTCTTAAAAACACGCTTTTTGTTTTGACAGTGGGAATTAATTTTAAATTAATTTCTGCCACTTTTGTGTTTTGAATTTGGAAAAATGGATTCCATATTTGGAATCAGGATGTCTAAATTTTGTAAGTACGAAACTTTCATTTTAGACATTTTGAATAATTACTTCGGTAAATATTTTATTTACAATGGTTAAAGGGAAAATCCGGTAAATAAGGGTAAAAATATAATATTATAATAATAATAATAAATTACCCTAAAACGTGTCCTAACCTTATTGGTGGATACATTTCCGACCATGGTCATATTTGGGTTAATTTTGGGACCACATGGAGCCACTTGTAGGTGATAGGTACACTTTATATTAATTAAGTTAAAGTAAATACAAAAATGACATAAGCTTATATCTTTTAGCAAAACAATTATTACATAGGGTTATATATGTTATATTTTTTACTATAAATATTCATTAGAAATATAAAACGATTTCCTACATAATTTTATTTTATTTATAATTTTTAGATATTATATAATTTAATTTATTTATGACACAATGATGATGCAGTAATTACCGTATTAATGAAAGATTAAGATAATTGATATTATAAATTCCCAAATAAATGTAATTTGAGACTTTTTATAAATTACAATAATTTTCTAGGTTAATATGAAATATTATGATTGTTTATATAAATTTTTTCGAAGTAATAATGCTGTTATAAATTTATCAAGAACAAAATACCCAATAGTGTCAAAATTGACATAAAAGAGTTTTTAAAACAAATATTATATTATTAATTTATATTCAATTCCTAAAAATATAAGGTTCAGACAAGAGACTTATATCATGATATTTGTATCATTAATGGGCCAATTGGGGTATCTTGGAGGTATATAGTAAGTTTATTAACTATATGATATAAAAATACAAAGTGATATGGTAAGTGTCAAACTAATTAAGTAAGAGTTAAAACTAAAAGATAAGGTTAATATAATGACCCAAACCTGTCTAAATTCTATTGGTTGAGTGGTTTTCAATCCATCCCCACCTTAACCTTTAAATAATCCACTTTGGAGACATTATAAACCGAATATGAATTAATTATAAAATAATATTTCTAGATTTTCCTAAGGTTCCCCTCCTCCCCCTTATAAAAGGACACCACTTATAACCAATTCTTCACACTTTCAAAGACTTTTGGTTCGTCCAAACCCTACCCAAATACTCTCTCAACGTCCCTCAATTCAATATAGAGGCCTTAGTTTGATTATAAAGCCACCCTAAGGATCCCTTTTGATCAAATCAAAAAGAAGAACCCGAAGAAGAGGTAATGTTTTCACCACCCTCTTTCAAGTTCCTTTCTTCTTCAACTTCTTCTTTCTTTGTTATTCCCATTATAAAATAATAACTCTAGTATCTCCTCTATACTTTGATATTATTATAAATATGGTACAACCATAGTCAGTATTCTATCCATCCTTTGAATGACATGTCACCAAACTTGCGTACGTACGGCTTACCATCTCCACGTCGTGGTGTAATTGTTATTCAGTATATTATTATTTGGATGGGTATAATAATGATGTGTAATTCATTTAAATAATAAATATAACATGATAATTATTCTGTATATATGATATAACATCCAATTATATATTATTTTAAAATCAAAAGGATGATATTGTCGCTCGTGCATACGTACGGACTACCATCTCCACAAACGTGATGAGATTCATTCCCCATCGTATCCATTCAAGACTAATTCTCATTTGACGATTAAAAGTAATGTTTAAGAACTTTATATCATTCTATATATAAATAAGATACAACCAATCCATAACAAACACGACTTATGTAACAAAACATATAAAAGAAAACGAGTAAGTTAACACCTGAAACGACGATAATACTAAAGTATTATTAACAAAGCATTATTAGAAGATCATATATGATATCATAATTATGCATATGGTTATTGTATAATTTAATAACAATTATTTCACCATTATACAAGAGTTTAACCAACCCCAACCAAGGAAAAGTACCAGGTAAGGGTTTATTTCACAATCTCTTCATTATCCGAGGTTGTTTATACGTAATTATCTACTGGGACCTCTTTATCATCCACATCCATGTTTCTTAAAAATGTATTTCAAACCATTATTACTATTTTGCAGACTATGGGTTAAAGTCATTTATACCCTTGTTGAATTTTTAAACGAAGTTTATAAAGTAATCTTTCTGTCATTTTCCAAACAAGGTCATTTTTAACCTTTTCGACAGAATTAAGGTAAGAATGTTTTTTTAACTTATACGGCGGGTGCGGCTATTTTACACAATTATAAAATCTTAGAATCTTCCCTTACAAGCTTATAAGGATATTTTCAATGTAAATTTTTTATTTTATAATTATGTTACTTTTAAATGATTTAAAAAAAAGAGATATTTCTCTCAAATAGTTTTTATTTCAACTATGTCAACATCCTTTGATGGATTTTAAGCTTATTTGAAGTTTATTTATTAAGATACAAAACATCAATATTGTATTGAAGCTTTTGTGATATGTTTGATTGTGGATGGTTTATTTTTATACCATTCATGGTTTATGGAGAAAGTATTGACATTTCGTATGCTATTTTTAATACGAATTTATATATTATGTTTAAACCTGTTCATATAAGGAATGCATTGGACTTAATAAGTGTCAGGTGGAGCCCGCTATAGCTCCTCGATGCATCGGTAGGTCTCATGAGACAAAATAGTGTCTTGGCACGAGGCCTTGAAAAAATCTTATTTGTAGTCTTGGCACGAGGCCTTGGCTACATGGTTATGATAGTCTGGCATTATGCATTCCAACATTATGAAAGTGGTTATTGATATTGCATGTGATTATTAGACTAGTAGAATATCCATGTGAATAAGTAAATGGAATTATTTCATTTTATATTTTCCATATTATGCTAAAGTTAAAGTTTAAAAGGCTTTTTTTATCTATACATTTCCTTAAATGTTTATTCTTATTTATGAATGTTTACCCTATATTGTTATCATTACTGAACATCTGAGCTCACCCCTTTCAATGTTTTATTTTTCCCTGGATGTGAAGAAGTAATATATGAATGACCTTCAGGGATAATATGAGGGGATATGAAGACAATATGTTGTTGTATTAGTTGTTCACTTTATGATGTAATTTAAACTTTATGAATGTATCTAGTTATACCAAGGCTACTATACTAATTGGTCTTTCGAGACTTGATCTTTCTTGTGATCGTGCCAATGTTATGTAATAATGCACAGACTCTGGGAAACTGGGGTCGGGGCGTTACAAAAATAGATCAGGGTAACTCTTTTTCATCACATCCTTCAGTTCCCACATCACTTCTTCTAGATTTTGGTTTCTCCACAACACTTTGAGAAGGTTCATTGTATTATTCTGTAGAACTTTTTCTCTATAATCTATGATTTTCACCAGCTACTCTTCATAGTAAATATCACTATACAATGGTACAACCTATGGATTATGTACATGGGAGGGGTATGGTATGTACTTCCACAAGAGGGATAAATTTATAATATCATGTAATCGAGATAGTTTAGGTGGGAGTTCTAGTCGATAGGCCACCACTCTAATGTGGTAAAGGATCTCAAAGGGGCCAATGTATCTTGAACTAGGGCTTATCTTCTTCAAAATTATCATCAGTTTCTTATATGTATATATTGATAGTAATACCAAGTATCTAACATCAAACTCTTGGTTTCAATTATGATTATCAGCATAGATCTTCTATCGAATTTGAGTAGATTTGATGTGATGTTGGATAGTTTTAACCTTCTCCACCATTTCCTCAACCATTTCAAGACCTAGAATTTTTCATTCCCTAACTTCATCCCAACATTTATTTGTTATGAATTTATTCTCATTAAGGTAATCATAGGGATCTATTTGGATGCTTGATTATAAACTATTTTTATAAGAGAACTCAACCAGAGGTAGATGTTAGTCCCATCCTCCATTAAATTCAATTGAGTATTCTCTCAACATGTCCTCAAGTGTATAGAAAGTTCATTTAGATAAGCCACCAGTTCGAGTATGATAGGACATACTGATATTCAAAAAAATATTTTGATCTTGTTAAAGACTTTTCAAAAACATGTAGGTGAATCTCATATCTCTATCGGATACAATCGATAGTGGTACTCCATGTTGCCTTGCCACTTCTCCAATGTATATCCATACTAGTTGATCTAATGAGAAGTCCTATTGAATTTAAATAAATTTTATAGTATTTATAATATGATCCACCACAACCAAGATATAATTGTTTCCTCTGGATGTCTATGGAAGTATGGTGATAAATTCCATGGTTATTTTTTCCCATTTTCTTGTTGGTATGGGTAATGGTTGCGTAATCCCTTTAGAATTTTTCCTTTCAACCTTTTTTTATATCATGCTAGGAACGTTGATGAATATTCAATGATATCATTCTTCATATTGTCCTACCAATATTTCTCTTAATGGTCTCAATACATATTTGTGATTCTAGGATAGATAGATTAGTTTGATCTATGTGTGTCATCCAATAGCTCCTTTTTTATCTCAGAATTTGATGGTACACATGGTCTTGACCAAAGTCTTACAACACCTTATTAATTAACATTGAACTATGAGGATTTACCTTTTCTTATAGTTTCCACTTTATTTTGAATTCCCACAAAAAAAAATTTATCATCCTTTAACCTCTCCAAAAGATATGGTTAAGAAAACATTATAGAAAGGATTGATGATGTTCTTTCTTTTATGATTCCCATGTCCATCCATTTCAAATCTAAGAAGATTGGATACCTCATAATTCTAATAAATGATAGAATTTTTAAATCCTTCCTACTTAGAGCATCTACCACCTTATTTTCTTTACCAAGATTTTATTTTATTGATAAATCATTGACCTTGATCATATCTAACCATATTCATTGGCCTATATTTATCTATTTCTATTTGAATATATACTAGAGAATTTTGTGACCTTTATATATTTCACACTTCTCCCTAAAAAGATAATGATACCATTTCTCATAGAAAATGTCACTATAACAAACTCCATATCAGGTTTTGGGTAGTTCTATTCATGAACTTTCAAATACCTTGCAGCATAGGCTATGACATTTTCATTCGACATTAACACAGACCATAAGATCTTCTTCTAAGAATTTCTGAATACTAAGAAAATTTATCCACTAGTTGGAAATTTTAGTATATAGGGAGTGATAATCCTCCTTTTCAACTCCTTTAATCCCTCTTCACATTCATCATTACAAGAAAACTTGGCTCCTTTAGAGGATATATTTGTAAGAGGGATTTAAAATCATGAGATATTTTTCAAAAATCAGTGATAATACCCAGCTAACCTAAGGAAACTACATATATATGTCACAAATGTTGGCATAATCCATCCTTAGATTTCTTATGTCTTTGAAGGTTCTATATATATCCCACTTCATGTGATGATATGGCCTAATAAGTATACTTCCTTTAACCAAAAATCAAATTTGGTGTACTTGATAAAAAAGATTCTCCTTTTATAGGGTCTTTGTCACAGTTCTCAAATTGTCCTCATGATCCTCCTTGTTTTTTTGGAGTATAATATAATATCATATATAAAGACAACCTAAAATTTGTATAGTTAATCTCTAAAGACTATGTTCATCAAGTCCATGAATATTTCTGGAGTATTAGTTAGTCAAAAAGTAATTACTATGAACTCATAGTGCTCGTACCTTGTACGAAAACCGGTCTTGGGGATATCTTCCTTCTCCGCCATTAATGGATAATATAATAACTGAAGATCCACCTTGGATAAGTGTTGTACTCTATATATCTAATCATAAAAATTCACCAATATATGGTATATGATACTTTTTCTTTATAGTTATCTTGTTGATTTCATGATAATCAATGAAAATGTGCATTGACCCATCCTTCTTCTTGTTGAAGAGGACGGACGCACCCCATGGTAAAGAACTTGGGTGTATGAACCCTTTATATAGATTTATAAATAATTTTTTCTTTAGCTCATCAAGTTCCACAATATCCATTCTATATATATTCTTGGATAACATTATTTCCCCAAGTAAAATCTCAATTGAAAATTCAACCTCTTGGCTAGGAGGAAGACCAGGGAATTCCTCAGGAATCACATCAGTGTATTTCCTCATAATGGTCAGGTCTTCAAGGATGATTATTTACTTAGACTCAATAATTTGATCTAGATAAGCTTTCTCATTGGGAAATAATATCAATTCTTGATTTTTTTGGTACAAAAGAATATTAATCATCCTCCTTTCACTTGTACAGATCAGGGGTCAATTCTCAATATAGATAGTGGTTTCATTCTCAAATAAATTTATATTGGCTTGATACTTGGAAATATAATCCATTTCCCATAATTTCATCAAATTACAAAAAATGGAGTTTGACAGGGTTCACTAGAAATTTCATCCCAAAAAACTTTGATAGGGGAGCAGTTATATACCTGGTATATAATAATTTCCCCATTTTCCATTTTCAATGAAATCTCTACTTCCATTCATTATGGTGGTGTTTTAATAGTTCTAATAAAATTTCATGATATGAATGAATGAATAGAAGAAAAATAAAAATGTACATTTTCTATTCATGAATGAATAACTAGAATACCTATCACCACTTCGTTTTTAGGATACAGCTTAGTGACTGTGATAGAAAAAGGCCTCCCTTGCTACCTTAATGTATGGTGATTATCCCAAAAAACCCTTGACATGGTGAATTTCTTTGCAAAGTTCCTTGGTTCCTTGCAGTTGGAGAAATGAAAAGTGGGATGAGGGTTGACTAGAGAATTACTTTCCTCTATCTCATTAGTGGGTTTCTCATATTGGTAATCACGGGCTAATTTCCCTTCCTTACCACACCTAAAGAATTTCCTTATCCCTCTAAGGCAATTTCTTGGGTGCTTCTTTTTGCACCTTTTACAAGTGGGATGTTGAAATTTATTGGAACTGTTAGATTTCTCCATCAGAATACCATAATTAAATTCCACTTTCTACTTATTATCCCCATGATACCCTTGGTATTTTCCAATATTCATTTTAACTTTGATGGAACATCAATAAATTTCCTCGTAGCTATCAAAGTCACGAATCTCTACGGATTTATATTGACTAGGTTTTATCCCACCAATTAAGTGGTTGACCTTGCATTCAGAGGTAATGACAAAGTCCTAGGAATAGTCCAAGTGTTGTGAAATTTTCCTCATACTCCCTGATAGATTCTTCATCTTTTTTTTTCTTGAGTGTAAGGAAATCCCTTTACATTTTAAGTCAAATAGTTTGAGGAAAATATTTATAAAAAATTATTTTCTAGAATTCCTTCAACACCATATCTTTTATATCTTTCTCAAGCTTTGTATTCTTGATAAATTCTTTATATTGATCATCTTATCCATATATATGATAAACATCCATTAGAACCATCTCTTTTTCAGAACATTGAAGGAGAAAGAATATCATCTCAATGGATTTGATCCAATGTTCCATGATTAAGGGATCAGATGATCCATTAAAAGTCAAGGTCATTTTTCACATAAAGGACTCAATTGAAACTTTTCCCTTATTTGGGGGATTTGGATGCTCCTCCTAATCGAGGTTTCTAATCATAAAGTGAGTCAACTGAGAAATTATCATCAAAAGGTTTTTAAATCCTGATCCCATCAGTTCGGTAATCTCATTGGGTCAATCATCAAATTTCCCATTGCATTGGTTATTTACCTAATTCCTCTTATTTTGGATATTGTCTAGAATAAAAGGAAAATTAGGGGTGACGATTTTTAAACTACTAAACACATAAAGGGGGAATCCAATTATATTAAAGGGATAACTTATAATGTAAATGTATTTCTTAAAATTATTGATTTCTAGGATTCAACCTAGGTTATCCATGATCTATTTCCTAACATATAATATTATGGGAATTTTTTCCCATTAATATTAGTTCTTAAAGATATTATGAATTTACCAAAGTATATCACTTGTGAGTTCCAAACAAGGGGCACAATAATGCTGGTTTTTGTGTACCAGGTTACGTCGAGTCAGGCCCGACACACCGTGTCAAAGTTGTTACCAAGAGAAACATTTGTGCCAGAACCATGTTCAATTGTAGTATCCAAATAGGGATTTAGTTTCTTGATAAACCAGTTACTCTATGTATACCAAAATTTAGGGATGTCTTCTTAAACTTATTCATATCTATAAGGTTTTTTCTAGATTTTTCTAATCCTAATCCCGAAAAATAACTAAACTTTTCTTTTGATGCCAACTATAATGACCTATATCTTTATTACACATTAATTAATGATTTTATATATAAAATTAAATTAATAAAACCTGTAAGATTTATAATTATAGTTTCTTTAGGAATTAGTCACATTACATAACAATTTAATATTGGAAAAACATCATCTTTATTGAGAACTTCTTTAACATGCTCACACTTTAAACTACATGGAATAACCTATGAACACACATAAGAAAGGGGTGAGATATAAAGATCAGTAAGAGAATAATAATTTCATAAGGTAATACATGTTATAAAATAGGCATAATATTGGGTAATAAATGTAACATGAATAATAAGTCATGATATATCATGATTGTCATAACATGGAAAATGTGGAAACAACTTAAAACATTGCATCATAAACATAGGTCAAGGATAACTACCAAGACATAATGGTGGAAAAAAACCCATAAAGGAATCAAGTTTACTTCTTGTCCAAACATGAAATATCATGAGACTAAACATTACCCAATTTATTGGAGTGCTATATAATTCTAGGTGCACCCATCACTTTCATTTCATTCTCGTGCTTATGTGTGCCACGTAGATCATTCAACATAGATTCATTAATAATAATATTTTATTCAAAGATTAAGGAGTGTGGAATATATACATGAAAGTCCCAAGTAAAATAATTATTGTACAATAATAGGGAATACCCTTGATAGTAAATGGTTATGGTGTTCACTACCCAATTATTTTGTCATGGAAAATTGCGGTGAAATTTTGACAGCATAACAACATCACTTAAAAATTCATAAAGTGGTTTGATGATATAGAAAGGGATATCTTATAATTTTTACATCAAATTGGTAGTAATAGGGACATGTAAATATATATACCGAAATTATTAATTGGAAGTATAAGGCATAAGATAATAAATAAACTTGAATATGGAAGAGGATGTGAGGATCCCTTACTTGAGTGTGTGACTCCAAATGCATAGAAGGGGATTTTTAAGATATTTGTAGTTCCTTAAGAGGAATCTAGAGATTGGAGGAAAGATGATGGACATTATCTAAGGATTTTTAGTGAAGATAAATGGGATCATGGGTGGGTTTATATAGGAAGTGAGAGGGATTTATTTATTATTTTGGTTTTGGACTCTACATAATAAAATAACCAAAACCACAAACCATACCATGGTTTCTAAAAAATGGTATTGGTTCTTATTATTTTATAATTCCATGTTCCAAACATAATAAAATAATTCCCTTTCTTATGTGTAGGTGAATCACACTTTTAAAGAAATGATTTTAAAACCTTAAAATATATTAATGGTTTTGAAGTATTCATAATGGATATATAAAATTACTAAAATAAACATAAAATATCATAATTTTAAATATAAAACATGTATTTGGTCTTGGATAACTTTTATAGTATTTATTACATCAATTTTGGGACAGTATGATGTCATAATACATAAGGTATATTTATATTGTATTTACCTGAAAATTCAACACTCAAAAAATTATGAAAAAATCACCACTGGATAATTTTGAGGTTTTGATTCCAAAAATATTATTCATTTTATCTAAATAATCTTATAAATATGTGAATTTTTAATTTTAAAATACAATCAGCATTTATTAGGAAATGATGGGTTTTTTGACAATAACAACTTTTATGCCATTATAAAAAATTACATTTGAATTCACAAAAATTATATGATGATTTATATTTTATAATTATTTTTGAAAATATAATTTATTTCAAAAAACTTCGTTAATTTATAAAAATAAATTCTTTATTTTAATTTGAATATTACATAAAAAAATTCCCTTATTGTGTCAAAATCATTTATAAAGTAACAATAATTGGATGAAAATATATTCATAATCCTATACAAAATAATATACATAATCATATTTCTAGGATATTGATACATATCTCTTTAATAAACTATCAAATTCCTTCATATTAAGGTTCACAATGGTGAGACTTTCATGGGGTGGTTCGGTGAACACGGTTTGGGTCCTGATCTCGAAGAGCTTGAATTTCTCCCGTAAACGATTTCACCCATTATTAAGTTGTTGGATAATAGTTTGGGATTGGTCATGGAAGAACCCTATAGATTATTTATTCCATGTATGCTCTGATAAATTGGATACATATGGTATTATTCTACTAGTTGAGCCCATCACTTTCCTTTTTCAGTGTCAATAGTATTTGTTAAAATCTTATATTAATACTAATCACGTAATCAATGTTCAACGGCTATGTTATAAATTTTAATGATACTCAATGGCCTTTTAAATAAAATTGGGAATAATAAAACAAAACAAGTTCATGTTTTTTCTATAAAAATATTACATAATAATACATTTAATCAAAACAAAATGGGATATTTATTTATAACATGTCGGGTTATTAAACTAGGGGGTAAGGATAGAGCTTATGAGTCTCTAGACTAATTTTATTCCAAATAAGTTTTAACCTAACATAAATTGGAATAAAAAACTAAAAAGATAATGTACATGGGTTTAATTCTAGATATCACTTTATTTAAAGTTGAAATTTCAATATACTGATCCACTTCATTCAAATTTAAGGGAGAGTATTAATCCCTCTTGAAAATAATTCTTATAGATATTAAATAATTTTCCACTAAACATGAATGAAGGTCCATGATCCCTTTGAATCTAAAAACCTAATGGGGTTAGGTTTTAATCAGCATGATAGATCCCAAACAATGTGACATTATTTTACATAGAAACAATTTGAAATATTATTTAAACGAGTGTACCTTTCCTATGAGTGTAAATGTTATTCAATTGATTCATTGGTCATGTCACTTCTTATTCATCTCTCTATAGATATTTACATTCCCATATTAATCTCTCTGGATCTATTTTAATTCATCCCACTATATTAATCAAATTTTCCAAGCTTGGTATAAATTGATGTTGACATTTTTGACAACCCAGTAAAATTGATGTTCAAGATCCACCAGTAATTAGAAAGGATTCCCATAGATTTTCCTAAATGGGGTCAAACCAATTCATGTTTTAAAATCTTCCTTGTACACCCATAAAGTATGATCAATCTTCTTACTCCAATATTTTGATATTTAAATCACTTGTTAATCTATAATTCTATTGATCTCATGGATTTATATAATTATAATTTTATACTAGTTTCTTTGTGATAAGGGTTGCTGGTATTGTAGGAAACTCCATATTTTTATATCATTACCCTTAACAAGTGATTATTGAAATAAGTAATATGATCAATGATGAGTAACAAAATGATTCATAACTGAGAAAATATATTATTTTAAATATTATCACCATTGCTACTGTGTTCTTCGATGTTTCTTCAATCTCTACCCACTTTAACATTCAATCCACACAGACTATAATTAATGTGTTTTTGAAGTAGTTTTAGAAGGTTCCAATGAAATCAATTTCTCACATATTGAATACTTAAATTTTAAGTATTTGATATTTTGGAATAATTCCTCTCTTTTAAATATTACCAATTCTTTTGAATCAATCACATATTTTGAAAATTTCTAGTGGGAATTTTTGGAGGTTTGGAAAAAAATCACTTCATTATAGCATTCCCACTATTCTATCAGGTCTATAGTTTTCTATAGTGGGTGATATTTTTAAAAATTTAAGAAAACCCTTTACCTAAAATTTTAGAACACATAAATGAATTAAGATCCCTTCACACTAAATGACTAATAAGGGACCATCAAAGAAATAATTTTCTATAATCTCTTCCATTTTTGATTGGTAAAGTGACAGTAAATTTTCCTATTTTACAAATAAATTTTGATTTCTAAAAACCATATATAAAATTTCAAGTCAAAAAAAAATTCCATATTTGGGACTCATCATCAATGTCTATCGCCTTCTATTATTCTATATTATTCATTTTTAATCTCTATAAATAGTCATCCACTGCATTCTATGAACAAATTGTTTCTTTCATCGTTATATCAAAAACTTGTAATAATAATACACATTGAATCAACCATGGATTGACACCCATTTTTTAATAAATACCACAAATATATATGGTCAATGTAGACAATTACCTTTGAGAGTACCAAATATGAACTAAAATTTTAAAAATTAAATACCATTACTTAATTTTACTTCTCTGTGGTAGTGTAGTTGACTTGGGATTCAATGAGTGTAAGGATTTCATAATAGATATGCTTAATGTTCTGATTTAACTACTATCCCAAAGTATCTCCTATTGAAAAATTGCTTCCATCACACATAAACTCAAAATTATTTCCTAAATTTAGATAAATCCTGATTAGATCGATTAGTAAATTTTTCCTCAATGTGATGAAGTCTTAAATGGATAATTCATCAAAGTTAAATAGAAATTACTTCAATTAAAGATTGGTAAGTGGATGAACTATCGTAGAGAAGACATTGATAAAGTAGCGATAAAACCCCCCATGTCCAAGAAATATTTGAATATCCTTCATTATTGTTGGATCAAGTATGCCTTGTATCACTTTAACCTTTGTTGGACCAGACTCAATTACTTTCTTAGATATCATATTCCAAAGAGGATTCCTTCTTGTACTGTGAAGCAGTACATTCCCAAATTCAAAACTGGTCATTTTTATTCATATATTTTAACTATAAAATCAATTTTATTTGGGAATAACTCAAATGATATACTCTAAAATAATAAATTATCCATGAAAACATTAATAAATTCACTGAACATGTCATGAAAATATATTTCATACACTGTAATAAACTAACCCAATCTGACCTATCACACCCCGAACTTGAATTTTAATTCATTTAATTATTAATTTATTTTTCTATCATGATTTAGAGTTCCAATAGTTTATGGGTCAAATTTTAAATTTTTTAAGTATTTTCTGTTATTGTACAGTTATCCCACATGGTTAAAATAAATCGGGTGGTGCCCGTGTAGGGGCCCAGGGGGGTCTGTGTTGTGGCACATGGCTTGCCCATGGTTCATTAAAAGATGAGACAAGTGTGTGTTTTGGCTCTGTATGTGGTCAGTGTTGAGTGGCACATTTTAAAAATATTGTTTTTCATATTAAATATTATGTATATGATATGAAAATTGATGGGGATTCTTGGTGTTGAATTTTCCTTTATTTTTCATGATTCATATTCAAGTTTTGATATGTATATTCTACATTAAAATATTCTACCAATCTTGTTTTAGAATGACCAACATTTTAAATTAACAAAAGTGGTTTCCAAAATGGTTTTTTTTGAGTGGTGGGTATTTCTAAATTAGTACAGTGTGTGTATAATAGTCATGAATGTTGAATTGAATAAAGATGAGTTTTTTTGTGATTTTAAAAATGGGAAATTTCATGTTTTTGTACGTTTGGAAAATTTCATGGGGTTTGGTGTAAATTCGAGGTTAAATGGTGATTTTCCTTTCATAAATGGATTGATTACATTTAAGTGTGGTTTAAATATTGTTTTTTAAATGTGTGTTTCCTTGGTTGTTTAATTAAGATTTTAAATTATTTTTGAACTTAAAATTGTTGGGTGGTTATGTTTTCAAAAATGAAATTATTCCTTGTAAAGTAATATGAAATGTTTGGGATTTTGAGAATGATTTTTGGAAGTGGAAAACCCTATTGAGACATGCCCCCTTGTTTAAGAAATATTATTTAAGTGTTAATGTTTTAATTTTTATATGCACCTATTTAAGAGGCTTGTTCATTATTGTGTGACTTTAAAAGGGGTTTGTGCTCAAGGAGGGAGATTGGTGGTGAGAGGTTGGATGTATTTTTAGTAGAGAAAATGAAATTTTCATATTTGTTTTATTGGTAAAATCTCACCACTATTTAAAGTAGATTACATGGGAATCCTAGATATCTAGGTGAGTGGACTAGAATGAGTATGTTAGTTGAATTGTCAGAGGTGAGGCATGGATTAATCTAGCAGGATTTCTTCTACAACAATAACAAAACATGTGATATGATCGGAGACCACTAGAATTTGATATGGGATGATCTCTAGCGGCTTGTGCATGAGAACTTTGTTGGTATTGTCTTATGATTTTTGGACCACAAGACATGGTATGGGGTCCTATCTAGGGGATCATGTAGGGGAACACTTTTGGTAATTTAGTTGGAGTATTTTTATGAATGAGGTAGGAGGTTTCTAGCATCCCATTTGTTCCAGTCACCTATAGATATTTCCATGGTGATCTTTATTGAAATGATACTTTTGATGTGATGCTTTTGGGATGTGGTGATAACCATCGGTATATGGAAGACCTTGTGTCAATTGTGGTTTCAAAGAATTTTTATTTTTATAAATGTTTTCCCTTAAATTTTTTTTCTTAAAAAACATTCTGTGTGATGTTCTTTGAAACTGTTTTCAAATATTCTAATGAAAATGTACAGGGTACTTGTGATGATATTTCCATTTTAGTTTATTCTCTCTTATTCCCCCACTTAATGAAATCCATGTTTTAATATTGATTTATTTTATTTCAATTTGAAATTTCTTTTCATGCTTGGAAAATCATTATAAATGTGGTGAAAATAAAATGGGTTTTTGTTGAAAATTAAATCTTGTAACTTGAATTTTAAAAGAATAGAAAACCTTATTTTTTTTGGTTTTATTATTTAAATATCATGAATGGGTTTTATTTTTTAATGGTAAGGTGTAGGTTATAGTTTATTCAGGGATTCCAAATTAGTTTTAATAAAATTGCCAATATCTTTATTTTTGTTTTCAATTTCTAGTGCTGCTTCCAACTCTGGTTTTCTCCTAGATCATGTGTGATTTTACAGTTGGAGGTGACCCATGAGGTCACATGGAAGTACATGTAGTTTTATTTTCTTTATATAATCATATTTTAGTTTTATTTTTCAGTTTATTTTCATTTTTTTTATTTTATTCAAGGGATAAATCATTCCAAACTACTTTATATTGATTCCCGACACTAGTTTTCTTCATGGGTGGATCGGGAATGAGTTTGGGGCCTTCTTGTGGGGCAGCTCGAGTGATTGGTTTTGGGTTGAACCAGGTTGGTTCATAATAAAATGGTATCAAAGGAGGCCCTTTGATATATGGAATTTTAGGTAGATCAGATATAGGATTTTTTGGGCTTAAGAGGTAGGTCATGGTTCGGTCCTGATCAACACCACTCATGATGAGACCGAAGTCGCGAGGGGTAGTTGGGTTTCAAATATTTATTTTGGTATTTAGTTATGTTTTTGGAGTTTTTTTAGTTTTATAAGATTATTTATATTGGGGGAATGGTATTGGGGGTGATATTGTGTTATACAGTGAGCTTACATAGAATAGTGACCCATGTAAAGCTCACATGCGTAGTTCAATATGCTTACAGTGGTTGGTGCATGCTTAGGGTATAGTTTTCTAAATCATGTGGTTGGGGTATGAATGACCATTATTTCCCTTTTCTATTTGTTTTATTATTGGTGATTCTATTTCCTTATCTGGGTTGGTATAAGTGGATTTTGGAAGTTAAATGATTTTTTAAAAGGGTCTTAAAAGTAACAATAATGGGTTATAAAAGAGAAATTCATACATAATTTTCAAAATTTTCAAAAAATGTGGAGGAAAAATGAATTTACAGTTTTTTAAATTTTTTGATTTGATGATAAAGTGGTCTGTGTTTCCCTGGGTATTCCTTATGGATGTTCACATATGTGTTTGTAATAAAAGTGCATGTTGTCATGTATTTTTGGATGATATAAGAAGAAGTGGGGATGAACACGTATGTGATGTTTGATAGGATACCATGGGTAAGTATTTAAAATCAATGGCTTGACATGGTTTTTCCAAAGTGGTTTTTGATAGGGAAAATGATTTCCATAAAAAATGTGTTTCTTTTCCAATGGGATTTGTGTTTTTAAAGGGAAAGGTGAGGTTATTTTTTGAAAATTTAAAATGGATGTGATGAAATGGTTTTGGAAATGGAAAATTATTTTGATTTCAAAAGGTGAAATTAAATTTTAAAATGGGTGAATTAGGAAAAAATAGTGATTTTCAAAAGGGGATTCCTTACTTGTTTTGTGATGTACTTGTGGATTTGTTTCATTATATATTTTATTTGTATTTGATTTTGTTTTATGGCGTGTTATTTTATGAGATTGTTTTTTGGTTTAAAATGTTAATTGGTTGAGTTTTGATTTGATTCTTATCTGGTGTGTGCCTTATGATGTTCAAAGTATGCCACCCAAAAAGGCCCAAAAGGTTTCATAGTATTATCATCTAGTTATCGACCTCACCCTGATAACCATAGGATTGGTTGGATTGAGTTTTTTTTTATTGTTTCCTATTTCCATGGTTATTGAGGTTTGTTATAGGTAGCAGAGTGGCTCGAGGAAGTCGAAATTGCTTTAAGGTTTTTGGGAACTCCCAAAGTAGTTAGGGTTTGTCATGTTTTAAGGTTGTTTGAGGGACTGGGATTGGATTGGTGGAAGGTGGTCATTACATTCTCATTGCAAGTTAGTATATCTTGTGTGATCTTCAATACCACTTTCATATGGTGGTTTATTCATGAGGAAGTAAAAGAGAGGAAAGTTCTGTAGATCATGGATGTTTAACAAATTTAATTAACAGTGAGGGGGAATGTTAACCATTTCAATGATCTAGTTTATTTTTTTAGAGATAGTTTTGAGTGATCAGTTCGAAGCTCTCCTTTTTAAGTGGGGTATCCATCTAGGGTTCAAGGACTATGATTTGGTTCTTCTGGAGGTTCCCCATCCTATGAGGATTGTGAATAAAAGGTACTTGTTCTGGGAATGTCTACTTGTTAATTACTGTATTTAATTTATTAGAACACTCTCATGTTTGTTTCTAATATGGATAGTTTGTTATTATAATACATAATATTGTAATTCCCCAGGGGATTGTTGAATGTGTAGTCACTCTTAAAACTAGGAGGAGTTCCAATCAGGTATTATCAACTCTGGGTTGTGGGTTGTAGATGCTTCAAAACATCAGGGCTCCATCCATATATCTCGTAGTGAAGTTCTTCACACAAACAAGAATCATCAGGGGTCTGGGGAACTTCAGTTAAGTTTGGTCTCCGATGTCAGAGTGGATAAGTTTTATGTTGTCATTGTATCTTTCCTTATTTTAGTTTCTTTTATTCTTGTGAGTTTCTCTTTAGTTATAATAAGGCTTGGTGGTATTATTTTCTTGTAATTCCATTAGTTGGGCCCTTTCGGATGTGAATCTCTAATTGGTTTTTCTTGTGCGGTTAGCCTTTGTAGATCGATTTTGGTTTTGGTATATGAACTCTTAGGGATTCATGTGTCTTGTAAAAAATGAATTTTTGTTTGGTTTGATGCTTTTTTTTATTTCCTTTCATCAGGTTTCCCTTTTATAAAGGGTTTTTGGTTTGGTTTAGGAGTTCCATGTGGCTGTAATGGTTGGTATGTGAAAATATTTCCCAAGTTAATTTGTGTTGGGTTTCTCATGTGAGTGTTATGGTTCTAGTCAGGTTCTTGGGGTGGGGAGAACCCACTTATTTTCCTCATGGTTCTTTTCTTTGCAGTATCTCTTGGAACTGGTCATGTGTGACCCATAAAGTGAATGGTGACATTGAGTCAGTGGTTTTATTGTTCGTATTTTGTTTCGAACTCGAGTTTGACTCCTCATTTGGTTGGTTGACTTTCTGGGGTAGAAAGTGTTTGTGATGGAATGAATTTTCACACCCTAACCTTGAAATTTTCATTATTTTAATTATTAATTTATTTTTTCGCCTCAATTTTGAGTTTTAGAAATTAAAATGAAAAATTTTAACTTTTCAAAGGACTTTTAGCTATTTTATGGTTACCCTACATAGTTAGAAGAAACCGTGTAGGTGCCCAAGTGAGTCTGTGTTAGGGCACACAACTTGCGCATGGTTTATTATACCTTATGGAAGACATGCGGTTTTGATCTATAAGTCAGTAGTGCCGAGTGGAATGGTTTGAGAATGATTTTCCCAATTGTGGGTCTACCTAGTAGTAACCATATGTGGATTCCTATCCTGGATAGTTTCCAACACGTGGTTTGTTAAACAATGTTAAAACCATGGGGATTACCCAATAATTAAAAAAATTTGTTATTAATTTTATTTTTCCCTTTATTTTTATTTTCTGCCTCTCCATGGTTTTATTTTTTTCTTTTCCTCCTCTGTGTGTCATACAAGCCCCCTCCTCCTCTCCTCTATTTCCTTACACCCCTCCCTCTATCGAGCTCCAGTCTCACACCATCTTGTCATGATTCTTCTGTGATTTTCAATCTTCACCTCGAGGTAAGACCTCTAGATCCATTCTCCTCCCTTGGTTGGCCGATTATCCCTCTCCCCATATCCCCGTGTCTTTCGGCCCAACCCAAGGTCCAGGGTTAACTAGTCATTTTAATTTTATTCTATTTATAGGGCTTGCAGTAGGTCTCTTGGGTCATCTTCAAGTGTGTGTTAGAATCTTCCAATGAAGGTAAAGAGTTTTGGACTATTTTGGTCCTCCCGCAATCATTTTGAGGTATATTTACATCTTCCCTTTCTTTTGGCCCAATTTTAATTAGGGTTTTTTTTATTGTTATATTCCTTATATTGTTGTAGTGTGTTTTGGTCTCTATTGGGGTGGGTTCGAACCGCCATTTTTGAAGTCTTGTATTCATATGCATAGTTAGGCATAGATATATATACTTTAGAACATTATATATATTCACCCATGTCAAGATGAATATATATAATAGGGCTCGGTGTACTTATGTATATATATATGAAGATGCATATACATGTAAGTGAAAAAGGGTATATACACATATATTATTATGTGTAAGTATCCCCTTGTACATATTTGGTCATAAAATTATGTACATAGGGGAAAGGTTTCTTTTCATATAAGATAAGGTGAATATTTGTTCAAGAAATAAATATAAGGTTCAAGTTTCCATCTTCTTCAGTAGTGTGCCTTTAGCTTGAAGTAGGTCCCCTATGCCTAAGCCTTTAATTTGAATTCCTTAATTTCATGAATGTTTTAAAAAAGTTCTTATCATATTAAATATTATGTATATTCTATAAAAAGTTATGATGATTCATAGTGTTGTAATTTCCTTTATTTTTTATGATTCACCTTCAAGTTTTGATATGTGTAATATTAATTAAACTTTTCTTCAATGTTTTTTAGAATCATAAAAATTTTAAGTGCACTAAAGTGGTTTCCAAAATAATTTTGTGTGTGTTGTGGGTATTTCCAAATATGTTTGGTGTGTTTATAAGTATCGTGAAATTTACATGAGTGAATATGGGTTTGTGGTTTATTTTAAAAAGGGTAAGTTTCATGTTTTGGTAAGTTAGGAAAAGTGCATGGGTTTTGCTGTAAATTTGAGGTTAAATGGTTATTTTCATTTCTTAAATTGATTAGTTTTCTTTTAGCATGGTTTTAATATTTTTTTAAATGTGTGGTTCCAAAATTGTTTAATTGGGATTTAAAATGATTTTGGAACTTAAAAGTGTTGGGTGATTATGTTTTACAAAATGAAAGTATTCTTTGTAAAGTAATGAGGCATGTTTGGCATTGTAAGAATGATTTTGGGATGTGTAAAACCCCTCTTGATACATTCCCTCCTTATTTTAGAAATGTGATGTAAGTGTTAATGTCTAATTTTTGATATGTTCCTAGTAAAGATGCTTGTTCATTATTGTGTGACTTGAAAAGGGGGATTCTCTCAAGGAGGGAGATTATTGGTGAAAGTTTATATGGTTTTTGGGTATAGAAAATGATTTTTTCTAATTTTTTTTCTTGATAAAATCTCACCACTATTTTAAGTAGAGAACATGGGAAACCTAGGTATCTAAGTGGTGGAATAAAATTAGTATTTTATTTGACTCTCTATAGGTAAGGCTCGGATTCATCTAATAGAATTGATTCAACAACACTAATTAATATGTGATATAATTAGCAACCACTAGAACTTGGGATGAGATCATCTCTAGTGGCTCATGCTTGAGAACGTTGTGGGTATTATCTTATGATTTGGGAACAAATAGAACTTGTTATGGGATCCTATCTAGCAACTTGTGCATGGGAATGTTATTGGTAGTTTAGTTAGAGGATTTTGATCACCAAGGTATGAGGATTCTAGGGTCCCACTAATTCTAGATAACCATAGGGATTACCCATGGAGATCACTAATGGAATGATACTTTTGATGTGGTTTTTATGTGATGTAGAGATAACTATTTGTATACAGTGGACCTTGTGTACATTTTGGTTTCAAAGAAAGTTTCTTTCGAGAAATGTTTTCCATTAAAAGTGTTTAATGGGAAAATATTATGAGGTGTTCTTTAGAAATGTTTTCAGATATTCTTATGAAAGTGTACATGGTGCTTGTGAAGATATTTCTATTTCACTTGCTTCTCACTTGTTCCCTTTTTTATGAAAATAATGCTTTAATATATATGTATTTTCTATCATTTTGAAATGTTTATTAATTCTTGAAAACCATTTTATAAATCTGATGGTAATAAAATGGGTTTTATTGAAATAAATTTTTTTTACTTGAATATGAAAATAATGGAAACCCTTACTTTTATATGGTTTTATTTCCAAACTAACATGACTTGATTTTATTTTTTAATGGTATGGCATAGGGAATAGTTTATTCAAGAATGACTACTGGGTTTTAATACTCATTCCTATAGATTTTTTTTTGTTTTTAGTTTCTGGTTCTTCTTCCCACTCTAGTTTGCTTATGGAGTGAGTGTGATCTTAGTTGGAGGATACCCATGAGGCCAAATGGAGGTATGTGTAGTCTTATTTTCTTTCTGCTTCTAGATTTTATTTTTTTTATTAAGTTTATTTTCATTTATTTAATTTTTTATGGGGTAAATAATTTCTGACGGCTTTATCTTAGTACCCATCACTATTTTCCAGCCCATGAGAATTGGGAACAAATTTCAAACCTTTTTGTTGGCTGACTCGGGTGACTAGTTTAGGGTTAACCTTGGCTGGTTTGTGTCATGACCTAACACGTCACTCATCCTTGCCCACCACTAGTCTCAAAGGGTGCTTCTGATCCCCATGATCTAGAAACTAGTGTTTGGGTGTCAAAAATACATAATTTAGAAAATTTTCACACTTGTGTAATAAAAATAAAACCATGAATAAGAATGTTTACTCATAATATGTAATGGGGCACCAATACAATGGAATTCCATGGAAACAATTAAAAGTTTGAAATAAAATAACTAACCAAATAGGGTATAGATTCCACGTAAAACCAAATGATACATAGTTTATAATATTAAATGTTATCATTCCAAACACAAACTATTTAAATAACTAAGAAACTCTTAAATAAAATGCATCTGAAGTAGACACATAACATAAACTAAAATATTAAAGTTATATATAAAGAATAGCTAACGGAGGTGACCAACTAAGAATATTATGAAAATAATCCAAAGTCCAAAACTTCTATGAGAACACTCCATGTGACCCGTTTTTATCAGCACATCCGAACATATCCATCAACAAAAAAACCAAACCTCAAATGATAAAAGATCTTAACTTGGAAACCTAAGAGAATACATGAGAGTTTTATACATGCATAAAAACACATGGGTTTATATACTGGGTGTGAGATAAAGGTGCCCAGTATAATTCCATTATAGAATTTATAAAACTCCCTTAAACAAATTCATAAAATCTAGTTTAAATATAATTTATAATATAGTTTTTTATAGTTTAGTATACTAGATCCAAATAAAAAACCTAAATTTATTTTAAAAAACCTCAACTCTTCTCACATAAAACCTGATTGGAATAATTTTTTTTAAAGAAAACACATTAAATCCATTTTTATAGAATTTTAAAATTCATAAAAACAATATTAATGTTATTTTACCTTTTTTATAAAATAATTTCCAAAAAACCATCGTAAAACAAAAATAAATCAATTTTAAAACTATAGTTTCCTTTAAAACCATAATTTCTATACCACTTTATAAATTAGTTTTAAATTAAACTAAAACAATAACTACAATAGAATCGAACACAAACAGGAACCAATATATGCTTCCCTAGGGTTTTCGAGACCCTCTCAACTGCAATGAATCTTTCCTTATTTTCTTCTATGGCCTTTCTCTTTTATTCTTTTCTTCTTCATTTTCATTTGCTAGTGTGTTGTGGAAGCCATTGGCTGCCCTATCAAGCTCTAGACTAAATATTCTCTACTCCTCTCCAAGTTGGCGATGAAGCAGAGGTCTCAAAGAGGCTTTAGTATTTTTTTGGTTTGATGGAAGAAGGGTTTTCAGCTACTACTAGAGCCGGACTATTTCTAGTATTCTTCCTCTTCATCATTTCTGGTGTTCAAATCACTCTGACGATGATGCCTTACTCTGACCTTGGGTTCCTCAGCTCCTCTCCCAGTCTGATCTGATGCAAGGAAAACAATGAAGTTTGGGGATGTGCAGCTCGGTGGTCGTTGGTGCTCCTTGTGCGGGTTGTGTCGATTTTCTCTGGTAAAGTTCATTTTTGGTTTCTCATACCTCTTTTTGGTACTTCCTCTTGGTTTTTGATGAAGGTTTGATGTTTTGTTCTATGATTCCTTATTATATTTAATATTCATTTGCTGTTAAATTTGTTTCGGTTTCTGGTTTCAGTGCTTTTCATTTCTATTGCAACGTTGGATGTCGCAACGACGAAGAGGTTAGATCTCTTCAGAATTGATGGTTATCAAAGGTTTTACAATGTTTCAACTTGAAAAGGCCTTTTTTTTATCTTCTCTGGTTCTAGGTGTCCACCATTCTCTCCATAGTGGAGATGTGTGGAGGTCTTCAATGTCCTTTAGGATGTGAGTCTGAGGGTGTGGCTTCAGGAGGTTGACAGTGATAATATTTCAATCATGGACGGCAAGGTTTTTTTTGGGTTCTGGTGATGATGAAGATAGTGATTTGGTTTTGGGGGACAACAAAATGTTACTATGACGGGTTTCATCATTCTGGCGATGCCGGTCAGAGATGCGGTCGGTGATGCAAGGCGATGAGGATGGTTTCTATTGATGATGTGAATATGTGATGGCAGTGAAGGTATTGTGATGTTAAGACGGTGTTTTGATGATGGTAGTGGGTGAGATTATAGGTCTCCCTGTTATGAGGATTGAGGTGGGTAGCTCATGGTTCGAAGCTGAATTGGGCAGCTTGCCTGAATTTTTTTTTGAAATTTGAATATTCTATTTTAAATTTTAGATGATGGTTGGGGGTTTTGGAGTGAACTGGTGGCTCTTTATTGTATGGTTCCCACTTACCCAAAATTTGATTTTAATAAATAAAAAATGGATTGAGGAGTACATGAAAAATATTAGACCAGGTTTTTATGATCACTACCTAAGCCCATATGTGAATTTGGAACATACCATTGGGATTCCCTTTTGGGTATTTATGAGTATGATATAAAACCTTAGGAGGAAGAAGCTTTCCTTGGGAACTATTTAGAATTCACACACTAACCTAGTGTAATATTTCTACAATAATTCGGCTTATCTACCTTGGCTTCCCTTAAAAGAAATAAATTGAAGGTGATAAAACTAGAAATCCAAACGATCTTCACATATATCAAAAAATTAAACTCTTTAAATAAATATTATCTCAGCTCCAAATACCCCCTCAATAAAAAAATCCTTTTCATAATCATATAACCATAACATTAAAATACAGTCCTCCCCAAAAATGGATAGGCTCTATATAATACATCATAATGAATGGGGCTCAAATGAGGGTATCAAATGTTTGAATTTTTATATTTTCACTTTAAAAAAATAATGATTATATTTATTTCATTTTATTACTAATTTATACATGATAATATAATGATTTTGATAAAAAAATTAGATTTTTATATAAAGAAATCAAAATTTTACTTTTTGGGAAATATAAAGTTTCAATTAAAACAAATTAGTAAATTCAATAATTTTGAAATAAATGATATTTTCATGAAATACACTTATTAAATAATATTTATTTTAATATAAATGATAATATGATTTAATAAAATCCAATATTATTTTTATTAGGGCTGGAAAGTTGTTAGATTTGTAAAAACATATATTTTCCTGTAAATAATTATTTTTATTTGAAAGTTTACTTTTTCTTATTTTTATAATGATTTTGGAAAAATAAATATTATTTTTCAAATAATCTTTCAAAAATAATGATTGGTAAAATTTTCATAAATTTATGAGGAAGTCAAAGTTTTGGGTAAAAATTAAATATGGTATGAATATACATTATGTATTATGACATCATAATAACCTAAAAGTGATGTCCTAAATTATATGAATGGAATCCGCATCCAAAAATAGATTTTCCATTTAATAAAACTTTTTTTAATTTATTTTATCAATTCAAAAATTTATAATAAATCCCATAATAGTTATATTATATTATAAGGTTTAAACAAATTCTTTATAAACATTACTCACCTCCACATCATAAATGATATTGTTTTAATGAGTCGGTTCTTATCCAAATAAAATATAGAAAGTACTCTTATATGGTAGAAATAATGATAAAAATCCATGGTAAGGTTTTTCGTTTTAATTATTTTATCACTGAGAGTCCAAAATCAATATTTATAAATTATTAAATAATTACCCTATCTTTTTCTATAAATTCCCACACAACCTCCAATTAATATTTACTCAAACCCCATTGATAATGAAGTTACTCTCCATTTCCCTATCTAAATTCCTCCCAAGGTGTTCCCAATCTCTTAAGAAGATCCTCCCAAGCTTTTAGAAGCACCCGTACAAGGTAATAGATTCTCTTCCTCTTATACTTTATTCAAGTAATTTCTTTGTATTAAGACTTTTATTTCCAATTTATCTAATTTGAATATGTTTCTACACACAATTTTAATGACATTATGATGACCATGTAATTAGGTACCACGTTTCACTCTCATTAACCCCTCTTATGAACACTTTTGTACACCCATTATGCTACCAAAATTATCTCATGATTTTCCTCTCCAAATTTATATATTTATAATACCAATCTGTGTTTCCACTCAAGGGTAATCACTAAGTTGTAAATATCCTTCATTGTTTACGGACTTCCATGTATATAGCTCACACTCATTAATTATCAGATGAAAAGTGATGAACGCCATTATTATATTGTATAATCTATGTGGAACACAAATTTATGTACATTACATGAATGGTATGGTTGGTCATGGAATTGTATAAGCCTCTAAATAATTGGGTAATTATTTTATCTCAGGAGATTCCATGTATAGTGCATGATTCATTAGAAAAATCACATTGTTTTATGATGTCTCTTGGGTTATCCTTAACTTATACTTATGATGTAATGTTTTATGTTGTTTCCTCATTACTATAATGCCTTGATGTTATAATAAAATTTCATGCTTTGATATTCATGATTATAATTATCACATATTTATGTCACCGTGTTATGACCAATGACTCACATGTATTTCTATACTTCATGTTGTACTGTAACTATTCCTTTATTGGGATTTATAGATCACCCCTTTCTTATGTACATACATAGGTTATCCCATGGAAAATTAGAACACTAATAGATTTTAAGGGAATGTTATGAATTTAAAAAAAATCATTGTATCCAAATTTCCAGTAAGTGTGATGTGTATATAATTACCTAAAGAAACTATTCCACTTGATCCTTTAGGACTATGTTATGTGTATCTTTATGTATTAAATCATAAAATAAAGTATATCAAATACATGGGTTTTCATAGTTGGTATCAGAAAATTGTTGGGTTATTTCTAGGGATTAGGATTATAAATTTATATTTTAAACCATAGAGACAGGACTAAACATATAAAACATACCTGAATTTTAGTAAAGTATAAATATAATGGTTTCCATGCAATGAAATCCCTGTATAAATACTACAATTAGACGAGATTTGGAATAATTGTACCTAGGGTGATAACACCAAAAATGGTTCATTATTAGTTAACCCAATCATCACTTAGTGCATCAAAAGAGGCCTTATTTTACACCTAGTTTGAAACTCCCGAGATCCATACTTTAGTAAATCTAAAATCTCTTTATGAATTACTGTGAAGAGAATAAAAAATGCCTATGAAATTTAATGTTTGGAAATAGACCATGCATAAAAAGATTGAAAAATATAACCTCATAGGTTAAGGAATATATTTCATTTATGAGTTATCCATTCGATGATTATAGTTTTCATTTTATGTGTTTAATAGTTCTAAAATTTTTAACCATAATTTTCCATTAATTTTAGTTAATGGATGGAAATAGGAAGAACCATGTCAACAGAAAATGAGATGGGAAATGTGATGAATGCCCAAATGAGATACCTAACCCAATAGGGGTAGGAATCAAGAACTTCATTAAAATTCAAACTCAAATAACTCATGTTTTAAATAGAAACTTGAATTAGTGGGAACAACCACATCCCAATAAGAAATTGAATGTTTTAATTGAGATTGTTATGTAAAAAAAGACTCTAATTTTCAATAAATATTATAATACCTTAATTACAGAAAAATGGATCAACTGCATTAAAAATATATTTTTTTTCCTTTAATGCTATAACAAAGTGAACATTGTGCTGGTTTTTTATCACATGGAGGGAGAAACTGATCAATGGTTGATGTTCATTTAGAATATGAATCCTATAAAAGAAACCACAGTGATGGAGTTTAAATAATTTAGGAAAATGTTTTTTCATAAATATTTTACTCACACTACCCAACTTAAGATGGAGAGGGAATTTATTGGATGCTAGAAAAATGAGGACGAATCCATTAGGGAGTAAAAGGAAAACTTCACAATACTTTCACAATATGAATATGTCTTCATCATTGACCCAGATAGTAAAGTTGACCACTTATTTTGTGGGTTAAATATGAATCTAGGAAAATATTTTGTGATTAAAGTATTTGATAGCTACAAAGAGATTTTCCAACTCCTTTCCTTCCAAAATTATGGGAAGAAGCATCTTGGAAATTGCTTTAAGGGGCATGGAAATGATTTAGGTGTGGGAAAGATGATTCCTAGCTAGTTACTACCAATTAGAGAAACTCACCAATTTTATAGAATAATGGAATGATCCACCAATACCTCATCCTATTTCCTGATTTTTAAATTTCAATTATCAAGGACACTATATTAACCAATGCACTAATTCAATGGTTTTTCAAGATAACTGGAAAAAACAACCTCTAATGCCTAGAGAGAAAGGGCATGCATATTTCATCACAACTGCTTAGGTGGATCCCAAAAATGAAGTTGAAATAAGTATGCTAGTTATTTATTAATGAATAGAATATGTATTATTTGATTCTAGTTCTATGAATTATTCCATATCATTTAAGTTTAATAAAACTATATAAAGACTACCTCAATACATGAAATTGAAGCTGTTGGTGAAAATTAAAATGGGAAAAGTATCTTGTCGTCATTATATAAATTATTTCCTTTCAATATTTGTGGTTTGAATTTACCAAATAACCTAGTGGTACTCTTTTTAGTGGAATTCAATGATATTTTGTACATGGAATGGATTTCCTTGTACAAATCCAACATTAATTTTTGGGGGAAGAAGATCAACCTCCGTATCACAAATTACATTATAATTATATACATGTGTAATGATGAGGATGGATCTCCTTTTTAACCATCATCACAATAATTGATATTATTTCCATATGATCAAGTGTATCTATATTAAATGATTGAGACTAAGAAAAAATCAACCTTGATGACATGTCCATCGTAAGAGAGTATGGTGAGGTATTCCTTGAGAAATTGTCCAGTATTATTTATAAACAAGAGGTTAATATTTCAAAAGAACTTATATGTGGATCTTTTCCAATATCCAAGACTCTATACAGAATAAACATTATTGAACTTGAAGAGATATAAAAGTAAATTCAAGAGTGTATAGATAAAGCTTTTATATGACCAAGTGCTTTACCATTGGATGAATTAGTTTTTTCATCAAGAAGAAGGATGACTTAATGCTCATATAAATTGAATATTGTGATATCAACAAGATCACAATAAATAAAAAGTATCATCTATCACAGATTGATGACTTATATGATCTTCTATATAGATCCCAGCACTTCTCTAAGATGGTTCTTTAGTTAGGTTACTATCAAGTAAATGTGATAAAGGAGGTCATATGCAATACTATTTTTTACACAGGGTATAATAAAATTCAGTTTATAGTGATTCCATTGAGTCTCACTAATGTTCTATCTATATTCATAGACTTAATGAATAAAGACTTTAGGGATTACCTCATAATTTTTGTGGTTGTATTTATAAATGATATTGTTATCTTCTCTAAAAGTAAGAAGAAACATAAGGATAATTTGAATACTATAATAAATACCTTATAAAAGGAAACAATTATATGTAAATTGTAGTAAATGTGAGTTTTGGATGGAGAAACTAATATTCCTAGGGCATGTTATCACCAATAAAGAGATATTTATAGATCTTTACAAGATAACAGAAACTCAATGAAATGATAGACAAATATATGTGATAAAAATCAATAGTTTCCCAAGATTAGTTGGGTTCTATTGTAAATTTTTGAGAAAATTATCATGATTTTCAATCCCACTAACCAAGATAACTCATAAGTGCATGAAAGTTTTCTAGACTAATGAATACGAATTGATATTTTAAGAGTTAAAAACATTCCAATCACATCATCTATTATCACATTACCCACTAGTGGGTAAGGATTTATGTTCTACAACGATTCATTCAAAAGGTATTGGGTTGTGTACTTAGGAAAAATGACAAAGTGATATCCTATTCGACATTCAAATTGATGATCCCTGAGTATAACTTCCCAACATATGATCTGGAATTGACTAAATAGATATTCAATTAGAAGATTAGGTGACATTATATCTATGGGGAAAAGTGTGATATATATAAGTATTATAAAATCCTAAAGTATATATTCACACAAAAGGTTCTCAATATACTCTAAATAATGTGGTTAGAGCTAAGTAGGGATTATGATTCTTTAATCCAATACCATACTGGGAAGGAAAATAAAGTGGAAGATGATATTAGTAGAAAGGATCTCAAAACCATGTCTTTGGTGAGCATTGAAAGGAATCTAATCTTCATGGACATTAACATGACAGAAATGGGAATAATAAAATGAACTTTATCGTACCTTTATCAAGTAACTAATAAATCAACCTTTCTTGATAGGATCAAAGTGGCATAAAAATACAATAAGTATAAATTAAAAAGGGTAGTGAATATTTTAGAGTTCAAAATTGCTAAATATATAACTATAAGGTTAGATGCATGTATATGTGTCCCATAAAAATCATAATTGAAGGGTTAAATTTTGGATGATACACATAGATCATCTTTATCTATTAGTCCAAGAAGCACTAAGATGTATAAAGATCTAAAGAAAAACTTCTAGTAGGATAACATGAAGGGATTGGTTAGAGAATTTATATATTGACTCTTTGTATGACAACAAGTCAAGGTTGAACAACATAAGTATAGGGGTATGATGTAACCATTTTCCATAATATTACGGAAATAGGAAAACATAACCATCTATTTCATCATAGGACTCCATAATATATCTAAAGGAAATAACTTCATTTTAGTGGTAGTTGGTCACCTTAAAAATCTGGTGCATTTTATTGATATCAAAGAAGATGTATCTTTTTACCGAATTTATAAGATAAACATAATTTAAGTGATAAGACTGTATTGATTACTACACTATATTGTATTTGATCAAAATATATGGTTTACCTTAATGAGATATAAAAACCTTCATTATTCATTGGATACAAAGCTAATCTTTAGTATTGCTTATCACCCTTATATGGATGGTCAGTCCAAGAAAGCCATTCAAACTCTATAGGATATTTCGAGATCTTATTAAATCAATTTCTAAGTATGTTGGGATCATCACCATCCCCTAGGAGAATTATCATATAACAAAAGTTTATATTATATAAATAGAATGGCACCTTATGAGGCTCGGTATGGTAAGAGGTGTCTGAATCCAACATGCTGGGATAAAGTCAAAGAGGAAAAACTAAAGGGACCTGATCTTATCCAATGTATGATAGATATGATTCAAAATTTTCAATATCATACAAAATTCATATAATTTTGATAGAAAATATATGCATACAATAATCGAGGTGGTCTAGATTTCATGGTTAGTGAATTGTTCTTCCTTCATATATCACTATGGAAGAAATTTTTAAGGTTTGAGATAAAGGGAAAGCTTATTCCTAGATACATAATCCCCTTCTAGATCCATTATCACATCGAAGATGTGTCCTATTTACTAGAACTCCCTCCTAACATATATCAAGTACAAGATGTTTTCCATGTATACATCTTAAGGAAGTACATATAATACCCCTTAAATGTACTGAATCTAGAGGTGGTACCTTTGGAGAATGATCCTTCATACGATGAGTATCCAGGGAAGAACATAGATTTTAGATACAAAGTTCTACAAAATAAGACAATTCACATGGTCAAAGTATTATGGTGGAACCATATGTTTGAGTATGTAACATGGGAATCAGAATAGTTCGTGAAACTGAAGTAACCTCGCCTGTTTTAGAGTATCAAATGAAATTTTAATGGTGAAATTTCTAAAGTGTACAAGAATATGACAAACCAAACATTTATAAATGAAATCCCCTTATGAAATAATAAATTCATTATTAAGTAATGTAGTTATAGAAACCACATTACTATATTTAATTTGTTATTTTGGACTATTATAAAATATAGCATTCCAAATCTAAAATACCATTAAGCATCAAAAAAATTGATAATATAGTCATTCTAAAGTGACTGTTAAGATTATTATATATTAAGGGACATTATAAAGTCTAATTAGCATATAAGGAAGAAGTTATGGACTGGACCAGTAGGATTATACCCTATAAAACCCATTTATCAAAGCCTCTGAGGGAGATGTAATCACTGGTATTTTCCATCAACCATGCCCAAGATGATATCCAACAACTAAAAATCAAGAGAAACCATTTATAGTATAATTTCAAGATTATTGGGATCTTGTCTAAAACCATGTTTTTTGAACCACCCCATGAAATGAACACTATCACACACCTTACCATCCATGCGTACACTAGTGTAATACGGGTTTATTAATATAGAACCTAGTAGTATGAATTTTTATATTTTAATTTTAATAAAATAATGATTATATTTATTCTTTTTTATTATCACTTTATATATGATTATATAATTATTTTGATAAAAATTATATTTTGATACAAAGAAACCAAAATTATATTTTTGGAAAATATATAGTTTCAATTAAAACACTCTATTTTAATAAATTTATGAATTTTGAAATAAATATTATTTTTATGTAATATTATTATTAAAAAAATATCTATTTAAATATAATTATAATATAATTTAATTAAGTCCCATATAATTTTTATAGGGATCAGAATGTTGTTAGTGTAGTAAAGACTAGTATTTTAAAGTAAATAATTATTCTATTTAAAAGTGAAAATTCTCATATTTAAAAAAATATTTTGGAAAAACAAAATATTATTTTTGAAACCAGTATGTCAAAATTAGTCAATGGTGAATTTTTTATAATTTTCAAATATAGTATAATTTTTACGTAAAAATTAAATGTGGTATAAATATACAGTGTGTACTATAACATCTTAATAGTCCAAAAATTATGAAATAAATTATATAGGATTAATAATCAACCAAAAATATATTTACCCTTTTAAATAATTTGTTTTTTGAAGTCATTTGATTAATTTTATAAAACTATAATGAATCATCCAAAACCTATAATATATTTTTCTGTTTTTAATAATAGTTCTTATAAACATGACTCACCTTCACATCCCGAATGGTATTATTTTATTAATATTAGTTCCTAGACTAATGAATTATTTCCAACCACTCGTATTTGGTAGAAAACTTGGGAAAACCATGGGAAGGTTTTGGGTTTTAATTATTTTTTCACATAGAGTCCAAAACCTTCGTTTAGAAATTATTTAAGAATTCCCCACCCCACCCCCCTTTCTATAAATACCCACCCAAAAATTCATTCCAATTAAATAAAAACCCATTTATCATGAATTTACTCTTCCTTTCACCTTTAATATTCCTCTGAATGTTTTCTTAAGCTATTAAAACCTCATACCAATCAATCAGAAGCGCCCTTTCAAGGTAAGGGATTCTATACCCTTTCTTTTTTATTCAAGTACTTTATTTGTATTAATCCTTTCTATTTGAAATTTTTTATGATGGAATATATTTTTACACATCCCTTTACTAACCCTATGAGTCCCATGTAATGGAATACCACCTTTAAATATTATTAACACGTTCTATTAACCTTTATGTACACCCATTATTCTGTCAAAATTATGTTGTGATTTTTTATACCGAACTTTTGTATCAAGAATACCCATCACATTTTCTAATCCAAGGTATTCACGTAGATGTAACTACACATTGTTTATTTCATAGTTCTATTTTTTAAAACAATAGAACTTAATCGTGGGACTAAAATTGATGAAATATATTATAGTATTGTATAATCTATGTGGGAAAAAAATTCATGTACATAATATGAATTTGATGGGTGGGCTTGGAATTATATAGCCCTACAACGCACTAGGTAATATTTTTATCTCCTAAGAAACCATCTAAGCTACATTAGAAGTCATTATAAGGTCACAATGTTATGATTTCTCAATGGTTTTCTTTGACCTATGTTTATGATGTCATGTTTTATATTGTTATGAAAGTCCCTATAATGCCTTGATGTTATCATATTACGTAATGATTTTATATTAATGATTGTTGTTTTCACCTTTTAATGTCCCTATGTTATTCCCCTTTAGTCACTTGTACTTTTATATTTCATTATACAATTTGATTGTTCCCTTACTGGTATTTATAGCTCACCCCTTTCTTACGTATTTCCCCAGGTTATCCAAAGCAGTTTTAGAAGATCAATGGATTTTAAGGTAATGTTATGTAGTGTTTAAATAAGGTCATTATATCATTTCTTTAAGTTACTGTGATATGCTTCTAATAACCCAAACATACTAGTCCTATAAATATTTTGGGACTATGTTATGTGTATCTTTATGTATTAAAACAAGAAATGAAGTGTATTAAAGATTTTGGTTTTCATAAAAAATAGAGATAAAATGAGTAGGGTAAAATATAATTTAAATGATTTAAAATAAATTGTATATAGGTCCAATATAGTTTGTCCACATGCTCCATGATGCGGGATGCCTCTAAGAACCCCCTAATTAATCCATATGATTTATACCCGGTATAGAGAAGTATCATCCTTTCTCACTATTTTCTAGGTGGATTTAAATCACTCAACTCAAAATATACCATGACATGGTAACCCTCATGATTTATCACAAAATAGTGAAAAACATCTAACCTTTTTGTTTTAAGAATTTCTATTTTTATCCCAAGAAAATCATACAGTTAGGATTCTATAAGAAACCACCATAATTCCCACTGAGAGTGTTTCGATCCCCAGACAACACCACAACACCCAACATGCAGATTCATACTTCCATCATTTATAAAAGGGAAGATCCTAGACCATAAGATCTCCTATAGTAATTTTTTCATATATGATCATCCCATTTCAACCTCTGAACTATCATCATGCTTGTGGTGCATATGATCATGGTGTTCTTAGGTCACCTGCACCTCAAACACCACTTATCAAGGTTTAAAACACCTATAAAATTGGAAAAAACCTCATGAAAAACTTAAAATACCCCCAAAATAATTTAATATATGAAACATAATTGACATAAGAGTGTCATGTGAACCTTTTAAAAGTCATTCGTTCATTTCACATTCTAAATGAAATGTATAAATATGTGAAAGTTTCATAAGGGAAAGTAGTCATCATCCTAACTTAGTTTTCCCAATATATCAATATTTGGTTGAAATCAGAGTAAAATTCTATAAATAAATAAAAATCATGAATTACTGAACTTTATATCCTTTTATCCATAAAAATATGTGGAAATTGGTACATTATAGTGGATGCAATAAGCCCTATATAGTCAATAAAAATTCCTTACCCTATAATTTTTCCTGTAAAAATTATCTCATTATCTTTACTCTTGATCAATTTCATGAATATAATATTTGAAACAACTTTTAATGGTTATACCTATTCACTATCTAATATTGGAAATATAATTTCCATTTAAAGGATTTTAAGAACTTCCTTCTTAACCAATTTCTTAATTTTTAGTGTAAGTATCCTTTTAATTTTTGTATTTTTTTCTCTTTCCTTTAGAAGGAACTTGTGTTTATAAATGGTAGGGTTAATACCCTCTATATTGGAAATAACCCAAAAAATTACTTTCCTACTTTTTCTCAAAACTTACAGATTTTTTTATTTTTATTCCTCTATTAATTATAAATTAAAAATCATTTTTATAGACTATTTTTATTCAAATAATTAATAACATAATGTTTTTTATAGTGGTTTCAATTCAAGAATTTGTTTCAGGAGGTTTTAAGGGATCATTTCTGGATAGAAACCCCTCAATAAGTGCTTGATCCACCATATAGCTATATATTATTCTTCAACCATGGAATTTTATTTCAATTACTTATTATGTAATGTTTCATTAATTAGTTACTTCATATTTTTCTTTTCTTCTTGTTGTAGACACCTGATATATGGATTCCCATCAGTAGTTAAAATGGCATGTAATCCCTCTAATTTTGTTTCATTCTTGACAACATTCTGGAGAACAAATGACTTCTTCATTACTAACTCTGAAAATGATTCTTCTTTGGTTCACATCAATTGTCTATTTTTTGGTTTCTAGAAATGGACGCTCATGGATAATAGGAATATCCCCTTATTATTCTATCACTAATATTAAAACATCAGTGGAAAAAATTAATTCCCCCACCTTAATAAGAATGAATTAAATAATTCCTTTTGCCTATTTAACCGATCTAACAACAAGATAGAGTGATAACCATGTCATATTTATTTCATATCATCAAATATTTAAAATAAAACTTAGGTGTATAAAATTTACCCTTGATCCCAGGTCACAAACTATTTTTCCAAATTTACACAATCTAATGGTGCATGGGATGTAAAAATTACTTGTGTCACTAGTATTCAGATGGGTTTTCTTTTGAACATAATTAAATCATTACTTACATACATATATAAATATAAGATCCACCATCTTTATTTTATTCAGTAGAAACTTTATTAAAAAAATTATATATGATAACATATGAGGAACTTCTTTAGAAAAAGTAATATTGATGTGGATTTGTTTGAAAATTTCATGGAACTTCTTTTATTGGATCTCCACTCTCCCTTACATCATCCTCTCCAAAAATTATTGATGGGGTCTATAGGGTTTCTTCTTATTATACCCTTATTTATTTTCCTCTTTAACATATCTTTTATATTTTTTCATCATTAAATTTCAATATTTTTCTTCTTATTTTATACTTCATTCTCTATATAACTTTTTCTATTTTTATTATCCACCTTTTACACCACCTTTTCATTTTATTTTTTATTTTTTTCCTCTAGATCTCTCGCACTATGATGTGTCATTGCCTTCACCTCATCCATTTTATTTTTTTTTTCTATGTTTCTTAGTAGTGTATAAGGTAATATGACTAATAAAATTTTATAAATTTTACTAACCTGTTGATTGGGGTTTCATAGAGAGAATTATTGATTCATTAAATAATTATCTTGGTTTTTAATTGTCTAATCTAACTTATATAAAAAGTAATTTAGCATGTCCTCAATAGATTTAATTGGGGTCTCGAAGAGTGTTTGTGGATATAATTATTTCAAAATCTTGTTGGTTTGAGGTTGATGGGGAGGGAATAGTTAGAATGTCCAAAAACCATATAGTTTAGATGTATATCAAGGGGAACTTGATTGTGGTTGAAATTTTAACCACCTTAATTTTGATCCTGGTCTAGATTTCGGTTGGGATTAGTTTGAACTAGACTCCCTTAGTAGTTGGTATTTTTTAATTTTTAGTGGGAATAAGTTAAATATTATGTAATTTCAATGCAATGGATGATTGTCTTTCGATCTAGACTTGAACCATTGGTATGCATTTATCCCTACACACATCTTACAGGATTTTGAAAATAGGGGGATTTTAATGATTGTATATGATTTATTTGAGGTCTCTATACAAAATAGAAATTATCAATATTCATTAAAAAAACTCCAATTGTGAATTTAATCATATTTGTTTCTCTACTTTATGGATACCTCTTTTCGATGGACCTATATCACTTTTCCAAATATTATAATTATTATAAATATCTTCTAAAAGGTCTCATTAATCTTTACAGGTATCCAATAACTATACTCTATCCACCGAATCATAGATGAAAACTCGTGAAATTAGCCATAAGATATATTAAAATATTTTCATTTGGATCCAAACATCAAGACCACGATGTGGGAACTTCTTGAGTAGATTCTTGAAGTAATCCAATGATTAAAATGTGGATTCTTCATCATGTTGAATATAGTTTTGGATCTCATTTATTATCTTCAATGTCCAAACCAATGGAAAATATTTATCAAATAATATATTCACAAAAATGTCCAATTTTGACTATTTATCTAGTCCTTTTCATGATAATTGACTGAGAAGGGGAATGATCTCATCCTTATATCTTATTACTTCACTCCATAATGTTTATATGTATCATAAATCACTAAATTTTTTAAAAAGTATCCATATGAATATTCATTTTGTATGCTTCTAAATTTCCCCATGTTCTGTATCATATAAAGAATATTAGTCTTTATATTAGAGTTTTTCACCTGAATTAGAGGTTGAAAAATGATCGAGTAAACCCCATCAATGCATATTAAACTTTAATTGATGATAGTTTTAGAATGGGGAAATTTTTATACTCTCTCTTGTTGGTTATCTTGGGAGAATTATGAATTCAATACATTTAGGGTGGTAGAGTGAATGTCTTCTTTTATAGTGGATCTTGGAAAATAGAAAATTAACAATTTTTTCTAAGGATTGAATTTTTACCATTCACTTAAATCAAGGTCCCTAGATAGAATATATAATTTCTTTTTAATGCACTTAATTTTGAAGAAAAAAACAACACAACTCATTCATGTAAAAATAAATAAAAAATAAAAGCATAAACATGGTGAGAAATTTTAGGGAAGATCAATTTTTTTCATTTTTATCCAATGTTTATGTTATCCCCTAAAATGGATTGAAAAACATGACCAACCATAAGGTGTACTTAATTCTAATTGGTGGTAAAATATTAAAAATAATAAGTATTTTTGATATGTATTAAACTACTAAGGTGTAGAATAGTAGACGTCTAAGGTTAGTCTAACAAGGAAAACAACTTACCCCAAAGAGATCCTTCTGACCTTACTGTTAACTCAATTTTCTAAATCAAAATGGATCAAACAAAAACTAGAATTAAAATTTTAAACTAAAATTAATTAAAACATAATAAAGGGATCAATTGAAAATATTTTTTTAAAAAAATAAAATTATTTTCTTTTTTCATAAATTAAACGTACTAAATTCCTACAATATTTTCCAAATTTATTTGACTAATTTACAATCACATCTATTAATTTTACTTAATCTAACATAAATATCTAGATCTAATATATAACTAAAATAATGTTCATTAAGTTTAATATTAATTGAAAAAAGGAAAATTAAAGTCATTGCTAATGGTTATCAACCTCTTTTGATATACTACCCATGAAAAATTATTTGTTAAAGGTTTATTAATGACTGGTTTGACTAGGTTATTCTCAAATTTATTCCTGTTTGAAAAGAATATTATTGTAAATAAAATTGATAATGAAATGAGGTTCCTATCTTTTTATTATTGATATATAGTTATTTAAGAGTATATAGACTCGTGATTAAAGGAAATGAAATCATGGATGACATTTTCAAGTTTATGAAATGAGTTTTTAAAATAATTGAATGTTAAAAAAATATAAATCAATTAAAAATGAATGAACTTACTTAAATTAAGGAATGATTTCACTAATAATGGTTGGTGGACTAAAAATGACTTGGAAAGAATTTGAAAAGGAAGAGTATATTAAGGATAAATGTAAAAAGTTTTTTCACTCCCAAAAAGAATTAAAAAACAATTCCTAATTATAATACTAGACATTGACATGGTGAAACACTACCCCTTGTGACGTGATGCATCATATTTATTCTAAAAAATACTATTCATTATCATTGAGATGTTTCTATCATGGTGTAATATTGTGTGTTGTTATGTGATGTGTATATCTATTATATTCAAATTTCAAATCTACTAAGAATCAAAATCCATCCCACTTTGATTTAATCTATCATCAAAATTTCAAAACTCTTACTTGAGTATGGTGTAGTGTGATAATTGTATGGGTTGAAGCGTGATTATTTGGTGTTATTCTAGAAAAATCACTACTTATCGATCAAATATACAAGTTATGGGTCAAAATATGAATTTATTTAGATTATAAATAAGAATTTAGGCTTAGTAAAATTGTGGCGTATGTTTATTGGATGTGTTGTCATCTGTCATTCTTCTTATCCCATATTGAAATTCAACATCAGCATTTACATCCTTCAAAATCATAGATAATCTATGCCTATATTGTGGTTTTTTCCATGGTTTTTCCCTATGTCATGGGCATAACCTATACTCCTACTATAATGTTATCATGTATCCAAAAATTGTATTTGTTTTTGTATAGTTTTTTCAGGCCTCTGTAGTGCTTTTCTAGCTATGGATAATAGTTTTGGTCTAGGTGTGAATGTGTAAATAGTGGGTATAAATGGAAAATTTTATTTTTTATCTTTTATTACATATTAATTTTTTATCCTTACTTATTTATATATTTCAAATTCATTTGAGTATGATGTCTTTGGTTTTAGTGTGATATCTTCTGATTTAAAATTATGAATTATCACTTCAACACTATTTTTGAATGTAGGATCCCTTTCCAGAACCGTACTTCTGATTTATACATTTATTATATCTATTCAAAACCAATTTTACTAAAATTGGATTTATTTATTTTTTGAGTTAGTATAATTTTTATAAGATTTATCTAAAAAATTCCAAAATCATCATCAAGATCCAACCTTCCATAAAAAATCAAAATAAAAAATAAATAAAATAGTATTAAGTCTATATATCAATAAAAATAGAATAAAAATGTATGAATGGACTAGAATTAACAAAATTCTATTGATTACTTTTATACTCACCCCTCCGTGGGAAATATTCCCACAAGTGTGGTATCTATACAGACAAAATAAAATTTTAGGGTGTCTTGGGGGGTGTGTATTTTCAGATGCTTGTTCATAATGTTCCTCAACTGGGCTAACTATTATCAGTGTTCATGTCAGGGGTTGTTTCTTTGTATAGATTTCCTTAAGATTAATTTATATCTACCTTTTCCTTGAGATATTTTTATTTTGGTTTTTTCTTTCACGGTTTATCCCTATAGATATATGTTGGATCATTTTTCTATTTTATCTTCATTTACTTCAAGAGTTTTTACCTATTGGGTTATTTATATTAGTTTCATTCATATTATTATAAATGTGTATTTTACATCTATTAATGAATGGTTTATTTTTGGATTTATTTGGGTATTACGATATGTAGTTTTAATGTTAATAAGACTAAGTCCTACCACATGTGTTATTCCTTATTAGTACTTGCCACCAGTGTTTAGTCTATTGAAGGTGGGATTATTATGGAACACACATCCTAACTGTCGATCTAGTTGGGGCCTTGGTGGGTCGGGTTATTCCAAAAAGGAAGTTCATCCCTCACTTATCTCATATTATTATAGGTTCACAGATTTACATGGATGTGTTACATGATACCCCATGTAGATGATGGTATGATCATGCATCTTTAGTGTTTTTTGATGTTACTATTACTAATCTTTCAAATAAATTTTTATCATTTACATTTTTAATATCATATATTATAGGTGGAGTTAGAAACACCATTATAACATGATTTTGAGCCATAATGTTTTAGCATATTATCTCATGTTATAAAATATATTACCATATAATGCATTTATATAACTTCTTTTTCTAAACATATAATTTTAAAAAAAATCCAATTTCTAAAAATTTCTTATAAACTCTTTTTAGCTATTGTATTTTATCATTAAATATTTCATATATTTTTTATAAGGGTCTCTTTAACTTGTTTCTTGGATAATACACTATCAATACTAAGGATGCAAGGATTATAGTTCATCTCAAATAATTTTAGGTTGTTGAGTTTCACCACCTTAATAGGGCTATCTAACAGTTTGGATATATTCAATGTATTCTATCAGCATCAAGATAGTATGTCCATTGTATTCTACCAACATCGGGGTAGATACTATAGTTTTATTCCCTGAATATTATTGGGTGGATATATGTCAATTGTAATGGCCTACACTGTTATGGGTAGTTAAATTCTAAAAAAATTAGATTTTTTGGTTGGTAATAAGGTTGGGATTACCTAGTTTCTGTTTTTTCTTTTTACTAATGTCTCATCACACAATGTCATATGAGGGACACACCATGACAAGGGGCTGACTGAGGAATAACATTATGGTGAGAGGGGTACTATAAAATATAATCATTATGTCACACCATGAAAAGAAGGTGTCGTGGAGTGGTATATTTTTATGTGTGTTTTAGAATAAGGAAAATACCTTACATATGATATTTATGTTCTGTTTTAGGGAATCACATAGTAATGTTGAATCTTATAAATGGGGTCATAAATCCTTAAATATTTAATTATTAAAATTTTATGAGTAAGGACAATCACACAATGATCCCTAGTATCATTGCATGAAGAGGATCACTGTGACTTGGGTTGTTCCATGAGGATGAAGGCCACTTTATAGAGACTATCCATGTGAGGTTTTCACACAATGATAGTAGAATATTATACAAAGAAGGATTATTCCATGGGATATTTCTTCTTCATATGGGAGGTTTGTCCTATCATGACACTATGGTCCACACAATAAGGTGTTTATGGCATAAGTGTGATCTCTATGGGTCAATTTTTCATGAGTCCCTACACAAATTTTTTAAAAATAGAGGAAGAATTTTCATTTCCATGTAATCCTCTTATGTTTTTAGAAAAAAATTTGTTATAAAAAATCCCATTTTGGTGAATTATTTCTTCTATATTCTTCACTTATATCCCCTTTGATGAGGGGTGATTCATGGGTGTTTTCTATAGTAATTTTGGGTGATTCCCTTCTGTAATTTCCTTTATTCTTCTTCATTTTTTGACTTTTAAATTATTTTAATTTAGGATAGGTTTTGGTATTTATATCACTAGATCGTGGTTAAAATAATTCCAATGGAGGATTATTTAATTTGAGGGTGTACAAGGAGTATGTCTTAGGAAGCTGGCGCGTAATTTCTCAAGTTTTCACTGAGTTCTCATTTCTAGGAGATATTTTAGGTGATTATACCTCTTTATTTTAAATATAATAATTAATTATGATTTTTTAAAATTATTTATTTACATTTTTGGCTTGAGATAGGGGCTTGAGTGTTGGGGTGAGCATATACAATGAATAAAAGGGGTTGGCTAAGTATGGGGGAGCATTGTGGGGTCGGTAACTATGTGGTTGAGGTAGTTGGCCCCTTTTATGAAAAATAATATTCTTATAGATGAATGAGTGTCCATGCCTATATGAATATATGTGACTGAGTAAAGGTAATATGGATCAATATCACCCTATATAAAGAGATATGGTGATATTGAGCCTCTTGGAACTAGAGTAGGTACTTCTATACACCTTGAGTATTTTGGATCACCCAGTGACAATGTCTCTAAGAGGGCGAGGATTCTAATTGAGGTTACGAGAGGGTCAGGGTAGATCCTTATGCATGAGATGATATATGAATAGCCTACATCATATTCCTCAAAGTAGGTAGAAATTTATTAAATTATTAGGCATGGGGTATAGGTGATATGGATATTCATATTATTAATGATGGAGAACACCATCTTGGGGGTGGATTAGAGCCTTAATGAGTTCCAAGAATGAAATAATCCCTACATAGATAAATGAGGTGATGGTGAGGGTTTCCTATAATTTATGAGATTGAGAGGTATCCTAAGGAATAGTTGATATGGGGCCCATTTGAGTTTCATGGTAGTTTCTTGAATACTTTTCATAGTATTTACAAGGGACTTAGTGTGAGTTATCTTAAGATAGTCCATGGTTTTTTTTGGATGGTTAGTTATGTGGAATTGGAAGAGGATTTGGACACAACATATTGAGGCTGGTTTTGGGAAGGGACTTTGAGATGGTGATTCATCATTGGGTGATGAGTGTGGATTTTTATCAATAGATAAATATGTGATGGTTTTAAATAACCCATAGGATGCCCTTATAGAAGAGATTAAAATATCTATGAATTTGTCTTGTTTTGTATATATGACTAAGATGATCTTAAGGATAGTTTCCAACAAGAATTAATGGATGATGGGATATGAATCAAGATGTAGGGCTAGGAATCGAGTGAAAATAACTGTGGGGATGAGTTGGTAAGCTTATTGAATGGGATGTTATGCCCAATTTATTAATTCATGTTTTCCATGTTTTGTGTATTCTAGATGATGAAACTAGATGGATGGACTCACCTTTAGTGATAAGGTACTAATATGATTAACCCAAAGAGATAAGGTAGTGGGAAATGTGAATTATTGTGTGACCTTACTTGATAGGGGTTGTTTTTGGTACTTAATTTGTAACCTCCTTTGATATGGGTTGGTTTGGGTACTTCATGTGTGACCTCTTTTGAGAGGGGTTGGTTTGGTCACTTGATGTGTTACCTTACCTAATAGATTTTGGTTTATTTAGTTGATATGTGACCTACCTAGAGTAAAATGGGATAGTTTGGGAACTATTTTGAAACCTACCCTGAGTCTTCTGGTGTGATTCGTGATATGTTTATGGGACACTACCTTGAGATAGAGGGTAGAGGTCAATACTCGGTATGGCACCCTACTTTATATCTTTGGGTATGGAATGAAATATGGTATGACACCCTACCCATAGTCCTTGGTTTTGGTTGGTATTTCATGAATGATTTGACTTCATTTTTAGCATATGTTAGAGAATTTATTGTTAGGTATCATGGTGGCCTAGTTAGTACATGAAGACCCAATGTTTATACATGTATGTTATGATTTCTATTATTTATATTCATAATACATACACATGTATATGATGAAATATATTAGGGGATCTCAGTGATACCCTACTAATATGTATTTCTCACACCCTGAATGGGCACCCTCATCCAAGTGTAGACATTATATATGTTATACATATTGAGCACTGGTTGTGTAGTGTATTGGGATAGAAAGATTGATGGATATTAGAGATGGGGTTGATGTGGGGATTGTTGACAGTAGTAGAGCCAATTTGTATCTTTTTTCTTTTTCTATTTTTTTATATGATCGATTCCATGGTCGATCAGTTGGGATATACGACCGTATTATTTCATATTCATTTTATTATAGCATGGATATGTTATTTATGGATTCATACTTAGATATGTGGATATATATATATATATATATATTGTTTGTATATTTATTTATTGTTGATGATTTTGATATTAAGGGAATTATTTTCCCAACATATGATTTAGGACTGAACATCTAGTTAGTAGTCTCTGTAATATGAGGTGGTGGACTTGTGGTCATGTGATGCACTAGTATGATTACTGATGCATGATTTCATTTAGGGTGTTATAAATTGGTATCATGGTATCTTTTCTTTTATCTTACAATTTGGTATATGGTAGGAATTAAATTGGAATGTGTCAAATAATATTATAGGTCTCAAACTATTGAGTCATGAAATATTTTTTAGTGGGAATTTTAGGTTTCCAAGGCTATGAGATTACATATCTTGATTTTCATTAATATGATTGATAGGTTTATTTAAGCATGATGTGTATATTTTAGGTTGATATTTTTGGTTTTAGGTATTGGACCATAGTGAAAAGAGGCCTTTGTACATGCATCATTCTTGGAAATTAGGATTAACATGACATTCATATACTTTTGTGTGACCAATTTCACTAATGATAAACGTTTTCCCTATGTAAAGTATTCATAACAACTTATATAGTGTTTTATTATATAACTTGTTGGTGTCATTTGAATCAAATGAACCATGGTATTTTCTATAATGAATGGTTATTTGGATATCATCATGGGATACTCTATAATGATAAAAATATATTAATTAGGTAAAATGGATATGTAGTAGACCAAAGTGGGTTGGTTTAAGATCTGAATTCCTTGATGATTGGTTGGGGTAGGATAGTTATGCCATAGAGATGTTTGGAGAAGTTATGGGATTCTTAGAGGATGTGGATACCCTTGTGATGGTGGAATATAGGAATGTGTAATTACTTGTTATTTCATGTTGTAAAGTTAATATAGTAATTTTAGAATCAAGTTTTGGTTTATAGGGAAATGTTTGTTCAATTCCTGACCCTATCAATTTTAGGTTTGGTTCGGACGAGTTGGTGGATGGTGATTTTAAATGGTCGGATCAAGTAATGTTAGATTGTGGATGGATGATTTGTGGTTTTTTAATGATTAATAAGGGGTATATGATCATGAGTAAATCCTTATCAAGAGTGAGTTGCATCATACTAGTTTGAAATGAAGAATTTATGGTGTTTTTTGGTTAGATGATATAGACATGTGAAGGATGTATAGTCAATTGTTTAGGAATGTGATCCTAGGTTCGATGGGATTCTACCCATGGTATCATGAGTTGGTTTGTGTAATTATTTGATACAATAGTTTATACCCATTTTGTTTATGATGATATCGATATAGTTAGTTGGATAAGAACCATCAAGATGGTTCTTAGAGGTCCACAATACTTGGGGATTTGGAGAGTGATTGTCGATGTGGAATTTTGAGAGATGTATTGATACATGATGGAAAGTATTAATTAGTTATTCATGGTTCCCATTGGGTATTTGGATTGGTGAGAAACCATGTTTGTGTAGAGGACCAATGTATTTTATGGAATTATTACAATATTGGAGGCCTAAGTATTTTATTAGAATTTTATATTTCCCTCCATGGTGAGAGGAGACATTGGAGATGGATTGAAGTATAGTTTCATGTTCAATTTGAGAATTTTAATTGATATGGTTTCTAAATAATGTGAAGATAATGGATTGGGAGGAGATAAATTTGGTGATGAAGTAACCTATTCCATATTTTTAATAAGAATCGGTTCTAGGGAATCCATATGGTGGGTAGTGCACCATTGGATGTGAGCGGGTGTGGCCCTCATTGAAAGTGAATTTTCAATGAATATTAAGATAAGATTCCTAATAATATTGTTATGGGTAGTAATGAGGGTTTTAATTATTGTTTAGGTGTGAATGGTATAGTTGAATTCATTCATTTTGTTTAGTAATGAACAAGACATGGGTTGTGTCTATCATGACTTTCATTTTAGTGGAGTGATGATAAAGATGTGCCTATGGTGGGGGCATTGAATTTATCATGGAAACTTGAATCTCATGTCGGTAAGATCATGTATATTTTAAGAATAATTGGGATATTTTCAAGATGACACTAGGATTTTAGTGTACAAGTATATCTGATTTTATCAAGTTCCATGGAAAATACAAAAATTGGGATTCATATACAGTGTCAGATGGTGTATGGGTGTTGGAACTGTTCTTTGGATGAAGTTTGGTGTGATCTAAAACTAGGTCAGATTAGAGATGTTCCAATTCCTATGGGTGGATCATGATATAGGATTTGGTTTTTCATGTATATAACCATGGAATTACACTAAGTATTTGATTTATACTTCAGTGTGGGTATGTAGATGATCTTGTGATGCCTTGCAAAAGTAAGGCATCATGATCAAGAGATGTGATTATTCTTTAGTAGGTGAGGTATACCATTTTTAGGGTATGTTTTATAGAGGAGGGATAAATGGTTTTTTTGTATAATATTTGATATAGTGAGGTAGAAACCACATAAATTTATCCATATAAAGTATGATAGGTGTGTTTTTCTGATCAAACTAGTGGTAAAATTTGATGTATTCAGGCTTAGTGTATGGATAGAATAATTTCTCCCAATTTAACTTAGAATTGGGGAAAAAGAGTAGTATTAGATTCTAATCAATGGATTGTAAGTCATAATACATTATTGGGTTCTTATTGAGGATGAGAATTGTTGTTATGAGAAGTTTGTATTGACCCTTTTCATTAAGGTTTGTGAAATTCAAATGAAATTTGAAGTTTTGTTTTATAGTGGTTTTGGAGTGACCTAGTTACTGAAATTTTTGTCTTGAAGTCACATCACATTGTGGAAGGTGAGTGATTAACCATTATAATGTATAGTTAAAGGGATCACATTTTACCTAAGAATGAACCATGACAGAGAAGCAGCAGGCACACCATGACAAGTGAGTGCCAAGGAATGGTAATTTTTTGTGGGTTTTTAACTAAAGAAATATCCTTATATATGAGAGTCACTCAATGTTCATGGGTGTCAATACATGATGGTGAATATTATTTATTGGTTTAGAAATGAATACATATTACCTTTGAAAAAATCATAAGGATCTCTACACTTTGACCCATAGGATCATATCGGGACAAGGGTCATGATAAGTTGGGATGTGTTATATGGTTGAATGTTATGTCTTGGAGCTTGTTCCTGGGAGGTTGTCACATCATGAATGGAGGAGGCCATGTAATGAGGGATAGGGCCAAAATATATTAGTGCATATTTGGGATATGTTTCACATTGTGAACCTAGGGTCTATTCCATGAGGGGTGTTTGGAAGAGTGAATCATTCCAGGATCCCTATGGGATCCATCATAATAATCCCTTTTTTAAGTTTATGAAAATAGGAGAAACTCCATCATTTCCTAGTAATACACTTTCATGTTTTTTAGGAAATTAAGGTAAGTGTAATGCCATTTTTCCAGCTTATTACCCCTCTATTACTCTCATTGATCCCCTTTGATGATGAGCAATTCTTCAGTATTTTTCTAAAAAATTTATGTGAGTTCCTCACACTATTTTATTTGTTCATATTCCCTTTTCTTCTTCTAATTAGTGAAAATTTCATATAGGGATTCGGTGATGATTCACCATTTATGGGTGGAAAACATATTGATTGATAGAGATTTTTTAGAGGGTTTATTTAGATAATTTCATGGGATGTTGGCATGTTATTACTTATGGTTTCGGCAATTGGACACTACTATGTTGGTTTTTAAAAGATTTTTTCTATTTAGTTTAAATTAAAATGTTGTAATAAATTTTTATAGTTAAATATTTAGATGTTTTGGATTGAGATAAGGACCTGAGTGTTGAGAATATCTTGGAATAGGTATATACTGGCTTATATGATGATGGTAAGAGCATCGTAAGAATGGGAACTCCATGGTTGAGGTAGGTGATTTCTTTAATAAAAAAATATACTTGTCGAGGCATGAGTTTGAATTCCTGTATGAATTTATGTGATTAGCTAAAATGAATAGAGACTAAGAGTGCCTTAATTAAAGAGATATAGTGACATTAATCCTACAAGAGATGGATTTGGTGTTTCTTTGCAGCTTGGGTATTTTGGATCACCCTATGACTATGCCTCCTAGGTGGTGAGGATGTTTGTTGTGGTTATGAGAGGGTGGGGATATGTCCTTGGTCTTGAGATAATAAAAAAATAGCATAAGTCCAATTACTTAAGCTATTTGGGTATCCATGGGAGTCTTAGTCTTAGTGGTGATGAGTTTGATTTTCATTCATCTCACATATGATAATGAACACCCATTTAAGGGTAGATTAGAGCCTTGGTGAGTGTTGAGAATAGGAAAAGACATATAAGGATAGATTAGGTGGCATGGAGTGTTTATAATAGTCATTTAGATCAATATATATCCTAAGGTAAAGGTGATATTAGATCCAAGTGAGGTTTTTGGGAATTGATTGATGGCTTGTAATTTGGTTTATAAGGGCCTTCATGTGAGTTATCTTGTTTTTCTTATTGGTTAGTGGGACCAAGTTTTCATGCCTAATTTTAAGATGATTTTAACATGGTCTATTATTTCTATGTTAGGAAGGTCCTTTGGGATGAATATTCATCATAGGTTGATGATTTTGAATTGGTATTGATGAATAGATCCAAGGTTGGGTTCAGGGAACCTATTGGATGCACTTATCAATTAGATTAAAATGTTAATGGGTTTGGAATTTTTTTAATATATGATCTATATGGTCTTGATAAGGGTAGTTTATGAGGGTATATAGAACATGGGAAATGATTTGAGATGAGAGGATTGGTCCCAAGTGACAATAACTCTTGTGATGAGGTAGTGAGATTTTGGAATAGGTTGGCATTCCCTATTTTTTATTGTATGTGTGTTCTGAGTTGTGTGTATGTTGTATTAAAATACTTAATGGATAGAAAATCCTTGAGTGATAAGGTGTTGATGGAACACTACCCTAAGAGAGTGGGGAGTGGTAAGTGTGATATGATTTGTGAATTCCCCTAATTGGGGTTACTTTATGTATTTGATATGTGACCACCAATGAGAGGGGTTGGTTCGGGTATATGATGTGAGACCTCCCCTATGATGGGGTGGTTTTGGTACTTTATGTACAACCTCCCAAAAGAGGAGTCAGTTTGGGTACCTAATATATGACCTCCCCTGAGTAAGAGGGGATGGTTTGGGAATTGATGTGTGACCTACCTTGACTCTCCATGCATGGTTCAAGAAATGGTTGTGGGACCCTACCCTGGGAGAGAGGGGATAGGTTAAGACTTGGTATGAAACCCTACCCTATATCTTCGTTTATGGGTTAATACTTGGTATGATACACAACCCAAAGTCTTTAATAAAGGGTTGAGATCTGGGAAATGGGGTGAAATAGTTTTCAATAATATCCGAGAAAGGTATGGTCAAAAGTCATGGTATCTTGGTTAGCACACGACAAGCGTGGGGAATTTTTTATAGAGGAAACCCCTACAATAAAACTCTATTTATCATAGCAGGTTGATTATAATCCTTGGTTTGATATGATATTTATATTATATCATGTAAGGCATAGTATAGTAATAATGAGTCTATTAATTTAAAAACTTTATAGTATCCAATTTATGTTATAATTTTTTATAAGTTCATACTGTATTTTTTAAGTGTCTTTTAAATTTAGTGTTTTATTTGTTATAAATGTAGCTATTGAAGCAAATTCAATATCTATTGGGAATAATGGGTGATGGAATTCATGCCCAACCAATGAAGACATGAAGGTTACCCAAGACTATGAGTAAAGAATATTAAATTTTGATACTATAATGAATACATGGAAATGAAAAGAAATGATTGGATATTATGTATGTATCCCTATACATCAAGAGATTGATTGAGATGGTCCTCAAGTAAAAAGACATGTACTCAAGTGAAAGGTGTTTTCTACTACAATTTGTAAATCCCTAAAGTGTTACTTGATGGATACAACTTGTTGGAACTATTATTGATGATTTTTAAAGCTTGTATAATGAAATATGTAAGATCTAAAGAAATGTTTAACCCATAAAAGAATTAATTTGCATTAAATATTACGGTATTAAATTTTAAAAAATACTTTTATAGAGTCTTTATTAAGTTTAGAGTGAATTTTTAGAATAAAATTAGTAGAATTACATAGAATCACTCTAACTTGAGTATTAATATGCAACAAGAGTTTTTGGAATTGATATGAAGTGTTTAAAATGGTTTGATAAATTCCCAAAGTGTTTTGAAATGTTTTAAAGATCCTGAAGAGGCCCTAAGATGACTTGAGGTGACTATGGTTTAAATTAATTGTATTTCAGAAATTTATTACACTACTTATGACATTGGGCTGAGATCATAAGACTCTAAGTCATCGTTGTCTGACTTAATGGTGTGTATATTACTTTGTTGGACCTTATATATAAATTTGAGATGTTTCGTAAGACTTCATTGGTTTTATATGACTTCAGATCATTTTTTAAGACTCTATGAAAACTATATGACTTTGATATCTGTTGTATGAATTTGATTAATTTTCATAACTTTGGAGAACTGTATGAATTTGAGTTCCAGTATCATACATTGAGGGTTTTTCATATTACTTTATCGTTTTCAGAATTTTTTGGGCCAATTTTATGACTTTATGATTTCATAAGACTTTCAAAGTCCTTGTGTAACTTTTAGATTCATATGAAATGAACTCTACTTCAATGCATGAATTTGTACTTGGTTAAAAATTGGATAATTATAAAGATAAAAAATCTGAGATTCCATATTTAAGTCTAAAGAAGAAGAAAAATGGGATAATTCCTATGTTTTTTGATCATGTTATAATCATCATGATGCTTTGAAGAGCCATGATCCATTCTTGTGATGGTAGATATTGGATATGATAGAACTATTGGAATTTTTTCATCCAAAAATGGGGGAGGTTATTAATTTCATCAAATATATAGATGATAAAAGAAACCTGAAAATGGTAAATTTAATCTTCAGTGGACAAAACATCCTATTTAAAATTTAATTCAATCCATATTAAGAATATTTGATCCCCATGTCATGAAAAAAAATTAACTAGAAAAACAAAATGAGGGAGATATAAACTAAGATGCAATGGATTTATTTTTTTTCAAGAATAATTAAAATGCAAGCATTATTATGCTTTTCTATTCCTATGATCCTAAAAATATATGCAAAACTCTCTATTATGAAAGATGTGTTTTTTATTATCTGGTCTATTTTATTGAGATGAGTTTTGGAGTGTGATGTACTTCAAACAAACACTTTATGTTTTGAGTAGGTGGAATCAACTAATAATAATGATTGGTCTACTGAATTCAAAATGGAATTACTGATGTGTGTTTTTAAACCTCACAAAAACATTTAGTTATGTTTTTATTACTAGAGATCAATCATGGGAAGTTATGATGAGTTTGGTTCTCAGTTTAAGGGGAAGAGGCTAGTTTTATAAATTCTATTTAAAAATAAATAATGAGAAATTGACCCATATGAAAATATTATTGAAAATTTCATCAAACTTTTGAAGTGATAAAAATGGGAATTTGATAATTTTTCACTTCGAAAACATTATCAAGAGATCTTTTATTATACCAATTAAGGTATATGGAAAGTGAAATGAAAAATCAATGTACCACCTATACAGGAAAATAATTTTATTAAAGAGAGATAATATTACTTCTTAGAGGTATAAAGTCTATTGATAATTGAAAATTATGTAAGAATAAAATATATATCTTACTCCTTTACATAAGAATCATATAAGGGGTTGTATGAGAAAGTTGTGAGTGAACAGAGGGTGTAAAAATCTCTCTTAATAAAATAAAGAGAAGTAGATACTAATCTTAGGAAGCATATTTATAGTATCAATGAAGAATAGGTATAAAGAGAATAGTAAAATGTATTTTTTCTAGTTAGAACCATATTAGAACTCCCTAACCCCATAAGCCTAGAGCTAGTGCATTATTTTAATACATTAGCCTGATTGTAAGTAAATATATCATGAAAGTCTAATTATTTTATTAGTCTTGGAAAATAGATTTTATACATGAACGTTAAATTAAAATTCAAAATATTTAATACAATCTATCTAATCCTTTGATAAAACCATTATTCTCCTAGCTTAACCCTTCATATCAGTCATAATACAAATCTTGGCATCTTGGGAAAGTAAAACATAAGAAATAGGTGATCTTAGATACTAAGTAAGGGTAAACAATACAGTAAAATATTTCATAAATAAGCATAAACTTTTAAGGTAAGGTATAAAATTGAAACGTGGGCCTTTTTAACATAATCTTCATAATAATATGGAATGAATAAATCAAATAATTCCTTTTAAACATTCAGATGGATATTATACTGGTCAAATAATCACATGTAATATCAATAACTAATCTCATAATGAGGAAATTCAAAATTTTATACATATGAACTATCAAGATGTATCCTCAAGATAGATATTATCAAGATCTATCCCCATGATAGTTTTAGTGTATGGGTAGAAACCCATCTAACTTGTGTCAAAGTCTATACTCCTGATAATTTAAAACTACTTTGGAAATAAACATGAAGGGTTTATCACCAACTAATTTCATCTCATGATACCTAATGATGCATCAAGGGGATATAGCGGGCCCCGCACATCACTTACCAATACCAATACATTCCTTATACTAAAATGGTGAAACAGAAACAACATAATCATTCATATTAGAAACTAATATATGAAATGTTCATACTTTAACCATAAACCAGGAATGGTATCTAAATAGCACATCTAAAATCAAAATAATCTTATACCATTCAATAAAATATGGTAAATGATATCATAAGAGATCATCCTCAATTAAGTATAAGATCCAACAAAGGATGTGGACATAGATGAAAATACTCTATTAGAATCATTAAAATAACTTCATAAAAATTCCCCTTTTTCTTTGAAAACATTTATTCAAAAGCCGCACACTTCTAAAAGAAAATTTTAAAAATGGATTTTTGAATAAAATTTTCCCATATAAATTTGAAACTTTTTAACATAATTAAAATTTTAAAACAATAATGTCCATATAAATAAATCTTTAAAACCATTTTGAAAACATAGACATTAATGAGAAAGATTTTATATTAATAAATATTTAAAACATTTAAAATGATGTTTTAGTTAAAGAGTACCTTGCATAAAACATTAAAAATATTCCTTTTAAAAACTTTTTAATGAAATTAAAAATAGACATAAAATGTTCTTTATAATCCTTTATATACATATAAATATATATGTATGATAATATCAAGAATATTGAAATGGAAAAAAATTAATTCTATAAACATTCAAAGCGTCCCTCAGCACTTTGAACATTTAAATAACAATCCCAATATCTTCAAATGAATATTTAAATACCATAAAGATAAAATAATTCATGATTTAAAAATTAATATGGTAAGTACATACACCACACACAAGAAATATGTGGTGAACATGGCTTATATCTCACAGAAATTAAAAGTGAGACAGAATTCCCTTACCTTAGGTATGATACTTTCTTTTAATGTCTGAAAATAATGTATAATGGTTTTTAATATATTATTAACCTATAACAGAATCATAATAATATTTATTATATCATATATGATTCATTTATGACTTTTTATTACCCATTTATTTCTATTTCCCCAGTTAAAGCAGCGTTTTGGGTAATAATAACTTTTCTTATCGTACATGTTTTGACTTGTTAATCTTGATATTATTACTTATATAATTATTTGATTACTTAAAAAATGTAAAAAAAGATTTATATATCATATATATTCAGTATATATATATATAATATATAGACAAATGAAATGGAACACACCGTTTATGGAGACGGTAGGTTGTACGTACGCATGAACATTGTTTTTGTTTTCTTATCATATTGAATGGAAGAAAGTAAATGATATATATATATATTATCCTAGTAGAATATTTATGTCATATATTTCATATTTATTCATTATATACAGTTTTATAATCATTCTGAAATGGTTGTGATGGAGGATGAATCTGATCGCATTGTGGAGACGGTTGGTCGTACGCACGCACGAGCGACAATATTATTACGTAATGGTAAATGGTAAAGAATTAGATGGAATATAAAATATAAAGAAATAATATAATGTTATATTTATTATTTAAGTAATTTATATTCATATTTATACCCATATAAATAAAGTATACATGAAAAACAATTTACACCACGATGTGGAGACGGTAAACCGTACATACACATGCATGGTGATATTGTTTTTCGTAGGATGGGTGAAAGAAGGATTATGGTTTTCTCATAATCAAAAAAAAATCTCATAATATACTATATTATGTACTTATTACTTTAGTATGGAAATAACTTAGTAAAAGGAAGTAGAATAAGAAAAGTACATTGAAAGAGTTGGAAAAACAATTACCTCTTCTTCGAGTCTAATTTTGATTTGCACAGAAGGAATCCTTAGGTTGGGTTTATGCCCAAAGTATGGTCTCTAGGATGAATTGAGTAAGTTATAAGGATAAATGCTCTGGTTTTTTGTACTAATGGGCTTTAGATATGTGAATAAAAGATAAGGAGAGGTGCCCTTTTATAAAAGAGGGGAGGGGCACTTTTGGAAATTCCAAAACTATAAATTTATTATAAAATGATTTTCAATTTTCATTAGATAAAAAGTGATTTATTTAGATAAAAAGATGATTATGGGTATAAATACTCTCAACTAATGAATTTTATATTATTTTAGGTCACAAAATTAACGTTATTTTTTGGAATTAACTCTTAGTTAAATAGTTTAACTCTAACCATGTCTACTTGCCTTTTCACACTAAAGGGTTTATATAGTTACTATCAAATTCCAAAAAATACAAATTGTATAATTTATTAAATATTTAATACAATCCATGTTAGTTCGATGAACCTTAGATTTTATGATTTTTATATCATTTAAAAAAATAATATTTATTCTAAAATATCATTTATTCCCATTTTGACACTATTTAATACATGATTTTAGTTAAAGAAATAAAAACATTATTACTTTGAAAAAACTACATTAACTCATCCCTAATATGTTAATTTCATCCAAATATTTCTTTTATATCATCAAATATATCAAATATTATTTATTTTAATACTATTTATATCATTGAATTGATTCTTCCATTAATAAATCAATTACTACATCATCATTGTGTCACAATTTAATTTAATAATTTAATGTCAAAAAATATAAATAAAATATCATGATTTATATAAACATTTTATATTTATAATAAAAAAATTTAGTTGACCATATCACTTATATAACCTCATATTAAAAATGATATAATTATTAAAATTTAAATATGACATTTTTAACTCTTCTTTAAATAAAATATAATAAATGCCTTAATCTAACACAAGGTGCTTAAAAAGTATCATATTTTTTACATAAGGTTTTTTTGTTTAAAAAACATATCAAATTAAATCATGAAAATTGTTAGGTTAATTTTATATTGTTATAATATTATTTTTACCTTTAATTACACCATTTACCTTTCATTGTGGTAAATAAAATTCCAAAGTTACTATTTACCAAAAAATATTTTTATTATATTAGACCTAATTTTTGATACATATTACAACCATGTATGTACATTTTTTAAAATTCAATTCATAGAAGCTGTAAAATTACGTTTAATGCTAATCCTATAAATGTTCCTATAAAGCGGGTAAAAGAGACTTTCAAAAGTTCAATAGTTTTTTATATCTAATTATATAATAATAATTATTTAAATGAACCACATTGGATTAATAAATGTATTATTTATCTATTGTGACTTTAAAATCAATTTAAATTAATATAATTATTTAAATGAAAAATGTGGTTTTTAACTACAATGCAGCATTTTTCACTATTCATCAAAAATTGACAATTTTCAGAAAAATACCAAAAAAATCACCCTAAGATAATTTTGATATTCTAAATTCAAAAATGAAGTTTATTTTGAAAAATAAAATTTATAAATTTCATAATGTGGTTAATAATATTCAAAACATCTTTTTAAGCAGCTAATTTAGTATATCATGGTATACTCGAACTCGGTGTTGCATGCAATGAAAGCTATTGAAGATAATGTACTGTGAAATATTGGGGTGTAACATTCTCCCCTCATTAAATAAATTGAATCCTAATAATTTTCAAATTTGGGTTTGGTAACTAAAGTTTGAATATTTAAAAATTCCTTTATTGAAATCCCATATCAGAATAAGGGTTGATAAAAGGTCTCATTTAAAATAAAGATAGGGAAGGACGAAAGTTATAAAAGATAAAAAATACCAGGGTTCCATGTAGGAAAACATGGACACGAAATAAAAATCTAACCATCATGTCCTAATAGAGAGTGATAGAGAACATTATGGGGAGAAAGTTAACAATCACAAAGCTCAAAATATGCAATGATCTAAGGGAACTTTTGATTCATCAGAAAAAGTACTAGGAGAACATTTTTGGTTTCAATATCCTTTCCCTAGAGTTAAATAATTTTTTTACTATTAAGACAAGAACTTAACTGATTTCTTTCCTTGTCATAAGCATAATCTCATTCTTTTTTGGGTTTTGATCTATTTCCACTTCATCCCTTACACCAAGAAATGAATGTTCAAAAGGAATTTTCACACCTGAATCACTTTTGATAAATAATAAGGCCAGAAATTATTTTGTTAATCCTCTAAATTTTTACTAAAGTAAAAAAGTCTAGGACAAATTATCCAATAAATCATACTTTAACCTCAAACAATAATATCCGATGTTTAACTTACTCCATTCCAACCTTAAGACATTTAAAAATTACTTTTATCCAAATTAACAGTCCTAAAAGGTCTCTAAATTTTCAAAATCAATCGTAACATCATATTACCCAAACAACATAACGTATCTCTTATTGATAAAAATCTTTATAACCTCAAAAAACATAATGAAATAATTCATGCTTCCAAATACTTGATGAAGATATACTGTAGTAAAATCCTTATATATTTCTTGAATATTATAACCATAACATCATTTATATAATAATTATTAAATCTAAATACAAAAATAACCTTAATCATTCCACTTCACTCTTAAACCATTAACTATTCTTCTACATCTTATTCCTTAATACCCCCTTTATCTAATTTTTCTTTTGTATCCTCTTCATTATCAGCAAAATAATCAATTCATGTATAACCTTGATGATTCTAACTATTGACCAAAATGAAAATAATAATGTGGAAAAAATAATCATAGTGTTTTAGTCATAAAGAATCATTTATAAGGTCTCTAGATTTTTTATTATTCTTCTCAAATCATTTTTCAATAAGATTAACCTATGTTATCCATTACCAAAACTAAAATATGATATCCTATACTTAACTTATTCTCAAAGTCATTCATATGTTTATGTTTTATAATCTATATTTTTTAAATCTAATTTCCAAGGTTGTTTCTAAAATTCCTATGATGCCAACTATAACAAACTGACCCCAGAAGCCCAGAGCCAGTGCATTATTTTAATACATTGGAATGATTAAAAGAAATCATATCCTGAAGGACTGATTAGTTTAGCAGTCTTGGATAATAGATAACATATATGAACTTTACATTATAATTCAAAACATTAAATACAACATATATAATCCTTTGAGAACACCATTTTTCTACTAGCTTAACCCTCTATATCTGTCATAATAAACATCATGGAATCCTGGGAAAGTAAAACATAAGAAAGGGGTGAGCTCAGATTCTCAATAAGGGTAAACAATATAGTATAAGTTATCATAAAAAAGTATAAATTTTTAATGAAGTGTATAAAACTGAAACACAATCCTTTCAAATACAATATTCAGCATAATATGTCATGAATAAATCAATTAATTTAATTTAAACATTTACAAGGATATTCTACTGGTTTAATAAACGCACATAATATCAATAAATAATCTCATAATGAGGTAATTCATAATTCAATATGTCAACACTATCAATATATATATCCTCAATACAACTACTATCAAGATCTATACTCATGACAGTTTAAGTCTATGGGTAGAAACCCATTTTAGTTGTGTCAAGATTTATCCAAATGACAATTTAAAACAGCTTTGGAAACAAACGCGAAGGGTTTTTCGCCAAACTAATTTCATCTCATGATACCTACCGATGAATTGAGGGGATATAGAGGGACCCACAAATAACTTACTAATTCTAATATATTCCTCATATGAAAATGGTGAAACATAAAAAAAATCATTCCAATTAAAAACTAGTGAATGAAATCATAATACTTTAACCATAAATCAAGAATGGTATCTAAATAGGATATCCACAATCAAACTGATCATATAAATTTTAATAAAATATGGTAAATGATATCATAAGAGATCAACCTTAATTAATCATAAGATCCAACAAATAATGTTGACATAGATGAAAATACTCTATTAAAATAAATGAAAATATCTTAAGACAAATTCCCCTTTTTCTTTAAAATCATTTATTCAAAAGTTACACTTATAAAATAAAACATTTAAAAATATATTTTTAAATCAAAATTTTCCATTAAACTATGAAACTTTTAAAATGAATTAAAATTTTAAAACATTCATGTCTATATAAATAAATCCTTAAAACCATTTTGAAAACATGGACATTAATTACAAATAATTTAGAAGAATAAATCTTTAAATCATTTAAAACAATATTTTAGTTAAAGAGTACCTTACATAAAAACTTAAAAATATTCCTTTTTAAAACATTTTAATGAAATTCAGAATAGTCATAAAGTGTTCCTTATAATCCTTTATATACATATAAATAAATATGTATGATAATATCAATAAAATTGAAAAGGAGAAAGAATAAATTCTTTAAACATTCAAAGCATCCCCTAAAACTTTGAAAATTTAAATAATAAGACCAATATATTAAAATTAATATCTAAATACCATTAATATAAAATTATTCATTATTTAAAATATAATAGGGGCAGTACATACACCACACACAAGAAATTGGTGGTGAACATGGCTTATATCTCATGAAAATTAAAAGTGAGACAGAATTCTATTACCTTAGGTCTGATACTCTATTTACGTGTCTAAAACTCCTATATAATGGTCTAAAACATATTATTAACTTTTAAAAAAACAATTATAATATTTATTATATCATATATGATTCATTTATGACTTTATATTACCTGTATATTAATATTTCCCCAGTTAAAGTAACATTTCGGGTAACAATCGCTTTGTTTGTCGTACATGTTTTGACTTTTTAATCTTGATATCATAACTTATATCATGATTTGATTACATAAATAATTGAAAACATTATATATATATATCATATATATTTATTATATAAATATATATCATAGATATATAAATGAAATGGAACACACCATTCAAGGAGATGGTAGGTCATACATGCGCATCAACATTGTTTCGGTTTTCTTATCGTATTGAATGGAAGCACGTAAATGATATATATATATATATATATTATTACAGTATAATATTTATGTAATATATTTCTTATTTATTCAGTATATATACTTTTATAATCATTCTGAAATGGTTGTAATGGAGGATGAGTCTCATCGCGTCATTGAGATAGTATGACGCATGTACGCACGAGCAATGATATCATTCATTAATGGTAAAGGGTAAAGAATTGGATGGAATATGAATTTTAAAGAAACAATATCATGTAATATTTATTATTTAAATTCTTTATATTAATTTTTATACCCGTATAAATAAATTATACATGAAAAATATTTTACACCGCGGCATAGAGATGGTAATCTGTACAAACGCAGCATGTTGATATTGCTTTTCATAGGATTGGTAAAAGGAGGATTTTGGTTTTCCCATAATGATAACAATATATAAGAATATATTATATTCAATATTTGTTACTTTAGTATAGAAACAACTTAGGAAAATGAAGTAGAAGAATAAAATAACTTCGAAAGATTCGGTAAAACAATTACCTCTTCTTCGAGTGTTTCCTTTTGATTTGCACAAAAGGACTCCTTATGTTGGCTTTCTACACAAATTATGGCCTCTAGGATGAATTAATGAAAGTGGGAAGTAGAAATGGTGTTTTTTTGGCTTATCTAATGGGATTTATAGGTGGTAATAAAAGAGAAGGAGAGGTGACCTTTTATAAGAGAGAGGAGGGGCACTTTTGGAAATTCCAAAAATACTAATTTATTATAAAATGATTTTTAAATTCAAATAGATCCAAAGTGAGTTACTTATATGAAAGGATGAGTATGGGTCTAAATCCTCTCAACCAATGGATTTTATAAAAGTTTAGGTTATAAAATAAACCTTATCTTTTGGATTTAACTCTTAGTCAAACATTTGAACTCTTACCATGTCTACTTGTCATTTTACACTATTGGGTTCATATGGTTAGAATAAAATTTCAAAAAAGACCCAATTGGATAATTTATGAAATCTTTAACACTATCCAAGTTATTTTCCTGAACCTTACATTTTTATGACTTTTATATCATTTAATAAAATAGAATTTATTTTAAAATATCATTTATGTCAATTTTGATAGTATTTATTACCTGATTTTTGTTAAAGTCATAAAAAATTTATTCCTTTGAAACAATTATATTAAATTATCCCTAACATTTCATTGTAATTCAAAAAATACGTGTATGGAATTAAATATTTCAAATTATATTTATTTCGATATTATTAGTATAATTTAATTGATTCTTCCTTTAGTAAATCAATTATTGCATCATCATTATGTCACTATTTAATTTAATTATTTAATGTCTAAAATTTATAAATAAATTATCATGACGTATATGAGTTATCACTGATTCGTTTTCATCTAGCTGCCAGCATGGGAAGATCGGTCGTTGGGGACTGTGTGTCATTAGTGGGTTCCAATAAAGGTTAGGGTTTCGTTTTCAGATCCCCTCCAACTTATCAAGGTAGGTTTTTCTTTGTAGGATTCTGATTTTATTTTGGTTCAACACTGGTTCTAGTTGTTTTTGGTTGTCCTAATCCTTATGAAAACCTATCTACAAACTTGGAGTGTATTATATATTGAAATATGGATCTAATCTGATTTTATTATATCAATTTTGATTCTTGTCCTTCTCTTATTTATGGTCTTCGAATGAAGTTTTTCCGACATTTTATTGTATGTGAGTTTTTTTGAATCATTGAATCGATTGAATTTTTTTCAGATCAATTTACTATTCTGTGTAAATCATAATCCAAATAAAACAAAGAACATAATTTTCGTATACTAGTTTTCGTTTTCCAATACTCCTTCAATACACTGAAACTTTTTCCTGCTGCTATGCCCATCTATTTCATAATTGGATCAAATTGAGATAATCATTTCAGTCCTATTCTCAAAGATTAGAAAATTTATATATATATATATATATATATATATATGTTAGTATCTAAACTTGAACTGAAAATCAAAAATGTAAAAATTTGAAGTTGGAATAAATTATTCACTTAAGTTCACCCTACCGAGTATATAAAAAGGGTATGTTGAGGTCTGCAAAAAACATATAGGGATTAAGCCCTATTTTCTCTCTTGTTATTTTGTTTAGTCCAAAGAGGCAATGAGTTGAGAAACGAGTTGTGGAAAATGGAATGTGTAAAGAGATTTCCATTTTCAAGTAAGGGATGGTTTTATTTTCAAATATTTTCTTTATTCAAAATTTTTAATTTTATTTTACATCATGGTTTCAAATTTATTAGTAAGGTATTATTTATACTTTTCATTGAAATTTCATTTTTTATTTACATGAGACGTGATTGATATTTATTTCAAGATTTTAATCTATATTTTCTAGTAATTCGTAAGGGATCATACTATATATTTGATTTGTGTTTTTTTAAGGGCTTAAATTTTTTAAATACTTCAAATTTACATTTTTTTAAGGGAGATAATATATATTAATTTAAGTGTCCAAATTTTAATTTTAAATAATTATTTAAGAGTTTTACTTAATCTTACATAAAGGAAACTACTCTGTTTTATTTTTCAAATACTTATAATAAAATTTTTCTTCTCCTCTCTCCTAAAATTAAAGGGAAGTATTAATTTATTTATGGATTTTGGTTCTTTAAATTCAATAATGTAATTACTTTAATTAACATATATGTGTATAACATTTTATCAAGTATATACATACATATGTAATATTTTCTCTTCTCTTGATTCGTTAAATTATGTAATGTGTATTAGTATATATTTTGTGTTATGAACAAATTCAATCAGGAGTTTTTTATGTTAAATATTATTTTTCAAGAGTTTAGTTAACCCTATAAAATTATCTTATATTCCTTTGTAAATTTTGTGTTTTAACTCTTGTTAAACATGCATATATTTATTTATCAAGGTTTCTTTGTATAATGACCTCATTCATCTTTATTGTTACATAATACACAATGGGTACATACATGTATATGTTAATAATTTATTCGGGCACATATCATATATTTATAAAATTTATTTAGACATTTATATGAATTTATCTGAGTACATGGCTAATTATAAATAAATTACTGATGACTATTTATATAAATGTGAATATGGATTTCAGAAAATCATAGAATCTTTCTTTTTATGCTTATCACCATGATTCTAGAAAAAAATACTAATAATGTCATCACGTTTTGTCAACATTATGAGCGACGTGTCTACATATAATCTTGGTCATGTGATTATGCAAAATGACATACCTTTAATTCATAATTGTGATTTCAAATTAAATTTTAAGGTTTAATTATGAGATGAATAAGTACATAATTGAAAATATTTAATTAAGATGTTTATTTATAAATTTTATATGAATAATCATTGTATTAATTTTACATTTATCAAAAAAACCCTTAAAATGGATGTTTATGGAAGAATTGTTTAAGTACATGGTTGACAATTGATCTTTTGTGTAATTATACAAAATGCATGTTTCAAGATATTTGGTTATGAAAGTCTAATAAGTGAGTTTCCATGAAAGTTTATACTTACACATTTATAAATAAATATAAATGCATGGGTGATTAAGGTTCGTTTATATATATATATATACATACTCGAATTAATTTATGTTCTTATGAAATTTATTATTTTTAAGGGTATAAATCTATGTTTGGACTCTTGTAAAATATGGATATTTTTATTTATCAAAGTTTTTCATTAAATATGAATTTATCCTATGAATTAGAGTATTATAAATACCAATTCATATAAATGTATATATATATATACATATTTATTTTTTTTATATGGGAAAAATTAAGATCTTTTATTTCAAAAATTAAACTCATGGTATATATTTGTGTGTGTGTATATATACAAAGGATATAAAGTTTATTGACATGTTATAATACTTATCATCATATTTTGGAGGTGTGATAATCCCACATCGAAGGAGGAGGAGCATGAATCACCCCTTTATAAGGTGGTGTGGATACCTCTCCCATTATGAGGCCTTTCCTGGGGGTGCCTGAGGGCCAGAACCCAGGGAAAAACAAAACCGTGCAGGCTAGGCCAAAACAGACAATATCATGATCGTGGGCTGGACTAGGCCATTACAAATGGTATCAGAGTAGGTGTCCATTCGATGTTCCAGTGAGGACGTTGGGCACTTCTATGGGAGCAGGTGTGAGAATCCCACATCAAAGGAGGAGGCGCAAAAATCACCCCTTTATAAGGTGGTTTGGATACCTCACTCATTATGAGTCATTTTCTTGGGGGTTCCTAAGGGCCAGAACCCACGGAAAAACAAAACCATGCGGGCTAATACTTATCGTCATATTTTGGAAAAAATGTGCAAACCATGTCATCGTGTTATTTTAAACATAAGGATATTGCATCAACATACAGACATGGTCATGTGTCAAGAATAAAATCGACACATATTTCATTCATATTAAGTACATGGTTTCCAATAAATTTTTAAAGATTATCAAGAACATGGATTTCTTTAAGAATTGAAATATTTTATTTATAATTTTATGTGTAAAACACATTTATTTTTTGTAAAAGATTATTTTTAGAAGAAAAAACTATATATGAATTTTTGATTAAATGTGCATTTGTTTCATTACTCGTTTTATTGATGGATTAGGAATAAAGACAATTATTTAAAGTATGAGATTAATCTTTTATGATATTATATAGATTAAGAATTAAACTTTTCAAAGTGGTCTGGGACACTTTGGATTTATTAAAGAATATGTACCTCAATAATTTATAAAATAATTTATTTTCATAAGATTCAAATAAATCAAAGTCGTATGGGACACTTTTTATTTAAATTCATATTTTTATTAGACATATGAGGAATGCATATGACATATTATGTGACGAGTGAGGCCAACTATAGCATCTCTACGCATCGGCAGGTCTCATGAGACAAACTAGCGTCTTAGCTTGAGGCCTTGATAGAATGATTATGTTGACTGGAATTATGCATTCATACATGAGTTAGACTTACTATGTGATGTGTGAGGCCCGTTATAGCCTCTCGATGCATTGGTAGGTCTCAGGAGACAAACTACGTCTTGGAATCAGGCCTTAAAAATGTTTATTTATGGTATAGGCACAAGGCCTTAATGGTATGGTTATGATGTCCTGAATTATGTCTTCACTCATCCTTATGATTATTCAACTATTAGAATAACCATGGTTAAGAATCCTTCTCATATGATCATGTATAATCAGTTATACATTTTCAAGTGCACATGAAATAATATTTTATACTTACATATATCATTTATTGAGAAGTTTTAATTGTTCGTTTCCAATTCATAAACAAAGTTTAAGAACATATCTATCATTTCATGGTTTGTATACATGTGTTTTGATGTCATTTTATATGCGAATCCAAACAAGTAACATTTCATGTTCAAAACAGTATCTTCACACCTGGAATGTCATATATAATTAATTATGGTAATTATTTAACTTATAAGTGGAATTTCATGCATTTCTGATCAGGTATATGAATATTCTATCATGTATTTTATTTGTATCTCTTAAACAAGTTTAGAAATTTTGAGCATAAATTTATACTAAAATCTATTTCAGAATATCATAAGAAAATGATCATGACATGTTATGGGAAATGTTAACTTCATGATTTAAAGCATGTATTTTAAAGAAATGTTTCATAAAAAATAAAATTATATCTTATTGGTTTTGATTTGAAACCCCTAACATGGAAGATCCGATGCTCACCCCAGGTTTAAAATTATTTTTCACATGTCACTTTGAACTCCAAAGATGGACGCCATCATTTTTACACACATGAAAGCGAAGTTTGGATTTTGTTTGTTTAATTTTATCACAACTCTGATAAATTTTAAGCTTGTATCTAACTCTACAGAACCTATACTGGTAAAAGGTCCTCGTAATTTTTAAGGCTCGGTCCTTATAGGATACATAATGGTGGATCTATATAGAAATGGTTTTGGCCTGATGGGTTGATTTCAGAGCTGATTGAGGGATGGAATCTAACAAGAGGGAGAGGGTGAGGCCATAAAACCATAGATAAGTGCTTTCTAGTGAGAAAAATGGTGAAAGTGATATAGAGGATATTGTGGGGGAGAATCAATGGAATCTGTAAAATCTGGGGTTACATGTCATATAATTCAGAATTACACACCATGTGGGACCCCGTGTGTGGGGATAGGATTTCCATGGAGAGAAAAAAATCACATGTCATGTGAAACCTTTCAAACTTCATGTGATACATGTTAGAAACTAAACATGTATATCAGAGGATACATGGACAGGTCCAGGTATACATGAACACATCCATATGTACATGGGAAAATCTATATACATACTGATGGCTAGACGGCACGGGTTGGGTTCCAAGAAACCTGTGAATGTCATGTATTCTTACCTACAAGTTGTGTATATTGAGGTTTACATTTCATGTGGGGAAAAGAAACATGGGTATACCATGGGTTTGATGGAAACATCATGTACCCCAGTACACGTTGTGTACCCCCCTTTGAGGGTGTTTGTATCCCTTCAGTTTATTCAATTTGGACTAGTATTGGTTGAATATTTTCCCATTATTCATACCCTTGAGTGTAAAGTGCATAATTACATCCACATATTTGGATTGGGATCCCCTCTTCGGGATGAGTCTCAAATAGATTTTTTGGTGTCTCTACGTGTGACATGAGTGTGATCCTCTATCATTATTTCTTATACCCTAGTTGGGTTTTTTACAATCCATATGACCTCCATGCATGGGGATTTGATCCTCCATCTAGCGGGACATTTTAGTAGGGTTTTCAGTACCATCGGTATACAATCCCCAATATGTAGGGTTAATCCATATTGGGTTTGTGGTGTCCCCTAATGGTCATGGGTGTGATCATGTATCTGAGTATCAGGGTCTTCTAAGACCAGTGAGCTTCCTTGGGCACGACCCAATGATCAAGACCTCTTAGATGAGTGTCACTAATGATAACATGGCTTGGGGAGTGGTTTCTCTCAAAACGAGCATTGCTTTTAGCATAATCCTCTGGCTAACTATTTGGCTGGTGGTGCGGTGTCCTTCCTGAGTATATATGGGTTCTTGTTTATGCACTTATTGGTATATCCTTTTCTTGAGATGACTATCCTAGATGCTTTGTGTTTATTTTTTTTAGGGTTTCCTACTAGGTATTATTATACTCACCCCTTCTTGGGATCCACTCACATGTTTCATCTCTTATGTACATGATGTCTCACATGGGGTGGATTTATAATAAGGAACATGTAAATTAAACTATAACATGGCTTCCATAATAATAACTCATGTATAAAGACCTTCAATTAACCAATTTCCATTTTAAACAACCTATAATGGGGAATCAAAGGCATACCATTAGGCATCCTAGGCCAAATGTATAACATTGGTCATCCAAGGGAAATTCACCCACAGGGTGGACCTTAATATAGGTGATAAAACCTAAATATGGTTTCAAATATCCTACCAATTTCCTAATAAACAATAGGAAACAATAATTGACAAATATAAATCAAGAGACACCCTAAATGTGGGTGCATGACACTGCAGAATATATATTCAACTCAAAAACTAGTGAAAGGCACAAGACCACCTACCTCGTACTCGTATAACTCTCCTCGTCTAGATTCAGGCTTCAATTCAACATAGAACAAAGTAGATCTAAAAAATTAGAATAAAAGAAAATATATTCAACTCAAAAACTAGTGGAAGGCACAATATCACCTACCTCGTACTCATACGACTCTCCTCATCTAGTTGTGGGATTCAATTCGACCTAGGACAAAGTAGATCTATAAAATGAGAATAAAAGAAAAAACCTTCAATAACATGGTCGAGATATGAAATCAGTAATAAAGGCTCAGGTGGAATCAATCACTCATTGAGTGGATTTCAACAAATCCAATAGTGTTAGAATCGGGTGTTAGATGACCAAATGGGAGGCAAATTCTTGATCGGATTTCCTGGGAGCACTTCTCATCGATGGAGGGTTCGTTTCTATCTATATGAAAAAAATGATACTACTGCCTGATTTAATCAAAAATAAATATAATTACATGATGTGTACTAGAAACTACACACTGTGTCTGTACAAATCCCAACCAAGTCATTATATGTTCATGTACTGGGATTATATAGCGTGAAACCCTCATTACACGATGTGTCCCTAGAAATACACGACGTGCAACTCCCAGTCACGTCATGTAATTGACCTGCAGCCAGCCTTTGATCTCTTCTTTCTATATTTTCTTAAGTAAAAACTAAAGAGGAAAGATCTATACCTCAAAAGAAGAATCCAGATCTTACAAACCTCCCTCCTTAAAGTAATTCATCCCCAAATTTCCCTTCCAAGGGTGGTGAAGGAAAAACTACGAATAACTCTGGCCATTGTGATCTTATGTCAGCCTCCCTCTCCCAGGTCTCATGCTAAACTTAGCCATGCTTCCATAGTGCACATACTAAAGGAATAGATATTCCGTGGAGAACCTTTTTTCTACAATCCAGAACATGAATAGGATTCTCCTCAAAGGATATATCTTCCTGCAACTCCACTTTCTTAGGAAAAAGAGCGTGAGATGGGTCTGAAAAGTAATGTCTCATCTGAAATACATGGAAGACAAAATTCTTATCCTTGTACCTTTGAGTTAACTACAACTAATAGGCAACTAGACTAACTCTCTCCAAAATTTCAAATGGCCTAATGTATCTTGGTGAAAGCCTACCCTATCTCTTGATCCTCTTGTGTCCCAACCTCGGTGAGACATGTAGGAAAACTCAAACCCTGACCTTGAACTCCAAAGGTCATCTATGGTGATTGTATATGATTTCTATTGAGACTATGCAGTATCCATATGCTTCTTAATCAACTGAACCTACTCAGTGGTCTCCTAGACAAGACAAGGTCCCAGCAGAGCTGCCTCTCCTACCTCCAGCCTACACAGGGGAGATCAGAATGGCCTACCATACAAATCCTCATATGGAACCATATAAATAGTATCCTTGAAGATATTGTTGTAGTATAACTCAATAAGGGGTTTGTGTGTCTCCCAAGAACCCCTGAAATCCAGGACTCATGGCTGAAGAATATCCTCCAGCACCTGAAACATGCACTCTGACTGGCCATCTATCTAGGGTTGGTAAACTATGCTCAAAATCACCAGTGTACCCAACACCCTGTGTATCCCTTTCCAGAAAAAATAAGTAGTTCGGGTATCCCTATCTAAAATGATAGAATACGGAACCCCAGGTAGTCATACAATCTCATAGATGTACAACCTTCCAAGTTTATCAAAACTAAAGGTTTCCATGATAGGTAGGAAGATTGAATCCATCGTGAGTCTATTAAGAACAACACAAATGACATCATTACCACAACACCTCCTCTATTGGAAAATTCCACCAGGAATGCCCCTAAGAATTATTTCAATGTTACCAGCATGATTTTCCTTTAACTCGGTGAACCTGAACACAAATAAGGTCTTATCAGTGACCTCATAGAAAAGAATGGTCGAACCCCAATCAACCTCCTAAAAATCGTTCATGAAATATTTCAATGAAATACATTAAGGACTTTCCCATAACACAAACCTTAAACTGAAAGAGTTTTCAAACTATTTAAATCTAACTATACATGAGGAACAAGAAGGATAATGAGTTAAACTATCACAAGATGACTTATCTCTGAAATGTCTGGATTAGGAGATCGGTTTGTTGCAACAGGACACAAGTCCTTCACCCAAGGAGCCACACATCCACAACAAACCCATTCGCTAAATCCCATACCTATCTCTTGGTGATGCTCCCTTTCCAAACCATCCACTTATCATTAATGAGGGTCATGCCATAGTACGAGTAAAGAAAAAAACTAGATCCATCCCACTAGAATCATTACACCTTTTCAAAGCATCACATTTGATCCTGAATATAAGTCTGAGATAATCTCATATTCATCAACACAGAGTCCAAGGAAATCACCATGGCGGTCTATGCTCCCCATAATAAGTGATTCATTGGTACAAGGCCAGAATTCCACATAAGAACACTGACTGAACCAAGATTGGCATCCGCTTGGAGGTCACATCATGGAAATCAGCATGCATCCAGAGTTCTACCAATTTGTTCCTACATGGGAACCCAAGTATCACTTAGGATTAACCGAGCCTCATTTAAAACCATGCATCTAGTGCATAACACCGAAAAAGATTTTGAACTAGCCCAACGGCTTTCAACTGTAGCGCGACGTATAACTGATGCTCTCTTAGTGAATCTAGGATGATGTAAAGATAGGGTACATGCTCATCTATTAAGAAATATCACACTAAGAGGATTTCAAGGATCACCATAAAAGGATATTTGAACCACCACAGATTGACCTCCTGAAGAAAACACGGCTTCACTTACCGATGCATCATTATTTGAATGACTGTAATGTCTTTATCTCAAGGAACTTTCATGATAGTTCACACATAACAAATGAGGTCCATTCATGATCATCAGCACCTCACAAGGACTGAACACACATTCAAAATACAGTAAAATCATGTTTTCAAGAAAACATCAACATGAAACAAGACTCGCAAGTCTCAAAGGCTTTCAATTAGAATTGAACATTTTCAAATGGTCCTTGATTATGATACTTCTATATGGAATGACACACTTAAATAGAACCGACATGATGCTCCCAACCTAAAAGTGTTCTAGATGTCGAGAAGAAGGATTATCTGCTCTCAAATGTACTGGTCTAAAACTAACTTAAACACATAAGTGTCATTCCATGAACCATGATCACCAAGTCATCACACTTGGCATGAAGGTCAAAAATAAACTGACCAGTGCTTCAGAACACTTGTTTCCTCGAAAGACCTCCCGAGAAGTGGGATGAACTTGGTTACATAAATCTCAGGTAACTCTACTTCAGAGATAACCTGATAACATACCCAACAGCTCCACATTCAATGATTTAAACAGCTCAATGGCCTGTTTTAACATCTAACACTCAACGAGTACAGCATGTGACAACATATACTACCCTGATTTTACAAGAGAAAATGGAACATTTTTTGGTACTATTCATAGGCTATTCACCATATGGATCACGTATGAACTGTCTCAAAAATGCATCATCTACACAACCATTTACATGGATGACGATGAACTAAGTCACCCATTATTTGAGGAAAGAAAGGTTCACATGACCTCCTAAGAATCTCATCATTCCCAAGGCATGTCTATCCTACTGAATCGAGCATTCCTCAATGCTCATTCCCACATTAATGGTCAAGATACAATCAATCTCCCAGCTCAAAAGCACATATATCAAAATAGGATATGTCAAAACCTTCTTCTAAGAACTCACCCCTCTGCCTGCCCCATGGCTCAGGTCTAGGGGTTAAACAACGAGGGATACTACCAAAATCCCACTATTAAAGTTAGGTTTTCTAAAGTCAAACACTGAGAGGCATCCTACATGGGATCCTCTACGTAAACATGAGTGAAGGTATCTTACATAGAATCCTTGAATGGTAAAAAAATTAGGCATCCTAAAATAGGGATACTTGAAAATGATACACATAAGAGGGATCTGACAAGGGACTCCCTAGATCAGTAAGTAAGAGAAGGCATCCCTCATGGGATCCTTAAATGTAATAGGTCTCATGGCCTCATAGGCCAGAAGGTAATGTCTCACATGGGAAACATTCTCAAAAGCATAGTTCACGAGATATGGCTCATAGCTCATCTTAGATCAAAGGTCTAAACTCGGTTGGTCCAAACACCCAACTGATCATTCATGCTTTGGTCTCACACTCAGGAGACACCTAAAAATGATAACTAGAGGAAGAACCTTTCCACTTAGATAGAATCCCCAAAACACCAATTAGAATTCATCAGAATTCTATACGGGTTTCTGACCGTGTTATCGTGACGTGGAAAATTGATTATGATTTTAAGATTGATTTATATTCTAGTGAAGACCCTAGGTCATCTCTAGAAGATCATTGATAGGTTTTGAGTATGTATTTTTAATAATAATTACTAAAATAGGGGGAGGTTTTGAAAATAGATTTAAGTAAATTACTCAATTAAAGAGTTAAATAGTTGATAAATAAAGGTGGTGTATTAATAATTATGAGAGAAGAAGATCATTTCAAGTTCACTAAACATCTTGGATTGTTCATTGTTCTGAAAATTTAACATGGTTTTGTTTAATTCTTTGGTTGAATGTTGTCAAGATCTTGACTCCCCTCTTGCCTCTTCAAATGATTCTTAAATAACCACCCCTTGGCACAACAATCATGTTTCTAAGATTTAGTTATCAAACATATAATAATAGGTCTACCAAAGCATAATTAAATATTATGTATGTGTGATATAAACATGATTATTGTGTTGTCTAATCAGATAAACCCCATATTCCCACTTGCGATCTCTACCCAATCAGTGTTGAAATAAAAAGTGTTCCACTTAATTATATCAAATGAAAAGTAATCAGGGGGAATCATGTCAAGAAAAAAAATAAGTGAAATATTCAACAGACAAATTATAAAAAACCAGTAGAAGAACATGTGATCGAACTCTCTCCCAAATTTGTGTAGCTCCCTCAAAAATATCGTCCACCGTTTAGCTTGTCGTCGAGAGGAGGAGGAGGCTCGGGTGGAACTCCCTCTTAATACTTGATTACCCTATAAGGATAGGGGCCTCAAAAACTCCTTGGATGATGAGAATAATTATTTGGGTCTCCAAAATACCATAGCTTTGCCACCTGTTCTAACTTCCAAATGAGGAGCCCAATGTGCCATTTTATAGGAAAATGGGAAGGTGGTTTTGAGCACACAGAATTCTTAAAACCACAAGTCACGGGTGTTTTGTTCTCTAGACAGCCTTACCTTGATTTGGAGAAAATAAAAAAGTTGTACCCCCACATATTTTCTTTCTCCACCGAATTTTTGGAATAATTTGATACATATATCACGATATATGGACAGATCACAGCACGCCACTTTTCACTTCGTGCAGATTTGGTGTGCTGGACAGATCAGATCGTTTGGGCCAACAGATAGTCGAATGAGACTTTGGTTCCTTTATATTTAATGTATCCCAATTAATTATGGACCAGAATACAAAATTTCAGCCCAATTGGATGCACGGTCTAGAAGCAGTGTGCAGATTAATCCACCGGTGTGCTTGGATCCTACGCAGTTTGGCCCATTTTTCTTGGACATCATCATGGGCACCCCAAATCACCTCCTACTATAATGGAATCATCAAAACAAGTAACATTTCCCTTTTTAACAGAGATAAAAACAAAATAAATTATTCAAAAATGGAATGAAACTTGTCATTATATTTATAATTTTCAATATAAAACAAGTTTAACATTGTGGTGTAAAGGTGAAAATTACACAGTGAATCGTGCTATGATCAGTTTCACCATTGCGATCAACACAAAAAACTACACATAAAGGACTAATCTCAGGTACAAAACTGATAAAGGGGAACAAAATATGAAAAGTCCCTCAAAGGGTACCAAAAGTGGTATACAAAGTGTGTAGACACCATACACAGCGTGTACCCTTAAGCTCTCACATGGGTGTGTACCTCCGTCATACAAGGCATGTAAACACTCCAGGTACATGGTGTGCTTGTAAAATACATGGAATGTACACAAGCCTCCCCCATGCCCATGTACTTCTACCTGTCTAGAGCCACATTGGGTCCACCTCTGTAAAATTTCATGGTGTATGCCTATCGTACATGACATGCACTTTCAAAAACCATCAATCCTTATTCTATCTCATATGACCGGACATAGATCCAAATTCCACACGCTGTGTACTCATAGTACATGACAGGTACTAAAGTAAATTCTTTCTTCCTGAACAGAATAACACATGACATGTTTTCATAGAACCACATGCCATGTTGTCTAGGTTTTCAGGCAGTAAACCTCTAAAACATCCCTAGAACCCTGTTTTTAAAAAATTAAAGCAATAGTGTGCCAAATTATGACCTTTGTGGGCCCATACTCCCTGCGAATCAAATTTTGGCATCACATATAGCACATAATAACCCAATTTAATCTCATTTCCTAATATAATCCACCAAATTCTGATCCAAGAGGTCCCATACTCATTAGAGACCAAAGCATGACATCCATCCAATTAAACCCTAACACATTCCAATATACCTATCACAACCACATGCATATATATCATAGTACCTATCACAACAACATTCATATCTAGTATAACATCTCTCACAATAAAATTCAATCAGCAATGCTCTCTTAAGGGCATGGAAAGAATGTATGAAATGTGATTTCTAACATGTGCCTACATGATGCATGAGATGGAATACCCTCATCTCATCAGGTTACAACACTATAGAACCACAATGATATCAATAATAACATCACAATACAAATGTTTCATTCAATGGTGAAATCTAATCAACAATAATAGTTCAAAATCCAAAAAAATCACAATTCAATTTTAGGTAAATTGGATTTTCCATGTAGGTCGGGTAACTACACTCGGGCACAGCTTAATACCAAATACCATTGCAATTATATCTCTTAATATTGTTAACAAACAATAAAGAAAACTAGAAAAGAAACATCCTCTGATACCACTTTATAAGGTCTCAGATCTGGGTCCCACTCAACTGGTTCTCCATACCCTGTGGTCCACATGGCCTCAAGCACATTTCCCTAAATTCTAGAGTCTGTCGACTGGCAGCGAGGGCCTATGGTGTGATAGTGTGAAACTATGCCCTCATTGGAAGAGTGTAACACAGTGTAATCAATAATAACATAATAGCATAAATAGTAAATAACATTCAACTGAAATAAATAGTGGAAGACTAATAAGATAAATAACCAAGCTTCATTCCATACAAAAGATGATATAGCATGTTATGTCTTAAGAAAATAGCCAAAATAGGTACAGTGTAGAAAACCAAAATATATGTTCCAAAATTAGAAAATAAACAAAGGAATCTAAGAAGCATTGCAAGCCTCGGCTCAATCCCATTCTTTCATGCTCTTAAATATCATATCAAAAACCAACAAAATGGTGTTTTTCCTGATCAACACCTTCAACCATATAATCTATTTGGGCCCAAAAGCATGACCCAAACAGGGTGTGATACTAAATATCAGTAGTAAAATACCCAAGATACATGTAGATAGATCAGTGAATATATATATATATATAGGTAGTGTACAGTGGTGAAAGTAGTAACTAGAAGATACTCAAAAGTAAACAGTTCTACAAGTAAGCACACCAGATGTCTCAGGAGATCATCTAAGCAAGTATAAGTAAATACTAAATCATATATTGTGATTTGTCTTGGCATATACGTCATATATAATTCTATTTCATTATTTAGTTAAAATAGAGACCGATCACATCCATCACATCATGGCTTTCTCGTGACATAGTAATAGAAAGTGAACCCTCACCATCAGGCATTCAAAACTCCACCCTTAAGCATAGAAAAACCTTTCCTTAAAGAATAGAAAAGACACACCCTCAAGAATAGAAAAACATCATCTTCAATCATAGAAAACCCAAACCAAATTCATCCAATATAAACAAGAAAGTACCAACCTCATAAGGCTTGGCCTTTCAAATACTCACATGGGCTGAATTTATAATAAAAAACATGTAAATTAAACTATTACATGTCTTCCAGAATAATTACACACTCGAAAAGACCTTAAATTAAACAATTTAAATTTTAAAAAATCCATAATAAGTAATAAAAGACATTCTCATAGGCATCCTAGGCTAAACGGATATCATTGGTCATCCAAGGGAAACACACCCATGGGGTGGCCCTTAATTGAGTCGATCAAACCTAAACACGGTTTCAAACATCCAATAGATTACCTAATCAATAATTGGAAACAATAATAGACAAATATCAATCAAGTGAAACCATAAAAGTGTGTTTTTGTCACCCCTACATATATATTCAACTCGAAGACAATATAAAAGAACAATACCACCTACCTCGTACTCATACGACTCTCCTCGTCCAGCGTCGGGCTTCAATTCAACCTATAACAGAGTATATCTAAAAAGGGAGAATCAAAGAAAAACCTTTGATAACTAGGTTTAGAGAAGAAATCAGGAAGAAAGGCCCAAGTTGAATCGATCAATCACTGAGTGTATTTCAACGGATCTGACGTTGTTCAAATCAGGCGTCAGACGATGAAACGGTAAGAAAATTCCTGATCAGATTTCCTGGGCATGCTGCTAATCGAAGGAGGGCTCGTTTCTATATTTCGGGAAAAATATGATTCTACAACCCGATTTAATCAAAAAATAAATAAAATTACACAGTGTGTACTATAAACTACATGTCATGTCCATAAAAATCCTAGCTAGGTCATTACATGGTTGTGTAATTGGATTATATGCTATGAAGCCCTCATTACATGGTGTGTCCCTAGAAATAAACAGCATGTAACTCCCAGTAACGTTGTGTAATAGGCCTAAATCCATCCTTTTATCTCTTATTCCTCCATTATCTTAAGTAAAAACTGAAGAGGAAAGATATGTACCTCAAAGGACGAACTGAGTTTGTACAACGGTGTCTTGGAAGGATAGCGAGATGGTGGGGTGTAGCTTGGTGAGATAGACCGAGGTGTTTTCTAGGTGGTATAATTTTATTGAAGTCCTCACCCTTTGACAAGGTTCGACTATTTGTTGTTTTTGGTTGGGCTTTTATTTTTCCCCTTTATCACTTTCAGTAATTTACTTTCATACTCTGTATGTGGGATCATAGATGTATTCATGTGTTTGTTTCATTTGTTTTATATTTAATCATTATGTGGGTTTAGATATGTGTGTGTAGGTAAATTATGATAATACCTCTCATGCGTGTGATATGAATCCTCATTATTGGTCTCCAAGACCTAGCTTATTCGAGGTGGAATTCAGGTTGTCACAATTTAGGCCCTGTTATGATGGGTCATGAAAGAGTGGTATTAGAAGAGTCTGTTCTGTCTTAGAACAAGACTATGTGATATTGATTTTGGTTTTATTGAAACAATGTTAAGTTTTTCAAGTTCATCTTTTTGTCTAGGGACTCCAGTGTTGGTGCAGCGGCTAACGTATCCATAAACCAGGACTCCAGTCACCTACCTTTTGACAAAATTCATGTAGTCATTGGATGTAGGGAAAACATTATTACATACATCATATAAGAATGAGTTTTCATTTCTATGTACTTGTTGAATAATCTCTTTAGATATACACTTTGAACATGGTACATCATGTTTATTTTAGGATTCCTCCATGAAGATGGCTCTCCAGGATTCCACTGTGTTATCATAAGGATGATATGTTGAGTGAAAAGGCTTCAGTGAAGGGGCCTGAATAAAAGATAGTACCTCTAGAAATTTTACTAACTATACCACCACCCATTGAGAATCATTTAGCACTGGAGGTGCCATGTGAGGATCCACACAGAATGAGTGCACCACATGAGTTCTAGATGAAATAACCTCCCAAGTTTTTGGGCGATCCAACCCCCCCAAGTGGATGAGGATTGGCTAGAGGTAGTTGCTCAAGTTTTTTTTCTTGCGAGGATGCCTTCATATCATATGTAATTCCTCATAGTGAATATTATTTATGTATTTAATGAGTGATGGTAGAGTTTAGTGACTTATTCATAGGATGATATATCTCTCTCTAGGTTATACTTTGAACATCTCTTCCAGGAGTAGTTTTACCCAGCTATGTTGCAATCAGTACACATTCAGAAGATTACATATCTGACGAAGAGCGGTATGATTGGGGATAAGTATTCCATGATGTTTACTAAACTCTCATGATACTCCATGGATATGATGTGGGATCCATTATTTATAGCTCATACCTTTGATCAGGGCTTACACTGGGACATCTAGGATTTAGTGATATCTCTCTGCATTCCCACCTAATTTGGGGCTGCTTGAGAAGGCCTTAGTGGTGGAGAAATTACTAGAAAATTAGGTTCCAACAATGGGTGATTATAGTGGGAACCTCGGAGCTAACACCTGAGCGGAAGGTAGATGATGGAATTTTCAGAGATATTTCTATGTCATATTCTTTAGAAGATGATTCTAGGAAAGAGCAGTGGTGTTGGGATCCCAATATGGCTTGAGTTAGGCAAGGGAGAGGTGGTGTTTCTCATGTGATGGTCAGGGTAATCTAGAATGGAATTGTATAATTTGTCATACATCTAAGTGAGAGATGATCAAGGGACTGCTGAGGAAGATATAGAGGTAGGATCAAGGAGGTTTTTAGGGTAGTAGATATGGTGGAGGGACTAGTAGAGCGTCAAGAGGTGGTCATAGGATTTAACTATTAGCACCACCACCCCCAGGTAGTCCACACTAGGCTTAGGGAGCTATTGGTCAGGGATGATGACAACTAAATTCTATGTAGTCCTATGAACCTGAGGTTACATGGATGATATGAGGTATGATTTGTGTCTTTCCTAACATAGTTCTAGTATTGATAGACATAGGTGTGAGTCATCACATTCATTCCACATCTTTGTTTCGGTACATAGATATTATGTTTGATCATGTGGCACAACACTGGAACTTTTAGACTCTGACCTGAGGTGACTCATTGATTGCACAAATCTATCGATGACATGATCTGATTCTTTTAGGTGAGTTCTTTGTATGGGATCTATTTTAAGTAATGATGAGGCTTTATGTATTCATATAAGGTATGTACTTTTTATCCATAGTTCATTCCTATATTGACTAGTTTAGGAAAACCATGCAGTATATTCACGGTGATGGAATGAGGTTTTCCATTATGAGTGAAAAGGAGACATTGGCGGAGTATGGTGATCTCAAACATAGTATAGTGCAGTTGATTAATCATCATTTGGAAAGAATGACACTTGGAATGGAGAATGTTATGGGCTATAAATTCCCTACCATTTTTGCAGGGTTTGAGGACGTCTTTCCTGATGAAGTTCTAGTCTTACCTCCCCAAATTGAGTTAGACTTTTTCATTGAATTACAAAATGGGAAGGACCTAATATATACATCATCATATCAGATGACTCCTATAAAGATGTGTGAGTTGAGGATGTAGTTGGAGGATTTACAAGAGAGGGGTTTTGTGAGACCCAATGTTTCCCCATAGGCATCCCCAGTATTGTTCGCAAAGAAGGTAGATGAGATCTTGAAGTTATGAGTGCATTACCAGCCCTTAAACTAACTGACTGTGAAGAATAATTATAAACAATCAGGGATCTATGACCACTTAAATAAATTGAGAGGGTATTGATGGTTCTCAAAGATTGACCTTGGGTTAGGGTATCACCAGCTATAGGTATGGGATGAAGATATACCGAAAATGGAATTCATATGTCACTATGGTCACTATGAGTACTTAGTGATTCCCTTCAGAATGATGAATTCCATATTATTCTTCATGGGACTCATAAACTAGATATTTCATCCCTTTTTAGACTGGTTTTTGGTGGTCTTCATCGATAACATCCTAGTATACTTGGAATCTGATGAGGATAATGACAGACACTTGGGGATGGTCTAGGATACACTATTAGAGCACAAGATTTATGGGATGCTTTAAAAATATCAGTTTTGGATTCGATATGTCCACTTCCAAGGATAGATCATCTCAAAAGAAAGATTGGAAATAGACTTGATGAATGTATAGGTAGTTCTAGCTTGGGAGACACCTAAGAGTGTTATCGAGGTGCAAAGTCTCCAAGATTGGGCAGGGTAATAAGGGAGGTTTGTACTAGATTTCTTGAGAGTGGAAACACCCTTGATAGATTTAACTAGAAATGGGAAGCCTTTCGAGTGAATAGAAAGGTTATAGTAGTGTTTTTAGGAGTTGAGTTAGAGGTCGAAGTGACCCCCATATTGATATTTCCAAAGGATGGTTTTGAGTACTTAGTGTTCTGTGATGCCTTAGGGATAGGACTTGGTTGTGTCTAGATACAATAGTAGGAAGTGACTGTCAATGGGTCTAGGCTGATAATATTGCATATGAAGAACTACAAGACCCATGATCTTGAACTATTAGTGATAGTCATTTCCCCAATGTTGTGGTGACAATACCTGATGGGGGAGTAGTTTATCATCTACTCCGACCATAAGAGTTTCATGTATATATTATCTCTGAAGGATATTAACATGTGATATAGGTAGTGGATAGAGTTCCTCCAAGACTATGACTTTGAGATTGCCTATAATCCTAGGATTGGAGCCATGGTGGAAGATTCTCTCATTAGTATATATTAATCTTAGTTATTAGCTGAGGTTTCAAAGAATTTTTCCCTCTTACTGTTGTCCATAGTGGACAAGGATGGTTTTTTATATACTCAGTCGATGGTTGTTACCACATCGCTTCTATAGTGTGTTAGTGAATATAGGAATGAAGATATAAACTTTGATACCTTACATACATAGATATCCACTATACATTCTCTTGATGGATATTCTAATGGTGAGAAGTGTAACACCCCGGCCTGGGGTACACTTAACTTGTGCCTCGAGTTGGTGGGTCACATGGCCTCAATCATGCCTCCCCGTATGATAGAGGCTACAGAAAAGTAGTGATGGTTTAATGGTGGTATAGTGGGGAGATTATATCCTCACGTTAGAGTTTCACAACAGATATAACTAAATACAATCAACAATGAAAGAGGGATATAAATAGGCAGAATAAATAAACAGTGGAAGCATAAACAGATAACTAAATAAATAAGCAGTAGAAGATAATAAACTGAACAACTAATAATATAACCAAAATCCTCTATGGTAGTTTCTAATAAATGGATTAATGTAATTATATAATATAGAAAGTAAATAGGCAGATATGATCATGAAACGTAATTGTACAAAATGGAAAAAGGACAAAATAGCTCCAAGAATCTCGAGCCTATGACGAATCTTCTGATCCTAAGATCCAATTAAAGGTAAATCATGTCAAAGACCAGTAGTAGGGAACTATCCCTTATCAGTACCTATAGAAATATTATATTCTCGAGTACCAAAGGTAGATCAAGTAGGGTTTGATATAAAATCTAAGTAGCCCATCTCTAATGTTTTCTATGTGTAATCCAAGTAGTTCTCCTAACTAAATAGTGTGCATACATATGTATTCAATTAAAAATTAAGAATAAATAAATAGCCAACCCACTCAGGTTCCTAAAGGACACTAAGAAGGTCTACCTGCTTTGGCTCATGGATGATAATCGTCTGATGAGTCACTACATATATATAGTAATAATAATATATTTATATATATATAGTATAATCATATATATTGAATACACCTATATGAACCAATTATGTTTCGACGTAAGTTTGAATATACCTAGAATACTAGTTACTAGCTATACCAGGGAATAACTAAGACAACCATTACCAGTCTAATGAGCCTATAATCTCATGCACTTGGGTACATTGCCAACATCCCAATAGAGTGAGATACATCATGAAACAACACTTAGGATGGTGAGTGATCCATCATGGCATCACTCTAATAATGGAATGTGGCATGTAATGACCAACACCCATATAGTATCATTAGTGTGAGATGTCATACTCCCCACCTAAAGTAAGAGAGCATGTTTATTTGTCATGCTCAGCACCCCTTACCATCGTACACATCATCTATAAAGGGATATTATAAATATTATTGGATTAGGTAATTACATATCAACAATATTTTTTATCAATACCACATATATATAGAAGATGTGTGATCATTTATAATATAATACATAAGGCATAACCTTTTATGTGTCTCATTATCCAATTTCAATTTAATTTAAGTCATTAAAATTAATATGAATCGTTTTATAAAGAATAAACAAAGGGTATGTCCTTTCCATCCCTTGGAATAATTCCATTTGAAACCAATTGATTCATTTTATGAAAAGTAACTCATCATGTATTATACATTTTACATGATCAATCCATTTAACTCATTCAATTCATTAAAACATGTCAATACTATTTATAAGGCACAATGGGATCACTTAGAGGGTGACATGGGCAGCAAGTAAAATACCTACTTAGGAAATTCTAATTATAAGAGGGGAAAACACCAAAGAGGTGCCTTTAGTTCCATGTAATACTCATACAACAAGGTCAATTAAATCTATAATCCATGATGAAAGCCAATTAGACATTCCAGTTATTTAATACATTTAACATTAAGGAAGAAATTTATGTGGTACGCCCAAGGGATGTGCATATATGGTCATCACAACCTCAAAACCACCAAAAAAGGTTTAATAGACATGTATTAAGATAAAATGATCAATTTGATATAAAGCAATCAATATAAAGGTGAAACTCATCCAAAGTCAGTGTGTGGAACAATGGCATAGCTATGAGATGAAAAAACTCAAAGGTAAAATGACATGACCTCATACCTAAAGGTTGTATATGATGCTTCATTAAATATTATCCTCAGATTTGAAGTAGGTTGGAAGAGATCTGAGAAACATCATAATGCCCAAAAAATAGGGAAAATGAGATAGTACCTACATAGCATGATGGATACAATGATTAATTGTGATAGAAGGTAAGAGTGAGCCTTACCTTAATAAGTCCAATGCTTCCTTTGGATAATGATTTATATGTCAAATGAGGGAGATCTAAGAGAAAATAGATTTAGGGATACAAAAACCGATGGGAGGAGAAAACCATGTGAGCTTATGGAGGAACAAGTAGAGAAAAAAGCAAATAGGTTTTTATATTAAATGAAGGGAAAAAAGTAATTTCACATCAGAATATCACGGTGCATGGTTTGGTTACACGGTTTGGCCAAACCATGCACAAACCATGCTCAGTTCACTACTACTAGGGGCACACCACATGGTTAGGCACATGGTTTGACTAACCATGATCAAACTATATAAATTAGTTTTTGTTCCAAAATTGAATCTAGCCATGCACCCTCGAACGCACAATTGTAGAAAAACCATGTATCAAATTCCATTCTTTCCATTTCAGAGTTCCAGAATTGAAATGAGTCTTGGATGCATCTAAGACCTCTTTGGATTGATTATACATCTTTTTTAGGTCCTCTTAAGTTATTAAAATAAAAAAAACTATATATTCGCACCTTCGTTGAAAAGATGGGCCATTATAACCTCCCATCCTTAAAGAAACTCTTCTCCAAGTTGGCCCTCTGAAGGTAAAGAGGTATTATCAGTGAATATCCTAGTCCACTAAGAATGTATATCAGCTTCCCACTCCTAATTCTTGTCCTGTACATAGTCTTTCTTTTATAGCACCCATACCAAAGGAACGGACCTACCGTAGACCATCTTCATGATTTGATCCACTATAACCACTATATAATCCTCGAAAGAAGTATCCATATCCAATTTGACCTCATAAGGTTGAAATACATTTGATAGATTTGGATGATATCATTGAAGCTAAGATACATGAAATACATCATGCATATACTTGTATCTTTTAGGATGTTCCAATTGGTAAACCACTAGTCTGATCTGTTTCACAACCATGAAAGGTTAAACGAACCTCAGTGAGAGATTAACCAACATTTGAGTACATATATGGCCCAACCTAGGAGAGACTCCCAAGAAAACCCAATATATAACCTCAAAATTGAGAGGTCATCGACATTTGTTGGCATATGACTATTGTCTAGACTGAGCTATCAACATGAACTTTTTGAATAGCAGGACTCGCTCTGAGGTCTCATTCATGAGATGTGGTCCAAGCATAGCTGCCTCCCCTACCTCTAGCCAGCACAAAGGTGAGTGGAAAGTCCTTCCATATAAGGATTCATAAGGATAGATATCGATGGTATCCTAAAATCTATTATTATAAGAAAACTCAATGATCTGAAATTGTTTCTCCAAAGAACCCCCAAAGTCAGGGAAACATGCATGGATCATGTCCTCCAAAACCTGAATCGTATACTCTGTATATCCATCGGTACACAGGTGATAGGTTGTACTTAGAATCACCTATATACCCAATTCCTTTTTCAACTCATTCCAAAACTATGATGTTAAACGATCATCTCTTTCAAAAATGATAAAATGAGGAGCTCCATGAAGACGTACAACCTCTCTGACGTACATCCTACCTCGCTTGTTTACCAAGAAGGTCTCTCGCATAAGTAGGAAGTGTGTAAAATTCATCAAATGATCAATTATAACCCACATTGTATCATTTAAATGAGGTTATATGAGTATAAAAATCATGAAATCCATTGAAACATCAACCCATTTCCACTCGGGAATGGACTACAGCTGTAAAATACATGTTGTTCACTAATGTTCTACCTTAACCTACGGACAGGAGGAACACCAAGTGATGAAGCTGGAAATATCATGTTTCAGGCCAGGCCACAAATACCAGTGCTAAAGATCCTGATACATTTTGGTGAAACTGGGGTGAACCACCCATGCTAAGGCATAGAATTTGTGCATCATCTCCTCTCTGATGTTTATTGGGTCTCATACAGACTCATGGAACAATAAAGTATCATCCACATCCATGGTCCAAACTGAAGATGTATCATTATCTAATTCAATTTACCTCAGGATAAGGCCTTCAAGATCTGATAATTGCCTTAATATTACCCATTCTATAAGAGTAAAATTCATTGGTAAGGATGTGAGGATAGTCTGACCATGGTCCTCCAGAATGTAATGAACCAAAGTTTTATCAATGGAAATTCCCATCTTATAATTAGGTCACATAAAATCACATTAAGAAACAAAATTCCCCATCATGATTAAATTAACTACTAAATAGTATGTGTTCTTTATATCCTATTTTTTAAACAAAATTTATCCACTTTTGTGTTTTGTATTTTAAAAATCTCACAAACACGGTTGCGATCAGTAAGATATTTGGAGTCTGATAGGATAAACATTTTTTGAATAGTAACTTACCCTTATAAATAGTAATGTTACCCTTATTAATAGTAATATGACCCTTATGAATAGTAAATTAGCCAAGTGAATAGTAATCATACTAATGATAGTAAAAAAAATTATCCATCTTATAAGTGACAATATGATATAATTATATCATAGTATATGCAAATAAATATTTTAAAAATAATTAATTAAGTGTTGGTATTTTTAAAATTCATAAATAATTAAATATTAATTTAAAACAAATTTTATTTTCACAAAATGTATTCATAAAATAATATTTTGATATCATGTGATTTTAAGATAATTTTATGAGACCTTAAGTAATTTTTCAAAGTGTTATAAAATCAGTTATATCACATTTAGAAAATTATTTTCATAAAATAGAGCTCATTTTTTAATTCTACACATTGAAAAATGGTTGAGGTAAATTTTTGGGATTTTTCTGAAATACATGGATTTTTTGTGAATAGTAAAATATGATAATTTATGATAAATGCGAAAAACCTAAATTTTTGAGTCATGCTTGAGTCATGGATGATGTAAGTAACCATTGGTTCGAACTCACATGCACTAATTACTGTATTTAGTCACTATAATCCTTACTATTTCTTGTCTTGAGAAAAATAATGAACTAATGATTAAAATAATAAGGAAACACCCCTCTCCTCCACTATAAATACCACCCCTCACACACACTTCTCTTCACACCTATCAGGCTTTGAAAATTGCATATATTCTTCCCAATAATCTTCCCTAGTCTCTCCCCCATGTCTAGAAGCTCTTGGTATCCTCAAAAGACCAGGCCTAGGTGTCTTGAGGAGGATCTCAAGTGGAGAATTTAAGAGGTAAATCCCCTCACTTTTCTTTTAATTTCCTTTCGATTTTAATTTCTTTTCTTATTATATCTCACCTCCCTTCATCCAAGTGGAATTATAAATCTAGTACCTTTAATATACTATAATTATATCATGTTAATGTAATATACAACATTAAACTCCTCCCTCTTTCCCTTTTATCTTAGAAATGAAATCCTCGCTCATGAAGTGTCAATTTACCGACATTGTGGGTGATGAACTTTCATTTTCCATAAATGAATCAAAGGATATTAATAAATAATTAAATGGTTGAAATAATATTTTAAATTTTATATTTTAACCCCTTTTATGTTCTGGAAATAACTTATACACATAATATTAAATGATAAAACAAAACAAGTTTGTTGTGATCAAAAATGGCCAAAATTAACATAAAACGATCATCATTAACTTTTATCTAATGAATCATCTTCATGTTATATAACCAAATACTTTATAAGATAATTAATAATTCTATAATGTAATCAAAAACATATAATAACAATTCTGTATATTTATCCACATCTTACCAAAACATCCATTCATTTATAAAAGTGAACCGATCATGAAAACTAAGAAAACAAACACTCTAAAACAATGAATTTAAACACTATAACTCATAAAAAGGACTATAAAAGAACATAATAAAAACATAATGAATCATAATAATGTATAAAATGTTTTTTAATTGTAAATTAATGAATATAATGTGATTATATATGGTATTAATGTGAAGGAAACTTTCGTAAAAAAGGTAAGGGGATTTCTCGAACCCAACTCTCTTTCTTTGGGATTTCCCTCTTCCACCCAATTTTCAGTATCGTTATTCCAAAAAAAATAATTTCTTCATAATTTTATTATCTTTTATGGGATATACATATTTTCTACTCGAGTTTATAATAAACATGTTGTTTTTCAAAATAACTCTTCTTTAAAAACACACCTTTTACTTCTAACTTAGGGTTGGTGATTCTTTTACCAAGTATGTTATTCCACCTTTCTTTTAAGAACCCAAATTTTATGAATGTATTCTTATGATATGAAACCAATTCCTTGGAATGGGTTATTTATGTTCATGATTGATATATATTCTATGTGGCATGCATGATAATGTAAATGTTATGATGCGACGGGTGCACCCAGAATTATATAGAGCAGTGTAAATGTTATGATGTGATGGGTGAACTCGAAATTGTATAGTGATCCAATTCATTGGGTAATATGAAGAACCTCATGAGTAAAGATAATTATGTTTGAAAATGATTCAATCTTTGTTCACAACTGTGTGTGGTAGTTGACCACTGAGATATGATGCTTCATTTTTACACATTGTCGCATTCCAAGTCTTCTCCTAATGATTCCTCTCATGATTATAATCCTATGACTATGTTATGATGATAATTATAATACTCACCCCATGATATATTGTTTTATGTAATTATTTATCCTCTTACTAGGATTTTAACTCACCCCTTTTTGATGTATATCCTTTGGTGACTACTTGTACTGAGGAGGATTCAAGGTCCAATAAGAAGCTAGAGAAGAAGGAATTAAATAATTTTTTTGTAAAATTTATATACACTCCTAGTTTTTCCAATAAACTAAACATTTCGATCCTAAATGTGTAATAACTTTATGTTTTTTATCTTTGAAATGATGTAGTTGAATTGTAAGAAAAATAAGGGTATCTATAATGAACCTCAATGTGCATCTCTGAAAATAAGGAAATAAGATTACATTCTCCATAGGATTCCTAAACTGCATGTGTCTGAGTATTCCAAATCAGAGCATCTACTACTGAATTCCCCTTTCTAGGAATATAGGAAAACTCAAAATAAAACGATTGTAGGTAATCAACCCACCTATGATGCCTAAGATTGAGAACCCATTATGTGAAATTATAATTGAAGATTTTTTTATCAGTGAATACCACAAAATGATCTCATAATATATAATATATCCAATAGAATAAATCATGTACTATAGTACCATGCTTAACATTATGTGTTAGGTAATTATGCTTTTGTGGCCTCAATTGATGAGATCTGTACGCAACTACTTGATCATCCTACATCAGAACATCTCTAAGAATGATACCTGATGTGTCATAGTATACAGTATAGATATTTCCTAGAACTAGATGAATCAATATTGGTTTGGAAGTCAAGAGACCCTTCTACTCCTAAAAATAATCTTCACAAGCTTCTGACCATATGAATTTCACACCATTATTTTTCAATCCCATAAGCGATGATGCAATGTGTGATAAATATTGGATGAAGTGTCTGTAATTTCTGGAAAACCCCAAGAAATCCCTAATTTCATATATTTTCTTAGGATTATCCTAGGAAACTACATCTCACAATTTATCTGGATCTACTAAAACTCCTAACTTTGAGATAATGTGTCCTAGGAAGTGGACTTTATCGATCCCAAAGTGGCATTTACCAAGCATAGCATCGAGTTGGTTCCCTCTTAGTGTACTCATAATGATATCAAGATCGGTTTCATGGTCATTTCGGGAGTGTGAATACACCATGATATCATCAACAAAGACAAGCAAAAATGAATCTAACTACTAGAGAAAGACTATATTCATAAGATCCATAAAAATTTCATGTGTGTTCATGATTCTGAACAGCATATCCAGGTACTCTTATTGACCATACCTACTCTTGAAATTTTTACGAGGTATGTATGAATTCATGAGATGCACCTAATGATATCTCGACCTCAAATTAATCATCAAAAACACATTAACTCCTTAGATCTTATCAAAGAGGTTGTCTATTCTAGGTAGTGGATACCAATGCTTAATCATGATCAGATTCAAATGATGGTAACCCATGAAAATCCTAAGGGTGCCATTCTCCTTCTTATAAAAAAGGACTGGTGGTGGCCAAGGAGAATTGATGGGGAATATGAAGCCTTTAGCCTCTAGATCCTCCAATTTATTCTTGAGATCCAAAACCTCCTTAGGTGACATCCTATAAGGAGCAATGGATAATGGTGTTACTCCAAGTGTTATCTCAATGGTAAACTCTACCTATAGAATTGGAGGTATATTAGATAATTCATCGAGAAATAAATCTACATAACGCTCCACTATATGAGTAAAAATAGCAGGCCATAACCCCTGATCATCTAGGAAAAGATTTGAGATCTGAGATGACACACTACCCAACCTCTGCTACTTGGGTTCTGATCAAGTCGCACTGACATCCCATTCCCCCTTTTGCACATTCCAAATGCCCTATGGTGATGTAAACATCACCCTTCAATGAAAGAAGTCAATATGGGACCGATAGGGAAATAAAAAATCCATCCGGATCATTATGTCAAATCCCATCATGTCAAGCACGAATAGATTAAAATTAAAAGGTTGCAACCTATCTCAAGGGTAAATTATTACAATGGTGAACACCCTCTGAAAGTATACATATTGGGGTGTGTATCATCATAATTCTATAAAATTTCTTGATCTCGAGGTCCATAAAATTAGTGATTGCATTAGATATAAATGAGTGAGATGTGCCTATGTCAAATAAAGAAGACACTAAAGTGGAGGCTACTAGAATAGTACCTTGTATGATATAAGGTTCGGCACTTTTCTCCCCTGGCATAGGCTGGACTGTGTGTAACTGGAATGTACAGTAGTCGTAAGGCACTACCTAACTACCCTGACTAGTCCCTCTTTGTTGGTGCTAAGAATCATAAGTTTGACTACTTCTACCTTGACCGCTACCTTAACCTAATCAGCTGATGGTATTCCATCTGCCTTCCTGGTGTGATATTATTGTTCCAACTCTTGACCGAGGAGAAGGTGTAGATCCCCTCTCTCTAGGCACTGGAGGGAAATTCCTATAGAAACCCTAAATATGGGCCATCCATCCAAAGCCTCTACACTTGAAATGATCACACATGCACTGAGTTTTTGAATGTATCGGTTCCCCATACTACTAACAGATAAGAAAACTATCTACATAAGGAGACAGACTGCTTCTACCTCCATTATTAGCCTCAAAGTGCCTCTTTATCCCTGAAGAAGAACCACTGATAGATCTAGGTGTCAAACCACCCTGAATTTAACCTTCATCTTCCCTTAAATTTTGATTTGTAATAAGAAACTAGTTGATGATTTCAGAAATAGTCATCAACATAAACACATTTACCAGTTATCGAATGGAATAAACCAGTGCATCCTCAAATTGCCTAGTAGTTATAAGATCATCAATAGCTAGATTAGGATTTAATCCATGTAGCTATGTGAAATTATAAGATTATTCCATAACTTACATACTCACCTGATTCATGTTTATGAATTATCTAGCTCTATCATCCCTCAGAGTCTGGGGAAATAATTATTCTTTAAAGATCATCTGAAAATCCACCTAGACTATATCATGATGCCAATCCACTTGAGTGATAATATCCCACCACCTCTTAGCACAATAGTGAAGAATATATGAAACTAACATGAATCTCCACTCTAAAGGAATCTCTAGATGCTTGAATATAGATAAGATAGCCTTGATCCAATACTCCAAAGCATGTGGTCCATCATCCCCCAAGAATGTGGGAGGATTCTACAACTGAAACTCACAAATAAACTCTTCCATGCTCAGGGAAAGTCAAACTATACCTTTAATTAAATACAACACAAGTAGGAAACCCCCATAGAAATGGGCATGGTTCCCATATTAGGTATAGGAAGAGGTGTCATGGGTGGCACTACAGGAGGTATCGCTAGCGACTTAGGTCCCACCACTTTACACTACTGGAAATACAGTATATACCAAGGGTTTGAAACCGTTGGTATAGGCATCAGAACTGTTGGTATACTATATACCAATGGTTTTGAAAACTTTTGGCTAGTAATTCATTGCAAAAGGACTATACCAATGGTTTTTCTCTAACCGTTGGTATATATCACTCTAACCTTCACTACGCCAACGGTTTTGTAGAAACCATTGGTAAACATATTCTGGAAATACACTATACCAAAGGTTCAAAACCATTGGTATAGTGTATTACCAAGGGTTTATTCAAACTGCTGGTAAAACTATTCTCCAAAAACACTTTACCAATGGTTTAAAACTATTGGTATAGTGTTTTTCCAGAAAACAACACAGCAGCAGCCACCCATTCCCTCGGCTTCATACACCTACAAACATAGCTGAGAATAACACTTAAAATAGAACAATTTTCACTTAAAATAGAATAAAAAAAACCTAAAATATCATATAAAAATCAGTAGACTATTCCAACCATGAAATGTACCACTAACATAGTTTTCCCCAATTCAATCTTCACATGACAACCACTCTTCCAAATAAACCATTTCAATTTTTTGGTGGATAAATCTAATAATGGTGAGAGGACACTCACATTACAGAGATCCCATCATAGTCAGGGTTGTATACACCATTAACAGAATTAACACATATTTCAAAAGGTAATTACACCAAGTATACACATACATCATGTATACCCATACACAATTAAAAAATAATTCATAAGTTAATTAAATACATAAATAATTCAATTCATAATTTAGAGGGTTGGGGGTGTTTAGGGGTTTGGGGTGGTTGTCCAAGGGGGGTGGGGGTGTCCAGGGGGTGGGGGTGTCCGGGGGGATGGGGGTGTCTGGGGGGTAGGGGCTGTCCAGGGTGGTGGGGGTGTCCATGGGGGTGTCTGAGGGGGTGTCCATGGGGGTGTCCAGGGTGTGGGGTGGTGTTCATAGGGGGGTGTCTAGTGGGTTTGAGGGGGGGGGGGGTTCCAGGGGGTGGGGTGTCTAGGGGGTGGGGTGGTGTCCAGGGGTTGGGCGGTCCAGGGGTTGGGGGGTTGTCCAAGGGGGTGGGGTGGTGTCCATGGGGGTGGGGGCTGTCCAGGGGTGGGGGCAGTCCAGGGGTGGGGGCGGTCCACGAGGGTGGCGGGGCTGTTCAAGGGGTAGGGGGTGTCCAGGGGGTGGGCGGGGATTTCCACAGGGGTGGGGGATTTCCAGGGGTAGGGCTGTCCATGGGAGTGGGTGGGGCTGTCCAGGGGGGTATGGGGTGTCCAGGGGGTGGGAGGGCTGTCCACGGGGGGTAGGGGTGTCCAGGGGGTGGGCGGGTTGTCCACATGGGTGGGAGGCTCTCTAAGGGGTATGAGGTGTCTAGGGGGTGGGGTGGATGCGGGGTTGTCTGTGGTGGTGGGGGTGGGGTTGTCCAGGGGTGGGGTGGTGTCCGGGGGTTAGGGGGATTTCCAAGGGGTGGGGTGTCCAGGGGGTGGGGGTGTCCATGGGGTGGGGGTTGTCAAGGGTGTGGGGTGGTGTCCAGGGGGTGGGGGCGGTCCAGGGTTTGGGGGGATATCCAAAGGGGGTGGTGTTTTCCAGGGGTGGGGGTAGTCCACGGGGGTGGTGGGGCTGCCAAGTGGGTTGGGGTGTCCAGGGGGTGGGCGGGGATGTCCACAGGGGTGGGGGCTATCCCGGGGGGTAAGGGGTGTCCACATGGCTGGGTGGGGCTGTCTAAGGGGTACGGGGTGTCCAGGGGGTGGGCAGGGCTATAAACAGGGGTGGGGGCTGTCCAGGGGGTAGGGGGTGTTGGAACCATGGCTATTCTATGCATGAATTGGATTACGGTTTGTGTTTGTTGTCAATCCTCAGGGAAGTTCAGAATGTGTGCCAGTAAATCGATCATACAGTTCAAGCAGACAATAGTATTGAAGGTGGCATCATTTCCCAGTGTTTGCCAAATTTTTGGGCATCAAAATCGGAAAATGAAGACATCGATTGTTGGTAAAAGTAGGTGCACGCAAAGAGAAAGTGGTGTGCGAAAAAAGGAGAGTTGTGCGTGAAATGTTTGAGTTGGGCGTGAAAAACAGCATGGTGCGCGAAATAGTGGATCAGGGTCTTTCATGTAAATAGTTTTTCGGAATCAGAATTTTGAAAAATGGAAAAGGCATGGGCTGCGCTAAAAATCTGTAGATGTGCGTGAAAAATGGTACCTGCGCGAAATATTTTGTGCCAAATGAGAGGTTTTTTACGCCACAGGGGGTTTTGCACGCGGGGGTCTGATATGCCTATAAATAAGAGGTGACCCCTCTAATTCCGTAAGGTTGAATACTCAGAGAAGATCTGAGGTCTGATGCGCGTAAAAGGTTCGTGTAAAGGGAGGTGCGCGGAAAAGGCTGAGCTGCATGAAAAAGTCTGTGTTGCACTAAAAAGTCCAAGATGCATGAAAACTTCCGACTTTCATGGAAAATTCAGAGTTGTGCGAAAAGATCTGAGCTGCATGAAAAATTCTGAGTTACGCGGAAAATTCCATCTTGCGTGGAAAATTAGGAGTTGCGCGAAAAAGGAGAGGTTGTGCGTAAAAAGATGAAATTGCGTGAAATATTTTTCCGCACGAAAATTAGGTATTGAACGCAAATGTGAGAACTTGAGTGAAAAGGGTAGTTGCTGCACGAAATCATCTGTGTATCCTGTTTCCACTTTCTGATTATCAGGTTCAGTGGTTCAGTGCATTCAAGTGCATCATTTCTGGACTTTGACACAACCAGAGTCTCATGCTAAGCAGAGTCAAAGACTTCAATGCGAATCTATTGAATAGACCTTCACGTCTATAAACTGACTGGGACTTCACTAAAAGAAGTGAGCTAAGGTGAGTCAACGGGAGTGATCCGAGGGACACTGTGGGTTATCCGTGAATAGTTGTAAAGGCAGTGAGCCTGGGACAGAGTGACTGTTCCCAAACCATTGTAATCCACAACTAGTGATGAATAGTGTAATTTGGTATGACCAACAACCTGTCAGCATATTCTCCTTGGACTTGTCCCTTTGTGGTTAACCAAGTAAAAAGTGTTGTGTCATCTCTTTGCACGTGAACGTTTGATTGCTTCTCATATCCATCATACAGGTTAAACTAGTTCCTACCAATATGGGAACAAGATCCTTCAGTTTAAAAGAAAAGGTTAACACCCTGATTCACCCCTCCCCTCTTAGGGTGTCCCGGGGTTCTTCAGGGGGTGTCCACGGGGTTGGGTGGGGCTGTCCAGGGGGTATGGGTTGTCCAGGGGGTGGGCAGGCTATCCACGTGGGTGGTCGGGCTGTCCAGGGGGTACGGGGTGTCCATGGGGGTGGGTGGGTTGTCCACGATTGTGGGGGGGCTATCCACGGGGGTAGGGGGTGTCCAAGGGGTGGGTGGGATGTCTACGGGGGAGGTCGGGTTGTCTAGGGGGTAGGGGGTGTCCAGGGTGTGGGTGGGCTGTCCACGGTGAGTAGGGGTGTCCAGGGGGGTGGATGGGCTATCCATAGTGCTGGGGGCTATCCATGGGGGGAGGGGTGTCCAGGGGGTGGGAGGACTATCCATGGGGGTGGTCGGGCTGTCCAGGGGGTGGGCGGGTTGTCTATGGGGGTGTCTGGGTTGTCTAAGGGGGTATGGGTGTCTAGGGGGTGGGCTGGCTGTTCACGGGGGTGGGCAGGGCTGTCCAGGGGGGTATGGGGTGTCCAGGGGGATGGGCGGGCTGTCCATGTAGGTGGTTGGACTGTTGAGGGGGGTAGGGGGTGTCCAGGGGGGTGTGCAGGCTGTCCATGGGGGTGGTCAGGCTATCGAGGGGGTAAGGGTGTCCAGGGGGTGGGCGGGCTATCAACAGGGTGTAGGGGTGTCTAGGGGGGTGGGTGGGATTTCCACGGGGGTGGGGGGCTGTCCACTGGGGGAGGGGTTTCTAAGAGGTGGGTGGGCTGTCCACGGGGGTGGTCGGGCTATTTAGGGGGGTGGGCAGTCTGTCCACAGGGGTGGTCGGGTGTCTAGGGGGTGGGCGGGATCTCCATGTGGGTGTCCGGGCTATCCAGCAAGGTACGGGGTGTCTAGGGGTGTGGGCGGGCTGCCCATGGGGCTGGGGGATGTCCACGGGGGTAGGGGTGTCCACGGGGGTGGGCGGGGCTATCGAGGGGGTACGAGGTGTCCAGGGGGTGGGTGGGCTGTCCACGTGGGTGGTTAGGCTGTCTAGAGGGTATGGGGTCTCCAGGGGTGGGTTGTCTATCCACAGTTATGGGGGGTTGTCCACGGGGGTAGGGGTGTCGAGGGGGGTGGACAGGCTATCCATGGGGGAGGTTGGGCTGTCTAGGTGGTAGGGGTGTCTAGGGGGTGGTCGGGCTATCCACGAGGGGTAGGGGTGTCCAGGGGGTCGGTAGGCTATCCACGGGGGTGGGGGATGTCCATGAGTGGAGGGGTGTCCAGGGGTGGGCGGTCTATCCACGGGGGTGGTCAGGCTGTCCAGGGGGGTGGGCGGGTTGTCCACTGGGGTGGGCAGGTTGTCTAGGGGGGTGGGGTGTCTAGGGGGTGGGGGTTGTCCACAAGGGTGGGCGGGGGTGTCCAGGGGGCAGGCGGGCAGTCCATGTGGTTGGTCGGGCTATCTAGGGGGTAGGGGGTGTCTAGGGGGTGGGCGGGTTGTCCACGGTTGTGGGGGTATGTCCACGGGGGGAGGGGTGTCCAGGGGGTGGGTGGGCAGTCCACGGGGTTGGTCGGGTTGTCCCGGGGGGGTAGGGGGTGTCCAGGGGGTGGGCGGGCTTTCCACAGGGGGTAGTGGTTTCCAGGGGTGGGCGGGCAATCCACGGGGCTGGGGGATATCCACGGGGAGGAGGAGTGTCCAAGGGTGGGAAGGCTGTCCCCGGGGGTGTTTGGGTTGTAACACCCCAAGCTTCTACGGTACGTTTCCCTTTGAATAATGTAATAGCGTGTATTGTACGCAACATCGAGTTCTAACACACACCACAACCGATCAAACTAGCCGTTATGAATAGTAATACCAACTTTTTGAAATTATATATATTTTATATTTCAAAATGGACTTCATTTTTGGATTCATAATATCGAAATTATCCTAAGTTGAATTTTCAGTATTTTTCTGAGAACGTCCAATTTTTATGAATAGTGAAAAATACTTAAAAACAACTTTTTTAATAAAAATAATTTATAGTGATAAATTGGATTATTTAGTGGTTTTAAAGTATAATTAGAATATATTTTTACCATTTTATCCAATGGTGTTCATTATAATTAATTTCACTTTGAAATTGGACATAAACAATTGTCAATCTTTTGATATATATTGTTTCTTAAAAACACGCTATTTGTTGTGACAGAGGGAATTAATTATAAAATTAATTAATGCAACTTTTATGTTTGTAATTTTTTAAAATAGACATAATTTTTTAATTCGGAATATCAATTATAGCTTAGGGTAAAATTTTGGCATTGTTCTGAAAAACTTCATTTTTTGATGAATAGTGAAACTACTAAGTGGTAGTTAAAAATTTGAATTTTTCATAAAACTTAATTTTACCGCTTCTGTGATTGGAATTTTGAAAATCCGAGAGACACAGTTAATATCAAGAACTAAAATGTGGTTCAATGAGATGAAAATAATATTTGGTGAATAGTAACGTTTTACTTTTATTTACCATGGTTAAAAGTAAATAGGATAATTAAGGGTAAAAATGATATTAATATTACCCTAACACATGTCCTAATTCTATTGTAAAAGTGTATCTCGACCAAAAACAACCTTAGGAATAAAATATTATCATTTAGGTCCACTTGGATAAAATTAGGACATTTATTATTATTTAATTCAAAGAAGAGTTAAAAGAGTTAAAATCAATGTTTATTTACTAAAACATTTTTAATATAGGGTTATACATAATATAAATTCTATTGTAAATATTCATTAGAAAGATAAAAATATTTCCTACATAATGATATTTTATTTATAATTTTTAGATATTAAATAATTTAATTTATTTATGACACAATGAAGATGCGGGAATTACCATAATAGTGAAAAATTAAATAATTGATACTATAAATACCCAAATAAATATAATTTGAGACTTTTAATGAATTAAACTAATTTTATAGGATAATATGACATATTATTATTTACTTAAGTAACTTTTTTCTAATTAATCATTCTTTTATGATTTTTAAAAAAATCAATTATTGAATAGTGTCAAAATTGACATAAAAGAGTTTTTAAAACAAATATTATATTATTAATTGATATTAAATTAATAAAAATCTAATGTTCTTCCAAAAGACTTATATCATGATATGTGTATCATTAATGTACCACTTGGGGGTCTCTTGGATGTATATAGTAAGTTTATTAACCATATAATATAAAAATACAAAGAGACATTGTAAAAGTGAAACTAATTAACTAAGAGTTAATACTTAATGATAAGGTTAATATAGTAACCCAAACCTGTATAAATTCTATTGGTTGATTGTTTTTCGACCTCTACCCACCTAAAACTTTAAATAATACACTTTTTAGCCATTATAAACCTAATAATAATTTATTATAAAATAATATTTCTAGCTTTTCCAAAGGTGCCCCTGACCCCTCTTATAAAAGGGAGCTCTCCCTTCTCATTAACTCACACATTCAAAGCCTTTTGGCTCAGCCAAACTCTGCCCAAATACTCTCTAAACTTCCCTCACTTCATCCTAGTGGCCTTAATTTAGTCATAAATTCAACCTAAGAGCCCTTTTGATCAAATAAAAAGGAAGAACCCAAAGAAGAGGTAATGATTTCACCACCCTTTTCCAAGTTCCTTTCTTCTTCCACTTCTTCCTTATTTGTTATTACCATTATAAAATAATAACTCCAGTATCTTATATATACTGTGATTTTATTATAAATATGGTACAACCATATTCAGTATTCTATCCATCCTTTGAATAACATGTCACCATACGTGCGTACGTACGGCTTACCGTCTCCACGTCGTGGTGTAATTGTTATTCAATAAATTATTATTTGGATGGGTATAATAATGATGTGTAACTCATGTAAATAATAAATATAACATGATAATGATTCTGTATATATTTTATACCATCCAATTATATGTTATTTTAATATCAAAAGAATGATATTGTCGCTCGTGCGTACGTACGAACTATCGTCTCCACGAACGCGATGAGATTCATTCTCCATCGTATCCATTCAAGTATAATTATCAATTGATGATTTAAAAATAATGTTTAAGGACTTGATATAATTCTAGATATGAATAAGATACAACCTCTCCATTAAAAACATGTCTTACATAACAAAACGTATCAAAGAAAACGAGTAAGTTAACACCCGAAATGATGATAATACTAAGATATTATTAACAAATCAATTTTAATAGATCATATATGATATCATATTCTTGTATAATTTAATAACAATTATTTCACCATTATACAGGAGGTTAACCAACCCCAACCAAGGAAAATTCCAAGGTAAGGGTTATTTCACAATCTCTTCATTATTCGAGGTTGTTTATACGTAATAATCTACTGGGATATCTTTATCATCCACATCCATGTTTCTTAAAAATGAATTTCAAAACATTTTTACTATTTACTAGAATATGGGTTAAAGTCATTTATACCCTTGTTTGACTTTTTATAAGAGGTTTATAAAGGAATCTTTTTGTCGTTTTCCAAACAAGGTGCTTTTTAACCTTTTCGACAAAATTAAGGTAAGAATGTTTTTTTTAACTTATACGGCGGGTGCAGCTATTTTCCGCCATTATAAAATCGTCGAATCTTCCCTTACAATCTTATAAGAATATTTTCAAATAAAATGTTTTATTTTATAAATATATGAATCTTAAATGATTTCAAAATAGAAAGATATATTTCTCTAAAAAGAGTTTTGATTTCATCTATGTCAACATCCTTTGATGGATTTTACGCTTATTTGAAGTTGATTTATTATGAAACAAAACTTTTATATTGTATTGGAGGTTTTGTGATATGTTTGACTGTGGATGAGTTATTTTTATACCATTCATGGTTTATGGATGAAGTATTCACATTTTGTATGCTATTTTTAATACGAATGTTTATGTTATGCTTAAACCTTTTAATATGGGAATGCATTGGACTTAATATGTGACGGGTGGAGCCCGCTATAGCTCCTCGATGGATCGGTAGGTCTTATGAGACAAACTAGTGTCTTGGCATAAGGCCTTGACAAAATCTTATTTGTAGTCTTGGCACGAGGCCTTGTCTATGTGGTTATGATAGTCTGGCATTATGCATTCCATCATTTTGAAAGCGGTTATTGATATTGCATGTAATTATTCGATTAGTAGAATATCCATGTGAATATGTAAATGGCATTATTTCATTTTATTTTGCCATACTATGTTGAAGTTCAAGTTTAAAAGGCTTTTGTTTTAGTTATACACTGCCTTAAATGTTTATTCTTATTTATGAAAGTTTCTTCTATATTGTTATCCTTACTCGGCATTTGAGCTCACCCCTTTGCTATGTTTTATTTTTCCCATGATGTGAAGAAGTAAATTATGAATGACCTGCAGGGATATTATGAGGGGATAATAGTGTGGATTATGGAAACAATATGTTGTTGTAATAGTTTTTCACTTCATGATGTAATGTAAAACTTTATGAATATATCTAGTGTTTCCAAGGCTACTAAACCAATCGGTCTTTCGAGATTTGATCTTTCTTGTGATCATGCCAATGTTATGTAATAATGCACCGACTCTGGGTAACTGGGGTCGGGGCGTTACAGTTGGTATCAGAGGAAGTTTAGTACAAAACTTGGAAGCTAGATTTAGATAAACTCTGATTAGAGCACATATACCTAAGATGGACTTTGAGGATTAGTATAGAAGAACTTCTTAGAATTTTGGTATTGTAGAGATTTTGTGAGTTTTTCGAGCAATACATCCCTGTCTGGATACGAGCAGGTAGAGGCGGCTCTGGCACAGATGTACCTAGGGGTAAAACCCGAAAACACCGCTTTGAGATAGACTCGAACGGGAACTAGTGCACGAAACGGGCCTTGCTGCACTCTTGTTTACGACACTCCCAGGGGATATGCTTAGGATAACTCTCATTTTCTTTACAAATCATTATGGAGGGTTTATGAGTATATACTTCCTTAAAGAAAACATTTTTATGATTATGGATTATATCCACAAATAGTTCAATTTATGTTAAGTGTTTTATAAGTATGGGGTTATGTATTTTGATTTATAAACTGATCTAGTTTATGCCATTTTTTAGAAATGGCACCTAGTGGAAGAAATGGAAACCATATCAATGCACGCACTCCATGTAGGGATTGACCTCCTTCTCAAGATAATTATAGTGGAGCTGGTGATGCAACTGGTGCCGATCATCTAATCACCATACTGGGACAACTCACTCAGGTTATGAATAATAACCTTACCCGTATGGAGAACCCCGATCCGCAGCGTGGAGGATCAATGTTAGATCGCTTCATGAGGCAGAAACCACCAACATTCAATGGGAGTACAAATCCCTTAGTAGCTGAGCAATGGATAAATTCTCTAGAGAAAATATTTCAGGCTTTGGGGAGTAGTGAAATGGAAAAAGTTATCCTGGCAGTTTACCGCCTCACCGGAGATGCTGATCAATGGTGGTCATTGATTCAAAACATGAAGGAAGATGATGAAGTATCAAATGTGGAATTGAGGGAGTTCAAAGATCTATTTTTAGAAAAATACCTTCCCCGTGACCATCGAGCAGATATGGAAAGGCAATTTCTGAGTCTGAGACAAAAGGAGGATGAGAATTTCGCAAATTATGAGGCTAACTTTACAAGGATAGAAAGGTATGCTGGAGATTATATACGTAACCCAAGAAGTAAGATTGGTCGTTTCTTTGATGGGATAAAACCATTTCTCCGTCGATCATTAGTCTCACAATCCTTCTCGTCGTACGAATACATTGTCTCATGTGTTATCAAGACCGAAAAGGAATTCTCTAAGTCTTATGACTTTAAATCAAAGAAAGAGAAGAAGAGATTTGTTGATCAATATGGGAATGGAAATAAGGGGAAGAAGGGAAAGGTTGAATATCCATCCTGTGGTAAATGTGGGAAGAAACACCCCGGTACTTGCTTGAAGGGAATGGGTGTCTATTACAAGTGTGGTGAAAAAGGCCACAAAGCTCGTGAATGCAAAGGGAAGAAGGAAGCTACCAATGTTCAATGCTACAATTTCAGGGAGATGGTACATTATGCAAATGAATTTCCTAAGCATCAGGGGGAAATACCACAGAAAAGTCCAAGGGATCAAGGCCAAGCTTATGCTATCACTACTACTGAGGTAGAAGATCCTAAAGACGTGGTGGCAGGTAATATAATGGTTTCCTCAAGTTTAGAAAATGAATTATTTGATTCTGGATCATCACATTGTTTCATATCTTACCAGTTTGCTAAGAAAATTAGATATTTCCAATTTGATTTAACATGGGAGTTGTCAGTTAAAACTCCTAAGAGAAGTATCATTGCAATAAATTTTTGTGAATCAGTCCCCATTAGAGCACGTAAATGTTCTTTATCTGCTGATCTCATCGTCATACCTATGATTGAGTTTGATATAATCCTCGGTATGGATTGGATTTCGGACTATGATGCAAAGATTTATTGTAAGAATAAAGAGGTTACGATTCATGATGATGATGATAAGGAACACCTTATATTTAGAGCAGAATCGTCACCACCTAATTCTTATCTAGTTCCACCCCCAGTAGCTCAACTAAATTCAATTATTGGGGAGGAAGAGAATGAAATTACTGTGGGTGAGGAAAGGAATGTTCAAATAGAAGATGTATCTGTTGTGAAATAATATGTAGATGTGTTTCCGGAAGATTTACCTGGACATCCTCTAGAACGAGAAGTTGAGTTTTCCATTGATTTAATTCCTGGATCAAGGCCTATATCGAAGACCCCTTATAGAATGGACACTGTAGAATTAGTTGAACTAAATAAACAACTAGAGGAATTGTGTAATAAGGGATTTATTCGCCCTAGTGTTTCTCCATGGGGATCCCCTGTTCTTTTTGTTAAAAATAAAGATGGATCTATGAGGTTATGTATCGACTATAGGGAGATCAATGCTATAACAATAAAGAACAAGTATACCCTACCTTGCATTGATGATTTATTTGACCAACTGCATGGAGATCAATACTTTTCAAAGATAGACCTTTGATCTGGATACCATCAGTTGTGTTTAAAGAAGGAATACATTCTGAAGACAGCATTTTGAACCAGGTATGGGCATTACGAGTTTACTGTAATGCCCTTTGGATTGACTATTTCACCCTCTGTATTCATGGATATAATGAATAGAGTTTTCAAGGAATATCTCGATGAATTTGTGGTGGTATTTATTAATGATATCATGGTATACTCTAAAAGCTACGAGGATCATAAAAGTCACTTGCGCATTATCCTGAAGACTCTGAGAAGACATGAATTATATGGGAAGTTTAGCAAGTGCGAATTCTGGCTTCATGAGATTTATTTTCTTGGCCATATTGTCTCTAAATATGGAATCTATGTTGATCCTTCTAATACCAAGGCAATCCAATAATGTTCAGCACCTACGAGTATAACTGAGGTACGCAGTTTTATTAGTTTGGCAGGTTATTATCGATGTTTCGTCCAGAATTTTGCCTGATTGGCAAACCCATTAACGAAGCTCACACGTAAAGGGGTTAAAATTGTTTGGAAAAAAGAGTGTAAAGAATGTTTCGAAGAACTGAAGAGAAGATTATTCAATGCTCCTATATTGACTCTACCATCAGGGAATGATGGGTTCGCTATTTATAGTGATGCATCGAAGAAAGGACTTGGTTGTGTCCTTATGCAGAATGATAGGGTTATTGCCTATGCATCACGACAGTTGAAAATTCATGAGCAAAACTATCCTACTCATGATCTTGAGTTAGAATCTGTGATATTTGCTTTGAAGATATGGAGGCACTACCTCTATGGTGAAAATATGAGATTTATACTGATCACAAGAGTTTGAAGTATATTTTCTCACAAAAAGAACTCAACATGAGGCAAAGAAGATGGATTGAATTACTCAAAGATTATGATTGTACGATACACTACCACCTGGGGAAAGCAAACAAGGTGGCAGATACTTTGAGCAGAAAAGATCATGGAGTTTTGAACAATATGAGAATTGAAAGGGATCCAATTTTCATGGATCTAGTGAAGATGGACATGGGAATAACCAGGGAAGGTGAAACATCAATGCTTTTTCAAATGGTTGCCAAACCATCTTTACTAGAAAGGATTAAGAGTTCTCAGACCGATGATGAATAATTTCAAAATAAGATTAAAGCTGTGAATGATGGGAGATTGAGAGACGTTGTGTATGAAGAAGGAATTTTGAAATTCGGGAAGAGGCTTTGTGTTCCCGATATACCTGATCTAAAAAGGGAATTGTTGGATGATTCTCATAGTTCCAATTTCACTATACACCCTGGGAGCACCAAAATGTATAGAGATTTGAAGGAACATTTTTGGTGGTACAACATGAAGAGTGATATTGCTGATTTTGTGTCAAGATGTATGGTTTGTCAACAAGTGAAAGATGGAAGGCAACAGCCTGTTGGAGTATTGCAACCTCTCCCCATACCGGAGTGGAAATGGGACAATATTATGATGGACTTTGTCATGGGACTACCAAATAATACTATAAGGAATGATGCAATATGGTTTATTGTTGATCTTCTTACCAAGTCAGCACATTTTCTTGCTATAAGAGAAGATCTACCACTGGAACGTCTAGTAAGACTATACATTGATGAAGTTGTGAGACTTTATGTAGTACCCCTATTGATTGTTTCTGATCGTGATCCCTGTTTTACTTCAAGATTTTGGAAAAGTCTTTAGAAATCCTTGGATACTGAACTTCAGTTGAGCACTGCCTACCACCCTCAAACAGATGGACAATCAGAACGAACTATTCAAACCTTAGAAGACATGTTGAGATCCTGCTCACATGACTTTCAGGGTATGTGTGATCAATATTTACCTCTGGTAGAATTTTCCTATAATAATAGCTTCCATTCGAGTATTCAGATGGCACCATATGAAGAGTTATACAGAAAGAGATGTCGCACACCAACATGTTGGGATGACATTGGTGAAAGAAAACTTGTAGGTCCAGAACTGGTAGAGGAAACAATGGAAAAGGTGACGGTAATCCAAAATCACATCAAAGCAGCTCAAAGTAGGCAGAAGAGCTATGCCGATAATCGAAGGAAGGATTTGGAATTTCAAGTCGGTGATCATGTTTTCCTGAAGGTATATCCATGGAAAGGAGTCATAAGTTTTGGTAAGAAAGGTAAATTGAGTCCCAGGTACATCGGACCTTTCGAAATTCTAGAATGAATTGGGGTTGTAGCTTACCGATTGGCAATGCCGCCAAGTCTCTCCAAAGTTCACGATGTCTTCCACGTATCTCTATTGAGGAAATACATGCCTGACCCAACGCATGTACTCACCTACGAGGAATTAGAACTAGAACTCGATCTTTCTTATTGTGAAGATCCAGTCAAGATTCTTGATATGAGAGAACAAGTACTGAGAAACCGAACGACGCGTCTGGTAAAAGTCTTGTGAAGAAACCATAAGATGGAAGAGGCAACGTGGGAACCCGAGGAACTTATGATGAAGAACCACCCGAGTCTTTTCATGAGGTAGTATTCTAGAAATTTCGAGGAAGAAATTATTTGAAGGAGGGGAGAATGTAACACCCCAAGCTTCTACGGTATGTTTCCCTTTGAATAATGTAATAGTGTGTGTTGTACGCAACATCGAGTTCTAACACACACCACAACCGATCAAACTAGCTGTTATGAATAGTAATACCTAATTTTTGTGATTATATATATTTTATATTTCAAAATGGACTTTATTTTTGAATTCAGAATGTCGATATTATCCTAAGTTGAATTTTCGGTATTTTTTTGAGAACGTCAAATTTTTATGAATAGTGAAAAATACTTAAAAACAACTTTTTTAATAAAAATAATTTATAGTGATAAATTATATAATTTAGTGGTTTTAAAGTATAATTAGAATATATTTTTACCATTTTATCCAATGGCGTTCATTATAATTAATTTCACTTTGAAATTGGACATAAACAATTGTCAATCTTTTGATATATATTGTTTCTTAAAAACACGCTATTTGTTGTGACAGCGGGAATTAATGATAAAATTAATTAATGAAACTTTTATGTTTGGAATTTTGTAAAATAGACATCATATTTGAATTCAGAATATCAATTATAGCTTAGGGTAAAATTTTGGCATTGTTCTGAAAAACTTCAATTTTTGATGAATAATGAAACTACTAAGTGGTAGTTAAAAAACTGAATTTTTCATAAACTTAATTTTACCGCTTCTGTGATTGAAATTTTGAAAATCTGAGAGACACGGTTAATATCAAGGAGTAAAATGTGGTTCAATGAGATGAAAATAATTTTTGGTGAATAGTAACTTTTTACTTTTATTTACCACGGTTAAAAGTAAATAGGGTAATTAAGGGTAAAAATGATATTAATATTACCCTAACACATGTCTTAATTCTATTGGACAAATGTATCTCGACCAAAAACAACCTTAGGAATAAAATATTATCATTTAGGTCCACTGGGATTAAATTAGGACATTTATTATTATTTAATTCAAAGAAGAGTTAAAAGAGTTAAGATCAATGTTTATTTACTAAAACATTTTTAATATAGGGTTATACATAAGATAAATTCTATTGTAAAAATTAATTAGAAAGATAAAAATATTTCCTACATAATGATATTTTGTTTATAATTTTTAGATATTAAATAATTTAATTTATTTATGACACAATGATGATGGAGGAATTGCCATAATAGTGAAAAATTAAAATAATTGATATTATAAATACCCAAATAAATATAATTTGAGACTTTTAATGAATTAAACTAAATTTTTAGGATAATATGACATATTAGTATTTACTTAAGTAACTTTTTTCGAAGTAATCATTCTTTTATGATTTTTACAAAAATCCATTATTGAATAGTGTCAAAATTGACATAAAAGAGTTTTTAAAAAAATATTATATTATTAATTGATATTAAATTCCTCAAAATCTAAGGTTCGGCCAAAAGACTTATATCATGATAGGTGTATCATTAATGGACCAGTTGGGGGTCTCTTGGATGTATATATTAAGTTTATTAACCATATAATATAAAAATACAAAGAGACATTGTAAAAGTGAAACTAATTAACTAAGAGATAATACTTAATGATAAGGTTAATATAGTAACCCAAACCTATCTAAATTCTATTGGTTGAGTGTTTTTCGACCTATCCCCACCTTAACCTTTAAATAATCTACTTTGGAGCCATTATATATCGAATATGAATTTATTATAAAATAATATTTCTAGCTTTTCCAAAGGTGCCCCTCACCCCTCTTATAAAAGGGAACTCTCCCTTCTCATTAACTCGTACCTTCAAAGCCTTTTGGCTCGACCAAACTCTGCCCAAATACTCTCTAAACTTCTCTTACTTCATCCTAGTGGCCTTAATTTAGTCATAAAGCCAATTTATGATCCCTTTTGATCAAATAAAAAGGAAGAACCCGAAGAAGAGATAATGATTTCACCACCCTTTTCCAAGTTCCTTTCTTCTTCCACTTCTTCCTTCTTTGTTATTACCATTATAAAATAATAACTCAAGTATCTTATGTATACTGTGATGTTATTATAAATATGGTACAACCATATTCAGTATTCTATCCATCCTTTGAATAACATGTCACCATACGTGTGTACATACGGTTTACCGTCTCCACGTCGTGGTGTAATTGTTATTCAATAAATTATTATTTGGATGGGTATAATAATGATGTGTAACTCATGTAAATAATAAATATAACATGATAATGATTTTGTATATATGTTATACCATCCAATTATATATTATTTTAATATCAAAAGAATGATATTGTCGCTCGTGCGTACGTACGGACTACCGTCTCCACGAACGGGATGAGATTCATTCTACATCGTATCCATTAAAGTATAATTATCATTTGATGATTTAAAAATAATGTTTAAGGACTTGATATAATTATTGATATGAATAAGATACAACCTGTCCAGGAAAAACACGGCTTACGTAACAAAATGTATCAAAGAAAACGAGTAAGTTAACACCCAAAACGACGATAATACTAAGATATTATTAACAAATCAATGTTAAAAGATCATATATGATATCATATTCTTGTATAATATAATAACAATTATTTCACCATTATACAGGAGGTTAACCTACCCCAACCAAGTAAAAGTACAAGGTAAGGGCTATTTCACAATCTCTTCATTATCCGAGGTTGTTTATACGTAATAATCTACTGGGATCTCTTTATCATCCACATCCATGTTTCTTAAAAATGAATTTCAAAAAAAAATTACTATTTACTAGAATATGGGTTAAAGTCATTTATACCCTTTTTTGACTTTTTATAATAGGTTTATAAAGGAATCTTTCCATCTTTTTCCAAACAATGTGCTTTTTAACCTTTTCGACAAAATTAAGGTAAGAATGTTTTTTTTAACTTATACGGCGGCTGCGGATATTTTCCTCCGTTATAAAATCGTAGAAGCTTCCCTTACATGATTATAAGAATATTTTCAAAGAAAATGTTTTATTTTATAAATATATGACTCTTAAATTATTTCAAAATAGAAATAGATATTTCTCTAAAAAGAGTTTTGATTTCATCTATGTCAACATCCTTTGATGGATTTTATGCTTATTTGAAGTTGATTTATTATGAACCAAAAATTATATATTTTATTGAAGGTTTTGTGATATGTTTGACTGTGGATGTGTTATTTTTATACCATTCATGGTTTATGGATGAAGTATTTACATTTCATTTGCTAGTTTTAATACGAATGTTTATGTTATGCTTAAACCTTTTCATATGGGAATGCATTGGAATTAATATGTGACGGGTGGAGCCTGTTATAGCTCCTCGATGCATCAGTAGGTCTCATGAGACAAACTAGTGTCTTGGCACAAGGCCTTGACAAAATCTTATTTGTAGTCTTGGCACGAGGCCTTGGCTATGTTGTTATGATAGTCTAGTATTATGCATTCCATTATTATGAAAGCGGTTATTGATATTGCATGTGATTATTCGATTAGTAGAATATCCATGTGAATATGTAAATGGCATTATTTAATTTTATTTTTCCATACTATGTTGAAGTTAAAGTTTAAAAGGCTTTTGTTTTAGTTATACACTGCCTTAAATGTTTATTCTTATTTATGAAAGTTTCTTATATATTGTTATCCTTACTGGGAATTTGAGCTCACCCCTTTTCTATGTTTTATTTTTCTCAGGATGTGAAGAAGTAAATTATGAATGACCTGTAGGGATATTATGAGGGGATAATAGTGTGGATTATGGAGACAATATGTTGTTGTAGTAGTTTTTCACTTCATGATGTAATGTAAAACTTTATGAACATATCTAGTGTTTCCAAGGCTACTAAACCAATCTGTCTTTCGAGATTTGATCTTTCTTGTGATCATGCCAATGTTATGTAATAATGCACCGACTCTGGGTAACTGGGGTCGGGGCGTTACATGGTCTATCCAGGGGGTGGTCGGGCTATTCACGGGGGTGGTCAGGCTCTCCAGGGGGTAGGGGGTGTCCAGGGGAGGCGGGTAGGCTGTCCATGTAGGTGGGAGAGGTTGTCCAAGGGGTACGGGGTGTCCAAGGGTGGGGGGTTGTCCATAGGGGGAGGGGCTATCCAGGGGGTGGGAGGGCGGTCCATGGGGGTGGCGGGGCAATCCAGGGTGGTACGGGGTGTCTAGGGGGTGAGAGATTTCTAGGGGAGGGGTGAATCAGTCACAAAAAATCATCAAGTCAAGTTTTATTATTTATAGATAAAATATAAAGATAATTTGACCTACCTAATCACACATATTCATGCACAACAAATCAATAAACATCCAATGACAGTAATATCAGTCAAAAATTTAATGGATCAATATGTCCCTCATCACCATCACTATCATCACCATCATCATCACCATCACCCTCATCCTCATCTTTGTCCCCATCATCATCCATTCCCTCCTCAACACCCTCCTCCTTTCCCTCGTACTCAGCCTCGGCCTCCTCATCGCTCTCCCCCTCCTTCTCGGCCTCCTGGTCACCCTCCTCCTCTGCCTCAGCCTCCTCCTTACCATCGTCTCGACCACCACTAGAACTACCTCCAGTTACACCATATATAGAACTCATCAGTGACATATATTCAACACAAGCAGTGCTGGCCTCTGGTGGAAGTGTTGGACATAAAACTTCCATCAGTTTTATAAACAATGTTTTCCCTAGAACACTTTTTTCCATCTCTTTGGCTCTTTTTTTAGCCTTTTATTCCTGATCCTTAACCTACTATAACTTAATGGCACTAAAACTCATACCTAAGGAGGTACAATACCTCATTGGAACTATAATCTTCCCTGGTTGGCAGTGTACTCTACTAGGTTTCTCATCTCCCAAAACCTGATGTAAGTGATTGTTTGGCCCAAAATTGTCAGGTTCTTGGGAATCAAAGGCCTCTAAAGTAGCCTTTTACAAATATAAATATATTATTAAGTTAAAAAATAGATATTAAAATTTTAAATCTACAAATTAAAACTTACAATCTGCTGTTGAGTTGGTTCATTGACCGTACTTCTATATTTCTTCTTTCTACTTGAGAAAAATAGTTTTGCTCATGGCACACGTCCTTCTATATTCAATTTATGCCTCTATAATGACAATTAATGTTGGAAAACATAATTAAAAATAGTAAACCGATAATTAATTTCATAACTAAAATTATATAACAACTTTATCAATCGAATAAATTATGGAGGAAGGAATAGAAAGTGAAAGTCGTAAAGAAAGATTATAAACTGTCATAAATGCTGCTTCTCATGATCCGGAATCGTAGTACGTCCCAATGTGTGGATGTATTTATTATCATCAATGTTTTTTTATTTATTCTATATGAATCCTAAATAAAATTCAATAATTAGTATTAACTAAAAACATGAAATTTTTATTTGAATACCTCTAATGTGATTAATACGTTAAATTGGATAGTCGTCCAATGAGTAATAATCTTTCGATACTATTCTAATGGAAAATCATCCACGATAGGGACCACCTCTAACTTTTCACCCACTCTATCACGCCAGCCAATGTACAACTCATGCTTATAATCTTTTCAAAGATCTCCTAAATCCTTTAGATGTGCTGGTCGTCCACCCTCACCATCGGGGAAATTAAACCATAGCTAACACCAAAATATAAATTCATATAAATAAAAAATTAATATATTTCATTAAATACAACAGATTTTTTTACCCATATCTCTGCCCAGGCTTTATCCTTGACTTCATTTGTCAGTTTTCTCCATGAGAGTGGGCTGACAAGAATGATGTCAGAGTATTTGGCAAGCATCGCCAAAAAACTCCAACATTGATGCATTGATTTTTCAATCATCTGAATATCTTCATTGTAGTACACCATCAACTACGTGCAGCGGTTCCACACCATATGCATGTGTGTACACCCACTCCCTCGCCTCCTATCAGTATATGTATCTGTTATGAACGAAAAACAAATATTTTATCAATACATGTTATAATGTAAATAAATAATGGTGTAAATTTTTTTTAGGATTTTATAAGTATACCTATAGTAGTATGATCAATGGGCACCATTGGATCCACAAAAACTGAAGGAACACCCTGTTCAGATGGATTGGGTCCCAATGTATGCTCTACAGGGATAGACTCTGGCAGAGCAGGAGTCGAAAGAGACGGAATATAAGAGCCCATATAGAAGGAAACAGAAATAAAAGAATATGACATGGATGGCTGGCCAAATGTTGGATGGGGAGTGGGAATCATCTTCAGTTATGGTACAGACAGGTGAGGAGGCTCAGATGTAAAGTGTGGTGAAAAAATGGGAGGCCTAAATATCTTGTGTGTCCCTAATGACACACCAGGATCAACATGTGGGATGGATGGTATGTCAATGGGAGGGGCAGGGTCTAATCAGGTACACCGACCAGATCGTCTAACTCTTGTACCACCCCCCCCCCCTCGTACGAACACCCTGAGTATTGGGACCACTACTAGGCTTCTCATCAAATAATTTTTGCCTAGTAAATGGATCCTACAAAAATGTTTACAAAAAATTAATCACATGACATTATATAATATTTAAATATATATATTTGAAATAAAATACTCACTGCAGGCACTGGTGGTGGAATTCCCAACTCAGTCATGTGATGATTTTTGAACATAATCTGTTTTCATCACCTCTCTTCAATTGGTTTCATTTTTCTTAATTTGAAAACAAATATTTAAGTAAATAAAAAAGGATAACTAATGTGTAACCCAAAAAAATAGAGAGAATAGGAGTGTCCAGGGGGTGGGTGGGATGTCCACGAGGGTGGCAGGGCTGTCCAGGTGGTACGGGGTGTCCAGGGGGTGGGTGAGATGTCAACGGGGGTGGAAGGGCTTTCAAGGGGGGTACATGGTGTCCAAGGGGTGGGCGGGCTGTCCATGGGGGTGGTGGGGTTGTCCAGGGAGGTACGGGGTGTCCAGGGGTGGGAGAGCTGTCCACGGGGGTTGCGGGCCTGTCCACGGGGGTAGGGGTGTCTAGGGGGTGGGTGGCGTGTCCACGGGGGTGGGGGTGTCCATGAGGGGTGGGTGGGGGTTTCTAGAGGGTGGGGGATGTCCAGGGGGTGGGTGGGCTATCGACATGGGGTGGGCGGGCTGTCCATGGGGGTGGGAAGCTATCCAAGGGGTAGGGGTGTCCAGGGGGTGTATGAGGTGTCCTCGGGGTGGGCGATCTATCTAGGGTGGTACGGGGTGTCCAGGGGGTGGGCGGGCTATCCACATGGGTGGTTGGGAAGTCCATGGGGTATTGGGGTGTCCAGGGGGTGGGCGAGCTTTCCATGGGGGTGGGGGATGCCCATGGGGTAGGGGTGTCCAGGGGGGTGGGCCGGCTGTCCCGAGTGAGGGATGCCACTCTTTTTCTTCTAAATCTTGGAATCATTAGAAATATATGGGAGTTCATGTAAAATGATTTATACCTTCTCGGTTTTCCATCCACATCCGCCTCCTAGATTAAAAGATTTTTCTCATATCTAATGATCTCTGTGAATATAAATGGTTTTTTTCATGGTTATTTACATGGGAATAGAAGTTTGAGGAAAGGGTAAGCTCTATCTCCTCTCATTTTTGTGATTTATATTCAGTACGTTTGTCACATTTGGAAGTCTCAAATCTCTGTTTGATGCTCATTAAAGTTCTATTAGCATTGAGGTAAGACTTCCATCTCCCATATTTGTTTTGTGAATGATAATTTATTGATCTTATTTGGAAATATATATTATTTATCAGTATTGAAATATGACATAGATTTATTCTATTCCTTTTCTGGATGGACTATTAATCTTTCAAAATCCAGGATGTTCTTGGATGGAAATTATTCTAATGTCTGGGATAGTTTTGATTCTTGGCTTCCTAGGGGACCTATTTTTTTCTATATTGATGACAACATAATATATGATTCAACGTTATCCATGTTTCCCTCAGTTGTGGAAATTATCTCTAATGGATCATGGAATCCACCAACTATTGTTTCTACTAATCTCATGGATATTAGGCTGGAGATCCTTTATTTTTGTGAGAATAGAGGAGATTATCAAAAGGATTATATGGAATGGATATAATGGGTTCTCCCTTCTCATAGTTTAGGATGATCCTAGGTAGAAATTTGTTTTGGTACCATGGATATCTTTAGTATGGAATAATTTCTCCCCAACCAGGTTTTCATTCCTTTTATGGATTGGAGCCCTTAATTGTCTGAACACCCAAGAAAGGTTGTTGAAAAGGTTCTTGGATTTTCTAAATCATTATTTTCTTTCTGAATTGGATTCTGATAACATTGATCACCTATTCTTCAACTATAATCTATATAGCAATATTTGGAATTCCTTATTATGCCTCTAGAATGTTGAATTTTATGCTTGTTCTTTTAGAGCCATTTTATATTGGTGTAATATTTTGTTTATTGAGGAATAATTGAGAAGTTTTTTGGAAATTCTCAGGCTTTTCACTTTGGCATATTTTATTTTTATGGAGAGAAATTATCAGTTGCATGGTTCCTCATATAATTGGGGAATCTTTATTTGGCTAAAGTTTGAGCTGAATATTTAACCCAATATATATTCTTTCAAGAAGTTCCATAATAATAAGGTTTATCAAGATTTGGTTTGAATGTGTTACATTTTAGGTTCTTTTATTAGGGCTAGATTCTCATTCTATTGCGTACTGAGCTGGCATGTTTTCTACCAGGATTTTTGTTATTTGGATAGTGGTTAGGATACATTATTGTGCATGGGTTTCTACTTGTTGGTTATATTCTCTTGTGGTTTTTGTTTTTATTTTTCATTATTTAGTTATATGGAGGTGTTTTTTCTAGATATAGGGGTATTCTTGTGCCTGGTTTGTGGTGATAATAGGATTAGAGGGTGTCAGATACTTGTTTTTTGGCCCTGGGTGAGGGTTCTGGCTGTTGGATTGGAGGGTTTTTCTGAGGGTGTGTTGGAAGCGGGCTATGATACTCTGGTTGGTGTAGTTTCTAGAAATGCATGTATGGAGTGGCTTTGTTCTAGTGTAGTCAATTTTTATTCCTTCTTTGTGTTTATCTTTGGTTCCATGGGTATGTGTTGGGAAAGGCCCATGTGACAATGGGTGATGTTAATCACTAGTGGTGTGTGAGCCCCCCTCCCACCGCACACCCCCCGAGCCCCCCTCCCCCAGCTCCTGCCTGCAGCCCCCACCCTCCACACTACACAACCCCCTAACCCCTACATCCCCCACCCTATAAATCCACCCACCTACAGACCTCCCCCCCAAATCCAACACCCCTCACACTGTACAGCCCACAATCCCACTGCACACACCCCTACAGCCCCTACCTCCCACTACACATCCCCCCCCATAGCCACCCCTCCAACAATGAAACCCCCTCCCAAAAACCCCCTCCCACTACACAACCCCTCTCCCCACCACCTCCCCCTAGAGTCCACACCCCCAACCCCCCCACATCCCCCCTCACCCCTATAACCCCCACCCTACATATCCCCCGCTAACCCCACCCCCCCTCATTGCACACCCCCCACAACCAACCCCCTCCCACTACATAGCCCCCCTGAATCCCACTGCACACCTCCTACACCCCCCCCCCCATATCCAACCCCTCCCACTACACATCCCCCCTACAACCAACCCCCCCCTACAGCCCCCCTATAGTCCCCCTCCCCCACCTCTCCCTTCATCCCCCCTGCCCCCACATTGCACATCCCCCCTCACCACTTACATCCCCCACCTTGCAAACCCACCCCCTACTACCCCCCCCCCCCACTGCACAACCCATCTACAGTCTACAGCCAACCCCCTCCCACTGCACATCCCCCCCCCACTCCCACTACACAACCCCTATAGCCCTCATCCCAATACACAACCCCCCCACATCCCCCTCCCACTGCACATCCCCCACCCTCCCACCCTCCCACTGCACAGCCCCCTATAGCCCAGCCAACCCCCCTCCCATTGCACATCCCCCCCCCCATTCCAATTGAAACCACCCCCCCCCCCCATAGCCCCCTCCCACTGCACACCCCCCCCCCATATCCAACCCCCTCCCATTTCACACCACCCCTCCAATTGCCTCAAAAAATAAATTATGAAATGGATACCCATAGTAAGTCTCCCAACCATTTAATAACTCACTACCATGTTGCATCAATATAATAGGACGTCACTAAAATATCAATATAATACATGAACCATTATTGTAATCAAAAGGGTCTCAATAGAACACCTAAACATAACATGAAATGTGACTCTATTTGAGGTGGAAGAACAAACACTTACTTGAATCAAGGATGGATCGCAGGTTGGGAAGAAGGGTTAGTAAAGAATAGGGGATCTATCCTTTACGGATAATCAAAATAGAAAAACGACCTTGTCTTCAAAGAAATCAGAATAAAAAATGAAATAAATGGATATAGAACATAAAACTCATAACTTATAGATTTGATGTGGAAGAACAAAAAAATTGGTTTCTCAGAAGAAGGGTTTGCACGCTGGAACAATGGGAGCTCTCGTTTAGGGAGCAATGTGGGAGGATCCCAATATTAATTGGGGCTTCATTTGTGGCATTCTATCCCAATGGTTTTTTAAAACTGTTGGTAAATATCATACCTATACCAATGGTTCCATGAACCATTGGCATAATGGGGGAACCTATCACCGATCCCAATGGTTTTTTGAAACCGTTGGGAAAACTACCACCTATCCCAATGATTATATATAAACATTGGTAAAGGTGTCTCTACCCAGGCCTATCCCAATGGTTTTCCAAACCGTTGGGGAAAACACTCTAACAATTACTATACCAACGATTTTCAACAAACCGTTGGTATAGGAAACCTATCCCAGCGGTTTTTCTAAACCATTTGGATATAGGTGTTGGTATATAAGGAATTTATAGTAGTGTTGGGAGAATGGTCTTCACTACCTTCATGGTGTACGACATGAGGATGTCATGGGTTAATGACAATATAATTCAAAACACATATCTCATAGTTTATTTAAGAAATTTATAAGATTTCATTTAGAAAACTTGGATAGGAAAAATCCTTCCTATAAGAACGATCATGCCTCTCTGCCTTCTTCAAAATATAGGTTTAGATGGTAGTAAGAGTCCATAATAGGCCATAAGAATTATCATAGATACCCCACTAACCACTACTAAGGCTAGGTTCATGTATGAGTCTCTTTTTCATACATAAATAAGATGGTTGTTTTCAATTTAAAAGTCATATTTTTTTAAATTTGTGTTATTTTAAACATTTAAATTACTTAGGATGCTTGAATCATATATTCTACCCTTTTATAATCTATAAAGACCAGTAATCCTTATGAATCAAAACATGTAATCCACTTGACACACATTATAACACATTCCATATCATGTGACCAATGTTCCATAGCTCAATGTTCCATTATTGAATGTTTAAGGTGTCTTCTTTAATATATTCAGGAAAACACTGTTAGGTTAAGGAAGTAACATTAAGTATCAATTATGTTTTATAATCTCTACAATAAGTGTTATAACAATTAAATATAATCTTGTTACTAATAATATTCAATAGGAAAATGCATGTTAAAAATAAACGTGACATGGAAAAATGCATGGAATATTAGTCTTATTGGTCATAATAATGATGCATTGTCTAATTCCATTCCCTCATTTCATCGATCCTAGTAAATAAATATCATTTAAATCATATCCATACCAGTAACATCATAAAACAAGTGCATCCCACAAAGTTGAAGTCATATAAAATATAAATGGCATAATCGATAACATTAATTTCCCATACCTGGAAATTTGGGTTTCCCCTGTAAAAGGGTTAGCTACATCCAGACATAGGGTAAATTCTAAATCCCTTAAGCTCCTAGTATCTTTTCCAATACCCAAACACTAAAATACAGGAATAAAAAAAGGCTATGATACCAATTTGTAATGTCCTGACACAGGTTCCACATAACATGTTCCCTAAGTTGGTGGGTCACGTGGCCTCAAGTGCACCTCCCCATATGTCGTAGACTACCAAATAGAAATGTGGTTGTAAAGTTGGTACAGTGGGTAGATAGAATATACCCTCATGTCATAGTGTAATAGTGGATATAACCAAATAAAATAAACAGTGTAAGCATAATATAAAGTGACATGATAAATAAACTGCAGAGGTGAAAATATATAACAGAATAAATAAGGATAAGATACTAAATTGAACAACTGATAATATAATAAAAACCTATATAGGAGTGTTTGATACATGGATTCATTGACTTATATAATACAGAAAGGAAATAGGTAGATATAAGCATTCTATACAATAGTACAAAAGGAAAAAAAGGAAAAAATAGCTCCAAACATTTCAAGACTATTTTTGATCCTCTAATCCTAAACTCAAACTAAGGGTAATGAATTTCAATGACCAGAAGCAGGGCATATTCCCTTATTAGTACATGTAGATAGATAATATTCTTAGGTACCAAGGCATATCGAGTATGGTGTGAGATAAAATCTTAGTAAGCCACTACCAATGGTGTCTACGTGTAATCCAAGAAATCCTCATAACTAAATAGTGTGTAGGAATGTGTATTTAATTAAAAATGTTGAATAAATAAATAAACATCCCACTTAGGTTCCTAAAGGATACCCGGAGACTCTACCTACTTCTTATCATGGTCGGGAATCATTTTATCAATAACTATATATATATATATAGTATAATCTTATATTTTTTAACCACCTATATGAACCAAGTATGTGTGATTGTAGGTGGAAATATACCTAGAATACTAGTTGTTGGCTGGACCAGGGCATAACTCAGACATCTGTTACTAGTATAATGAGCCTAAAATCTCATTCAATAGGGTGCATTCCAAATATCCCAATAAAGTGAGAGTCGTCATGCAATAATGATCGGGATGGTGAGTGAGTTGTCATGGAATCACTTTAATCATGGAACATGGTGTGTAAATACCAGAACCCATATAGTATCACTAATACGAGATGACATAATCTACACCCAATGTAAGGGAGCATGATTATTCATCAGTATCAACACCTCTTACCATCATAAAAAGCCTCTATAAAGGAATATTATAAAAAATGGAATGGGGAATTACCTACCATACATATTTTTTATCAAACCCACATATATATAGAAGAGGAATAATCATTTATAATATAATACATAAGGCATAACCTCTTATTCATGTCATTATCCAAGTTCAATTCCTTTTAAGTCATTACAACTTATAAGAAGCATTTTATTAAGAAAAAACAAAGGGCATGACCTTACCATCCCTTGGAATCATTACATTTAAAACCAATTGATTCATTTTAAGAAAGAAAACCCATAATGCATTATCCATTTCACTTTATCAATTCCATTTAACACATTAAATTCATTAAAACATGGAAATAAAATTTATAAGGCTCAATGGGGTCACTTAGAGGGTGACATGGACAACAAGTTAAATGCTTACTTGGTCTATTCTAATTATAAGAGGGAAAACACCTAATAGGTGACTTTGGTTCCATTTAATACTCATATAACAATGTAAATTCAATCTAGAATCCAAGAAGGAATCTAATTATACATTATGGTAATTTAAAACATTCATCATTAAGGAATCAATTCAAGTGGAACACCAGAGGGTTGTCCATATAAGGTGATTACAACCTCTAAACCACCAAAAAAGGGTCAATAGACTTGTATTAAGACACAATGGTCAATTTGATATGAAGCAATCAATATAAATTCCATGATTTGGAAAGTCCGATGTGCAACATATTGGCGTAGCTATTAGCATACAAAACTCAAAGGTAAAATAACTTGACCACCTACCTCAAGGTCGTAGATGAAACCTCACTCAATATCAGCCTTATATTTGAATAAGGTTAGAATAGATATAAGAAATTTTCCAATGCCCTAAAAATAGAGAAATTAGTCTCCAACTAAATAGAATGATAGTTTCGAGGATTCACTGAGATAGGAGGTAGAGTGAGATTGTCCTTACCTTAAGGATACAAAATCTTCCCTTGAATATTGGTTTGTATAACAGCTGAGGGAGATCTAAGAGATACTAAGATGATCGAGAAAACAACCAACGGGAGGATAAAACCAAGGGATTCACTGGATGAAGAAGGAGAAAAAAAGGATGTAAGGTTTTAAGTTAAATGAGAGGGGAAATTTAATTCCACCCCAAAATATCAAGGCATGTGGTTTGACTAACCATGCAAAAACTGTGCAAATAGGATTTGTCCCAACCTAGCAACTATTCATAAGACTACGTTCCCTGGGTCGTATGGCTGTAGAAAAACCTTGCAGTCAAGTCCCTTCTTCCCATTTTAGAGCTCCAAGCTCCAAACGATCCATGAAAGCACTCAACACCTCATTGGATTGATTATAAATCTTTATTAGGTTCTTTTAAGGTTTTCAAATTGAAAACTGGTGATTTTTACCTATATTGAAAAGATGGGTCATTACAGGGAGTATGATATCCTTTTCAAGGGAAGAATGATGGTACCATTAACATTGTGGGAGGAGGTGATGATGTAGTTTCATATATCCCATTTGGTGGTACATCCATGTGTGTAAAATATGTACCAGGACCTTTATTGTTAGTTTTGGTATCCAATAATGAAGAGATATATAGCATAGTCTTTCTCTCAATGACTCACTAATCAGCAATTGAAGGTTGAGCACCAGGTTCTAGAGGGTTTAGCTCAACCCCTTACGGTTCTAGTGTGGAAGTGGGATGGGATATCTATGGACATCATGACAGGGTTTCCACATCCATATAGGGGACATGATTCCATTTGGTTAATCATAGACCAACTCATGAATTCATCCCAATTCCATGTATTCAAGAGAAAAGTTTATTAGAGAACTTGGGATTCTTATACATTTAGGAGATAGTCTAGGTCTATGTAGTTACCTTGACGATCGTTTAAAACCATGATACTCACTTCATATCATCATTATAGAGGGGATTGCAGGAAGAATTTGGGAATAATTTTCATTTGAGCATGGAATTTCACCCCTAGACTGATATCTGGAATGAGCGGAACATCCAGGTCTTAGAGGATATTCTATAGGGTTTCATGTTAGATTTTTTCCATAGTTAGTAGGATCACCTACCCTTAGTGGACTTTTTGTAAAACAATAGTTATTATTCTGCTATTTTTTTGAAACCATTTGAGGCCTTATAGGGGTGACCCTATAGGTCTCCAATTTGTTTGATTGTTCCAGTTGAGTCGGCACTCATGGGACAATAGTTGGTGTGATCTATGACAAAAATGTGTAGATCATCTAGGAGCATATGAGGACTATACATATCAATCATAATTCTGAGGCAGACCAATGGTGGAGGACTATGGAGTTTGAGTACTGATACCATGTGTTCTTGAGGATCTCACCTCGATGTAGATTATAGATATTTGGTCGAGGTAGCAATCTATCTCTAAGATTCATTATCCCTTTCTAGATATTGTGTAGAGTTGGAGAGGTGTCATTCCTTTTAGATCTACCACCATAATTAGACCAGGTAAAATATGTCTTCCATGATTTATTTCTAAGGAGGTATGTACATGAACCATCATATGTTATCAACTAGGGAGAGCGGTAAGTTGAGGATGTGTATAACTTTACTGAGTACTAGTATGAGATCAAGGATCAAAAAGAGAGAATCATTTATGGGAAATTGATTCCCCAACTGCATGTTTGGTGGAAACCTAAGAATCCTCAAGAGAGAAACTAACACTACAACAAAACTAGGTTTATCCAATGCTATGATTTTCTTAGTGCTAGCTAAAATCACTGTTAAAGTGGGACCTTTATCAGTTCTTGTAAAAACACTAATAAAGGGGGCCTTCATTAGTGATTGTAAAAAACGCTGACAAAAGGGGGTATTTATCAGGGATTTTTTATAAGTGTTGACAAAGACCCCCCCCCCCTCCCCTCTTTATTAGTGATTTTTTATTAACGCTGATAAGGGTTATATTTCAAAAAAATATTTCATTTAAAAAAAATATTAATATATAAATATTTTGATATTGATATAAATATAAAATATATTTTTTAAATATGTTTCTAATAAGGCTAACTATGAATTTACAATTAATATATAATATATTTAGTAAGAACGGCTTAAAAATAATTAAAAATGTATTTTTAATTAATAATTTACTAATTATTATCAATTAATAGTAAATTAAAAATAATTTGAAGATAAAAAAATCAAAAAATCAATAAAATATCTAAAATAAGTTGAAAACATAACTTGAACTTCAAACGACAATAAATTTTGATTCGGGTGTCTGTTTGGTATCTACCACAAATAAAATCAAAGACTCTGATGAGATCTACACCATTATGGCTTGGGAGGACCTTGGTTGCTATTTTTATGAGGCCAAAAGGGGCCCTGAAGTCCTCAAAACTGATTTTTTTAGTTGGGGTATCCCAATTTTTTAACAATTGATTGAATTTCATCCCCAATTAAGGGGGTATTATTGGATTTTTATTATGATAACTAAATTTATTCCCATGGATTACATTAATATTATTATTATAGTTTTTTATTTTTATCCTTTTTCACAATGTAGTTATATTTATAATTAAATATATGCATATTTTATTATATTTACATATAATAAATCATATATATAAATACATATATCAAAATATTTATGTATAAATTTATTTTTAAATATATGAAATAAATATTTATTATTAATTCTATTTAAATTAAAATATTATCCATTTAATTTAGCTTATAAAAATGCATTAATACACATATATGTTATTTTAATATATAAATATGTGTTTGTATTAATAAACATATATATTCTTATATATATATATATTCTAATATATATATATATATATTAATATTAATATATAATATATTTAAATAAATATAATTGTGTATATATATATCACACATTTGAAAATATTTACAAATAAATAGAATAGTCGTCAAATATACAACAAAACATGCATGGTATAATGGAAAAGAGAATTCAGTCGCATAAGGGAGGACCTGGGATCAAATTAAGGCATGCACATGTATTTAGGCTGGAAATTTAGTTAAAAGAAAGGGGGTGGTGTTCATGGTGGTGGATGGGTAGTGGAAAGCGCTTTGAAAGGGGGATATACGCACTGATAAAGGGGGTGTATGGGGTGCGTGAAAATTTTATTTTATTTTTCCATATTTTTAACAGCACTTTTTTAGCACTGTTAAAATCCATCCTTTAATAGAACTAAAAAGTGCTATTAAATGTACCCTTTAATAGAACATAAAAAAATTAAAGGAACCCTTTGACAATGCTAAAAAATCTCTATCAAAGGCGCCCTTTATCAATACTTTTAGAACTGTTAAAGGGTGCTTATAACAACTATTTTTTAGCACTATTAAAGACCCCCCCCCCCACCCCCCCCCCACCACATTTCTTACAATATCAAGGATTTTTAAGAACTGATAAAACCCTTTAACTAGTGTTTTTAATGCCCCAATTTGTAATAGTGAGAGAGTGGGATACCCATATGTGAGCCCGTAGCTAGACATTTTTTGAGTAGATTTTTATCTTTTCAGGATGAAAATCCCAAACATGGTGATAATGTAATGACTTTAATTTTTCTATGTATTTCTTAATAATATTATATGGATTATTTTCAGAGCCAAGTGCTAAGACAACATGAGAATACGAGGCCTAGTGATCCTAGAATTAATATTTGAAATACATAATAAAGATATTAATATCATGCATGGGATGTTTTCCTGAAAAAGTGGAATAACTCCAAAATGGGGACTCATATCATAAATTTGAGTCTGTAGTTGAGTTTAGAGAGTGGATTTTATCCTATCCATAACATAATTTATGTCCTCATTAGGAATTAGACTTGAGCGAGTTTGTGGGTGAATAATTAAATAAATTATATTATATTTATTTAATTATTCAATTAAAATATTAAACCTAATGATCCCTTATAAATAAGTTTATATGGATAATTTTTAGGGTTATCTGTGTAACCATTAAAATTGAGAGATAGAGAGAGATCATTGGAGGAGATCATGGAAGATGACAATATATTGGATCAAGATTGAGGATCGTTGGGACTATTCTTTGTTAGTGATCGATCCCAAATCTATCTAGGATGTTTTATTTGTGTGATTTAATCATGTTCTTTATCCAAATAGAAAAAAAAATCAATTTCATGAACAATAATTCATGATCTCATCAAAATTTTATTTTATTTACGTTTGATTAAATATTCATTGGTTAATTTCCTCTTCATTCGCCTATTTCTTTGACAACATATCAAGGCTAAAAAAAAGGATGAGGTTCATTCCCCACATATTATGTTTTTTTTCTCCTCCATTTCATCACACATTCATCATTGGAATTTTCCTTGGCTAAAAGTTCAATGAATACCTGATATTCAATCATTTCATGCACTTTCTTTAGTGCAACAGATCATTATCACAGGTAAGACTTGCAGTTGAGGTTGTGATTTGAGGATCGATGATTTTAGAATAAATGAGATTATATTACACCAAAATTTCAATTCTCGATATGAATATAGTATATCGGGTCAATTTGGAAATTTTTTTAACAAGACAGATCAATTTATGAGCAGATCGAGGGCCAGAATGCAGTGAGAAAGTGACGATGATGTCAGGAAACCTCAGATCTGATGTTTTTTATGATTATGGAAGTGGCGATGTCACAGAGGTCAACATGGAGGATAATTAGTGGGATCTATAAAATACCAGGTTACAAGACATGTAATCCAGAATTGCACATCGTGTGGGACCCCCTGTGCGGCACTAGGATTTCCACAAAGAGAAAAAGATCACACGTTGTGTGACCACTGTCAGACATTGTGTGACCCATGCTAGCATCTCATATTGTATCTCTAAAAATACACAAGCAAGGGTGGGTATACACAAACATAGCCAAATGTACATAGATAGAGTCGTTTACATAGTCACATCTATACAATACAGTTAGAGTGCTAGGAAACCTCTACACATCGTGTATTCATACCTACACATTCTGTGTTTTGAGGTTTATATCTCATATTAGGAAGAGAAAATGGTCATACCATTGGTTATCTGGACACGTCGTGTACCCCCATTAAACACCGTGTACCCCCCCCCCCCACTTGAGGGTGTTTGGAGCCCTTTGGTATCTTTAATTTGGACCAGTATTAGTTGAGCATGTTCCCTTGGTCTATCCCCTTGAGGGTACAGTTTAGAATTATGTCCACATATCTTGATTTTGATCCTCTCTGAATGATGAGTCTTATGTATAGTTTTTGGTGTCCCTCTATGAGACCAAAGTGTGATCCTTTATCAATATTTATTATACCCTAGGTGGGATTTTAGGAATCATCATTACCAAGATGCATGTGGTTCTAATCTTCCATCTAGAAGACCATTTATGTAGTATTTTCAAAATCATTGGTATATGATCCCCTAAATAGAGAGTTGATCTAGATTGGGTTTTTGGTGTCTCCCAGTGGTCCTAAGTGTGATCCCCTATTTGAGTATCAGGGTCTTCTGAGACCAGTGAGCTTTCATGGGTAGGGCCCAATGATATTGGCCTTATGTATGAGTTTCTCTGATGATAACATGGATCATAGAGTGGTTTCTCATGAAAAAATAATTACTTTGAGCAATATTTTGTGGCTATAAGTTTAGTTATGACATCTTGGAGGAGAGGTGTCCTTGTTTAGTATATCTAGGTTTTTTTTTATGAATTGATTGATGTATCCTTTTTAGGAGATGACTATTCTCGATGCTTCGTGATTAGTGTTTCCATGGTTTCTTACTGGGTATTGTTATACTCACCCCTTTATGGGCTCTTCCAACACATGTCAAGTCTTATGCGGACAACAACCCATTTGATGGTGTCCTAGGCGGATAGGGAGATAGTGGGTAATAGCTTGATCTAGACAGACTGAGTTGTTTTATGGGTGGTTGTATTAGATAGTAATCCTCAACCTCTGAATAGGTTTGACTCTCTTCAACTTTTTTTTGGGATTTTATTTAGCCCCTTTATCTCTTTTAGTAATTTATTGTCATACTCTGCTTGTGGGATAATAGATCTATGAATGAATTGATTTCATTTTATTTATATTGTAGTACTTTATTTTCTTTGATATGTGTGTTTGTGTGTGTATAAGTACATAGGGAAAATTCCTCCCATGTGTGTGATATGACTACTCGGCGCTGGTCTCTAGCCCATGGTATATTTGATGTGGGATTGAAGTGGTCATGGTTTGGGCCCCTTTGGGTTGGGTCATGAAATATTATATGAAACCCAAGAGGGTACATGGGTTGTTATACCAGGCCCATTATATGATGGTAATCAAGTAGAAATTCATGCACCATTAGGTTTTGGTTTCTTATGATTTCTCTTATGCCACATTTTTATGTTATATACTTATGTTATATTACTATAGATCATGTTTATTTTCTCAGGATTATATAATCTGATATGGAATATATTGGATCATTTAAGACTTCAAGACATTCCCCTATGTCTTGTGGTCAAATATTATTATCTCATATTCTTTTTAACATTATATTTTTCAAATCCTCGTGATTTCTCATATCCCTATGTTCTAACCCTTGATAAAATTTTGTTGATTTTTTCCCTTACTAGAAATTTTATCTCACTCCTTTATTATGTTTCTATTCCCCATGATATGAAGATGAATATAACTCATGATAAGTCTAGAAGGGTGTCTAGTGTGATAATATTATGATCAAATGTTCAAGAGTATACTAAAATAAGTTTATTAGGTAGATTATCCTCAAATACAATAATTATTTTATTCTTGTGATTGTGTTATTATATTGAGATGTAACATTTAAATAATTGAAATGATGAAAAATAAATATAGGTTCATCTCACTTTGTATCAAATATAGTGTTTAAATAAAGTATTTTTATCACTAAATTCAAGCATTTGGGTCTAGGTAACCTCATTAAAATAAGAATCTAAGGAGTTCTTTCCCTCAAAATTAACTAATTTTAGTGGTACATATATCTTTAGATCACATAGAGAAGAATCCACCTCAAGAATATGGATAACGTAAACACATAACTCAACTGAATATTTTTATACTAATTATTTCTTAAAAAATTTAAAAGACTTAAATTTAAAAACTATAAAAATATGTTTGAAAAAAATGATTATAACCCCACTAATGTGTTAAGGATGGAGGTGAGTATATACAAGAATAGTTTCCCCCCAAATGGATCCCAAAAGGTTTGGGTTTCATGTTAAAAATAGAAGCCTAAAAAATATATACATATAATAGAAAAAGAATGAGGTTTTTTGGATATTTTTGGGGATGCTAGAGGTTTTGGAACATGGACATTGAGTTTTTTCATAACATGTCAGTTTCTACAACTAAAAAAAGACCTGATAATTGGGGGAGAAACTTTTAATCAAGAAATAAACTTACTAAATTGAAATATATTTCACATAAAAAGATAAATCAATCAAATAAGAATAAATTTAAATCATTTAATAACTTCTATGATTATTGCTACATAGGTGGTCACTGTTATGAAAATTTTTGGGATTTACCAACCCAACATAATTCTTATACATATGTGAAAATTATTTAACAATATTAAGCCAACAAAAAAAATAAATGATTTTTTTTAAAGGTGTAAATCCTAGAAGAAATATATGGTGCATACCAAACCAATAGATTTCGAAAGGAAAGTTGTTAAAGAGGTGGTGGATTGTGTAAGAAGGCTTGTAATAGTGTTTCCTAATGTATGAAATGTCTACCTAGACATGAATACCTAATAAAATCTAATGGAAAAAACTACTGAGATTAAGTTCTAAAACTATCTCTATAATAAAGGAATCTACACTCAATAAAAATGATAAGTATGAGATAAAACATTTTTGGATCATATGACATGATCAGTAAGAGATGGATAAAAGGATTGTGAATTAATCCAAGAGTGAAACAATATTATTAGCTCAAGTGAAGAGAGTTGTTCCAGTGAAGAATAATTTTGAAGATAAAAGGAAATCTAGGGCCCATTAATTTTCATAGGTGGAAAGATAAGGATAAAATCATAAAATAATTAATTGATGTACTGAATGGATTCTCTAGATTGAGAAATTTTTCACAACCATATTTCTCATAGTTATGTGATAATGATGACGCAAATTATTCTCATATTAGGTCTTCTATGAATTATAGAAAGGATAATCAAAGGTAAAACTATAAATAATAAAACATTTAAAGCCTATAATAGTTATACAATATTAAGGAACTATCCATCATAGAGAAAATTAAGTGGTTTAATGCTTATATCTCAAAAAAATCCAACATGATGAATCTTGAAGAGAATCTATTCAGGGGAGTTTATCAAAATGGTAGAAAACACTATTGTTTCAACACTTTATGATCCATCAAGATGTTTGGAAAGTCCCTATAAAATTTAAAGATTGAGGTATGAGTTTTAATCTATTAATCAAGGTTTTGATATGTATTAAAAATAATTATCAAATAAGAGAGACCATATGAAAAATAGGGGATGAAAAAACCCTAAATTGGTAATGTTTTTTATTTTTATGTTCAAGTGAGTATAGGATCAAATGTTCCTTGAAAATCAGTATAAATATTCCCCAAGAACTGATATTTTGTGTCAGTATCTCATTGAAAAATGTTTATAAATATCCTTTTCATATAAATTCAAATCTATTGTATTCTATATTAGGTTATCACATGTATAATTATAGTTAGATAATTTACGTCATATTTATAATGGAAAATGGTATTTCATCCTTCTCCCATAGTTTTAACTGAGTATAATAAAAATGAAAGAAAATAAGAGGATATTAATTTTCTTAAAATTAGAATATTTGGTTGTATAAGAGAATAAAGATCTCCCTTACACCCATGGTGTAAATAATGGGAATAAAATATTTCACATTTTTTTATTTTCAATATAACAGAGAAGAAGTTTTTTATATTTTGGAATAAATTTGGAATTGAAAATAAATCCAAAGAGGGTTATTAAATTCCCATTTGTATTGAGTATTTTATTTGTAGTCAATATAGTTATTTAACTAATGTAAATGTGTGTTTAGAATCATGTTTAATTGAATGTGTATCCACCCAATAAAGATATGGAGGATTCTCATGCCTTTAGGTAAATTAGATTGGATTGGGATTACATGGTGAATGAATTGAAATATAAAGAAAGAGTTGGTTGTTATGTTTTCATACCTATATATTAGATGATTGATTGAGTGGGTATTGAGGTAAAAAAGAAATTTACTCAAGTGAAAAGTGTTGTCTACTATTTTTGTTAAATCCCTAAGGTGATAGCTTCTAGATAAATCTTATTGAAGTTATTATTAAAGAATTCCAAAACTGGATGAATGGAAGACGGAAGATCTAAAGTAATGGATAACCCATCCAAGAATTATTGTGGATTGAATATTTGTGTATTAAATGTTAAATAACACTTTAATGGAGTTTTTATAATGGATATAGTGAATATAGAGTAAATAAGTAGTTAAATTACATGGAACAACTCTAACTTCATTATTAATATGCTGTAAGAGATCTCAGGTATTGAGATGAAGAGTTTTGAAAGGTTTGATAAATTTCTATAGTTTCTTTAAGAGAATGAAGAGGCCATAAGATATCATAATGTGAATATTTTTCAAATTAAGTGAATCTTTGAAATTTATTACAATGAATATGACTTTTGGATGAGAATTTAAGACTTTATTTCATCAAATTATGACTTCATACTACATGTAAGACTTTTTTTATACATGTTTGAAACTTTGATATGTTCTATAATACTTCACAAGTTTCATATTAATTTAGAGTATTTTTTAAGAAAATATTCATATCTTAGTACTTAGATACTCTACGTATGACTTTTATACAATCGTATGACTTGGGAGCACTGTAATAATTAGAGATACATTACTAAACTTTGAGGGTGTTGCATATTAATTTGTCCCATATCTTACTTTTTGATCTAAGTGTGTGACTTTAGGAATTCATAAAATTTTCAATTCTTATGAAATGAGTTTGGATACATTTTATGACTTTTAAATTCATAAAAAATGAACTTTTTTACAACATATTAAATTTAACTTGCTAAAAATTTAGATAATTATATAGATTGAAAATGTGAGATTTCATATGTAAGTCTGAAGAAGAAAAAAAAAATTGATGATTATTATTCTTTTTTACCTTATTAAAAACTTCATGAAACTTTTAAGAGACATGATCCAAGCTTAAGATAAAGGATATTGGATGAGATGGATGTTTTGGAATTTTTTCATCCTAAAATTTGTGAACACCCGTATTTCATTAAATCTTGAAATAAAAAAATAAAGTTAGACAATAATAAAGTATATAATCAGTAAAAAACATCACATTTCAAATGTGATCAAATCCACCTGAATAATTTTTTCTCCCCTATGATAAAGAATGGTATTTTCAACTGGAATAACTAAATGGGAGATATCTAAGTGAAACTGTATTGCATTTATTCTATTTTAAAAAATAATGCAGATGAAAGTTTGATGATGATTGGTTGTTAAAAATTTTATAAAATTAAATTCAAACCTTGATGTGAGGAAATATATGTTTTTAATGTTTTAGTTCTTTTCATGAGCTGATTTTTGGAATGTGTTTCTCCCTAAAAAACTAATCCATTCCTTGGAAGGTAGAAGCAACTGAAATAAATATTATTCTAGTAAAATAGAAAGGTAATTAATTTATTTCTTATAAACCTAATAATCACATTTTTTTGAGTTTTTATTACTATACATCAAAGATGGAAAGTCTAAAATGGTTTGGGTTTAAATTTAACAATAATAGGGTAGTTATGGAAATTTTATCTGAAAATAAATTATGAGAGATTGACTTGGTTAAAGGTTCATGAAAAATCATAAGTTTTAGTTATGGGTATTTAATAGTTGTGATATTCTATAGAAGTCTCGAGACATTTTTAATATTACAATTCAGGTATATGGAAAATGAAAAGATAATTAAATGTTCCATCTATAGAGGAAAAGTGATTACACTAAGAGAGAGAATATTTATACTTAAAAATATCAAGGATATTGAAAATTGAGAATGTAGAAATAATTAAATTATCTCTATACTTTTACATAAGAAGTAGACGTGGGTGTGTGTAAGAAATTAGTGAGTAAATTGAGGGAGTGAAAACTCTCTCTCAAAAAAATAGAATCTAAAATTGATCTTGAAAAGTATATCTATGGTATTAAGGAACAAGAATTAGAAGTTGAAAGTGGATGAAATATTTTTTATAGTTAGAACCATATAGTCAAAGTAGTGAGGAATAAATATAAATTAGAATAAAGTGAGTTTAGAATATTTTTATGTGTATACAGTTCTATAGATTTACACTAGGAAGATGAAGACCCTGAAGTGTTGTTGAGAGTAGTTAGTAATTTGATTCTAACTCAGGTCTAAAAATTATGCTAACAAATATAATTAAGTTATTTTAATTGTTGTATATTCTATGTAATTTAAAGACTCTATTTTTGGTATGAATAAGTGTTGAATAACTAGTGTGATTTCGGTATAAAGAACTAGATGGAGGCAGTACCTGATCACTTATGTAATATAGTGATCCCACGCCTATATAACATGGTGTGTATGTCTTCATGATAATCCCTATGCAAACAAATTGTATTTTATAATCAAATTAATAGTGTAAAATCAATTATTCAATAGGAGTTTAACATGGAAAGGAGTAGGTTTCCCATCCTGGGGTCGAACCTTATAAAAATACAACATGATAATATCTTGTTTACATTCTGCATTTCATGTGGTTATGGAATATTGAGATAAAGATAAAATATTCATTTGTATCCAAATAGATACTATGGGTTAAAATACCAAAGGGGTAAGTATTACATATATATTTGGAATTTGGTAAAAATTTAACCACACAAGATTCACCCCTCCCCCCCCCCCGTCATTATGTCTTCCTTAGTCTACTGGAGCTTAATGATTTTTTAAAAACTAATCATATGCATCATATTATCCATATGCCTAATCTATAGTATGATGCAAAATTCAGTTAGGCAGTACACCATTTTTTAGTGCATTACCTTTTACTAATGTTACATGATATACAGAACCATATATTGGAATATTTTCCACCTAAAAATGATGAGACACCCACTTGATAACCTCCTCTAGAATGTATGTTGATCAGCATGGAGATGAAATACAGGATGTCAATTTTCTCACAAAGACTCAATTAGTCCATCGAAAGATGAGATATCACCTACATAAAATTCTCTGCCTATTGTTGATGTGTCTCAGTAGGAATGGGATCCACATATCCTTTTAAGATATATATAGTATACAACTAGTATTCCACTCCTAATCCTTTTTTATTTTTTAAAACCCCACATTAGGTTGAGTGGTAACTAGGTACATACAATAAAAAATAAAAAAAATGAAAAAAGAAACAAAGTATACCAAATGAAAATGATATTATGACACTCATATTCAAGGATATGCCTAGATTTCTGGAACAAAAATATGGTGATTATCCATAAAGGGTATAGGCTACCCTATTATTTCTTATACTAACTAGTGAAATTATGTTATCGCCTTAGTATTATATTCGTGTTTATTGATCCTTAGTTTACCCAGACACGCTAACTGAAGACTTCTAGACTGATTGCACATCATTGACCTGATGTGACCATACATCACTAATCACTATCCTTAATGAGAACTAATGGAGTCAACTATCATGGAAGGGAATATCAAAGAAAACAACACTATAATAACAGTAAACGACCACCAAAATACAAAAGACCAAAATAAGGAACATTAAACCACAAAAAATAGCACATGCCTCCGTAAATCCATAATCGATGCACCTAAATAATGACACTGAATATTGGAATGACACAGTTAAATACCCCTCATCACATTATACATTCCACTTTTTCCAGTAGAAACCCTTGATTAAACCTATCAAGAAGCTACCCTATTATTGGAAATGCAGTAAAATATGGATATCATAATTTATTATATCCTTAAGTCATATCTAGCTATTTAGGGATGAAAATTATTATACTAAAGCAGACTATTGGTTTTTATCCTAGTGGATGATAGAAAAGTGATATGTCATATCATGTGCATCCATTCTACCACATATTCCTGATATTATTAATTCAATTATGAATCATTAATATGATTTATTTATGGATATACATGCATAATATAATTTTTCAAATATTCTATAATTATAAAACTCCAATGGGATGTGCATTATCATAATGTATGTTAGCTAAAAATTGATGGATACTGCTGCTTGAATCTCTTTATTTAATGAGAAGAATTTATAAAATGGATGGGACCCCCTATTGGTGTGTGTGAGACAATAATAATCCATAGTTGAGCCTCTCTTCTCCCTAATCACTAATTATCATTTTGAAGAAGGTGTTAACACTCCTTTGGTGTTTGTGGGTATTCTTTTTATGAATGTGGTTCCTATGTTAATGTACCTCCCAGAGAGGTGATGACCTTTTAGTTTTTACTTGGTGATCTCAATCAATCAAACTCAGTCATGTTTGAGTGTGATGAAGATTATTTTGATCAAGGTATACTTCTATTTTATGTTCTTCATTTAACATATTGGTTTTATTGATGATAGATCATGCATTGTAAGGGGATTATTTCACTACATAGATCATTTGAATATCCTCTAAAACCCATCAATGGTATTAAATCCACGATCATATTTATATCAACATATTTTTCAATTTATTTAGTGAAGAACATGAATATCGTAAGGGGCTTAGGGATATATCTTAGTGTGTGATATGGATGAATTCTTATGTTTTTATTAGTTATAGTGTACAACTATTTTATATAGTATGGTACAATATTCCAAAAAATGTAGTTTTATCTATGTTTTAAATTATTATCTGTCATATCATATAATAGTACTAAAACTTGGATTGTAAAAAACAAAGTACCATATAATAGCAGTGGAATTGGGGATATCATCAATATGAGAAGAAGCATACGATAGGGATTATCATAAGGGTTGATATAAATTACATATTGTTTTTGGTATATCATATAATATAAATCAATAGATGGTAGTTTTATATGGATACCTTTATGTATCAATCATAGGTTATGATTTATAATTCATCATTATCAATTTTAAATTACGATATAGACTAAAATGTTAAAAATTAATATTTTGGCTAGAATTTCTTATATTCTATAAATTATTTATAAATGATAACTATTGGGAATTTTAAATATAAGACTCTAATGCCTCAAATGAATATGAAATTTTTATATTTATATCTCATGTTTGGAAAATAAATAAAATGCTTATTTATTTACTCTTTTTTATTATTCATGTTTATAAAATATTTATAAAATGTTGATATTTTGTATAATTTAATTTATATGAAAAATTGATTCTTATGAATTGTCAATCCATGCATTACATGATATGTATGGAAACATAAGATCTATTTTAATATACCTAGAACTCGATTTGAAATTAAATTTATTAGTTTGAATTCAGTTGTTCAATATAGTTTATACATATTAGATGTTATAATTATAATGAATTGGATTCTATTTTTAATAAAGTATCCCTAGGTAAAGGGGCATTGGGTTAAAATTACCTCCGGCTAAAATCTTACTCCTTATTCTAGAAATGTGGGGTTTATCTATATTTGGATCCATGTTTTCACAGGTAGAGTTTATTAATTTCAAATAATTCTAAACCATTAAATGAAAAGTTCATGTATCTTATCCATTGGATATATTTGGATATGTGTAAATATGTTTTCCTTCTATTTTTGTGCGAGTACCACAAACTATGGGTTGTGTAAAGAGTTAAACGTTAATTTTTTGTGAATATATTAATTTGGTGGTTGTAATAGGGATTATAAAACTATATCATTATAATCATGCATACATAAAGGAATAAAACAAGTGATAATAAATATTACAAGTGATGAAATAGTTATAAACATAATAATAATTGTATGTGTATTAAATTTTTGTGACTTTAAAAGAAAACATCCCCAATACTAATCATAAGATTACTTTTAAAGAAAACAAAATTTAAGAACTCAATCATCCAACCGAGTAGGTTCTGCCAAATCAGGGTACCTAAGTATTATCTTATGTAAGGCATGGTAGAAATGTCTAACCCTAAGAGTTATTTACCCAAATAATGTTGTATAATTTTAGTGAAACTTAACTATGAAATAAAAGGAGTTATGATGAATGATGAATAGATTTGGTTTTATCCATATGATGGATTTGGGAAAATATCTTTCCACTCAACTATTCTAGGATCATAACTGATATGATTAAGATGATACCCTACCTAAAAACTATGTTATGAAAGGAATTCCAAATCAGACTTATTACTTTCTAAAATATGGATCATGGCTTACTAAATGGATATGATGTACGGGGTTATCATTTTTAGTGGGATAAATTTCACTAAAATTCCTTGATGTATATATATAAAACATGATATCCATACACACACATATATATATATATGAATATTTTGTAGATTATGGCCTGTTTTATATTTATAATTTTTAGATATCTTATAGGTATGAACTATAAAATAATTCTATATTGTAATTTTACATTTAAAATTTTTTTTAAATAGAATAATTGTGAGCATGTGAATGTGAATGTTATAGTGATCAATTTCTCCAACTTTGACTCATGGGAATTATATACTAGGTGTGAATCACACATTTTTGCTAATAAAAATAAACTCGTATATATAAATATATCTATGGGGGGATTGAAAATTTGTTACAAAAATATACATGTTGTCAATGGACCAAGAGTTGATGCATTATAATTCACCACTTATGATCTATTTCTACCCAGTGATTAGCTCTAGAATTATAGAACTGCTATTATGTTTTGAACATAAAGAGAAATTTGATTTTTGTACCTTGTATGGATAATAAGTGTTTTTCATTCATTATTAAGAATAATATTTTTTTCTAATATATATTAATGAAATGTTTTATGATATCATAAAAATAATAAAAAGTTTATACATTCTATATTTGGATAATCCTGTCTATAACATTCAAAATAAAATGTTATGTTTGATTCAAACTTCACTAACCTTTGGAATTGTATCCTTGGATATATATATGAGAAACACATACAAAAACTCCATGAATAAGTATTTTTGGAACTATATTATTATTAATTGTTTAATAACAATGAATCTTGTTTATTTGTTAAAATGAAAAAATCACCATTTATAGGAAAAGGTGAAAGGGTTAGTAGATTATTGGATCCTATATATAGTGATGTATGTAGTCTAATGAGTACTCAATAATGTGGTGGGTTTAGGTACATCATAACCTTTACTGATGAATTTATTCAATATTGTTATGTGTTTCTGATGATTCACAAGTATGAAACTTTTGAAAAGTTCAAAAAGTTTTAGAACATAGTATAGAATATCCAAGGAAAAGTGTTAATATTATCTAATCAGATCATAGTGGTGAATTAATAATACATTAATTAACTAAACAACTAAGATATTGAGTAATTGTTTATAAATAAATCCTCCTCTAACACTATAGTGCAATGGTGTGTCTTAGATGAAGCATCATACCTTGTTCAGTATAGTTTGATTGATGAAGAATCATTATGATAGTCTTATTTTATTCTAGGTATATGCTCGGGATACTGATGTATTCATACTTAAACACATTTCATATAAATTAGTCATGAAGTATGAAATGAACAAACCTAGGCTACCATATAACTGATTCCCAAACTGGTCTACTAAAAGTCTTAAAACACATTCCCAATCACTATAGGATGGAAACTAGTATCGAGGAATAAAAATAAAAAACTTGTCGGAATGATTTCTCCCTTAGATAATAATAATAAGAATGTGGTGGAATATACTGTGAATCCATTATACTATGTCAATACATTGATCTACCATACATATGAAATAAACATATACAAATTAATTAACAAACCAAAAATATCATAAAAAAGATAAACATCCACACTGTTTAAGTGTCTTCTTGAACCACTTTGTATGTCTATGTTTTAATAATTACAATATATCACAATATCATAATTGGATAATTATAGTTTCTCACAGATTTGATTAAATATTTTTATTATTATTTGGATATTTCATTCTTGTTTAAGGGGTTGAAAATAATGTTTTTAAATTCATTTTTATTTACTAATTAATTATTATTTAATTTATGGTTTTCTATTATATGTAAAAAAAATTCTATGTTTATTTTTATCCTTATGCAGAGTTTATTTTTACCCATACATAGCATGAAAAAATTTCATTTACCCTTACGTAGCATGAAAAACTTTCATTTACCCTTAAAAAAGTCTTAAAAATTTGAGTTTACCTTTTCGTAGACTAAATTTGATGACCTTTACATAGTGTATTTACAAGTAACCTTTATGAAGATCTTTTATTTTACCTTTATATAAGTATTTGAAATTATATTTATAAAGATGGGTCATATATAAATTACCTTTATAGGAGCCTATTTCTTATTACTTATACATAGAATTTATATTCTTTTGATGTAGTTGGTTTACATTTACACGGTATATGGATTTCTCAGGTTACCTTACGCATCATCAAATGAGTTACCTTTATATAGCCTAAAGGTGGGAGATTTAAAACTACATAGATTTTAACACATACTTTAATGATATTGTAAAACTTACTTTTATATTTAATGGATTATTTTTACCATTAAATAGAATGAAACAAAGAATTTATAATATACTATGTTTTTCAAATATTTTAATATATTGATCCACTCCACATTCATGTTTTTTTATGATTTATTATTTCTATAAAAACTTATTAATTATACATATGCTCTGAAAAATGATTTTGGAAGGTTTTATAGAAAAATTGTTGAAGGATATACATGTCATAATTGATTTCACTGCATGATCTAGACTCTCAAAAAGGGTAACACTTATTCATCACACCATAGTGGTGGTGACCATAGCATACATTAGTTTTTTAAAAGAACCATAAGGTCTTATAGAGTGTAGTGGAATTCATGGACTGTTAAAGGTTGTTGGATGTTTTTTCATGGATATAAAAATCATAGATAAACATTTATTTATTTTACAACATTACAAAAATCTAGACAATAAAACTCATGAAAATATCACACATCTCATTGAACATTTTGGTTTGGTGTCTTTGATGACTAGTTACATAGGATGCTTATTTAATGAAACTTGTGAACACTTATCCATAATAAAAATATTCCCCTTATATAATTCTCATAAGGTATACTTATCTGTATAACATAGGGTAGGTAAACATAAGAAAGGGGTTATATCAAATGCTCATTAAAGTGAACAACATCCTCCACGGGGAACAATGGAATCAGTTCATACACAAAATCTTTTTTATCTTGAGAAAAAAAATCATTGTATTCAAATTTTCTCCCACTATCCTTCTTGGGGATATTCTCCTTCTCAATAAAATTAGTCTATATTATGACATTAAATTTATTATCTGAATGGTGGTATAGATATCATCCCCTTATTTCTATGGGATTCCCTAAAAAGATACACTTCATGCCTTAGGGAGATAGTTTGTTTCTTAATCCATCCTTAATAAATTCCTCATAACCACATGCTCAAACTTGTGACAAAATCGGCTTATTTTCACTCCATAACTCAAAGGGAATACCATTTTTCTCTTTAATTGGAACTCAATTTATTAAGTAAAATGTTGTATGTAATGTATATCCCCAAAATTATAATGGAAGGCATGTGTGACTAATCATCGACCTTACTATGTACAACAATGTATGGTTCCTCCTTTCACTAACATCATCCCACTATGTTGTATATGGTGGATTGGGTTGATTAAAAATCTCATACTCTTATAGAAATTCCACAAAACCTTGGTTAATTATTCACCACGTAGATTCGATTGAAGTTTATTTATCTTATTACCAAGATAATTTGCAACATAATTATGGAACACTTTGAATTTATCAATGTATTTATACTTATAAATCTTCAAGTAAATATTACCATACATACTCAAATAATCTGTAAAAGTAATAACCTCTAGATTCTACTTGAAAATATCTACTCACATCGTTTTTTACCAATTATTAAAAATATGTAGCCCTTTCACCTCGACCACCAAATGGTGGTTTGGACATATTACCTTGTAAACAAGCATGAAAACCTACCATTGGTTTAAGATTAAAAGATTCTAATTAACCATGATAATGCTTTTTCAAACACTTCTCATTTACGTTACCAATATGGTGATGCCACAAGCAGGTGTTAGATGATTCGTACATGTTTGTTTAATTATATATTGTCAATATTTGGTTTTTAAAATTTAATACATAATGAATATTATTAAATTGTTTACTACCATAACATATATTTTCATTATAAAAGAAGAAAACATAGTTTCAAAATATGAAAATAAATCCATCTGTATCTAAACAAGACACAGAAATAATTTTCTCAGTAACACTAGGAAGATAATAATAGTTCTTGAAAACCAAAATCAATTTTGTCTGAAATGTTACATGGTAGTCTACAAAGTCTAGAGTAGCTATACTCACTCCATTGGCAGACCATAGATCTACCTCATTACTGGTAATTTGTGAAATATTCTTGGTTCTAGTATTTGGATAAAAATGTGAGCACCACATGAAGTATCTAATACCCAAATTATATATTTATAAAGATTACTCTAAAAAAATGAACCTAAATAATCTTCTTTCTTATTTGGATGGATTCAATTATACTTATAGTGGACCTACTTACCACATGAAAAAAATATTCCATCTTATTCCTTTCCATGCCTCTAGATCTTTTTCTTGGAGGGATGGTGCTCCAGAGATTTAGACTTGGAATGATTAATCACCCCCTTTTCCTTGTTCCTCTTCTTCTTATTCACTATAAGTATAGCTAGTTTATCTTTCTAAATGTCTTTATAAACTTGGAGAATAATTTTAAGAAGTTATAAAAGTTTCTTCACACTATTAATCATATTATAATTCACAATAAAATTGGAGAAGCTTTTAGGTAATGAGGACAGAATGAGATATATGTACAGCTCATCAGGGATCTTAAAGCCTAAAATTTAAAAGTGATAAATGTGTCCAATAATTTTACAACATGTTCCCTAGATTCTTCCAACTCTCCAATATTATATGTGAATAGTGAATTGGATATCCCATATCTCTCTGATGACTTCCTCTCAAGATAGAGATCCTTAAGGTGAGAAACAATGTTATATCCATCCATATCCTCATATCTCTTTAGAATATAATTATACATAGAGGGTAACATGAAACATTGAAGATCCATTGTGTCATCCATATGTTTTTAAATAGATAGATAATTCCTCCTCAACATCTTATTTAGCATGAAACTTAGGATGTGGGGTTTTAAACACGTATGATTTCTATTCATGATGTGGTATAACACACAAGTCCTATATAATTCATAAAACATCATATCATGAAGAAGAATATTCTTATCAAGTATATATCATATCTATTTTTTAGAATTTATTTGATTTCCCATTTTCTACAAACAAAGAGTAGACAATTAGAACTTTTTATTAAAAAAATTATATTAATAAATTTAAATTTAATTAAATTACATTAATATCCCACTATTTTTAAAAACAAAATAACCCTCACCATCAGTTTATAAATATATTTCCGCTTATATATTATAGTGGAAAGGATACATATTCCATTTATCATAACTTAGAATTAGGTCTGATAAGTTATTTGAAAGGTTTTGGGTAGGAATAACTTTCTAGAAAGATCAACTCATAGTTCCTTGATCTATTGAGTGGACTCCCCAATCCGGAAATCCTATTTTTAATATTTCCCCAATATTTTTCTCTTAGTTACATAATGTCCTTCTTAGGGTATTAAACATTGATATAAAAAAATTAATTCAACCCAAAACATCTAGTTAAAATTTCTATGCTAACTGAAATCAGCCCAACTTGGGTTGGTCAAGCACTCTGAACTCTGAGGTTGTAACGTCCCCGAACTAGGAGCCACTAATTTGGTGCCCTGAGCTAGGTCATAAAATGACCTCAAGCATGCATCCTCGTACACTAGAGGTTTCTAACTAGCGGTGATGGTCTCATAAGTCATGTGGGGATACTATGCCCTATTTATCATAGAAATCTAGAGAATAGCTCAATATAAATAGCAGAAACAATATGAATAACCTATAAACATGCATAACCAATCATTTACCAAAATGGGGTACAACCATAAATCAAATAAAATAATTACATGTCACACTGGTAGTGAAAAGTAAATGAAACCCAAAAGTAAGACAACCAACTAAACTCCACACAAGTCCGGACTATAAGTCTAGAGCCTTCCCCATGACATGAACATCCTAAGCCCAAATCAATTTCTCCATGTAAGGCCCTTTCCCTTGTCCTGACCTGTAACCAAGAGATCTGCTCGGGTACCCAACGGCGGCCCAAGTAGTGTCTGAGTACAAAACTCAGTAAGTAACCACCAATGGTGTATACAAAATATCAAGTCTAATGGATAGTGCATGGAAGTACAAAATAAATAAAAGTATCAAGGGATATTTCACATGTCATTAGTTAACAAGGTTTATTTAATTCATAACTATAATTTATCCCAATTCCATTTCTTATACCATCTTCATTACATAAGCCATATTGATCACTTGTTCCATGGGTTAGGAATAAATATCATCCACACTAGGGTCTAAGGAAATCAATCACAATTCATAGGTTAAAAAATAAAGTCCCGGTCTCACAAGGGATCCACATATCATATCAACACATTATCCAAACCTTGAAGCCTCAGTTTGGGTGGAATGAAACTGTTAGGGGAATAGCGCCTTCATCCCCTTAACTAAACCATGCATTTTGGGGTGGAGTTTAGAGCCTCAGTCTAATTCAACTTGTGGGAAAAGAACCTCAAGTAAATACCCCACTCTACTAAACCATGAGCACATTATTACTTATCTAGTCACCACAACCATAACATAACACACCCAAGAATATTCAATGCAATTAGAATTCACAATACATGATAACAACATGGGAATTAATATCATTAAATAATCTGCTAACACATTTACCAAATTACAATTCATAATCATCTAGACAAATTCTCATCCTTGTGCCTTAACCCATTAGGTGTATTCAAAAAACCCTATGCCTTATCCCAATTCATAATTTACCATTCATTAACCCATTTATCCCATTTGTAATTTCATAAGCATTTACCCACTCATGCATTTCAAGTACAATTCTCAAATCACAGAACACAATCCCTTTATTACATTATATCATTTAGGTGTACCACATAATCCTCCTATATTAACCCATTCCACAAATTCATCCATTCCCTTATTACATCTCATTTAAATGCTCCCCATTTCCTATTCCATCATCCAATTTCAAGATCACCATTTAATATGTACAAATCCTCTTAGGAAATTCTAACCAAATTTCATTAAACAATCGACATAATCTCATTCAACCCAATTACCCATTTCCATGCCATTTCAACAACACCTTATGCCTTTATCACCCTAGGAATATTTACCATTATTCCATTTATAAATTAATAAACCATTAAGAAATATTCTAAATGGGTTCCATATTATTATTCAGCAACCCATCACTTAACACTACCACACTCTAGGTCTGGGTTTGCAGGCGCAACCCATGGGTGGCCCTAGAACGGTCAAGTCCTCCTCTACGCATCCCACGGGGATAGTGAGGGTTTCAATTGGTCACATAGACTCCCCTTTTTATCAAACACTTCAATGAAACTAAGAACACAATTAGAAAAAATATGAACACAAAGTTCCATGCACAATCCAAAATGAAACTATGGGATAATACTTTTAGACCACCTACCTCAAATCCATTGATGAACACACTCTCAATCATGGCCTTAGATCCGGATTCAAGCACCCATTGAAGCCCCAGCCTTGGTTCCACCTGAAAAAGAGGTTTTTAGGGTTTTAAATGAAGATGGAAGAAACCACAAACCCTAATCTGAAAAAGAGATGCAAGAGGAGTGTTAGACTTACCCGGGGCTTTGATCCACAACCAACGACACTCAAAATTCCCAAGAATCTAAGGAGAACCACCTATTAGAAGCTTGGGTCATCCAAGTTCATCACTAGGGTTTCAGGAGGTGAAATGGAGGAGAAACCCAAGTTGGGGTTTAAAATCCCAAAATAGAAGTCTTTTAAATTTTCTAACTTTTCTAGGTCTTATAGTTTACTTGCACAGTTTTCCAAACTATGCGCAAACCATGTGGATGCTACTATCTAGAAATAGCCCCCTTGAACAGTTTAAGGGAACGGTTTTCCAAACCGTGTGAAAACTGTGCAGATTGCCCAGAAAGACCCCTTTTTCATGACCCGAACCCACAAAACACCATTGAGCCTTCTCAAGGACTTGGAAAACACTTATTTATCCAAAAAAAGAGGCCCAATCCAGAACATAAACAAAAACATACTTTACAAAAATCTGGGATCTTAAAACCTCCCCACCTTATAATGTCTCATCCTCGAGCCGCTCTTCTAAGAATCACTATGATTATGGAAAAAGAGTTCATTCCACTATGCCTACCTATCCATTCCCACCTTCCATGTTTCTAGTTGCACATCATAATTTTCACCGAACACAAATCAAGGGCACAGACTTGCCCCACAAGCCTTCCTCACTACAACCACATCACGAGCTGAAAACTCCTTAAGGATTCATCCACTTCAACCACTCTCACCACAAGATCTCCATGGGGAAAACTTGGGTGACAACACCTAACTCACAACACATGAAAACTTAACATACAACATCACATCATCATAGAGGAACCAATTGGCACCTCATTGGCCCAATCCTCTGCACAACACATGACCCAAATCACGTGGCGTCATTTTACACTATTTTTCAAACTTTAATGGTGACCCAAACTTGATATCACCCTAAGTGAAACACATGATCTTTAAAACCATATTTCTTAAAGATTTCATTCAACAACTATTCATCCATACACAACTCAAAACTCTCAGCTACTCGACCGGTTAAACCGATCCAAATCTCTCTACCGGAGCCAACTCATCCGAACGGTGACCACTCAATTCCTTCCAACCAGAAACTCTAACCACATCATCAACTAACCATTTATCCTCTATAGTTATCTACACCATTTCCAATTACTTGGCACCTCCCCCATCAATGAAGGACCACCAGAACTCAACCCAACTTTCCCATTTCCTAACATGTTCCAACTCACCAAGCCCAAGCATCCATAGGAAATTACCCTATATTGGCATATATCTGCACTATGAAAACCATTTGGGAAGACATTCCTACACTATAAATCCAAGGACTAAGATGAAATTGACCTCACTCAAGTACAACTTCATTTTAAAAAGGAAATTTACACTAAAACATGAACCCGAAGGTGGGTCACTCTCTCCACACCCATTCAAGTTTACCATCTCAGGTCAGACCATACCAGAATGGCTTTTCCTAGAACACCCACTTTACACATATGGTATACTGCCCATTTATCACCCTAACAATGTGATTACTGACTTGAAGCCAATAATTATCATCCTACACACCCACTGAGGTCATTTCTTGAATTCCAGTAGAATTCCATCATCACACCATTACCACCTTCCATACAATCATCGGGCTTCACCCTTTGGGAAGACACCACATCACATGGCCAAGGTTAACTCAACTTCACGACATTCCAAAACCACAAAAGGGAATATTACCTGAGTCTATCCCCAATATTAATTGAATTTATTGGACCCCAACTTCGCTTGCCACAACTTGTTTTCATATCCAACCACACCCCTCTACAACTCAGCACAGACATCATAATCTTAACTTTGAACCAACCTGATCTCAATCCAACACTTGGCTTATCAGACATCACATACAAGTCTCAAATCCATCTCCGAGGAACCTGACATGCACCTCACAGGTTCCTCATTGGCACCCCAGTGCCACTACCTTGACTCGATGTTCTTTTCTCCACATCCAGGAATGACTTATCACTCTCTACCTTAGGAGCTTCATTACCACTTCTCTCAAGAGGGGTTCCAACAACTATTTCTTACACTCAAACACAATATGAACCCCAACCTTTGACATGGCCATCCAAATTTTTCCCATAACAAGAAAATGAACATCACCCAGTGCCCGTTCCCGGCTTCCGTAAACAGAATCCAGGATGTATTTCAACATTCAGTCTATCCTGAGGACCTCACCCCAATCCATAGAGGGTGTACATCCCATAATCCTATCCATGCATATTGCTTCCATGAGTGTAACCTCCATGATATCTCTCATCCCACCAAACACATTCATGTATCTTGGAATGGGACAGAGATTCTCAACGTACCTAGGATGATGTTAAGATGTTAGGAATTCTCATCACTTGATGAGGTACTCTAAGAAGTCATTGAAGAACACCACCATCAACTTATCCATTTTTTATGTCAAACTAAGGGAAACTATGACCTAACAAGGTTTTCAGGCTTCCCTTCCCAATGTATCTCATAAAAATTTAACCACCACCACTTATGTGTGTTTACCAACCAAGTTTAAACATCGCTCCATGGATAAATTACCAAGAAGATGTAAACCAATGTTTCATGTGGCAGTACTTCCACCACACTGACCGAGTTCTTCTGACGCGTCCCTAACAGCTAACAACCAAATCACAATAGTCGACCACACTATCCAAACCATCGGTATCTCACAAAAAAACCTTAACTTGCGTATATCACATCACTTGATTACTTACCTAACCATGTATATTGTTTAGTCAGCCTCATCAGCCATTAGGTGGCCTCTGTATCTCACCCGACAACCCAGCCATTCGTTCCACAAGTTCAGGCATGTGACCACCCTTACCTCGAGTGTCACCATTGAGAAAAACATATAACCACACTTCATCCACCCTTATCTATTTCACTAAAAACAACTTAGATACCTTCCTTAATCACTATCTAAATAGGAGAGTTAGTCATCCATATGATACGGCCCTTAAAAACAAATATCACCTCTTATCAAAAACACTAGGGTTCCCTTATGAAAGATTCAGGGCACAACTATACCACTTACTAAACTTAGTGGTACTTAGCATAAGTTGAAACCACCTTGGAAGTACCTCTAATTTTCATATTCCAAGGTGCTTGCATCATTGGGTTGTCCTTCCACGAGGTCACACTTGATTTTCAAAAACTATCATCACATAACCACAACTCGAGGGGCACAACCATCCATCAACCTTCCCACTTAGCCCTCAATAACAAACCTACATCATGGGACACTCTAAGTCCCACTACCAATGTACAAAACATCTATATGTGTAACACACACCCAAAATCACTAGAAACCATGTCTAACCTCTCTCATAAGTCACCATGAAGGTTGAATGATACCAAATCCCTAGACTAAAGTCACAACTAGGAGAGGCCATTGGTCCTCTCTCCAAACCATACTTATCATGACACAAACAAAGAAATGATCATGAATGGAACTCTCAATCCCATTCCAATGCACACTATGCCTAACACACTAAACAACCATCTACTCTAGGTTCCACACCAAAGGTGTACACATTCATCGACACTACGAGTAAAAAATCTTCTCCAAGATTCAAGACACAACAGGAAAGGTCTCTACTCATACGGTCACCAAGACCCGGCCACCATCCTTAGGGTCCAAAATGAACTCCATACGGTCATGAAGCATGATAGTGTCTTCACTCACAATACTGTACAACACCTCGCAACCCAATTCCATAACCCTACTAGGGGTTCCCTAAACATGCCACATAGGCCATCCCACAACTGATAAGGTATCAAAATCCAAATCCAAAGTCTCAAACTAGAGAATTTTAACTACCCAAACCCACACACACAAGGGTCCAACTGAAAAAAAAATGGATATCCACTATTGAACTCAACATTATCATTTTTAAACTTCTCATTCACTTGATGCTTTGAATAATGGATGACAGGATTTAACAAAAGATGGAAAAGGTCACGCACTAGCAACCTTAAACAACCCATTCTTCATACTATATCCCAACGGTCATCATCACTCATAGAACACTTACCTCTACCATACATATCGTCAACATGGTCAACATGGGGTAACCAATTTATTTAATCACAAGTATTTCATAAACATATCTCCAACCAACTCTTATTTTACAACATGATCCCTTCCTCTTAGGCACATTTTCAATTTCACAACATGTAAAAATTATCATCTTAACTCATTTACGCCTTTCATTTGGAAAATTCATTAACAATTTTATTGTTATTATGAAATAATTTTTCTTTTTGACACTAGATCAACCTTTTCAATTTATCACAACCCAAAATTTTAACCCCGGTCATAGCATTTCTTTATACATGATATTCATTAACTATTAATTTTCATTCTTTTCATTCACTCATTTTCATTACCATTATTATGAATCATTTTCTTCATATTTATCAAAGAAGTTAAAAATGAATTCTACTATCTATGCCCCGCACACCCATCCCGTGTGTGTCCCTATAACAATGCATGTCGCGTATATACTTAGGTGCCTAAAATGATGCATGAATGCACAACCTCGTGTCATTTTAGCCATAATCCAAATATCATAAATTAGTCTAATCAAACAACATGTGCATCACCCAATGATGAAATATCATTCAACTATAACAACACACATTAGGAACAACAATTCCCACCTAGGGTGACTTGGGTTTTCCCTCATATAGGGGTTAGCTACTCCCAATCATGATCTCATTACAAAGGTTTAACACATCCTAATCTTCTATCTAACATCCCCAAATAGTAAGAAAGAGAACATAAATCCTTTAATACCGCTTAGTAACGTCCCTGACCCAGGAGACACTAATCCAGTGCCCCGAGTCGGGAGGTCACATGACCTCAAGAGTGCCTCCCTGTATGCCAGAGGTTGCCGACTAGCGGCGAGGAACTAATAAGTCACGTGGGGAGACTATACCCACTTTTTTAAAGAAATACATAGCAGAACACAATATAAATTGCAGAAACAATAATAATATCCAATAAACATGCATAATAAAGAATTTCCCAAAAAGGGGTACAACCACAAATCAAATACAAAAATAACATGTCATACTATTAGTGAAAAGTGAATGAAACCCAAAAGTAATACAAACAACTAAACTCCAAACGGGTCCTGACTATATGTCTGAAGCCTTCCCCATGACATGAACGTCTCAAGCCCAACTCAATTTCTTTGTGTAGGTCCCTTTCCCTTGTCCTGACTTAAAACCAAGAGATCTTCTCAGGTACCCAACAGCAGCTCATGTAGGATGTGAGTAAAAAACTTAGTAGGCCACCACCAACGGTGTCTACAAAATATCAAGTCTAATATATAGCGCATGCAAGTAAAAAATAAATCCAAGTATCAAGGGATAACTTTAGTGCCATAAGTTAACATGGTTTATTTAATTCAGTACTAGCATTTATCCCAGTTCCATTTCTTATAACATATTCATTACATAATCCATATTGATCACATTTTTCATGGGTTAGGCATAAGTATCATCCACACCAAGGCCTAAGGTAATCAATCATAATGCATAGGGGAAACAAATCAAGTACCTATCTCACTAGGAATCCATATATCACATCAACACAATATCCTCACCTCAAAGCCTCAATCTGGGTGGAATATAACCATTAGGGGAATAAAGACTTTGTCCCCTTCCCCAAACCGTTCATTTTGGGGTGGATTTTAGATCCTTAGTCTAACTCAACCCATGGGCGTAGAACCTCAATTCAATACACCACTCTACCAATACATGTTCACATTCTTATTTATCCAGTCACCATAACCATACCATAATACAACCAAGAATATTCAATGCTATTAGAATTCACAATACATGAAAACAACTTGGGAATTAATATCATTCCATAACCCACTAACACATTTACCAAATTACAATTCACAGTCTTCTATCAAAATTCTCATCCTTGTAACTTAAACCATTAGGTGTATTCAACAACCCCTATGCATAATCCAAATTCATCATTGACCATTCATTAACCCATTTTTTCCATTTATCATTTCACAATCATTTACCCACTCATGAATTTCAAGTAAAATTCTCATATCACATAACACAATCCCTTTATTACATTATATCATTTAGGTGTACCAACTAATCCTCATATATTAAACCATTCCAAAAATTCATCCATTTCCTTATTACATCTCATTGATATGTTCCCCATTTCCCATTCCATCATCCAATTGCAATATCACCATTTAATATGCACAAATCCTCTTAGGCAATTCTAACCAAATTTCATTAAACAATTGAAATAATCTCATTCAACTGAATTACCCATTTCCATGTCATTATAACAACACCTTATGACTTTATCACTCTATTAATATTTATCATTATTCTATTTATAACTTAATCAACCATTAATAAATATTCAACATGGGTTCCACATTATTATTCGGCAAACTATCACTTAACCCTGCAACACTCTAGGTCCGGGTTTGCAGGCGCACCCCATGGGTGGCCCTAAAATGATCAAGTCCTCCTCTAAGAAACCCACAAGGATCGTGAGGGTTTCAATTGGTCACATAGACTCCCCTTTTTATAAAACACTTCAATTATACTAAGAACCCAATTAGGGAAAATAAGAACACAAGCTTACATGCACAATCCAAAATAAAACTATGGGATAATACTTGTAGACCTCCTACCTCAATTCTATTGATGAACACACTCTCAATCATGGCCTTAGATCCAGATTCAAGTACCCCTTGAAGCACAAACCTAGGTTCCACTGGAAAAAATATGGTTTTAGGGTTTTGGAAGAATATGGAAGAAACCACAAACCCTAATCCGAAAAAGAGAAGTAAGAGGAGTGTTAGACTTACTTGGGGCTTCAATCCACAACCAACAGCACTCCAAACAGCCAAGAATCGAAGTAGAACCACCTCTTGGAAGCTTGGGTAGTTCAATTTCATCACTAGGGTTGCAGGGGTGAAATTGAGGAGAAACCCAAGTTGAGGTGTAAAATCCAAGGATGATTATTTTGTAAATTTTCTAACTTTTATTGGTCGCACTATTTACCCACACGGTTTTCCAAACCGTGCACAAACTGTGCTAATATTACTATCCATAAATAGACCCCTCGCATGGTTTACTCTCACTTTTTTCCAAACCATGCACAAACCATGTGGAGGCTACTACCTGCATGCCCTTATCTCACATGGTTTTCCAAACTATGCACAAACCGTGCAGATTTCCCAAAAATCCCCTTTTCCTTTTCTTCATGTCCCGAACCCCTTTAACACCCTTGATCCGTCTCAAGGACTTGGGAAAAACTTTTCTATAAAAAAAAGGCCCAAGCCAAAAAAAATAAACAAAAACATCCTTTAAGAAAATCTTGGACCTTACAGAGGTCATTTATAACTTAAGTAGTGGAAGGCTATACCAACTTAATATTCTTCTTGAGGTATTTTTATTCTTAGGTGTAAAACTAATTTTATCCATCTACAAGCCCTGTTAATATTAAGTGGATTTTACTTAAGTGATTAACCATGTTTGATAAAACATTTACACATAATACAATTATATTGTATTCCATCTTGGACGTTTATTAATTCATTTGGTAGGTGATCGTGAAGCATTAACAAGCTAAATAATTTACCATGAAAATGATAGAAGTAAAATATAAGTGAATTGATCGTGAGATTATCTAATTTTTGTTTTATTTAGAGGATAATAAACTAACCCTAAACCCTATGTGAGAAAACACCTTTAATCGTAACTTGGTTTTGGTTATAACATTCCTTCTTTTCTCAAATGTATCACCTTGATTGATTTCTCCATAGCTCATTGACTTGGACCACCTCCTCTAAACTTGGAGCTTCATCCTTACATAATATTTCAATCACACATTGGTTAGGGGATCCAATGGATCGAGTAAAGGGAGTTTATATAAAATAAACCATGGGTAAAAATTCCCATCCATAATAAGGAGGAGGGAATGAGACTCATGCCATAAATAATAATTTAACAATAATAAATTAATAGAAACTAATCACATATAAGGTAAATTTTAATCTCATGATCATCCACACATCAAGAAATGAGAAAGAATTTTCAAACCATTAATCAGATACTTTGATTATTTATTTAATTAAGATAATTCACTATATATTAATCCAATTAATTCAATTTATCTTAATTACATCCAAGAATCATTGAACCCCCATTATATATAATTTTAAATGAAATTATTTTCAATTAAAATTAATTTAGTACACAATTGTACTTGGAGGAAACCTCGTTTATTCATCAAAAAAAATTAACATGGAAATTAATTTAATATATAATTATTAATCCAATGACATGGCATGAAATTTTGAATGAAAAAATCCATGAAACACATGATAAATAGGTTTAATTATACATTTAATTATTCTATACATGAAAATTTTAGAATAATACTAGAAGAAGACTGCACAATTAGTAAAAAAGTAAAAGGCAAGTACCTGTCTTCTTCCCAAGTCCACGACACACAACTTGGGTCTAGTCATGTTCCCTACCATGGACAACTTTGAGGTATATAGTGTATATTCCAATATACAAAATGTGTAACCTCAAAGTTACACAACATTTTTATCCCTAAATCGTGTATCCAATACATTGATCCTTAAGACATATTATGTTATCATCCACAAGAAGACAGGGACTACACAACGTGAACAGTTGTTACACGGTGTGTAGTTCTACATGCCATTTTCTGACCGATCTAGATTTATATGCCAATCAGTTTTATTTGGATGTTAAATCCAATTTGTTTGGATCTAACCTAATAGAATTAAATATAGTCGATAAAACCTAATACGTTTCATGTATATGGAAAGAACATGTCGTGTAATCTATTTTTGTCCAGGAAAAATCTTTAGTACCACCAGATAGTAAAAAAATCATATCCAATGATAATAATATATTACTATGCAAGATTAAAATATCAAAACAATAAGTGAAGGATCTTCACATGTAATTTATAATTAATTTATAAGAATATATAGAATTACTTCAACTTTTAATTCTTCTTCTGTTGATGATTTGGTTAAAAAGATATTATTGTACCATCATTTAATTATAGTATCAAAGTATAGAATCCCTCTATTAGTGATCCACACATGCACTAAAATATCTAAATGATGTCATATAATCATTAAGTTCTAGCATAGCCGATCCTGATCTCTTGCATTATTCATGGATGATTGTAGTAGATTTTTTCTCATGGGAGGAAGAACTCTTTATGATAACTCATTATCTTGAGAGAGGAAGGGAGGAGAGAACTCTGTATATATTGATCTCTCTCTAGGGATTTATTGATTCTCACTCTATCTTTTTTTTACACCAATTGTGTTTTTGGAAAGTGATATAATTAGATATTTATTATGGAAGGTTTCTGTTTTGAAATTATACAATAAACCATTTTCATCTTTATAATTATTAATTGACCCCATGTCTAATATTATTATTATTATTATTAATCGCTTTAAAAGTGAAACACCATTTAGAATATAAAAATAAATATATTTTATATTATTATTAATCATACTATTTAACTAATTCTAATTTACATCATCAATATTTCCCAATCATAAAATAGTGACTTTTTATTTTATAAATAAATATAAATGCGTTATTCATTCATAAATATAATAAATATTACATTCACCAAACTTGAAAAAAAATTATAATTATTATTTTACTCAGTTGTTATTTAAAATAACTTGTAATTAAATTATAACAATCAACCAAACCTGAATTAATATTATTTACTCTAACTTGTAAAATTTAATACTAAAATCTAACTGATATTGTGGATACACTTATTATGTGACCCACTAGGCCTCTTTCTAAGTGGAATTAGGTAGAATTTCATAAATTACAAGGTTAGAATCTAGCTACATGCTAAGTTATACATAGAGAAAGAAGTTAACATTGAAATGACATCCAACCTCCTATAAATTTTTTTCATGTAATATAATATTTTTATAATAATATCTAAAATCAAGTAGGATAAATTATGGTTCCATAAACCTATATGATTAATGTCTTTTTCTTTGACTTTTCGGAACTAAACTCACCCATCGAACACTATGGTCATGGATTCCTTCAGGTGGTTCCATTTTCATCAAAGGGCTTGAGATATTAACTTTCCTCAAGAGTCAAAAGGGATGAATCCTTTCTCTCATTATCCATTAATTTTTCATCCCTTGTGATACACCCAACATAAACTAATTCACCGAGATCATATGTCGTAATTGTTTTTGTCAATACATAAAAGAACACAAGTCATGATATCCATTAATGATAATATTAAATTCAAATGATCAACAGAAACATCCATAGATTAGAACATAAAATGACACATGAAAATGTGGATTTCCTATTTATGATACTATTCTCATAACCCCCTATCTTGGAGATTACTAAGGGAGAATACCATGAGAAGGTGTCTCAATTTCGTATGAGCCTCCTACACCTGATACCCTGTACTATTTATGTCCCATCAGAGAATAGCATCTCTCTATATAACAAGGTTTATGAATAATGTCATGCTACCTATAGTTTATCATCATATTAGGGAAATTTTATGACCTTTCAACATGACATATATTCTAAGGACATTATCACATACAAATATTATGTAGAAGAAAAATCATGATGTGATAAGAAAACTTATTTAATAAGAAAAGAATGTAATCAATTACTAAACAAGTTGGTTTTAGGGCACCAAATGAAACATAATAACCTCTTATTCTTATTATTATATCTCTATTCATCTTCCATGTCATGCGCAATCAATTTCATTATCTAAAACAACTTTAAATATATACATGTAGTGTTGAATACATCTTATCTTTTTTATTTATTCAAATATTTATAAAAACTCATAAATAATTTTAAATTAAAGTCTCCATAATTATCAAATATATTCCTAATAATGAAATCCATAAGAAATATCTTCCATAACTATTTGTTAATGTATGTAAATATATAGAAATAATAGAATATTAATTCTCCTTTAAACCTAGATTAATACGATATTAAATTATTTCATATGCATATATTCACTGTATAGTGATTATATTGTTCCAACTTCAATCTTTCAATTATTAATCATAAATACCATTAAAACCATACCTCATTATTGCCATGATAAATGAAAAATTCACATAATGTACATAAAATGTGTATATGCAAGCATTTAATCTATCCTTTCCAAATCCCATCTACAAATCATTAAAATACGTTTCCAATTCACATCTATAGTAAAGTCATATACATGAACCATTCACCTATGTTGATCAATTCATGCATGTATTAGAGGATTTTGGTATACAGTACATTCACATAAATATAATCAACTATGTAGATTCACCTATACAAGAAAACTTGTATGTGGATATTTCCTTATGTGGAGAATGTATGAAAATTTCTATGTGTGGTTATTTACTTCTTCAACTAGTTTCTAGAATCCATCTTCTCTAATATAAAATATTCTAATTTCTCTTCAAATAGTTTCAAACATATATTCTTGAGTGTGAACTTCTTATCAAAATAGGCAATTATTTCTTCTTATCCATGTGAAAACAGATATTCATAGAAATTTTTTCAATTATTTTCTTGAGTAAACTTGAATATTTTCATTGGATCTCTTTTTATATTCTATATTTTCACTTCATCTAAAAGATCCTTCACATGAATCGTAATAGTCATTATTATGATAATTAAATTTTAGTAGATCACATTACTTTGCACTGCCATATTTTCTTCACAATAAATTTTTTTGAACATAAGTAACACTACATTTAGATATGGTGAAGTTACAGAATATTTGTAATGATTCTGAAAAAAGAACTGAAACTCATGGAAGATCCATGATTCTTATTATGAATGCACTGAGAATCAAATAAAATTTGTGAATATTATCAAAAAATCTTATCCCATAGAAACATATTCTATGGAATCACAATCACCTTTATATGTTTTATCACGACTACTCCTAAAGCTCATATCACAAAGTATCCTTCTACATAAAATTACATCATTGATTCTCATTTTACATAATCACACTTCCAACCATAACTTATAGATTTATGTGTTCACAAAAAAATAAAACCCATAACAAATCCTATTCTCTATTCACTGTATTCTTCTTCAACCCAATAACAACTCAAAACCTTTTTATCTCAACAATTTTGGAATTTGTTTTCGAAAAATGAACATAAATCACTAAATCTTTGAAACTAAATTAATGGATCACTATCTAATAATTCCAATCCTACATGAGCTAGATCAATGTATGAAATATGAATTATTGAACAATAAAACAATTATTTTCATTAAACAATGATCAAGAATAATTATAAATTTCTTTCGTCATCACATTTTCACAACCTAAACTAACTTTAACCTATAAGAAATAGTTCTTTCACCCACTTAAAAAAACTATTAAAATAGTTCACACATGGTAAAATCACAACATTCCCCTTTTAAAACTCCCCATAAATATATTCTCCCACTAAAAAGGTTAACAATATATCAATATATAGATTTATGTTTTTATATTTCTCCCTCTTTGACAATAATATCTAAATATAAGAATAGATAGGATATGGTAATTGTATACCTTATGCTTGAAGAAGGTAAAGTTGAATTTCTATAATTAAACTCGCTTTTTAAAATGTATCCTTCAGTATTGGTTTGTTGAAAATATCATCCACCTTATTATTCATAGATATAAAATCCAAATTGTGTTTATTTCATTATATAATCCCCTTGATGGAGTGATATTTAATATCAATGTACTTGGATATTGAATGTTTCACTGAATTATTTATGATATTGATCGCACTTTGATTATCACAAACCAAGATAATTTTTATCTTTACATCAACCAATAAATATATCAATTTTACCTATATACACATTAATTATATTATATCTTAGTGGAAAATATATATTCATCTTATTTAGAGTTGAGAGTCACTAAAATTTTCTTCTTTGTATTCCAACTTGTACATATTTCTCCTAGAAATAAGACACCACTAGATGTGGTCTCATTCCATCAACATAATATACCCAGTTTGTAACTATATATCCAAATATATTCAACTTTACTTTACTATCATACTTTATCTTGTAATATTATATTCCCTTGATGTATCTACAAATTTTTTTCCAACCAAAAAATTAATACATTTTAGGTGCACATTGAAATATGGTATGGAGGCTAACAGAATAAACATGTTCTGGTCTAGGATCTATTAAATACAGAATGATTCTAATCAATTTACTAAATTTTTTACTATCATCAACACTTCAAGATTCATCAATAAAAAACTTTTTTCCCAGTGAGATAGGTTTAGAAACATGTTTGTAATCTTTCATACCAAATATTTTAAGTAATTAATTGGCATATTTTTCTTAAGATAAGAAAATGTAATCCTTTTCTTGAAAAAGTTTCATGCAAAGAAATTACCTCATTTCTCCCAAAATAGACATTTTAAACAACATATTCATATCATTATAAAACCCTTCATATTCATATTCATTATTCCTTGAAAATATGACATCATCAACATAAAAAATCACAATGATAGAAACATCATGATTTACATTTATATAGAGGTTGTTTTACACTCTTCCTTTCTCAAAATTCATATTATTTACACATGAATCCATCTTGGAATACCAATATCATGGGGTTTAATTTAACCTATATAAATCCTTGTTCAAATAACACACATAGTTATTTTCTTTTCCTAGTAAGATACCACTTGGATTCATAATATATACTTCTTCTTCTAACTCTCCATTAATAAAAGTGGACTTTGAATCCATTTAGAAACACTATTATTTTCTTAGTGAAGAAATATAATGAAATATTTGGATGGTCTCATGTCTTGAAACTAATGAAAATGTTTCATAAAAATCAATTCATTCAAACTTTGAGTATCCACTAAAAAAAGTATTTCATTATTTCATACCACAACGCCTTTTTTAATAAACTTGTTCTAAAAACCCACTTTGTTCCAATTAAATTTTTATATTTAGGTTTATATATTACCTATCATGTCTCATTTTTCTTAATCTGATAAAAAAATTTATTCATGATATCAATCCACTCTTAATTATCTAATGCTTCTTCAATATCTCTTGGATTAACCTATTAAAACAAAGAGGTGTGTGAAATTTTCCCTAATGTTCTTCTGGTTTGAACCCATTGTTTATATTCTTCAATGATATTCTGAGATTGAACATACTTTCTCAACCTTAGATAAGATAAATATTATTTTACCTCATCACACAAAATAGATGAATCAATATCATCATTCTATTAATCATCTACACCATCTTTTCTGTTAGACTCTATTATTTTTCTTAATTGAATCAACTTCATCTTTACTTCCTCTTATATCTAAATCTAACTATGAAACCCTTCTATTTGAAAGTTCCAACAATTTCAGATCAACAAAATCAAAAATTCTTTATGTTTCCTTATTATAGAATCTGTATACTCTACCATTTTGATAGTATCTAAGAAAGACACAACTAACACCTCTTTAATCAAACTACACATGTTTTTATCCATTGATTTTGATAATGTAAAGGACACCAAATACCCTTAAGTTTTTTAAACTTTGGATATTCCTATAATACACATCATATGGAGAAATGTCTAAATTTTATCTATAGAAGATTTGATTTTTAATTTATATTATTTCACCAATATCATTCCTCCAAAGGAACCAAGAATTATCATGTTCAATCAATACGGTTCAATCCATATCAACCAATCTTCAATAATTTCTTTCAACCACCCCATTTTTATGGTGTATATGGTTCACTAAGCTCATGATGAATACCATCAATAACAAGGTAACTTTAAAACTTTTCATTTTTGTATTCATTACTAATATCTATTTGAATCTTCTTTATAAATTAGCCAAATTCATTTTCATCACTTCTCCTAAAAAATTTAACATCTTTAGAGACTCTAATTTATGTTATAAAAACCTAATACATGTAATAAAAAAGAAATCATCAATAGAGGAAATAAAAAAATTATATACTTTATTTCTTTCTAATGGGACCACATATGTTACAATGAATAAGTTCCATGGGATGAGATGTGTGTATCCAAATAATATTATGTAAATAATTTGAAAATTTCCCATTTTAGCAATGCAACAACACCAATATGTGTTTCTTATCATATTAGGGACAGCAAGAACCCTTCTACTATTTGTTAACTTGTTAAAGTTTCTCTATAACATATATCAAATATTTATATAAAATAATTTATTTTCTTCCATCATGATCAAATAATATTAATTTTTTAATCTCCAAACTTAAATAGGTTCCCCTTGGTCTGATGTTTTATGATCGTAACTACCCCATCTTCAATCCTTTTCACAATAAAACTACCTCTTCTAAAGATAAATTCATTTTCTTCATCAAAAATCCATAAAAAACTTGATATATTGTGTTTAATTACATTAATAAATATGGTAATTATGGAATTAAAATATTATTTTCTAATGGTAGAAAATTGAATTTCATTGATTCTGAGTGACTCATCATTCCCAAAAGTCATTATTATTTATTTTTTATCTTTCACATTCTTCAAAAGCATCAAATATCTAGTCATGTCAGAAGAGAACCCACCTTCCAACATTCAAGGTCATTATCCTTTTGATTTTTTCCATCAAAACATTGTTGGGATGGAATAATCAAAAAACAACCTTTTACAAGGTTTCGAGGCGGATCAAGCCTCTCATAGAGTTTTAAGAAGTTGGAACATGTTAAAAATCTACAAATTATAGTTTTTATTATTATTTTTGTGTATGAATTCTTTGAGTGGGATGAATCCCCCTCAAACTCCACCTCCATTACCTCCTATATCTATTATAGTGTTGATTATTGAACTAAAAAATGTTTTTTGTATGACAGAATCCTCTATATTAAAAGAAATATAAATAAAATTATATTTTCATTTTTAACCAGCATGTTGTCCCGAAATATATATCTATATTACAACACATTTATGGCCATCAATCTGGGCTCCTTTTTTGAAACAAAATTTGGTAGACTCTTGAAATATTCTTATTCATATTATACATATTCTCATAGTTAATATATTATTTGGATGTAGTAGTTTTTTCTTTAAATTTTGATTTATTAAAAATTCTAGAATTTGGTAATCTGTATGTTTTAGCCACATATATAGTCCTCTTAAATTTCTTCATCTTATGAGATACTTTACCAATATATTAAACCTTCTTATTAACATTTAAGGATTATATTTCATGATATTTATTATATTCACACACCTTATAGGTTTCGCTAACTTTCATAATTGAATTTTGGATGTTAGGTATTCCGTATTTGGCTTAATCCAATTTCTATTAAAAACTATCAAATTCTTTCCCATTCACCCTCATATTTTATTCAAGTGTTATTTTGAGATTTTAATCTTCATCAATTAACTAATTCAATTTTTCAATCTCTTTTAACAATCAATATTTTTCTTCCTCTATCATTGTTTCTTGATTGTTAATAGGTTGATCGTCTTTATTTAAAGTTTTCTTCCCTTTCTATGGATTTTCAATTTTTATGAGACATTCATTCCATTCCCTTTTTAGCCTAAAGTCAATATAGGTTTACTATAATTATTTATTAAAGTTATTACTCTTATAATTAATAAAAATATAATTATTTACCTTTTCAATGAGAAACTTATCAATACCTTCATTACTAGAATTTTCTATTTCAACTTCCTCTTCAGTATCCTCATCTTCATTACATTTGGAAAAAATATATTTTATTTTTATATTTAGAGGAATTATTATTACTTCCTTTTGAATATGGATTTGATTTGTCTTACTTATTCTTGGATGATCTTATTTTCCCTCTATATTCTTCATCGCTATATTTATCTTCCTTTAATCTTGGAAAATTAGCTTCAAAATGTCCAATTATTCCACAATTAAATCACTTCATTGGTAATTTTCCATTATATGTATTTATGCCTCATTTAAAATTTCTAGAAAATAAAGACATGAATTCATAAAAATTCTTCCACACTTTATCTTTTGAATCATAATCACTAAATTCTTTCTCAATATAAAATTTCTTTGATATTTCTTGATTAGTGGCATTAAAAGAGATTTAATGATCACCCTTTCCCTTTCTTTAAATATAATTCTATTTTATTATCTCATATATAACTTGAATACTATGAAACTCATATAAAGATATTATTTTAGGATATCTATCTTCCATGGATGATACTTTAGAATCAAATCTATCAAGAGGAATTATCAAGATCTTTTCAAAAACAATTGAGTCGTCAAATTTTTCTCCAAATATTATTATGGTTCTTATAATATCATTATCCCTTATAAATAATTCACTAGTATCATCTCTAATTTTTATATATTCTTTTTTTAATTTCCAAAATTATAACTTTGAATTATTCACTTTCATGTTCCCTTCAGAAACAATCTTTAAATTATCCTAGATTCCATTATCCATTCCAATTCCTTTAGAAATTTGGAATATACTTTTTGATAGAGGAAAGAATAATATTTTTAGCTCATACATCATAATATAGATTCCTATTTTCTAAAACTATTAAGTGAGAACCCTCATTAGGAGTAGTGGAACCATCTATAGTATCTTTTAGAACTTCTTAGCTAATGGATAAAATATTGGGTAGCATTCTATCCTTATAAATATGAAAAAAATTCCAATAGAATACTGGAATCCCCTTTCTATTAACTAAATAGTGAACATCCATGGTAGTATTTTTATTTTTAAATATTTAAAAAAAAACTCAATTCAATGAAGGAACCTCCCTTTGATACCGATTATACGAACAATTCAGGATTTGTGTGGCCACTGAGAGTGGGGTGAATCAATGGTCAAATATTTTTTTGTTTTCTTATTTTAAAATAACCTTAACCACTGAATAGAAATAAATGAGTCTTCTAAAACACCATATTTAAAAAAACTAATAGGAACATAGGAATTTAAAAATTTCACCACTCAATAATATTAGTTATTCCTTAGAAATGTCTATAAACAATCTTGGATCACACAATCCCCTATAAAATAATCCTTATGGTTAATAGTAAGAAAGTTATATCCATCACTTGCATTACACTATAGACAATTTATAGTGTATGTTATCCTTGTAAGGATAATATGATAAAACATATTTTTAAATAACACAATGAACCTTCATCAATAGGCTTTAACACATTATCACTATGATGCTTGAATTCATCTTACTTTCACTTCTATAAGTCGGATCTTCTTATTCTTTAATTTGTTTCACAATAGTGAGCTGGAATGTTTTCATCTTCCTTTTATCTCTCTATTATTCTTCCACACCATGCACACTCCATGTCATGATGTACAAAAACTATAAATATATACATGCAATGTCAATTACCTCTTCTATTTCTTTTTTATTCATATATGTATGAAACTATGTAAATACTTTTGAATTAAAATCACAATAATTCTCAAATACATTCATTACAATAACTTTAATAATAAAATACTTTCATAACTATTTGTAAGTACATTTAAACGTGAAGAAATATCATGGCCTCTTAATTCACCTTGAAATATGTGTTTCTTTCATATTATATTTTCGTTTAGGCATCAATACATGCATTCTATAGTAATGAGATCATTACAACATTAATATTTGTATTCTTCCTCATGAATTTCATTGAAAACATAACTCATTATTTCTATGATAACTACAAAATTCACATATTTATTTAACATACTTATAAGCATATAGACATTCTGACATGGCCAAATCACATCTGTGACTTATTCAGATACATAGAAAATTCACATCTATAGAAAATTATTGTGCATGAACCATTCACCTATGTTGATGATTTCATATATGAAATAATTAATTAAATTATTCATTATATTTGCATAAAAAAATTTACTTATATGGATTCTCCTATATAGGAAAACGCGTGAGAGGATATTTCCTTACAAATAGAGCATTTTAAAACTTTCAAATATGGTTCTAGAATTCTTCAACTAGTTTCTAGAATTTGTATCTTTAAATATACAAACTTCATTTTTCACTTTAAATAGTATCAAAGACATATTCTAGAATGTGAACTTCATGATCAACTCATCCAATCCACTTTCTTCTTTTTGTGTAAATGATTTTACACTGCACATTTTTCTCTTCATTTCTTGAGTGAACTTGAATAGTTGAATTGGATCCCTCTTTTCTCATATAACTTCTATATTCATACAAAATATCATTTTCATGATTCATAATAGTCCTTATTGTGATATTTAAACATTAGTACTTCACCTTACTTTTCATCTCCATATTTTGTTCTCAATAAATTTTATTGAACACATGTAACATTTCATTCAGATATAGTGAACTTAAATAGGATCTGTAACGCTTATCATGGAAGAACTAAAACTTATAGAAGATCTATGATGCTTCACATTAAATCACTAAAACTCATGGAAGATTTTTTATTCTTCTCATTATATCTTATCCCATAAAATCATATTCCACAAAACCATACTCACCTTCATGTGGTCAATCAACACTATCATGTAATCTCATATCATGGAATCACTTTCCTTAGAATCTCACTACACTATGTATCATTCAAAAAACTCTCTCTTCCTTCTATAAATTACTAATTTATGTGATGATAAAAAAATTAGACACCACAAAAAATATAATTTCATGTTTACCATCTTCTTTATAAGATCTTTAAAAATAAAAACCTATTTATCTCAAAAAAATTGGCATTAAAATTCCAAACTCTATATTTTTAAGAAATACATTTCACCCCACCCCCCCCCCCACCACACCACTTTTCCATTTCCATCGCCCATTTGAGGTCTAAAAATTGGTATCAAATCTTAGATCATGTAAGGTTATATTTTTCTTCATTTGATTATTTATATTTATTTTTAACTAACTTTTTTTATATTCCTCAAAAATACTAAGGGAAAGATCATTTTAGATAGATAGAAAATGAATAAGTTAAAAGGTTAAATGTTCAGTGGTTCAAATTGAGTTAAGAAAAGTTGTGTTATTTGAATGTTGAAATATTATAAACATGAAGCCAGATTATCCTAATAAGAAATAAAAAAATATACATATCTGAAAGAATATGAAAAGATGTTTTGAACTATCAAGTTCTTCATACAAAGTAAGGAAACATCCTAGTAACTTCTGTTACTTGGTTAAATATTTTGAGGTTAGTAAATATGACTCATATTCTAATTCTATGCTTAGTAAATCTGAAAAGGGACAAATAAAAAGGATTCCTAATATATCCATTGAAAATACTATAAATATATATATTAATAATTTGAAACTCACTAATAAATACCAGAAATTTTTTGAATAAAACAAGGCATTATCCATTTAATTTGAAAAGTTAATAAATGTAAATTTTGATTATGAATTTATAAAGGTTAATGATTATAATGAGAAATTAAAATATTTTATTTCAAAAAAAATTAAAACTAAGAAATAAAATTTACTTTTTTGTTTGAAGATATATCAAATACTGAAGTTCAATGTAAGGATATTAAAAACAAAATGAAAAATTCTGAAATTCATCTTAATACACACATAAAAAATTTTGTGACGATTTATTATTTGTTCAAAAAGAAAATCAAAGGTTAAATAGTTTATTGGATAAAGTTAAAAATAATTTTTTTTAATTCCAATTTGTAATAATTGTTCTTAAAATTTTAATATTGGAAATACTTTTCATTTCAAGAAGTGTGGATAAAAAAATATAATGGTTTATTATTATAAAGTTTCCTATTTTAAATGTGTATTACAAGGACATTATTCTTATGATTCTTTTGTAAGTATTAAACACCCACTTGGGTATATCAACGTTGAATTTAATGCTACATCTCAGATGAGATCTAATGTTCCTAAAGTTGATTAAATTTTTTTTTTTCAAATATATTTTAAATAATACAAGATAATATAAACCTTATTCCACCTAGGAACCTAAATTTATGTATCCTAATTCATTATAAATTAAACATTTTTCTATACCCAGGTAATATGTATTCATTTCGAGACAGTATATGTATATCACTTTAATATTATTATTTGGTATATTTTCATTTGGTTTTAATTTATATTTCAATTATATTGGAATGATAATTATGTATATTCTAATTTCTAAGTATTCTTTAATAAGTTAAATGTAAAAAATGTTTCAGTGTTAATATATTAAAAAAAATAAGTTTTTTTTGGTTTGAAAATATGTACAATATGTCTCACATTTTTTTTTTATCAGAATGTATTTAATCATTTATTATTATGGTCAAAATGCATGCCTTTATTATATGGATAGTGAGCATGTAATATTATGTTTTACTAGTATGTAAATAATAGTTTTTAATTTTTAAATTGATTGAAAATATTTAAATATCATATAACATGTTTTGGGGTTCCTAATTCTTTTAAAGTATATTTTTAAGATGAGTCTTCACAAATTTATTCATGTTTGAATTTAAATTATAAGTTGATTGGTGTGTTTATTTGAAAATAAGAAAACTAAAACTAATATTAACATTTACTATTTTAATTTTATATTATTTCAATTAATGAAAATTAGAATGCATCAATTGAGGGGGGGATAACCTAGTTTTAATTATGAATTTTTTTCCTCAATATAGAGGAAGATAATTAACTTCATTTAGGATGATAGTTTTTAAAAAAATTAAATTATCACAGCCCTAAATCATTAAAATTTATAATAAATATTCAAATAAGTCTTCTTTATTTTATATTTTATCCTTTTTTAACCATCAATAATTAAATCTATCTATATTGATAAATTTAAATCAAAATCAGCAGAAATATTTTGTTTAGATTGAGGTGTTATTTTACTCCTTGTTATTATTGTTGATTTCAGGGGGAGATATGTTTTCAAACTATTGAATTATTCCCTTTATAGTATCAATATTGAAAAATTATTAGATCTTAACATGTATCTTTCAAGCATGTTGAAATGTTTATATCTGATTGAATTTCCTAAACTGGTTTATTATTTGTAAATAATTTTGAAATAGATCAAATCTATTTGAACATGCTTAGTCATATAGATTTAAGTGTGTTGTTTTGTACATAATTTTTTTTCAAATTAGCAATGAATCTTCCTTTGAAATGAAAATTTGTTTTAAATAATTTAATCATTTTAATCAATTTTAAAAAAAGGTATAAATTTTTAAATTAATTTATGTTTTTTAATTATCAAAAAGGGGAGAATGTTGAAGTGAATCATTGAACCATATTATTTATTTATGCTTTGATAATTAAAATATCTCATAATGACATTATTAGATAATTTTAATTACTCACAGTTTAGATTCAATACTTTTTTTATTTGAAGCTTTAAATCCTGTTTAGGGGGTTAAAAATTATGTTGTTGAATACATTATTATACCTTGATTAATTATTCTTCAATTATTTATTATTTATTTTGTGTAAAAAAATAATTTTTATATGTATATTTTTACCCATACACCGAATTAACTTTTACCCTTACTCAGCATGAATAAAATTTCATTTACCCTTAGGCAAGTTCTAGAAACTTGAATTTTCCTTTACATAGACTACAGTTGATGACCATTACTTAACTTATTTTCAAGTATCCTTTATGAATCTATTTAATTCTACCATTACACATATTTTTTATATTACCTTTATATAGGTATTTTAAACTCTATTTAAATAGTTCAAGTATATGTAAATTTATTTTATATGATCCAATTTCTTGTTACCTATACACAAAATTGAGATTTCTTTTTTGTAGCTTATTTACATTTGCGTAGTATATGGAATTTTTGTGTTCCCTTAAATAGAATCAAGTGAGTTACATTTAAAAATCCTAAAGATGATTGATTTACCTTTATAAATCTTTTAGAATATACTTTTATGTAGCGTGTAGAATTTACCTTTATAAAGAATGGATTATTCTTATCTTTACGGAGAATGAAAACCTAGAATTTATAATATACTCTGTTTTTAGAATATTTTGATATGTTGATTCACTACAAATTCATGTTTATTATTTTATATGATTTCATATTTAGATAAAAACCTATAAATTATATATATACTAAAAGAAATTATTTAGGAATTTTTTATACAAAAATTGATAGAGGATGGACATGCCACTACAGATCTTGTTGCATGAGTTGGACTTGTAAAATATGAAACACTTGTTCACTACATTTTATTGGTGGTAACCATGGATCACATGAGTTTTTTAAAAGCATCATGAGGAATAATATTATGTAATGGAAGTCATGGACTATTCAATGTTGTCAAAAGGGATTAGTGTTGGATTCCATTCCATGGTCGGAATCTATGGTTAGCGTACGTGCTACACATTATGTTGATTCTGATTCAATGCTAATTTTGAATAATTTTATGATTATTGAGAATTAAAATTCAAATTTTTTAGATGATAAAAGAACATAATTCACATGCTATAGTAATAAGTACTTGGAATATTTTATTCCTAATGATTTAATGGATTATTTAATTTATTTAATGTTTTTTATTATATCTATGGATTTTCTTTTTATTTTATAAGATTATAGAGAACTAAGATGTTTAAATAGAATCCATGTGAATATTTTATTATTGGTATTTTTTATGTAGGAACAAATAGATTCATGAACTAGTATCCAAAGGAAACCATATTCTCTCTCATAGAGAATATTATCATTACTATATTTTACATAATATTGAAATTATTTTATTCCCAATATTTTTTGGTTTTTAACAATGTAAATTATTATAAAGTATCATGGATTTTAATTTAGAGAATATGCACATTGTTTATTATTGTATTTAAAGAGGCTAAATCCTAAAATAATGCATGATAAACGATATATAATGAAGTGATTTTCCATACACCACTTCAAAGTATTACACTGATCCCAAGATAATTAAATACTTTCCATTTTAACAAAGTTAGTTCAACTTGGATCTTCTTATAAAACTTTTTTAACAACAGAACTTCACTTATGGAACTTATAAAAGGTTTTGTAACACTGTATGGGGTTTTGTTGGGTAGGATTTTTATATTTTATAAGTTATTATATCGTCTTAAGAGTCTATGCCTAGGTCTGAACCCATATAATAATGGTTTTTATTCATCCTTAAAATATTGGGTTTGCTTATAATGTCCTGACTGAGATGTCACTAATCTGATACCCTAATCTAGTTCGCTACAATGCCTCAAGCATGCCTCCTTGTATGCTAGAGCCTACCAACTAGAAGTAATGGCCTAAAGGTGGTACAGTGGGGAGACTATACACTCATATCTGAGTAATATAGAAAAAATAATTATATATCATCCAAGGAGTAAATAAATAGAGTGATAAATTAGTAAATAACTTAAATAAAATAATTTTATAATAACAAATTAATGTTATAAAATCTTGAACATCCATGTCACACATACAACATTGGTCACCCACTGGTCTGGCCATGAATGAAGGAGTACATAAATAAACTAAAATAAAAGTAAAAGGATCTACTATTAACTATGAGCCATAACACATACTCGATCTCCATGACACTACCGAGATTCTCCAACCTAATCAGAAGAATATACACAAGTGGCTCTAATTGATCATGAAACCCTGGTATAAATCCATATTCATCATGCATCTATGCTCAACCTAAAAAAATATACATAAGGTCTGAAAATACACTGATGTGCATATACAGGGGTGAGAAATAATCTTAGTAGTTCACCACAATAATGAACCTATAAACCTACTATCATTAGTGCATCATCATGCAATATGCTCAGCCTAGACAAGACAGGGCTGAAAGGATAATAAAATGAATAACATGAAACAACAGTCAAACCCTGGGTCTGTGATCCTGGTCAATTGGGAAATGTGTCTTCATCTATATACATATTTATATTTGTGAGTGTATATATATACTCCCATAAATATATATACACATAAATATTTCTATATATGAGTAAGGTAAAAGAAAATTACATAATCAATAGTAGTCGATCCTTGGGTCCATAATCCCTATCGTTTGGACATCCTATAAAAAATACATTGAGTTGAATTTCATGAAACTCAAGCCATATATCATTAAGTATAACCCCGGGTCCATAATATCAATTTAAAATATTTTCTTAGGTTGGTGTAGGAAATTTATATGTGAAAACTACATCACAACAGAGGGATACATTTCCTATTCCTGGGTTCAACCGCACTCACCTCCAATCACTATAATGAATGGTTCCATAAAATAATGAAAAATCCTATAAATATAGTGCAGAACTATATATAATTCTGCACACTCCATTTAAATCAAATCCAATGTCTCAAACCTAGGTCTTGGACGGTAGCTGGTCACAACATTGCGACTCAAATAACTCATAAGGTTCTTACACTTAGGTGATGTATAAGGAGATATCACAAGTGAGATATTATGCCCAAACCTCGAGGTCCTTAATTATGGAGATCATAATCATCGTCATCACTCGGGAGAGCATACTCATACATGACTATATATCATATCAACATTGAGAAGTGTCATCTCTACCATAGTGATTAAGTAATTGATCTGGGAGAAAGTAATAATCCCCATCACTATGGAGAGTGTAATTATCCATGAGTATCATCAATAGGGATTCTATGACAATATATCACAATAATAATGATTCCATTCCCAAATATCATAACCAAGGGACACCATTCTTGGAAATCATAATCATAGGATCAAAAGCCAGATCCCAAGACGCACCTCTAGACATGAAAATAATATAATAGTCAAACATACAGGCTCAACAACCAAATCTAATAAAGTAACTCTAGGTATAAAAATAATATAAAATTAAAAAGGATCAGAGGATGGACCCCATGAATTATCTATGGTCATCCAAATAAAAAATAACAATAATAATAAGGCTCAAAATTTGTATCATAGGAAATACATATCGGCATCCTAACATATGAATAATACAGATCCTAGGAATATTTCTAGACATCCTAAAGATAAATTTCTCATCATATCAATCTCATCATCTACAAACCAAGAATCACCTCTGGTAATCATTGTTTCATAAATAGTAAACATGTGATTCCAAAAAAAAAGAGTGAGGGTGCTTGAACACCTAAACCAACCACTAATTTTATATCCCCTTGGGATTACAAGTTCAACATGGGTTCTAAGGTTACACCAAGTACCTTATCTACCCAAACCCTATTTATTAACTTAGGGTTAGTAAAACACTGGGGCACCCACTAGGTCCATCATGTCAAAACACTATAGAGGCATCCTACTTGGGATCCTCTAGTTCTACACATAAACGAAGGTATCCTACTATAGATCCTCGATAGTGATGGTAAAATGAAGAATACTATATGGGATCCTCTAACCATAATAAAAGAGAGGCATATTACATAGGATCCTCAGAATGATATAGAGGAAAAGGCTTCATTCATGGTACACTCAGTAACATAGTAATTAGGTAGAGGCATCATAAATTGAATCGTGATAAGGAGTAACAGGTAGAGGGATCCTACAAGGGGTTCTCTAGGTCAGCATGTATGTGAAGATATCCCAAAGGGGAGCCTCAAAAAATAAAGAATATAGAGGAATCCTATAGAGTATCTTATAGGTCAAAATTTAAGTAGAGGCATCCTATATGGGATCCTTAGAAACAACTAACCTCACAGCCTCCTGGTCTAGAAGCGCACATCTCAAAAGGGAGACACCCTCAAGGGGAAATATTAAAAATAATATATCTATAGATATAGTGCATGTCCCATCTCAACTCAAAGGTATCACTCTCAATAGACAACTATATTCAATTACTATAGGAAGAACCTCTCTATTTAGGAAAAATCCTAAAACACCACCTAGGAGTCCTCAAATCACCTCAAGGGTTTCACCATCAAGATCTATCTGGAAAGATACTTAAAATGAACTAATCATGGGTCCATTTTTAACTCTTGGGTGTAAAGATATTAAAAACACTCCAAAGTGTATCTAGAAGCTATACACGGCATGCATACCCTAGTACAAAATGTGTACTCCCAAATCCCCACCTAGGTGTGTACTTCAGCCAGTCCTGGCATATAAAATCCCAAGTACACAGTGTTTTGATCATATACATGGAATTTACCATACAAGGGGTACCTTCCCATGTACCTCACATGGCATGGCTATATATATAGCTTGGTTGTGTACCTCTACATGATGTGTATCCCACATGGGGTATGGTTGTGTACTCTACAGGCCATGTGCCCCTACACGGGTTGTTTGGCTGGGTACTTAACTACACAGACAAATACCTACACATGGAGTGTAAACACCATACATGGTGTGTACATCTTGAAATTTTATCATCCCTAAATGGGAAGATCACATCTCATGTGATCCAAAATCAATATTTCATGTGAACAGTATTTGTGAACAAAAAACCCTTCAAATTAGCCTAAAACCTCGATTTTCTCCTCAAAGGGTAAAGATCATCCCATAAGGGGTCATAAAAGATCATAAAAAGGGATTTAAAACATTTAAATAGTAAATATATGGGGATATATAGAAAAATATCCTACCTTTGGGGAAAATCCACTAAAGCTTCGCCCATTTTTGTGATCCACAGCTACTACATGATTTTCCAGATCCTCCTGAGCTTCGCAACAGCACATCCCTTCTTACATATCTCACTTTCTCTCTCCCTATCCCTTTTCTATCTTAGTATTTTGATGAAGGAATACCAAATGGTGGTATATGTAAGAATATAGGGGGAAAGAAGAAAATAAAAAAAATGGAAGAAAAATAAAATAAAATGAAAATGAGGATTGGGCCTGACCTTGGCACTTGATCTAAGTTTATGCCCTGCCAAAGAAAAAAAACTCCTAGTTTTGGACTTAGTGGCAGAGAAGAAATCACAATCCAACACTTTTTTCAAAAGATATAGCCAAAAGAAAATGTGTAAATAAATTAATATTTAATTAATTAAATATTAAATATCAATTATTCCATGAAAATTTGAATGGTTGGGAATTCCACCAAACTCATATCCTAGAATAAAAATCCTATTTGAGTCCCAATAGAGTAATCAAAAAAAAATCCAAGATCATTTTATAAGGTAAAATGACCATTTTAACCCTCATAAGAATCTAATAGAAAAAAATCAAATTTATACTCGAAATTATTGTCTAAAAAACATGGATCCTTACAATCTATCCACCATAAACATTCTTGTACCCAAGAATCCTTGGTGGTAAAACTAGCAGCCATGCTCTCATCCCAAGCATTTGTGAAACTATGTTATCTCGATTTTCCAATGACCAACATAAAAAACTCTCCTACATGGAATATAATTAACTACAAATGATCTGGTACTCCCCATCATAGTAATACCCATATCTTCGTCTCACAACATCACCCATTCCCACTTTATGAGATTGGTTTCCATGGAAAATTATGGATTATTACAAAAATGAGGGTCACTACCCCAAAAATGGCCAATTGTGCACTCCATACCATTTGGATTACCTTATACCACTCCTCGAGCATAGTCTCAATAGGTTCCTTTATCAAATAAAGAAATACATTTAAAAGGAAAAGAAACTCAGCGTAGAACTGACTCTCTCTTAGCATACACAGGACAATATCAATATATATAGCATGATCGTATCAAACTAGGAGTACATTAATATTCAAATGAAAGGTGTGTATTGATTTTATGGAGCCATGATCAAATCAAACAAGGCTATACTTGCCCTTAACCAATCTCTGACACCACGTCTCCAGATAATACCTATCCAGGACCAAACACAGGTCAGCCATGTCATGGAACCTAGTCTATTTCTGATTTATTTGCTACCATGGAGATACATTCCTTATTTAAACCACAACTACCATAAAATCATGCCCATGGAAATTTGAAAATATCAATCCTTGGCTTGCACGCAGCCACTCGTAGATTCATTATTTAGATGGTACCACATGAACCGGTATGTAGCTTTGTCGCCCGACTCACACTCCCATGAGTCTTCCATCATAAAGATAATTTGATCATGCTATACAGAACGTCAATATAAATAATCCATAATCTCCCTTATAAATCCTCTTCAAAACTGAGAACCTCACCTATGCTACAATTTATTTCCATAACCACCCATCACCTTACGTCATTCCAGTCATGAGAATCTACCCATGCTATAACCACTTTCTAACAACATAAACATTTTTCAATAAAGTCAGGCACTCAGATAGTCCTCCCTACCAGATCTAGTCTCAAAAAATAAGCACACTAGGTGCTTCATAAATTTCCAAAGGTATCAACATGCCTATATTGAAAAACCTGAGCACTAACCCTATATTGGTCTCAAACAAGCATATAACCAAGATGACTACCTAAAAAGGAATCCACAACCCGAATCCAACTACTCACATAGTTTTCCCTTGATCAAATTTTTTTTTAACTATAAGGTAATGAGTCAAAACTAAGGGCCTCTAGTTCTCCCACCTAATCCTACTAATCAATTATCACAACTTGGTAACAAGTTATAACCACCCATCCCAAAATATCAAACATCTACAAGGGAGGTAAGGATAAAAACAAACTATAAGGGTCAAAATAATCAACATCATCCTATAAGGGACCAACCCTCTTTAAGTATCCTCTTAAGGAGAAACTCCCTAGAGGTAATGACACCAATGTAGAAGAGATAATGAACTGACACTCACCAAGTATCCAAATATGGTAATACCCCCTTTAGGTCTAGTCCAAAATAATTTCTTGGTACATATCAGTATCCTACTCAGTGATCCAACTGGATAACTACAAATGAATTTTAGTTAAGTAATATTTAATTCAAATCTATACCCAAAAACACTATATTGTTTGTTACTATTACTTTAAATAACTTAACCTAAGAAAAAACACATTATAAGGGGTCCAACATTTGGGCATCATATTCTCTATCGACCTACTTGGGTCACTATATCCCCCGTGAATGAGGACCGAGTCATCAACCTCACATAAAACATCTTAATATATATCCATATAGCCTTATGGTATTATAGAATATATATATATATATATATATATATATATATGAAAGTTGGCCAAATTGAGTATAATTCCACCAAAAAACCTATATGAGAAAACACCATTTAGGTTTTTGTTAACTTTTTAAACAATTGTCCTTTTTCATCAAAAAAAATTCACATTATCATGCTAATAATATGTGAATATGAAAAACCAAATATGATTCATGAGACACCTATTTCCTTCGATGGACAAGATTCAAAATCAATCATTGGCCACATGCAAATAAACCAAGATCCCACTACTAAAAAACAGGCCTTTAACAGTGTTGGCCTTTATCAGTGCTTGAAAAATGTGCTAATAAAGGTTACCTTTTATTAGAGTTTTTTTTTGAAGCACTAATAAAAGGAACCCTTTTTTAGCACTTTTCTTTTATCACTAATAAAGGTTAACCTTTATCAGTGCTTTTCATTAGCGCTGATAAAAGGAACTCTTTATCGGTGCATTATTTTTAGCACTGATAAACAGTACCCTTTATGAGTGCTTTATTTTTAGCATTGATAAAGTGATCCTTTATCAGCACTTTTTAACACTAATAAAAATCCCAAATAGAATGAAATAATTAAATAAATAAAAAATAAAAATGTGTTTGTTAAAAAAATATTTAAAATTTTATTAATTAAATAATATTGATAAAAATGAATAAATTGATTATACAATATAAAAAATATAAATACTAATAAATAGTATATATTAAATATGTAGATATTTGTAAAATAAAAATTAAACAAATTAAAATTAAAAATAATTAAATTAAAAAAAATACTAAACATTTTATTAATTAAATAGTTATTGATAATATTAATAAATAGTATATATTGAATATATATATATATACATATATATGATTGTATATAAATTTTATTTAAATAATAAAGAATATTTATACTTTACATTAAATAGTCGTATATATATATTAGGTGCTTGGGGGTACAATTGCATTAAACACACACACAGGACAAAAAGGTAGGCCATATCCCCTTAAGGGATAGACCACCCATCAATCCTTATATATTCAGTACATTTCCTGAAGGCCCAGTGGGCATGAAGCCCGTTATATAGCCCAAATGCCCACAAACAAGGCTGGAGGCCCAGTGCAGCATCATGTCTGCATCATACTACCTGCATCACCAAGTCTACATCATGCCTGCGTCACTACCTACCTGCAGAAATTCGCTCCCACCCAAATTTGAACGGGTTTCTGATGTAGGATTATGGGGAGCCATTACCCCTCGGGTAAGCCCTCAATTTCTTAAATAGTCATATATTTAGTAAATAATGTTTTATAATTAAAAATTAATACCAACAAAAAATATTGACTAATTGCATCGACTAATGGACATAATTTAATGTTATTTAATTTTTCAATTTAGCATATATCAAATGTGTGTTATAGGGATTTCACATACATATACATAATTAATGAATTTTTATATACAATGCAGACATGAAAATATTTACATAATTAATGAAATCATATATAGAAACACATACTCTTAGTATTTATATAATTTAGTCAAATTTTAGTATTAATTTTAGAATTTCATTATAACATGATATTTTTAATATATCATGTCTTTAATCAGAAAATTTTATTTATTTATTTTTAATTTTATTATAGTAAGGTATTAATTAATTTTTAATATTTTTTTATTTTTTATTTTAATTTTTTTAGGAATTTATCAATTTTTATTATTTATTTGTATTTATTTATTTACTATGTTTTAATATTCTCAATATTTATTCATCTTTATTTCACTATATATCCATATTTTTTTAATAATTTATATTTAATTAATAATACTTATCCATTTTTTCAATATTGTTAAAATGTGCTAATTTTTAATTATTCAATTTCACTCATTTTTAATATGCATACACTTAAAATTAAATATTCATTAATAATGTTAAATATATATTTTTAAATAAATATTTATAAATAAATATATTTATAAATTTATATCTATTATATTAATACATTCATATATTTATAACTATAAATAAATAAGTATTATTTTTTAAAAAGGTATTTATATAATTATAAATAAATAATTATATATTTTTTAATAATTAAAAAATTATAAGAAATTTATTTAAAAAATGAATATATTTACTATATTTTTTAAATATATATATATATATATATTTAAAAGTATTTATATATTTATAAATAAATTGTTATATATTTAAATAATTATAAAACTATAACAAATCTATTTATATAATGAATATATTTACTGTATTTAAATTTACATATATTTATTAAATATATATAATTATATAAATATTTTTGTAAAATTGTATATTTATAATTATAATTATAAAAATTTTATCAGTTCTTATTAATTTAGCACTGATAAAATGGATCATTATCAGCGCTTTTTTGGAAGTGCTGATAAAAGTGTCCCAATCTATTTTAAGAACCCTATATAATCATGATATCTGAAGCTTTCCACAAAAGCCACCTCTTTTTGGTGCTCCTCCTCACCAAATCCAAGCTCGAATCAAGGATCGAACAATTTTGAAGCTAGAATCCATAGCACGAATGATTCAAGGGTCAAAAAAATCCAATGCTTGGCTGAATTCCTGATTTGGTGATATATCTAATTTCTCTCAGATGATTCAATGCTTCATTCCAAGGTATGTTATTTTCTACTCCTCCTCAATCATTGATTGCTTGTTTGGTTATATCTATTTGCATTTTTTTATCATCATTATTTCTGTTGCCACCTCTGATTTCCATTAGGTCTCCCTAGATTTCAACCACCCATATACCCATGATTTCATCTACCCTATTCCCCTTGAGTTTGGTAGCCGGTGGTGTGCCTTTACCATGCCTGGCACCAGAGTACCTCTCAAGTTGGCACAGGAGGCACACACCTTTGGCATGCCTAAGTGAGACTGCACCACCTCACTAGTGGGGAGGTGAACCAGGTGTACCTCATCTCACCTCATTATAAGGAACGTTGAGGTGCGCACCTTCGACAACAATTCTATATATAGACTTCCTTACCACATAATGAAAATGATTCTTAATACTTCTTCTTAAAATTGTAATCCCCTCTAGAGAATTATATATATATATATATATATAGGACTAAAACATAATACATATGATTTGAGTATATTTATAAAAGGGTGAAATGAAATACTTATCACAATGCTTTGATTTATACTTTGAGGGTCCATATATATCATAGTGAATAAACTCCATGGGTTGTTTCATTTAAATATCTAATTTATTATTTTAACTAATAATAATCTCCCCATTAAAATTAGTAAAAAAAAATATATCAATTTTATCTTTTCATCATAAAAACAACCCAACCCGCCCTTTTTAATTCACTATTTAAATATCTCATTTTCAAAATGATCAATTTTTCACTACCACAAATCAATTTCCTCTTTCAAATATAATTACCATAAATTTTTACCAACCCCGAATTAGAATATGGCTCGACTAGTTTTTTATACCTTTGTAAAAAAAATATCCATCTTTGAAATGATAACCCACCCATTAATACTTTCTTAAAATTAATTTCATTTCCTTTATCACGCATCTATAAATCACTTTGTATGTTTTACTTCAATCCATCTAAAAACACATCATTCTTTAACATTTCCTTTTATTTACAACATCTTTTAAATGAAAACAATTTATCGTAAGAGATCCACCATTTCTAAAATAATAAGTACCCTTTAAACTTGTCAAAAATCATTAATTACATAAATTTTCATTTCATATATGAGATGAACAACCAATATCTAATATGATAGGATGTTTCTTTTTTAAATACTTTAGTGTGACTTCAATAATAATGTCCTCTAACGTTCCATTCATTTTCATATAATAATTTTCTAATTCTTTCTTCACATCCATCTATGTTTTTTGAAAATATTAACAATCCTTCATATAATTTTTAATTTTTCACATGTTCAATAGTGTTTATTCAGTGGTTGAAATTCATCATCCAATTTTATTTATGAATATTTGTCTCACTTAGAAACTAGTTTTGTAAGAGTGGGTCATCTCCCATTTAACTTAAAAAAATATATCTTCCATAATTACTATTATTTATCTCATTATGACTAAAATTTTATACTATGTTCCCAAAATCACTCTAGAACCCATGAATTCAATGAATATTAAATTTTCTATAAATCCTACTCTTCGAATTCTTGAAAATACTTCTTGTTTTCAACCGGTATAGACAAATTCTTGAATCAATTTATCAACTAATAATTTTTAAATGTTTAAAAACTTTATCATTATTAGGTATATTATTTTCCTAAAATTATTTTTTCCTTTACTTATATATTTTTAATTGAAATTGAAATTATAATTTTGAGATATTTTCAAATATATGATATACTATAAATACTAAATGTAATAATTCCTTATGTTGTCACATCACTTGTTCCAAAAAAATAGAAAGTTGGTTATCAAATTTTATATATGTTGGAATAATTATTAGAATTTTTTTTAGGTATTCATCATTTTAGGTATACATGTATTGGTTCCACCCATAGGAATATCTAATTACCATCCATGTATATGAAATAACTCATTATTTATTAAAAAAAATTATTAATAAATTTTTTATCTTTCAGTTGATGGAATGAGAGTTTATTATTCTTGTATATAATATTTGGTTTTCTTATTTCTCTTTAATTGACTATATTATATTTTCATTTGTTTAAGGTATTTAATAAATATTTTATATCTAGTTTTAATAGAGGTGGAACTAGTCTTAGTTAGTGGATTGAAAGTTTTGAAAGTGGGATTTATTCTATAAATATATAATTCATAGAGGCCTCAAGCATTCATATATCATAACATGTCCCCACAGAGACCCCTTGAATCACAGACAAGAGCGTGTATTCCCCCAAATCTCACCTTCAATAATCCATGGGTTAATAACTAGTTTCAATGGTGTGATTCTCATAAATGGGAGGCATTACCCCTTTTAGAGAACACAATGGAGTACAACTACCATCCTCATTAGCTTCATCTCCGGAACAATTATTATGGAAATTTATTTCTTAACACTCATCCCTCATCTATTTTATGTTAATTGTACTAATCTGAGTAGTATTCATCCCATGGATGACTACTGCTTAGAGTATTTCAAGCAACATAGGTGCATGTCAACAAGAGATGGAGGATGAGTGTCAAACAACAAAATGCAATGATAACAGTTTAGGAGATGAGGTGATGAGGATGACAGTTTTCTATAACTTTCACCATTAGATGAATTCAGAGTATAAGACCTACTATAGTGGATTAATTATTTTCATAAATTCAATTGCCCATTTTCTTTAAAGCTTAATAAAATTATTTTAAGCAATCAGATATTGGGTTTCCCTTATTATAATTATCTATAACTTTCACCTTTGATAATGGATATCTTATGTGTATTTATTTATTTATTATACTAAATGAATATTTCATGAACCCGATAGGATGAATGTCAATAAAAAATGGATGCAGGATAATCATTTGAAAAAAGAGTATGAATATGAAGTTAAAGAGTCACTACAGGAAATCCTAGCTTTCCCAACACTTCTATACCAACGGTTCAAAATAACTGTTGGTATAGATGTCCTTTACCAATAGTTTTAATAAACCGTTGGTAAAGTTGTGGTTAGGAGGTATTTCCCAATGGTTATTAAAAACCGTTGGGAACCCCCCCCCCCCCCCCCCAAATTCACTCAAACAGAACCCCATGACTCCCAAAAGTGCCCCATTTCCAGAAGCACATTCCCGACTCCCAGAAGCGCCTACCCAGGAGAACCTCTTCCATCAGATTAGTTTCAACTCCCCCATTTAGGATAGAATCCTTCAACCTCTTCTCATATTAGATAAGGATATCCTTCTATTCTCAACATTTCTCCATTTATTTCACTATTTAGAATTATGACGTTGTTTTTCCCTATTTCTAGGGATTTTGGAAAATTTTATGATTCACTACTCCCTTCAAGAATTGTGTACTCAAGTAACTAAATCAATGTAAAAATTATCCAATTAATGTTTTCATTACACGTATACATTTATAAGGGCATGTTCACTTTCTTGTGTTCTAATTTTAAAGATTCATAGTTCTTTTTTTAATCTCAATGCTCCAAATATTACAGCTTTATGTATATGAACTCATAAGAAATTTTTTGTTATATTTTTTCATAATATTTCATGAAAATCACTCCTTTTATTAAGATCATGTCAAACATGAATATCTTATTCATCTTCATTTTTTCACACTATGTTTGTTACATAACACATATGTATCATGTTTCTATCAAAATATTTATATATATAAAATGACACATTGTTCACTTATCATTTTCACAATAGAACATATGGAGTATCTTCTTCAACTTTTCAAAATAGTATGTGTTCCCTAATTATTCTACATAGAAGAAATAATAAATACTTAACCATACAATCCAATGTTCTTTATGAATAAAATATCTACAAAGGAAACTCTCGGTGGGACCTCTCCTTCTCCCATGTAGTACTTCTTCCTTCTTCATGAAACTAATTCACAGAAAACCCTTTTATATTTTTTCTCCGGAACCATAGAAAACCCTTTTAGATTTTCTAGTTGTCTCTTTAATTTATCATATCATTATATTAAAATGTTATATAAATAGACTGGATAGTTATAGACCTCTCGGTGGTAACCTACATGAATTGTATCTCACACATTGTTCGAGATCCCATTGGGTACCTAGATAAACTACATGATTATATGTTTAATTAAGGGGAATCACCATTTTATAGATGCATGACTACTCACATGACATAGGATGGAGCATGTAGAATATGATTGGGTTGTAGCTCAAGAATCTAGGTCAAATTTTAGAATTTTTTTAGCCTCTTTCATAGTACTACTTTCTACTATTTGTAACTATGTTTTTCTTCTTGCTACATGACATACATTACCATCATTCGGTTTATGATTATGTTATTAGTAGGTATTACTGATTTTATTATTTTCATCCATTTCCAATATTTTTCCATTGTTATCTTTCTTCTACTTTTTAACTGATAATATTAAAATTGTGAAACTTAGGTAATGAGGGAATAGTCTCCTCCAGACACACCAAAGGCTCTCACTATTAGTCAATAACATTTGGAATTTTGGTAGATTTTCTTGAGGCCATGTGGCCATCTATGTTCGGGTCACTAGTGAGTGGCATCCTGGTTTGGGACATCACAATTCCTGGATATCCTTTTTATAGGTGTTTCTAATGAAATTCATACCTATAACTATTCAAGGTCCCTCTCCAAAATCAATTGGGACATGATTCAATGAATACACCCTACCAGCCTATGATATATGGACCCAAATCTAGGATCCTTTAATCCATGGTTAAGGTGAAACTTGATTAGTCCATAACTAATTACTTCCATATTTGTTTTCATTGAAGGAAATGATACCCATTGAAGAGAGGTGGTGGAAAAAGATGACAAAAAATAATCATCACATGACACAGATGGGTGTTCCTCCACTCAACCCTGTTGTGAGTATTTTATTTCAAATATATATATTTTAATAACTTATAATATCATGTGTTTACTTTTGTGTTAAACTTTTTTTTTTTGGATTCACCCCCTAGATGAGAGATATCCGAAGAGGGCCCTGATATTTCTCCCAGTACAAAGGCTGGTGGTAGGAGGGGTGGTGTTAGAGTTAGAGGATCATCTGTTGGTCCCGGTACTGAGGTCGGTGGTACGAGGGCTCATGGTGAAAGAGTTAGATGATCCACTGGTCGTACCCAATTGGACTATTCCCTTACCACAGACATATCTTCTACACCCCATTTTGATCCTGGTGTGTCTTTAGGGACACACGGGATATTTAGGCCTCCGATGTTTACACTACCAGTTGGCCAGATGTCTGTGCCATCATCTTTGCATCCGGTTCATTATCTCCAAGCTATTATATTCCACCTTCTTCGACTCCTGCTCTGACATAGTATGTGGATGAGGATCGTACACTAAGGGACACTCTACCTGTACAGGATATTCCTTCAGCTTCTACACATCCAGTGACTCCCATTGATCTGACTACCACATGTATACTTATATAACTCTAACAAATTTTTATACCAAAAATTATTTTTATTATAACTTGTACTGATATTTTTTTTCTTTAATAACAGATTCATCTACTGATAAGAGGTGGGGGAGGGGGCATACTCGCTTGCATGTGGTATGGAACCTCCATACACAGTTGATGGTTGAATACAATAATGATGGAAAAATGATTGATAAATTTGGGCAGGAATGTCAGGGTTTTTTTATGATGCTAGCCAAATACTCCGACATCATTCCAGTCAACCCTCTCTCTTGGAGACATCTACCACACGAATTCAAGGATAATGCGTGGGCACAAATATGGGTAAAAAAATATATTGGATTTAATGTAGTATTTTTTGTATTTATATGAACTAATCTATTAGGTTTCAGCTTTGGTTTAACTTCCCTGATGGCGAAGGTGCACGACCAACACGTTTAAAGGAGCTTAGAGATATTTTGAGAGCTTATAAGCAAGAGTTGTATGTTGGGTGGTGTGATAGAGTGGGCATGGAGTTAGAGACATTACCTATCATGGATGGCTGCCCGATAGATCAATATCGCCAAATGATTACCCATTGGGAGACTTCCAAATTTAAGGTATTAATCCCATTTGTGGTATTTAAATGATAGTTTTCATATTTTTCATTAATATTATCTTATTTATTATTAAAAATTATTTAGGAATCCTCTGAAAAAACAAAAAAAACATTGATTCAAAGAAATACCTCCACACTTTTGGGGGAACTACTATGTCAGATCATGAGAGGTAGTGGTATGATATAGTTGTTTATAATTTTTCTTTAGGAATTTCCATTTTTATTATTTCTAACTGAAATTATGTGATTTATTGAATATTGAATATATGATTATACTTGAACTTTATATTGTTTCAATGTCATTAAAGAAGCACAAATTTAATATTGAAGGATGTATCCCTCGATCAAAATTGTTTTTCTTGAGTAGAAGGAAAAAAGATGGAATTGTGGTTAATGAACTGACACAAGAAAAGATTATAAGTTTTAATTTGTTTATTTCAAAGTTTAATATCTATTTTGAAATTTAATAATCTATTAATATTTTTAACAGACTTCTTTAGAGGCCCTTGATGCCCAAGATCCTGACAATTTAGGGCCACACGATCATTTATATCAGGTTTTGGGAGATGAGCACTCTGGTCAAGTACGCCGCCAACCTGGTAAGAATATAGTCTCGACAAGGTATTTGTCCTCCCCAGGTATCCATTCTAGTACCACCGAGTTAGAACAAGTTAAGGAGCATGCAGAACAGTCTGATAAAAGGTTCATAGAGTTGGAAGAACAGGTTCAAATGAGGGAGAAATAATTTATGAAACAGATCAAAGCTTTATCTTCATCACTTACACCAGAGACTAGCGCAGCTTGTCAGACATATATGTCATCGATGGGTGCATTATCCAATTCACCGGCGGCAGTTCTAGTGGTGGTCGATATGATGAAGTTCCTGGTGATAACGAGGATGCTGAAGAGGACAAGGGAGAGGATGAGGATGAGGACGAGGGAAAGAATGGGGTCGAGGGCGAGGATAGGGCTGAGGGTGAGGATGGGGCCAAGGATGAGCATGGGGGCGATGACGAGGACAACGATGAGGAAAGAGATGGCGGCGAGTATGAGGTCGATGATGATAGTGGTGATGGTGATGGTGATCAGGGGAAGATTTATCCATTACATTTTTTAATTCAGTATAACTCTTTATTTTTTGACCAAATATGGATGCCTAATGAGGTTATAATGGTTTATGGGGCTTCTGGGCTTGTTCAGAGCTCGGAACCCCAGTCGGCGTAGAAAAACACTATTCCTCACGGTTAGAAAAACACTATGCCTCACGGTTATAAAATAACATGTTGGTTCTTTATAGAATCCCCTGGAATAGGTCCCACAAAACACTGGACACTTTTGAACTTCCTTTTATAACAAAAATAAGAACTTTGAATAATTATTTCATCCACTAAAGCTCCTCCCAAGTCTATCCTTCCAAATATGTCTTCTTTAGAAAAATAAAACTTATCTGATACCTCCAGGAAGGTTAGAAGGATAAAAAGAACTAGCATCAACCAAACATCATCCCTTAGTCCCATCTCAAACCTACAAGATTTTATGTAATCATTTTTGAAAATATCTAGTGCAAGATTCAACAACTCAACAAAGTGGTTGGAGAACTCTAGAAGAGTATGCTTCACTTTTTCCAACTTCAGAAACTCCAAAGTATTTTACAAGTGTAAAGTTTCAGGATAAAAAGATGATTAAATATCTTATTTAATGAAACCCAGGTAAGACCTTTGTGAAAATTATCCTACACTATAGAATCCCAACATATTCATTCTGTTCCCTCAAGAATATACATGAAAAAACCCACATGATAATACTTAGGGATCTTCAAAAAAATTGGAGACCCTCTCAATTAATTCAAGACACTCCATAGAATCATGTTGTCTACTATCAATACAGAATACACATGGATGATACTTGGTAAATTCCAATCCATGATCCACTTTCCATCCTAGTATTATTGGGACAAATGACCCTAGAGTCTAAATGATATGGATCTTTACCTCATCCAAAGATGGGTCTGTTGGAGGATCTACCTGCAGAACCTACATTGTGGTTAACCATCTTATATTTCAAAGATCTCATCATGTAGGAATTTTCTTCTAAACACAAGACAGAAACCAAACAGCTACGAGATAATTCTAAAACAATCAAACTCAAAAAAAATCTAAACAATTATTTAAAACAAAAATAATTTAAAGTAGTCATGAATTCTACAATTAAATTTAAATATCCATTAATTTGAAGAAGACCATCAAAATAAACTCCCCACTAAGTTTATTCAACTGACCTTACCCAAAACAAGTCCTAAAACATTCTAAATAGTTCAATTAAATTAAACCCTCCATAAGATTTATTCAAAATATCCTAAAAACTCGATCTTGGAATCTGTAATCATTTTTCCAGTCACCTATTGCAACTATGATTCAATAATAGGAGTGAGTTGTTCATTCACATCTTCCACACCTACTATCTAAATTCCAACGATCCTAATACTGTCTAACCAAGACATAAAAACAACATAGACATTGTTGAAACACTTCTAGCTGAGTAAGGCCTCTGATACCAGATTGCAACAGGCTAACCAGGGCCATCCAAACCTATTACCTGAGCTAGCCCATGGATGAATCATTTTAAAAGAAGAGTTACCGTTTGGAGATTGGGACTCGTCTCTCTCGTCGTGCTGAATCCATGCCCTAGGAGGCGATGATCCTCGCTTCAGCCCCACCCCATTCTAAGGGGGAGGGTCCTCTTCCGCATCTACATGGGGATCGCCCTTTAATCCCCTTCACAAACCCTGACTACCTTCCTACCTTTCCTCGGATTTTGGTAAGCCCGAAAGTTACCGAATGTTATGCGGGCCTCCCGCTCCTTTCGATTTCTACCCTGGAATTTACAGAGGCATCCTCCCTACTGGACTTGACCTTGATAGCATGATTCAAGCGACGTCATCCATCGGTGGACTTCTTCGACCGCTGGATTTTCGAATCATGGGGTTTACAGGAGCGAGTCATGGTAGGTTTTCTCGACTACAGAAATATAATGATTCAATTCGCCTCTGAGGAGGATCTGATCCACATGTGGTCGAGTGTGCCTCGCTCCTATGATGGATCTCGCTTCTTCCTATTCAAATTTTCATACGACTTTCACATGAAGAGAGACCCTTCCAAGCTGGTGATTTGGGTAAGTTTCCCAAAACTCCCACTTCCTTTTCAAAATCCCTCCATCCTTTGGTTGCTTGGAAATTTGGTCGGGCGTTTTCTATGTTCTGACAGCCGAACCCGAGCGGTGAGACACCCTATCTCCCTGAGGGTTTGTATAGAAGTTGACATATCAAAGGCACCTATTAACTCTTTCTGGATTGCTATGGGGGAAGAATTCTGATACAATCAGTCTGTCATTTTTGAATCGTGGAGTGAATATTATTCTTTGTGTAAGAGGATGGGACATAACCTGGAGATCTACAGGAGAAGGTCAAGGAATCAAGGAACTGTTATAGAGGTCCAGGAGGTCCAGGGCCATTCTCTTGCTGTTGTGACTAGTGTAGGGTCTACTGGCTACGGTCAAGGGAATATGGAGACGGAGGATATCAGGTGCTCGGGTGGAGACAGGATACATAAAACTGATATTGCCTCCCCTCTGGGGCCTAAGGTTGTGGATGTTTTTAGAAGGTTGAAGATTGATCTGGCTGGCCCTTCTAGTAGTATGGCAGGGGGAACTCCAACCTATGGAAATGATGAAGCATTTCTGGTGTCTAGCAATGCTCCTACTCAGGCTCCGGGGGAGACTGTTGGAGCTGCTTATGTTCTTGGTCCATCTTCTGGGGTAGTGGCTCTATGCACGTATTCCATGGCAGTGCGCACAGGAAGTAATAGGATTTCTGGAGGGGTTTCTCTTGGTGAGAGCAAGTTGAAGGTAGGTCGTGAGTGTGAGAAAACTTCACATGGGGTTCACAGGACACAGGATACTAATAAGGACTCCAACTCGAGGGTAACTCTATCCTGTATTGACCTCAGCAACCGATTTGGAAGCTTGAGCAATGAGGGTGAGTCTGATGGCAGTTCTAAGGGTCCATATGAGGTGGAGTCCGAGGGTGATGATCAGCCTTTTGAAGATAATGGCTTGGGAGGAGTGGGTAAATATCTATACATCCAAAGAAAGAAGAAAGGGAACAAGGAGAACAGGGACCTGGGGTACTGCATTGTATCTAGGAATCCAAATCCGAAGGGGCGCAAAGACTACTCCTACCTTCCAAGACCGATGGAGACTCGGTCGGCCAAAAAAGGGGGGACATGCAAGGAGCTCAAGATTCATCCAGTAGAGGGAGTGGAAAGCCAGAAATATTTGGTCTTCGAATATCCAAAGCAAGATAATGACCCCCCCTAATTAAGAAGATCAACAAGAGGAGATGTAACTACACATAGAGGAGATGACACTGGTGGCCACCCTTGGTCCGCGGTGTGAGGAAGGAACTTTTATGGTTGGTGCAGGGGGAGCAGAGGTTCAAGAGATGGAACTGGTCTCAACTGCTATGGTAAGAGTGAGAGGGATGCATGTGGATCCAGAAGGAGATGTTGTGATCAGGGAAGATCCTTGGGAGTTTATGTTACAATCCAAGGAAGAAATGGCAGAAAAGTAGATACCCATACGAGCTTCTGTTGAGGTTGCAGAAAGGATGAAAGAAATATTTATTCAAGCAGACATGAACAAGGAACAAAGTGGGTGGATTGACAAACAACACTTAATTCTAGTCAGAGGTTTCAAAAACAAGAAAATTGTTTAGGAGGAGTTCTTGCGAGCATGGAGTAAGTTGTATTCTCATTTTGAGAACATTATTAGGGACGACCCCGGAAAAAAGGTAACAAATCTTTCCTGGAAATTGTTTAAGGAATTTAATTCAAGTGGTTTCAAGAAAGTCTTTAATAATTTTGTTATTTGTTATAGTGTATAATGGCTGGGTTGTACTATATGGTTTTCTAAACTTTTTCCACAAAAGTGTCTTTAATAAAAATATATATTTGGTGGTGATCTAGCCCATTATAGGTGGGATAAAATAATGAAAACAACAACTGACATATGAAAAACTGATCAGACGCATTTGGATTGTGTTGATACATTAGGAAAATAATAAATTGGTCATTTTTGATGGGTAAGAGTCAACTCCCCCTCAATCCAAGACATGGTGTGGCCGGTATCACTCAAAGTGTCTCACTTAGATTTGAAATGGACAACATTTTAAGTGAAAACAACAACTAACATACGAAAAACAGACCAAACGTATTTGGATTGTGTTGATACTTTAGGAAAACGATCCAATGGTCATTTGAGATGTATACAAGACAAACCCACCTCAATCCAAGGCACGGTGTGGCCAGTATCACTCTAAATGTCTCTCTTTTGTTTAAAATGGACACCATTTTAAGTAAAAACAATTGTCATATGGAAAACCAACCAAACATATTTGGATTGCCTTGATACTTTAACACAATGATCATTAGGTCATTCTTGAGGTGTATGAGGAGACGACACATCATTCGGACGTACGGTTTGCGCGGAACAACTGAATATGTGTTTTTTAGGTGTTTGGTGTGCTTGAAAAGCATGTGTGGGGTGGTAAAAACTAGCCGAACGACCTCAAAATGCCATGAAATCGGATGAAAATAAAGGGAGGGTGAATTGTGAAATGTTCAGCTAGACGTCACTTCAATCGGAGGATTCGTGTGACCGCGGTGGCCGAAAATGCACTCCGCGTGATGTAAATGGCCAAAACATTTGTTTAACGGTCAAATGCAAGCCAAATGACCTCATAATGACTTGAAATCACACAAAAACACCCAAATTTTTATTTGTGAGGTGTATGAGGAGACAGAACATCATTCGTATACATGGTTTGCACGACACGACTGAATATGTATTTTTTAGGTGTTTGGCACGCTTGAAAAGCATGCGTGGGGTGGTCAAAACTATCCAAATGACATCGGAATTCCATGAAATCAGATGACAACAAAGGGTGGGTGAATTGTGAAATGGTCCGCCAGACGGCACATCAATCGGTGTGTCGTGTGGCCGTGGTGGCTAAAAACACACTCTGCGTGTCATAAATGGCCAAAACATGTGTTTTATGGTCAAATACATACCCAACGACATCGGAATGACTTCATATCATACGAAAATTCCCAAATTATTATTTTTGAGGTGTAAAAAAAGACAAAACATCATTCGAACGTGTGGTTTGCGCGGAACGACTAAATATGTGTTTTTTAGGTGTTTGGCAAGCTTGAAAAGCATGCGTGGGGTGGTCAAAACCAGCCGAACGACCTCGGAATTCCATGAAATCGGATGAAAACAAAGGGTGGGTGAACTGTGAAATGGTTGGCAGATGAAACATCAATCAGAGGTGTCGTTTGACCGCGGCGGCCGAAAACGCAATTCACGTGTCGAAAATGGCCAAAACATGTGTTTAACGGTCAAATGCATACCTAATGACATCGGAATGACTTGAAATCACACAAAAACACCCTAATTTTTATTCGTGAGGTGTATGAGGATACGACACATAATTTGGACATGCGGTTTTCACATTACAACTGAATATGTGTTTTTTAGGTGTTTGGCATGCTTGAAAAGTGTGTGTGGGGTGGTCAAAACCGGATGAACGACATCGAAATGCCATGAAATCAAACAACAAAAAAGGGTGGGTGAATTTTGAAATGTTCATCTATATTACACATCAATCAGAGGTGACGTGTGACCACGGTGGCTAAAAACACACTATGTGTGTCATAAATGGACAAAACATGCGTTTCATGGTCAAATGCATACTGAACGACATCATAATGACTTTAAATCACCTGAAAACACCCTAATTATTATTCTTGAGGTGTATTAGGAGACAACACATCATTCGGATGCATGGTTTGCGCGACGCGGCTGAATATGTGTTTGTTAGGTGTTTGGGGCGCTTGAAAAGTGTGTGTGGGGTGGTCAAAACCGGCTGAACGAATTCAGAATGCCATGAAATCGGACAACAACAAAGGGTGGGTGAATTTTGAAATGGTTAGGTAGACAGTATGTCAATTGGGGGTGTTGTGTGACCGTGGTGGCCTAAAACACACTCCGCATGTCGTAAATGACCAAAACAAGCGTTTTACAGTCAAATACATAGCGAACGATATCAGAATGAATTCAAATCACATGAAAACACCCTAATTATTATTCATGAGGTGTATGAAAATAATACACATCATTCGGATTCGTGGTCTGCGCTTTATGGTAGAATATATGTTTTTTAGGTGTTTGGCGCGCTTGAAAAGCGTGCATGGGGTGGTCAAAACTGGCTGAACAACCTTGGAATACCATGAAATCGGACGACAACAAAGACTGGGTTAATTGTAAAATGAAGACATGTCAATACGAGTTGTTTTGTGACCAAAGTGGCCAAAAAATCACTCCAAACAGCCCCCCCCCCCCCCACCCACCCACCCACCCACCCTGGACAGACCCCAACCCTCCGGACAACCCCCCGCTCACCCCGGACATCCCCCCACCACTTGGACAGCCCCCCACACCACCTGGACAGCCCTCTTACCCCTGGGACAGCTCCACGCACCACCCAGACAGCCTCCAACCCCCCGGACATCCCCCCCACTCAATTATTTAGTTCTAATCTCTAAACCCTAATGTTATTCATCTATTTTTTTATTTTCTGTATTGATTTGGTCAAAACTAGATCCCTCTATCTTTACCCAATCTGGGAACTCCTTCTTCCCTATAGATCCATCTGAAGTCAATTAATTTTTTAGTTCTACACTCCAAATCGGTAAGGCTTAACTTAGTTTTAATATTTTTCATCTATTATTGTTTATTTCTCTTTTGATTTGATTTAAACCAGGTGGTTCCATGTGTGGCATGACATACCCAATAATTGCAGTTTGATTTGTTTTCTATTTTCATTCTATAATTCAAGTGTCATGATTATATGAATCAACTTGATTTTAATTCATCATAGACACTCCTTTTATGTAGTTATTGAATCATATCGAGGCACGGTCTGGCCCATACCACTCAAAATGTCTCACTTTTATTTGAAATGGATAGGATTTTAAGTGAAAACAATAACTTGCATACGGAAAACTGACCAAACGTATTCGAATTGTGTTGATACTTTAGAACAATGATCCATGGATCTTTTGTGATTTGTATGAGTCAACCCCGCCTCAATCCGAGGCACGGTGTGACTGATATCACTCAAAGTGTCTCTCTTTTATTTCAAATGGACATCATTTTAAGTGAAATCAACAACTGGCATACAGAAAACTGATCAATCGCATTCGGATTGTGTTGATACATTAGTAAAACGATCCATGGGTCATTTTTTATGTGTACGAGTCAACCCTGCCTCAATCAAAGGCACGGTGTGACGGGTACCACTCAAAGTGTCTCACTTTTGTTTGAAATGGATAGGGTTTTAAGTGAAAACAACAATTGGAATACAGAAAACTGATGAAACGCATTCGAATTGTGTTGATACTTTAGCACAATGATCCATGGATCATTTCTGATGGGTACGAGTCAACCCCACCTCAATCTGAGGCACGGTGTGATTGGTATCACTCAAAGTGTCTCACTTTTGTTTGAAATGGACAACATTTTAAGTGAAAACAACAACTGGAATACGGGAAATCTTCACAAGGATACACATAGATTCTTGAAATTAAGGGATAAAAAATAAAATATGGTCTATTGGTCATATTTTATTAGAATAAAATATTCACAAGGAATAGATTGAAACACAATGGGTCATAGTATATATAGAAAAACATGAATTATATTAGGAATGAGTCTCGACATCCCATCATAAACATGCACCAACACTCATGTTCTAATTCTCAATCATGGGTCGTTCATTCTATACAATAAAATACAATAAATAAATATCATACAGTGATTTCATATGAAACCTATGAACACTCAAGCATTCCATATAACAAATTGGTCAACAAGGAAACACATATATTCTTGATAAATAAGTTTCAAAGTCTCATAAAAATACCCCAATGATGAGGAATACATATGGTGACACCATATCCCCATGGATCACCTCAATCCCATCCTCAAACAGTGGGTTCTAAAAACAAACCAAAGTCCCTTTGGGAACCCAATACCAAAGACTTAATTGAATATTCATACCCACTACCCAAGATGAGGATTCATCTCACATCACACCTCGGAGAGAAAATTGTAATTAGCCACATACCCCCTTATTCTAATTGAAAAGTCTATGAAAAACATGTAGGCTATTCCGATAACCCATCTCATATGTCGAGATTGACAAATGTTTCCCACTAACACATCAGGAACCATTTATACATGGATACATAATCATTAGAGGAATATAGACATCCCATGTGGTTCCTATAACTCATCCTAGGTCTAATCACATTACCACTACCATTGTCTATCTTATGGGTATCATCATCCTTGTCCAATCTACCCAAGGTTTTCTCTTTGTTTTAAGATACTCCACCCAAGACCATGAATAAACATCCCATGTGCTTCCTATAACAAGTAGGTTTTTTCTCTTGTGTGTATTGGTGTTTTGGTTTGAGTCATGAATGAATTATAAATTTTGAATACTCTTATGTGTGTGGGTGTTGTGTTTTGAGTGAGGAATGAATTCTAAATTTGGAATAATCTTATGGGTGTTATTGCATTTCCTATTACATGCAGGATTTTCTCTTATGGGTGTTATTGCATTTGAATTTCTAAATTTCTAAATTTCTAAATTCTGGAATTAATTCTAAATTTTTAATACCTTGGATAGGGAATTTGTATTGGTGTTGTTGCAGGTCTGGAGAGGGAGAGGTGTGTTGTTGTGTTGTTGTAGGTCAGGAGAGGGGAGAGTGGCATGTCGTTGTGGAGTTGAGCAAATGTATACCAATATTTTTTAAAACTGTTGGTATAGATTCTATAATATAACTATAACAACGGTTTTTTTATAACCGTTGGTATAGGTTTATACCAATGGTTATAACAAAACCATTGGTATAGCCTTATGGATTTCCATATCTACTCTATACCAACAGTTGTAACCATTGTTATAATTGTAACACACATATACCAACGGTTTCACAAACCGTTGGTATATGTTATACTTTAACACACATATGCCAACAGTTTGTAGCAAACCGTTGGTATACCTTCTATTTTGACACCTATACCAATGGTTTTCACAGAACCGTTGGTATAGGCCTATTGTCACAGCTTACATGGCCACGGTTGAGGGAATCGTTGGTATACTATATACCAATGGTTTCCTAGCCTTTACCAATGGTTGTGAACTATTGGTAAAGTGTAAAATTCCAGTAGTGAGTTCATCGAGTTTGTAATAGAGCATTCTTATAACCCTTCTCAAATACTTTGTCTTTGTTTATGTTGTTATTATTAAAGAAAAATTAGTCTAGAAGAGTTGTAATAACATTTTATTTGTCAAGGAATATATCAGAGCTATAAATGTTGGACTAAAAATGGAAGGAAACTAAACGTTCACACCGATTGGGATGATACTACGGTTTATGGATCATTTGATATGAATACCAGTGTAACAGATGATGGATATTGCAAGGAAGAAATGATAATGTAAATTCAAGATGACCTTCGTGATTGTGAAAAATTATTTTAGAAGTTAAATAGTTGTGTTAAGAGACCATTCTATATCGGTTTTACTAAATACACAACATTTTCAGCTGTATTGAAGTTATATAATTTGAAAGATGGAATTAGATGAAGTAACACTAGATTTATAGAACTACATGGTCTCCAAAATGATATGATACTAGATGAAAATAAACTACCATATCGAACATATTATGCTAAACAAATTCTACAATAAATAGGCATGATCTCTAAAAAAATACAATCTTGTTCCAATAATTTCATATTGTTTTGTAAGTACCATGAATCACTCATAAAATGTTCTAAGTGTGGTGTCGATCGATACAAGAAAAATGAATCAAGTCCTTCAAAATTTTTATGTACATTCTTATCATTCCAAATTTTATAAGACTACATGGATGTTAGGAAACTGTGAGATAATTGAAATGGCATGTAGATACAAGAATTAATTATTGGAACCTACGTCATCCGGCAGATTATCCTTAGTAGAAGAAAATTTATTGTGAGTATCTTAAATTTGTAAATGAATTAATAAAGATTCATATTTCATTATCTATATATAGAATAAATTATTTTGGTGTATATATTTGTACTCATAGTTCATGTCCCATCATATTGGTAAATTATAACTTGCCTCCATGGTTATGCATGAAGTGAAAATACACTATGTTATCTATGATTATATCAAGACCAAAGAAACCTGGTAATGATATTGATGTTTATTTGGATCTATTGATCAAATATCTGAAATGGATGTGGGATACAGGTGTTACAATGTATGATTATCCTTGAAATGAATAATTCACATTGAGGTCCATGTCATAAGAGATGATAAATGAATTCCCCACTGATGGAAATTCATCAGGATATAGAATTAAAGGAATGTTGGGGTGTTCTATTTATGAAGAACACAAGCACTCAGTTCAGTTGAAACATTCCTTGAAGACTGTGATTTTTGGACATCAGAAATTTTTACCTCAATGATATAAATACTGATCATGCATGAAAACATTTTATGGGGATATCGAACAAGGTACAACACAATCTCCTATAACGGTTGATTAACTATTTGATAAAGTAAAAGATATTGACATGGTTTTCGATAAACTATTTTCAAAAAACCATAGTAAATTAGGTTGGAAGAAGAGATCGATTTTCTTAAAATTACCATATTGGAATTGTTTGTATGCCATACATTTTCTTGATTTCATGAAAGTATAAAAAATGTATTTGATAGAATTATTTGAACATTACTAAATGTTCCTAGAAAACTGAGAGATGTCATTAAGTCTTTTTTAGACATGATTAACATAGGGAAAAGGGAGGAGTTGGCAATGGTGAAGGGTAAATATAACAACCCTGGTCTTTATTACACATTTTAACATTATTTATTACATAAAAATTCACTTAATAAAACTCAAAAGATAAAGAGTTCCACAATCTTTGGGGATTAGTAACATTACATAACAACATAAAACATTAAATACACATCTTTATTGAATTCTTATTTTACATGACCATAACATTCCTTTGTACTTATCATTGCATGGGATAACCTGAGGACATACATAAGAAAAAGGGTGAGCTATAAATCCTTGTAAGGGAATAAACATGGAATAACATGAGGAAGACAATATATGTTATTAAATAGGCATATCAACGGATCTCAAAATAAATATGAACTTAAAGGCAAGATGTAGCATGATATTCATAACATGGAAATGTGGCAACAACATTCAACATGATATTTTCAAGATCTAAGGCTCATTGAGAATGGATTAGCATGAGTAAACCTTAAATGCACATGAATTAGCATGATTAAACCCTCATTGCACATGAAATATCCTAATACTAAATATAACCCAATGCATTGGAGTGCTATTTGGGTGCACCCTTCATAAACATTTTATTTCATGCATAAGTGTGCCACACAGATCGAATAACAATGAATCATTCAACATCAAAAGTTATTCCATGATCAAGGAATTTGGAATACATACATGTAAGTACCCAATCAATAAGTACATGAAAATAAAGGTGAATTCCATTGATAGATAAATGGGTATGATATTCAATACATGATGATTTTGGCATGCAAACTCATTGTGCCATTTCGGTAGCATAACGACATGAAATAGAAGTTCGTAAAATGGTTTGAAAAGAGAGAAAGGGATCTCTCATAATTTTTAAATGAAATTTATAGTAAATGGATCATGGAACATAATATCCCAATATATTAAATGGAATTCAGATTCCTAATATAAAATAAGTTCTTGAATGGAAATGAGAAGAGAGAAATCCCTTACGGAATTTTGGCATAGTAACGGGTGGGATTAAGGGATCATAGGGGGGATTAATTGGAGTGAAAGGAAGATCTGATCACGTACCCATTAAATAGATAGCAAGGAGTTATGTAATAACATATCCCCAATCAAGAAAATATAAATTAAATGGTATGACATAAAATATGTGCTTGAAGAAAAAGGAGAGAGGGGGTCCCTTACTTGGATGTGTGATCCCAAAGGCTTGAGAGAGGCTTATTAGGAGCTTGGGGAGCCTTGGTAGGACTCTAGGGAGTAGGTTTAAGAGGTTGGTCGTTATTCAAATATATTTAGTGAAGAAAAATTGGAGGTTAGGTGGGTTTATATAGGAAAGGATGGGGATTTCATTATTATTTTGGTTTTGGACACTACACAATAAAATATTCAAAACCACAAATCAAACCTTAATTTTTTCCCATGGTTTCTAGAAAAGGGTATTGGTATACAATATTTTATAAGTTTAAGGTATGAATTCATTAAAATATTTCTCTTTCTTTTATGGAGGTAAGTCAAACTTTTAAGGAAATGATTTTAAAATATTAAAATGTTTTATATGTCTTGGAGGATTCACTAAGGATTTATAAAACAAATAAAATAAAAATTATTTTAAATTATTTTAAAGTAAAAACATATATTTGGAAGAATATATATTTTATATTATTTAATTACATCACTATTGGGTCATTATGATGTCATAAAACACATTATACATTTATACAGTATTTAATTTTTACCCAAAAAATCGATTGTCTCAAAAAATTGTGAAAAATTCACCATTGAAAAATTTTATAATCCTATTTCCAAAAATAATATTCATTTTATCTAAATAATTTTCTAAATATGTTAATTTTCACTTTAAAAATAAAAATCGACATTTATTAAAAATTGAATGGTTTTGACAAAAATAGTTTTCAAACCTTAATAAAAATTACATTTGACTTCATAGAAATTATATGATCATTTATTTTTTATAAAAAATATTTAATAATATTGTTTTATTAAAATATAATTTAATTCAAAAATCAACTAATTAATTAAAATAGATTTCTTAATTGAATTTTAATATTAACAAGAAATATTATTCGTGATTTAAAAATTATTTACAAAGTAACAATAACAGAATGAAAGTATATTCATTATTCTATACAAAAATAATGCACATAATCCTAATTATATGGTCTTATTATATATCCCTTTATTACACCAGCATATTCCCAAATAGTATGGTGTGTGATGGTGGGGCTTTCTTGGGGTCGTTAGGTGAACATGGTTTGGGTTGTGATCTCGATGAGCTTGAACTTCTCCTATAAATGGTTTCTCTCAAGCATAAGTTGTTGGATCTCCAATTGGTATTGGTATAAGAAAAATTCCAAAAATGTTATCTCCCTTGGAATCTCCGATAAATGGGCTTCATATGGTATGATCCTACTAGTTGAGGTCATCACTTCATTTGTCTATTCCAAAAGGATCTATTAAAACCCTATATTTATACTAGTCATGTGATCACTATTAAATAGCTACATTATCAATGGTAATGATACTTAATGGTCATTTAAATTCAATTAGATATAATTAAAAAAAGGAGTGCATTTTTTTATATCCATAAGACATTAAAAAAATGGAATTTTATTAATAAATGTTCAAATCCTTACAACCTTCCCCCTTAAGAAATTCCCCCATTGAAATTTCCTTTTCCCAAACTAAAACAAATGAGGGTAACTCTACCTCATCACTTCCTCCAGTTCCAATGTTGCTTCTTCAAACTTTTGGTTTCTCCACAACACTTTTAAGAGGGGCATTATCTTATTTCATAAAACCTTTTCTCTATAATCTAATATCTTAACTAGATTATCCTCATAAAAAATCTCATTATCTAATGGTACCACCTATGGATTAATACATGTGATGGGTCAGGTATGTACTTCCTCAAGAGTGATACATGGAATACATCATGTACTTGATATTGGTTCAGTGGGAGTGCTAGTTAATAGTCCACTACACCAATGTGATTAAAGATCTCAAAAGGGTCGATTTACCTTGGACTAAGATTGAACTTCTTTCCAAATCTCATAAATCTATTCAATGGATATATGTGGAGGAATACCATGTCTCTAACATCAAACTCTTGGTATCATCGACAATTTTCAACATAGATCTTTTTTCAACTCTGAGAAGCTTTGATATTCTGGTGGATGGTCTTAACCTTCTCCACCATTTCTTTGAACATTTCCAGACCTTGAAGTTTTCATTCAACAACTTCATCCCAACATGTTGGTGTTCTAAACCTCTTCCCAAAAATGGATTCATAATGAGTCATTTGGTTACTTGAGTGAAAATTGTTTTTGTAAGATAAATCCACCAAAGGAAGATGTTGGTCCTATCCACCTTTGAAGTGAATTCAGAAAGGTCTCAAAATGTCCCCAAGTTTCTATATAGTCTACTTAGATTGGCCATTATTTTGAGGGCGATAATTCATGATGAAGTTCAACTTAGTGTTCAGAGCATATTGGAGACTCTTCCAGAACTTAGAGGTGAATCTTGGATCTCGATCAGACACAATCGATAGTGGTTCTCCATACAGACTTACCACTTCTCTAATGTATATCTATGCCGTTTGATTCAATGAGAAATACTCTCGAATTGAAATGAAGTTTACATACTTTGTAAGATGATCTAAAAAAACCTAAATAGCATTGATTTCTTTGGATGCCTTTAGAAGTCCAGTGATAAAGTCCATGGTGATGTTTTCCCATTTCCATGTTAGTATGGGTAATGGTTGAATCATCCCCTTAGACGTATGACTCTCAGAATTCACTTTCTGATATACCAGGAATTTTGATGTATATTTAGTGATATCCACCTTCATGTTATCCCACCAATAGTGCTCCTAGAGATCTCGATGCATCTTCTTGTTTCTTGGGTGAATGGAGAAATTTAAACTATGGGCATCATCTAAAAGTTCTTTCTTCAAATCTTGATTTTATGGAACACATTTTCTTGACTCAAATCTCAAAATTACTTCTTCGTTAACATTGAACTATAAGGATTTACATTTTCTAATAGTTTCGACTTTCTTCTAAATTCCCACATCATATTTTTTAGCATCATTTAACTGTTCCAAAAGATAAATTTATACAATCATTTATAAAAGTATTGATTATTTTCCCTTCTTTATGATTCCCATTTCCATATTCATCAAATATAAGAAGATTATATCCTTTTCAATTTTCATCAATGATAAAATTTTGGGGCCCTTTATACTTAAAGAATATCCCACCTTGATCGCTTTCCCTGGGTGTTAATGGATTGAGTAGTTGTAATTCTCAATGATCTCTAACCATATTCATTAGAGCATATTCAGATCTTTATGTGTGAATATATATTTGAGACTTTTGTGATCCATATATATTTCACACTTCTCCCCAAAGAGATAATGCTACCAGATTTTCAATGAAAATATCACAGCTTCCAATTCTAGATCATGCATGGGATATTTTTGCTCATGAATATTCAATTTCCTTGAGTCATAGGCAATGAATTTTTCATTCTGCATCAACACACAGCCCAAGCCCTTCTTCGAATCATTGCTGAAGAATACGAAAATCTCCCCACTTGTGGGTAGTGTGAGCATAGGGTCAATGATAAGCCTCTTATTTAACACCATGAAGATTTCATCACATTCATCATTCTAAGAAAACTTTACTCCCTTCTGAGTTAGATTGGTGAAAGGGTTTGAAAATTGTGAGAAATTTCTTACAAATCGATGATAATATCCAGTTTACCCTAGGATGCTACAGATATCCATCATAGATGTTCACCTCTTATATACCTCAATTGATTTTATCTTGGAAGGATCCACATATATCCCATTAATTGTGATGATATGAACCAAGAATTAGACTTCCTCCAACCGAAACACACACTAACTATACTTTTCATAGAGATTATCCTTTCAAAAGGTCTCTAGCATAGTCCTCAGATGATCCTCATGCTCTTCTTATGTTTTGGAGTACATTATAATATCATCTATAAAGGCTACTGTGAATTTTTGAGGTTATCTATAAAGACTCTATGCATCAAGTCCAAGAAGATTGATGGACCTTAGTGAGTCTGAATGACATTACTATGAATTCATAGTGCTAGTACCTTGTACGAAAAGAAATCTTGGGGATATCCTCCTTCTTCACCTTAACTTGGAAAATTTAATTTTTGTTTCAAATTACTTATTTTTAATCTAAATTTATAGAATTTTTAGGAAAAAATTTTCTTTGTAAAGAATAATGGAACCTTATAATGTAATCTTTAAAGAAAAGTGTATTCATGATGGCGGGGAATCCATTCAGTGGTGTTTATTAAAATAAAAACTTCCTTTCACATTTTGGTAATTAAAGTTAAATATAGTCAAAAATAAATTTAAATAATATTTGGATAATTTAAAAAATATTATTGAAAAAATTTTAAATAAAATATTAACATGGAAGAAATGACTCTTTACTGAAAAGAATAACATGGCCAGTTTTCCTTAAAAACATTCTTTCACTCTCTTGAATACTTAAAGGGGGAAAGTTAATGGAAATCATGTAATATATAGAAATAAATATATGAGAAGAAAATACAGTGGACTTAGTAGAGATAGATCATATAGTTTCATCATCATATATTTAAGCATAAACAATCCCAATAAAAGAAAGAGATTATAGAATAAAACCCTTACTGTTGTGGTAACATTTGAAACATAAAAAACATGAAAGAAATACTTCAAATGAAACCTTAAGTACCATGAACATAAGGATATTAATGATACACCATATAATTTTGATATTAGATAAACCTCATAGAATAAGATAGGTTTATAACATCAATTATGTCTCAATGAAAAGAAATTGAGACGAGGAACCCGTACAGCATTCGTAATTTTTAAATAAATAGTCATTGGAAGATTCAAAATAATATGGTTATATAAATAAAATGAATTAAATAATTTATTATGAAAAAATACATTATTTTTTATTATATAAAAAATATAAATAATAAATTTTTGCATTACATTAAAACATGTCTCAATGAATAGAAATTGAGATAAAACTCATACCTTATATCCGAATTGATTTGTAAGTTCACTAAATTACTATATAATAAATTCAGATTTATTATAATTCTATAAAATAATTATATTATTAGAAATAATATAATAAATGATCCAAATATATCATTTCAATACTCATTTATTAACAATTCTCCTTTAAAATCGTTATTTCATGTGTTAGTTTCTTCGTTCTTCATGTATGTTTTAGTTTGGAAGTTACGGTCCTTTCACTTTGATCATCATTCACCCATACCCATAATTTTAAACATGATATAAATATCATAAATATTCAATATATACATATTTATAACCATTCATATTCATTGGTTATGAAAAATGAATTACATCAAATCGTGGAGATAGTAATTCATACGTACACACGAATGATGTTTACATTTTTCGATAGATAGAATGAAAGAATTTTAAATGATAATTAAACTTTATATGATAATTATTATATCATAAATATCATATATTTTCATTAAATATATCCTCATTTCCATCCAATTAAAGTATAAATGATAAAAAAATAGCATCGCTTCATGGAGGTGGTGGTCTATATGTACCCACAAGGGACATTATAATTTACTAATGGATCGAAATGTAAGAAGTTAGATAATATATTATAATTAAAAAAGATTAATTATATTATAAATATAATATATAAACATAAATTCCATCATTATAACCACCTATTAAAGTTGGTGATGGAAACTGAATTGTATCACTATGTGGATGAGGTAGTCCACAAGTACACACGAGCGATACTTTTATTTCCCATTTGATGGAGGAGTATAAAATGGTTGTTAAATCATCATAATAAAATCTAATTTTATTTATGATAATATATTAATTATTATTTTATGTATACAATAATCATTGAGAAGGTGAAAGAAGAAATAAAATTGAAGTTCCTTGGTAATATTTATACCTCTTCATTGAAAGATCCCTTTGGATTACACCTTAATCCTTGATGGATTGGTATTAAGTGAAGATATGAAGAATGGGGATGAAAGGAAGGATTATAAGAGTTATTTTTAGTAGGGTATTTATGATCTAGAAGTATCAAATGATATGAATAATGGGGGAGGAGAGGTTCCCTTTTATTGGTGAGGGGAGGGACTCAAACGAAATATATTAAAATATTTCAATGATATAAAGTCAATTTCATGGGAAATTTACATCAAATGGAAAAATATTAAAAAGTGGGATAATATAAGGTATAAATATATTGAAAAAATAATAATTAGATAGGTGTTTCTAGAAATCCTACCCTTATCTCTTGGTTAAACCCCTAAGTAAACCTATTTTAACCTTAATCGGGGTAACAAAATTGTATTGTTTTTACAATTCACTATGAAGAGAAATTAAGTTGGGAATATTAGATGTGATGACCCAGACGCTCTTGGTCCTTCCCTTTTCCAAAATCCGGGTCCTAAAGGAGTGGCGTCTCGGTGAGACCGATCAGTGAGACCGATCGGCGTGACTGATAGGTGAGACCGATTGGTGAGATCGATCGGTGAGAATGATTGGTGCGACCGATCAGTGAGAGCGATCGGTGAGACCGATCGGTGAGACCGATCGGCGCGACCGATCGGTGTTGCCCGGCCTTGTCGAGTTGTTTCCAGTAGCACTCCTTTTGCGCAAATAGGGATTTAAACCCTATTATGACTAGTTTAAGCATGTTTTAAAGACCCGTAACGTGCATAAGATTTTTAATTAAATACTTAATCAATTAATGAGTCGGTTTAAACCACCTGACCCCCTTTAATGACGAGTGGAGCTGCGTGGTCAACCCATAACCCCCGTGCCTTACGTGGTTTCGCGTTTTCACCCCAACCGTCCCTGAATCTTATAAACCAAGGGTTAGTCGTGGTTTCTCTTTCCTCGATCGTGGATTTTCACAAACAGCTTCTGGTTCATCGGTCGCGCCGCATCGTTATCCGTAAAGTTCTGCGCCCGGCCTAAGCGTCGATCGTCGATCAAACAAGTAGGGAATTTCTCCTTTGCCTCTCTCTTTTGTGTATCATGCGGGGTGGGGTGCTTTTGATTCTGTAGGATTGGATAAACCAGACCTAATTAAAGATAATGAATGAATTCTATAAAGAAAGAGGGGGTTGTGATCGTTGATGTTGTTTATGTTATGACCATCTTATTGAGTTATGATGGCTTATGCCTTCTGAAAATAGAGGTCGTTGGTGGTCGTTGTTTGTGCACTAATGAACCCCTGCTGATGTTTTAAATGGCTTGTTGTGGTTGTAAACTCCTGCTGTTAAAAGTAATTGGTTAATCACATATATCCGGCCAAATAAATTGAGGCACCAGGATCTTTCCTTCTGTGATAACCCTCAGTTAAAACACACAAAAATTGAAATCATGGAGTGTGTTGAGTCGTTTAAATCTGAAAATACCGGCATGACCCTGACTTTTGTTGAGGGTGGTAGTTGGTTGTTTTCTTTTCGGGCTGATTGCTGGAAATTTGGGAGGGGATGGGATCCCCTATCTTGTACTATTGGTGGTTGTGTGAATTTGGGGATGGGATCCCCTGTTGGTATGGACTCGGTGGTTGTGAGTTTTAAGACCTGGTGGTTACTTGTTTATATCACAAATTGGGGTGGTATCCTCTGTTGTTGAGAACCGGGTGTGGGAGTTATGGTTGATGTTTGACTGTTTACTTTCCTGGACTTGTGCCTATGATTACTAGTTTCCCAGTAGTGCTTAAACTTAAACATTATTACTGAACATGAAACAAGAATGGGAAAAATGGGTTTTTTTGGTGAGAGTTGTGACTTGTGACTCGGATATAGTGGTGTTGTGTTTCATAGGCTGGTTAGAAAAACCAAGACTTTGGGTGAGTTCTTGTTACCTATATCTATACTTGTAGTTTTCTGTTTCTTATTCCCACCCCACCCAAGTTGAGCACTTAGTGCCGAAAACCCCCATTTCATGGGGGAGGGTGTTTTTTCCAACACTATTCTTGGTGGCTGGTTATTGGCTCCTTTTCTGCTCCCTTTCCCGGATAGCCCAAGTATCTTCAGGTAGGCTATGATGGCATGAGGTCCATTATTAGCCCAAGAACCTTCGGGCGGGGCAGTGTGGTGGTTGGCCAGGTGTGTGCGGTAGGTGGTTTCCCAAGTGTCTTCGGGATGAGGCCCAGGTGTCTTCGGGCGTGGCAGTGGATTTTCTAGCCCAGGTGTCTTCGGGTGTGGTGGTGGTTGTTCTAGCCTAGGTATTTCCAGGCGTGGTTACATGTGACAGTTGTGGCCCAGGTGTGTACGGGCGGGATTTCGGCAATGGGACTGCGTGTGGTTGTGGCCCAGGTTTGTGCGGGCGGGTGTGGCAGTGGGACTGCGGTGAGAATGGCGAGATTGGTCTGATGCGTAGGATGTCTCAATAACCAGTGGGAAAGTGGCGCGGGGTACCCAAACATCGATGTGCTCTGATTATATATATTACTTGACTTCCATTATTTGGTGAGTGTGCCTTGGTGAGGACTGGGGTGGATAGTTTACCTTGATAGTTGTTTGGTTTACTCTTTTCTCACGGGACTTTAGTACGTTCCCCCACTTGTGCACGAGAGTCTTTGGTTTTCCCTACTGAGCATACTTGTGTTCTCACCCTATGTATATAAAACTTCTTTCAGGTTTCCAGGAGGACTTCGGGGATCACGCAGGACCTTACTAGCTTGGACCTTTGGAGCAGTTGCAGTTGTTGATTTTATTTTCCTCTTTAGTACTTACCTTTGTAGTCACCTTTTGTACCTTGTGGCTTTACTTTTGGAACATGCATGTGGGAATGGTTTATTTTTTGCTTTACTTTTCTTTTACCTGGGTGTTGTTCAGTTTCATCATCTCATCTCTCGATCTTATAAAACAAAAAGGGGTAATGCCTTCCATTTGTGAGAAATTTCTATACCCTTGGTGTTGGTCGCCACTCCGGGACCTATTGAAGGCGGGTATCGGGGGTCATTATATCTCCTTCAACTTAAAGAAGGAAGGGCCTGGCAATCTGCTGACCCTTCCCTCCTTTTGGTGAAGGTGGGTCGTGACAGAATGGTATCAGAGCGATGGTTGAGAGATAGGATGGAGTCTGGAGTTAGGCACAGTGAGTATTACATGGGATGGTAAGGCAGCAGTGTTGGGTGACCTTGGCGCATGAATTAGGCCAGGGAATACCGGCTAGGACATGGGATTTTAGGGCCCCCCATGATCTGATGCAAGGACTCTGGACCTACCTAATGGCCAAGTGAGAGCACACTGATTGCAGGGTAGAGACCCTAGGAAAGGTACATGCATCATAATGACTTGTGTTCTTGTGTTTCTGGTATGTCTTGGGAATTAAGAATAAATTAAATTTTAAGAAGTTTTGAAGATGATATTCTGCACTACTTGGGCTTATGCATTCCTTGTTTACCTTACATCCATGGCACCTAGAAGGCGACCACGTGTGGTACAGGCGATCGAGGCCCCAGAGACTACTTTGGCCGATCGGCAGAGAGATGATCGAGAGGAAGAGGGCGACCAGTGGCAGAAGACTCTTCGGGCCTTCCAATGACAGGCCCTCGAGAAGTATGAGGGAAGCACCTCCGATATGAATATGGAAGGTTGGCTAGAGGAGCTAGTTATAGCCTTGGTCCTGATTCGGTCCCCAAACAAGTTTTGGGTTCCTATGGCCATTATCCAGATGCGGGGAGTAGCATGTCAATGGTGGATGCTTTACCTGGGGGAGGGGAGAGAGTCTGAGGTGGCTTGGGCGGATTTCGAGAGGGAGTTCCGGGCGGAATTCCTCTCCTCGACGATGAAGGCAGAAAAGAGGAAGGAACTAATCTCCCTCCAGTAGGGGAGTATGTCCATGAGGGAGCTAGGGATCAAGTTCAAGGACCTCCTGCGTTTTTCTCCAGACCTCTTTCTTGACGAGGAGTCTCGGGCAAGACGTTTGGAGGAGGCGCTCCGACCCTCCCTCCAGTATTTTGTTACCCCCTTTACCCTGCCGACGTACTTGGAGGTCCAGAAGAAGGCCGAAGTGGTGGAGAGGATGAATTCTCTAGGAGGAGTGTCACGAGAGGGGATCTAGCTAGGACCATCGAAGGGGAAGGTCGTTAGCACCAGGCCTCCAGTGTCAGGACCCTCTAGGTTCCGACCCGCAAGGAGCAGGCCACAACAGTTTCAGTTTCAATCCCACGGCCCTCGCCCTTTTCCTTCGGGCCCGGGACCGTGGAGCTTCATCTGTGGGAGCCCTGGACATCTCCGGAGTCAGTGCCCCGATCGGGTGCAGTACAGCAGTGGTAGTCATCCCTAACACCCGCCCCAGCAGCAGCTTCCAGCCAGACCTTTCCAGTAGCAGCAGCAGGGACAGCGAGATCCCGCTCCTCCGAGGGCAGACGTAGGAGGAGGAGGCCGACCTCAGGGCGCTCCACAGGTACCTTGACCAGGGCATGGTCGGGGAGGTGGCCAACAGCCGAGGGGCAGGGGAGCTGGGCGTGGACAGTTACACGCCACAGAGGCAGCAGTTCCAGCAGGTCCAGAGGTTATTCGAGGTACGATCAGTCTGTTTAGCACTCTTGCTCATGCTTTGTTCGATACTGGAGCTTCACACTCCTTTTTTGCACCCAGTCTAGCCCGTGCCTTGGGCCTAGATGCCGAGAGACTTCCAGTGCCCCTGTTGTTGAGAACACCAGTCGGTGGTCAGACCGACTTGTTGTTCATTTTTCGGGGATGTAGACTGATGATAGGGCCACATCAGTCGGTTAGGGATATTCTTCTGCTACAGATTCAGCCATATGATGTCATCCTGGGCATCAACTGGCTATTTTCTATGTATTCCGTCATCGACTGTTTCCGAAGAAGGGTGGTGTTCTCGGACATGGACGGCTGGCGTGTTACCTTCACCGGCGAGCAGAGCAGTCCGAAGGGAAGCAGGAGAGAGGAACCTCTCCTCTCCTTGTTGACCGAGCTGACAGTGGAATCAGTAGATGCTGAAATGGTGGGAGTGATAGAGATCGTCTTTGAGTTTATGTACATCTTTCCTGAGGAGGTGACGACTCTACCCCCTCGACGTGATATCGAGTTCGGGATAGACCTGCAACCCGACGCTCGTCCAATCTCGATTTCTCCTTACCTGATGGCACCTTCGGAGCTACGAGAGTTGCGGATACAGGTTGACGATCTAATGAAGAGGGGTTATGTTCGTTCGAGCGCGTCACCGTGGGGCGCTCCAGTCCTGTTCGCAAAGAAGGCAGATGGTGGCCTCAGATTGTACATAGACTACAGGAGGCTGAATTAGGTAACAATCAAGAATCTCTACCCTCTTCCGAGAATAGATGATATTTTTGACCAGCTGAAAGGGGCAGGATGGTTCTCAAAGATCGACCTACGGTCTGGGTACCACCAGCTGAGGGTGAAAGAGAGCAACATCCCTAAGACAGCGTTCAGGTGCAGGTATGGACACTTCTAGTTCTTAGTCATGCCCTTCGGTGTTACGAACACCCCGGCTGTGTTTATGGGGCTTATGAACTCCATCTTCCGAGATTACTTGGATCGGTTCGTAGTTTTGTTCATCGACGATATCCTGATCTATTCGAGGTCAGAAGAGGACCATGCAGAGCACCTGAGGACATTTTTGGAGGTCCTCCGGCAGCACCAGCTCTATGGGAAGTTGTCAAAATGCAAGTTCTGGACACGAGAAGTTCACTTCCTTAGGCACGTAGTGTCTGAGCATGGGGTAGCGGTCGACCCATCAAAGGTTGACGCAGTTGTTCGTTGGGCAGCACCCAAGAATGTGGCGGAAGTCCGAAGTTTCCTCGGGCTGGTAGGTTACTACCAGAGATTCGTACCCAACTTCTCCCGAGTAGCAGCCCCTTTGACGGCTCTGACCAAGAAGGACCAGGATTTCGTATGGAGTGAGCAGTGCCAGTAATCCTTCAGCTATCTGAAGGAGAAGTTGGTCAGTGCCCCAGTGCTGAGATTACCAGAAGAAGGGATGGCTTATGAGGTGTTCTGTGATGCTTCAGGACAGGGTCTGTGATGCATGCTGATGCAGCGAAAAGGGGTGATCACTTATGGGTCCAGGAAGCTGCGTTCCCATGAGCATAATTACACCACCCATGACCTGGAGCTTGCAGCGGTCATTTTTGCGCTAAGTTTGTGGCGGCACTACCTCATCGGGGAACGCTTTGTGGTCTTCACGGATCACAAAATCTTGAGGTATATCTTCTCCCAGTGGGACTTTAACTTGCGACAGTGGATATGGGTGGAGTTCCTCCAGGAATACGACTTTGAGATCTCTTATACTGAGGGCAAGGGCAATGTGGTAGCAGATGCCTTGAGCAGGAGGACGCAGAAGGATGCGGTCCGAGAGTCGGCGGATTTCTGGAAGGCGATGGAGGAGTTAGCTGCCTTACACCTGGATGCGAAGATGGATAGCGGCAGAGGCTACCTATATCAGATGATAGTACAGTCATCCCTATTTCAGCAAGTGGAGGAGTCTCAGTGGGGAGACCTAGAGTGAGAAGTGATGCGTGGCCAAGTTGACCAGGGTAATGCTCCGGAAGGATAGACAGAGGATGGTCAGAACCAGATGTTTTTCCAGAAGAGGTTGTTTGTCCCGGAGGCGATGCGCGGCAAGGTTCTCAGTGAGTTCCACAACTCACCCCTGGCGGTACACCCAGGAGTTTCCAAGATGTACCAGGGTTTGAAGAGGCAGTTTTGGTGGCCCGGAGTTAAGCGATCGGTGGTAGAGTTTGTGGCCAAGTGCTTAGTGTGTCAGCAAGTGAAGGCTGAACACCGAGTTCCAGGCGGCCTACTACGGCCTCTAGATGTCCCCGAGTGGAAGTGGGATGAAATCTCGATGGATTTATTCATGGGACTCCCCAAGGTCCAAGGAGGGTACGATGCCATCTAGGTGGTATTGGACAGGTTGATGAAATCGGCTCACTTTCTAGCGATCAGGGAGTCGAGTACTGTGGATGCTTTGACACGAAAGTACGTGGATGAGGTGGTGCGGTTTCATGGAGTTCCGAGGTCTATAGTCTCAGATAGGGATGCACGGTTTACCTCACGAGTATGGAGAGGATTGCAGCATGCGTTTGGAACCCAGTTACGCCTTAGCACTGCTTTCCATCCCCAGACAGATGGACAAACAGAGCGCACCATCCAGACCTTGGAGGATATGCTACGGGCATGTGTACTGGACTCGGGAGGATCATGGGTGCGATACTTGCCACTGGTAGAGTTTTCCTACAATAATAGCTACCACTCTACCATTAGTATGGCCCCGTTTGAAGCTTTGTACGGGAGGCCATGCCGGTCACCTGTGTGTTGGACCGAAGTAGGAGAGGCAGGAATCCTTGGCCCAGAGGTGGTGCAGAACACGACAGAGAAGTTTTATCTCATAAAGGAAAGGATTAAGGCGGGCCCGGACTGACAGAAGTCGCATGCTGATACCAGGAGGAGGCCCTTGTAGTTTGAGGTTGGGGGCCACGTGTTCTTGAAGGTCTCCCCTCGGTGTGGGCAGCGGAGGTTCGGCAAGGGGAGTAAGCTTTATCCCAGATTCATCGGACCCTTCGAAGTGTTGCGGCGGGTCGGCGAAGTGGCTTATCAGCTAGCGTTACCACCGTCGCTACTAAGGATACATGATTTCTTTCATGTGTCCCAGCTCCGTCGGTATCTGCACGATGATTCACACGTCCTTGATTGGGGTGAGCTGGACATCGAGGACGACGTGACCTTTGTGGAGAGACCAGTTATTATCAAGGATCGGAAGGAGAAGGTGCTTCGCGGGTGAACCATCACCTTGGTTCGTGTGTTGTGGAGACATGGTGGGCTTGAGGAGAGTACGTGGGAGAGGGAATCACATATGTGTACCCAGTACCTAGAGTTATTTTGAGTTTTGTTCCTTGTTGTACCTATTGTGGTAGAACGTTTTGTCTTTTGGCTATAAAATGTACTGGTTTTAATTCCTTTGTTTGTGTGTGAAAAGCCCCAGCTATGGGGAAGGAGAGAACCCGACCCCTAATCAAGACGCATTAAGGTGGATGCGATTAAACCCTATCGGGCGAGTCAGTGCCGCCCAAAGCGGATAATATCTTGACATGGGGGAGGAGACTCCCCAACCTACATGCATGGGAAGTTTGGCATGGTATGTTGCTTGGTTCGTGACAAGAAGGTGTTCTTAGTTAACAATGAGGTTCACTCTTGAGAGGTATCTTTCGGGGTGGTTGTTTGGACCCGCCCTTCCCTTCTGGGTTGTTTAAATTCTCGAGGACGAGAATAGTTTGAGAGGTATCTGATGTGATGACCCAGACTCTCTTGGTCCTTCCCTTTGCCAAAATCCGGGTCCTAAAGGAGTGGCGTCTCGGTGAGACTGATCGGTGAGACCGATTGGGGAGACCGATCGGTGCGACCGATCGGTGAGACCGATCGGCGTCGCCCGGCCTTGTCGAGTTGTTTCCAGTAGCACTCCTTTTTCACAAATAGGGTTTTAAACCCTTATTCTGACTCATTTAAGCATGTTTTAAAGACCTGTAACACACATAAGAGTTTTAATTAAATACTTAATCAATTCATGAGTCGGTTTAAACCACCCGACCCCCTTTAATGACGAGTGGAACCGCGTGGTCAACCCACGACCCCCACGCCTTACGTGGTTTCACGTTTTCACCCCAACCATCCCCGGCTCTTATAAACCAAGGGTTAGTCATGGTTTCTCTTTCCTTGATCGTGGATTTTCACAAACGCTTCTGGTGCATCGGGCGTGCCACATCGTTATCTGTAAAGTTCCGCGCCCGGCCTAAGCGTCGATCATCGATCAAAAAAGTAGGGAATTTCTCCTCTGCCTCTCTCTTTTGTGTATCATGCGGGGTGGGCATGCTTTTGATTCTGTAGGATTGGATAAACCAGACCTAATTAAAGATAATGAACGAATTATATAAAGAAAGAGGGGGTTGTGATCATTGATGTTGTTTATGTTATGACCATCTTGTTGAGTTGTGCTGGCTTATGCCTTCTGAAAATCGAGGCCGTTGGTGGTCGTTGTTTGTGCACTAATGAACCCCTGCTGATGTTCTAAATAGCTTGTTGTGGTTGTAAACTCCTTATGTGAAAAGTAACTGGTTAATCACGTATATCCGACTAAATAAATTGAGGCACCAGGATCTTTCCTTCTGTGATAAACCCCGGTTAAAACACACAAAAATTGAAATCATGGAGTGTGTTGAGTCATTTAAATCTGAAAATACCGGCATGACCTTGACTTGTGTTGATGGTGGCAGTTGGTTGTTTTCTTTTCAGGCTGATTGCTGGAAATTTGGGAGGGGATGGGATCCCCTGTCTTGTACTCTTGGTGGTTGTGTGAATTTTGGGATGGGATCCCCTATTGGTATGGACTCGGTGGCTGTGATTTTTAAGACCCAGTGGTTACTTTTTTATATCACAAATTGGGGTGGGATCCTCTGTTGTTGAGAACCGGGTGTGGGCGTTATGGTTGATGTTTGACTGTTTACTTTCCTGGACTTGTGCCTATGCTTACTAGTTTCCCAGTAGTGCTTAAACTTAAAAATTATTACTGAACATGAAACAAGAATGGGACAAATGGGTTTTTTTGGCGAGAGTCGTGACTTGTGACTCGGATATACTGGTGTTGTGTTCCGTAGGCTGGATAGAAAAACCTAGACTTTGGGTGAGTGCTTGTTACCTATATCTATACTTGTAGTTTTCTATTTCTTATTCGCGCCCCACCCAAGTTGATCACTTAGTGTCGAAAACCCCCATTTCATGGGGGAGGGTGTTTTCCCCAACACTATTCTTGGTGGCTGGTTATTAGATCCTTTTCTGCTCCCTTTCCCGGATAGCCCAAGTATCTTCGGGTAGGCTGTGATGGCCTGAGGTCCATTATTAGCCAAAGAATCTTTGGGAAGGGTAGTGTGGTGGTTGGCCAGGTTTGTGCGGCAGGTGGTTTCCCAAGTGTCTTTGGGATGAGGCCCAGGTGTCTTCGGGCGTGGAAGTGGATTTTCTAGCCCAGGTGTCTTCGGACGTGGTGGTGGTTGTTCTGGCCTAGGTGTTTGCAGGCATGGTTACGTGTGACAGTTGTGGCACAGGTGTGTGCGGGCGGGATTTCTACAGTGGGACTACGTGTGGTTGTGGCCCAGGTGTGTGCGAGTGAGTGTGGCAGTGGGACTGCGGTGAGAATGGCGGGATTGGTCCGACGCGTAGGATGTCTCAATAACCAGTGGGAAAGTGGCATGGGGTACCCAAACATCGATGTGCTCTGATTATATATATTACTTGACTTGCGTTATTTGGGGAGTGTGCCTTGGTGAGTCCTGGAGTGGATAGTTTACCTTGATAGGTGTTTGGTTTACTCTTTTCTCGCGGGACTTTAGTACGTTCCCCCACTTGTGCACGAGAGTCTTTGGTTTTCCCTACTGAGAGTACTTGTGCGCTCACCCTACGTATATAAAACTGCTTTCAGGTTTCCAGGAGGACTTCGGGGATCATGTAGGACCTTACTAGCTCGGACCTTTGGAGCAGTTGCAGTTGTTGTTTTTCTTTTCCTCTTTGGTACTTACCTTTGTAGTCACCTTTTTTACCTTATGGCTTTACTTTTGGAACATGCATGTGGGAATGGTTTATTTTTTTCTTTACTTTTCTTTTACCTGGGTGTTGTTGAGTTTCATCATCTCATCTCTCGATCTTATAAAACAAAAAGGGTTAATGCCTTCCATTTGTGAGAAATTTATATACCCTTGGTGCTGGTCTCCACTCCGGGACTTATTGAAGGCGGGTCTCGGGGGTCATTATCTCTCCTTCAACTTAAAGAAGGAAGGGTCTGGCAATCTGCTGACCCTTCCCCCCTTTTGGTGAAGGCGGGTTATGACATTAGATTATATTAATTATGATGATAATAAATATATAATTCATTTTTTCAAATTCATTTTCTATAACTATTAGAATTTAATTTTTAATAAGTGTGTAACCCGCAACGAAAACCCATTTAAGAAAATGAATCGTTAAGCATAAAACATAATTTACATATGTTCCTTTCCATGTAAAATCCATAAAATTAATTTTAAAATATAATATTTAATATATATATATAATATATAAATTTCATGAAACTATAAATAAATAGATGTTAATTTAATTTAATAAGATAAAAACACATTGCGCATATAAAAAAATTAGGAAAATGAGTTTATAAGACCAAAAATAAACATATAAAAAAGTATAATATTGATTATTATGTAATAAATTATATAATTTTTAATTAAATTATACTTACATAAATTTAAGATGAAATTCAAAACATAGTGGGACTTTTAATTGAAAATAAATGATAGTTTTTACAAAAATCGTCATTTTTTCACTATTCATTAAAGGATAAATATTTTTAGAAAAATCATAAAAATTAACCCTAAGCTAATATTGAAATAATGATTTCAAATATGATATGAATTTACTCAAATAAAAGTTTTTAAAATTGGTTTAAATTAATTATAATTTTTATTTTCATAAAATGAAATAAAAAATATTTTTGAATCATAAAATGACTTTACTGATAGTTGAGTACTTAATTATTATATATAAATAAATAAATTTTCATTATTTAAACCCATTATATATATTATTTCAAAATTTGGTTACTATTATTCATACTTGTTAATTTAACAGTTGTCTTATAATGATTTACAATAACGCAGTGCATATAGACTCAGGGTTCCGTGTAAGAAAATATATCAAACACTTATAATTTATTTAGTTAAAAATATATTATAAAATATAAGGGAATTAAAAAAACAATTTTTTATTGGTTTTTTAAATATGGTAACTGATAGTGTTTCAATATGAGTTGTTATTATCCGGGGATCACAGAATGAAACTTTTTATTATTTTAAAATAGTAAAACATATGTGTAAGGTTCAAAACCATATAAAATGGCCTTGAGTTTTCGTTAAATCATAATAAACTAATAGAATATTTTTTTTATAATATAGGAACTCATGGTGTGTCATCCTGAATTTTAATTTTCCCATAATGACCAAATATGTTCTTTTAATTTTTTAAAACTCTAAAACATGTGTGTAACAGAAAAAAAAAATCATAGAGAACGACCTCATATTTACATTAAATAATAGTAGAACTATATTTGAATTACTTTTTATGTATATGAGTAGATGAAATATGAATCTAATGTGTGGTGTTCATAAACTTACTGAACAGAAAATTCTAAAAGAATTGAAAATCTTTAAAAATGTGTGTTAAGGGGGTCAAAAACTTACAAACAACCTCTAATTTTTGCAAAATAATTAGAAAAAAAACCAAATATTTATTTTTCAAAAACTTTTAATTAATGGTGTATCAATAATAGTTTTTTTTTTCTCGGTATTACTATAAATTTTTTTAGAGTTTTAAAACACTAAAATGTGCATTTAATTGTGAAAACCATAGCAAGAATCCTCATATAGATGTGAAAATCATACGAAAACTATCTTGGAATTATTTTTTAAATGTATGAACTGATGACATGTCAATCTGATGTGTGGTGTACTTAGACTGACTACATAAGTAGTTTTTAAAGAATTGATAGTCATTACAAATGTACGCTCGGGGGTCAAAACTGAGAAAATGGCCTCAAATTTTTGTGAAATCGTAGGAAAAAATCAGTATTCTTTAAAAACATGCTCTATAGGGTCAAAGCCAAGAAACTGATTTTTTATTTCCATGAATTCATAGGAAAAAAACATATATTCATTTTTAAATTAAAGTAAATTGTAGGCCATCAATCCAAGTTGTTTTTAGACCATGATGACCAATTACGCCTTTTTAGTTTTTTGTAACACTAAAACATGCATGTTATCATCAAAACCAACAAAATAGTCTTGAATTGATGTAAAATCATAGTAAAAAATCTTATAAATTATCTATGATGTGTATGATTAGAATCCACATCAATATAAAATGTGGTGTTATGGGACTGACTGAATAGGAGGTTCTTAAATAATTGAAAATATTTCAAAATGTGTGTGAGGGGTCAAAATGAAGAAAATGACATAAAATTATCATGAAATCATAGGAAACCAACTATATATTGTTTTTTTAAATTTATGAATTTATGGCTCATAAATTCACATTATCATTTATTTAGGATGACGAAATTTGATTTTAAGTGTTTAAAAACAAAAAAAACAAGCATGTAATGGTAAAAACCATAGTCAATAGCCTAAGGTTAACATGAAATCATAAGAAAACTTCTTTTTAATTATTTTTGGATATTTATGTGAATATGACACATAAATCTAATGTTTGGTGTCATCAAACTATCTGAATAAGTAGTTTTAAATTAAAAAAATGATTAGAACAAGGAATATATTGAACAAAATGACCATAGTGTATTTTTATACTAACTTTTCATTTAAATAATCTATTAGATTATAATTATTAGTTTTTTTGTTATTTTATTACTATACTAAATTTCATTTTTAATTTTTTTTATTTTTATTTATATGAGATGATGGGTGCAGATCTTGGAAAAAAATTAATGAGATTATTTATAAGCTTATGAAATTATATATCATATAGACATATATTTAATTTCTGAATTATTTTTGTTTTTGTTTTTTTTAATATTAGTTGTCTAGTGTAATTCTTGTAATTTTTTTAAAAAAAATTATTTTTTATAGTGACTTATAAATAGTGGTCACTATAGATCACTATCGCATGGCCTATAGCAACCTCCATTTGGAAGATATTATACAACCCCACTTGTTGGTCAATAAATACCACTAAATGGAATTCATTATAGGCCCTAACTAGTTTGTCTATAGAAACCTCCAAATGGTGATTATTATAACCAATATTGATAAGAAAAAATCAACTACCATTTTGTGATCACTGGGTAGCCACTATAGGCCTTTAGAGACTGATTTTGGCATTCTCTAAAGTCCCATTTTAGTAGTGAAAGTATCACACATTTATATTTTATAAATTCAAAAATAAACCACTTTATAAAAAACACTTTTTCTGGAAAAACGTGATTTCAAAACCAATAAAATTAATTAAACTTACCTTTAAAAATATCTCTCAAACCCACATTTTATTCTATGGGTCTGGAATTTACTATTTAAAATAGGAAAAATATTAAATCATTTGAGAAAATAGACTTCCAAGTTTAAAAATTAAATCCAAACCACTTATTCCTTCTTTAAAATCCTTTCGCAAATACTCATTCAAAAAAACTTTAAAAGTAAACTATATAATAAAAGAAAGATGGAAATAGAAATGGGCACCATCATATCTGAGAGGCATAATATATCAACCATAAATGATGAATGCAGTTCCACACAACCCAAATGGGAATGATGGGATAAAAATAAATATCATAGTATAAATACCCTAAGTAAAACCATCAGTAAATGAGTAAGTCTTGTGGGAAAATCTAAACATCCGAACAAGAGATGGCCATAAAGATACTCAAAATTATCTGTCTTTCAGTAAGTTCTCATAGTCTTAATAGTTCATGTACATCAGCTCCTGTAGTCTAATCGGGTCATAACAATTATCTCCCACTATTTAATTGAGTCAACAAGGTTAGTATTACCTAAAAAAATCTCTCACATAGCTACCTAAGTTCCCATAACATTTCAAGTATAGGTGAGTAGTCAAAAAATAAAATGATCATCACAGGCATCAAAGTACATAAATAATAAAACTTATCTCACCTCCAACACCCTCATATAATACAACAACTCCTCAAATATCAAAAAATACATAAAAACAATAAATAGAAGTGGAAAAGTCTTAAACATAGCAGGAAAACCAAGGTTATCACAATTTGGGTTCCATAATCATCAAGAACTCATTTCATAAAATTCCAATCATGCCTTTAAGTCCATCATGGATAAAAAGTTCTAAAACATTTTTTGTAAAAAAACATAAGGTTTCATCACTTTAAAAAAAATTATTTAATCCATAATTGGTTACTTGAAAACCAAAACATCATTTATATAAAACAAACCCTTAAAACATAGGTTATGTTCTGTGGAAATAAAAATAGGGATAAAACTATTCTTTTATTACTGAATCCATTTCGAATTTTTATCACAGGAATTTTCACAAACACATGGCATGAAACACATTTTAATTAAAAAATGTTACCTAAAATTCATATGAAATCCTTTATAAAAAGTATAGAAAACCATGGAAACATTTTATAAACATTTGATGGGTATTATATATGAGTATAATTAAATAAGAACCCCATTTTTAAATCCAATTAATTTCGTGACTTGTTGAATAAAATAATTTCAAAAAATTCCTACCTAGATCTAATTAGAAACCACTCACCTTTAGTAGAAAAATCCAAAATAATAAAGATAATGACATTTAAAAAACCTAAATAACCAAATCCTAATGAATATGACCATACCAAATCCTAAATTTGACCCACATGGCTTTTAGAGATCATAAGAGAAATAAAAACCATGGGAAATGGAAGAGGGAAGGAGAGATTTACCTCTAAAACAAATTGAAATACATGAAGAAAGGAAAAAATATCATATAAAGAATAATGAATAAGATTTCATAATCTCTCTTATATGTTAGCTACATGAAAGGGATGAGAAAAGGAATTTAATACCCTTAAAATTGATTAGGGTTAGATATGTAAATTTAAATAATTAAAACTAGAAAAAACAACCACCATGGTGTGGTCCTCTATACTAAAACATGAAACACTTCCTTGGGCACCCATGTGGTTTGGAATTTATGCCTACGGTGTGGAGAACCACTAAGAGGTATAATAGATAATATCAAGCTCATGGACACCACGGTGTAGTGCCTATCACCATGAAACAGCCTCGCTCATGATATTCTCCCTATGGCACAACTCACCCCAACTATTGTATGGTTATCCTCTCCTTTCAAAATTTCAAAAAGGCTAAGAAAATTACTTCTTAGGAAAAAACAACTCACCATGGAATAGACCCTTCCCCATGGCATGGTCACCCTTCACTTGAAATTTCATAAAGGTGAAGAGGAAGGTTTCAATGTGTCCTTCGTTGGTCATGGCATGGCCTATTGTAGTCCAGGTCTGTAACTCCCCAGGAATTCCTCAAATGCATCATAAACACAATAAATATTCAAAATAACATATACTTATATAATGTTAAATACTAAAATGACATGGTGGTGTTGAAAAAGAACTATATGATATATATTTTCCCCATAATTAAGATGGTTGAGAGGTCAAGAGGGCTGTGAATTAAAAAATTTAAAAATTATAAAGGAAGTTAATAACAAAAGTGAAAAAGGTAATTGTGGATATAATGGATTTTTATAGTAGTTTCTATCACAATGATCATACATCTACTCTTCACGCCCCTAATCCTTAATAGATATGTCACTCACTAAAACTTAAATTTTAAGAGGGAGTCACAAAAAAATTACAAAAAAAACTTTTCTAGTTAAGGAAAAACCAAATTACAACATGGATTTTCATGGGGAGTCACAACCCAAATAAAAACTATATTTTCTAGTAAAGAAACAACCAATAAATATTCAATCCTTTTATAAAGTAATAACCAATCTAATCTTAATTTTTCATGGGAAAAGTATAAACTAGTTTAATAATAATACATAATAAATGAAAAAGAAATATAAGACTAAACCCCTAGATTTAAAAGATAAAGCACGAATAGTTTTAGAATCTCGATTACTTTAGTAATGAGTTTCAGCACAATGAAGTTATTCATGCCAAAGTTTAATAGAAATGTGATCACATATATTTTGAAGTAGATTTTATCTCATGTCACACTACAATCTTCTTGGTTTTTTAATCACGATTTATAGAGATATATCCACAATATTCAACTTCAAATCATCATAGTCATTTAATAATGTCTTTAACAAGAATAACAGTTGGTGATATACCTTTGAAAAAAATAAAATTCTTAATAATTGGTAAAACCTTTATTCAAAATAATTATATTGTTAGGGCTTCAATTTTACATGATAATTATTTAAAATAATCTCCAGGAATTAATACACTTGAAGTTTTCAATAAATCATCTTGAATATTTATCCTTCATTATTATAAAAATAATACTAAAACTTTATAAAAATACATAAATATAATTATAGAAATAAAAAAATGAAGATTTAAATTCCAAAATCTCTAATTTCCAAGATCTTTATAGGGATGAAATTTTAAAATAATCGTCTTCTAATGATGCTTAACATTTTCTCAAAGTCCACATAAATGTGTAATATATATGACTTAATAAAAAATTTAGGATTCCAATGTGTAATATTTGTAACTTTTGAATGACACATAATATTTTTATACTCTGGTTCAATATATAATATTTTGGATTTATCCAATATTCTTTATGTAATATGTTTTATAAAAAAAACTAATATGCATCATTTTTTCTTAATACGTAAGATAATAGAGTATATAATTTCAATACATAAGAAAAAATTTCAATATGTAATATCCTTCCATTACAGAATATATTTTATTTATCTAGAATTCATGAATCACAGAATGTGTAAAATATTTTCTCTTATGAAACCAATAAATAATAAAATTTATTTTTTCACAATTTTATATGTAATTTTTTTACTCGATATATATGATATTTCCCTTAGAAAAATATTTTTATTTAATATATTTTTACTCCTTAAAAATACATAAGATATTGGACATAGATAAAAAAATACTTATGTAATATTTTTGTCTTAGTATATAATATATTTATATAGATACAGTAAAATACATAATATTCTATAATTAGAGATATTCTTTAAAAAAATATGAGAACCAACAGAATAATAAAATGAATCATAAGAATAAAAAATAACAAGAATGATTAATATACAGTTATAATAAAAGAGGTTATTTATAATTATCAAAACATAATTAATAAATGTGGAAAGATTAGTAACTCAATAATATTTATTGGGAACTATCCCAAAATGTATTTTATAAATATTTGGGGTTGTGAAGAATTTGTTCAATGATTGTATTCTGATAATATTGGACTTAAGTCTGACACATGCTTATTTATTGGTTATCCTTGGAAAACTGAAGAATATTATTTCTATAATCCCCCTTATAACAAAGTGTTTTTAGTTTCATTTATTACATTCATTGAAAAATAATATATGAATTAAGGAGTCGGTGGGAGGAATGTTAAACATTGGGAAGTTTAAAACAAACAAACAAGAAATTTTCCTAATGTGGAAGTTGATTTAGTTCCATAAAGAGTTGTAGAAGAAGAACTAAACCAAGTTACAAAATAAAATTTAAGGTATAATAGGATTTGTTAAGATCTCAAGAGATATGAATTTCTTATGGAAAATGATGATCATGTATTGTTCATAAGTGATGAACCTACTACCTACCAAAATAAAATTGAGAGTTCTAATTCCAGGAGATGGCCAAAATCCATGGAATCTAAAATAGACTTCATGTACACTAACCAATATTAGAACTTTGGGATGATACCCATAGGGTGAAAGTGGGTTTTCAAGAATAAAAATAACATCGATTCTAGAGTTTCTACTTATAAATCACATCAAGTGGAAAAGGGTAAAAAAAATCATATTATTGACTATAAAGATGCCTCTTCACTTATTACAATGATAAAGTCTATTTTGATATTAATAGAAATAACATATAATTTTTATTATGATATATATAAAATGGATGTTAAAACCACATTATTTATGAATAATTTAGTTAAGGACATGTATATGATACAACCTGAAGGTTTTGAAGTGAAAAATGAGTCTACTTAGGTTTTTAAGTTTCAATGGTCTATCTTTAGATTAAATAAAGTTTCTAAGAGTTTGAATGTCTATTTTGATGACAAAATTAAAAGGTTTAGATTCATCAAAAACATGGATGATTCTTTTTTATACAATAGTATTAGTGGTTGTGTGATGGCATTTATAATATTGTACATGGATAACATACTTCTTATCAAAAATGAGATCCCAACTTTACGCTATATAAATATTTGGTTGGGTAAATTCTACTTCATGAAATATGGGTGCAGCAACTGCATATTGGGTATGAATATCTATAGGTATAGATATATGTTCTTTCTTTAACTAATTCATAACACATATATTGGTAAATTGTTAAAGATGTTTAGTATGGAGAAATCTAAAAGGAAGTATTTACCAATGTTACATCTCATGAATATTAGTAAAATTAAAGATGCTTGTAAATAATTATAAAGTATGGATATAATTTATTATACAACTATAATAGGATCTATCATACGTTCTATTTTGTGTACTCAACCCGATGTATCTTATTCTTTAATAATTACATGTAGATACCAATACAATCCTAGTTAGGGTCACTGGATTATTGTAAATAATATCCTTTAAGTACTTGAAAATAACTAAGGATGTTTTATTAGTATTTGGAGGATAGGATTATATTTCTCTAATGGGTTACATAGATACAAGTTTCCAATTTTACAAAAATTACATATGATCTCAATATTGTTTCATATTTTTCTTAAATAGTGAATCTATTGGTTGGAAGAGTTCCAAACAACCCATCATAGTTAACTCATCAATAGAGATAGATTACATCGCTACATAAAATACTATAAAGGTAGATATTTGAATTAAGAATTTAATTTATGAATTTGAGGTAGTTCCTATCATTTAGAGAGAAACTAAACTTTATTATGAAAATAATGGATCTATTTCTCAGTCCAAGAAACCCCAGTCTCATGAAGGGACCAAACACATTATTTGTAAGTACTATATCATTTTATAGATAGTTTATCTAAGGTTTTGTACCTTCAAAATTAGTTACTTTACCAATTTTAGTGGTTGAAGGTATTCAGGAGAGGTTTTGGGAGTTTTCTATGGAGTATGGAGGTGTAGGAGAGAAATTATAGGAAATAAACATTGTATATTATGTACATGATTTGTAAAGGTGGTTCAAAGCTTATGTCGTTTGTTAATTTCACAACTTTACATAACTAAGTGGGAATATATGATATTTGTAACACATAGTTTAAGTGGAATTCACAATGTGTATTAAATAAAGGATGAGGTTATTTGTTTTTCAATGAAATGCGGAACTTTTGGAAAACCCAATTATTACATGCCATGTAAAATATACACAACATGAAACCTATGGGATTCTAGGTTTTAAGTTATTTTTCTCATATTATTCCTTTAATTTGGTATAACTCTCCTCCCTATCATTTTTTATTTATCCCTAGGTGATTTTGAGGGACCTTCTATCCCTCTACCTTCTACATTACTCTATTGGTTTCGGTTGATGCCCATTAGTGAACAATAGTAAGCCCTTCCTTCATCTTGGTCATTTTCCTATTGTTATTGTCTTGGGGGTTCATTTAGGTGATGTCTTTTTTGTTTGGGTTGTGGTTTGGGATGCTTTTTTATGATATTTGGGTGAAGTAAAGGTTTATATGTAGTTTCCCATGTGCGGTTGAGGTTTTCGGGCATTTATTCTTCTCCATGTAGTGCCTGGTGAGTTGGAAAAGATTATTTAAGGTAGGAAATCATTCATTTCTAATTATTGTGCATCATGTGAGAGGGGTTTTCTTTTTCTTATCTACATAAGGTGTTTTTTTGGATTAATTGAAGATAAAGAATTAGTAAATTAAAATTTAAAGGGAAAATGATGTTTTTTTCATGTTTTTATAGCTTTGACATTTTTGTGATATGATGGATTGTACGTGATTAATGCACCACAGAAAATTGTGGTCATTAGGGGATTTTTTTGTGTTGAATGATATGTTTTATGACTATTGTACATGTTGTTATTGTTGTGATATCACCCTAAAATGGAAATTGGAAAACCACTTATATTTGGCTAATGAAATGGTTTATCTAGGATTATGTTTTGTGTGATAACACCCTTAAAATAAAGTGAAATTTGATAAAATCATCATTTTTAAACCTATAAAATGATCCTTTATGTGTTATGTGTGTGTTCAGGCTATGGGGAAGTGATATTTGGTTGATGTGTGGTTGGGGCATGTGGGTTTGACGGTTTGATGACCATGCTTTTAGGGTGTCTAGGTTATTTTTGTTTGGTCATTCTTTTGGGGTGGTGAGGTGGTTGTTGCTTGGCCATGATCTTTTGGGGCGGTAAGGTGGTTCTTGTTTTCCATGCTTATGGGGAGGTGAGTTGATTTTTTTTTTCCATGATTTTGGGGTGGCAAGGTGATGGTAATATGGGGATGATGAGATACTTGTGAGGTGTAGTTGAGTTGTGCTAGATACCTAGGTAGTTATAGAATAAATAATTGGTTAATAATGATTGAAATGGATGGGGTTTGTCTTAGTTAATGGGATGAAAATGGTTAATGAATAAATAAATGATGGTATATGTGGTTAAATTTGGATGATGCTAAATAATCAAATGAATGGGTTGGACAATGGGGAGTGGTTAGTGGTGTGATGTGGCTTCTGGTTTATTAGGTGTTGTGAATTTTGAGGAGGTAGAGAAAGTGGTGATGTTGTGAGTTGGTTAGTGTTTGGTTGCAAACCCATAGTTTGGGATTGTGTGTGGATATATGTCTATAATTTTTATTTTTTCTGGGATTTATATGTTCACCCCACCCACATTGAACACTATGTTCTGACACCCGTATAGTCATGTGGGGGGTGTTCTTCCTGACATTTAGTGAGGAGGATGTATGGTTGGATACCCTCTCCTTCATGCTCCATCTTCTATGTGAGGTTGGTATTACAGAGGTTGTGATGTCTAAAGGTCTGATAGTCCACTAAATGGTGGGTTTGATAGCCTAGGTATCTTCAGGAAAGTTGATATGTAGTTGTTCTTGTGGGGCGGCGAGCCCAAGTGTCTTTAGGTAAGATATGATATAGCCCAAGTTTCTATAGGTAGGATGAGATGGGATGAGGTAGATTATGATTGGGGTTGTTCATGGTAGTGGGAAGGAATGAGGTTGATGTCCTTTATGTTCATGATACCCTACTGCTCTGGTTTTGGTTGAGGATGTTTTGTGCCCCAAGTGTTTACAGAAAAGATGTGTTGTGGTCAGGATTGTGGTTCAGAGAGCCCAGTATGTGGGCATGATGTGATGTGACCATTCTTGTGGGGTGGTTAAATATAAATATGATATGGGAGCATCAGGATGTATGATGTTGGGGTGTGAGAATAAAATACAAGTGGGAAAGTGGTGTAGAGTACCCTTTATCGATGAAACTCATGTTATATTATATTAATTGACTTGCATTATTTGGTGAGAATGTCTTGGGGAGGCTGGGTTTGGTTAGTATACATTTATAGGTGTTGTTTGGTTCTATTGTTTACTCATGGGTGCATTAGTATTCTTCTTTCACATGTTCATGAGAGACTTTAGTTTTCCAAATGAATATACTTGTATTCTCACCCTATGTATATCAACTAATTTTCAAGTTTCCAAGAGGATTACATGGACTATGTTGTACTTTACAAGCTCAAACCATTGGATAGATATTGTGTCGTTGATTTGGATTTTCTTTTGGGTATTTACTATTGAATACTTTTATCTTTATCAATTTTATTTATACTTTCATGTGGGATTATTTTGGTTTCTATTATATTATGTCATAGAATTATGTGGATAATTCATCTTATCTCTCAATATTGTATTATTATAGAGGGTAATGTCTCTCATTTCTTGCGATTTTTATACCCTCAATTCTAGTCAGAAACCCTTCGCCTACGGGAGGCGGGACTCAAGGTTCATTATCTCTCTCCCCTCATTGCAGTATCTTTAGAGGGAGGGGGCCATGATATAGTGGTTTCAAAGGTGATGTTTGAGAGATAGTATGGAGTTTTGAGTTAGGAATAGTAAATATTTAATGGTTTGGTATAGAAACTCTATTAGTTGACCTTGGTATATGGAATAGGTTAGGGTGACTGACTAGGACACAATATTTTAGGGCCCCCTATGATCTAGTGCACAAACTATTAGCTTATTTAAAGACCAAGTGAGGTGGACCTATTCACAGGGTAGAGACCTATGATAGGTACATGCGTCATGTTGACTTGTTATCTTGTTTCAATTGGGTTTTTTTGGGAATGTAAAAATAAATAAACTGATTTAAAATGAATCTAAATGAAATTTCATACTATCAGGATTAGGAAATTATTGTTTGATTTTCATCTATGTCTCATTTTTGTTATCAATATATGGATTAGACAGTTGTGGTTCAGCCAAATGATCTAGTTGATCATCATAGGGTTGATTCGTCATAGGAGAAAAAGGCTTGCAAAGGGTGTTTCATGTTTTTTAGTGACATTATTTGGGGAAGTATGAGGGTAGTGTTTCAGAAGTGGAGACAAAGAGTTGGCTAGAGAATATCAATATCACTTTCAGTTTTATCTGGTTCCCAATGGGATATTGGGTCACTTTGGTGGTCAGTCATATGTGAAGAGATGCACGTTAGTGGTGGATGTTTTATTTGGTAGATTGGAAGGATGAATATGATTCGTGGGTCAAATTTTAGAATAGTTCATTTCGTCAACTATGATGGTCATGAAGAGGTAGGAGTTTCTTTCACTTTAGTAGGGGAATATTTCAATGTGATAGTTGGGAATCAAGTTAATGTAAATTATATGTTTTTTCCCAAATCTTTTTTTCAAATGAGGAGTCTCGTGCGAGAAGACTTAAGGGGACACTCAATCCTTCTATCTAGTATGCAGTTACTCCTTTCACATTATCAATGTATCTAGAGGTTTAGGAGAAGGAGGATGTTGTCACGCCCCAACCCTAGATAGCCAGAGTCGGTGCATTATTACATAACATTGGCATGATCACAATAAAGATCAAGTCTCGAAAGACCGAATAGTTTAGTAGCCTTGTAAACACTAGATATATTCATAAAGTTTACATTACATCAATAAGTGAAAAACTACAACAACATATTGTCTTCATATTCCTGCATACTATCCCTACAGGTCATTCATAAAATAATTCTTCACATCCAGGGAAAAATAAAACATTTAAATGGGTGAGCTCAGATGCTCAGTAAGGATAAAAATATAGCGGAAACTTTCATAAATAAACATAAAAATTTAAGGCAATGTATAACTAAAACAAAATCCTTTTAAACTTGAAATCCAGCATAATATGGCAAGGATAAAATGAAATAATGCCATTTACTTATTCACATGGATATTCTACTAGTCAAATAATCACATGAAAATATTAATAACCACTTTCATAATGACGTAATGCATAATTCCATACTATCATAACCACGTAGCCAAGGCCTCGTGCCAAGACTACAAATAAGATTTTTTCAAGGCCTCGTGCCAAGACACTAGTCTGTCTCATGAGACCTACCGATGCATCGAGGAGCTGTAGCGGGCTCCACCCATCACTTTCTAAGTCCAATGCATTTCTCATATGAACAGTTTTAAACATAACATAAACATTCTTATTAAAACTAGCATACGAAATGTCAATACTTTAACCACAAACCATGAATGGTATAAAAATAGCACATCCACTATCAAACATAACTCATTTAATACAATATGGAAGATTTTATTATATCAGATTACCCTCAATCGAGAATAATGAAGGATATTGACATAGATGGAAATAATCATCAAAACTATTAGAGAGAAATAACCCCTTTTTTGAAATCATTTAAAATCCACACTATTTGTCCAGAATTAATTTAAAAATAGATTTTTGAATCAAAGTGTCACATACCACTTTTAAAATTTTAAAAGGAATTTTTATTTGAAAACTTTAATGTCCATATAGATAAATCCTTAAACCATTTTTAAAACATGGACATTAATGAGAAAGATTTACAATGATAAATCTTTAAAACATTTTAAAATGATATTTTAGTTAGAGTTACTAACCAAAAGAGAGACACTTGAATACAAATAATTGAGGTAATCAAACTTTGTAATATCATGAGAATAAAGGTATTCATGATATAATATGTCAAAGTACATTATATACACCATATAAAAGTGATTTAGTGTATAACAACAAAGAAGTCTCAATGGAATGTAAATTGAGATGAATTCTCTTATAAAGACCATATCCTCCGGTTAAGGATAAATCAACGACATAATTATGTGTGACAAATTTAAATACACTCAGTATTATTGGATATTCAGTGTAAATCAATCAGAGGAAATTCACACATATTCTTGTAAAAACAACACCAATGAATTGGATATTTAACTCAACAAATGGAGATTGAGTTAAAATTAAACTTATCAAGTTCAAATAGATGACCTGAGAATTTATCAATGGAGTGATTATGTGTACCAAAAGTATATCCACATAAAGTGGAGTGTAAATTATGACATAATCAAATGAATAGGGATTCCACACATAATCTTGGAGTAAAATAATCAATGAAATATTCGTAAAGCCAAATGAGTGGAAATTTAAATTTCAAATTCCCTTATCGATTAGGTAACATATGAAACATACACCCATTAAAGAAGGATCATAAAATGATGATTTAAATACCCATAAATTAAATTATATTACACAATGAATACAATTATGTGCAGTACACATACACCACATGCAATAAATAAGTGGTGAACAATGGAATTCTCACGAAATTAAGAGTGAGATAAGAAACACCTTACTTTGTACTTTTTCCTTGGTCGACGGTAGGTTAACCTCCTGTATAATGGTGAAATAATTTTTATTGAATTATACAAGAATAATTTACATTAATATGATATTATATATTATCTTTTAACATTTATTTGTTAATAATATCTTAGTATTATAGTCATTTCAGGTGTTAACTTGCTCATTTTCCTTTATATTATTTGTTACGTAAGCCGTGTTTTTTATGGATAGGTTGTATCTTATTCATATCCATAATTATATCAAGTCCTTAAACATTATTTTTAATCATCAAATGAGAATTATACTTTAATGGATACGATGGAGAATCAATCTCATCGCGTTCGTGGACACGGTAGTCCGTACGTACGCACGAGCGAAAATATCATTCTTTTGATGTTAAAATAATATATAATTGGATGGTATATCATATAGAAAGAATAATTATTATGTTATATTTATTATTTACATGAATTAAACATCATTATTATACCCATCCAAATAATAATTTATTTAATGACAATTTCACCACGACGTGGAGACGGTAAGCCGCATGTACGCACGTATGGTGACATGCCATTCAAAGGATGGATAGAATACTGAATATGGTTGTAACATATTTATAATAACATCATAGTATATAGAAGATATTGGATTTATTATTTTAGAATATAAATAACAAAGAAAGAAGAAGTTGAAGAAGAAAGGAACTTGAAAGAGGGTGGTGAAAACATTACCTCTTCTTCGGGTTCTTCCTTTTGATTTGATCAAAAGGGATCCTTAGGTTGGCTTTAAAATCAAACTAAGGCCTCAAGGTTGTAATGAGGGAAGTTGAGATAGTATTTGGGCAGGGTTTGTCCGAGCCAAAAGTCTTTGAATGTGTGAATTGGTGAGAAGGGGGAGTTCCCTTTTATAAGAGGGGTGAGGGGCACCTTTGGAAAAGCTAAAAATATTATTTTATAATAAATTCATATTCGGTTTCTAATGGCTCCAAAGTGGATTATTTAAAGGTTAATGTAAGGATGGGTCGAAAACCACTCAACCAATAGAATTTAGACAGGTTTGGGTCATTATATTGACCTTATCTTTAAGTATTAACTCTTAGTTAATTAGTTTCACTTTTACAATGGCTTTTTGTATTTTTATATTATATGGTTAATAAACTAACTATATACATCCAAGCGACCCACAAGTGGTCTATTAATGATACATCTATCATTATATAAGTCTCTTGGACGAACCTTAGATTTTTAGGAATTGAATATAAATTAATAATATAATATTCATTTTAAAAACTCTTTTATGTCAATTTTGACACTATTGGGTATTTTGTTTTTGATAAATTCATAACAGCATTATTACTTCGAACAAAATTTATATAATCAATAATAATATGTCATATTAACCTAGAAAATTAGTGGAATTCATAAAAAGTCTAAAATTACATTTATTTTGATATTTATAATATCAATTATTTTAATATTTCATTAATTAGGTAATTACTGCATCACCATTGTGTCATAAATAAATTAAATTATTTAATGTATAAAAATTATAAATAAAATACCATTATGTATTAAATACTTTTATCTTTATAATGATTATTTACAATATAATATATCTTATGTATAACCATATATTAAAAAGGTTTTAGTAAATAAATATTGATTTTAACTCTTTTAACTCTTCTTTGAATTAAATAATAATAAATGTCCTAATCTAATACAACTGGACTTAAATGATAATATTTTACTCCTAAGGTTGTTTTTGGTCGAGATACACTTGTCCAATAGAATTAGGACATGTGTTAGTGTAATATTAATATCATTTTTACCCTTAATTTCCCTATTTACTTTTAACCATGGTAAATAAAAGTAAAAAGTTACTATTCACCAAAAATATTTTTCATCTCATTGAACCAAATTTTACTCCTTGATATTAACCGTGTTTCTCGGGTTTTCTAAATTCCACTCACAGAAGCGGTGAAATTAAGTTTTATGAAAAATTCAGTTTTTTAACTACCACTTAGTGGTTTCACTATTCATCAAAAAATGAAAGTTTCCAGAAAAATACCAAAAATTAGGCCTAAGATATATTTGATATTATGAATTCAAAAATGATGTCTATTTTACCAAATTCAAAACATATCAGTATCATTAATTAATTTAAAAATTAATTCTTGTCGTCAAAACAAATAGCGTGTTTTTAAGAGATCATAACTATCAAAAGATTAACACTTGTTTATGTCTAGTTTAAATGTGAAATTACATCCAATGAACATCATTGTATTAAATGGTAAAAATATATTCTAAATATACTTTAAAACCACTCAAATTTATAATTTATCACTATTAATTATTTCGATTAAAAGGTTGTTTTTAATTAAAATTTAGTAATTTTCACTATTCATCAAAATATGAAAGTTATCCGAAAAGTACCAAAATTTCACCCTAAGCTAATTTTGATATTACGAATCAAAAAATGAAGTCCATTTCGAAATATAAAATTTATAAAATTTCAAAAATAGGTATTACTATTCATAACGGCTAGTTTGATTGGTTGTGGTGTGTTAGAATCTCGAAGTTGCGTACAATGCACACCATTGCATTATTTAAAGGGAAACGTATCATAGAAACTTGGGGTGTTACATTCTCCCCTACTTCAATAAATCGCGTCCTCGCAATTTTTTAAAATTGGGCTTGAGAATATAATAGAAATTCCCACATCGGAAAAAGAGTCAATAAAACTATCACTTTAAAAGAAAGGAAGAGAGGTATAAAGGTCACCCAAGATAACCCATACTAGGATTCCATGTAGGAAAACATGGATATGGACGATAAACTAAGTGTTAAGTTCTGATGGAGAGGGATAGAAAACATGATCAGGAGAAAGTTAACAATAAGAAAATCAGAAACTTGTGTTGGGACAATCAGTCATTATTCTCCCAATAGGAAAAGTAAACGGACAACATTTTTTGTTTTAAGTTACATTACATAAGGACGAGGAATTAATTTATGATATTGACTAAGAACATAAAGAGATATACTTACTTTTTAAGTAGAGTTTCATTCTTTAATAAATTTTTACCACTTACTCATTTTTTTTGAACAATGAGTATTCAAGAAGACTTGGTCACAATAGAAGAGCAAGAATTAACTTCTATAGAAATACATGATCCACGTAGGATAAACTATATATTTACCTTGTCTTTAGAGATTAATCAAAACCAAAATGGTTAGTATAATATCTTATGATCCCCCAAATGGATATTCCATTAGAGAAAAAAACACTAATCTTAATTTCTAAACTTAAACCATCAATACCCCAAATTTAAATAAATACCATTCAATAATCAATTGTCCTTAAAATCCTTCAATATAATCCAAACTAATATTGAAACCCAAAACTTATAAGAATGTATTCTTCCACATTAAATTGTATCTCCAAATGAAATTAATTACTCTTAAAGTCACAAACTTAAAATTAATTAACCTAATCATTTCCATAAATAACCCAAATCACTATAAATCCACAATAAAAACATAGATAAAAATCCAGCATTACTCCTCAAATGAAATCCCATACTATTCTATTTTCCTTGGGCATATAGTGTTCACAATAATGCGAACAACTTCTAAAATAACATTTATCACTTAATCACCAAATCATTTTCCTATACTAAGGGTATTCATTTAATAAAACATAAGATCCCAAATCAAATTATTATTGATCAATACAATCATTTAACTAAAAATAATAGTCACACTAACCAGGGAATTCACGTAGTCTAGTGGTAGGTGATAAATTCCAATCGCACTTTGGTTGTGGGTTCGATTCCCACAGCTTTGTCTGACGCGGTGGGTTGTCACATAGTCTGCATGTTGTTCTTTTTCAAAAACTATATTTTATAACATTACCAAAATGAGATAAATTCCTCAAAATAACCATAACATAATTTAACCACAAATATTATCTCATACCTTGCATTTTCCTCCCTAATTATAATAACTTATAATTGCCTCAAACCCAACAATCATATAAAACCAAATGGTTATTTATAACTATATCCATAAGAGAAAAGATAATTCTTCCTCAAATATCATTCTCACATAGAAAACTGCAGGGTTAAAAATACAAGAGAAAATTATTCCAAAGTAAACCCATCAACAAGGAGCACTAAAACTTTTTAAACATTTCTCTAACCATTTATTTCCACATAGCTTCTTCTTTGACCAAGAAAATATCCTATAGAATAGGTCATTCACTCGGGTAATGGCCAGGTCCCCTACATTTATGGTAAATGACTGTAAATGGATTCTTGGGACCATTTTTATCTTCTTCCATAGTACTCTTCATTTTTGTTCAGCAATTATTCACTTTATGTCCTTCCTTCCTGCACATAAAGCATTTCTTTGTCCCATTGAGACACTTTCCTGGGTGTCTCCTTCCACATTTCCTGCATGATGGAAATTGAAGATTCCTTTCTCCATGGTCTCCACTGCTGGAGCTCTTATCATTCACCACCTTTCTCTTCTTTGTTGAGTCCAGAAATTGGTTACTATATATATTGTTGATCATATTTTTGGAAAATTTATTTGGCATAAAGACGATATCTTTTACACCTATCAACATTCCATTTTCTTGCTCATTGCCACCACTGTTCCCACCTTGTGCATCATTCTCAATGTCACTATGACTCCCTTGGAATCCAGCCATTGACTAAAACCAGAAAGCATTGTGTGAGTAACAGTAGTCATAAAATCATTTAGAGATTAACATGTCACCATATTCTCAATTTGAAACACATTAGGATTAAACAAGGTCATTTAATCTCATATTATATATATAATACTTCAAATCGGTTTGTAAATAAAATGTAAATTATCCTAAGTATATCCCCCGGGAGTGTCGTAACCAAGAGTGCATCAAGGCCCATTGTTGTGCATCAGTTCCCGTTTGAGTCTATCTCAAAGTGGTGTTTTTGGGTTTTACCCCTAGATACATCTGTGCCAGATCCGTCTCTACCTGCTCGTATCCTGACAGGGATTTATTTCTTGGAAAACTCACAAAATATCTACAATACCAAAATTCTAGGAAGTTATTCTATACGAATCCTCAAAGTTCATCTTAGCTCTATGTGCTCTAATCAGAGTTTATCTAAATATAGCTTCCAAGGTTTGTACTAAACTTCCTCTGATACCAACTGTAATGCCCCAACCCTAGATAGCCAGAGTCGGTGCATTATTACATAACATTGGCATGATCACAAGAAAGATCAAGTCTCAAAAGACCGAATAGTTTAGTAGCCTTGGAAACACTAGATATATTCATAAAGATTACATTACATCAATAAGTGAAAAACTACAACAACATATTGTATTCATATTCCTACATAATATCCCTGCAGGTCATTAATAAAATACTTCTTCACATCCTTGGAAAAATAAAACATTGAAAGGGGTGATCTCAGATGCTCAGTAAGGATAACAATATAGCGGAAACTTTCATAAATAAACATAAAAATTTAAGGCAATGTATAACTAAAACAAAATCCTTTTAAACTTGAAATCCAGCATAATATGGCAAGGATAAAATGAAATAATTTCATTTACTTATTCACATGGATATTCTACTAGTCGAATGATCATATGAAAATATTAATAACCACTTTCATAATGACGGAATTCATAATACCAAACTATCATAACCACGTAGCCAAGGCCTCGTGCCAAGACTACAAATAAGATTTTGTCAAGGCCTCGTGCCAAGACACTAGTTTGTCTCATGAGACCTACCTATGCATCGAGGAGCTCTAAGGGGCTCCACCTGTCACTTAATAAGTCCAATGCATTCCTCATATGAACAGGTTTAAACATAACATAAAAATTCGTATTAAAACTAGCATACGAAATGTCAATACTTTAACCACAAACCATGAATGGTATAAAAATAGCACATCCATAGTCAAACATAACTCATTTGATACAATATGGAAGATTTTATTATATCATATTACCCTAAATTGAGAATAATGTAGGATATTGACATAGATGGAAATAATCATCAAAACTATTAGAGAGAAATATCCCCTTTTTTTGAAATCATTTAAAATCCACACTATTTGTCAAGAAGTCATTTAAAAATAGATTTTTGAATCAAAGTGTCCCATACCACTTTTAAACTTTTAAAAGGAATTTTGATTTGAAAACTTTAATTTCCATATAGATAAATCCTTAAACCATTTTTAAAACATGGACATTAATGAGAAAGATTTAGAATGATAAATCTTTAAAACATTTTAAAATGATATTTTAGTTAGAGTTACTAACCAAAAGAGAGACACTTGAATAAAAATAATTTAGGTAATAAAACTTTGTAATATCATGAGAATAAATGTATTCATGATATACTATGTCAAAGTACATTATATACCCATATAAAAGTGATTTGGTGTATAACAACAAAGAAGTCTCAATGGAATGTAAATTGAGATGAATTCTCTTATAAAGACCATATCCTCCGGTTAAGGATAAGTCAACGACATAATTATGTGTGAAAATTTTAAATACACTCAATATTATTAGATATTTAGTGTAAATCAATCAGAGGAAATTCACACATATTCTTGTAAAAACAACACCAATGAATTGGATATTTAACTCAACAAATGGATATTGAGTTAAAATTACACTTATCAAGTTCAAATCAATGACTTGAGAAATTATCAATGGAGTGATTATGTGTACCAAAAGTATATCCACCTAAAGGGGAGTGGAAATTATGACATAATCAAATGAATAGTGATTCCACACATAATCTTGGATTAAAATAATCAATGAAATATGCGTAAAGCCAAATGAGTGGAAATTTAAATTTCAAATTCCCTTATCGATTAGGTAACTTACGAAACATACACCCATGAAAGAAGGATCGTACAATGATGATTTAAATACCCATAAATTAAAGTTTATTACACAATGAATACAATTGTGTGAAGTACACATACACCACATGCAATAAATAAGTGGTGAATAATGGAATTCTCAAGAAATTAAAAGTGAGATAAGAAACCCCTTTGTACTTTTTCCTTGGTCGACGGTAGGTTAACCTCCTGTATAATGGTGAAATAATTTTTATTGAATTATACAAGAATCATTTACATTAATATGATATCATATATTATCTTTTAACATTGATTTGTTAATAATATCTTAGTATTATCGTCATTTCGGGTGTTAACTTACTCATTTTCCTTTATATTCTTTGTTACGTAAACCGTGTTTGTTATGGATAGGTTGTATCTTATTCATATCCAGAATTATATCAAGTCCTTAAACATTATTTTTAATAATCAAATGAGAATTATACTTGAATGGATACGATGGAGAATGAATCCCATCGCGTTCGTGGAGACGGTAGTCCGTACGTACGCACGAGCGACAATATCATTCTTTTGATGTTAAAATAATATATAATTAGATGGTATATAATATATAAAGAATAATTATCATGTTATATTTATTATTTACATGTATTACACATCATAATTATACCCATCCAAATAATAATTTATTGAATGACAATTGCACCACGACGTGGAGACGGTAAGCCGTATGTACGCACATATGGTGACATGCCATTCAAAGGATGGATAGAATAATGAATATGGTTGTAACATATTTATAATAACATCACAGTATATATAATATAGTGTAGTTATTATTTTATAATAGAAATAACAAAGAAAGAAGAAGTTGAAAAAGAAAAGAACTTGAAAGAGGGTGGTGAAAACATTACCTCTTCTTTGGGTTCTTCCTTTTGATTTGATCAAAAGGGATCCTTAGGTTGGCTTTAAAATCAAACTAAGGCCTCAAGGTTGTATTTAGGGAAGTTTAGAGAGTATTTGGGCAGGTTTTTTCCGAGAAAAAAGGATTTTAATGTGTGAATTAGTGAGAAGGGGGGGTGCCCTTTTATAAGAGGGGTGAGGGGCACCTTTGGAAAAGCAAAAAATATTATTTTATAATAAATTAATATTAGGTTTATAATGGCTCCAAAGTCTATTATTTAAATTTTAAGGTAGGTATGGGTCGAAAACCACTCAACCAATAGAATTTAGACAGGTTTGGGTCATTATATTAACCTTATCTTTAAGTATTAACTCTTAGTTAATTAGTTTCACTTTTACAATGCCTTTTTGTATTTTTATATTATATGGTTAATAAACTTACTATATAAATCTAAGAGACCCCCAAGTGGTCCATTAATGATACACATATCATTATATAAGTCTCTTTTCTGAATCTTAGATTTTTAGGAAGTGAATATAAATTAATAATATAATATTTGTTTTAAAAACTCTTTTATGTCAATTTTGACACTATTGGGTATTTTGTTTTTGATAAATTCATAACAGCATTATTACTTCGAACAAAATTTATATAATCAATCCTAATATGTCATATTAACCTATAAAATTAGTGGAATTCATAAAAAGTCTCAAATTACATTTATTTTGATATTTATAATATCAATTATTTTAATATTTCATTAATTAGGTAATTACTACATCACCATTGTGTCATAAATAAATTAAATTATTTAATGTCTAAAAATTATAAATAAAATACCATTATGTAGGAAATCCTTTTATATTTCTAATGATTATTGACAATAGAATATATCTTATGTATAACCCTATATTAAAAAAAAATTAGTAAATAAACATTGATTTTAACTCTTTTAACTCTTCTTTGAATTAAATAATAATAAATGTCCTAATCTAATAAAACTGGACCTAAATGATAATATTTTACTCCTAAGGTTGTTTTTGGTCGAGATACACTTGTCCAATAGAATTAGTACATGTGTTAGGGTAATATTAATATCATTTTTACCCTTAATTACTCTATTTACTTTTAACCGTGGTAAATAAAAGTAAAAAGTTTCTATTCACCAAAAAAATATCTTCATCTCATTGAACCACATTTTACTCCTTGATATTAACTGTGTTTCTTGTATTTTTGAAATTCCACTCACAGAAGCGGTAAAATTAAGTTTTAGGAAAAATTCAGTTTTTTAACTACCACTTAATGGTTTCACTATTCGTCAAAAAATGAAAGTTTCCAGAAAAATACCAAAAATTAGGCCTAAGATATTTTTGATATTATGAATTCAAAAATGATGCCTATTTTACAAAATTCAAAACATATCAGTATCATTAATTAATTTAAAAATTAATTCTCGTCGTCAAAACTAATAGCGTGTTTTTAAGAGATAATAACTATCAAAAGATTAACACTTGTTTATGTCTGGTTTAAATGTGAAATTACATCCAATGACCATCATTGTATTAAATGGTAAAAATATATTCTAAATATACTTTAAAACCACTCAAATTTATAATTTATCACTATTAATTATTTCGATTAAAAAGTTGTTTTTAATTAAAATTTAGTAATTTTCACTATTCATCAAAATATGAAAGTTATCCGAAAAGTACCAAAATTTTACCCTAAGCTAATTTCGATATTACGAATCAAAAAATGAAGTCCATTTCGAAAGATAAAATTTATAAAATTTCAAAAATTAGGTATTACTATTCATAACGGCTAGTTTGATTGGTTGTGGTGTGTTAGAATCTCGAAGTTGCGTACAATGCACCCCATTGCATTATTTAAAGGGAAACGTACCGTGGAAGCTTGGGGTGTTACAGATGTGATTGAGTAGATGCACTCATAATGCGGTTTACCATGATAGGGGAACTATAAGGGTTCCTCAACAAGTAGAGTTTTTAGTGGTGGGTCTCAGGCACTAAGACCTTTAAGGTTTTTACCAGTAAGGATTCGACCTCAGTAGATTTCTTTCCATCCTTATGGAGTTAGTGTTTTCCATTCGGTTCCTGAGGACTTTGTTCCAGTGTTTTTTGGTTGTTTAATTCATGTAAATAACCAAAACCAATGCTAATTTGTTCCCTGGTCTTATTTTGATGGATATGGATAGGTTCAGTGATAGCCTCAGTTTCAGTTTCCAGTGACATTGTTCCAGCAGTAGGGGTAGTGGACTTATGATCTACTGAGGAGAGATAGAGAAGGTAAAGGCTGACCTTAGGATTTTCTTCATATCCAGGGACCTAAACTCAAGCATGGTCATATATGTGGTTATTATTATAGATATATAGGATATGTGTGTGGTCAATTCCACACAGTGGAGGCAACAGTGCTATATGGGCTAGATATCATCAGAGGTACGATCGGTTTGTTTTGCACCATTTTTGTGCCTTGTTTGATTCAGGATATTTTCACTTTTTTGATACACCCACTCTATTTCGTTCTATAATACTATATGTAGGGAGGCTTCTCATTCCCTTGGTGTTTAATACACCATTCATAGGCCTAACCAACTTGTTTGATGTGTGTTGGGAGTGTAGACTAATGATGGGGACACATCAGTCCCATGGGGATTATTTATTGCTAGATATGTATCCATACGATGTTATCCTTAGCATCGACTGGTTGTATTCCTTATGTTATATTATATATTTCTTTTATAAGAGAGTCGTGTTATTATATTTGGATATTTGGTGTGTTGTTTTCATTTGTGATCAGGGTTTTCAGGTGGGTCATCGGAGTGTGGAATCCCTTCTTTCTTTGTCAACTAAGTTGTCCATGGAATCAGTGGATACTAGGATAGTGGAGGTCCCCAAGATTGTGGGTTAGTTCCTAAATTTTTTCCCTAAGGAGGTTGTGATGCTACCCCCTCAACGTGATGTTGAGTTTGGGATATACTTGCAACCTTGTGCTTCTGTAATTATGATGGGTCCATATCGGATGGTACCTTATAAGTTATAGAAGTTGGGGATTCAATTAGATTATCTAACAGATAAGGGTTTTATTCATACCAGTGTGTCATTGTGGGGTGCTCCAGAGTTGTTCCCCAATAAGGTGGATGGTATTATGAGGTTACGCATAGACTACCGGAGGTTGAATCAGGTGACAGTTAATAAATTTCACCCTCTTCTGAGGATAGATGATATTTTAGACTAGCTAAGAGGGGTGATTTTGTTTTCTATTATTTATTTGTAGTTTTTATATCACCATTTGAGGGTTAAGGAGTGTGATGTACCGAATACTACCTTCAGATGAAAGTATGAGAACTTAAAGTTTGTAGTCATTTTTTCGGTGTTATGAATGCACTAGTTGTTTTTATGGGGATTATGAAATCCATGTTCTAGATGATTTCTTGGAATATTTCATCATCGTATTCATTAATGATATCAAGATCTACTCAAATTTATAGGTGGATCATGTCGATCAGGTCAGAGTTGTCTTTCAATTTCTTCAATTCCACTAGCTTAATGTAAATTTGTCCAAGTGTAAGTTTTGGGCATGAGAGGTGCATTTCCTTAAGCATGTAGTGTCTCAACAAGGTGTGGAAGTAGACTTGTCAAAATTCTAGGTAGAATTTTCTTGGGTAGCACCCAAGAATATGGAAAAGGTTTAGTCTTACAAGATATTATTGGAGAGTTGTGCCCAATTTCACATGAGTTGCAACCCCATTGACAATGTTGACCAAGAAATATCAGGATTTTGTGTGGAACGATCAGTTCTATGTAGTATATGGTTACCTGAAGGGGAAGTTTGTTAGTGCTTCAGATTCTAGAGTAGGATGTTATGTTTGAGGTGTTTTGTGATGCTTCTCATCTGGGCTTGGGATACATGTTGATTAAGAAGAATGTAGTGATATTTTATGGGTCTATTCAGTAACATCCCCCCGAGAATAACTATTTCACCGATGATCTGGAGTTATTATTGGTGGTGTTTTCACTGAATTTGTGGTAACATTTCTTCATTGGGGAGCGCTTTTTAGTATTCATGGATCACAAAATCTTGAGGTATATCTTTTCTCAGTGTGATCTAGATCCTTGACAGTACACATGGATTGATTTTATTCAATTTTATAATTTTGAGAACTCTTATACCTCAGGAAACAGAAATGTTGTGTCCAATACTTTGAGTAGGAATATGTGGTAGGATGTTTCTCAGGTGTCTAGGATGCTTAGAGAGAAATAGAGAAGTCAACAACCTTTCACTTAGATATAAGGGTGGATTATGGTATAGAAAATTTTTTTAAGATAGTGCTGAAAAACTATTTGATTTGGAAGGTGGAGTAGTCTCAGTGGAGAGTCTCAGAGGTAGTGGTAATGCGCAATCACGTTGCCCATAGTGATGCTCTAGATAGACGGTCATAGGATGGTCTAAAGAGGATATTGTTTCATGGTAGGTTGTTTGTTCCATTAGTGATGCATGATGGATTCATTCATGAGTTCTGTAGCTCACCTTTGGTGGTAAACCTAGAGGTATCCAATATGTACCATGGCTTCAGGATGTTGTTTTGGTGGACTGGGATGAAACAAGCGATGGAATAGTTTGTGAAAAAGTGTTTGATTTTTCAATTGGTAAAGGCCAAGCATCTTATTCCTAGCAGTTTTTTTCAACATTTGGATGTTCTCGAGTGGAAATGACATGAAATATTGATGGATTTTTTCATTGGGTTACTCCGATATCAGGGAGGTTGTGTCGTTATCTCGGTGATTATTGATCGGTTAATGAAATCGGTCCACTTATTAGCAATCAAGGAGTCAGGCACAGTGGATTATTTTTCAAAAAAGGTATGTGGATGAGCTGTTTTGGTCACATGGAGTTTCGAGGTCTATTGTTTTGGATTAGGATTCATGTTTTACCCTACGAGTTTGTAGGGTATTACGGAAAAAAATTTCACTTATTTATGCCTCAACACTACATTCCACACCCAGAAGGATGGGGAGATAGAGAATATTTTCCAGACATTTGAGGATGTGTTACAGGAATGCATCTTTGACTTTGGTGGATCCTGGGTATGAAACTTTCCCATGGATAAGTTTTATTATAATAATAGTTATCACTCTTCCATTGGTATGGTCCCATTTGAGGATAATTATGGGAGATCATGTTGTTCTCTATTGTTTTGGATTTAGGTTGGGGAGGCAGCAGTTCTTGGTTCTAATTTGGTGTAGATCATGATACACTACTAGAAAAACAGGTATTTGCGACGGGCTATTTGCGATGGGATCCCGTCGCAAATGGCCTTTTGCAACGGGGGCCCGTCGCAAATAGCCCGTTGCTGAAAACGGCGTCGCAACAACACTTATTTGCGACGGGCCCATCGCTAAAGCCTTTTTTTGCGACGGTCATTCTCCCCGTCGCAAATAGTATTCCGTATTTTTGTAAAAAACTTTTAAAATAGTTTTTGCGACGGGACCCGTCGCAAAAACTATTTTTTAAAAAAAATAAAAAACTATTAATAATACTAGTATTTGCAACGGGCATAGTACCCCGTCGCAAATACTATAAATAGTTTTTGCGACGGGTCCCGTCGCAAAAACTGTTTTTAAAAAAAAATAAAAAACTATTAATAATACTAGTATTTGCGACGGGCATAGTATCCCGTCGCAAATACTATAAAAAAATAAAAAAAAATAAATTATTAATAAATTATTTTAATTAATATAATAATAGAATTATAATTCACAAATAAAAATAATTAATTATTTTAATTAATATAATAATATTAGAATTATAAATGATAAATAAAAAAAATATTAATAAGTTATTTTAATTAATATAAAAATAATAGAATTATTTTACATTCAAATATTAAAATAATTCAAGTATTACAAAAAATATAATTAAATTATAATATTATAAAATTTTAATATATATATATATTTTAATATTATAAAATATAAATAATATTATTATTCATATTAATATTGTTATTTAAAAATATAATATTATTAATATTTTATAATGAGACAAAAACTAAGAATAGAAAAAAAAAATATTTTGATTTTCCAAATTTTATAACATAAATACAAACTCTAATCTGAAGGAGGGGGGGAGGTGGGGGAGGTGGGGGCTCTGCAGATGGTGGTGGAGGAAAATCCATCCCTAAAGCATGAGTGAGTCGGTGCATGTACTCCATCTGCTCCTGATGCTGCTGCTGCCACCGACTCGTCTGCTCCTCGTACAACTGCTGCTGGCGTCGACGCTCCTCCTCATGCTGCTGACGCATCTGCTCCTGCTCCTGTCGGAGACTCTCTATCTGTGCAGTTTGAGATCACAACTGATCCTCATACTGTGTAGTAGAAGAAGATGCACGAGCTCCTCTCGAGCTGGACGCTGACATCGCAGCACTGCCATAATAATCTCCGGGAGTCAGTCGAGAGCCGATACCAACTACCTGGCCCTTCTTGAAGGCATACTGGGTGGCCTGCATCCATGCCGCCTGTAACGCCCCGACCCCAGCTACCCAGAGTCGGTGCATTACTTCGTAACATTGGCATGATCACAAAAGATCAAGTCTCGAAAGACCGATTAGTTTAGTAGCCTTGGAAACACTAGATACATTCGTAAACGTTACATTACATCATAAAGTGAAAAACTACAATAACAAAGTCTCCATAGTCCACACTCATATCCTCTTCTGACTATCCCTGTAGGTCATTCATAAAATACTTCTTCACATCCTGGAAAATATTAAAACATTGAAAGGGGTGAGCTCAGATGCTCAGTAAGGATAACAATAATGCGGAAGCTTTCATAAATAATCATTAACAATTAAGGAAATGTATAAATAAAACAAAAGCCTTTTAAACATGAACTTCAACATAATATGGCAAAAGTAAAATGAGATAATGCCATTCACTTCTTCACATGGATATTCTACTGGTCGAATAATCACATGCAATAACAATAACCACTTTCATAATGAGGGAATGTATAATGCCGGACATTCTGAAACATTTTGTCAAGGCCTCGGCCAAGACATCTAAAATGATTAAGGCCTCGGCCAAAACCATAAATCAAATTGGGAAAGGGCCTCGGCCAATTCCACGTCTAGTTGTCTCATGATACCTACCGATGCATCGAGGAGCTATAGCGGGCTCCACCCGTCACTTATTAAGTCCAATACATTCCTCATATGAATAGGTTTAAACATATCATAAACCATAACATAATCGTATCACATAAAACATGGATAAAGGGAACATAACATTTCCACATTTCAATCACAAGATATCAATACAACACATTGATATAATAAAAATGCTTTCAAAACCATTTTCAATACCAAAATAAAATAAAAGTATAACATGGTATTTATTTTTCATTAAAAAAGGTATGGCTTGAAGAGGAAACCGAAACTCAAATAGTGGTCACGGCGGTAGAGAAGTCATTGTCGCCGCATACGTACGACCAAAACATTCCATTTTGTCGTTTAGCAAACGCTTCGTAAAAAAAAGATTCCTTTTGAATAAACGTAAAAGTCAAAGGGTTTATACACCGTATAAAAGAAAGTTGTGTATAAAACCAAATATGCCTCAATGAAAGGGGATTGAGACGGAGTCCTTAAAAGATAATTTTTAAAATACAATAGATATATTATGTGTATTCACTATAGGTACACATAAAGAATACAAAATAAGACATAATAATACCATGACATAATTTGAAAGTAGGAGATTAACCCAAAGAATGGAAGTTGGGTTAAGAAATTCCCTTACCTCGTGTCTGACTTGACTCAACCGTTCTTTAACCTCCTGAATAATAAACTAGAGTTAATATCTACCTTATTAAGAACCATTTTCAATTTCATTATCCTTTTTATATCACTTATTACAATGTTATGAACATTATGTAATTATTTAAGTTAATAACGGTCGTTTTGTCGATCTTTGGTACATGAGTCAACAATGAGCTTCTTATAATTACAAGTTGTTTATGTGGTGAAATATCCATTATATCCAGAATTATATTCATGATTTATATGTCATATATATCTTGTATATCCAGTATATACATTCATTTATAATATTACGTAACATTTAGAGGTAAGAAATGAAATGCACCGTTCATGGAGACGGTAAGCCGTACGTACGCATGAACGCTACTTTCATTTCAATTTCATATTTAATGGAACTAAATCATAATGATATAAAGGTATAATATAATTCCAGTATAATATAGTGTATAATACCATTTACTCCATCCTTTATACATCCCACATATGGCATTAACGATTCAAATCACTTTGAGGGGGCGGTAGTCCGCACTTCCTAAAATGAAATTATCGCGTTTTACCCATAATGGAAATCATAAAGTAAGCCATAAATGAGAAATACAGAAGCATAAGTAAAACTTAAACACATTATATATCATATATAAATATAGTGACATCTTAATGGCCACCTTTGAAGGTGTTATATGAGTGTTGAACAATCATCGTTTCGTGAGGCAGAAATTCGCCATCCACAGAAACCGTATGTTCTTTAACCATTAGATGTAGGTGTGTGTAAGTGTAGCTCGAATCCTTCTTATAACAACATCCTAGTATATTTAGGATACTGGTGTTGTTACAAAAGAAATAAATAAAAAGAGTTTAGGGGGTTGGAGAAGAAAAATAAAACAAAACAACATGAGAGAATGAATTACCTTAAAAAGTGTAACTCCTTTTGAGTTGAGCCTAAAGGATTCCTTTGAAAGGATTCTGCCCAAAGGGAATCCTCTAGGATGAGGAGAGGGATGTGGAGAGAGCAAATGGGCAGGGGTTGGCCGAGCCAAATGGCTTGAAAGTGTAAATGAAGTGGGAGAGGTGGGGGCCTTTTATAAGTGGAGAGGAGGGGCACTTTTGGAAAGATTGAAATGTTACATTATTTCAAAATGCTTTTCGGATTCTAAAGGTCCCACATTTATATAATTCGAGGCTAAGGTGATAAGGTTTCGAAATCTCTTCATCCAATAGGCTTTGGACAAGTTTAAGCTTTGGATTTTGCATTATCTTCTCATTTTAATTAAATCGTTAAATAATGAGGTCATCGCCACATCATAATGATGTCATAAATAATTTAATTTATTTAATGTCTAAAAATTATAAAAAAAATACTATGATGTAGGAAATCTTTTTAGCTTTCTAACGAATATTTATAGTCAAAATTTGGACTTGTTTAACCCTACTTAAAAATTGTTTTAGTAAAACAATTTATGTTAGTGTCATTTTCACTTTAACATTAAATAAAAAGTAATTTATGTTATTTCCCTACAAAAGTGGATCCATGGGGTCCCCAAGTTAGGCCATGGCTTGTCTTGGTCGGCCATGACACAACCAATGAGGTTGGGACATGTGTCTAGGTCATTTAATATTATTAAAGTATTATTTATACCTTAAACTACCCTAATTACCACTAATCGCGATTAAGAACTTAATAAGTTACTATTCACCAAAAAATTATTTTTATCCCATTGAACCACATTTTACTTCTTAATGACAACCATGTATGTCGGATTTTTGAAAATCAAATCACAGAAGTGGTAATATTTCATTTAAACGAAAAATCAGTTATTTAACAACCACTTAGTGGTTTCACTATTCATCAAAAATTGAAGTTTTTCAGAATAAGGCCAAAATTTCACCCTAATCTATAATTGATATTCCGAATTGAAAAAATGATGTCTATTTTACAAAATTCCAAACATATTAGTTGCATTAATTAATTTTATAATTAATTCCCGCTGTCACAACAAATAGCGTGTTTTTAAGAAACAATTTATATCAAAAGATTGGCAATTGTTTATGTCCAATTTCAATGTTAAATTAATTCTAATGACCACCATTGGATAAAATGGTAAAAATATATTCTAATTATACTTTAAAACGATCAAATATTATAATTTATCACTATAAATTATTTTGATTAAAAAAGTTGTTTTAAGTATTTTTCACTATTTATAAAATTTTAGAAGTTCTCAGAAAAATACCAAAAATTCAACATAGGCTAATTTCGATATTACGAATACAAAAATGAAGTCCATTTTGACATATAAAATTTCTATAATTTTAAAAAGTGGTTATTACTATTCATAACGGCTACTTTGATTAGTCGCGGTGTTTTAGAACTCGAAGTTGCGTTCAATGCAAGCTATTTCATTATTGAATGAGAAGCGTATCGTGGAAGCTCGGGGTGTTACATTCTCCCCTCCTTCAATAAATTGCGTCCTCGCAATTTGAAATTTTTCTTTGAAAATAAAAGGTTGAAAAGAGACAATACCTTTGAGGAAAACCCACATCGGAAATAAGGTTAATAAATATATAACATTAAAAGAAAGCAGGATAATTACAAAGGTCACCCGATATAGCCCATTCTAGGATTATATGAAAATATGGATATGGAGGAGAAACAAACCATCAAGGTCTGATGTAGAGTTATAGAAAACAGGATTAGAAGAAAGTTTAACCATAAGAAAATCACAAACTTGTGATTGGTTAAACGGTCATTGAATCCCCAGTTGGAAAAGTTAACCGACAACATTTTTGTTTTAAGTTACCTTTTATTATGTTGAGGAATTTATTTAGGAGATTTACTAAGAACGTAATGGAATTTACATACTTGTTATGTATACTTTCATTCGTTAATAAATTTTTGCCACAAACCCATCTTTTACTCCAAATGGTAACGGAACTCAAAAATATTCTATTTATCCTAATTGTATAAGGTTCAAAATGTTAACACATACTATTTAGATTAGTAAAACTATTTTGTAATAACCAGGGACTTCCTGTAGGCTAGTGGTAGAAAATAAAGGCCTGTCGCACTATGGTTGTGGGTTCGATTCCTGTAGCTTTGTCCGACGCGTCAGGTTATGCCCCACCCTGCAGGTTGTCCTTTTCCTAAAACTATAGTATTATAATATTCCAAAATAATCTTCAGAAATTCTTTAACCTTAAACAATACTATCCATGGTTCAACTTAATCCATTCCAACCTTAATAGTTATCCAAAATACCTCCATCCAGACTTTCTCTAAAAGGCCTCTAAATTCCAAAATCAATTGTAACATCAGATTCCCCAAACAAAGAAAAGTTTCTCTTATTGTCACATACTAAAGATATGATTACCTTAATCATATTAAAACCTTACTGAAATCAACAAGTACTGCAGTACAATCCTTATATATATATCACATTATTCTAATAACCATAATATAATCCATGAGTCCAAAAGCACCAATACATTAATTATTCTGCTTCAACTGTAGTAACAGCATAAGATTGTCCTTGATCCCTTGGCCTTTTCTGAGGTAAGTTTCCCTGACGCTTAGGACATTCATTTGCATAATGACCCATTTCTCTACAATTGTAGCATTCAACTTTGACAGCCTCTTTCTTTCCCTTGCAATCACGAGCCTGGTGACCCTTTTCTCCACATTTATAACAAACTCCCATTCCTTTTAGGCAAGTACCAGGGTGATTCTTCCCACAATTATCACATACTGGAAAATCCTTCTTTCCCTTTTTCCCTTTATCTGTCTCTTGTTCCACCGTTCTCTTCTTCTCTTGCTTTACTTTGTTGTCATAAGACTTAGAGAATTCCTTTTCTGTCTTGATAGCACACGAGACAATATCTTCGTATGATGAGAAGGATTGTGATACCAAAGCTCGACGGAGAAATGGTTTTAACCCATCAAAGAAACGATCAATCTTACTCCTTGGGTTACGTATGTAATCTGCAGCATACCTTGCTAACCTTGTAAAGTTAGCCTCATACTTTGCGACATTCTCATCCTCCTTCTGCCTCAGACTCAGAAATTGCCTTTCCATATCTGCTCGATGGTCACGAGGAAAGTATTTTTCTAACAAAAGATCTTTGAACTCCCTCCATTCCATATTCGATACGTCATCATCTTCCTTTGTGTTTTGAATCAGCGACCACCACTGATCGGCATCTCCGGTGAGGCGGTAAACTGCCATGACAACCTTCTCCCTTTCACTACTCCCCAAGGCATGGAATATTTTCTCTAAGGAATTTATCCATTGCTCAGCTACTATAGGATTTGTACTCCCATTGAAGGTTGGTGGTTGTTTCCTCATGAATCGATCTAACATTGATCCTCCACGCTGTGGATCAGGGTGCTCCATACGAGTAAGGTTATTATTCATAACCTGAGTAAGTTGTCCCAGTATGTTAATAAGTTGATCAGCACCAGTTGTATCTTCAGGTCCACAATAATTATCTTGAGCAGGAGGGCAATCCCTACACGGAGTTCGTGCATTGATACAGTTTCCATTCCTTCTACTAGGCGCCATTTCTAAACAATGGCATAAACTAGATTAGTTTATGAATCAAAATACATAATTCCATACTTGTAAAATACTTAACATAAATTGAACTATTTATGGATATAATCCATAATCATAAAAAGGTTTTATTTGAGGAAGTATATACTCATAACCGTTCATAGTGGTTTGTAAAGAAAATGAGAATTATCCTAAGCGTATCCCCCGGGAGTGTCGTAACCAAGAGTGCAGCAAGGCCCGTTGTCGTGCACCAGTTCCCGTTCGAGTCTAGCTCAAAGCGGTGTTTTCGGGTTTTACCCCTAGGTACATCTGTGCCAGAGCCGCCTCTACCTGCTCGTATCCAGACAGGGATGTATTGCTCGGAAAACTCATATCATCTCTATAATACCAAAATTCTAGGAAGTTCTTCTATACTAATCCTCGAAGCCTATCTTTGGGCTATGCGTTCTAATCAGAGTTTATCTACATCTAGCTTCCAAGGTTAGTACTAAACTGCCTCTGATACCAACTGTAACGCCCCGACCCCAGCTACCCAGAGTCGGTGCATTACTTCGTAACATTGGCATGATCACAAAAGATCAAGTCTCGAAAGACCGATTAGTTTAGTAGCCTTGGAAACACTAGATACATTCGTAAACGTTACATTACATCATAAAGTGAAAAACTACAATAACAAAGTCTCCATAGTCCACACTCATATCCTCTTCTGACTATCCCTGTAGGTCATTCATAAAATACTTCTTCACATCCTGGAAAATATTAAAACATTGAAAGGGGTGAGCTCAGATGCTCAGTAAGGATAACAATAATGCGGAAGCTTTCATAAATAATCATTAACAATTAAGGAAATGTATAAATAAAACAAAAGCCTTTTAAACATGAACTTCAACATAATATGGCAAAAGTAAAATGAGATAATGCCATTCACTTCTTCACATGGATATTCTACTGGTCGAATAATCACATGCAATAACAATAACCACTTTCATAATGAGGGAATGTATAATGCCGGACATTCTGAAACATTTTGTCAAGGCCTCGGCCAAGACATCTAAAATGATTAAGGCCTCGGCCAAAACCATAAATCAAATTGGGAAAGGGCCTCGGCCAATTCCACGTCTAGTTGTCTCATGATACCTACCGATGCATCGAGGAGCTATAGCGGGCTCCACCCGTCACTTATTAAGTCCAATACATTCCTCATATGAATAGGTTTAAACATATCATAAACCATAACATAATCGTATCACATAAAACATGGATAAAGGGAACATAACATTTCCACATTTCAATCACAAGATATCAATACAACACATTGATATAATAAAAATGCTTTCAAAACCATTTTCAATACCAAAATAAAATAAAAGTATAACATGGTATTTATTTTTCATTAAAAAAGGTATGGCTTGAAGAGGAAACCGAAACTCAAATAGTGGTCACGGCGGTAGAGAAGTCATTGTCGCCGCATACGTACGACCAAAACATTCCATTTTGTCGTTTAGCAAACGCTTCGTAAAAAAAAGATTCCTTTTGAATAAACGTAAAAGTCAAAGGGTTTATACACCGTATAAAAGAAAGTTGTGTATAAAACCAAATATGCCTCAATGAAAGGGGATTGAGACGGAGTCCTTAAAAGATAATTTTTAAAATACAATAGATATATTATGTGTATTCACTATAGGTACACATAAAGAATACAAAATAAGACATAATAATACCATGACATAATTTGAAAGTAGGAGATTAACCCAAAGAATGGAAGTTGGGTTAAGAAATTCCCTTACCTCGTGTCTGACTTGACTCAACCGTTCTTTAACCTCCTGAATAATAAACTAGAGTTAATATCTACCTTATTAAGAACCATTTTCAATTTCATTATCCTTTTTATATCACTTATTACAATGTTATGAACATTATGTAATTATTTAAGTTAATAACGGTCGTTTTGTCGATCTTTGGTACATGAGTCAACAATGAGCTTCTTATAATTACAAGTTGTTTATGTGGTGAAATATCCATTATATCCAGAATTATATTCATGATTTATATGTCATATATATCTTGTATATCCAGTATATACATTCATTTATAATATTACGTAACATTTAGAGGTAAGAAATGAAATGCACCGTTCATGGAGACGGTAAGCCGTACGTACGCATGAACGCTACTTTCATTTCAATTTCATATTTAATGGAACTAAATCATAATGATATAAAGGTATAATATAATTCCAGTATAATATAGTGTATAATACCATTTACTCCATCCTTTATACATCCCACATATGGCATTAACGATTCAAATCACTTTGAGGGGGCGGTAGTCCGCACTTCCTAAAATGAAATTATCGCGTTTTACCCATAATGGAAATCATAAAGTAAGCCATAAATGAGAAATACAGAAGCATAAGTAAAACTTAAACACATTATATATCATATATAAATATAGTTACATCTTAATGGCCACCTTTGAAGGTGTTATATGAGTGTTGAACAATCATCGTTTCGTGAGGCAGAAATTCGCCATCCACAGAAACCGTATGTTCTTTAACCATTAGATGTAGGTGTGTGTAAGTGTAGCTCGAATCCTTCTTATAACAACATCCTAGTATATTTAGGATACTGGTGTTGTTACAAAAGAAATAAATAAAAAGAGTTTAGGGGGTTGGAGAAGAAAAATAAAACAAAACAACATGAGAGAATGAATTACCTTAAAAAGTGTAACTCCTTTTGAGTTGAGCCTAAAGGCTTCCTTTGAAAGGATTCTGCCCAAAGGGAATCCTCTAGGATGAGGAGAGGGATGTGGAGAGAGCAAATGGGCAGGGGTTGGCCGAGCCAAATGGCTTGAAAGTGTAAATGAAGTGGGAGAGGTGGGGGCCTTTTATAAGTGGAGAGGAGGGGCACTTTTGGAAAGATTGAAATGTTACATTATTTCAAAATGCTTTTCGGATTCTAAAGGTCCCACATTTATATAATTCGAGGCTAAGGTGATAAGGTGGGGGCCTATTATGATTGTATATAAATACCATGGAATGCTATCAGTGTTCATCTTCATCATCGTCTTCATATATGTCAATGTCATCTTCATATTCCTCCTCAACATCATCGATATCCATTCGAGTTACAGTTGCTTCATCTCTTACCATTTCAAATTCATATGTGACATCATTAACATCATCGTCATCACCGACTCTTAAATGTGGGGTGTCGTCATCGATACTCATGTCTCTTTGTAAAAAAGATTGATTTTGAGTACTCTCTTGAAAAACTTCAATTCTTTGCACATCAGTGAAAGCACATTCACTTTGACTAAACTGATTGTCTTGAATTTTGATTTTTATTATACTCCACCAATCAGTCAAGTCTCTTGATGTTGCACAGTACTTTGCATAATAAACTTGATATGCCTGTTGAGCCAATAAGAATGGTTCATTTACTGCGAGAACACTTTTACATTTAATATCGATGATTCCATGAGTCGGATGAACACGCACGCCTCTCTCTGTATCCAACCACCGACATTTGAACATGGTTATGTAATGTTTTCCAAGATAACAGAGTTCAATGATTTCATAAAGTATGCCATAAAAGTCAACTTCATTTTCTCAATGATGAGATCCTCTCAAGCTAACTCCACTGTTCATTGTTTTTTTTGATTCCCCATATGCATGTGTGTGGAATCGAAATCCATTCACCACATATGTATTATAAGTTTTAACAAGTTTGGAAGGTGGGTTACTCAATACACACAGCCGTTTGTCAATTTTATCAGTATGTCGAGACACCTAAAAATTTGTGAAATAATTATCAATATAGTAAACTATACATTGAATTAGTTGCTAAAATATAAAGAATTTATGTTACCAGTTTTTGAAACCACTGAGAGAAATTTTTCAGTCGACGTTCTTCGAGAGCAGCTGCTGTAATTTGTGGAATTTGTTTCTTGATATGATTATCAAACAACCTATAAAAACCAAAGTTATTTACTGTAACATAAATGATAGAATAATTGATATAAACACTTACAGTACAACTGATGTCATCGCTTCACAGTTGAGCAGAACATACGTATGAGCTCTCTGATGTTCATCATCTGAAAGCCAGCGTTCATAAACTCCACCAAAACCAAGCTCTGACTGGTTGAAAATAGATAATTGACTGTCAATTTCATCAATATTTCTCTCGTTCCGTCCCATTCGGTTGTGTTTTGAAGGATACTCAGATTAAAAATAATGGGAGCAGAAAAAAGATATTTCCTCTTTCAAATAAGTTTCTACAATAGATCCTTCAACAGATGCTTTGTTACGTACTTTTCTTTTCAATTTTTGCATGCATATTTCAAATGGGTACATCCATCGAAACTGTACCGGACCTCCACATTTGGCTTTATATGGAAAATGTAACATCAAATGTTTCATTGAGTCGAAGAAAGACGGCGGAAATATTTTTTCCAGTTTACATATAATTACAACAACATCTTTTTCAAGTTTTCCTAGAGCATCATAATCTGCCGTAGCCGCACATATTTCCCGAAAAAAATGAGACATGTCTGTTATGGAATCCCAAATCACAGAATTCAACAGACCTCTTAATCCAATGGGTAGAATTCTCTCCATTATAACATGACAATCATGACTTTTTAATCCAGTAATATGACCATTCTTTACACATCTACCCAAATTAGAAGCACATCCATCTGGAAGTCTCAAATCTGCAATCCACTGACAAAATAATAAACGGTTTTCTTTAGACAGTGTATAAGCTGCTTTTGGTTTCAGTAACCTTTCTGTTCTGACATTCTCAAATAGTTCCAATTCTGGACGCCTGCAAATTTGGGCAAGATCTAAATGTGCATTTACATTGTCTTTTCTCTTTCCTGGCGTATCCAAAACTGTATGAAACAAATTATCAAAACATTTCTTCTCAATATGCATGACATCTAACATGTGTCGGACCAACAGATCAGACCAATATGGCAAATCCCAAAATATGCTACGTTTAATCCAATTGTGTTCTTTCCCAAAACCAGAAATTTTCTGTTGGTTTATTGTGGGACCAAAAGTGATGGGAGGTAATGAAAATACAACTGATTTTAACTCCGAACCTGATAGCATTTTTAGAGGTCCATCCCTTTCAACTGTTCCTTTTTTGGTAATTATTACTAATTATTGGTAATTATTACTTATTATTGGTAATTATTACTAATTATTGGTAATTATTACTAATTATTGGTAATTATTACTAATTATTGGTAATTATTACTAATTATTGGTAATTATTACTAATTATTGGTAATTATTGGTAATTATTGGTAAGTATTGTTAATTATTGGTAATTATTGGTAATTATTACTAATTATTACTAATTATTGGTAATTATTACTAATTATTACTAATTATTGGTAATTATTACTAATTATTGGTAATTATTACTAATTATTGGTAATTATTACTAATTATTGGTAATTAATACTAATTATTGGTAATTAATACTAATTATTGGTAATTCATACTAATTATTGGTAATTAATACTAATTATTGGTAATTATTACTAATTATTGGTAATTATTACTAATTATTGTTAATTATTACTAATTATTGGTAATTATTACTAATTATTGGTAATTATTACTAATTATTGGTAATTATTACTAATTATTGGTAATTATTACTAATTATTGGTAATTATTACTAATTATTACTAATTATTGGTAATTATTACTAATTATTACTAATTATTGGTAATTATTACCAATTATTGGTAATTATTACCAATTATTGGTAATTAATACCAATTATTGGTAATTAATACCAATTGTTGGTAATTATTGGTAATTATTACTAATTATTGGTAATTATTGGTAATTATTGGTAATTATTGGTAATTATTGGTAAATATTGTTAATTATTACTAATTATTGGTAATTATTACTAATTATTGGTAATTAATACTAATTATTGGTAATTAATAGTAATTATTGGTAATTAATACTAATTATTGGTAATTAATAATAATTATTACTAATTATTGGTAATTATTACTAATTATTGGTAATTATTACTAATTATTGGTAATTAATACTAATTATTGGTAATTAATACTAATTATTCCTAATTATTACTAATTATTACTAATTATTAGTAATTATTGTTAATTATTGTTAATTATTACTAATTATTACTAATTATTAGTAATTATTACTAATTATTAGTAATTATTATTAATTATTAGTAATTATTACTAATTATTAGTAATTATTACTAATTATTAGTAATTATTACTAATTATTAGTAATTATTACTAATTATGAGTAATTATTACTAATTATGAGTAATTATTACTAATTATTAATAATTATTACTAATTATTGGTAATTATTAATATTTATTACTAATTATAGGGAATTATTAGTAATTATTACCAATTATTGGTAATTATTGGCAATTATTACTAATTACTGGCAATTATTACTAATTATTGGCAATTATTGGTAATTATTGGCAATTATTGTTAATTATTACTAATTATTGGTAATTATTGGCAATTATTGGTAATTATTGGCAATTATTGTTAATTATTGGTAAGTATTATTAATTATTACTAATTATTGGTAATTATTGGTAATTATTACTAATTATTGGTAATTATTACTAATTATTGGTAATTATTCCTAATTCTTACTAATTATTGGTAATTATTACTAATTATTGGTAATTAATACTAATTATAGGTAATTATTACTAATTATTGGTAATTAATACTAATTATTGGTAATTAATACTAATTATTGGTAATTAATACTAATTATTACTAATTATTGGTAATTATTGGCAATTATTACTAATTATTGGCAATTATTACTAATTATTGGCAATTATTGGTAATTATTGGCAATTATTGTTAATTATTACTAATTATTGGTAATTATTGGCAATTATTGGTAATTATTGGCAATTATTGTTAATTATTGGTAAGTATTGTTAATTATTACTAATTATTGGTAATTATTGGTAATTATTACTAATTATTGGTAATTATTACAAATTATTACTAATTATTGGTAATTATTCCTAATTCTTACTAATTATTGGTAATTATTACTAATTATTGGTAATTAATACTAATTATAGGTAATTATTACTAATTATTGGTAATTAATACTAATTATTGGTAATTAATAATAATTATTGGTAATTAATACTAATTATTACTAATTATTACTAATTATTGGTAATTATTCCTAATTTTTCCTAATTTTTCCTAATTTTTCCTAATTTTTCCTGATTTTTCCTAATTTTTCCTAATTTTTCCTAATTTTTCCTAATTTTTCCTAATTTTTGGTAATTATTGCTAATTATTGGTAATTATTGGTAATTATTGGTAATTATTGGTAATTATTGGTAATTATTGGTAATTATTGGTAATTATTGGTAATTATTGGTAATTATTACTAATTATTACTAATTATTACTAATTATTCCTTATTATTACTATTTATTACTAATTATTACTAATTATTACTAATTATTACTAATTATTACTAATTATTACTAATTATTACTAATTATTACTAATTATAACTAATTATTACTAATTATTACTAATTATTACTAATTATTACTAATTATTCCTAATTATTACTAATTATTCCTAATTATTACTAATTATTACTAATTATTGGTAATTATTGGTAATTATTACTAATTATTACTAATTATTGGTAATTATTGGTAATTATTACTAATTATTACTAATTATTATTAATTATTGGTAATTATTCCAAATTATTGGTAAGTATTACTAATTATTGGTAATTATTACTACTTATTGGTAATTATTACTAATTATTGGTAATTATTACTAATTATTGATAATTATTACTAATTATTACTAATTATTGGTAATTATTACTAATTATTACTAATTATTCTTAATTATTGATAATTATTGATAATTGTTCCTAATTATTAGTAATTAAATGAATAATTATCAATAATTAGGAATAAATACCAATAATTACAAATAATAACATTATTAATATATTTTATTATTAATATTAAAATAATATAATTTTCTAATTTATATACAATTCTCCTTTCATCTGTGCGTTTTCTATCTCCACATACAAATAATACATGTGAAGACAGCAAACACACAGATGAAAAGAGAATTGTATATATATAAAAAATTATATTATTTTAATATTAATAATAAAATAGACTAATAATGTAATAATGTTATTATTCCTAATTTTTGGTATTTATTACTAATTATTAATATTTATTCTTAATTATTAAAAATTATTACTAATTATTCCTAATTACCATTAACTATGAACAATACTAATAATTTAAATTTATTAAGTAATAAAACAATGTAAACATAATTAAATTACAACTAATTAAGAATAATTGAAACTAATAAAAAATTAAAAATAAATATTAAATTAAAATGAACATAAATACCTTGAAAATTGATCTGCTCTGATCGTTCTTCAAAACTTTAATATCAGCTCCGGAGAAAAAAATTAAACTGGAAAAAAACTGAACTCTAGAAATATAATTTTGAGAGAAGGAGAAGATAGAGAATGAGAATGAAGTGAAAAAACAGATGGGCGTATTTATAGGTTAGATTATTTGCGACGGGCCCATTTGCGACGGGTATCCCGTCGCAAATACTTTAGCCAACATTTATTACGGTCAACGGGTAAATAGTTATTTGCGACGGGTCCCGTCGCAAATAACAACCTGCCGACATACTATTTGCGATGGGGGAATATTCCCGTCGCAAATACCTTTTACCGCCGCCGGTTATTTGCGACGGGAATATTCCCCCGTCGCAAATAAGTTTCCCGCGATTTGGCGCGCAAACCGCGCCAGTCCTTTTGCGACGGGGAAAGCTGTCCCGTCGCAAAAGGCTACTTATTTGCGACGGGCAAATAACCTCGTCGCAAATAAGTTTTTAACAGGACTATTTGCGACGGGATTTATTCCCGTCGCAAATAACCCGTCGCAAATGCCCTTTTTCCCGTAGTGATAGAGAAGTTTCATCTTGTTCGTGATGGGGTGAAAGCAGCGTAATACTAGTAGAAATCTTATGCCAAATGTAGTAGGAGGACCTTGGAGTTTTTCTTTGGATACCACATGTTCTTGAAAGCTTCCCCTAGATGTGGGTAGTGGATATTTGTCAAGGGGAGTAAGCTTTCTCCCAGATTTTTTGGGGCCTTTGAGGTGTTGGGTTGAGTTGTGGAGGTGGCATATTGGTTAGTGTTTCCACCATGGTGGGAGAGGATCCATGACATCTTCTATATCTCTCTGCTTCATCGGTATCCTCATGATGACTCCCATGTCATTGAGTAGGGATAGTTAGATATCAAGGATGATGAGATGTTTGTGGAGTGGCCAATAGAGATGTAGGATTTTCATGAGAAAGTGTTGTGAGGATAGACCATTCCCTTGGTTCACATGTTGTGGATGCATGGTGTCATGGAAGAGAGTAATTAGGAGAGAGAGATGAAAATTCATTCCTAGTACCTGAATCAATTTTTTTATGGATATTAATTCCAAATATGACTAGAGGGGGTGAATAGTTGTTTTAAAATTTAAAGACAAAACCAATCAGATCTTATAAAATATTAAATTTTTGTGAGTTCAATGTTCTTGAGATGAGATGCAGTAGAAATAAAAAGAAAAAAACACAAGATGTATACTGGTTTGGATAAAAAATATCATAATCCACTCATAAATATCCTCTAATCTTCATGGAGACTAGTACACACTATCAAACTCTCTTTTAATGGTGTGAGAACCCTTTTACAAACCCTTCCTTTTACACAACCCTAATGCACAACCTAGTCTTTGATATAGGAGACCAACCTGGTCTGCTTACCTGTCTTTTGATTGATAGTCACAACCTTTCCTTCCTTTTAGGAGTTATAATAACCATAGAAATAAAAGACTTTCTTTTTATGGAAAAATCATAAACAAGACATGAAAATTTACAAAAAATGTAACAAAATTACAAGAATAAAACAAATACAAAAAATTTAGTAGATGGTCGTAATTCCAATGAATTTTAATCTTGATGATCATCAAACACTTAGAAGAAAAAAAATCCGAAGATGGATTCCTTCAGTGAACACAATAAGAGTGCACAATAGTGGATAATGTGACCCACCATTGATATACATTGGTTGGTAAAATTACCCACCATTGATGTCTATCTATGGATAAAATGACCAACTATTGGGAAAAAACAACGGTGACTCGACATCCAACAAACATGGATTTTGAACCACAATAATAGGAGGAAGCTTGAAGAAATAGTCGATCTATTATTTTATCGAGTAAGTATTTAAATAGAATCAGAGACATAATAAGAAGAGCCTTAAAACCAATATAGAAAAATTAGACAAAATAATCAGTGCAGGAGCTTGAAGAAGAATAAAATATGTAAACAAGCTTGGTTGAATGACTGGTGTATTGAATAACACTGGTTCATGGAGAAAGGGAAGACATCAGATGATGAAGATGGGATAAAAAATAAGTAATGCATGGGAGTTTAAAATAATGAACACATGTGATATCAAAACATAAAACTTATGGATTAGATTAAAAAAATGATGGCTTCACGTGTATCTAATTTTTTAAAGACAAATGAACAATAATTCTTATAAGAGAATTCCACATCAAAATTAATGCATGGAACATGAGTGGTATATTAATGAGAGCTGGTTGATGCTGGGATTAGATTAAAATACAACCACACATGGTGGGTGACCATCCCATTCCATTCACCTATGGTCATGCTCCAATGGGGCCTTGTACATGGGACCTTGCATGCTATGTGTGTGCATTATACACATTGAACACTTTCCTCCTTATGGGGATTCTTTTGGTTGTCTTTCCCATGGGTTTAGCCCTAAGGGGTACCCTGTGTAATTTATGGGCTAGAAAAGGTCCTCTATAAGGATGGTGAAATTTGTTTACTTAAAAAAAATTAAAATAATCTAGATAAAAAATATATAACATGAATTATCATTAAAAAAATTAATGAATAACATTATTAAAAACAACTACATAACTTTTATTATAACTCTTTAATTATAATTTATTAAATAATTAAAACACATATAATTTAATAGAATTGAGAATTTAATAAAATGTTAAAAATTTAATTTAATGAAGCATACAACAATGAAAAGGTATTAAACTACTTTCAAATACTAAAAAATTCCCCATTTTGAAAATTACAAAACAAAATATTTATTAAATTTTCAATAGAAATCTCCCCCTTTTTGAAATTTATCAAAAATTACATTAATATGTAAAACAATATCATTTTTAGTCATAAACAACTACTGTAAAAAATAGAAAAGAAGTTTATTATCATAAGAGTAAATATATAGAAACATAATTCAAATAAAGTAGAACTAAGACAATGTTGCAGTTTAATAGAGCATTTTTTTAAACATAGTGATCTAAATAATATTTAATCACAGTAGAAAATAAAAATTTCAATTACAAAACATATGTAAAAACATTTTTAAGAATAGTGAATATACTAAAAATGATTTTATGCATCTAACATACCCAATTCAAATTTCATATTTACAAATTTTACTTAATCTAAGGGTTTGGGGAAGATATTAGCAAATTGTTTCTTAGAAGGAACAAATTTGAAGTATATATCACCTTTATATACATGTTCCCTTAGAAATTGAAATCTTACATATATTTTTTTTGTTATATAATGTTGAATAGGGTTTTTAAAAATTGAAATAGCACTTGAGTTGTCACAGTAAATAGGAATTTTATCAAAATTAATATTAAAATCATATAGTGTTTGTTTTAACCAAATACTCTATGAAAAAAAACTAGAAATACAAAGAAAATCAGCCTCAACTATTGATGGTGCTACCGATATTTGTTTCATAGAACTCCAGGAAACTAAATATTTTCTTAGAAAGTGACACATACCTGTAGTGATTTTCCGATCAAGCCTACAACAGCCAAAGTTAGAATCAGAATAAGACAATAAATTAAAATATTTTTCATTAGAATAGAATAATAAAGTATATATAGAACCCTTAATATATCTAATTACTCATTTAATAGCTTTAAGGTGACTTTCTTTTGGGTTTTATTGAAACCAAGTACACAAGAAAACTGAGAACATGATGTATGGTCTAGAAGTAGTGATATATAGTAGGTTACCTATCATGCCTGTATACATTTTAATATCAACTAACTTACCATATTCATCTAATTATAACTTGGAATTTATGATCATAGTTATTTTCATAGTTTTACTATAATTAAGTCTTACTCTTTTTACAATTTATTTAGAATACTTGGCTTTATTTAATAATATACCATCTTTTCTTTGATTAATTTACAAAAAAAAAGGAAAAAAATTAGTTATCTCATTAATCACATGTCAAATTCACTTTTCATAACCTTATAAAAATAATTGCACAGAGAATCATTAGTTAAACCAAATATTATATCATCAACATATATTTTTATAATTAGTATATCATATGAAACTCTTTTTACAAACAAGGTTGGATAAAACTTACCCTTAAAAAATAATTTTGAATTAAAAACTATGTAACTATCTCATACCAAACTCTTGGATCTTGTTTAAGACCATATAATTCTTTATTATGTTTAAAAACATGATCTGGGAAATTATCATTTTCTAATCTAGGGGGTTGTATTACATAGACTTCCTTTAAAATAATTCCATTTAAAAAGGCACTTTTTACATCCATTTGAAATAATTTGAGGTTTTGAAAACTATAAAAGTATAATAGAATTATAATTGATTATGTCCTTGCGAAAAAAAATAAAAATAATCTTCAAATTCAAGTACCTATTCTAAGAAATATCCTTGAGCTACTAGTCTTGATTTGTTTGTAACTATGTTTCCAACTTCATCAAGTTTATTTCAAAAAATACATTTAGTTCCTATAACAGGTTTATATTTTAGAAAAGAAACTAAATCCCACACTTTATTCCTTTAAAATTGATTTAATTCCTCATACATAGCATTAATATAATTTGAATCAATTAAAGAATGTTCAAAATTTATAAGAACAAAGTCAGCAAAAAAATCATAATTAGCATAGTAAATGAAAACTGACTTTCTAGTTTTAATTCCATATTCAGTATTACCAATTAATTTTTTAATAGGGTGATCTTTAAGAGTTTTCCATTCTATTGGATTAGTTTGAAAAAAAATTATTCTCCCCCAAAATGAATGCATTATCATTATCTTAGTTATTATCTTCACCAAATTTAAATAGTATATACTCATTATTTTATTTGAAAGATTCAGAATCCTATTTATTATAATTTTTCTTATTAAACATAACATGCATAGATTCTTAAACATCTAAAGTTTTATTATTAAAATATCTATAATTTTACTGTCATTGGAATATCCTAATAATATTGCTTCATCTGATTTAGAGTAAAATTTTTCTAAATTATCTTTTGTATTTAAGATGAAAAATTTATAGCCAAACACCTAGAAATAAATAACTTTAGGTGTATATCCTTTTAAAATTCTATAAGGGATATTATTTAGGAAAGGTATAATTGAAACTCTATTTAAAACATGGTAAGGTATGTTTACAACTTCTCCCCAAAAATATTAAGGTAAACTAAATTCCATTAACACAGACCTATCTATTTCTTAAATTGAACTGTTCTTTCTTTCAACCACACTATTCTGTTGTGGTGTCATAGGGGATGAGAAAAGGTGTTTATATCCATTTGATTTACTAAATTTATCGAATTATAAATTCAAAAATTCACCACCTATATCACTTTTAATAAAGATGATTAAATAATTTTTGAAATTTTAAATAAGTTTATAGAAATTAAAAAAATTGAATAAAGTTTTATTTTTATGAGATAAGAAATAAATTCATAAAAATATACTATAATCATTTAAAATTACAAAAACATATCTTTTACCACCAAAACTAGCAGTTTTCATTGGTCCAAACAAGTCAAGATGTAGTAATAATAAACATCTAGTAGTAATAACATAATTTATAGATTTAAATCTTTCTTTATGATGTTTACCTTTTTAAACTAGAGTTACACATGAAGTACTTACTGGTATGCAACTTGTGCAGTTGCAAAATCTTTTCATGATTTTATAGTTTTTCAAATAGTTTCAAATTTTTATTCCCAATCCTTATAATTTCATCTGCTTTTACAGCATTGAGACGCTTAACTTTTTTTGGTCATATCAGAAAAATCAATAGAATATATATTTTCTTTTATATTTATAAAAAATAAAACAAATTTATTTTTCAGAATAATATATTTAACATTTCAAAAAAAAATTTAATTCATCATCACATAATTTTGATATACTTATAATAATGTATTTTAAACCATGCACATGTAATAATTTTGAAATAAAAATAGTTTTAGAAAAACCAAATTCACTTATACCTTTAATTTGGGCTTTAGAATTGTCTCCAAATGTGACAAAGCCACCATTACATGAATTAAATAATAGAAACTTTGAAATATCACCATTCATGTGCCCAAAGCATCCAATGTCTAAGTACCATGAATCATTGAAACTTTTAAGGAATATTTCCTAAAATTGAACGGTCAAACATATTGTTTTGTACCCATGATAACTTGGTTCCAACTAGATTAGTAGCAGAAAAATTAGGTACATAAATATATTTAAAGCATTTATTAGTGCGATGATTTTAAATTAAATCATTATTAATGAAAGTTATAGTATTCCCAAATTATTTTTTAAATAATAGTGAACACTCGTTAGCATAATTCCCTTTCATTCTGCTTTTAAAACATATTACACTTGAAATGATTCCTTTTGATATTTTGATAAATTTTGTTTTATTTGAACTTTTAGTTATAATACTTTATCCAAAACCATTATTATTAGTGTTTAGTTTCATTAAATAAATCAAATTAACAGTTTTCCCTTTTAAAAAATATATATAATTCCTCTATGATATTAACAAGTTCATTTTTCAAAATCATATTCTTCTTTTGAACAGTTTCCAAATCTTAAAATATATTCTCATTGGATCCAAAATCAGTGTTTCTAAATTTTTTATTTTATTTCTTTAATTTATTAACTTTATTTTATAAATTAGTTAAATAATCAAAAAATAGATTAAATATATTATCTTGATCTTTATCATTAACTTCCAGAAATTTTTTAATCCTTTCATTTTCATAATTCAATTTTACCAGTTCAAAATTAAATCATCCTTAGATTTATCATTATGGGAAATGCAGATTTTAAAATTCTCACATTACCTTTTAAATTTCTCATTTTTTTATCAAATTATTATTCTTAATTTTAAAATATATTACTTTTTAATAATTATTTCTCCATCATTATTTAATTCTTCATTTTCTTTAAGTAACTTATTAACTTTGTAATTATTATAATCAGAATCAAAACATGGGTCAAAAAAAATTAGTTTCTTTTCTAGATAAGGAATTATGATCAAAATTTACAGGATTTAATAACTAAGTAAAGATATAATCATTTACCTTGCATTTAATACCCATCAAAGAAATATTTCATGTCACATATTCACTTCCAAAATCACTACCAGAGTCAGAACTGTCTAAACAATCACAACTTCCAAACAAAGCTTGTTTTTTATTTCCTCTTTTATATTTGTATTTATTTAAATGTTTTATTTTAGGTAATTAAGGCCTTATATTACCTTAATTCCAACACTCATAATAGTTTAATTTTGAAACATCATTGTTGTTAGTAGCATTACCTTTCTTATTGTCCTTTTTGGACTTCCTATTGAACTGCCTCTTCCCACCTTTGTTTTTCATGACTTGTAAAACTTCTTATTGAAGTGGTCCATATCCATGTCACTTTCATGACACTCAAATTCAAAGTCATTATAGTTATTAATAACATTTTACTTAAATTAAATACCTTTTCTTTTAGTATACTCCTCATCAGCAATATTCTATAGCTCTAACTCATACTATAGTAGAGAGACTATGAGTTCATCTAAAGTATATTCTTTAAAATTATTACTCTCACTGATGGAGACCTTATTTTCATGTAATCTATTTGTAAGAGCTCTCAGTACTCTTTCCAATTGATCAGTGTTTTCCAATACCTCTCCAAGATCACTCATACTATTAGTGATACTAGTGAACCAATAGAACATATGATTTATAGATTCTTGATCTCTGATATTAAAGTCCTGGTATTTTGTTCTAATCATTCCAAGATTGGTTCTCTTCAACTTATCAGTGCCATAATGAGACACTTTTAGCATCTGTTATATGTCACGTGTTGTCTTACAAGATGAAACATGTTTATAGACACTTTTACTTATACCATAGTACCAAATATTTTTAACTTTGTAATTAAAAACATATTTTACAATGTCATTACCTACTAGTGTCTATGAATCATCTTTGGGTAGCTCATATAGCTTTTTTATAATGGTCTAGTGATCCATATTTAGAGGCTTCCATTCTGTCTTTCCATTATCCAGAGTCACTCCCATCAAAAAATTGGGGTTTCTATGGAATCCATCCATCATTGGAATTTATACCTATCTTTTTAAAATAAAAGAATTTCTTTTGTTCCTTATAATATTAAGTCTAGGATATCAGATTAGAAGGGAGTTAAAAATAATTAGCAGAGTGACTGACCTATCATATACCTACCTCTGATACAAATTATTGGAACATTATTAATGGTAAATAATACTATAGGGGGATAAATAGTCATTTTAAAATTTAAAGACAAAAACAATCAGAGTTTATAAAATATTAAATTGTAGTGAGTGCAGTTTTCTTGAGAAGTGATGTAGTGGAAATAAAAAATAAAAATAATAAAAGTTTTATAATGGTTCGGAACAAAAATATCCTAGTACACTCCTAAATCTCCTCTACTTTTCAAGAAGACTGGTACCCACTAAGAAAATCAATTTTAAAGGTGTGATAACCTTTTTACAGGCCCTAACTTTTAAACAACCCTAAGGGACAACCTAAACTTTGATACAAGAGACTAACCTCATCTGTTTATCTAACTTTTGATTGAAACTCAGAGACCTAATTTCCTTATAGGGTGTATAATAACCATGGAAATAAAATACTTTTTTATGGTAAAATCATAAACCAAACACAGGAAATTAAAAATAAAAATTAACAAGATTTCATGAATAAAAAAATAAAATAAATATAGCAGATGATTAAAATGTCAATTAAGTTTAAGATCAATGATTTTAGATCACTTGGATGGAACAAATTTCAAATATGGAGTCCTTTGGTTATCACAGTAAGAGTACCAAAGTCACAAAAGATCATGAATAATTGAGAGGAGTAGAGTGTCGAAGATGTATCAAAATGGATTTTTTGAATTATCTACATTGTTATATGTTTTATATATTGAATAAACCTCCCAAATAATTAATGGAATATCCTTCAGGATCATTTCCATGTCCAATTTCTACAAGATACTTGTTAGTTTATAACAATATAATAATATGAATGTTACCTTGTTTGTTAAATCCCCACTAAAAAACATAGAATATAACCAGCTTTATATTTCTTCCTGAAATATTAAAATAAAATATTTAATATTGTAAGTAAAACTATCATAAACAATTTAAAATTATAAATCAATTGAAATAAAAAAAATACTTTAGATTAAACATACATAGAAAATGAGTAAAAATAGAGAATCATATATCTTTTAAATATATATGTAAATATGTACAAAAAATAATGTTACAGTTATTTTTAACACTAAAAATTTATTTCATCATAAAATAATAAAACTTTTAACAAAATAATTATTTTATTAAAAACAATTGAAAATGTGAAATAAAATTTTATAAAAATAAAATTTTAAGTAATGGTGACTCATGACCCACTACTGGGTTCCAACGGTGGATAAACAAAGCATGACCTACCATTGTAATTTTAATAAAAAACAAAAAGAGTTAATCAGAACTAAATTTTGTCCATATATCTAAGTAGTCAAAGGCTTCAAGAGATGCAATAAAAATTTATCTGCCATTGGAATTCTAATGGTGACTCGTGACTCACCATTTTATAAAGCCAATGGTGGCTCATGACCTACCATTAAAAATTTCCAATGGTGACTCATTAAAAAAAATTCCAAACATCAAGAATAAATAGAATATGTATAAATCAACTAATAAAAATATAAAATATATTTAAATAGAAATAATAAAACTACAGTAAACATATTGTTGAATAATTATATTAAAACATTATAAATAAAAAATAAAAAACAATCTAAAAAAATACAGTATCAAAATAAAAAAATATTTAAAATATTGATGGATCTACTTCAAAACCACTATACATTAAGAAGGGAGACACAAACAGTGGGTGTTTATTAACCCACCATTGATGTCCAATTATGGGTAAAATTTCTAAACATTGATGTCTAATGGTGGGTAATGTGACCCATTGTTGATGTCCAATGGTGTGTAAAATGATGCACCATTGATGTCCAACGGTGGGTAAAATGACCCACTATTGATGTCCAACAGCAGGTAAAATGACCCACCATTGGGAAAACCCAACACAGACATGACATCCAACTAGTAGGGAGAAGAAACTTTGCACCATAATAATATAGGGAATCTTGAAGAAATAATCGAGCTATTATTTTATTGAGTAGGGATGTAAAGAGAATCGAAGACCAAAGAAGAAGAGACTTCAAACTATTATTGAAACCATAGATTAAAAGAGTAGTGAGAGAGATTCAAGAAGAATAAAATATGTAAACAAGCATGGTCGAATGACTGGTGTATTGAAGAACATTGGTTCATGGATAACTAATAGATGCATGAGGATGAAGATGTTCTGAGTAATAAGGAATGTGTGGGAGTTTAAAATAATGAATGCACGGGATATCAAAACATAAAAAGAACATATGAGAGTAAAACAGATTGATGGTTTCACATGTATCCAATTTTTTAAAGTCATATGAACAATAACTCTTAGAAAATCATCTCATATCAAAATGAAAGCACGAAGTCTGAGTGGTATATTAATAAAATCACACTAATGATGGGTTTATATTAAAACAAAATCACACAAGGTGGAAAACCAGCCCATTCCATGCACCCACAGGCTTTATCCTATGGGTCCTTATACATGGTCCCTCGCACACTATATGCAATCACTATTCATGTTGAACACTTTCCTCCATATGGAGATTCCTTCATATGGAATTCCCATGAGGTTGACCTTAAGGGGTCCCCTATGTGGTTAATGGTAAATCCAAGGTCCTCCATTGGGATGGAGTTAATTTTTTACTCAGTCACAATTAAACTTAACTAAATAAAAAATATATAACATGAAGTATCATTAAAAAAAATTTAAAATGACATTATTAAAACAATTACAGAACTTTTATTATAACTTTTTAATTATAAATTAATAAATAATTAAAACACATAGAATTTAATAGACTTTAGAATTTAATAAAATGTTAAATGGGATTAATTTATCAAAACATATAATAGTGAAAAATTATTAAACCACTCTCAAATACAAACATTTTTGAGTTTTGTCTTTTCTATTTTTCTTATGATTTGATGTTTGGATCCTTCTATTTTATGAGATGGGATTTTTTCCTTAGTTTTTTATGTATGATGTGTGATAAATTTCAAAAAAAAATGAAAAGGGGAGTACCTAATTCATAATCAAGATGCGTTAACTATGATTTGATTAAACCCATGCAGGCAAGTCAATGCCACCCAAAATGGATAGTATCTTTACATGGTGGATATAATTCCCTGATTCGTATGTTCAGGGTAGTGTAGTTTTTTGTTATGATGGTTGTCAATTTGGGGTGCATGGAGATTAGATAGTTGTATTGATGAGGTTGTGCATGATATTTTTGGCTGTATGGTTTGTCGTGTTTGGATGGTGGTAGCATTTGAGGTATGACAAGATCCTTGATAGGTATCTCATGGGGTGGTTGTTTGGAACCCTTTCCTTTTGGGATTGGTTTTGGATTATTAAGGGTTAGAATCATTTGTGATGTATCTAATGTAAAAATATATTACTTCCTAGTCTATTAATTTTCAAGTTTTGGTGGTTTGAGGTGTCTAGGGGGGATTCGAGAGTTTTATGTGGAGGCTAGAGGTGTAGTGGATCTGTTGTAGTAAATACACATTGTGTATTGTGTACATGACATATAGAGGTGGTTCATGGCTTGTGTAGACAATTGGTTCAGGGATTATACACATCTAAGGGGGAATATGTGAGATTTATTACACATTATTTAATTGTAATTCATGATGTGTATTAAATAATGTCCAAGGCGATGTGTTTTTTTATGAAAGTTAGAAATTTTAGAAATCTTGAGGATTACATGCCATGTAAAATTCACACGATGTGAAACCTGTAGGATTCCATATTTTAAGTTATTTTTCTTGGATGATTCTTTTCATTCAGATTAATCCTCCTCCCCCTCATTTTGTGGTGATACCTAGACAATTTTGAGGTACCTTCTATCCCTCTTCCTCCCACTTTGTTTTTTGGTTTCGGTTGATGCCTGTTAGCGATCAGGGGTAAGACATTCATTGTTCTCAGTTAGTTTCCTCTTATTCTTCTCTTGGTGATTCATTGTAGTGATGTTTATTTCATTTTGGGTGTGATTTGGGTTGTTTTTTTATTATATTTGGGTGTGTTATAGGTTGATCTATAGATTTCGGTGTGTGGTTTTGGTTTGCTAGTATTTCTTCTTTACCCTGTGGTGTGCAACATGTTAGAGAAGGTTATTTGAGGTAGTGAATCCCTCATTTCTCTTTATTATGTATCATGAAGGAATGGTTTTATTTTTTTAACTATGGAATAAGGTTGTTATAAATTAATCAGAGATAAATAATTGTTTAATTGAAATTGAAAGAGAAAACGGGGTTTGTTTCACACTGTTGGACTCCACCTGTTTTAATGCTCACAAATCATGTAAATCATGTAAATTATGTAGATCTTATCAATATTATAAATAATGATTACTCTTTTTCTATAATGTTTTATTATGATCATGATTAACCTTAATACATTATGTGATTATTACTTCTTAAGATAGATAACAGATATTTGACTAAGTATGAGACACCATTTCTGTGATCAAACTATCTCACCGGTTAGTCTGGAAATCGGAAAAGTATCTAACACCATTTCCATGACACTGTAACCATGCTATTAGTTCCAGAATTCACAAAGGACCAAACATCATAACCATGCTACTGGTTCTAGAATTCATAAAGGACCAGACACCGTAACTATGCTACCAGTTCCAGAATTCTCAATGGAACATGAATCATGACTGTGCTATCGGTTCCAGAATTTGAAAAGGACAAGACACCATTTATGTGACACCAAAACAAGACACCATTCAGAAGCTTTAAAAAGTATAAGACATCATTTCTATGACACTATAACAAGACATAATCCCAAGTCACTGCTTATGTATCACCACCAACTGTGACATCGTTCCTTACTTAACAATTTTTCTGTATTTTTAAAATAAATTTAAAAGTTGATTATGACGGTCATATTTAATTCATTTAATGACAATGACATAATTAATGATTTTTTTTTTGTAGACCTGACACCTGAAATTATGAGGTAAGAGGTATGAAGGGATCATGCTTCTTTTCAGACAAAACACAAACACCTAAAGATTAAATACAAGGTGGCGCACGAGCTGGAATGAGGCGACTGAAAGAGACTTTAGAGTGAACATACATGCATGCAATAACACATAGAAGAACACATGAAGAAATATCTTTTTTTTAGGATGTATTTTTGTGGATCAAAACTTTGAACATCCTTGCAGCAACAACACAGAGAATAGAAGAATAGAAACTCACTGAACTGAAAACCAGAGCAGAGAACTCACAACACACTGTTTCTAAGTCTGTTTTCAGAAGAGGACCCAAACATCAAATCTACTGCATCCTAGAAGTCTATAACTACATAGAATAACACTCATAGAATTTATAATCCCTTATTATTATATTCTTATCTGTTTTGTGCTATTTTATTAATATTTTGAGCAGTGTTTGCATATCTATATTAAACACACATTGTCTCATATGGTAAACTAGAGGATACAAGATATCCTCTCACTACTACCTTATTACACCATTTTTCACCCATGTATAACTATGGAAGAGGTCCTATGTGACCCGGATATTATATTCCCCATGAATAATTGTGGTTGAGGTTTTTTGACCTAGACAGTCTTGTGTATTGTTGTGTAAACCCTGATCCAAGGTGTGGATCAAAGCATTATATATTTTTATTGATGGAGGATTATCACCAAGTGGAGTGGATTAGGTCTCAGCTTGAGAATGAACCACTTGTTTTAATCCACTGTGTTTTTCAATTTTGTTTTTCTCTATTTTAACTCATATTTCAGAAAACTAATTTTCACTTTGATAGTTAGTCTTGGATAGTATTTTAACTATTTTGATTTAGTAAATTGGTTTCAAAATTTATTTCAGTCTTTTAGGTTGATATAACTGAGAATTAATCAATCTCTTGAAAAATTAATTGAATAGTAAAACTTTTATAAATTTACTACTTTGATTAATTGACCTGTTTAGTTTTTAAATTGTGGGATCTTCAAGTAAAGTTTTTAACAAAAAAATTTATAGGAACTCTATTCAACCCCCCTCTTGAGTGTCCTACTCCAAACAAAATTTTGTATCATAGGTTGTTTTTAAACTTCTATTTTCAATGTTTTCAAATCCTTTTCAAATCTTTTAAATTTTGATTTAGTTATGTTTAAAGATCTCTAAATTTTTATTAGTTCTAAATTTTTATTTCTTTCAAATCTAGCATTTATTCTTTGTTATGGATAATAGATAGAAAGGTTTTTATACCAATATAACTCCCTAATTTAATGGAAAAAATTATGCTCAGTGGAAAATTAAAATAAAAAATTACCTTATAAAGTATGGTCTTTGATATTTGGATAGTAATAGAAGATAAATATGAAAGACCAGAAAATCTAATAAAAACATGGAGTGAAGCTATAAAATCTTCTTAAAAAAATAATTTCAAAGCTATGAATGCCTTGTTTTGTGATTTAGGTGATGAATAATATAATATAATTTTGACATGTAAATCTACTTATGAAATTTGGGACACTTTATCTATTTCATATGAAGGAACCACTAATGTTAAGGAAATGAGAATCAATACCTATACTATTAAGTATGATAACATTAAGATGAATCCTGATGAACCCATTTCTGATATGTATCTCAGGTTTAATGAAATAGTCAATATAATGAGCTCTCTTGGAAATCCAGTGGATGCCACAGAACAAATCATGCGGCTACTCAGATGTCTACTTGAAAGATGGAGAGAAACCTCGGTATCAATTAGAGAATCATGTGATATTAGTAATTTTCTAGTCAAGGAGATGATCAGTAAATTGATGATGTATGAGAAAGATTTAAATGAAAACAAAGAGTAAGAGGATGAACCATAGATAAATCCAGTGGATTTCAAAACCAATACTTCCAAAAATAAAGAAAAGGAAAGGACACATACTCATTTTGATAGTACAAGTAATGATGAATCACTATCATATAGTTATGAGTAAATGGATCAAATAGATAAAAGGTTTAATAAGTTTTATATAAGGAAGATATTCTTTAGGAATCCCATCTATAAAGGAAAGTATTGTCAGAAGGAAAATTAGAAGAAGGACTGGAAAAGGAATGATAACTCAAATGAAATAGCCTTCTATGAATGTAAGAAGAATGGACATGTAAAGGTTGACTGTCCCAAGATAAACTATAAAAAGAAGTATGGGGACAAAGAAGAAAAGTAAAAAAAGAAAGTGAAAGGAACATGGAGTGCTTCTAAGGACAACTCAAGTGACTCAGAATCTTCACATGATGAAAAGGCTCACAAGACAAATATGTATTTCATAACAAACACATATGAGGTAACCCTTGAGTCTCTTGTACAAAATTCATATTATTATGGGGATGAAAGTAACTATAAAAATATGACAAGTAAAAAATATTTGAGTACTACCAAATTATAGAAGATACATGCAATGAATTAAAAGAAAAATATAAAGATCTAAATAAATAGTATGCTCTTACTTCTACTATTAAATATGATCTTAATATAGAAAAGGATAAGAATGCTCAATTACTTAAAGAGAATAATGAACTTAAATTATCTAATGAGCAATTGAAAAATGACTTAGAAAATTTTACCAATAGAAATAATACTCTAACATAGATTCTTGGTAAACAAGTATCTCTTATGTGTACTATTGGTATAGGATACCAACCTGGACAAAGGAATATAGCTAAAACTCATTTTATAACAAAATATGGAAAATCTATTTTCATAACCTAAACTAAAAAATCTACTAGTTATAACACTGGGAATTCATTTACTACATCTAATTTTTCAGGACCAAACAAAGTTTACTTTTCCAATACTTTACAAACTATGTATAGGAAACCCATGAAGCAAGTATGGATTCCCAAAGAAATTATTACTCATGTTACTGGACCCAAACAAATCTAGGTACCAAAATCATCTCTTTCTTAATTATTTCTTAGGAAATATGTTTGAAGGGATCATGTAGAATTCTATGGTATTTGGATAATAGATATTTAAGACACATGATAGTATATTACTCATTCTTCAAGAATATGATAAAAATTGATTGTGGACATGTCACTTTTGGTGACAATTCTAAAGTAAAAATAATTATCCTTGGCCAGATTGGTAACTCTAACTCAGTTTTAATTTCTAAATTACTTTTTGTTGATGGATTAAAATATAATCTATTTAGTATTTCACAATTATGTTATGATGGTTTCAATGTTAAATTTGAAAATGATGCTTGAAATGTTTTTAATTCTAAAAATAAATTATGTTATGATGGTTTCATTGTTAAATTTGAAAATGATGCTTGCAATGTTTTTAATTCTAAAAATAAATTAGTGTTTTTTTCTTTTAGAAATTAATCCTTTTATGCTATTAACTTAGATTCTTTAGTTTCTCAAAATTTCTCATTCTTAAGTATCTTTCAAAAAGATTCTTGGCATTGGAATAGAAGACTAGGAAACTGTAATATACACTCTCTTAGAAAGATTACTAGAAAAGTCTTAGTCAAGGATCTACCCAAACTTGAGTTTCTAAATGACAAATTCTGTAATCCTTGTCAAAAGTATAAACAGCATAAAAATCTATTTCAAACCAAAGAAAGAAGTTTCCACTTCTCAACCTCTCAAGTTGGTTCACATGGAATTTTTTGTACCGTCTAGAGTTTCAAGTATAAATGGGAATAATTATGTCTATGTTTTTGTAGATGACTATTCTAGATATACTTGGACCTTTTTCTAAGCTCAAAAAAGTGAAGCTTGTTCTCATTTCACTAAGTATGCGAGAATAGTAGAAAACCTAAGTGGTCTTAAAATTAAAACCCTGAGAAGTGACCATGGCCATGAGTTTGAAAACCAAGATTTTGAATCTTTTTTCTCACAAAATATCTATAGTAATAACTTATCTTCGCCTAGGAAACCTCAATAAAATGGTATTGTAGAAAGAAGAAATGGAACCTTATAAGAAATAGCTATAACCATGCTTAATGAAAATGACCTTCCTATCTACTTTTGGGATGAAGCTATCGATACATCTTGTTATATTATTAATAGAGACTTAATCATACCAATTCTTAAGAAAACTCCCTATGAGTTGTGAAACAATAGAAAACCCAAAGTTAATGACTTCAAAGTTTTTGGTTGCAAAGTTTATATTTCAATAATAAGAAAAATATTTACAAATTTGAATCCAAAAGTGATGAAGGATTTTTTCTAGGTTATTCAATATCTAGTAAATCCTATAGAGTCTTTAATAAAAGAACCAAATGTGTGGAAGAATATTTACATGTGAAAGTTGATGAAACAGATCCACATGAACCTATAACCATCCTAGAAAACCTTGAGGATGATGTGTAAAATCTATACATAAATGAAAAATATTTTGATCCTACTGTTAAGCAATATGTAAAATCATCGAGTTCTAAAAATTCTCTAGATTCTAGTCATAATAAACCTGAACCTATTAAATAACCATAAATTACTAGACCTTCTTTTTCTAGATCTGTTAGAACTCTTAAGAACCATCCTTTAGATGCTATAATTGTAGACTTTGATAAAGGAACTCAAACTAGAGTTTCTTTATGAAATTAGGTTGAAAATCAATCCTTCTTATCACAACTTGATCCTAAGAACATCAATGAGGCAATCAATGATGAATTCTAGGTGATGGCTATGCAAGAAGAGTTAAATTAGTTTGAAATAAATAAATTCTGGAAACTAGTGAATAGACCTAAAGACACCTCGACTATAGGCACTAAATGGGTGCTTAGGAATAAAGTATATGAAGCTAGCAATATTGTAAGAAATAAATCTATATTACTTGCACTAGGTTATATTCAAGAAGAATGGATTGACTATAAGGAAACTTTTTCATCGGTTTCTAGACATGAAACCATTAGAATCTTGCTTACATATGCAGCACATCTAAATTTCAAACTATATCAAATGGATGTTAAGAGTGCATTCCTAAATGGGTATATTGTTAAGGATTTTTTTTATTGAACAACCCCCTAGTTTTAGAAACCATCATTTCCAAATCATGTTTTTAAATTAAAAAAAATTATATGGTTTAAAACAAGTTCTAAGAGCTTGGTATGATAGACTAAGTAGTTTTCTTATTTCTAAAGGTTTTAAAAAATGTATAGATGATCCTACTCTCTTTATAAAAATAATTTCTAAAGATGTTTTAGTTTTGAAAATCTATATTGATGATGTTATTTTTGGATCCTCAAAAAATTATTTATGTGTTTATTTTTCAAATATGATGAAAAATAAATTTGAAATGAGTTTTATGGGTGAACTAAAATTCTTTATTATATTTCAAATCTTTCAAAATAAAGAAGGTATTATTTTGAATCAAAGTAAATATACTAAAGATCTTCTTAAAAGTTTTGGTTTGGATAGTACTAAAATTAGTGACACTCCAATGAGTAACACCTGAAAGTTGGATCTTGATGAGAATGGTAAGTCTGTTGATCAAACCACTTATAGAGGAATGATTGGTAGTTTACTCTACTTAACTGTTAGCAAGCCTGATATTATGTTTAGTGTGTATATGTGTACTCATTTTCAATAAAATCCTAAAGACTCACATATTCTTGCTGTTAAAAGAATATTCAAATACCTCAAACAAACTGCCAACTTAGGATAATTCTATCATAGAGGAAAATCATTTGATTTGGTTAGCTATTTAGATACTGATTTTGGCAGTTGTAAATTAGACAGAAAAAACACCTCTAGAACATGTCACTTTTTGGGAAAGTCACTAGTATCATGGTGTGGTAAAAAAGAAAACAAAATTGCATTATCTACTTCTAAAGTTGAATACATAGCTGCTGGAAGTTGTGCTCAGATTTTTTGGATGAAACATACTTTTCTAGATTATGGATATCAATTTAGACATGTCCCTATAAAATTGTGATAAAAAAAGTGATATTAACATCTTTAAGAATCATGTTTCTCATTAAAGAATAAAACATATTGATGTAAGACATCACTTTTTGAGAGATCATTATCAAAATAGTGATATTACTTTATAATTCATTGGCACTGAACATCATCTTGGTGACATTTTCACTAATCCATTAAATTATGAAAGGATGAGTTACATCATACATGAATTAATAATGATCATCCCTGAGTGACCAGTTTAATATCTCATGTTTTATTGTCTCATAGTTACTGTCTCATAGTTACCTTCTCTCAGTTACTATGTCTCAACTCTCTCATGTTTGTTGTCTCATGTTTATTGTCTCACTAGTTACGGTTGCATCGTTTATAGTCACACCACAATGTTGAAACCATGAGTGCTTATTTCATTCTCACCGTTATGACTCAGACTTCTATTTTTAGAAATATTTTTCCCATATTGTTGTATTGATTATTTTATTTCTTTTATGTTGTTTTTTTGTGTTTTGAAATGTTTGAACTCCTTAAATGATAAAAACCCATCTTTTCACTTCTCTCTTCGCTCATACTCTCTTATCTTGAAGCCAATCTCTTTTCTCTAAAACTCCTCATCTTTCTTGAGACTCTGTTGAATGACCAAGATTAAGCATCCTTATTCATCCTCTCCTAGAAAGAACCAATCTTTAAAGAAACAAAAAAAATATCTGATTACCATGCTCGATAAACTGTTAAACCCAGGTCTTGAGGATTGTACATTCATGCCAAAGAAAGAAATATGTGTGAAGTGGCTCCAGTTAAGTAATTCACTTGTTCTAAAATTATTGTAATAACAGGGATGGTTAGAGTGGTTTAAAAAAGATAAAAGACCTATTTATCCGAATATGGTTTTTGATTTTTATCTGTATGTTTAATTCTCTTTCAACTCTAAAGATGATTTTGTATTTATAAGTTGGGTGAATGTAAAGAGATATACCTTTTATTCGAGGTTGTAGACTACCTACCTAGTAATACCACATAAATGAATTTTTTAGGACTATCATGGAGGTCCGCCTACACCAAGTGATTTTTTTATCCTATAATAGGATTTGGGTCGTTTGACTATAAATAAAAAGAAAATAAGGCCTATTGATACTAAACTAAATGGAGAGACTAGGTTTTTGTTCAAGTTTATTAAAAATATAATGTATCTAAGGAAAGGATACTTTTCCACTCTCAAGTATCAAGATGTTTTTTTATACATATTCTAAATAATGGTCAAAGGATTAATCTGTGTAAGTACATTATCCTTCATATTTGTGACATGATCAAGACAACATCATAGTCAAATTATTTTTTGTACTCAAGGTTTATCCCTGAAATCATAATATCCAAAGGTGTGGCTGGTAATAATGAATAAGTGGTTGAAGATTATGATTTTCTTATATCTAAGGATACGTGTAGATGAATGAATATCAGTTTCAATACATGGAAGATATCATGGGTTGAAGATAATGACATGATGTATGAGGATTTTAATCCTATTGAGAATACTTCAAGACATAAGAATGTCACTGACACTAGTTTAGAGTCATATGAGTGGGTGGAATATTCCGATGAAGAAATAGAAGCTGATTCTCCTAGAACTGAAGAAGAAAAGGCTTCATATAGAGAAGAAACTAATCTAGATATTCTTCAAAGGACTAGAGAACACACTCTTGAATCTCCTAGAAAACCTTAGAATGTTACCTCTAGATAATATCCTCTCTCTAAAGGTGATGAAGATGCTAGTAAAGAAAATGAAGTTACCGATAAGAGTAAAGATGTATAAGAATAAAATATTCCTGTGGAAGAGCATGTTTCCACTGAGAAATAGATAGAGGAAGAACATGTAGAAACAGAAGTGATTTTATCTGCTGAATAAATAATGGAGCAATCTTTTCAATTATCTATAGATGTGGCTGAATCTAATAGAGTAGAGGGTGTGTAAATTAGTCAAGAGATTGAGTCTCTTAGTCATCCAAGAGATTTATCTGTTGAGGGGGAGAAAAACTCCCAACTTGGAAAGTATTGAAGTTACAAACCTTGTTGATTCAAGTTATTTGGATACCTGGTGTAGGTTTCCATTTATGAGTCTCAATGAATATTAGTTTAGGGATTGGATATTTCAAATGTGTTTCTGCTGAAACCAGTCTCTGAAGTTGTGTCTACTAAGGAAATAGAACCTGTATCTGTTCTTACTCTTGAACCTACTCAAGAAACTCCTAGTTATGTAAGTCAAGAAGATCCGAATTTTTTTGGATAAAATACGTTGTCTAGTTTTGAGAATCTCATGAAGTCTCAACCTTCTTATATAACCAATCTCAGTGAAATGTATGTTGTGTTTATTCTAGATAAAATCATATAGAAAATCCAACCCAAGATGCTTTATGAGATTCAGGAAGTTCAAATTGAAAATAAGAAGTTGAGGGATGAGGTGAAATCTTTAAAATATTTAGTTTATGAAATAAGGAAATACTTGAAACTTTCTCAAGACCCTGTTTCTCATCTCAATGAGTATGATGCTGATAAGATCCCATAGAAGTTTGTGTCTTTTATTTAACCCAACTTGATTATTGTGTATGAAAATGTGGTTGAGAACAACACCAAAATAGAAAATGATATGTGTGGGCTTGTCTCTAGAATCAATAATCTAACCACTGGATATAAATGATTTTTACAGACTATTCTTAAACAGATTAATGATATCACATTAGTTTTTTATGCTCAATCAACTTCTTCTCAGCCATCTCAACCCTTGGATAGTGAAATGGTCAAATCTGTAATTACAAAAAAAATAGTATTTGATTGAAGGTTTTGATAAGGATAGTCTTGATAAAGTGGTTAAGAACAGTGACCATGTTCTAACCTAGTAAGAGTCCACTCAAAAATTTCCACTAATGCTCAAGAAGAAATCTATAAGAAAGTGGATTAATATGTCAAGAGTATTGTAACACCCCGGGTAAATAAAGAATATAAAATCTTTATATTTATCCATATTTGTGAATAAAATATTTATATGACTTTAAAGGGGACTCTATGCTCGATGGCGTACCCAACACGCAACAACGAGTTTCTTGGGAATCTTACGTTGCACTCTAATAATAAAATAATATTATTTTAAATGGTAGTTAACATGTAGCCGTTGTAATGGCGGGAATGGATAGAAATAACTAAAATATGATTATATATGTTTTTAAATTTATCCAATAAAGGATAGAGGCTTAAAATACAGAAAGAATTCAATTTTAGGCATATATGCCCTAGTTTTCACTAAAGGTTCACTTATCGCCTTTTGATGGCGAACCGTCATTAAATATAGTTTTTTTCACTCTTATACATTCTATTGGACCAAATAGAACTCTTCTTAAGAATTGGGACATCAAAATTTACTTTTTGTAAATTCTTGGTACCTTTCCGATAAAGTTCATTTTTTTTAATGAATAGTGTAAAATGTTGTATTTTAATTCAAAACCTCTTTTTAATCTAATTTATTTATATGATTAGATTATCTTTTGAATTTGTTTTAAAGTGAAATTAGAAAATATTTTTACCATTAAATCCAATAGTGGTCGTTGGAATTAATTTCACTTTGAAATCGGACTTAAACTAGTGTCAATCTTTTGATACTTATTGTTTCATAAAACCACGCTATTTGCTCTGACAGCGGGAATTAATTATTAAATTAATTAATGTGACTTATATATTTTGAATTTTTTAAAATAGACTTCATTTCTGAATTCGTAATATCAAATATAGCTTAGGGTGAATTTTTGGTAATTTTCTGAAAAACTTCAATTTTTTGATGAATAGTGAAACCACTAAGTGGTACTTATAAAAACTGATTTTTCCATTTAAATGAAATTTTGCCATATTTGTGTTTTGAATTTAAAAAATCCGACATAAATGGTTGTCATTAAGAAGTAAAATGTGGTTCAATGGGATAAAAATAATTTTTTGGTGAATAGTAACTTATTAAGTTTTTAATCGCGATTAGTGGTAATTAGTGTAGTTTAAGGTAAAAATAATGCTTTAATAAAATGAGATGAGCTTGAAACATGTCCTACCCTCATTGGTTGTGTCATGGCCGACCAAGACAAGACATGGGTCAACTTGGGGACCCCATGGATCCACTTTGGTTGGAAAATGACATAAATACCTTTTATTTAATGTTAATGTAAAAAATGGCACAAACATGATATGTTTTACTAAAACAATTTTTAAATAGGGTTATACAAGTCAGATTTTTGATTATAAACAGTCATTGGAAAGCTAAAAAGATTTCATACATAAAAGTATTTTTTTATAATTTTCAGACATTAAATAAATTAAATTATTTATGACATAATAATGATGCAGCGATAACATCATTATTTGACGATTTAAATAAAATGGAAAGATAATGTAAAATCTATGAACTAAACATGTCCAAAACTTATTTGATGGGTGGATTTATAACCCTTATCACCTTATCCACGAATTATATCAATTTTGGACCCTTTAAAACCGAAACACATTTTCAAATAAAGTAATATTTCTTTACTTTCCAAAAGTGCCCCTCCTCTCCTCTTATAAAAGGCCCCCACCTCTACCACCTTACACACACTCCTCAAGCCTTTGGCTCGGCCAACCCCTACCCATTTACTCTCTCCACATCCCTCTCCTCATCCTAGATGATTCTCTTTGAACAGAATCCTTTCAAAGGAAGCCTTTAGGCTCAAATCAAAAGGAGTTACACTTTTAAAGGTGATTCATTCTCTCTTGTTCATTTGTTTCATTTTGCTTCTCCAACCCCCTAAACTCTTTTTATTTTTTCCTTTTGTAACACCACCAGTATCTTCAATATACTATGATGTTGTTATAAGATTTATTCGAGCTACACTATCACACAACTACATCAAATGGTTAAAGAACATACGGTTTCCGTGGATGGCGAAATTCTGCCTCCCGAAACGATGATTGTTCAACATTCTCTTAACACATTCAAAGGTGGCCATTAAGATGTAACTATATTCATATATGATATATAATATGTTTATTTTTTTACTTATGCTTCTGTATTTTTCATTTGTTTCTTACCTTTATGGCTTCCATTATGGGTATACGTGATATCTTCATTTTAGGAAGTGCGGACTACCGCCCCCTAAAAGTGATATGATTCGTTAATGCCATACGTGGGATGTATAAAGGATGGATTTAATGTTATTATATATGATGTTATACTGGAATTATTATATACCTCTATATCATTATTATTTCTTTCCATTAAAGTATGAGATAGAAATGAAAGTAGCGTTCATGCGTACGTACGGCTTACCGTCTCCATGAACGGTGCATTTCATTTCTTATCCCCAAATGTGATGTACTATTATAAGTACATGTATATAATGGATATATATGATGAATGATACATCTAAATGATTAATATAATTCTGTAATTAAAATATACATACCTCTCATTTAGTTTTAATTCCATTAATATGACAAAGAAATGAAAGTAGCGTTCATGCATACGTACGGCTTACCGTCTCCATGAACGGTGCATTTCATTTCTTACCTCTAAATGATTATGTAATATTATAAATACATGTATATTCTGGATATATATGATATATATGATATCCAAATCAGGAATTTCATTCTGTATATAAAGAACCTTTGACCACACGAACAACATGTAATTGTAAGAAGTTCACTTTCGACTTAAGAACCAAATATCGACAAAACAAACATTATTAACTTAAATGAATACATAATGTTTATAACATGGAAATAAGTAATATACAACGAATAATGAACTTGAAAAAATTTCTTAAGAAAATAGAAATTAACTCAAGTTTATTATTCAGGACGTTAAAGAACGATCGAGTCAAGTCGGACCCGAGGTAAGGGATCCTACTCCTCTCTTTCTTTTTAAGTACACTCTTTTATGTCATTCCTTTTAAAGCTCAACTTTATTGTTATTGGGATGTTCTTTTATATTAATCTTACTGTAATTTTTATGTTCATGTGATGAGAGACCCTATTCTCTCTCATCAATCCATTTTGGAAGTTTTGAGTGGAGCCGATAGTCTGTCGAATTTTCGTAAGAGATCTAACCTCTCTCTTTCTTCTAAAGTACTCTCCTTTATGTCACTTATTTTAAGCTCCTATTTGTTATGTTGGGGGATGTTATTTTATATTCCTATTTCTGTAAACATTATGTTTATGTGATTAGAGACCCTATTTCCTCTCATCAATCCATTTTGGAAGTTTTAAGTGGCGCCGTTAGGCTGCCGAGTTTTCGTAAGAGATTTTTCATCTCACTTTTATTCCCGTGAGATTTATGCTACATTTGCCACAATTTCCATTGAGTGGTTTATGTACTTCCCACTATTACACTTCTTTTGTAATATAATTCCATTTATGGGTATTTACATATTCGTTGTATGACACTTCTTCAATGGGGTGTACTTTTCGAAAGTTACCCAAGTCGGTAAGGGAACCTTTCACCCTCCTCTTTTTAAAAGACTTCGTTTGTTATGTATTTTAATTCACATACTATTATGTTGGGATATTTTCTTCCCTATCCTGATTGATGTAAATTTTATGTCCAAGTGATGAGATTCCCTTTTTATCTCTCATCAACTCATTTTCTGAATTTTTGAAGTGACGTCGTTAGGCTGTCAAATTTTTGCAAGGGAACTTCTTAGCCCAAATTTGATTCTTTGGGATAAACTTGTACTCCTTGAATATGTCGTTCTATGAATATTTGTGAATAACCTCTATTTGTTTTACACTTAATATCCACTTATATTTGGTGTATTCGTTTTTCACACATAATTATGCAATTGATTTATCCTTAAACCAATGATACCATCTTTGTAAGGGACTTCGTCTCAATCTCCTTTCATTGAGGCATATTTCGTTTTATACACAACTTTCTTTTATACGGTGTATAAACCCATTTGAATTTTACTTTTATACAAAAGGAATCTTTTTCTACGAAGCGTTTTACTAAACGAAAAAAGGAATGTTTTTTTTAACGTACGCGGTGACAACGACCTTTTCCGCCACCTCGAGTATTATTTGGTCTTTGGATTCCTCAACAAGTCGTAATGTTTTTAAAATAAAATAAATACCATATACTCTTTTATGTATTTTGGTATTGAAAATGGTTTTTATAAAGGATTCTATTATGTCAATATATTTATGATATATTGTGATTGAAATGTGGAAATGTTATCATTCCTTTATATTGGTTTTCTGTTTTATGATTTTATATTGGTACTTGGACATTTTAACGGGTGGTTACGTTATAAACCATATGATGGGTGGTGCCGTGAATACCAGGACGGGTGGTTACGTTATAACCTCCAATGCATTGGGTATGGAAGTCAGCCGTATGGCTATTCCATTAAGTATGTATGGAAATTGGCCGTATGGCTATTCCATTAAGTGATATGTGTGGAAGTCGACCGTATGGTTATTCCACTTAAGTATTTTTATGTCCCAAGTTACCTTTATATATGTTATGTGTTATTTATATGGGTTTTATGGTAATCCTTTGGTTACAAAAAGGTAAGTAATGATACTTTTTTTTCAGTGAAGAGTTTTTACTACTTCATGAAGGTGAAAATTATTATATGGATAAAGTATTCATGGTTTACTTGTTGTTTTGAAAAACTAACAGTTTTCATTCTTTGTGTATCCCTTACTGAGCTTCTTATGCTCATCCCAAGTTTTTGAAATGTTTTTCACAGGACTTAGCGTGGAATAGGGTCGAGTATGGGATCAAGGGAAAGTCATGCTACCCAAAATATGGAACTATACATGTTTCTTTTTAAGAGTTTTTTTTATTATGGAAACTTAGTAGAAGTGACTACTTTGTAATCTTTTGAGATGTAATAGTTATGTTCTAATTCTCTAAAACTATAAACCTGAAAAGATCCTCAATGTTAATTACTCATTTAATTCAATATTAAGTAAGGTTTAAGGCTGGGGCCTTATAGTTGGTATCAAAGGTCGGTTTAGATAACTTTAGAGTTTAGGGTATTCTTTAAGCATAAGTGACATTACCATAATGGTTAGGATTTCAGAAAGAGTCATAGTTTTAGATAAAGTGAATGAGTAAGTATATCTTAGTATTTATCTTCCTCATTAGTACATGATGGTTATGTTTATATACTCACACTGACCTTTTTGGTTTTAGTAAATGGCTGGATCTAGCAGGCACCAAAGAGACAACAGGTTTGAAGGAAACTGTGGTGGTTCTATGATTAAGATACTAGATAAAATGGGGGATTCAATGAGGAAACTCGTGGTTGTTCTAAACCAACTATCAAGGAGTCATGATCAACCACTTGAACCTTGGTATGATCTTTAATGAATCATGTACGAGATGACCAATCCATGTGGAAGTTCAGGTAATAATTATAAAGGTAACCATTATAGTTTATATGATCCTTACTTTTGAGGTAATTATGGGTTATTATATGATATGCTGGAAAATGAAAGGCCATGAGATAAAATTGAGGTTAAAATATGTTATGATCATTTTTGATGATTTTATCTCTTTTTGGGGAATGATTTAAGAATTATATAGTTTTGGAAAAAGGACAACACGCAGACCGTGTGACAACCCGTCGCGTCGGACAAAGCTGCGGGAATCGAACCCACAACCAAAGTGCGATTGGTATTTATCGCCTACCACTGGACTACGTGAAGTCCCTAGTTAGTTTGACTGATTATTTTTAGTTATATGATTTTATGAATTAAGAGTAAGTTGATTTTGGTTTATTTATGAAAATTATTAACCTATCATGGAGGATATGTGATTAGGTTAATTACTTTTCAATACGAGACTTTAGGAGCAACTGATGTTGTTTGGAGATAAATGTTACGATTTAACTTGGAAGACTATGTGACTAAATCCTACAAATATTTGGGTTTCAATCTTATATTGGTTTACTTTGAAGAATTTTATGGACAAATTGTTTATCGGATGGTCCTTGTTGAACTTTGGGTTTTGTTGGACAAATTTTGGAGATTAAGCATGGATTTTCTTTTTAATGGGTTATCCTTTTCTAGATTATCTGACCTTGTACTAACCTTTTTGGTTTTAGTTTTGGTTAAAGCCTAAAGACATGGGATGTATATAGTTCTCTTTTGTGGATTAGGTGATTCTCTAGAAGTTGATTATAGTACTCTTAATGCGAACAAGTCTCCCTAAATACTCGTCTTTTGGAAAAAAATATGAGTTTGATTAAGGAATCTAGTAAAAGTTGAAAGTCAACATGATAAGTGATTATGTTTCCTTATGAATAAATTCCTCAATAAAAAGTAACTTAAAACAAAAATTTTGTCTATTGACTTTTCCTACTGGGGAATCGAATACCGTTTAACCCATCACAAGTTTGTGATTTTCTTGTGGTTAACTTTCTCCTAAACATGTTTTCTATCACTCTCCATCAGAACACGACCCTTTGTTTTTTCCTCCATGTCCATATTTTCATACTTGGAATCCTAGTATGGGTTAACTCGGGTGACCTCTGTGCTTATATTTCTTTATTTTAAAGTGATTGTTTTACCGACTCTTGTTCCGATGTGGGACTTTCAAGGATGTTTCCAAGCCCAATTTTAAAATTGCGAGGACGCAATTCCCAAAAGGGGGGAAGGATGTAACACCCCAGGTAAATAAATAATATAACATCTTTATATTTATCCATATTTGTGAATAAAATATTGATATGACTTTAAAGGGGACGCTATGCTCGATGGCGTACCCAACACGCAACAACGAGTTTCTTGGGAATCTTACGTTGCACTCTAATAATAAAATAATATTATTTTAAATGGTAGTTAACATGTAGTCGTTGTAATGGTGGGAATGGATAGAAATAACTAAAATATGATTATATATGTTTTTAAATTTATCCAATAAAGGATAGAGGCTTAAAATACGGAAAGAATTCAATTTTAGGCATATATGCCCTAGTTTTCACTAAAGGTTCACTTATCGCCTTTTGATGGCGAACCTTCATTAAATATAGTTTTGTTCACTCTTATACATTCTATTTGACCAAATAGAACTCTTCTTAAGAATTGGGACATCAAAATTTACTGTGTGTAAATTTTTGGTACCTTTCCGATAAAGTTCATTTTTTTTAATGAATAGTGTAAAATGTTGTATTTTAATTCAAAACCTCTTTTTAATCTAATTTATTTATATGATTAGATTATATTTTGAATTGGTTTTAAAGTGAAATTAGAAAATATTTTTACCATTAAATCCAATAGTGGTCGTTGGAATTAATTTCACTTTGAAATCGGACTTAAACTAGTGTCAATCTTTTGATACTTATTGTTTCATAAAAACACGCTATTTGCTCTGACAGCGGGAATTAATTATTAAATTAATTAATGTGACTTATATATTTTGAATTTTTTAAAATAGACTTCATTTTTGAATTCGTAATATCAAATATAGCTTAGTGTGAATTTTTGGTAATTTTCTAAAAAACTTCAATTTTTTATGAATAGTGAAACCACTAAGTGGTACTTATAAAAACTGATTTTTCCATTTAAATGAAATTTTGCCATCTTTGTGTTTTGAATTTTAAAAATCCGATATACATGGTTGTCATTAAGAAGTAAAATGTGGTTCAATGGGATAAAAATAATTTTTTGGTGAATAGTAACTTATTAAGTTTTTAATCGCGATTAGTGGTAATTAGTGTAGTTTAAGGTAAAAATAATGCTTTAATAAAATGAGATGAGCTTGACACATGTCCTACCCTCATTGGTTGTGTCATGGCCGACCAAGACAAGCCATGGGTCAACTTGGGGACCCCATGGAGCCACTTTGGTTGGAAAATGACATAAATACCTTTTATTTAATGTTAATGTAAAAAATGGCACAAACATGATATGTTTTATTAAAACAATTTTTAAATGGGGTTATACAAGTCAGATTTTTGATTATAAATATTCATTGGAAATCTAAAAATATTTCCTACATCATAGTATTTTTTTATAATTTTCAGACATTAAATAAATTAAATTATTTATGACATAATAATGATGCAGCGATGACATCATTATTTGACGATTTAAATAAAATGGAAAGATAATGTAAAATATATGAACTACACATGTCCAAAACTTATTGGATGGGTGGATTTCTAACCCTTATCACCTTATCCACGAATTATATCAATGTGGGACCTTTTAAAACCCAAACACATTTTCAAATAAAGTAATATTTCTTTACTTTCCAAAAGTGCCCCTCCTCCCCTCTTATAAAAGGCCCCCACCTCTACCACCTTACACACACTCCTCAAGCCTTTGGATCGGCCAACCCCTTCCCATTTACTCTCTCCACATCCCTCTCCTCATCCTAGAGGATTCCCTTTGGACAGAATCCTTTCAAAGGAAGCCTTTAGTCTCAAATCAAAACGAGTTACACTTTTAAAGGTAATTCATTCTCTCTTGTTCATTTGTTTCATTTTGCTTCTCCAACCCCATAAACTCTTTTTATTTTTTCCTTTTGTAACAACACCAGTATATTCAATATACTAGGATGTTGTTATAATATTTATTCGAGCTACACTCTCACACAACTACATCAAATGGTTAAAGAACATACGGTTTCCGTGGATGGCGAAATTCTGCCTCCCGAAACGATGATTGTTCAACATTCTCTTAACACCTTCAAAGGTGGACATTAAGATGTCACTATATTCATATATGATATATAATATGTTTATTTTTTTACTTATTCTTCTGTATTTTTCATTTTTTTCTTACCTTTATGGCTTCCATTATGGGTATACGCGATATCTTCATTTTAGGAAGTGCGGACTACCGCCCCCTCAAAGTGATGTGATTCGTTAATTCCATACGTGGGATGTATAAAGGATGTATTTAATGTTATTATATATGATGTTATACTGGAATTATTATATACCTCTATATCATTATTATTTCTTTCCATTAAAGTATGAGATAGAAATGAAAGTAGCGTTCATGCGTACGTACGGCTTACCGTCTCCATGAACGGTGCATTTCATTTCTTATCCCCAAATGTAATGTACTATTATAAGTACATGTATATAATGGATATATATGATGAATGATACATATAAATGATGAATATAATTCTGTAATTAAAATATACATACCTCTCATTTAGTTTTAATTCCATTAATATGACAAAGAAATGAAAGTAGCGTTCATGCGTACGTACGGCTTACCGTCTCCATGAACGGTGCATTTCATTTCTTACCTCTAAATGATTATGTAATATTATAAATACATGTATATTCTGGATATATATGATATATATGATATCCAAATCAGGAATTTTATTCTGGATATAAAGAACCTTTGACCACACGAACAACATGTAATTGTAAGAAGTTCACTTTCGACTTAAGAACCAAATATCGACAAAACAAACATTATTAACTTAAATTAATACATAATGTTTATGACATGGAAATAAGTAATATAAAAGGAATAATGAACTTGAAAAAATTTCTTAAGAAATATAAATTAACTCAAGTTTATTATTCAGGACGTTAAAGAACGATCGAGTCAAGTCGGACCCGAGGTAAGGGATCCTACTCCTCTCTTTCTTTTTAAGTACACTCTTTTATGTCATTCCTTTTAAAGATCAACTTTATTGTTATTGGGATGTTCTTTTATATTAATCTTACTGTAATTTTTATTTTCATGTGATGAGAGACCCTATTCTCTCTCATCAATCCATTTTGGAAGTTTTGAGTGGAGCCGATAGGCTGCCAAATTTTCGTAAGAGATCTAACCTCTCTCTTTCTTTTAAAGTACTCTCCTTTATGTCACTTATTTTAAGCTCCTATTTGTTATGTTGGGGGATGTTATTTTATATTCCTCTTTCTGTAAACATTATGTTGATGTTATGAGAGACCCTATTTCCTCTCATCAATCCATTTTGGAAGTTTTAAGTGGCGCCGTTAGGCTGCCGAGTTTTCGTAAGGGATTTTTCATCTCACTTTTATTCCCGTGAGATTTATGCTACATTTGCCACAATTTCCATTGAGTGGTTTATGTACTGCCCACTATTACAATTCTTTTGTAATATAATTCCATTTATGGGTATTTGCATATTCGTTGTATGACACTTCTTCAATGGGGTGTACTTTTCGAAAGTTACCCAAGTCGGTAAGGGAACCTTTCACCCTCCTCTTTTTAAAAGACTTCATTTGTTATGTCTTTTAATTCACATACTATTATGTTGGGATATGTTCTTCTATATCCTGATTGATGTAAATTTTATGTCCAAGTGATGATATTCCCTTTTTATCTCTCATCAACTCATTTTCTGAATTTTTGAAGTGACGCTGTTAGGCTGTCAAATTTTTGCAAGGGAACTTCTTAGCCCAAATTTGATTCTTTGGGATAAACTTGTACTCCTAGAATATGTCGTTCTATGAATATGTGTGAATAACCTCTGTTTGTTTTACACTTAATATCCACTTATATTTGGTGTATTCTTTTTTCACACATAATTATGCAATTGATTTATCCTTAAACCAAGGATACCGTCTTTGTAAGGGACTTCATCTCAATCTCCTTTCATTGAGGCATATTTAGTTTTATACACAACTTTATTTTATACGGTGTATAAACCCCTTTGAATTTTACTTTTATACAAAAGGAATCTTTTTCTACGAAGCGTTTTACTAAACGAAAAAATGAATGTTTTTTTTAACGTACGCGGTGACAACGACCTTTTCCGCCGCCTCGAGTATTATTTGGTCTTTGGATTCCTCAACAAGCCATAATGTTTTTAAAATAAAATAAATACCATATACTCTTTTATGTATTTTGGTATTGAAAATGGTTTTGATAAAGGATTCTATTATGTTAATATATTTATGATATATTGTGATTGAAATGTGGAAATGTTATCATTCCTTTATATTGGTTTTCTGTTTTATGATTTTATATTGGTACTTGGACATTTTAACGGGTGGTTACATTATAAACCATATGACGGGTGGTGCCATGAATACCCGGACGGGTGGTTACGTTATAACCTCCAATGCATTGGGTATGGAAGTCGGCCGTATGGCTATTCCATTAAGTATGTATGGAAATTGGCCGTATGGCTATTCCATTAAGTGATATGTGTGGAAGTTGACCGTATGGTTATTTCACTTAAGTATGTTTATGTCCCAAGTTACCTTTATATATGTTATGTGTTATTTATATGGGTTTTATGGTAATCCTTTGGTTACAAAAAGGTAAGTAATGATACTTTTTTTTCAGTGAAGAGTTTTTACTACTTCATGAAGGTGAAAAGTATTACATGGATAAAGTATTCATGGTTTACTTGTTGTTTTGAAAAACTAACAGTTTTCATTCTTTGTGTATCCCTTACTGAGCTTCTTATGCTCATCCCAAGTTTTTGAAATGTTTTTCATAGTACTTAGCGTGGAATAGGGTCAAGGATGGGATCAAGGGAAAGTCATGCTACCCAAAACATGGAACTATACATGTTTCTTTTTAAGAGTTTTTTTTATTATGGAAACTTAGTAGAAGTGACTACTTTGTAATCTTTTGAGATGTAATAGTTATGTTCTAATTCTCTAAAACTCTAAACCTGAAAAGATCCTCAATGTGAATTACTCATTTAATTCAATATTAAGTGAGGTTTAAGGCTGGGGCCTTATAAGTATTTATTCCAAGAATGATTTGACCAACCATTTCAAGTATCTTGTGGAGAATTTAAAGTTGCCTCCTGTGACTCAAGATTTCAAAAATCAAGTACATTTGTTACAGTACTTCACACCTACTCTGGAGAAATTCATGGAAAATAAATATGACTTTGAAAATGCAATGCAATATGGTGGTGAAATCATCAAAGATTTTATCAATCTTTTGAATCCTTATCTACATGTTTAGAGCGCAACCATCATGGCTCTTACAGCGGATCATTTGAGGATCGGTCAACCTCCTTTCACCTATCCTTCTTCCTCCACTTAATTTTCCCCTACTAAAATGTTTGTTTCTTAGGCCCTAACCCAGATTAGACCTATCATTTTTGAGAATCCTTTTCCTCGGTCTTCCACCAGACCAACCCTTTCCATGGAGTTTCATTTCCTTCCCTTACTACTGCTTCTACCACCTCCACTTTTGCACCTCTTTATTCTAAACCTGTTGTCTCTGACAAGGATAAAATAAATGATATAGAATCTAAAGAGAAGTGAAGGAAAATTTTTGATAGGGAAGTGATGTATTCTCTCTTTTTTATTGTACTATACTCTTTCATTTTATTCAATGAAATGTGTTATGATAACTCTTATTCAATTGTTGGTTTCATTTAGTGCTTGTTTTCTTACTCTCTTTTTGATAATCCTAAAAGGGGGAGAAATAATAACTCTCGTTTAGGAATTTATGGGAGAATAGCTATATTTATGATATTTTTTACATATATGCTCTAATACCTTGATATGATAAGTAAATGTATGGATTGTAAATTCCATGATTTGTGATCATCAAAAAGGGATATATTGTTGGACTCCTCTTATTTTAATGCTCACAAATCATGTAAATCCTATAAATATTGTAAATTAGGATTACTCTTATTCTACTATGTTTTATTATGATCATAACTAAACTTAATCTATACTATGAGTATTAATTCTTAAGACAGATGGAAGATATTTGACTGAGTATGAGACATCGTTTCCATGATCAAACTATCTCACTGGTTAGTCTGGAAATCAGCAAAGTCTATGATACCATTTCCATGACACTGTTACCATGCTACTAGTTCCAGAATTCACAAAGTACCAAACATTTTAACCATGCTACTAGTTCTAGAATTTGTAAAGGACCAGATACTGTAACCATGCTACCGATTCTAGAATTCTAAAAGGACCAGACACCGTGACCATGATACCAATTCCAGAATTTGCAAAGGAAAAGACACCGTTTCTATGACACTGTAACAAGACACCATTCAGAAGTTTGACAAAGGACAAGATACGGTTTCTATGACACTATAACAAGACACCATAACAAGACACGGTCCCATGTCACTACTTCTATCTCACCAAAAACTGTGACATCGTTCCTTACTTAACAATTTTTCTATCTTTTTCAATCAAATTTAAAAGTTGATTCTAATGGTCATATTTGAGTCATTTAATAACACTGACATAATTAATGATTTTTTTATACACAACACCTAACATAATGAGGTACGATGTGTGAAGGGATAATTTTTCTTATTGGAAAAAACACAAAAACCCAAAGATTAAATACCAAGTGGCGTATGAGCTAGAAAGAGGCAACTGAAAGAGACCTTATATGAACATACATGCATGTTGGAACACACAGAAGAACACATGAAGAACTCCCATTTTTCTACTGGCTATATTTTTGTGAATCAAAACTACAAACATCCTTGCAACAATAACACAAAGAAGAGAATAAGAGCAACTTGTTGACCGGAAAACCAGAACACAAAACTCACAACACTCTATTTCTGAGTCTGTTTTCAAAATAGAACATGAACATCAAATCTACTACATCCAAGAAGTCCAGAGTTACATAGAACAACACTCTGATCATTTCTAATCCCTTCTTATTATATTCTACTCTGTTTTTTACTATTTTATTAATATTTCAAGAAGTGTGTGCATCTTTATATTAAACACACACTGTCTCATGTGCTAAACTGGAGGATACAAGATATCCTATCACTACTACCTTCCTACACCATTTTTCACCCATGTATAACAGTGAAAGAGTTTATGTGTGACATGGTTGTTATAATTCCCATGAAGAACTATGGTTGAGGTCTTGTGACCTAGATAGTCTTGTGTACTATTGTGTAAAACTCGATCCAGGGTGTGGATCAAAGCTTTATATATTTTTCTTTGTGGCAGGTGATCACCATGTGGAGTGGATTAGGTCTCAGCTTGAGACTAAACCACTTGTTTTAATCCACTGTGTTTTTCAATTTAGTTTTTCTCTTTTTAACTCATATTTCATAAAGCAATGTTTCACTTTTATAGTTAGTCTTGGATTTTATTTATAACTATTTTTATTTCTTAAATTGGTTTCAAAAGTTATTTCAGTCCTTTAGGTTGATATAAATGAGAAATAATCAATCTCTTGAGGAGTTAATTGAATAGTAAAACTTTTATAAATTTACTAATTTGATTAACTAGCCTATTTTTTTAAATTGTGGAACTTCAAATAAAGTTTTTAACAGACATTTTTATAGGAACTCAATTCACCCCCCCCCCCTATTGAGTGTTCTTATACAACCAACAAACATGTTTTTGCATCTTTGATATATTAATTATATGATGGATTGTATAGGGTTGATTCCCCACTGAAAATTGTTCTCATTGGTGGATTTGTTTGCACTGGATGATATCTATTGTGACTATTGTACTTATTATGATTATTATGATATCACTCTGAAATGGAAATTGTTTAACCACTTATATTTGGATAATTAAATGGTTTCCCAAAGATTATAGTTTGTGTGATAATTTTCTTAAAATATATCTATATGTGATAAAATCTCCATTGTTAATAATATAAAATGATCCTTGATGTTTTATGTGTTTATTCGTGTTGTGGGGAGGTGATGTGTAGTTGATGCATGGTTTGGGCATGTAGGGATGATGGTTTGATGGCCATGAATCTGGGGAAAGGAGGTGTTTATTGTTTGGAAATTCTTTTGGGGCAACAAGGTGGTTGTTGTTTTTCCATGCTTTAGGGTGGTGAGGTGATAGTATGATGGGGATGGTGTGATGCTTGTGATGTTTGGTTGTTTTTTTTTATATTTCTAGTAAGTGATGGGATAAATAATTTGTTAATAATGATTTAAATGGATAGGGTTTGGTTTTATTAATGGTATGGAAATGGTAAATGAGTAAATAAATGATGGGTTGTGTGGTTAAATTTTGATGATGCTCAATAATGAAATGAATGAGTTGGATAATGGGAATTGGTTGGTGGTGTGATATGGCTTGTGGTTTGTTTGGTGTTATACATTTAGAGGTGATAATGAAAGTGGTGATGTTGTCAGTTGGTTAGTGTTTGGTTTTGAACCCATAGGTTAGGCTTTTGTGTGTGGCTATATGTATATACTTGTATATTATTTGTGATTTCTATATTCACCCCACCCACATATAGCATTGTGTGATGAATCCCACATAGTCATGCAGAGGGTGTTTTCTGATATTTGGTGAGGAGGACGGATGGATGGGTACCCACTCTTTCCCACTCTCTATTCTAGTAGGTATTGTTATTTAACAAGTTTTTATGGTTGGGGTTCTTTTAGTGCACTAGATGTTGGTTTTGATAGAAAAAGTTTCTTTAGGTGAGTTATGATGTGGTTGTGATTGTGGGGTAGTGAGCCTAGGTGTATTCTGGTGAGATGTGACATATCCTAAGTTTATGTGGGCAGGATGATATGGGATGAGTTGGCTAATGGTGGGGGTAATGAATGGTAGAAGGAGGGTATGAGGTTAATTTCTTTCATGTTCATGATACCATATTTCTCTATTTATGTTTGTGGATGTGTTTTGGACTAGGTTTTTTCAGGATAGATGTGATGTCGTCGTGCTTGTAGTTTAGCGATCCCAGATGTATGTGGGCATGATGTGATGTTATTGTTCTTATGGTGCAATGTGGTATGTGGAAGATATGGGAGTGTTAATATGTAAAATATTGGGGTGTGAGAGTGGCATGTAAATGAGAATGTGGTGTGGGGTACCCTTTATCGATGTGAATCGTGTTATATTATACTACTTGACTTGTGTTATTTGGTGAGAATGACTTGGTGAGGTTGGGTTTGGTTAGTATACTTGTATAGGTGTTGATTGGTTCTGTTGTATACTTATGGGTGAATTGGTATTCTTATTTCACATGTGTATGAGAGACTTTGGTTTTCCTAATGAGTATAGTTATATGCTCACCTTATATATATAAACTAATTTGGAGATTTTCAGGATGATTACATGGACTGTTATAGACATTACTAGCTCAGAACTTTGGATAGTTGTTGTGTCACTACTTTATCTTTTCCTTTGGGTATTTACTGTTAGATACTTTTATATTTATCAGTTCAATTTATACATTCATGTGGGATGATTTTGGTTTCTTTTATATTATTTCATGGAGTTGTTTACAAATGATTCATCTTATCACCTGGTATTATATTATTATATAGTTTAATGCCCCCCAATTCAAAAGATTTTTATACCCTTAGTGCTAGTCTCTAACCCAAGGCCTACTGGAGGTGGGACTCATGGGGTCATTATCTCTCTCCCCTCATTGTGGTATCTTTTGAGGGAGGAGTTCATAACAGTTGGGAGGAGCAATTTAAATATTTTTTTGGTGGCTATAGAGAAGAATCTAGTAGATCCATTAATAAAACCATTATCATAGAAAAAGTATGAGGACTATGTTAAATATATTAGTATAAGATACATGAGGGATTTGATGTAATGGTTGTAAAAGGTATCATAATTTGTAATAAATGAAATCTTTATTTTTCATTCATTCATGTGTGGAAAAAACTATATTACATTCACTGTGGCATGATAATATTACCTCAAAATATGATGATAAGTTTTCATTAATCTATGATAATCATAGGGTATTAGGAGTTGTGATGATATGTTAATATTAGTGTGATTATAGGACTCATGAGATAATAAGTGGAGAATTATTATTTGGACTGACCCACCAAAGTATTTCACATGGAATATAATTCAATCATTAATATACTTAGGGATATATGCATATTATAAATATCAATTACCTAAGGTTGGAGAGATACCTAGCATAAAAACCTCCATACTTTGATACCTTTCTTACACATTCTTTAAGTCTTAACTAATCAAGGGTGGTTGGGTGTGTTTATGATCATGTTGTTGGTTAGAGAATAATTGTGATGAGATTGGTCCATTCATATGAAAATAAATTATATATATTTGTTGTTTGAATTAAACTAAGGAATTCATGTTTATAATTAGTTGAGTGACATGTGATGTTCTCAGCTACTTGGATGAGGGACATGTTATGTGCTCATATAATATATGAATTACATGTGGTGTATTCATCGACCTGGTCAATATTTTTCAGAGGATCATGAATATATGAGATAACCTATACTAGATTGACATGTTACCTATCTAGTGGTCACTTTTTTTATGGTAAAATGGATTATATAGGTATAAATATGATTTATATGATACATATTATGGTGGACATGTTCAAATGAAGATATGAGTATGTTTGATCGATATCGCACCAAACCCCTTTATAGTTTTAATATCACTGATTCTTTATTAGAGGCCTCTCTTTGCTTACATATGTGAAATTGAAATTTCATATTTTTTATCAATTTTACAAATTCCCATAGAGCCACATAGTTAAACCTTAGGATAAGTATTAAAAGTTTACACAAAGTTTTTATTCAAAAATAAAGAGAGTTGGATAAACCAATACAAAGGAGATTGGATGGATTCAAAAATAGTTCTGAAGTTTTACATAAAGTCCTTATGTGATTTTACTGAAAGTTGGAAATTTTATAAATGAAAAAATGGGGATATCATATTTTATGACATCCTTGAGTCATATCTAATGATTTGGCATGAAGATTCTTATATCGTAGCATATGATTGTTTTTATCATAGTGTATAATAGAAATTTGATATAATATATTTTGTGAATTCATTCTTTTACATCCTTATGACTAGTTTACTTCGGCTATAAATCATTAAGGTAATTTATTTATGGTTATACATACATATCATAATCATTTAAATGATCAATAATTTTACAACTACAACATGATGAGCATTATCATAACACATGGAGACTTCCATGAGATGGAATCCATTTCTTAACTCGCTTAATTTAATAAATAGGGTCTATAAAAGGGATGATATCACCCTATTGCTATATATATGACATTGATAATCCATATTCCAAGCCTTGTTCTCCTTGTTCACCATTTTCCTTTGCAAATAATATGAAAGAACTCCTTTAGTATTTGGGGACATATAATTAAGAATGAGGATCCTAGGATGGTGTACTCCCATAGAGGCAATAACCTTTTGTTTTTTTCTTAATGGTCCCAATCAAGAATACTCTATCAAATTCAATTGAGATGGAGCCTACTATGATCGAGGTATGATTGTATTTTATGTTATTAGTTTAACATGTATATTATGTTGATGATAGATCAAGTATTGTAATGGGTTTTTCTATTACTTAGATTATTTGATTATCCTTTAAAACAGATCACATATGAGTATAATAGGGTGAAAAACTAAGAAATAATGATTGGGAACAAGAGAACAAAGGGAAGAAGAAACCATCTACACAAATAGGAATACTCTAGGGGACTAGGGGTAATAATCAGGAAGGAAATGACACCACCACCACAAAAGGAGAACATATACCACTAAGAAGAAACCCTAACCAAAACAAAAACAAAAAGAATCCACCTAAAAATAGTGAGACAAAACTAGAACACTAATGTTTCCCAAAACTTTCATCTAATTATGCCTCCATCATAGTCCCAATACACCATAAACCCCATCATATCTAACCAAGATGGAAACATGAATGGTGTAAATCCTCGTGTTATTATGAGTGTTCCGTTTTGAGGGAAGTTTGAGTTTTCATATTTGGTGAAGGGAATGATTCTTCCACCACGTATTAAAGTCAGATTATAAGGTTTGTAACCCCTAAAAAGATCTGTTTGGACTAGTGTTAAGGTGGTTTAGGTGTTCAGAAGTTCTCAGGTGAGTTCAGAATGAGTGGGAAGTGGTTGTGGAATGCATCCAAATGGATACAGTGCCCCCATCTAGTCGGCTAGAGTCCACCAACAAGCTACTAGACTTTATAGAGTCTATAGTTTTTTACTGATCTCACTAACCTTCTAGTGCTCTAATATATTATTTTTTAATTAAGAGGAAAGGGTTGTTAAAACCCTCACCTCCTCTCCTTATTACCCAAAAATGTCCAATAGAAGGGCCATTTCCATGCACGTGGATCTATCCTCTCCCACTCCCTTATACATGGGGGATTTCATTTGTTCTTGGTCTATTTTACTTGATTTTGGATTAATTAGAAGTCCATAGGTGAGTCTAATATTCCACCCCCCCCCCTTTTTTATTCATTTTTTGTCGTCATTTTCCTTACATTGTTTATGTGAGTTGTACCCTATTTTTAGGGTTGTTTTATAATACTCTGATTTCTTCCATTCTAGCTCAAACTAAGGTCTGTTATCAGATTAGTGAAGATTACTAATCTTGAGGTAGGTGGTATAAGTTATTTCCCTTAAAATTTAGTCATTTCATAAGACATATTGGTGATGCATCGGTCCAGTGTCTGGTGTTTTCCTTTTATATAAATTATAAAAGTTATGTTGCCTTAATTCATAGACATAGGTTAATTTTAGCTCCCTTAATCATACCCATAGTTGATCGAACCTCCCATAGACTGAGAATGGTCAATGGGAGAATTATGTCTTAGCCTTGACTCTAGATATAAATTAGGATAATTTATGACTCCCATTATGGTTTATTATTGATATGTGGTTAAGTAATTAATTAAACTTATTCCATAGACTATGTAAGGTCATGGAAGAGTTTTGACCTATTAAATGTGTCATCCATGAGGTTACCTTATTTAATCAGTTGAACTTATTGTGTGTTAATGTGAAAGTAAATATATGACCATGAGTTATTTAATTCATTATATCAAATATATCTTAGATTAGGGTGCTTTAACCTGGATAATGGACCTGGTAACCTTATGTCCCTTACAAACTAGGGTGTGATCAATATTAGTTAATAAAATTACAACTTCCAAAAAAATCTCTCATTGAGTATTAAAAACTAACAAAGGGATGTTGATGAATTAAGATAACTTTAAGAAAATAAATTAAGGTAATTGTGTTGGTGAGTTGTGATACCCTTAATTAAATAAGATGGTGAGTGAAATGGGAATGAGGAATCTAACTTATTAATGACTATTGGAATTCTTGGGGTGTAATTCAAATGAATTTCCTTGATGCATGATTTGTGTTTTCCTTAACTAAATGTACCTCTAAAGGGACTTTATGTCTTATAAGACTTATTAATATATTGAAACTATTTATAGATTAAGATTAGGTTGTTCCATGGGTAATCCTTGGATTCTAGATTATAATTCCAAGCATGAACCCAATGGATGACATATTATTCATTTATGTGAATGTTATGTGTATTTTTTTTAATATAATGAAACTAGATATTGATTAAAAGTGGTTAATTACATGGGTAAGCCTTGGATTCTAGGTTTCAATGTCAAGAATGAACCTAATGGATTACATAAGATTCATTGATGTGAACGACATAGATAACCCCACCTTTGATCCAGCCCATGTATTATATTTTGGAATGCCTTAGCTTAGTGTCATGGATTCAATTGGAAACTATGGAACATTATAATGATTGAGATAATCTTTCAAATTTGGATGGATTTCCTTGTACATGAAATTCCTTGGATTTTCTCCTTGGATCCCAATCAATCCCATTCCTGAAATTACCAAGTACTTTATCCTTAGGTTTGGTTAGATCCCCATTTAAAAGTGGAATGATGATGTCTTAGCCCTCATATTCTATTCTAGAGCTACACATCATTGCTTGATCACCATGTATTACCTCACCAGTTCCACACATATAATTCCTTGGATATTTCATTGGATTCTCATTGCTTCATGGTGTGGGAATACTAGGACCAAATCTGTTGATACACATTTGTTTCTTGTTCTTATATGCTTGACCTTATTTCTATGGGTACTATGACTACCTTATTTTTCATGTGTTTAGAGATAGCTGGTTTTGGCCAAAGTAGGTAGGATCAGTCAAGCACCATATGTAGGCTTGTTCTCAACACCACTTCATTCCTTTTATTTATTTATTTCATGTATATATATATATATATACTACACACCTTATGTATTAAACTCACATATTGGAAATTAATTAGACACCATTGGTGGTGGCTTAATAAGTTTCACTCACACCCTGTTTGGGTCATTGAATGGTACCTGGGCAGAACTCATGGTTGTAGATTAGGACTTTTGTCGATACCTCTTTGTTGTTTCTTGTATTGGGATAGGACATGGCATGAGATATATGGAATGATCATGTAGTCATACTACCTAAATGAGTTTGGTAATCTTGTTTATTTATTTAACTTCACCTAGATCTATTGTATTTGTATAACTTGCTGCATATATCAACCACTTTATACCTGTAGTATCATAAATTATTTCATGGTTTGTTTTTATTTTCACTTTTAGGGTTGTTAGTTTATAATTATATACTTTTTATTCAATTCATTTATTTTATTCTAAATTTAGTACTAATACAAAGTGTAAAGTCTCCCCACCATACAACCATTAGACCCTTTCTACTAGTCAACTAACTATGGTGTATAGGGAGGTGCACTTGAGGCTATGTGTCCCTCCAGTCTGGATACTTATTGGTGAATCAGGATAAGGACATCACAAAGTGGTGTAAGAGATGCTTTTTATTTGTCTTACTATTTTAGATGATAGGTGGATGACTATGAATGTGTCATAACTTGGTAAATAGATCATTTATGGTAATATCCAACCCATACATGGGGTAACACCAAGTTGTTGGGGATGGGACTTTTTGTTCTTAAATTACATTATTTCAATTGATTGTTATTTCACCTTGAGTGATTTTTTATCATTCTTTGGGTTACTAATGTATTGGATTTATACTTTTGGGATGGTATGGCATGAGGGTGTGTGTTAATGAATAATTTTAGGTATATAGGATTTATATTCCATTATCACACTTACCTTGTTTCTTGAATTCATTTCTTTCATGATTTCTTTCCTTATTTATAAATATGGATTGTGGTTGGTTAAATAAAGTGTATGAATTAACCTAAATGGTTTTTTATAATATATATTGATGGTGTAATTTTATATAACCAATCTAAATTTGATTAAATAAATTAAATAGTCAAAAAAATAGTTAATAAATTAACTATAATGAGAATTCTTAAAATGTTAAGTGAATTGGATTTTATTTTAAATAAATCAAAGTAATTAATGATGGATTTCAGTTAAATGGAATGATAATTTCTACTTATAGGGTGTTTTCACTATAACTTGGGAATTGAAACCTATATAACTAAATCCTTATATGATCGATTCATCCCTTTTAGGTTGATTATAGAATAATGTGTCTATACAATAAATCCATTAAGGGTGTGTTTCAAAATATTTAATAAAATAAACCCTAATGGGTTACACTTAAATGGATGAAAATTAATGGGTTACACTTAAATGGATGAAAATTAAAACTTATAGATTGTTTACCTCTATAATTTGGAATTAAAAACTCGTATAAATGAACCCATGTTGGAATGAATTAACCCTTTTCGGTGGATATTATTCTACATTCCTTAGTAATTAACTCCTTGAGGTATATATATATATAATGGATTTGGTTGTTTAAAGTGTCAACAACAATATAAATAGTGTTTCCCCATATATTTTCTTGGTAGAATTCTACTTAACCAAATCTTATAACTTAAATTAAATGAGACCAATCATTCAGAGTGATGCCACTCTATGTATATAGATAGATAATTGATGATTAAATAATTGGATTGGTACTGACCTACTTGTATAATAAAATTTTATTTATGTTATGTCTTAAGATCCATCCTTAATAATTATAATAAATGTGAAAAAATAAAATTGATTAAATAACCACTTGAAAAGATATTTATATAAAAAAAACTAGTGTTGGGGTTAGTTTTATAGCTTCCATGAGAGATGACTTGGGCAGGAACATGGAAATTTCATGTGTGTCTAGATTGATGTCTTTTTTGTTATACAAAAAGGTTAGGAAGTAGAGCCTAGTGGCCTTTTAGGAATGAACATATATTTAGAGTCGATGGATCGAGTTAAGTGAGGGGGGATAACCCATTCTTGTGATTGGTTGATTATGGGAAGCTTGTATAGAATTTTTGTCCTATAGAATCGATGCATAGGTGGTTTTATCGAGTGTGTGGTTTTAGTACTTTGTATATTTTATGTTTTTTGAGGAAAAGTGCTTGGTGTATTATTGAACATTGATTTAAGGACTATTTTTTAAAGGTAGGATCATTCAGATGTTGATTTGTTAATCTTATAGCAAAGCTTCAATGGCGTGGTCAGCAATGGATCTGGATGGGAAGGTAAAGGTTTAGTGACGTGTGGTGATATGATCTGGTTTGGGATTGAGGCACGAGTTGTGCCAATAGGATTGTAGTATAGTCATGGAAGATCCTTGGGAATAGCCTTATATGGTTTTGAGAAAGCTTATGGGTTACCTTGTCTTCGGGGTTTATGGATTCTTATGTAATGGGGCTAATAAAGTCCTGGTTAAATGCAAGGGAAGGATCAGTGTGATTCATAACCATTTCCCTCTTGATTCTTTGTGGTATGTGGTGAGTACAGCTAAGCACCCTATATTGGAATGATACTTGGGTGATCAGTGGTCTTCGGGTGATTTTTGGCCTTTCGGGTACTTAACTTAGCGTTAGACAGGTAATCAATTTTGTATGACTCAAGGGCAGTGATCCATGGATTGGAAGTGGTTACTGGGAGAATATGTGATCCCCGATATTGTAGGGGGTCATGATGGAAAGCACCAGTTGGAAGGGAATTATAGTGACCCATAATTTTCAAGCATAAATTTTACATCCAAATAGATAAATATTCATTACATAACATTTCTATCCATGTAAGAATCATATAGGACTTGTGCCTTTGGAAAGTTGGACATATAAACAATTGGTTCGTAAAGATATATATTGTCTCCCAAAAAGTTTTCATAACTCAAACCCTTCTTAGAAATATCATTTCTAAAACCTTTATTTATAACCTAGGGAAAGGAAACATAAGAAAGGGTCATCTCACAAACTCAGTAAGGGTAAACAAGGGAGATTTCAATGATTATATATGCATAACATGAGTATAATGGTGTGAGAACATGATATTAACAAATGAAATCTACACCTAGTATATCATAGATCGTAATATTGAGTTATGGAATAAATATTTTCAATTCATAAAACATGAATCATAAAATTATCAAAGAACATGAGCTATAATATCTTATCAATGGCATAAGATGTGGAATTGTGCAATAAATAAAAACTTATAATTTTTTGAACATGTATAAATAGAAATAAGTTCACTCATTAAGTTAAGGACATGAAATTAGGACATCACATAAACTTATGCACATGAAACTAGGTCCACTAATGATCTTATAGACATGAAATCCAGTTCCAAGCATAAACTTATGAACATGAGAATTAGTTTTGTGCATAAAATTGTGAACATGAAATCAGGTTCATGCATAACATATTTACTTCATGAGTTATCCATATTTACCCAATGCATTAGATGGAGATATATGACCCACATATCACAAAAATAAAATCATTAAAATGTGTCCCAAAATATTATAGATTATTCATCATCAAATAAACCATTAAAATAAATAGATTTTATAAACAATTCATGAAAGTATAACCTGTGGGAAAAGGGAATGGGTTTCACCAACATTTTTTCATCATAAACATAAACGATCTAGAGAAAGAATAAAGATGGTGTACTTGGATCAAAACCCTAGTAAAGAATTAGTTGAATCAATTTCTGTTTTCATTTATGAATAGAGATATCATTAAAATTCCATTAAAACCTTCTTGAGAAAAATACCCTCTCAAATTTAAAAATCACTTTTCAAAATATAAAAAATATAAACCTAATAAAGAAAACATTTTATTTAAAAATAACATCGTAAACTTATAAAATAATATTCAAACCATTTAGTCATCATGATGTTGGTAAATTTTATTCATTTTGTAGAAGTTAAAAAATATTCCTTCCATACTTTTTTCGAAAAACTCACAAAGTACCTCATTTAGAAAATGACAAAAATATTCCTTTCAAATAGTTTTTTAAAAGGTAAAACGTGGGTAAAAATGACATTAAAAGTCATAGGAGAATAATAAAAACATATTTCAAAGCATTTTTAGAAAACAAGGACATATAATAAAAATACTCCCCAATGAATTCTTAAGCATAAAAAATCCTGAATAATCATGAGATTATGAAATAAAAATCTTACAACTTTTTTAAATTTTCAATTGTAAGCCCTATTAAAGAAATAAATATTTATAGATATGTAAATCCACATAAAACTCATAATATGAATCATAAAATTCATTCATGGATAGTATATAGACCACAAAAAGGAAATAAGTGGTGAATATGGCTTGTGTACGACAGAAATAAAAATGAGACAAAAATCCCTTGCCTCAAGATTTTCTAGAAAGGACCAATTTGGGATATGACTAACACAGAGAGGGGTGAATTAGTGTTGGGGAATTTTTAATCAGTTATAAATTTTTATCCCTATATTGCTTTCTCCTTTTAGGATCATGATTTTATTGTTCTCTTATCCCTATCATATACAAGTATATGAAATCACTAAAGAATGCACATGATATTTTTACATGGTTCGCTACTCAATAAGAGTAGATACATATTTGGTATGGTTTGAAAAAAACTAATACCACACAATATAATAGAAAATAATTCTTTTGTGTGGAATACAACAAGTAGGATATTCCCTTACACTCGTATGGTATTATGTAAACAATTCAATAGTGCGTCTGTGTAGCACTTTGAAAACAATCCAATAGTACATGCTTTATATCTCTTATATGGATATTTATACGGCCTCTCAAGAGAGTCTTCTCCTTGATGATAAGGTTCTATAACACCAATAAATCCCTCCATCAATTGAGTCATGTGTGATGTCATAGTTATACTTTGTTCTTCCAAAAACTTTTTCTTCACTTTGTTACTTTTACAACAGCATGTAAGAAACTCATCTTACTTCTTCATAGTATAAAACTTGATAGTTTTAAAATATAATTCTTCTATCAGTTATAATAATATAAATGTTGTAGATATATCAACACAAAATTCTTCTTGGAAAAATAATGATCAACTGAATATAAATTAGTCAGTTACTTGTTCTTATTCCCTCTTTCTTCTTTAGCGCAAAACAAGAATACACTGAATCAATTATATTTATTCTTTCTAGAATCACAAAATTTCTATGTGATTATTAAATCAATGAAGATCATCTCAACTTATCGTCATCATAATTAATCTACCATGAATAATAATCAATCTTTAAATGGGCACACTCTATTCTTCTTGGACACAAAATAATTTGCAATTGTGTCGAAAGTGTCTTATTCTCTTTCTTAGACACTAAATACAAACACATGAGTGTATTGGTTTACTTATATTATTCCTTGTGAAAATATGAACCTAGGTGCATGACTGGTTCTTCTTCACACAAACAAATTGTGTGTTTTTTATCTTCTCTGTTCATTGTGTATCAACCAGATACACATATAGTTTTACTTTGTGAAACATAGTGGGGGTATTATATCGAATAACTATTTCATAGAATGGTTCTTCAAGAATCACTAAAATCATCTGATTTTAACATCTATCAAGTTTCCACAGATCATCTTCTTCACAAAGCACGATGAGGGTGTAAACACCTATCACGTGTACATATTATTTCTCCTTTGCAAACTATCTGGTATCCTTTGAAAACTACCTTGAATCATCTGCGTATTACATTTTACCATGTGGTTTGAGTACTTCATAGATGATCTTTCCTTACACGAACAACCTTTCCATCCACATACCTCCTCTTCTTCCTTCGTGAACTTTCTTGCACTGTGTGGTGTGAGTTCTTAGCGGACAACCATCCCTTTCGTGGATCGCCTCTGCTTCATGGACCACATCTTCTTCTACATATGATTGATTCCCCACAAACTATTGATTATTTTCATTCTTTGCGAGCTATCAATCCCCACAAACTCCTTCCATGGATAACTCCCTCCTTTATATAATCTTTTCTCAAAAAACAACTCTCCTTTATAGAATTCTCACTGTGAACTTCTTTTCATTTGTGGAATTCTCCATCACAAACTCTTTTGGACTTCCCTGAATTCCTCCAATAGTGAAGATGTTCTCTAATAAAATTCTCTCTCTTAATGATCTGATTAGGATCCTTTATATAGGAAAATAAATCTAAAAATCCTGCAAATCTGATTTTCCTGAAACTTCGATGCGGGATAGCCTTCACCACATATTGTTATACGGTCTGCATGGATCATTTCTCCTTTGTAGTAGTCAATATATTCTGAAAATAGAAACACTTTGAGGTTCCACAAATCACTGCATCCATTCAGAAAATGATGATCCTTACATGAAATTCAAGCCTCCCATGAAGTTTGAGCATCCCTCAACCTATTTTTCCAATGCGGTTTGTGCACCACACTTCACGGTCCGCATAGCACTACTATGAAGAATCCTTCATTTGTCGATTTTACTTTACAATTATACATACCTCCTATGCGGTATATAAACTATTCTTAATGAACTCCTTTGCATAAAAACCCTTCATTTTCTATAAATAAAACTCTCAATTTTGAGGCCCAAAAATTTGGAAATTGCTGAGAAACGGTGCCACCTTAATAATATGCTTCGACAACACCAACCATACTTATTTTTTGTCATTTTCATTTATCATTAACCTTATATAATGTGATTTTTAACCTTTTATCGATAAAATTTAGAATCATCATATTTTCAAAGGAAAATAATATAACTTCCCTATCTTCTAGAAACATCACTCTTTCCAATCAAACCTGAATATAATTGGCAACACGTATTCTCCCCCTTTCCTTCATAAGGATTTAATCACAAGTTCTCTAAACAACTTATGATATTTTTGAAACACAAATTAGAAAATCATTTTCATATTTTACTAGGATATTTATTCAACCATGACATAAAATTTCATTAAAGGAATTCATAATAGTTCTTTGGGCATCACCTTAACAATTATCTGTGCATCACCTTAAAACTCAAAGTCTTAAAACCATTCACATGTTTCTAGGAATATCAAGACTTTAGAACTTCATCCAAGTACATTAACTTTGGAACTACGTCATCATATTAACCGCAATGAGATCTTATTATCTTATTGAAGACCGTTGAAAATCAGTTGAAAAAAAATACAATCCATACATAAAGTGGGTTCTACAATCCCCCCCATTGTATTTGTTGAAAATACCTTCAAAGTTATTTCCAAATGAATGTGCTAATATGTGGAACTATTATCTACTCTCACCTTTACTTTTCAAACTTTCATTTCACTTTCTATCCCCCTTAATGAAAATAAATACAAAGTTCATGGGAAAATGGTATCAGTCCAAAATTAAGAAATGTGTCATCCATAATTTCAATCTAATCCTACTTGAGCTATACTTATTGTAGAGAATAAGAGGATTTGATTTCAATAACAAAGTTGTCCATTACCAACTAATAATGATACCTTAATAAATGAGAACTCATATACTTGTCTTCAAGGATTATTCATTTTCATTCCAAGATGAAATTACTAAATGTGAGATGAATATTTTTAAGAACAATAAACTTAAAACTCATGTACTCACTTCAAAAAATAGATCAAAAACATTAAAGTGAAATGGGTAGTATATGAGACCTTGGGGAACTTCCATTCTTCTTATGTCATTGAATAAGTCAATTTATCCCCCTTTGTAAAAAGTTTTTTATTTTTAATGACCAAGAATGATAGATTAAGAGTCATACATTTTCCAATGACATGATCTTCAAGCAATTTTCAGAATAATCAGATTTGATAAAAATTTAAATAATAATTATGGGAGCTTCATCATTTGTCTCCCCAAAAAGGGAAACCCTTCTCATCATCTACATAATGGTGAATCTCATCAAGAATGGATTTCAAGAAATTTCAGTATATATAATACACCATAATGGGTCTTCAACATGTGACAATCCATATTGGATAAATTTCACAACTTCATAAAGATTGATCTTCTAGAACATTTTTTCTTCAAAATACCAAGAAATAAGATCAAACCAAGATGGAATATTATTTATCATAACTATTTAGAATAGGACATCACATTATTCAGCTTCATAAATAATGATCCTCCATCATATTAGTATTTAAATATCAATTGAGGAATCACTCACAGATGGTAACTTCTTCAGCTTTTCTCTCAAGAATTTGGAGAACTCACCACTTATCATTTCCTCCCCCTGAGGACTTGCTTCACCTTAAATTACCTATATTATAAGAAAAAATACAATAAAAATATTTAATGCAATAATGTGGATCCTACTTTCTTCATTAATATGAAAAATAAGTTTGAGATGATCTTCTCAACCAGATTGCTCTATTTTCTCTAATATTCGTGATTTCACATCAGAACACATGTTCTGTTTTATGTTGAGGAAACATGGATATCTTCACATCCTATTCTTCTTTGTGTGGAGAATTTCTCTTATTAATATCCTACATGGATGATATATTAATACTTCTCTTGAGGACTGCTTCTTGTTCTTATAGTAAGGTTAATAAACCTTTTTCAATGTGGCCAGATTTCTTGCATCTCTCACATAGAACTTATTTAACACAAGAGTTGTCTTTTATTGAAAAATACTCATGAAATTTGTATTTATAATGTGGGATATTTTCTTCCCATTTCCCACTATATTTAGCTTGCGCATCTTTCATTTTTCTCATTCTTTCCAAATATTCATGCTAGATAACTAACATTCCATTAGGAACTATGGAAGCAAGTTTAGATCTTCTATATGGGTTCTTATGAGTGTCATCCCTTTTAGTAGTTCTTTTGGTTGCACCTTCTTGGATTTATAATCCATGGTTTTCTCACCATTCTTATTTTGTACCTTCCTATGAGGATTTTTTTCACAACTTTCTTCTAATATTTTCCTAAGGTTTCTACTTCATTCCAAGTCAGATTTTTTTATCTTCTTTTCTTATTATCTTTGCATACATTTTGAGATGATCATGTACCAACCTTGTGACTGCAACTATTTCATACATCACAGTTGTAATCAATCATTTAAAATATGTTTCTAGTATACAAATTCTTTTGGACCTCTGGATATTTAATCTTTTTCTCTAGATTTCTCCCCCTTGACATGGTCCTCCTTTTTGGTTTTACATTTTGAGGATTGTACCAAAAAATTAATTCAAATCATCCAAATATTTTTTAGCACCAACATTGACCCACAAATCTTGATTTCCTAATATTTTATGTATCATATTGTTGGGTCTTCTTCAAGATTTGTTATGCATTTTGTGGGGAATCTACTACCACATTCTTTTTCCTATCCACCCTAGTCATGGCGGTAGGCTTCTTCTAAAATTTCTTCATCCATACGCGTTCATATTTTGTTTTATGACCTTGACTATTCATGATAACAGGTTTAGAAACATTAGTACAAGATGGTATGAATGGTTCCTAATTCCTCTCAAATACTTGTGATTGATCATTGAGAAAATTCATGTTCTTATCATCACATGTTGGAGTTATTTCAACCTTAGAGTCCTCCATTGAACATTGACTGTCAATAGAAACTTGCTATTATTTTTTGAAGACTCGATATGTGTCTTCTCAAGATTGGATAACTAACCATCCAATTCTATACTTTTCACCTTGAGGATGATTTTCTAATTTTCAATCATAATCATCTTCACTTCACAGACCTCCTTCATTATTTCAAATTTATCTTCATGTAGCTTAACTTTGTTCTAAATCAATGAGTCAAGTTCCTTGATATTCTTGGATATTTCTTATGATTTTAAACCATTGATGTCAGTGCTATTTTTCAATTTCTCTTCATGTGCATGGATATTTTCTTCTAGATAATTTTTGACTACATCTTTCTCTTCAACATATTTGATCCATTTTGAGGAACTTATTTCAAGTTCACTCTATTTTTTTAAAAGTTTATAACCTATCTAAAGATCCTTATACATTCAATAATATTTTCTTTCAAGGTCTTCTCCAAAACATCGGTTTCTCCTTCCAACTGGGTGATCTATTACTGCATACATTTAAAGACTCCACAAACAAGAGATGCACTATTTTCATGAATATAATGAAAAATAACTCTTAATATATCAAATGATAATTCTTAAGAATTTGTATATTGATCATAATCACCACTTGTGCTAGCATTTTTATCTTGAGGAAAGTTTTTAAATGCACTAACATATACCTCCTGATCACTAGAGGTCATATGGTTATCCATATTCTTGGTGGAAACTTGAGTCACCTACTCATTACTTTTCAACTTTTATATGTATTCATTTTTAGCAAGGTATAAAGAGATAGATACTTCCTCTTATTTAGATAAGATGAACTTATTCTTCAACTTTCTATTTTTTATTTTTCCTATTTATCATGTTCTTGTAAGATATAGACTTATTCTTAGAGGAAACTGAATCTTCACCAAAACTTCACTTCATTGTCAACTCAGGAAATAAAATAAAGTCTACAAAATAGAATAGCTTCACTGTAGAGAGTCTAATAGAGGTGTACTTGGATATGATATCAATTAAAAGGATCATTTTTGGGATATTCCTAACACTGAGAGGGGGTGAATCAGTGTTGGGGACTTTTTAATCAATTATAACTTTTTATCCTTATACCTCTTAGACCTGTTAGGATATTGATTCTATTATTCTCTTTTCCCTGTCGTATGCAAGTATATGAAAGAATTAAATAATTCACATGATATTTTTACAAGGTTCATTGCTCAAAAATAGTAGTTATGTCCTTGGTATGGTTTGGAAACAATCTAATATCACACAATACACTGTAAAATAATCCTCTTGTTTGGAATACAATGAGTAGGATATTCCCTTACACTTGTGTGGCACTATGTAAACAATCCAATAGTGAGTTTTTGTATCACTTTGAAACCAATCCAAGAGTAAATGTTTTACATATCTTGGATGGATATTTATACTGCCTCTCTATATAGTATTATCCTTGATGATAAGGGCTTGCAACACTAAGAAATTCCTCCACTAGTTGAGTCCTGTCTGATGTCACAATTCTACTTTGTTCTTCTGCAGCCTTCTTCTTCACTTTGTTACTTGCACAGCAGCATGCAAGAAACTCTTATCACTTATTCCCAGTAGAAAAATTTATAGATGCACAATATCATTATTCTGTCAGTTACAATAATATGAATGTTGTTGACAGATGAACATAGAATTATTTCTGACCAAATAATGATAAACTGAATATAAATTGGTCAGTTACTTCTTATTCTTCTCTCTTTCTTCTTCAGTTAAAAACCATAATACACTGAATAAATTCTTTTTCTTCTTACTAGAATCATAAAATTCCTTTTTGATTGTTAAATAAATTAATATCAGCTCAACTTAGAATCATCTCAATTAATATTCCCTGGATAATAATCAATCTCTAAATGGGAACACTCTATTTTTCTTAGACATGAAATATTGTACAATTGTGTAGAAAGTGTCTTATTCTCTTTCTTAGATACTCAATACCTGCCCATGAGTGTATAGGTTTACTTCTATTATTCATTGTGAAAATATGAACTTAGTTTTACAACTGGTTCTTCTTCACATAAACAAACTATGTGTGTTTTCTCTTCTCTATCTATTGTGTATCAACTAGATACACACATGGTTGTACTTTGAAAAATACAGTTGGGGTATTATACCCAAGAACTGGTTCACAAAATTGTTCTTAAAGAACCACTACAAGTGTGGTATTTTATATGTGTTGAGTTTCCATGTATCATCTTCTTCACAAATCACAATGAGGGTGAAAACACCTATCACATGTACATGTTATTTATCATTCACAAACTATCTGGTATCTTATGAAAACTACCTTGAATATTCCACATACTTCATTGCACTGCGTGGTGCGAGTGCTTCGTGAATAATATTTCCTTCCATATAAACACTTTATTTCTTTGGACCACCACTTCTACCTCCAAAAATTGTCTTGCACCACATGGAATGAGTGCTTAGTATACAGTTTTCCCTTATGTTGACCGCCTTTTCTTCATGGACCACTTCTTCTTCCACAGATGACTGATTCCCTGCAGACTGTTAATGCTTTGCAGACCCCTTTTTATTTGTGAGCTATCAATCCCTAAAAACTACTTCTATGTAAAAATCCCTCCTTCATGGAATCTTTTATCCATGAACTACTATCCTTCATAGAATTCTCCCTATAAACTTCTTCTCCTTTGTAGAATTCTCCCTCATGAAATTTTTCAGACTTCCCCAAATTCTTTAAGCAGTGAAGACTTTATAAAATAAAATTCACTCTATTAATGATCTTATTAGTTTCATTTATACAATCAAATAAATCTGTAAATCCTGCTAATCTTATTTTCCCAAATCTTTGATATGGGACAGCCTTCACCATGTACTGTTCTGCAGCCTGCATAACTCATTTCTCCTTTACAGTAGCTGATATCTTCCATAAAAATAACCCTTTTAGCTCCAAAAATAACCCACTCCATTCATAAAATGATGATCCTCCCAAAAACATCAATCCTCCCATGAACTTTGAGCCTTCCTAGAACTATTTTCCCTATGCGGTTTACATACCGCGCTTCACAGTCCGCATAGCACTGCTATACGGAATACTTCCTTTGAAAATTTTCCTGCAGCATTCCATGTACCTCTTATGAAGTCTATGAACTATGATTTTTGAAATCCTTTACATAAAAACACTTCCTTTTCCATAAATCAAACCCCCAATTTTGAGGCCCAAAATTTTTTCAAACACTGAGAAAGGGTGCCACCTTAAAAATATTCTTTCACAACACTAACCATACTAATTTATGATCATTTGATTTTATCACGAACCTTATATGTCATGAATTTTAACCTTTGATTGATCATATTTAGCATCATCATATTTTAAAAGGAGATTATTGTAACTTCCCTATCTTCTAGAAACATCATTCTTTCCGATCAAACCTGAATACGACTGGCAACACCTTTTCTACCACTTTCCTTCATAAGGATTGCATCATAAGTTCTCCAAACAAATTTTAATATTTTTGAAATACAAATCAGAAAAGCAACATAATATTTTACTAACATAATTATTCAACCATGACATCCAATATCATCAAAGGAATCCATAACAATTCTCTGGGCATCACCTTAATAATTCTCCAGGAATCACCTTGAAAATAAAAGTATTCAAACCATTCACATGTTTCTTAGAATATCAATACTTGAGGACTTCATCCAAGATCCATTAAAATTATAACTACTTCATCGTATTTACCAAAATGAGATATTCTTATTTCATTGAACACCATTTACAATCAGTTGAAAACAAATACAATCCATACACAAAGTGGGCTCTACATTTCCTTTCCTCATCCACGTTCAAAACTCCTGTATAATAAATTTGGATTTATTATACATGTATAACATAACCATATTCATATATATAATACAATTTATGATTTATTTATGATATTTTATCACCATTATATTAATAATTTTTTATTAAAATCACTGTTTTGGGTGATAACTTCTTTGTTTTCCAAGCATTTTTCGGTTCAGTAGTCCCAGTCCTTATACTTTGATTTTGGTTCCATAATTTCTATAATGTTAATCATGGAATAAAAATAATATATATTAATTATATACATATTTATAGTTATACATAAAATTTATATATAGAAAAATAAATTACACCGTTAAGGGAGATGGTATGTCGTACATACACATGAACATTGTTTTCATTTTTCAATAGATGGAATGAAATAAAATTAAAAATTAATTCATATTTATAGGGTAGTTATTATATAGTATATATCATATATATTCATAAAAACTTTTCTCCTTACCATCCATGTAAAATATAAATGAAAAAAAAATTACATCGCTTCGTCGAGGTAGTAGTCTACACATATGCATGAATGACGTTATCATTTTCCAATGGTTTGGAAGGTAAGAAGGTATATGTTATATTATAATTATAGAAGTGTAAATATATAAAAAATATCATATATAAATATTTAATACATAATAATACCAATCTATAAAATACATTTATGAGAAATTAATTGTATCTCTACGTGGATACGGTAAGTCGTACGTATGCATGAGCGATACTTTCACATCTCATTTAATGAGAATGAGGATGTATAATGGTGTTTTAAAAAATTGGGTACAACCAAAAAAACAGAACACGAAGCAAGGAAGAAAAGTACATTAAATGGAAATAGATAAAGTACCCCCATTACTACCACTTCTTCGGGAGACCTCATATAGATCCTTCCTTAAAGAACCAAAGGTTGGTCTTTTGAGGAGATAAGTACCTCCATAACTTGGATAAGGATGTTTAGAAGAGTAATGGGTATATTTTGGTCGATCTATATGGCTCAAAGTAGTGTAAATAAGTGAGAGAGGAGGTTCTTTTTTATAATTGAGGTGAGGGGAACTTTTGGAATTTCTTTAAAAATTATACTATAATATGACTATTATAGATCCAAATGCTTCCAAATGGCCATAAATTCAGAGATAAAGTGTCTAGGGTTTAAATAAAACCATCCAATGAAATATAAACAATTTTTGATAACATTTTAATCCTTGTATTTTTTATTAACATCTTGGTTAATTATTTTTTACCATAACTACAGTAACCACTATTTTAATCAAAAAAGTTTAATAATATTACTATAAATAGAAAAGTGACTCATAAATGTAACACGGGTGATTTTTCAGACATATTCCATTCAAATGGTCAAAGATAATGTTTTTTTAAATATTAAATAATTTAATAAAATATTATTTTGATAAATAACAATTAATGTCAATTTTGACACTATTCATTTAATTTGAATTTAAATACATCGTAAAAAAATGGTAAATTAGAATATAATACTATAAAACAACCCTAAAATTTCATATAGATTTATAAGATTCGTGGGACTCGTTAATTATATTTAATTACATTAGTTTTAGTATTTTTAAAATCATTTACTTTATTTTTCTTTTAATTTAAAAAAAATATTATATCAGTGTTGCACAAGAATTTAAGGTAATTGTATAATTTCTAAAAATTATAAATAAATTTATATCATAAAATAATTTCAATAATATAAAAATTAACATTTTTTTCTTTCATATCTTTCTTTTTTTCTTATGTGGACACATAATAGATATTTAAAACTAAGAGAGTGACATTTTGTAACTTTCTTGTCTTTAAATATTATACGTGTCATTTTCATGGAAAAGTGTCTATTAAAAAAGTAAATTTAAATTCTAATGTGGTTAGGGTATAATTAAATCCATCAAATAATAATTAGGATTAAAAATTATGGCCTTGTCACTTTTTTTAACCTAGATTTACCCAAATTACCCCTTACTGAGGTGATAAATTTTACCATAATTACTATTCATAATGCCTATAAATAAAAGGAACCTATTTACCAAATTTGAAACTCCTCATTAAAAATAGGGAATGTATTTTACCAAATTCAATACCTAGAATTTTCATAAATAAATTTTTAAAATAAGTGCACAAAACGCGATGAAACCCTCTTTTTAGAAAAATATAGTTTTTCTTAAACATGTATTTTTTGTATAAAAAATGTTTTTATACTGAAATAAATTATAAATTTAATTATAATAAACCTAATTAGATTAATCATAATATAATATAACTAATTTTACTTTTAAATAATTTTAAAATTAATTGAAACTTTGTAAATTTTTAAAACAAAAATACAGTTTTAAATAAAAATCATTATTTTTCATAATACACTAGAAAATCAATCCATTCAAAAAAAATCACACAAAGATCATTTTAATTTTTTAATTTTAAAAATTTTATTATTTTTATAAAATAAAATTTATAAAAAATCCAAAAAATAATTGATTAGTTACTAATAATTTATCAAAACATTTATATTGAGTATTAAATTTACATATACTTCATAAAGCATTTAAGAATATTAATACATACAAAATTAATGACTATGTTATAACTATAACATTAAAAAATAAAATTTTAATAGTGTATCACATTTCGTTTAAACTCGGTATTGTGTGTAATGAAAGCTATCGAAGAATATTATTATTTAATGAGAAATATTTTATAAAATATTAGGGTGTTACATTCGCTCCCCCCACCCCCCTCTACACCTTAATAAATTTCATTATCACAATTTTAACTTGTTCTCGATAATCAAAGCTTTGATATCTGAAAAATACTTTATTAAAAACCCTCATCGTAAAAAGGGTTAATAAAAATTCTTCTTGAAAGAGTAAAAGGGAAGTATGAAGATCATATATAATAACACATAACTAGGTTCCAAATAAGAGAACATAAGTGGGAAGTAAAAACATGGATATAGAACAAAAATCTAACTCCCAAGGACTAATAGAGAGTGATAGAGAATATTTTCATGAGAAAGTTAACCATCACAAAACTATAAATATGTTATGGATTAAAATACCATTGATTTCTCGATAATAAAATTAAACAGATAATGTTTTTATTTTATGTTAATTTCCCTAAAGTCATGGTATTATTTTACTATCTAGATAAAACTATTGATAAAATCAACTTAGTTGATTTCTTTCCATGTCATAATCATAATTTTATCCTTTGGTTGTGATTTTATCTACTTCAACTTTATCTTTGACTCCAAGAAATGGTTATTCGAATTGAATTTTTCAAGCCTAAATCACTTTTAACCAATCATGATTTTCATAAGTTATTCCTTTGGTATATAAATATTTAATAAAACCAAAAATTTTAGTAAAGGTTATGATAAATCACAATTTATCCTCAAACAATAATATCCAAATTTCAACTTAATCCATTCTATAAGTAGTTAACCATATGAATCCTCCAAAATATTATTGACCATATTCAAAACCCAAAAAGTATTTGATCTAACATCCTTACATTATCAATATAACAATAATTTTAATTATTCATAAAGTCTTATACCAAAATGTATACACCTTGATCATATATTCTCTAATGTGCACTAATCATTTCCCAAAAGTTCAAAATAAAATCATATATTCTTCAAAAAAATAGTTAACCCCTTCTTATTTAAATAAGATATTATATTTTCCAAAAATATTTACATTGGATGTTTGGGTTCATCCTTGCACTGATATATGATCATTGGTTGATTTAGAATATGATTTATTTATTCGAGAAATATACATGAAATCTATGTAGGGAGAGGTAATCAATGATCAAAATAACATCAAATTTCACTAAAGTATAATATTTTAATAGGTTTTATTTATATAAACGTCAACATGGAATCCCCAATTCTATAGTGGAGGATAAGTGTTCCATAACTATCATAATTCACTTTGACTTTTGTAATTTCATAAGCTTTCCCTTTTTCATTTAACTTTAGAGTTTTTTTGGCTTTCTATCTTCATTATCCCTTAGATTAGGGTATTGATTCACATAGTTCCCAAAATTTTTACATTTATAGAATTGAAGTGTGAATAGTGTATTTTTTAGATCTATCTCCATTAATTTCATTCACTATCCTATTTAAATCCCTTAGACATTATTTTTCTTTATGGTTGGGCATCCCACACTTGAAACATTTTCTTTTTCCTTTCATGCATTCACCCAAGTGATCCTTCCCACGTTTTTTTCAAGTAGGAGGTTGAAACTTTTTCTTCCCTCCATGTGACAAACAACTAAAGTTTTCATGAAGATCTATATTCCTTTTATTATCACCTGAAAATTTAGAGTTTCCATCTTCTATTTCCACTTTTAGTACACATAGAATGATTTATTTATAGCTTCTAAAGTACCTTATAGATAATGCCTTTCAAAAACTTGGTTTCAAAACACTAAAGAATTAATTGATTTTACTTTTAGGGATGATGATTAAACTTAAACCATACCTTTAAAGACTTATAAAATTTTCTTCATAGGTACCAATAGATTAATCAATCTTCTGCTTAATATCAAGGAATTACTTCTCCATTTTTGTACGTAGAATACGAGGGAAGTATATACTAAAAAATATTCTCTTAAGCTCATCCCATTCCACGGAGGCAATTTCCTCCTCTTTCCTCATATTCTTAATAAGATTCCACTATTGATCTACTTCACCTTAAAAATGATAAATAGATAAGAAAAATTTTAATGGTATGATCACTGAATAATAGAAAATATCTTTTCCATCACATTGATCCATTACTCAACAACCAGTTGATAAGAAGACCCATAGAAGGATAGTGGTCATTATCACATAAAATATTCAATAACATGTATCTCCCTCATTGATGCATTTTTAAGTTCAAAATAATCGATGTTACCATCAATATAATGAGTGAGTTGAGTGGGTATAGTCATGAGATATTTCATCCTAGCTCTCAAGCCATTCCACTTCTCATGTAGATGATCATTGCATTGGCAATAAATTTTGTTGTTCACACGATTCCTGCGGGTTCTATCCTTTGACTAAAACCAAAAATTAGAGTGTGAGAAACGATAAACACAGTGGAAAACCACATAGTCATGAAACATAATTCATTATATGTTTAAATAAAGACATGTTCTTTTAAATCTAAAATACCTTAGTTTTACCTAGGTTACCCATGATCAAAACATTTAGGATTTTATCATATACTTAGACCTATACCTAGGGTTATTATGAAATTCTTCTCATCCTAGATTCCAAAGGTTAACTAAACCTTTATCTATTACCAACAATATAAACCCATAATTTTCAAACATATATGTCATATCCAAATAGATGAATATTCATTGCATAACATTTCAATACATTCCAGAATCATATTGGTCTAGTGTTGTTGGAAACTTTGATACATAAACAAATGGTTCATAAATGATTTATATCATCTCCAACTAAGTTCTTCATAAATAGAACCCTTATTAGACATATAATTTCTAAAACTTTTCTTCATAACCTAGGGAAAGGAAACATAAGAAAGGGTAAGGTCGGGTTCTTCGAAAGGGTAAACAAGGGAGATATCAATGATCATATAAGCATAACATGAGCATATGGGTGTGACAACATAAGATTAACAATTTAAATCTACACCCAGCATATCATAGATTTTAATCCTTAGTCATGGAATAAATTTTTGAAGTTCATAAGACAGGAATCATAAAAGTATCAAATAATATGATCTATAAGGGCATATCATTGGCATAATACATAGAATTATGGCATACACATAATCTTATAACATTGTGAACATTTATAAATAGAAATAGGTTCACTCATTAAGTAAAGGGAATGAAATAAATACCTTACATAAACCTATGTACATGAAACTAGGTCCACAAATGATCTTATGTACATGAAATATTGGTCCATGCATAATGTTATGGACATGAAAATCAGGTCCATGCATAAAATTGTGAACATGAAATCAGGCTCATGCACAAAATATTTTCCTCATGAGTTATCCATATTTAATCAATACATTAAAGGAAGATATAGTTTCCACTGATCATAAAAATAAAATCATACATATGTGTTTCACAATATCATAAATCATTCATCATATCTGAACTCATGAAAAGAAATAAATTTCATAAACATTTCAAAAAAGTATAACATGTGGAAAAAGGGAATGGGTTTCACCAACATCTTAACATCATAAACATAAACCATTTAGAGAAATAATAAGGATGGTATCATAGGATCATAACCCTAGTAAAGTATAATTATAATCAATGGATTTTTTTTTTGATAAATAGATATACCATTAATAGTTCATTAAAACTTTCTTGACAAAAATAATCTTTCAAATTTAAAAATCACATTTCAAACTCTAAAAATTGCACACGTAATAAAGAAACTATTTTATTTAAAAATATCCCTGTAAAATTATAGAGGAAGGTTCATATAATTGAGGAAACATAGTTTCACTAAATTAAACACATTCCATATAAGTTTAAAAAACATTCCTTACATACTTTTTTCGAAAAAGTCGCGAAGTACCTCATTTAGAAAACAACAAAAATATCCCTTTCAAACCATTTTTTAAAATATAAAAAATGGGTAAAAATTACTTTAAATAATAATAGGATAATATTAAAAACATTTTTTTAAACATTTTGAGAAATCATGGGCTTAGAATAGAAATATTTCCCAGTGGTTACTTAAACATAAACAATCTCAAATAATGATAAGATTGTAAAATAAAACCCTTACTAATTTTATAAATTTTGAATTTGAAGTACCATAAAATAAATAAACATAAATGGATATTTAAATCCACATAAAATTAATAATATGAATCATAAAAGGATTTAATTGGTACTATATACACCACACAAAATAAACAAGTGGTGAATATGGCATGTGTCTCATAGAAATAAAAGTGAGATGAAAATCCCTTAACTCAATATTCACCTTTCCTCATCCATGTTTAAAACTCTTATATAATAAATATGGATTTATTATAAATGTATTAAATAACCATATTAATATCTATAATTTCATTTATTATTTATTTATGACATATTATCACCCATTTATTAATAATTTGTTACAAAAATCACTGTTTTGGGTGATAAGTGCTTTGTTTTTCAATCATTTTTCAGTTTGACTGTCCCATTCCTTATACTTTGATTTTGGTTCCACAATTTAAATAATTTTAATATTGGTATAAACATAATATATATTCATTCTATAAGATATATAAAAATTAATTACACTATTTATGGAGACGGTAGGTTATAAGTACGCATGAACGTTGTTTTCATTTTTCAAAAAATAAATAAAAAAAGGTAAATATTAATTCAAATTTATAGGATAATTATTATATCATATATATATAATATATATTTATAAAATTCTTACTCATTACCATAAACATAAAATATAAATAAAAAATGACTCGCATTGCTTCGTGGAGGTGGTAGTCCACACGTATGCACGAATGATTTTATCATTTTCCAACGATTTGGAATGTAAGAAGGTAGATGTTATATAATAATTATAGAAGTTTAATTATTTCATAAATATAATATATAAAAATTAAACCCATCATAATACCCATCTATAAAATACAATGATGAGAAATGAATTGCATCACTATGTGGAGATGATAAGTTGTACGTACGCACGAGCAATACTTTCACATCTCATTTGATGGGAAAGAGGGTGTATGATGGTGTTTTAATAATCATGATAACATTTAAGCATATTTAGGATATTTATTTTAATATTTTATGATAAATTCCATATATTTATAATATTTATAAGAATAAATAAATTTAAATAGGTTGGGTAAGATGATTACCTCCTCTTCGAGAGACCACCTTTAGATCCTTCCATAAGAAACCAAAGGATGGTATTTTGAGGATACCAGTACCACCAGAACATGGATAAGGATGTTGGGAATAATAATTTTAATGGTCTGGTCGATATATATGGCTCAATGTGGTGTAAATAAGTGAGGTAGGAGGTGCCCTTTTATAATTGAGGTGAGAGTCACTTTGGGAATTTCTTAAAACAAATTAAAATATAATAAGACAAACCTTAAGAAAAATGATTCCAAATGGTCATTAACTATAATAAAAGTGTCTAGGTTTTAAATAAAATAATCCAATGAAATTTAGAATTTTTTTGATATCATTTTAGTCCTTATCATTTTGATTAACCTCTTGGTGAATTACTTCTGACCTTAACTGTGGTAATGACTATTTTAATCATAAAGGGTTAATAATATTATTATAAATGGAAAATTGATTCATAAATGGAACATAGATGATTATTTCAACCATATTACATTCACATGGTCAAAGATAATATTTTTATGAAATTTAAATAATTTAATAACATATTATTTTGATAAATAAATATTAATGTCAATTTTAACACTATTCATTTTATTTGACTTTAAATACATAGAGGACAAAGGGAAATTTTAATATAATCCCATAAAACTTCCCTAACATGTCATATAGATCTAGAAAATTAAATGGATACATGATTCTTTCAAATTATATTAGTTCTAGTATTTTAAAAATCATTTATTTTATTTTTCTTTAATTAAAAAAAATATTGTATCAGTGTTGCACAAGAATTAAAGGTAATTATATAATTTATAATAATTAAAAATAAATTCCTATCATAAAAATAATTTCATTAAGTTAAAAATTAATATTTACTTCTATTCATATCTTTCATATGTTTCTATGTAGACACATAATAGATATTTCAAACTAAGAGAGTGAAATTTTGTAACTTTATTTAATTTAAGTATTATAAGTGTCATTTTCATGGATAAGTGTCCCTTAAACAAGTAAATTTAGAGCCTAAAGTTATTAGGGTATAATTTCATTTATCCAATAATAATTATTAAAAAAACTTATGGCATTATCACTTAGTTTTAACCTAGATTAATCTGATTTAACCTTTACCAAGGTGATAAATTTTACCAAAATTACTATTTATAATGCTTATAAATTAAATTGGAACTTTTCAAATGGTTGAAACAAAAATATAGTTTTCAACAAAAAATGGTATTTTTCACTATACACTGGAAAATCAATCTTTTCGAGAGAAAAAATCAAAAATTCACACTAAAATAATTTTGATATGATGATTTCAAAAATGATATTATTTTTATTAAATAATATTTTTAAAAGTTCCAGAAATTAATTATAATATTTTCTCACAAAAAGAAACAAAATCATTTTTGATAAAGACTTATTTTTGAAACAAAAAATAACTTTACTAAAAATTGAGTGATTATATTATAATATTTATCAATACAATTAAATTTAGTAGGAAATTTATATATATTTCATGATGTATTTAATCATATTCATACCCACCAAATTAACGTCTAGTTTATAACTTTCACATTAAATATTAATATTTTAATAGTGTATCATGGTTTTTTTAAACTCGTTGTGGTGTGTAATGAAAGCTATCGAAGAAATAAAATTTTTTAAAGATAAATATTTTCCAAAATCTCAGGGTGTTATAGGCATGGTGCCATTGAGGTGATGGGTTTGGGAGGCTTGTGAGCGAGTGTCTATTGTTTTCCTATGATCAAGGTGGTTCACGTTAGTCACATGTGAGGCATACAAGATGGTTTTGGTAAAATAGGTTATGTAGGAGTCCTTGGTAAATCATTAGAGTCTTATAGGAGATCAAGTGATGCGATGATGGTAGTGTCATGATGATTGTGGGTTCAGGACTGGCTGGTGGAAAATGGTGGGATTGTGAGTTTTTCAGTCGAAATGTTCCTCTTGGAATGTGGTGACCAATGAATGATGGATATTTTTAGGTATGGATACTTTGGGGTTTTTTATGGTTCAAAAATGTTTCCTCTTAGTTAGTAATGATGTCGTGAAGGATTGAGGTGTTTTGGAACCATTGACCCCACTTACTCCAAAGAGGGGTGTTAGGGGTTGGTGTTGTTGGTGAGCATGACTCAGAGGAACCGACTTGTGTATGTTTAATCCTGTCATCTTGTTTTTTATGGTTACATGGGTATATTTATTTGGTGGTGAGTACACCAAAATATGTTTGGGGATGAAACCATATACTTGAGTAGGGTATCACTGAATGTTGTGGATGATGTTATTATAATCCAGATATGAGCAGTGATTGTTGGGTTGTGTTTGGTGCTTGGGTTTGATCTAGAAAGTCATGTTTGGCTTTTTTTTTGGTGATATATGGGATATCGTCTATGTAGATCATGATTTTTGTTCTTTGGTGGACAATAAGGACACTTCTTGTTTGGCAGTGTTAAATTAGTCATAGAAGTTTTGGCCTTATGTTAAAGTGTGGATGGTGTAATGAAATTAGTCCTTTGGTCAGTGGATCTGAATTATCTATCTTCCATAGATAATTATAGAAGAAATTTGGATGGGATCTTAGTGAATCCAAGTGTGTATGGAACCTTAAGACATTTTATAAATTTTTATAGGTTGAATCTGATAGATGAAGCATCAGTTCTTGTGGTTGTGCATAAAGAAGGGATCATTTAGTTGGAAACTCAACTATGGAGTTTTACTAGAGGTCGGGTTAGAATTTAGAAATCTTTCTTTGAATTTTTAGGGGATATCTGTGGGTTAAAATACATCATGATCAGATTCCTTGATGATGTATCGGCATGTATAGCCAAGCCTTGGTGAAATTAGTTGGTGAATGTCCAAGTAATGTTTTCTCTTGTGAATAGACATGGTGAGTATATATAATGGGTTGGTTGAGTATCTAACTTGTATTTTGTGAAAAACTAGTTTTTATGGACCTTGTATATGGGGATGATCAAAATCATCAGTTTACTTTGGGTTTTAGGGTGAGAAGTTATGCCAGGTCTTGGATAGTGATGCATCTAAAATATGGGTGTTTCATGGTTATGGACATGGTTGGAATCTTGGGTAGACTACTGTGGGACAAGTGTATTTGTGTGGTTGGACATATGTTAGATAATAGTTGTGTGGGATCTCTCCATGTGAGGAAACCTAAATTAAGTTCCAGGTTAGCGATTCGATCAAGTGGTGTAAGTAAATCTCTGGGATGTCGGTGATTGATAATGAGGATGTCTTGTGGTGGGGAGTACACCATGGGATAGTTGAGTGTGCGATGTTCATTTAAAGAAGTTTTCAATGAATTACAGGAATCAAAAGTTAACAAACCCAGTGGGTGAGAGTCTTAGAGAACACCTAGGTGGGGGTATCGGTTGTTTTTTTAGTGTTAGTATCGGTTGGCTTGGGGTTGATAACCGATCATCATGGGATGACGATCAGGTTTTCAGGCTGAATATGTGTGTGTCGGTAAGAAAGTTGGTGGTTGACCGGGTCTATGAGACTTCGATGTTATAAGGTGACACATCGATGTCAGATTTGAGGTGATGCCTTGAGAGAGGGTTGGTCTTGAAATCAAGACTGTATTTTTGTGTTTTGCCTTCAGTGAAGTTTATATTTATGGACCCATGACATCAACATATGGGGTGTGATGTTAGTGAACCAAGGGTTTGAGGATGTTGTTGGTAGTGGGGAATAATGGTTTTTTTATATGGAATCAGGGACATGGTGTACAGGTCGATGGAAATTTTTAATTAGTGGTGATGGTTAGTATGGTTTTGATATGACTATAAATATTGAGGGTGTTCTTTTTGTTCATGGTCCAAGTCTTGGTGTTACTTAGGTTTAAAGCTGAGGGATTATCTATCATATGGTGTCACACTCGGTTTTTCATGTCTTTGTTTGGATCTGGTTAATTGGAAATACTGATCCTTTTTATTGGGTCTTGGGTGAGATTAATGTTTCTTTTTTAAGTTTTATCTATGTTTAATCACCCTAATTTGGTTTCCCTACTGCTTGTTTAGAAGTTTTTGGAGAAAGGGTGGTTATTTTATGATTTGGGCCAACCGTGAGCCCATTTCTAGATTTAAAAACCAAATTTGTTTCTTTTATAATATCTTCATTTTTCAAAAAATTTCATTCATTCCACTTCCCACTTGGCCTCCACTGACATATTAAAACTACCATATCCTTTTGGACCCACTTATAAATTCATAATCATGGTCAATTTGGGTTACTTATTTAGGTATTGGGCCAGCCCGTGGGCCCATTTCCTTTTTAAAACAATAATTTGTTTCTTTTATATCTTTTTCATTTTTTAATATTTTTCGGTGATTCAACCTACCATTCGTATAAAACATACAAATACCCACTCCCATTATCTATTTTACCTATTTGGAGCTCATTTGAATCGCTTATTAGGGCGAAAGTTCACTAGTTTCCTCAAAACGTCCAGAATTGAGAAGGTAAATTGTTTCATCCATAAGTAATTCAATTCATACTCTTTTTCCCACAAATCTTCTTTTACTGGTTATTACAGATCATATTATCCTCTATAAAAAGTTACAATCCATTTCCTTCTCTCTAAGGGTGCAGATCTAATGTAAGACGAAGAGTTTTCTAGGTGGCAAGGTGATATTCATTCTCCTTTATCTTACCTCTTCCTCCTCCTTTCATTATTTATTGCTTTTATATTCTCCCTTAGTCATGTTATACCTAGGGTTATATTATCCAATGTTTTTTATTGGGTTTTTATTTTTTTGGGTTTGGTCGTCATAGGTTTAGGAACTATAAACCTCGGATGGTGATATTGGGTGTGCATTTCCATTACGCCAAGGATTTGAGGTATGATATCCCTTACACATGCCTTTATCATTTAATTTTCATCATTTTCTTATTTTTCACATATGATATATATGTTTATTATTGTTTTTCACCCTTTTTATAATTTTATTGGTGTGAAAAATGGTTTTTTAATCCTTATTTTGTGAAAGGTAGAGTTGTTTTGTCATAAAAGTGCACACCAAGTATTTGTTTAAATGTTTCACTATCTTTTGCAACTGTTTTGTGAGATTTAAAACCTGTTTTTGGTATTTTGAACATTATACAGTATCTATAATAAAATAAGGCATGAAATTGGTGTTTATTTCTTTTCAAGTTCTTAAAATAAATTGTTTTGTTTAAAAAGGGCATGTCATGTGTTCGGTAAATTGCTCAGTTGGCTTTTATGTGTGATGTGTGATTTAAAAATTAGTCTTTTGGATTCATAAATGAATTTTAAAAATGATAAATAGTATTTATGGGTCCTTATATGGCTTTCCAATTTATATTTGTTTTTACAAACAAATGGGTTTTGGTTTACAACATTCTTTGGCCCGAGTTGTTGGGAAATGGTTTGTTTCACATCCTTAGGAAAATAGTTGTGTTTTGAATACGTAACTTGAGTGTTTTAAGGGATTTATGAATGTTTTTTTATACTTTAAATGGTTTTTATACACCTATTTAATAAAATTTAAATTCATACCTTGGTCAAATTTTAGTTTTGAGAAAGGCTTAAAGGCCCGTTTGGCATTTTGTTTTTGTAAAACTGGTTTCCATCTATATTTCATGTTCTATCTTTTGGGTCCATTTTATGGTCCATGAAATTGATTTATTAATTGGTTTTGGGGCTTAAAAATCTTTTTTTTATGATATTGATGGGTTTCTGTCCTTAAAAGATCATTTTTGAATGGATTTTACGTGCAAGGCCTTGTTATACTCCTTGAAATTGTTTTATGAAACTTTTTAGTGGTTTATTTATTCGTGAAAGAAATATGAAGCATGTTTGCAGGATTCTTGTGTGTTTATGGTTTGGTAATGGAATTTTTATTTGAAATTTTATTTGATAATATGTGTAACTTGGTTGATCACTAAATGAAATCCTAGGTATCTAGGGGGGCGGATGTGTACTAGTATGCTAGTGATCCCGTGGGGTTTGGCCCCTGTTTCACGTAGTAATTTTAACGATGACAACACTAAATAAACTAAGATTATGATGACTTTGGTGGACCACTAGGTTATGTGTATTCTCCCTACTAGTGGCTTGTGTGTATGAGAATGGATATTTATTATGGTTACTTTCACCGAGATACGAGTTACCTGGGGCTCACAACTAACTAGTGCATTGGGGTGTTCTCGTGACTTGTGCCCATTGGAAATTTTGTACTCACCATCGGTATATGGTGTGTTTGGTTGGGTAAATTCAAAATTGTGTGTGATTTATTTAAAAGTGTACTTTCTTTAAATAATACCTCTTAAAAATTAGTTTTATTTTTAAGTTGCACCTCTTTGAAATTTGTTACTACCATTATTGTTTATAAAACATGCAAGTTTTTGTATGGTAATTTTTTTATATAGCATGGGACCTCATTTGAAAAACATACCTTTATATCTTGTATTTAAAAATTTAAATTTATGTTTCTTTTATTTAAAATTATGTTAATTGGGAATAGAATATTGGTCTAACCTACAGAGTTTTAATACTCACGCCTATAGTCTTCTTCTATTTTTAGCCCTTGTGCAGGTTTTAACTTGAGCATGATTTCCTTAGGCGACGTGTGATCATTGTGTTGTAGAGTTACCAGAGGGTTCACATAGAATTAGTTGGTTATTATGTTTGGTCAATTGATTTTTTGGTTTAGTTATACTTTTAGTTTCTTGTAGAAATAATATTCAGTTCAATTTTTATATAAATGTATTTTGGGCTATCCATTTCTTTCCACTGTTTGTTTGATTGTTTATATTTGGGATAAATAATTCCCTTGTGTACTCTATTGATGCCCTCGGTTCATGTCACCATCTCGGGAGGATCGGGAATGCCTCTTGGTACTTGTCGCGGGCTGGCCTAGGTGACTGGTTCAGGGTCGACTCGGGCTGGTTCGTGACAAAATGGTATCAGAGGAGGTCAGCTCTTAGGAGACCTTTTTTTAGAGCACCCTTGTTATTTGGGAGGTTTCAAGGTAGATGGAGTAGGATTTTTGGGACTTGAGGGGTAAGTGCAGGAATAGCATCAAGAACTCTTGCTCATTATGATCCTCAAGTTTATACGGGATGTCCGGTTTTATTAGTTTCCTTTGTTCTTGTTGATTGTTTGGTGTTGGGATATGACAAGGGGAGTCTGACTAATGGCCTCCATGAGCTCGCAGGGCCTGGAAATCCATGTGGAAATGGTTCATGGTCCTAATAAGTCTCTCGGTGTTGGTGTTTTGTTTGACATATGGTCACCAACCATATAGTCAAGTCACACACCAATACTAGTTCCCTTTTGTGGGTTTCTTGGACCTTTCTTGATTTCTGAATTATTATTTTGAAAATACTTATATGAGAATTATGGAAATGGGTTTTAAAGGAAGGATTGTATTTTTAAAAGTGGAAAAGGGGTTTTCAAAAATTAAATATAAGAATGGTTTTGGGAAGGTTGTTTTCTTTAAACAAATTTTGGGGAGGAAGTGGAAATGATTTAACGGGATTAGATTTTCCCTAATCTAAACTTGTGGTTTTTTGAAATAAAATGTTTTGAAAGTGTGAATAATTTTAATTTGATTCTAAATATTTGTTTTAAATGTGGTGTTTTTGGATGTTGAAAAGTGTTTGAATCTAATGAATTGGTTTTGGAAATTTGTTTTGAGTGGTTGTTGTTTTTGTAGAAAGGGTATTGGTCTCAATGGCCATCATATTATAAAAAATATACCTTGCTGAATTTTAGAAAATTGGAAGGGGTTGTTTGGAGTAGCTTAGTTGTTTTGAAAGTTTTTAAAAATGAAAAGGGGTATGTTTTTAAGAAAATGGTTCTTAATGAAGTGTGGTTTTTTTTTTGAAATCATAAAAGTGTTTTGACTTGGTGGTTAGAGTTACTTTTGAAGGTATGTGATTTTTGGAATGATGTTGTTTTGTTTTAGTCTTTAGTGTTTTCACAAGTTCTCACATGCATGGATTTATTGATATCTAGAATGATGGCCTATATTTCATGGTGGTTGGGTGCCTGGGGTGGCATGGAAATGTGCATGTGGGTGAGACTTGATGAAAAACCATTGATGAATATGTAAACCCACCAAGTTAGTTTGTTTTTCAAAAGTGTTTTGAGATAAAAAATTGTGGCCTTTGTTTATAAACCAATGGTTATGTGGCTAGATTTTTCTATTTCTTAGAAGATTTGTTTATTTACTAAGATTCCTTATGATCTAGAAGTCATTCTATTGTTATATCTTTGAGATGAGATCTTGTTGGTGGCTCAGTTTTGGAGTAATGTTCATTGGGTTTCTAAATATGTGTTTATTGTTGTGATGTGGACATGAATAGTTCTCCATTGGAAATATTTCCTATTGATAAACCTAAGGATTCATTTAAAATGTTAATTTTACCTCTTCAGATTATTCCTCAGCCTGATTTTTGGAATAGAGAGTTGTTTGGGATCGATTTAAAGTTCTTCCAGGTCGGGGTAATTCTTTTGGACATAGTAGTTGTGTTTAGTGATGTTGATGTGTTTCGTTGTATTCCTTGTCCATTATTCCCCCTGTTCAGAGTGAGATAGAATTTTGATATGTATCTATGAGTTCATATTTAGATTCAGGTTTTTTGTTAATCATGTGAGTTTTTTTTTGAGTGGTGTGATCCTTAGCACCCTAACTGCGGTGCAGCAGATGCTTCAAGAATCAGGGCTCCAGCCATAGGCCTTGGAGTGAATCTTTCCACGCAGTCAAGAAATCTCCAGAGGTGTGGAGTGCTCGACTTGGATCCTGCCTCCACCATTTTTTTAAGTTAGTTTCTACTCTATTTCGGTTCATCATCACTATAAATTTCCTCTTGTCAAAATGAGTGTGGTGGACTTACCCCTCACACAGTGTCAATGGTTATGCCTTCATAGATGTGGGATTCTGATCAATGTCCATGTGTGGACCGCCTGTGTAAATCGGGTGTGGTGTTGGTTTTACCTGTTCATAGATAGAGGGTTTTGGGTGGTTCATCTATTTATTTTGTGGTTTTAGTGTCCCAATTATTGGGTCCCCTTCCCTCCCTACCCCAAGTGATGGGGGTTTTGATATGTGCCGAAAGTGTTGGCCCAGTTCTTGTACCCTCCGTTCGGGAGTGGGTGGTTTAAATGTTCATGTTATAACCCACTTAACATGGGTTGGTAGGTTGTTATGGGATATTTTTGTGGACTTGTGAAAGTGATTCCCAATAATAGTTAATGTTTAATTCTTGTTTGTTCGTTTCAAGTTGGGTTCTAATGGTGGGGAGACCCACAACAGGTCTCCTTGATTTTTCCTCCTAAGAACATATCTAGTGCTAGTTGTTTCATAATGGTGGGAATTACATCCCATAATCCACTGTAATCTTTGGTTTTCATGAGTTCTCTTTGGTTTGGGTGATTGTTGGGTTCATTGGTAGAAGGCTCAACAACCGGGTTCTTGGTTTGGTTGTGGAGGTAGTGACTCGATCTTTCAGTTGATCCTCAAGAAGTGGTTAAGAGTTGGTGTTTTGGTTAAGGTAAGAGGATTAAGTTCCATTAATGGTTGATGGTGTGTAATTGGATTGGTAGGCTAGGCCATATTGATAAATAATCCTTAGGTTTTGATCTTTAAGCAGGAAAGTGCTATGTCTTTCCGGGGGCGGAAAGGTTTAATGGTGGGGAGAATTGTCACACCTGGTTTTTCATGTCTTTGTTTTGATCTGGTTCATTGGAAATATAGATCCTTTTTATTGGTTCTTGGGTGATATTAATGATTAATTTTTAAGTTTAATATATGTTTAATCACCCTAATTTGGTTTCCCCATTGCTTGTTTAGGAGTTTTTGGAGAAAGGGTGGTTATTTCATGATTTGGGCCAATCGTGAGCCCATTTCCAGATTTAAAAACCAAATTTGTTTCTTTTATAAAATCTTAATTTTTCAACCTTTTTCATTAATTACACTTACAACTTGGCCTCCACTTACATATTAAAACTACCATATCCTTTTGGTCCCCCTTATAAATTCATAACCATGGTGAATTTGGGTTACTTATTTAAGTATTGGGCCAGCCCGTGGGCCCATTTCCAGTTTTAAAAAAATAATTTGTTTCTTTTATATCTTTTTCATTTTTTTATATTTGTAGGTTATTCAACCTCAAATTCGAATCCAACACACATAGCCCCACCCCCATTATCTATTTTACCTATTTGGGGCTTATTTGAATCGCATATTAGGGCGAAAGTTCTCTGGTTTCCTCAAAACGTCCAGAATTGAAAAGGTAAACTGTTTCATCCAGAAGTCATTCAATTCATACTCTTTTTACTAAAAAGATTATTTTCCTAGTTTTTACAGATCTTATGAGCCTCTCCAAAAAGTTACAAGCCATTACCTTCTCTCTAAGGGTGCAGATCTAATGAAAGACAAAGAGTTTTCTAGATGGAAAGGTGAGATTCCTTCTCCTTTCTCTTACCTCTTCCTCCTCTCATTATTTATTGGATTTATATTATTACCTAGTCATGTTAGACCTATGGTTCTGTTATATCATGTTTTTTTATGGGTGTTTTTTTTTTTTGGGGCTGGTCGTCATAGGTTTAGGGTTTATAAACCCTCGGATGGTGATATTGGGTATGTGTTTCCATTACGCCAAGGATTTGAGGTAGGATATCCCTTGAATATGACTTTATCATTTAAGTTTCATCATTTTATTATTTTTCACATCTTATATATATTTTTATTTTTATTTTTCACCTTTTTTATAATTTTATTGGTGTGAAAAATGGTTTTTTAAGCCTTTTTTTGTGAAAGGTAGAGTTGTTTAGTCATAAAAGTGCACACCAAGTATTTGTTTAAATGTTCTGCTATCTTTCACAACTGTTTTGTGAGGTTTAAAACCTGGTTTATGGTATTTTGAACATGTTACAGTATCTCTAATATAATAAGGTATGAAATTGGTGTTTTATTCCTTGTCAAGTTCTTAAAATAAATTATTTTGTTTAAAAAGGGCATGTCATGTGTTCGGTAAATTGCCCGGTTGCCTTTTATGTGCGATGTGTGATTTAAAAATTAGTTGTTTGGATTTATAAATTAATTGAAGAATGATAAATATTATTTTTGGGTCCTTATATGGCTTTCCAATTTATATTTGGTTATACAAACAAATGGGTTTTGGTTTACAAATTGTTTTGGCCCGAGTTGTTGGAAAATGGCCGATTTCACATCCTTATGAAAATGGTTGTGTTTTGAATATGTAACCTGAGTGTTTTAAGGGATCTATGAATGTTTTTTTATGATTTAAATTGTGTGTATACACCTCATTAATAAAATTTAAATAAATACCTTGGTCAAATGTGAGTTTTGTGAAAGGCTTAAAGGCCCGTTTGGCATTTTGTTTTTGTAAAAATGGTTTCCATCTGTATTTCATGTTCTATCTTTTGGGTCCATTTTATGGTCCATAAAAGTGATTTACTAATTGTTTTTTTGGCTTCCAAATCTGTTTTTTTATGATATTGATGGGTTTATGGCCTTAAAAGAGCATTTTTGAATGGATTTTACGTGCAAGGCCTCGTTATACTCCTTGAAATTGTTTTACAAAACTTTTTAGTGGTTTATTGATTCATGAAAGAAATGTGAAGCATGTTTGTGGGATGTTTGTGTGTTTATGGTTTTGTAATGTAATTTTGATGTGAAAAGTGTATTTTATAATATGTGTAACTTGATTGAGCACTAAATGGAATCCCGGGTATCTAGGTGGGCGAACGTGTACTAGTATGCTTGTGATCCCGTGGGGTTTGGCCCCTGTTTCACATAGCAAGTTTGATACGAGGTACATGGGGATCACAACTAACAAGTTCCTAATGGTGGATCATGTTAATGAGAATGAATATTTATTATGGTTAGTTTCACTAAGATACTGGGTACCTGGGACTCACAACTAACTAGTGCCTAGGGGTGTTCCCGTGACTTGTGCCCATTGGCTATTTTGTACTCACCATCGGCATACAGTGTGTTTAGTTGGTAAATTCAGAAGTGTGTGTGATTTATTTAAAATTTTACATTCTTTAAATAATCCCTCTTGAAAATTAGTTTCATTTTTAAGTTTCACCTCTTTGAAATTTGTTACTAGCATTCTTGTTTATAAAACATGCAAGTTTTTGTATGGTAATTTTTTTATAGCATGGGACCTCATTTATAAAACATACCTTTATATCTTGTATTTAAAACTTGAAATTATTGTTTCTCTTATTTTAAAGGATGTTCATTTGGAATATAATATCGGGCTAACCTACTGATTTTTAATACTCACGCCTATAGTCTTCTTCTATTTTTAGCCCTTGTGCAGGTTTCAACTTGAGTTTGATCACCTAGGATAACATGTGATCATTGTGTTGTAGAGGGACCATAGGGGTCACATAGAGTTATTTGGTTATTAGGTTTGGTCAATTGAGTTGTTGGTTTAGTTATACTTATAGTTTCTTGTACAAATAATGTTTAGTTCAATTTTTATGTAAATGTATTTTGGGTTGTCCATTTCTTTTCTCAGTTTGTTTGATTGTTTATATTTGGGTGAAATCATTCCCTTGTGTACTCTATTGATGCCCTCAGTGATTTTCTCCATCCCAGGAGGATTAGGAATGCCTCTATGGACTTGTCGCGGGTTGGCCTAGATCACCGATTCAGGGTCAACTCGGGTTGGTTCGTGACATATGGTGTGGAGATTGTAAAGCCCCATGTTCCATATAAGTGTTAATTTTTTAGGGAAGTTTGAGTCTTTATATTTGGTGAAGGGTAAAATTCTTCCACCAAGGCTCAAATTTGGATTCTAAAGTTTGGAACCCTCAAAAGAGTTTTTTGGACTGATTTTGAGGTGATCTATGGGTTCTAGAGGTCTCAAGAGAGTTCAGGATGAGAAGGAAGTGATAGTTCCATGAAACCAAAGGGATTTTGTGCCATTGGATAGCTAAAAGGAGGCCATTAGCTAGCCAGTGGCCTTCCTGGAAGCAGGAGATTCTTCCTGGGCTCATTTTCTAGTCGGTGATGCCAACATCGGCCAACTAGTGGGCTCCTGGGTTATTTTTTTAAAGAGGATAAATATAACAACCCTGCTCTTTATTTCATATTTAAACATGGTTTATTACATAAAATTTCACTTATTATAACTCAAAAGATAAATATTTATAATTTATTTGGAGTTTAGGAACATTAAATAATAACTTAAAACATGAAATACAACATCTTTATTGAAAACGTCTTTGACAAGACCAAATCATTCCTTTATACTTAACACTACATGGGATAACCTGAGGACATACATAAGAAAGGGGTGAGATATAAAACATAGTAAGTGAATAAAAAAATCATAACATGAGGAAGAAAATACATGTTAGATAATAGTCATATCAATGGAGCCTAAAAGAAACATGAATATAAAGGCATGATATAGCATGATAACCATAACATGGAAATGTGGAAACAACATACAACATGATATTAGCATGATTCAAGCCTCATTTAACATGGATGAGAATGATTCAAATCTCATTTCACATGACATATCATGATACTAAACATTACCCAATTAATTTTAGTGTTATCAAGGCTCACCCTTCATAATCATTTCATTTTCATGCTTTAAGTGTTCCATAGAGATCATACAACATGGATCCATTAATCATATTAATTTATTCCATGATTAAGGAAATGTGGAATACATATATATATATATATATATATCCAAAAATAATTAATTATATGTTCATAAATTTGAATACCCTTGATAGATAAATGGGTATGGCATTCACTACACAATGATTTTGGCATGGAAAATTGTGGTGCAATTTCAACAGCATAACGGCATCATATATAAAATAATAAAATGGGTTGATGAGAGAGAAAGAGGTATCTCATAATTTAGACATGAAATGGATAGTATGAATTATATTTAATAACATATCCCAACATTGAAAAAATGAAATTAGAGGACATAACATAAAAGGTATGCTTGATAAAATATGTGGGTGGAAGATCCCTTATAGAATTTCAGCATAGTAACGAGTGTACTTAAAGGATCATAGTGGGATTGATGAAAGTGAAAGAAAGATATAATAATTTATAAATAAAATTTAAATTATAAGGTAGGTTCAAAAAATACCCCATCATTATTAATTTAAAATAAAATGGCATAATAAGATAAAGAAACTTGGGTAAATATGAGGAAGGAAAGAACCCTTACAAAATTTCAGCATGGTAACGGGTATATGTAAAGGTTATTAGGAGGGTTAAATGAGAGTTAAATGGGATATAATAATATATAAATCAATTTTAAAGTAATTGGTATAAGTAAGAATTTATCCCAACATAATAAAATTGAAATTAAAAGGGCATATCATAAATAAAGTGCTTGATTAAAAGAGTACAGAGAGAATCCCTTATGAAATTTTGGAATAGTAACATCTTAGGTAAGGGTAAATGAGGGAGTATAAATGATATATCATTAAAATAATATCAATTGGATAGTAAGGTATTAATAATAAATTAATTAAAATATAATTAATTAAAATTATAAAGACAAATTTTAAAGTAGGTTCTTGAATTTAAAGAAAGTGGGGAAGGTGGGAATCCCTTACTTGAGTGTGTGACTCCAAAGGCTTGGGTGGGGATTCTTAAAAGCCTGGGGGAGCCTTTGTAGGACTATAGGGGGTATAGGGAATAGTTTTTTCATTCTATAAGGAGTTTTAGTTAATAGTAATGGGATCTTGGGTGGGTTTATATAGGGAAAGAGGGGGATTTCTTTATTATTTTCGCTTTGGACACTACATAATAAAATATTCAAAACCACAAACAATCCCATGGTTTTTGACCAAGGTTTCTTAAAAAGGTATTTGTTTTAAATTATTTTATAAATTCAATGTCAGAACTTATTAAAATATTACCCTTTCTTATGTGTAGGTGATTCACACTCTTACAGAAATGAATTTAAAATCTTAAAATATATTATATGTCTTTGAGGATTCATAATGGATTTAAAAAATGAATAAAATAAACTTAAAACCAAATTATTTTAAATATAAAACATATATTTTGTTTAATATACCTTTTATAGTATTTATTATATCATCATTGTCCCATTATGATTTCATAAAACACACCATATGTTTATAAGGTATTTAATTTTTACCCAAAAATTTGATTGTCTCTGAAAATTGTGAAAAATTCAACATTGGTTAATTTCAACATCCTTATTCCAAAAATAATATTAATTTTATATAAATAATTTTATAAATATTATAATTTTAACTTTTAAAATAAAAACCAAAATTTATTGAAAATAATGGGTTTTTTATAATAACGGTTTTTGAACCCTAATAAAAATTATATTTGACTTCATAAAAATTATATGATCATTTATATTTAACAATTTAATTTAATAAAAATATTTTATTAAAATATTTTTTATTTCAAAAATCCATTAATTCGTCAAAATAGATTTCTTAATTGAATTTGAATATTACCCAAAAATACTATTTGTGCTTTAAAAAACATTTACAAAGTAACAATAATGGGAAGAAAATATATTCATTATTTTATACCAAAATAATGTAAATAATATTATTTCTAGGGTCATGATACATATACCTTTATTAAACCATCATATTACCTAAGATTAAGGTGTGCGATGGTGGGGCTTTCATGGGGCCATTCGGTAAACATTGTTTGGGTTGTGATCTCAATGAGCTTGAACTTCTCCCGTAATCGGTTTCACTCATGCTTAAGTTATTGGATCTAGAATTGGGATTGGTCTAGGGAAAACCCCAAAAATTATATCTACCTCAGAATATATGATAAATGGGATTCATATGGAACGGTCCTACTAGATGATTCCATCACTTCCTTTGTCTATGTCAAAAGGATTTGTTAAAACCCTATATTTATATTAGTCATGTTATCACTGTTGAACAGCTATATTAACAATGGTAATGATACTTAATGGTCATTTAAATCAAATTGGATATAATAAAAAAAAAAATTGAATTTGTTTTCTATATCCATAATACATTAAATTAAATCAAAAGAAATGGAATTTTATTCATAAATGTTCGAGTCATTACAAGAAAACAGGTCATTAGAACCCTCTCCCCCTCTCCATTTTACATAAAAATAGCCAACGTAAGGTCCATTTCCAAGAACATGGAGCTCTACCCTCCCTCTCCCATATCCATTGTGGATATCCATAGGTCTTGTTATATTTCACTCTTTATTGGATGTGTTGTACGGCTAGAGGTGAGTCTATGAGTCCACTACCCTATTTTATTCATTTCTTTTTCCATTGTGTTTCCTCATACCGTTTAAGTGGGTTATACCCTATTTTTAGGTTGGTTGTTTTTTTCTATGATTTATTCTAATATAGATTTAATTGAGGGTCATTACCATATGAGTGAAGCTTCTTAATCTTAAGTTAGGTGGTCTAAGTTATTTCCCTTAAATTCTTGTCATTTAATAAGAAATATCAGTGGTGCTTCATGCCGACATCTGGTGTCGGCCTTGTATTTAAATTCTAAAAGTTATATTTCCTTAATTAATAGACTTAGATGAATTTTATCTCCCTTAATTACACCCATAGTTGAGATAATTGACCTCAAACTAAGAATGGTCCATGGGAGAATTATAGCTTAACCTTGAATCTACATATAAATTAGGATAATTTATGAACCTCATTGAGTTTTATTCCATATGTGTGGTTACATAATTATTTAAACCTATTCCATAGACTAAGTAATTTAGTGGAAGATTATTGACTAATTAAATGTATCTTCTATGAGGTTCCCTTCTTTAATCTGTTTAACCTGGTGTGTGAATAATGTGAAAGTAAAGAGATGACCATGAGGCACTTGGTCCATTATATCGAATATAGCTTGTATTAGGGTGGTTTAACCTAATGTATAGACTTGTTAACCTTATATTACTTATGAAATAGTGTGTGAAAGATGTTAGTTAATAAAATTATGATGTCTAAAAATCCATCGTTGAGTATTAAAAACTAACAAAGGGATGTTGATTCATTGAGATTACTTGAAGTAAATAAATTAAGGTAATGATGTTGGTTTTTTTATACCCTTAATTAAATTAGATAGTAATGAATATAATGGTTTAATGATTAATGGAAGTCTTGGGGTGTAATTTAAATGAATTTCCTTGACCCATGATGTGTTTTTTCCTTAACTAAATTTATTTCCCTCCAAAGGGACTTTGTGTCTTATAAGCCTTGTTAATATATTGTAACTAGTTGTAGATTAAGATTAAGGCGTTCCATTGGTAATCCTTGGATTATAGATTTAAATTCCAATCACGAACCCAATAGATACCATAATATTCATTGATATTAATTCTATGTGTAAGTATTGTTAATATAATGAAATTGGATATGGATTAATAGTGAGGCATACCCTATCTATGGCTTGGATTCAAGGTTTGAATGCTAAGAATGAACCCAATGGATTCTATACAATTAATTGATGTAAAATCCATGGGTAGCCCCACCTTATATCCAGTCAAAGTTTTATATTGTTTAATTCCTCTTCCTATCATCATGGATTTTCCCAGAAAATCTAGAACATTAGAATGTCTGGGGAAATCTCCCAAATTTATCTTTATATCTTCATACATGGATTACCTTGGATTACCTCCTTGGATCCCAATAATTCCCCTTCCAAAAATTACCAAGTAATTTCTCATTAGGTTCAGTTAGACCCCCCCCCCTTATAAATTGTAATGTTGAGGGATCATCCCTCAAATTATACTGTAGAGCTACACACCATGTCATGATCATCATGGATTGGCTCACCAGTTAAACACATAGAATGACTTAGAGATTTCCTTTTATTTGTATGGTTTTCTTGCATGGTAATTTTGAAACATGCTCTATAAATTCACCTTTGGTGATTATTCTTGGACACCTGGGATTATTTCCATGGGTGATATGACTGCCTTATTGGTCATGTGTTCATATATAGTCAGTTTAGGCTGAAAAAGGTAGGGTCAGATGAGCAACACTTGTGTTCCCATTCTCGACACCAATTCATTCCTTTTACTACTTTCATATATATATATATATATATAACATATATTTTATACTCACGTAATTTATATTCATTAGCCTTAATTAGGCTATATCTGTGGTCTACATGGACCATTTCCATAAGATATAGCAATGTATCCTATTGCCACAGTTTGAAAAATCATGGAAATAGCCTATCTTGTTGGAGTTGGTGCCCTGGAACCAACTTCTGTGTACTTTATGTGTCACACCCCGACATCTCACAATAGTAATGATTTTAATTTTTACCTTTATCTAATAATTTTATTTTATTTATTTGATTCGTCGAGGTGCATGTCGGTAACGACGAGAGTTTTTGTGTTTTTCTAATGAATGAATGTTTGGATTAGCAATAGTTGACACACGGGCATGGCTCGGTCGAAGCCGCATTGCTTCTCTAAAGCGATATGTGCCCCAACCATGCTTTATTTTATTTTAATTATTTTGGGGTCTCACTTTTGAGATGCGGTTTTATCGGTTCTTTTTTTAAAAGGAATTGGGATCTTATATGGGTGCACGACTATATGCGTGACCATTCATGCGTCTGTGTGTAGTGTCCAGACTCAATAATTAATGCAATTATTTTGCGACTAGTTCTATTATTTCAGTTTTATGATTAATATTATGATTATTTTAGTCAGTGATTTAATTAGGTTATTATTATTATTATTCATTCAATTGACACTTTAATTTGGTCATTTCTTTATTATTTTGGTTTTATTATTTTTAGTTTTAATTTATCATTAATATTTGTTTTTATTTATTATAATTTGTTGTATTATTTTATTGGTATTTTATTTTATTTTATTTTATTTTATTTTTCTTATTCTCTTATTATTATTATTACTATTTTTTCCCTTTTATTTCTTCTCTTTTTTTTTTCTTCTCCCTCTCTTGCGCTCCACCCTTCCCCATGCGGACCCCCCCTATCCCCTCCTAACCCTACCTGAGCCGCATGTGCCCCCTCCCCTTGCCTTCCTCCTCCGGCATGGCGTGGCGTCCTCCGGCATGGACCACCCTCCCACTCTACCTCCCGGCGACCCCGCTACCTTACACCGCCTAGGTGACACTGTGCCCACCTTGTTGTCTCGCACTAAGCCGCGACCCTCGTCCTCCTTCACCTCTCTCACTGGACTAGCCTCGCGCCAAAGCTGATTTATGCTACCTCGCCCCACACTCATCGAGCCAAAACCCCCGCGCGCAAGCAGTCCCGTCGAACCCTAGGCGCGTTGGATCTTCCTCGACCGGATCCCACATTGGAGACCCTCCCTCACCCTTGTTCTACAGGTCGCGAACCACCTCTTGATTTGTCCGAAGACTCGCTCGCACCATGCTTTGTTCAACCGAACCACTGGTCCCCCCCCCCCTTATTTTTTTTGGCGACGTGCAAGCCCTGACAGCCTCCATTGACCTCCGACCAGCCTCTCGGACTTCTTGTCGCAGGTGTGTTTTACCTCGGTTGTTGTTATTTCAATTCGATTAAGTTGTGGTTAGGGTTTTGGTTTTGTTTTTTGTTCATTTATGGTGTCATTGGTCCGATGTTTTGGTTTTTAGGTTCTAATTGTGTCATTGTGGTGCGATGGAGGTTTTTCCTTAAGATTTGGGGGTTCTTGACATTCCAGGTAGGTGGTTCCATGCTTAATTATTGTTTGATTAATTGATTTTCAAGTTTGATTAATTTATCATATTATTTGATTATTTTGTGTTGTAAAACGTTGATCTTTTCTAAAGATATATTTTCATTTGAATGGTTTGGTGGATTGTTTATTTTATCTGTGTGTTTTCTGCTGAAAACTCATATCTGGTAGTTAGTGATTTTTAGATCGCGTGGTTACCTTATTGATATGCGCACTTGGTTTGAAGTATGTTTTTGACATGGCATTGAGTGAATTTGGTCGTAAAAGATGGTTCTATGTGGATTAATGGGTGATGACAAGATACTTCTTAATATTGTTTCATAAACTTTTATTTTTGGCTTGTTAAATTGTTTAGTTTTTGAAAAGGCATCTTACATGTGGTGTAAGGTTTTTCATCCGACTGTTCGGGTGGTGCAGGTCACACTTTAAAATTGTATTTGAGTGTGTGCGATGTTGGAATGTGTTGGATTTATAAATAGTCACTTCTGTGTGTGTAAAACCATGTGTCCCCCTTTTTCTAATGTTTTACAAACTTTTTAAATGGTTTATTAGATTATTTCAATGGTGTGATATGTTTTTGGAAAACGTTTTAGTGGGCGTATTATTTCAAATGGTTCTTGTGTGTAAAAATGGTTGTTTTGGCATGTGTAGTGTCTTGTTTGGTTTGAGTGTATGGTTATGACATGTGACATGAAATCTGAACTACTTGAGCACAAACGGGATGCTTAGGTACTAGGTGGGAAGACTAGGACTAGTGTGCTAGTGATACGGAAGTGGAATCGGTCAAGTCTCACTTAGCTGGATTTTATGACTACAACACTAACTAAACTTTTGGATGATGTCGGAGACCACTACGTTATGGATGTGTTGCCCTACTAGTGGCTCATGAATGAGAATGTATATTTTTGTGTTCTTATACCATTTTTCACCGAGATGTGATTTTCTAGGGTCTCACTACTCGCTAGTATCTTTAGGGCCTCTCCCATGTTTTGTGCTCCTCTTTTTCTTGGCACTCACCATCGGCACACGGTGTGACATTGGGATTACCAAGAAAGTGTGTGTGTGTGTGTGTGTTAATTCAAGTTTTTTCCCTTTTAGAGTATTTTTCCCTTAAAACCCATTTTCATTAAAAAAATTTAAGCACTTATTTATTTTTATTCCGTTAAATTGAAAATGTATTTTTCATTTAATAATTATGCGTGGAAATTTTTTCTCAGTGGCATCCTGCTGGGATTTTAGCTCACACCCTACATACACCTTTGGGTGTATGTAGATTATGTTTCATTTTCTTTCCAGGTTGAGGCATCAAGCATAGCATGGGTGGTTCAGGTCTTCAGTGGCACTCTTGTGTTGGTTTGGTGGACGTGGCTTGGGGATGTGACTCCTCATGTCGCACAGAGGTTTGATTTGGTGCCTTTTAGTTTTTTTTTCCTTTATTTTCATCACCTTTGTTTTTTTAGTCAAGTTGTAAACATTAATTTTGACCCCAGTTTAAGGGAATATTTGGTTATTGACTTTAGTTTTAAATTTATTCATCTTTCTGATTGTTTCATGTTTTTTTATTCAGTTAAACCGTTCCCATGTTTTATTTGTGACCCCCGGGCACTTGTGCTGGCTTGTGGGGATCGGGAAAGTCCTTCGGGCCTTGTCGTGGACCGGGTCGGGCGCCGGGTCAGATGGAGACCCGGCCTGGTTTGTGACATTATGATAACCTATATTTATAGTTTTGGATATTTATAAACTTATTATCACATCATGATTATTATTTGGTGTAACATAGTATGTGATAATGTCTTAAGAGTAGTTGTCTCACTCAAAGATCGTAAGAGTTCCCCTCTATGATGAGAACCCAGATGTGCCACAATAGTATTATTCAATATATGTACATGTTCTATAGTCATATGAAATAATTTGAGGGACACAAATGATTTATGATATTAAGAAAATAGACTCATAGGGATTTGAGGCACCTTCTCATGGTGTACGCCCTTTGTAATATCCAGTGTAGGATATTATGATAATGAGACCCACTAATAGGAAATCCACATTTATATGTGTCATTGGATATCCCTATCTACAGATGTTTGTATTTATCCTTAGAATTTAATAATATTATAATTGATTATTATAAGTCATGCACTTTTATGTATTTATGAAAATTGTGACGACATATGTTCGCAGTGAGGTAGGATACATTAGGTGTGTCACGAGTAATATTTCATTAATGAATAATGTAAGAAAGGATGTTTTACTTATTTTATTAAATGAAATTTAATATCGCAGGTCCTTTGATGGAAATTATATAGCCTAAATAAATCCATGTACATGTTGTTCTACAGACAAGTTTTATTTTTAAAAATTCAAAGAAAGAGACATCGAGAACATTGGTTGATAGCACCAGTATGAAACCTTCTTAATTAGAGATATCATGATAAAGGGATTATATTACAAAGTAAGAATCCATATTTGGTATTATTTCATTTCATAATTTACTTACTTCTCTATGGGTGTCTTGGCATGTTTCTAGATGTTAACCTTGGACTTTAGGCTACTTCACCTAATGCCACTGAGAAAGAGGCGTAGAGGGTCACACAATAAGTGTATCCGAAATATTAGTTAAATAATATATTATTATTTATTTTTTAACAAGTTAAATAAATATTAATCCCACATGTGGTTTAATAATTATTATTTTTTGATCACATATATTCTATCACCGGTTATTCAAGAGAATATTATATGAGCAGAATATTTAATAAATATTTATTTTCTATTTAGGGAATATAATATTTATTTATTTATTATTGAATATTTCATTGATAATTTATTTATTAAATAAATCGTATTTATTAAAGGCTCAATAAATATTGTGGAGGAATGGAAGCCCAATTTTAATGGTCTGATGAGAAATAATATATATATTGAATATTATTTGATTAATTAATATTTAATTTAATTTGTGAGTTTATCACATGTCAAGAAATAATAGAATTATTATTATTATAGACATGGGGTTCTAAAGGGATTAAATAAATAATAAAGGGAACTTGTGTAATTATTTATTTCTAACCCTAACGGTATATAAACGCAATTATATTATTTTTAAGAGATCCAATTCATTTCTTTTGTTATGCATAATGAAATTTAGAGAATACTCCCAAAGCCTAAGAGATATCCCTTATCCAAGAAATCTCACAAGAATGGAGAGATATCTTCTTCCACCTTCCACTCTCAAGTCAAGAGAGATCAAAGAGAATCTTTTGGAAGTGATTCTTAGGGAAATAAAAGGTGAACAACTCAAGTGATGGGATATGTTGTGCTAGCACTTGTAGATTCCTACGGCGTTGTTTGGAGATTTTCGGAATGTGTGTGGATCACTACTAGAGGGAATCTATTCTTGATTCCTATAACAAAGTGAAGGTAAAATGTAGATCCATTGTTAGATCCATCAATGAGGTAATAATTTCTCACAGGGTAATTCTTTAATTGATTAAATTAATTATAAATAATATGTGATGATCATGCAGTTTGGTTCTGGAAATTTATCCATTGTCTGTATTATTTGATTTAATTTTTTTGAACATGGTATTTATCATTGTGTAAATATCAAATTGATCATCGATCATGAAAAAAAAGTTGGGAACAGCCCATCACATGCTTCTGCTATACCTAGAACCTATAAGTGGTATCAGAGTGGGTCATATAATTATTTATAATTATTTAAAGATCATTGATTGAATTATGCATTTTTAATTTAGTTTTCAATTATAGTTTAATCATTCTTAAATATGAATTAAGGAATCTTCTTATTCCTATTAATTTCTTATAAATATAATCAAATCAATTAATTTTATGAATGAAATAAATTCAAAGATCTCATATGGTGGTGTTGAGGAATCTGGATGTATAACACAGGAGTACACGTCATGAAACTCAGAGGTACATGTTGTGTACTAGTGTTTAATACACCAAGAATTAATTCATAATTAATTCAAGGTGTGTTCATTTATTACACATGGTGAATTTAATTATATGCCACATGTTGACCAGGATAGCCTGGGGCACAATGAGCTGGAGTACATGATGTATAACTTCCATACACAGCATTCAGTCCTTAGTTATTGATGGGCCACGTATCTTCTTACACTTCCTACCAGACTTGTGACTATATAAATCAGAGACCACATGTAATGTAGCCCATGTACATGATGTGTACTCCAATATTTTCTATGGAATGGTTAAATGTTTATTCCTTAGTCATGTGGCTCGGATAGACAGATAGAATAGTACACATTGTGTATTTGTCTTGTACACATCATGTACTTATACCAAATGAAACCAAATTGAAAATTAATTTATTATACTATTTAAACCTTATCAATATTTTCTTGTGTGTAGTCATTAAGTTGATAGGAAATTCCATGTGATGGGTTTTTTATATATATAAATTCTTAAATAGTTTCTACATAATGTTCGGATCTACATATCATGTATATGTCATATTACAGTTATTAATCTATGCATTGAAGCATTACACACTACATTAAAAAATGAAACATGTAAACCATGTGATCATTAATTTTATAGTACACATCATGATATTACATGATAAGTCGTGTATGTCATATATAACAAGAGTAAATAGTATATGAGTATAATACATATTGGGTGGTTTATATGGGTACTCACCATGTTTCCTCCAAGGTACATTTTTATTGTACACAGTTAATTTAAAATAAATTTATTTAATTTGTTTAAAGTTTTGATGAATGATAATCTCAAGGAAATTCATATGAGAATTAAGATAAATGAATTTAATAATTAAATAAGATAATTAATTGATTCGAACACGATTTATCTTAAATAATAATGATTAATAATTGAATTATAATTTTATTAAATGTGTAGTTTTTTGCATGTATATGGATGACCATGAGCTTAGACTAGACCTTTGAATGTGGTTAGTTTCTTTTAATTTATTATTAAATTAAATTTTTTTCATTCATTCCATATCTCCAATTATTATGTAATGTTCTATGTGCCCATGGTTTATTTTATTTAAACCCCTTCCCCTCACGTACATGTGAGTAAAGGAATATGTAATGGATAGATAACCCTAGCTAGTGGATGCAGTTCAATTTTTTAGATAAGGAAAAACCAATACAAGGGAGATACATAGGTGGATATGTGGAAAGATGAAACATAGACCTTAATTCATTCAAGGTGTTTCTTCCCCTAGGTCAATAGTTAGTTTATCATCTACAAGATAAACTAACCATTATTAAAAGATCATGATGATACCAACTTATTATTTTATTTCTTTCAAGTTGAATGGTTATTTCATTATAGATGTTTTTTCATGATCACATTAATTAATGAATTAACAATAATGAAAGATAGAACTAAAATAAATTGGCTTTTACGTAAATATTATATAAGACATGGTTCAAATTAGAATTCAATTATTAATCATTATTATTTGAATTCATGTAATAATGATAATAATTGGAAATTTATGTATAAAAGATAAAATACCTCAATTATAAATATTAATATAGTATATCCTTATACTACTTCAGTTAAAATATTAACATAGTTCAAAGTGCTTGACCTGCCAAAGTTGGGGTGCTTTCAATTATCAGGGAATTCTAACTTGAAGTTTTGGGTTGACTTAACTTAGTTCACATTAAGGGTTGAGTTCCAAAATAGTAATTGGTGTAACTAAGAGGAAAGGTTTGAGGAAATCCAATTTAAGGATTTTAGTATTGGGGAGTCCACTCAACATATCAAGGAAATATGAGTTAATGTAGTTAGAATTTGGAATTCCTACCTAAAACCCCTCAAATTTCTTGACCATCCAAATTTGGGGTGATGAGAAGGGGAATATGGATCCTTTAAATTAGAATGTCCAAGAAATAGGATATTCTGAAGCCAGTAGTGAGGGATATTTAGTTTTTACAAAATAGTGGGAGATTATAAATATAATATTTATTTATTTTTATAGATTTTATTAGATAAAGTACTAAATCTCTGACCATAATATTTTTAAAAACAGAAATTAAAATGACTTCAAACGTATCATGGTGATCTATACTTGAGAGGATAACCTTATCACTGGCACAAATTTCCAAGATTTTCAAAGGAACTTACACATTATCTTATTCCATGAAAGTAAATTATATGTGTTGGAAGAACTTACTCCTAATATTCCTAGTAATGAGGCTAGGGAGGAAGAGTTTTCTCTCTATGAGAAACATTTGAATGATGTTACATATGTTTAATGTTTTATGCTATCAACCATGACTAATGATATTTTTAAGAAACATGAGGACATAGATGAGTATAGCATGATGTATCACCTTTGGTATCTACATCAAGAGAATGTGAGATAAGAGAGATATGAGATCTCTAATGCTTTGTTTACAACTGATATTGGAGAGTCAGTTCTAGTTGGGCCTCATGTAGTCAAGATTATTGGCTATATTGAATGCTTAGACATCTTAGGGATTAAATTCCCAGATTAGTTGTGCATGAAACTCATACTTTCCTAACTACCCAAGATTTTCTCTTGTTTTATTGTTAATTATAACATGAGAAATAATGAGAAGAGTATTTTGAAACTTCTTACTCTAATTTTCCAAGTGGATAATGACATGGGGTGTGACAAATACACAGTATATATAGTGAATAAGAAAATAAATAAAAATGATAAGAGGCCTAAGACTTATAAAAAGTCTAAATATCTCAAGTATCATCATTCCAAGAATAGTAAGATCTGGAGGTGGGGAAAGGAAAAAAAGGAAGTATGTTTTTCAGGTGGAAAGAAAGGCCACTGGAAGAAGAATTGAACCCATAAGCAAGGGGAAGCTAAAGGTGAATTTGTTATTAAGTTTAATCATATAATATCTATACATTTGGTATTATATACATCTTTTAGTGATCATATTTTTATCCAAAAGAAGGAACCATTTATATTTTGAAATATTTCTAGAGGAGGGGTGGATTTGGAAGTTTTCAATGTTGTGAGGATGGATGCTCTAGACATTGGTGAATACCAACTTTCATTACCAACCGGAATATTATTGATTTAAAAGGATTGTTATTATGTACCAATTGTTACCAAGAACATAATTTTTGTTTCATTCCTATATGTAGATGGTTTTATTTTCAAGTTTGGGAATGAAAGTTGTTTCTTTTATAAAAACAACATATGTTATGGTATAGAGTATTTAAATAACAGTATTTATGTATTAAATTATGAAATCTAAGTATTTGAAATAGATAACGAATCATGTTCACATGACTCGTATAATACTCTACTATGGTATCACTACCTTGGTCTTTTAAATGATAAGTATCTGAAAAATCCCTTTTAAGATAGTTATTTAGACTCTTCTAATCTATAACTATTTGAAAATTTTCATTCTTTTTTAAAAGGAAAATTTTAAAAACCTTCATTGGGTGGATAGGGTGAAAGGTCAATAGAGATTCTAGGATTAGATCACACTAATGTGTGTAGACCATTTTCAGTAAAAGCTAGGGGTGGATATTCTTACTTCATAACTTTTACTGATGACTTAAGTATGTATGTTTATGTCTACTTGATGAGGTATAAGTATAAGTCCTTTGTGCACATGAGCCTCATCCCGGTTGGTGAGGACTCTTAAGTGCATCCAGGCGACCCAGGATCAAATCCAGGTGGAGGCACAATTTCTGGGACTGTAACAGACTGTAATATACTGTAGCAGGTACTGTAGTAGTACTGTAGCAGGCACTATAGCAGTATTGTAGCAGTACTATAGTAGGTATTGTAGTGGGAACTGTGTAGTACTGTAGCAAGTACTATAGTGGAACTGTAGCAGGCACTGTTTGGCACTGTAGCAGTCGGGAATTTTCCCACGTTTAGGCCTTTGGGCCACCCAAACCTTCAGGCCGGTAAGGTCTTCGGGACACCTCAAGGCCTTCGGTCCACCTTAAGTACAGATGAAAACTATAAAATCTACAAGTAACAAGCTCTATAAGGAGGATGAGCAAGGATCTTTCACCACAGCAGAAGCTACACTGATTGCAAGAATGAGAGGGTATGGAACCTTCCATTAGGAAAATCCTGTGCATGCACGAGATAGCCTAGTCAAACAGCCATGAGAAGGTGGAGAGATGATTTCATGATGAAGATGTTGGGGAAGAGCAGTTCCAAGTAGTTAGTCTGGGTTGTATATAATGTTTGAATCCTACAGGCAATGAATTCCTCTAAGGCCTATGGGCCATGTAATACTTATGCCTATAGGCCTTGTAAGAGTTCCACCTCACCCCTTCAAAGGTGGATTATCACAAATTAATAAAAAAATGAAGGCCTTCGGGCCATTGGATGTAAGTATAAGTCCTTTGTGAAATTCAAAGAATTCAAGAATAAACTGTAAAATTAACTTGGAAAGAATATAAATAATCTTTGATCGGATCGAGGTTATAAATATCTTAACCAGGATTTTATCAACATTTTATTGGATTTTGGGATTCTATCTCAACTCACTCCACCTTACACACCATAGTGTAATGGTGTTAATGAAAGGACAAATCATACCTTATTAGACTGAGTAAGATCAATAATGAATCACATGGGTATTCCATTATAATTTTGGGGATATGCATTATAAATTGAAGTATACACACTAAATTTAGTACCGACTAAAGAGGAAAATGGAATTAATTTTGAGTTATAGAGTGTAAAGAAGCATGTTTTGTTGCATACATGTGTATGGGGTTGTGAGGAATTTGTTAAGGCCTTATCATGTAACAAACTAGTACCCCAGGGAACAAGGTTTATTTTTATAGGGTATCCTAAGGAAACAAAGGGATACTACCTATATAACCCCTCATATAATAAAGTGACTATATCCAGACGAGCCATATTTCTTGAGAGGGAGCACATACGCAAAAAGTATAGTGGGAGAAAGATTGAATTTGATGAATTTGATTATCAAGATACACAAGAGTTGGTAGAGTAATATATTTCATAGTTCCCCATGGAAGAAGTAGTTCTTGAAACACAAGTACTACATAGGAGAATAAGAGAGGTAAGAGAACTAGAGAGATATGGTTTTCTATTCATTGAAGATAGTGACTCGTTATTGGTTGAAAATAATGAGACACTCTCAGAAAAAAGGAAGTAGAGAGCTTAAAATCTACAAGATTTCAAGAAGACATGAATTATGAAATGGATTCCATGTATCAAAACCATGTTTGGTTTCTGGTCGATGTGTTGGTTGATGTAAATCATGTAGGGTGAAAATGGGTATTTAAGAGAGAATCGTACATGGAAGGTAAAGTAAATACCTATGAATCAAGGATAGTGGATAAAGGGTTTAAACAGTTTCATGGAATTTACTATGATGAAATATTTTTCTAGTTTCCATGTTTAAATCCATCTAAATTGTACTTGTTATAGCAGTTTACCATTTAAATTTGGAAAATGAATGTCAAAATAGCTTTCCTTAATGGGAACCTTTATAGAGATATTTATATAACACAACCAGAAGTTTTTTTTACTCCAAGTGATCCAAAAAGGATTTTCAAGTTTCATGAATCAATTTATGGATTGAAGAAAGAATTTAGGTCATGGAAAATTTGATTTGATAAAGCTATAAAAGAATTTGGTTTTATTAATAATTAATGTGATCCATGTGTTTACAATAGGTTTAGTAGGAATGTGGTTGTCATCATAGTAGTATCTATTGATAACATTTTACTTATTGGAAATGACATACTAGTCTTAAAATATGTTAAGGTATGGTTGAACAAGTGTTTATCCATGAAGGAATTAGGTGAAGCAGCCTATATTCTAGGGATCAATATTATTAGTGATAGATCCAAGAGGCTTCTTGGACTAATTAAAAGTACATACATTGACCAGATACTAAAGATATTTAGTATGGAGTAATCCAAGATGGGATTGGTTCAAGTGTCACATGGTATACATCTTTCTAAGAAAATAAGTTCTCTGAAATAATAGGATAAAGATAGAATGAGTAATATCCCATATGGTTTAGTGATAGGATCAATCATGTATAACATTTTATGTACTAGACTTGATGTTCCCTATGCATTGAGTATGATAAGGATTTATTAAGAAGATCTGGGAGAACAACTTTGGTATGCTGTTAAGTTTATCCTCAAGTATCATAGAGGAGCTAAGGATATTTCCCTGGTGTATAGAGGAAATAAGGAGCTGGTTATCATGGGTTATACTGATGCTAGTTTTCAAACAAATTATAATGATTTGAATTCATAGTCATGATATTTTTTCTGTCTTAATAGAGGAGTTGTGAGCTAGAAGAGTTCAAAGAAACCTGTTGTCACTAATTATATAGTAGATTCTGAGTATATATTGGCTTCTAATTCAGGGAAGGAATAAATTTGTATATGAAACTTTTTCCAAGAGATTTATATGGTACCTAGTATTAAAGACCATATAATGTTGTATTGTGATAATATTATAGTGGTGGATCTTGCAAAATAGACAATGTCACAAAAATGGACAAAGAATATAATTTGGAAGTATTACATATTGAGGGATTTTTATCAGATGGGTGAAGTTGTAGTAATAAGAGTTCCTGTAGAAGAAAACACAATGGAACCCTTGACTAAAATCCTACCTCGGTAGAAGCATGAGTATCATGTGAGAGCTCGTAAACTGAAGGTTGTTAATAGTTAACTCTAGTATAAGTGGAAGTTTTTTGGAGTTGGTTCCCTAGAAAAAACTTCTATGTACTTTATAATAATATGTATTCATAGTTTTGAATATTAATAAACTTATTATCACATCATGATTGTTCTTCTATGTAACATAGTATGTGATAATGTCCTAAGAGTAGTTATCACACTGAAAGGTCATACTAGTTCTCTGCTATGATGAGAACCCAAAAGTTCCACGATAGTATTCTTAAATATATATGTGTGTGGGTGGGTGGGTGTGTTTGTGTGTGTTCTATAGATATATGAGGGACACAAATGATCCATACTATCAGGGGCGGAGGCTCATAGGAATTTTAGGCACCTTGTCATGGTGTACACCCTTGGCAATATCCAGTATATAATATTATGATAATGAGACCTGCCATTAGGAAATCCACATTCATATGTGTCATTGGATGTTCCTATCTACAGACATGTGTATTAATCCTTAGACTTTAATAATATTATTAATTAATATTATAATTTTTGTAATTTGATGTATTGATGAAAATCGTGATGATATATGTTCGTAGCGAGGTAGGATATATTGGGTGAGTCACGAGTAATATTTCATTAATGAAAAATATGAAAAAGGATTTGTCTCTTTTTTTATTTAATAGAATTTGATATCTCAGGCCCTTTTATGGAAATGATATATCCTATATAAATCAATGGTTATGGTGTTTTATAGGCATGCTTGATTTCTATAAAGTCAAAGAAAGAGACATTGAGCACATAGGTTGATGGCACCATCATGAAACCTTCTTGATTAGAGATATCGTGATAAAGAGATTATATTATATAGTAATCATTTGTATGAGGTATTATGTCATTATAGCATTGACTTATTTTTTTATGGGTTCCTTAGCATGTTTCTAGATTCTAACCTTAGACTTTAGGTTACTTCACCTAATGCTAATGATAAAGAGGCCTAGAGAGTCACACTCTAAGTGTATCCAAAATCTCAGTTAAATAATATATTATTGTTTATTATTTAACAAGTTGAATAAATATTAATCCCACAAATGGTTTAATAAATATTCAAGTATGCTTGATCATGTATTTTTTTCACCATTTATTCAATATAATATTATGTGAGCAGAATATTTAATAAATATTTATTTTTTATTTAGTGAATATAATATTTATTTATTTATTAGTGAATAATTCAATGATATTTTTTTAAATAAATAGTCATCATTCAAGGCTTGATAAATATTTTAGAGGAATGGAGAACAAATTTTAATGGTTCGATGAGAAATAATATATATTGAACATTATTTGATTAAATAATATTTAATTCAATTCATGAGTTTAACACATGTCAGGAAATAATATTATTATTATTATAGACATGGGGTTCCACAAGGATTAAATAAATAATAAACAGAATTTTGAAATTATTTATTTCTAACCCTAGTGGTATATAAACCCAATTATATTATTTTTAATAGAGCCAATTCATTTATTTTGTTACGCATAATGAAATCCAAAGAATCCTCTTGAAGCCCTATATAGATACTTTATCTAAGAATAATCCCAATAATAGAGAGCAATCTTTCTACACTTTCCACTCTTGATTCAAGAGAGATTGAATATAATCATTTGGAAGCGATTCTCAAGGAAATCAAATAAGAACGACGTAAGGGATGGGATCTTACGTGCTGGCAGTATGAAATTACTATAGTGACATTTGGAGATTTGTGGAAAACATGTGGATCACCGCTAGAGGGAATCTATTATTGATTCATACCACTCAACAATGTTATGACGTAGATCCGTTATCATATCCATCAAAAAAAAATAGTTTCTCACAAGATAATTCTTTAATTTCTTAAATTAATTATAAATAATATGTGATGATCCTATGGTTTGGTTCCAACATTTTATCAATTTTCTATATTCTTTTATTCAATTATTTTTATCATGGCATTTATCATCATGTAAATATTGGATTTATCATCGATCCTGACAAAAATAAAAGTTGGGAAAGACCCATCACACACTTCTGTTGTGCCTAGAACCTATATGTCTACCACTATGGTTCATGTGGACTATGTCTATAGGGTAGATCTATTGTCATGGTTTACAAAACTGTGTCCATGGGCTTTAAGAAATTAAATGCTACCGTCAATTGTTGATCCCACCACCCATTTCTTATTATGGATTATCCTTTACCACTATATTATGATCTATTTTATATATTTATATATACATGTTTATATATACATATATATTTTTATATAAATATATTTAATTATAATCATTAATCTTTAAAAAAAAATTAACAAAATCCTATAGCCATGGTTTATCAAAACCATGGAAATAGGGGTATACTAAGGCCATAATTTCCAGCAACTATGGCCATATGTATTCATCTGAAGGCCTAAAGCCATGGTTTTTTAAATTTTTGGAATTAGGGTTATATTAAGGTCATGGTTTTTAGAAACTGTGGCCATATGTATTCATCTGATGGCTTACTTCCACGATTTTTGGAAACTATGGAACTAGGAAATTTAATTCCATGATTTCAAAAACTGTGGTTATTAGTCCATTTTTCTTCCATGGTTTTTATAAAACCATGGTTGTACCCTTTTGGCACCTTATTCCTACAAAAATTTGGCTTTTCCAGCTCCATGTATTGCCACAATTTTACAAAATTATGGTTGTAGTCAAGCATATGGACACAATTTATAGAAATTGTGGCTATATACTGAGAAATCCAGACATCCCACCATAGTTTCTATTAAACCATGGAAGTAGGGTACCCAATGGCCATGGTTTTACAAACCGTGGCTACAGATTTATGGTAGTAAGTTAGTTTTCAATTTATGTTACATGTATATTCAATTATTTTAATATTAATAAAATATCTTATTATATATTATTCATTGTTCTACATGACTTTAATGTAATAATGTCCTAGAGTATATGTCGCATTGATAAGGTTATAGTAGTTCCCTGCTATGATGAGAACCTTGAAATGTCATGACATTGTTCTTAAATATAATTCTATGGTCAGATGTCATTCTATGGTGGGACATGTAGAACGTGACCATCAAGTGTGAGTACTCGTAAGCAGATGAGACTTCTTCTCATGAATTTCACACTTGGTATTCTTCAAGATGGTAGATTATGAGAACATATCCACCAGTAGGAATTCTGCATGTTTTTGTGTCATCAGATATTCCTATTTGTTAGCATGTGTAATGGTCCTTTGACTTTAAGATTATTATTAAGGTATATTACAACTCATGCACTTGGATGTTTTACATAAACCATGCCAATATAGTTCATGGAGAAGTTGGATATGTTTGGTGCATCATGAGTGATGTGTTATTAATGAATAGGTCAAGGAAAGATTTTCCCTCTCATATTTATGGAAGTTGATATCTCATCCCTTTGATTGGAATAGAACCATCGTAATAAATTTAATGTCCATGGTGTAACAACATATTTATTTCAAATATTAAAAGAAATACATAATGAGTGTATATATTGGTGACACATATGTGAAACTTTATTTATGGGATAGTGTGACAAAAGGATTATATTACACGGTAAGCATTTGTATGTGGTTGTTGAATTTGTTACATTAAGTTCATTATCTTGGGCACCTTAACCCATTGCTGGATAATAATCTTGGACTTTAAGAAATTCTGCTTAATACCAATGAGAAATAATCCTAGAGGGACACATACTAAGTATTTCCATTGATCTCTATTGAATTATATTTTAATTTAATTAATATAATAAATTTTATTCTCAAGACCGAGGAATAATTTTATTCGTGTTTTATTGATCGCAAATGTTTATTGATGAATGAAATATTTAATTAAATATTTATTTAAGTATTTAATAAATACTAAGGAGTTCAAACGGACCAAGACTATGGCTGGTGATGAATATTAATTTACAAGCTGGTAAAATAATATTTATTATTATACAAGTTAGTGTGCGCCATAAAATAATATTATTATTATTAATATTATGGCATGGGTTTTGTTAAATATTATTATATTATTTAAGGTCCAGTATGCAATTAATTGATATTTTAACCAAAACCCTAGCTCTATAAATAGATGGTTGTGTCTATTGTATAGGATAATCAAGAATTGATAATTATAGCACACAACGGATTTCTCTCTCGATACCTCTTCCTCTCATCTTCTCAAGAATGAGAATAAATCCTTCAAGATTGAAGGATGAGAGATCATGGTGAACAACACAGGATGATTGATCTTCCATGATAACACCTGATGTTCCATTGGTGATTATTCATAGATCAAAGGACCATGTTTGGATCACTGATAGAGGTATTCTATACTTGGATCCTATAACACAACCATAGTAATCCTAAAAGGGTCTTCTAGATGATCAATATCATCATTATCAAAGAAAGATACTAAGACCAGGTTTTCATTTCTTTATATATAAATTAATTAATTATAGATTTAAAATTAAAAGATACTCTTTGGGTTCTGGGTTTTACATATGTCAATATCTACTAGAAAAAATTTGTTGGCCATGATGTTCACGTCATTGAAAATATTGTGAATGATTCATCAGATTGATAATATTTTAATTTTTTTATGTCCACTAAGGCACTTTCGCTTCACTCAGAACCTACAAGTGGTATTAGAGTGGTCATGTTAAAATTTATAATTATTTATTTTATAGTTGATTATTGTGCATTTAAAATTTATGATTCATTTAATGTTTTAATTCATTCTTGGTCTATCTCAAAATATCTTCTTTCACTTCTTTATTTATCAAAAATACTACCAAGATCAGTTAATGATTAACGAAGTTTACATATGAAGATCCCATCTAGAAGTTCCAAGTATCATAGATGGATAATAAAAGACTACACTGCATATACTCCATTGTTACATGTTGTGTATCCTTGTTCATTACACAAGGAAGCCCATGTGGATTCTAGGTCTCATGTAATTAATACATGTTTCCTCCAATAAATTCACCATGTGTAGACCAGCCAGAGTTGCACATGGATTTTTTAGAATACATGTCATGTAGTTTGACTACACATTGTGTAGTCCACATGATTTCAAGACTAAAAACACAAGGTCAAACCGCATCATATAATTAATACACCATGTGTATTTAATACATGATGAATAATTAAAGGAAAACGTGTAACTAAAAGTACACATCATGTATCCTATATACACACTGTGAACTTCATAAATATTCATAATAAGTACATGTCAGATCCCTATGCATGTACTACAAATATTCAGTGAAAATAAGTACACGTCGTGCGGCTGGCTTGTACACACTATGTACATTACATATTTATGTGGAAATATTAAAATTAATTAATTACTCCTTAAACCTTATCAGCATGAGTTCCATGGGTCATTAAGTTGATAGTCTACATCAGTCATTAAGTGTTATATTATATTAAATTTTCAATTAATTATGTGAAATATTTGAGACTATGAATCATGTATGGTTATTGTATATTAAAGACTCATTACATTAAATTACACAAGATACATAATTTTCATGTGTTTTATGGGCCATTAAGTTGACAGTACATGCCATGAAATTATAACACATGTCGTCTACACAATATTTCATATGAGTGCATTGTTTATGATTAAACCATGTTGAGTAGTTCATACAGGTAATCATTAGTTTTCTTCAAAGTACAAAGTTGTGTACTATTTTATTAAGTTTTAAATAAAATGAAATTATTTATTTTATTTAAAATCACAATAGATGGGAATTTTTGGATAATTGGATGAAATAAGATAAAATGAATTAATTGATTAATAATATAATTAATTGGATTAATTGATGTGTGTTTTATCTTATTAAAGAATATATTGAAATAAATGATAGATAATTATTTTAAATGTGAAATCATTTCATGTTTATGAATGATCATGTTCTTGACCAAGACTAATGTATGTTTTGGCATTATTTAATTTAATTTATTGCATGGGTTTGTAATTATTTATTATTAAATTAAATATGATGGTTTGTGATTCATCTCACCCTCTATTATTATTTAGAACATGTGTTTCCAAAGTGATTTATGAAATTTCCATTAACCAATCATTTGGTTCCCCATGCCTATGGGTGACTTATAAATACTTGTAATAAATAGATTTTCACAAGGCGTGTGGAGGTAGTTCAAGACAGTACCAAGATGATTCCAACCTAGGTGATACGCAGGTGGATAGGTGGAGTTGTAACTCATTCCAAGATCAGAACATTGAGTATTCCCCTAGGTCAAAGGTTGATTTAATTTCCCCTAAATAAATCAATTGTTAGATAAAATCATGATCAGGTTATTTAATTAGTTATTTATTTATGTATTATGAATTATTTATTTTATGGATACAAGACCGCAATCACATAAATAAATTAATTAATTTGAAAAGATGAAATATAAATAAATTAATTACGTGTTAATGTTTTATCTAACATGGTTAATTAATTAATTAAAAATACACTTAATATTAATAAGTTATGTAAAATATAAAAAAAAGATAAAATTTATGCATAATAAATAAAATCCCTCAAGTTAATATTAAATGATAATGAATTCCATGATCTGAATTAAGATGAACGCATGGTTAAAGTAATGGTTAATCCAAAATTGAGGTCACTTTTAATTATAGGGAAATTTTAAATATATAGTGGGTTTAATTTACCAAATTTATATTGAATTTAATGGCCAAATTTTGTTTAATACAAATTTGGAGGCATGTATTGAGTAAATCCCAGTTAAGGTTTCTAGATTGGGGAGTCCACTCAATGGATCAAGGAACTACAAGTCTGCAATTGGAAAGACCACCAACATAAATACCTTCTTATGGTTTTCATGTATAAATTATATATCATTAAGAAGGAATTTATGGATATAATTTTTTAGAAACTAGGTATTCTATGTTCAATAGTGATGGTTATTGAGTCTTGATAAAATAGTGTAAGATTTAATAAAATTATTTATTATTATTTCTCACATAATTTGTAATCAAGAAAAGTAATAATAATATGCTCTTTTAAATTTTATAATAAATGAAAATTTCATCATCCAAACTATCCCTATGATCAATATTGGAGAAATACCATATCCTCACTAGCAGTAACTCCTAGGAATTATTTAGAAACCTTTGGGTTGTGTTATATAATTAACGGAAATCTTACATACTAGAATCTTCATTACCTGATCCACCTACAAAGAATGCGAGTGATGAAGAGTTCCTTATCTATCAAAAAAAATTTAACAATGTTGTTGATGTTAAATGTGTGATGTTATCATATATGTCTAGTGAATTCATGAAGCTACACAAAAATATGGATTTTTATATCATGCACGAGCAACTTCATGGTCATTAATAGGAGAGAGAAAGATAGGAATGGTTTGAGATCTCCAAGGCTCTTTTTAAGAGAAATATTAGAGAGGGTGCACTAGTTGGGCCTCATGTAGTCAATATCATTGTCTACATTGAGCGTCTATAGGTTCTAGGATTTAAACTCCCTGATGAACTTCTCGTTAATCTCATTCTTGCATCTCTCCCTCATATATTATCTAAATTTTTTGTTAATTTTAATATGAACAACATTGAGAATTAACTCTTATATCTTCTAAATCTTCTTCACTAAGTAGATAAGGAAATGAATTGGAAAAAAACTTTTGTCCTTATAGTGAACAAACGGAAAGGACAAGCAAAGAGATATAAGCCCAAATCATATTCTCAGTACCCTTCCAATAAGAGAAATATAAAGAGGTTATAAAGGGAATATAATGTTGTCTATTTCACATATGGCAATAAGGGAAACTAGAAGAAAAACTAAATCCATATAAATAAGCAAGTGGAAGATTCTGGTTTATTTGTAATTGAGTGTAATCTATCTATTTCTACAAATTGGGTGTTAGATACAAATTGTGGTACTCAAATTTGTATTCAAATACAGGAACCAAGTAGATTCAGAAATATTGAAAAATGTGAGGAAGATATAAAAGAAACCAACGAAGCTAAATGTTTTGATATAGATATCAGTGACTACCACCTCGCGTTTCCAACTGGGTTGATCTTGGTTTTGAAATGTTGTTATTATGTTTCATATGTTACCAAAAACATTATATTGGTATTCAGACTTGATACATATGGATTTATTTTTATGTTTGGTAATAAATTTCACATATTTTATAAAGATGGTATTTTTATAGTAAGGCTCATTTAAATAATGGTCTTTATGTGTTGGATTACATAAACCAAGTAATGGTAATCGATAACAACACTTCTTCGCGTGACTCATAACACACCCAACTATGGAATTTTCATCTAGTTAATGTAAATGAAAAATGATAGATTAAATTACACAATGGTGGATATTTAGATTCTTTTGAACTAAAACCACTTAGTTTATGTCATGTACGTTTACAAGTAAAAATGATCAAATTCCCATTTAGTGGAAAAGGTTAAAGGGTTAAGTATCTTCTTGAATTAGTTTATATCAATTTGTGTGGGACTTTTATAGTTTAATCAAGGGGTCATTAATTATACTTCATATAATTTACTGATTATTTTAGTAGATATGGATATCTCTACTTTATGAGGTATAAGTTTGATTCCTTTTATAAATTTAAGGAATACAAGAATGAATTTGAGAACTAACTTGGTAAGAATCTTAAGAAAATGCCCTCAGACTATAGTGGAGAATATATTAATCAATACTTAATTGATTATTTATGGGGGTTTTGGATTTTATCTCATCTCAATCCTCCTTATACTCCTCAATGTAATGGTATGAGTCAAAAGAGGAACCAAACCATGCTGGATAAGGTGGGATTAATGATGAGTCATGCGAATCTTCCATTATTATTTTGGGGATGCACATTTCAAATAGCAGCATATATACTAAACTGAATTCCAACTAAATTTATATATAGTTTTCCATACCAATTATGGAGTGGAAAGATACTCTTGTTTTCATACTTAAATGTGTGGGGATGTGAAGTGTCACACCCAGTTTTTTTTTCATGTCTTGGTTTTGATCCGGTTCGTTTGAAATTATGATCCTTTTATTGGGTTATGGGTAAGATGAATTTTTAGTTTTGAACTTCCATATATGTCTAATAATCCTACCATGGGTTCACCATATCTTTTTTGTGAGTTTTTGGACAAAAGGGTGGTTACTTCAAGATTTGGGCCAACCATGAGCCCATTTTCAGATTTAAAAACAAAATTTTTTTTCCTTTATAAATACTTTATTTTTCTAAAAATTTACTCATTAAACTTCAAAATTATCCTATACTGACCTATTTAAACCACAATATCCTTTTGTACCCCCTTAGTAATTCATAATCATGGTGGATTTGGGTTATTTATTCAAGTATTGGTCCACCCTGTGAGCCCATTTCCAGTTTTAAAAAAATAATTTTTTTCTTTTATATATTATTATTTTTTTAATATTTTTTTTATTATTATACCTCTAACTCAAGCCCAATAACCCTATGAGTACTCACATGTTTCATTTTCCCTCTTTAGAGCTCATCTTAATTTCATATTAGGGATAAATTTCTCATGTCTTCTCAAATCATCTAGATTTGGTAAGATAATTTGTTTCTTTCATGAATCATTAATTTTTTTCTATTTTACCCCCAAATATTCTTTCCCTAGTTCTTATAGACCTAAGGAGCCTCTCCAATAATTTCCAAACCATTCCATTTCCTCTAATGGTGTAGATCTAAGGGAAGATGAAGAGTTATCTAGTTTCTAAGGTGAGATTCCTTCTCCTTTCTCTTCCCTATTCCTTCTATGTCCACTTTCTTTTGGTTTAATCTTATCCCATAGTCATTAATGACCTATTTTTATGTTATAAAATGATTTTTTATGGTTTTTTTGGTTCGTTTAGGGCTGGTATTCATAGATTTAGAGTGTTGGGAACCGCGGCGGGTGATATCGGTTGTGCGCTTCCTTTCTGCCATGGTTTTGAGGTAGGATATCTCTTTCACGTGAATTTATCATTTAAGTTTCATAATTTTACTTCTATTAACAGATTATATATATGTTTATTATTATTTTTCAGCCTTTGTATAATTTTCTTGGTGTGCAAAACGGTTGTTTAAGCCTTGTTTTGTGAAAAGTAGTGTTGTTTTGTTATAAATGTGTATACTGCTTGCTTACTTAAATATTCCATTAGATCATACACATAGTTTATGGTATTTTTAACATGTTTTAGTAGATTCAATAAATTTATTTCATAAAAATGGTATTTTATCCCTTTTAAAGTGATTAAAATAAGTTGTTTGTTTAAAAGTTCATGCCATGTGTTCGATAAATTGCCCAGTTGTCTTTTATGTGCTTAGTGCGATTTAAAATGACTGTTTTGGATTTATAAATACATTTTAAGCATGAAAAATAGTATTTTGGGGTCCTTTATGGCTTTCCAATTTAGTTTTTTTTATAAACAAATGGATTTTTGGTGGTAAACATGTTTTGGCCCAAGTTGCCAGAAAATGGCCCATTTGGCATCTTTATAAAAATGCCCATGCTTTGGATGTGTAACCTAGATTTTTTAAGGTATTTATGAAAGTTTTTTTCTAATGTAAATGGTTTTTATACACCTCTTTATTAAAAGTGAAATTTGTACCTTTGTAAAATGTTAGTTTTGAGAAATGCTTAAAGGCATGTTTTGCATTTTTCTTGTAAAAATGGTTTCCATGTCTATTTCATGTTGTGTCATTTGGGGCCATTTTATGGTCCATGAAATTGATTTATTAAATGGTTTTGGGGCTTAAAAAATATATTTTGATATGGTATTGGTGGGTTTTTGGCCTTAAAATAGCATTTTTGAATGGATTTTATGTGCAAGGCCTCGTTATACTTCTTGAAATTGTTTTATGAAAATTTAGGTGGTTTATTGATCTGTGAAATAAATGCGAGTCGTGTTTGTGGGAAATTTTATGTGTGTATGATTTTTAAATGGAATCTTCATGAGAAAATGTTATTTTATATATGTGTACCTGGGTATCTAGGTGGGCGGACGTGTACTAGTATGCTAGTGATCCGGAGGGATTTTGTCCCTATTTCATTAACAAGTTTGAAGATGACAACACTAACTAAACTATGATGATGATGTTGTTGGGGACCACTAGGTTATGAATTATTCTCCTACTATTGGATCATTTTCGCAATAATTTATATTTTTTATGGTTACTTTTCACCGAGATACGAGGTACTTGGGGCCCATAATGAATTGGTGCCTAGGGGTGTTCCTGTGACTTGTGCTCATTGGCTATTTTGTACTCACCATCATTATATGGTGTGTATGGTTGGTAAACTCAATAACATTTGTGTTTTATTTAAAATTGTACTTTCTTTAAAATTTCCCTCTTGAAAACTATTTTCATTTTGAAGTCGCACCTCTTTGAAAAATTGTTACTAGCTTTCTTGTTTATAAAACTTTCAAGTTTTTGTCTGTAATTTTTATAGCATTTAAACATGTTTGGAAAAGATAATTTTATATCTTGTATTTAAAAAATTTAATTGATGTTTCTTTTATTTTAAAGGAAGTGAATTTGTAATAGATTATTGGGCTATCCTACTGAGTTTTAATACTCACTCCTATAGTTTTCTTCTGTTTTTAGCCCTTGTGTAGGTTTTAGATTGAGTTTGATTTCCTTGGGTAATATGTGATCATTATGTTGGAGAGTGACCAGTGGGGTTACATGGAGTTATCTGGTTGTTAGGTTTGTTCGGTTGAGTTTTTGGTTCAGTTTTATTTTCATTTTTATGTAAAAATAATGTTCAATTCAATTTTTATATGAATGTATATTGGGCTGTCTATTCTTTCCGCTATTTGTTTTATTGTTTATATTTGGGAGAAATCATTCCCTTTTGTACTCTATTGATGGCTTATATGCTTGTCTCTATCCTGGGAGGATCAAGAACGCCTCTCGGGACTTGTCATGGGCTAGTCTGGGTGACCGGTTCAGGGTCAACTCAGGCTGGTTCGTGACAAAATGGTATCAAAGGGAGGTTGGATCCTAGTGAACCTTTCTTTTTAGAAAACCCTTTTTTATTTGGGGATGTCAAGGTAGATGGAGTAGTATTTTTTGCACTTGAGGGGTAGGTTCAGGAATAGCGTCATGAACTATTGCTCGTTCCAACCCTTAGGTGTCCATGGAAAGTCCGGTTTTATTAGTGTCTTTGGTTCTTATTGATTGTTTGGTGTTGGGATATGATTAGGGGAGTTTGACTAATGGTCTGCATGAGATCGTAGGGCCTAAAAATACATGTGGATATATGGCATGGTCCTAATAAATCTCTCCATGTTGGTGGTGTGTTTGACATATGGCCGCCAACCATATGGTCAAGTCACCCACTAACACTAGTTCCCTTTTTTGGGTCTCTTGGACTTTTCTTGAATTTGTAATTTTGTTTTGAAAATCCTTGTGTGAGAATTGTAAAAATGGGTTTTAAAGTAATAGTTTTTTGTTGAAAAGTGTAAAATGTGTTTTTAAAATTTAATATGAGAAAGGTTTTGGAATTTTGGGTTTTGTGAAACAAATCTTGGGGATAAAGAGGAAATGATTTAACAGGATTGAATTTCCTTAATCTAAACTTATGGTTTCTTGAAATGAAATGTTTGGAACTCTTGGATTATTTTAAAGTGATTCTGAACTTTGTTTTAAATGGGGTGTTTTGGGCTATTGAAAAGTGTTTGAATTTGATGAATTGGTTTTGGAAATTTGGTTTTGAGCAACTGGTGTTTTTCTAGAAAGGGGTTTGGGCCTTTGTTGTTGTCGGATTATAAAAAGAAACCTTGCTGAATTTTTGAAATTGTAAAAGGGATATTTGGAATATAATCGTTGTTTTTTGAAGTTCAATTAAATGATATGGATTGAGTTTTTAATGAAATGGTTTTTAATGAAGTGCGGTTTGTTTTGTGAAATCTGAAAATGGATTTTTATTTTTTGGTTAATGTGCCTTTGTAAGGTACATAATTATTTTTGTAGTGATGATTGTTTTATTTTAGCCTTTGGTGTTTTCATGGGTGCTCACATGCATGGTTTTATGGATATATGGATGAATGGCCGGTATGGAATGGCAGTTGGGTGCCCAAGGTGGCATGGAAATGTGCATATGAGTGAGACTTGATGAAACACCATTAGGGAATGAGAAAATCCACCAAGTTGGTTTGTTTTTCAAAAGCATTTTAAGCTGAAAAATTGTGGTGTCTGTTATAAACCGGTGGTTATGTGCCTGTTTTTTTCCTATATCTTAGAAGTTTTGTTTACTCGGTATCCTTCCTTGTGATATGTAAGTCATACTCTTGTTGTGTCTTGATATGGGATCTCGTTCATGGCTCGGTTTTGGAGCAATTTTTAGTGGGTTTCTAAACATGTGTTGGATGTTGTGATGTGGCCCCGAATGGTTCTCTATTGGAATGATTTCTAGGTGATCAACCTAAGGATTCATTCCAAATGTTAACCCCACCTCTTCAAATGATTCCTCAGCCCGTTTTTTGGAATATAGAGATTTTTGGGATCGATTTAAATTGCCTTTCCATTATGGTGTCCCTCTCGGTTGGGGTAGTTGTGTTAGTTACGGTTGATGTGTTTCTCCATTTACCTTTTCCATTCTACACCTCGTTCAGAGTGAAAGAAAATAGTGTTGTGTATCTTCAAGTTCTTATTTGGATAAAAGTGTGTTGTTTGAGGAAGAGAGTTTCATGGTGTCCCTTGATCTATTATTTCATCCATGGAGTGTTATGTGTCACTATGTGGAACTAATAGGAAGAGTTCAAATTATGGATTATCAAAACCTAATTGTGAGGTAGGAGATGCTTCATCTATCAGAGCTCTATCCATAGGTCTCGAAGTGAAGCTGGAGTATAGTCAGGAGTCCTAGGAATGTGGATAGTATTTCTAAGATCGTACCTCTATCATTGTAGTGAGTTAGTTCCTTTATTTATTTTGTGATTTCATTGTACCAATGATTAGTTCTCCTTACCTCCTCACCCCAAGTGGTGGGGGTTTGGATCTGTGTAGAGAGTGTTTGCCCAGTTCTTGTCCCCTATGTTCGAGAGTGGGGGGTTTAAATGTTCATGTTGTATTCCTCTTAACACGGGTTGGTAGGTTGTTGTGGGAGAGTTTTGGTGGGTATGTGTGAGAGAGACATGTTCCTAGTTCATTTTTAATTCTCTTTTGGTCATTGATCATTGATTCTTAATGGTGGGGAGAACCACCACGGGTCTCGTAGAGTTTCCTCCTAAGAATTTGTTGAGTTCTAGTTGTTTATTAATGGTGGATAGTCCATTTAGGAATCCCCTAGAATATTTGGTTTTCTTGAGTTCGCTTTATTTTGGGTGATCATTGGGTTCATTAGGAGAAGGCCTAATAATCTAGTTCTTGGTTTGGTTGTGGAGGTAGTGACTCGATCTTTCGATTGATTCTCAGGAAGTGGTTGGGAGTTGATGTTTTGGTTGAGGTAAGAGGCTTAAGTTTTATTAATGGTAGATGATTTTTCATTGGATTCATAGGATGGAAAATATTGATAAGTAACCCTTAGGTTTTGATCAATTATTTAGAATGTTTTGTGGCTTTTTAGGTGTGGAAATCATTAATGGTGGGGAAAATTGTCACACCCGGTTGTTTTCATGTCATGGTTTTGATCCAGTTTGTTGGAAATAATGATCCTTTTATTGGGTTATAAGTGATATTAATGTTGATTTTTTAACTTCCATATATGTATAATCATCCTACCATGGGTTCCCCATAGCTTGTTTGTGAGTTTTTTGAGAAAAGGGTGGTTACTTCAAGATTTGGGTCAACTATGAGCTCATTTCCAAATTTAAAAACAAAATTTTTTTCTTTTATAACTCCTTCGTTTTTCAACATTTTTCACTCATTAAACTTCCCACTTGGACTCCACTTACCTATTCAAACTACCATATCCTTTTTTACCCCCTTATGAATTCATAATCATGGTGGATTTGGGATATTTATTCAGGTATTGGGCCACCCCGTGAGCCCATTTCTAGTTTTTAAAAAATAATTTTTTCTTTCATAAATTATTATTTTTTTAATATATTTTTGTGATTACACCTCTAAATCGAGCCCAATAACCCTATTAGTACCCACATGTTCCATTTTCCCTCTTTGAAGCTCATATTAGTTGTATATTAGAGCTAAATTTCTCAAGTCTTCTCAGATCATCCAAATTTGGTAAGGTAATTTGTTTCTTTCATGAATCATTCATTTTTTTATATTTTCCCACCAAATATTATTTTCCTAGTTCTTCTAGACCTATGTAGTCTATACAAGAAGTTCCAAGCCATTAATTTTCCTCTAATTGTGTAGATCTAAGGGAAGATGAAGAGTTATCCAGTTTCCAAGGTGAGATTCCTTCTCCTTTCTCCTCCCTCTTCCTTCTCCTTCCACTTTATTTTTGTTTTATTCTTCTCCCCTGACCATGAATGACCTAGTTTTATGTCATAAAATGATTTTTTATGGGTTTTTGGTTCGTTTAGGGAAGGTATTTATAGATCTAGAGTGTTGGGAACCGCGGCGGGTGATATCGGGTGTGCGATTCCTTTCCGCCATGGTTTTGTGGTAGGATATCCCTTTCACGTGAATTTATAATTTATTTTTTATAATTTTCTTATTGTTAACACCTGATATATATGTTTATTATTTTTTTCAGACTTTGGATAATTTTCTTGATGTGCAAAATGGTTGTTTAATCCTTGTTTTCTGAAAAGTAGTGTTGTTTTGTTATAAACATGTACACCGCTTGCTTACTTAAATGTTTCATTAGCTTAATCACCTATTTTATGGTATTTTGAACATTTTTCAGTATATTTAATAAATTTATGTCATAAAAATGGTATTTTATCCCTTTTCAAGTGCTTAAAATAAGTTTTTTGTTTAAAATTTTAGGTCATGTGTTCAGTAAATTGCCAGGTTGGCTTTTATGTGATTAGTGTGATTTAAAATGATTTGTTTGGATTTATAAATACTTTTTTATCATGAAAAATGGTATTTTGGGGTCCTTTTATGTCTTTAAAATGTAGTTTTTGTTTTATAAACAAATGGGTTTTTGGTGGTAAACATGTTTTGGCCCGAGTTACCAGAAAATGGCCCGTTTGGCATCTTTATAAAAATGGTCGTGCTTTGGATGTGTAACCTGAATTTTTTAAGGGATTTATGAAATTTATTTTATTCTATAAATTTTTTTTATACACCTCTTTATTAAAAGTGAAATTTGTACCTGTGGAAAATGTTAGTTTTGAGAAATGCTTAAAGGCTCATTTGGCATTTTTCTGGTAAAAATGGTTTCCATGTGTATTTCGTGTTGTATCATTTGGGACCATTTTATGGTCCATGAAATTGATTTATTAAATGGTTTTGGGGATGAAAAATCTATTTTGATATATTATTGGTGGTTTTTTGGCCTTAAAATATCATTTTTTTAATGGATTTTATGTGCAAGGCCTCGTTATACTTCTTGAAATTGTTTTATGAAAATTTAGGTGGTTTATTGATCCGTGAAAGAAATGTGAGACATGTGTGTGGTATGTTTGATGTTTGTATGATTTATAAATGTAATATTCATGAGAAAATGTTATTTTATATATATGTAACTTGTTTTATTACAAAAAGGGAAAACCCGGGTATCTAGGTGGGCGGACGTGTACTAGTATGCTAGTGATCTGAAGGGGTTTTGTCCCTATTTCACATAGCAAGCTTAACGATGATAACACTAACTAAACTATAATGATGATGATGTTTTGGAACACTAGTTTATGTATTATTCTCCTACTAGTGTCTCATGTTCATGAGAATGGATATTTTTTATGGTTACTTTTCACCAAGATACGAGATACCTAGGGCCCACAATAAACTAGTGCCTCGGGGTGTTCCCATGACTTTTGATCATTGGATATTTTGTACTCACCATCGGAATATGGTGTTTTTGGTTGGTAAAATCAATAGTGTGTGTGTTTTATTTAAAAGTGTACATTCTTTAATGTATCCCTCTTGAAAACTATTTTCATTTTGAAGTTGCACCTCTTTGAAAAATTGTTACTAGCTTTCTTATTTATAAAACTTGCAAGTTTTTGTCTGGTAATTTTTATAGTATTGAACCATGTTTGGAAAACATAATTTTATATCTTATATTTCAAACTTGAAATTTATGTTTCTTATATTTTAAATTAAGTGCATTGGGAATAGATTATCATGCTAGCCTACTGAGTTTTAATACTCACACATATAGTTTTCTTCTGTTTTTAGCCCTTGTGTAGGTTTTAGATTGAGTTTGATCACCTTGGGTGACATGTGATCATAGTGTTGGAGAGTGACCAGAGGGGTCACATGGAGTTATATTGTTATTAGGTTTGGTCTCTTGAGTTGTTGGTTCAGTTGTATTTTCACTTTCATGTACAAATAATGTTCAGTTTAATTTTTATGTGAATGTATATTGGGATGTCTAACCTTTCCGCTATTTGTTTTATTGGTTATATTTGGGAGAAATCATTCCATTGTGTGCTCTATTGATGCCCTTAGTTCTTTTCTCCATCCTAGGAAGATCGGGAATGCCTCTTGGTACTTTTTGCGAGCTGGACTGGGTGACCGGTTCAGGGTCGACTCGGGCTGGTTCATGACATGAAGCATTTTTCTAGGCCTATTTAGGTAACAAACATTCACCCTGAGGCAAAAGGTGTGTCTTTATAGGATATCCCAAGGAAATTAGTGATACTACTTATAAAGTCCTTTAGGAAAAAAGGTTTTGGTTAATAGATTTATGGAATTTATTGAGAAGGATCATATCTCTAAAAGAGATGGTGGGAGTGAGATAGAATTCTATGAAGTACAAGCTCAAGATACAAAGGAATAAATTCCAAAAATATGCATGGAAAATATTTTCTAGAGACACAAATACTGCACAAGAGTACAAGAGAGGTTAGAGAACTATAATGGTATGGTTTTCTAGTCATTGATGATGGTGACTTATTATTAATTGATAATAATGATCCTATAACCTACAAGGAAGTAGTAAGTGGCACAGATGTTACCAAGTGGAAAGAATTAATGAATTCTAAAATGGATTCCATGTATCAAAGCCAAGTTTGGATTTTGATAGATCCTCTAGTGGATGTAAATTTCATTGGTTGTAAATGGGTATTCAAGAAGAAACTAGACACAGATGGGAAATTCTGTACCTATATGACATGAAGGGTTACAAAAGGGTTTAAACAGTGTTAAGGCATTGACTATGATGAAACCTTTTCACCAGTTATTATCCTAAAATCCATTATAATCATACTTTTCATTGCATCTTTTTAGGACTATGAGATTTGAAAAATGGATTTCAAAATAGCTTTATTAACAGAAATCTTTTAGAATATGTCTATATGACACAACCCAAAGAATTTGTGACTCTAAAGTATAGAAATAAGATATGAAAATTGTAAAAACCCATTTATGGATTAAATCAATCATCTTGGTCATGGAACATTTGATTTGAATCCATAACATAATTTGTTTTCATAAAGAATGAATACAATCCATGTTCCTATAAACAGTTTAGTGGTAGTGCAGTCATTTTATTAATAGTATATTTCAATGAAATATTACTTATTAGAAAAAAAATACTAGTCTTACATTATATTAAGGACTAGTTGAATAAATGCTTCTCCATGAAGTACTTTAAGTGAATAATCATATATTCTTGGGATAAAGATCCATCATGATAGATCCAAGAGGCTTCCCATCTTAATTCAAAGTACATAATTGATAAGATACTAAAGAGTTTTAGTATGGAACAATCTAAGAGGGTATTGTTTCCAGTGTCACATTACATTCATCTTTCCAAAAAAATGTTTCCTTAGACACATTATGAAAGAAAAATAATGATAAGGATTCTATACACATCAAAAATTGGATCAGTCATGTATGTTATGCTATGTACTAGGCTGGATGTTGCATATTCCTTGAGTGTAGTAGGAAGATATCAAGTTGGCCTTAGATACTAAGTATATGTTCCTGGTTTATCGAGGATATTATGAACTAGTCATCATAGGATATGCATACACTAATTTCCAAATAGATCAAGATGATACAAATTGTGGATAGAATACATGTTCACTTTGAATGGAGGTGTTGTGAGCTGGAAGAGCACAAAGCAGGCTATGGTTGTAGATTATATAGTAGAGTCCAAGTATATTGTGGCTTTTGAGGTATCTAAAGAAGCATAATAGATATAAAACATCATCCAAGACCTTGATGTGATACCTAGAATTAAATATCATATCACACTCTATTGTGATAATACTACAGTAGTGGATATCGTAAAAGATCCAAGGTCACATTAGTAGATGAAGCACATACTTCAGAAGTATCATCTCTTGAGGTATTTTTCTCATAGAGGTGAGGTTTCAGTGAGAATTATTTCCATGGAAGACAATGTGGAAGATCCCTTGACTAAATTCTTGACTCAGTAGAAACATGATCTTCATGTGAGGTCAATCGGACTGAAATTCGTAGGTAGTTGGGTCTAGTCTAAGTGGGAGTTTGTTGGAGTTGGTGTCTTAGGACCAACTGTTTGTACTTTGATTACATGTATATTAAATGATTTGAATATTAATAAAATATATTATTATATATTTTATATTACTTTTCATGAATTTAATATAATAATGTTCTAGAGTATCTATCGTATTGATTAGGTTGTACCAGTTCCCCACTATGATGAAAACCTTGAAATTCCATGATGATATTCTTAAATATAGTTATACGGTTAGATATCGTTCTATGATGGGACACATAGAATATGATCATCAAGTGTAGTTACTTGTAAGTGGATGATACTTCTTGTAATGGTATGTGTTCCCATGGTCTATTACTTTGTGGGTTTTAGAGGTTGGAGATGTTCATAGGAGGTTTTAAGAGGTTTGGATGCTAAAGGTTGTAAGTGGGAGGATTGCAAACCATGTAATGAGGTTACACGATGTTAATCTTGGGTTCACGGTTTGTCTAGAAGGGTTCATGGCATTAGGGGATTCAGGGTCTGAAAAATAAAATAAATCTAAGAGTTGATGGGTTTTTTTGCATAAGTGGACCTCAAAGGGTTACACGATGTGAAAGGGTACTACACATTGTGTAATACCCTATTCCAGTTTTATTTTAAAGTTTTGTTTGGACTAAAATTTTATTTAATTTGGTCATTTCTTATTTTCCTCTCACTCTAGAATAACCCTAGGTGCCCCGAGGAGATCTTCGATCCCCACTCCTCCCTCCTTGGTCAATCGAATTTGGTGGTTGTTCATGGGCGATCTGTTATCAACCCGTGGTATTTTTTCCAATATTTTTCATTTTTTTTCTCTTATTCCTCCCCCAGAATTTGTTGCTGAAATACGGGTTGTCTTTGGATGAAAATTTGGGTAGAATTTTGATAACCCTTTGGTGTGGAATAGGTTGATCAACATTTATAGTTGTGCGATCATCACTTTCAGGATTTATTCTTCACCCTATGGTGCACGGAAGAATCGAAAAGCTTCTCTGAGGTAGGGATTTCCTTCATATCTCTTTACTTTGCATATCATATGGGGTGTGTGTAATGATTCCTTCTTGGTGAAAATTGTTGAATCCAAAAAAAAATTATGAAGTAATAAATGAGGGGCTGGGATGATGATGATGATGTTGGTTTTTGTTTTATCTATTATATTTGATCCATGATATAAATTGTGTTCCCATATGGATCTTAAAAAACATTCTTGTTGGTGGTCCTTGATTTTACACTAAACAAGTTTCATGTTGGTTGGCTATTTTTAAACACTTTAGAATGGAAATTGGTTAAAACATACACTTGGATAATGAACGGATGCCCCAGGATTTTCCTTTCCTTGTTTCTGTGATAACCCCTAAATTATGAAGTGAAATTAATCAAGGGGTTCTTGTTAATCTAGAATTTTTGTTGTGATTTGATATGTTGGGTAATGTGTTGTGTAGTATGGTTGTGGTTATGTGTGTGGGGTGGATGAAATATGAAGTGGTTGCATTGTGGTGTGTGGGTTTTCTTGGTTATGCGGTGGTATGTTTGCGGAGCACAGGTGTGTGTTGTGGGTTGATTGTGGAATGGATGAACTTGTGTGGTGCAGCGAGGCTGTAGGCCTGTTGTGTGGTGTAGCAAGGATGTGGGACTATTGTGTAGTTTAGCAAGGCAACGGGACCATTGGGTTGTGATGTGTGACCGGATGGGGTTGTGTGTTTGGGTTTGGTTTGTTTGGAATGTGACTTGAACGTAGGTGAATGTGGAGATACTTTAGTTTATTTTCTTTTTACCTTCTGAGATAACCTTGGTGGTGTTTCTTGTTATGGATTGTGTTTAGTAGTTTCCCAATAGTGATGGTTTTGATAAGTGATTTGTTTAATAACGGACGGAAATGGTTAAATGGAAAATTAACTGGAAAACATGAAATGGGCTTGTGGATTGTTATGTGGTGTGTGAATTTTAGAGGTAGCATCAAAGGTGGTAGTGTTATGGGGTGGTTTTTTGATTGATAACCCATATGTTAGGCTGATTGATTGATACCTATATACATATACTTGTAGTTCCTTATGATTTATACACATATCTCACCCTAATTGAGCATTATGTGTCAAACACCCCCATTGTTATGGGGGAGGGTGTCTTTCCCAACATCCTGGTGGGAGGATGGATGGATGGTTATTGGGTATTCACTAATCTCTCTTCTAGGCATTGGTATCCCAAGACTCTTTGGGCAGGTTGTGGTGCGGTTGTGAGGCCCAGGTGTCTGCGGGTGAGGTGTGTTTTATTAGGTGTCTTCAGGATGAGGTTGTGGTTTGTGTCCCAGGTGTTTGTAGGCGGGATATGGTGTGTGGCCTAGGTGTTTACGGGCAGTATTTGGTATATGGCCCAGGTGTGTGTAGGCAGGTTCTGACAGTGGGGCTTTTAGAAGAGCGTGGTAGCGTCAGGACATTCATAGTCAGGGATGAGTAGTTAACTAGTGCGAAGTTGTGTGGGGTACCCAAATATCGATGTGCTTATTACATTAGTTTACTTGACTTGTGTTATTTGGTGAGCGTGACTTTGGTGAGGTTGTGGTGGTTTGTATACCTTGTTAAGTGATTTTTGTTTCTATTGTTATCTCACAGGGCAATAGTATGCTTCTCCACTTATGCACGAGAGACTTTGGATTTTCCTACTGAGTATACTTGTATTCTCACCCTACATATATAAAATTGTTTTCATGTTTCTAGGAGGATTTCATGGACCATGTTGGTCAGTACTAGCTCGGACGTTGGGGATACTTTTTGTGTCACTGCTTAGCTTTATTTTGGTATTTACTTTGGAGACTCTATTTTTTATCAGTTACATTTTGAAACATGCATGTGGGATGGATTTTGGTTTTATTTAATTATATATATAGTGATTGGAGTTGTTTAGGTTTGACCATATTATCTCCCAATCTTATTATATAAAAAGTTAAATGCCTTCCATGTTTGTGAGATTATATACCCTTGGTGTTGGTCACCACCTCGGGGCCTACTAAAGGCGGAAATCGGGGGTCATTATCTCCCTTTATCCATTGCCATCTCAAGAGGGGTATCTTTGGAGGGATGGGGTCGTGAAAAAATTGTATCAAAGGTGATGGTTGAGATATAGGATGGAATTTGGAGTTAGGCATAGTGAGGATTGCATAGGTTGGTAGGGAAATAGTGTTAGGTGACCTTGGTGCATGACATAGGTCAAGGAAGACCAGCTAGGACATGAGAATTTAGGACCCACTGTAATCTGATAAAAGGACTCTTAGTCTAACAAATGACCAAATGAGGATACACTGTTAGCAGGGTAGAGACCCTAAGAAAGGTGCATGAATCATGATGACTTGTGTTCTTGTTTGAATTGAACATTTTGGGTAATTTAAATAATAAAAAGTTAAAATGAACCTTAAATAAAATTCCATACTACTCAGGCTTATGAGTTCCTTATTTACTTTTCAGTTATGGCACTTGGTCTTCATCGGCGAGTGACTCAGGTAGTGGAGGCTCGTCAGGCCGATCCAACTGATTGGATGAGGGTTGATCCAGAGGAGGAGGACAACCAGAAGCAGAAAACATTACGTGCTTTCCAGCAATAGACTCTAGGAAAGTATGAGAGAAGTGTTTTGAATATAGAGACAGAGATCTAGCTCGAGGAGCTTGAGATCACCTTCAACCTGATCCAGGCTCCGATAGAGTATTGGGTTTCATTGTTGGTTATCCAGATGAGGGGAGCTACATGTCAGTGGTAGATGCTTTACCTAGGGGGAAGAAAGGAGGAAGATGTTTTGTGGGATGATTTTGAGAAGGATTTCCGGGCGAAATTCCTTTCCTTGACCATGAAGGTCAAAAAGAGGCAGGAGCTACTCTCCATCTGGCAGGGGAGTATGTCAGTATGGGAGATGGGGATCAAGTTCAAGGGTCTCCTTCAATTTTCTCTAGATCTCTTTCCAGATGAGGAGTCTCATGCGATATTCTTAGAAGGGGCACTTCATTCTTCTCTCCAGTGCGCAGTTACTCCCTTCACCTTACTAACATACTTAGAGGTTCAGAAGAAGGATGAGGTAGTTGAGAAGATGCACTCATGAGGAGGTTTTCCATAAGAATGGATTCATCCTAGCTCTTCAAAGGGAAAATATACTAGTATTAGGTCCTAGGCGCTAAGGCATTCCAGGTTTCGGCCAGCGGAGAGCTGACCCTAGTAGTTTCAGTTCTGACCTTCTGGTCCTCATGCTTTTTCCCATGGGCTTGGGACCGAGATGTTTTTATTATGAAGGTCATGGGAACCTTCAGATTCAGTTCCTAGTTCGAGATCAGTATGGTGGAGGCAGGAAGGTTTAGTGCCCACCTCAGCAGCAATTGTTAGCCAAGTTGTTTCAGCAGCAGGGACAATAGGATCCTGCTCCACTGAAGGGAGATAGAGCAGGTGGAGTCTGACCTCAAGGTGTTCCTTAGGGACCTCAACCTAGGTGTGGTTAAGGAGGAGGTTGTTATTATAGGGGTAGAGGATCTAGGCGTGGTCAGTTTCACACCACAGAGGCAGTAGTTTCAATAGGTCCAGATATCATTCGAGGTACGATCAGCCTGTTTAGTACTCTTGTTTGTGCCTTGTTTGATTCAGGAGCTTCTTACTCCTTTGTTGCACATGATCTATTCCATTATTTGAGACTAGAAATATAGAAACTTTTCATGCCCCTGGTGTTGAGTACGCCAGTCTAAGGTCATACTAACTTGTTTGATGTGTTCCGGGGATGTAGACTGATGATGGCACCACATCAGTCCTATGGGGATCTTTTCCTGTTGCAGATGCAACCATATGGTGTCATCCTTAGCATTGACTGGTTTTAATATGTGCATGATATTATCGAATTATTCTATAGAAGAGTTGTGTTTTCAGACATTGATGTCCAATGTGTGGATTTCATTAGCTAGTGGAGTTGTTTGATGGGTAGTCGACGTGTGGATCCTCTTCTTTCCTTATTGGCCAAGCTGTCAGTGGAATCGGTGGATGCTGAGATGGTGGGGTTTCCCAGATTTGTTGGGTAATTATTGGGTGTTTTTCCCGAGGAGGTTGTGACTCTACCCCCTCATCGTGAAGTTGAAATCAAGATAGACTTGCAGCCCAGTACTTCTCTGATTTTGATGGATCCTTATTGGATGGAACCTTATGAGTTACGGGATATGAGGAAGAATATCTTCATTCGGCCTAGTGTGTCATTGTGGGGTGCTCCGGTCTTGTTCGCAAATAAGTAAGATGATGTTCTGAGGCTATGCATAGATTACCGGAGGTTAAATCAGGTGATGGAAAAGAATTTTTACCCTCTGTCGAGGATAGATGATCTTTTTTACCAGCTGAAGAGAGAAAGTTGGTTTTCTAAGATCGATATGTGTTCTGGGTATCACCAGTTGAGGCTGAAGGAGGGTGACATCCCTAAGACTACTTTCAGGTGCAGATATGGGAACTTTGAGTTCATGGTCATTTCGTTCAGTGTTACGAATGCACCAGCCATGTTCATGGGACTTATGAACTCTATCTTTCATGAGTTCCTGGACTAGTTTGTCATCGTATTCATTGATGACATTCTGATCTACTCAAAGTTGGAGGAGGAGTATACCGAGCATCTCAGGATTGTATTGGAGGTTCTTATACAATACTAGATCTATGGAAATTTTTCCAAATGAAAGTTTTGGACATGGTAGGTCCACTTACTTGGACATATGGTGTCTCAACAGGGTGTATCAGTGGACTCGTTAAAGGTCAAGATAGTTTTTTCTTGGGCAGCACCCAAGAATGTAGTGGAGGTTCATAGTTTCCTTGGTTTATCAGGCTATTACCAGAGATTTTTCCCAATTTATCTCGAGTTGTAGCTCCATTGACAAATTTGAATAGGAAGGACAAAGCTTTCATGTGGAGTGAGAAGTGTTATGCATTTTTCAGCTACCTAAAAGGGGAGTTAGTCAGTGCTCTAATGCTCTAGTTTCCAGAGGAAGGGGTGATGTTCAATGTGTCTTTTGATGCTTCCCATTTGGTCTTGGGATGTGTGCTGATGCAGTAATGGGAAGTGATCTCTTATGGGTCTAAGCAGTTACATCCTTGTGAATGTAACTAGGCCACCCATGATCTAGAGCTATAAACGGTCGTGTTTATGCTAAATTTGTGGCGGCATTACCTCATTGGGTCACGGATCACAAGATCTTGAGGTATATCTTTTCCCAATGAGATATGAACTTTTGAAGGTGGAGGTGGATGGATTTTTTTAGGACTATGATTTTGAAATCTCCTACACCTTTGGAAAGGGGAACATTTTAGCTGATGCTTTGAGCAAGAATTCACAAAGAGAGGTAGTTTTGGAATCTACATATGCTTGGAAGGCAATGTAGGAGTTAGATTCCTTTTACTTAGATGAAGGAATGGATGGTGGCAGGGGTCATATATTTCAGATGATAGTACATTTTTCTTTGATGCAGTAGGTGGAGGAGTCTCAATGGTGAGACTCAAAGGTAGAGGTGATGTGTGATCACGTTGACCAAGGAGATTCTTTAGAGGGATGGACGGAGGATGATCAGAATCAGAAGTTATTTTGGGGGAAGTTGTTTGTCTTAGTGGCGATGCACGATGGATTTCTCCATGAGTTTAATAGCTCACCTTTATCAGCACACCTATGAGTTTCTAAGATGTATTGTGTCTTGAGGGAGTAGTTTTGGTGGCTCGGGATGAATCGGGTTGTGTTGGAGTTTGTGACAAAGTGCTTAGTGTGCCAGAAGGTGAAGGATGAGCACCAAGATCCCAGTGGTTTGTTATAGTCCTTAAATGTCCCCAAGTGGAAGTGGGATGACATCTCGATGGATTTCATCACAAGGATACCCAGGGATCAGGGAGGCTACAATAATATCTGGGTAGTAGTGGATCGGCTGAAGAAATCGGCACATTTTTTTGGAAATCAATGACTCGAGCATGGTGGATGCCTTGGTGCAGAGGTACATGGATGAGGTAGTGAGGCTACATGGAGTTCTAAGGTCCATTTTCTTAGACCAGGATACACACTTTACCTCATGAGTTTGTAGGGGATTTCAGCATGCTTTTGGCACTCATTTATACCTTATCACTACCTTCCACCCTCAAATAGATGGGCAGACAGAGCGGACTATCCAAACATTGAAGGATATGTTGTAGGAAGGTGTTTTAGACTTTAGAATATCATGGATATGACACTTTCCCTTGGTGGAGTTTTCTTACAATAATAGTTATCACTCTTCTATTGGCATGGCTCCATTTTAAGACTTGTATGGAAGACCGTGTTGTTCACCTTTGAGTTGGACAAAAGTTGGGGAGACATCTTTTCTTGGTCCGGAGGTAGTGCAGATCATGATGGAAAAGGTTTAGTTCATATGTGAGAGTATAAAGGTATCTTGGGACTGATATAAGTCGTATGTTGATCGCAGGAGGAGGCCTTTGGAGTTCTAGGTTAGAGACCACATGTTTTTTAAGGTTTCCCCTAAATGTGGAAAATGGAGGTTCGTTAGAGGGAGTAAGCTTTCTCCTAGATTCATCGGACCTTTTAAGGTGTTGGGATGAGTTTGTGAGGTGGAATGTCAACTGGCATTTCCACCACAGTTGGAGAGAATCCAAGAAATCTTTCACGTCTCCAAACTTTGCTGGTATCTCCATGATGACTCCCATGTAATTTAGTGGGAATAATTGGATATCAAGGACGATGCAACGTTCATGGAGCAGCCAGTAGAGATCTAGGATCATCGGGAGAAGGTTTTGCATGGATGAACCATTAGATTGGTTAGTGTGTTGTGGAGGCATGGTGTCATGGAGGAGAGTACTTGGGAGTAATAAGCACAGATGTGTGCCTAGTACCTGGAGCTGTTTTGAGTTTTTCTTGTTTACTTTTCTTTGTGGTGTAATGGTTGAACCTTGTTTGTTATGAGATGGGTTGTTTACTTATTCTGTAACATGTGATAAAGTCCTAACCATAATGAGGGTAGGACCCAATTCCTAATCAAGATGCATTAATTTATATGTGATTAAACCCGTGCGGGTGAGTCGGTGTCACCCAGAGCAGATAGTATCTTGACATGGTGGAAGGAATTCCCTGATTCATGTGTTCAGCAGTGTGTATTTTGCTTCTTGTGTGGTTTTTATTATGGTCGGTTGGGGTAGTAGATGTCAGAGGAGTTGTTCTTGGCTGTCAAAGTTTTACTTTAGCTTTTGAACAACACAGTATGTTTTGTCCTTGAGAGGTATCTCATGGGGTGGTTGTTTAGACCCCTCTTTCTTCTGGTTTTGGTTTTAAATTCTCGAGGGTGAGAATCATTTGAGAGGTATCTAATGTAACGGTTTTTGTTCCCCCGGCCTGTTACTTTGTGGTTTTTGGAGGTTGGATAAGTTCGGAGGAGGTTTGGAGAGGTTTAGATGCTAAATTATGTAAGTGGGAGTATTACACGCCATGTAATGAGGTTACACTACGTGAATCTTGGGTTTACGGTTTTTCTGGAAGGGTTCACAGTGTGAGGGGATTCGGGGTCTAAAAAATAAAATAAATCCAAGATTTGATGAGTTTTTAGGTGGAATTGGAACTCAAAGGGTTGTACAACATGAAAGGGTATTACACATCGTGTAATACCCCGATCCATTTTTATTTTAAAGTTTTTTTCAGTCGAACCTTTTATTTCATTCAGTTGTTTCTTCTTTTTCTCTCACTCCAGATGAACCCTAGGTTCCCCGAGGAGATCTTCAAGCCCCACTCCTCCCTCCTTGTTCAATCGAATCTGGTGGTTGTTCATGGGAAATCCATTATCGACCCGTGGTATGTTTTTCGCTCCTTTTTGTCTATTTTCTCGTGTTCCTCCCCTAGAATTTTCTGCTAGAATTAGGGTTGGATTTGGGTGAATTTTTGGGTAGTGTTTTGATAACCCTTTGGTGTGGAATAGGTTGATCCTTGTTTCTATCGGTGCGATCATCACTTGCGGGATTTCTTCTTTGCCCTGCGATGCACGAAATAATCGAAAAGCTTCTCTGAGGTTGGGATTTACTTTGTATATCTTTACTTTGTGTATCATGTGGGGTGGGTATAATGATGCCTTCATGGTGAAAATGGTTGAATCCAAAAAAAAATATGAAGTAATAAATGAGGGGTTGGGATGATGATGTTGATGTTGGTTTTTGTTTTATCTGTTATCTTTAATCCATGTTGTGAATTGTGTTGGCCGTATGGATCCTAAAAATTGTGGTCATTGGTGGTCCTTGCTTTCACACTAAACAAATTGCATGTTGGTTGAATATTTTTAAACACTTGAGAATGGAAATTTGTTAAAACATACACTTGGCTAATGAACAGATTCCCTAGAATTTCCCTTTTCTTATTTCTATGATAACCCCTGAATTTTGAAGTGAGATTAATCAAGGGGTGATTGTTAATCTGGAATTTATGATGTTCTTTGATATGTGGAATAATATTTTATGTGGTATGGCTATGGCTATGTGTGCGGGTGGATGAAATATGAAGTGGTCGCGTTGTGGTGTGTGGGTTTTCTTGGTTATGCAGTTGTATGTTTGCGGAGCACAGGTGTGTGTTGTAGGTTGATTGTGGAATGGATGAACTTGTGTGGTGTAGCGAAGTTGCGGGACTATTGTGTGATGCAGCGAGGGTGTGGGACTATTGTGTGGTGCAGCGTGGCTGCGGGACCGTTGGGCGGTGATGTGTGACTGGATGGGGTTGTGTGTTGGGGTTTGGTTAAGTTTGGACATGACTTGAACATAGATTAATGTGGAGATACTTTAGTTTCTTGTCCTTTTGCATTCTGAGATAACCTTGGTGGTGTTGCTTATTATGGCTTGTGTTTAGTAGTTGCTTGGTAGTGATGGTTTTGATAAATGAATTGTTTAATTACAGACGGAAATGGTTAAATGAAAAAGTGGCTAGAAAACATGAAATGGGCTTGTGGCTTGTTATGTGGTGTGTTCATTTTAGAGGTAGCAGCAAAGGTGGCAGTGTTATGGGGTGGTTGTTTTCTTGAGAACCCATAGGTTGGGATGAGTGTTTGACACCTATATACATGTAGTTCCTTGTGATTTTTATACGTACCCCACCCTAGTTGAGCACTATGTGTCAAACACCCCCATTGTTATGGGGGAGGGTTTCTTTCCCAACATCTCAGTGGGAGGATGGATGGTTGGTTATTGGCTCTTCTCTACACCCTCTTCTAGTAATTGGTATCCCGAGACTCTTCAGGCAGGTTTTGGTGTGGTTGTGAGGCCCAAGTGTCTGCGGGCGAGGTGTTTTTTCTCAGGTGTATTCGGGATGAGGTTGTGGTTTGTGGCCTAGGTGTTTGCGGGCGGGATGTGTTGTGTGGCCCAGGTGTTTTTGGTGGGATGTGGTATGTGGCCTAGGTGTGTGTGGGCAGGTTGTGATAGTGGGGCTTGTGGAAGAGCGTGATAGCATCAGGATGTTCACTGCTAGGGATGAGCAGTTAACCGGTGGGAAGTGGTGTGGGGTACCCAAATATCATTGTGCTTATTACATTTTTTTGTTTGACTTGCATTATTTGGTGATTGTGACTTTGGTGAGGTTGGGGTGGTTATTATACCATGTTAGGTGATTTTTTTTTATGTTGTTTTCTCACGGGGGAATTAGTATGCTTCTCCACTTGTGCATGAGAGACTTTGGATTTTCCTACCAAGTATACTTATATGCTCACCCTACGTATATAAAAATATTTTCAGGTTTCCAAGAGTATTTTGTAGACCGTGATGGGCAGTACTAGCTCGGATGTTAGGGACAGTTGTTGTGTCGTTGCTTAGCTTTCTTTTGGTATTTACTTTGGAGACTCTCGCTTTTGTATCAGTTGCATTTTAAAACATGCATGTGGGATGGATTTTGGTTTTATTTACTTATATATATATATATATATATTTCTTGGAGTTGTTTGGGTTTGACCATCTTATCTCCCGATCTTAAATGATAAAAAGGGAAATGCCTTCCATGTTTGTGAGATTATATACCCTTAGTGTTGTTCGCCACCTCGGGGCTTACTGAAGGTGGGACTCGAGGGGTCATTATCTTCCTTTATTCATTGCGATCCCATGAGGGTTATCTTTGGAGAGAGGGAGTCATTACAATTCTTCTCATGATGTTTGCACTTGGTAATCTCTAAGATGGGAGATTATGGGAACAGACCTTCCAGTAAGAATTCTGCATGTTTTGGTGTCATTAGATATTCCTATCTGCAAGCATGTGTAAGGATCCTTTGACTTTAAGGTTATTATTAATTCATATTATGACTTTTTCACTTAGATTTATTTCATAAACCATGATGATACAGTTCATGGTGAAGTTGGATACTTTGGATGCATCACAAATGATGAGTTGTTAATGAATTAGTCAGAGAAGGATCTATCCCTTCTATCTTTATAGATGTTAATATCTCAGTCCTTTGATTGGAATAAAAAAATCGTAATAAATTTCATGTTCATGGTGTAACGATGTGTTTATTTTAGATAGTCAAAGAAATACATATCGAGCATATAGGTTGGTGACACGGATGTGAAACCTTCTTGATGAGATATTGTGACAAAAGGATTATATTATATAGTGAGTGTTCATATTTGGTTATTGACGTTGTGACAATAAGTTCTTTCTCTTGGGTATCTTGACCTGTTACTAGATAGTAATTTTGTACTTTAGGAAAGTCTTTCAAATGCCAACGAGAAAAAATCCTATAAGTTCAAACACTCAGTGTTTTTATTGATCTCGAATAACTTCTACTTGAATTTAATTAATAAAATAAATATTATTCTCAAGACTGAGGAATAATTTTATTAATTTCTTATCGATCAAAAATGTTTATTGATGAATGAAATATTTAATTAAATATTTATTTGGGTATTCAATAAATATTGAGGAGTTTTAATAGACCAAGATCATGTCTAGTGATTAATATTAATTCATAAGCCGGTAAAATAATATTTATTATTGTGCAAGTTAGCGAGCACACTATAAAATATTATTATTATTATTATTATTATTGTTATGGCATGAGGTTTATTAAGTATTATTATATTATTTAAGGGATGGTATGCAATTAAATAATATTTCGACCTAACCCTAACTCTATAAATAGATGATTATGTCTATTTTGTAGGGTAATCGAGAATTGAGAATCGTTGCGCACAATAAATTTCTCTCTCAACTCTTCTTCCTCTCATCTTCTCAAGAATGAGAATAAATCCTTCAAGGCTGGAGGATGGGAAATCAAAGATAAAAAAACAAGACAATTGATCTATCGTGCTAGCACCCGATGTTTCATTGGTGATTATTTAGAGATCAAATGAGAACATGTGGATCACTGCTAGAGGGATTCTACACATGGATCCTATAGCGCAACAACGGTGATCAGAAAATGGTCTTTTGGATGGTCAACATCATTATCATCGAAGAAATATCCTAAGACCGGATATTCATTTCTTCATATCTAAATAAATTATTTATAGATTTAATGTGAAAAGATCTTCTTTAGGTTCCAGGTTTTACATATGTCAATAATTAGTGGAAAAAATTTGTTGGTCATGGATTTCACATCATTGAAAATATTGCAAAAAATCCATCGGATCAACGATATTTAAATTTTTTTGGTTGGTGCCTCTTTGTTGTTACTTGTCTTGGTCTAGGACTTGGCATGGGAGTCATGGACTGAGCATATACTTGGACTAACTATAAGAGTTGGGTCATCCTGTTTATTTATTTACCTTTTCCAAGACTCGTTGTATGTGTATCACTTATTGTATGTATCGACTGCCTTGTACATGTAACACCATACATTCTTGCATGGTTGGTTTTTATTGGCGCTTGTCGGGTTGTCAGTTTATTATTATCTTCTTGTTATTCATTTCACTTATTTTCCACTATATTTAGTAATGATCCAAAGGGTATAGTCTCCACATCCTACCGCCATTATACCCTCGCTACTAGTCAGCAACTTTTGGTGTATGGGGAGGCGCGCTTGAGGCCATGTGACCCTCCAGACTGGTTACTTATCAATGAATCGGGTTGGGGATGTTACATATGGTGGGTTGGGTAGAAAGAGAAGGATGATGAGATCAGCTAAAGCATTGTAGTCCCGACAACACCCACCTGCTTACCATCATTGACTAAGGAAGAACCAAAGCACTAAATATGGAACCCTAAACTGAAAGTGATGATCACCCAAAATGGATTTGTCTTCGGATGCTTCTACCATTACAAACCCAAACCACTAAAGCATTATCACGTCTGACCACAAATAGGGTCTCATGTGATGGGATAAGTAGTAAGAGCATTGAAAGAGAATGAACGGGACTAAACCAAAACAAGAGAAACTCGAATACCAAAGAAAGCCAAACACCAACCACCTGAAAAGGTGACAACAAGAGGCAATGAAATAACTTTGGGAGAAGGATACCTAACATGCCGAAAGAAACAAGGTGAGAAAACAAAGGGGCAATTGGCAGGGAGGAAGGAAACTCTAGCGCATCAAAGAAGGCAGGAAGGAAACTCTAGTGCATCAAAGAAGGTGGGGAGGAGAGGAACGCTTGGCGAAAATAAAGCCATCCTAGGGGATGATATATTCAAAAAACCAACATCTTGTTCTCTGGATCCTAACTCTTACCAACTATCATTTCCCATTTCATAATCATTTGTAACTGAGCCCGCAGAGTCCCAATGCATTCCTTATGGAATGTCGTATCCTTTCACTCACATTGTGGGTGAAGGATATTGTTAAACGTTTTCATATTTTGATACCTCAGAGGCACCTCCCCCAAAAGAATTGAAAACATACACACAACAGACAACTGAGGTTTGTGTACAAGGTGAAGAGCCCCCTTCGGTTCATTAGAGTCCCCTCATTGCAAACATCGGTGGACTCGATGCGAGCATGACATTCACACTTTAGACTATGAGGAAACCCCCCTCAGAAACATAGATAGACTTTATTGTACTCATTATTATTATTATTTGTAATTTGAAGTATATTGAGATTTCTTTGATCATTTTATATTATCCATGGTGTTCTAATTATTTTATGTACATTATTCAACTAATTACATGTACCAAATATATTTCAAATAATGTACTTAATAATAATTGTAATTATTAGTAATAATTGTAATTATTAGTAATAATTACAAATAGTATAATTTATTTAATACTATAACTATTAACATGGTATAATGAAGTTATTAATACTATAATTATTAGCATGGTATAATGAGGTTATTAACTAACCATTGATGCACAAGGTGGTTGTTGCTTGATGGAGTCCTATGGTTGTCAAAGTGGTTGTTGTTTGCTCAGGGTTGTCTTTTGCAAAGGATCGGGGTTGGTTAAATGTTATTGTTCGGTCTGATTGTCTTCCTTTGATTTCTATGATCAATTTGAGAGCAGTTATTTGTAATTTTGTGGGTCTCCTTCTGGATGAGATTTTGTGTTCCTTTGGATCTTTTGATTAGTATTTGTTTCAATTTGTTAAGAGGAATGGCAGTATGGTTGATCACCATATTGTGAAAATTAGAGGTGATTCTCATGTTAAGGTTTGGTTTGAGTGTGTGTCGTATATGGTTTTACCTTTTATACTCAAGGATTGGGAAGCTTGATTTATTATGTGGGTTTAAAAAAACCTACTCAAAGTAAGAATTTTAATAACTTAATTACACTACTATAGAACCTTCTTTTATTTGTGCTAGAAATCGCTTTTATCAACACTGATGTTCCAAGCACCGTTAAAAGTGGGTCTCTTTTATCTACGTTAAAAAAACGTTGATAAAGACCTCTTTTATCAATACTAAAAAACACTGATAAAAGTCAAAAAAAAATGTTTTCCTGTAAATGGTTGCAAATTGTGGGGGGGGGCTTTTATCTTGAAGCCTCTGGCACCTCTTTTTATTAGCGCTCATCTAGCCCTCTCCCTACCCTTTTATCAGCCTTAGAGCACCTCTTGCACTCGCTCGCACGGCCCTGTCTTCACTTGGTTTCAAACCTAAGACCTCCACCATCACGCATATGTGCATCTACCACTGACCTATATTGTTTTGTTCTGCATTTATTGATATATTTATTTATTTATATATATTTTGTTGCATTTTTTATCCATTTATATAATTATTTTTAAATACATTTATAAAATATGTTTTATGTGTGTTTATAAATACATACATACATACATATGTTTAATTATACATGTGTGTCTATAAATACAATTATACATATTTATATTTAGTTACATATATTATATATTAATATTTATATAGATATATTAGAATATATATATAAATATATATCCATTAATACAAACACACACAAATATATTTATATATATATAAACATTATATATACATTATATAGGTATATAAATATTCATACATTTTTATTTTAAATAAAATAGATATTATTTTTTATTTAGATATGACTTTTATATTTAGAATGATATTTTGTATGTAAATATGTTTACATATTTATTTATAAAATTAATTTTTTTATGTGTAAATATATACAAATATGTACACGTGTGTATATATTTAATTATAAATAACGGTACAATATGAAAAATGATAAAATTTGAAAGTCATAATATCCACATGAGTGTAAGCCTTATAAATAAATTGACTCTCCACCAAAAAATGATAAGAATACTCTCTTAAACGATGATGAAATTACATTAAATGTTAAAAAAATCAGGGTACCCGACAAAAAACTCAGTTTGGAGGCCTTTTGAGCCTTTTTTACCTAAAAAAAATCAATGATCAAAATTTTCCCAAGTCACAATGACGTATATCTTTTCACAGGATTCAATTTGATATCCGGTAGAGTTCAAACTGACATCCAGATCAAAATTTATGGTCATTTGAAATTCAAGTCATGTTTTCAACTTATTTTAGATCGTTTATTAATGTATTGATTTTTTCTACCTTCAATTTATAACTACATGACTATTAGTCAATAATAATTAGCAAATTGTTAATTAATATTATTTTTTAATTATTTTATAAACAACTTTACACTAAATATCTTATATATTAAGCGTGATTACATATTTCGTATTATATAAATCATATTTTATAAGATATATTATATTTATATATTAATATATTATATTTAATGATATTTTGTTATGAGATATATATTTTATCGGCGCTAAAAACAATCGTCGTAGCGCTGATAAAATGCATGTTTTTTTCATTGTTGAGAAAAGCGGTGATAAATTGATATTTTTATCGATATTTTTTTTTAATGTTGATAAAAACACCTTTTGTCAACGTTTTTTTAACATTGATAAAATTATTATTTTTATCAGTATTTTTTTTAGCGGTGATAAATGATGGTGCTGAATAAAGTGTTAATATAATAATGTTAAATATAAAAGTTTATAGTTCATAACAAACTACAAGTTGTGTTAATAATTTTATATCTTTACAGTTACTAAAATTATTAATTTAATTATTCCCTCACGTACAATTTTTTCCTTAAGAAATATATTAAAGACTGACGCACTTTGTTTCTATTTGGAATGAAATGAGTTAGAAGCCCGAAATGCATTTAGTCCAGCATTTGCACACCCATATTTAAAAATATTTTTAAACTAAACCAATTTCTATTTTTTTCAAAAAACCCATTAAAAGAGTATGATTTATAATTAATATGTTACATTATTAAGATGATGATGTTAAAAAAATCCGTTTGACGAAAATTAAATTATCACTAAGGTGATAATTGGTTATTTGGCATCTTCAATTAATAATTTATAAACTAAATACTATTTAAATTTAAATTAACGAAAAAATATATTAAAATTAAAAAGGGAGAAATGGGAGGCATGAGAGAGAGTGAGGGGATGATGGCGTGAAAGGCGAGGGAGGGTGGAATATAATTAAGGGGCATTGGTGGTTTTAGTGGGGAGCCTGCCTGGCCCAATGCGGGGGGTGCTGTCCTGTCTCTCAGTGCGTGTTCGTGCTGTGTGGTTCCCTTCCCAACCGGCAGCAACCTTCATTCTGTGCCTCTCCAAACATATGGTCCCACATTAAATTAAAAATGTCCCATGAATAATGGGTCACGGACGTGGAGACGACAGCTATTTTTTTTTTCATATAATTATTTTCGCATTATATATTTTAAATTTATTCTAATTTATTTAAACAAATTTTCTATGAATTGACTCGTAACTATTTTAAAAATAAAAATAAACAGGCATGAAAAAGAATATTTTTTAAGAGAAAAATACCCATCTTTTTTATTAATCAATTTGATAATTTTATAATCCTATGCACAAAATTATATGCACTAACAATAATTATTGGACTTGTTGACTTCGTTCTTCACACACTAGATTTACTCAATCAATTGATTACCTAACTGATTCCATTTTTTATAACGCTAATTGATTATGTTAATTACTCTACCACATCATGTATGCCCAACTTGATATAAATAAACTCAACCTTCAATCTCACGAACAAATTAGTCGTCTGTGACTTTGAATGTACATGAACATTGACACGATCCCTTCTTGATTTTGCTCTCGAAGGCAATAACAATCGATTTTCTATGTGTTTGATTTTTTCATGTAAATTTTGATTAGTCGCTATGTGGATTGATGTCTTGAGAAAAAACATAGGTTCACGAAACGAGACTCAAAAATCTGGAAGGAACGATTTGAGACAAATGAGGTCACTAATGTGCATCTAGATAGACGATGCATGGACCAATGCAAAATTTGGCTCCAAACCGAGACTTATACAATTACTGAAGATATGACCTTTAAAAACATGCAAAAAGGACATTTAAAGCGCTAAAAAAACACTGATAATCGAAGCGCTATTAAAAAGGGGTCATTTTAATCTACACTATGCACCGCGTGTCTACGCGCGCAACTGCCTTTGCTGGATTTCCAACCTGAGACCCCCCTTCACACCCCATCGACTTTTCCACTCAACCATATTGTTTGGTTATGTATTTTATGATATATCAATATATTTATATATATTCTGTTATATTTTTTATTCACACACACACATATATATATTTATTTAAATACATATATAAAATATGTTTGATGTGTGTGTGTGATTATATATACAGACATATGTGTGTGCGCGCGCGCGCATCAATAAATATAAGTATACATATTTATATTTATTTACATATATTATATATCAATATTTATATACATATATTAGAATATATAGATAAATATATATGTGTGTGTTTGTCAATACACATGCACAAATATATTTATATATATATAAACATTACATATACATTAATTGTACATGTATATAAATATTCATATATTTTTATTTTAAATAAAATGTTTATTATTTTTTATTTAGATAAGCTTTATATATTGAGAAATATATTTTATATGTAAATATGTTTAATTATTTATTTATAAAATTAAATTTTTATGTGTGAATATATAAAAAATATGTATATATTGTTATGTATTTGATTAAAAATTTCAAAGCTATAATATCAATATGAATGTAAGCCTCGAGAATAAATCCAGTCCCCACTGAAAAAAGGGCAAAAAGACCCTCTTAAAGAAGGTTGAAAATCCATCGAATGTTAAAAAAATTAGGGTACGCACCCTGATTAAAAACTCGGTTTTGGAGCCCTTCTGGGTCTTTTTTGGTCTTGAAATACATAACAAATGGTTCCCCTCTGTCATCAGGGTATAGAGCTCATCGCAGCATTCGATTTGATATGTGGTAGAGCCCAAACGAACACCCTGATCAAAAGTTATGGCCGTTTGAAGTTCAAGTTACGTTTTCAGCTTATTTTCAATATTTTATTAATTTTATTGATTTTTTATATTCAAATTGTTATTAAATGACTACTAATCGATAATAATTAGCAAATTATTAATTAAAAAAATATTATTAATTATTTTATAATTCATTTTTACTAATTATCTGATATATTAAGTGTAAATGTCTATTTAGCCTTATCTAAAACATATTTAAAATATATATATTATATTTATATCAATATCAATATATTTATAAATTAATATATTATTTTTAGTGATTTTTTTTCGAAATATACCATTTATCAGCACTAGCAAAAAACGTTAATCAGGGGGGGTCTTTATGAGTGTTTATAAAAAAGCGCTGATAAAGAGGGTTCCTTTAACATCGCTAAAAAAAGCGTTGATAAAGGGGGTAACTTAATCAACGATTTTTTTTAGCGCTGTTAAAGGATGATGCTGCGAAAAGCCGTTTTTGTGGTAGTGTACACATCTTGAGTTCCACCATCTCCTGATCAAGACACTTAAACAAAACTCCCACCCAAACCTGTGTTGCCCACTTATTACCCAGACACCCCCCAGTAACTTAAGCTTCCACTATAAAGAGGTTGATCAGGCCTGTTTATGTGTTACTTCTCAAGTCCTAACATTTCCGTTGATCCATTTTCCTAAATGACTTATCATCCAAATCCTTTGTTTTGATGAATCACAAATACACTATATATTTTAGTTTAGCTCACTTATAGTATATTTTTAATGCATGCAAATTTATCTTTTGGATTACCATCTCTGGAACATGGCGCAATTACGTGAACCATTTCAAATGAAAAAGTTTTTGGAGCATCCAAGTTTGTTAGAAGAGAGAGTTGTGCTCGAAGAACTTAGAAAATTCAGTTACGAGTTTGTTATGATCAACGTCTATAAAAAGGTGGCTAAGGGCTCGAAGACTATATGTTGGTTCACGTTGAATCGTGCTAACTGAAGAACTTCCAAGAGCTGTTCACTACCTCAATGATTTGAGAGCTTGCGATAGTTTTAGTTTTGTGTGACCTAAGTGCTTCCATTTATGTAAGGTTTCATTGTAAAAGCACTTCATTTCTTGTTGTAATTATTTTCTTTTGATCATGTGTGATCAAAGAAGTTTTGAGGATAAGAACATGTGCTTCTGATTGTCTGTTCGTTTGATTAGAAGCAAGGGTGTAAGGAATATAATGGGAAGATTATACCCTCTGATACAAAGTTGCAATAATAGTGGAAATCAAATAAATAATCAACCATGAAACTCGAGAAGAATAAAGAATAAATACCAAAGAAATCCAAGTAATAATAATAAACACATGTCATGTCATAACACATGCCAAACTAAATGACGTGTTGAAAATCATACAAAGGAAACAACTAAACATACTCAAGAATAAAGACTCCAAAATCCCAATCACGAACCCCATGCTCGGTCCCGTCTCCATGCTCAAATCCCATTTAGTAAGCAGTCAATCAAGTACAAATCCCCTTATCCTTATCCATACCTACATCCATGAAATATTTTCAAGTACCAAACGACGACCTGAACAAGATGTGAGTACAACTCAGTAGGGAGACACCAGTGTCTAAACAATCTAGTTTGAATACATAGTACATCCAATAGTACGATAAACAAGGGCATTAATTCATAATTTAATGCTGAATATCAAAATAAACTTGCAGAATCTTGAGCTCTGGGTTGACACCTGGGGTTAGCCAAACCTGCTTCGACACGATGCCGAATATCTCTATCAATCGATGGATCCTCCTACATCGGACAGATCACCCATACTGTTGGCAGATTCTTCTGCCTAGGATGAATCACCCATATCATGTCTCAAGTAACCAAACAATAATGAGATTTATGTGAATTCCCATGCAAGAGATGCTTACGTGTTCCCAAGGTGAAAGACCATAACAAGGGAAGAATTAACCATATCATATCGGGCTCTATGTGAATTCCCATGTTCGATCCGCTTACGTGTTCTCATAGTGAAAAACCACACCAAGGGAAAAAGTAATCATATATGTTATGAACCAACCCAAATACCCTGGTACACTGATACCCAATCTGGTCCTGATATAGTCTGAAGGGTGTTCCCGATCCACATGGGTTGGTGACTAGCACCTGACATCATACAAGAATCAAGTGCGAATGGTTTTACTACAAAATATCGAAAGATAAAAGATACAAGTCAGTATGTCAACACTCCTCAAGGAGAAAGTACTAGAATCAAACAGGTAAAACAATACCCAAAACAATACATCATTAAGGACACCACATCTGTTGAGATAAAAGATCATACATCCCATGTAATAGCTGGATCACATCTCCACCAGTCACCTCCATCACTCAGGGTCCTAAGGATCAAGAACATCCACCACCTCCAAGTGGCACTTTCCCTTTGATTGGATATAAAAAAAGATAATCTAAAAACACCTGAAGGAAAAGGTAGGGTGTGTGCTAAACAACCCATTAGGGTCTCACCAAGTGTTCCATAAGTAACACCATATAAATAAACCATTCATTCTTGAAATCCATTAACTATACTAAAGCTTGTAAATTTCCCACCACATGTCAACTCCATAACATTTCACCCCTACATGTTACCCTCTCCTTCACTTTCGCTCATCCTCCCAACAACCCCTTACCAATTCCCCCCGACTCCCCCACCCCTGAAAATTATCTCCCTCCCCTCCTGATTCCCAATCTCCCTCCCTGACTCCCCTCTCCACCTCCGACTCCCCGACTCCCCTCTCCCTCTCCCTCTCCCTCTTCGATGCTTCTGAATTTCTGTTTCTTTTAGAATGTTTGTATGCATGTTCTTAGTGTTCAATGCCTCTCATTTTCAACCAAAAGGGCATGGATCTGGTGATCGATTCCTCAACAGGCCAGTTAAGGAGGTAGATACGGATCTTCGATAAGAATTGGTTAGATTCATCCAGATCAGTTTTTTTCCAAACCTTTTCTTTTCCATCGGCACATTATTACTCTCTTCCATTCTATTTCTTCTATTTCCTTCCATCGAGATTCAACTTCCCTCCTCCTCCTGACCCTAGAAACCCTATCATTTCTCTTAATTGTTCTTCACTTACTGGTGATTGAATCTCTTCCTGTTGAACCTCCTGATGATTTCATCTCCTATCTATACTAATTGCATATCCCCTTCCATCGCGCTTAACTTTCTAATCGTTCTCTCTTTCGATGATTGCTTCCAGCTACCGTCATCTTTTGGTGGTCGAAATCTGTGAACCCATAGGTCATTCACCTACAAATATCGTCTCTTCCTCACCATAAAAAGTTCAATTTCTTTCTTTCCCATTTTAGTTCAATGTCTATAAAACCTAACATTTTCGGTCTCATCTCTTCCTTACTGTTTCATCCTTCCTGGGAATTTCCTCATTCTTTTGTAGCATATCTATAGTTTATGTCATAATTCTACATATAATCCTTATACTAACTGATTTGTTTCTATATTTAATCCTCTAAATCATAGGACTATAGGAATTTCTACTACCTCACCTAATAGAATGTATGATCTATATTGATTTCATTAAACATTATATACTTTTTGAAATAATGTTCTTTGTATTTTTTTGTATCTTAACTGCATTATTTTTTGAAATGTATATATTTTCATTTTTTAATTTTTTATTATCATTTACAGTGACAAGATATTTGAAACAAAATCTAATTTAATCCGTCTTTGGGTTACTTGTATCAATTTTTTTAAATTTTCATTCAATTTTATCACTTTTATAAACAATGTGCTCTGTAGTTACTAGGCTCTTTGGAGAAATGTAGGCGACTACAATTACTAAGAGTTTTTAAAATATTAACCCTATTTTATATTCCAGGTTCCAACTTCTTGGAAAAGATTATTAGTTCACATCTATTTGAGAAACTGGTATGGACTCCTTTTCATTTTCTCTATCTTTATTTTACATCATAATTCAATTTATGTATAATGTATGCTCTGTATTGATTACATTACCCACCATGAACTTTTTGAAACAACGTTCTTTGCATTATTTTTCATACCTAAATTGTATTCTTTTATGAAATGTATATTTTTCAAAATTTAATTATGTATAATTATTTGAAGCGATGAAGTTTTTTTTGATTTCATCCATCTATGTGGTAACTGGCATCATTTTTTTTAAACTTCAAAACTATGCACTGTGCAATTTTATAAATAATGTTCTCTGTATTATTCTTTATTCTGTACTATTATTTCTCCAACGTATATCCTTTCATAGTTAAATAGTACTCCTTTTTCATTTTCCATATGACTCATCGACTTCAATGTTCTCTTTTTTCATTTTCTATAGTGTTCTCTTGTATAATTTTTTTATAATGTTCTCCTTTGGGTATTATGTTTACTAAAAATATCTCATCAACTTCCCTTATCCAAATACTATAGATTCATTTAATATATTCCTTCATTGTGAGTGCATTTTACTATAACTGTTCTTCACTTTCCCTCAGCCGGTTAGTGCATTCGGTCAGTCAAATTTTTATTCACCTGTTCATTTTTTTCAAGATCAACTATTTGTTATTCCAGTACACCATTACCTCTTGAAGTATAGGTAACCCTAACTAAAATTATTAACCACTGTTTTATTACTTTGATTTTCAAGAACACTCTAACCTATTGCAGTATAGGTAACCGTTACTAAAAATATTGACTAATTCCTATATAGAAACTTTTTTCTTATTTTGGTCTATGTATTTGGTTTTCAACTGGTTAGTCAAAGAATGTTAATTCCATTGACTTATTGATTTGTTCATTTCACAGTAGAGAAACATGATTTTTTCCATAAATTCATTTTCATTATTGATTTCTTCTTTTAGTTCTAGACCACTCAAAAAGTATAACATTATTTATGTTATGTTATCTCAATAAGTTAAACTAATTCTATTTGGTTTTAGGTACGAACAACGAGCTGCGCTTAAAAATTTTAATTTTAATTTTCATTATTGCTGTTAAAAACTTTAAATCCATTACCTAAATTAATTTCCATTATTTTTTTCTTATTCCACTTCCATACAATTTATAATGGAGAACATTTTTTTATGTGATCTCAAGAAGTTAAACTACTTATATTTCGATTCAGGTATGAAAAATGAGCTTCCCTTCATAATTTTATTTCTAATTTTTGTTATTGGTATTACAAAATTTTACCCTATTCAATTATTTACCTCCAAAAAATTTCACCCTCCCCTTCCAATCCATTGATTTTTTCTGATATCATAGTGTATGAGATTTTTTTGAGGAATTTATTTGTGTGATTTTATTTATTCTTTTCATTTAATATTTTTATTCCTTTTTTAGATTGATAATTTCTAAAATACATATTTCGATGATACTAATTTCTGACAAAATTGGAGGTTAGTTATCAATTAAATTACACTTTTAAAAAAATAAATTACTTAATATTTTTTTTTTCAATTTTGGTATTTTTTTTCATATTCTGTCTATATTCTGATTTATGGTTTGTTTACCCTTTTTCACTTTTCAATATTTTTATTTTTTAAATTTTGTTATCCAAAATGAAATACTTCATCACAATATGCATGATCTACACACACACTCACATATCCAAATAACACACACACACACACACAGAGAAATGCTTTCAAAACATACGATGGATCACTTTGCTTGGTTTCCCTCCAGTTTAAGTCATTTGGTACACTTTCTTTAATTCAAATCCTTAAAATACACCCTTTATTTTCACTGTGTTGGTTTTTTTTGTATCAATTTATTATCTAGAACAAAAATCTTGTAGTTAGGATAGCTCTAAACCAACCTGTTTGCAACACGACAGGCCATGAATCCAATAACTCCAGTTATGAGGATGTTTCAGGGTGTATATATAGCCATGTCACAACATACACTATATAAACTTATATAATATATCAACTCATTTTTTCACTTTGTTTTGGATGAATTGTTTCCTACTTATTTCTAAATACTTTATATTTTTCATCTCACATATATTGGTTACCTACTATATTTTATGAAGAGAGATTTACAACATGATTTCGATGATGAAATCTTTACCGATAGATAGTCTGAAAAAACATTAAAATTTGAAGCCCTTATTTCTCAATGTTCATTGTATTGATATTTTTGTTTCACTACAAGTCAATTGGATTCATTGCAATGAAAATCAGGTATGGTGTTTATGTAAACATTTTTAATAATTATTATATTCCCCTTTGATTCATTCATGCTTTGTTTTTGAATGAGAAGACAATGTTTCCTCTCATTTCACAACCATACTCGACTAGCCTTTTCATTTGGTTCTTCGCATGCTTGGGCCTAGTAATGAAGATCACCCATTAAACACAAGCAATGATGAGTGAAATGTCTAAGTGGTGATTATAGCGATGTTAATAACGCTAATATTGTAAGGAAATGTTTGGTTTTTGGAAAATGTATTCACTTAGATGTGCTTGCATATTCTATATGCACTTATTCTCTATATAGAATTGTATTTGTATTTATTTTTCAGTATACAAAAGTCCCCTGGGTGATGAATGGGGATCAAAATCGATGCATCAGTGGTGTTGAGCACATGTAATATTGACCCAAAGGAAAGGATGATGAGAAATGATGAAAATGACCACCAGAGGTGTGGCTGTAGCATCTAGGCATGGTTAGTAGAGCGATGTGAAACAAAAATGAAAAAATTGTGAAGGTGATGGTTCAAATTTCACAGCTGAAGGTTCTGGATCTAGAATTGAAGAATACAAGGCATGAAAGCACAAAAAAAAGTCATTTATGAATTTTTGGCACTAAGGTTTCCATGGATTATAAATATCACACATTGTGTAACCTTTTGAGTCATTTCATGTATCTCTTCCTTTTAGCAGTATTTTACGCATGGATATCACATAGGGTGTGATTTCAGGTCACATGCCATGTTCTGCGGAACCACGAAACCTAGGTAGTGGAAGAGTATAGGCCCAAACACACTTTTCTACATTGGTTGGGGTACACATCATATTACATGGGTGATAGTACATGCCCTGGACATTCTATGAACGAAAGAGCAGATCTCATGTACCATGTTTTCTTTGGTATGTTTGACATTTTCTTGCCAATATCATCATGAATTGAATGAATCTGTTCTTTAAAGGTGATTCAAGTTATTATTTAAAGTGACTATTTCACTACCCTATTTTTTTAATTACACATACATTATCCAATTATATTTTTGAAAATCTTCAAATAATGAAGATCGTGACAATATCCATCGATCGGGGTTAACATAAGGTGAATTAAAAATGGTTTGCTTCACCTTCCTCTCTATCATGTTCCTCTTGATATTAATTTTCTTTGTGTTTGAATTTGTGATTACCAACAATGCATACTTTTACATTACTCATTCATTTTATCCCATTGTTTCATGTAGCTGAATCATTGCATTCTCAATTTTTTCTTTAATGGTTCATGAGATCTTACGTTAATGTCACAATGAAATTCAAAGAATGAAGTTTTTAAAGATAATTTCACTTAATGTTTAATACTTTTGGTGTTTTTTTTATTCTTTCCATTTTTTTATAATTTTCATTTTACAACATATAGTTTACTATATTTTTAGGTACTTTTTGATCACTAGTTCATCCCTCATAATCTGTATGTTTGATATTTTCTTTCCACCATCATCATGAATTGAATGAATCTTTTATTAAGAGGGTATTAAAGTTATTGTTTTAGGTTACTCTGTCCCTAACCTATTTTTTAATTAAATTTATATTATGCAATTATAATTTTTCAAATATTTAAATAATGAAGATCATGTGTGACAATATCCATTGGTCAAGGTCAATAAAAGGTGAATTCAAAATTCCTTGCTTTGCCTTCCAACTAATCATGTCACTAATTTTTTAATACTTCTGGTCAAGTTTTTTATTCTTTCCATTTTTTTCACAATTTTAATTTTATAGCATATAGTTTAATGTATTTTTGGTATTTTTGGATCATTGGTGAATGCTTCATAATCATTATGTTTGAGATTTTCTTCCACTATCATTATGATTTGAATGAATCTATTATTTAAAGGGGATTCAAGTTATTATTGCAGGTTATTGTGGCCCATGAAAAATGTGAACCAGTTATTGGTGGCTATGTGTTTTATACATCTAATTATCAATACTTACTTATAATGAGTGCCTTTCAGGTTAATATTCTATAAGTATTCATATAGTCATCTTCTATTATGCTGTTTATATTTGGATTTATTTTAGTAGACCCAATTCCCAATTACTAAAAGCTCTAAAACTGTAAACTAATTAAACATAAAACAAAGAGGAAACTCAACTACTATTTTCAAAAATATTAATTTTTTAATGGATGGAGTTGACCTTTATGCTTGAAAATAACACAAAATTCACAATCTTATCCTGATGAAAGAATTGAAATTTCATCTTAATTTTTTTCTTCGTCTTATAAATCTATCATTTCAATTTCACATGAAGCAATATGGAACAACCCTTGGGCAAGGAGAGTGTCCAAAAAATGAATAATAACCATGAATTACGATTAAGAAAAATGTAATACTATCATTTTATATTTATCATATCATTTATATTTAATTATTATTGTCATTTTTCACAGGTGGATTACAGTGAACATGATCATTTTGCAGTGATAATTAAAGAAGTTATAATGTTGATGGATACTAGACGTCATGAAAATAATCATTCATTGAACCAAACAGATCTTTCTCGATAAAGGAAAATGTCGACAACTTATCTATACATCAACGAAAGATTCCAATATTCATATCATATAGGTTTGTTTTTGGGGTTTCACATCACTTAATAACATACCCATTTGATAGAATATTCCAAGCTTCATATCATACACGTTTTCCTTCTCTTATTAGTTTCCAATGATTTTACTACTTACATATTCCAATATATTATTTTTTGATTTTATTTGAAGATAAGATGGAAATTATTATGTCCTGATACATAATCGTGATATTCATCATTGTTTATAGGAATAATTCTTTGAAACCTTATTGGGATATATAAAAAGGTTAAAGAATATGAGGTATTGAATACTTGAATAGGGTAAATTCTTGTCTACAATCATCATTATTGTTGGTGGTTAGGATTCTCTATTCATGTTTGTTTTTCTGTGCCAAATTTTTATCTGAGTATCTAAAAGCATGTTCTCACTTATCATCTCCCTATTCAGTTGAGAGAGGGAACTAAATCTTTGGTGAATCCATTACCCATCCTATTATAGTAGTATTTTCATTATTAATTTGAGATAAAAATAGTTGTATGTTTAAATAGGAACTGTGATTTATTATTTCAATTTTTGCAGAGTTTATAAATTATGAAAGCTTACCTGCCATCCATTGTAGCTGAGTAAAATCTATGAAGATTTGTGATTCCTTAAGATATTTTTACTAGAATCAAGGCACTTAAAACACATAGAGAGAAAATATTTTTATGGATTTTTTGATTAAAAAGAGAAAACATGTTCATCACATGTCTCTAAACATTTTATAAAAAAACATTCAAAAGGAACAACATTGTTCCTTTCTTAATCCATATAGTAAATGAAACTAGGATTCTATTACTAATCAATGGTATGGTCTTTTATTCACGTTTATGTGAAAAATCTCTATAAATTTGATTCACTCAGACCATCAAATTTTTTAGAGAGCTTACAACATTAGTTTCATGATCAATAAAATGACCAACATGATTTGGAGCTGTCCCATATGCTTATGCAAGAAAGGATATAATAGGCCTAAAATAATATTTTGATACAACATTTATATTATGAAAATTAACTATATTGGAGTGGATTTAGGTTTACTTGATGTAGTTAAACAAATCACTTCAGTTGTAACTAAAATCCCTAATAGGGGAATAATCAGTATTAAAAATTATTTCATGAGTCTCTAGCATTCCATAGGGAAGAACAATCCTTGGTAGCAGAATAATTAGTATTAGAAAGTGCTTCATGAACGTCTCTAACAATCCATAGATAATAACAAATGACATATAAAGATGGATAGATAAAATCATTGAAATTTAATTAATTAGTTTTATCTGAGGAACATTTATGATTAATAGACCCTATTATCCTATAAAAAATATGGATTTCAGTTGATTCTATAGGAGGAGGAATGTGTTTCACTTTAAAAAAATATTTAGTAGTATGTATCATATACAGTTTATATTGAGACCACTTAGTATGTGAAGATTGTATTTGTTGTTAATGAGTGTCAATGGATATCAATGATGGTCAACATGAAGAAGGAACTCTCCTAAGTAAAATGGATAATGGAAAACAAACGTTGGTTGAGCTTGATATTAAGTTTCATATATGTGTATCAGGAGTGATACATTTACTAAAAAAATTAAGGATAGTTGGAGTGTTTTTTGGAAGGAGTAAAAGAGAATGAGAAGAAGAGGTTGTGGAGAAGTTTTGGAATGGTGGTTTGGCATTTTTATTTATAAAAACTTAGTTTTACACTATGTAGTTATTTTATACCTTTACCAAAAATAAAGGGGCCATCCATGGAGGTCTGTTGAGGTCCTCACCTCAAGAACATACGGGACCCGAGGGGCCGACCGCACTTGAGGAAATCCCTCAAGACCAGCCCCACATGAGGCAGGGTGTACGCGGGCCGTGTATAATCCTGCAGGTGCCGCACGGTGGTGAACCCATGCAACGTGGGTGCTAGGAGTGTTCCTGAAGAGAAGAGTGGGTGCTAAGAGTGCACCTGTAGGGTGAACATGGTACGGGGCGGTACCATGGAGGGAGGAGGAGTATTCTGAGCCACTACTGCCACAACTTGATTGATAAAATGCGAGTAAACATCACAACATTTCGATGTGGGACAAGGTTTTAAAGATGAGGAACTAATCTCGACCGTTGATCCCTCAGCGACACACGGTCTACTGTCTGATCAATCACGAGATTGATCCCACACAACCAAGTCATCCATATGATCTTTGTGGTTCACGATTGAAGCAAGGATGTCTGATCTCCTCTACCAAGGTTGTCTTCCACCTTCGGATACCCACATGCACTTGCGAACCAGGAGCTCTAGACGAATGATGATCTCACCACTCCGGCCACCATTTGAGCTCTGGTCAAGCCCGTTCTGATTGTCTTACTATCATGATTCCATGCATGCAATTAAATTTTCATGCATGTGAATGGAACGAAGAATGAGTGAATGACTGAGGCAAACGAAGTTGGCAAGGCCACGTAGGTTTGATCAGGGATTCAAAAAGTGATACATAGAATATTGAATGAATGAATGATCAGGAAGAAGGGTGTGAGTTTGAAAAAGGGAAAATCCTAGATATGCGGCATATCTCCACACAGGTTTGAAGGTATTAAAGAACCAAAGATCTTGTTTATTCAAAGCAGAATATTGAAGAGTGTATTGTGTGGTTTTTGAACACTGAAAGATCTTATCTAAACTTATAAAAATAGACCCACTGATTCGAGAAGAAGCTACTGCTTCTAAGTTTTTTGAGAACTCATGTTCTGAGAAACAGAGTTTCTCTAATCTTCAAATTCAAGAAGGGGCATGCACGATCCATGAACCGTTATGGGTTCGTGAAGTCCTACATACCGTTCTGGTTCGAGAAGAATAAAAACCGTGAACTATTTCTGGATCGTAAAGAGAAGGTCTCGCGTATCCTTCAGGTTCGTGAAGTAAGGAACTGCGTACCACTTCGGTATGCAAGACATGAGAGCCATGAACTGTTCTTGGTTCGTGAAGAGAGATCTAGCGAACCATTCTAGGTTCGTTAGGAAATAGTACCATGTACCATTTTGGTTTTGTGAAGAGGAGGTCCTGCGGACCAACAAAACCGCAAAACATCTTGGTTTGCGAAGGAGGTCCACACTATGTGTGTGAAGAAATCCCGCACATCCTTAGCAAAAGGAGAGGCCGCAAATCATACTAGTTAATAGAGGAGACAAAGTTCATAAGAGAACTTCATACCTATAGTGTGTAAAAGGAAAACAAGAAACACCATGCCATGCAAAAATACACACATTGATACTTGAATAAAATCACATACATATAAATATAATCAAATCAAAGTGAACAAGTGTGTGTTGAGGAAGGAAGAAGGAATATTTTCCATGGTGATGGGAAATGCATTCATATGCATGATTTAAAGAAAAAGACATTTAAAGGCCAAGAATATCCGAATCAAGTTCTAAACAAAGGAGAGAAGAGGTATTGTGTGTACTAAAAGGCACCATACCCATTTGGGCCTTCACACAATAAATAAGAAGATAAAGTGCATGCATACGTGAATACTTTGAAGAGAAGCATCCTAAAACAAGGGTGCACGTGTCTAAAGAACTGAAGAGGAAGATCACATCCATATTGTCACATACATACATGGAATAAGAAGAGTTGATTCTGATGATGCCTAGTGAATTGGTTTTCAGTGTTTGAACAATCACAAAAGAATTTGTGATACTGGCCAAGAAGAATAAGAAGTCTTAGTACATCTGGTTGTTGCACTAGAGAAGAAGATTGAAAGTCAAAGAGAATCAACTCTAGACATAAATGCAAGAAAAGTCTCATGCTGAATAGGAGAAAAAGTCTTCCATGACTATCCATTTAAGGGACCTTCACACCCATAAACTGAGTGTGACCTCTGTTGGAGTTAGTGGCCCAGAACCAACTAATTTGTACTTTATTCATTAATAAAATCCTTATCACATCTTGATTGTTCTTCTGCGTGACAATGCATGTGATAATGTCCTAAGGATAGCTGTTTCATTACAGGGTCATAGTGGATCCCTGCTATGATGAGAACCCAGAAGTGCCATAACACTGTTCTTGAATATATGTTCTATGGCCGGATGATATTATTTGAGGGGAAAAAATAATACAGGTCATTAGGGATGCGGACTCATAAAACTTTGAGGCACCTTCTCATGGTGTGCGCCCTTGGTAATATCCAGGAGGATATTATGAGAACGAGGCCCGCCAGTAGGAAATCCACATTTCATAGTGTCATTGGATGTTCCTATCTACGGATGTGTGTATTGGTCCTTAGAATTTAAGATTATTATTAATGGGTATTAAAACTCGCGCACTTAGATGTATTGACAAAAACTGTGATTACACACTGTTCGCAGCGAGGTAGGATACGTTGGGTGCGTCATGAGTAATACTGCATTAATAGATAATGCGAGAAAGGATTTGTCCCTTCTGTTCCATAACAGAAGTAGATATCTCAGGCCCTTTGATGGAATTGATATAGCCTAAATAAATCCATGACCATGGTAAGGTATGGGTGAGTTCAATTCCAGGAAGTCAAAGAAAGAATAATCGATCACATGGGTTGATAGCACTAGCATGCAACCCACTTGATTAGAGATAGCGAGACAAAGGGATTATATTACACGGTAAGCGTTCATATGAGGTGACACGTCATTGCGGCGTTAAATTCTTTCTCTATGTATGCCTTGGCGTGTTTCTAGACGCTAACCTTGGACTTTAGGCAGGCTCCGCCTAATGCCACTGAGAAAGAGGCCTAGAGGGTCACACACTAAGTGTGTCCATGTATCTCAGTTAAATATTAATTTAACAAGTTAAATAAATATTATTCCCGATTGTGGTTTAATAATTATTTAAGGATGCCTGATCGCATTTATTTCAACACTAGTTATTTGAGAGAATATATTGTGGCAGAAATAATATTTTTATTAGCGAGTAATGCAGTTACATTTATTTAAGAAATAAACAGCCATTACTCAAGATCTAATAAATGTGGTGGAGGAAATAAAGGAAAATAAAAGTACACACCATGTATATTAAATATACACGCCGTGTAGTTTTATGGAAAACGAGTACACACCGTTTATTAATGATTACACGCCGTGTAGTTTTTCCAGTTGTATTTTTGAGGATATAATATTGTTTTATTAAATGATATTTATTATAATCAGCATGGGCGCATGTCAAGGAATTAATAATTTGACATGGGGATTTTCAATAAGAGTTAATGAAATAAATAAAACGCGTAACACGTTTATTTATTGTCATAACTCTATAACCTCAAAACCCGATTATAAATATCCTCACAACCCCAACACTTTTACACAAGAGAATCATTGTGAACAAAAATTCTGGAGAATTCTTTCAAAGCCGAAATAAATCCTTCCTCCAAGAACGCTCTCAAGACCGAGAGACCAAGGCGATCGAAGGCGGACATCGCAAGCGAAGGTTCTTCTGCGCTAGCACCTAGAGATCCCTTCGGTGATGTCTGGAGATACGTGGCACATGTGTGGATCACCACTAGAGGAATCCTACACTTGGATTCTACGACGCAACGACGGATCACAGGATCGTGACCAGAGACATCAACAAAGAAATAATTCCACCAAGGTAATTCTTGTGAATTAATTAAATTAATTATAACCAACATATGATGATCCTATCTCTATGGTTCTGGGATTCCATCTTAAGTTTTTCATTCCTCATTCTATTCCGAAGATTCAGCGTTTTACATGGTGATGGATCTCGGATTGAACGTTGTTTAACGTTAAAATTAAAGTTGGTCAAACCCTCTAACGCGATTCTGCTGTGCTCGGAACCTAAAAGTGGTATCAGAGGGGTCATATCGTTGATTATAATTATTTAGTTTTTTGTTGATGTTTTACGCATTTAATAATTTAGTTGTTTCAATTCAAGTTTAATCGTTCTAGAAATATGAATCTCGAGATATGTTCTTCCTCCATCACTTCTCGTTCACCTCACAGAAACAAATTTTTCTTTTAATTTTGATTAAAATAAAATAGAGGAACTCATCCGGAGGATCCAAATGTTTCTGGCCGTACAACACCAGAATAAACGGTGTGTATTTTGAAGTACATGCTGTGTATTCTAGATTCATGCATCGGACTGATCCGCCAAATCAGGCCATGTATTGGATCCTATCTAAGTCATTAATGACACCGTGTGTTGACCAGGAACAGGTGGCACATGGTTTCCGGATTACATGCCGTGGGGTCTAATGAACACGACGCGTAGTCCCTTCGGGTTAGGGTTGGACCGTGTACCCCGTACATGGCTTGACCAGCTGGAAACTGTGTAATGCGGAAACTACACGGCGTGTGTCCCACTGAACATGCCGTCTACTCTGAAAATTTCCGAAGTACATTAACACGCCATGTCCTTGGGCGTGTACTTCAGATGGACGGTGAACAAAAGTACATGCCGTGTAGTCGGAACTACATGCCGTGTACTCGTTCAAATTATGCAATGAATGAGAATTCACCGGGTTGCCTCCAAGGTACAAGTTACGTACAAAGATAATTTTAAATGAATTTATTTATTTAAAATTATGATGTATGATAATCTTAAGGAAATTCAGAAAGAGGGTTTAAGATAAAAGGATTGATTAATTAAAGATAATTAATTAATTCGAGCGTGATTTATCTTAAACAAGAACGATTAAAGAATTGAATGCTAGTTTTATTTATGCGTAAATATCGTTGCATGTATGGATGATCATGAGCTAGATCGAGACCTTTGTTTGTGAATGGTTTCTTTTAATTTATTTATTTAAATTAAATTTGTTGGCCTGCGAGCCATCTCCTCATTAATATGTAGGGCCTGCACGCCCAAGGATTATTTTATGTAAAACCCCCCTTTTTACCCCTCACCTGCGTGTGAGATAAATGCATATGTAATGGATGGAGCTCCCAAGCTAGTGGAGGTGGCTCAAGTCAGGAGCCAAGGTGAAACCAATCCAAGGAGATACAAAGGTGGACATGTGGAAAGCTGTAAACACGAACCCGAAAGGTTCAAGGTGTTTCTCCCCTAGGTCTTGGGTTAGTTTATCAACCACAAGATAAACTAACCAATATAAAAAGATCATGATCATACCATTTATTTTATTTCTGTCAGTTGCATGGTTTATTTATTGTGGGTGTGTTGTCACGATCAAAAAATTAATAAATTAAACAAGCATGCAAGATGAAACTAAAATAAAACCTGCTTATGCGTAAATATTATCTTAGACATGGTTAATCACTTAAGTATATCCCACTTAATATTAAAAAGCATGTAATCAAATATAATAAATTTGAAATTTACGTATAAGGATAAAATCCCTCAAAGAAATATTAATTCGGTATAGCCTTCCATAATCTTGGTTAGAATCAAACCATAGTTCAAAGTGCTTGACCAACCCTAGTTGGGGTGCTTTCAATTATCGGGGAATTATAATTCAAGGTTTTAGGTTGACTTAACTTGGTTCGCATCAAGGGTTGACTGCCACAGCAGGACTTGGTGTGGCTAAGAGGAAAAGGTTGATGAAATCCAAAATAAAAGGATTTCAGGATTGGGGAGTCCACTCAGCGGATCAAGGAGCTGTGAGTTAATGCAGTTGGCATTTGAAATGCCTACCTAAAACCCTTGAAGTTTCTTGACCAACCCTAGTTGAGGTAATACTAAGGGCAATATGGATCCTTTCCACTAGAATATTTAGGCAATAGAATATTCCGAAGTCAATGGTGAGGGTTATTGGATTTCGATAAAATAGTGGGAGACTAATAAGTATTAATTTATTTATTTGTCTCAGTTTTGTAATAAATTACTAAACCTTTTCTCATCTTAATTTGTAGAAAAGTCAAGAAAATAACTTCAAACATATCATTGTGAACCATACTCGAGAAGAAAAACCTTCTCACTAGCACCAATTTCCAAGAGTGGCAGAGGCGTTTACGCGTTATCCATCGCCATGAGAGGAAATTGTATGTGCTGGAAGAGCCTGTTCCAGTTGCGCCTAGATCGGAACTTCTACCCTTAACTCACCAGGTAGATAAGGACACGGGGCGTGACAAACCTGTAGTCCTTATGGTGAATAAGAAAAGGACAAGTCAAAGGGGCTAAAGACTTATAAACGGTCTGAAGCCCCCGAGCACTGTCCCTCCAAGAAGGGGAAGATCCAGAGGTAGGGCAAGGAACGAGAGGCAATGTGTTTTGCATGTGGAAAGCAAGGCCACTGGAAGAGGAACTGCACCCAGAAGTGTCGGGACGCTAATGGTGCATTTGTTATCGAGTGCAATCTTTCTATTTCTACACATTGGGTATTAGATACAGCTTGTGGGTCTCACATCTGTATTCAAATGCAAGAACCAAGTAGATTTAGAAAGATTTCCTGAGGAGAGGTGGATCTTCGAGCTGCCAATGGCGCAAGGCTGGCTGCGTTGGCTATTGGCGACTACCACCTCTCATTGCCGACTGGGATGATATTGGTTTTACATAACTGTTATTATGTGCCTAGTGTTACCAAAAATATAATTTTTGTATCTTGTTTGGATATGGATGGATTTATTTTCAAGTTTGGAAATAAGGGTTGTCTCTTTTATAAGAACAACGTATGTTATGGTATGGAACATTTAAATAATGGTTTGTATGTATTAAATTACAAAAAACAAGTGTTGGCAATTGATAATGAAACAAACTCACATGACTCATACATCACCCAATTGTGGCATCACCATCTCGGTCATGTAAACGAGAAGTGCTTGACAAAGCTCTGCCAAGATGACTATTTAGACTCTACTGAGCTAAAACCACTTGATAGATGCCATGCTTGTTTACAAGGAAAAATGACCAAGCCTCCTTTTGGTGGACAAGGTGAAAGGGCCACAGAGCTTCTAGGATTAGTACACACAGATGTGTGTGAACCATTTCCAGTAGAAGCTAGAGGTGGATATTCTTACTTCATTACTTTTACTGATGATTTGAGTAGATATGGCTATGTCTACTTAATGAGGTATAAATCAGAGTCCTTAGATAAATTTAAGGAATTCAAGAATGAAGTAGAGAATCAGCTTGGTAAGAAGATAAAGAAGCTTCGATCGGATCGAGGTGGAGAATATCTGAACCAAGAGTTCATCGATCTTCTACGGGAGTCTGGGATTCTATCTCATCTCACTCCTCCTTATACACCACAGTGGAATGGTGTTAGTGAAAGGAGGAACCGCACCTTGTTAGACATGGTGAGGTTGATGATGAGTCATACGGATATTCCATTATCCTTTTGGGGGTATGCATTACAAAATACAGTATACACATTAAACCGAGTACCAACTAAGGTAGAAAATGGAATTCCCTATGAGTTATGGAATGGAAAGAATCCCATTTTATCGCATACACGTGTATGGGGATGCAAGACATTTGTTAAGGCCTTCTCAGCCAACAAACTAGCACCCTGGGGCACGAAGTGTATCTTTATAGGATATCCTAAGGAAACGAAAATATATTACCTATATAACCCTCAAGAAAAGAAAGTGATTGTCGCTAGACAAACCGTCTTTCTTGAGAGGGAGAAAATCCTTAAAAAGGATAGTGGGAGAAATATTGACTTCGATGAAGTTAATGCTCAAGATACACAAGAGTTGGTACAGGAACAAGTTCCACATGTCCCCATAGAAGAGGTTCTAGAAACACAAGTACTGCGTAGGAGCTCAAGAGAGGTAAGGGAACCAGAGATATTTGTTTTCCTAGTCACCAAGGATGGTGAATCATTATTGTTGGACAATGATGAGCCTCTCTCCTACAAGGAAGTAGTAGAAAGCTCAGAAGCTGCAAGATGGCTAAAAGCTATGAATTCTGAGATGGATTCCATGTATCAGAACCAAGTCTGGGTTTTGGTCGATGAGCCAGTTGATGTAAAGCCTGTTGGATGCAAATGGGTATTCAAGAGAAAACTGGACATGGAAGATCATGTTAGCACCTATAAAGCAAGGCTAGTGGCTAAAGGATTCAGACAACGTCAAGGAATTGACTATGATGAAACCTTATTGCAAGTTTCCATGTTTAAATCCATAATAATCATACTTTCCATAGCAGCTTACCATGACTACGAGATTTGGAAAATGGATGTCAAAACAGAATTCCTTAACGGGAACCTTTAGGAAGATGTCTATATGACACAACTAGAAGGGTTTGTGACACTAGGTGAAGCCAAACGGGTTTGCAAGTTGCAGAAATCCATTTATGGATTGAAGCAAGCATCCTGGTCATGGAACATTCGATTTGATGAAGCCATAACGGAATTTGGTTTCATTAAGAACGAATGTGAGCCATGTGTTTATAAGCGGTTTAATGGGAATGCGATCGTTATCCTAGTAGTATATGTTGACAAAATATTACTTATTGGAAACGATGTACCAGTCTTACAGTCAGTTAAGGACTGGTTGAACAAGTGTTTATCCATGAAGGACTTGGGAGAAGCAGCCTACATTCTAGGGATCAAGATCATTCGTGATAGATCCAAGAGGATGCTTGGACTAAGTCAGGGTACATACATTGACCAGATACTAAAGAGATTTAGTATGGAACAATCCAAGAGGGGATTAGTTCCAGTGTCACATGGCCTACATCTTTCTAAGAAAATGTTTCCTCAGACATAACAAGAGAAATATAGAATGAGTAAGATCCCATATGCTTCAGCTATAGGATCCATCATGTATTCCATGTTATATACCAGGCTTGATGTTGCCTATGCACTGAGCATGGTAGGCAGATATCAAGAAGATCTAGGAGAACAACATTGGACTACTGTTAAGACTATCCTTAAGTATCTAAGAAGAACAAAGGATATATTCCTAGTGTATGGAGGAGACGAGGAGCTTGTCATTAGAGGGTATGCTGATGCTGGTTTTCAGACAGATCATAACGATCTGAAGTCGCAATCTGGATATGTTTTCTGTCTCAATAGAGGAGCTGTGAGCTAGAAGAGTTCAAAGCAGCCAGTTCTTGCCAATTCTACAACGGAGTCTGAATATATAGAGGCTTCTGATGCAGCCAAGGAAGCCGTCTGGATTTGAAACTTTGTCTAGGATCTTGATTTGGTGCCTAGAAGTAAAGATCCCATTACATTGTATTGTGATAATACTGTAGTGGTGGCTCTTGCAAAAGAACCAAGGTCACACCAAATGATAAAGCACATACTCTGGAAGTATCACCTCTTGAGGGATTTCTATCAAAGGGGTGAAGTTTCAGTGAGCAGAGTGTCCACAGAAGAGAACGTGGTGGACCCCATGACTAAAGGGCTATCTCAACAGAAGCATGAATATCATGTGAGAGCTAGTGGGTTAAAGGTTGTTAGAAGTTGGTTCTAGTCCAAGTGGGAGTCTTTTGGAGTTGGTGGCCTAGAACCAACTACTATGTACTTTATTCATTAATAAAAGCCTTATCACATCTTGATTGTTCTTCTGCGTGACAATGCATGTGATAATGTCCTAAGGACAGCTATTTCATTAAAGGGTCATAGTGGGTCCCTGCTATGATGAGAACCCAGAAGTGCCATAACACTGTTCTTGAATATATGTTATATCGTCGGATGATATTATTTGAGGGGCACAAATAATACAGGTCATTAGGGGTGAGGACTCATAAAACTTTGAGGCACCTTCTCATGGTGTGCGCCCTTGGTAATATCCAGGAGGATATTATGAGAATGAGGCCCACCAGTAGGAAATCCACATTTCATAGTGTCATTGGATGTTCCTATCTGCGGACATGTGTATTAGTCCTTAGAATTTAAGATTATTATTAATGGGTATTACAACTCGCGCACTTAGATGTATTGATGAAAACTATGACGACACACTATTCGCAGTGAGGTAGGATACGTTGGGTGCGTCACGAGTAATACTGCATTAATAGATAATGAAAGAAAGGATTTGTCCCTTCTGTTCCATAACAGAAGTAGATATCTCAGGCCCTTTGATGGAATTGATATAGCCTAAATAAATCCATGGCCATGGTAAGGTATGTCTGAGTTCAATTCCGGGAAGTCAAAGAAAGAATAATCGAGCACATGGGTTAATGGCACTAGCATGAAACCTGCTTGATTAGAGATATCGAGACAAAGGGATTATATTACATGGTAAGTGTTCGTATGAGGTGACACATCATTGCGGCGTTAAATTCTTTCTCTATGGGTGCCTTGGCGTGTTTCTAGACGCTAACCTTGGAATTTAGGCAGGCTCCGCCTAATGCCACTGATAAAGAGGCCTAGAGGGTCACACACTAAGTGTTTCCACGTATCTCAGTTAAATATTAATTTAACAAGTTAAATAAAGATTATTCCCGATTGTGGTTTAATAATTATTTAAGGATGCCTGATCGCATTTATTTCGACACTAGTTATTCGAGAGAATATATTGTGGGAGAAATAATATTTTTATTAATGAGTAATGCAGTTACATTTATTTAAGAAATAAATAGCCATTACTCAAGGTCTAGTAAATATGGTGGAGGAAATAAAGGAAAATAAAAGTACACACCGTGTATATTAAATATACACGCCGTGTAGTTTTATGGAAAATGAGTACACACCGTGTATTAATGATTACACGCCGTGTAGTTTTTCCAGTTGGATTTTTGAGGATATAATATTGTTTTATTAAATGATATTTATTATAATCAGCGTGGGCGCATGTCAAGGAATTAATAATTCGACATGGGGGTTTCCAATAAGAGTTAATGAAATAAATAAAATGAATAATGTATTTATTTATTGTCATAACTCTATAACCTCAAAACCCGATTATAAATATCCTCACAACCCCAACACTTTTACACAAGAGAATCGTTGTGCACAACAATTCTGGAGAATTCTTTCAAAGCTGAAAGAAATCCTTCCTCCAAGAACGCTCTCAAGACCAAGAGACCAAGGCGATCAAAGGCAGACATCGCAAGCGAATGTTCTTCCGCGATAGCACCTGGAGATCCCTTTGGTGACGTCCGGAGATACGTGGCACACGTGTGGATCACCGCTAGAGGAATCTTACACTTGGATTCTACGACGCAACGATGAATCACAGGATTGTGACCGGAGACATCAACGAAGAAAGAATTCCACCAAGGTAATTCTTGTGAATTAATTAAATTAATTATAACCAACATATGATGAACCTATCTCTATGGTTCTGGGATTACCTATTAAGTTTTTCATTCCTCGTTCTATTCCGAAGATTCGGTGTTTTAAATTATGACGGATCTTGGATTGAATGTTTTTTAACGTTAAAATTAAAGTTGGGAAAACCCTCTAACGCGCTTCCGCTGTGCCCGGAACCTACACTCTCCAAGGCAGTGATCCAGGGGGAGTCAATGGAAGTGATCCAAGGGAAGCAGTGAGCTATCCCTGAACTTTTGTAAAGGCAGTGTGCCTGGGACAGAGTGATTGTACCTGAACCTTGTAATCCACAACTGTTAAAGAATAGTGGAATTAGGTATGACTGACAACCTTTCGATATATGCTCCTTGGATGTATCCCTTAGCGGTGAACCAAATAAAAGTTTTGCATTGTCTTTTTTTTTTCATTTGAATGTTTTAATTACTACACATATCCATCATATAGGGTTAATTAAGTTCCTACCAATATGGGAACAAGATCCAATAAACAAGAGAAAAATTTGACACCCTGATTCACCCCCCTCTAAGGGTGACCTATTGTCCTTCAATTGGTATCAGAGGGACGGTTTTACATATGTTGGATACACCTTAGTAATTCTATTCAGAAGAGGATTTGAATTTTGTTTCCTGAGTCAACAATGAAGAACAGTTTTGGTGAAAGTTCAGTTATCTATGAACAGAAATCTATATCCAACAAGACCATGATGAACATGAAAAATAAAGATAAGAAGCAGTTAAAGAGGTATCTCATGTACAAAGAAGATGAATTTTCTGGTTCTCCATGCCCTTCCTATAATGAATAAATATCCATATTGGAATGTAAACAGAAGGTGGCTCTGATTTCTACTATATGAAAGGAAGACACTCCTATATCATTTTCAGGTGATCAGGAGAAATTAATAACCTATCTGCATGATATTCCTGAAGAAAGATTTGCTGTTATTTCTAGAATATTTCAATGTATTTAGGATGATATCACCTGAATGGGAAGAGAAGATGATAATATGGAGGAAGGCCTGGTAAAGAAAGTGTTAGAATGTTATAATCTCTCCAGATGGATTGAAGCCCTTGAAGAGAAAGAGGTAGTCAATAAGACTTTGGAAGAAAAGATCCATGCATTTAAATATGATTTGATAAATAGCACTGAAGTCAAGACTCTAAATTTTGAAGAAACTTTGAAGAAGAACAAAGAGATTGACTCTTTGTTACAAAGCAAAATTAAGATACATCAAGATGGGGTTGAAAAATTAAAAAAGTCATGTGATGAGAAGATGATCATGATTTAAGATCATAAGATCATAATCAATATGGAATGTCTAAAATTGGAAACCCAGTTATTCAATCTTGAGAAGACACATATTGAGGCTTCACAAAAGAATGAAACAGTTTCTGCTAGTACTCAATGTTTACTGGAGGATTCTAAAGCCAAAAGACCTCTAACATGTGATAATAAGATCATGACTTCACTCATTGATCTATCACAAGCAGCTGAGAAAGTGAAGGTACCATCCATAACAACTTGTACTATTGTTTCTAAACATGTTTCTTCTAAAAGTGTAGGTTAGAATAAAAATTCTAAACAAGTATGGATGAAGAAAGGCAGGGAGAAGAAACCTCCACCATGGCTAGGGTGGATAGGAAGAAGAGTCTAGAATATGGTTCCCCTGGTAGAGAACAATAAATTAAGGAAAAGGCCCAAAAAAATTATACCAAAGATATCAAGAAGACAAGATTTTTGGGTCAATGTTGGTGCTGAAATAGATTTGGGAATTGTGCACTAGATTGTTGCTACAATCCTTTAAATGAAAAAGCATAAAGAAATCCTATGTCAAAAGGGAGAAATCCATAGAAGAAGAAGCAACATAAATAGATCTAGAAGCATCTGTACACTAAATTTTTTTTGGAATGCTAGAAAATATCTATGATGTATGCAATGAGATTGGTCACAAGAATAGATCATGCTTATCTCAACACATATCCATAGATGATAATATCAAAAGACCATAGAAGCCAGCTAAGAGAGAAGAAGCTACCTTGGGAAGAAATCAAAAGAATAATGAAAAAGAGAAGTCTCCCAAGAAGACTCCAAGAAGGAAAGGTGAGAAGTCCTTGGATTCAAAATCCTAGAGGTTGAAGAGTGGTACATTCAAAAGAATTCTTAAAAATGATAACACTATGAAGAGTCCATGTAAAAAAATCCAAACTTAATTCCATTGTTCCTAGAGACATTTTGGTTATCTAGCATGAAGATCTGGAAAGAATGATAATAAAATAATATGCATAGGACAATGCTAGTGCAACAGGAAATAAGGGGATTCCACATAATGATAGAAAATTCATGTGTGTGAGGTGCAATAAGGATGGTCACACTGTTAAGAATTGCAGTGTATATATTCCATCTTAAGAAGAATTCCTCAAGAAGATGAAAGTTTCATCAGAAGATTCTAGTTCTTTGAAATCTCTTGAAGAAATAATACTCACACAAAAAGAGATGGAAGAAATATTGAGATCAACACAACTAAATTCATAATTGAAGATCAAATGTGAAAGTGTGAGGAGTTAAGAAAACAGAGTATCTTGGTTGAGAAAATCATCTCAGCCTTCCAGCTCATATTGAAGAAGCAAGGAGGGTCCACCTTATTCCCTTAACACTTTGCGTATTGTACTAATTTTATAGGGAATTTAAGGTGAATCAAGAACTTAGGGTGAAAACCTGAGTAGTGTTCCCTTGACGGGGAGACACATAAAGAATCTACCAGAGTTATTACTACAATTAGTATCAACTTTGATTGGTATCAAATTCAATTACTCTGAATATTGTCTAAGGATCATGTCATTGGAAATGGTGTTTCATCTCTCAATCTTGTTTACTCAAAATAAAATTATTTTGCGAAGGGGGAGTAATAATGTTAATCAGTGACATAAGAAGAATGGAAGTTCCCCAAGTCCACTTATCCTGCCTATTGCACTTGAATGTTATGGGAGTTCGGGGTACAGTTGAGATACGGCCGGGATTGGTTTCGCTCACAAAACCAACCGGGCCCCTGGGACGAATAGGCTAATAACTCACAGACCGGGCGTCCGATCGACGCGCCGTCTGTTGCGTTGAGACCCCTGTGACGAGACGGACCTTTGAGACACTTCTTCGCGGGACTTTGTGATACTTGGAGTATCGACCAGTAGCTCGTGGAGCGGACCCTCCCGGAGACGAGCGTGCAGAGTACGGAGACCGTGTAGCTGGCTGAGACCTGACGACTGCTTGACCGACTCGACTTGGAGTGAGTCGACTAGCCCAGTGGACGGAGCGACCGGTATTTGGCGGCAGACCCACGGCGGACGGAGCGCCTGGTAGTTGGCAGCAGACCCGCGGTACTCGACAGGAGGAGTACCTCAGTAGGCTATCTGGGTAGCGCCCGGTAGTTGGCGACAGACCCTCAGCGGACGGAGCGCCCGGTAGTTGGCCGCAAACCCGCAGTACTCGACAGGAGGAGTACCTCAGAAGTCTTAGGTTAGTGAGCAGTACCTCGGAGTCGTGACAGGACCACTGTACACTCTAGAGACGGAGCTCTTCAGCAGTTACGGTTTCGATAATGAAAATCCTGGTTTGAGCTGAGACTTTTGACCTTTGTGTTTCCTCATGATTGAGATGGGTTTCTTGATAACTTAGGTATATGTATGGGCATATAACTGGGTAGTGGTTATCCGTTGATCTCATGATCCTTGTGCTTCCTCATGACTGAGATGGGTTACTTGATAACTTAGGTATATGTATGGGCATATACCTAAGTAGAGTTTATCTGTTGTGATCTTCTTGTGGTTATCCTTGTTGGTTTTAGTGAGACCTTGAGGGTCTCGGGGTCCCTACTGAGTATCGTTATACTCACCCATGCACGGGCTATGCCCGCACCTCGTTGTGTTGGTTGCAGACGACGGACAGTGCTGACAGAAGCCGAAGGTGCGAGGACTGGACGGTACCTGGAGGTGGACTATTCGACGAGGCGGTAACCGGAGGTGGACCACTGGGCGGGACATACTCGGAGCGGATGGCGGGACCCGAGGAGCAGAGGAGCTATCTGTACCCACCCTTCAGGTGGGATTTCCAGTGGACATCTCAGCGTAGCAGCTTTACTTTTCAGTCGCTGTTTTCCCTTTCGAGTTGTACTTTACAGTTGGGCTTGTATTTCCGGCCCCTTTTTACTTTTCAGCTCTTCTTTTGTACTTAGTGTTTTACTTCCGCTTGTACTCTGTGGTGCTTGTTTTCTTTTATAAAGGCAATGCCTTCCCAGTTATCGGGATTTTACGCCTTTGGTGCTAGTCGCCAGCCCCTGGCCTATGGAAGGCGGGCTTGGGGTAGTCACGGCACGGGCCCCGAGGACGGGTCGTGACAGTTTATATGATTAAACATAAACTATATTTGTTATTTAAATAGTTTATGATATTTATAACATATATATAATATTAAAGGTATGTTATAATGTAAATTATTTCTATAAATATTTATTCCTTCATTATTTAAAGGTATGTTCAACTGTACACACAAAAGCTCCTAGGATCAAGATTGATCTTACTAAGAAAGGGATCTACATCTGTTCTTGAAGGTTTTCTCTATTGGTTGATGACCTTTATGTGAATGTGGAGAATATAAAAGTGGGAATAGAGTTCACTGTGGCTTGTGTAGAGGAGATCCTCATTGCTCTGTGAGTTCCTTGTAGGTCTTCCCCTGTTCTCTATTAGAGCCTGTACATTGTTGCTCCTGAACATATATATATATATGCGATCTTACTGCAACTTGGTTTCATATTGTATTATGGCATATTTTTTTATGCATAAGGATTCACATGAGGAATTATAGTATGTAATCTTCATTTGTTTCAATATTCTTTAGTTTACATATTATAAAACCAACCATCACTTTCCAACACTATGAGGTTTGTTTCTTACAAATATTATAACTTCTCTTTAATAAATATTAAACTATGTTCACCAATTTATTCAAGTACATGAACATGTTGTTTGGGCATCTTATCAGTAAATTTAATTGATCAATTATACTTGTTAAATTTTAAATTTTCATATTTATTATTCTATTTGAATTTAATTATATGTTCATGTTTTATTGTTTATATATTCATGTTTTATTTTTTATCATGTAAAAAACCAGTTCCATCAATTTTTTATTCCATTATTTCTATGATTCAGTTGATTCACATGAATTATATTAGAGTTTAATGGAAATCCTTTGAGAAAATGTTTTTTTTCAGGTTCTAAATTTTCAATTAAATTACAATATAAACTATATTGTTATTGTCTTGATTATTACATTCAAAGTAAAAAAAATGAATGGTTTTCCCATAAATTTATCGTGCTTCTTCCAGGCTAGCCACTATAAATGTATCACATTCTCATCCTTCTATAAATATTTAATTTTTCAATCATTTTTTCCATAGTAGTTTACTCAATCAGAATTGCCTATTACTCTTTGTTCAAACATCTTTTCTAGGTTCTATTATACCTTTTTCTATTTGTAAACATTTTATGCTATCTATATTATAGTACTTATTATTAAAATTATATCCCTTTTGATTGAATTTGGATAACATTGAGATGAATGGATAGAAATCATTGGTTAATTTTCACCCGAATAGGTGTATAGATAGTTTTATGCATACAAGTCTTTAGAAAACATATATATATTTGAAGGAAGTTTGGTAGGTATTAGTAGTATCAGAACCACCACAGATAAACATAGGTTTTTTGGCATTGAAATATACATCCTTATAGACAGTCCTCCAATAATTATTCCTTCTCTTAAAATGGATCATGTTGTTTCTCCTTAATCTCTTTCACTCATAATTATGATATTTCCATAAAATTATTTCCAAAAAGTATTACTTCTATTATAATGTATCTTTTTGTTTTTCCTCAATCTCATTAACTCATGATTATGATATTTACATAAACTTATTCAATAATAAGACAACTTTTATATACAAATTCCATTAATTCGATGGTATTACTTCCATATGAACAATTAATTTTTTTAATATTCATTAATAATAATAAGAAATCTCTAAAAAATATATATACCTTTTCCAGTTAATCAATATTTATATTTCATTAAACTATAAAATATATATCATTTCAATCCTACATGCAATTATTGTATGCATTCCTTCTACTTACAGTTTAGTAATCCTTCCATTTATCTTCTACATTAAAAAATTCAATTTTCCAAAAATATAATTCTACATTATATACTTCATACATACCTTGATTAAATTTATATACACCTATACACATAAATACACATCTATACATTTATTGAATGCTTCCAGATACACATGTCAACACCAACATTCACTCCATTTCCATGTGTCACAACATAACTTCATTTCTTATTCCAATTTCCTCTATCTCCCAAAAAGTGTCACATATTCCATATATCATCACCAATTTTTTTTCAACATGTGTATAAAAATTTATAATTAAATGATTATGTCATTCAAATGCATGGTTTGGGTACTATTTTAAATAAAACAAGGTATGGAATGAAATTTATATATTTTTTAATAAAATATGCTTTCAACTAAAAAATATGAAAGATATATCAAAATAGTCTTAACTGTAAATTTTATATAAAATCATTTATATAAATAAATTGTCATGAATAAAAAAATTTTATAATCAATGACATGTATGATCAAGTCAAAACAACAAAACAAAACACCATGCTAATAAGCCTTACAAAACATTAGTTTATAGAATTAAGAACCTCACACTTCTCGATCATTATAATGAATCAATATAGGTTTTCACACTCAAATATTCACCCTAATTAGGGACCCATTATGGGAAATTAATCTACAACCCATTAGGGGACCCATCACAGTAAATCATGTTAAACTTGGTTTATTTAGTCTTTTCATCGTCAATCCATTACTAGGGAGTCAGATTACTGTCATGATTATCTAAACCACCCACTAACTACCCAATATTACATGTGATTCAAACAATAAATAAATAAATATTTTGGAAAATCATTAATTTAAAATCACTTCATCAATCATATTTCAATTGGCTAATTTTCATTTTCAACCTTTATTTTCATTTTAAAAACCAAAAAATAGGTTTTCATAAAATTCATGCCTTTTCAAATAATCTTTCATTTCAAGAAAATTTTCTCAAGAATCAATGTTCAATAATTTCATCAAATAAATTTCCAAATCAAGCCATCATTTTTTTCACAAATTCACCAAACAATTTAAATTCCATTGAATTTTTTTTTCACAATTTACATGCCCATTTTAAAATCAAACATCGAACATCTAAAATTTGGGTTTTTAAATTATTTAAAAATTCATTTAAAATAAATCAATCAAACCATGGTTTCAATTTTGTGGTAAAGCCTTATGGAACCACCTAAATTTAAATCAAGGGATCAAAACCACACCCGCAATGGGAACACCAATTAAGAACTAAGGCGAAAGAGATCAAGAAATAAAATCTAGAATTAAGATTATCAAAATGGAAATTAGATCCATAAATAACATGATGACATATTTGTATATGAGGAGGAGAGAAAGGAATATCATAAGAAACAAAAATAGAGGATATCCACTTACCTAGTGGAGATTGAATATAGTCATCAGAGCTTCAATCCACATAGAAAAGTGGTCAGAGGTGTCAAATTCACCTCTCAAGGGCCTTTAAGGACTATTGAATCAGATTAAAGTAGAAATAGGGTGATTAAGGGTTAAACTGAGGGGTCCTAATATTTGAAAATAATTTCCAAGGGATTCAATTCTCATGTGCATAGTTTTCTAGGGGCAGAACATTATTAAACAAAACGGGCACCCTAACTATGTGTCCCTACTATTTGGGGTTCACAGTTTCCCCTGTGCGAGCACACGGTTTGGGCATACCATTAACAATCCATGTACCCTCACTATATGGGGTGGACGATTTTCACTAGGGGAACATAGATTGAGAAAATTGTGTGCCAACCGTGCACTGCCCAAAAAGTGTTTTTTTCCAAATTTCACTCAAAAAAACCTTGAGAATAGAACCAAAAAGGGGGTTCAAAAAAAGTGTGAAAAAGTACCTAAAAATAATTAATAAGATTTTAAAAACACCTCACCATAAAAACTATCTATAACACCTCAACCCCAGAAGCCCAGATTCGATGCATTATTTTAATACATTAGCATTATTATAAGGAATCAAATCCTGAAGGACTCATCAGTTTAACAGTCTTACAAAATAGATTACATACATGAACTTTACATTAAAATTCAAAAAATAAAATAAAAAATATATAATCCTTTTATAATTCCATTATTATTCTAGCTTAACCCTACATATCAATCATAATTTAAATCTTGGCATTTTTTGGAAAATAAAACATAAGAAAAGGGTGAGCTTAGATGCCCAGTAAGGGTAAAAAATATAGTGGAATTTATCATAAATAAGCATAAAATTTTAAGGTAGGTTATTAAACTGAAACATAAGACACTTAATCATAATCTTGAGCATAATATGGTATGAATAAATAATACCATATAAAATAATCAGAACCATGAATATTATAATAGTCTAATAATCGCATGGAATATCAATAACTAATATCGTAATGTAGGAATGCATAATTTTGGACATCTGCACTATCAAGATATATCCTCAAGATAGATACTTTCAAGATCTATCCTTGTAATAGTTTAAGTTTATGGGTAGAAAATTGTCTGATTTTTTTCAAGATCTATCCCCCTAACAATGTTAAACTACTTGGAAAAAAGATACGAAGAGTTTTTCACCAACTAATTTCATCACATGAGACCTAATGATACATCGGGGGGCTATAGTGGGCCCCCACCAATCACTCGCTAATTCCAGTATATTCCTCATATGAACATGGTGAAATATAAACAACACAATCATTTTTATTAAAAACTAGTATACAAAATATGAATACTTTAACCATAAACCAGGAATGGTATGTAAATATCACATCCATAATCAAACTAATCATAAACGATTCAATAAAATATGGTAAATGATATCATAAGAGATAAACCTGAATTAAGAATAAGATCCAATAAATAATGTTGAAATAGATGAATATACTCTATTAAAATCATTAAAAATATCTTGAGATAAATACCCATTTTTATTTGAAATCATTTATTCAAAAGTCACGCACTTATAAAAGAATAAATTTAAAAAGATATTTTTGAATAAAAGTGTCCCATACCACTTTGAAACTTTTTAAATTAATTAAAATTTTAAAATATTCATGTCTATATAAATAAATCTTTAAAACCATTTTTAAAGTATGGACATCAATGATAAAGATTTTAGAAGAATAAATCTTTAAAACATTTAAAACGATGTTTTAGTTAAAGAGTACCTTATATAAACCTAAAAAATATTCCTTTTGAAAATAATTTTAAGAAAAATGTACATGTATGATAAATATATATTATTAAATACTTATGTATAAACAATCTCGGATAATAAAGATATTGCAAAATTAACCCTTACCTTAGTTCCGATTTCTTCCATACGTGTCTGAAACTTCTGTATAGTGATTTTAAACATATTATTAACTTGTAAAATAATCATAATAATATTTATGATATTATATTTGATTCATTTATGACCTTATATTACTCATTAATTTAACAATTCCATGTTAAAGCAACGTTTTGGGTAATAATCGCTTTGTTTATCGTACACGTTTTGTCTTGTTATTCTTGATCTTATTACTTAGATTATGATTTAATTAATTTAAAAATGTCAAAAATGATATATATATCATATATATTCAGTATATAAATATATATAATATATATATATATATATGAAATGGAATATACCGTTCATGGAGACGGTAGGGCGTACATACGCATGAATGTTGTTTCCATTTTCTTATCGTATTGAATGGAAGAAAGTAAATGAAAAAATATATATATATATATATATATATATATATATAATTCTAGTAGAATTATTATGTCATATATTTCATACTTATTCATTATATACATTTTCATAATCATTCTTGAATGGTTAACGTGGATAATGAATCTCATCGCGTCTTGGAGACGGTAGGTCATACGTACGTACGAGCGATGATATCATTCCTTAATGGTAAAAGATAAGGAATTAGATGGAATATGAATTATATAGAAATAATATAATGTCATATTTAATATTTAAATCCTTTATATTAATCATTATACTGATAAAAATAAATTATAGATGTAAAACAGTTTACACCATGGTGTGGAGATGGTAAGCCATACATACGCACACATGGTGATATTGCTTTTTGTAAGATGGGAAAAGGAGGAATATGGTTGTCCCATAATCATAATAAAATCTCATAATATATATGATTCTGTATTTATTATTTTAGTATAGAAACAAAACAGTAATAGGAACTAGAATAAAAAAAGAAATTGAATTGAATTGGTAAAATAATTACCTCTTCTTCGAGTAACTCCTTTTGATTTTCACAAAAGGACTTCTTAGGTTAGATTTCTGCACAAAGTATAGACTCTAGGATGAAGTTTGGGAAGTTTTAAGGATAAATGAACATGTTTTGTTCGATCTGAAGTGTATTGGAGGTGTGAATAAAATAAAAGAAGAGGTGCCCATTTATAAGAGAGGGGAGGGGCACTTTAGGAAACTCAAAAACTATTAATTTATTATAAATTGATTTTTGATTTCAAATAGATCCAAAGTGAGTTATTTATAGGATAAGATGAGTATGGGTATAAATCCTCTAAACTAATAAAATTTAGACATGTTTTGATTTTATTTTAAAATTTATCATTTTGATTTATCCTTAATTAATCTATTTAATTTTAATTGTGGTAATAATATTATAAAAATTAAATGGTTATAAATATTTACTTATAGGGTGTTAACTGTTCATAAATAGAAAATTTATGAAATTTTAGACCTTATAATTATTAATTTTTAGTTTTTAAATATTTTTATGATTTCTAACCAATTTAATAAAATGTTATTTTTATAAAATATCAATAAAATCAATTTTGAAAATATTCATCACTTTGACTTTAAATAAAATCCAAACAGAAATATAACTTAAAAAAAAAACCATTTAATAAACTCTTAACATGTCATATTCACCTAGAAAATTCATAGAGAACCTTAATTAATCCAAATTATATTTCTTTTAACATTTTTAATGTTACTTAATTGATATTTCTACTAATAAAATAATCACTTCTTCACTATTGTGGCATGATTTATGGTAATTATTTAATCTTAAAAAATAATAAATAAATTACTATTATGTAAAAAATTAATTTATCTTTCCATAAAATATTTATGATCGAATTTATCTCTTGGTTACCCCATATTAAAATTACTCTACTTATAAGAAATGAAAGTGTAACATTTGTCATATTCTTTGATTTTAATAATATATATGTCATTTGTAGGGAAAAGTGCACATTAAATGATTTAATTTATAAACTTATGTGATAAGGTTCTAATTTTATTCATATAATATTTTTTTGACAATTTTTTATTATATTTTTAATCTTTATCTATTTGTTTGAAGTCTTATTTAAACAATTTAACTCTTACCGTGACTACTTGTCTTTTTGCACTATAGGGTTAATATAGTTACTATAAAATGAAAAAAAATCCCAATTGGATCATTTATGAAATATTAAAAATTATCCTAGCTATTTAGAAAAATTATAAAATTTTATGAATCTTTTTATAATTTAATAAAATATTATTTATTTTAAGATCTCATTTATATCAATTTTGATACTATTTATTAATTGAATTTTTAAAAAATCATAACAACTTGATTCCTTAAAAAAACTACATTAAATCATCCCTGAAATTTCATATTCATAAAAAAAATTTGTGGATGACATAAAATATTTCAATTTATATTTATTTTAATATTATTAATATCATTTATTTTATTCTTCTTTTAATAAATCAATTACTATATCATCATTGTTTCAAATTTAAATTTAATTATTTAATGTCTAAAAATTATAAATAAATTATCATTATGTATATAAACATTTTGTATTTGTAATGAATATTTATTGTTGAATTCATCTTATGTATAACCCTATATTAAAAATCATTTATTTATTAAATTTTTGAGTATGACATTTCTAACTTATCCTTAAATAAAATATAATAAATTTCTTATTATTACTGAAGTGGCTTAAAAACATCATAATTTCGACCTAAGGTTGATTTTGGTCGAAACCCACTTATCCAATGAAATTAGGAAAACTGTTAGTATAAGGCCCCAGCCTTAAACCTTACTTAATCTTGAGTTATTACAAGATTACACATTGAGGATCTTTTCGGGTTTAGAGTTTTAGAGAATTATATCATAAAACTTGCATTACATTCCACATATAAAAAAAGTGGTTACATAAAGATAGTATTCTTCATTCCCATCAATGGAAACATATTTAAAATAAAACATGGATTATTTCTTGACACTTCCTTGACACTATCATCATATCATGTACCTTTCCCTTGACCTGTGAAAAACATTTCAAAAAACTTGGGATGAGCATAAAAAGCTCAGTAAGGGATATAAAAATATGGAAAGGAAACATGGGTACATATATACATAAGAATGAAATCATACTTTACCTATAAAACATATGCACTTTAACATACCTCATCAAATCATGAATAAATCTTAGAAATCATAAGACATAAAGGTAACTTGAGGCATTCATAACATCCTTATGTAGGGAGTAACCCTCTTGGTTGCGTTTGGAATACCCATCAGAGTATATTCCCTAAATCTCTTCGGAGAAACCTTAACATTTCACTCCTTCGCATTACCCAATGCATTGGAGAGATATATCGGGCTCACCCTCCCTTAGTTTATCATCGAACCACCCGTCTTCATAATAATGCCCAAGAACCTCAACATAATCGTATCACATAAAACATGCATAAAGGAAACATAACATTTCCACCTTTCAATCACAAGATATCAATACAACACATTGATATAAAAACATTATGAAAACCATTTTCAATACCAAATAAAAGAAAAGTAAAACATGGTATTTATTTTTCTTTAAAAAAAAGGTATGGCTTGTAGAGGAAGCCAAAACTCAAATAATGGTCACGGCGGCGGAGAAGTCATTGTCTCCGCATACGTACGAAAAAAACATTCCCTTTTGTCGTTTAGTAAACGTTTCATATAAAAAATATTCCTTTTGGATAAGCATAAAAGTCAAAGGGGTTTATACACCATATAAAAGAAGGTTGTGTATAAAACAAAATATGCCTCAATGAAAGGAGATTGAGACGAAGTCCCATACCTCGGGTCCGACTTGACTCGATCGTTCTTTAATGTCCTGAATAATAAACTTGAGTTAATTTCTACTTTCTTAAGAACCTTTTTCAAGTTCATTATTCCTTTTATATCACTTATTACCATGTCATGAACACTATGTAATTATTTAAGTTAATAACGGTCGTTTTAACGATCATTGGTACTTGAGTCAAAAATAAACCCTTTATAATTACATGTTGTTCATGTATCCATTATATCCAGAATTATAATCATTATGTATATATCATATATATCCAGTATATACATGCATTTATAATATTACATAATCATTTATAGGTAAGAAATGAAATGCACCATTCATGGAGACGGTAAGCCGTACGTACGCATGAACGCTACTTTCATTTCTATTTCATATTTTATAGAATGGAATCATAATGATATAAAGGTATATTATAATTCCAGTATAATATCATATATAATATCATAGTTCCATCCTTTATACATCCCACATATGGTATTTAACGAATCAAATCACTTTGAGGGGGCGGTAGTCCGCACTTCCTTAAATGAAGATATCGCGTTTACCCATAATGGAAACCATAAAGGTATGACCAAAAAGAAAAAAACAGAAGCTTAAGGAAAACATAAACATATTATATATCATATATAAATATAGTGACATATTAATGGCCACCTTTGAAGGTGTTAAAAGAATGTTGAACAATCATCGTTTCGGGAGGCATAAATTCACCATCCACGGAAACAGTATGTTCGTTAACCATTAGATGTAGGTGTGTGTAAGTGTAGCTCGAATCCATATTATAACAACATTATAGTATATTGAGGATACTGGAGTTGTTACAAAAGAAAAGAATAAAAAGAGTTTAGGGGGTTGGAGAAGCAAAATCAAACAAAAGGACTCAAAATAAGACATTACCTTAAAATCGGGTAACTCTCTTAGATTTGAGCTCAAAGGATTCCTTGGGAAGAATTATTCCCAAAGTGAGGCTTCAAGGAGTAATAGAGGGATGTGGAGAGCCAAAATGGACAGGGGTTGGCCGAGCCAAAGGCTTTGGGAGTGTGGGTAAGGAGGTAGAGGTGGGGGCCTTTTATAAGAGGAGAGGAGGGGCACTCTCGGAAAGTAAAGATAAGTTACTTTATTTTAAAATGAGTTTCGGATTCAAAAGGTCCCAAATTGATATAATTCGATGATAAGGTGATAAGGGTTCGAAATACACTCATCCAATTGGTTTTGGCCATGTGTAGGTTTTAGATTTTACATTAACTTTCCATTTTATTTAAATCGTTAAATAATGAGGTCATCGCTGCATTATCATGATGTCATAAATAATTTAATTTATTTAATTTATAAAAATTAAAAAAAATACTATGATGTAGGAAATATTTTTATCTTTCCAATGAATATTTATAGTAAAAAATATGACTTGTATAACCTCATATAAATTTTTTTTTAGTAACATAACTCATGTTTGTGTCATTTTTACTTTAACATTAAATAAAAAGTTATTTATGTCATTTCCCAACCAAAGTGGCTCCATGGGGTCCCCAAGTTGACCCATGGATTATATTGGTCGGCCATGACACATCCAATGAGGGTAGTACATGTGTATAGCTCATCTCATACTATTAAAACATTATTTTTACCTTAAACTACACTAATTACCACTAATCGCGATTAAAAACTTAATAAGTTACTATTCACCAAAAAATTATTTTAATCTCATTGAATCACATTTTACTTATTAATGACAACCATGTATGTCAGATTTTTGAAAATAAAATCACAGAAGTGGAAAAGTTTCATTTAAACGAAAAATCAGGTTCTTTAACTACCACTTAGTGGTTTCACTATTCATCAAAAATTGAAGTTTTTCAGAAAATTACCAAAAATTCACCCTAAGCTATATTTGATATTCCGAATTCAAAAATGAAGTATATTTTTCAAAATTCAAAACATATAAGTCACATTAATTAATTTAATAATCAATTCCCCCTGTCATGACAAATAGCGTGTTTTTATGAAACAATAAGTATCAAAAGATTGACACCAGTTTAAGTCAAATTTCAAAGTGAAATTGATTCCAATGACCACCGTTGGATTAAATGGTAAAAATATATTCTAATTTCACTTCAAAACCAATTCAAAAGATAATATAATCATATAATTAAATTAGATTAAAAAGCAGTTTTGATGTAAAATGCAGTATTTTTCACTATTCATTAAAAAATGAACATTGTCTGAAAAATACCAAAAAGTCAAACAAAGTAAATTTTGATGTCCCAATCATAAAGAATAAGTTTATTTTGACAAAAATAGCTTATAAAATTGTCAAAATATAGATTTAAAAAGGGTTTGTCATCAAAAGGCAGTAAAACAATCTTTTAAGAATATTAGTGTATTCCATGCTTAAGATTGGATTTATTTTCATTTTTAGCCTCTAAAAAACTATATAATTCATTAATAGACATAGATAAAAATATCAATTATTCATTACTTAATTGGGATGTTACATCCTTCCCCCCTTTAGAAAATTGCGTCCCCGTAATTTATTTACTTATCGAATAAATGGGGGTACTTATCCCTTATTGCATTTTCAGATTCCCATGTTGCCTCTTCCATCATGTGGTTTTTCCACAAAACCTTTACCTGATTAATCACCTTATTCCGTAACACTTGCTCCCTGTGGTCAAGAATCTGGACCGGTTGTTCCTCATAAGATAGGTTCTCTTCCAACTGAACTACCTCTGGACTCAAAACATGAGATGGATCTGGCATATACTTTCTCAACATTGAAACGTGAAAAACATTGTGTACCTGAGATAAACTTGGAGGTAAAGCCACCCGGTATGTAACTGATCCAACTCTCTCCATAATTTCATATGGTCCAATAAACCTTGGACTCAGCTTTCCTTTCTTACCAAATCTCATCACACTTTTCCAAGGAGAAACCTTGAAAAAAACATGATCACCTACCTCGAAAGATAGATCCTTCCTCCGGTTATCCGCATAACTCTTATGCCTGCTCTGAGCTGTTCTCATGTGCTTCTGAATCAGCTGAACTTTTTCTGCCATCTCTTCTACCAATTCTGGTCCCATCAACTTCCTTTCACCCACTTCATCCCAGAAAGCTGGAGTTCGACACCGCTTCCCATATAATTCCTGAAATGGTGCCATCTGTATACTGGAATGAAAATTGTTATTATATGAAAATTCAACCAAAGAAAGATATTGGTCCCAACTTCCCTGATAATCCACCGAACAAGCTCGTAGCATATCCTCCAAGGTCTGAATTGTTAATTCTGACTTCCCATCTGATTGAGGATGAAATGCTATACTAAAATTTAGTTCAGTACCCAACAACTTCTGAAGGCCTTTCCAAAAGTTAGAAGTGAACCTGGGATCACGATCAGATACAATGGAGAGAGGAACTCCATGTAACCTGACTATCTCTTTAATATACAAACGGTAAAGTTGATCTAGGGAAAAAGTATCTCGTATAGCAAGGAAATGAGCAGATTTAGTCAAGCGATCAACAATAACCTAGATTGCATTATTACCTCGAGATGTCTTCGGTAATCCCACAACAAAGTCCATGGATATATTCTCCCATTTCCACTCCGGCACTAGTAATGGCTGAAGCATCCCTTTCGGTAACTGCCGCTCTGCTTTAACCTGCTGACAAGTTAAACACTTCACAGTAAAATCAGCAATATATCTTTTCATTCCATCCCACTAGTAATACTCCCGCAGATCTCTATACATCTTAGTACTGCCAAGATGAACTGAAAACGGAGAACTATGAGCTTTACATAACAACTCTCTCTTCAACTGTGAATCACAAGGCACACACAATCTCTTCCCAAATCTCAAAACGCAATCATTATCAATGTTGAATTCATGAAACTTACCTTTCTGAACCAGCTCTACCTTTCTCTGCAACTCACTGTCTTGCTTCTGTGCTTGCTTGATTCTGTCTGATAGAGATGATCTCACTGATACCTGAAACAAAACAGAAGAACTTCCTGCAACAACAACTTCTATGCCAAAGTTCATCAAATCCTTAACCAAAGGATCACGTTCCAAACGCAACATTGCTAATGAAGCATTACTTTTTCGACTCAAAGCATCAGCCACTTTATTTGCTTTTCCGGGATGGTAATGAATTGTACAATCATAATCCTTGATTAATTCTAGCCATCTCCTTTGTCTCATGTTCAATTCTTTCTGAGTGAATATATACTTTAAACTTTTGTGATCGGTATATATTTCACACTTTACTTCATACAAATGATGCCTCCATATTTTTAAAGCAAAAACAACAGAAGCTAATTCCAAATCATGTGTAGGGTAATTTACCTCATGAGTTTTCAACTGTCGTGAAGCATAAGCAATTACCTGATCATTTTGCATTAGAACGCAAACAAGTCCTTTAAATGAAGCATCACTGTATATAACAAACTCACCATTCCTGGAAGGTAATGCCAAAACTGTAGCATTCACCAATCTTCTTTTCAATTCCTGAAAAAAATCATCACATTCTTTTGTCCAGATAAACTTAACACCCTTCCGAGTTAGCTTAGTCATTGGACTAGATAACCGTGAAAAATTTCTAACAAACCTTCGGTAATAGCCTGCCAAACCAAGGAAGCTACGAATCTCAGTTACATTTGTGGGTCTTGGCTAGTCTTCCACAACTTTTGTTTTTGTAGGATCAACAGTTATCCCATCTTTAGAAACAACGTGACCAAGGAATGAAATTTGTTGCAACCAAAACTCACACTTGCTGAATTTCCCATACAATTTCTTTTCTTTTAAGGTTTTCAAGATAACCCTTAAATGTATTTCATGCTCTTCTTTACTTTTAGAAAACACCAAAATATCATCAATAAAAACCACCACAAACTTATCCAAGAACTCGTGGAAAATTCTATTCATTAAGTCCATGAATATAGCAGGTGCTTTGGTTAGCCCAAAAGGCATTACTACAAATTCATAGTGGCCATATCTTGTACAAAACGCGGTCTTCGGAACATCTTCTTCCTTTACCTTCAGCTGATGGTACCCCGATCCCAAGTCAATCTTTGAAAAATATTGAGCTCCCTGGAGCTGATCAAACAAATCATCGATATGAGTCAAAGGATATTTGTTCTTAACAGTGATATTATTCAAGGCTCTATAATCAATGCAAAGTCTCATTGAACCATCTTTCTTTTTAAAAAACAAGACAGGAGCACCCCATGGTGATGTGCTGGGTCGAATGAAACCTTTCTCTAATAAATCTTGCAATTGCTCCTTCAACTCTAAAAGTTCAATTTGAGGCATTAGATAAGGGGGTTTTGAAATTGGATTAGCATCCGGAACTAAGTCAACAATAAATTCAACTTCCCGATCTGGTATTATTCTAGGAAACTCATCAGGAAAAACATCAGGATACTCATTTACCACTGGCACATCATTAATCTGAATAGTTCCTTTATTTTCAACGATGTGTGAAAGGTAACATTCATTTCCATCTTTTACAAGTTTCTCGGCCTCTTGATAAGTTATCAACAGTAAGGGTTCATTCTTGTACACAAACTGAAAGTCTTTTTGAAAAGAAACTTCTTTAGCTATACAGTCAATCTTAGCATGGTAAATAGAGAGCCAATCCATACCCAGGATAACATCAAACTCTACTAGAGGTAGAAAAATAAGTCTTGCAAGTAGGTTCTTTCCACAGATAAGGATAGAAAGATTCTTATAAATTCTTTTTGCCTCAACATTCCCCCAGGCGTTTTTACCAAAAGTTCAGGAGTCATTTCTTGAGATGGTATTCCCATTTTACTAGAAAAGTTTTCAGAGATGAAAGAATGTGTAGACCCCGAATCAAACAACACACTGGCATAATCTGAAAAAACAAACAAAGTACCTGATACAACTTCATTTGATGGCCCGACATCTGCTGAAGTAGTTGCAAAGGATTTCACCACCCCTTTCTGCTTGTAGTATAACTGCTTCCCATCACTCAAGCTCTTTGTCGGACACTCGTTTGCATAGTGACCCATCTCATTTCACTTATAACATTTCACCAACTGTAAATCAAATTTGGTCTTACCATCACCCTGATCTTTTCCAGTGCAATCACGAGCCTTATGTCCCATCTTACCACATCGGTAGCACTTTCCAGAATTCAGAAGACATTCCCCAGCATGCCTTTTGCCAAATTTATCACAAACTGGAAACTTAGTTTTCTTACCATCAGACTTTTTTGAAGAATTCTTACCTTTCTCCTACCACCTTGATCTCTTCTTCTGTTGGTTGTTATATAACACTTGATCATCGGCAAACTCCATTTCAACCTTCTCAGCACATCGAACAAGCTTTTCATAACTTTTAAACTCACGAGAACCTAATTCCCTTCGATATTTTGGCTTCAATCCTGAGTAAAAATGATTGATTTTACTATCAAGGTCTCGGATAAAATTTGGAGCATACCTTGCCAATCGAGTGAACCTTTCTTCATAGGGAGCCACTGAGTCTTCCTCTTGCCTCAATTCCAAGAATTGCTTTTCCATCCTAAGTCGAACAGCCTTAGGAAAATACTTCTCAAGAAACATACCTTTGAATTCATCCCAGTCAAGAGCATTAATCTCATCGGTGTCCCTGATATTTTTAACCATAGACCACCACTGATCTGCCTCACCCTCCAAATGGTAAATATCAAGACTAACCTTTTGATTGTCTGAACACCCCATGACATCAAAAATCTTCTCCAGTGCTTTAATCCACCCTTCACCTAGCACAGGGTCAGAAGATCCTCTGAATGATGGGGGATGTTGCCTCATGAAATGTTCCACCACTGACATGTTCCTCTGCGGTTGATCTGGCTAATCTCGTGTATGGATACCACCGCCATTTATCTCTTGAGTCAACTGCGCCATTAATGTAACAAACTGTTCAGTTCCATTTCCGACCATCTCAGGATGCTGATTCGGAAGGTTATTTCCTTCTGTATGCCTTCCTAGCACTGCTTCCCTGTTTCCTCTGCGGAAAACCATTATGAACAAACATTTCTTAGATGAAGCAACATGGTAATCTTCAAATGCTATATCATTTCAAAAAAAATATTTTTGGATAATCATTTAATAGAATTCTAACTCCTAAAGTTATCTAAACCAACCTCTGATACCAACTATAAGGCCCCAGCCTTAAACCTTACTTAATCTTGAGTTATTACAAGATTACACATTGAGGATCTTTTCAGGTTTAAAGTTTTAGAGAATTAGATCATAAAACTTGCATTACATTCCACATATAAACAAAGTGGTTACATAAAGATAGTATTTTTCATTCCCATCAATGGAAACATATTTAAAATAAAACATGGATTATTTCTTGACACTTCCTTGACACTATCATCATATCATGTACCTTTCCCTTGACCTGTGAAAAACATTTCAAAAAACATGGGATGAGCATAAAAAGCTTAGTAAGGGATATAAAAATATGGAAAGGAAACATGGGTACATATATATATAATAATGAAATCATACTTTACCCATAAAACATATGCACTTTAATATACCTCATCAAATCATGAATAAATCTTAGAAATCATAAGACATAAAGGTAACTTGAGGCATTCATAACATCCTTACGTAGGGAGTAACCCTCTTGGTTACGTTTGGAATACCCATCACAGTATATTCCCTAAATCTCTTCGGAGAAACCTTAACGTTTCACTCCTTCGCGTTACCCAATGCATTGGAGAGCTGTATCGGGCTCACCCGCCCTTAGTTTATCACAGAACCACCCGTCTTCATAATAATGCCCAATAACCTCAACATAATCGTATCACATAAAACATGCATAAAGGAAACATAACATTTCCACCTTTAAATCACAAGATATCAATACAACACATTGATATAAAAACATTATGAAAACCATTTTCAATACCAAATAAAAGAAAAGTAAAACATGGTATTTATTTTTCTTTAAAAAAAGGTATGGCTTGTAGAGGAAGCCGAAACTCAAATAATGGTCACGGTGGCGGAGAAGTCGTTGTCGCCGCATACGTACGACAAAAACATTCCCTTTTGTCATTTAGTAAACGCTTCATATAAAAAAGATTCCTTTTGGATAAACGTAAAAGTCAAAGGGGTTTATACACCATATAAAATAAGGTTGTGTATAAAACAAAATATGCCTCAATGAAAGGAGATTGAGACGAAGTCCCATACCTCGGGTCCGACTTGACTCGATCGTTCTTTAATGTCCTGAATAATAAACTTGAGTTAATTTCTACTTGATTAAGAACCTTTTTCAAGTTAATTATTCCTTTTATATCACTTATTACCATGTCATGAACACTATGTAATTATTTAAGTTAATAACGGTCGTTTTAACGATCATTGGTACTTGAGTCAAAAATAAACCCTTTATAATTACATGTTGTTCATGTATCCATTATATCCAGAATTATAATAATTATGTATATATCATATATATCCAGTATATACATGCATTTATAATATTACATAATCATTTAGAGGTAAGAAATGAAATGCACCGTTCATGGAGACGGTAAGCCGTACATACGCATGAACGCTACTTTCATTTCTATTTCGTATTTTATAGAATGGAATCATAATGATATAAAGGTATATTATAATTCCAGTATAATATAATATATAATATCATAGTTCCATCCTTTATACTTCCCACATATGGTATTTAACAAATCAAATCACTTTGAGGGGGCGGTAGTCCGCACTTCCTTAAATGAAGATATCACATTTACCCATAATGGAAACCATAAAGGTATGACAAAAAAGAAAAAAAACAGAAGATTAAGGAAAACATAAACATATTATATATCATATATAAATATAGTTACATCTTAATGGCCACCTTTGAAGGTGTTAAAAGAATGTTGAACAATCATCGTTTCGGGAGGCATAAGTTCACCATCCACGGAAACAGTATGTTCGTTAACCATTAGATGTAGGTGTGTGTAAGTGTAGCTCGAATACATATTATAAAAACATCCTAGTATATTGAGGATACTGGAGTTTTTACAAAAGAAAAGAATAAAAAGAGTTTAGGGGGTTGGAGAAGCAAAATCAAACAAAAGGACTCAAAAGAAGACATTACCTTAAAATCGGGAAACTCTCTTTGATTTGAGCTCAAAGGATTCCTTGGGAAGACTTCTGCCCAAAGTGAGGCTTCAAGGAGTAAGAGAGGGATGTGGAGAGCCAAAATGGGAAGGGGTTGGCCGAGCCAAAGGCTTTGGGAGTGTGGGTAAGGAGGTATAGGTGGGGGCCTTTTATAAGAGGAGAGGAGGGGCACTCTGGGAAAGTAAAGATAAGTTACTTTATTTTAAAATGAGTTTCGGATTCAAAAGGTCCCAAATTGATATAATTAGATGATAAGGTGATAAGGGTTCTAAATCCACTCATCCAATTGGTTTTGTCCATGTGTAGGTTTTAGATTTTACATTAACTTTCCATTTTATTTAAATCTTTAAATAATGAGGTCATCGCTGCATTATCATGATGTCATAAATAATTTAATTTATTTAATGTCTAAAAATTAAAAAAAATACTATGATGTAGGAAATCTTTTTATCTTTCTAATGAATATTTATAGTCCAAAATATGACTTGTATTACCCCATATAAAAATTGTTTTAGTAGCATAACTCATGTTTGTGTCATTTTTACTTTAACATTAAATAAAAAGTTATTTATGTCATTTCCCAACCAAAGTGGCTCCATGGGGTCCCCAAGTTGACCCATGGCTTGTCTTGGTCGGGAATGACACATCCAATGAGGGTAGGATATGTGTCGAGCTCATCTCATACTATTAAAACATTATTTTTACCTTAAACTACACTAATTACCACTAATCGCGATTAAAAACTTAATAAGTTACTATTCACCAAAAAATTATTTTAATCTCATTGAACCACATTTTACTTCTTAATGACAACCATGTATGTCAGATTTTTGAAAATCAAATCACAGAAGTGGCAAAGTTTCATTTAAACGAAAAATCAGGTTCTTTAACTACCACTTAGTGGTTTCACTATTCATCAAAAATTGAAGTTTTTCAGAAAATTACCAAAAATTCACCCTAAGCTATATTTGATATTCTGAATTCAAAAATGAAGTCTATTTTTCAAAATTCAAAACATATAAGTCACATTAATTAATTTAATAATCAATTCCCCCTGTCATGACAAATAGCGTGTTTTTATGAAACAATAAGTATCAAAAGATTGACACCAGTTTAAGTCCAATTTCAAAGTGAAATTGATTCCAATGACCACCGTTGGATTAAATGGTAAAAATATATTCTAATTTCACTTCAAAACCAATTCAAAAGATAATATAATCATATAATTAAATTATATTAAAAAGTAGTTTTGATGTAAAATGCAGTATTTTTCACTATTCATTAAAAAATGAACATTGTCTGAAAAATACCAAAAATTCACACAAAGTAAATTTTGATGTCCCAATCATAAAGAATAAGTTTATTTTGAAAAAAATAGCTTATAAAATTGTCAAAATATAGATTTAAAAAGGGTTTGTCATCAAAAGGCAGTAAAACAATCTTTTAAGAATATTAGTGTATTCCATGCTTAAGATTGGATTTATTTTCATTTTAAGCCTCTAAAACACTATATAATTCATTAATAGACATAGATAAAAATATATATTATTCATTACTTACTTGGGATGTTACAGTTAGGGTAACTTTTAAATATTATAATAACCCGATTTACCCTTAACCATGGTGAATAAATAAAAATTTACTAAAGTTACTATTCACCAAAAAAATTAAGTTGATCCTATTAGATCAAAAATTTCATACTCATTACATCCATATATGTCCGTTTTTCTAAATTCCATTCACATAAGCAGTAACATTACATTTAATACTAATTTCATAAATGTGGCTAGAAGGCGGGTAAAAGAGATGTTCAAAAGTTCAATAATTTTTTATATATAATTATATTATAAAAATATTTCCAATGAACTAAATTGAATTAATATATATATTATTTAAATATTTTTAATTTAAAAATAAATTTAATATATAATAACTATTTAAATAAAAAGTTCAGTTTTTAACTATAATGTAGTATTTGTCACTATTCTTCAAAAAATGAAGGTTTTCAGAAAAATACAAAAAATTCACCCTAAGATAATTATGATATTATGAATTAAAAAATGAAGTCTATTTTGAAAAAATAATTTATAGATTGCATAATGTGGTTAATAATACTCATAACCACTTTTTTTAAACGGCTAGTTTGATAGATTATGGTGCGCTTGAACTTAGTGTTGTGTACAACACAAGCTATCAAATTTATTTAAAAAGACAACGTACCCTGAAATATTGGAGTGTTACACTTTCTGTACTCATAAAGCCTTTCAAGAATGATCCATGTCAAAGAGATGAGAACATCACTCTCTCATAAATGCCTCACACTCCCAAGTCTCATGCAGATCAGAACCATGCTTCCATAACACACATACCAAAGGTATTTTCTTCCCATGAAGAACCTTTTCCTCCAAAACAAAAATTATGACTAAGTTATCTATCATAGATAAATCTAGTTCGATAACATGATCTTCATAGCCTAGGATATGAGAATGGTTTGAAATATAATTTTGGAGTTGTGATACATGAAACACATTGTGTATCAATATCAACTACAGTGGAAGTGCCAAATAGTAAGCCACTTTCCCCACCTACTCAAAAATCTTAAAAAGACCCACAATCATTGGTTCAATATTTCTATGTTTTCCAATACATCAATGACCTAACCGAGGTGAAACTCTAAAAAACACCCGATCACCAACAGAAAACTATAATGGTTGTCGACAATGATCAGTATAGATTTATACCATCTCTATGCCATTAAAATTCTTTAATGAATCAATCGAATCTTCACCATCGTATCTTAGACCAAACTTGTTACAACCAAGGAAGCTTCACCAATATCCATCCAATAGATAGGATATCTATAAGGGACACCATAAAAGGTCTCAAAAGGAGTGATCCTGATAGCAGATTGGTAACTGTTGTTATAGGAAAACTCAACGAGTCCCAAATGGTTATCCCAAAATCCAATAAATTCAAGAACTCAAGAACATATCATGTCTTCCATAATCTATATATCTCATTCTATACAGCCCTCCATATGTGGATGATATTCTATACTCAAATGTACCTTGGATCTCATTGCCTCCTGGAGGCCTCTCCAAAAGTGAGAAGTAAAATTAGGATCACTATCAAAGACTATAACAGATGAAACTCCATGAAAATTGATGATCTATTTTACATAGAGAATTCCCAAGTACTCAAATTTGGTTGTATATAAAATGGGTATAAAGTGAGCCGATTTGGTTAGCCTATCGATCATAACCCATATCGAATTCTTCTATTGAGGGGTATATGGAGAAATAATCACAAAATACATAAAAGTTTCATCCCACTTCAAACTTAGCTTTAGAAGTGTCTAAAGTAAAACCTAAGGCCTCTGTTTCTTGACCTTAACCTATAGAAAGTATAAAAATTAGAAATAATGTCATCGATGTCACATCTCATACCCAACCACTAAAATTGTTTCTATATGTCATAGAACATCTTTATGGATATAGGGTACACTGTCTACTTAGAATTATGACAATCCACCATCACATACTTTCTTATAGGCAATGACACAACATACCAGTTCCATAAACATTGGACACCCTCAGAAGAGAAAAGACACTCACCAATGGTATCCCCATCATAAATAGATTCCCTAATGCCAAAAAATTCAATATAAAGCTATTAATCCTGAATAATCATCTCGAGAAGAGAGGAGGTCAATTGAAAATTTTTCAAAACAACCTCAGTTTCATCCTCCTAGAATTCCAAATGCAACCGAGGAAAGTTATCCATTAGATTCCACTCTTTTGATGATTATTTCATGAGTTGGGTCATAATTTTCCTACTAAACACATCAGTGATGAAATTTCCCTTACCAGAGGTGTAGGAAATGTCGAAATCAAAAGACTGTAGGTACTCCACCAAATTTCTCTGTTAGATGTTAAAATACTTTTGAGAGAATATTTAACTCATGATTTTGTGGTGAAAATAAATGATAAACCATTATTTGAAATGGAAATTCCACCAACTCTTAAGAGTATGCATCATGTATGCGATTTTGAGGTTATGGGTCGAATAATTCTTCTCATGTGGCCTAAGATTCCTAGAACCATAGGCTACCACATGATCACCCTATATGAGGACATAACCCAAAACCAAACCCAATACATTAAAAAATAGCACATATCCCTACCCAACCTCTAGAAGAGTCAACATAGGATAAAAGTTAAAATATATTTTATATCTTAAAAATAACTTTAAAATTTCACATCCTAAACAAAATTCACTCATTTTAAGTGAGATCATTCATCGGGAAGTCATCTTCAAGAAATATTTAACAAACCTGCAATAATACCCTACTAAATCCAAGAATCACCAAATATCAAAAAAATTATAGGGTTTCTCCCATGTCATAATAGACTTCAAATTTTCAGAATCAATTGAAATACCATGTTCTAAGACCACGTTTCCCAAAAAATTCACTTCTCAAATCCATAAATTTCACTTTTAAATATTCATGTAAAGTTGGTGATTTCTTAGGATTTCAAAAACTTCTATCAAATAATGCACATGATCATCCTCATACTTATAGTAAACCAACATGTCATCCACAAAGATTACCAAGAAAAAATCAATTTACTAATGAAATATCCTATTCATAAATGACATAAAATCTGTAAGATAATTGGTCAAACCAAATGGAATAACATGATACTTATAATGGACATACCTACTCCTGAAGGCAGTCTTTGAGCTGTCAGATTATTTAATTATCAACTAGTGATAACAAGCTCAAAGATCAATCTTCACAAACTACTTATTCACTTTCAACTAGTCAAAAATATCATCAATATATGGAAAATTATACTTGTTATTTACTATAATTTGATTGAGTTTTCAGTAATCAATACATAGAAAAAGTATTCTATTATCTTTCTTTGAAAAGAGAATAAGCGCTACCTATGGTGACATACTGGGGTATATAAAGCCTTTCTATAGTAAATAATCCAACTAAGGTTTCAGATATTTTAACTATTTTGGTTATATATGATAAGAATTAATAGAAATTGGATGAGTATTAAGAACTAAATCAATAGAGAACTCCGCCTCCTTTATCGGTGGTAAACCATAAAAGTCATAAGGAAACACATCATGAAACTTGATGAAAACTAGAGAGAGATTATCACTCAAAGATTCATGATCTAAGTCAAAATAAAACACTAAAATTAACCTACCAAACTCTAGAAAAGAAGGTATGTCTCAACTCAAACTCAGGTCCCATTCTCCCAAAAAAACATGACACACCCCATTAGGCGCAACAAATGAGACTCACTAAAGATAACAGTCAATTTGGGACTTCGAGTAATAAGTCAATCCATCCTGAAAATGAATTCTAGAGGTTTTATATATACAACCATAAATTTATAGGTAATATAAATCTTTGATAAAGAGAAAACACAAGCATGACACCCAATACATTGCTCTCTTTTCATTTCAAGGGGCATAGTAATATCCATCACATAAGCTAAGAACTCTATAAGAAGGTTTATTAGGTTCAAAATACAAGTTAATATAAATGATTAAGATAAACCAATATTAAATAAAGTCTTTACTAAAGATGAAACTATAGTGATAGTAATTATCACCATCACTAGACCCGCATCAACTTCCTCTAGAGACTCTTCCACTGCGTGAAGAAGCTTTATTCCAGATTCCTATGGATGGAACCCCTTAGTTTGTGAATCATCTAACTACACCATAATATTTTTTAGTGTTTATGACCCCATGAAAAATAATCAAGTTGAAAAGATATAGAAGAACTTCTATAGGTGACCTAAGCGATCGCACGAACTACAAATCTTGGGTTCCTCAGTGAAAACCCATTTAAAATGCCCAACCATGCCACACTGAAATCAAGTCAAAGAGCCTCTAATAGGAACAAAAATAGGTATAGATGACTCCTACTATTGAGATTCACCATGAGACTCATCACACTAACTCTTTCATTTAAAGGAACCCACAAATCTACCACTAAGAGAAAAGGTAACTCCCATAAACCCTGACTTACATTCCAAATCAAGCTCATCCATCAACACTCTATCCAGAATATCAATATAATAAGTGATATTAAAAATAAATACTTGAGATAATATTTCACAGTAAAGACAAATCTCAAATATTTGAGTCTTCAGTTTCTCATTTTTCACCACCTCAGGAGAAAACTTAACAATCTCAAAAAAATGGTTCGCATACTACATCATAGTCCTATCACCCTACTGGAGGTTGAGAAATTCCATGGACTTTTCCAAGATCATTAAATCTAGATAGAAATTATCTATAAAAACAAATCTAAAGTTATTATACTATAATCCATCATGTTTCTTCATCTTCACCATAAAATCCCATCATCTCCTTTTAGGCCCCTCAAGCTTGAAAGTACTATATTTCACTTTAATCAAGTCGAGGGTTTCTAATAACTCAAAAAGAATCTATATCTTTTTCAACCAATCCTTAGACTCTCAAGGATCATTAGATACTTGTGAAGTTGGTGCTTTATTATGAAGAGACTCTTAAGAATGATCTCTTAATTCAGACCTTTGAGGTTCCTCTACTAGATCCTGAATAAAAATGAGGTCTGCTACCTATCCCAGAGCTTATAAAACATGCACCACTATATCAACAAGATTCTAATCCACTGGAGGATTCACTCATTTTTGATCCCTAGTAGCTTCTTATTTTCACCTATTAAAACATATTCTCAGAGGCACGATTCTAAAAAACATCAACCAAAAACACTAAAACATCATCAATGATACTTAGATCAACAAATAAATCAAGATAAATACGAAAATAAATTCCTTTTATATAACTCACTAATGTGATTTATACCAAATCAAATCAATGGTGGGAAAATACTATAATCATATCAAATTATTCATCAAAGTAACTTTTCCTAAAAAATTATGGTGACTTAATATAAGGCCCCAACCTTAAATATTACTTAATCTTGAGATATTTCAAGAATACACATTGAGGATCTTTTCAGGTTTATAGTTTTAGAGAATTAGATCATAAATCATGCATTACACTCCACATTTAAACAAAGTGGTTACATAAAAGATACTATTCATTTTTCCCATCAATGGAAACATATTTAAAATAAAACATGGATTCTTTCTTGACACTTCCTTGACACTATCATCACATCATGTACCTTTCCCTTGACCTGTGAAAAACATTTCAAAAACTTGGGATGAGCATAAAAAGCTCAGTAAGGGATATAAAAATATGGAAAGGAAACATGTGTACATGTATACATAAGAATAAATAAAATCATACTTTACCCATAAAACATAAGCACTTTAACATACCTCCTCAAATCATGAAAAAAATCATAGAAATCATAAGACATAAAGGTAACTTGAGGCATTCATAACATTCTTACGTAGGGAGTAACCCTCTTGGTTACGTTTGGAATACCCATCACAGTATATTCCCTAAATATCTTCGGAGAAACCTTAACGTTTAACTACTTCACGTTACCCAATGCATTATAGATCTATATCGGGCTCACCCGCCCTTAGTTTATCACGGAACCACCCGTCTTCATAACAATGCCCAAGAACCATAACATAATCGTATCACATAAAACATGCATAAAGGAAACATAACATTTCCACATTTCTAATCACAAGATATCAATACCAAACATTGGTATAATAAAAACATTTTGAAAACCATTTTCAATACCAAAATAAAAGAAAAGTAAAACATGGTATTTAATTTTCATTTTTTAAAAAAAGTTATGGCCTGTAGAGGAAGCCGAAACTCAAATAATGGTCATGGCGGCGGAGAAGTTGTCGCCGCATACGTACGACAAAAACATTCCCTTTTGTCATTTAGTAAAATGATTCATATAAAAAATATTCCTTTTGAATAAACGTAAAAGTCAAAGGGCTTTATACACCGTATAAAAGAAGGTTGTGTATAAAACAAAATATGCCTCAATGAAAGGAGATTGAGACGAAGTCCCATACCTCGGGTCCGACTTGACTCGATCGTTCTTTAACCTCCTGAATAATAAACTTGAGTTATTTATACTTGATTAAGAACCTTTTTCAAGTTAATTATTCCTTTTATATCACTTATTACCATGTTATGAACACTATGTAATTATTTAAGTTAATAATGGTCATTTTGTTGATCATTGCTACTTGAATAAAAAATAAACTCTTTATAATTTCAAGTTTGTTCATGGGGTAAAATATCCATTATATCCAGAATTATATTAATTATTTAGATATCATATATATCATATATATCCATTATATACATGCATTTATAATATTACATAACATTTTGAGGTAAGAAATGAAATGCACCGTTCATGGAGACGGTAAGCCGTACATACGCATGAACGCTACTTCCATTTCTATTTCATATTTAATGGAATTAAAACATAATGATACATAATAGTATTGTAATTAAAGTATGGTATCATATATAATATCATTAAATATATCCTTTATACATACCACATATGGTATTAACGAATCAAATCACTTTGAGGGGGCGGTAGTCCGCACTTCCTAAAATGAAAATATCGCGTTTGCTCACAATGAAAACCATAAAGGTATGCCATAAATGAAAAATACAGAAGATTAAGTAAAACGTAAAAATATTATATATCATATATAAATATAGTGACATATTAATGGAAACCTTTGAAGGTTTTAAAAGAATATTGAACAATCATCGTTTCGTGAGGCAGAAATTCACCATCCACAGAAACAGTATGTTATTTAACCATTAGATGTAGGTGTGTGTAAGTGTAGCTCAAATAATTCTTATAAAAACATCCTAGTATATTTAATATATTGGTTTTGTTACAAAATAAATGAATAAAAATATTTTAGGGGGTTGGAGAAGAAAAATAAAACAAAAGAACACAAGTGAAGACGTTACCTTAAAATCGGGTAACTCCCTTTGGTTTGAACCAAAAGGGTTTCTTGAAGATCTTCGTGACTAAGGTAAGGATTCTAGGATTAGGAGATGGATGTGGAGAGAAAAAATGATCAGATCTTGTCCAAGTAAAAGTCTTGAGAGGTGTGGGTAAGGAGGTAGAGGTGGGGGCCTTTTATAAGAGGAGAGGAGGGGCACTCTTGGAAAGGTATAAAATGTTACTTTTTTTCAAATGAGTTTCGGATTTTAAAGGTCCCAAATTGATTTATTTAGAGAATAAGGTTATAATAGTTCGAAATCCACCCATAAAATAGGTTTTTGACATGTTTAGGTCTTATATTTTACATTATCTTTTCATTTTATTTAAATCGTTAAATAATGAGGTAATCGCTGCATCATCATGATGTCATAAATAATTTAATTTATTTAATGTCTAAAAATTATTGAAAAAATACTATGATGTAGTAAATCTTTTTATCATTCCAATTAATATTTATAGTCAAAAATATTACTTGTATAACCCCATCTAAAAATTGTTTTAGTAAAACAATACATGTTTGTGTCATTTTTACTTTTACTTTAAATAAAAGAGATTAATGTCATTATCTTACCCAAGTGGCTCCATGGGGTCCCAAAAATCTACCCATGAGTTGTCTTGGTCGGCCATGACTCATCCAATAGGGTTAGGACAAGTTTCAAGATATTTTCATTTTATTAAAATATCATTTTTACCTTAAATCACACTAATTACCTTTAATCGCGATTAATAAAACTTAAAAGTTACTTTTCATCAAAAATTATTTTCATCCCATTGAACCAAATTTTACTTAATAATTAAAATCATTTATATTGGATTTTTTAAATTCAAATCAAAGAAGTGGTAAAGTTCCATTTAAACGAAAAATCAGTTTTTGTAACTACCACTTTGTGGTTTCACTATTCATAAAAAATTAAGGTTTTTCAGAAAAATACCAAAAATTCACCCTAAGCTATATTTGATATTCAGAATTCAAAAATGATTTATATTTTATCAAATTCATAACATAGAAGTTGCATTAATTAATTTTATAATTAAATCCCGCTGTTAAAACAAATAGTGTTTTTAAGAAACAATATCTATCAAAAGATTGACACTCGTTTATGTCCAATCTCAAAGGGATATTAATTCCAATGACCACAATTGGATTAAATGGTAAAAATATATTCTAATTTAACTTTAAAACCAATTAAAAAGATAATATAACTATATAAATAAATTATATTAAAAAGAGGGTTTGAATTAAAATACAACACTTTTCACTATTCATTAAAAAAGGAACATTATCAGAAAAATACCAGAAATTTATCCAAAGTAAATTTCAATGTCCCAATCATAAAGAATAAGTTTATTTTGACAAATATATCTTATAAAATTGTCAAAAGGTATATTTAAAAATGGTTCGCCATCAAAAGGCGGTAAAGCAATCTTTTAAAAATACTAGAGTATTATTTTCTTAAGATTGGATTTATTCTCATTTTAAATCTCTAAAACACTATCTAATTTATAAATAGACATAGATATGAAAATATATTATTCTTTACTTACTTGGGATGTTACATCCTTCCCCCCTTTAGAAAATTGCGTCCCCGCAATTTATTTACTTATCGAATAAGTGGGGGTATTTATCCCTCATTGAATTTTCAGATTCCCATGTTGCCTCTTCACTCATGTGGTTCTTCCACAAAACCTTTACTTGATGAATCACCTTGTTCCGTAACACTTGCTCCCAGTGGTCAAGAATCTAGACCAGTTGTTCCTCATAATATAGATTATCTTCCAGCTGAACTACCTCTAGACTCAAAACATGAGATGGATCTGGCATGTACTTCCTTAACATTGAAACATTAAAAACATTGTGTACCTGAGATAAACTCAGAGGTAAAGCCACTCGGTCTGCAACTGATCCAACTCTCTCAAGAATTTCATATGGTCCAATGCACCTTGGACTCAACTTTACTTTCTTACCAAATCACATCACACTTTTTCATGGTGATACTTTGAGAAAAACATGATCACCTTCCTTAAAAGAGAGATCCTTCCTCCTGTTGTCCGCATAACTATTCTTCCTTCTCTGAGCCATTCTCATGTGTCTCTGTATCATATGAACTTTTTCTACCAACTCTTCTACCAATTCTAGTCCCATCAAATTCCTTTCACCCACTTCATCCCAGAAAGCTGGAGTTCGACACTGCTTCCCATACAATGCCCCAAATGGTTCCATCTGTATACTAGAATGAAAACTGTTATTATAAGAAAACTCAACCAAAGAAAGATGATGGTCCCAACTTCCCTGATAATCCATCGAACAAGCACGTATCATATCTTCCAAAGTCTGAATTGTTTGTTATGACTGCCCATCTGATTGAGGATGAAAATCTATACTAAAATTTAATTCAGTACCCAACAACTTCTAAAGGCCTTTCCAAAAGTTAGAAGTAAACATGGGATCACGATCGGATACAATGGAGAGTGGAACTCCATGTAACCTGACTATCTCTTTAAGATACAAACGAGAAAGTTGGTCTAGGGAAAAAGTATCTCGTATAGAAAGGAAATGAGCAGATTTAGTCAAGCGTTCAACAATAACCCAGATTGCATTATTACCTTAAGGTGTCTTTGGCAATCCCACAACGAAGTCCATGGATATATTCTCCCATTTCCACTCTGTCACTAGTAAAGGCTGAAGCATCCCTTTCGGTAACTGCCGCTCTTCTTTAACCTATTGACAAGTCAAAAAATTCACAGTAAAATCAACAATATCTCTTTTCATTCCATCCCACCAGTAATACTCCCGAAGATCTCTATACATCTTAGTACTACCTGGATGAACTGAAAATGGAGAACTATAAGCTTCACATAACAACTCTCTCTTCAACTGTGAATCACAAGGCACACACAATCTCTTCCCAAATCTCAATACACAATCATTATCAATGTTGAATTCAGGAAACTTACCCTTCTGAACCACCTCTACCTTTTTCTACAACTCACTGTCTTACTTCTATGCTTGCTTAATTCTGTCTGATAGAGAAGATTTCACTGATACCTGAAACAAAAAAGAAGGAAATTCTGCACCAACAACTTCTATGCCAAAGTTCATCAAATCCTTAACCAAAGGATCATGTTCCAAATGCAACATTGTTAATGAAGCATTACTTTTTTGACTCAAAGCATCAGCCACTTTATTTTCTTTTCCCAGATGGTAATGAATTGTACAATCATAATCCTTGATTAATTCTTGCCATCTCCTCTGTCTCATGTTCAATTATTTCTGAGTGAATATATACTTTAAAATTTTGTGATCAGTATATATTTCACACTTTACTCCATACAAATGATGCCTCCAAATTTTTAATGAAAAAACAACAGCAGCTAATTCCAAATCATGTGTAGGGTAATTTACCTCATGAGTTTTCAACTGACGTGAAGCATAAGCAATTTCCTAATCATTCTGCATTAGGACGCAACCAAGTCCTTTCAATGAAGCATCAATGTAGATAACAAACTCCCCATTCCTGGAAGGTAGTTCCAAAACTGAAGCATTCACCAATCTTCTTTTCAGTTCCTGAAAACAATCATCCCATTCTTTTGTCCAAATAAACTTAACACCCTTCCGAGTTAGCTTAGTCATTGGACTAGATAACCGGGAAAAAATTCTAACAAACCTTCGGTAATAGCCTGCCAAACTAAGGAATCTACGAATCTCAGTTACATTTGTGGGTCTTGGCCATTCTTCAACAACCTTTGTTTTTGCAGGATCAACAGTTATCCTATCTTTAGAAACATTGTGACCAAGGAAAGAAATTTGTTGCAACCAAAAATCACACTTTCTGAATTTCCCATACAATTTCTTTTCTTTTAAGGTTTTCAAAATAACCCTTAAATGACTTTCATGCTCCTCTTTACTTTTAGAAAACACCAAAATATCATCAATGAAAACTACCACAAAATTATCCAATAACTCATGGAAAATTCTATTCATTAAGTCCATGAATACAACAGGTGCATTGGTTAGACCAAAAGGCATTAATACAAATTCATAATGGCCATATCTTGTACGAAACATGGTCTTCAGAACATCTGCTTCCTTTACCTTCAACTGATGGTACCCCAATCTCAGGTCAATCTTTGAAAAAAACTGAGCTCCCTGGAGCTGATCAAACAAATCATCGATATGAGGCAAAGGATATTTATTCTTAACAATGATGTTATTCAAGGCTCTATAATCAATGAAAAGTCTCATAGAACCATCTTTCTTTTTAACAAATAGAACAGGGGCACCCCATGGTGATGTGCTAGGTCGAATGAAACCTTTCTCTAATAAGTTTTTCAATTGCTCCTTCAACTCTAAAAGTTCAATTTGAGCCATTCGATAAGGGGGTTTTGAAATTGGCTTAGCATCAAAAACTAAGTCAACAGTAAATTCAACTTCCCGATCTGGTATTATTCCAGGAAAATCATCAGGAAAAACATCAGGATACTCATTTACCACTGGCACATCATTAATCTGAACAGTTACTTTTTTTTAACAATATGTGCAAGGTAACATTCATTTCCATCTTTTACAAGTTTCTCAGCCTCTTGATATGTTATCAATAGTAAGGGTTCATTCTTGTACACAAACTGAAAGTCTTTATGAAAAGAAAATTCTTTAGCTCTACAGTCAATCTTAGCATGGTAAATAGAGAGCCAATCCATACCCAGGATAACATCAAACTCTACTAGTGGTAAAACAATAAGGTTTGCAAGTAGGTTCTTTCCACGGATAAGGATAGGAAGATTCTTATAAATTCTTTTTGCCTTAACATTTCCCCCAGGTGTTTTTACCACAAGTTCAGGAGTCATTTATTGAGATGGTATTCCCATTTTACAAGAAAAGTTTTTAGAGATGAAGGAATGTGTAGTCCCCAAATAAAACAACACACTAGAATAATCTGAAAAAACACACAAAGTACCTGATACCACTTCATTTGATGGCCCAACATATGCTGAAGTAGTTGCAAAGGATTTCACCACCCCTTTCTGCTTGTAGTCTGACTTCTTCCATTCACTCGAGCTCTTTGTCATACACTCCTTTGCATAATGACCCATCTCATTGCACTTAAAACATTTCACTAACTATAAATCAAATTTGGTCTTACCACCACCTCGATATTTTCCAATGCAATCACAAGCCTTATGTCCCATCTTACCATATCGGTAGCACTTTCCAAAATTCATAAGACATTCCCCATCATGCCTTTTACCACATTTATCACAAACTGGAAACTTAGTTTTCTTACCATCGGACTTTTTTAAAGAATTCTTCCCTTTCTCCTGCCACCTAGGTCTCTTCTTTTGTTGGTTGTTATAGAACACTTGATCATCGATAAACTCCACTTCCACCTTCTCAGCACATCGAACAAGCTTTTCATAACTTTTCAACTCACGAGAAGCTAATGCCCTTAGATATTTTGGATTTAATAATGAGTAAAAATGATTGATTTTACTATCAAGGTCTCGGATAAAATTTGGAGCATACCTTTCCAAACGAGTGAACCTTTCTTCATAAGCAGCCACTGAGTCTTCCTCTTGCCTCAATTCCAAGAATTGTTTTTCCATCCTAAGTCGAAGAGCCTTAGGAAAATACTTCTCAAGAAACATACCTTTGAATTCATCCCAGTCGAGAGCATCAATTTCATCAGCATCCCTGATATTTTTAGCCATCGACCACCACTGATCTGCATCACCCTCCAAATAGTAAATAGAAAGACTAACCTTTTGATTGTCTGAACACCACATGACATCGAAAATTTTCTCCAGTGCTTTAATCCACCCTTCAGCTAGCACAGGGTCAGATGATCCTCTGAATGGTGGGGGATTTTCCTCATGAAATGTTCCACCAATGACATGTTCTTCTGCGGTTGATCCTGCTGATCTCGTGCATGGATACCACCACCATTTATCGCTTGAGTCAACTGCTCTATTACTGCAACAAACTATTCAGTTCCAATTCCGACCATCTCAGGATGTTGATTCAGAAGGTCATTTCCTTCTGTATCCCTTCCTAGCACAGCTTCCCTATTTCCTCTACGGAAAACCATTCTGAACAAAAAAGTCTTAGATGAAGCAACATGGTAATCTTTAAATTCTATATCATTTCAATTTGACCATAAAAAAAAATATTTTTGAATAATCATTTAATAGAATTCTAACTCCTAAAGTTATCTAAACCGACCACTAATACCAACTATAAGGCCCCAGTCTTAAACATTACTTAATCTTGAGATATTTCAAGAATACACATTGAGGATCTTTTTAGGTTTAGAGTTTCATAGAATTAGATCATAAATCATGCATTACACTCCACATTTAAACAAAGTGGTTACATAAAAGTTACCATTAATTTTTCCCATCAATGGAAACATATTTAAAATAAAACATGGATTATTTCTTGACACTTCCTTGACACTATCATCACATCATGTACCTTTCCCTTGACCTGTGAAAAACATTTCAAAAACTTGGGATGAGCATAAAAAGCTCAGTAAGGGATATAAAAATATGGAAAGGAAACATGAGTACATGTATAAATAAGAATCAATGAAATCATACTTTACCCATAAAACATAAGAACTTTAACATACCTCCTCAAATCATGAAAAAAAATCATATAAATCATAAGACATAAAGGTAACTTGATGCATTCATAACATTCTTACGTAGGGAGTAACCCTCTTGGTTACGTTTGGAATAGCCATCACAGTATATTCTCTAAATCTCTTTAGAGAAACCTTAAAGTTTAACTCCTTCACGTTACCCAATG